>JABWTJ010000002.1:5601109-10543225 GCA_016801875.1 Solanum sitiens | reverse complement strand
ACTTAAGGAAAATTCCAAGTACATCATCTTTGTTCTTCATAGAAAACACCCAAACTATCCTGGAAAAATCATCAACAAAAGTGACAAAATAATGCCTTCCTCCAAGAAGGAGTCTTGGCAGGTCCCCATACATCTGAATGCACATAATCCAGAATACCCTTGGTATTATGAATTGCAGTGCCAAACTTCACTCTTCGTTGTTTTTCAAGAACACAATGTTCACAAAACTCAAGTTTGCAAGTCTTCGTACCTTTCAACAATCCTTGCTTGGCAAGAATTTGCAAAGATTTTTCACCAGCATGTCCCAACCGCATATGCCACAGCTTCGTTGCCTCAGTATCTTTCTTGGTGCAAGAAGTTACTGTTGTTACTGTCCCGACCACTGTACTACCTTGATAGTAATACAGATTGTTCTTTCTCACACCCTTCAACATCACCAACGCTCCAAAAGTTGCTTTAAGAACTCCATCTCGCATTGTTATAACTAGGCCTTTAGATTCTAAAGCCCCCAATGAGATGAGATTCTTCTTCAACTTTGGCACGTACCGCACATCTCGCAAGATTCTGGTGGATCCATCATGATTCTGCAGTTTGATTGAACCTATTCCGGTTGTTTTACATGAATTATCATTACCCATGTAAACAACTCCGCCATTGAGGTCCTGAAATTCAAAGAACCACTCCCGAATGGGACACATATGATAGGTACAACCTGAATCCAATATCCACTCATCTGCATGTGATGTTGTAGGAGCGACCACTAAAGAGATATCTGATTCCGCATCGCTTTTGCATTCTGCAACATTGGCGTCTTGCGGAGCCTTCCCTTTCTTCTTCAACTTTGGACAGTCTTTCCTCCAGTGCCCTTTCTCATGACAGAAAGCACACTCATCTTTGGCAATGGCTCGACCTTTTGATTTGGACCTTCCTCTTCTCCCTTTTGTTTGGTTTTGATGACGACCTCTTGCCACCAATACTTCTTCTGATGTTGTTGCCTTTGTTTTCATCTTATCCTGCTTTCTCGGTTCATGACTATATAAAGCAGAACAAACAGCATCTAACGACACATTCTCCTTCCCGTGAAGTAACGTTGTCTCCAAATGTTCAAATTCATCGGGAAGAGATGATAACAACATCAAAGCCAGATCTTCATCATCGAATATGACATCTAAATTAAGCAAGTCTGCTACTAATTGATTAAACATAGTGATATGTTCATTCATAGTAGTACCTTGTTTGTAATCAAATCGGAATAACCTTTTCTTCATTAGGAGCTTGTTCTGACCACTCTTTTTCAGAAACTTGTCCTCCAATGCCTTCCACAATTTGTATGCAGAAGCTCATTCTTGAAAGCATACTTTTGCTCCCTGGATAGACACGATCGAATTGTTCCGCATGCCAACCGATTAATGATTTTCCAATCTTTATCTTCAACTCCTTCTAGTTTAACTTCTTCAATAGCAATATCAAGACCCTGCTGGAAAAGGGAGTCCAAAACCTCCCCTTGCCACATACCGAAATGGCCCGTACCATCGAATATTTCAACCGCCAACTTCAAAGTAGACATCGGGAATCTTGACCATGATGACGAGGCACCCGATGTCTTCGGTGGAATATTTGCAACAGACTCCATTTCTTGATCTTTATTTGCCATTACAGACTCAAAAAAAAATATTGGATATTACAACAGAATTCAAACAATCGAAGGCTTCTACTGAGACAAAGTAATTCCTTTCTGGTGTGGAAGATCAGGCTAAACTGCAACCACAGAGCATACTCAGACAGAACTCTGACTTAGAAAAAACTTTCGACACAAAATGACCAAAATAATTCTTTTCTGATGTGGAAGATCAGACTCAGCTGCAACCACAGAGCATACTCAGACAGAACCTTGGCTCTGATACCACTTGTTGGGAAATTCGGGTAATTTCCCTACAAAACGGAACAACTTTAGTGAAATGAACCGGTTCAAATGAACTGAACCGGACAGAACACTAACAAAGATACCCGACAAGTAATATCGAATATTAACTGAAAAGAAGAGAAAAGAGACCGAACAATTTTAATAATGGAGTTCAGCCGCGAAAGCTTAATCTCCGAGCACCGCTCAAAGCAGCCTGCTTTTATTAGATAGAGAGAAGAGATTACAAATGGTGCATTTTACAATGAAGGAGGAGGAGTTCTTTTATAACCCCAAATTCTCCTTCACAATACATAAAACTCCGATGTGGGACTAAATAATTAGGCCAAAGAGTCAACAAATCTCCACCTTGGCTTAATATCCAGTCCCACCAAATACAAATCTTCTCAAACAAACAAATAATAAAAGCAGTTTTCACGTTGCTTCCAAATTTGCGCCGTGAGGCGCCAACTTCAAATGTGCAGGACATTGACCAAGTCTAAACAGTGTTCAAACTTGGCCTTTGTAACCACCTTGGTCAGCATATCTGCGGGATTCTCCGTAGTATGAATCTTCAACAGAAGTATCTCCTCTTTTTCGAGAATTTCCCTCACAAAGTGATAGCGAACATCAATGTGCTTCGTCCGTGCATGAAAGACTTGATTCTTTGCTAAATGAATAGCACTCTGACTGTCAGAATAAACCTCAAGTTGTTTCTGACCAACTCCCAAGTCTTTAAGCAACCCATGAAGCCAAATCGCCTCCTTTACAGCCTCTGTAATCGCCATATACTCTGCCTCTGTCGTAGACAAAGCCACCGTTGACTGTAAAGTAGACTTCCAACTAACTGGCGCTTTTGCTAAAGTGAACAAATAGCCAGTTGTAGATCGTCGCTTATCCAAATCACCTGCATAGTCAGAATCACAGTATCCAACTATGCATTGACCAAGTGATTTATCCTGCTCGAATACCAATCCAATATCTACGGTATTTTGCAGATACCGTAGAATCCATTTCACAGCTTGCCAATGACCCTGGCCTGGATCATGCATGTACCTGCTAACAACACTAACAGCCTGTGAAATATCTGGTCTCGTACACACCATTGCATACATCAAGCTTCCAACTGCATTTGCATACGGGACTTTCGCCATGTATTCTCGCTCTTCATCAGTCGTCGGAGATAACCGGCTACTCAGTTTCAAATGAGGAGCAAGTGGGGTACTCACGTGTTTTGTATCTTCGTGCATACCAAAACGTCTTAGTACCTTCTTCAAATACTGCTTCTGTGACAGCCAAAGCTTGCCTCTCTCTCTGTCCCTGTTTATCTCCATGCCGAGAATCTTCTTGGCTTCCCCCAAATCCTTCATCTCGAACTCTTTACTCAACTGAGCCTTCAGTTTGTCAATCTCAGTTTGGCTCTTTGCTGCAATCAGCATATCATCAACATATAAGAGTAAGTAGATGTAGGAACCGTCTTGAAGCCTGCGCAAATACACACAATGATCGTATTTGCTTCTCTTGTACTTCTGACCCTTCATGAAACTATCAAATCGTTTGTACCACTGTCTCGGAGATTGTTTCAGTCCGTACAATGATTTGACAAGTTTGCAAACCCAATTCTCTTTATCAGCAACCTTATTTCCTTCTGGCTGAGTCATATAGATTTCCTCCTTCAAATCACCGTGTAGGAACGCGGTCTTCACATCAAGTTGAGCTAGCTCCAAATTCAACTGCGCTACCAAGGCCAACATAATTCTAATGGAGGAATGTTTAACAACTGGAGAAAATACCTCATTATAATCAATTCCCTCCCTTTGAGCGTAGCCTTTAGCTACCAACCTTGCCTTGTAGCGAACATCGTCTTTATCGGGAAATCCTTCTTTCTTTGCAAATACCCATTTGCATCCAATTGCCTTCTTGCCTATCGGTAGTTGTGTCAACTTCCACGTCATGTTCTTCTTGAGGGATTGCATTTCCTCTTCCATTGCACCTGCCCAATTGCCACTTTCTGAACTTCGTATGGCCTCTGGGTAGGTGGATGGAACATCTTCATCTGAAACTGGAAGTGCATAAGCTACCATGTCAGTGAAACGAGCGGGCTTTTGGATCGCTCGTCTCTGTCTTCTAACTGCAATTGGCTCCGATTGCTGTAGAGGTTCTTGGGTAGGAACCTCTTCCTCATCTGACTCTTCTTCTGCCGTAGGAGAGTCACTCGTGGTGCTCCGTGCTGGGATCACCACTGTCTCCTCAAACTCCACCTGCTTCGGAGTACACGCCACCTGTTCAGGAGTACTCTCAGCATCTTCTGGATTTACCTTCTTTAACATGGCAGATTCATCAAAGGTAACATCTCTGCTTATAATTGTTTTCTTTGCCTCGAGACACCACAGACGGTATCCCTTCACTCCAGCATTGAATCCCATGAACAAAGCCTTCTTTGCCCGTGGATCCAACTTTGATTCAATCACATGATAATATGCAACAGAACCAAAAACGTGCAAAGTATCATAATCAGTTGCAGGTTTTCCAGACCATACCTCTAATGGAGTTTTGCCATCAATAGCAGATGATGGCAAACGATTGACGAGATGTTGAGCATATGTTATCGCCTCAGCCCAAAATTTTCTGCCTAACCCAGCATTAGACAGCATACAGCGAACTTTCTCCACAAGTGTCCTGTTCATACGCTCTGACACCCCATTCTGTTGCGGTGTTTTCCTGACGGTGAAGTGCCGAACTATGCCACAGTCTTGGCATACCTTAAGGAACGGATCACTCTTGTATTCTCCACCATTGTCTGTTCGGAGAACCTTGATCTTCCTTCCCGTCTGGTTTTCAACTTGAACTTTCCACTTAAGGAAAATTCCAAGTACATCATCTTTGTTCTTCATAGAAAACACCCAAACTCTCCTGGAAAAATCATCAACAAAAGTGACAAAATAATGCCTTCCTCCAAGAGACGGAGTCTTGGCAGGTCCCCATACATCTGAATGCACATAATCCAGAATACCCTTGGTATTATGAATTGCAGTGCCAAACTTCACTCTTCGTTGTTTTCCAAGAACACAATGTTCACAAAACTCAAGTTTGCAAGTCTTCGTACCTTTCAACAATCCTTGCTTGGCAAGAATTTGCAAAGATTTTTCACCAGCATGTCCCAACCGCATATGCCACAGCTTCGTTGCCTCAGTATCTTTCTTGGTGCAAGAAGTTACTGTTGTTACTGTCCCGACCACTGTACTACCTTGATAGTAATACAGATTGTTCTTTCTCACACCCTTCAACATCACCAACGCTCCAGAAGTTGCTTTAAGAACTCCATCTCGCATCGTTATAACTAGGCCTTTAGATTCTAAAGCCCCCAATGAGATGAGATTCTTCTTCAACTTTGGCACGTACCGCACATCTCGCAAGATTCTGGTGGATCCATCATGATTCTGCAGTTTGATTGAACCTATTCCGGTTGTTTTACATGAATTATCATTACCCATGTAAACAACTCCGCCATCGAGATCCTGAAATTCAAAGAACCACTCCCGAATGGGACACATATGATAGGTACAACCTGAATCCAATATCCACTCATCTGCATGTGATGTTGTAGGAGCGACCACTAAAGAGATATCTGATTCCGCATCGCTTTTGCATTCTGCAACATTGGCGTCTTGCGGAGCCTTCCCTTTCTTCTTCAACTTTGGACAGTCTTTCCTCCAGTGCCCTTTCTCATGACAGAAAGCACACTCATCTTTGGCAATGGCTCGACCTTTTGATTTGGACCTTCCTCTTCTCCCTTTTGTCTGGTTTTGATGACGACCTCTTGCCACCAATACTTCTTCTGATGTTGTTGCCTTTGTTTTCATCTTATCCTGCTTTCTCAGTTCATGACTATATAAAGCAGAACAAACAGCATCTAACGACACATTCTCCTTCCCGTGAAGTAACGTTGTCTCCAAATGTTCAAATTCATCGGGAAGAGATGATAACAACATCAAAGCCAGATCTTCATCATCGAATATGATATCTAAATTCGGGTATCTTTGTTTGTATTTGGTGGGACTGGATATTAAGCCAAGGTGGAGATTTGTTGACTCTTTGGCCTAATTATTTAGTCCCACATCGGAGTTTTATGTATTGTGAAGGAGAATTTCGGGTTATAAAAGAACTCCTCCTCCTTCATTGTAAAATGCACCATTTGTAATCTCTTCTCTCTATCTAATAAAAGCAGGCTGCTTTGAGCGGTGCTCGGAGATTAAGCTTTCGCGGCTGAACTCCATTATTAAAATTGTTCGGTCTCTTTTCTCTTCTTTTCAGTTAATATTCGATATTACTTGTCGGGTATCTTTGTTAGTGTTCTGTCCGGTTCAGTTCATTTGAACCGGTTCATTTCACTAAAGTTGTTCCGTTTTGTAGGGAAATTACCCGAATTTCCCAACAAGTGGTATCAGAGCCAAGGTTCTGTCTGAGTATGCTCTGTGGTTGCAGCTGAGTCTGATCTTCCACATCAGAAAAGAATTATTTTGGTCCTTTTGTGTCGAAAGTTTTTTCTAAGTCAGAGTTCTGTCTGAGTATGCTCTGTGGTTGCAGTTTAGCCTGATCTTCCACACCAGAAAGGAATTACTTTGTCTTAGTAGAAGCCTTCGATTGTTTGAATTCTGTTGTAATATCCAATATTTTTTTTTTGAGTCTGTAATGGCAAATAAAGATCAAGAAATGGAGTCTGTTGCAAATATTCCACCGAAGACATCGGGTGCCTCGTCATCATGGTCAAGATTCCCGATGTCTACTTTGAAGTTGGCGGTTGAAATATTCGATGGTACGGGCCATTTCGGTATGTGGCAAGGGGAGGTTTTGGACTCCCTTTTCCAGCAGGGTCTTGATATTGCTATTGAAGAAGTCAAACTAGAAGGAGTTGAAGATAAAGATTGGAAAATCATTAATCGGTTGGCATGCGGAACAATTCGATCGTGTCTATCCAGGGAGCAAAAGTATGCTTTCAAGAATGAGACTTCTGCATACAAATTGTGGAAGGCATTGGAGGACAAGTTTCTGAAAAAGAGTGGTCAGAACAAGCTCCTAATGAAGAAAAGGTTGTTCCGATTTGATTACAAACAAGGTACTACTATGAATGAACATATCACTATGTTTAATCAATTAGTAGCAGACTTGCTTAATTTAGATGTCATATTCGATGATGAAGATCTGGCTTTGATGTTGTTATCATCTCTTCCCGATGAATTTGAACATTTGGAGACAACGTTACTTCACGGGAAGGAGAATGTGTCGTTAGATGCTGTTTGTTCTGCTTTATATAGTCATGAACTGAGAAAGCAGGATAAGATGAAAACAAAGGCAACAACATCAGAAGAAGTATTGGTGGCAAGAGGTCGTCATCAAAACCAGACAAAAGGGAGAAGAGGAAGGTCCAAATCAAAAGGTCGAGCCATTGCCAAAGATGAGTGTGCTTTCTGTCATGAGAAAGGGCACTGGAGGAAAGACTGTTCAAAGTTGAACTAAGCTTATATCTACAGCCTATTTCATTTACATTTAGCGAGCTGGAAATGATCAAAGGAAACGGAAAAGAAAAGAAATTATTTCTCAATTTGTGCATTTTCTCCTTTAAAACGCAGGAAACTACGATAGACATCTTGATCATGACTCACGAAAGAACGTACATCATCAGGTTCTCCTCTTTTAAATAGTATATGCAAATTTACTATTTGCTCGACACTAGTTTGAGTGATTTCTCTGTCACTATTTTTCCCCTTTAATTTGAATTTCATGATCAGGGCAATAAGAGGAATTCGATGAATTCAGCAAGTACACACAACTCGAAGAACGATGATCAATGTGATGATTATGGATCATTTCAGAATCCTGAGTCAGAGAATTTTCAGGATGATGCGACTGACTTTTTCACCATGAACAAAGACTATATTGGAACGCAAAGACCCCGTCACAAGGTTTTGCCCTTATTTTCTTATCATATTTGAATTTTATTTTTTATCAAAACAAGTTTTAAGTATTATCATAAATGCTTATATTTTTTTCCAGAAAAAAAAATATAATTCTCTTTTATATGTGATTATTCTTTTCTGGAAAACTTGTGAAACCCTAAAATTTGAAGGCACATCTTCTCATGAACACAAGAACATGCATCTACATAGACATTTAATAAAAGCTTTGTTTATAAGAATACTTTTTCTCTCAACCGTTTTAATATATATATTTTTTATATATCATTTATGATAATTCGAAAATATATTTGTCTTTTCCCCCCTCATATAATAATGTTATGTTTTTAACATAAGTTTGTCATTTAATTTATTATCGTTGATTTGTAATTATAAACTTTCGCATGACATCCTAATTACTTTGAAATACACTCTATATTTATTTCGTGATGCAGGTTCCAGTACCAGTTACCAACGGCGATTAGTTCCAGCCTTCTTTTGCAGTTGTGACTCGGAGGCGAGGATGAGCACTTGGCGTTTTGAGTTTGTCTTGTCTCCTTCATTTGTTTTAGCTAGTCTTGGTGCCTTTGAGACACGCTTTGTTGTGGTCCACTTTTGGGACTTGTACTCCTTATTAGATAGCTCTATACTAGTGACTTCAAGGTTCTGGGAGGGATTCTATATATATTTATTTTGGTTGTTTCCGCATTGTTGTCCTTGTTTAGATCATTCTTTTCGTTAGTTTCTGCCCTTACGCTCATTACTTGATGTTCTGGGTTACGAATTGACTAACTTATTGATGGGATATAGAAGGTGCCATCATGATTCAAAAAATCGAATCGTAACAAATAACACATAAATACCCGATCAACAATTTCCAGCCTCTCCACACATCAAATCCTAAAAATTATATTATTTTTTTGGTTTTGGTTCAACAATTTTGCCCCCCTCATGGGAGGGAAATTAAACAATAATCCAATTTCGATTAGTGGCATGTGCCTTCATGTACTGGTTGATAGTACTACAATATTTATTTATTTTGATCCCTAAATATTCTGTACAGTAACACTGACAAAACAGAGAGACTGCATTTTCTAAAAAAATAATTCTACTGCTAAGAATCTCCGAGTGATAGTATTTTATGATTAAAGTTCAATTTGGCGCCATTAAATACTTGAGAAAAGGATCAAAGTAGTCCTATATCTTTGAATTAATATTTAAAGTATTATTTATCTTTTAATATAGAACACTTTTAATCGTCTATATTTCAAAAATTGGTACACTTTTAATTTTCTTTCAAACATCTCATTTATTTTTTTAAACTGGAGTTTTCTTTGGACAAGAGAAAATTTTCCTCAAAACTCTTTGCTTCCAACATTGTTGGATAACCAATTTTGGATTGATCGACATCGTCAAAGATTTTTTGTGGTGCGAATTAATTTGATTTCCTCCCGTTCTTTAGAGAAGGAAGAACTTCTCTATCAAGGACAACCAATTACGGAGCAGTTTGATTTCTGAGGTGGCTCTTGAGAGAATGAAGAACTTCTCTATCTATATGCAAAAACATTTTGAATTTGGATTACATGGTGTTTTCTTAATCTTCTTAAATTATGTATCAAATAACTAGACAAACAATCAATGAAAATCATATATTGTATCTAGTTTGTACGATCAATGAGAAGAAACCTTCAAAACATATTTAACGGATTCACCAAGAATCTAATATATTTCCATGCTTGATTATATTTTCATGCATTACACCTGCAATATTCTTATTCTTCAACGTGCTAATAATACCAGTTACTCCATAACACCGACAAATTTCAGGCAATATCAATCAATTTTTAAAACTAATTATCCAGTCGCAGTGAAAACAGAGAAATCTTTGGAGCACGTACAAAGAAAATCCCGGTTAAAAAAATAGATGGGTGTTTGGATCAAGACTAAAGGTATACCAATTCTTAAAATATGGAGGACCAAAAGTGCTCCATGCTAAGAGATAAGGACTACTTTGATTCTTAACTCAAACATAAAGGACTATTTTGATCATTTTCTCAAATAATGTAACATCACATGGTTTACAAAATTATTTTATTTTTACTCATAAGAGATATGAAATGATTTGTTTTAGAGATTAGTGTAAAAAACACACCTAAACGATTTATTTTTTTTAGTTTCATACCTAAACTATTTAAAGTGTGAGTTTTAAACTATCATTTTTCAGTTTGACAAACACTTGAGGTGTGTGTAATACACTCTCTCTTACACATGACATTCCACGTGGATAAAAATTCCACCTTGACAAAAATTAAATAATAAACTATTAATTTAATTAAAAATTAAAGATTAAAGTATTACTATCCATAACAAAAAAAAAAAAATTAAAACTAAAATTTAAATTAATAAAAACCACCAACTCCCCCCCCCCCCCCCTCCCCTCCTAAAAAATTGATATTATATTACTTTTTAAGAAATAAAAATTCTACCCCGTTCTATTTAACCCTCTGCTTCAATTTTTTTTCATTTTTTTCATCTTGTATTAAATATGTACGTTGTATATTTTTAGAGAAAAAATTATGCCAGTGTACCGAATATAATGTAAATAAATAAAAATAAATAAAATCTTGCGGCAGCAAATAAAAAATATTATACATTTTATTTTATAACATAAATATTATTTTTTTGGATAATAATTTTTAAATTTTTAATTTTAACTATTACAATAATTCTAATAATTTATTTAATTTTGTCAAGGTTGAATGTTTTGTCCATATGGAGTGTGATGTGATAATTTTTTAAAAATAAATGAGAAAGTGTATTACACACATAATAATGAGAGTTGTATGAAAGAGAGAGATTGTTTCTCAAACTAAAAAATGATAATTAAATATGAAACTCAAACTCTCGTACATTTAGGTATGAAATCATAAAAAGGGTATAGTTTAGGTATTGAATAAGAAAAAAGTATAATTTAGGTGTAATTTTAACAATATCTTTTTCTTTCTATGACCCTAAAGTTTCTTGTATGATTAATGATAATCCTTCTAGATATCACTTTTAATAGTCATTGGTAAAATTCATCGGTGACTCTTAAAATTGGCATCAAGTTTCATTTAGACATATTAACTGAATGATGTTCATTTTAAATATCTCATATAGGGTCCCGCTATATCATTTTAACATTTTTCTTACAATAAGCAAAAAAGTGAAGGAAAGTGTAATACACTCGTTAATGAGGTGACAAACAACCAATTAAATGCTTAAATGAGTAATTTAAGTTAAAAATTATTTAAGAATCTATTTAGTAAATATAATTAAAATATTATTCTAAACATATAAATTTAACCCCCTCCCCACCCCCTATACCTCGGTGGTAGTTGTCTTCTCCACTATATTCAATATTTTTTTCTTAATCTACTTCTTTTAATTGTTTCAGATAATTTTTCTTCTTTCTACCGAGAGAAAAATAGAGGAGGAGGGAGGAAGAGAAAGAAAGAATATAAAATCTGTGTGTTTCTATCCATTTTTTGGACGAAAAAGGTGTAGAGAGGTGATGGTACGTTATCCGTCTTTCCCATAAAAAATTGTCTTTTTTCATTACACTAAAAATCACGTTTGTACTTTTTAAAAATTAATTTTTTTTTGTTGTTGTTTTCTATATTTTTTATTTGTTTCTTTCTTTTTAGTGTTGTTTTGTGGAAAGAAAAGTGGTAGAGAAAGAACAAAATAGTGAATAAATATGAGTATAATAAAGTTGATATCTGTTTTTCTTTGGGCAAAAAAGGTGGAGGGAGGTTATTGTAAATTTAGAAAGTAATACAATGACAAAGAAGCAAAATGACTTGAAAACGGATTTGAATAAAAAATGCGATCACCATTGAAGGAGTTTAAGTTTCGGTGATTTGAAAAATAGAGAAGAATAATAATAAAATAAAAATTAGCTAAATTGAGCATTTCACGCTCTATTATTGAGTATATCACACTCACTTTGACATGTCAGCAATAAGTGTCAAAATGACACAATAATACCCTTTGAAAAATGTCTAAAATAAATATCACTCAATTAAGTGTCTAAAAAATATCGCCCAATCGAAATGTCTAATTAAAATTTAATGTCAACTCTACCTACAAATTTGACCACATGTTTTTGGGCTGAAATTACAGTTCTTAATTGAAGTGCATCAGTTCTAAATATTGATTGAGGCTATTTTACGTAGTATAATCTCAAAATCATACTAATTTATCCAGGCTCCAATTAACCTGGCCCTGTTGCTCTATCTGGGCCCAATGTTATTCTCAGCCCGATAGTTATTTGATGAGACTGGGGAAGACTCATAACAATATAACTAAGGGCCCCTAAATAATTCCTGATTTTGAAATAAGTACTGCATCAATTACATTGCATACACATGATTCCAAAAAAAATTTCTCAAGTAACAGACAATAACATATTCAATATAATTTCACGTGTAAGTTTGAAGGGTAGAATTTTTGCAAGCTTAATTATATCAGCTATGAAGATGGTGACGCATGTCTTCTCGCCCTCGTTCACAATATCAGTTAACATTTCGCCCTAGCCCTGCACCAACTCTTCCAACCACAGACAAGATAGATACTAACTTAACAATGATTCTTCAACTTCATTAAATAAACATTTTTTTCCTCATCACCCCCGTCAGAGGCGGATCCAGAATTTAGAGTCTATGGGTGCCAAATAGACTCATCACCTAAATTAACTTTATGTTTGATTCGAATTACTCGTCTTTTCGATTTATATGACAAATCAATCAATTAAATAGGAATAAACATGTATAAAAATTTTTTAAAGTGTTTGTAGGCTGTTTACAAAAGTTTATGGTGGTTCATAATGTTCATTTTTCAAAAATCAAATGAAGATAAATATATTAATATTAATTTTGATTTAAGGTCAAATAATTACGTATTTAAAAAAGAGTTAAACTAACATAAATTAAGATATATGTTTTAACCTCATACCAAAACAATTGTATTATTTTTAGTATAAACATAAATAGTTATTTGAAATTAATTGTCAATCAACAAAATAAAAATATAATTAACCAATTTTTGTTTTTTCATTTTACTCTCTCCATTAATTGAGAGGTCATTTTTTGTTCTCCAAATTCAAGCAATAAGGTGTATTTTTTTTTCTTTTTTTAAAAAATAAGGTGTATTTTTTTTTTCCTTTTTTAAAATTATAAACATGATAAGAATTGCAACTAATAATGTTTTTGGTTGAATTGCAAATTAGCGAGAAAGTAATATTTATGAACAAACATAAGTTGCAATTCTTATCATGTTAATGTAATAATAATAAATATTTTAGAATATTAATTAAATTTAACGTAGCTTGAATTTCAAGAATAAAAAAAATATCATATAAATTGAGAGAGTATGTACAAAGTTTATGGATGATTTTCGATTTAGGGTTACATGAAAATAGTACGGAAACTTATATAATTATTGATTAAAATTATGGATGATCTTTCTATTATATTTTTTTGTCGGAAAATATTTGATGCATTTAACTGTTTAAGAAATTATTGAGAAGAGAAGAAAAAATATACGTCCATTTCTGTTAGTTATTAACTTTTCTTTTACTTCTTTAAGAAATTATAGTTTACTATTTTAATCTTTAAGATAAACATTTTTGCATTTTTTACAAAAATTGTTTACGCTTTCAAGAAAAGTTAATTGTTAGGACAATGAAAATAAAAAAAAAATTTCTTTAATTTTGTTAATTTATAAATAATTTTCAATAATTATTTTTAGTAAAATATAAATAATTAATATAGAATAGAAAAATAATATCTAATGTCAGATGTAGGATAAATTAAGCTAAATTTCATGCTTATAAAATTATTTAAAGATAAAGAAAGTAGCAAATAATTTAAAACAATGGTAAAAAGAAAGAAGCCGAAAAGCTATTAATACGATAATTGAGAGGAGTGCTTCTGTGCTGGAGATGACGGGTTTATTATTTATACATAGATTGTATATATTTATATCTATATACATAAAATTTTCATTAAAGCTCGTGGATGACATGACACTCCACGCACTGAATAGATCCGCCCCTGATCCCCGTCATTCAAAATAAAAGATAAAGCAACGACCAACAAGTTTGAACAAGAAAAATACTACACCATATAATATGTTGAAGTTAAAGAAAGTTTTTGGAAAATACAAAAAAGCTGACCAAATATTTCCACTAGCCTGACCTACAACAGTGGAAAAGTCGGTAAGGCATACCAAATGAGGGTAGTTGGTTTAATATAGCACTCCTATTAAACAAAATTATATTTAAAAAATAAAATACTTATAAACAAAAGTCCTTTTTTTTCATTCTTTTTGTAAATACCTTAAAAGTATTTTAGTCATTTAACAGAAGCAACTTTTTCACCAAACATATAAATTGCATATTATTAGATTCAAAGGTTCAAATTTGCAAACACTTGCCCATGATGTTTGTTTCCTTCCATAACTAATAGATACCTATGCTTACATATTGGTACTGTAAACTATAACTCCAACGATGTAGCCTGCCTCAAAAGTTTGTTTTACACTTCGATTATTGTAGCCTCCTCCCTTAAATGTTTTACGAACGCTGCCAATTCTTTAAATGAGTTCCCACCTTCTTTAATGCCGTTAATTGCAATTTTTCGTAGCTCCGATGCACGAAGTCTCCGCTCTTCTACCTTGTTACCTTGCACAGCTTCCGCCAGTAACTTAGCCAACTCGTTCGAATTTGGTACCGTTTGCGAACCTTCACAAGCTCTAATAGCTACCTCATGCTCGTCAACTAAAAGGTTTGCATTGGCGAATTGGTCAGCACCCATCGGCCATGTTAACATTGGTACTCCTGCTATTAAACTTTCTAGAGTCGAATTCCAGCCACAATGAGTCAAAAATACCCCTATAGCTCGGTGTTTTAAAATCAACACTTGTGGGGCCCAGTCTCTAACAACCAGGCCCCTTCCAGCCACTTTTTCCTCAAACCAAGACGGAATCACACCGTAATCATTTGAAGCGTGTCCTTTGGTGGCTCTTTTAGCTGACAAAATGAAATTGACACCACTTTTTTCCAAAGCTATGGCTAATTCCTCCATTTGTTTGTTTGTTAACACAGCTTGACTGCCGAAACAGACGTATACGACTGAGTGATCTTCACATTTGTCGAGCCATGCTAGAATTTCACTAGCTAAAACAGAGCTCGAACCGCCTCTGTTTGATTGGCCGGAAACATCATCTTCTCCCGGAGGAAGTACTGGTCCAACAGACCAAACCCTGTTGTGACCCAAATCTTTCATCAGATAATCCAAATACACATTTTCCAATTCGATAAACGTGTTGAAAACGATTCCGTGACTCGCTATATCAGCGAGATAGCATTCTCTGATGAATTCTGAACTTGGGTCTCCTTCAACATAACTCCGGTAAATAGGAGAGATCTGCCAAAAGGGGAATTTCGGGGAATTGGGGATATTGGGGAAGTGAAAATTTTCGTTTTCATCATTGGGGTCTTTCCTTTTGGGCATTTCACGCCAAAGTGAATAAACAACAGATAGGGCCAATGCGCCGGAGGGGGAGAATACGTACCGGCGAATACCGAGCTGGTTGGCGATTTCGTGAGTAAACCCCAAAAACATATCAGAAATAATGGCTGACGGCGGCGAAGGGTGGTTGCGGAACCATTCCAATATGGGATCTCGAAGTTTTCCGAGATTGCACATCATGGAAAGGAACCCATTAGCAGGAAGGTCCTTGACGTTCTCTACGCCGGCGGGAATTGAAGGGTGAGATGGAAAAGGCAAAACGAGAGTTTTTATTGATGGGTTCCTGGAGAGAAGGGGGTTCAAGAAGGGGAGATTTTTGGGGGTGACTAAAATAGTGATGGATACTCCATTGTTGACTAGCTGATGAGTGAAATCCAGAAGGGGAAGCATATGGCCTTGTGCTGGATAAGGAAAGATGAGAACATGAGGGTGATTTTCAGACATTTTTCTCAGTTGCCGATGAGGGGAGCCGCCGGACCGGCGTTCAGGCGATGAATATTGGGAAATGGGAGAGTGATAAAACTTTTAAAGACAAAGAAACAAATGTATGATTTTTTTATTTCTACTTAATTTAGAGAGCAAATGGAAAATAATTTTCTACCACATTTTATAGGAGTCGACAATAACTCATTAGTTGACCGACCACATTCAACTAATTATTATCTTGACCGTTGACTACTATATTTTTCTCAAGAAAGGAAAAAAATAATTAATACTCCAGGATAGTCTTTTATTTTAAGTTATACTACTCCACCATTTCAAAAAAGTAATTAATACGCTATAATAGTCTTTTATTTTAAGTACAATTTTTATATATTAGAAAATCATGGTAATTAAAAATAGACGAGGAAGTAATTTTAAAACAATATTTTTTACGTTCTTATTTATCTATCGTCTTTTTTTAAAGTATATATATTTTTAATATTTGTGATTTCATAAACTCAATGCATAAATGAGTACTATTTTTTCTACTTAATTTTTGCAAGTTATTAGACTTGAAAATATATATTTGATCAATATAGAAAAATGAAATAAATAATTCACATTCATTGGTCAGATTAACTAATTAAAAGAAATCAACTCATGTTCAAAATACATCAAATTCCCGTTAAACTTGTCCGTAAAACTCACTTTAGCATTATAATTTTACAGGTGTTTAAATATCCTCTAAACAATTTTCAAGTGAATTAAATATCACCTTATACATACAATACCAGTTTCATAATGGGAAGGTGATGTATAGACGCACCACGTAAGCGCCACCTCAATGATACATTAGTAATACGTCAGATTCTGAAAATTTTAATTTAATTTCTTTTTCTTTTTCCATGTCATTTTTTTTTCTCATTTTTACTATTCACTCATCTTCTTCATTGTTCCATGTTTTTTATTATTTCAATAATCAATACAATACAAAAGTAATTGTTACCCTTTGCAAAACTCCAACACCACAACGTACCTAATTTCTAATAATTCGACGAACATTGTGTGAAACAATGAAAAAGACTATACGCCGGCAAGTGCTTCAACGATAACTTTAAAAAAATAACGTAATCGTTGAAGCTGGGTTTGTTGGTGCTACTCTTGCTCATACTCATGAGAATGTTTTCTTTCAATTTCATTTTATGTTGTTTAACTTACTATTTTTCCATATTTTTATTTGCAAGTTCTTTGAAATTAAAGCTAAATCTTAACGACCAAGCTTGCTCTGAGGACAAGCTATTGTTGTTATATTAAGATCTGATGGTGACTCGTTTGAAAAAAAAAAGGAATAATTGAAGAAAACCAAGAAAAGGGTATGACCAACTGTTAGAATCTGTGCGTCCTCTATCAGTCAATGGACCAGGTCCCTTGACTCACTCAAAATATGAACAACTATAAATAAAGGCAGAATATCAACACCAGCAGTTTACGTGGAAACCTCCTTGCTCAAGGGAGTAAAACCACGACCTGTCTCACAGGATTTCCAAAACCGTTTCACTAGTCTTCACAAGCAAAAGTAAACCGGTTACACAAAATGTGAGAAAAAGTTTTTAATCTCACAGACAAGCAATAGCTCTATTGCTTGATGAGCCTAAGTAGATGTTACTCTACCCCCTAAGCTATCACTTTAGACAACTTAGGATTTTCTAAGCAATCTCAAAGACTGCCCACTAAATCACTAACCTACTAATTGTTGACACCCAATTTTGGACCTCCACAATATAAATTAATCATTTCGAGCTTCTTCAATTTCAAACGATTTAAAATAATTAGTTTTATAAATTTTAAAAAAAAAATAAAAAAAATAAAATAAATTATAGTAATAATAATAATATAAAATTTGCAAGTTATGTTAAATAGTTCTGTCACTTTTTATAAATTTTTTTTTAGATAATATATATGTTTTACATAATTATGTATGCAATTAATGTATTTTATGATAATTCGAAAAATCATCTCAAAATATTTTGTTTTAATTAAATATTTGATCATTTAGTTTAGTTATATAATATTATATATTTTAATTTAATTAGTTTGTAATCAAGTTTATCATTTTATTTCATTAATGCTAAAAGGCTCGTTAACTAATTTATGTTAATTCATTTTGTTTTAGTTTAAATTATTTGGCCATTGTTTCAATATAAAATCCATCAAAGAACAAGATTTGGGGCCCATTTTGAAATTACAGCAGCCCAAGTTTCTTTTTTTCTCAACCCAACCCAATTCCCTTTCCCATTTCCTTTCAATTCCAAGCCAAAAACATAAATACACGATGATAAAATCTCTCCGTCGGTTTTGGAGGCTTTCCCATTTTAAAAAACGGAAATTTAGTTAAATCTATATTAATTACTTGTTAAAATGGCCAATGAAAATCTATCCGTCGGGTTTAGAGGCCTCTCCATTTTAAAAGACGGAAAATTTAGTTAATTTTATATATTTTGCTTGTTAAAAATGGCCGATGAAGAAATTACCGTCGATTTCCAAGGCCTTCCATGTTAATAAGATGGATTTTTATTTTTAAGTTATTATTTGAGTTATTCATTTTTATTTTTATTTATTTGGTACTAACTCTTTTATTGAGTGTCTTCACAGGTACCCGGAGGTGCTTCTCCTTGAAATTATTCGAATGTAGTTCGAATCATACTTTTATTTTATTAATTTGTGTATATTGACGTTAGACAAACTTTAGGCCGTTTCTATATTTATTATTTTATTATTTGTACATATTGAATGTTTATTATACTTGTACATTATTTTATTTTCCTCCTCAATTTGAAAAAAAAAATGAATTCAGTCGGAACCCACACTTGTGGATTTCGAAGGGTGCCTAACCCCTTCCCTTCGAAATAATTTGAACCCCTTACCTAGAATCAAATTGATTTCGTAGATATTAAATTGGTTTCCTAGTTTTCCTAAAATTAGGTGGCGACTCCTTTTTTTAAAACTCGTTTATTTTAAAACTCTTTCAAAATTGAATCAAATTCATTATTTTTGAGTTGTCGCGATGTTTCGCCCTATTTGAATAGAGTGGGGATGTAAACAGAATGGCGACTCCGATGGGGACTATAGAGGTTTTAACCAATATGAATTTAATTTTTTTTATCAAATTGAGGAAATTTTTATTATTATGTTATACCTTGTATTTTTATATTTTGCTGATTATTCGTTTATTGTATTTATTCATTATTTATTTTATTGTATGTATATTATCATTGCATTCATGGCATAATATTTTCCGTCAAACGACAATTATTTCATTTTCACTAAAGGACGATTATGCGGGTTCGCAGTCGTTCATTAACCAAAATTTTCTTGGGGCACCCTGACGAGTGTAGTTGGTTACTTGATAGTCAACGATCGTTAACTGTTCCAGCCCAAATAGTCCGTTTGGGTTACCTTTTCCACTCTAAATACAATCCACTCTTAGTCGACTAGCGTAGAGCGAAACCAAATCCCAAATTTAGCGCATTGAACTAGGACGATCCAAACACCCAAGGCGTGTTGGGTCCATTAGAAAGACCACCTCCAGTCCATAATGGCCTCCGGCCTAAACGGACAATCATAATTGTGTGTAATTTGAAGGATGTATACGAAATTTGACAAATCATTGTTAATTTGATTAGAGAGTTATTTTAATAGTCTATTTTTGTCAGATTCGGTTCTTCAAAAGCTATCATTCCATCCAAAAGTGTTGACAATCGAAGATGACAACAAGTTCAAGAGAGAGTATCTTTCACAAAGGCTTAGAATAGGATGGTACCCTTTCGCGGGACTGAATATTTTGTATCCCATTTTCCCTATTATGTATCCCCATTCATTTATTCGTATATATTTGTATAAATTTAGATTTCGGGACAATGGAATGTTTCAAATGACATATACATCCTTCAAATTGATAGGCCTACCCTAGGCATAAAAGGGTCACATATTTGTATAGGACGCGCAATAATTGTTTGTATGCTATATGATATGTTTCAGTTTGTTGTTAATTAAAACAGTGTTTATGTGTTTAATTCATTATTTATGTGATATTTTGAGTTGTTCTTCTTCAGAGCGAAATGTTGATTTATGTCCGAATTCAGAAATCATTATTTGTCCGAAGTTGCAAGAGACAAGAGGATTAGCGAAATTAAAGTCCTTGCATTTCTCAATTATATCAAGTCAAAACGATAAATTAGGGGAGTATTTGACTATGAGGTGGTACCACTTATTTTTATTATTATTTTGCATGATGGTCCTGCTCTCACATATTTCTCATATTTTTGTAGGAATACCGTCCCCGACATCAGTCGGGGATGGTCATAACAACGTCTGGATCTCGTGAAAATTGGGAAGAGACAAAGGTCCAAGAAAACATCCAAAAAGAGTACAATAAATCATTACTGTAGAAATTCGTAGGTTACATTCAACAGACATTATAAATATTGACGATTAAGAGGCTATAAAACATATTGGTGCGAAAAAAAATAAAAAATTCATGGCGCTAGACCTAGGTATTTCTTTCAGTTGTCTAAATCTTTAAATTATGCCTTATCTGGACGAACTACGCGTACCTGATTCTCATTTTAATGAGATACGTAGGCAACCCTTCTTGGGTTCGGTATTATCTTCTCCAAAAATAAAAATAAAAAATAAGAAAAAATAGTTTGTGCATATTTTCCAAGTCATATCTGCATGAACTACGCACACCTGATTCTCATCTTAATGAGATACGTAGGCAGCCCTTCTTGGGTTCGGTAATCATTCTTGAAAAAAAAAAATTAACAAAACAATTACTCGTACATACTGTAAGAGTCATGTCTTCAGCTCAGTTGGGACCTATTGTAGTTAAGAGCATGTAAATATATTCGATATGATGGAAAAGACTGACTTTGCGGTAAACTATAGATTCTCGTGGTACCTCTTATCTGTACTTTTGTGATGCTTGAAAATTCTCTTGCATGCAATCAAGATAAGAATAAAACTAACATTATGTTTCATGTGCATTGTGTGGTGAGTTTTTGATCAAAGTTCAATTGTGTTACACTGTTGATCTAGAATTTGATCTGAATGTTTTTCGAGGCGAAATCCTGAGTAATGTTCGGTTTGAGAAAGGATTGTAGGCCTTTTTTGACCCGATTGTGCCTTTCAAAGCCTACCAAATTACATTAATTCCTAGTTTTCCCACTTTGAGCCTGAAACCTTTCTTTGGACAACCACATCTTAACCACTACCCTTTTAAGTGCTTAAAAGCACTATCCTCTCTTGGCCCAACCTTCTTGAGTGCACCAAGAATGTGCAAATTATAAGAGAAGATCCATGTTTGAAATTTCCGAAAGCAAAGATATCGAATCTTCCAAAGTCAAAAAAATAAAAGACTTCTAGAGAAAAAAGAAATAAAGAAAGAAAGAAAAGGGGAAAGAAATAAAGAAAGGCAAAAATACCCTTTACAAAGTCAATGAAAGGTGGGAAGGAAAATACTCCAATAAAAAGGAGAAAAATTTATAAGAAAGGAGTGAAATAAAAGAAAACCTCTGAGAAATAAGGATTCAAAAGAAGTCAAAAACAAAGAAAAAAAAAAGAAGAGAAGAATGGAAAAGCTCCAAAAAATGAGAACTCAATAGAAGTCGAAACAAAGGAAGAAAAAAAAAGAAGAAGGAAAAAGAGTCAAAAATGAGAATTCTAAAGAAGTTGAAAGGGGGGAGAACAATGAAGAGGATCTAACGCAAAGGCGTACCAATCATTAAGAGCACAAATTTTGGGTGACGCTCAGGGAGGAATTCAGTTACTTTTATTCCAAATAAATATCCTACCCATCCCTAAGCCTACGTTACAATTCAATGACAAGCCCTACATGATCTCATTCCAAATGTTCTCACATTAGAGGAGATTTACATAAGGGTCAAGCATATGGTATCACAGTTGTATGCATTGAACATTCTTGTGAGTGTGAGTGCACTTTGAAAAATGTCCTAAAATCAAATGTTTCAAATACGTGTGAAATAGGACAAGTCTTTTTCGTGAGGGCACTTGAAACATGAGGATTGATACAATTCAAAACCTTTGTTGAAACAAGATGAATGGATCATGTTGATCCTTAAGTATATTGGAGGTACCACTTGAAGCTGTAGGAATTACCTTAAATTCAATCTTAAAAATAAAAAAATTAAAAATTAAAAAAAAATAAAAAATAAAAAATAAAAAATGAGAGATTTACCTGCAATCTTAACTGTTGGTACCAATTGTAGTGAATGTTTGACTATCTCATCACATTTTTTTATTTTTCAAAAAGAAAAGAAAAAAGTGAAAAAACACTCATTCTTTAATATTTTAAAACCTTTTTAAGAGTCTTTCAATTTTATTAAAAAAAAATGTCTTTTGAGCTGTTCATTGTAAAAAGTGTCATCGGGTTAATCTCGTATGTGTGAGAGTCATATTTTACGGCATGGATTGTTCGTCCAAAAATGTGACATGTTTTTTTATAGGCTTTGGATATCACATGCAATATTATTTTCCTAATTTCATCTTGTTCATATTGTACATTTTCTACTGATGATCTTCTTTCAGATTCATTGCAGTATTCATCATCTACAAGTTTGGAACTACATTTGACCTGATTCCTGCCTCAACAGGATATGTAGGCGCCACAACGGCTTGGTCATATACCCAGTGTGATTATTATTTCTCCTTACAATGAAAACTGGGACAGAATTTTTGAAAATATCTCAAAAATTCTCAATAAAGATGTTATCGCCAACAAGTCAAGATTGAAGATCATTTTGAGATTTGCCAAAATTCTAACTGGGACAGAATTTTGAGAAAGACCTCAAAATTCTGATAAGTACTGCGAGAAGCTTGATAGCAACTACAAAAATCATGCATTGAGAGTCAATATTCATGCATTGCAAAAAATCATGCATTGAGAGTCAATATTCATGCATTGCAGAAAATCATGCATTGAGAGTCAATATTCATGCATTGCAGAAAATCATGCATCGCGAGTTAATATTCATGCATCGCGAGAAGATTCATTCCTCGCCATATCGCAAGAAGATTTCATACCTTGCGGAATTCATGCATCGCGCATCGAGAAGATTTCATTCCTCGCAGAAATTCATGCATAGCGAAAAGATTTCATCCCTCGCAAAATTTATGCATTGCGGGAAAATATTCATGCCCCGCAGAAGATCATGCATTGAGAGTCAATATTCATGCATTGAAAAAATCATGCATCGCGAGTCAATATTCATGCATTGCAAAAATCATGCATCGCGAGTCAATATTCATGCATTGCGAAAGATCATGCATCGCAAATTAATATTCATGCATCGCGAGTTAACTCATGCATCGAGAGTTAATATTCATGCATCGCGAGTTAATATTCATGCATCGCAGAAATTCATGCATAGCGAGAAGATTCCATACCTCGCAGAAATTTATGCATCGCAAAAAGATTTCATACCTTGTGGAATTTATGCATCGCGAGAAGATTCCATCCCTCGCAAAATTCATGCATTGCGGGAAGATATTCATGCCCCGCAGAAGATCATGCATCGAGAGTCAATATTCATGCATAGCGGAAAATCATGCATCAAGAAGATATTCATGCCTCGCAGAAGATCATGCATCGAGAGTCAATATTCATGCATAGCAGAAAATTATGCATCGCAGAAGATCATGCATCGCGAGTCAATATTCATGCATTGCAAAAAAAATCATGCATCGCGAGTCAATATTCATGCATCGCAAAAAAGAAAAAATCATGCATCGCGAGAAGATTTCATACCTCGCAGAAATTCATGCATCGCGAGTTAATATTCATGCATTGCGAAATTCATGCATCGCGAGAAGATTCCATCCCTCGCAGAAATTAATGCATCGCAATAAGATTTCATACCTTGCGGAATTTATGCATCGCGAGAAGATTTCATCCCTCGCAAAATTTTATGCATCGCGAGAAGATTCCATCACTCGCAAAAGTTTATACATTGTCAATAAGATATTTGCATTTAAGACGCATCTATTCGGAGGTGAAGGATGTGCACCATATCTTTTCAACGTTCAAGTCGGTGGAAACTTGCGTTGAAAGATATTTGCATTTATGACGCATCTATTCGGAGGTGAAGGATGTGCACCATATCTTTTCAATTATCAAGTCGGTGGAAACTTGCGTTGAAAGATATTTGCATTTAAGACGCATCTATTCGGAGGTGAAGGATGTGCACCATATCTTTTCAACATTCAAGTCGGTGGAAACTTGCGTTGAAAGATATTTGCATTTAAGACGCATCTATTCGGAGGTGAAGGTTGTGCACCCTATCTATTCAACGTTCAAGTCGGTGGAAACTTGCGTTGAAAGATGTTTGCATTTTGTCCTACCGATGGACATACATTCAAAATCCTATCGATGGTTAATCTTTTTGTTCGTCCTACCGGTGGACATGCATTCAAAATCCTACCGATGGATAATCTTTTCATTTGTCTTACCGATGGACATACATTCAAAATCCTATCGATGGATCATCATTTTTTCATTCGTCCTACCGATGGACATACATTCCAAATCCTACAGATTGATCATCATCTTCATTCGTCCTACCAAGGGACCTGTATTCATCTCCATTTATCGTATCATAAGAGATGCTACCCTTTTTCTTTTAGTTTTGCCTATAATAATGAGTTTTATCTTTGTTTTTTTTAGAACATTCTAGAGGATGCACTCTCAGAGGAGCCACATGTGCGAATTACTTCAACAAAGACGCAACAAAGCGTGGAACATTTTAGATGCGAGTTCGGGATTGACTTCCACTATATTTCCACCGCACTTCTCTAGAAAGGTCATTTGTTTGGTCAAAATTGGGTTTGTCAATTTTCGTTGTCCACGATTTCTTTCATCAATCATATACAACGAAAGGGACAGCTGTTGACACCCAATTTTGGACCTCCACAATATAAATTAATCATTTCGAGCTTCTTCAATTTCAAACGATTTAAAATAATTAGTTTTATAAATTTTCAAAAAAAATAAAAATAAAAAAATAAATTATAGTAATAATAATAATATAAAATTTGCAAGTTATGTTAAATAGTTCTGTCACTTTTTATAAAAAATTTTTTTAGATAATATATATGTTTTACATAATTATGTATGCAATTAATGTATTTTATGATAATTCGAAAATCATCTCAAAATATTTTGTTTTAGTTAAATATTTGATCATTTAGTTTAGTTATATAATATTATATATTTTAATTTAATTAGTTTGTAATCAAGTTTATCATTTTATTTCGTTAATGCTAAAAGGCTCGTTAACTAATTTATGTTAATTCATTTTGTTTTAGTTTAGATTATTTGGCCATTGTTTCAATATAAAATCCATCAAAGAACAAGATTTGGGGCCCATTTTGAAATTACAGCAGCCCAAGTTTCTTTTTTTCTCAACCCAACCCAATTCCCTTTCCCATTTCCTTTCAATTCCAAGCCAAAAACATAAATACACGATGATAACAAAAAAAAAAGAGAACCCTAATTTCCTCCCCTCTCTCCAGCCGCCTCTCTCTCTCCCTCTTCTCTTCTCCCTTCCCTCTCCTTGCAGCCGCCTCCTCTCTTCTTTCTTCCTCTCCTTTTTCCTCTTCTCTTCTCCCTCCCCTTCGCTCTCTTCCTTTTTCTGGCGAGGCGCACGCCAAACAACACCGGACAGCAGCTCCGGTCAGCGACAACAGCCAACCAGGCAAGCATACAGCAGCAAAACAGCAGCAACTCCAGGCGACCAGCAACTCCGACACCTGCAAAAACAATCAGATCTGCCCGGAGGAGTGCATAATTCGTTTTCCAGCGAACAACTCCAATCTCCGGCGGAAAAAGCTGATGGAACCAAACCCCACCAGTCAACCACCTTTTACCCCCACCAAACAGCTCCATCTCCTCAACCAAAACCACCGGAAACGACACTGAAACAACAATTCCGTCGAGGAACCAACAAGCTCCGAAGAGCTAAAACCCATTTCCAGATCCACTCAAAAAATAGCAATCTTCGATAATTTTCTCTTTCGTTTTGTATTTATATTTTCAGATGTTTATATTAGTGTTGATACATATTTTCTATTTTAGTTGTTTGTTTAGTTGATTTGGATATTATTATTTTTATGTTTACCTGCTGTTTTCTTTATAAAAAATAGCAAGATGTTTAGATTATTTTATTCATATTTTATGGTCAAGTTGGGTCTACTTTTATTTTCTTTGATTATTATTTGAATGTTTAATTTCTAGTTTGTTTTATATTGATATTGAATTATTGTTAATTATTTTTGGCTAGTAATTATTTGGTGTTAGAGATATTTTCCTTACTCGTGTTGAATTTATTAGTCCTATTGTTACTTTTTGTGAATGTTGAAATTTTCCAGCAAATTTTATTGGGTTTTGTGATAACATGATATTGTTTTATTATTATTATTTTTTCTTTCATTTGTTTATTGTTGTGGCCCCTGGAAATTTTCTCCTAACAGCTTGTTTATATTGTTCTTTTTTTTTTGTCATTTTATGATGGTGTTGCCGATGTTAGTATTATTATTTGATTTGTTAAAAACTGGCCAATGAGAAAATCTCTCCGTCGGTTTTGGAGGCCTTTTCATTTTAAAAGACGGAATTTTAATTTAAGTTTATATACTTTATATGTTGAAATTGGCCAATGATAAAATCTCTCCGTCGGTTTTGGAGGCCTACCCATTTTAAAAAGACGAAATTTTAATTTAAGTTTATATATTTTATATGTTGAAATTGGCCAATGAAAAATCTCTCCGTCGATTTTGGAGGCCTACGCAATATTAAAAGACGGAAATTTTTAGTTCAAGTTTTAATGCTTGTTATTGTTTAGATTTATTCCATTTTTTCATTTATTGTTATTGTCTTCAATTGATCTGGATATATTTAGTTGGTGAATATGCTTAGTTATTATTATTAATTATTTATTCTATTATTTATTCCTTGCAGTGAATAATAATGTTGTTCAATTTAAAGTGATTTTAGTTAATGATGATGCCTATTTGTTTTGTTGTTGCAAGATCAATTCACTTTTATTATTTCAATATATTACCATTATTATTATTGAGCTATAAATTTAATGACATTATATTCCTTTGTTGATTAGTTTGACGGTCAAAATATATTTGCTTATTTTATTTGTTTCTTCTAGCGTTTTATATATTCAATTTGTCATTGTCAATAATGTTAGTTGTCTTTACTGTTCATGTTAATTTGACCAACTATTTGAATTCTTTTGAGGGGTCTGACATGAAATGTCACATTATAAGGTTATTTCCTTCTATAGTTGTTATTATTTCTAAGTTGTAGTTTTTGTCTTGGATTGTTTTAGAGACATTTGGTTACTTGTTAATTTTATTTAATTGTTAAGAAACCAATTAAATGGCCAATGATAAAATCTCTCCGTCGGTTTTGGAGGCTTTCCCATTTTAAAAGACGGAAATTTAGTTAAATCTATATTAATTACTTGTTAAAATGGCCAATGAAAATCTATCCGTCGGGTTTAGAGGCCTCTCCATTTTAAAAGACGGAAAATTTAGTTAATTTTATATATTTTGCTTGTTAAAAATGGCCGATGAAGAAATTACCGTCGATTTCCAAGGCCTTCCATGTTAATAGGATGGATTTTTATTTTTAAGTTATTATTTGAGTTATTCATTTTTATTTTTATTTATTTGGTACTAACTCTTTTACTGAGTGTCTTCACAGGTACCCGGAGGTGCTTCTCCTTGAAATTATTCGAATGTAGTTCGAATCATACTTTTATTTCATTAATTTGTGTATATTGAAGTTAGGCAAACTTTAGGCCGTTTCTATATTTATTATTTTATTATTTGTACATATTGAATGTTTATTATACTTGTACATTATTTTATTTTCCTCCTCAATTTGAAAAAAAAATGAATTCAGTCGGGATCCACACTTGTGGATTTCGAAGGGTGCCTAACCCCTTCCCTTCGAAATAATTTGAACCCCTTACCTAGAATCAAATTGGTTTCGTAGATATTAAATTGGTTTTCTAGTTTTCCTAAAATTAGGTGGCGACTCCTTTTTTTAAAACTCGTTTATTTTAAAACTCTTTTAAAATTGAATCAAATTCATTATTTTTGAGTTGTCGCGATGTTTCGCCCTATTTGAATAGAGTGGGGATGTAAACACTAATGATTTAGAATTTCAAATCAAACAACTATCTGATTCCTTTATGAATGGAGGAACAGATTTACAATTTACGCGCAGAAGAAATAATCCTAAGACAACTAAGCTTCCAGCTCTTTCAGATTTGAGTTGATCTTGAGGATGTTTCTTCACTCCTTTTGTAAGCCTTTGCAAGAGTTCTTGAGATCTTTTTCAAGTTGCAAAAACTAAGAAAAGAAGTTTAAGGAAAGATGACATTGTATAGACAAGTCACTTTTCCTTAAACCCATGCCATTGGTTGGAAAGTTCTGACGTTTCTGCCGCGTCTGCCAATTCTGCCACTGTTGGAGACTGTGCATCAACTTTTTGTACTTTCTCCAGCTGGCAACCAAAAAGCATATTTAGCCAAGAACCAGGTCCCTTCATAAGGTCCCTGAGTTTGTCAAATCATCAAAACTACAAATAATATTTTCCCCTTTTTGATGATGACAAACAATACACCAGTGTCTACATATTCTTCCATGTTTCCTTCCCCCTGTCGATAAAGACCTAACAGTTGCATATACATTTGCACAATGAATCTGGTCTCTTTACAAGGTCTCTGAGTTTGTCAAATCATCAAAACTTCAAATAACACCAACATTTTCTCCATCGTTACCGGCATGGTGAAATTTCTCAGCGAGATTTAGTGGTCTCAACTCTCATGGCGGCTGATCTCTCGCAAGACCTTTAAACGGTAATGAACGACAAACAAAGGGGTTGGGGAGAGGTCTAGTGTAGTTGAGTTTCGTTGAATTTCTTGATTCGAGAACACTTTTTGGAGGTGATTGCCGGCGGTGGAAATAAAGAGAACTGGTACAGGTTTCTGAAAAAAGAAAAACTAGGACCCACTTACCTTCACTTTTCATTTTTTATGTTATTTAAGCGCTTAATTTTTTTTTATTTGCCATGTCAGCCTCTAAGGTGATATTTAATTCACTAGTAAGTTGTTTAAGGGGGGGTATTAAAATACATGTAAAGTTGCAGTGCTAAAGTAAGTTTTGTGGACAAGTTTGAGGGGAAATTTATGTATTTTCCCTTCTTAAATGATATTAAATCGAAAATGGTGAAAATTGACGTTTAAGGCTTTATTTGTTTCTATTAAAATTAAAATGTATGATTCTGAATACGCATGTGCATTAAGATATAGATGTCTAGATCAAAATATACATATGAATATTTAGATGTTCTCTCTAAATCTGAAGACTAAATGATTAACTTGGTTTTCAATATCTAAATGTGCATATGAAATTATATATCTTTGATTGGTATTAAAACTCTCAGATTTAATTCGTTCAAATATTTTTAGATCCATGAAAAAGGTTTGTTTAAGAAAAATGGACTTAATAGTTGTATCAAAATGATTAAGTTTCAAATCTTAAAATCAAACACACTTAATAAGTAAATATAAATTATAAAGATCTAGATCTCCATTAAATATAAATAAATAAAGTTAAATAAAAAAAGTAAGTGTAATATATATATAATTTTATCAATATTTCATATTTGTTGGTATAAAGTCCACAAACAGATACTCTTTTTGAGGATAATTTTAAAAATTTCCTAAAATCTTTCATTTGTCATGACGTGTATTATGTGTATTTTACATTTAACGTTTTTATTCTAAACCATTTGAGGATTTATTGACTTCTACAAACTTTCACTTTAAAATATATTTCCTTATATCAAAATAATTTAAAACATATTTAAAGTTTTTTTCATAGTTTCATATTGAACTGGTAAGTATGAAAGCAGTTTCATATTAAATTATTGAGTATGGAAATTTCTTATTTGAACTGTAATCAAATACTTATTGAAACACTTTTTAATTATCATTTTTCCTCTTTTCTTTTTAAATATCACCATTATTTAGGCTTGAAAAATGATAAAAAAAAAATTAAGAATTTTAATTTATAAATGCAAGGGAAACATAACTTTAAAAATGATCAAGTTTGAAAATTATCTCTATCTTATATTCTATAAATATTTGATTCAAATTTATATGTTCCATCACCAATCAATCAATTAAGTATTCTTCTGTTTGATGTAGATGTTGTGGCAATGTTCTTTAGTAGCCTTAAAAATCTATTAAGTCCTAATTTATACCATACACTTTTTAAGATTAGTTTCTAAAAAATAATGTATGCATTTTGATAAATATTTAATGATACTGTTAATATTTTATTGATATCACATATTTTGACAAAATAATCAATAAAAATATATATTTTTAAAAATAATTTCTAAACATGACAAAATCTTTTGATATTACCAAAACTTTATCTCAAGTCAATTATATCACAATATAGTAAATTTTTAAAAAGTTCCAAATTCATCTCCATCAAATTGATTATTCTGTTTAACTACTTTAGTGGTCCAAATAAACCTATCGATCATAATTAGGGTGGAAATTGTTTCCACAATGGACATATACGAAAAAATGGAGTATGAGAAACGAAATTCCACAAACATCTTTGTTAGGTGAAATCCCTTGATTATGATTTAGGAAAAAGGTAAATAATGCATGCTTATTAATTAAAAAAGGCAAAGAAGATAATAAATCATATTAATGATAGTAAGTAGCACATTTATCATCATATCTTGTCACTGTCAAGTTTTATTTTGTGTGCTCAATTGAATTTTTTCATCATATTTCTTTTATTGTGGTAAATTTCAATACCTAATTATATATACTCAACTAATAAAGTCACCTTAATCATCAATCACGGCTACGATAATTATTCATTCAAGGACATAATAGTGAAGTTTCTTCTTCATAGTGTAAACAAGAGAAAACTTAGGGGAACATTATTACTCCATCCGAGCCGTATATTGACCATAGTTTTTCAATGCAACTTAAATTGAACGATAAGTCAGTTAGTCATAATCTTATATTGAACGAGCATCGTTGTTCCCATTACTTCCTCATCCTCAACCTCTAGATGTAAGAGGAGTTGACGTGACTTATTTGTCCGTCTTGTTTTGATTTTTGCTCTGACTTCTTCTCATCCAAGCATTTGCTTCGACCTACAAATGCTATTGTGACACAATTTATTTTTTTGAGAATCAAACAGTTAAATTTAAACTGGAACATTGAATTATATGTTTTTTTTTCAATAAAAATTTGTTTTTCAAAACTACTTTAACATGTACTAACAAGAATTTAAAGAGCCAACAATAATTAATCAGTTGAATCACAATAATTTACATAGTTCAGCTCATTCCAACAAATTATGTCTGCGAAACATCAATAGTTTCGAGAAATAAGTACAAATAATTATCACCAACTAATCATCAATAATCATTAATCCCCATTGCCCTACTAAACCTCGAGTACATTTCACTAAACTTATTTCTAACTAATTGATAATATATGAAGGTTTGATTAAGTAAAACATTGAAAATATTGTTCTTGAGAACATTTAGAATTGGGCCTGCTAAATTTAGACCATCACATAGTTTTATCAAACCCAATGTAATTTATGGACATTTTAAACTAGGCCTAAAGGTCGCTATTGAGCAAGCTAACTAACTTATAAGAAACATTAATTCACAATCTAAAATGTTATACATATTATTAGATGGTAATTTAATATTTGTCAGTTCTAGAGATTTATATTTACATAGGTTTTCAAGAACATGGAAAAAATATGAACGATGGCTTAAAAATTGGTATTTCCGTAACTCAGCCAGATATATTAGTTTTGACAATAGGAAAAACTATCTAATTAATTACACAAATATTTTCTACCATGTTTATTAATTATCTTCTTAGTTCAAAATAATTATATATTGTTTCACTAATTAATAATTTTAAATTTGATTTTAAGTCGGATACACCGTGATACATGTATTTTAGCTATCGTATACTTTTTGAAATACATATGCTATGCGAGCAGATAGGAGGGAGACGATAGCGAGAGTCAATATATCCGAGATATATGTGAAAATCACATATTGTTTATGTATTTGGGATACTAGCAAGATACATTCTAGAATATATTTTGAAAATATATACATGGAGAGAGAGGTGAGCGAGAGAATAATTGTATCATAGATACACGTGAATCCACGTAGATACCGTGTATTTAGTAAAAATTATACATAATTATGACTTCATATATCTGAAATACATTTATTTGAATGCATCATATATATATGTGTTTGAGGACCCAAATCTGATACAAATGACAATTTTGAAAACTCATGAGAAGACACGTAACTAAACAGTCTAAACTTAAGCTAATGAAATTTGTGTTGTTTTCTCCTTCTTATGGGCTTTTTTAACAGAGACATATAATATGGGCCCAATTGTAAATCAGCCCAAATACTTATGAAACCAAAAATAGGGTTGACAGATGTTGTGGGGCCACGTTAAGCAGTTGAAAAGCACGATACATTAAACACGTGAGATAGACACGTCAGCAAGAATATAAAAAATGTGGACCCCAGAAACGACAGGTCTCTTCCGAAAGAAAACGCACATGCCCCCACTTGTAAAAGAAAAAAAAAAGTATTTTGATCACTTTTTTGGTGCTTTCTTTTCGTTGGTGAAATGAAATGGTGGGACCTATGCTACACCAAATTTTATTTTTATTATTTAAAAAAAAAACATAAAATGGTGGGACCCGCAATCTCGTAATGTTACTCCCCACGTGATACCGTCACGAGAATGAGAACGACGCACCGCCAAAGAAGAGTAGAAGCACGTGCTATCACGTTCCTTTATTTGGGTTGTTGTTGGTGTGATGTTGTTTTTCATGTATCTCCCAAATTATGCCCATAATTTATGGTTATTTTTTTAATTTGATTTATAGTTATTTAAAATTGGATCAAATATAAAATGATTTTTACTTAGAGTTAATAATTTTGATGGTCACTCAACTATCAATTATTTTCGTAGAAAGTCACTCAACATTTATTTTTAACTCAAAAGTCACTCAACTATGATTTCTTTGCACAGAAAGTCACTCAACTTTCATTTTCAACTCAAAAGTCACTCAACTATAAGACTGGCAAACGGACAGGACCGGGTCAACAGGACCGGTTTTACCGGAACCGGTACCGATACCGGATTTTTCTTACCGGATTTTCTTACCGGTAACGGATTTTACCGGACCGGATTTACCGGAAAAACCGAACTGTTCCGCCCGGTCCGGTAGTAACCGGTTTGGAACCGGGTCTTACCGGTTCATCCGGTACTTTTTTTTTTTTTTTTATAAATTTTAATTATTTTAATTATTATATAAATATTATATATTTATATTAAAACTTCAATTGAAAACTTTAAAGTTTATATAAGTTTGAAATTGAATTTATACTTTAAAGTTTATATTGAATTTAAAGTTTCAAATTGAATTTAAAGTTTTATATTGAACTTAAGTTTTATATTGAATTTAAAGTTTAAACTTTATATTGAATTTAAAGTTTGAAATTGAATTTAAACTTTAAAGTTTATATTGAATTTAAAGTTTTAATTTAAACTTATATTAAAATAATTAAAAATTAAATTTATAAAATGACATGATAAATAGAAGAGACTATTATAAAAGAAAATCAAGGCGAATAGCCGTATATTTATTCAAATAAATAAATTATACAATACAAATATTAGAAAGAGAATAAGAGTACATAATTTAGGAGGAATTGAATATTAATTAATATACTAACAATTGCAATTTTTTTTAAATTCTTTTTGTAAATTTAGTATCATTTGAAAAGAAAGATTTTTTGGAATTGGCATTTGTCGTTCTTCTTCCATTGCTTCCATGCCATCATCACTATTCTCACCAAATATTTCATCTATTTGGTCTTCTATTTGGCTACTTAATAGTGGTAGTCCGGTGTTTCTTCTTTCGGCATTGACCCAATCTCGAAACAACACCGATATTTCCAAACTGTCCTTTGCTAATGAATATCGATGATCTCCAATCATAAATCTCGCCGCACTAAAGGCTTGCTCCGAAGCGACCCATGATGCTTGAATCGCTAGCACATCTCGAACAATCCTAGCAAGGGTCGGAAATTGATTTTCACGATTCTTCCACCATATTAATATTGGAGGTTGAAGTTGTCCTTCTTCATGCCTAATCTTTTCCCGTGCCTGATTGAAATATAAATCAAAATCATTATTAGTAGAAGATTCAAGCTCAAGATATTCATCCATCCAATCATCCGTATCATCACTTTTAGGCTTAGAATATGAAGGTTCAACTATTGGAATATTTTTTTCCATAACTTTATATGCATTATATAAATCTCTAACTTTTGCATAAATGCTACCTTTACATTGGTCAACACTAGGAGTTTCATCATCTTTAATTTCTAAATTTACATAAATCTTTTCAACCATTCTTGCAGTCAAATAGATTTGAGGAATAGGGAAAAAATATTTTTTGAATTTTTCAATCATAAAAGCAAGTGAATCTTTAAAATGATCTTTTCCTTTATATTTTGCAAATTCAGATGAAATAGCACAAATATTTACTAAAACAGAAGAAATAGTAGGATAATATTGACCAGAACATGCATTTGTTGCTCTATAAAAAACACTTAAAAAATCAATCAGTTCTTTTGTATTTTGCCAATCGTCAAAGCCAATTCTTAAACTAGGATCCGCATTATGAGCATTAAAAACTAATTGTAGCGGGTCTTGATAAACATAAGCAACTTGAAGCATTTCAAATAAAGAATTCCATCTAGTGCATAGTTCTTTTGGAACTTTTCTATATGCAAGTCCACATTCATTACAACGATTTTTAAATTCTGTAATTCTAGCTTTTACTTTAGCTTTAAAAATCCAATTACAAGCAAGTCTAATTTTTTCACAAGAAACTCCAAATTGAGAAATACCATCTTTTACTATTAAATTATAAACATGTGCGGCATACTTAATATGAAAACAATCATTATCAATTGGACAAAGTCTAATTTTTAAATAATCAACAGCTCTTAAATTATTAGAAGCATTATCTAAAGTGACACTCATTATTTTATCACATATTCCATAATATTGTAAAATAAAGGCTACTTTTGATGCTATATAAGAACCGGTTTTAGTTTCTTCAACATATTTATACGCTAATATTCGTTTTTGCATGTTCCATTCATGGTCAATCCAATGGACAGTAAGTGTAAAATAATCGTTACCATCAGGACTACGTCCCATATCAGAAGTAATAGATAATCTACCATCATAATAAGCAAATAAACAACAAAGAAAATGAGAATATTCTTTTTGATATTTAAAAAGATCACTTTTAATTGTATTTCTTGGAATACCTTCATAATCTGGGTTATATAATTCTCGAATATAATGAACAAAACCAGGATGTGAAGAAAATGAAAAAGGTAAACCACAAACAGCAACCATTTTAGCTAATTCTCTACGATCTTTTTCTTTACTATACGTGCGGTGTGTGCTTCGACTAGCCGGGTTAGACATATTTAATACACCTTGAACCATATTAGAACCTCCAACACCCATAGAACTTTCGGGTATGGGTGTTCCATTTCTATTAGCTCTTTCTTTATCATCTAGGCGAGCAAATTCTTTATTACACTTTCGTAAATGTGTTCTTAGTCGTCCCGTTCCCCCTTGTGTACCCGTAGTTACATGTTTCATTACCAATTTACATTTAGTGCAAGTAACAGTAGTTTTTGCCTCATTTTGTATCAAAAATTTCCATACTAACGATCTTTTAACACGTACGGCGGCGACATTTGAAAAAGTAGGTAAAGGGGAGACTTCGGTAACCGGACTAGTCGGGGTAGGGGTCTCTTCATCTTCCTCATTTATTTCTACTTCTTCTTCTAATTCTTCCTCAAAATTAGTATAATGTCTATTTAAAGACTCGTGATCTACTTCATTTTCGGAATTAAATTCAATAGGTCTTGGTGACGTAAAAAAAGTTTCATTAACACGAGTATAATCATTAGTATTAACTAAATATCTAGGTGGCAAATTTTTAGAACAAGAACTACTTACTCCTCCCTTGTTATTTTTTAATTCCGACATTGGTCTTTTACCACTATTTCTTTCGGAATTCATGTTAAAATTTAAAATAATTAAATATTATGAGAAAACAAGCAAAATAATATAATAAAAGAGATAAAACAACTAAATTAATAAACAAATAAAAATTAAAGTTGAAAGTTGGAACGAATGTACCAAACGTCTACGTATAAGTAGACGTATAACAAAGCCGGATTTGGTAGATGCCTATTGTAGCTTCCGAAATTCAAACTCCAACTCAATATCACAATATAATAATTAATAATTTATGAGAGATTTAAAATTGAGACTTTGAGAGATTGTATAAGATTGTATAAGTAGTGAATTTGTGATTTAAAATGAAGAAAAAGGATATATTTATAGTATAAATGGATTAGAAAGGGGTGGGGGGTGCTACTAGACCGTTTTGGGCCCCAGCCCAACGGCTAGAAGGGCCCAACGGTCATAATACGGATACATTAATTAAAAAAAAAAAAAAAAATTAAAAAACAGCTAAACCGGACCTTACCGGATCGGACCGGTCCGGAACCGGTTCAACCGGATAAAAAACCGGGAACCGGTCCGGTATACAAGAAGACCGGTTGCTTACCGGTTCAACCGGTACCGGACGGACCGGTATGGGAACCGGCCAGGAACCGGACCGGACCGGATCAAAACCGGTCCGTTTGCCTGCCTTACTCAACTATGACTTATTTGCACATAAAGTCACTCAACCTATTTAATTGTTTTTCATTAAAATTTAATGATATGAAATTTTAATTATTAACCAAAATATTAAGAATAAAATATCTATATCCATTTAATGACCCGCCCATTTAATTCAACCCGCTAAAAATATAATATTACACATTTTATTTTATCATTAATTCCCTAAATCATTCCCCATTAAACATTGAACATTTATTTTACCATTAATTCGCTAGAAAAATGTAGGAGACAAGGGAGAATGATTTAGGAAATTAGTGGTAAAATAAAATATTCAATAATATATTTTTAGCGGGTTGGGTTAAATGGAGCGGGTCATTAAATGAGTATATATTCAATTCTTAAGATCTTGGTTAATAATTAAAATTCTATGTCACTAAATTTTAATGAAAAAACAATTACATATATTGAGTGACTTTCTGTGTAAAGAAGTCATAGTTGAGTGACTTTTGAGTTTAAAATGAAAGTTGAGTGATTTTCTTTGCAAAGAAATCATAGTTGAGTGACTTTTGAGTTGAAAATGAAAGTTAAATAACTTTACGTGAAAACAATTTATAGTTGAGTGACCATCAAAGTTATTAACTCGATTTTTACTTATTTCCTTACATAATAAAAGTAATGAAATAACACTGTTCAGTTGGTTTATCCATTTAAATCTATATTAAATTGAATAAAATATTGATATTTATCTGTCTCTTTTTTATATAATTAACGTATTTGTCACATTTACTCATGTTGAATTCATGTCCTTCTTAGTTTCTATTCCATTTTAATAGTCAAATTATTAAGTCTAATGCATAATTAATTTGAATGTACATTAGATACACCTACTAAAAGAATACATTAGATACACCTATTAAAAGAATAATATACTCTATAGAAAAAATTTATTAGTTTAACAATTTTTATAATTACAAGATAACTTATTATAAAAAAATTTTGGAAATTGTTTAAATATAACTACTTTTATATTTGAGTTAAAAGAAAATAATATTAAAAATATTGTATTAATTCACATAATATCCTTAATGATTGAAAAGAACTAAAATTTATCATATAATTGTAATATTTTTGTTATTTACTTTGAGAAGAGGCACATAATTACAATAATATATGCAATTGATCTCCAAAATTTCCAATGTAAGGATTCAAACCTAAAAAGTTTAGTCAAGGATATGATTATTCCGTGATGAATTTACACACATGTACTTTCTTCTTCTGATATATTTCATCTAATATTTGGAGATTAATTGTTTATTAACTTAACTCATTATTTCAAATTCAAACTTAAAATATAAAATTCAAAATTTGAAAATATGTTTCAAATTATTTTCAAGATAATTCAAGTTTTTACTTGTAGTCAGGTTTTCATGTCACATATTAAACTTCCATATATCCCTTTTCTTTCAATTGTAAGTACAATTTCTTTTCGAATCTCAACCAATTCATGTCCGAACAACTCATTTTTTGGTTGCTTTTTATCTGTGATTCCAAAAGTACCCCTAACTATCATATCATATGACTTACACACTGAGGTCATGAGTGACAATGCCACTATTAATTGTACTAGTTTACCAGTACTCCACTCCATATATTGTTTCATGACACTTCAAGTTCCAACCATATATTGACCCGGCAATGTTCTTTTTCGTACCTATCGTGCCTATGTATGCATTTCATTTTATATCGATATTAAAATTATTCTTTATAAGAAAAAGTTATTTTAAATTTATTAAAATTCTAAAATTTTAATTAAGAGAAAACCAACCACATTTGCTACACAACATGGGTTATCCATATTTGCCATGACCTATGGGCAGACGCTAGAAAAGTTTCACGTTGTGATAATTAGAATTAAAATAATCAACCCTTAATAAAAAAATATTGGTTTGTGCCTTTAATATACCCAAATTAAAGTTGTTGTTTTTTCTTTTGTAACAACATAAAATAAAGTTCAAAAGGGAGCCCTCAGTGAAAAAGGACAAAAGTAGGTATTTCGAAAATCTAAGGAACATTTTTTTTGACCATTTTCATGTTTACCTTTTGTTTTCTATATATTCTATTAACAAAAAAGGAAAATATTAAACTACTTTGTAAACTATATATATGAGTAAATATTTGCTAGAAGTTCAACAGAGGGGCACTAGTGAGCAATAGCAAATCTAAGATTATTAGAGAAAATAGAAGAAAAGAGAGTAAACGGGAATCCATCCCAATCATTTTGATAAATAACTTAATTAAAAAACTTAATATTTAATTAAGTGCACCTCATTTTAAGTATCTAAATTCTCCCTAGTGATCTAAACTTAAAACAGAAGATAAATAAATAAAAAGCCTAGCGTCTTTGAAAGTATAATGATTTTTCCCTTTCGATTATACTATCTTTTCTATTCGAAATATTAATATCAATTTTATGAATTCGCCCTTTGAACTATACTATCTTTACTATTCGAAACGTTAATATCAATTTAACCAAATCAATATTTGTTGCTAACCAAAGAAGTTATATTTTTCTTATACTTGCTTTGTTTTTGTTTATTGTATTATCGTGTTCAGAAGGGTTAGATAATTAAGACATCTGAACTAACCATAACGACTTCACTAAAAATCCGTAGCAAGTAACGTCAGGTTAACGGCGAAGTAACGGCGTTCCGTTAACAAAAAAAGGTATACGGCGGTCCCACCGCACGCGAGCTGGGAACACGGCAGGGGATGGGCGCACGTGAGCGGCTGGGACACATTTTCTCAGCTCACGTGACATATTTTTTACCCTTCCACGTATCCCCTTAATTCTACATCACAATTTCGGCCCCTACCCATTTTAGTATGGGCCCCATTTCACCTTTAATGGGCCCATCTTCCTAAGTCCAGTCAATATTAGTGTAAGTCCAACATCAGTCTATTTTCTTGTTTCCTCCTTAGTATCGCCATCTTACAATAAGATCATACCCATCCAAACAAATCCAGAGGAAAGTCCATTCGTTTTAATTTATTTGTTTGATTATGATTTAATATAAAAAAAAAAAATTAAAAAAAAGTGAAAAGTTAATGGGTTGAAAATTTGGAAAAAGTCCTTGAATTCTAAGATTTCACGTTACGAATGATTAAAACATAATTTGTTTGAGCACAAGTTTGAAGATGTGACACATAAAGAGAAAGTGCAAGTGTAGATCGAAGAGACTGTATTTAGTCTATAATTTAAAGAAATAGAGAATTTCACGATGATATCGTCCATCGCAATTAGAATATTATGTGATAAAAAATGTGTTAACAAGTTTAATGATAAATTTATAGAGCAATGTCTTAACCTTACGGGGCATGATATTGCCTCATCAAAAGCACATATTTAGAAGATTATATACCGCATATATTGAGTTTGATATGAAGGATATGTTGATAAATTAGGAGAGATAAAGTTTAAGAATTAGGTTATACAAGATAATGTTGGAAATCTTTCTGACAAATAAATAAATATGTGGAAAATATTTATAAGTATTCGGAGACCGATAAACAAGGGCAGACCCATATTATATCGTAAGGGTGCATGTATATCTGTTAATTTCTGAAAAAATTATATGTATATATATATATATATTTTGAAAAACTAATAGAAATTAAGATATATTTAATAGAGTACCCATAAAAAATATAAAAGTATTCTTGTGCAATTAGTTGGAGGTTGAGTTAACACCCTCTAGACCAGGGTTTGAATCCTACTTAAGCCTATTTTCATTTTAAATTTAACTTAAATTTTATATTTGAGCTATGTTTATATTGATACATCCAAAATTTTCATATACTGGTTCGCCTCTGCAGATAAAAAGATGTTAAAAGTAAATAATATTTAAACGAGTAAATGGACTAAAAATTGAAGGGGGTAAATTTAGACACGATCCTTTATCAATCTAGTTATTTGTATTAAACACTAGTTTTGCCTTTTTCTTTATTTTTTGTGACACACTAACAATAACAATGAAAAGGAAATGAGATTCGCGTATATTGTGTGGGACCAGCACATCACCGCGTGAGTTGGCCACGTGATTTTGGGAGGCGGACGATGTATCAACTAGGCATTTTTAAAATCACGTGACTCAACCGGATTTTACGGTCAGATTGACACGTGTACAGTAACGCTAACTTTAATTATCCCACAAATAATTAAATCCAAATCGTGAATAAAAGAAAAAGAGTGTGTTTATAATAAGGATTATCCTAATCCTCCGACACTAATAAAACAATATTTAACTGATCCCTATAATGATACCTTATGTAAAGAATGTCCACGCTACAGGGAAGCTTCTTATTTACAATTACTTTAATTATTATTAGTACTACTAATAATTTATATTTCAAATTCATTTTGGAAGAGTAAATCATAAAACTAATCATTGAATCTCTTTACTATCTTAAATAATTCATTTATTTTAAAAAAACAAATAAAATTATTTTAAAAAGGAGTTGAGCATGTATTATTCATAGGATCTAGACCTACATAAAGAATTTCCATTTTTTATTTTTTATATTTTAGAAAAAAAGTAATTGACGTTGCTGTGTTCATGAACCTTTGTGGCCTTCGCGTACTATTGGAATCTAAACTTTTTATTTTTTAGATATATGATATGAATAAATAAATGTAATGTTCAGCTATAATAATTAATTTAATTAAATCACGTTAGCTTAGCTTATTGTATTTCCATTGACTAAGTAAAGTCTTAATCCTTGGTTTTAAATCGACAAGCAGTTGGTAGATAATTAAGTAACTCTACTGTGCATGACTGAGTTTTGTACTAAGATTGCTGATTGGTTGATACATTCTTTCTTTCTTGTTGATACATTCTTTTTTTAGCTAAAATACTTGTACTCTCTCTATTTTACAAAGAATAACGTAGTTTGATTTGGCACAAAATTTAAGAGTATAAAAAAAACTTTTGAATCTTGTGGTCCTAAATTAAAGTTAGGTCAAATGTATAAAATTGTCTTTGATCTTGTGGCCTTAACATGCCACGTGGAAAGTTGTTAAAAAAAAAGAAAGAGATGATTCTTTTTGAAACATACTAAAAAGGAAAGGAGGTCATTCTTTTGAAACGGAGGGAGTATTATTTTTAAAAAATAATTTTTTTTCTGTTTGATATTTTCTCAACGTTAAATTAAATTTAGTTTACTTGTTATAGTTGTTGTTGTTTGACATATCTATTAATGGATATGTCAAGTAAAATATTGACAAATAAAAATAATAGGAGAGAGTATTATATTTTGAAAAATATATTAGAAAATAATTTTAATTTAAAAATAGTTTGATAAATACATATATCAATAATTACTTTTTTCATGAGTGTGTCAAGTGAAACATTGAAAAATGAATAGAAATATTATATTTTGAAAAATATATTAAGAAAGGACTATAGTAAAATATATTATTTCCAAAAACACCTTTGACAAAAAAATAAATAAATAGATTTTCAAAACTTATCCAGACAAGCTTAGTTTGTGAAAATAGAATTTAATAGTATTACTTGTCATTCAATCAATTTGTCCTAACAGATAATTTCATTTTATTGAAAGATCAATCTCAACTTTCTCACTAAAAGTAGAACTTGCAAAACAGTAATCCATTAAAAATAAAAAAAATCCTGGCACGTATACACATAATCTTTCTTTATATTATCTTAAAATAGAAAACATTAAACCTCCATAACAATATATGGTTCCCCTTATATGGTCAACATAAATTATTCTTATGGAAAAATACAAGTAGTCCAACAAAGTCTAAGCAAAATTGGAAATATTGCACATTTCAATTCAACCAAGGATCTTCACATCCTCTATATACCTACTCTTCTACTACTAATAGAAGAGGTTGTTTTGTAAGTTAATTTCTCAAAGGATCACTTAAATAATTATTATTATAATTAAACTCAAAAATAAAATAAAAATAATAATTATTAATAGAATGACCATTTAAGAAAATTAACTTTGACTATCATCTACTCATTGAATTAAGAAAATAATTTATAAATCCTCTAGGTTAACTAACTTGTACTTTCCTAATTATTTTGAATCCTGCAATGAAGTATAAAACCTAATATATTCATACATAAGTTATAGCAACCTTAAATTGAAATATTCGTAATAAATATATTAAATTCTATCAAGTTTTGCAACTACGAATTGTTTCAGTTTAATAATTTAACCAAATAATATTCAAAACTAAAATTAAGAAACCAGTAAAACGTGTATTGTCTACCACAAGTTATTATTAAGATGGTTGGCTGTAGCTAATTAGTTAGATTTTTGGACAAATCGTATTCTACTACTAGTTAATTAAAATGAACTCTTCTGTTTGATGTTTGAACCAATTGATGTTAATACCCGCGTTTAAAATGTTATGAGACTTTGGATATTGCTATTCATTGAGGAACGAATCACTGATTGATTATTGATATTTTTTTATGAGCTAATTAAATATTGATCATATTTTCACGAACTAATTTTGTTATCGATTCTTCCGACCAGTATAAGTGGGGAGTGGCAGTACAATTTAGAACAAGTAGCCGTTTTGTCGTATATATTATGCATGAGCACGTGAGTTGCAGTGTTTAACTCACATGCCTTACTTTTATACGTGACCACAATAGTATTTATATTTGTCCATCATAACTGCCCACTTTCCTGCTAATTAATAGTACCATCCTTTTATTTCAGTGAATGAAATTAAGGGGAATAAAGCAGAATAAAAATGTGAAATTTTTTGTTACAATTTCAGTCTGCACATTATTGAAATGAAGAAGCAAGTTATTAATAGATACTACTAAGTAAATAGACGCATGTCCTACTTAGATATTCGTATGCTATTTTTCATGGAAAGATATTCTTCTAGGAAAATATTATCAAATTATGAAGAAGAACGTTGTTGAAATGTTCTGATATGGTATTATGATTTTCTAAAGAATTGTGAATTCAATGAATGACTAACTTTTATATATATAGCGGAAAAGATGATCAAAACACGCTATAGTGAAGAAAAAATTAATATCGAGATAGTAAGATATACGATTGATTAGATCTAATATGAATGAAAACATTTGAGCAATAATTGAAGTGCACGAAAATATTATGTAGCAATGAGAAGAAGTGAAGTGAACATTGAGTTGCACATTAGAGGTTAAGAGTGTACTTAATAGAGATGAAAGCACATAAGAAGGTAATTAGGTCTATTCCTAATGCCAGCCCATAAGTTACTGTTGAGATCACATGATTTGTTGTGACATAGGCTTATATATACTTTAGAGTTTTCTTTTAATATATGCAACATTGCACTTTAAGTACCTAACGATGCTGCATGTTACCCTAGGCTATAGATATCAAAAGCTAAGGGCGTTTTCTTTCACGAAATGAGAATATTATATTCCTTCCGTCTTAATTTAGGTGGCCTCGTATAATTTGACATAACAAAATTTAAGATTTCTTTTTTAAAAAAATTGTGTTTTGAAATAATTTTAGATATTTGTATTGTGACATTTATTAAGGGTATAATGGAAATTTTAAAGCTAAATTAATTTATTTGTAAAAATGTAACATTCATTTTAGAAGATTAGTATCACATCAACTGAGACATAGAGTTCTCTATCCACTTTTGTTTGTCTACAATAATGAAAATATGTATCAATTTTACTTGTTCAGTTTAATAACCATGATTTAATTTACCATAAACATACTTATTTAATCCTTATCATCAATTAAATACTAATCATCCTTTGATATTTAGATAATTTATAATTAACAGAGGCGATATAGTAAAAAACCTTATTATTATTTACTACGTGTATTGAATATAAATAAGTATCGATGAACATAGGTAAGTATAATACAATAGAAAAAAAGAGAAGAAATGAAATGATGAATGACATAATGGATTGTGGAAGCCAGACACAAACAGTAATGTAATGGATTATCTAATAAAAAAAATTGATTAATAATGAAATAATTAATTAATGTTTAATTAGATACGTCCAAATTACAGAATAATATAGTGCTACTATACAACCTGTGAGGGCATGGAAGCTACTTAAAGGTAGTTTTAGTTTAAGAATAGAGGAGCCATGTTCTGATACTTTTTCGAAAAGGGAAAATTATTAATTAACTAATTAAGATGCAAAAAGAGACATTTATTTATACAGCTTAAATTAATTGGATTAATTAGTAGTATATAATTAGTTGTATGATAATAACAAGCTGTTCGGTTGTAGGTGTGCACCTTAATCTTAATGTGAATGCTTTTGCCTTGATTGTCGGAACTAAACAACCATTTTTGAACTATCTATCATTATTTCTTTTAAATAAATATTTCAGAATCCCTAATCTCAAAAATACAAGCAAACAACCATTTTTGAACTATCTATCATTATTTTATTTAAATAAATATTTCAAAATCCCTAATCTCAAAATTACAAGCAAACAACTTATTTTGATGTGATGGATTAGTTGCCTAGTTGGTGTACTCTTGAACATTAATTAAATGTTGAATTTCACGTAATTATCAAAATATATAAATTTTATTTTGTTTATATTAGTCCAATTGACTTGTATAATACAAAATATATACATAGTAAACACTGCAGAGCATATTAACTCTTCTAATTTTTTTTTATACTGCATCTTTTAACTTATTGATTTTTTTGTACTGCATATACCTTTTCTCTAGAGGGAAAAAAATAGGGAAAATTATGCGGCTAAGCAAATTTATACTATTTAATTACTCATCATAGCTATAGTTTGCTATAATTACCACTCGCGACTAATATTATACATTAATTATGTAGGTTGACTTCGAGTTTGTATAATTAGTCATGTTTGTATATGTATAATTCACCAAGATATACAAATACATATGTATAATATACAATTTTTAACCTATATACATATACAATTCACTTCTCTCCCACTCTCTGCCCTCTCTCACTCGCCTCTCTCCTCCCTCTCTCAATCTCGCTCGCCTCTCTCCTCCCTCTCCCAATCTCGCTTGCCATTTATACAAATGTATATGTATAATATACAGTTATGTACAATTATATACATATACAATTCACCTCTCTCCCACTCTCTGCCCTCTCTCTCTCTCTCCTCTCTCTATCTCGCTCGCCTCTCTCCTCTCTCTCCCAGTCTCGCTCGCCTCTCTCCTCCCTCTCCCAATCTCTCTTGCCATATATACAAATATATGTATAATATACAATTATCTAACCAATATACATATATACAATTCACTTTTCTCCCACTCTTTTCCCCCTCTCTCTCTCCTCTCTCCTCTCTCTCCCAATCTCGCTCGCCTCTCTCCTCCATATAACATGTTGCTACAAATTGTAATTATCAAACTATAGCTATGGAGAGTAATTAATTATTTTTAAGTGGCTATATGTGAAAGTTTCCCAAAAAAATATGACATTCAGAAAATTAAATTTGTATTAAAGATGGTAATTTTTTCGAAATATATTAAAAATTTTGAAATAAAATGAAAGAACAAATTATTATTAGTTGTATTGGCACAACGAGTTATATATTTCTCCTCTGGTTTATTAAGAGAATTGGTTTTATCAAAATAAGTAAATTAGTTAAAGTTTTTTCTTTTTTTGAATTTTCTATTGTCGCAATTCAACAACTCACTAATATAAATTAGAGGCAATATTATTTATTATAAATTGACAATAACATTCACATCTTTTACTTGTAAAATTACAAATAATATTATTATTGATGAGATTAGGCAAATTCAATATCTAAAGACAACAAAGCACCTAAGAACAAATGGACATTAATAAAAGAATGTTAATCAATATCATTTCATTGAAAAAGAACAAGTATTATTTTTTGTTTCAAATTAAATTATTACTATAATTCTTTTTGAAATAAAAGAAATAAAATATATTTTTGGTGCGTGCTGAGAGGAAGAGAGAGAGAATCTGGGTAGCACATAGATGTTAAAAATTAGAAGAGAGAGAAAGATAAAGAGAGAGCCCCGCGTTCCCCTGTAGAGCTGAAAGGGCACTGAGTGAGTGAGTAAGTGCTGCCAATCACGTGACTTTTTCTCCTTCCTTACCAACATCCCTCTGCTCCCTCCCATTCTTTTTTTTATTTTTTTTATTTTTTTTTGTACTTTGCCCCTCACTATTCACTCCTTCAAATAAATATGAAATCAAATTACAGTAATGTAGATTGATTAGTATTTGCTTTACTTGGGATCTGTGCACTAATCATACTCATTAGAATAGTTAATCTCTTACAGGGTCAACGCCCCCCTACTCTTAATTGTGTGAATTAATGAGAGAGGTCACTCACGTGATTTTTTTCATACCTCTTTCTGTGTTGAGATCTATAAATGAATACAAAATCCCCATCTTTTTTCACTTTTCAACAGAAAAAGAAGAGCTTAAATACTGCTTACCCCACTCAGGTTCACAGAGTGACAGAGATACTGCTCTGTTTTTACTTCTGTTACAAAAATAAGTGCATTTTTGGTTGACAACTCAATTTTTAAGATTTTCCAAAATAAAAGACTATACAGTTAATTAATTAAGTTTGTCCATCTCAAGTTCTGTTCTTGTGGATATTTCGTAAACTTAACTTTTCGAAAGTATGTTAAACATGTTTAAAGGAGGGAAAAACTTCAAGTTTAAGTTTTCCCGATAAATTTTTTTGTTGTGATGGTGAGCTACAGACACTCTTCTTTTTACCTTCCAATTGCTTATATATCTTTATAATGAGAGTTCTCGATTTGAAGATTTTATGCTTGAATAATTGAGCTTTTAAAATTAACATTAATTTTATGAAAAAAAATTAAAAAAATAACAGAAAGATGCTGACTAGATCGATCAAGTTGCATGTTTTTGTGCTCGGTTTCAAAAGATAAATAATGTTACCAAAAAATTAAAAAATTATAGTAATAAATTAACTTGTCAGATATTTACGTGTCTGAGACATAATAAATTTAAAAAATTAGAGCGCAGTGTGTAAGTATTATTTTTTTTGAATCGATTTAAGAAGTAGAATTTACTCAATAAATAATCTTTAAGATGTGATGTGGAGGAGCCATTTTTTTCGAAAAATGGGACAGATTAATGCATCACTATTTGTTAACTGGAACATGGAGTAGTACTTTTCCTAATATTAATCTCCTTTATTATTTATTATTACTAAAAGATTTAGTCCCTAAATAAATAAATACTATTACTCGGGATCGCCAAAAATATAAAAAAATCATTCTACTAGATTATCAAAATTAAAATTCTTTGACACCTTCATCCGACACAGAGTCGAGTAAACGGTCACTTGCTTAAAAAATCGTTAACTAATGACCCAAACACCGTTAATCCGCCGTAACGACTTTACGTTACATTAACGGCGTTTAAACTTAAACGGAGTTGGCACGTCGAAAACGAAAATGAAAACCGCTGCCTTTAAAAGTTAAAACTCCTCTCACTAAAGCCCTTCATAGAGAAAAGTAGAGAGAGAGAGGGAGAGATTTCTCTGATCTATGAGACCCATTTTCTGTTTTTCTTTTCCTGAGTGTTGATGCATATTGAAGCAATTGAGAAAATGGTAAAATATTTGTATACATATTATTAGTGAATTGGGTTTTATTTAGACAAGACGACGAGGGCCTACCAGCAATATCTTTCAAAAATCACTGTTTGGATCACTTCCTTCTTACGTTTGGGGAATTGTGGGAACTATTGTTTTCATTTCTTTCGGAAGAATTCTCATCTGAATTATGCATTATTCATCGTTAAATCTCATCTGAAGTAAGTATTTTCCTTCCTTCTCGATTTCTCCTTTCTTACATATATTTTCAGCTGAATTCTGCGTAATTCAGCTGAATTATGATGAATTATTGACCACCTGTTTCTTACCGGAACTTATTTTTGCAGCTGAATTTAACAAGGAGAAAGTGAATTTTCGTTGGAGGCGAATAATTTGAAGTTAGTTTTACAGAAGATTTGGTTGCTTGTTTGTTTGTTGTTAATGCGCCTCCAATTTTCGTTGGAGGCGGATCTGCACTGTAAAGAGATTTGGATACAGAATTTTCCAGATTTACGCAACGACTTAATTAGCGAAATTCGGTTGAATTGTGTGTAATTACTTGATCTGGCGAACACGCAATTCAAGTGTGTGAATGGAGCTGCCTCAGCCCAGACCCTTTGGAACAGAAGGTAACAGTACTTTTCAGGTTTTACTTTTTCAAAATTAGAAAATAAATAGTAGTAGTAGAAAATTCAGAATTGGTCTGAATTTAGATTTCCGATGTACGTGATTGTTGCAGGGAGGAAGATGACTCATGACTTTCTTTCACTGTATTCACCTGTTCAACAAGATCCAATACCTCCCCAAGGTAAATTTATCACGCATGCAGGATATATTTTTTTTCCTAATAAATAAATTCTTTTTTAGTTTAGATTTATTATTTCAACTAGATAAATTAAAAGTTTCTTTTCCTTTTTTCTTTCTGATTTACTTATGAGATTTTTTTTTCCCTCTATAATCTAAATTTGTTGAAGTTGTGTTTGGGGTGCATGTGTTGTTATTATTGATTTTTGAGAAGATGCAGCCCTTTATTGTATTTTTAAAAAAAAAGATTCTTAAATGAGAAATTATTTAATATTTTAACATTTAAATATACACTTAAATTGAGAGTTAATTAATTAGATTTAAGTTATCAATACATAAATCGTGAGCTAATATGTTATATCAGGTTACTTATCATTTTCTTTTTTTGAATATCGATAATAATTAGGTATAATCAGATTTAGGAGATCTGAACATTTCCTGAATAAAATTTGCATTCTCAATGCAAAGAACGCAAGCCGGCTCTTTCCACTCTTTGAATTTGAATTCGCGTTTAAACATTAGTTTACTTAAAAAATATCTGGACATTATATTTTTAAAATGCATAGCCAAACAAATATTTAAAGGTGTTTTTACTGAATCTATCTTGAAAATCTATAGTTAAACGCTAACTTATTCTTTTTCATATTTTAAAATTTTTGATCTGGGGATCCTCTGATGTTCATATATTTTTTTTGTGGGTGGGTGCGTGGGTGGGGGGGTTCAAGAAGGTTTTGTAAGGACAAACCTTCCACATGTAAGATGCAAATTTTTGGGTTGGTTTCTCTCTCCTCTCCTCTTCGTTTTTTTTTTTTTAAAGAAGAAAGAAGAAATCTGGGTTTTTTGTTTTTATTTTAAGTAAAAGAACTCATGGGGATCTGGAAACAGTAGAAAAAAATGTGTTGTGATGTTTAGGTATTGTTTGGATAGAAGGGGAAAAAAATAGTCACACCCACGAGTGTCGAAATAAATGCACCCGTGACTCTTGAATGCGTATGAGGATGTGGCTCATCTTCTTCCAGTGGGCCATCTACTTAGGCTGAGATAGGCTCAAATGTACTCAATCTGGATAAAGGTTGGGCCTTGGATTAATTTTGGTTCCGTACACCATTTTTGGGCATATGGCAATTCTCTGTGGACACAGTTTGGGACCCAAAAGTTGGTACTATCACTAAATATAATTTTTGAAAATTTATCAAAAGATTTAGAAGCGAGAATTTAATTGGTTCTCTCAAACTTGATTCATTTTATGTATAATATAATTCTCCCAAAAAGAGTTTATTAACTCCTTTTTAATTCGTACAGTAACATGGTCCCCTTCTTTCCCTACATATCAATCTTATTACACTAAAAGATAAATCAAACTTATTACTGTGTTAGATTCTTTTTCATACTTTTGGACTTTGTAGGTTGGACTTCATGCTAAGTTGAAAAAGACAGTAAAATGTAGAAAAAAGAATTTACTTATGAAATACTGGACTGTAGCTTCCACAAAGTATGTGATGTTTTGATGAAAGTTTGAAGTATGTAACACGTTAGGATCAGAGAAAAGAAATATTTGTGAAACATTGGTACTGTGGGGTGGAGCTAGCGGTGGAAGATTACACTATTTATACGTGGTTAAAATTATATTTTATCTATATATAGCAGATGTTGAACCTCTTTCAGTTAATTCGATCTGTTTATCTTTCTTGATATATTGAACCCCTGATGAATATTCTAGACATGCCGCCAGATAGACTCTTGCCAGATATTGCCTGCCTTGGATGTATTTAATTAGTCTTTTCTCAATGGCTGTTGTGCATACTAAAGCAGGTGGATACCTGAAGACTCATGACTTCTTGCAACCATTGGAGCAAGCAGAGAAGACATTACGGGAGGAAGAAACCAAAGTTGAAGTAGCAACTGTGGAGAAGCCTTCGCCACCAGTAGCTGCTACTCCTTCAGGGGAGCATATTCTTCCTGGTGGCATAGGCACCTTCAGTATTTCTTATTTGCACCAAAGGATACCAAAGCCAGAGGCAAGCTTGTTCTCTGTTGCACAAGCAAGTAGTACCGACAGAAATGATGAAAATTCAAACTGCAGTTCTTACACAGGGAGTGGTTTCACACTGTGGGATGAATCTGCAGTTAAGAAGGGAAAGACAGGGAAGGAGAATTCTGGGGGTGATCGACATGCCCTAAGAGGTAAATTCTCACTCCCTCCATTCATATTTTGACTCCGCACATTCCTTATAGTAAATAAAATGGTAACTTTACTTTATGACTGCTAGTTTATATGTCGACAATGATGTATTATTCCCAGAGTCACAGTTAATATTGCATGACATACTTTCACATTATAAATGACTAATGTATTCGTACTCTCAATTTTCAGTCTTCCGCAAAATAAGTTCTTCTACGAGACTTTTCTTCCAGCCCGTATGCCTTGCTTACCAAGAGATTTATTATGACTATACTTCAGTTTTCAAGAAATACATGAAACAAGTAGAAATAAATTACTAATAGAGAAGCCTAAGTTAATTTGATTTGTTACAGGGAACATAGATAGAATGTGGCCAACCTGTGATGTTAATCGTGGGTAGTGTTTGCTGATCTAGCGCTATCTATGAATAAACTTTGAACATTTCAACTCCAATTAAAACTTTCTATTTGCTTGGCAGAAGCAGGTGTGAACACTGGAGGGGTTCAACCAACGACATCATTAGAATGGCAGTCACAATCATCTTCAAATCATAAGCACAACACTACGGCCTTAAGTTCGCTCTCATCTGCTCAGTCAGTGACTCTTTTGCTCCCAATCATATGAATGCCCCTTCTCTCCCTTGATACAGTACTTTACTTGCAGTTACTAATTGTATGATCACATTGCAGCCAATCATCGCCCCTTAAGAGCCAAAGTTTCTTACATATGATAGCATCAGCAAAGAGTGCACAAGATGACGATGATGATGATGATGAAGATTTTGTGATTAAGAAAGAACTACAGTCTCACCCCAGAGGTTTGTCTTGTGTAAGTCTGATTGTTTCCACTCATTGTCTACATGCAGTTGTCGTTTTGTAACATTCAGATAGCTCCTTTACAGGTAGTTTATCTGTAAAGGTTGATGGAAAAGGCAACGATCAAAAGCCAAACACCCCACGTTCAAAGCATTCAGCAACAGAGCAACGGAGAAGAAGCAAGATCAATGACAGGCATGTCTACGACATAGTTGATAGCTTAAATATAGAAATATTCTTGATATAGAATCCTTATCTTAATTAGAATTTCCTCTCTAGGGCAGGATGGTGCATGCTAGACGGACTTGTGTGTTATCCAATTTTGTTTTATTCTCTTCTCTTTGAAGTATATCAAGAAGCCTTCTCTGCATAGAAAGGAGTTTGCTTGAATGTTCTGTTTTGTTACAAATTATTTCTTCAAAACTTTGTTTATCAACAAGTACTGTGATTGACTTTTGGACAAAATAAAGTGATGTCTATTCAAACATCTAAATATTCTTTTAATTTTCAGATTTCAGATGTTGAGGGGAATAATCCCTAACAGTGATCAGAAAAGGGATAAAGCTTCTTTCTTACTGGAGGTACTTGAATTTAAACATTTTGTTTTAGTCTTCTCTTTATCAATAGAGATATGTATAATAAAAATTTAAATATTGTTTGCAGGTTATTGAATATATTCATTTACTACAAGAGAAAGTGCACAAGTATGAGGAATCATACCAAGGCTGGGACAATGAACCTCCGAAGTTGCCATTGGTAATCCATTTCTGTTTTTTCTCAACGTTCCTCTCCTTTCTTAGGTCATAGCTATGTTGTGCTTAACCATTTATCAACAATTGGCTCATCTTAAGGTATTAAGAACTGAGGCCTTTGAAATTTATATTAAGGATGCAGTCAGTCTATGTGGAAGGTTGTCGACACCACATGTATAATTAAGACACCAAGTTGGTGAAACTAAATTGAAGTCTTCACATGCTCATGTATTTCCGTGACCATCTTTTCCGAGTATATTACGATATGAACAGTTTTGGCTCTGAATTGGATGCTGTTTATAGTGCAATAACATTCAAACGTAACACTTAAAAGCTGACAATATATTTCCTTTTGATCTGTGTATTACCTTTAATCTAGATACCTATATTCTTAGAACATTCATTAGCACACTTTTTTAACTGACCTTCTTTCTATAACAGAGCAAGTGCCATAGGACGACTCATGGCGTTAGCAATCTTCCTCAACGCATTATCAATACATCCGGTGCCGCACTGACGTATGCCGGAAAGTTTGATGAGAGCATAATGGGGATTTCTTCTGCTAATCCTATCAATGTGCAAAAACTGGAACCAAACATAAGCAGCACAAGTTTAAAAGAAAACGGTCAGCAGCCTGGTTTAACAAATAAGCCGACAACAGTTCCTATGCACCCAAACACGTTTTCATTTTCTGGGACTAGTAGCACGGCAGCGCTTTATTCATCAAAGCTGATAGCTGATACTGATAAGTTGGAGTCAGGGTCTCATTCTCAATTTTCACTTAGCAGATCACATATGACTGATTATGCTATTCCAAATGCTAATCCAGAAAGGCTGGAGCTGCCAATAGAAAGTGGTACCATCAGCATCTCTAGTGCCTATTCTCAAGGGTAAGAATTCTATTAGTGCTAAACAGATTCTGAAATTTATCTTTTAAAAAGCAACGCTCATGTACTACTTCCACATGCATATCTATAGATGTGGTTGCAACAAATTAGTCATTCATAAGCCTGGTGATAGAGAAAGAGGTCATCTACTTCAATTTAGACTTTTGAGCAAATTGTATAATACTATGTTTTTGAGTCTTACAGAGTGAATGAACATCCATCTTTAGTCATCGTGACGTTGTCTGTTGACTGTTGAGATAGTGTATTGTAGAAATTTATGTTGTTTGTTGCATCCCTATGTTATACATAGTTTTGCACTCTTGATCAAATCTCTCTCTTCCTAAGTAGACATTCTGTATGCTTTCTTCTGCTGAATATACCAGTGGCTTGATTCGCGTCTATTTTGGTACTTGCCAGGCTATTGAACACCTTGACACAAGCGCTGCATAGTTCTGGAGTAGATTTGACCCAAGCCAATATCTCTGTGCAAATTGATCTCGGAAAGAGAGCAAGTGGTAGGGTAAATTCGTCAGCTTCCACTGTTAAGGTACCTAGCCCTTCTTACTTCCAGAAACTTTATACAGTTCTAACTGTTAAGTTATCACTCTCAAAGTTAACACATGAGTTGGAGCCTTAACTAATTAACTACCACAAAATTCCAACAGGGTGACAACGTCTCAACAAGCAATCAACCGATTCCAAAATCTAGAGTTACAACCACAAGGGAGGAGCCTGATCATGCCTTCAAAAGGCGGAAAACAAGCTAATACTAATTTGGAACACTAGTGTTCTTTCTTCTTTTTTTTTTCTTTTTCTTCCATTGGTTAAATTTAATTGTTTTCCTCATTCCTTTCCCCTTCTCAACCAATATTGATGTCCACACCTGTTACAGAAATCTCCCAAATGAGAGATCACAAGCCACTGTATATGTAATGAACTAGTACTACTATTTTTCTGCCCCTTCGAAATGTTGGGCTGAACAAATTTACCTGACCAGAGTGTCATGTTTTATTACTACTGTATTAATTTATTACCAAGGCTTTCCAGGCTGATGATGAGACAGCTGCATTTTCAAGTCAAGGCTTCTATTTATTTTCATGTTATGGCTCAAGGACATTGTTCTAGTCTATTTTGTTAAAGACATGATGAATTGCTATAAGAAAAGAAATCCTCGATCAAACTTGTACAATTGTGAACTCTTCTGAGTAATAAGAAATTTGAATAAAGTCTGTTATTTAGTAGTAATAATAAAGAATGCTTCCTAGTTAAACTTTTATTTTAATGGTATACGCCGGAACACATTCATCAATCTATCATACAATACAAAAAAAAAAAAAAAAAAAAGGGAACAATTGTTAAATAACATGCATGCGCTGGAACACATAAAATTGCATGTATGATCTCTCAAATGGGGTGGTCTTTATCCCTGTTACAAACAAATTTATGTCTCGTGGGGAATAATAAATTCTTTAGAAACTAAAGTTATGTCCGTGCATTATTTTGAGTATATTATGATGCGAAACTATAAATTTCTACTAAGTGAAAATTATCTTTTACGAAGGAGATAAACTTCACACCAACAAAAAAAATAGGAACAAAAGTGCAAATGACCCAACACATAAAATTCAAATTCAAATTCTCTTCCCCTCTCTTCTCTCCTTCTTCTAGCCTGTACTTACGAATCGCAATAAAGCAAACTATAGCTTAAGAGCCTTCTATTAATTGGTGTTTCTGAAAATTCCTCTATTCTCATTTCCTTGAGCTGCTATTGGGCTTTTATTTTGAGAGCTTTACTATACTTTGGGCCTATCGAACAAAATCGACAAAATTTCGAATGGGCTTCCAATCATCATTGCTAATTAGTCCAGGCAAATTTCACAAATAGCATTCTCAGTCCCTATAATTTAATAAATAGCCACAATCCTGGTAAAAGGGACAATCCATTTTTGAGGTCGTAACTCTAGGACACTAGCAATGAAGAATGAATTGATATCGTCGAAAGCCGTGATAAGAGTTTGTAGCCAATTATAATGCTACATGGGCCTTGTTATTATTTGCTTTTTTTTTTTGCAAGTTAAGCTAAGGTTTACTCTCACCAAACATCACTATTCATAATTAATCTTGCTCACCTTAGTATTAAATATTAAGTATGAGGAGAATGTATATGGAGTTGGTAACTAAAATTCCTTATAACTCAAGAAATCACAATTCGTGTGTCACATATTCTGTTATAAATGAAATGTCGTAGTAGATCGATCCTACCGTTCAATTCTTAAATTCTTCGATTTATCCTTAATAATATTATTTATAGTTATACTTATATCTAAAAACTTGCTTTAGGCTAGAAATCCTTTAAAAAATTAGTCAAATAATACCATATAATTTCTTCAGAATTAAGCTTGACTTGTGTATGTATATATATATATATTCCACGAAAAAAGCAAAAAGCAAGGTGTAGAATGCCGACTTATCTCAAGTATATACACCTTTTAGCCAGCTGTGATGTATAACGAAAGCAACGGTCGTTACAATTCTTTTTGCATGTAGTAATAGGAAATTATTCCCCGATCTAATTTATTTTCGTTATACATTTAACTAAAATATAATTAACTAAACTATTCTTATACTTTTTTTTTATTTTAATTCAATAATAACTGTTTTCAATAAAATATGTCAAGTCAATATGAATCAGGTAAAATAAAACAGAAAAAGACGTTTGCATAGGGTCATAAATATAGAAGGGATGCTTTTGAATAATTTGAATTGACGATCCAAAATTTCTTGAGCTTCCATCGAGAATTGGCCTTTTCTTGGATCATTCAAAGTAGATAAAATAAAATAATTACTCTACCAAATATTAATACTCCAATATAACCTATAGTACAACATAGAGTGAGTACATGTTATAGTTTCTTGGGATTGCCTATCTTGAATTTCTCATATGCCACTATTTCCAACTCCAAAAAATTCAAAGCTATTAATTAGACCCTTTTTTTTCTTTTACCAGTGGAAATTAAAGTGAGTGGTTTGAAAAAAAAGGATAAGATTAAGAGACCAGTAAATTTGGGTTGTTCAGTTGACATTTTTAAACTTTGGTTGAATAAGGCCACTGGAAAAATGAATAATAACGCTAAGAATAATTGAAAGGTAGTAGTTGAATAATTATATGATCCTTCCAAGTAGAAATAGAACGGACGCATTAAAGCACTAGTGAATAGAGGAATGATTAGTACCACAGCATTATTATATTATTGGAGTTTTATTAAAGTGGCTAATTTTTGGACTTTTATATAACTCTTTTAGTCGTCTACTCTCCACTTGTTATAATGAATTTAATATATTAATATAATATTACAAATTTTTTAGTTAAATTCTATAAAATTCAGGTGTTAGCCGACCTTTACAATTCACATATATTATTGATTATGATAGTAATGCAGACCTTCTCTTCCATTATCATATAATCCATCTAAAAAAAATTACAAATATTTCATTTTACGAGAATTAATTCATATTAATTTTAATTAATATAATTTATAATATCTTGAGTTAATTTCAAAAGAATTATTAAAATAAACTCTCAAAAAATGAAATGAGACGAAAAGAGAATCGTAAACTTACTGTCCATGTCAGCTTATAATTGCAGACTAAATCAATGTATTGCAATATTTTTAGAAACAAATTGGGTTTATAAAAGTCCATTTGATGTTAATACTTGAAAAGAAAAACAGAAAAGTTAAGACACGTAATCGCCTTTACAGCTAGTTGTCCTTTACCATTGGATAGTAATTGTTAAATGAGTTTAAAACGTTTAACCTAAGTATAAGATATAATAATTTTAGTATAATAACTTGATGATAAAATGTAAAAATATTTTCAGATAGTCATGAGATTATACTGATTTAAAGTGTACAGCTCTATGCTGGTAGAGGTTTCTCTAAAGTGAGTTCTGGTAGATGGTACATAGCTTTTTAGTAATAATAATAATAAATAAATGTTATCAAATACTCTTACATCAGGAGAATGTGCAGAAAGCAAATCACTTTTATAAATATTATATTTCAAGAATGAACAGATGAGTAAGCCAAAATTTTATATGAAAAATAACAAAGATTGACTAGAAAATAATTGGCCTCTCTTCCCCCATTGGCCATTACAGTCACATCTTACCAACCCGCATAGGTCATGTCTTGAGCACTCAAATAATGAAAATCCAAATTAATTTTGTGTATTCTATGATGATGATGATGAGGGTCAATAATAAAATTTGCAGAAAACAGAATTGCAGTAAAACAAATTTCTATATTTCACCCCTGTGTGTGTACACTGCCGTAGAGTTTGATGTAACCCTGCAATGGCAGGGGAAGCTTCTATACAGGAAATTGATTATTAATTTATGTAAAAACTTTATAAAATGTACTCTCTCCAGCATTGTTCTCGAGTCTTCTCAGTGCACCCTCCTACTGCTGAACTTAAAGAGCTGCATTGAAGCAAAATCCTGCTTTCTATTGACTCAGTGTGTTGAGAGCTATCTTTCTATAAATCATTCACAGGAACTGCGTGGAAGTGGAAGTGGAAGTGTGTTTTCCTTTCTGACCAAATGTTGTACCAACATGGATTTAAATGCTGCTACGAAGTGTTTCATCCTCATTAGATGATTCTAAACACTCCCATGGGTTTGAATAGAAATAATCCTCTTCTTTGGGTCGGTCTGGAATAACCAACCTCTTGGTTGGGTTGCCCATACGTTCAGCCTGAGCATGCTTAACTGCATTAGAGAACTCATCCCATGTCAATAATCCAGCAGTATGTTGGTCTATCAAATCCACTAAAAGCTTTCTGTCCAACAAGATGGTTTTCTTGTAGCCAAGATATCTGCAAAGAACGGTGATACTTTTAAAATAATGACATAAAGCCTCTGAAGCTAAACTTGTACTGAAAAAACCAGCAAAACAATAAGAAAACAATATATGTAGCTAAAGTTGGGCATTACATATGGGTGATGACTACCAATCAAAAGTGGGCGAGGTAAGTCGTAACCCAACACAAAAGGATATCACTTGAGCATTAGCACAGAGAGACAATTTCATCAAATGGAAATAGGTACCTGCGATGTCCTTCAACAACTTTGGCCATGTTTCCATCATACGTAGGAACAAAGATGTCACTCTCCAATGAAACAAGATAGTCCAATGCAGCCATTTGAGAAGAGTGATTCTGAAAGAACATAAGGTCGGAAGGTTCTAGTAGTGTCTCCTTCCTCACCTGCTCGACATAAAATAGTACAACATGTTAGTCAACAAATTCAGGCAACATAAATAGCTGAAAAACTAGTTTGAACTTTCTGATTACCAGATTGGGATAAGCTGCTGCAAGACTAGCCATTCGCCTTCGTCCACCGTATATCTCGCCAGCAGCAATGTAAACTTGTATGCTGGAATCAATGTCCAATGCCCTTAAAGTCAGAGCAGTTTCTTCGGGTGTCAAAGGACAGAGGCCATCTCTCCTTTTCAAATCTGAATTTATGATTTTCTCCTTCCACCATGGATAAGCATATCTACAAAACGATTAAATTAGCCCAACACTGAGAGACTATGAAAGACACCCACTCAATACAAGAAAATAAGTTTACCTCATTCTTGTCAACTCGTCAATCTCATCCTTGTTACATCCCTGACTACAGCCAGAGAAAGCTAGCATATCCATTTCATATCTCAGGTGGAGCACCATGAAAGGACCCTTTTGCCTGAGAAGTCGAATGACCTTTCTACCCAGCTCTTCTATTTGAGGGGTGAATTTCAAGGCATCAAAATTTACTCGACAACGCAGTTTTTGCATTTCCATCGGTTGACCATTATTAGCTAGCCGAGCATCAGTTCTGTTTAAGTGAACAACTTTGTACTTCTGAATCAAGGGAAGAATCTGTAATCAGAAAATGTGACCATCAGTACTCACAGAATAATGATGAGTTAACAACACACATCATCAAAGAAGTGTTGCCTAAACCTACGAACCTGGTTGTGGTAATAAGAAATATCAGACCAACTGATAGGAGGCATGGTGTAAAGCATTCCTAGCTCCACTCTCCTCTTCAGTCTTGGCGGTAGCTCTCTCAATATTCGGACTTCATCTCTCAAGGATGTTATAAAATGATCAACATCGAAAATATCTTGAAATTCACTGCAAGTCAAAAGTATTGTTAAGCATACTACATATCATCACTCTTATATTTTTTAAGGAAACAATCTGTAATTACAAGACCAAAATCATAATAATCAAGGAGACAAACCTTGGATCAGCCCAAAACGAGGTTTTGTCCAGCTCAGGAACTATGAGAGTCACATTCAAATATCTTGCTATGGCAACCATATCACATATCTGCAACAATAAAATATCTTGAAATTCACAATAGTTGCTCCGATTGAAATACTTCAATACGCGCCACTGAACTGATATATATCTTAAAAAAGCCACTCACCGCAGACCTCATTTGATTCAGCCCTCCATTGCATGAAACCATAAGGTAACCATTATTCTTGTAAACCCCTGGTTTCAAAATAATTAAGACAACTGTCAGGACTCAGCAATTCAAGAGAATAGACGTTGTAAAACAAAAATCCGTAACACTACAAGGGAGAAAACAAATAAGCAAATTCTTAACATATTCCTTTTGCTGTTCCAATTAATGTTTACACAAGAAGCTAGAATAGCCTGAATAGGACGATGAGCCTTTTGGTGATTTCAACAACGATTCCCAAAGCAATATACTCGAACAATTCAACCACATATCTTACAGGTATCTCAATTATAATTACATCAGGCCAATAAAACTCAACGGCTATTTCACAATTTCACTAAAAACATAATATGGTGATCTCTTTGCTCGCCACCACACCTGACCAACTTCGTCACACAATTAAGTAAACCGAGTAGACAAAGCCACGCCTGTAAATTACAAAAAAATACTCACTCTTAGGTGGAAGAACTCTGGCAGGGACCTCCAGCGACGATTGGAGAGCAAATGCAGCAGTAGATTCCTGTGAGAAACAAGAAGGCCACCCCTTCAAAACTCTAGGACCCCAAGTCTCCCCTAAAGTCATCAATTGAACCACACAAGTCCACAACAAAATCGAAGTTGTTGCCCTTATCATCCATAACTTCATTCTAGACCGCGACATCATAGAACTTTTCAGTTTCTCCACACGACTATCACCTAAAGCAGCTGCTTTGAATCCCATTACGTTCAATCCCCACCTCCTTCTCTTCCTCTCTCTGCCCTCAAATTCACTCTTTTCTCCCTCTATTCTGCACATATCCCGCCCAAAATCTTATCTTACTTTCTTGTAAGTTTCCTTCAGTCTGGCAGCAATGAATTTGCCTCGTCGATAATGTAGTATCCAAAACCAGTCAGAAATTAAACCAAAATAAGTTTAAGAAATAAACTAACACTCACAATTCAAAGACCAAAAAAAAAAAAGTGAGCGGATCAAACTGCTCAAATCTGAGCACCAAGTGAAACCAGGACGAAATTTGATCCTTCAGAAACGTAAAGAAAACTTAAACAGTTAGATCTTCCAGAGAGTGTTGATTCCCAAAACAGCACCATAAACCCTAAATCTCAACCACATTAGGGGAAAAAATCAACCAAAAGTTCGATCTTTAAGTGTTAACGGAAAACGAACCCTAACTGATTATTCAGTTTTTTTTTCTTATGGATGAGAGATCAATCAAATATATTTATAAAAATGTGAAATGTATCGGAGATTTAAGAGAATTTTCCGGCGAGACGGTAACGTTTCGCCGGAATCTGGTGCCGCCGGCGACGAGAGAGGGAAAAGAAAAAATGTGAATGTGGAGAGAGAAAGAAAGAGAAGAGAGAGAGAGATAAGAACACGCACCGCGTGGTGGGTTTAGGGAGTGCTTATGTGTTGTGTGGTTATAGCGGTTATCACATGCGGCAACTTCCACAGTTTCCCTCTTGTTATTTTTTCCCTTTTACACTTTTTTTTTAAAATTTTTATTTTTTATTTTTTTCAACTTTGTCATAGCACAACTTGAAGTATTGGCAATTGTTATTCACTTATTTATATACTCTAATATTTATTCTCTTTTTTTGGTTTATTTTTTTAAACAAAGTTGTGTATTTGACTTTTTTTTCCTTTTTTGGATTTAAAATCATTTTATCTTTGGTTGATTATGTCATGTCAACTCCTAATATGGAAAAAAAATGGAACAACCTTTAAAAACATGTTATTTTAATGTTAATACCATATTATTGTAGTATGTTTAGTGTTGTTTACTCTTATTAATGACTTGTTTAGTTCATTTTGCTTTTATTAATGAAAAATAAGTCAAATAAAACCTATATTCATATAGGAGATAATGAATTTGTTCCTGAAAAATATTTTTTTCATTTTTTAGTACATAACTTTTGTCTTTTTCTCTTCACAAGAATCAAACATGTTTATAAGTACAAATTAATTGAGGAATTAAAATTTGAACATAGGTTCTTTAAGCTATGGTTGGACTTTTTACTAGCAAAGTAAATCATTGGCTGTCAATCTTTTATTTATTTGCAAAATAATATTAGTGTGGACCTATGAAAAAAAAATTACAAACATTTATTTATTCAATTAATAATTTTTTTATAAAAGAGGGAGCAAGCTTTGGAGTATGAAACCGGGTACACTAGATTCCTCCACATGATGAATAGTGTTCATTAATTGAAAACTATGATAAAATGGAAAATAATTAACCAATAAATGAGAGCCAGCTAATTTGTTACAGGTTGGGCCCCACTAACATAAAGTTCAGTCAGACGTGTCAAAGATCGAGCCACATTAATCTTACACGTGGCGACGTGAGATGACTGTACAACAACCTCTGTATCGCCGAATTTTATAAGCATATATAGAGACACCGACAATATCTCGCGATACATTAGGAAAAAAAAAAAACTTTATTTTAGGCTTTTCACCATCTTGTGTTACCTTTTATCATATTCTTTTTGACTTTTTATGAGGAATTTCTTGTTGTTATGTACATTTTTTAGAATACTACCGTACTAACTAAAATTATTTGACGGATACAATGACAAAATTGAGATTAAGATAGTTTAAAGATGTGAAAAGAAGGTGTAAGGGTGCATCGATAGGAGATCTAAGAGAGTAATTTGTAACAAGGGTTAGAAGAGCTATGACGAAAATGATTAAACAAAGCATAATATAATTTATTTGACTAATATTATGACCTTAGATAGAAAATATTAATTCAAAAATTAGAATAAAAAACGTTAAGGAGTAATAGATATTGAGTGTTGTCGTACTTTGTGGAAAAGAGATAGGATAGTAGGTCTCCTCTTCTCAAATTTTTGACATAGTTTCTTATTTTTCAATACATATTATTATTAGTTATTGTTAGGGTTTTATCATTATTTTTTTACCATATTTGAGTTTTATTTTTACCTTAAAGAAAAATTAGTGTTTTTACTTTTTCTGAAAGAAAGAATATAATTCTTTTCATATTTGGTTTGTTCTTTCCTTTTAGAAAAAGTTTTTGGAACACGAAAAAGTTTTGGAGTAGTTAGTCCTTTCCTAGTAGGAAAAGGTTTTAGGATTCTATTAATATAGGTTTGTTTCTTCTAACATGCAACAATAACAATAACATCAACAATATAGTCGTTTAATTTAGAGACTTCTATTTATAGGGAGATTTATTTTCTTTACAGTTTTAATGTTTTTCTTCATATTAGTTTTGATATAATAATATTTTGATTTTTAGTCTAAATTTTTGTTATCTTATTTATCAATCATATAATTTGCAAATTATAAGTTTCTGCATTACGCCGTATTCACCCTTTCATAACTCAACAATTGTTATATATGTTTTGTATCTTGATTGAATTGTTATCTTATTTTTCTTACAATCACTAGATACATTTCTTTCAAGTTGAAAGTGTGTTAATTCAATAAAATTTACGTACAATATATTTTTATAAAATTTTATATGCGAATTAAACTAGATCGTAATAATGAAGAGAATTAGGAGTTCATGGGCTTCAGCATAGGCCAACTGAATTGCAGGTAGCACTGACTGATTGACCAATTTAACTAAATTTTATGGAAACTAAAGTAAAGGAGTATTCTAATTTTTGTTACTTTAGTTACTTTACTAACTAAAGTAAAGGAGTATTCTAATTTTTGTTTCGCAAAGACTGTTCAAAATTTTGTTTTTATCTGCATTACTCCATAGTCTATTAGTTTTCGTATCATTATATGTGATATTTACTAATTTTTGACATAACGTCTAAGAAAAAAAAAAGAAAAAATTTATGATCTAAAATAATTTCAAATATAAATGTAATTGTAAATAAATTCAATGAGACCAAAAAGGAAATTTTATTATTAAATTATTTCTAGTTACAGTAATATAACATAATTTTTGTGATATATAAAGTACTATATTACTAGAGCATCAAAACACAAACTTAATAAAAGTAGTACAAATCAACCAAATTTATATCTTACATCTTATTTATGATAAAGTGTATTTGTAATTTCTTAAAATAGTGGGAAAATATTAAATAGACAAAAAAGTTGTACTTAAAACCTTTATTGTTATGTGTCTATGGTCCTTTTTTATTTGTTTGATTTTGATTTTGATTTTTTACTTGTTTATTTTTATTTATCATTTTTAAAAAATGAAAAAATAATAATTTAATATTTATCATATTTTTAACTTATTTAGAAAATTAATATTTTTAAAATTATTATTATTTTTAATAGGTGTATCAAATAAAAAATAAATAAAAGAAAGAGTAATTTTTAAAGCAAAAACAAAATAAAAATGGCCTTAATTAATATTTAGAAGGGGTGGCGAGTAATTATCCGTGAAAATAGTATCGTAGGCGAGAAGTACGGTGGCGATAAATTGAAAGACGACAAGAAACGACAACTGGATCTTCTTTTGATGTTACGGCCGTACCGTGAGAGTGTCGGTACCGCCGTTATAACGGCAAACTTAACGTAGAGCAGTAGAGTAGGTGGGAGGGCGTGTCAGAACGGTCGATTGGGGTCACGGGTTAAATGAACCAAAGCCTCTTTTGTTTGGGCTGACCCTATTGGACAATGTGGGCCCATGACCCGATTCGTATCGGGTCTGTTGTTTTACTATGTGGGGCAATGTGAATATGGGTCATGTCAGATTCTATGGTCCACTTTCTGTATATGTCACACTCATCATTTTTACCAATCATTTCCTTAACATGCTTCACTTGGTATATTTTACTTTGAAGTAAAATAATGTATTTACTTTGTTCTATGATTGTAATGGATTTAATATAAAGTTTTTTAAAAAGAGTTCGAAGAATGTTGATATTGGATAATGCAATGTTGATCTTGATAAGAATTTGTTGCGTGATTTAAGTAAGTATCACAAACATTAAAAGTTGTATATGTATTTCTTATAACATAAATATTAGGTGATTCTTTTCGTTTGGATAGAGTTATCCAATACATATTGTTGGTGGGAGAGGACAAGTATCTTAAAATCAAGGGTGTATTTAGGAGGGATCACTGAGTTCACGTGAATCCATGTTCCCCTCTAGAAATCTTATATAGTATTGTTATAGTATTTTTTATTTTTTATTTTTAAAAATATTATATATAAATGTTTGAAATCACAAGTATCATATAATGTCGTGTGATAATGATTGTATGCTCGTGAATCCTCTAATTGATTTAAGAATTTTGAATCTTTTATTTATCTTATTTTAGTTTTCTTTCTAAATTAGATAACACCTCTATATGTGGCTTAAATAGATAACATTAATTTTAGGGAAAATGTTCAAGTATTCTCCTAGATTATGAATGAAATCTCAGAGACACACCTTAACTAAACTAAGGTCCTATTACCTCCATGAACTTTTTCTTTTTTTTTTTTTGTAATTTTATACACCTTTTGTCTTACGTGGCATACTCCGTGACTCCACACAATTGAGGCGCGTGGGAGATATTTGGATACCTCATTAGTCAAAAAGGTGCACAAAATTACTAAAAAAATAAGTTTAAGAGGTAATAGGACCTTAATTTAGTTAAGATGTATGTGTGAAATTTTGATCATAATATAATGGATACTTGTGCATTTTCCCTTAATTTTAAACATATAAATTTTACTAATACTTCTATAATCTTAAATTTCTGAATATGTATCAAATGTAAAATTATTCAAAATTCAAAAAAAAAAAAAACCTTTAACACCATAGTCAACCAAATAAAAAGACTTCCAATAATTACAAGGACAGAAAAGTATGTAGTATTGTCGAATTAATTAGTGCAACAGTGACACTTAATAATGTTTAAATAACAAGAGAAATTTAAATAAATATTAACCTCAAAGGGGAGGTGGCAATTTTTAATAGTATTGTCACCGAATGTATTATTTTTTTTTAGTTCCGTCCTCTTGTTATTAGTTATTACATACTTTTAAATAATATTTAGGAATGTCATATTGAATATATAAATATAAAGTGAAGTCGTGAATAGTTGGGAATAAAAATATTTTAAAAATTAAAAATTATTATTGCGAAAGATATTCTACACCTAAGACTTAAAGAGGTCTACGCTTAAATGCATGATAATCACTAATCAACTACTCTAATTCCTATAAGATTACGATTGATTGACAGAATATTAGAATTCCATATTGTATTTATCTCAAGCAAAAATATTCTTTATTCTGTATAACTAACAAAGTACATATATATATATATATATATATATATATATATATATATATATATATATATTAATTTCTTCCATAACTTTGATTGATTTTACTTATTCATGTTCATATATTTTTTTAAAAAAAATAATAAGTCTACTATTATCATCTTTTAAATATATATAATAAATTTATTTTTTTGTGAAATGACTATACTTAATTATGAAAATATATCACAACAGATATGAATATTTATTTACAATAATATCGTGAACAAATAAAGATTAGCGGCAATAAGAAAAAATATGTGTGGAAAAATGATTTGATGCATCAATCACGCGAATAGCTGTCTGTCTCGGTCAGATATGTTTACTTTGATTTGATTCGTTGGCTTCTTCAATTCTTTTGGTTTAATAATTAATTATATATATAGGCTGAATTACATTAATACAATATTTAATTTTGCTCTATATATTTGGTAAATTTCATTTTCACTTTCTCTTTCTGCCTATAATCAAACTGAGCACAAGATAATTGGCACCTTTTGATTAGCCTAAAATGGTAAACATTAGGCCCCATTAATTTGGCAGCACTTGTATAAGTAAAATTTAATTTTAAACTACCACTTTAAGTTATTAATTTCATAGAAGGGGAAAGATAAACTACACTAATACTATTTTGTTATAATTAATTAACTCTGTTAATTAATATTTCATCATCCTTTAGTTCTTTTGTTCGTTTTCTAATTTCTTTAGTATTTTATACTATTACTATTTATACAAATTTGGAGGATCGAAGTATTTAAATATATAACTCAATATGTACTAAGAAAGTGCGCGTATCTTGGTTTTTCTTTGATGAAGAGGGCCAAATTCATGTGTTATGTCTTCGAGTCAATCTACTATTGTTAGTTAGTTATAATTAAATAATATATTTACGTGGTAACGATATGTTATATATATATTATTATACGTAAGTATATATATCACATATATGAGCATCTTTTTTTAAAATGTTAAGGAATAGAGTAATTTTGTAAATTTTAATTTATAGTAAAAGTTCATCAACAGTACAAATGATGTATGTCAGACTTGCCAAATAAATTTCGACTATTTTGGTAATATATATTCTAATAATAATTGTACAACTCTATAGTATATTTTTCCTTTTCTTACTTACATTTTTATCTATAAATATGTCAATTATCATCATTATATAATTAAAGTCTTTGAGGTGCTGTACAATTTTCTGCCTTATATAAAATATATATTTTGGAAGGTTTTACTGTATACCAATAAATAATAATACAACTTGTCGTACAGATACATTGTCATACAATATATCAATTTAATTAGACAATGATTGCCTATATTATACATCATTAATCAACTGCAAACCAAGCTTAATTAAAGCCAACTTTATAGAAATGTTATTAGGCAATGGTGGTCAGGGTTGAGTGTATTAATTTTAATTCAAATTATGTATTTATTTATATTTATATACTTACCTCCACTATTCACTAAGCAAAAAAAAACCTCTAATTCAAAATATATTTAAAAATTCTAAATTCGCCTCGAGAAAGTAAACTGTCTAACATTTTATTCTTTTCACCAAACTCATTAGGTCATCCATAACTACAAAGAAAGTGAAAGATAAAAAGTCATTTTATTATGGTTTGTCAAGATAAAAAAGTTTAATTATCAAGATTAATGATGCAGTAACTAGACTTTTTTTTTTGTTTAACTTCAAGTTCACTTCCTAAAAAAATAGAAGATAAAACAAAATACAATATATTTTTATAAATAGAATATTTTATGGTGCACCAAACTGTCTTTTTATTTAGGGAAAAGGATCTGATATACCCCTCAACTTTGTGATTTAGAGCTGATATACCCCTTGTTATAAAAGTGGCTCATATATATCCCTACTTATAAACAAAGGCTCACATATACCCTTTTCCTCTAACGGAAATGAAAAAAAAATAGTTTTAATTTCATTTTTTATTATTTTTTTCTAAAAAATATAATCTCATATGAGTAAATTTAATCCTGGTCAAACATATTTTTTTGATTTTTTTTTGTTTCAATGACTAATTTAGAATTATTATTTTAATAATCAAATTTATTTATGTTTCACTAATATTCTTGTAAAACTTATTGTAGATGATCAATTTTTTTTCTTCGAATACAAAAATCAAATTACAATATAGACAAAAAGATAGTTTAAATTTTTTTCTTTAGACTAAGGAATGAAAGAAAAAAAAAATAAGAATAATAAACTCAAATAATTATAATAAAAGAAGTCGAAAAATAATTTATGTATGAAAAAAATTAATATATGCCTTGAACTTTGATAGAAGAATCATATATACCCCTAAATAATTTTTTTAAAAAAATTAAAAGTAAAATATATAAATTTAAAACTATTTTTTTTAATTTTCGTTAAATTAAGGGTATATGTGAGCTCATTTTGTAACGGCAAGGGTATATGTGAGCCGTTTGTATAACGGTAAGGGCATATATGAGCCATTTTCACAACGAGGGGTATATCAGCTCCAAATGACAAAGTTGAGGGATATATCAGACTATTTTTCCTTTTATTTATTTGATTTCCTTTTTTGTTATTGATATGAAGTTACTGCTTTATCCATAAACTCATTCCATTCTAGAAAGGGGAATATAAATTCCAGCACGTGAAGATTCAGTAACTTAATTCTAATTCTTACCGTTAAAAAAGAATATACAAATTTCTAGCATAATATACACTACTCTATTTTTTGTTACAACTATCATATCTGACAACTTTAAATTGAAACTTTAAGTTATTTTCATCTACCTTAGTCATGATAGTTATATATCATTATATCTACCCATAAGAGAATAGATTCACGTAAATTTAATTTTAAAAAAATTGAATGTTTAAAAAGGAAAAAAGTTACTTTGTAAACAGTTTAAAAAAATAAGACAAACAAATTGAAACAGATGAATTGATTACTTTATTTCTATTTTAAACCACATTTAAATAGAAATATGAATTGAGACAAACACTTTTATATAAATTGAGACTAAAGGATAAATATTTAAGTAATTTATTTTCACATATATTTTTTTTTCATATAAAAAATATTGGGTTCATAGGAATCAATTTTTTTTTTAATAAGTTGGTCAATATACATACAATTTCTTAAGAAAAGAAAGTTAAAGAAATACTTAAACGGAATGCATAAGTTATGAAAAGATGCCAAAATCAGAAATAAATATTCATTTAATCATTATGGATGCACGTCTGTAATCATATACAAATAATAATCGACAAGGTATATATATATATATATATATATATACAAATAATAATCGACAAGGTATATATATATATATATAATATAAGTTTGGACAATGGAAGGAAGAAATTATATCAATCATAAAGAAATTTAAATTATTAGAATATGAAGAAAGAAAAATATTAAGTAGTGGCTTGGGAGAAAACACATAATATAATATATAATGAATGCCACAAAATAGTGACAATTTCCGAATTTGACAACTCAATCTTCTAATAATACCAAAAAATAATAGTAAAAGATATTACATGGTTGAGACAAACTAAAATCTTGAACGTTAGGATCTTTGAACAACTTGCATATGAAATGACAAATGTACTTCTTTGTTTCTAAATTACTATTCTAAACACAACATTTCGTTGTTTTAATTTATTTGTCCTATTTTTCTTTTTAGTCTATGTTAAAAGAATATCTTTTCTTTTTGCTTTTTAAACTATGAAATTAAAGGATTGTATGACACATCCTACATATCTTTAATTTAAGATCATAATTTATATATTTATTAATTTTTTTTGTGTGTTAAATTAAAATTTGACAAGTAAATTAAAAATGGATAGAATGATTTTAAAAAACAAAACAAAGAAGCCTATGATTCAAATAGAGCCCAAAGTATATTAAGAAAACCGATTTCGATGTGTGTAAATATGCCGACGGAAGAGATATTTTTATAATGAAGAGATTACGATAGAAGACTTTTCTATTACTCCAAATTAATTATTATTTTTCAATAATTAAATGTTCACAATTATTAGAACATTTTTTTCTTTGCACTTATTACTCTTTATTTTTTTTTTAAAAATTCAAATGTGTTTTTTTCTTCAGAATTGTCCAGATCAGACGACACCTTATTAACGAAAAGTTACGTCATATAATTGGCAAGAAGGAAACGAATTACCATTTGAATAGAAAATAAAAATATACTCCACGTAAATATTTCTTTTTCATTATATTCTTCTTGCAATAAAGATATAAAAATTGAAATTAATTCGATCCGTTACAAGATTGGCTCATAAAAAGTATAACAATTTTCTTTTTATATTTTGATAAATAAGGTAAGAAGTATAACACAAAAGTGGTTGACGTGTTAAAAGATGTTACACTTAAAGACTTAACTAGCTAGGTAGATCCAAATTTATTTATAATGAAGGTGTTGCAGTCAAATAATATCTTTTACTAATCCTTTTTTTGATATATCAATTGAAGGGAAATTGATGATTGAGAAAATGCAGCAATTATTCCTTAATTGGAAGATATATATATATAAAGAAATAAAAAGAGTATGTATAGGTTATGGACAAAATCCACCAAATACGAACATTAATTAACTGGAACTAAAATAATTAGCACTCATTAATCTACTTAATCATTGTAATTATAACACATGTATAGAAGTTTGGAATCTCATATATGTTGAACCAGTATATGCTGTAAAGAAGTCTGCTTCGTATATAATAAGAGTATATTATTTAAAGACAAAACAGAATCAATAATATCTCAAATAATTAATTATAAGGAAGGAAAAAAAATTGCTTCCTAGCACATCATATAATGCCATAACAAGACAACTCAGCTAATAATACCAAACAAACAACAATATATGTCTCATAGTTGAGACAAAAATAGTTCTGACTAGTCTCCAATCAATTTTGATTCATATAATAATGAAACATATATCAAATAATATCCTATAAATAATAATATGTAATGAAAAAACAAATCAAACTCTCTTTGCTTCAAAATTCTATACTAACATATATCATTACGTTTGCTGTTCAAATAATAACCAAGGTTCGAAGAAAATTAGGTCCGCCGCCCTACATATCCATGCATGAACATGTGTCATTATTCTGTTTAAGATGCAACTGAAAAATTTGTAATTATTATTTTATAAAGATCTTGTTTTGTTTGACTTTTCTTAATATATAATATATAAATTATTTACTATTCTATTTTGAAAAATGAAGAATAACATATGTAACACTATATCTTTTTCAGTGAAAATCCTTTACACATAAAATGATCAAAACACCAACCCAGTTGTAGTGTATTGGTGAGAGTGTTTCGCTCTTAATCATAGGTCTCGAATTCGAACATGGAAATTCAGAAAATTCTGTTGGAAGCACTACCTCTGAATGGGCCATGCAGAGCGCGATTCAGATTTAGTCAGAACTCCGATGTAGGCTCCAAACACCCGGTAGGAAATAAAAAAAATATGCTCAAAACAAGTACCCAAATACTTTTTTTGGTAGATAGAAGTTATTTGGTAAGAATTAATAGTTGTGTTTAAAAGAACAATGCAACGAAATTACATTTATATATTTTTCTTGTGCATAAACATTTCTAGAAAAAGTGTAACATGATTAATTGTAAGCATGAAAATTTAGACTTTCTGTTGACATGGTAAAAGATATTCCCAGACAAAGAATCAGCTATCATACTAATTTTGAACTTCTATTCCTAAGAAAGGCAATCATACACTGTAGTATATAGTACTGAAAGTAAATTGATGTTTGAGAAAGGAACAAACGTTGCATGACAAACCTAAGTACTTCTCATGTAACTTTAGGCAATTTTCAACAAATACCAGTGGTCCACTGGATATCAATTAAATTAAATGTAGCAGCTTCACTTACCGTTATCCACATACACCTCTCAAACAATATGATGTCTACATGTGATTATATGTGTCCGTTAATCTGTTTTTTGTAGTCTTTATCAGAAGGTTGATAGTAATAATAAGATATCATTAAATTTCACTCTTCCAATTTTTACTCATCCTCTCTATTTTTGTTTACATTTGACATCCAAAACTAACTTTGAACAATTTGGCCCTTTTCAGGCAGTAAGACTGTCAAAGAAGCAGCTGCTGGACAACAAAATTACATTCATAGTACATACCAGCAACTTGAGAAAGGAAAGATTAGGCAGCATTGAAACTCAACATGCAGCCGGAACTTTAAAACTATATTTAGAGCAGCTGATGTAGAACTAAAAAGTAACCAACAACTCAATAAAAAGTGAATAATAAGGTCACTAAAAGAATTCTAACTTTACACCTCCAAAACGAACAGCATTACGTACCAACGGACTTCCTCAGTCACCTACCTTATCTTCTGCAGCTCCAGCAAAGGATAAAAGTTGAAAAAGAAAGAAAAAGGTTCAAGGAATGGACATGATGCACGCAGAGGAAGATAGCAAGTAAGCGAGTATATGCCTATTTCATATGAGCAGGATTATATCGTGCATGGATGTGTGAACTTCCTGACGATTTCAACCTCAACTTCTCAAAGCAGCAAGTAGCCGATGTTTCACCTTTTTCCTGCAGGCTTTCACAAAAAGTAATCAGAATCTACCACTCCGAACGAGCTACTAGAAAGAAATCCAAGTATCATAACACCTTGTCTCGAGCTGAAGTTTTCAGATCATACTTGGTCAAATACTCTTTAAAGTTCTCCAAGTGAGATCTCTATATTACTTTAACCTAATAACATGGGCATTTAACATATAATTCCATTTGATATGATATACACATGCTAAAAGCACAATCCATTACAGAGCTGGAGAAAAATGTTGCAAGACGATTATGAAAACCCTCATGTTCCAATACTAGAGTACTGGAGCATATCACCCAACTGTCCCCCTCCCAAGAACGAAAAGCTTGTGAAATCAGATGAACGAAACATCCACCTTGTACATTGTTTGTGGGATGTTCAAATATGTTACATATAGTAAGTGTCCTCTCACACACAAAAAAAATATATACATCATTACATGGTTGACATAACTATACCAGAACACAAATTTCTAACTTAGTTATGATCTCAGCATGTCATGAGAGTGGAGGAATACAAAAATTTAACTCGTAAAATACAAAGTTATATCGAATAACAAAACCATGCTCACCTATCTATAGCTTGTCAAAATCATCGTCAAAAGCATTCTCCCCATCATCTGAACAACAAAACAGATAGAGTCAATGCATAACCGCTTGATTATTCTCCTTGAATTTGAGAATAATACAAATGAAATTCAATAACAGCAACACAAAGGCTATGTGTAGAAATGATCCTGTATTTTCTATCTTGAAGAAGAACCAAGATAAATGCTTTGGGAAGAAAAGAGAAGACAGAAAATAAAACCAAAAAGAAACAAGATATACAGAAATCTGATGAGTTAACCAGTTTAGACAACTGATAACTTGGAAGAAGGATAGGCTTGCAATATGAGGACAAATTACGCTTTGACTGTTTCATTATTCTTCAAGACCAAAAACCGAGACTTCTTGTTGGTGGTAATCAGATCATAAATCTTTAGCTTCTGAGAAATAAATAAAGACTTCTCAGGTGATCACTTGTAATATGCAGACCTGTTGGCTACTTTCTAGCAGTTAGATCTATGCTGCTTGGAGAACAAAAGCCAAATGAATGAAAGAGAATATACATTGACAATTTGTGGATGCAAGAAAGCACCATCTCTTACATTGTGACCGGTCTTCTTTTTATGATAAATGATGTTTTGATTTGGTCATCTTATTTGAGTTTCACATCTCTTATGTGTACATACATCTTTGCCTATAGTACAATTTGTCCTCAAATGCTACACAAATACCATAAAGTAGATGACAGCAAGGATAGATGATAATCTGGATTTAAACACGTAACATAGTTGTCCTCTAGCTTTGTACTATTTGACTACTGATAATGGTGATCTTGACAGGATTGGGCAAATGGACAGCCTGCCGATTAAAATAACTGAAATAGACTAACAATATTATGAAGGACCGAAACTGTAAATACATTTTTTAGTTAGTCAACGGTCTACAGTACAGTAATGGAAGAGTATGAAAGAAAGAAAGATGGCAGGTTCAGAATAATTGTGTCTTATTATACTTTTCTCTTTGCTTTCTTTGGTGGGAGAGGGCAGAGAGCAAAGAAGGATGACGAACAGTACCTTCCCTAATTTCCACAAATAAATTAAATACTATCACTCCTTACACCAGGTGGCAAAAACGTGAGATGGTAAACAGAGTACCTGGCCCTTCATCACTTTCCTCTCCGAGAAGAAAAACATCCAAATCCTGGTCAGCAGTTGATGAGGCTGCCTTCTTGTTTGCCTGGGTTGTTGCCCCGGTCACTGGTTCAGAAGTTTTTCCTTCTGATGAAATATCCTTTGCCTCCTCGACATTTGCCTTTTCAGCAGATATTATTTTCTTTTCGTCCACGTATTTCTTTTCATACCTGCACCAAATGTAGTTGATTAAATAATGAAGCTAACAACCAGAGCGAAATCAAATAAATGCATGTTCAACTATTTGTGATTAGGCTGGCCTACTTTTTAGTCCGTTCCAAAAAAAATATAGCAATTTCTTTAATTTCAACTTTCCACATGGCATGTTTAAGACCACAAGACTACTTGGTTTTTGGTATATTTGACATATCTTTAATTTAAGACCACAAGATTCAAAAGTCTTCTTTGTTTTCTTAAACTCTGTGCCAAGTCAAAATAGGTCAAATAAATTTTAACATAGGGAGTATATGACTTCCAATGGTGTAAAGAAGTTGGGCTCTTTACTGAAAATGCTTCTTCAGATTTGTCAAGGAAATAGGAAGCTTCCATTCAAATTATCATTCACAGAGTTTTCTTCACTGTGCGTCCTCAATAATACTGCTATCTTCTTATAAATTTTCCTACTTCATCACTGAACTAACAGGAAAAATCTGCACATGCAGATATATGATCAAATTTTATGAAACTAAGAGGAAATAGTATTAGCTCAGCACACACAATTTGACAGTTTCATAGGAATGAGAATGACCAGAAAGCTGTAATCTGTAAATGACCAGCCCAGTTCATATATCTGTTTCGATGATTGAAGGTCTAACAATAGCTATATTCTCTTAAATACTTGTCAAAAACTCATCTTATAATCCTGACCAAATGATATTACAGCAGCTTTTTTATACAAAGTCTTTACCCAAAATTACAGAACAACGCACAAAATAGATATTTAATTATAGGTGCATGTTATTGCAATATATTCCAACAATACAAAATAAGCAACACATTCAAGGAAGAAGAGATTATTTTTCCAGAAAGGTACTTACGGTGCCAAATGACTGTTAACTAGAATGAAGTAGATTCTCCAAAACTTTCTCTCTCTCATTATGCGTGGGCATATCTCATACCTCAACTTTGAGATTTCCTGCACATAAAGAAATAAAGGGAAACGAACATGTAAATGCTGTTAGTTGACTTAGTTCTACTAACTGCCAAATTCATCTTTATCAGAACAGCATAATTCTCAACAGCTTGATCCCAGTCAACTATCCCTCAAATCAAAAAGGTTATAATGGGAAAAACAGAAAGAGAGCTAGAACTATTTGAACAAGTATATTAACTCTTCCACCGAGCAGGTCCAGTGAAACATAGTAACCTTCATCACAATTTTTGAAATGTAACTTTATCTTTGAAAGGGCGCAGCCCTCAACACAACTATGATCTACATTGATGTAACAAGTCAGATTTAGCAACTAGGAACTGCAAAAATATGACCAACACTAGTTATTGAAACTCAATAGACCATAAGAGAAGTGACAGTCAAGATGCCTTATTATTTAACCTCGATTAAGCACCATTAAGTAATATAAGAAACTAGAGATCTTTTCTATACCAACTTTGACCACGTAATGACAATGAGAGTCATACCTTGACAGATGACAGAACAAGTTTCGCATGTTTTTCCTGAAACTCTGTAAGATCCTGCCGAATGTTTGAGACTGTAGGAATATCAGACATCTCTGACTCATCTGCATACCAATAGACGTTACACTTAAGCCAGTATCTTCTCATATGGATGACTCAAGAGATCGAAAGAAGGTGCACATAATTTAACAAGGAAATGAAAATTGGTAAACAATTATCCAAACTCGGTGTCTGTTCCAACCAATGAAGCATGACACATGTTTTCACACATGCTTTTATTACTAAAGCATCATAAATTCATAGGAATTCTCACCTTATTATGACTTAACCTTGGTAAATCAGTATGTATAGAGTAAACAAAGTGTGGCAAGTTTTTTAGCAAGAAAATTCAGTAACTAATCACATCTTCATATTGTTCTGATTGCTTACGGAATAGCCGCTTATGAAAACCTTCCTGAGCTTCAAAAAGTGTGTCCAGAATTAAAGTACTCCCCCCACCCCCTTCCACCATGATCATATGAAAATAGTTGGTGATTGAGAGATCGGTGACGGCTAGATCTGATTTCTTCCAATTTGCAGTTTAAGCACAATAAAATGAATAAACATCCAAATTAAACAATAACAATCTGCAAACACGAAAACTCACTACAGGAATTTGCAGATTAAGCACAACAAAATGAATAAACTTACAAATTAAACGATAACAATCTGCTAATAGGACAATGTACTACATTTTTATCTTCTTTTTCAGAGATGCTGATAGCAATGCATGCATTAGAATGAGCACGCGACAGAGAGAGAGAGAGAGAGAAAGCGAGCAGAACAAGTACCTTGAAGTTGAAAATTCTGGAATGTATCCCTAGTGATGCCCTTAACGAACTCTCTCAAGTCGTCAGTGACTCCAAACTTTTCAAGATCAGCCGGCGTAGGAATAGCCGAAGCAGTTTGAGGGGAAGTTGAGGAATCGACAAGGCTAGAGAGTGCAGCGGCAGCGGGAATTTGAAACTTGATCTGATCGGCGCGTTTAGAAGCTTCGGCAACGATCTCCTTAGAACGCTTAGTAGCTTCGGCGGCAATCTCCTTTGAACGCTTGGAAGCCTCTGAAACGACGTCGGATAACTTAGCGGAGCCAATACTGAGCTCCTGTGTACGCTTAGCAGCTTCTACGGTAAACTCCTGTGATCGCTTAGCAGCTTCCTCCGCGAAGCTCCGTGCCTTTAGCCACAAATCCATTAAAAGCCACTTTGAATCTCAAAAGAACTATTTGGAAGTATGAGAAAAATAGTGAATGAATAAAATCGAATTTACGATTTACCTATATTGATTTTGATATATCTATTAGATTCAGACCCAAATAATAAGGAATGATAGCCAGGAGTGAAGTCTACGCTATTGCGGTGGAAGCGTGTAACAAGGTGCAGCTAGCTATGAAAGAGAGTTGACTTTGAAATAAATTTATGAAATTTTAATTTGCATACCCTTATTGTGGAAAGAAGTCAAACAATTACAACATGAGTGGTCGATTGCATAGTTTTCTCCTATATTTGACGTTTTTTCATTTCTTTTAATAGATTTAACAATTCGTGAATTGATACACTATATTACGTATTGGGAAAGTCTTATTAATATGATAGATATAAAAAATATTGATTAGCTTCGCCTGATAGTGTTAATTGTCATACTGCTTAGTCGAATTTTCTTAGTTGTTATAAATAAATAACAATAAAATAAAAATAGAAGTTAGAAGTACACTGCTTGAAAACAAAGCTGCGCATTGCCTTAGTGGTTAAGTCATTCAAAATTTCTCAGCCTCATTTTTCTTACTCTTGCACTTGCATTAGCTCACTTATTAAATAGTGACACGCCTTATGAAAAATTCTATAAATGTCATTGATTAAAATCACCTATGAGTTTATTCTATTAAGAGAAGAACAATCTGAACAAACTTTGAGTTAATTAGTGATTATATTCTGAATCTTCAGTGTAGTGATTTATCTACCACGGAGGTTTATCTGCACAATAACTATGATTACACATTCAAAAAGTTTGAAACCTGTTACTTTGAGTTTTTGAGATCTTTTCTGAATGAAATAACAATTGATTGTTAAATGTCCACAATAATATTTAAACATGATGGACAAGAAGCAGAAACGGCTATACAACTCCGGAAACCAAATAAATCAAAATTTGCAGCAACCAAAGCACGTTCTCCAGTGACAACTTCGCCTTTTAAACTCTCTCTTATCGCCTGCCACCATCTTGACAGGGCTGCCGGGCCACTCTGAGGTTAGTCTGTATGATAAAGAGTTAAACCTCGGTAAACATATGAGATCGAGGTCAAGTGAGAAAAATAGTTTAGCAGAAAAACTTACATAGGAAAGGCAAAAGATTTTGTGCTGTTGGTGCTACTGGAACGTATAGAGATGTTATCATGACATTGCTTTGTTGCTAAGACAACAAGATTCATGTCTTCACCATCTGTAAGCTTTTCAGTGTTCTGATCTGCAAACAATGACGCTAAACTTCTTGGCATTCCATCTCCAGTGCTGGTGTTGTTTTCAGCCTTTGTATTTGCTGATTCTTCTCTAGAAATTGAATCTGCTATACTACTTTTGTTACAACATGCTTCCTTGGAGACAAACTTAGACGTCATCGAAACTAGTTTCAGCTCTTGATCCTATAAAAAGAGGTAACAACATATGAAACAGAACAAGTCAGGATTCAGGAACTGTGAAGTATAGAGAGAATACCTGATTTTCTTTTTGATCAACCAATTCTCTGTCCAAACTCGGCTGTTTTGGAACATCGTGGCTATAGAAAATGGCATCAGCAATCTCAGTATCCGCTTTACCTTCCATAAACAGATTTTTTGAGTCGTCAAACTGCTTCACAATGCCCTCGTACGATCCAGAAACTCTGTTCTCTAATTCTGCACTATTGTCCAGTTCATACTTGAGCATGTAACAAATATTATGGTGGTTCAACTCACAATTATCCAAAGAACATTGTTCTCCTTTCATATATATGTCCTTAAAAACTTGATGGTTGTTGTCTTGAAGAAAAAAAACTAATTCGGGTAGTTTGCACTCCATATAATTCAGATTTTACATTGCATCTCTCTTTCTCTGCAGTGGATAAAAGAACTGTTATGTTCCAACATAGCAGCATTTAGTTACATGAAAGAACTACAGTACCATACATAAAGAAAAGCTTGAATCATATTGAATAAGTTGAGGGAAGACTGAGCTCATCATAAGGAACCAAAATTACAGAAAAGAGCTCATTATAACGCGAAAATCACCAACTCTTTTGTGATATTTCAAGATAACTTTAGGCATAAAGGTTCAAATTTTATTGCTTCATTTGACATCTTCTTTTCCTGAGATGGACATGATAATTACAAGCAACGTTTACTGGGAAAAGATAATCACGGTCACAGAACATCAGAGTCTTACACCCATTCAAGAATACATATACATCATAAACTAAAAAGAAGCTAAAATCTAACTTCAGAGTCTAAATTTATATGATGATTGATGAAATGTTTGATTTGAGGATTAGCTTCGAGAATATTGCAAATATATCAAATATGATTTTGTTTGAAATGGTGAATACTAGTTAACAAACAAATTTCATGTTATTGCATAGATCATAGGTGGACATACCATGAGGGCTTATGCTATATCAACATCACCAGAAAGTGACATACATCTTCATAGGAAAAAAATAATTTGCACATAAATAAATAACACTAAATTCAAACATTTGCTACCACCAAGAAGTCAAGAATGGAAGTAATAAAGATTACAAAAAAAGAAAAGCATGGAGAAGTAGAAAAATATGATACCAATCAACAAACCAAACCAGGGAAAGTGGAGAACCAACTACTAAGGCAGAGTAGATGACCTTAATTAATCCTTATATTACAAGGTCTCAACTTTTGCTTATTTTATGCCATTTTATTAAAAGCACATTATTAGATTGAAAACCTCACAATGATCAAAATACTCATGTAGCAGTTGCAGCAGATATATAATTGGTCTCCGCCTTAACTAATTACACAGAATATCCATCACCAACAGACTACGACAAATGAAAAGAAGTTAAATCACCTAATGTTTTTTTGTTTGTTTGAATTTGAGACCTCATAGCTCTCGATCAACTATCACTAGGCCACGCCCTTGGTGTGTTGCATATATATGCTTCTGGAGTTATCCAGAAATGATTGTTCAACAATCGTTGATTATTCACAACTACATCTCCTAATACAATAAATATTCATGACAACAACAAATAAATTACTTAAACAAGGAAAATGAACAGTTGAATAAAGGAAGAAAAATACCTTTTTTTAATCAACAACTGATTGTAACCTGCAAACAAGCCATATACATATACAGAAATTCGAAAATTGGTGGAGAAGATAACAAAATAAATTCACTTTGTTATTATCAATTTCATATATTAGGAAAAAAAAAGAAGGTGGATTTATAGGGAAATCCATACTCTCTTATTTGGTAGTACAATTAATGCAATTTGTTATTAAAATCAAATTAATGGTTACGTTTAAGTTTTCTTAATTTTTGTGTCAATAAGAAATTAATCCTTCACTTACACTTTTTGGACAATTCTTTGCGTGGGGAATGCTTAAATTAATTAGCCGACGATACCAGTTTTTGTTAGTTAGAAGTAGTGCAACTTTTTTAATCATAGAATTGTAGGGGTCCTTAATTTGGCTTGGCGTACTAGGGACAAGATAATTAGGTCATTTTATTAGTAAAGTAATTGTTTATAATTTTACCTAGAGTATCTTGATTTCGATATTTAATTTGAACAAATATAAAAAAAGTTGACGATTGACATATATAGATCTACTCAATAATTTCACGTTTTGTCATTATTTTTTATCTTGTTAAAAAATTATTAAATTTTACTTAGCACAAGTTTTATTTATCTTTAAGACCATATTCACAAACTGAAAAGCAAGTAACTGATGATATAAAATGCATTAGATTGTACACAATATTTCAATGTTTCAATCTCTATAAATTAGGTGAAGAAGTGAAAAATAGAAGCATTTGGCGGTTCAGATTTTCTAAGAAGTATTTCACCCTAGGAAGGAATAATGTCATATTAGATGATTACTGAAATTGTATTATTAAATATTTGAGATGTCTCAAAATGATATAAAGTAGGAACAATAAAGTGAGCGATTGTTTTAGATTTAAGCTAATAATAAAAAAATATTTTGCATAGTGATATATATAATTACATTTTATTAGTATTTTTATTTTTCAGAGATCTGATTAGAAATTGTTATAAATATAGTATATCTTTTATTATCCACGCAAGTTTATTTCTCTTTCACCAATAAGAGTTTGTGATGGAAACTTCATTCTTAATAAGAGATTTCGAGTTTTAGTTTCTCTGAGTATGAAGTCATCTTTATTAGAGAGCGTTTTGTTTTCAATGTTAAATTTTTCGATGTGAATTAAGAATTAATCGTACTTTAATGTAAAAAAAACACTTTCATTTCATATAATCCCAAGCAAGTTTTTATCCCAAGACTTTCAAAGTATATTTATTAAAGCTAAAGTTGGGAACTTCTAGTAATGTAGCAGCTAAGATAGGTACAAGTAGAACTTACTACATTAATAAGCCGTCCAGAATAAATTACTGAAATATTACTCAAAAAGTTACTATAAAAATTATTAATAATATTAGTAAAAATAATCAAGTTTCCTGCAGCAGGTGATTTTCAAAATGAAATATTTCACTTTTGTAATTGAATTTGTGATTCTTTGAAATGATTTACTTATTGATTTTCGAGTAACGATTGTTACTTTTTTAATTCATTAATAACAACATGTCAACAAGTTTTGCATTATCTATTTACAAAAATATGCTGATTCTTCAATTTTTTTCTAAAGGCCCAGGCCGGCAAATGGATAGAAGCGTAATTAGCTAGAATTGATGGGTATTTTAGTAAATTAATCCTTTCTTTTTAGTTGTAACGTCCCTTAAAGCATATTGAAATTAAATTATTTTTTTGAAAAGCCAAAAAATAGTGAATATTTCCTTTTATAAAGTCTAAGAAGAACCAAAAGCATTTCAAATTTCAATATTCTCAGAAATCGACAAATCCGACAATGTATGAGCCTCAGCAGTTGCTAGATTTGCAGGACAACAATGGCGGTTTCGGTGCCGGAGCTGACTCCAGGTCTTGGCTTTCCGGCGAGGACCGCTCTCCTACACTCAGGCGAACTGATTCTTCTCTCTCTAATTCGGCTGCCGGAACTGTTGACCGCACCCTCTTTAATGACCTCGTCCAGATCGTCCCTCTTGTTCAATCTCTCATTGTAATCCTTTTTTTTCCTTTCTGGGTCTGCTTTTTTCAGTTCGGTTATCTGGTGTATTATGTTGAATTTCTAAAATTACCGAATGAGTAAAGTTTTGCTTGACCCGAGTTGTTTTTTGATCTTGAACTGGGTGTGAATTTTGAATTTTATTCATGTGATTTTTACAGGATCGAAAGGCGAAGTCTTCATTTACTAGAAGGGGATCAATGACCTACACTAAAACGCCTTCAAGGGAGTCTCTTTACAAGAAGGTAAGTCCCTATTGGGCATATTTTTAGTTTGAAATCTAGAAATGATGATTTAATTTCAACTTGCTTGCAGTTACATTTTTAATGTTTGTATATAGATAGAAGCAACATTAATAAACCCCAGTTCCCTGGAAACTCTTTCTATAACATTATGTTAATTAATGCTTTACCTTCCTGGAAGCATTTTTCATAGGATATAGAAATTGCAGTCTTTTGTAGCTTTGGACTTTAGCATGTTAAATTAAATCTAAGATACCCCAAGTAAGTCCCGGTGGACTGAATTTTGACTTACCTTGGACTTAAATTGTATGGCTTATAGGAGTACTGAGTAAAAATATTGTATGCATAACTCAATTTTCAGGTTGATCATTGTGTCGTACCAGAAAAGGAAATAATACTAAGTACTTCATCCATTTTTCCGGCAAATGCTTCGATTTCTATAATGAACACACATTGTGAACTGTCTTTACTTTACTGACATCTTTTCAGTATTTCAAGGTCTAAAGTAGGATGCCGTTTTCTTTAGATGAATAAGCTGTCTAAAACAGAATTTCAGTTTGGTTTAAGTCTCAGACCCAGTTTTCACTTAGATCTCCTTGAACTAGTGATTGAATGTCTATTCAAATATTGTCAAGAGTACTTTTTCCAAACTATTTTCCAGCTTGAAAGGAATATAGACCCAGATTTATTCTCGAACACATGGAACCTTTTGTATTATGGTGTTCTGCTTTCTCATTGTGATGGACTCCTTGACAGTCAAAGTCTCTGCATTCAACATAATTACTTTTATTTGGGTCCATTCTTTGTCTTTTTGTATGTCTCTGTGTAAGCAAGTGAGGTACCCGAACTTCTAGACTTGCCAGGCATGGAGTACAGTTGGATCTTAACCTATCCCAATTTTGGTTTTGTCCCTGATACTGAAGGTTAATCCCGTGCTTGGATGTTCCCACTTGATGAGAAATAAGTGTTTTTGTTGGGAGGTTCCTCAAGGCTCAAACTGAAAGAAAGATAGAGATGAAATACTAGAGATGTTGGATATGTTACAGTATTACCACTTTGCAATCAGTGCAAAAGAATCTCTTCCTAAGTACCTCAGTCAATTGCAAACAATATAGCCAGGAAACATATATCTGATACAGTTTTTAGAAGTCATAAGATTAGTATTTTGACAAAATAATTTGTGTTCATCTGAAATCTACTTCGTCATATAGGACGGAAAATCTGTTGGGAGACAGAAGACATCTCAGTCAAGCAAATCATAGAATGTTCAATAAAGTAACCAGAAACAGAATGTTACTTATGCAATTCCTTACAATCCTTCTGAAAATTGGATTTCTCACTTTTCTTTTATATAATTATGCAACTGTAGCAAGTAAAATGCTGCTTCTGTCTAGCAACTAGTCTTTTTTAAATATAACTGTAGTGTCCGAGCCAACTTACTAGCACCTCGACCAAGTCTACGAGATACCTATCACCTCCACCAGTAACAAATACTAGGTAACTCTATCCATCAAGGCTCTATAGAAAGAAATCACCTAGTATTTTGTCTTTGGCATTTGATATGAGACCTCATAGTTCTCAACCCACTTCATTGACCCGTAAGCCACACCCTTGGGTGCTGCAGCAACTAGTATCTTTGTAAGACTAAGAAAGTAAATTATTGTACATTTGTGCAGGCTGCTTGTTTTTCAGATTAAGTGTGTGAGCGTTCTTTTTGATACTAATAATATATAGAAGTCAGTTTGTCGTTGCAGGTATTTTCCTGTACTCAACATTGTTGTTTGATCTTTCAAGTGGTTGTCTTGGGGATGCTTTAAGTCTTGTTTGTTTATTTATGCCGGATTTTTAGCTTGTCCTGACTACTACAATGGATGATTATATTGTTGGTGGTCATCCATTTTTGGGATACGAAAGGTTAAAAGATGGGAAATTAAAGGCTGGAAAACAAAGTTCAAAATGCTTGTTACCACTGCAATGGCAATGTGAAATGTGAATGTTACCAGAGCATGGAAAAATATGAATATATACCTTGGAATATTTCACTTGCATCGCATTTGTGGATAGTTACTATTTGTGTGGAAAAATAATGCCAGGCATCCTTTAGATTCCAGGCATCCTTTAGATTCATACACGCCAGCACAAATCAAATTTGCAGTCTAAACAAACTAAAGTAGATTTTGCATCTAAAGGATTTAATATCTTACTCTATAAATGCCTTTGATGTACCTTTTCCCTTCTCCAGCTCCATTTATTCTCTCAGGTTAGTAGGTCAAGCCATCCCCATCAACTTGCTACAGTAAATAAGAAGTCAACTATGTTTCAGCTGAAATTGATCAAATACGATACTCCTATAGGCATGGCAGTTGGATTTGTTGTGTATGTGAATTAACTTTTCATCGCTTGCATATTCTTCTTTGTAAGGCTGTTGTGCTAAGCAAGTTTGCTTGTTTATCTGATTGCAATCAAACTAGCATTGGTTTTTTTGGTTCATTACACATGCTAATGTTTACAACTGCTGCAGACTTCTGAAGCAAAAGGAAGGAATGCAGCTCATTCAACGAAAAAACATAGGGACCAAAATAAAAATGTTGATGGGGACCAAGATGGATGCTCTGATAACATTTCAATGCCTTCCTCAAGGTCATATATGTCAGAAAAAGATAAAGAAGAATTGATGGCTTTGAGGGGGCAAGTGGAGGATTTGCAAAAGAAATTATCGGACAAAGATGAACTTTTGAAGGAAGTAGAGATCTCAAAGAATGAAATGGCTTCTATTTATGCTAAACTAGATGAAATGAAGAAGGAATATGCAGAAAAAGACTCTTTACTCAAATCGACTCAAGCGCAACTATCAGATGCAAAGGTAATATTTAATGTCATCCTGCACCCTCTCCAACCCCAACCACAAAATAGAAAAGCGGAAGATGCAGGTTTTTATCAAAAGCCATTGTTTGGCTTCAGTTAAATGTCTCTCAGTTACTCTTTAGCCAATTAGCTCGACTTTGGTCCTGTGTTAGACAGACTAAGAAAATGGAGATTAAATATCCGTAATTTTCTGTTTTAGTATCGAAGCAGATGCCAACTAGAAGTTTCAAGCAATGCTTTATGGTTAACTTTCCTGAGGTGTTCACTTTCACATTACTGCACCTTTAGACTGACTCCTACTAGATCACCACTTAGAATGTGCTCAAATCTTCCGTGATGTTGTCCATTATCTCCATAATTTGATGGGTGAATCCCCACTCGTTATCTTCCTTTTTGCTCTTCTTAGGTTAAGCTAGCTGACAAGCAAGCAGCTGTGGAGAAGTTAGAATGGGAAGCTATGACTTCCAGCAAGAAAGTGGAGAAACTACAGGAAGATTTAGATGTGGTGCGGCAAGAAATCGCATGGTTCATGCAGTTTGTTCAACAATTGACAAAGAATGGTTCTAGGACTTTAGCTGAAGATTATGATGTTATACCTTACTTATGCGACAAGAACATTGAAACGGTAACCTAATGACTACATTCACCTGATCTCTTGCATGTTATACTAACATAACTATTATGTCCATATCTTGCCCAATTTCTGGGCAGGTCATCGCTGTTGAGGACGTGATATATTTATCTTTTCAGCTTTTTATGTTGCATTGTATTTTCTCAGATTTGTTTTGTACAGGATCAGCCAAATGAAATAGGAATGGAGGAAGTAGAGCTGGCAAGAGAAGCTTATATTGCAGCAATTGCTGCTGCTAAAGAAAATCAAGATGAAGCATCTTTTTCCGAAGCTGCCAAAGCAAGATTATATCTGCAGTCACTTGTTCTAAGAATATAAACATGGATTCTTCTAATAGGGAAAATTGTTCACTATAAGTTTGTATTACTATGCAAATGATGTTGTTTAAATAATTAATGGTGACAGTAGTAAATTCCTCAAGTATAATTAGTTAGTAGTAATGTGCTGTATTCTGAACAGTGTTGTTGAATGCCACTTTTTTCTTTTTATAGTTTACCTTCCCATTTCTACATGGGTTTATGCTTTTCAATTCTCTTTCTCATTACTCAGTTTTGTTGCTGGAAATAAGTACAACACACTAAACAAAGGAAAAAATGCTGATCAACGAAAGAACAATATATATAAGTAATTCTTAAAGAGTTTGATGAATCCAGTAAGAACATTTTCTATGGGGACAAGGGGAAGAACAAATGTCAAAATTTGCAACAGTGATGACGGACGCTGCACCAAGCCTTATGCTTCCCAAAACGTGGCCCACCTTCTTCGTCGTCGTCGTCTTCATCAGCTTCTTCAGGTTTTGGCATTTGAGCTGGACTGCCCATCAATTCCCAGCCCAATCTGCAATTTTGGCGAAATACCGTTGCTTATTCTGCTAAAACCAATCAATAAAAGGGTTTCATAATATGAAGAAATGACGATACTTACACAGGGAAAGCAAAGGAACCAGTGCTACCAGTGGAGTAATTAGAATCACTTGATTCCGCAGATGGAGTTGTTTTGTTATCACTAACCTCACCTATGTGACTGATCTCTTTAACAACAGCCGGTGGCCATTCATCTTCCATATCATCCATTCCTTTTCCCTCGTCCTGTCAATAACATGTAACAATTTCTGAATTCTAAAAGACGGAGTAGAGGATAAGTGAGAATACTGTTGATAACAAAGCCCCAAATACATAGATAACGTATGCTCCAAAATGTGCATTCAGATTGGACTTACCTTATCGTCTATAACGGGGATCTGTTCTTCAGCTGATTCAAAGCTATTTTCTCCATCTACACTGATCGTATCGTTTTTACTCTGAGGAAGGAACTCTGTTGCATTCTCTACATATTTAAGCTGTTTTTCGACAATACAACAAAAAAAATAGTTTGATCACATTGAGAGTATTAATATTTTTTATCACACACGAAAAAAGTGAATTGAAGAAGATTCATTACCTTCCTACAAACAGATTTTGAAGTAACGTTAGCATGATCAATTTTCTGGTGAAATACCTCCGATTTTCTATCTTCCACAATATGTATTCCTCCATCGTCTTCAAAGCAAAACACTATATAATCCTCTTCTGAGAATCGAGGCCAGCTCGAGTCATTTTCTCCTTCCTTTTCACTCTTCTCTGCTGAAACTTTCACTTTTTCTTTTTTCCTCTGTTCCATTTTCTTATTCAATTTCTTCTTTCTATTCTTCCTACTATCACCAATCGGATCAAACACCATTTTCCTACTCGGTTTCTGAGGCGTCATTGCACAAAACTTATTCGATTCCTCCTCTACAAAATATACTAATAGATCAATTATAGTACTAACAGGAAAAAAAAAATACAGCACTCTAACAAAGAACAGAGCAAAAGAAATAAAATTACCTAAAGGGAATCTGCAAGCGTAGAAACAAGATATCCAATCTCTAATTCGCCATCTAACAAGCTTGGTTACTGTATATGGACTGCTCATTCTTATTCAATTAACAAAAGAGAAATACAAGGGAAGTTTGATTTATTTATTTTTGGCTTGAAGAGAGGAAAAAGGAGAATGTTAAGGAGAGGGAGTTATGGGATTTTTTGAATTTGAAAATAAGAATTAAAGGAGGAAGAGATGGAAGCATGAGAATTACAGTTGTATATACAACTACTGCTATCACATAATAATGACGGTTATAATTTCTTATTACATACTATTATTGACAGTAAAATGTGGAGATATATATGGCAACTTCTCCATATTCACTTTAATTTATGATTTATTTAAATTTAAATTTATTATTAATTAACGCGATAAAATTACAGATATACACGTAATAATAGAATGCAAATACCAAAAATAAAAAGGATAAAATGGTGTGCTTTTAATGCTACACGTGCTGTCGTTTTTGGATCACCATATTCTCGTGAAGGTGTTGAGTTTCACTTCTTTCAAAAGTTTAAACTCTGTATGTGCTTTTATTTTTTATTTTCATGAAGTCTATTGCTATATTTGTAAATTTTTATTTTGGTTATAATGTGTAAATGGTATATGCATAGAAGACTGTAAAGTCTACTTAGGTAACAATTTATTCACACCGAAAGTAAATATAAGGGAAAATGCATAAGTACTCACAATCTATACTCGAAATCTTAGAGACACACTTATATTATACTAAGGTTATTATTACTCCTGAACTTATTTTATAAATAATTTTCTACCTCTTTTCGGCCTACGTGACAATAGCTTGAAAAAAAATGTCAACACGCGCTGGGCAAAATAAATTCAAGGAATAACAGGATCTTAGTATAATATAAGTGTCTCTGAGATTTTGGGCAAGATTAATAACTTCAGGCATGCTATTTGAATTTTGTTTCATCAATGCGATAATTTCCAATTTTATATGACCACATATGTATCTTGACGTTTAAATTTTTGTACATTTATCTTGTAGAGATATTAAAATTTAGCGGCTCAATATTTTTTTGTGCATCATTATCAATCTTATAATTGTTTCCTAGAACTTACATATATTTTGTTGTCATTCTTTTGTCACATATTGAAAACTCCATTAATGGAGGTTGAGAATGTACACAAGTACAGAGAGAAGAGCTAAAAAGAAGAGAAGAGAACATTTTTCATATACGAAAATGAATTTACTGTTTCATTGAAAAGTAAAGTTACATTGTAGTTCAATATCTATTTATAGACTATAGAATTGTACTACTTTCTTAACTAACTATAGAAGCTTCTAGAATATTTCTAACCACTTTAACTAACTCACACCATATAGCTTGTTCAATCTCTTAAGCTGATAACACTCCCCCTCAAGCTTTATGGTTGAAACACATTTTTCATTCCAAATTTGCTCAACAAACTGATGTGTTGTATCTTACTCAAACTTTTGGTTAATAGATCAACTAGTTGATCCTTTGTGTTTATGTGTTGAGTTTTCAGCATGCCTTGGCAAATCCTTTCTCGAATGAAGTGACAATCAAAATCAAAGTGTTTTGTTCTTTCATGAAAAATGGGGTTAGCTGCAATCTGAATGGCTTCCTTGCTATCACAAATCATATTCACAGGTGTGATTATCTTGATCCCCAACTCTTTGTACAATCCTATCAACCAAGTTAACTCAGCTGTACATGCTGCCATGCTTCTGAACTCAGCTTCAGCTGAGCTCCTTGAAACTGTTTCTTGTTTCTTAGATTTCCAAGAAATAAGTCCTTCTCCAAATTTAACCAAGTATCATGTAACTGATCTCCTAGTTTCCATACATGCTCCCCAATCAGAGTCACAATAAGCTGTGAGTTTAGAAGTGTCTGCTGCAGGCATTAACGAACCTAAGCCTGGTGCTTCTTTGATGTATCTAACTACTCTAAGAGCTGCATTCATGTGTGACTGTTTAGGACAATGCATGAATTGGCTCAATACTTGTACTGAGAAAGAAATATCCGGTCTTGTCATAGTAAGATATAAGAACCTTCCTATCAGTCTTTGATATTTTGTACTGTCAGTTAATATGCTATCTCCTTCATCTATCCCTTCATTAATATGCTCATCATATTGAACTGATGTGAGCTTTTGATTCATCTCTAAAGGTGTACATGCTGGTTTTGCTCCCCCTAGGCCAGACTCAGATATTAGTTCTAATGCATACTTTCTCTGTGACATAAGTATGCCTTTGTTGGACCTTGAGAACTCAATACCCAAAAAGAACTTTAACTCACCCAAATCTTTCATTTTGAATTTTTGCTGAATATCCAATCTAGTTTTGCATAAGAGCTGTTGATTATTCCCAGTTATAAGTAGATCATCTACATAGACCAATATCACAACAATGTCATTTTCAGTGTGCTTAGTATATAGTGAGTAGTCATAATGACGCTGCTTGAAACCCATATCTAACAAGGCTTCTGTCAGCTTCATATTCCATTGCCTTGGTGCCTGCTTAAGTCCATATAAGGACTTATGTAGTTTGCAGACCTTGTGAGTCTCCCCCTGTCTAGCAAACCCACTAGGAATAACCATATAAACCTCCTCAAGAAGATCACCATTAAGAAATGCATTATGAACATCCATTTGATAGATATACCAACCCTTAGATGCTGCCAGAGCCACAATAGATCTAACAGTCACCATCTTAGCAACAGGACTAAAAGTCTCACCGTAATCAATACCTTATTTCTGACTGAACCCCAGTGCAACCAACCTTGCTTTAAACCTTTCAACAGCCCCAGAGGAAAGGTATTTGATTTTATAAATCCACATACACCCAATAGGCTTCTTACCAGGTGGTAAATCCACAATACTCCATGTGTGATTGCTCTCTAAGGCATCAATCTCCAACTGCATTGCCTTAACCCAAGCAGGATCAGCAGCAGCCTGTTGAAAAGACACAGGCTCACACAAAGCTGTGTATGCTTGAAGTACATGTTGATAGGGCTGAGATAGACGAGAATATGTAAGCTGATCAGCAAGAGGATAGGAACATGTATTGCCTTTGGGTTGAGTAATAAAATCCTGCAGCCATAAAGGAGGCTTGCTAGTTCTGGTAGATTTTCTGGAGGGAACAGGTAGAGTAACTTGTGGTGACTGAACTGTAGATACAGGACAAGGTTTATTATGGGCAGAACTTTCAGTTGGTGAAGAACAAACATCAGCAGGTGTTGCACACACATTATCAGTAGGGGGTAGCAGTAGATCCAGAACTGGAAATATAAGATTAGATAATTCACGTATATGTTTGAATGGAAATATGTGTTCATGGAAGGTCACATGTCTGCTTACAAAAAAAGAATGAGCATGTAGATCAAATATGATGTAACCTTTCTGTGTAGAAGAATATCCCATAAACACAGCAGATATGGCTCTAGAAGATAATTTGTCAAATACTTTAGGACAAGCAGCATAACACAAACATCCAAACACCTTGAGATGAGACAAGGACGGGGGATGCATATAGAGTTTCTCAAAAGGAGACTGAAACCCCAGTAACCTTGAAGGAAGCCTGTTCAAAATATAGACAGCAGTAGAGACACATTCACCCCAATACTTGAGGGGGATAGCATCCTGGAATCTGATGGCCCTAGCTATATTTAGAATGGTCCTGTGTTTCCTCTCAACTACTCCATTCTGTTGAGGGGTATACACACAAGATGTTTGATGAACAATACCAAGTTCACTTAGTACAGACTGAAAGTTGTGACTCAAGAACTCAGAGCCATTGTCTGTTCTCAATGTTTTAACACTTGTGGAGAACACATTTTTAATTTGAGTAAGAAACTGTTTAAGAACAACTATAGTGTCAGCTTTGGAATTTATCAAAAAAATCCAAGTATAACGACTAAAATCATCCACAACTGTAACAAAAAACTTTTTTCTATTATAAGTAGGAACTCTGTAGGGTCCCCTGATATCACAGTGCACCAATTCAAAGATAGAACTAGACACAGTAGAGCTTAAAGGAAATGGAAGTTTTGTGTGCTTAGCAACAGGACACACAGTGCAATGAGATTGATCTTGTTCTGCTAAGACCTAAGAGACTCATGTCTCTTTATTATATCAAGAGGTGCATGTCCTAACCTCTTGTGCCATATCTCAACAGAATCAGAAAGAACAGGTACATCATTTGACTTAACAAGTTGTTTTTCACTAAGACTCCTACTACTATTCACCAGCTTCTTTGGAGCTTGAGTTGGTCCTCCTTTTAGTATGTAAAGTCCATGCTGTTCCTTACCAATCCCCTTTCACCTGACCATTTGAGAGATCCTGAAACACACAGAAGTCAGGATAAAATACCACCATGCAGTTAAGCTCCTTAGTGATCTTGGACACTGATAGCAAGTTAACTCTGAAGTCAGGTAGGTATAATACATTTGACACAAACTGATTTGTAAACATACATGTGCTACCAATATGAGAAACAACAGTAGTATTAGGCAGATACACATTATTATGTGCATTAGGAACAGATACAGTACTCGTGTCTAATGTGTCAAGATTTGATGTGATGTGATGAGTAGCTCCAGTGTCTACTACCCATTCACCTGCATCATATGAAAACAAAAGAGCAGAAGTATGTATACCTGCATCAACAGAAGCCACCTTGGCAGAAGATTCTACTGTGCTATCAGTTCCATTCTTGGATAGTAACTGAAGAATTTGTTGATACTGATCCTGAGTGATAAATCCTCCAGAAGTTTGAGCTGCATTTGAGGAAGTTGACCTAATACTAAGAGGTGTATCAACCTGATTAGCATAGGCTCCAGAAGTCTGTCCTTTTCTTTTTTACTTAAAGTCAGTTGGATATCCAACAATTTTGTAACACTGTTCCTTAGAATGACCCCTACAACCACAGTGTTCACATTGCAACAAATACCTTCTATTCTTGTAATTACCAGATGAGCTTGCACCACTACTGTTGTAACTACTAGATGAACTAGAGATATTACCAGAACCTCCACCAGAACTGCCTCCTTTAAATGTGTTTGAAGCTGTATGAGAGTTTGAATTCCTATTGTTGTACATGACTGTGCCTTCAATTGTACCAGATCCTAAGTTCATTGAACTCGAATTCACTAGATTTCTCTGACACTCTTGATCCATAAGCAGAGCATAAGCTTTGTTCAAGGAAGGTATAGGACTCATCATAAGAAATTGACTTCTAGGTGGTGAATAGGACTCATTCAGACCCATAAGAAACTGAAGAAGTCTCTGGTACTCACAATGTTTACCAAACTTCCTTGATTCTGGACAAGGACATGAGGGACACGGTATGAGAGCATCATACTCATCCCACAGATCCCTGAGTTTAGAAAAGTAATCAACAATTGTCATTGTGCCTTGAGCAAGAGTGTGAATCTCTCTGTGTAAATGAAATATCCTAGATCCGTTGACTGTATCAAACCTTTCTCTCAGATCCAGCCATACCTTACGAGCATCAGATGCATATACAACTGAACTTAGAAGTACAGGTCGAACAACATTCATTATCCAAGATAAAACTACAGCATTACATTTTTCCCACTGATCATGTAACACAAGTTCGAACATAGATTTAGGAAATCTTCCATCAACAAATCCTAACTTGCTACGTCCTCCAAGTCCAATTTTAATCGATCTACTCCATAATGCATAGTTTTCAGATCCAGTTAATTGAAGAGAAATCAGAGAGCTACCTGGCGTATTTGTGTGTTGAAGAAACATGGGATGATTGTGGTCAATTAGAGGGAAGGATGCTGTGGTTGTAACTCAAGTACTTGTTCCTTCAGTAGTTGACTCAATTGCTATTTGCAGAATATAGATTGCAGCTGAATTTAACCTTTGATGCTTCCTTACGAGTTTCCTTTGAATAGGGATGAACTCTGAGAACCTAGTGGTACGATTTACAGGGAAACTAGTCTTTGATCAATGGATCTGATACCATGAAAACTCCATTAATGGAGGTTGAGAATGTACACAAGTACAGAGAGAAGAGCCAAAAAGAAGAGAAGAGAAGAGAACATTTTTCATATACGGAAATGAATTTATTGTTTCATTGAAAAGTAAAGTTACATTGTAGTTCAATATCTATTTATAGACTATAGAATTGTAACTACTTTCTTAACTAACTATAAAAGCTTCTAGAATATTTCTAACCACTTTAACTAACTCACACCATATAGCTTGTTCAATCTCTTAAGCTGATCAACACATATCACCCTTATAACAGTTCTCCATTTGCCTGCAAGGGCATGGGTAAGTAGTTGGGAGGTACCCACATAGAAGATCTGAGATCGAATCCAGCCTCAATTTACTTTTTAGTCATGAGTTAGTGGCATAAAACTTGCCTAGTGTGCAGTTGATCGCATAAAACTTGCCTAGTGTGAAGTTGGTCGCATAAAACTTGTCTAGTTTCATAAAATTTGCCTAGTGTGGAGTGGTCGCATAAAATTTGTCTAGTTTAATTTACATTTCATGCGTGAGATGCTTCGGAGTTTCAAAAAAAAAAAAAGAACAGTTCTCCATTTGGGGTGTTTTTGATACAAACAATTATTTTTTAAAAAACAAATCCATGTTTGTTTGATCAAAATATTCTGAATTTTTTTTCCCTATAAAAACAAGTTTATAAATAAAAGTTCAAATTCATTATCTTTTCCCCGCCCTCTCGACGCGGCCAACACCTACCCCTTGTTCTTTCCTTACCCCTCTCCCCTCCAGATTCAATCTATATCATACAATTTTTTTCTAGATTGCATATAAATATTATTGTATTAATATTTTGATTACTTGTAAATACAAGAATAAGTAAAAACCCACTTAATTATTTTTCAAAAAAAGGAAATTCTAAAAAAAAACATTTTCCTTTGGACTAAACATTCCCTTTAATTCATTAAATTTTGATTTTATAAACAACATTTTCCATCTAATCTTATATTTTGGAAATAATAATAAGCTTAATTATATTAATTATTTGCATTTAGGCACCATAATCTCATTTAGTAAAAAACAGACATAGTGTAGGATAAGATATAAAAACCATAAAACAGATACATAACATGGAAATTGTATAAAATAACAAGTTATTAATTCAAATTAAATGATATAATCATATTTTCATTTAATTGTAATTCGTAACAAACACTTGTCATTCGCCTATCTCTCCAGAGAATCTCGCTCGCCACTCTACCTCGCCTCTCTCACTTTATACAAACACAAATGTATAAATTGCGCTTGTGTTTGTATAAAGCGAGAGCAAACTGTATATACAAATATAAATACATATATTTTCGTCTTATACGCTTATAATTCTATGAATACAGATCTTTCCCTATCAGTTTTTTTTATCTTTCTCTCTTTCTAGCTCTATACAATCACAAATTATACAAATTACAATATATAATTTCAGTTGTATAAAGCGAGAGAGACATTTGATATACAAATTTTTATTTCGATTCAATTATATACAAGTTCAATTTTTTTGCAGATATATAAACACGATCATTGATATAAATACACATAGTAGTTACATATATATAATTATCTAACCGATATACATACACAATCGCTGTGCTTTTATACAAACGAATGCCTACCTGTGATATATAAAAATATAATACTCCATAACAAATATAAATTTGATATAAAGTGCAATTATATAAATTATAGCTATACGCCTATAACATGCAAATATAATTATGTTTGTCAAACATAATATACAAATAAATTCCGTTGAGTTACAAAAGAAGAAAATATAAAATTGAGAAGAGTTTGATTATTTTTTTTTTCAATATTGAAGGAAAATGATAAAATTGATTTTATTTTGTCAAAACAAAATAAGGTTGCGTATCCTCCACGTCAGACCTCCTTATAAACTTATAATTCCCCGCCAATATTAGGTTTTTGCTCGACAACAGTAGTAAAATAATTCAAATTAGGCAACCACCGGAGTATGGAAGCATCGGAGACGAGTATGGAAGTGCGTAGCTTAACGGGTGAATGCATTGTTCTCTCCATTTTGCCGGACAAAACCATTCAAGAACTTAAGCAACTCCTCAAGAAAACATTCCAACCGGCTTCAATTTCCCCAAATTTTCACCTCTTTCTCAAGGCAATTTCTTACTCCTCTCATCTCTTTCATTTGTTCTACTAATTTTACGAATCTTGTGTTGTTGTTTGATAATTTCTGTCAAATATGATGTAGGCATGTTTTTTTTTGTTTTCTTGAAATTTAGGTTATACCCCCATAACAACAGGAGCTCTTTCTTGAATCCTTGTTTCGTTTGTTTTCCTCGTTTCATATTCATATTTTGTGGTATGTTTCTTACATCGGGGTGTCAAATTGGGTTTAGAGAGTAAGATGAGTGACCATTCAGTTGAGAATGGGGAGTTTCTTGTACTTGTTCTCTATACAAAGAAAGACAGACAACAGAACAAGAAAACTGAGACACCCGCAACTTCATCTATTCCAGTTGATGATTTCTGTCAACTATGATGTAGGCGTGTTTTTGTATTTTGTTTTCTTGAAAGTTACGTTATACCCCCCACACGACAGACACTCTTTCTTGAAACCTTGCCTCTCTCTTTTTTTTTTTTTTTTTCATATTCATATTTTGTGGTATGTTTCATTAATCAGGGTGTCAAATTGGGTTTAGAGATTAAGATAAGTGACCATTCAGTTGGGAGTGGGGAATATCCTGTACTTGTTCCCTATACAAAGAAAGACTACAGAACAAGAAAACTGAGACACCTGCAACTTCATCTATCCCAGTTGATGATATCTGTCAACTATGATGTAGTCGTGTTTTTGTATTTTGTTTTCTTGAAAGTATGGTATACCCCCCACACCACAGATACTCTTTCTTGAAACCTTGCCTCATTTGTTTTTCTCCTTTCATGTTCATAGTTGTGCTATTTTCTTGAATCAGGGTGTCAAATTAGGTTTAGAGAGTAAGATAAGTGACCATTCAGTTGGGAGTGGGGAATTTCTTGTGCTTGTTCCCTATACAAAGAAAGACAGACAACAGAACAAGAATACTGAGACACCTGCAAGTTCATCTGTCCCAGTTGGTGGCTCAACTCTGAAAGAAGCCGAGACAGCATGGTCTGACATGATGGAAGACTTGTCTTACTTGAGCAGCATATCTAGGAATGAAAATCAGAACGAAGTTCTTTTGGATGAAACACGTTATAGAGATTCTGATGGACAAAATTGCGGTGTTCCGATGAATTGTTCTTCACAGGTTAAGCGGAAGAGAAGCATCAAGGATGATAAGATGGAAGGACATGCAGATGAGCTAGTCCTTAGCATACTAAAATCATCTTCCGATGACATGGATGACGAGAAAGCTAAGATATTTGTTCAGGTTTTAGCGTCTATAAATTGTTTTACCGACCCAGATTCAGGCAACTGTATGTGGGAGGAAGCCAACAGAAACGACAATGTATCTGATCCATGTTCGAGTGGTAGTGATTTGTGCAGGTGTCCGACGTGGTTGAGGAGAATAAGCAAAATATTTTCTTTTCTAAACATCTATTCAGCTTTATTACAACTTCAGCAGGGACAAGTTACCTGTTCCAGTCTGAAGGGAGCACTTGATCGTCTCTGTCTGTTTGGATTTCTGGCTGGTGTCACAGACATTGAGCAACTTTCCCTATTTTGTCCTAAGGTACTTTGTTGAACTTCTGGCTAGTTTAACAGTTTTCATCTCCTACCTACTTTGATATATTTCAACATTTTTATCAATTAGTTTCACATACTCTTGTCACACTCTGACTTTGAGTTGTGGCGTCACTCATTCATTTTTGACAACGGATAATTGTTGGAGAGCCTTGCAGAAGTGCCTCTGGATGATCACAAGTATGTCATAGGGAGCTTACAACTGGAAAGGAAGTACTGTAATAATAAAGTCTGAACAGTTACTCAAGTTGAACTTATGAACTTAGGAGGATCACCATAGTCAACAGAGTTTTGTTTACTCTTTCCAGAGCAGGGGTTTCTCTTTCTGGAGAACACCAGTGGCGCTAAAAGATATCTCACTTACCCTAGTTATATTTTGTTTAAGTGAATGTACAATTTGATCTCAGTATCCCTTCTAGGAATTTACAAGCTTTTATATTCTTAATTTCGCTTATGCTTCTAATCATTTATCCCATTCAGTTCTTTTTATGTATCACCATATCCAAATGGATTTTGAGGGGTGTTAGGTTGTCGTTTCCCCCGCAATCTTTTGAAGCTATATTATTTCCCTTCTAAATTTGCTAAATATGTTGATATGTTAGTTAGAAATGGCTTTGTGGTCCCCCTTCTTGCTACCGCAATTCAACGTTGAGGTCTGACCAGACCACTTATCAGGACTATGAACTTGTTTTTTCAAGCACTTATGCCTTATATTCTTTTAGGTTGTAAACATTGTTGATGATGATACCGTGGTTAAAAATTTCAAGGATGGTATTATTATTTTCAGAAACTCAACAACAAAGGGAGAACAGAGTGCAAGTATGTTTAGTTCATGTTTAGCTCTTTGATTTAGGAAAATGGCTGCTTGAGCGCTGAATAAATCTGTTTTTCTCCTTTTCTGCTTAGCAGCTAAAAAAGGTGTAACCATATCAAATGTTCTCCGCTCAATGAAGAAAAGGGAGTATGCATTCCGAACAAGTCTTTTGAAGTTAGTCAAGTTGTTAAAGGTATGGCATTTCTCACTTTGTCTTGGCATCCTCAATTTTTTTTTTTAATTTTAAAGTTGGCTTTGGTGTTGTGCAGTATCCAAATGTTTGGAAATTTAAGCACATAAGATGCAGCATCGCAGTCATGAAACATTTTTCTTTATGCCTATGTGTTATCATGACATGAATATTTTATGCTGTGTTGAGTATTAATCTTGTAAGTCCAACTACAGTTTCCTGTTTATGGATGTGTTGGAATATCTAACTTGGTGTTTCAGACTACAGAACTCTTGTCTGATGACTTCATGACCAATTTAAAAGATGGGGTTTTCATCCTGTTCTTTCTTACTGTATGTAAATGTTTACTCGTGTCAATTTTTGGCTTAACTTTATTTAATTTGTGTGTATGCTAAAGTCCTTCACTAGTGTATTGAGTTGCAGCTACCTTTCAAAGAAGGAACTTCTGAAGAAATATAATGCCTAGCAAGTAAAATTGTTTGGCACTTGTGATCTCAAGATTCTTTCTATTGAAAATTACTTAGGTATTATATGGTGAGTAATATTCTGAAGTTCTGGGTTTAGCTTAATTTTATCGTCTGGAAGGTAGATGAATTAATTGAAACAAACATAAGCATCTCTTTATAATGCTGCAATCTTAGTGCCCTTTTTTCTTAAATAAAATAAAAGTAAAATATCAGAGGTGTCTAGCATCTCGACTAATCAACCAGGTAGCATGTCTGACCGACGAGCACAAGTTAGATAATCATGCACCAGAGTACTTGGGCTCTAGCAAGTGTTTATTTGTATTTATTTTCTATTAAGTTGTTGATCCTTTTATATTTGTTGTTTATTTTGATTGTTCAATGTTATGAGGTCCTTCATAGTTTGACTGTTTTAGCCCCTTCTTTTTATCCGGGCTTGGAACCTGCTGGTCTTTCACATAAGCAGAGTTGAATGATATTGACCGTCTCATTGTGACAGTTTTTGTATGATTTAAATTATAAATTACTAATGTTTTTAATGCAGTGTCAAAATGGAAATGAGTTCTCTAAAATTTCCCTGGAAGATTTCATTACCTTTGTGAAGCAAGGTGGTAGTGATGCTACAGGCATTGACAAGAAACGAGCAGGTTCTCATGCCTTTGAAGCAGTCTGTTGTGTAAGTCTTAAAACTGTGCATTAATCCTTTTGTAATTGATGCTCTCTTAATCCATCATAATGTGCTACTACTTCTATGCAAATCTTTCCACAAATCTTTTTTATTTTTTTGGGTACATTTGCAGTTGTGAGAGTCTCCAGTTCACAACTTTCTCTGCATTTGTATTTTTACTTTGTAATTCTTCTTCACTAGAGGTGCTTGCATGAGCACTAGAAATAACTTAATCTTTGTTTCTTCAGAGGTCAATCAAGCTTATGAAGGAATTGGTCGTTGTTAATATAGGCACATGAATGATGGGAACTTATCAGAATGCATCTGCTCTTTTGTTCTAAATATTTTTCACCTTTTAAGATGTTAGCGATAGATATCTTCTCTTGCTAGAACAAATTCCAATTGGATATTTTAGTGACTGATATTTCTAGAAAGGGGATTTTTTTAATGAATTGGGCAGGTGAAGGATATAAAAAGGAACACTTGTAGTTGCCTGTTTCAGTGGTATAGCTAATAGCAGTGTCTTGAATGACCTTTTATCAGTGCAAGATTCCCTTGGTTATTGTGGTCCTTTTTAGTAGATGACAAAGAATTGTAAATGGTTTAAGTTTTAAGTCCTGAGAAGTTCTGCAATTTTGATAAGCTTTTGACATGCAGGATACAAATCCTATGACACCTTTGGAAATGGTGGAACATCTGAGGAAGGGGATTGGATCTGATGGACAGGTTTTTACCTTGTTGCATTTTCTCTTTCACATTATTCTTCTCCCCCTCTTGGCAACTACATACATTCCATTCCCTTTTCTTATGGACGAGTTATCCCAAGAGAGCGTTTCATTGCTTTGCTGTTGGATAAAGTGGAAGCCCTCACTTCAGTGGACAACTTCAATTGTGAATGACTTCAATTTAGTTACTGTACAGCCAATTTTTGCTCTTAGAGCTAACCCACGGTTATCTACCATTATTTCTGTTCCTGGTGCAGGTTGTTCATATTGAAAATATCACTGCCCGCAATGCCACCTATGTTGAGATCCCAAGTGTACTTTCAGAAAGCACAGTATTGGCATTGAAAAATATTGGAATTACTAGATTATACAGCCATCAGGTAATATGCTGGTCTATCTGATTAATTTCCCTTTAAACAAAACTTTTATCTAAAACTCTCTAAGCATTATAAATCTGCAGGCTGAGTCTATCCAGGCTTCTCTTGCGGGAAAAGATGTTGTTGTAGCTACCTTGACATCCAGTGGGAAATCTCTTTGCTACAATGTGCCAGTTCTGGAAGTATTATCGCAGAGTTTGTCAGCATGTGCTCTATACCTCTTTCCTACAAAGGTTCTTTGCTTTATACTTTCCAAGCTTAATTGTTGAACATTCAGCCTTTGGGAATGCTAATCTAACAGAAGTCTTTTGCCTTTATATTTTCTGCATATGTTTGTTGAGATCTTTTGCGTCTGCTAAAAAAATGGAATGTAGTCATTAGCACCACTGCGACAGCTTCTACATTGTTTGCATTGTTAATGCAGGCTTTGGCACAAGATCAACTAAGGTCTTTATTAAACATGACCAACGAGTTTAGTGCTGACCTCGGAATTGGTGTATATGATGGGGACACTTCTCAGATGGATAGGAAGTGGCTGCGTGATAATGCTAGACTGGTATTCAGTAAGTTTTGATGTTTAGATAGGTTGAGATTTTTGTTCTGGTCCTTTCCTATGTTTGTCTATTTCCTATGTCTCCTTTCCCTTTTCTTATGCAAGTACTGCAATTTCATCTGTTTTTTTCAGTTGATCACAAATCCTGATATGTTGCATGTCTCAATCTTGCCATGTCATAGACAATTCAGTCGAATTTTATCAAATCTGAGGTAAATTTTCTTGATCATTTAGTCCTAGTTTTATTTCACATTGCTACTGTGTGTTTAACGTTTCCTGTTCCATTCTTTTTTTTTGGTTGAGTGTCCCTGGAAATGATCTTTTCTTCTTTTTTCCTTTTTAAGTCAAATTTTGACACTTTAGTCTCATTTGCTTGTCTCAGGTTTGTCGTTGTTGATGAAGCTCATTCGTATAAGGGGGCATTCGGATGTCATACTGCCCTTATTTTGAGGAGACTTCACCGACTTTGTTCTCATGGTTCCTTTTCCCTTTTGTCTACTGCTGCCATGAGACCTCTTTATCTTTTTCTAGGTTTTGTTTGTGCTTTTATGGAAAGTCGGCCTTTTATTGATTTCTCATGCAGCGTATGGCAGTAATCCTTCATTTATATTTTCTACTGCGACTTCTGGAAATCCTGTGGAGCACTCAAAGGTATTCAATAGCATGCATAGTCTTGCTATAAATAACTTTTAGCTATTCTAGGTAGTGCTTACAGAGTTGCAGTTGTATCTGTATGGCTTACATTATGACATTAGAAATGAAGAAGATAAGTGAAGAGAGATGTGGTACCACCAGCATACACTCAAGAAAGGAATAAACTCGCCACCTTAAGGAATATACAGAAGGAGTGGAGAGTTAAAACTAGAAGAAACCTTCTTCTAAATAGCTAAGACTCACTTATAAAATTCAATCACAAAACTTTCTTCTACATGCCAGGAGGGTGGGTGGGTTGGTTAGATGGATCAACCATTCATTTCTAGGCTAAGAATTACAGACAAAGCTCACCCGAGTCTACCAACATATTACAAGAGAGCTGCCTTGATTTGCTGTTTTATTATTAGAATGTGTAATGTTCTAGTAGCAGTATTTACTTGAATAGTAAAAAAGTAATTCAACTTTTGGTGGGCAATTTGGTCTTTCAACCTTTTCCTTTGGGGCTTTCGACTTATATTGCGTATGTATAATATAATTTTGGGCAATTTGGTCTTTCAACCTTTTCCTTTGGAGCTTTCGACTTATATTGCGTATGTATAATATAATTTAAGTATATTTATGTTTTTCTCGAAATTAGGCCATTTTTATCTTTTGCTTAAGCAGATGCTTCCACCTTTATCTGTGGAATTCATCTAAAGCTGAAGACTATGATGAACCTCGTAAATGCTTGCATGTTATAAACTTCAAATTGAGGGTTCTCATGTATATACTCTTATCATTTCAGACTAGTTAGTATTTGCTGATCATTTAAAAATCTCATCTCATCTATGTAGGAGCTCTCAAATCTACCAACAATAGAGTTGATTCAGAATGATGGTAGTCCATCTGGCTCAAAGCTTTTTGTGTTATGGAATCCTCCTCTGCGCCTGAAAAAGGTAGGTTTCTAATAAAGACCTAAAGCTCGTGTGTATTCAATTGGAAGCTGTTTTGAGGTACTTTTATCTTGCAGATCTCAAAGAGAATTAAGACTGGCATTGATGATGGCTCTGTTGACAAGCATCTGATTGCTACAAGATCAAGGTGAAAAGCGTTTGCTTTATGTCCACTGGGAATTTTATATAGATTTCTGTTCCCTAAAAAAAGAATTTGATCCTCGCTGTTATCTAAATGCATATTGTAAAAGGCCTGTAGCTTTTCTTCCCTACGAAGTGGATCATCCTCGCTGCATCAGGAAGGAAGCAAGTGCTATTTCATTTCTCGACATACAAGAATATATACCAGGATTTATTATTCAAAGTGTGACCAATTTGTTAAGAAATTTGAAAGGGAAAAGAAGAGGTAGGCTTAGGAGACAACATATACATGATACTACCAATGACATGCCTATTTGGATGGAAGTGAATGAGTGGTTAAATACAAGGAAGATAACACTGTATCTATAAAGAAGTTGAATGAGAAGATATTGGCTGAGTATATTACGAGTCAAGTAGGCTATGTGGAGAGAAGACATCTAGATATTGCATTAAGCAATGAACTTGTGAGAATTCTGAAGAAATTAGGGTAAAGCTTAGGATATCAGTTCTTTTTTGAAATTTACAGAAGCCCACTGTAAAGAACGCTCCCAATGAGGATAACTAAAAGCTAGGCATACACAATATGCATTTGTCAAACATGAGGCAGGTTGTACCCCCATGTCAGCAAATTTGTTTGGATGTTGTACGCATATATGAGATCTTGATAACTTGTTGCTAGAGACTGGTTGTATTGTCTATTGTAACCATGCATTGGCAGGGTAGTAGCAGGATAATTTCTATAACTTATGGCGAATATCCTATGTATGAAAAAAATTTGTGATGAAGATACTGACTCCACCACTACTTTGGAATAAATGAATATCTGAAGCTAAGGCTACTGCATTAATTAGTAATGGCATTTGGTTTACTGACAAATATTCTGGAATAGTATTTTATGAGATTTCTTACTACTAAACATGTAAGAATAGCTATTGCCTTCATTGCAAAAAGATATTAAGTATTTAAATTAGCATTAGCAAACTTCTCTTCTGCCTTACTAAGAGGGCTGTGTTAGATTATTAGTTAGTACCAGGTACCTCGCAATAATCTTGCACCTTGACTTTTCATATGTTTCTTATATCTCCCACTTTGTCCTTATTATGCATGTGATTCACTTCCTCCATTAGTTGGATGCTTGAGAATATGTTAGATTCTTGGAAGTTGGACCAAACAGTAATGCTCTTACCTCATTCCCCCATGCATTTTCTTCCCTTTTTTTCTTTCTTCTTTCATTATTTCATGATCTTAGAGAAGTGTCTTAATATCTAACAGCATTATGTCCGTTTCTGTCGCAGTCCCATTTTGGAGGTTTCTTGCCTTTTTGCAGAAATGATGCAGCATGGTCTTCGTTGTATTGCATTTTGTAAAACACGCAAACTTTGTGAGCTTGTCTTATGTTACACGTAAGTGAAATTTCATTATATAGTTAAATTGTTCATTCTCATTTATCTTCTATTAACAGTTTAGTATGCGGGAATATTTTGTTGTCCTTAGGCGTGAGATTCTTCAGGAAACAGCACCTCATTTAGTTGATACTATATGCGCTTACCGAGCAGGTTATATTGCTGAGGTTAGGATCTATAACTTGGTCAAGGACAGTTTGTTATCCTCTTTAGTTAATCTGTACCAAGGAAATGTACTTAAACAAGTATTTTTCATGTTGTTCTAAACTTGCTTACGGGACTGGCTTGTAAAATGAATTTAACTTTGTTTCATTTTCATCCGTTTTAAAGCATCGTTATTTGGTATACTTAGTTAATATATTTATAAACCATTATCCTCTTTAGTTAATATATTTATTGGTGCTCTTCATAAATATAAATAATTTGTCGCTAATGGTATACTTCAAATTAGTTGCAAATTTGCCAAATGATTTCTGCCTCAGATTCTTGAAAATGAAGGAGTTGAAAGAGATTTACAATTTATTTTTTCTCATTACACCTAAGAATCTACTCACAGATAACTTTCTCAGGATACAACCTGTAGAAAGCACTACACCTAATTCCAATAATATTGATTCATTTAATTAATTTAAAACTTATTCCATGGAGTTAAAAATTTATTCCAAGCTATACAATGTTAATTACAAGGTTCCCGTGGCTTTGTTATACTCGTGTGGGTTCTGCGTGACTCGAGTTTGATATAGTTGCATCCTTAAGCTCGAAATTAGTGTCCAAATTAATTATGGAAATTCCCTGGGCTTTTTTTTTGAGAAAGAGGAAATTCACTGGGCTTCACAGATGACTTTCTTGTAAGCAACAAAGTTTTAAAGTAATGTTACCTATCAGAATAGGATAAAAAAAGTTTTATCTCTACTATGCTGATTCCATGTTAAGTCATGTTACTACCCCAACATCAATTTTGTTGGCTCTATCAAATCAGTTGGTTGGCTACTTGTATTTTCACCTTGTTGGTGAGGGTTCGATTCCCCACCTTGTAATCCTCTCCCCCATTTCCCCTTTCCTTACCCCCAATTAAAAGTATAAAATACAAAATCTAATCTTTTGTCACCTTATTTTCTTTACCATATGTGAAAATTTAATACTTGTTATCAAAGCTAATTCTCGCTTCCGTAGTTTTTATTGGGCACTTAATGCTTATTGTTCTAACACATAGATTAAATTATGCATACTGGCTAAAAGATAGTTTGACCTTAGTTCTTCATGGAGCAGGATCGAAGAAGAATTGAGCATGACTTTTTCAATGGTAGTATATGCGGTATTGCTGCTACAAATGCTCTTGAATTGGGTATTGATGTTGGACATATTGATGCCACCCTACATCTAGGCTTTCCAGGCAGTATAGCTAGGTAGTACTTTTTTTTTGTGTCCCTCCGAAGGTTTACATTTTTATTTTGATACTGAGATTCTATATTCTTCATCAAGTCTGTGGCAACAAGCAGGAAGGTCAGGCAGACGGGGAAATGCATCACTTGCTATTTATGTTGCCTTTGAAGGGCCTTTGGATCAATATTTCATGAAATTCCCTCAGAAACTTTTTAGGGGCCCAATTGAATGTTGTCATATAGATGCAAGAAACCGGCAGGTTGTTTTGATTTCTTCTTGGGTTTTCTTTACCTCACCCTGATTTTCAGTTTTAGTGATTGAGCCGTGTGTTTAGTAGGAAATTCACTTAACATTTCAAAAGCATATATGGCAGGTTCTTGAACAGCATCTGGCTGCTGCTGCTTTTGAACATCCATTGAGCTTGTCTGATGATGAGAAATACTTTGGCCCTGGCTTGGAGAGCATCATAATGGCACTCAAAAACAAGGGAATCCTGAGTACAGATATATCACGTAGTGCTACAGCTAGAATATGGAGCTACATTGGGTTGGAGGTATGATCCTTTAATTGTAGTATTGAACAGTAATGTGCTTGTGAGCTGGGTGTGATTAGCTTTCCTAAACCATTCTATGCTGTTACCAGAAGATGCCCTCAAGTGCCATAAGCATTCGAGCCATAGAAACTGAGCGGTACCAAGTGATTGACATTCAAAAGAATGAACTCCTGGAAGAAATTGAAGAAAGCAAGGCTTTCTTTCAGGTAAAGTAATAGCAACTATATTTGGAAAGTTCTTGATTATTCCTATTGGCAGAAGGCGGAAGAACAAAACCATAAATAGGAAAAAAGAGAGGGAGAGAGAGATCATCATTGTGATGCTTATATTCATGTGTGTTATACATGTGTGTGTATATTAGTTTTCAAAAATACATGTGTGTATATTATTTTGATGCAACTGAACTCTACAGTTCTTGAGGTCGTCTTTTGAAGTTACCTTTTCAAGTTAATCAGTTCAGGCCCCAATTGTTTTACAGGTTTATGAAGGGGCTAATTATATGAATCAGGGGAAAACGTATCTTGTGAAGGAGCTTGATGTGACAAACAGAATTGCTTGGTGCCAACGAGTGGACTTGAAATATTATACCAAAACACGTGACTACACTGATGTCGAAGTTACTGGTGCCAACTTTGTATGTCTCAAGTAGTGCTTTTCATTTTCCTGCATGTTTTTCAAGGATAGCCTCAGTCTTTCTTTTTAATAGCTCTTAACCCCTAGAAACTCATGATGGGTGTTTTTTGGTCTCTGTCAAGTTAGGGTGTCGTTTGGTCCATGGAATAAAGGATAACAATCCCGAGATAGAATTTGGGATTATTCAATCACATGTTTGGTTGGGTTTTTGTTTTCGGTATAGGAAAAATCCCAGAATTAGTAGTACCACAATTTTTGGTACTATTTTTCTACCAGATTCCATGTGGAATAATGATCTCGGGATTTAGCTATCACGGGATAAAAGAATTCAATAGCCAAAATGTCTTCAATGTCTTCTCCCAAAATATTAAGAAGGCCAAGGTTAAAATTGGAAATAAAGTTTATCCAAGTTTATATATTTTAATACATACACATGTTTTATATTATACTTTGTATATACCAGTTTTAATACAATGAACCAAACATCTACTGAAAATAGCGGATCCAAAATAATCCCATAATTGTCTAATCCTCGTATTATAATCCTGGTCTAACTTGTTTGTGAACCAAACACCCCTTACAGTTTGTGTAATCTCTTCCACGTGTTAGAGCTCTACTGCCAAGTCTCTCTCCAGGAATTGGTGTGTAGATAGTTAAGGGTGTAATCTTTATCAAAAAATAGTTAAGGGTGTGATGTACATTATCCCAAATTAGTGACAGAAACGAAGCTTAGTTTTTGTCCTCCAAAGGAATCTTTATGCTACTGTTGCTTCATCCTCGGCAATAAGGTCTGTTCAGTCTATGTGATGCAAAGTAGATGCGCACCTGACTAGTCATATGAACCAAGTTCTTTGACTCTCTTATTAGCGGCTGATCATTCTTAAGAGTTGGATAATGCTGCCAGTTCTTATCTTTTAACACTATGACTTGATCATGGCCATGTTTTGGGGTAATCCAGAGTGTTCTTGATCAAACTTTTCTGCATCATCTTCCTTCCTCTTCAACTATTTCTCATGTGATTTTTGTTTCTCTATCACATATGTCCTGCTAGCCGTCTCATATTATGCGGAGCTAATAGATTCTTAGTCGAGGAAAACCCTGGACTTCCAGTCTCATCATAAGTATTGTAGATATTTATAGAAGCATGGCCTTTTCATGTTTACTGCTTATAGGTAGATTTTCCTGCTTTCATCTGAAGAACTCCTCGAATGCAATTTCCCGTCAACTGTCTAATCTTGAGATACAAATGCTTTATTGGTCTTATTTAAGAAAAAGAAAATTCTCATATTGCTTATTGCATGCTACTTGAAGTCACTCTTTGTATACCAGGTCATTTATAAATTCAGCTGTTACATCCCAGTTAATGTTGGATTGACATGATACATATTTTACCACTATGTAGGCTTACCCAGCAAGGACTACTAGTCTGCAACTTCCAAGAACAACTGCCCAAGCACAAAGTTGCAGAGTAACGACCACGTGGTTCGGTTTCCGCAAAATATGGAAAAAGAGCAACCAAGTCTTTGACACTGTTGAACTTTCACTTCCTAATTACACATATGAAACCCAGGTGAATACCAGTTTGAACTGTTTCTGAAGTTCCTCTGTGTAATGTTTGTTCATCACTGTTTTAGTACTCTTTCTTCTTTGTAATTTTGTAGCTTTAATGCATATGTAGGCTGTCTGGATTCAAGTTCCTCAGACCATAAAGACAGCTGTAGAGACCTTAAATTATTCATTCCGAGGAGGCTTACATGCTGCTGGTCATGCTCTTCTTAATGTTGTTCCTATGTAAGTTTCAACCACATGAGTTTTGGATCTGGCTCAACATGTTCTCTGTCTGAGTTAACATATTAAAACTGCTCTCTTATTGTCTCCTGAAACTTGTGCTGAAGGTACATAGTTTGCAATTCATCTGATTTAGCCTCAGAGTGTGTAAACCCTTATGATTCCCGCAATGTTCCAGAAAGAATTCTGCTTTATGATCCACATCCTGGAGGGACTGGCATTTCAGCACAGGTGAATTATGTCTGCTTTTGATTCCTTTTCCATCATGATTTGATTTTACTCATATTATGGTACTCCCTCCATTTCAATTTCTTTATCCTATTTTCTTTTTTAGTGCGTTTCAAAAGAATGTCTCTTTTCTTTTTTAGCAACTCTTTAATAAAAAAATTTCACATGGCATGTTCAATCACAAGATTAAAGGACATTTTGATACATTTGACATATCTTTAATTTAAGACCACAAGATTCAAAAGTCTTCGTTACTTTCTTAAGCTCCATGCGAAGTCAAAATAGGACAAACAAATTGAAACGGAGATTTTGCAAGCTAATCGGACAGTTGTGCCATTTTCTAAAGATTCAGAGGAATACCAGGAAACTTGTGAAAAAGGGACCTGTATTTAGTTGGTTAGGCTTTAAAATAGATTGTGAAGTTCATTAGGATGTTAATTATTGAAGTAATGAATTAAGGAAATTTCCAATAATTAGATGAAATGGCTTTCATTAGATTTAACCATTAAGTTAGTCAGAGCTCCTCTGAAGAGCATGCAATGGCTTGTATAAGATGATGTGGTTGGAACTTGTAGTCAGGGAACCACTTAGACTGTCCAAAATATGGAAAGCACTTGAGAAACTGCTTTTGTCTGCAAGTGTAAGAGGTGGATTTTTCATCATAGAGAATATTTACAAATATTTATAAAATAACCCACACTTGACCTGCATTTACTTAATTTGCTCGAATGCATCTTTTGCTAGCACATAAGAAAGTTGGTCATTTTGGAAACTTTTGAAAACATTTAATTCATCTCATCCGTAGTCTCTGCAGCGACAATAAGAATAAAGTTATAAAAAAAAAAAGCAATTGAAAATGTTGATAATTTTTATGGTTGAACATGATTAGCAAATGAACAAAGTAAATCTTAGGCTTGCTACTTTGTAAAGGGGATGTGGTATTAAAACCCAAAACCAATGGCTGTTATTCAAGTGGAAATGCGAAGCAACTTTGTCTGTGACAAAAGTTATCTAATACCTTACCGCATGAATTAGGACATGCAGTATTGTCACAACCTCTTTTGAGAAAAAGTAGTATTTGATCTGGCAGGTGCAGCATATATTCAGTGAGCTGTTGACTGCTGCTTTGGAACTTCTTGCATCATGTTGTTGCTCTGGTGATACCGGGTGCCCTAACTGTGTACAAGTTAGTACTTAATTAATTGCCAATTAGTTTATGTTGTCGTTCTCCCTGTATATGAAATGATCAGTCTTGTCATACTTTTTGAGTATTGCAGAATATTTCTTGTCACGAGTACAATGAGGTTTTGCACAAGGATGCCGCCATAATGATAATCAAGGTTTGACTACAGAAAGTATGTTTTGCAGTTAGTTAAAGATGCATCCGAACGTTCTTAAACCTGCTAATACGGAGCGTTGTTGTTCATGCAGGGTGTAATAGAGGAAGAAGAATCCTACTTCAAGAGTATATCAGAGTTGTCTTAGGTGTTTGGATTGGAGCTTTGCTTTCCTTGCTTTCTGTTTACAGTATACCGCCCTAACCCCAATATTAGGGATGGCTGCTGTTAGACAGTATGTTTAAATGTCAATTCTATATAATTTAACATTCCATGTTTGTGTCATCAGAGACTAGTGGCCAACAACTAGGCAACACTAAAGTGGACATTATTTGTTTTAGATTTATTAGGTATAGGTACGTCTTATGCTGTTCACATGCATTGAAATTCAATCGATTCAAATTTTGTATTCGTCTCCTTTTATAATTGTATGAGAAATCTAAAAGCAAGTGGCCTATCAGTTTCAGCTTCAATCTGGTAACATAATCAACTTTTTATTAAGTTTACACTTAAAAATGACTTACAAACTTTTAAGTTTAGACAAAACTTATTAAATACCACCTACAAGAGACACTGCCAAAACTCTCTTTTCATTGTTGTTGTAGAGATTTTATATTTTGCAGGTAGTGACTTCAGACGAGGTTCTGACAGACAATAGGATTCTTCTTCCAATTTTTCTTTCAAAATTAGTGTAATTTCTTTTTCCTTTCTTCTTCTTGTTAAGATTTTCCACATTAGTGTGGTGGTGATGGAGAAAAAAAAAAAAGTTCCTCATACACACAAAAAGTGTCAAAAGTTCTATTACATATATTTAAATGGTACAGATACTCATTGAGGTATGTGTTTAAATGATATAAATCTTAATTAATATATTTAAATAAAAAATGGTTTCAGAAAGACGAAAACAAAAACCAATCACATTGATTTGGAAAAGTACAAAACGGTAGTGCAACAGAGAAGTGATTTGGGTGTAAGGGAGAGGGAGAATTATGGGTTGGGCTATAGCGTTGCACGGTGGAGCTGGTGACATACCCAAGGATCTGCCGCCGGAGCTTCGTGAGCCCAGAGAAGCCTCTCTTCGCTATTGCTTACAGATTGGCGTCGATGCTATCAAGGCCCAAAAATCCCCTTTGGACGTTGTTGAACTCGTGGTATACTACTTACCAACTTTACCTATCATATCTTAAAAGTATAGAATGTAGGATTTTGCCAATTTCTCATCAAGACTCGCCATGGATATCACTTGTTACCACGAAAAATGGACGATTAGTGGAAAAAATATGGGTTTGACTCATTTTCTCTCTCTTTTTGTATATTTTATTCTCGTCAGGTTGTTTGGGTGAGGCATGCCCTGATCTTTATTTTACTTGTTTTTCTATTACTATGAGACTAAAGATATCTTGCTTGACTGATGTTTGATTCTTAGGATGAATAGCTTTTTAACTATGGCTTATGAAATAATTGACTAACTGGATTGGATATATGAAGATGTCTAGTGATTTCATGGATCTACATGACATCAACTATAAAAGCTTCTGCAAGTTGGAGTTCCTGATTTAATGCTTCAAAAAGATTATAGAAACATGATCTCTATTTGATCCTCTGATGAATTCAGAAAGTCTAGTAGCGAACAGAAAATTGCAAACTTTTGTAAGTATTGACATGGTTTGGTTGTGATGCAGCCTCTGAGATTGAGTAGGAGTTTTCACCTCAATATTCAATAACATTCTCTTGTGATGTCTCCCTAAGTTGTCACCTCTCACCAGCATGCAGGATGATACTATTGTTAATTTTGTTTTAATGTTTTAACAATGCTCTTGCTCCCTGCTTTAGTTTTTCTTACAAACACATACTTCCACTACTTCAATTCGTGCAAGGGGAAGTGTCATTCCATATGTGTGCCTAGAAACGCTCCTGAAAAACTTGGGTCCTCCTGGAGCCCCTTGCAACTTCTGGTTTCTGTATAATGAGTTTTATTTTACTTTACCTTTTACTGATGTTATGATAGCTTTTAACTGTCTTGGATCAAGCAGGTGCGGGAACTAGAAAATAACCCATACTTCAATGCTGGTAGAGGTTCTGTCTTAACCTGCAATGGCAGAGTAGAAATGGAAGCATGTATCATGGACGGGAATACGAAAAACTGTGGAGCTGTTTCTGGCCTAACCACTGTTGTCAATGCTATATCTTTGGCTAGGCTGGTCATGGAAAAAACTCCACATATATATCTTGCATTTGAGGGAGCGGAAGCATTTGCGAGGGAGCAGGTCTGTAAAAACTGTCATTGTCTTCTCTCTTATGGACATGCCTGAATAAAACGTTAAGAAAGTTATTGAAGTACTTATGCTGATGAATGACATCTTGTATCCGGATTCAGGATGATGCAAAGACTTGACAGATTAACCTCTCTGTTAACACTGTTTAATTCCAGTTCTAATTTCTGATGGGCTGTTTATGGACTTCAAGCAGTTACCAGTTTCTTTATGTTTTTGTGGTTTCATTAATGTGACCACTCAGGAATCTGTGACCAGTTCATTTGACACTTCTTATTAGTTAACTTTCTCTGATAATATAACCCCCTAGTTGTATGATTACGTTCATTTTCTTTTAAATCCTTTTTTACATAGAATATATTTGATGAACTGTGATGGTTCTGTTGTCAAGGGGGTTGAAACCACGGACTCAAGCCATTTTATCACGCCACGAAATATCGAGAGACTAAAACAAGCAAAAGAAGCAAACAAAGTCCAGGTATACTACCCTATCTCTTTGTTGTTATATCTTTTCTGCAAGATGCATGTTTATGCTTTTGGTCTTGACATTGATAGAAGTCCACTGTTCCTTATAGTACTTGTTTTTATCTAACCTTTTGATTGAGAATCTTTAAGAAGCCTTAAGGGTTCTTTTTGGGAAAGCATCAATGGAAATATTATCCATTTGTACTTGGTCCTCTTTCTTGGCCTCCAAGTGAGTTTGACTATGGTGTCGGCATCAATTGCGTAAATGTAGTTATGTCTCTAACAGAGCTTTCTAGTTCTATTCCCTTCTTGGCAACTCAAGTCTCGTGATTCAAGACTCAGTTCTTCTGTAATTCCTAACATCGAGAAGCTTTCTGCTTCGGTACTATTGGTTAATATCGCTGCTACCAATATACAGGTTGATTATAATACACGGCCTATACCAAAAGATGACAAAACACTAGCTCCAAATGGAGATAGCCAGCTAGGAACAGTTGGATGTGTAGCTGTTGACAGCTTTGGACATTTAGCTGCCGCTACATCTACTGGAGGACTAGTAAACAAGATGGTTGGAAGGATAGGAGATACTCCCATTATTGGTGCAGGTACGTATGCAAACAAACTATGTGCAGTCTCTGCTACAGGCCAAGGTGAAGCTATAATCCGTGCCACTGTAGCAAGAGATGTGGCTGCTCTAATGGAGTATAAAGGGATTTCTCTCAAGGAAGCAGCAGACTACGTTACAGATGAATCTGCGCCAAAAGGAACCACTGGCCTGATTGCTGTATCAGCCACTGGAGAAGTTACCATGCCATTTAATACAACCGGAATGTTCAGAGCTTGTGCAACTGAAGATGGTCACACAGAATTAGGAATTTGGTAACTATTCATTAGAATAGATTAGTCTTTGTTGTATATTCTTGCTATTGCAAATCATTTAGAATTTGAGATGGTGATTGTGTTTCCAGAATTAAAGTGTTCTGTAAATTTACTAAAATATTTTCCTAATTCCTTTTGTGTATGGTCTAAAATTAACTTCTAATCACACCAAGGAAATGTTACAGAATTAAATGGTTACAATAAGAGGAAATTGGATCTCTTTTGCGTTTGACATTGGTCAACTCTCTCACAATGTGTTTGTGTGCACATGCATGGGATTGACTACTTGTAAGTCGGAATATTGACAGATTCAAAATTTAAAGTTTAAATATTTGTGTTTTTTAGTTTTTTTTTTTTTTATTGTTATTGAATTTTAATTTAACAACTTGAACATATTAAATAAGGAGAAATATAAGATTTGGACCAAATCTATTGAGTTTAGTTAAAATCTCTTGTCCACTCTATTAATAGACTCAACTACAAATATTCATGAAGAAATGAATATGGGGCTTTTTCTTCCACCAGTAACTCTACATGAAAAACTATACTGACGTCAAAAGAGAATTATTTATTGTATACAAACTATTGAATCTCCTTGACATAAAAGAGGATTCTTTATGTATAGTGTAAAGAATTACTTGGATCATTTAGAATTTGAGTTTGATGCAATTCTAGTGATGCAATTCTTGGATTATAGGTTTAGAACTTTAGACACCAAACGTATAATATTTAGCACCTATTTTTGAATCCCATCATTATCTACTTCCCATAATTATAAACTCCACACAATAATTTCAGTATAACTTATTTACATTACTTCATAATTAAGTACTTTTTTAATTCTCTTGTTGCAAATATTTATATTTGAGTTTACATATGTGTAATGTAAATATCTTTAAGTAAAAATGACAAATATACTCCTAAATTATCGTAAATGGTGTGCAGATACCCTCCGTTATATTTTTGGGACATTGGTGCCTCTGCCGTTAAAAAACTAGAGCATATATGTCCTTCTCTCTAACGGAAGACTAAATGGGAACACGTGTCACAATTTTATCCGTCGATCCAATTTTAATAAATGTCGGGACGGTGGATAAGATTATGACACATGTATGTCCGTTAGTATAAAGGGTAAATATGCTCTAGTTTTTGGATGATAGGAACATTAATATCCCAAAAATATGACGAAAAATATTTGCATACCCGATAGTTCAGGTATATTTATACTTTTTCCTATCTTTATCTTTACATTATGAGTGCATAATGTAAGAGAGAGAAATGGTGTAAGTGTTCTCCTTTAACGTAACAATTATTAGAATTTTGCTTTTATACCTCTTCTCAATTTGTAGATTACTACTATTATTTTGTCAACTTTACCCCACCACAAAATAATAGATTGTGGCGTATTAAAGCTGGCACAACCATGCATACCACGAGCTACTTTGCAGTGTCTTTTTTTGTAAGTGGAGTAGTAAAATTATGGTAGGGTTATCGTTTGGTGAATCGAAAATTCACTAATAAAATAAGAATTTAAATGACGAACCAATTAAATTATTAATTTCAAAATATAGCAAAAAGTAAACGAATTAAAAAATTAACAGTACAGTATATATTTGGTCTTATAGGGCCATCTTCTATACTTTAACTTATGTAGTCATGTGAGCACGTGTTTCAGGACAAGAAGTTAATTAACTTTACATATGGTATGACAGAAAAATATAAAAATATTTTTTTGAAGAATGTATTTTTATTCTTTTATATATCTCAAGTGTTTTAAGTGTTTGGTTTAAAAAAAGATTCACGTGATACAAGGAGCAATCATTCAGATCCAACTACTTTTTGATTGTGTTGTACTCTCTTCGTATCATATTAGTTCGTTCCTATTAATTCGATATACTCTTTAAGAAATCTTTTAAATATTATTATATTTTATGTAATTATTTAATTCGAAGAATAATATAATAAAAATAATAGAATTCTTTTGATTTGTTTAATTGAATAAGTATGAAACATTTATTTTTGATATAAAAAATAAGTAAAATGAAACGAAAGGAGTGTATTCAAATTTCAATTAGTCCTTTGTATGTACTATTCAAGGTCTCTAAATATGTTGTTAAAAAGATAAAAAGTAAAACATGTTCTTGTTGTTTTGAGCTAATTATACCAAAATGATTCACTAGCTAGGAAGTAGAGGCAAAATCAAGAATTGGAACTTATGTGTTCTAGATCCAAATTCTTTTTAAGTTATTGAGTTTTGAGTAAATAACTTCTACATATTCTATAGATTTGTTAAGATAAATATAAAATTTGAACAAAAATATTACTGTTTAATTGAACTCGTAATCTATATTGTAGCTCTATTTGAAGGAGATAAAGAATTCCCAATCATTTAAAATGACAAAAAGGAACATTTAGTGGAATCAAGAACCAAATCTTGCAACATGACTTACATAGAGTAACAAAAAAAAATTAAAAAGGGAACTTTTATTTGTTGGACAATATCCTCAACAACAACAACACCAGAATAATCGGGTGAAATCCCACAAAGTGTAATCTGACAACTCCCTCTACCTGTCCAGAGTAGAGAGACCGTTTCCAAAAGACAGTCGGCTCGATTTCTTCATGAAGAAAATACATGTTAGTTGTTATGATTCTGGTCTGACTCAATCCCTTTACCATTTTGTTTGGAAGTGACTGATGTGTTTATCAAATCAAAACCCAATTTTTTCTTTGTGATTTCATCAAGAACCTCAATCATTTCCTCTGAAAGATGGTTCTTGGAATCACCAACTTTACCTTGCCTGAAAAATATGTTGTTAGTAATAGTAGGAGTGTAAAATCCAGTGTGTGAACCCTCTTTATTCACCTCCAAATTACTCAGTTTCTCAAAACTGCATAGCTCTGTTATCCTCTCCACAATGCCTTCACTTTCTTCCTCCAATGAAAAAGGCTGCTCCAAAAACTCTGCTAATGTCTTTGCATTAAAGATTGGATCTTTCTTCAATTCTTCATACTTCAAGAAACAAACTTTCTTTGGAAATTCTAAACTTGCTTTATAATATCCCATTACATGATCCCAAAATGGACCAAAAGGGGAATACCCTTTAGTGAATTGATCAAATGCTTCAGGTAGAGAAATGAAAGGAAGTTCTTTAGATCTTAATTTCTGTATAAAATGCCAGCAAGAAGTTAACACATCTTTCGGGTCGCGAAAGACGTATATTATCTTGCAGTCAGCCAACTCAGGTAAACAATTGTAAGCAAGATGTGAATGCATTAGACAAGTGTTTGGGGTTGGATTTGTTGGGTGCTTAAATGCATAAGCCTCTAGCTGTGGTACTAACTCATGTGGATTTGAAAAGAGCAAAGGGTGTTTGTTGAAATCTATTTCAGCTCTGTTTTTAATAGCAAAAAGAAGTGCCTTAAGCCATGTAGTGCCAGATTTTGGGTAACTTGCTAGTAAGACAGTGTTTGGTTTTAGCTTGAAATGTTGCTGTTGAAGTGCTAGCAGACCTTGAAGAACTTCTGTAGCATACCAAAAGCCTTTGTATTGGTGAATATGTTCACTCAGCCAACCTCTTTCTTTTGGTAGCTCAGAGAGTATTATGTCAGGGGATTTTTGTTGATTTTGTTCTTTGGTGACACCAGTTGTGAGCAAAGGGATAGAGGATAAACTTGCCATTATTGAGTTTAATGGAGCAAAGGGAATAGTAGAAAGTAGAATATCTTGCTAGACTTAGAACAGGAAAGATAACAGCAATAGGCTGCTCGGCCAAATATAGTATCATCACCCAACCAATAGGCTGGTACGAATTATATAGGTATTGATAATGTAAGAATTAATTATAAGAGAATTTAAGCAGAAATTTCTTCTAAATAATACATACAGTAGTTTTCCTACTTTAGATTCTGATTGGTTGTCCATTATTTTAATCGATGAATATCATAGTCGCACCAATCAATATTGTCTTGCAACATTATTGGAATGTGACATGACAAGTAGAAAAACACCACAATTTCATTTCCCACTAGAAGAGAGTTGTGGCCTTTTGGGATTGTATTGGCATTAAATGGACATACATATGAATCAATATATTGTTCAAATATCTTGTATCTTGTACCAAAGGCAAAAAAACCATAATAGTCGCTCTGATGCATCATATCATCAGTATAAATCACTTACATATGTTGCAGTAGTTATATGTTACAGCAACTAAAAATAATTGAACAACAAAGAAGCAAAGACAAATATCTAACCTAGATGTGATCAAAAGGAACAAGATTATTACAAAAAATGCTAGGAAAATTTGTTCTATCATTTGTAGAGACAGAGAAAACCTCTCAACCATAAGTGATTCCCCTAAACCCTTTGTGTATAATATCAGTTTTCCTTTTTTCACACTACTAAACTGATAACAAGACTAGGGAAGAATCCTTAATAGGGCAAAATTGTCTATTTCTAACTCTACAATGATGGGATCTCGAGTATGTGAAAAGTATAGTCGTTTCAATGTGTAGCACAATCCTGAAGGTGTGGGTGCGTCTGATTTACATATCGTTCCCACAAAGGCCTATACCTGTTAATGCGTAGCTTAAGCCATGGCTTCATGTTTCCATTGAAGTGAACCACTGCTGCACTCTCTATCAGGCGATTGTCAACATTCACGTCATAACCTAATCCCAACACATGCCACCTCCGATCAAGTGGCTCAGTCATTCCATAAAAAGCTAAGAGTCCAGGTGGAAGGGTTCCTAGCTTCCAAATAGTCCTATCAGCATTTTGTTCTATCCAATAATGATATCGGGCAGTAACACTTGCTTTCCTCCAAGCAATCAAATCAAAAACATTCATACCAAATGCCCATCCACAGGCCTGGGGATCAAACTTAGAGCTGATGAGTGGATTTGAAAAATTGAGATACTTGTAATAACGATGAAAAGCTTCAAGACAAGTTTCTACTGCTCCATTCACATTTCCATGCAAATCCAGCGAAAAGAGAGGTGTCAGATCCTTCTGAACTACAACATCATCATCGAGGAAAACAATCTTCTCCAACTGCGGGTAAATCTCAGGGATGTAAAACCGAAGGTGATTCAACAAATGTATATATTTTGGATTCCGGAACTTTGGCTCGACACCCGTATCTTGAGATCCGTCAAAATAATACTTCCTGGAATCTGTGGACATTAGCTGCTTTACAGCAGGAGAATAAGATGAATTCAACCAAGTGAAGTTGTCAATATTCTGTACTTCTACTGTAGAACCTTTGAAGTCATTGTTCAGGAACCAAGCCAGCATCACTCCATAGTGTATTGAATCCGTTACGATATGGAAAACTAGCTGCTTAGGGTGATCAGCATTGGCCACGGTTGAGTTGATAACGACGGAAACTGCCAACAGGTTATCTGAAAATATGCAGAAGTGATACAGATTATTGTCTACTAAACGAGGTGAGTTTCTCCTCTCATCAGCAAAATCCTGCAGTGACTTTTTTGTAAGCCAATCAGCCATGAGCTTCATTTCTAGGCAGTGCAGGTTCTTTGGCAGAGACTCGGCTGTCAACTGTCCGAACATCATACTTTGAACAGATGCAGCATTGGCACGCTCTTCAAGAGCTTGAATATGTGATTTCATTGTCATCATAGTGGTAGCAATATCATAATGGGCATCCTGTGCCTTAAGGATGAGAGAAGATAGACTTCTTATGTTTGGCTCAGCTTCATCTAGAGAAATAGGCTCATCTCTCATTGCAGCTTTTGAGAGTAAAAGTTGACAACTTCTTATCTTTGTACTCAGCTCCCATGCAAGATGAAGATTGTTGTGCTCTTTTGCTATAATGATGTAAGCTTTGGCTAGTGTTGTTTGCTCTGCTATTTGTCTGGCATATGAATTAACACTTAACATCTCTTGTGTGAGATTCATACGCTCATGCACAACCTGCTCATTCCTAGACTCTCTTTCCTGGAACAATGAAAAATATTAAGCCAGTTGTGATTATCAAAGTACTTTAGAGTTAAAATAAAATAAGATGGAACTCAGCCAATCCATCCAGTGAAGGTCAACTCTATCTGCATAATCATTTTTTTGAACTTGGATCTCTATCTGTATAATCATACATTGGTGAATACAACAAACCATACAAAAGTATAGGTAAACGACATCACAATTTTCATTAGGGTCATCACGTAAAAAGGTGAACTAGTCAACAATTACACAGTTAACAAACTAATCCATAATTGCAGTTCTTTTATGTTTATAGAATGCAACTTCAAAAAGAACTTAGTTACTTTTACCAATTGTTAAGTCCTTGCTCTTACACCACGTAATGAATAAAATGGATATTGTTGTTCCTGGAAAGATTCTCTATACAAGACTTAGAAGAGCTGTCAACTCAAACAGATGTGCCAACTACAAGGACTCATGGCACATTCTATGAGTCTGCCTATTTTAACATTAAAAGAACTAGAATTGCTAACAAACGGACATTTAACATTTGTATTGAGAAATTATCGAAAAGAATTATAAACAGCAATAGGTGAAAAGGGCTAGAAAGTAGCAAGTGGAGTGAAGTAGAAAAATTAATCTAGCTTTATCACTTTCAAAGCTTAAGTATTAGGAACATGGGTTACATTTTATAATGATGTCCGGCAAAGGGTGATCTAGTAATGAGAGACCATCGAATTACTGAATGGGGTTAACACTTTATTTACTTCTCAGACCCAAAACAGGTCCCATTTTCAATTTTTCATCCTTAGTTAATCAGAAATGGTGTTAATTTATTTGAAAAATAATTTTAATGCACTGTATATGCCTCTCGTGGAACCCATTTACTTTTCTGTAGAAACATTTTCCCCACGTTTATTCCTCAAAAATGGAAAAGCCAAGATATGGCTTCCCTGTGTAGAAACTTTTCCTTAATAAAGTGCACCAAATGAAAAATGGGACTACAGTTTAGGTCAAGTAATCTAAACAAGTCACACCCAAAAATCCAAATTGAATTATAAATCTATAACACTTCTACCGTCAATACTTTTGTGTTGGTTTTATCAGATAAGACTGTCATAGCAAGCGTGTCAGCCATATATATTCTTTCCAAGTGACAGTCAAGGTAGAAGTTGAAGTGGATGTCGATTAAATGCTTGTTTCAGGAAGCGGGTGTTCAGAAAAAGAAAAAAGAAAATAGAGGGAAAATAAAAAGACAAAAAACTGTGACTATGTTGGGAGCAGGGACCAATTGCTGGTGTGATGGGAAATAAGTTGGAGGTGGATTGTTGCCATTCTAGCGGAAGGGAGAAAGGAATGGTAAAAAACAGGAAGCAAATCTAGGTATAGAGAGATGCAAGGATGAGCTACCCTTCGGGGTGGCCCAGTGATTTGGGCTTGGGACTTCCATGTTGGAGGTCTCAAGCTCGATGCCAGCGTAAGCAAGAGATTTGCTTTCTGGGTTGAGCTCGTTGCACCGGGCTTGCTAGTGCGGATTATGTCTCTTGTGTGGTTTTCAAGCTATTGCATAGGAGCCGGGTTTTACCATGTGCATACCCAAAGGGTAGCGATTGTGGGTTTCCCTTGTCATTAAAAAAAAAGGATGAGCTGTGTATAATGCACAGCAGCAGTGGTAGTCAAGTGCACAGGATCTAATACCACCATTTTCTCAAAATAATTAGCACGATAAAAAAGATTAAAGTCACCAGGGACACAAGCACACGGACAGCCACAAAGATCTAAAGAGACAACAAGTAAATTATTGACAACAATATTTAGAAAACAGAATGTTCAGTCCCCCACAGGCACATCTAATAGATCTGGAACAATATAGAAGCGATCCACATGTTCTACATTCTAGCTTAGGGTAGATGAGCTACAAACTGAAAGAAAAATGGGCAACACAAAATTTCCATTATAGGAGCTGAAAGTTAAGAGAAAATCATCGCACTTAAGCTTTAAAGTGACAAGTATCACTTACAAGACCCAAAACATGAACAAATTGATGTTAATGCATTGAAAACTAAGTGCAGATTTACCATCCTACTAAAAACTACCAACCAGTATTGTGAAAATCCTAAAACAATTCATGAAACAAACACACAACAACAAGAAGATAATGTAGTCCCACAAATTCGAGTCCCTCTCTGATAGACAGTCGGTTCAAGGAAAAACAAATCAAAGCAATCCGATAAAAGAAGTAATTTATGTGAAAGCATAACAAGGCATGTTGAACAGTATCTACAACAATATAACACTATAATCGAAGTAGAAGAAATAACAGATAGTAACAAAAACCGATCAATGAAAAACTACAAAAGTAATCCTCACACCAGTAGTATAAAAAGATAGCAGATTCTCAGATCAGAAACTCCCAGGAATGGAAAATGAACAAGGAGGATTTCTACTTTATCAAAAAAGCAAGCTCATTAAGCTTGAAACTACTATGATTCAGAAAGCAATAAAACTAACGAAAAGCAATGAATGATCTGGGTCTGGATTTGTAGGCTTACCAAAACAGGTTGTTCTACGTGATCCTCGTGGTCATGATGATGATGAACTACAAACAAAACGAAACCTACAATTGAGAATATTCCAAGAAGCGACCAGATCCAACAAGATAGCCTCCTTCGAACCGGGCGCCGATAATCGGCCGCCCGCCGCCGCATCTTATACCTTTATCTTCCCCAATTCACCGCCAAAACAAGAAATGAGGACACCCAATCCCCAAGATTGAATCCACACACACAAAAAAAAACAAATCTGAGACCCCCAAATCAAGAATAGATAGAAAACCCGTCCCTAAAGAATCACGAATATTGCAGTAAACCCATTGGTCAGATTCAATGAATCAAGACAATGGAATGCAGAATAAGCTTAAACAATGAAGGATAGCAAAATGGTCTTGGCCAAAACGTTTATAAATGACTCAATGAGATTGAAGCAGCTTAAAGAGTATATGATAGAAGATTGTGTGAAGAGGACAAGCGGGGAAAATAAGGAGATGGGGAAGATCTATTTTTGCTCATTGAACAAATCTAATAAAGGAGCGCAGGGGCAGCATGTGCCGCTGTGTTTAGTGAAAACCTTTACAACAATATCTCCACCATCATTCTTCTCAAGAGAGTTCACAGACTTCATATAACAAATTGAAAAGAAACAAGTATCACATCAAAATTTAGATTTTTTTATCAAACATTGTTCACAATGCAAATATTGTTACACACTCTGTCCAACTTGACACACTTTCATTTCCGTCGGTCCAAAAAAAAGAAAAATTTAAACTTTGCGTGTTTTTAGACTATAAATATTTTTTTTAAAAGAAAAATCTCATAAGTTTTATGTCTAGTCAAATGCATTGTCGTATATTAGGATAGAGTGAGTACTATGTGTATTAGACCGACACATGGATGATTCGTGATGCATGTCGTTATAAGTCTAGTCAGATGAAATTGTTCTTTATTTTGTTTCTTAATTTAACACCTAATGTATTGTATTTTTTACCTTGCTTACCTATTGGAAATTTCGAATAATACCAACATCTTCCATTTAATTGAATCATTTTCTATGGTTGTTTAGATTGGAAATCTCTTCCTTTCACCCAAAATGCTCGTTTGTTGAAGTTGACATATAAAGGATGAAGCCAAACGTATCTAATTAGAGTCTTTTATATGCCAGACGAGCTAATAGTAGGTTCATATATATATAGCTACAATTGTCAACTTAGGTAAATGTACATTTATTTTGTTGTTTTTGAATTTTGATTGCAAATAGCAACTTGACTTGGACATGTACCTAAATATTACATCCAAAACAGTACTAGTTGGTTATGAATCATTCCGATGAGGTTTAACTCATTCTATCATTAAGAAAAAAGATCCATAGCCCGGACCAAATCACATTATAATATATAGGAGTTAATAACTTTGATGGTCACTCAACTATCAATTGCTTTCACAGAAAGTCACTCAACTATGATTTCATTGCACAGAAAGTCACTCAACTTTTATTTTCAACTCAAAAATCACTCAACTATTACTTCTTTGCACATAAAATCACTCAATTTATTTAATTATTTTTTCATTAAAATTTAGTGACATGAATTTTTAATTATTAACCAAAATTTTAGGAATAAAATATATATATCCATCTAATCCTTTTAATAACCCGTCCATTTAATCCAACCGCTAAAAATATAATATTAAACATTTTATTTTATCATCTAAATCATTCCCCATTAAACATTGAACATTTTATTTTACCATTAATTCGCTAAAAGAATCGAAAGACAAGGGAGAATGATTTAGAGAATTAATTGTATAATAAAATGTTTATTATTATATTTTTAGTAGATCGGGTTAAATGGAGCGGGTCATTAAATAGGTATATATTCAATTCTTAAAATTTTGGTTAATAATTAAAATTCTATGTCTCTAAATTTTAATTAAAAAAACAATTAAATAGGTTGAGTGGCTTTTTGTGCAAAGAAACCATAGTTGAGTGACTTTTGAGTTGAAAATGAAAGTTGAGTGAAAGTTGAGTGACTCTCCGTGCAAAGAAGTTATAATTGAGTGACTTTTGAGTTAAAAATGAAAGTTGAGTGACTTTCTGTGAAAACAATTGATAGTTAATTGACCTATCAAAATTATTAACTCTAATATATAGTACTAGCAAGGTTCGTTACAATTTGATTATTTTTACGATCACGTGGGAACAAAGTCAAAATTGAGAAGCTACATACATATAAGGTCTACATCTCTTAAATATATGAGAGAAAAACTGTGCATATGATATCATGTTAAGAATATCTTTGGAATGATTTAGCATAAGAAACAACATACAAGTCCAACGAAATTTAACTCCTCTCATTTTTGTGTTTTAATTTGTACAATTCATTTCCTAATGGAGGAAGTAGCTACTCGTTTCGTGCAGATTATAACAACAGAAAGAAAACTGAAATTTTGCTTGGCATTATAAATCTGAAGAGTGAATGATAAAAACAATATGGTTAAGCTAAGAGCCAAAAGTCCTTGTGACGTTTAGTAGTAATGAGATATCCTCCATACTTCCTGCTCTTTCTTCTTACTGCAATTGTCAAGCATTTTGCATTTTGAATACAGTGTTTCACAACTCTGTTTTTCGACTTTTTTCCTGACCATATCCTGCGTAAACGCCACATTATTGATCTTTTTCTTTGTCCCAATACCAGTAATGACACTTTTCTCTGCTTTGCTGCTTCTACAATTGCAGGGCCTTTTTCTTTCCCTTTTTCCACTGCAATCTCTACTTGCACCTGTTAAAACACAAATCATCACAATATTAACAGTTTTTCCAATGAATACAATCTAGGGCCGCAAGAAAAGTATCTCTTTGTCTGTGAGGATGCACCCAAGCAAGCATCATATTCGATCATGACTCCAATCCAAGCTCATAGACAAGATATTGGTGTTACCCGATAATCCTCCTCCCAACACCTACCTCATGCTTGGGAATAAAATAGATGACATTGACTCTGATATCAATGGTTAGGACTAAACGTTTATCATCATTATCAAAAGTCAATTTTATTTTGTAACAATAAGTCCACCAAGAAAGTATTGTGTTGATCATGACTCCGATTAAGGCCCCCTCAGCCCCCTCATGGGTCTTGTCATAGACATGATATTGATGTTACCCAAGACTTCTCTTATTGACTTTAAATTTTGAATTCGCCTTTAATTAACATCGAGATTGAAAACAAATGCATTTTGTTCATGATATTTCTCTCTCACACACACTCAAAAAAAAAAGGATTAAATAACTAAAACAATGAGAAAATTTGCTTAGCAGCAAGTGAACACATGCTAGCATGAAGCTAAAAAAGTAGGAGTTGTTAATTTAGTTGTCATGTTGAAGTGTTGCCTAGATAAGAAGATTATTTTACCTACTAATTGGCTTAATTATGCCAACCAGAAATACTCGACAGCACTTTTTTAATTATATATTTATTGGTAACTTTCCATGTGATTTGGTACGGACAATATTTGGACTGACACTATACTCTGTATTTAACTTTTCGCCCATTCAACTATCTAACTTGGCCATTTGGACTTGCTACAACATTATTAGGTGAAACAATAGTTTTATATTGACGGATCGTGGTGGAGTAGTAAGTACTATTTCATTTTTAATTAAAGGTCTGAGTACGAGTCCCTCTATGTATGGAGTTGACTTTATCAGGGAGTCTTTACACCCAATGAGGGATTCCTCAACCTAAATTTAGATTTAGTCAGACTTTAATGTGCGTACACACCAGACGGAAAACAAAAAAAATATTATACTAGTAGCTTCACTGACCAATCAATTAAATTCAAATATAGAGCAATTTCAGTACTTACCCCTGGTCTCTTTGCTTGACATATAGTTTTCATGGAGTAAAGAAGTTCATAGGCTCTTTGATTAATTTCACTATTCTCATTTTCACCTACACAAGTAATAAAAAAAGGACATCATTAGTCACATCTGTTTCATTTCATATGTCTTAATTTGATTAAATATGACGTTTTAAAAGGAAAGACATTTCAATCTTATGATCTTAAAAATGTCAGTAAAAATTTTACCTTGTTTAGTGGGCTTGATTACGGAGAGAAGAATAATGGTGTCATGGCTTTGAACAGTATGTGTAAGTGCCCATTGCAGAGCACTTTTGGCTTCAACACTAGTATCAACCATAACCATGACTCTATTATTAATCCCATTTTCAGAATCCGTCTTCGATTCATCGGTGTTGTAATTCATCTCAATGCTGTTTTTGCTTGAAAATTCAGACTTATTGTCATCGGATTTGATCAAATCAATCGCCTTCTTGTACAACTGAGAAGGCGAATTACGCGATCGAACATGGACTGCAGTTCGATTCATACAAAATCCTGGTAATTTAACACGCACAGTACGCATCATGTTTGATAATTTTGTTCGACAAATGGATTTGGTGATTTGTGGTGTTTTTATTGAAAGAGTACTAAAACTTTTATATGTTTTAGAATGGGAGGGAGAAAAGGGTGTGAACTTATATATGTAGTGACAAATCATTTTCTTCAGTCTTGGATTTTCTAAAGTGGGATTCTTGGTGTTTTGACGTGCTTAGCATGAAGTTTTTGTAGACCCATACTGACTAATTTGTTGAATTAAATGTCGATGATTAAAGTAGTTGTGTTAACATTTTTGTTAGCCAAAAATATGAAAGTGGATACTTTAACATTTATTGTTAACCAGCACTTCATACAGTATTCTTTTCTCCGATAAAGGGTGTTCAAATGACCATCCTTCACTATATGTGACTATGTCATTGATCGTCTAAGGAATGATAACACAAGTCTTTTAAATAAAAATCCCACTATATTACAAAGCAAGTTACTATAATGTTTGTGTGACACCAGTAATTAATTAATGACTTTTTTTGTGAATTATTGAATTTTAATGGTGTTCGAATTTTTTGTAACGTGAGAGCCTGTTTGTTTGAAGCTTTTTTTGAAGATCTAAACGTGGGGAAGATTTGTGGTTGGGATCACAAGATAACAATTAATTATTTTTTTTTCCCATATTGTATATTATGTATATACAAATCCGTGGATGCTGATTTAGGAACATTATTAAACATTGTTATTAAAAATAAAAAATAAAAACTATTTTTAAGTTCAAATCTAATGCCACATATATTCCAATGGAATTTGGTAGAGCCCCACGTATAAAGATAATCAAATTGTTAAATTTATGACACACACTCAAAAAGAAAGAAAAAAAGTCAACTTTATTTGCAAGCTGTAGTTTAGGAGTATTAAATAGTGTTCATTCTCTTTTTCCAAGAAATTTTAGTCTTAGTTCCAATAATGTCAACTTTTAACTCTATCATGTACCCGACCACATAAAGCTAAATTGATTGTGTTTTTTGTTTGGATTAGGAGAAAATTGGTTCTTGTAGTTTGGCAAAATTCCATTATATACTACTACTATTTCAATATTGACTTGTATGCATTTCTCATTGTGTTATTTGTGTCAAATATACCTAAATAATGCCCCAACCCCCACCCACCCATTTTTTAAAAGAAATTGTAAAATTAGACTCTCAATTTGGATAGTGGAATGTTCTAATATTCAAAGTTGATGTACAATATATTGAGAGAATACTATATGCAAATAATGATTTGAGTACAGATATATAACATATGGTATTTTCAAGATTTTAGATCTTATATTGTTTTTCAAGATTTTAGATCTTATATTGTTTTTCAAGTAAATATATTTGAATGACTTGAAAGTGTATTAAAATTACTAACACCAACAATATACAAAGCTTAAACTTTATATGATTAGAATGTTTTTGTCCTATTGAGGATAAATTATTTACACTAACAATATAAAAATATAAAATTCATTTTCATGAATAATCAACTTTTTTCCACTGTTGGAGTCAATTTTTCATATTGGAAACAAATGGGAGAGATTCAAGAAGTCTAAGTGGATTAATTAGGACTAAAATATACATGATTGGCCACGGACTATTTTGGACAAAATAGTGTTGTAGGAGTCAATTGTCATTATCATAATCACTTAATAGTCAATATTTTGATTAGTAAATATTCTGGAAGCATGAAAATTCTTGCGCCCTTCATGGCTAAAATGAATATATCCCTCCAATTAATGACCCTAGAAATCCAATATAAAAACAAAAGCCTAATTGAAATACTAAAATTATTATGGTTGCGATTCTTTATCAATCGATTCACAAAATGCTCCAATTTTCTATTTTACGATAATGAAAAGGCTAATGTATAACATGAAATGTACTTTTGTATCTAACTATTTCTCGGGAAGTAATTCTTAAACTCATGTTCCTTCCGTATAGGGTAACAAAAAAAAAGTTTATCTTTGAATTAATTAAGGTCCACATGTAAAACATTTGTGGTCTTTTTGAGGAATTAATGAAAGCCTTTTAAATTTTATGTTAAACTATCGACGTGCTCGCACACACTATAGATTATATCTATTTATAAAACTAAATGTATATATTCGTTGTCGAAAATCTAATCCAATTATACAGAAGCAATCTGTCATTAAATGTACATTGATTAAGGCAAGGAAAATTAATAATCAGAATATCAAAATATCTACTAAAACAGAGAGAATTGGAAAAACTTTGTTTATTGCTTAAAACGTGTATTCAACTATACATAGTACATCTGTATATATACAAGTATTAACTGACTCAAGCTTAACTAACTAATAATAACAGAATTAGTATCTAGCCACTAACTCTATGACACCTGTACAAACTGTAACCACTTGGACAGCTCAGCTCATCATCCACTTTCTTCCATATGCTCAATACCCCCCTTCAAGCTAGATGATATGAAGATGTTCTTCATTCCTAGCTTGGATACTAAATGATCATGTTGCAACTTGCTCAGGCCTTTGGTAAGTATATCTGCAGGTTGTTCAACAGAAGACAAATGCAAAGTATGTACAAGCCCACTTTGTTCTCTCGTGGAACGCAGGGTTTGCTGCTATTTGTAAAGCAGCCTTACTGTCACAGTATAGTTTCACTGGCAATTTCATTTCAATGCCTAATTCTCTGAACATTCCAATCAACCAAATAACTTCAGCTACTGTGGATGTCAAACTTCTGTACTCAGCCTCTGCTGAGCTTCTAGACACAGTAGGCTGTTTCTTGGACTTCCAAGAGATCAATGAATTACCAAACATAATCATGTATCCAGTGATGGATCTTCTTGAATTGATGCAAGACCCCCAATCAGCATCACAAAATCCCTGAAGAGTGTTGGTTAGTTTAGCAGACATCAAGACACCAAAACCAGGTGCTTGTTTTACATATCTTACTACTCGAAGAGCTGCCTCCATATGTGATGACTTAGGAGCATGCATAAACTGACTACGACTTTGCACAGCAAAGGCAATATTAGGCCTGGTAATTGTAAGGTACAGTAATCTTCCAACAAGTCTTTGATATTCACCTGGATCCAACAGAACATTACCATTATCAAGCTTGAAATGATCATCAAACTCTGAGGTGGTCAGTTTCTGGTTGACCTCGACTGGTGTAGCACATGGTTTTGATCCACTCATTCCAGAGTCTGATATCAGTTCCATGGCATATTTCCTTTGATGCATAAGTATTCCTTCTGAATTTCTTGCAAACTCTATACCAAGGAAATATCTGAGATCTCCTAGGTCTTTGATTTTGAAATTACTCTTCAGAACCTGTTTGGCATTGTCTATCAACCTTTTGCTACTTCCTGTAATCAATAGATCATCTACATAAATCAATACTATCACAATTCCTTCTGCTGTCCTTTTTGTCATTAATGAGTAATCCAAATGACTTTGATGAAACCCTGCTTTAATCAAAGCATTTGTGAGTTTCGCATTCCATTGCCTAGAAGCTTGTTTCAATCCATAAAGTGATTTAAGTAGTCTGCAAACTTGTGACCCCTCACTGTTATCACTGTTGAGTCCCAATGGTAATTGCATATATACTTCTTCCTGTAGATCTCCATGTAAAAAAGCATTATCTACATCCATTTGTTGAATGCTCCATCCATTTGTTGCAGCCAAAGAAATTACAGATCTCACAGTCACCATTTTTACAACTGGAGAAAAAGTTTCTTGATAGTCAAGACCCTCCTTTTGATTGTAACCTTTTGCTACCAATCTGGCTTTAAACCTTTTTATAGCACCATTAGCCTTATACTTTATCTTGAAGACCCATTTGCAACCAATTGCCTTCTTACCTGGTGGCAAAGAAACTACTTTTCAAGTCCCATTATTCTGTAGAGCTTCAATTTCAGAATTCATTGCTTCAACCCATCTTTTATCCAAAATAGCCTGTGCATAAGATTGTGGCTCAGTCTCTAGAGACATCTGAGCTATAAAACTCTGATAGGGGACAGCCAGATTATCATAAGTAACATTATCTTCAATGGGATATAAACAAGAGTTTGCAGACTTGGAACATGGTTTTGTGATGAAATCTTTCTGCCAGATAGGTGGTCTACTAACTCTTGTTGATGTTCTCCTTACTGGTGGTTGTCCAACTGGATCTATAGAGCTTGCAACTTCAACCATTGTCTCAGTTCCAATTGGTTCTGGTGCAATATCACATTCTCTAAGCCTTGCAATTGGAAACTCTTCAGCAATTTTAGTTGGACGAAAAATAGGCATTAACACAGTATCGTCTGCATCTATTTTATTTAGATCATCCATAGTGCATGAATGAAAAGGAAATAGGTGCTCATGGAAACATACATCTCTACTTGTAAAGAAAACTTTATTCTGTAGATGATAGAGCCTATAACCTTTTTGAGTAGTTCCATATCCCATCAATACAGCTTTGATAGCTCTTGCCCCTAACTTGTCTCCCTTAAACAAGTTTGTTGCATAACATAAACATTCAATGACTCTCATGTGTGATAAGCTGGCCTGTACTTGATACAACATGAAAAAAGGAGTTTTATTCCCTAAAAAGTAGATGGCACTCTGTTAATGATATAGACAGCAACTGTGATGCATTCACCCCAAAATCTAGAAGGCAAATGACCTTGAAATAGAATAGCCCTGGTAGTTTCAAAGATATGCCTATGCTTCCTTTCCACCACTCTATTTTGTTGTGGAGTGTGTGGGCAGGAACTTTGATGAACAATACCATGATTATCAAATAACTCCTTACATTGAGTATTAAAGAATTCTCCCCCATTATCAGATCTAAGTACCTTCACTTGCCTTCCAAATTGAGTTTTTATCAAAGTCAGAAAACTTTTAAGTAATGTACAAACATCAGATTTAAGGTGCATCAAGAATGTCCAAGTCCATCTAGAATGATCATCAACTAAAGTGAGAAAATATCTCATATTATTATGAGTAGCAACTTTGTAAGGTCCCCAAACATCCATATGGATCAAATCAAAACAATGAGAAGCTCTAGTGTCACTATTAGAAAAAGAAAGTCTAACTTGTCTAGCCAATGGACATATATCACAGTGTTGTAAAGAAAATGCTTGTTTATTCTTTACTATGTCTAATCTCCTAATCATAGACATGGGTACATGACCCATCCTCTTGTGCCACAACTCAGCTGTTTCCTTGCATTCTGCTATATTCAGAGACTTTATTCTTGCAGATTCCTCCTTAATCTTGGTGTTCAGTGTGTACAAACCATCCCGTTCCTCACCAATCCCCTTCACTTTCCCATTGAAGAGGTCCTGAATAATGAAGAAATCAGGGAAAAATGAAACACAACACTGTAACTCTTTTGTCAACCTAGCTACAGATAACAAATTGAACTGGAACTCAGGCACACATAATACATCAGTAATCACATCACCTCCTTCTAACTGACATTTTCCAGAGTGAGTTATCATAGCTGACTCACCTGTAGGTATTTGAACCTTCCCTGTTCTAGCAATTGTTAATCCAGTATTAAAGAATGAGTTGTCATTCACCATATGGTTTGTGGCTCCACTATCAACTATCCATTGTGAATGTGTAGGATGTGTATGGATTAAACTAGAAGAGCTAGCAAGTATACCTGTCATGTTTGCATTTGCAGAAGTCTCATTCAACTGAGGTTTGTTTAACAACCTTAGAATTTGATTGTATTGATCCATTGTGAAGTGAGGTTGTTGGACATGGTGTGGGTGTGGAGTGACTCCATTGTCTCCAGTGTGTTGAGTTTGGACATTAGCTGCAGAGATTTTCTTCTTTCCTTTGAAATCAGCAGGGTAACCTATGAGTTTATAACAATTGTCCCTAGTATGACCCCTCATGTTGCAATAGCTGCATTGCATTGCCTTAAAACAAGCTTCCTTAGTATGTCCTCTGAAATTACAAATTTCGCAGTAAGGAGAAGGCCTTCTAAACCTAGAGCTACTTGCTCCTGAGCTACCAGCTCCTTCCCCAGATCCAGAACCATTAGAACCGCCAGATCCAGAACCATTGCCTCCATAATATCCACTATAATATCCAAATCCACCTGTATTACCACCTCCAGAACTACTTCCTGTGTTACCTGCATAACCACCTCCTCTAGGCTTACCTGTTCCTTCAATTTTGTTAGAAAGTAAGGCTGTGTGATCAATTGCACTGTTATCACCAAGTTGCTCCCCTTATAAAACCTTTTGACTCTCATCCTGTATGAGCATATCATAACATTGGTTCACAGTAGGAACAGGTACCATCATCAGAATTTGGCTACGAGCCTGACTGTAGTTATCATTCAATCCCATGAGAAATTGGAGAAGTCGTTGTCTTATCAAACCATCAGCATAATCCTTCGATGTTGGACATTCACAACAAGAGGAGGTACAATTGAATCAAATTCATCCCAGAGGTCTTTCAATTTTGAAAAATACACAGCAACAAGGGAAACACCTTGAGTTAAAGTAGCAATTGCTTTGTGAAGATGATATATCCTAGACATGTTAACTTTGTCAAATCGTTCCTTTAAGTCTCTCCATACCACACTAGCATTAGAGCAGAAAAGGATTCCACTTACAAGTTCCTTGCTGACATTGTTGACGATCCATGAAATCACCATTGCGTTACATCAATCCCAATCCTGCTTCTCAGAATCAACTGTAAAAGCATCTCGTGTGATTGTGCCATCGATAAATCCCAATTTGTTTCTGGTAAGCAAGTTGAGTCGCATCGCACGACTCCATAAGGTGTAGTTCTCCATGCCTGTTAACTGAATCCCAATCTGCACCGATCCAGCAACATCTGAAGAAGTTAAGAACAAAGGATGGTTGTGGTCGTTCCTTCTCGCCATTGAAATTAATTTTCAGATCTCTGTTTTCCACTTGATGAATCACTCAATCCTTCAATAATTGCAGATGAAGAATTCCTAGATCCAATCAGAAAAGCTCTGATACCATATCAAAATATCTACTAAAACAGAGAGAATTGGAAAAACTTTGTTTATTGCTTAAAACGTGTATTCAACTATGCATAGTACATCTGTATATATACAAGTATTAACTGACTCAAGCTTAACTAACTAATAATAACAGAATTAGTATCTAGCCATTAACTCTATGACACCTGTACAAACTGTAACCACTTGGGCAGCTCAGCTCATCATCCACTTTCTTCTATATGCTCAATACAGAATACTATATAGCATATAAACATATATATGTATAGAATCTAATTGACATATAGTACTACTTAGATTAAAAAATCATATCCTCATTATTGTCACCCTTAATCAGAGGTCTTGGTTCAAACTTTGAATATGAAAAAGATCCTGCTAGAAATACCACACTCGGGCCCTCAGCGAGCGATCTAAATTTAAGAATTGGTGAAAAAAACAAAAGGAAGTAATATGAGCAATAAATATTAGTGCTAGTGGTAAAATGTTTTAAGACAAAATATCCAAAGAGAGGATGATATATGGTACTACTACAATATGTTGTGCATATTGTTACACAACAGCCTTATATACACCATACACAATTAAGTAGATATGAAAGTTGTGTTTGTCTAATATGCAACATACATATATATAATATATGTACATATACTATTAGTGATTAATAGATAACATAACATAGCATAATATTGTCCGCTTGGTTTATACTTAATAAGTTTTAATTTAACCGTTGAGATGGCGAAGCATCCATGGAGGCATCACAGAAGTACTGTCTTGTTGTTGTTGCCGCGATGATCCTTCAACTTCTCCATTGTCTCCTGCATTTGGGTATGCTTCCCTGCAATTTTTTCGCGTAAAATCAAATAGCTAATGATAAAGGGTATGAATAACATGAAACTACAACGGAAAGTAATATTTACAAAAATAGGATGGGGACAAAGAAAATACCCTATGTGAAGATTGTTAAAGGGGTGTGGCAAAACAAACGAAGATGAATTGAGATGATTATGACTCTGTTGCTCCCACGGAGTCTGTTGGGCCATCTCTTTCTCCCTTTCCTTAACCTATTCAACCAATATCCTCCAAACTTGTTAAAACCAACGCGAATCGTTGAGTGAAATCTAAACATTTTACAATAAAATTAATTATATATCATACCTGCTTTGAAAGATTGTTGTTTTGTTCTTGCAATGCCTTGTCCTGTGTCATGTAAAAATAAAGTTATATAACTAGAAGCAACTTGATCCTATCAATGCAACAAAATTTTCCCTGTTTATTATTGATTATAACACTAAACTACATGAAAAACATCTTGTGACACAACTACAAAGTAAGTTTATATGGAATGGATAGGAAAAAACTCTATATGATACGCGCAAAAAAAGAAAAGAAAAAGATAAGCTTCATATATACCTTCTTTTGCAGCTCAGAAATGGATTCATGCATCAATTGGTTCTACAAGAAAAACCGTCTTGAGTTCAAAATGTTTTCTTAAACAAAGTACTGCACATATATACATATGTATACAACTACATGATTGTTGTTATACCTTTCTAGATCGAATGTGCTTAAGAGCAGAATCGAGCTGGTGTTCCAGATTCTGAAGCTCTTTCATACTCAATGTGTCCAACTCTTCTCCTGCGTAATGCCTATAAATAATCATATATACGTCAGTAGGAACGAGGGATCATTTATATATATATATATACACATTCATTATATATGTATACTTTTGGTTTCTTTGCAAAACCTCAAGTCTGGCCTTAAGCTTAGCATGTTCCAAAGTCCAGCTCCCCTGCAAAAAGTTATAAAAGGAAAGTCCAAAATTTGATAAACCAAGTCCTGTAGGTAGCAAATTAAAATGAGATTTAACAATTACGCATACCGGGGTTTCAATATCAGTAGCATTAAGCTGCCTTTCAGCGTATGAGTACCTTTCATACCTTTCAAGAATCCTTTCCATGCTAACATAGGAAAAGAGAAACACCAATAATCAAAGATTTTATAAATGCTTGCACTAAGACAGCGCGATAAAGTATAACTGTGCAGATATATACTTGGACTATTATATCTAAAATTGCATCAACATTGTTACAATAATCAGGTTGTACCAAAAAGCTAGCACATATGGAGAGTAATCTAACAGGCTAGTTTTAAGATTATTCTACAAGGGCGGAGCTAGGTATAGCTAAATTTAGAAATAGTCACGTGAGACAAAAACTAAAGGCCAAAACAACTTTAAACTCTTCTATCAAAAATTCATGAAAATAATATTCATACAAATTTAATTTAATTTTTTACACTTCTTACCTAAACAAGGATACGAATGAATATTGATAATATGGATATATATATTATCCATTTTTTAAGTGAATGATATCCATATTTAAGCCATTTCTAGTAAGTCATTAATCCAACCCATATGGGTCGAATTGGATAGTCCGCTAATTAAAAGGTTCTCGTGAGAACCTCTTCACCCTAAAATTTGTTTAATTTTGTTAAGAGTTGAAAGATTGTTTAATGTAAAGCTTTATATTTACACTTCCATTAAAAAAAAATCAACTTGTATTAGTAAATAATCACACCCTCAAATTACAACATGATTTGTCTAAAGTTGATTTTATTATTTTTGGAAAGATACTAAACTTTGCTACTTTAATATTTTTGAAACAATTAATTATCAAAATTAGAAGTGTTATGAGGAGACCCCTATTATGATCTATATCTCCACCCAAAAAGAAAAAAAAAGAGTAACTCAATATAAATTGTTTGGACTCTTCAAAATTATTATCGAATCAGGTCAAATCCTGTAAGAATGTATTATTTTGGAGAAATAGACATATATCTGTGGACATTTTCAAAGAATCCAAATAGTAATATACCTAGAAGAACAATATCATGATCAAACAAAATAGTGATAAATCCGAATTGAGATCCTAAATTAAAGTTGAGAAATATAAAACTTGCTTGATATTTAAATTTCCCTATCCCCAAAATCCACAAACATGAGCAACGAGCTTTAACAACATGAATAGCTATTGAACTTGTATCTTCTAATACTCGTTATAAATTATTGATAAATATAAAAACTTTCTTCTTGTTGGAGCAAGTGCATTTTTACTATTAAAATTAGGTCAATTCCATCGATGGCCTCCTAAAATTGATATGAAGTTTCACTTAGACATCTTAACTGGTGATATTCATTTTAGACACCTCATGTAGTGTCTCAATATGTCATGTTGACACTTTTTGCTGACATGTCAAAGTAAGTGTTATATACTCAACAATTGAACGCGAAGGACTCAATTTAGCTATTTTTTATTTTTATTCTCTTTTTTTTTTTTTCATTTTTCAAGTTACCACCTCCCACCATTTTTTTAAGCTTAAACTCCTTCAATGGAGGTCGAATTTTTTTTTTAAATCTTTCAAGTCAATCTTCTTCTTCTTCATTGTATTACTTTTCTAAATCTACAATCACCTCCCTCCACCCTTTTATCGAAAAAAGAATACAAACACTCATATTTCATATTAATTCTCTCTTTCTTTCCTCTTCTCTTTTCCTCCCACAAAACAACACTAAAAAGAAAGAGAAAAAAAAGAGATTCGAAACAATTTTTAAATTTTATTAAAAAAATTATTGGATGTAGTAGAGAATACAACTACCTTTTTTTTTTTTTGGGGGGGGGGGGGGGGGGGGTTGTTAAATTGAATTTTGTAAGCACTCTCTTTCAGCTCTTTGCTATTTGTCAAATAAGTGTCAAAATGATATAGCGAGATCTTACGTAAGGTGTCTAAAATGAACATCATCCAATTGAGGTATCTAAGTGAAACGTGATGTCAATTTTAGGAAGCTATCGATGAATATGGCCTTAAAACTAATAGTAAACATTATTTTGATATGTATAAATTAATGAGGTAATGTTCATTACTTTTTTTGGTGGGACTCATGTAATCACTAATGTCGTGATTTTTACCACTAACAACTTACTAAAACTTAAATCATATAACCATCACCTCATGTTTTATAATATTATTATCTCACTGCCTTACTAATTAATCTATGAAATAATTCTAACACCTATAAATAAACAGATTGCGCAAACTATGCTTAATATTGAGATCTCTAATAATGAGAAGATCTCCTTATTTGAACAATTAGCCAGACAGATAAAAGTGCTTGGAATTAACTTTATGAGATAGATTAAAACCAATTTTTAACAGATCAAAAATATTAATTCAGAAAATTCCATTTCAAGATTTCAAAAAAAAAAAAACATTAATTAACAAGACATTTACCAATAACATATTGATTAACTTTAAGATTTATGGACCTTATAAATGTTGTTGAAAACTTACAAAGAAGAGACTAAGAACATCTTTTCAGTGACAATGACATAGCAAGAAATATATAATAACAACAAAAAAGATACGGTAATTGAGTTAATGTCATTACATTTAGAGTTGCTAAACTTTAAAAGATATTTATATAAATAAGTGTTGGTTAGAAATATTCGTTTTTATTATTGACACTAAATATAATATAACAATAATGTTGCTAATAATTGACGCAAAATCCATTGTACTACGTTTAGCATATTAGACAAAATATGATGCAATGATAGTTCCACAGAACTACCAACAACATTTAAGAAGTAATTATGTAATGTCTTCCTTTAGTTATTGGCTGGGAAATATGAAAATCCAGAAGATATCCTTGTTTTTAAATATATATATATTTAATATCAAAAATCATGTTAATTACGTTATACTATTACAACTTATATAATTCAACCATTTCCAATAGTGCATTTTTTAGTATTGTTATGAAATATGCTCAAATATTGTAAATGTTGAGCAATTTTTTTTAAGTCAAGATGTATCATGTATAGCTAGAACTACATTGATTATCTTCACAATTGAGAAGGGATGAGCTATGTGCACAAGAAGTTAGGCTTTATGTCCCTCTCTCTTATGTACTATTTTGTTGGTGATTGATGAACAAGTAGGGGTCCTTGCCAAAAAAGAAAGATAAATTGTTTAAAAATAAAAATAAGAAGTATGAGAAGTATTGGAAAGTATTTGCAAGTGTGTTTGAAAAAGGAAAGTTGGTGTAGTGAAAAAGAATTACATTTGAGACAAAGAGAAAAACATATAGTCTCCAATTCATTCTTTACAAAAGATGAATATTATTTTGTTGAAGTAATGTGTTCTTTTGGTTGAGCTTTGAAATCAATAATTATTCTGATTCATGGGATAACTTATTTCATTTTGTATATGGGATAACTTATTCCATCACTATAGTATAAATAATGGGATAATTTATCCAAATATGTCAACCAAACAAGTCACCAAACTTTTATTCCAGTACTATTTTTTTTAATTCCATGACAATATTTTTATCCCTCGCACTAAACGATAAACGATAGTGTATGCCCTATTTGAATTCCCCCTTGTACCCAGAAAATACACTAAACGACCATTGAGTATAACATTGAAAGGCTGAACCATTGACGTGGACCATGAGTACCTTCCGCTAAAGTTCAAAATGCTTTAGTCATTTTTATTTATTTTTATCAACTCAACTAATTTCACGAGATATTTTTTCAAATAACACTCCCACAAGAAACCTTTTTTGAAAAAACTCGTCATGAAAATAGTTGGGTAAACAGCATCACACGGTACTGGGGTTGTTCATATACTTAAAAGAGAAAGAACAGATAGATTATGTTAATTAGTATCGTATTGTAATTAATTATAACAATAATTGCTTTACATAAGTGAAATGACCTCTCCATTTTCTTCAGTTACCTAATTATGGTGCGCATGGAATTAATTATTTCTTGTACTATTCAAATAGATCTGTTTAGATTTAATTAACAAAAATAAATAATTTCTTGCATCCATTTTCAAATAGATCTGTACAAGATCAAATTCAGAAACAAAACTCGGTAAAAAAAAAAAGACACGTTTTTAATTCTATCAAGAAAAAAAATAGTTTTGTGTAATTGCATGCAATATTGAGGTTATTTTAATCTACTTCATCACAAAAAAACTAGAAGAGAAAAAAATAAAAATAAAGTGGTGCTGGAGAAAAATAAATAACTACATATATCATAGTATACGTACCAAGAGTCAGTAGAATACTCAAAGAGTTTTCCTTTAGTTGAGAAAACAATGAGTCCAACTTCAGCATCGCAAAGCACAGAGATCTCATGAGCTTTTTTTAGCAAACCAGATCGCCTCTTTGAAAAAGTAACTTGACGATTGATTTTGTTCTCAATTCTCTTCAATTGTACTCTTCCTCTACCCATATTAATTTCTTCTTTCTTCTTTGTGTGTGTATATATATATATTTGGTAATGAAAATGGATATTTATGTTTAGTATTTCTTTGTTTTTGGCAAATGATAAATAAAAACTGTATCGTTATTGGGAAGTGGAAGGATCTCCCCAGATAGGAGAAGAGGTTTTAATAAATACCAGAGTGGTTTCGTCAAAAGTGTTGTCAAATTTTTATTGGTTCACAATACTCTGCAAGTCGTTATAACTCATACTCTCTCCCCTTAAAAAAAAATTATCATATTTCTTTTTTAGTCTATTACAAAATGAATGATCTTTTTCCTTTTTACTCAATATTTTAACTTTTAACGTGAGATATTTAAGACCACAAGATTAAAGGACATTTTGATATATTTGGCATAACTTTAGTTTAGAACCACAAGATTAAAAAGTTTTCTTCCTTTTTTTAAACTTCATTTCAAATTAAAGTAGATCATTCTTTTTTAAACGGATGAAGTAATAATTAACAAAAACGGACCCCCTCTCTCCCTTTTCTCATATTACTCAGCCGCAAACTCTTAAAAGAACACGCCTTAATTAATACTATTGGCTAATATTCATTTAGCACATTTAGCACATTTCTTTAAGAAAGCTATAAAATAAAAGGACAATTTTATAAATTGTATCACTCTTGAATATTATAAATATAATAGATAATAAGAAAAATAATTCATTTTTTGCTTATTTTTTTATGTAAAAAATTGATGACGTGATCAATTATAATTCGATCACGTTATTAAGTTTTTTAATAAAAAAATTTAATTCAATTTTAGTTTAAAATTATGATTTTTTTTATTTAAAAATTTGATGACGTGGCCGAATTATAATTGGTCACGTGTTAAAAATGGTTTTGCAAAATCACTGTTAAAAAATAATTGAATGAATAAGCTTTTTCTTAAACGATAATGGCATAGATGAGTCAAACTTTAAACGAATGACATATTTGAGCATTTTTCCTTAGTGTGTGGACAGTCGAGGTTGGAGGATGGAATGACAGGACTTTTAATTTTAACTCTGCTCCATTAATATGCTGGAAAGGGTGAATGTCTAATCCCCTCCATCGGAGATTCTTAGAAAGAAAAGATGTTTACTTCTCTAAGTATAAAGCATATCATTTAATAGAATAAATTAAATAAATACTTTAGATGAATATTAATTGGTAGCTTGATTTAAATAGATAATTGGGATGGGACCTCATGTTTAAATTTTAAGGGAGAGAAAAATAGTAGATGATTTTTTTATCTGTCTTAATATTAATAAATAGAATTGTCTAATACATATTATTAAAGAATGATAATAAATATTTTATGGAAATTAGTCTAGATATACAAAAGTTCATCAAAGTACTAGTATCAATCAAAAGATAATTTTTAAAAAAATAGTTAACTAGATAATGTTAATAAGATCTTTTGTTCTTTAATATTTTGAACAAAAGAAAATGATTACGTATTTCATATCTTATGTATATTGAATATCTTTAATTAAAAAAAAATCATAAAATTATAAACAACTAGAAAAATCATTTTTTTGACTAATATGGCAGCACATGTTAAAATCCAATGATAATAAAAGAACATAGTACAAACTACTATTTGTATAGTAACTTTAATTTTTGTTAATGGATTACAACTTCACCTAAGCGTAATGATGGCATTTTTAGTTTGTTTTAGCAAAAACTCAACTGGGAATAGCTTTTCTTATGTCTACTTTTTCTTGAGAGAGAATATTTGTACACCTTCACATCCCTATTCTTATGGTTTTACATCTTTCACCAATCGATTATAAAGTTGAAATTTCATATGCCTCTTTCATTTTACAAATTTACTTTTCAATCTTAATTTTCTCTCTACTAACACTTTACCATGTAATTTTCATAGATTAGTCTTTAAAGTATAAGTGCGGCACTTATCAACTTGCTTATATTCTTATATTATTTGTTCATGATCAGGGTCATCTTAACTCCTAGATCATTAAAGTAATCGCTTGGGGGATCATATTGAGATCACTAAATGATAGAGAATTTTAAAAAATAGTTTCTTAATTTTGAACTTTCTTTAACACATAATAGTTTTCAAATATTGATGGTTTAGATTAAATTAAAAGTGTTAAGAGAAATAATACAAGTAAAACATAATGATACAATGAAAATACTCCATCAAATAAAAGATTTGATCATTTTCTAAATAAACATATTGCTTATAGAAGAATATTAATCATTCATGAAATTGTTGTCTCAGTCGAAATAAGTTTTTCGAAACTAAAACTGATTAAATCTTATTTAAGGCAAACAATGTCTCAAAAGAGATTGAATGGATTAACTATATTATCAGTTACAAAAGAATTATTATAATAAATTGATCACAAAACCATAATTAATGACTTCACATCTAAAAAATCTAGAAAAATATGTTCAAATAAAAGTATATATGATGATTAAAAAAAAATTAGGGCCCCTCTCTTAAGTTTTACTTTAGGCTACCAATCTTGTTGAGTCAGCCCTACTCACGATTTTGATATGCCAAATTAATCTAATATTTCAGGAATTGCTAAGAGAATGATTGAGAGAATGCATGAGAATTGCTAGAAATAATTGTATTATAGATCAGAACTTTGATTTTTTACTTGATGAAATTACAATGGATGCTCATCAATTTATACTACTAATCTAAGGGCTAAAGTGAAAATAACGACTCATACATAAGTCGTTGTATATTTATATTTAGGTTCTCTTTTTAAAAATCTCTATATACTTAGAATATTTAGAAACCTTTTATGCAATTCTGTAATTTTTCGTAAAAAAAACTGTAAAACCAATCATAAAGACTAGTTTTTTCCAATGTAAATCCTCCACGTAAACAACTTTGTGCCACATGTTACTTAAGTAGCATGATAGCGTGGTTGATCTACACAATGTTCTTCGTACCACTTCACTAGACAATGGCCTAAAAGATACCATTAACATTGCTATGCTTCATCTAATTTTTGCTTCTCAAGAACCTCCTCACATAATAAATAGCAACTTGGGCATAGGGGGTCCGGATTGACGAAAAATGAGGACCATTTATGAATGGCAAAATTATATATATATATTTTTTTATGTATATAGAGTAGATCAAATTAAATTCCTATCGGCTAGTTTATCCATCACTATTACATCTACATGTACTTATCCATATTTCGCATGACACGTATTCAAGGGAAAAATTTGACATATAGTATTTCTGCATATAATTTGTCATTATTTAGTAAATATTTCAAATTTTTCAAAAATTAGTTTTTTCTAGTATTTGGATCAAATCTCATTATTTGGGATTTTTTAAAAATTGAAATTTTATATCAAATTTTTATATTTTACAAAAACACCCTCTATATTAATTGTTTGCGTTGTATTAGATAATTTTTTACGTGAACACCAAAGTAGTGATGAAATATTCCGTGAATATAAAAGTGATGATATGGTTGTTGATGAAAATGATAAACAATCGGCTCGGAGTAACAAAGTCATGTGAATTGTCTACTTCATGATGTATGGAATGAAATGATGCTTGTTGCACTCACTCCAAACTATCATATTGTTCTAGTGTTATGGCATTACTAGTTATTTGTTGCAACAAATATTCAATTGACTTGTAATATAAACTTATTGTTACTTTTGATAGTTTTTAAAATTTATGATTATTAAATTATATTTTTCTAAAACATGAAATATATTTTCCAAATATTATGGCCAAACACATGATCAAATTCAACCAATTTTTTCAAGAAAATAATATTTAACAAGAATATTTAAAAATTTATGGCTAAACGCTAGCTAATATAAGTCACTTTCATATTGTGAAATGAATAGTAGTTTTTATAATAAGTTGAATTGCAACCAAGTATGGAAAAGGCAATTAGATCGGAACAAAAGATGTAAAGTTGTATAGTTTCTGCTTAATTAAGGGCCCCTATGCGCTGGCTTCATCACATATTTTACTGAAATACAAAATCTAAAAATTGAACTCCAAATTTATATTATTTGATCTCTGTACATTTAAGTTTTGATTTGTATTTTAATAAGATTTTAATTAGAGATATGTTTATCAAATTAATTTTATTAATAATATTTCAAAATTTTAAATTTAATTATTACTATTTAATATTAAGCGTAAAATAGAAAAAACAATAAAAATGTCTTAATTTACTAAATGGACAAGTAAAATAAAAGGAAAAATTTTCAAAATGTCAATATTTTGACATTTAATAGGACTCATTGTCAATACTTTCAATATTTAGTAAAAATGTCAAAAAAGAAATAATTGTTTAAAAATAGAAATGAAAAATTAAGGTGAGAGAAAAAGTAAAAGTCTTATCAGTAACAAAAATTTAAAAATAAAGAACTAATTGACAATTTATCAAAATACACCAATTGTCATCTTTCTTATTCTTTCACTTCTAAAAAACATGCCTATAACCATTGTTCTAAAAATTCAATATTCAATTTTCTTAATTTTTTATTTTGTTTGTAAACACGTTTATTTACCATACATAATCATATTTGAAGCAATTTATTCTACTAAGGCATTATTTTAACGTTATGAAAGTATAATTTATCTTTAAAAATGTCTAAATTTTATAAAGTTATTTGGCTATCATGTTAAGGTTATAAAGTTTATGTATCTCCTTTAAGAAATTTTTCAATATTCAGAATACAATACTCATGTATATTCATGGTATATGTATTCATCCATCTTACATATGTATTTTATTTTGCTTATTTCTAATATTACTTTGTATACCAAATAATTTGTATTTAGATTTGATTTTGTATTCTTCCTAAAGTATACCGTAAAGTTTGTATTTAGATTGATTTGTATTCGTCCTAATGTATACCATAAAGTTTTGTATTTATATTTTGATTTCGTATTCATTCTCAACTATAAATAGCCAAAATATAGTTTATTTATATATTCATTATATGTGTATTCATCCTAATTGCATCAGTCAAATAGTTTTGTCTTTCATTTTGCTCATTATATGTTTATACCAACTAGTTTATCTTTGATTTCGTATTCATTCACAATTTTAAATAATCAAACTACAGATTTGTATTTGGATTGTCACTTTGTAAAAACAAATTTGACTACACACTACATAACATTCAAAATACTTTTGCGAAATAACTCAATACCTAAATGCTAATGTAGATTCTACTAAATCTGAAATATAAAAACAAATCATAAAAAAGATCAAAAAAATTTATTTAAAATACTAAAAAATCTGAAATACATAAATATTTGATGAGTATGTTAACAAACTCACATAAAAATTAAAAAAAATAACGGAAAATCCTCAATACATACAATCCGAAAATTCAACATAATGTGTGATATTGAAAACAAAATCTCGCAAAATAAATGATGACTTCAAAAATACCTTTATCAATTGAGAGATTTCTTGATTAATTGATACATTTGAACAAAATGTTATGAACTTGAATAATTAGTTCTTCTTCAACAATGAGAAAAAATAATGGTGAAATTTTGAAGAAAGAAAAAAGAAGAAGAGAAAAGTGAATGATGGAGATGGTGAAAACTGAAAAGTTGATGGAAGAGAAAAAAAATTGAAAAGTGAAAGATGAAAAATAAATTTAATGGTATTAAAGCATAGGAAGAAGTGTAAATGGGTAATAGATGTAGAATTTGATTCAAAGTTAGACTGTTTTGAGAAATAAAATTTGAATACAAATTGCTTTCTAAAGTATTGACATTTTGACATTTTCAATAATTATTTAAAGTGTAGATATTTCTACTAATTAAGTTAAAAATTATGACTAATTTACTAAGTTTTCCTTTAAATAATCTTTTTATTATAAAAATCAAATAAAAGAAACGTACAAAATATTTAATGAAAGAAGTATGATTTGTAAGCGTAAATTTTGGTATCCTAATTATAATCAAATCAAATTTAGTTGTTCCCTCAAAATTGCTCCACTTATTTAAATAGGAAAATGGTATATAATAGCAAATTACTAATTCAAATTAATGTTATAACTATAGTTTGATTTAATTATATTCCATAGTAAATTGTTGTTATTTCGCCTCTCTCCAGGTGAATCTCGCTCGCCATTCTCGTTCTCTCGCGCCTCTCTCGCTTTTATACAAACACAAATATATAAAATAAAAATATTTGTGTTTGTATAAATTGAGAGAAAATTATATATATATATATATATATATATATATATATATATATATATATATATATATATATATATATATATGTTCCCCTCTCTCCCCTCTTTCAGATCTCGCTCGCCACTCTCCTAGATCTCGCTCACTCGTCTCTCTCACTTTATACAAAAAATGCAAATGTATAAAATGTGTTTGTGTTTGCATAAAGCGAACTAAAATTGTATATATACATATATTTTCGTTCCCATCTCCCCTCTCTCTCTGATTCGCTCACCACTCTCTCAGATCTCGCTCGCTCACTCGCCTCTCTCACTTTATACAAACACAAATGTATACATTGTGTTTGTGTTTGTAAAAAGCGAGAGAAAATTATATATACAAATATAAATGCATATATTTTTGTCCTATACACTTATGATTATACAAATACGAACTTTCTCTGCCCAATTTTTTTTGTCTTTCTCTCTTTCTCGTTTTATACAAACATAAATTATACAATTGATCTTTTGTATATGTATATCAACACAGACAATACAACTGCTTTCTTTTGTATATGTAGTGAAACACACATATTTTTGTTTGCTATGAAGCAAACTATAGCTATAACATACAAATATGATTTTTATGTTTACTATATGTGAAAGTTACTCTATTTAAATTATTCAAGATTATAACAAAGGTAATATATATATATATATATATATATATATATAGGGGTATCTGATTGGGGGTCACTCGGTTCACGTGAACCCATTGTCCCCTCCCGAAATCGTATATAGTAGTGTTATATTTTTTAAAATATTAAAATATAGATGTGTGAACCCAAACTTGAAGTATCACATAATGCGATTATGACTGGGTGCACCTCTCTCGGCGAGGTTAGAAATTTGAATTTTATATTTATCTTATTTTATTTTTCTTTCTTTAATTAGATAACACTTCTCTAAGTGGTAATTGTTTTGTGTGCGCGCATATATCATATATCAATGATTTGTCAACGATTTTCAGTAGTAAAATCTAAATGTCGAATCGATCAAATTTATATCACATATCAATCTTTTTGTAACAATTTACCTATCATCTCAAAATTTTGAATACACCTCTATCCGGACCCAAAAAAAGAACAATATAGCATGCGCGAAACTACATAAAAATAAATAAGTTAAAAAGCATAGGCTGAATTTGGAATTGGTCTGAAATCGTTAAGTGTTATATGGAAAAGTCAAAACAAGACATGAATTTATAATATTTGTCTTTTTCTCAGATAGGCTTCAATGACAAAATAGGCAGCTAATATTATAATAATTCACGTCTCTTATTTCACCAAAATAGAATCCAAACATACCTGTAGTCGTATCGACTCATATGGTAACTATTTTTACCTCTAATTTTAAAAATGTGAGGTCACATCCTTATCGAAAAAAATAATCAAAAATCAAAGTTGAAATTAAAAAAATTATAGTATCTCACAATAAAAAGATCTTAACCAATAGATGCTCAAATTATCTATACTAGTAACTTAATGTTCTCTCATAATTAAATGATTTTTTTTCATAAAAGCATAATTATCTAACTTACATTTTAAATTATAATCCAATTTATTTACATTACAATTTTTTAGCCCAAAACACAATTCGATATACAATATATACAAAAACAAAATTATATGTGAACTTAGATATATAACTTAATTAATATATATTATTGTACAAATCCCTTCACTTTTAACATTACACCAATTGGCTCAAAGAAAATAGAGTAATAAAATTCTGACACATCAAAAGTGGTAACATAAATGTTACTCCTATTTAATATCAACAATATTTGATTTAAATTAATACACGTGGAGGTGAAGGTGCATTCTTGCCTTGTTTGTGTTATGATATGAAAGTCAAATAAGTCATGATTATAATAAGTAGCAAATACACCAAAAGAGAAACAAGAAAAATAGGAAAAAATACAATACTAATGTAAACAACTCAATAATATGGTCTCCACTCCAATAGAAAACAGTACTTATTTTACCACACATCATATAGTAAAAAAGTATATATATATATATATATATACATACATACATATATATATATATATATATATATATATATATGAAGCATCAATTAACATATTAGATCCATCATCTAAAATCATAAACATAATATAACTAAATATATATGAAACGAAATTATAAAAGAACATATCGATAGTAACAAGTAAAATTTCAGTAAAGACAATTGCGAGAGAATAAAGTATACATAATCTTAAGACCTTCGACTTAACGACTACACAGTAAAAGTAATACTCTCTTCGTTTCAAAAAGGATGACCTAGACGGAATTTAAGAAAAAAAAGAAGAGTTTTTAATCTTGTGGTTCTAAATTAAAGTTATGTCGAATGTACCAAAATGCCCTTTAATCTTGTGGTCTTAAACATGTCACGTGAAAAATTAAAGTTAAAGTTTTGCCAAAAAGGAAAGAAATCATTCTTTTTGAAGCAAATTAAAAAAGAAATAGAGATATTTTTTTTAAAACGGAGAGAGTATTCATCAAGGGATTTCACGTGGGTTGGGCCCAATTAAAATTGGCTTCATATGCAAGTTGCGTTAATGGGCCCTTATTTATCTCTTTTAGGTAATCATAAATTTTGACAAATTCTTTTGCTTGGCCGAATCAAGTAAAAATGAGAGGCATTTAAAGGATGTCTAAACTTGGTAGCTATCCCTTTTTGTTATGATAATTTTTTACTATTTCATCTAATTTTTAATAATGAAAATCATCATTTGATAAAATAAAAAAAAGTTGACTTTATAAAATAGTAAAAACCTTGTAATTTTTTATCTTTATAAAAATAGCGTCATTATATTATATTTTATACATATTCTTCTTCAATATTATACTATAACCTTTTTTTCTTTTTCTGAAATTCAATATTTTCAATTTTTCGTTAAGTTTTTAACTCTTATATTTATTTTTAATCATTTTATAAAAATACTTTTTCAATTAAACTTTTACTAAATAAATTATTATTATTATTTAATACGTATTTCGATAGGATGATGAAGAAGATGAAAGAAAACTTTATCTCATGTCTAAAGGATTTTGAAAAAGAGTGAAATTTAGCTTGGAGTGGGTGGGTATGTAGTCCTTTCAAAGCCCAAAAAAGTAAACACATGTGTATGGGAAGCAAAACCAAGTAATTGATGCCTTGGAAAAAAATAAAACTTTTTTGTAAAAAAAAATATTTTTAAAAACAAATTGTGAATATTTCTTATATATATGTCAATACTATTTTTTTTATCAGATATAACAGAAATTAATTACACTAGACAAATTTCAGACAATCATGAACCAATTGGAAGCCAAGTTTCAATTTTTTTTTAATTAGTATTTTGCTAGCAACACTTAAATAAAGACAGGCACTCATCACTCAATATAAATTAATCTGATATTTCCTTTGCGTTAATTAGGAGGGAATTCCTTTACTCCTTAATTATGGATTTTAAAGATGTTTTCATTGCAAGCTTACATTGCTTATAGACGTAATATTTGAATGGGTTACTTATATTTGAATGATATTTTAAATCTTATATATTCTAAACGCAGATGTTGCGTCTATAAGTAAGTGCATATCTTGTCTCCATAGATGCCTAGATTGCAAATGAATTAGATTCCAACGTCATAATCTCGTTCGAATTATTCTTCACCTATTTAAAGTATTGGGGATAAAATAGTGCTTTTCTTTACACTTTGTTGATTTGTCTATCACATTAACTTATCCATCTTCCTTATTCTGTTTCTATTTATTTGATACTCTTTTATTTCAAGTTATTTCAAGTAGCATGATACATTTTTTTTAAAAAAAAATATGATTGTAGACATACAAATATTTAGGGCAATGGTATCTCAAAGATTGGGATTGAATATATGGGAGGTGGGATAATTAATTTCACCATGTTAGTAGATATCTCATGTGATTTTTATTCATAATTTCATAAATCAAATGCAGGATAAAATAATTATATATCTACTCTCGGTATTGTTAGAGTATAAGTCCACATACCAAATGAGCCTCAATTTTTGTTTTAGACTAGATATAAATTTCAAAAGTTTTTTAGTATTGTTAAAAAGTTAAATATCTAATCCAACGTTATCACAGAAATTGAAATGTTTTAACCATTGTTGAAAGCCTTGTTGTTCACGTCAAATCTCAGAGTGTCTACATATAACCAAAAGGCACAACTAGGGCCAAGTCACTCTATTCATGAAAATCTTTTATTTGCTTTTCTTCGATAAAAAAATAGATCAATCATAATCACAACGAGCATCGCTCAATTCAATCCTGTAATGTATTATACATAAGCACATTTTCAAAATATTCATGGAGGTGCAACATTAATATATAGTACAAGATAAGCTTATGATTCAATGATACAAAAATACAACAATTCCATTTAATTACATATTGTGATACAATCAGAAATGCATAGTCAGGAGGGTTCAAATGTTAAAGTAGCAACTTATGCATACATTACATTTATTGTCCTCGATTAATCGATCGCCGCGATAATTCTTAAAGAGAGTTTCTAAATATAATTTGCAACAAAACAAAAAAGGATAATACATGCAATACATTATTACTGTATAATTGTTTTACCAAACATGGATTAGCTTCTTCGAATTATTAGATTAAAGCATCCATCCATGAATAAATCCATTCATATTGTGTGCAGTTGCCGCTGCATTCACCTCGTCTGTATTAACAGGATTGTACCTAGAAAAAAAAATAAACCACAAAAACAATCAAATGCAATAGTAACAACATGAGAATTGTTCACTACAGGATAGTAACGATTTATAGACCGATAAAATTTCATAGCTAAACAACAAAAACTCTCAGCTATTCCCATTTAGCTATGTATAAGCTATAGATTATATGAAAATCTAAATAACTAGGAGCTATTTTGCGATGGATTATCTAGGAACTATTTTTATTAGAAGTATTTAAACCTGTTATAACAATGATCAACTTTACTTCACAATCTTAACTACATACCGTTGAATTAGGTCTTAGGTCTAACTCACACCCCAAAAGCTAGCTCAAAGAGAGGAGGATTGTCCAATTCTTATAAAAAGTCCACCATCTCATTAATCACCAATGTAAGAATTTTTGTCATTCTTTAACATTTGATCTAGCGCGACATGTTATAATAAATAATGTAATGTTGGACTATATTGATTATTGGCCTTTTTTTTCCTTATAATAGTTGTATCTATATTAACTTATGTCAATTGTGTGTGCCCAGTACTGTCCATCCACTAATCAAGTAAGATATATAGTACCTTACATTAGTACACGTACCAAATAAATTTGTTAGGGCTTTAAGAGCACTCCCCACATTTTTATTTATATTAGACCATACCTTGGTGCACATTGATCTATTAATCGAAAATAAAAGTAAAAAATTCAAAATTATTTTTAAAAATAATAATAAGTAATTACCCAAAATGTGGAGAAGAAGAATGCAATCCAAGAGGCTGAAAGAAACCCTCTGTGTTAGGGAGACGATTTTGTTGATGCATAGCTAGTTGATGATCACCTCCATCTTCCCAACACAATCGAAGTGGAAATCCAGCTGCACTTTCTTCTAGCTAATAAAAAAAAAAACACAACACCAATAATATATATCGTCAGTATAAATACTTCTTATGTTATCAAGTTACCTAAGTATTGAAATTTATAATTTTGAGAATAAAATAAGTTATTTATTACACACGACCATCAAGTTAGTTTACCTTTCTACGGAGTAATCTATTAGATTCAGCCAGCATTTGCTCCTGAAAATTAAAATTCATCGTAAATTTTAAATAGATAAATTTCTCGTGCATAATTATTCCCTTTATTAATTATTGGAAATTTGGAGAATTTTATAATGAGTACCTTTTGTTGAAGATCTGCAAGCTGATCCAGCATGAATTGTGTCTGCAAATTAAAAACAATGTTGTTGGATACGATTGGCAAAATGAATAAAAAAATTAATCATATAATCCGACTCATTTTTTAGTGAATAATATGGATATTCATATTATATGTCGACTAACTCAATTTATATTTATATATATGAGTCCGGAGCCTAAAGGGTACAAAATATTAACAAAAATTCCAAAACGGTATATAAAATTTTATATTAACCAAAACGGCAAAATCGCTGCATCAGCAGCGATTTACTCCACCGGAAAAAGCAAAATCGCTGCCTGTGCAGCGATTTTGCAAAATGTCTTTTTTTTAAAAAAAATCGCTGCCTAGGCAGCGACTTGTTTAATGTTTTTTTTTTTTTTTTGCTTCTTTTTTTTTAAAAAAAAGTTTAAAACAACAATTTTTTTTAAAAAATAAAATAGCTGCCTTTAACTAATTTATTTATTTTTAAAAAAATCAAATTGCTGCCAAGGCAACGATTTAAAATCAATTTTTTTTTCTGATTTGATTTTAAAAAATAAATAAAAAATTTAATTAAAAATCGCTGCCTTGGCAAAGATTTGATTTTAAAAAATAATTATTTTTTTATTTAAACTTTTTGTTTAAAAAAAAAAAGCAAAAAAAAAAATTTAAAAATAATAATAATTTAAACAAAATTTAAATAAAAATTCTTTTTAAAAAAAAATAAAATTTGGGTAAATCGCTGCCAAAGGCAGCGATTTACGAATTTTTTTTTAAATCGCTGCCTTGGCAGCGATTTACCCAAAAAAAAAAATTTAAATTTTTTTTATATAAATGATTTAAAAAAAAAAAAAGACATTTTGCAAAATCGCTGCATAGGCAGCGATTTTGCTTTTTCCGGTGGAGTAAATCGCTGCTGATGCAGCGATTTTGCCGTTTTGGTTAATATAAAATTTTATATACCATTTTGGAATTTTTGTTAATATTTTGTACCCTTTAGGCTCCGGACTCTTATATATATATTCTTTTGTTAAGACTATTTTTGACTCGCTCATATCCAATTCATCCTTCTTGTTTTAGGGAAAAATGACAAATATACTCTTAAACTATCATAAATGGTATGCAGATACCCTCAATCATATTTCAAGGAAATTGGTGCTCCTGCCGTCCAAAAAGTAGAGCATATGTACCTTTTATACTAACATACATACACTTGTCATAATCTTATTCACCGATCCAACATCGGATCGATGGATAAGAGTGAAGGGCATATACTCTCTAGTTTTTGGACGGCAGGAGTACTAATGTTCCTAAAATATGACGAAGGGTATCTGCATAATATTTGCGATTGTTTGAGGTATATTTGTTTTTTTTGCCCTAGTCTTTTTAATATAAGACCTATGTTATTTATTCACCTTCATAAAAAATCTATCAGTTAGGATTTATGTATAATTAGTTTATAAACCAAATGACTGTTGTAAGCAAAGACAAGATAGTTTAATTCGCAATCAACCCATAATTGCAAGGATCAATAACATGTCTTATTGTTAAGATTTCAAATTTTACATTTTAAAGAAATTACTTATAAAAAAAAATCTATGAAACTAAGGGAATACTATTTATACTTCAAACTCGAACAAAAATAAAGGTATGTAAATTTTTGTGATGAAAATAAAGTGGGATCAATTAATAGACAACCTATTGGGCTAGCAATCAGGGTAATTTTAATATGATTTAAAATGATTCAGTATCACGTATATATTAACGTTGAAAGTAGGAGTGCTTTTTCGATATAATTAGATTAAATAATTTACCTTCCTTGACCTGATTTGCTTTAAGGAAGACTCTAATTGATTCTCAAGCTGCTCAAGGTCCTTCGAGCTTAATGTGCCCAAATCTTCACCAAGAAAGTTTCTGTGTAATTTTCATAAAAAATACCAAGTTAAATCAATGGTTGGACCATATTAGATAACGTATTTAAGTTAATAATACATCAAATTATATTTCAAAATATTTAATTTGAATCTCGAAAAATAAAATATGAGAATTCATTTGAGATATGTATAGTGAACAGAATTTACCTCTGAGATCGTTGGAGGAGCTCAACTCTAGCTTTTAGCCTCAGATATTCATGGTAGTTATTCTGTAAGAAAATAATTATTTTAAGGGTCCATTTGAAATCTCAAAATGAAAGATGCTCACAAGTTAAATAGATGAATAACAATAAAAACAAAAACAACAAGGGTCATTTAAATGAAAATCGACGATTTCAAGATTTTGTGAAATCGATAACTAACAAATAGCAAGAATTGTAATGCGATAGATAGAATTGCCACGCTTTGACTTATAAGATTCTCTCACCCTAATTAAAGTTCTTAGAGTAAGGTCTTTAGTATGAAAAATTCTATTGAAGGAGCTATTCCCCTTAAAAATTATTATGTGGTGAATATATTTGTAGATTAATTTTGTTTTCACTTGTATGATTAGTTTAAATTTTGATGAATTTGTCACTTTTTAGTAATTCATGAAAGTATGAGTCGGTATAAAATTAGTCAGGACTTCAATTGGACATCATGGGAAAAAACAATGTTTTTAAAAAACTAAACATTTCAAATATGCATGATGATTTTATTTTTTTAGAAAGAATATGCGCTTCAAAAAAAATTTAATTAGTTTTTGTTAGAACAAAATTAATTAATGCAAAATTTACAATGTTTCATCCAGACTTAACTCAAGAAAATTTTAAAAACAGTTTTCCGAAATAAGTTTATTTTTCCTATAAAGAATAACTTATCAATAAATGAAAAATGGATTAAATAAACTAATAAAACAAAAGAAACTACTATATATTAGACAGATAATATCTTACCCAGTAAGTTTATGGTATGGTTATTTTTAACTTTTTTTTGTATTATTATATATTTCGAAAAACTGTTTGGATAAATTAAAGAATTGCTATTATTTTACTGGAATTCAACTTGGAGTTAAGTTCAGTTTTTTCGAGAGTTCGATAAATTCATAAAGCTATTTTCATAATTATTACTCCTGACTCAATCTCAAAAAACTTGCAAACCATATAGGAAAGGTAACCCACACTAGACAAGTCCAATACGACGAGCTCAACGCACAAGACAAACTCCTTGCTTTTGTTGGCAAGGCGCTTCAAGCTTAGACCTCCAACATGGATGTCCCAGCTACCCAGCGCAAACTTATATTTATATTAAATAACTTCCATTTCTAAATATCCATTTCAGTTTTGTCCAAATATTCTTTTTTCTAAATTTCAAACTCTTATGTCACTAACTGACCAAATAATATTATCAGGGAAAAGATGAACAGATCAAAGAGTACATGAGTATTTATTTGTTAGGTTTTGATTTGACAAGAATATTAAAGAAATTAAAGAAGATTTTTAGATTTAATATTTTTAAATTGAAATATGCAAAATGTATTAAAATATTTTTAAATCTTGTGATTTTCAAATATACTACGCAAAAAGTTATAACTTATAACTGATAAATAAAGAGTTGCCAAATAATAAAAAGATAGCATTCTAATTAAAACTAACTTTTTTTGTAAAAAAAATTAAGCCAAATAAATTGAAATATAAAGCAGTACCTGAGTATCAGTAACTGATTGGTTGGCTTCCAAAGTAGCATAGCTGCAACGTTGGTACTTTTCAATTGTTTTCACCATGCTGCATTAACAAAATGAAACATCTATTCTTTTATTTTTTGTTTTTTTATACTAGTGTTTGGTATTCATATCGAAGTCTCATTAAATTTAGATTCGCATCAAAAATTTCACATTGGAAGTTAAAACACTTATTTACAAAGGCAAGTCTGTACCAAGGAGACTTGAATATAATTACCTCTTGGTTAAAGAGGAAGTAATACTTATCACTTTACCACAATCCTGACCGGTAAACATCTATTAATTTCATTTGACTTTTTTTGGAACACTTTGCTGTGCAATGCTGCTAAACCAAAAGTTGTCATTATTATGAAAAAAATTCGTAAGTTCTATGGTAGGTCATTTTAAATGTAATATAGAATATCCTAATTACCACAAAAAAAAGGAGGCTTTTTCCTATTATTAATTAACTAACAGAAAAATCAGTGCTAAACAAAAATCACATATTTAATTATTGAAAAGGAAGAATTAATTGACTCGTGCACAAAATTAATAGAGAAGCATTTCTTCTTGGGAGAGGATTGAAAAAATTGATAATGAAGGTGCATAATTAAGGGTCTAGATAAACTCATGTTATTTAGATTTATTGACTTACAAAATAATAATAATTAAACATACATAAATGAAAATGTAGTCCTTTTAATCAAAAATATACTTTACATAACACACTCGAGTCAGGATTTATAAAAAAAAACAGTCGATCTATCATCACGAAAAAAAATAGCCTATATATATGCTACTGTCCTCATACTTATAAGATTACAATAAATAGATTGTTATCGATGTAGTTTCGATGAGTAAAATTAACAATTCATATGAACCCTGGGTCACAAATTTTGAAAATGATCTGATGGAAATAATTGTTATTAATTAATTAATCTTAACAAAAATCTTTAAAATTTTGGCTGCTTATTGGAAACCAACATAAGCAGCCTTTGTTTATCCGTCTTGGAAATTAAAGAACAAAAATAACAGATTTTTTTTTTGCAACTGTCAAACATGACACCTTGTCTGCAAATCAAATCTTAACAGTAAAAATATTGTAACATGTAAAATTTTATAATAATATTTTCAGAATTTTCGAGTTTTGATTCCCAATAATCTGATACAATTTTTCATATAATCACTAAACTAACTCATTTCATAAATATATATAAAAATTCAGAAGAATTGTAATTTTTTTCAAATAATAACTCTTAATCGAGTAATCATCTGATCATCAACCCTCGATAGTTTCATTGAAAAATTGAAAGAAACTCTATCGGAACTCATTAAAAAAATCAATCTACAGATCAGTAAACAACTCTATGTATGTGAAATCTTTTTCCTAAAAAGATAATCAAGAACATTGTGATCTTAAACACTTTCAAAACAATTAAAACAAAAAAAACATAAAAAAAATAAACAAAATCCACATACACAAAAGTTCCAAAAACAAAGTATAAATTAGTAGATCTTTTCAAAATCAAATTTTAAAATATATTATATATAGAGACAGAAAAAAAAAGGGAAAAAAGGTTCTTATATGTATATAGTAAAAATACAGTACATATATAATTCAATTCATATAAAGACAACTCAGATCTTGCATTATAATTGAAGTCAGAGATTAAAAAAACAATATACTAACTAAATTTAATGAAAGTACTTTGTAAATTAATTTAAGGGTTTTGGTAATGAAGGACTTTAGGTTTTAAAAATAAAAAATCTTTGATGTTAGTAAAATTAAAAAAAATACCTTGAAGTGCTGCAAAATTCATAGAGTTTACCCCTATTAGAGAAGATTATAAGGGCAACTTCAGCATCACAAAGAACAGAAAGCTCATAAGCTTTTTTAAGAAGTCCATTTCTTCTCTTAGCAAAAGTGACTTGCCTATTTATTTTATTTTCAATTCTCTTAAGCTCAACTCTTCCTCTTCCCATTGTGAAATCTTACTTCAATTTTTCCAGAGATATTAAAAAAAAAAAAAAGAAGGGGGATTATTGGTTACAAGCTCAACTACTTTGGGATAACAAAAGAGGGTACAAATTAAAATAAATGAAAGAAAGAGAGAGTTGGAAATATGGAAACCCTGGGACTTTCTCTATCTTTGGTAGCTTTCCATTTACACCCCCACTAAAAAATCCAAAAAGTTAAAATAAAGAGCATCTAAATATTAATATCACGTTGAAACGTGTGATCATCAAGTTTAAATTATTAGAGATAGCACACAGTTGTTATTTAATTATAGAAGAAAAAGACAAATATAACTTCGAGTTATCGTAAATGGTATGCAGATACCCTCCATCATACTTTTGGGACATTGGTGCCCCTGTCGTCCAAAAACTAGAGCATATATATCATTTACAGACTAAAAAAGGACATGTGGCGCAATTTTATCCGTTGATTCAATATTCAATAAATGTCATATCGATGAAAAAGATTATGACAGGTGTATGTCCGTTAATATAAAGGATATATATGCTCTAGTTTTGGACAATAAGGACACCAATGTTCCAAAAGTATGACGGACGATACTTGCAAACCATCAACGATACTTTGCGGGTATATTTGTCTTTTTTCTTTAAATATATTCTTAACAATTGTTAAGCTAATAAAGCGCTACTTCTAATTGTCCAAATTGATTATTTTATAAATTTTAATATTACAAGTGATTTAATATCACCAAACTTTGTTCGCGCTGAACTCAGCACGTACAACTATCAAACCAAAGAGCAAAAGTAGGACTCGACAAAACAAAGAGTATCCTAATACGTCGTTCGTTATTTTTTTCTTAAATATAATTTTTATGTTAAAATAAAAAATTAGCATGAAAATCAATCTAATACGACTGACGCGTTCGTCAAAGCTAATTTGTCCTAGCACATTCTACATGTCGAGAGAATAATTTAAAGTGGTAGGAAATCAAAATTGATTTGGGTATTTATTTAATTCATATATTAATAGGATTTTTTGTTTAAATAATTCACTAGAAATATGTTCTCTAATTTAAGCTATATTAGGTTTTGCAATGCTATTTTATAAATAGAGACATCACTAGCAATTTTTTTTAGTATTAGAAGTAGTAGCAATTTCTTTTAGTGTTAGAAGTAGTAGAAAATTATTTAAGTAAATGCATAGAATTTTGAATTATGGAGAAATGTTGAAAGATTATTAAAATGTGAAATAAAGGGATTGTGTTGGCTAATTGGACGGTTTTCAATTAATGAAGGAATATTGGATGGTTGCTGATTGATGAAGACTGAAAATAATTTGAACGAAAATGATGAATATTGTGAAAATATCTAATTATGTCATTTTCAAGGAAAAATTAATTTCACTTCAATTATAATTAGAGTATTATTAGAATGATTTTTTTTTTCTAAATAACACGACATTTTCCTTTTGTCAAACCAACCAAGTTATTAGCATCCTATGGATCACACCTAACAAATGTACTTAACTAGCTACTTGTTCTGTTCTGATTTTTATGTCTCATTTTTCTTTTATTTATTTTTTTTTTAAAAAAAAAGATTTCTATTTCGTAATATTCAATTTTAAAATTCTCATTTTACTCTTAATAATTATTAATCATTTATTTCAAAATTATTTTTTTTCAAGCGTTATATTAAATCAAATTATATCATATAAAGTAAAATAAAAGTAGAACAATTTGAATTTATCTTTGTTTTTAATAGAGTCAACTCGTCCTTCATACCCTAAAATGTATCCCACACTCACTCTAATAATATACAGTAGTACATGATAAGTTTGTTAAATAAATTTTATACCATCAGTACATGCATTTTTATGTCAATAAAATACAAGTATAGATATTTGAGTAGTGCACCCTACTTTTCTAGTAACAGATTTAAGAGTTAGCTAGTAAGTATATATAAGTGACGTAGTCAGAAATTTTATAAAGGGTATCCAGTAATTGTATACGAGTATATATTTTTTTGGATGAATGAGTGCACTAGAAATTTAAAAAATTAAACTACATAATATATATGAAATTTTTTTTATAAAAGAGGAATAAAATGAAAGAGTGCACCATAAATTTAAAAAATTAAATTACGTAATATACATGAAAATTTGTGAAAAAAAGTACATAATATACATGATTTTTTTAAAAAAACGAGGAAAAAAATTGAAAAAAAAAAGAGGCTTATAGCTACTGCTAGCGAAATTTGAACTCACAAACACTTAAATACTTAACTCTTTCAAGGCACCTTACACCACTAGGCTACAACATCTTTTTATGTTAAGGATGTTCAAAATACATTCTTTAACCACTTTGTATATTATTTTACTTGCATATATGGTGTAATTTATTGACGAAGGGTATCCAATTGAACACCTAAACAGTATGTAGCTACGCCCCGGTATATATGATACCCCTTCTGTTCAATAACAATTATCTACTATATTATATTGAAACATTCAACAATACTTTTTAACTTTATGAGATTAATGAATAATTCACAATAAGCTTCTAATTTGTTTTTATCATTAATTATAATTATTTCTATTATATTTTTCAAAATATTATATTTATTATAGTTAAAGATTTACTCTTCTCTTCATGATTAAAGTCGATATTAAGAACTATTATTGAAGTGAGCAATAATAGTGAATTTGTACTTTTCAGATAGTTAACTTTTTGTGTAGATTAATGTTTGAGCACATCGTAATATCTATTGGACATGAAGAACAACCTTAAACAGTGAACCTTTTACCCTTTCCCTCCGTCTCCGTGTCGATACTTTATTGGTACTTTTTTTTCCTACCTACTATTTCCCCTACCCAATGTTGTAAACTATATTTTTGGGGAGAATGATAATTTATGTTATTTATTTTTTAAAATATTTCTACTTTTTTAATCTTAATACAATTTAACTAAGAATAAAAAAGATTAGTTTATTTTAAAACTAAAAACATATCATATATTCTCCGTTTATTTTTTATTATCATAATTATTATTTTAGAGTCAATCTATAAGAATTTTGACTAACATTTTAAGATGTATTTTTGATCGTGTTAATATGCAGAAATTTGCAATTTATAGTACTTTTCATATAGTTTTTAAATATCTTAATTTTTTTTGTTTAAAATATCAGATATATGTAATCTAATTTAACTTTAAAAATTAGTCAAATTAACTTTCAAAAAGCGCATGGCAAACAAAAGTGAACACATAGAGTGGTTTTTTAATTTTTTGGTTAAGTACTGCCAATTTTTTTTGGCCATTTAGCACTTTTCTAAGTAATACACCGATTAGTTACGATTAAATTTATGTAGTAATATTTCTTTATATATTTCTTGTTTTATAAAAAAGAGTGTATATTAATTGTCCATTTTAGTATAACAGAGAAAGTATGAATTAATTTTTTTATGTTATTCTTGTAACTAATTATTTTTGGAAGGGTTCACATTAATTTGTAAAAATTTTAAGAAGTTTTTTAAGGGGTGAATTAGTAAATTTATCTCTTTTCTTTTCATGATTTCTTAAGCAGTAAGGTAAAATAAAAACTGATCAACTAATATGCGACGAGGGGAGTATTAGTTATTACACATTTTGTCTAGTGTAAGATGATACAAAAATAGTTCATAATTTATGTATTTATTAACTAGTGAAGCTTGTTTTTAATTTGCAAATCAAGTATAGTATTAATTTTATATATAAATAATATATATTTTATTTTATTATAAAATATGATATTACTTATGAAGAACCGAAAAGTCCCTAAACAAAGGGGATAGGACTTAAAAAGGGATTTGTTAAAATCCTAACGATGAAGAAAATGATTTTTGAGATATTAAATACTAAATTAGAAATCAACTTTTCTTGTTAAAAAGAAAAATTCAAGCCAGAAGACCAAAATAACATCACATGGTTGAAGTGATAGTACTATTTTAGAGTTCTGGCTTGAACTTTTCTTTTAAATGAATTTCTTATTTGATTATTCAAAGTATAATTATTATTTTAAAATTCATTTTTTTTAATTATAATTTTGACGAATGACTTTATTAGACAAAAAAAAATATAGAACGCTAAAAAGGAAGAGATGATCGAGCAATATCGAGTTATCTTATGTACTTATGCATGTAACCTACTTATCTCTTTTACGACGTTTTGTTTTTGGGTAAATTAGTGTTTCACATCCTTATAACTTTTGAACATGTACCCTCCATTGATGACATTTTCGGCTCACATAAATTATAATTTAATTTGATTTGATACAAAAAAATTTAAAAGATATATTTTTGAAATTTGAGTTATAAGTCATAATATTTGTAGGATTATAAATTATATATTTCATTAAGAGTAAAATGTATATTTCAATGTAAAGTTAATACTTAATATAAAAAAAATTAATTTTTAAAGACAGACTAAAAAAAAAAAAATCTCATATATATATATATATTAAGAAGAGAGAGTAATATTCTTTTTGATTGTCTATTTTGTCTTTCTAAATTTTTATAATTTATCTAAATATTTTATGTAATATGCATATTAATTGATGCTTAGATGTAAGCCTTGGGAAATAATTTAAAAAATAATTAATTAATGCTAAGTAAAAAAACATGAAAAGAAATTGTTTTTGGTTTTTTTTGGGTGTACGAAAAGTGAATGTATTATAGATAAGTAAAAACAAAAAATAAAAAATAATTATTACTCTTTCCTCAAACAGTAGGGGATAAATGGCTTTACAATTATTTATTGGGATTTGGAAACAATATTGTAATCTACCATTAAAAAGCTTAAACTAGGATTCTAGGAAAAGAAAGTCAAAGAGACGGAACATACGATACGAAATAACTTATCCGCATATTTAGATTAATGAAAAAATTTACTCGCACCGAATATTTATATCACGTCAATATAAAATACATTATTATGTGATTTAATAAAGTAAAATGAACTATAAATTTAAACACATGGCGGCATACATGTATTGACTTGATGTAAATACTCGATGAAGGTAAATTTACCGTAATTTCCATTATTATGTGAGTTAATGAAGTAAAATGAACAATAAGTTTCAACTCATGGCATCCATGTATTGGTTTGGTGTAAACACCCCGTGTAGGTAAGTTTTACCCATAATACTATCCCTACGTTCCTAATTATTTATTTACTTTTCTTTTTTAATTGTCCGTAATTACTTGTCTATTTTGAGAAATAAAAAATGACAATTTTTAATCTATTATATCCTCAATTAATTACTTTAAAAAATGTAGAATTTTTTGAAATCTTACGTTTTTAGTTCTTTTACTTCATAATTAATTGGGTAAAATGATAAACTCACTATATCAATCAATATTTTTTAATAAATGTATCAATTCAAAAATAGATAAGTAATTAGGAAGTGCGCATTAAAAACAATACTCCATTAGTAGTTTTTCTTTTCCTTCTTCATTAATTGGTAGTTCTTATGTAAATTATCAACTTATTTTTTCTAACCACAACGAGTAATCAAGAGTCAAGCGTATAAAGAACCAAAGTAAAAGAAATAACATAACTAATAAAATTGAAATAAAAGAAAATGCTGACATAATAATAATAATAATAATAATAATAATAATAATAATAATAATAATATTAGTAATAAGGATAATAATAATATTGGTCAAGTAGAAATACGGAACACTGATAGTCTGATCTACCACTAGGAAGAGAGAAAGAGCCTGATTATCTATTATTTGTCTACGCTAATTCTTGAAGTTCATATTCTCTTATTTAGGATCATTGTTTTCAGTGAATTGAAGACGCATTATTGTGGCATTTCTAATTAGCTCTATCTAATCCTTTTCAGTCTATCTTTACCTCTTATCAAATTTGTCACCGCTAATTTCTTGCACTTCCTAACTAGAGCATTTGTTTTGTGCTTCCTCTCTTCAAAAATTTAAACCATTTCAGTCTCACCTAAATTGAACAAACTATTGTTGGACAGAGGAAGTAACAAGTATATTTGTTTGCTAAAGTATAATATTTTTCATAATTCTCAAAATATACAAATATTAATCATAGTTTCATATTATTTTTTTAAATAAAAATAAGGTTTCAAAACTATTGCAGGACATTTTATAAAGTATAATCCAAACTTGATCTAATTCTAAAAATATTTAAAATATTATGACAAAACGTTAACAAAAACTTTTTTGGAGTGAGAAGTAATAAGTCGACATTCGACTCTTTAGTAATAGTGCATACTCCACCGTTAAGTGTTGAATTCACAATCATCGGCAAGAAGAAAATAAAGCATGAGACCACTAGACCAATATCTCCCCCATTAAGATTTGATGCCACAATAATCTAGTTTAATTTAACAAGAAATTTAAAAAAATAAGATTTTCTTTTTAATTGTATCATCCTAAAATTATAATTATGTCAAACATATCAAAATGTTCTTAATCTAAAAGTCTAAAACATGTCATGTAGAAAACTGAAATTAACGTGTTGCCAATAAGAAAAGAGGTCATTGTTTTTTATACAACTTAAAAAGGAAGGAAAATCATACAAGAACAAATACACCCTCAAACTATCGTAAATAATATGCATATACCCTGAGTTATACTTTTGAGAAATTGATATCTCTACCGTTCTAAAACTAGAGCATATATATATCCTTTATACTAATGAAAATACATGTGTCATAATTTTATCATCGACCCAACATTTATTAAATATTAGATCGACGGACAATATTGTGTTATGTGTCTCTATTTAGTCTTCCGTTAAAGTAAAAGGCATATATGCTCTAGTTTTTTATGGCAGTGGCATCAATGTTCTAAAAGTATAACGAAGGATATCTGCATAGCACTTACGATACTTCAGGGATATATTTATCTATTTTTAATGGAGGGACTATTAAACATTTTTGTATGTGATATATTTTAAATTATAAGACATTATGATATATTTTACGTATTTTTAATTTATAAATATATGTTTCAAAAAAAAATTAAAAAAGAAATTATGTATCAAATCAACACAAAACAACGAATTAAAACAAAAAGAGTACATATGCGAATACAGTTAATTTATAAATATTTGATTTAACTACTAATCTGCTTTTTGGATACAGTGAATTATCTGAGGGTTATTTAGTAGTATTAGAAAATATTCGTAAGATCTATTATTTTATTTTATTTTATTTTTTTAAAAAAAAGAAGAGAAACATTAGTGATTGATGTGATTAGACGTATGAATAAGAAGGAATATTGATTGGTCTCTTCTTTGAGTGACATATGTGCACAGTATAATTAAATAGTACAATAAAACACACTATCAATAATGCTACATGAAAAATATTATAGACAAAGGTACATAGAAAAATATTATTCCATTTCTTTTAAAGGATGAAAATACAATAAGTGAGAATCATTTCTATTTATAGGGGAAACAATTAGATTGATTTTAAAAATAAACTAATACTAATTGTTTTTTTTTTTCAAAAATAAATTTTTTAAAATGAGTAGTTCTCGAAAACTTTAATGAGAAAAAGGAAAAGGAAGAGAATAATATATTTTAAAAGAAGACAATGAAGAAACAATGATGGGATGGGAAAAGGAAAAAAAGTAGGGACATTGAAATAAAATAAAATCTAGCTGAAAGAAAAAAAAAGGTTAAGTACTTCCTTTGGTCTAATATAAATGAACAAATGTAGACTTTTTTTAGTCTAATAATGAATTACTAAGATGCTAAAATACCTTTTAAGAAAAATATTAATTAAAGATAATCTGTTAATATCATAAAAAAATTATCTCAATAATATACAATAATTTTTCTATCATTTAAAAATTATAATTTTTTTTTACTTTTCGTGATGTATCAATAGGATATATCACTTTACGTGATGTAGCATAACGTACACAATGTATAAAAGCGTTATTTCACGCAATTTATCAGTCGGATACATCACTTTATGAGATGTATCAGTCGAATATATCACTTTACGCAATGTATCAAGGATGTTGAGCGATGTATTTAAAATCTAGACGCAATGTATCGGGACATTGAAGGATGTATCTGAAAGCAAGAACGCTGTGTATCAAAATATTTTGAGATGTATCCGAGTTCTACCAAATTTAATGGACTTTTATAATTTGAAAAAAAGTAAAGGTAGAATGTAATTAGCTCTTAAGATTGTGGGATTTACGTAAAATGTACTAATGTTATCCTTTGATTCTTTATGACTTTATTTTTATGATTTGAAAATAATTTTAAAATCCCGTTACGAAAGAGGGATAATTCTAAACCAGAATAATTAATACATACTTGATATTGAAATAGTTCATTTGAAAAATATTCAATTTTTAAAATATTAATTTAAAAATTTAGCCAAAAAGATTTTCACTAGTTTGTCGAAATGCCATCCATGCACTTTTATAAAATGTGTTGCGCCATTTGGGATTATGATTAACGATGGGTCGTAAATTACATGTCTCAAAACTTTATTTATTTGTTTGACAATTATTTTATCAAGTTAAAAATTATATCCAAATTCTAGAATTAGTTTATTGAGATTATTTTTTTTCTTTTCAAAGAAGTAATTTTGATGAGACATGATAGTTTGATTTATTATTTTAATTAATAACTACTAGAAATATTATTATTATTTTATGTAAATGTTATAAAAATACTAAAAAGTTGATTATTCTTAATTTATTGTCAACTCAACCCTTCAAAATCGAATGAATTATAATCTATTCTATTAGCTAAATTTAAAAATGAATTAACAAAGCTACTCATAATTTGTCTGGTTTACATTATTACTAATTTTGGAACAACAATTACACCTTTAAAAGCCTATTTTTACGGAACCTTTTTTCATCTATTTTCGAGACTCTCTATAATTAATATCTATTCCTTTTTTTGTTTTTAAAATCTATTTTCGTTGATCTTTAGTCCTTACATTTTGGACTATTTATACTCATATTGGAGTAACCTTTTAATTTGATTGTCTCGCTTTGATTTGATACAGAGTGTAAAGATTAATTATATTTTTTAAATCTTATAATTTTAAATTAAAGATATGTGAAATGTTTTATAATATCGTTTAATTTGATTGTCTCAAACATGCAATATAAAAAGTTGTTGAAAATAAAAAATATATATGTTATTTTTGAAATGGATTAAAAATGAAAATATGACAAACAAGTTAAACGAATGAAATATTGGCGTTTGACCATAGATTTTGAAGTGAAAATTTAAGATTTTAAAATTTGAGTTGTTGAAAGTCCTATTTGGACATGTATTTTACTTTGAAACTATTATTAAAGATTTGTGAGTGGAAGTCCTAAAAATCAAAATACTTGCTAGTATGCCAAGTTTTTTTGAGAGTTCAAAAATATTTAAAATTAAATTTCGTAATAAAAAAATATTTAAAATTGGTAGTTCTTACGTAAAATTAAATTAATGTTAACTCAACACTCGTAATATAACTAATTAATTGGTAAAACTTTTCGTGGGTGTACATGCATTTAAATTTACAGATTATTTTATTTAATCTTAATTAATTAACATGTATTTTAATTTATTAAATCACGTAAGTTTTTTCCCATATATTGGGGACAATGTATAAACACCACATATTGTGAGAATTATGTAGAGGATCATATATTGCTCGATTAATTGAAAACGTATAATCCATCTCAAATAACTTAAAATGTATAGTTGATTTCAAATAACTTTAAAATACATTCGATATCTTTTTTTCACTCATAAATCACCACCAAATATATTTCATGCATGCATATCCCTTAATTTTTCTATAATCAAATGCTAAAGAATCACTTATAAATTGTTCCCCAATGAGATACATTAATGCACCGCAGTTCCACATTTATATATATATATATATATATATATATATATATATATATATATATATATAAATATATAGGCCACATCCTTAAATAAAAATCCTTTCCTATCTTGATGTGCATGTGAATATCCTTCGTACAAGATGTGAAATATTGGTCGATTTAAGCCACGTAACTTATGAACAAATTTTTTCGTATAAAAAAATAAAAAATAAAAGATATATTCACATTTTATTTCAAGACCTAATATATATCAGAATAACACAATGAATTCTACTACTATTTTAATTAAATTTTTTGATTGATGTGGACTTTAGAATTTACCTTTCATACACTTAAAACAACTTTGTACTTGAATATTTAAAATAAATAGATCTGTAATTTTTTTTGTTTTGAACCCCACGATTTAATTATTTACGGATCTTAAATATATATCTAAAAAAATAATCAAAGTTTATATGTATAAAATCAAGTCTATAAATTTTCTCAGAGATCATTATCATAGGTGTGAGTTGTGACACAACAATTTTTTCTCATACTATCAGAATATGTTCAGTCTCATAAGTTCGAATTTGCAATTTTCACATTTTAATACCTAATTTTTTCAGATATATTTGAATGAACTTTAGTCTATATTTTTAGGTAGAAACGTGAGTCCATGAATCCAACATAACAAAACATATCCTTCTTTTATCAAATTAATAGTACCTGTATATTTTCACCCTAATTGGTTGTTATAATTGTGTTAATATTAGTTAAATGTTATGGAAAATGATTTAATGATGACATCAAAATAAGGTAGTACGTTCACATAAATTAACTTAGATCCAACAATTTCAATTTTCATAATCATACAAGAACTTTATTCACCATTAATACTAATTTTCAAATTTTTAAATAAGATTAATTCGCCGTCAAATGCAGCAAATTCATCATTTTGTTTTCAAAGGGAAAATGATGTAAGTCAATTTTTTGAAGAATTGATTTTTCTCTAATTTTCTTTTTTTTTTCTTTTTTTTCCTCCTCTCATAGGAGTCGTCTCCATGGTTGTTTTTCGTTTCAAATATACTACTCCCTCCGTTTAAAAAAGAATGACCTTATTTCCTTTTTAATTTGTTTAAAAATGAATGACCTCTTTCCTTTTTTGGCAACACTTTAACTTTAACTTTCCACGTGGCATGTTTAAAACCACAAGATTAAAGGACATTTTAGTACATTTGACATAACTTTAATTTAGAACCACAAGATTAAAAAGTCTTCTTTTTTTTCTTAAACTCCGTTCTAAGTCAAACTAGATCATCGTTTTTGAAACGGAGAAAGTAATTTATTTTCAGAGTGAAAAATAATTTATGTGAGTTAATTGAGGCAATGGGAAAATAGGTGCGTAACGTTACTTGTGATTCATTGAACTTGTTAATTTATAACATAAGTGTCCTTTTTTTAAAAAAAAAAATGACTTGATGTAGATATTACAATAAGGTGAGTGGATCCCTCATTTTAGTACTGATGAAGCTTGCTATTGGTGTCACTAGTTATAGGACCACCTTTGACAATTTTGAGTTCAATTTGTGATATACATTGTTCCTAACTCGAAAATAACAATAAATTCAGTGTATTTACATAAGTGGAATATATATGTAAAAAATGATGAAATATACAAGTTTTATTCCTATCTTATGAGAGTAAAGAAGCTATTTTCGATAATCACCGACTCAAAACATTTATTAATATTACTTACAATTTTCTCGGAGAACTGTTTTTTTTTAGTTGGTGAATTGCCTAACTCATGGTATCTTTAATGTACGGCTGATACTCTTAAAGAATGACAAAAGTCCACATCGATGGTTAATGAGATGGTGGATTCCTTATAAGGCTTGGGCAATCCTCTTCTTTTTGAGCTAGCTTTTGGGGTGTGAGTTAGGCCTAAACCTAATTTAACATGGTAGAGCAGGCCCGTCTCACCCGATGTAGGATCCCCCAAAATCAAAAATTGTCCATGCACCAGATGCTAAGCGTTGGGCGTGAGGTGGGCAATTCCACATCAGTGGTTAATAAGATGGGTATACTCCTTATAAGGTTTGGAAAATCCTCCTTCCTTTGAATTAACTTTTGGGGGGGGTGTTATGCCTAATACCTAATTTAACAGATACCTACTTAATTATTGTCATTTTTCAAAATTATCTTTCATAGCCTTATTATATACACTCTAAGCTTAATTGGGATTAGGTATAGTTATTCGAAAAGGAATAGAATTAGACCCTTTGGCCAATTTTGAGATCCCAAGCAGTTAATATTATTGAATTTTTAACCTTTTTAGCAGCAAGTTTTTTAAAGATGACCCGTCTAACCGTAATAATTTATAACTGTCATCGGTATATATTGAGTGTATCAAATATATACAGTGTATAGTGTGTCTAAAATTATTATATACGAAATATATACTGATTATATTAACCATAAATTAGGGTTATATTTAGGAAATGAACACCCACATACAATTTACAACAACTTTTGACTATTTTTTAGCCAGGAATTTGGTTAGTAATTAAACCCCAAAAATCCAAAATGAAGATTGTGTAAGTTAACTACCCATCTTCAAAGGCTGGGGAAAAATCGTTTTCTTCGCTCCGCGAATGAGAAAGAAAGTAAGGGAAAAAAACACTTTTTTCTTTGCGAGATCTGAAAGTTTCGGTATTTGTTATCATGTAAAATTGCATAAATCTCATGGTGTTAAGAGTTAATTATATCTTATCTGTATTCTTTTGCACATTACAAAAATCCCTGATAAATATAGCATCTCGGAAACATAAGGGAAGCCTCGGGATACATAGCTACTAGATATATCCGAGAGGGGAAAGTGATGTATCTGGGAGAAGATAATGATGTATTCAATAGGGTATTTTTGTATATTTTTAAAAAAATTGTAGGAAACTTTATAGATTATAATAAAAATAAAATGTGTATTTAGATAAATTTTGTTTTATCATTTCCAACTTGGGCTACTCCTACTTTGCTTGTTTCTCATTTTGAAGGGCCCAAATAAAAGATAAAGCTTAGTTTCACTATCCTTGGCTTTTAGCATCTTAGTTGCGTGAATATTGGGCTTTCTTTTGAACCAACATTCAGGCCCATCTACAAAGCCCCTTTTTGAATCTTGCTAAGAATTGAAGAAATAACATTGAGATATGAAAATTTAGTGTAATTAGCATGCCAAATATTATTTTACCACACAATATACCAAAAAAACTACTTTATTCATCTCAAATTATCTGTCGTGATCTCTACAAATAGATGTCTCAAATTATCTATATTTTTCGAAGTGCAAGATAAAATTATTATTTTACCATTTTTACCGATAATAGTAATAAATAGTTTTTTCAAGACAACAAACACCTTAATTATGGGTTGATGACACATAAATCGAATAAATATTCAACGAAGAAAGATACTATCTTAAAACATTAACACAAAAAATTTAAAATGATAAAAGTATAAACATTTGAAATGAATACTGAAAATAATAAAATCATCGAGAGTGTGATGTGAATGATAATCACCTCTCCTAGAACTTAGATTTTTATGTTCTCCGATCAAATACGATGTGAATTTCAATTAATTAAACTATAGGATAGGGATGTAGAATATTCATAACCGTAGGGAAGTTGTGGTGGTTGAATACATTTATATGGTCACATGGGGGAACATTCATATAAAGGTAAAGAAAGGGACAAATCAACTCCATTTCATTGATTGGGATAGACGTGGCTTCATATAAAACAACGAAATATAATCCTAACATAGATGGAAAGATAGCATACCTAGATTCGAATAAAGTACAAAATTTATTAGTATTTGATATTTATATTAAATTAATATAATTTGTCATAATCAAATAATTAATCTAATAAAGTAAGAATGTAAAATCAATTATTTGTGATTAAGCAAGCAAACTTTATATTCAAATATATATTAGTAATATAAAATTATATTTATTTGATATAAATATCGAGTTGGATTAAATTTTAACCTATAACCATAAAGGACTGTTGCACCTTTTCTTTGCTTTTGACTTATCAAAACTGTGGGACCTTCCTTCCTTGAATTGTCCACACCACACACACTCACCCCACTCTCACTCTTAATTTGTACTTTTAAAGTAATGAGTTCAATTTTAAGTTTTTTAAAAAAGAATATTATATCATCAATCTCTCCGTTTCAAACTAAATAAATCATTAAATCTTTATTCATTGTCTAAAATAAGTAAATTGCTTAGTATTGAAGAGAGTTACTTGAAATTTCTACTGTTGTCCGTTATAAATAACAACTTCTAGGTGATCGAATTCAAGATAGTCAATTATTATATTTATAATTTTATTTTAAATTAATAATATTTTCAATAATGGCTCTAAAAGGACAAATGTACAAAGTAATATCAATTTATATCATAATTTTTTTATAAATAATTTTTTTGAAATAAATAAAATAATATATTTGTATTATTTATGGAGAATATTGAGTTCAGATAATTTAAATTTAAATTGTCTATATTAAATTACAACGTCGATTAGAAAATGATGAATATTAGTGAAAGTAGACAAGTGATTATATTTGGTTTTTGAAAGTAAAGTTAGTTGAGAATATAATTAAAGTACAACGCTATACAACGCTATACGTAGTAATTAGCTTAGTTATTTCTGAAGCATCTATGTCAAACTAGGTAGTCTCCTTTTAACTATATCCTTAAGATAGACATTATACATTATCATGATGTTACATTAATATTTCAAATTGGTTCATCAAACACCATAATTCTCATTGATAACTATGCTTTTTAAGACAAATGAATGAAAGAGTTAATTAATTAGGTAATGATATTTACGTACAATAAATGAAATAATATTGATTTTGTGTAAGTTGCAACCTCATGCATTCACTATCAAACAATGAAATTATTAAGTTTTGACCTATATATTAAAAATATAAAAATATTTAGTACTCCTTATATTTCATATCAATTGAATTACGAAGCAATATGTACTATTTCTGTCTCATATGAGATAGATATAATTTAAATCACAGTTTTATTATTACTCTTCGTGAAAATATAAATATATTTAGTACTCCTTATATTTCATATCAATTGAATTACGAAGCAATATGTATTATTTATGTCTCATATGAGATGACATAATTTAAATCACAATTTTTATTATTACTCTTCGTGAAAATATTAATATATCATTTCTATCTCATATAAGATGGACATCTTAGTAAAAATATGTCTTATATTATTTGAGGTACACTATAAAATCAAGATAGAATTAATTAGTATTTTCCCTCCATTTTACCCCTACATTTAATAAGACTATGAAAGTTTAATCAATTTTTTTTGCAGATCTAAAATTTCTTTTCTTTTCAAGAGGCTAATTAATACGAACAAAAAAAAAGATAAAATAACAAAGTTGATCAATCTATTAATGATTTCTTAATAACCGTATAAAATAAAAAGTGCTTATCTAATAAAGTACAGAGGAGAGAGTAACTTTATAGATAGTGTAATTTATTTAAGCTTTTTAGAATTTTTTTATCCTTTTAACCTTAATACACAATTTAATTGTATAAGTGGAAAAGAAGATAGTTTATTTTAGAATTAAAAATATTATAATTTTTTTAATTTTCGGACCAAATTCAAGCGAAATTTTCTCATCATTTAGCATTTTTCCATTTCAATATCAATAATAAATTTTAAACAATAAAAAAAGGCTCAAACTTCACTTAGTATGTTTTTTTCGTCTCGATAAAGAATATTCTAAGGGGTCGTTTGGTAGGCTAAATTAGAACAAAATAGTCCATGGATTATGTTAGGTATTATTTAGTACCATGTTTGGTAGGAATTTGAGTCTATGTATAACTAATTCATGGATTAGTTATACCTCCAACATGGTATTATAGGATGTATTACTAATACCTTCCATTTGGAGTTATTAGTAATACATAGGATATAATACCATGGGATAAGCTATGTAAAGACAAAAATATCCTCAATCATTTTAATTATTTTGTGTATTTTTTTGATTTTATTATTTATATTTATACAAGTAAGTTTATTTAAATAAATTAGCTTACAAAATTATTTAGAGAGAGTTGTTTGTTACTAATAAATCCAATATTTTGTATATGAAGTTTGTGATCTAAACTTAATGTGTGTGTGTATATATATTTGCTTGGTTTTCTAATTATTTAAAAACTTTACATACATATTAAAACTAAAACTTGCAATTTTATGTGTACATGTAGATGGTTTATTTAATTTTACCATTGTTGACCGTTTTTCGATTTTAAAAGTAGATGGTTTATCTTTTTTTTAATTGAAAATTGACCTTTTGTGAATGATCAATTTATTAAGATGATAATTATTTAGCCTCAAATAATTCAAGTGAAAAAAAATAACAAACAAGACAACTAAATTGTTCTTCCCATAGCTAGTTAGAAGGTTATAAAAAATAATATTGTCCAACAATTATTACCTTGATCCAATTACATAATAATTCAAGGGTATAATTGGAAAGAAGCTTTTCATAGAGCTATAATCCAAACACAAGATGAGGTAGGAAAAATGAACCAAACACTTGATAAAAATAAACCCTGCATTACTAATGCCTGCACTACTAATCCCTTCATTACTAATTCATGCGTTATGAATCTTTGTACCAAACGACCCCTAAGTGGTCTGAAACCTTTATTACATGGAGCTGTGTCACTGCATGTGATATTATTATTAATAGTATATGTGATGTCCAAGTTTTGAAATTAAAAACAAAAAAACGAAAAAGGTCACTAGTCACAAGTCACAATCTTATTGAGTTTCAATAACATATTTTGTCAGCAAAGTAAAAATATATAACAGTATCTATAATAAATATATACCCTACCAATGCACTAAAAGCTACTTTCACATTCATAGAGCTAATAATAGAGGAAAGAAGGTGGAATTGGATAGTCTGTAATTTTTGTGAGGATGTATGTAAACTTCAAACTTTAAAAGACTTTATAAGTTTTGTTTTATTCAATGTCTGTATTTTATATCATAACTCTGATTAAATTTGAATTATATATTATAACGCTTAATTTAGAATTATATTTCTATATTTAAAATTTTAATTCAAAATATCTGATTAAAGATGAAACAATCTCAAATGTCCACGAGACAAAAGTGGATATTAGCCTCAGCAAAGCAGAAGGCTGAGCAATTCAGAAGGGGCCCTGAAAAATTATATAGTGGGGGAGGGTGTTAATGTTCATCCATCTAATTCTCTGCTGGCCAATCTCTTTAATATCTCTACTTTAAAAATAAAAAAAAACAGTACATAAAAAGTTGTATTTCTTATTTCACAATTTCATATAATAAAATATTTCACTATAACAGTTAAAAAATAATATTTGAAATAAACGATACGATTGTGTGTAGACAAGCTTGATTAGACTTATATATATAATCGTAAGTCCTTTTAGAAAGTTAGGAGCCGTTTGATTACTGTATAAGAGACATCTTATTTATGTATAAAAAGTTTGCATTAACTTTACTATGTTTGGTAGAAGTTTATATTAGGTATAAAAGTCAACATAATTTATACCATATTTGGTTGCACTTTTGTAGTCCTACATAATTAATATCAACATAATTTATGAGGGAATCTATATATAAAATCATACAGGGTAAAAGGTGGAATAAGTTATGTGGTATTAATTATACATTTATTAAAGTGATAAATTACATATTTACCTTATAAATTTATTTTATTATTTTTAATTGAAAACTTTATTGTTTTCCTATGTATAGGTTTATTGTTTTTATTTTTTTATATTTAAATCATTTTTATTTCTTTTAATTTCTTTTATTTTTTTAATTGGAAACTTTATTGTTTCCTATCAACATGTGTTGTTTTTATTTCTTATTATAGATAGATTATTTTCATTTCTTTTTATATACTTATGATTTTGATTGATTTATGCAAATATAATTATTATTTTTACTATTAGAAATTGATTTTATATTTTGTAACGGTACATATGCTAATCACAATATTAACATTATATTATTCAATATATTTCACATTTTGTTAGCATGTATTATTATTTTGTAAATAATATATATTAATAATTTACAACAAGTTTAATATTGAATAATTTATGAGGGAATCTATGTATAAAGTCATGCAGGGTAAAAGGTGAAATAAGTTATGTGGTATTAGTTATACATGTATTAAAGTGATAAATTGCATATTTACCCTATTAATTTATTTTATTAATTTTAATTGGAAACTTTATTGTTTTCCTATATATAGGTTTGTTGTTTTTATTTTTTTATATTTAAATCATTTTTATTTCTTTTAATTTATTTTATTTTTTTAATTGGAAACTTTATTGTTTTCTATCAATATGTGTTGTTTTTATTTCTTATTATAGATAGATTATTTTCATTTCTTTTTATATACTTATGATTTTGATTGATTTATGCAAATATAATTTTTTTTTAATATTAGAAATTGATTGTATATTTTTTAACGGTACATATGCTAATCACAATATTAACATTATATTTTATTCAATATATTTCACATTTTATCAGCATGTATTATTATTTTGTAAATAATATATATTAATAATTTATAACAAGTTTAATATTCAATAGTTAATAATTCATGCATTGTAATCTCTACGTAACTAAATAATATCGACATAACTAATATCCATATAGCTAATACTCGCACAATTAAACCCAACATAACTAAACTTGCATAACTAAACCTTGCATAACTAATACCTGTATAACTCTAACTAGTAACCAAACAACTCCTTATTGTAACTTCCCGTATAATGTATCAATTTGATTGCAATTCTTTTGTGAAAAAAATAAAGTCACTATTTAATAACAATGACTTTTAATTGATTCGGAGAAGTTTTACTTTCCAAATAAAGAGACTTGGAGAAAATGACATTGTAGCTCAAATTTAAGAATAACAACTTAATAAATTAATTATTTATGTACTTATAAGTTTTACTTAAAACGCTACAATTATCATAAAAATAAATGGTGGAAGACTTATATACCAGATGAAACAAATATGGAGACTAATTAACACCAAAAAAAGAAAATTTATATGACAAGTCAAAGTCAAATTATACTAATCAAACAACCTCTAATTTGTCATGTATATTATTTCTTCATACATAGAACGGACACTAATCATTGAGAATTCGATAACATGAGGAAATAATTTTCTTTTCTCAACTTTCTTATTTTCTATCTATTATTTAAAAATAGTGATCGAGTGATAAATAGTCGTTGATTTTTAGTTATGGGTTTCGATTTCGTTTTGTCAACACTGAGAAGCGAAGAGCTCAAGGTCAAGCAAGGCAGTCTAAGAGGCTATGGAATAGTTGCCTCAAAATAAGAGGTAACTTTAGAAATAAAATCAACTTTTACTCTCTAAAATGATATTTTTGGGGTGCCGGACATCACATAGAACGTTTTTTTTAAAAAATAAATAAATAATATATATATTTATATATATATTTTTTTTCTTCCTCTTTTGAAGCTTGGTGTGATGGATCATGGATGAGATCCCTTCTCTCATAGATTCAGGTTTTAAATTTACCGAAGGTTACATACTCGGTTGGCCAATCAAAATAACTATATTCGCTAGTAATATATATATATATATATATATACACTCTCCGTCCCATTTTATATGTCACCATTTTATTTTTGGCCTTGTTGATATCACTTAATTTTAAAGATAGTACTCTAAATTCTAATACTTTTATCAGGAGAGAGAAAAGTGAATTTACTTTTTTGAAAGACAATTTGGTAAACATTTCAAATTCTTCATTATTTCTTAAACTCTGTGCCCAATCAAATATTATCACATAAAATGGAACGGAGGGAATATATATATATATATATATATATATATATATATATTGCTTATTATTATAAGGAATAGTTGATTGTACAATATGTTTTGCTCTTAAATTTAATGGATTCAATTTTGAAGTTTTTTTATATTGAATTCATTGGTAATGCTACATTGTCGAGTCCGAAGCCAAATGGATAAAAAAAATTATCAAAAATTCCGAAAGAGCATATCAATTTTTTTTAAACCAAAAGGATAAAATCGCTCCTGACGGAGTGATTTTATTCTGACAATTTTTTTAATATCGCTGCGAATGCAGTTTTTTGCAAAAAAAAATAATAATATTGAAATTGAAATCGCTGCTATATAGCAGCGATTTCTAATTCATTAAAAAAGTTAATAGAGGCAGGCAGCATTTTGGTCCACATTTGGTGCATTTGTTAATTTTTTTTTTGACAAATAGCTGCTACGGCAGCGATTTAAGGATTATTTTTTTTGGATGAAATCGCTGCTACAGTAGCAATTTTTATGTTTTTTTAAAAAAAAGTTAATACGTCAATTTTGTCAGAAACAAATTGCTTCGTGAAGAACGATTTTGCCTTTTTGATTAAAAAAAAATTAATGTATCCTTTAAAATTTTGATATTTTTTTTACTCTTTGACTTCGGACTCCTACATTTCCCCCTTGTTCCACTCTACTACATTAATGATTTTTTATCAGTGTAGAGAATGCTTCTCCATAAATGGTCAAAAGCGATAAAAAAAAGTTCAAATTAATCGCCATATAATTTGTGCAAATTTTTAAAAATAATATCGAATATATTATTATTGTTATGAACTGTCTAGAAAAGTACCGAAAGATGATTACATGGAGGAAAAGAAAAGCTATATTATTGGTCCACGATTTCAAAGGAAGTGAGATTTTTATATTTGGTTGAATATGTACCCAAATTTCTCCCTAACCACTCATCATTGGTCGCAAAACTTTTAATCATGTGTAAGGATGGTCCCCATTGTAACCATTATTATGTACTACAAAGTATAGTAATTATCAAGTAAAGTATATATCATGTATATGATAATCCATCGTTATTGGACTTGAATTTTATAAGTTGTAACTGGTGTGTACTTAAGTTTCAGTTTTAATTAATTTGTCCCAACTCTACTTTATGCACTTATCTATAGCCTCCTATTTAGATCCTTTTGTTGTACAAAAACTACCCAATTTAATTGGTTCCAACATCAACTCTAACGAAATGAAAAGCATAAAATGAAGGTTTTTTTTTGGGATGGTATTGAAACATTGTTATAGTGAATATACCGTATAAACATGTATCAAAAGTCGGTTACTTTTAGAAACTCAATTGTTATAAAAAATGATTGTTAGAGAAATATTTGATTATGTCAGATAACTTATCAAACACATCGAATCTTAATAAAAGATGTTTTTGTGTGAAACGTGATATGCTTGGCATGTCAACTGTTGAGTATTATTGAAACAACTCCACCCGGCTGGTCCACCATTTTTTGTTTGGAAAACCAAAACCAAACAAATAATTTGACAAATGCAGCCAAAAAGATAGTGAAATAGATGTATGTATAGTTTGGTATTTAGCATGGTGGTGGACACATATCACATGGCTTCCTAGTTCCTACACAATGACTAGACGTAGGAATCGAAAGTAATGGCAGAGTCGAATTTTTTAAAATTAAATAACGAATTAAATCTATAAAGAAGTCGAAAAAAGCTTAATATCTACTATATATAAACATATAATTATAATTTTATACGAGTGAATTCGTAAACGCCCAATCGGGCCTACCTGTCTAGCTCTTCCCCTGATTGGAAGTGCCAAAATGTCTTTTTTATATCACAATCAACATATTTCTTTTGTATTAAATTTTTGTTTGTTATAGTTTATCAAAATAGGGAGGAGAAAATTGAAAAGCATTGTTACATTCTAAATTAATATTTTGTATATAATCTATTACAAACAAAAAGTTTGAACTAAAATTACTTGACTTGGTCGAATTCGTAATCAAGTGCACTATACTTTTATAACTAAAAAGTATATAATATTTGGTACTAAAAAATTTGAAAAAAATAATTAAAATTCAACAGTACTTTAGGATGGGCCAAATGAAATAAATGACCGACTAAACCCTCTCTAATCCCACAGGATTATGATTATTATAATATGAAAGTCAACTCAATTTTATACAAATTTAAATATTTAAAAATTGCAAAAGCACAATAAAACACTACTATTATCTAATAAAATACTAGTATTGTCTTTCGCTATGCATATTTCAGAAATATTTATAAGAATCTTTCTTTTCTCTAATAAAAGAAAGAAAACTTGACTTTCAAAATACTACTAATAATAATAATTTAGCGAAAAAATTAAATCTATCATATAACATGCGGGTTCATGATAATCTTTTTTCCAAACCCTATATATGTATTAACATATTCATTAAATATCGATAGATAATTTAACAGTAAAATTAGTTGTTATCATATTAAATATTGATTTAAAAATCGTTATATAAATTTAAAAATTTTAAATCTTAATTCTGTTTTGATATACATATTATTTTAAAGAGAAGTGGAATACATGAAAAAGTCCTTTTTTTTTAATTTAGCTATACGTATAATAAATATTTTTAATGGGTTTGGCTTACACCTTGCATTGGTAGGGTGTTTGGCATTTAATATTTATGGAGTGGTCCATAAGGAACTCCTATAGTTTTGCTTTGCTTGAAGAAATTTTTATATATATTTTTTTGGATTCTAATTATAAGAAGTACAATCAAACTTATATTTTAGACAACATGAAAAAGAAAAAAGGAAACGACAACACAAAGCTTTCAAACTAATTATGAGGAAAATCTTAGCTACCTAATCCCTTGTTTTATTTTAGTAGGCGATTTGATATGTAATTCGGAATTATAATTTCAAACTTTAAATTTTTTAAAAATAGAATTTGAGATTTTAAATTATATTGTCATTTAAAACAATAAATTAATCCATAAGTTTATACTTTATAATAGAGTAATCATTATTTTATTTTATTTAAAAAAAGAAAAAGAAGAAGATAGACTGTATGAAGAGAGAGGATATTAGAGAATAGTTTGTTACCAATATTATTTAGTGTATTTTTGTAAAATCACTTGTATTTAAATGTATGTAATTACAAATATCCATTTATAAAAAAAGATGAAAATATATGATTTATTAACGTGTTGAAATTAGGATATTTTGATTTTTTGATTATGAAGTAATAGTTTAATATTGTATCATGCATAGGAGTTGTGGATTTTTATTTTCATATTTGTGGGGTTTTATATAAGTTTATTACAAAAAAATATAATTTAAGAAATTTAAATTGCGTGATCAAATAAAACTTTAAATTTGAAGTAATCTAATTTTAAATCATGTCCAAACGAAACCGAAAATTGCTTGGTTATGAGAAAATGTATTTTCCCCTAAATAAAATGGAAAGATAGTTTCCCTAGATTTCCACAAAAGGTTTCATGAAAAATGTGAAAAGTAAAAGTAAAAAAAATAATTCTTTTTACTTCTTTTATTCTTCCAAAACTTGAATGTGCTATGATCAAGCTTTTTTTTTTTTTTATGCTGCTTGTACTTATTGAAGCACAGTCAAGTGTATATTTAGCAAATTTCTAATGTTTTTTTATTTCCCTTTTTGTGCGTGCTTACTTTCTAAATTCTTTTACTATTTTGTTGTTGACAAATTATGGTTAGAAGATTTAAAAAAAAACTTATGGAAAAGAGTATATAAGTAAATAATACTTCCTTTGTCCCTATTTAGTTGTCTACTTTAGAAATATCACATATATTAAGGCACCAATAATTATTATAGGTTAATTATAATTTTATTCTTAACATAAAATATTATGCAACTCTATAAGTATAATAAATGTATTTTTTGCTTAAAAAAAGCATGCATTACAACTTATTAGTAGTAGAAATTTTCTAAAATAAAATAAGGGCATATTAAAAAAAAAATTATTTTTTTTTTAATTTATTAAAATACACAAGTAAATAGAGATAAATATAAAAATAAATATGAACAAGTAAATAGAAATACAGAGAGTAATAATATGTTTATTTTGTTAAGAGAGTTGTTGTTGCCCTTATTTTAATTATATACTCATTGAACAGTCATATGTTTGAATATGATTGAAGTGCCATTAATGAAGGAGACTTTTCTTACTTCTAAACTTATTACTTTCTCTATCCCTATTTAATTATCCACTTTAAAAATGATATACATATTAAGATACTAATTATTAGCATAGGTAGTTATAATTTTATCCTTAATTTAAAAAATTCTGCAACTCCCCAAGTATAATAAATATATTTTCTAGTTCCGAAAAACATGTATTACAATTTAGTATACTAGAAATTTTCTAGAATTAAATAAAGGCATATTAGAAAAAAAATTATTATTTTTTTCTTGATTTGTTAAAATGAATAAGTAAATAAAAATAAATATAAAAGAAAATATGGACAAATAAATAGGGATCGAGTATTACTTATTTTAATACTTTACTAACTCTTTCTCTATCTACACTTTTACTCACTCACGTCATACTATTGTTATTAAATTAGTGGTTCATTTTATTAAAATTATTCTTATTAATTTTAATTTTTTAATTATTATTATTACTATATATTACTCCTTAATGATAATGATATTACTAAAGAAACATAATAAATTTCTTATGATTCGCGGAAATGAACAAATTTCATCCACAAACTAATACTGAGATACTCATTAAGAGATCAAGATATATCAAATTCTTTTTGACTTCAAGAAGATTCACAAATCATTTGATGGATATCAAGTCTAAATTATTTTAGTTTGAGAATTACGTCATTAACAATCTCCGAATCATGAAAAAATCTTAATAAATGAATACATTTATACCACAATGTTTATTAATAAAACTATATTTTATTAAACTACATAAAAGTTAAATTACCTAAAAACAATAGTACTATTTTCAATTTTATATACTCTAGTTAGTTAGATTATTATAATAAGAAGAGTCATGTCTTAATTTTTTTATAAAACATGGTAAAATCAACCATGAAGTATGTCATATAACACAGAGACATATCTTTAATTTGATAATAATTGGCCTCTCTCATATTAAACGTGTGACAATTATTTAATTAAAAAGTACACAAGGTTTAACATTAAAAATCTATACAATTGTGAAACACGCGAAGCTTTTGACTTTTCTTTTGATACTCTAATATAAGTATTATATACTCATACTGATTGATTACTGTGTATTATCTTTTTTCGAAACAAATTTATTATCATTTGCTTTTTCTAATAAGATTAGATAGTGCTGCCTGCTTTATTCCTTTTTTACTCCCTCCATTTTAAATTTATTTTTCTCACTTTCCATTTTTAATCCTTTTATATTTTTTCTGTCTCAATTAATATGACATAACTTAGATTTTAAAATTTAAGCAAGTCTTTTTTTTTCCAATAATTTTTTATGTATCATTTAAGTATTTGTATTGTCAATTATTATAACTTATTATACCTTTATGTAATTTAAAAATATATAAATTTTATTTGAAAAAATAAAAATTTTATATATAAATTTCTAATTAAACTTAAATTATTTAATTCTTAAATTAAAGAGTATCTTTTTCTTTTTGACTTTTCCAATTCTAACTTTTAGTTAAAGTTTATTTCTTAAATTTTATGTTAAATAAAAAGAAGGCAAATAAATGATTTCTTATCTACTTTTCTTTTTTTATGGTATAAAATCAAATATCATTTTGAATTATTCGACGTAATTATAATGCATGTCCACAAAATTAAATTAAAAAGTGTTTTTCTTTTCTAAATTCATATCTAAATCAAATTAGATTATTTTTTTTTAGACGGAGCGAGGGAGCGAGTTTTGTTTATATTTATTTAAAAAGGGAAAAAGGCTCAAATATGCCATTGAATTTTAAGAAAATGCTCAATTATGCCATCAGTTAAAAGTTTGGCTCATGTATGCCATTACCGTTAAAGAAAATGCTCATTCATGCAATTATTTTTAAACGATAGTTTTGCAAAACCATTTGACACGTGTTCAATTATAATTCGGCCACGTCATCAAAATTTTTAATTAAAAAATCATAATTGTGAGGAAAAAAAATTGATGACGTGGCTGAATTATAATTGGCCATGTCATCAATTTTTTAAATTAAAAAATTAAAATTCTGAATAAAAATTGACTTATTTTTTAAAAATTTTTTTGATTAAAAATTTGATTACGTAGCCGAATTATAATTGTCCACGTGTTAAAAATGGTTTTGAACCACCGTTAAAAACTAATGGCATGAATTTAACGATAATAGCATAAATAAGCCAAATTTTTAATTAATAATACAAATAAGCTTTTTCTTCTTAAAGTTCGATAACATATTTGAATGTTTATCTCTTAAAAAAAGAAAAAGAAAAGGTGTCTGGATAGCAATTTACCTACTGGCAAAGGAAAGTAGCAGGAAGTGGGGGCTTACATTCTAATCTTTTAACATAACAATGGAGAGAAGAGAGAAGAGAGAAGAGATAAAGTATTGAATGATATAGTGACAGTGTCTCCATCTCTTTCACTGAATCAATGCATATATACATATACATATATATGTGTCTTCATCATCAGAGTCTCCATTTCTAAATTTTAACAAAACTCAGCACTTTCTCCTTTCCCAAACCACCTCTTTCCATTTTGTATTCTTTTAGTATTAGTATTAAAGTTGGACCACTTCTTTTTTTTTTTTTTTTTTTTGCTTTCACCCAACTGTACTACTTTTTTCTTGCTAATACTACCTCTTTGCTTCCACTAAGGAGGCAAGTATTTTACTTGTCTACTCCTCTTCTTGAGTGCTCCTTGATTGCAAACACTTATTATGGACTTATGAGTTGTCCTTTTTTTTTTTTTTTTAAATGACTGGGTTTTCAATAATATTTATCAATTACTAATTTATATCTGGTTGTGTGTTATGGAGGAAAAGTAAAACACTAGTACATTTTTGGGTGTTAATAGGGGGGGAAAATGGAGTCATGGAGCTATTTTTCAGGGGGGAAGGGTTTTGTATCAGAGGAATCAGTTTCTGTTAATGATGGAATGGGGAGAGTGAAAAATGGAGTTATGGGTTGGGAATTGAAGACCCAAAGTAGCTATGGAATGTGTTCAACTGATAATCAAGGATTTCATGAATTGGGTTCTCCAAATCTGATGAGAAAACCCATGTTTACTGACCAAATGAGAGATGGTTTTACTAGTAGTAAGCACTGGGGTGGAGGTGGTGGTAGTGTATTTGGTGCATTTTCTGGGGAAGATAAATCTAGTTCTAAACTATCAAGCTCAGCTGTGGATTCCATTTCTAGAGACTCATCATTGATTGATTTGAAACTTGGAAGATTTCCTGATCATCATGTAGATGGAAATATTTTCAAATCTGCCAAGAGTTTGTCAAGCTCTACTTCTGCTGAGTCAATTCTTCCAGCTAAAAGAATGAGAGCAGGAGGTTTGAACTCCCACAAACCATTTTGCCAGGTTCAAGGTTGTGGCAAGGATCTCAGCCCCTGTAAGGACTATCACAAGAGGCATAAAGTGTGTGAGGTTCACTCAAAGACTGCTAAAGTTATCGTAAATGGCATCGAGCAGCGGTTTTGCCAGCAATGTAGCAGGTACTATTGTGTCTGAATTCTAAGTTTTGCAAGTGCAATCAATCAATACTAGTTCTAAAATATTCATTTAGATCCATTGTGAACTATATATAATCTCTTTTAGAGCATACTCTTTCAACCTTTGTGAATAATTTGATTGATCATAGCATCTTTATTTGCAATTCTTAGCTATTGCAGCTCAAGTTAATCAGTCTTACTACTTTACTTGTAGGTTCCATCTACTGGCTGAGTTTGATGATGGCAAACGTAGCTGCAGGAAGCGTCTTGCAGGTCATAATGAGCGTCGAAGGAAGCCCCCTCATACTGGTATGCACTCAGGCTGATTCAGTTATTTTGCTTTGTAGAAGTAGTTCTTAATTTTGCATATTATAGTTTTCCTCTCTAATATGGAAGTTACTAAGATGCATAACAACTCATTTTCTAGACTATATCCTTGTATTTCGTTTTTTGATTGGTACATTTTATCGCAAAAAACAGCACCTAGAGTGTACTGAAATCTGTCCATGATTGAAAGACTTAATCTCTTATCTATGTTGAAGGGAATCAATTATGTAAAACAAGGTATCAAAAAGCCAAGGATTATAAAAATCTAGTATTTGTATCATTGCTCTCATTGAAAATTCTGCCCCCTGTCCACATTCCACACTAAGCACATAGGAGCAGTACCCACAGTTCTTTCACCTCTGCTTTCTCCCCCTTGTGGTTATCTACTTTAGGTTGCTTGGCATGGCCACTCCACTTTTTAAAAATTGATAAACATACACCAGATTGCCAGGATACAGAGCAATGCAGAAACATGAGTCTCTCACTGTTTTTCGCACTTTAATATCCACTGTCTGCAAGTGATGATCCCCAATCCATGTGGTTTGTCTTGAGTAAGACTTAATTTATGCTAAGCAATCTAAGTAAAAGATACCACTTTTGGTAGTGCTTTGTGTTTACTGGATTCTCTAGGCTACTGATTCTTTCTGTCAATTCTAAATCGAACACACTGTCAAGGCCTATACTCCCTCCATTTCAATTTGGTTGTCCTACTTTTCTTTTTAGACCATTTAAAAAAGAATGTCTCTTTCTTTTTTTAACAATTCTTTAATTCCAACTTCCAAAATGACATGTTTAATACCACAAGATTCAAAGGCATGTTGATACATTTGACATATCTTTAGCTTAAAATCACAAGATTCTAAAAGTCTTCTTTACTTTATTCAGAAATCACATGAAAGAAGTTACTTAAAAAGATTTAGAGTATCTTCATATCCATGCAAATATAGCAAAAGATAGAAAATAATTGATGTTGAAAATTCTTATAGGTGATACCAAAAAGAAGAGTAATGCTTATTTGAGAGAGAACCAATAGAGTATTATTAGAAAATTCCCAGTGTTAGATAATCCTAACTACAGAGTATTGAAATATTATCGTCCTAAATAGGGCATTTATAATAATGAGGATTCATACATCCGTTTCCGACAAACTTGGGTTTGATGCATGGTTTTGGAAATATTTCGAAAAGCTAATCATAAGTTCTTCTCTCCATCAAAACAATAAGGTGTTGTGGTTGTTGTACATCAAATAATGTTTCAGTTTTTAAAAAAGTTATTATACATCAAATAATATAAGTTTACCTCATTTCAACATTGCTAATTTGCTATATATCATGGATTTTATGTAGAAGGTAGTGTTAAAAGGGTTTAAAGAATGACAAATGTCATACTCAATATGGATGTTTGTAGCATTAATTGTTTTAAAAGAAAACAATGCCAGTTTTGTATATGCAATAATTTGTAGAAACTTTCTTTCAACAAATAATATTTGAAAAATTCTGATAGTTAATATTTTTGAATTATCGTTATAAACTTCATAATTTATGTTTATTCACACGCTATGATTACAACTTCTCAATCAATCAACTATTCATCAATTCCAATTAGTTGGAGCTGTCTATATAAATCTCCTGTTTCATGCTGCCCTGTATGGTTGATTTTATTCCGATATCTATAGTCCTTTTTTTGTTAAAATGTTTGCTTAGGGTGTATTTGGTAAATTTTTTCCAGAAGACATTTTCCAAAAGAAACTTTTTTTCAGTATCCAACACTCCAAAATTTGAAAACTATTTCAAGTGGACTATCAGTGAAAAACATAATCAAAGAAAGATGTTTAACATATTTTACAAGAAAAATAGTTTTTGGTGTTCTATTTTTTTTCCTTAGAAAATATTACCACTATTTTACAATGTTTTCCTTCGACATACCAAACATATAAAAAATTATACACTACTGAATAACTCTCTAACCAGATTGAAATATTCCTGACAAGCGCTAGACCTCATGTAACTGTAACAACAAGGAAGCTGTAATTCCAACTAGATGAATCATTTGACTTCATTCTATTTGTATTTTGTTAAGCTCGTATTAATGTCAGATTGTAGGTCGTCTGGAAGGTCTTCCTCTATGTGATTTTAGGTCTGTGTTATCCTCATTAACACATTTAATCATCAGTGTCACACCTTTGAATAGGTGCATAAGGAGATCTCTTTAGGATATGAGCAAACCATGTCAAGCTACGTTTTTTCATTTTATCCTCCATGTGCTTGCACCTTTGTCGGATGTGATCATATTTTATCTTGTGCAATCTTGTATGATTGTTTGTCTATCTCAATACTTTATTTTAGCAATATTCATCTTGTAGATATATTGGACTCTGTAAGTCCAAAATTATCTCCTAAAAATATTGTTGCTTTACAACAATGCTAGTCTAACAACTATTCTTTTCTCGTAATACGCCTACACTTATTTATTTCATTTATCATATTTTATTATATGTGTTACATCTTCATCGATTATGCAATTATACGGAAGACCGACATGTTTATGAATTGATCAACATTTAGGTACCACAAATCTTTTAACTAGCTAAATTCTAGTGCATATTAAACCTATTTCTTAGTAAGATGTGCTTTACTTTTTAACTTACCATAAGAAATACATGCTTAATTTTTAAAACTAATTTGTTGCACAAGTTTATAATCCTTTCATAACATTCCCTTTATGGCATGTTGAATTCAAGAGTTTCATGTTCTTTCAAGTGAATTCTGTACTACAAGTCTTTGATGTTTTTCTATTGTTTTACAAAAAAATTTTAAAATAAAATAAATTTATCTGTACGGTATCATAACACTCTCCAGGTTTTGACAGGTACCAGATTTCGTGGAACTTCTTTTGCAACGTCATCCTTTGCATGCCAAGACATACTTAGTAGCCGCTATCTGCATCAGCCTAAATATGAGATGAGTGACTGGTATAAGAATGTAAAAGTTGAAGATGGTGTTGATTATAGCCCTCAACTTGCCATGCCCTTTACAAATGGACAGTTGCAACCAAAATCTCATTTTACATCATATCATGCCAAGAAAGGGTGTCATTCTTTCCATGATGGACTACCTGCTGTAACAACAAGCAGAATTAACGAGAGTACCAACTCATCTCTGCATGATATGCGAGGATCAGATTTTGTTTCCCCTTCTCTGTTCCACACCACCTCTACTGGTTCTGAAGTCTTGCATGCTTTGGACACATCTTCCATTCAGGGGCTATCAGGGATATCAAATTCCAGCAATGCTCTCTCTCTTCTGTCATCTCAATCACAGGGCTCGTCAAATCATTCCACTGTTTTTTCCACTTCTCGCCCCCTCATTCAACCAAACAATAATTACAATGTGACTCAAGCATCTAAAAATGTTCTGGGACTTGGTCCTCAGGCTTCAGCAGGTAGAATGTCCAATACATTCAATTCATCTGGGGTCAATTCTGCAGAAGGTGGACTGGACCAGATGATATTTCCTAGCAACACTTGTGCTATCAATCGCGTCATTCAAGGATCAGATTTGGTGAACCCTAAGAATCAACTTTCTTGTGAAGATGGACCTACTATTGATTTGCTCCAGTTGTCATCACAACTTCATCGTGTGGAGCACCAAAGGTTTTCCGTTCAAGTGAAGCAGGACGGCAATGCTTTTCCCGGTCTCAGAATCACTTGAGCAGGTAGAAAAATGTGCTGCTCTATCACATGTTTTGCTCAACTCTGTCACATGTTTCAGTCTGGTGATTACAGAAACTTCTTTTTTTTTTAGCTTCATTAGTTATAATCCTTGCTGTTATTTTGCCCCAAGTCTTTGTAAACTGGATCAATAATCAGTTTCTTGTCACATTCTTAGATTTTCACCTACACTTCTTTTTCACATTTGTTGGGATTTTCCAATGCATATGCACCTCTATGTTACCTTCTGAAGCTGGACTGTGATGGTGTCAGGTTAATTTTTTTTTGTCAACTTCCAATAATGGCTGATCCTATTTAAATAGTGGATGTTCCATATCGATGCTTATGTTTTGCAACAATGCAGCTCCCTAGGTTCAAATTGCATGAAGTAATCATGCCTTGTTATGTTGCCTTGCCCTAAATGACACTTGATGTTTGCAGATGCAAAGATCTGGATTAATATCAAAATCGGTGGGCGTTGAACTGCTGGAGTGTGCAGCAACTCAATGAAGAAGCACACACCTTTCGCAGCTTTACAGAGGTGGAAGTATCAGGGAGCAAGTCTTTGTAATCTTGATGTTCACGTCTTGTTTGCTCCTTTTTGGTTTTTATTTTCCTCATTTGATATTGTGTGATAACTGTTCCTCATGGTGCTGTCTCATTAAATAATAATGTTTTTTCTTTCTCTTTGACAATTAACAATAATCATGACTTGTATGTCTGAGTTAATCTGTGTAGTACTACTTTTTATTGCTTTGTTATGGAATAGTTGCTCAAGTGTTTCATGAACAACGTAGTGAAATGGTTGTAGTCATTATAAAGAGTGCATCATTTCTTTTAAAAGTTCAGCCCTGGAAACCTCTTTGCCTCAGACTTGTTGCAAAGAGTATATGTAGTAAATAATGTTATGCATGGCAACTAAGGATGAGCACAAACAGTGGAAACAGGTGTGATAGTTATTTATATGATAATTATAGTGACGTTAAAGTATCAGAGAATCAATTTCTTCTATCATATTCACTATATTTTGAGTTGAAATCGCGGTTCTCATGAAGGTTATAACATTGTGTGATCTACACTCTGGTTTGATCTCCAAAATAGCAATAGCAATAACCTTCATCAATGAAACTATTCCACAGTACTCCTTTTATTCCGGGGCACATTCTGATCACTGTTTATATGTTTGGTATTATTCTGTAAATCCGAACTATTTAGGCATCGTTTAGTAGAATGTATAAAATAATGCTAAATAGAGTGTAGCATTAGTAATGTTTGTGTTAATTATGATTGAATTAGTTGTGCAGAACTCGATTATGAGAAACGCAAATGATATTAATTGATACAGAGAAGTAACAACAAAGTCGTTGTAGTATAGTGGTAAGTATTCCCGCCTGTCACGCGGGTGACCCGGGTTCGATCCCCGGCAGCGGCGCTAATTTATTTTTGAACTCATTTATATTATTTAAAAAAATGCATCTTCCTATTATTATAAACTACTCTCTCCGTCCGGTATTGTTTGTCAATAGTTTTTATTTTTAGAGCCAAACTATAAAAATTTTGACTAACATTTTAAAAATATATTTTTTCATCATATTAATATGCAAAAAATTATAATTTATAGTACTTTTCAAATAGTTTTTAAATATTTAATATTTTTATTTAAAATATCAAATTAATATTTTCTTAATTTAACTTTAAAAATTAGTCATTTTCCATTTTTAAAAAATTCACAAATAAAAGTGAGGGAGAGAGTACTTTATTACAAAACGTCTACATCCTTTTTACTGTTTTAACAATGTTGCTATTATTATTCCTAAATTGACTGCCTACTCAATTTATTTAGGCCGGTCCCAATGTGATGATTTTTCTTAGGCCAACCTGTCTTCTCTTTAGACTTTTCCACTCAGAAACTTAGCTCTATGCCAAATATTATGGAAACATCGAGTTTGAGGGAACAAAGAACAAAAGACAACTTGCTAAGGAATATGCTTCTAAAATCTAATAGCAGCCGGCAGCTCAAAAATGTTGTAATGGCTTTTCAATTGAATTAAATTACATAAATATTGTCAACTCTCCGAGCATAACAAGACTAATAAGAAACCTTACTGCAAAATATAATTTTTTTAAAAATAAAACGACAATGATTGATTGATATTCGTCTATTTTGAGCTACCATTAGGTAATTTGGCAGCAGTGGTTGTCGATGGATTGAGCTCGTCCCATGCTTCAATCCATGTGATCATGGCATCAGCCAGCTTGTTAAAGTAATCATCGACCTTGCCAAGTTTTGCTTTCACTTGTTTTGAGAGTTCAAGGTAACATTTTTTGACAGAGGTGCAGTCCTTTGGAAGGGCAACAGATTGGAAGAATGGGATCAACTCCTCTTGCCAGTAAATACCTTTGTATTCTTTCTTTAGGTTCACAAATGGATTGCTGGCTTTGCTGTGCCAAATGTATGGCAGACCTGTCTTCACTCCCAATCCTAAGTGATCACATATCACCTATACAACAACACGAATGTTTTAAATTATTAACTAATCAATTCAATTATATCACAATATGTTTGTAAGTTTAAATCATGGATCCGCCTCTAGACAGTATATAATACTATACCTTGATGCACCATCCAGCCCACATGTCATCGTAGCGTCCAATAGGCTGTCCATCACCCATGAGTCCAAAATACATAGCAGGGCCAATCAACTCACGATCAAATGCCAAGTTCATACCACACATGGGGAAGAGAGTTCCCTTTGGAATCGTCATAACAGCATCAACATACCTATAGACAACAACAACAACGCAAAGTTAGGAGCCACATTCACGAGTTAACAGGATGACTGTGTTTGCTACCTGGTGTTTCTTTCAAGAGGCTTGACAAGCTGGGTAGGTGCATCATAATCAGGAATGTTAAGCCAAAGACCATGTGAAACTGCAGTTGGTACACCTTCACGGAGACTGAAAGGGTACCCACGGACAAAATCCGCGCCATCTCTGTAGGGATCGTACAAAGTGTTGAAGAAAAATGGAGTCGATGGACACAACAGATTCTTAATGTGTTGTTCTAGAGCATTAATTTCTTTGCCAGTTGGGTCTTTAGCTACCTGTGTTTACAAATCAATAACAAATACATTCATTAACATTGAGATCTCATCATGTTATTTTAATGCCCTTTTCACATTTGAGATATTAGTAAGAACAATTACTTTAGCATTATATATTAAAAATCAAAATCTCTGAAATGTAGGTTAATAGATCTCGATTCTCGCACCGGAAAAACAGGAATAGTAAATCCAAAACAGAGCATTATACTAATACCCATAAACATACTAGCAAGATAATGAAATTCGAATCAAAACCCAGTTATAATTTACAAAATTCAGCAGAATTAAATTGGGTAAGTAAACTTACAAAGCAATCGTCGTCAATGGTGTATATGTATTTCTTCTTAGAGACCATATAACCAAAGCAACGGCAAGCAGAATCCTTGAAAGAGATGCAAGAAGCCTTAGGACCCAGAATTTTGTTAATATCATTACGATTATAAAGCTCGTAATCAAAGCCTTCAGGGACCTTAATGAGCTTAGAAGGGTCACCGTCTTGAACAATGATAAGATGGTAGGGCTGAAAAAAGGGTCTCCACATCTCCAAGAAATCAAGGTTTCTAATAGTGGGAATCACTATATCAAGCTCATCTTTCAAAAGAGGAGTTGAAGAAGGAGAAGGCTTAGCCATTTTTGTGTAGAGTAAATTGGAGCGTTTGTGAAGAATGAGTAAATAGAGAGGGAGTTTATATAGAAGAAGAGGAATTAGGAATGAAATTTAAAGGGAATGGGGGTGCGGTGGCACATGATGCAACTTCTCATTGATTTACTCCCTTGTTAAAAAAAAAATGGGTCAAATACATATACGAGTCTCTAAATTTATTAGATTGTTACCATTAGATTTTTTAAATATTATTTTTCTATTGAAGCATTGAGTCATTTATAATTTGTTTCTTTAAAATTTAAACACGATTAATTGATGTGGAATCAGATTTTGTGAGAGCTATTGATAGATGTTACATATTGTTGTAGAACTCATTAGTCTAATTGATAGTGAAAATTTCGAGAATAATTATGTTTAAAATGAACAAATTATAGTGGTTCAATGATTTAATAGAAAATAATATAGTTGAGATATCTAAGAAAAAATTCTACAAATTTAGAGATATGAATATGAAATCGGTCAATAAAAAAATTTTAAAAAAAAATCATTCTTGCCATAAAAAAAAGAGATCATCTTTTTAACACACATGAACAAAAGAAAATAAATTATATAGTACTTTTTGATAAATGAAAGAATTTTCGTTTTTCACTCTTTTTTGCTAGTATTACTTGTAACTTGTAAAGTTAGAAAAAGGAGTCAATACACCCCGCGGAATACGCAATTTTATTGTTCTTTAATTAAATGCTACTTGTGAATTAATCTATTTTTAGTTTTATTTTACTTGGTCGATATTATATTTATGTTTGAACTTAATATATTTAGTAGTATAATATTTGAAAACAGTAAGTATTAAATTTGATCAAACCAAGCAAATATGTGTCATTCATATTTGATAATTGAGCTAAAGGTAGAAAAACAATTCAATAATCGATCAATATTCGTGGACGTCCATGTGAGTAGTGGAAAGCGTTTTAGATCCTATGAAATTTTTTTTAATACGAATTTAAAATAATCAAATTTTAATCTGTATATCAGATACAAACGAAGTAGAAGTGCAATTGATTTGGTTAAGGCGCAATTAAAGCGTAGTACTAGGTTCGAAACATGAAACGTAAAGGAGGGGGCACGTGCAAAGACCGGCACTAGAGAAGGGGACGTTAATTGGGCTCGATCATCGAGGTGGGCCGGCTATTAGTGTTTTTGCTTTTTGGAATCTATAAAGAAGTTGTGGGCTCACTAATCATGGGCCCGACTACACGTGGCAAACATCAAAAGATTTACAAATCAAAATCACTCCAATTAAAATTTCAATTTTTTGAATTTGTATTTCAAAAATTCATACAATATGAAATTGATTTTTTTCAAATTTCCAAATGAAAACATTGGACAAAAGTAGAGATAAACATAGTGAAATACTTTTCTTTTTTCATTACGAATGAGTTTTTCTTCTTCTTATAAGAATCACAATATATACGTAATCATACAAATAAATAATGTCGTTATTATAGTCATTATTTTTTCATTTTAATTTATTTAATTTATTTTAATTTAATCCAAAATTTATTTTCGAATCTTTTCTATCAAAATAACCTTTAGACTTAGAGTCTCAAAAAGATATGTAATAGATAGATTTAATTTTATAATCTTAAATATGTAAAATAAAAATTAAAAAGTTTGATCAAATAAAAAAAGTAGTAGTACTTATTTAATATATAGAAGAATAAATGGAAACATAGGAGCTTGATATATGGGGGTTTACCTAAATTTGTTTGGACTAAAATATAGGCACCGACACCTTTGTGTTTTATTAGCCACCGACGTAGCAAGTAATCTTACCAACAAACTTCGTAAATTTCTGCACAATATCGGCAGGTAATATTAATAATGACAAAAAAATTGTCTTTTAATAATAGTACAGTTACGTCGGGAGGGTGATAATTTATATGAATGATTTAGAATTAATTTGCGTTAAATTTTAATATCTTGTGAGTTGAATTTGTCATATGAGATTTTCTAATACGGTTTATATTATTATTTTTTTGTTTTTAAAAATTCATTAATAGTGGAGGGTTAAAGGTACTGCCTTAACCTAACCTTTGTATCATAAAAATATCAAGTACATGGAGGATATAGAGCTTTGCCTCTGGAGCAAAATGAAGAATGAGACATTCCATTCTTATGTACCTATAGTTATAAACATCATAAGACATGGGAGGATAATAATCCATCTAATATAAAGGTTGAGTTGGATAAAATGAGTGGGATATTGGACAAAATAAAAAGAGTTGTAGCAAACTCCATACGTGAGAACTACAAACATCAATAAACACAAAATAAGTTTTGCTTTGGCCTGATTCTGAATTATGGGAAACGTTGTTGACCAAGCTTCACCATGACATTGACGTTACTAGGCAGTGACTATAAATCATATTACATAGCATGACTTTTGGTGACTTCTCCTATGTTGGCTAAGTGATCAGCCTAGTATGATTTGCAATCTATTACACAGTGAGAGATTTTAACCAATGCACATAAAATGTTCACTACAAAGTGTTTGTGTTCACCCGAGAGATAAAAATTATAGCTACTACAAATCATCACGAAATTTCAAAAAAAGAAGAAAAAACAACATACAAAAAATTGAACTAACTCATAACCTGGCCAAGAAAAATTGAATATATAAGCATACAACAGATTCCCGCCGCACTATACATGTCAGGACAAATTGCATAAATATAGATCAGTTTCACTTATTTACATTATTCTTTATTATTTTTAAAATCTCTAAAAAAATTTATTTTTTATATATTCAAGCCAATATTTAATATATTCAAGCTATATATTAATATATCGGAGAAAATTTTTAATATATCCAACTTATATATTAATGTATCAAGACAATATTTTACGAACTATTATAGTGTTTTAAGTAAGAAAAAAAATTAAGCACTTTTAGACACTCATTCATAAACCAAAATAATAATAAAAAATAAGACAGAAATCATCCAAACACATGCTTTTTTAAATAGGAAAATATATCTGAAATATATTTGAATTTTGATCAAAATTATTATAACGATTTCAAATTTTAGAAAGGACCTTTTACCCTTACACTATTTAATAGTGTATTTTAAAGGTACATATGTATCCACATGAACATTAAAAAAATTGCATGATTATAAATAGTGATGTGTCCATATGGACACATATATACCTTTAAAATGCACAATTAAATAGTATAGAGTAAAAGATCCTCCATAAAATTTGATATCCTCACAACAATTTCGACCAAAACTAAAACATTTTTCGAACCCTTTTCTCTTTTAAATATTAGAAAAAATTTATATAATTTAACTCATATTAAAAGTATATCATTTATTTTAATCACATACATTTGTTTCATTAAGTCATACTATATTCCAAACATTTCTTACTTTTTAGGTGATCAATTGATGTAAAAATTATCGACAAGTAACACTAACAGTATGGGAAAAAATTTCTTGAACACATTTTTGTAGCAAACTCATGAATTAATAATTCTTAATAGTTATCCCCATTATTCTCCTACCATTTAGTTTTACTTGTTATTTTAAATTTCGCGAAAATTAATTTAATTATTCTTTAGAGCTAAATTAAGTATTTTAAATTCAAATGTTTAAAAATTACTTTAAAATATTATAAATTTAAAATATTTTTAAGTCGGTGCATTTTTATAATGTTTAAATAAAGATTAAATAACTTTATTAAACACTTATTTTTAAATCAAAATAAGACAAAAATCATCCAAATATAGATGTGAAGTAGCAAATACCAATCCTACTCTGCACATTCTCCGAAGAATGAATGTCCTTAATCTATTAACAAAAATCTTTTTGTTACTAAACAATTTATGACCGTTAAATATTAAAGTAACGGTACTATTTTATATGACCGTTGTCTCTTCTTAATTATTTTTCCTATATAAATTTGATTTTACTTGTCAGAAAAATCTATATAAAAAATCTTACATTTCTTTCACACTACAAAAACTCTTCTTCTTCTCAAGTTCTGTCTGTCTCTCATCGAGTAATTGGAATTCAAGTTTCAACTGCTCAATTTTCGTTGTGTTTCGTCAAATTTGGTACAATCGTTTCATCTCTACATTATTTTTCTCTCTCATTTGCTTAATTAATTTCCTAACAATGTCTGCATCACCCAGTAATAAACGATTAAAATGTAAGCGTGTTCATGATGAAGTTGGCTCAGATATTGAAAGTTGTGATAGTAATGCTGTACAATTCAAAATTGATCCTAATACTGGAGAACAATTTAAATATTGTCAAAAACGTGACAGTTGGGAACTAGCTAAATTTATAATGGCTGAGTCACTTTATAGTAAGAGTTTCACTGATTCTCTAGAAAAATATATTCAAATTTTCTACTTTCCCGCTGAATATTCAGAAGAAATTGATCGTGCTGAACTTGTTAAATTGTTATGTGTTGAATCAATACTTTATACTAGAAATTTCATAAAGTCTCTTCTAATTTATATGCGTATTGCTCATTTTCCAGCTTATAAGCCTATTCCTAGGAGAGTTATTATATCGGAAATCAGAAAACAGTTTTTTAAGTATCGAAGTCATCTTATTGAAAATTTTAAGTCTCTTTCTTGTAGTGTAGCTTTAGGTATTGACACAGCTCCTACCGAATGTTCAGGAATGGACATTGTATGCTTTACTGCTTATTGGATTGATGATAACTTTATTATGCAAAAACGGATTTTAGCATATCAAACAGGATTAACTGAGGAGTTTCGCGATGTTGATAAAATTATTGAGATGATGGCTAAATTGATGTATAGTTACAGTATAAATGATAGGGTATTTGCTGTTAATTGGAATTTAAAAAAGAAAGTGAGTGAGAATACTAATGAATCAGCTGTGCGAGAATTGAATCATAAAAGTGTTAGATGTGCATGTCAAATTCTGAATTCAATTGTTAGGGATGGAATTACTCATTTCGAATCTGAAATTAAGAAAATAAGAAGAGCGATGGGTTATATTATATGTTGTTCTTATAGAAATACTGAATTTAGCAAAAAGTGTGTAGCTGATAAACACATAATGAAATCTCAAATACTTGATTTTCCGACTAGGTGGAATACTACTTGTGAAATGTTGGTCCGTGCTTTGAAACAGAAAGCTATTCTTACAGAAGCTTTTAATGAAGCTATTGTTGCTGATGCTGCTGATGCTGATGAAATTAAATCTATAGATAATGATGAAGATTATGAAACTAAATCTATTGATGATGAATATGAAAAGACTGACATAAATTGGGATATATGTGAAGCGTTGGTTGATTGTTTGCAAAAGTTTTATAGTGCTGTTTCACATTTTTCTGGTTCTTATTATCCTACTTGTAATTCCGTACTTGTTTATTTGAGTGACATATCTTCGATATTTTTAAAATATAACGATAATCTTTTCTTTAGCGAGTTTTTGCCTGATATGAAAGCTGAATTTATCAAGCATTTTATCCCTGTACATCCTATATATTTACTTGGTGCGTTATTAGATCCTATGATGAGATTAGAGCATATAGAAATATCACTGAAATGTTTATATCAGAATTTGGATTTGAATTATAGTGAAAAAGATTTATGTTCTCATAAAGATGATTTATTGAAATTAGCTCATAAGATTTATTCAGGTTATGAAGTTGCAATTGAACCCAAACAGGCCCAAACGGCTCCTAGCTCTTCTGCTTCGTCATCATCTAAGCGTTTTCCAGGTTGTGAATTTTGGAAACAACAAGTTGTAATGTCACATGAATCGAAACGATCAGCTAATTCTAATGAGCTGAGTTTGTATCTGGAGCAACAATATGATATCGATGAGTCTGATTTTGATTTGTTGGCATGGTGGAAAGGGAACTCGAAGAAATTTCCGTTACTTTCAAGAATGGCACGTGATGTACTAGCAGTTCCTGTGTCTACTATTTCGCTAGACAAAGTGTTTAAACAGGATAAGGTTCAAATATGGGAGAAAGAGGACATATTGGGTGATGAATCGGTTGAAAGGACAGAGTGTTTGAAAGATTGGATTAGAGCAGAACGAAGAATGCAGGGACTAGAGGAGATAGACAAGGATTTTCTAGAGGGTTTTGAGATGGAGTTTGAAGGAAAATGTAACATGACAGATGAAGTTCCTGAGTTATGTAACATGACAGAGGCTGAAGTTATGGAGCATCTTTCCAAACTTGCTAATGAGCCATTAATGTAACATCTACTCTGTACTTGCTAAGAATTTCACTTGCCTTGTATCCAGTAACTTTGCAACAGCCTTTTTGGGCAATTATTTTAAATACATAAACTATGACATCTCATTATGACAAAAGAAAAGCTTTAGTTTTTATATATGTGCTTAGTAAAAATTTCATTCAACAAAGAAAAATTTCATTACAAGTCATGGAGTAGGCGTATGAATGAGGTGATTTGGGCCATGATGGGAGCACAAGCTACGGATCAAGGAGATTGTTCAAAGTTTAGAGGTTATATTCCTCACAGCTGTGAGAAAAAGCCTGTAATTGTTGATTTGCTGCCAAATACCCCTTATAACCAGCAAATTGCTAACTGCTGTAAGGGGGCGGCGTTTTAGCATCCATGGGAAAGGACCCTTCTGCTGCTCTCTCTGCATTTCAGATAAGCGTAGGCTCTGCTGGGAATACAAACACAACAATGAATGTGCTGATGCGAGTAGTACATTTTATACAAGTAAAAATTGGCCCTCCTTGAGAAGCTATAACCGATAAAGTGTAAATAAATTGTAGGAAGACACCGAGTGGAAAGGGAGTAAATGTTCCAAAGGCAGATCTGCAATGCATAAAACACATGTGTCCTATTAATGTGCATTGGCATGTTAAATCAAACTACAACAAGTATTGGAGTGTGAAGATGACCATCACAAACTTCAACTACCAATTCAACTATACACAGTGGACACTTGTCGTTCAACATCCAAACCTCAACAACGCGACTCAAGTTTCCAGTTTTTCATACAAGCCTCTCATGCCCAACCTATCAACTAGTAAGTTCCCTATCTCTTTATTTTGATTCATAAACCGTTCATCAGGCTGATGATATTTTAACTGTGCAGATGAGACAGCCTTGTTTTATGGGAGAAAGCCATATACTGATGCAAGCTGGAACAAACGGAAATGTGCACTCAGATTTAACAATTGAGAAGGATGGTAAAACAATTGCACTAAAGAAAAGTTGGGCTTTCCCTCAGAGGGTGTATTTCAATGGAAATCTGTGTGTGATGCCACCTCCTGAATCTTATCCATTTCTTCCAAATTCTGCCGGCACCATATAATCCAACTCTGGTTGTTCTGTTGTGGTAATTACTGATAAACAGGAATGTACTAATGAGTTATACAATATGCACAGATTTGTGAAGATTAATGAATCAAATCGTGCAAGACTTGAAGCATCGTTATGTTAAATGTGTGTTATCATATTCTGTGTGGTTTGCAGGCTATTACACAGTGGAGATTGCTCAATGCGCACAAAGTGCACATAACAGAGTGCTCACCTGAAGGGCAGAGGTTGTAACGGATGGGAATTTGGTCTTTTTATATGAACTTGACAAACCTTCCCGGATATAATATTTTAACACGGTATCAGAGTCAGATCCATCCTAATTTGTTGTTCACCGATGATGGCCCCCATTTAGAAGCGTTCACGCTTCAGTTGAAGTCTGGGTGTGCGGGAGACTATTAAGATGTCCCATATCCCTTTTGGTTAAGTTAGATCCAGATGTTATATCTTAACAATCATGGATCAAAAAAAAAAAAACTCAAATTAGGAAAATAAGAAAAGGTAGTATGACTTTTTAATTGTTCCATAAGAATTACTGAGAACTGAGGCGAATTTATCGAGCTTGGACACGGACTTTGAAATCAAATGGTATCCGTGAGTTTTCAGAGTCTGAGCTTCTGCAACAGCTATTGGGGCATCACTTTACACTGAATTGAGTCTATTTGATAGGTAAAAAAAAAAACAAAAAAAAAAACACTCATTCGTATATTATATGAAGATTAAAGATGTTATATGGGTAGCTGTATTATATTATGGCATGTGTTTTTATTGGCTTATTCGAAATGCGGAAGGTCTCGATAGCATGCACTTGAAACCGACAACCCAAGCGGTGCTCTGCCCCTGCCTAACAATCCACTCATTTTCCAATTCCCACCAAACAAATTTTAAGGGCTTCAAAACAAGTGTTGGAAACCTTTTTCTTATATTAAATAAACATTATAAAAATTATTTTAACTTAAAACCTTTTAAAATAAAAATGAATTTCCCTTGTTTTAAATAAGACAAAAACTTTTGTAATTTTTTTTTAAAAAAAAAAAAGAATAGACTGAACGAACGGAGGGAGTAGTAGATCCAAGGCACGGCCGCCAGACGCCAGAAAGGGCAGATGACTTGTATGTTGACAAGAAAACAAAAACAGCTGACTTGTAATGAATGGGGTTGGAGTGTTGAGTCCCAAGTAAAATCAACTCACTCCACTTTGGGCGGCGGGTAGGTTAGATCAAATATAGGCGTGTTAATTAAGCGGGTTGAGTTAAAACTTAGAAAAAATTATATAATATGACAAACATCAATATACATTTAAATAAAATAGCTACAATTTAATTTTTTTATGTTATATGCATATAACTATATAGTAAATAGCAAAGTTACTTATATACCAATAATCAATTTTTTATATTTATTTAATATAAATAAATATTAAATAGGAAAGTTATTATTTCACTCATAATTAATTATGTTTTCTCAATACCTTTTCTTTTGTATGCCCCCCTAAATTCCTTCCAATTCAAGATCTTTTTATATGATTCTAGGAGCGATTTTTGTGATTTGAATTCATTATAAGGTATTTTCTAACTGATTTTCCTCCTCGTTTTTTATGAATTTTATTTATTTATATATCTATTTTCATTTATTTTTATAGGGTTTTGATTGGAATTGTTTTTTTCATGAAAATTATATTGTTTTATACTTTTCTTTCCATGACGAAATTACATATATCCTTGGGAAGAGTGTCACATTTAATGCTGGATTAATTTCCTTCTCCCGGTGCACAGATGAGAGATCCCCGACGATCTATGAGATGGAGTGTAGAAAATACCCGCAGTTCAGCAGAGCCGTTAGGTTATCGTTGTTAGCAGAGAGTGTAGCGATAGAATTTTGTTGTTTGTCAAATTTGTATATAGTATAATACTTATATATATAGATAATTGTATTGTAATAATGGTGATTTGTGAATACAAGTATATTTGGATACATAAGTAATTTATCCAATTTGATTAGGCAATACAAGTATAGTTGGATACATCAATACTATATTTTTTATAAATAAATACCTAAGTTAACATCAAGCCTCAAGTATTATAGAAAACTTCACGAAAAATAGATCGACCTTTTGTTGGTTTTTTCAATTTTTTTATACAGTCGAATACTTACACACTTTGATACATACACATTCTATTGTTTTTTCATTTTATTATTTAACAAAAGTGTATTTATATTATAGTATATTGGTGTATTCGTTTTTTTGGTTAACAATAGTGTATCCATTTTTCAAATTGTTGTATTCATATGCTAAAATTGTACTACTTTACCTTGTTTGATGTACTAACACATTAAATTTTTATAAATACTTGTATCCTTGATATATTAAAACTTTGAGTTTTATAAATAGAAAAATCAATTTGAATTCAAAGTATTCATATGCTAATGCTAATTGTACAAGTAATACATTTTCCTTATTTAGTTATTGTAATTACAACTGTATTAGTGTATAAAAAAATAAAAAACAAAAAACATATGCAAAAATACAACGACAAAAGACATGAATAAACTTTTATATTCAAATTTTTATGAATACCTTTATAATTATTGTATTTAGGAATATAAATACAATTTTTTCTATTATGTGAATCAATCATATTTGCATACAATATGTAATTATTAGTTGGTAATTTAATAATGGAAATTTCAGTTATTTAGGAACATAATAAAAGGTTGGTACTTGAGAGTTATGTAATATATCATACCTTATTTAGTGCATTGTATAAATAATAATAATAACAATAAAACAAAATAAAATTTAATACAGACATGCAGCTACAAATTGACATAAAGTGTAGTCATTTCTAGTAAATAACATATTTATAGCTATTGAACTTCAATAACCCTATAAATGTAGTCATTTTTGTAAGTTGCCCTTGGAAATATTACAATGGGTTGAATAAAAATTGGGTTGGGTCTTGACCCGTCCAAGTTTAGTTTGGGCTCAAATGGGTTGAGCTTAAATGGGCTAAAAAGCGGATTGGGTCTGGACCTGTCCAATTTGATCCGATTAATCTCAATAATTTAACATATTCATATTTAATTTTTATAATCACAATTTGAATTTCCGCTCAAAAATCTTTTGTTAAAAAAGTAACAAATTGATAGATAAATCCTAAAAGATGTTAAATAGATAATAATTCATACCTTAAATATAAGAAAATATCTTAATAAAAAGTTTTAAAACAGGTTGAAATTGGAGATTGAATTGGGCTCAATTGAGAATTCTCTTCAAATGTGTTAAGCTTGAATGAGTTGATATTGAACCTAATGCAGATTATCTTGAGCCCAACACTTAAAAATCTGTGCGAGCTACATATGATTGGCTTCATTTTTGACACCCCTAGTCAAATGTAAGAGGGTTATAATGGGTTAAGATGAAAATCGGATTAAAATTCAACTTAATCCAATTCAAATTTTTTTGAATAAAAATGAATCTCTTATTATATGAAATAACAAACTATTAATTTAAACTAAATACTAAAATCATAGTTTATTTTAATCGTATTTCAAAACAAACATCTCGTTTTTTGCTATCTGATTCGATATACAATTAGTCATTTTATACAAATGTGTTTGTGTTTGTATAAAGCGAGAAAAAAGTGTATATAAAAATATATATATTTTCGTGTTATACACTTATAATTATACAAATACAGATCTTATTATACAAATTACAATGTATAAATGATTTATACAATTTGTATAAAATTGAATGTTTGAAGCGAATTACACAAATCAAAAGCTCCATAGCAAACATGAGTATTAAAAATTCTTCTCCATCTATAAATACATTTTCCCCCCAAAAACAACTTGTAATATAATCAAATAGATTAGAAATCCATAACAAAATCTTTTGTATCTATTAGAAATAGAACATTTTGTCTTGGTCGGAGATTCTAATTAGTGTAACAAAAATCAACCTCAACACTAACAAACAAAAAACCAAGCTTTATCTCAAAATTAAAAGAAAAACGTCAACCTTATCAACTATACAGTATACACTATATATATATACACATAAGTAGTCAGCCAAGTCCATTATCAAACATAGACTCTTCCTAAATGCCATACAAAAATGTTACTACTTAATAAAGGCTTCCACAGCTAAACTGAAATGGGAGTTGAGCCCAACAAAAACTTTTGGGAATGGGTGGGTTGGTAAGCTTTTTTTTTTTTTCATATGTGGAACTTAGCATACCAACCCCACCCATTCCTATGGGTTTTTGGGATTCGCTCCTTTTTCTCTCGCTGCCATTTATTATTCATCGCAATTTTTATAGAAATAGCTATTCGGATTCAATCTATGTTTTTTTTTCAACATGTTAGATATTAAATGTTGATTTAATGACTTTTTCTTGTATCAAAGAAAAAAAAAATCTCCTCCGATTTGTGCTAAACCTTAACATGTTATACTTATGAAATAAATATCATTATGACAGACTTAAAATCATAAGTTTAAAGTGTGCTTTTAAGATATATATGTATCGAGTCATGATCAACACATGGTTAAATATATTGGTTTATGATAACTTATAAGATCTTTATGTAACAATATAAAAGTTTATGAAACACTTGAAGACATTTGGAGAACACTTGGAATGAATAACAAAAGCTCACATTTCTTGTAATTCTATTGGGTTACTTTCGTCTTTTAATATTATTTATTAGTTGCTCTCATTTTAAAATAATTTGCCTTTATTAACATGTTGTAGTTATGACAAATATGTTCAAAATAATTTAAAGGGTCCCAAGACAAAAGATCCTTTTTTATCGAATTTTGTGCATATCAAGTCAACAATTATATTTGCTTAATTCCAATTTGCTTGTGTGAATTTTGATGAGGTACTGCAGAGTAGGCAGGATTGATGTTCTTTTGTAATTATCCCCTCTTGCTATGTATGCAGAGATATTTGTAGGTGTAAAAGTGTTTTTTTTTTCTTTATTTGGCGTTTGAAATCTGTGTTAACGTTTTTTAATTAAATATAAATGGTATATTACAGAGCTCATTTAAAAATATTATTTCCTTAAAAAAAAATCATATCAAACTTTAGCTCGAGATATCTACTTAAGGATGAAACACGCTATCACAATATCAAAATTAATGTACATGTTTATCGAAGCAAAATAAGTTGGAAGAAAAGAAACAAAACTATAAACGTATAATTCTTGTTCACTGTGTACGAAAAATAATTATTGCATAAATTTCAACAATATTAATGCTTATATATATGAATTTCAACACAATAGAATGTAAAATAATTATACTGTATCTTAGTAATTAAAATATCCGGTTGATTCCAGATTTGTCTACCGTAAATATTTTATATTAATAATTTGTGTTTTATTGTTAGATGAATAGAACTTTTAATATTCTAATAATTGCATAATTAGCTTGAAACAAAAGAGACTAAAGAAAAATAAAGCTGAGCTCTAATATAATCTAAGACTCTAAAAGAGGACATAATCCAAATTTATAATCCCATCTTATTGAGTAATACTAACAACCAAGTTTTGCAGTCCAGGATATTTTTGCAAAATGTATCTTTAAACTTTATAAAATATGAATTAATTTAATCAAAATATTATTTATCTCTCTCTATATATATCAAGCATTGCGTATAATAATAGTTACAAATTTGGAGTAATAGCATTACTTAATACTGTATTTTTTATTTTTAAAAAAATGTATATTGAACACCGAGTGATAGATAAAATTAAATAGTACTCCCTCAGTTTCAAAAATGATGACCTAATTTGACTTGGAACGGAATTTAAGAAAAGAAAGAAACTTTTTAATCTTGTGGTTCTAAATTAAAGTTATGTCGAATTTATCAAAATACCCTTTAATTTTGTGGTCTTAAACATGCCACGTGAAAAAGTTATGGCAAATATAATTCTTTTTTAAATAGAGGGAGTATCTCTTACAGAGACACACAGACACATTTGTCAAATTACATTACCGTATAATTTACGCAATTAATTTTTATTCTTAAACTTAAAAAATCTCACTATGTAATTACACCTACAAAAATAAACATTACGTTTCTAATTTATACTCACAAGTTTTTTTAGTTGTAATATTGTGCGATTACTAATTAAGCGGAGGTTCTAGAAATGATATAATCTCATAAGGATTTTTATTTTATTCTTTCGAAAAGTCACGTAATCATCTTTTATAATTTTAAAGTTACTTAATTAAATATTATTTTCACGAAAAAATCTTTTAACACCGACAATAAATAATTATATCGATCACGTTTTGACAAAGCATGAGTCCCACGTTACTTTTCAATAAACGAATATTCTGAGGATATTCTTATACCATGTGCTTAATCAAAATCTGCTATGATATTCCAAAAAAAACAAAACTAAGGTTTTTTTGGCGCAAATTTCTGTTTTACTTTTTTCGGAAAAGGCTAAAATATTTAATTAAACATTGAGAAAAGGTTTTTTTATGTCATCAGTTAAAATTTTGGCTCATTTATGCCATTACTGTTAAAGAAAAGGCTCATTCATGCAATTATTTTTTAACGGTGATTTTGCAAAACTATTTTTGACACGTGGACAATTATAATTCGACTAAATCATCAATTTTTTAAATAAAAAAAATCATAATTCAGAAAAAAATATTGAATTAATTTTTTTTGATTTCTTTATTAAATAAATGAAAAAAGGCTCAAATATGCCATCGAACTTTCAGAAAAGGCTCATTTATGCCATCAGTTAAAAGTTTGGTTCATTTATTTCATTACCGTTAAAGAAAAGGCTCATCCATATTATTTTTTAATGGTGGTTTTGCAAAACCATTTTTAACACGTGACCAATTATAATTTGGCCACGTCATCAATTTTTTTAATTAAAAAATCATAATTTTGAAAAAAGAAATTGATTTTTTTAAATTTTTTTATCAAATAAATTGATGAAGTATACGAATTATAATTGGCCACGTCGTCAATTTTTTTAATAAAAAAATTTGAAATTCTGAATAAAAATTGAATTATTTTTTTATCAAAAAAATTGATGACATGGCCAAATTATAATTGATCACGTGTCAAAAATAGTTTTTGCAAAACCACCGTTAAAAGATAATGGCATGAATGAGCCTTTTCTTTAACGGTAATGGCATAAATGAGCCAAACTTTTAACTGATGGCATAAATGAGCCTTTTCTGAAAGTTTTATGGCATATTTGAGCCTTTTCCCTAAATAAATTGATGATGTGGCCGAATTATAATTGGCCACGCCATCAAATTTTTTAATAAAAAATTCAAAATTCTAAATAGAAATTGATTTTTTTAATTAAAAAAATTGATGACATGGCCGAATTATAATTGGTCACGTGTCAAAAATAGTTTTGCAAAACCACCGTTAAAAATAATGGCATGAATGAGCTTTTTTTCTCTAACGGTAATGGCATAAATGAGCCAAACTTTTAACTAATTGCATAAATGAGCCTTTTCTGAAAGTTCAATGGCATATTTGAGCCTTTTCCCTTTTTTTTTCGGAGTTGGATTACAAAAATCACATTCTTTACGAGAATTGAAATCAGAATTTTCAAGAAATTGAAAAATAATCAAAAATATTTTTTCGCTTTAAATTACTCATAAATTTTTTGAAAAATAATCAAAAATATTTTTTCACTTTAAATTACTCATAAAAAGTTGAAACGCATCTTCAATTTGAATTCAGGATAAAACTCAACTTTAATTATCAATATCATTTTTCACTTTAAAAATAAATTTTATGATACAACGCTGCTAATTTTCCGTAGTTAGTAAAAGGGGACCAAAGTATTAATCAAGGCATGAATAGGCGTACGAGAATGCATTCGGGGTTATTTAATTAGCTGATTAGACAGTAAATTATTATTTCTATCTATTTTTAATTGGCATTATTTTTTTTTTAAAGTTAAACTATAAAACTTTTGATCAACATTTTATAATGTATTTTTTTCATATTGATATGCAAATATTTTTTGCTATTTATAGTATTTTTCGTAAAGTTTTTGAAAATTCAAATTTTTTGTTTGAAAATATCGGATTAATATTATGTAATTCAATTTTAAAAATTAGTCAAACTGACTTTCAAAAAAATAACATGATAAATAAAAATAGACGGAAAAAGTATTTATCCATTCGAATTAACATAATTACTGTTATATTTAATAATATTTTAATTACTATTTATAAGATTTAGCACATCATGTATCAAATTTGATTATATACAATTTATAGTAATCTCATTTTACATGATATCGCTTGATTGACGTAAAATAAAAAAGTATTATCTAAAAAACACCCATAGACCATTTGAATGACCATAAATTTTTCTTTTAAGGAAAAAAATAAAATATTTTCAATTATAAAAAAAAGTATGGAGTAACTTTTATTGGACATGAATTATTTGTATGACTGCAAGCAAGAAGGTCCCCTCAATGGCTATCCATATATATGTGATGTGGAGTGGTCCAGCCTAATAACACATTTTTCATATTCCCCCCCCCCCCCTCATAAAAGGTCTCGTTTCTGCATTTTAATTCACATACACAAATTAGGTTCAGTTTAGCAGATCTGAAAATGGAGATAGAGTTTTTTTCGAAAATCTATGGGAATTGGTGAGTTGGAAAGCTTTTCTTTTTCTTCTCTTGTGATTAGCTTTCCAATTCCACCCATTCCTATGGTTTTTCGGTATTCTCTCCTTTTTCGAATGCTATCGGGAAAATGGTTAGTAGATGTTAAATTCTCACTTTAACTGCTTCCTATGTCTATTTATAATAAAGATTTTAAAGCTTTTTATTAAAAATTCTGAACCCGCCATTGCTATGTGAAGTTTCAAAATTATTCTGCAGCTGTTTTCGATTGAGATCTGAACTATACTCCTTGATTCTGTTATTTTTCTATCCCTCTGGCTCTGCTATGATCCATCTTTTTGTGAAAATTCAGACCTCTCATTCTCAAACAAACATATTATCTAATTAAATTAACTAGGAACACTTTAGTATAAAAATTCAATTCAACATATTTTGCTTATAAATGAATTTTCCCTGTATTGTTAAGACCTATTCAGCAAACACATGTTTCCTTCTCTATGAAAAAGGATACTCAATACTCAAATTGTGAGATTTTGACCAGCAATAGTAATATTCTCCTGTTGGGATACTAAGGGAACGTTTGGTATGATATGATATCATAATATGAAATTAGAAAAAAAATATAGATTTTTTTTTGAACTTATTTTGAAATGTCAGTTACACGCTTAACTATCATGATGATCTATTACACACTTTTACTATTTAAGATGATCTATTACACACTTTTACTATTTAAGAGTGAATTAATTTATCCCTTAAAATTGACGTGATAAAAAAATAAAAAATAAATTTTAAAGATGCGCATCAGATATAAAATTGAAGTAAAAAAATTAAAAATAAAAAATCCTCCTTCCCCACCCCTCATATCTCCTCTTCTTCTTCACAGCCCATTGATTATCATCTTCATAACCCACCCATTAAAAAATCAAAATTATCAAAATTGTTACTTGTTGAATAAAAGAAAAAGAGAGGAAGAGAGATAATTGTTGAGGAATGAAATAAAAAGAGCACTTCATAAGGCTCCATCACAATTTTTCTCCGACTAAAAGTTTGCGCATGTCAGATTCAAATAGTATCAGTGTATTCAATATCTCTACTATACTCTCATACATGAAAAAAAATTAAACTAATTTATAATCATATTGTCTTTGGAATTATTACTAATTAAAAAAATCTAGAGATCTTCCTTAACAACATGACCACAAATTGTGCAATAGTTTTTTCAATCGAGAAGAATATAGAAAGCAAACAAATCAGCACGATTCGATTCGACTTTTAAAACAAAGAATAAAGAATTGATAGTGAAGGTGGCCGGCCATGATTTTTTCGATAAGATGAGAGATGAAGTGGGTGTGGTTTAGCGATGAAGAGATATAATTATTAGAGATTGTTAATTAGAGATTAATTAATGTAACATATAGTTAATAAAAGTAAAGTAAATCAATAAAGAAAAAAAAAGAAAAAAATATATAAATTTTGACATGACAGCTGACATGGCAGCAGTGTAATACACCACCTAAGATGATAGTGGTGTTACATGTTTCAGAGTGGTATTAAATTTATTTTTAAGTTTTAAAGGAGTGTAATAGATCATAACGATAGTTTAAGCGTGTAACTGATTTTTTGAGACAAGTTCATGGGGGAATCTCTGTCTTTTTTCTTGTGGAATTATGAGATGAAATTGAACTTTTGTTTGGATATGCGATAAGAAATTTTTATGCTGTATATTTTCTCATAAACATAACAATTTCATAAGATGTAAAACTATTAAATATAATTCTCCCACATATTACATCAATTTTCTCACGTTGAACTTGAGTTTATCGATCATGTGACTGAAAAGACGAACCTTGTTACTTTGAGTTGTAATAAATACAATACGGTAAAAGTAATAAATTAGGTGTTGGAGTAAATGAAGAGAACAAATTTATTACTCAACAATCGATTGATGTAAGTTAAAGTGACTATATATTGGTAAGAATAATAAATTTTATGTGAAAATAATTTTTAAAAAGTAATGATGTGATTATAAATTCCATTTATATATGAAATAAATGGTTAATACGTATAAATGTGAGGTTGTTTTAATAAATATAAACTTGTGGATTAATTTTTGAATTAAAAATATCTTAAACCATGATATGAAATTCTAATATTATGTTTTTTTGAAAAATGTGAAATCACATCTCATTATATAGAATCATGAGATAAAATCAGTGTAAAATCGCATGTTCAAACGCTAATTTCGTCTCATGATTTTATATATCATGATATGGTATCACATGATAAAATGCCTATTAAATATGAAAAAGATCACTATGTACAAGACTTTATAAGCTGTTAAAAGAATTATTTTTTTTAAAATTTATGATCTAAAATGAAAGATAATTTTTTTTTATAGTTATAAATCATTTCTTTTATGGGAAAGAGAATATTTTAAAGGTAAATTGTTTCGTCAGAATTCTTCAAAGCGGCCAATAGGATAGGAGAGGGTGATTGAGAAGACCAATAGGAAGATGACACGTGGAACATCAGTAGAAAAAGTTAACACTGTGTGTCCTCTTCGGTGGGCCTATATTTTGTAGTAGCCATTGGCTATACTTTTTTACATTCGAATGCAATTGGACCATTTTGACCTTGTACATTTTTTGTTTCCACATTAGGGTCCGTTTTCTTTATTAGCGCTTAATGAATAATTAAGTTCCTCAATCTTAGTATTACGGTGGGTATAAAATATTAAAATATAAATCAAAACTTTTGTATATTTGATATGGTATTGAGGAATAAAGTCTTAGAATTATGGCATGAGATAGTAGTATCATTTGATATTTTATATTTTCTAAATATCGAATTATTTACTTAGAAGGTCGTATATCAACATGTCTATTAGTCATTAGTACGAATTCAAAGAGAAAGTTAAAGAATAAACATAAACAACTCAAATACATGTCTTTTAGTTGTATCAATTTATTTTTCTTGATGTGTTCTTATCTTGTTGATCTTGTATTATATCTTGCCTCCACATAAAAAAAATAGAATTGATTGAAGAAATAGTAATAACTTTGTAATACAATCGACTACAACTTCAATACGGTATTACCGAATACCATACCATATCAAAGTTTAATTTACCAATTCCCAAAACAAAAATTTAATATTTTGATATTTGATATCTACTTTTAATTACTAATTACCAAACAACCGAACTCAAAATTTTAGAATCCCAAATCGAATATTGAAAGTTCACCGCAGGATTCATATAGTCATTTGGAGGGAGATTTATTTTTCAATAGTTTTTTAGAATATCTTTTGTATATTAGTATAGAAAAAAAATCTTAAATTTTATTTGTTAATATATTTGAATTTTAGTAGGGTTTAGCGTATAAAAATTGTGGAATTTTTCTAAAAATTAGTAATATTTATTTGCAAGTTGAAAATGACATTTAAAAATTAAAGTCATGTTTAGATATGAAACCAATTTGGATTGCCTTTAAATTTTTGTATGTGATTTTGGAGTTAAAATTGTGAAAACAATTTTTTGAAAATTTCAAATTCGAAAATTGTAACAATTCTATATCCATACGAACACTAACTAATCAGGATAAATATCCGGTCAAGTAATGTTCAATATTCTTATAGATTCATGTCACGTGTACTATATCATAACTTATGGTTGAGATCAATTTAAATTATATATACTCATTATAATAATAAAAATAATAGCCTTAATTGTTAGCAAAATTCAACTTAAATTGTTTTGTTGAATTTTAGTAAAAATTTGGCGGGTAAAAGTCAGGAAGTTCGCTTATTCCCGTCAATCTTAAATTTTTTTCTTGAAAATATTAGTTTGGGTACACTTAATTGTTTTATTTGATAGTTTTAAAAGACAAAAAAAATTGATAGCTTTATTGTTTTTATTATTATAATGAGTATATAATTTAAATGAATCTCAACCATAAATTATTTTATAGTACACATGTCATGAATCTATAAGATCATTGAACATTACTTAATCTAATATTACTTGACCGGATCTTTATCTAACTAATCAGCCAATTAAGTGTGTTGTTTTTAGATCTGAATTTTAATTAATCAGGCGTATCTTCTAAATTTTATAACTACTTAATGAGTTTTAAGAGATTTGAATGTGTAAGATTTATGATAAAGTTTTAATATTATTAAAATACTATTCATTTGAGAATTTCTACAAATCAGACATGTAATACTATTTTATTCACTATAATCCTTTTTTCACCATCATTATGAGATGAAATATAACCACGCATTACCCCTTGTTTTAAATTATAAATTTTAAAGACCTTTTATTTTTATTAAACTTTAGATACGGTCGCATTACATATATTAAAGTAGGTCTAAAATAATATCTTTTAACTATATATTTATCACATTTAGTTTTTAAACTTTTCAAAATGTCATCAAGTTTGATCCCTTTACAAGACTATTTCTTAAAAGTAAAAGAAAAGACCAACTCGTTGTACTTCATTTGAACAATGTAACGAACATTATCAATGCCTTCATTTTACTCCATCTGTCTAACAATAGTTGTTCAGTATTGACTTGGCACACCTTTTAAAGAAATATAAATAAAAGGATAATTTTATTTTATCAATCTCTGAATATAATTAATATAATGTCTTGAAAAATATAATAGAGAAATGACTACAATTAATGATAAGGGTAAATAAGAAATTAAATATAAAATTATCAATGAATTTCATAGAATGAACAAATATTGTTCAACCTCTATTTCTAGTATAATGGACAAATATTGTTTGACGGAGGGAACCATTTTTTTTTTTTTTAAAATAGGAACTGAGAAAGTACAAAGTCTAAAGTCTTCGCGGGAAGTCAAAGTCAACTCTTTAATAGTTGCTTGACAATTGCATGCAGAGTATTTTTCTAGGAAGCTGCCTCAATGATTTCTTTGTTCCTTACTTCTGCATTTTCTACTTTCTATTTTTTTGTTTGTTATTGTTATTATTTTTAAATAAATACAATGACATAGATATGAACATTGCATCTCAAAGTAGGGTAAATATATTGATGTATCGAGATATTCTGTTGTGAAGATCGATAGATATTATCGAGAAACTTTAACATAATTTCTATTACGCGATCCAACATGTCCTTGAACTCATATACCATAGTTTTTCTATTTTTTGTGCTATGTTCTAGTTCAGGTAATTCATTACATTGCTGAAATGGAGTTGTTTAGACCTTCTATTTGCATTCATATTTTGAAAATTTGATTTTTTTTTTAAATTCTGATTGCAGCTGCGTATGACGCATTGGATCCAAATGGAAACATAACAATCAAATGGGATGTGATGTCTTGGACCCCTGATGGTTATGTGGTAAGTATAACTTGAACTATTACTGTTCAATTAGCAGTTTGAGATCCTTTAGTTCATGAAGTTTTCGAATTTCAGGCAGTAGTGACAATGAACAATTTCCAAATGTATCGTCCAATAACGAGCCCTGGATGGATTTTAGGATGGACATGGGCAAAGAATGAGGTGATTTGGGCCATGATGGGAGCACAAACTACAGATCAAGGAGATTGTTCAAAGTTCAGAGGCAATATTCCTCACAGCTGTGAGAAAAAGCCTGCAATTGTTGATTTGCTGCCAGATACCCCTTATAACCAGCAAATTGCTAACTGCTGCACGGGCGGTGTTATGGCATCCATGGGAAAGGACCCTTCTGCTGCTCTCTCTGCATTTCAGATAAGCGTAGGCGCTGCTGGGACTACAAACGGGACAGTGAAACTTCCTAAAAATTTCACTTTTGTTGCTCCAGGTGGTGGTTATACTTGTGGTCCTGCTAAAATCATCCGTCCCACTCGTTTCATAACACCTGACGGTCGAAGAATAACACAGGCTATGAGTAAGTCTTTTAAGTTTTAACCATACATTGAAAGTAAATACTGTTTGCATTAGCCTGAAATCTTTCTGCTTAATATGCAGTGACATGGAGAGTGGTTTGCACTTATTCTCAGTTCTTAGCATCCCCAAAACCAACATGTTGTGTCTCCTTGTCTTCTTTTCACAATGCAAGTATCACCCCTTGTCCTTCGTGTTGTTGTGGCTGCCGTAACAGTAGCAACTGTGTCATGTAAGATTTTAGCTATAAAAACTTTTTAACAATTCTCCTTGAAAGATCATAAGTGAGAATTGTAATTGCAGGAAGGGAGTTAATAAGCCAGTGCTGCAATGCACAAAGCACATGTGCCCTGTCAATGTGCATTGGCATGTTAAATCAAACTACAACAAGTATTGGAATGTGAAGATGACCATCACAAACTTCAACTACCGATTCAACTATACCCAATGGACACTCGTAGTTCAACATCCAAACCTCAACAAAGCAACTAAAGTTTCCAGCTTTTTATACAAGCCTCTCATGCCCAATTTATCAACCAGTAAGCTCCAACTCCCTTTATTTGATTCATAAACAGATACTCGATCATTTCACCGTTCACAAGGCTGATGATACTCTAACTGTGCAGATGATACAGCCTTGTTTTATGGAAGAAAGTCATATAATGATGTCCTGATGCAAGCTGGACCAAAAGGAAATGTCCACTCAGATTTAACACTTGAGAAGGACAGAAAAACACTTGCACTGAAGAAAGGTTGGGCTTTCCCTCGGAGGGTCTACTTCAACGGCAATCCTTGTGTGATGCCATCTCCTGAATCTTACCCATATCTTCCAAATTCTGCCGGCGCCAAATAAAGAGCATTGTCCAACTCTGGTTGTTCTGTTTCTCTTGGTTTTCCTAGCTGATGGTTGTAGCTAGTGATAAGTATTCACTATTCAAGAACAAAAAGTATTACAATGCACTTGACAATATCTAAAACTAGTCAAGTCTTTTATGAAAAATAAGGTTCTTAACCAGAGCACACTCCAATTTTCTTATACATATTCAACGAGTGCTATAAAACGTTGATCAACCTGCTCTGACTGAACAAGAGGGCTCAACTCGAAAAACTAGTCCTGAATTGGTTCTGTTAGAGCAAATTAGTTTAAAGAAGCACAAATCTGAAGATGGTGAGTTGGTGTTATTCAAATTGTTAGCAAATCCTTTGTTAACTTATGTAACAATGTTAAAAGCTCACTTGAAACACAACTAGCTAATGATCTCAAAAAGATAAAATTAAGTTAAAATGAAAGGACACAGCTTAACCACTGTTATCGATAATGATCACTTAATATTCCCATCAAATTAGGTTTTTTTCACTGTTAGAGCTAGTAGGTTTAAAATTTTTGCTATATATAATCAAGAACAATTATGACTTAACATCCACTGCTAAGTGACAGTTTTGCCTACAGTGAACTCACTAATCAGAACTGATAATATATCCCCCTAGGAAATGACTGCTTATCTATTGTGTTTAAATGTCCCATTTCTCAACTTGATGGCCCTTTGAAAGGTACCAAAATAGGTGAGAGAGAACTATAGAGTGGAAGTGAAAAAATGATATTATGGCATAAAGCACCCAACAACCATTAGGTGTGGCATCATCATAATCAGCTAAAATTCCCTCTCTTTTAATACTCCTAAGTTCATTCTTTTGGGAAACAAAATCCATAAGATCCTTAAACATCAAGATATATTATACTAAGGATGTTTCACAAAAAATTATCTTTTAAGAGAAAAGATTACTCTCAACAATGCCAATTCTTATTTCCTCTAGCAAAGTTAACTTTTTTCGTAGTCGTCTTGTCTTCTGTCTTGCCTCATGCAGGTAAAGTACATGCTTATAGATAAGAATTTTTATATTTTTGTGTTCCCATTACATATTATTTTGCTCTTCCTTTTGTACCTTCAGATGCGTTTGATCCATTGGATCCATTTGGTAATATCACAATAAAATGGGATGTCATGTCTTGGACACCAGATGGCTATGTGGTAAGTATCTTCATAATACTGATTGGGGCAAATGATTATATGAGTAGTAACAACCTGAAATATTTATCCAGGCTGTTGTAACGATGAATAATTTTCAAATGTATCGGCATATTATGAGCCCTGGATGGACTTTAGGATGGAACTGGCCAAAGAAAGAAGTGATATGGTCCATTGTGGGATCACAAACAACAGAGCAAGGTGATTGTTCTAAGTTTAAAGGAAATGTACCACATTGCTGCAAGAGGGATCCTGTACTTGTGGACTTGCTTCCTGGAGTTCCTTACAACCAACAGTTCAGCAACTGCTGTAAAGGTGGTGTTCTCGCGTCTTGGGGTGAAGATCCTTCTGAGTCGGTATCTTCCTTTCAGATTAGTGTTGGACTTGCTGGAACATCAAACAAGACAGTAAAACTACCCAAGAATTTCACTCTTCTTGGTCCAGGACCAGGCTACACTTGTGGCCCTGCAAAGATAGTTCCATCCACAGTTTTCCTCACTGCAGATCATAGGCGAAAAACTCAAGCATTGAGTAAGTTACCCTTTTCTGCTTCTGTTTTTTCCTCTGTTCATCGGTATTTTTATCAGGTTGATGTAATATCTACTTGCAGTGACATGGAATGTGACATGCACCTATTCACAGTTTCTGTCATCCAAGTACCCGAGTTGTTGTGTTTCTTTCTCAACTTTCTACAACGACACCATCACTCCTTGCCCATCTTGTGCTTGTGGTTGCAATCATAAACACAACTGCATCATGTAGGTATCCTTTGTATACGTCGAGCTTTTCCATCAACATTTGCTTAATTAGTCTACTGGGGATTTTGATGATGCAGGGGAGATTCCGAAAAACTGAAAAGAAAGGGAATAAACACTCCAAGAAAGGATAATGAACCATTACTACAATGCACCCATCACATGTGCCCAATACGCGTGCATTGGCATGTTAAGCTCAATTACAAGGATTATTGGAGAGTCAAGATTGCTATCACTAACTTCAATTACAGACAGAACCATACACATTGGACACTTGTGGCACAACATCCCAATCTCAACAATGTCACTCAAGTTTTCAGCTTCGACTACAAGCCTCTCGTGCCCTACCAATCCATTAGTGAGTGCATACTAATGTGAATTTAATTTCTTTCTCAAGCTTGAACGGAACTTAACAATCGTTTGTTTATACACAGATGACACTGGCATGTTCTATGGTATGAAATTTTACAATGATCTCTTGATGGAAGCTGGACCTTCGGGGAACGTTCAGTCTGAGGTGCTGATGCACAAGGATAAGAATACATTCACACTGAAGTCAGGATGGGGATTTCCCCGGAGAGTCTACTTTAATGGAGATGAATGCAAACTTCCACCTCCAGATTCGTACCCAATTTTACCCAACTCTGCAGAAAAAGGACCATTTTCATTTTCAAACACTGCAATTTGCACTATTTTGATGATTTTCCTCACTTGGTAATGGATAAAACCATTTGATGGCTGCAACACATATTCTACTGGTACTTCTCATGACATTTAGATTGTCTTCCATCAACAAGAGTTTGCTTAGGTTGTTATATATTGTATGCATGCAGAGAGAATAGTGAAATGGAAACTTGTTCATTTTATTGTATAACTAGAGATAACATTTTCCTTATATATATAAGATTTTTGTTTTCATATATCTATATATATGAAATTCTCTGAACAACACTCAATAGAGTACATCAAAATTCTCAGTCTAATGCACCAACACACCAATACAATGTATATGTTGAACCTCGAGCAATCGAACTGGAACACACCAAGTCAATGGTTACATCTACAAAATCACAAGTAAACCTTCACATTTTGAACCTCAGGGTGAAGTTACAGAAGTGATGCTTTTAAATTTTACTGAAGATATTTAATGTTTATATGAACAAGGCCAGGAAATTCTCTTCATTGGAAGCAATTAAACTCTTCAATTGTATTTCTTTCTTTTAACTTTACAAGTTATGTGAATATAGTAGAACAAGAGATGCCAAAAATGCAGCTAAAGAGTGCAGTAGAGTAAGCCTACTGTAGGCACCAGCATTTGGTAGGTACGGATAAGCATCTGGAGGTGGCATAACACAGTTATCGCCATTAAAGTAAACCTTCCGAGGGAAAGCCCATCCCTTTTCAAAGGTAAACTTCGATTTATCTTTCTGAAGTATGATCTCTGATTGCACATTTCCAGAAGGTCCAGCCTGCATTAGTTGATCATTGTAATATTGGATTCCCCAAAACATAGCAGTATCATCTGAAGAAGATGAAATCAGTTAGACAGCTAAAATGTATACGAAAGTTGTATTTCGTTGTCAAGGGAAAAGAGTACTCACTAATGGAACCATACGGGAGCAGTGGCTCATAATTAAAGCTGAATATCTGCGTGAGGTTCTCAAAGTTGGGGTGTTGAACAACAAGATTCCACTGGGAATAGTTCATTTTGTAGTTAAAATTTGTTATTGTAATCTTTACCCTCCAGTAAGCTTTATAATTGGATTTAATATGCCAATGAACTCTGATCGGACACATATGTTTAGTACATCGGACCACAGGACTGTCATCATCTTTTCCGGAACTTAGAAGTGTTGAGGCTAAATAAGGAGAGTCCGGCCTGTCAGAGAACATACAAAAAATTATCAAATGAATATTAAGAACTTCTGGAAACTTAAACAAAAAAGAAAGGGAGAATATGAGATTAAAGATAGTGTCTGCTCACTCTACGCATGTTCCCGGTTGTGTTATGTTATTTTGGCAACCACACGTGCAAGTCGGACAGTTTATAATTGTGTTGTTGTAGAAAGAGGACAGTGAGACACAACAAGTCGGTGTCCTCTGAGCCAAGAACTGTGAATACGTGCAAATAACATTCCAAGTCACTGCAAGGAAAAAGATACAATTAATATGATTACACCTTTAACTTTACTAGTATAGACTCGGAAAATTTCATGATCAAAGAGGTATGCATCATTTGCGGATGTGTCATGTCACTGGTGTCTTGAAAAAGTAAACGAACATAACTTACTCAACGCTTGAGTGAACCTCCTTCCATCTGGTGTTAGAAACTTGGTTGGTTTCCCCTTAACTGCAGGTCCACATGTATATCCATGTCCCGGTGTATCGAGGGTGAAGTTTTTTGGCAACCTTACTGTCTTGTTACTTGTTCCTGCTTGACCTACAGTTAATTGGAATGCGCTAACAGCTAACTCTGGGTCTTGAACCCACGAGCTAATTACTCCGCCTCTGCAGCAATTTGAAATTTGCTGGTTATATGGAGTTCCTGGTAACAAGTCCACAATGGATGGGTCTCTTTTGCAGCAATGAGGGATGTTTCCTTTGAATTTCGAACAATCTCCTTGCTCCGTGGCTTGACCTCCAGCTGCACTCCAAATTATTTCTTTTTTTGTCCATGTCCAACCTAGTTTCCATCCCGGTGCTTCAATATGACGATACATTTGGAAGTTATATATTGTTACAATAGCCTGCTTCATCCAAAGGAAAAAACAAAATCCTTTTTTGGTCAAACACAACTGTGATAAACTTCATTATAAACTATGATTGTTATATTAAGTAACAAGTAATATTCCTACCCAAAAAGCATAATTGAACTGAAAGAACATTTCATTAGTATTAATAAGAGCAAATTCACTCACAGTATATCCATCTGTAGTCCAAGATTTAATATCCCACTTGACAGTAATATTTCCATTGGGATCAAGTGTATCATAAGCATCTGCAACAATATGCAGCAAACAGTAAACTACTTTACTTGAAACAAAAATTAATAGTAGTAATTTAATCTTTCGTATACCAAAATGTGTTCTTCGTAGAGACAAATAAAATTCTTAGTACTCGTCCTTGTGACTGAGCCAACAATAATGAGTAATCTGAACTAAAAACTCATCAGCCTGAACAACAACAATTTAAACACATCGAAATCGAAATCCTAAACAAATTCAAAATAAAATGAAGGATAAACCACAAAAGAGCACAAAGGGTAAAAAAAAAAAAAAAACCTTTTATAAAATGGTCAAAATGTTAGTACAATATAAAGAAGCCACACTAAAAACTCGAATATCTTTGACCAAAAAATTAATCAAACCATACCCAAAAAAAGAAAAAATTATTTTTTCAAGATTATCATAATATAATCCCTTCATATAATCTTGACTCTGTTTTTTCCGTTTAAATGGAACAGTTCTATTAACAATGTTGACATTTTGAAACAAACCCCAAAATATTCATTTCTATGTCCAAATTAAATCAGCTATATCAAAATTGAAAGATAACAACAAAAAAGATTCATTTTTTTTAAAAGGTAACACTTGAGTAGCTAGATAATAGTAAAAGAGACGACAACAAAAGTGGAAAAAAAAAAAAAACTCACCTGTAGATGTATAGCACATAAGAGAAAACAACAAGGCTATCAAAATTGCATAACTTCCAAATTTATTGATTGATGATCTTGATATGGAACAGAAACAAACCTCCATTGATGAGTAAATAAATTTCAATTGCATAAGTTTTTTGTTTTTTTCGAAAAAACTTGGGAAGGGTGAGGAATAGTACTATTTTGTGTTGTATTGGGAATGGACATAGAAAAAGAAGAAGGAATTTAGAATGTGTTGTGACAAAGAAGAGTTTACCTTATTTGTGATGTTTTTCTTACATATAAGACTACTAATGTTTTTCAAATGGGGAAAGGGGAGGGAGGGATGAAACAGACTTTATAGAGCCAACTGTCACCAGATGGTCACTAAGCTTCGTTTGTTTGATATTTGAATAAGAAATAAGTTATTTATATAGTATTAATTTTCACATGATGTTATTTGACAATTTTGAAACTCGCATAACTAATTATGAATAAGTTATGAAAGAGTTTGTGTTATTTTATACCGGATAGAATGTAAATAAATATTAACCGAATGAAATAATACATAGATTCGCTCGTAATTAATCTTTATATTATTGAAATTCACATAATTTAGTCAGAGAAGAGTTACGTTGGATAAGGAATAATTAATTTTATGATATTGGCTTGTCCCCTTTTTAGTTGCTAAGAAAATTACGTGATAACTTATCTCGAGAATATTATTATTATTTTTATTTTATATTAAAAAAAATTGAAGTAATTTATTAATTCTTGAATCAAACGAGCCCCAAGTATATATGGTAGTTTCCAAGGCAATTTTCAGCGTTTTCCATTTAGTAAAAGTAATAAATGTCCTACTTATTAAATTTAGCTAGTATCAATTTAAAATCTCATTTTGTTCAATAAAATACGTGATATAAAGTCAAATCTTAATAAAAATATTAAATACATTTAATAAAGAATGTTTTTTAGTGCTTCACGCGCATAAAAATACTGAAAATAAAAAAATGTTCTTTTTAGTGCTTTACGCGCATGTGATGTAATTCATAGCAATTAGAGAAAACAAAAAGAAAACATGAATGAAATTTATATGTTACTCTTTCCATCCCATATATTCTCAAATATTTTTATGGTTATCATTTTTACGTGAAGATTTGAATAAAGGGTTATTATGCGTTTGATCAAAAATTTTGGGTAAAATAATTAATTATTTTAAAAATATAATTTATACATATAAGTTTTAAGAATTATGAAAAAATACCTTTAGGTTTGTATTGATATTTTATGATAAACATGCTCCGTTAAAAAATAACCTTATAACATATTTGATGACAATCAACCACAACAAAATAATAATTTGAGCAAAGGCAATACCTCAATCGCATATCAAACTTGTCACTTATTCAAAATGAATTACAAATACATTAAAAATAAATATTCTTTTTTGACGCGTTCGGTATAAATAACAAAGATGGGTAGTTATTAGTGGAGTAATTTGATACATAAATATCAGTTGGAATTAATAAATGATGATTAACTTTTACAACATATAAGTTTGGGGTAATTTTTTTAAAATTTCCAAACGTTAGAATTTGACAAAAATATTCATTTTTCCTAATTGAGAATTTGGGATATATTTGTCAAATAATGACAAATGGTATGCCAAACACCATTTTCCAAGTTTTTCCCAAATATATTTGGGGTCAAATGGGTCCTAAATATATGTCATGCTTGTTTATTTACAAAATCTAGATAGAAGTATGTTAACTTTTTCTCATTTGCTATTAATATTAATTTTTTTAAAAGTAAATAATATTAAAAAGAAATTAAGAGTAAATTATTTTACAAAAATTAAAACTTCTGGAAATGTGACAACTTAAGAGTCAGAGAGGGTAAATGATTGCCCCTATACATGCATATGATTAATGAGTAATTAGCATCCAAAATGGGTTTAATTAGGGTTATGCACACCCTAAAAATGGATAACTGTTGAAATTTTCTTTCTTCTTCATACTTGACTTGGAATGTTAATTCACAGGCCCTCGTGACTTTTTCTGGGCTTAGAAAGGCAAAAACAATTCATTAAAAAAAGTATAAATGAACTTTATATAAAAAAATTATTTGAGGTTGTCAATTTTGTTCCTTTATAAGGAATTATGATCAAATTGAAAATCGTATGTATCTAGAAACGACTAATATATATAGCGTTATATCAAAATACATCATATAACAATGTTTTGACCTTCCAAATAAAATAGTAGCAAAATTAGTATAAGAATTGGCTTCTCAACAAACTCTATGGTTTGTTATTAATTAATCTATTTAAAAAAAAAAGGCACATCTTCTTCTTCCTTTATGTGACTAAAAGAGAGACACTTGATACAATTTTTTTTGTACATTATTCCATATTGAATGGAGTAAACTCTATCTCCTCTTTTAAACGTGAAAATTATTTGTGATATTGATGTAGTTTGTGAAGATACTTGAAATTTGTCTGTCTGTATATCTAGAGAATATCGTGTTTGTATATATTCCTATAGAAGTTATACCATGGGTTTTTAATGTATTGTTTTCTGGCGAAGTCGTGGCAATTATCATCATTCATACTTGGTCAAGTCACTGCTAGTTAAGGGAGATCATTATATTATAATTATTTATATAGAGTTCTTAATAAACTTCAGTTTATCTTTCTTCCACTATTATATTTTTAAAAATCGTTGAAAATTGAGAAAACTTCTATTGACATGACACTTGGCATAATGTGAGACGCAAGAATCTTCAAACACAAAAATGTAATAATATAATTTGGTCAATCACTTCACAGGTTGAATAATTAATGAGCAGTTGAAAGTAAACACAACCTAGCTGAAGTGGACAGTGCTTTGCAGTTTGCAATAGTAGAAATGGAAGTTATGCTTAAAGTTGCAATTTTGTGATCACACTAAAATGAAAATGCACATAGTATATGTGCAAAACATTTTGTTTAACTCATATCTTGTATTTGAGTCATTACTCAGATTCTTCTACCAAATTTGCTGCATAAGAGTCTGTCCACAATAATCTGCCAAGCATAATCATGTAGAATGCAGTCTCATTGTTCATTTCTTTTCCAGTTAAGGTAATTTGTTTACATGTGAAGATGACTACTAACTTGATGTATTTCGATTTTGACTTCACATCATGCTAGGAAAACCTCAGCCTTGTTGATTGACAGGGATATAGAGTAATCTTATATAGCAAGAACACATGACCTAAGTTCTCAATAGAGTTGCCAAATACAGAGAATATTATGCAAATCATCAGTTCCTTCATCCAAGTACTTACTGATTTTGTAGATACATCACATGTAATTCTCAGTCTTTGGTGGAACTCCTGCTTTCGTAATAAGAATCTAATTCAACCCAGCACATTCACAAATCTTGTCCAAAGATGAGCACCACGAGGGACATCTGGGATTTGAGTTTTGCATCATAGTAGTAAATTAACGATTCTAATTGACAGCATATAGAAGGGACTTAATGCGCAAGATATGGTAGAAGAAACAACTTTTAGACTAAAGGGCACAGCAGGGGGTGAGGAGTCCAACAATCATTTTGAACTTCCTGTACTACTGTTCTTGCATCCAACTCAAACAAATCAATACTATACACGCGCATATAAGTGAATTCAACACCAAGGACTGCCAATTAATCTAGTCACAAGTAATATAGATTTATCTGTCACAAGAAAAACTATACACTCAAGTTCATCCAAAGTATATAAGAATGTTACTATATGTTAAGGAGAGATGATGGCAAGTTTGTTCTGTAAGCATCATTACGAAGTAGCAAGAATAGACAGACAAATTCAGAGTTTATAATTCTAAATCAATTCATGAGATACAAAAATATAAATTCATTCATGAGTTACAAATTTAAAGATCAACAAAAAATAAAGGAGAGAGCATTGTTGTAAACCAAAATTTTATTTCTGGTATGGTCAACACTTATCAAAATGAGGGGGTAAACACTGTCAACATACCATTGGAAAATCTCGCTCAAAATCATCCAATACAGAAGGGATCAAAATGCTCGTCGGGCCATCTTTTTAGGTTTCTTCACATAACTAAGGCGAATTTTCTTTAGTTTTGTCCTCTTTCTAGCCATTTTCTCTGGAAACGTCTCCCTCTTCTTTTCCTTCTTGGCAGGGGCGGATTTCTTCTTTGCATATTTTGGGAGCACCATATAGGCCTTTGGTTCAACTGCCAAATCATTGCTCTCAGCTTCCTTATATAATGCATTTGCTTTGTCAACGCGATTATGAGCAACCATTTTTCCTATCAACAAGTCGTATGTCTTTAACCCCGGTTTGCAACCATCCTCCTTCATCTTTGCAAAGACACTCATAGCATGATCCAATCTTTCAATCCCACATAATATTTTCAAGAATTCATAATAGGCCTTATTATCAAGCGCATCCCCAAATCCTGCAGATTTCATCCTATCAATCATTTCATCACCTTCTCCAACTCTAGCAGCCTGGTACAAGCTCCTAATAAGCGTGAGAAACGTTGTTTCATCGGGATTACAGCCCCACTCCCCCATCCTATAAAACAGATTCAAAGCATCCTCTGTTTTCCTAATCTTACATAAGTTAGTAATCAAAACATTAAAGGTTTCCACGTCTCTAGGAACGCCTTTCTCCTCCATTCCTAGCAACACATTTTCCGCCTCAGATTGAAGCCTGAAAGGATCCTTCTTCCTACACAGCTTACAAACACAATCAAGTATTGCATTATAAGCTGAAGCCCCAATTTCGAACCCTCCCCTATACATCTCCCCAGCTAACCGTTGTGCCTCATCAAGTTTCCCATCAATACACCAACCCCTTACCAGCATATCGCATATATATTCGTCCGGGAAGAATTCGCTAGCCAAACTTTTAACCATTTTCTCAGCATAGCTAGCAAATCCATGCTCACACAACCTAGAAACTACCAACTTCAAAGAATCTAAATCCCTCACTAACCCGTAATCTTTCTCCATATTTTCAAAAAATGCTACTGTCTGAGTGGGTCTTCCAGCCCTAACAAGTCTATCAACCATGGATTCTAACGTCTTCCTTCCCGTTAACCCTATCCCATCAATAAGTACATCCTGGGCAGCTTTAAAATCCTTTCTCCTTCCAAAATAATCCACAAAGTAAGACACAACCTCATCATCAACCTTGAAACTTTCCTTAGACTTAACCCACTTGAAAAACCCTAATACTGTCCGGCCTGCATCTGGGGAAAGATTGAGTGTGGTAAGGATCAGGGAAGGCGTCAAATTGACATGGGAGAAAGAAAGATCGAGACTTTGTGGAATTGATAGGGATTCTGCATCGAGCTCCTTAACAAGCTCAGACGAAAGAGACTGAGCGGTTGTTTCTTCTTGATCCCTTTCGGGTTGGGATGAGAAGGATCTGAAACTTGTAGAATAGTGCGAAAAAGAAAATGAATCATAATGGGGAAGTGGTGAAGTGAAAAAATGGGTTTTGGAAAGGGATAGCTGGGAACAAGGAATGTGGTGGGTTTGATTGGTCGCCGACGAAGAAATGTAGCGACGGAGAAGTGTCCGGAGTGTTGATGGGGTGGTGATTCGACGCATTTTTAGTGTGTAGTGAGTGATGAGAGGAAGAAAGGGCGGCGACGGCAATGGTGGAGTGTTAAACCCTCGCTTACAGCTACAGCGGGTCTGGGCTTTGTCTTTCGGTTTTGGGCCTTCCGGGTAACCTGAAAATTGACGGGTCTTTCACAAATAGTAATTAGTTTTCCCCTAATTAATATATGTGAATACATTGTATATAGAATTAATTATAGCTAATTTAGATCTCATTTATCTGAGAAATATAAATTTATATAAGCGTAGATAAAATATAAATATTTGAAGTTTGAATTTTAATAAGATTTTTTATAGCAAAAATTTATAAAAAAGCATGAAAAAAAAGTAAATTACTATCAAATTAATGATATTTATATTGTGATTACTCATAAATCTATACAAAAGATAGCTCACAAACTTTACGAAACACATAAAATGCACTAGCAAATCTAGTGCGTTTTCCATGGGCGAAACTACTCACCAGACCAAGTAGTCAATCCTTAAAGGGTCAAAAGGGAAGGCAATTCATAATTTGTTACCGCTCTTTCATTTCCTCTTTATTGTCGGTATAAATTTTAATTATTACTAACTAAATATTATTAGAACAGTAAACTTTAATTCGTTGCAATGAATATTTCTTATATATCTACCTTCTTTTATAATAATTATGCTTAGTAGCATGTAGATATTCAATCTAACAAGTTTTCCATTGTAGTTGTCATCGTTAAGTTTATTCGTGGTATGCTTATATTTTCATTATTCAACATTATTAACTTGCATGTTTAATTTTCGATTATTTATATTCAAAAGTAAACTCTAATATACCCCCGTAAGTAAATATAAAGATAATAATACTATCATTTTACTCTAGTTAAATTCAAGATAACCTGTAGGGTATTTAAGTCATTTCCCCTATATATTATATAATATAATGGGTGGAGAGCAGGAGAGGTGGGTGGATAATTGAGATTTGAGAGGGAGATATTGGATGATGTGAAGATTGCATAAACTGAAACCAACTCTGTCTTCTTCTCCCGGCAACCGACGCTTCTTCACCGGTAACGACATTGTACGGTAACTCTATCAACTACTCGTGCTTTTCTCCATATTTTACTTACTTATCGTCGTAAAAGGCACGTAGAACGTACGGATACTAGACACTGATTCTGTTGATTATTTGTTCCGAGAATTCAATTGGAAAAAACTAATTCAGCTGTTTACTGAACTCATTTAACTTTGATTGGCTAAACAATGTGTATATTTGTTTTCATGATTTCACAGTTTTTGGTTAGGATTTTGAGAGATGGTGTTAGTTCAAAATTATATCACTCCGTGTCAGGCCTACTTGCCAAATGCATCTTCATCTCAGGTATTGTTTCGGATTCTTCTTCCATCTTGTTAGCATTGATAATGTATCCCAATTTTAAAAGTTCATTTTCACTTATAAAGGTGGATGTGATGCATCAACTGGGGTTGTTTAGGAGTGGTCACAACCGTAGGTCTCCTGGATGTGTTATCAGGTCAGAGAATGTGACTGAAACTTCCACTTCCTCATGCCAAGGTTAGATTACTTTTGAATTTGTAACAGAGTCTGATCGAGCTGTCAAATTAGTTATATCTAAGAAGGCCTTGACTAAAGAAATGAAATGCGACTGGGCATAAAACTTTAAAGTTCAATGACTTTACTCAGACAATGTCTTAATTTATTTCTAGTTTTATGATTACAATCATAGGTAAAGTGAAGGAAGAGTACACAGTTTCATAGTTCCTATAGAATTCTGTGGGGGATCCCATTTAACGTAGTGAACAGTCTTATACTGAAAAAAGCAGGGATGTTTAGTTCAATATTGTAATCTCCACTAGTTTTTATATGGTTATGTTATTTCAGTTCGCTTTACCTGCTATTTTGATGAGCATAAATGGGATCATCTTCCAGGTAGAGGAATAATGTTTTAATGATGAAGAAAAATGAGCTCAAAATTGCTGTCTTATAAAGGAATTTGAAGTAAACTTTATTCTATTTTGAAGGAAAAACAATAAGTAATAATGCATGAATTGGTTGATAGTAACACCTTTGCATACATGAACTGCAATGTTGTTTGTTGGATGACCGTTTCAGTTCTTTTATCTTGAATTAAATGTCATCCCAGATTCCTGATATGCTCATTATTGGCTCTTGTTTTGATTATAAGATGTGGGAATAGTGCTGGCAGTTTATAATTTTGTCCCATGTTGATTGACATTTTGGCACCAAAGCAGGACCAGTCACTATTTTCGTCTATCCGTTTCCTTACAGATAGACTTGGGAGGCGTCAATTTCTTGCCGTGGGACCAACAATTGTCCCGTTGCTGCTGATGACTTCTCAGATACCAACATCATGTAAAAGTCTTTATGCAGCATCTTACCCTGTTAATTCCCTACACTTTTGTTTTAATGTTTGACGAAATGAAGTTGTGATGCATTTCTCACAGTCACAGTTCCATTCATGTATCTTGTTGAATCTTTAAATTTTAATGACTGGTATCCTAAGAGTACACCCTTTGATATGGCTCAGTTGCTGCAGAAAATAAGAAGGGATTTCTGCCTGTCACGGACAAGAAGGATGGATACTCTTTCCTCTATCCTTTTGGGTGGCAGGTCATTCTTCACTTAATGACTATAATGTTCTCTGTTGATTTTCATTTACGTCTGTCTTTTGTTCTAATGTCATAGTTGTGTAAATAATTTGCTTGGGAAACAGGAGTATGGAGCTACATTTGTGGGTTTAGCAATTTCAGATTTTCACTTCATAAAATAAATTTAGTCACCTTTTATAAAATTTAACTAATTTTTTTTAGCTAATTTCTGAATCACTTTACCCTCTTATAAATTAAACATGTCTTATCCATTGATACAATTTATTCTTTAGCTGTTTCTTTATTCATTTTCTACCCTTGCCCAGGAAGTCGTTGTTGAAGGTGAAGATAAAGTTTTCAAAGATGTTATTGAACCACTAGAAAGTGCTAGTGTAAATTTGGTACCAAGCAGTAAAGAGGACATACGGGATTTTGGTTCGCCACAACAGGTTTGTTAAAATGCTAGATCATTTATCCCAGACATTTACATGAAAAGGCTTCATGTAACTGTTTGGATTATTTTGCCCAATGGAAACTTAGATTTTCAGGTGGATTTCTTGATTGTAGGCACTCATGAATGTGTCCTAACCACAAACTATGCATAATGCAGGTTGCTGAAACTTTAATAAAAAAGTTTTTAGCATCGCCTTCTCAGAAAACAAAACTAATTGAATCATCAGAGGTGTGTATTTTGATATTTCTTCCATTACTGAAAATTTGTAACTGATCCTTGACTGCTTGTCATGCTGAACTATCATTGGTGTTACTGTTGAATAAACATTTCAGAGCCTTAGAATCTTTGAATTAACTCACTTATATATCTTCTTTCTGGACCGATCATTTGGTCAACATATTTTGATGTTTTATGCCCTTAAAAAAATCCATTCGGCCTTGCAAGAAATAAAGCTCATGTATTGTGTAGCTACTACGTTGATGCAACAACAACCAAATCTAGTCTGAAGCTTGTTTAAGTAATGCTAGCTAATAGTAATAAATCAGATAAGGGTACATACAGATGTTCTATATCTGTGCAAAGGAAACACTCTACTACCTACTAATCGTCTAACACTATCTGTGCAAAGGAAACACTCTACTACCTACTAATCGTCTAACACTATCTTCCACATTGATGCTTTCAATCTAAGATCATGTCCTCGGTTAGTTGCAGATGTGTCATGCCTTGTACGATCACCTCTCCCCTGTGCTTCCTCAGTCTACCTCTACCTCTCCTCAGACCTATCGCCGCCAACTTCTCAATCTCATTTCCCACATCTTGTCCACCACGACAGCTACTCCCACATTGCCATGTATATCTTCATTCCTGAAGTTATCACTTCTAGTATGCCCGCACATCCATCAAACATTCTTATTTCTTCTACCTTCAACTTCTGAACAAGCGAATTCTAGATTGGACAACACCCCACCCCTAACAACATAATCGGTCTAATTCTGTGTAGCAGTTAGTCCTGAAATTTTCTAGTTTTAGTTAGGTAAACCTTTTCAGAAATTCTGAACTTTGCTTTTGAAAAACATATATTTATCTCCATCTTTTTACAGTTCATGTTGTGACATATATGAGTTTGTGCACTACTTTGACTGCTGACCTGTGTTCCAATATTCTCATAGCTCTCTAGTGGCACTCAGGTCTATTTAGAGAGCATGAGTATAGGAGAAATTTGGTTTACAAAAAAGCGGCCTCTCTTCAAATCTCTACCAAGGAATGATTCCTATTTGTTTTTGGATTAGTACCAAGAAATGACAAATAATTAACAATTAAATTGCAGTTTAGCAGTCATGAGTCTGTTGTCCTCCTAATTAGTTTTAAATGCCAACCACTTCACAATTCTTGGAAAATATTTAAAGCCATCTTGCTTTGGATAAAATTACTAGACTAAAAAAGACTAGTTACTATATGAGGTATTGAATTATATCTACTAAGGATCAGCTATTGACAATGTGTATCATGTAAGATAAACGATGATCAATATTTATGATTCAATTTCTAGATATTCTTGGATTGAGGTCATAAATTGCTTAGATTAGTTTCACTGGAGTAAAGTTAAGCTATTTCTGCCACTGCTGTCATCATTAGAAATGGCATTTTAGCTATTTCATACCCAGTTCGTCTCCCTTTTGCAGTCTTTCCGGGAGGTAATGAGGTTTTTAAAAAAAAAAGAAATGATAAAAACTTCAACCTACACAACTCCCAATGAATGAAGAAGAGAGAGAGAGAGAGACTAACTTACAGTCATGAGGTGAGAGTCATAATATAATTTGATCGTCTAGCTCGTCTTTTCACCTTTGTACTAATGAAAGGAATAAAGTTTTAGCGTATCAAGGAAAGGCAGTTAATCTGATGTACATGGAATTTTGATATTGCCAGTAAACAGCTTCACAGCTTGACTTTTCTACGTGCTTTACTTCAACCGTGTGTAGATTCTTCATAAGAAAGCATATTCCTGGTGCGCTCTACTAACTAAGGAAATCATGGCTTTTTTAGTAAAATGAGAACTGGGATAAGATTCATCTCGTAATTTGCACAACTTTGCGAGCTATTATTTTCCTTATATGCTTACTACTTTTTATCATGTTTGTATTATCTAATATCAGCTTTTACATAACCATTGGATGTATCTAAATTTATTTCGGGATCATTGTCTGATCATTTTGTAGCGCATCGTTGATGGAAAAACCTATTACACGTTCGAGTTTGTTGCACAAGCCCCAAATTATACTCGGCATGCCCTCACTGTAGTCTGCATTGGCAATGGTATGAATTGTATCTTAGGTTTTAATTGATGATGTGCATGCTATGGAGAATGTTCTACTTTGCTGGCTTGTTTCTGGAATAGAACTTGGTTACCTGCAAGTTCTTAAATTATTGTAGTTAAGCACTAATTATTTAAAAGATGCACCAATTTAAATCTCGAGGACATTCCTCTGAACCTGAAAAATGACGTGCAGTAATTTTCCCCTAACCTGCGGAGTCATCAACTTAGCAAGAACCGATTCAGTCTCCTATATCCTCATATAGGATAATATGATAACGTATATAGATGGATTTATCTACATGGACAATAAGGTTTATTAGTTTACTTCTACCTCAAAACTTATGAGTCATGCAAGTGATCTGCTATCAGTGACTGTCTTTGTTGTCAGCATGCTAGTAGATTAGGCCTTCTTCCAATAATTCACTTCTTTCTTAGTTATTGGAAGAGGGGGTTCAAACCCCTTAAAACTAAAATGTTGATGCATTCAATAGTTTGTATTATCTGCCAACCCTGAGTGCATTGTATCTATAATTTGAATCTATCATATGAAATGTCTTGAACTGACGAGAAACTTCCCATTGTTTAATTTGAACATAAGGCTAATGCCGGTCAGCCCAAGACTTCCCTGGTTTCATTTTATGTCTATCCTAATCGCCTCCTGTTATTTATATTACTCATTGCGTCTAACATCACTGTCTTTCAGAACTGCTTTTACGTGGACTTGAATATGCATAAACTTCCTAATATTTGAATGGTGAATCGTAATGCAGGAAAGTTCTATACATTGACAACTGGTGCAAATGAGAGGAGATGGGGGAAGATGAAGGATAGACTACACACTGTGGTTGATTCCTTCCAAATTTTCAATGTTTAGTATAACTTCAGTAACACTTCCTTTTTTGTTGTTAAAATCCCAGTTTTCATCTTTAAATAACTGCGATCAGAGGTTGTATAATTAATGTAGATATGAGTGCTGTGCCTATTCTCACCCATTGCTTGTCAAAATAACATTACTGATTTTATGGCAGCAGCCTTTATAGAATACTCATTGTTCTATTTCAATGTCCCTGTATTTTCTTTTCTTTACTGCCCCCTATAGTAAAGAAAACCTTCTCTCCGAACGACTATTTTTCTTTCTTACAGTAAAATTCCATACATTGTTTTATTAGAGCACATCATTTTCATGGCATGTATAAGCCCTGAAATCATGCGTAAAAAGCTTTGTGATTTGTTTTTACCATTCACAGCATATGTGCTCTAAATTAACAGATAAAGAATGAGAATGGCATGCAATTCTATTAATTATCCAAAGCATGATTCTTCTATTATTTCTTTGACCCCATATTTTGTTTATTGAGCCAAATTCCTAGTTGGAGCTCATCAGGAAATGATGATCTTAAAAGAATATGTACGTACACACATATATTTTAAGTTACCCTCTAAATAAAAAAGCAAACTTTGTGTCATTTTCATGGGTACAAGATCATGTTTCCCTGTTCCACACAGCAATTTTTTCATGTATAATAAACATTACTTTATCTAGGTTTCTTTCAGATGAAGCATGCTATCTTTAATTTATGCCCTTAAACATCATTATATGCCATAATGCTGTCATTAGATAAAAGGGCCAACAAAAAGGCCAGATTAGGCCGTTTCATGGGATCCCCATTCACATTAGCAGCCAGTAGCACAAACTCATGTTTAATCATATATGATTAACTTATATAAATATATCTTTTAGATATGTGTCAAAATTGGTTCAGAACAGCACATAGTGATGGCCAAATATATTGTATTAAATTGTCCACTTTTTTTGTAATTGGCATAAACTTTGCTCTTTCACAAACAGAGACATACAATGTATGAAAGATAAGAAGCAAGGGTGACCCTTGTGTATGTAATAATCAACCGCACATAGGACTAAACTAATATAAACATTATAAAGTTTTGTAGATAAGGGATCGAGAGATAAATCAATACTCTTTCTATTTCAATTTTAAGTGGCCATTTTCATTTTTTTGAAAATCAAACAGTTTAAATTTGATCGGAGATTTGCCTATAGAATCTTTAATTTTTTTTTTGAAATAAAATTTATATATTTGTAAACTATGTAAAAGGTTTTATAAGTCAAACTAATTGATAATTCAAAATGTTTAAAAGATCTATAAAAAATTTACGGTTAAAGATAGACTTGTTTGAATTTCGAAATCCGAAAAGTGTCACATAAAATGAGACGATAGGAGTATTATTTTCTCTACCGTCGCAAGGCTTCGGGTGCGTATTGATAAATTTGTTCATGTGCAATAACTTATAAATTACATACAAGATGTAAACTGTTTTAGATAAGTCATATGTACAACGAGCTCGATCAATTAACATCCAACTTTCCTTAAGTATGTTATACCTCATATTGCACCAACTTAACTATCTTTACGGACTTTGAATTAATAAATTGTTATATCGTACATGCAACAAGTTATCATGGGGTCCAAGATGAGACTGAGAATCATCATCATAGGGCATCCCACAAGTAAGTGACTGTCAACTTCATAAAAATATGATAAGAAATGTGCTTGAAATTCATGATCATCAGCAGAATCAGTATACAGCTAAGTATTAAACACTTTATAATATAATAATTGCCATGTCTCTTCATTTTTATTGGATGCACCCATATTTGTAAATATGTGGTATATTCACTACCACTTCTCATTGTTGTGTTTTTATCATTTAGAGTAACTTCACAATGAAGAATTTATTCTCCACATTACATTCCAAAGGGAAATTACTTTTCCATTATTTGATTTTCACCATATTCATGATATTCCATTGCCTCTAAATCGAAAAAAAAAAGTACACTAGATATTTTGTACGAATATTTGTACATGACCCCACTCATAAAAAAACAAAATAACAAAATAACTTTAACTTATATTCACTGTAATTAAAGGTGGACAGAGGCTCATGTGCAAATAATTGAAAATTATACTTATGTAAATATGGGAAATATAATTTTTCATATATATATGTATTAATCTCTTTGACATAATGAGTGAAAATCATTTTCATCCTCAACATTCGTTTAAAAGTCAAAGTCTCCTTAATTTTGAGAAATAGTCATTCTCAAGGATCATTTGTAAAATAGATCGAAATTGACAGCTTTGATGAAAATCATGCCTCCGTCGTTCCAAAATCAAATAACGGAGAGAAGACAGCATGGGGTGTTTTTCCTTTTATTGCATCCAACTTATGTACTCCTTGTCGACCCTCATGTGGTATTATGTGGATACACCACTATTCACGGTGGCTATTGCTTCACTAAATTTCTTCAATTAGATCACTCTTAAGACCTTGATTAACCTTTTGATTTAGTTTTGGATTAAGCACCTACAATTTAATTGGAAAATTAATTATACTAAACACTATCAAAGGACTACTACAACTACATCATCGTCGAGGCGTTCCGGTCTGAACATGTCACATTAATCATGTTGATGAAATAGTTGGCCGAATGATATATATATATATATATATATATAGATAGATAGATAGATAGATAGATAGATAGATAGATAGATAGATATATAGAGAGAGAGATAACTAGCCCATTTATTTTGTACTAAAACAATTAACAAATAGACAACATATTAGCAAGGCTCTTCTTATCTAACCTGGATATATAAAAGAACTATTAGTATAATTTGAGCTTAATTATTCCTTTGAATTGGAACAAGTACTTATTAGTCATGTTGTAACTTTATATTATAATTATAATATTAAATAAATACAAAGGGAACCTTAACAAATCTAATAAAGCAAGAAAATAATCTAACACAATCCCAAGAGAGAATCCATGCAAATTATGTGGTGTAGGTAGCTAATATTCCAATTTTAAAGGAGAAAACTTGGAAGAGAAGTTGTAAATACAATTTATATATATATATATATATATATATATATATATATATATATATATATATATATATATATATATATATATATAATAGAAAAAAAACTATTGGTGGTCAAAGGAATAATTGCTCTTCCCTGTCCACTTATTATATATGTAATATATTCCCTTCCCTTTGCAATTCCCATATCATCATATTATTATTCATATCACTATATATTAATTGAAATTTAAAATAAATATCGAACATTATACCAAAAGTAACAAATAATCATAGATGCCATATTTCCTTACAATAGTCTTATTTCTTTATCAAGCTTTTAGCCATATCCTTTTTATCGAAAGATCCAAATTTTTATATATCATCCCAAATCCCAACCATACACGTTCTTGGACAAAGTTTGTGTACGGATATGCTGTTTGGTTTTTCATGTAGTACACCATGAGAAACACAAGACTAATAAGTAGTACTTGGTACTAATGAACAGTTGTGTCAAATGAACGTGTTAGGTTAAAAACTATCAAATTAATATATAAATGATTCATATTTTGAGTCCTCTAAGTTTATTTGAATTAAAATGAATTGAGTTAAATAACTAGTGAATCATAACCGAATATTGATCCTATGTCTTCTCCTTTTTGGAAAAGAAATATGAAAGCTATTGTGATTTCTTTTCAATTATTATTTCGATTTCATTTTTTTTTTGGATGTTTTGGGGGTAGATGAAAGAGGTAACTTATGGATTCATTCAAAATCAGTAGCTTGGCTCGAATTATAAACAGAGACATTTCAATAAAATTAGTTGTCTATAGTCAAATTTTAATGAAGATCTTTTTTTTTTTTATGAAAACGTCATATATATTATTACTAAATATTATTTTAGCTTTTTTGAAATATAAAGTTATTAATGTTCTTCTCAATCATGGTAAGGGTTTAGAGGGGCCAAATATTGGGTCTCATACTTCTTCTTAGCTAAAAGTCTTTTGGCCGTTTCAAGTCTCATAATGAAAAATAAAAATCTTTCTAAGGAGAGCTTCACTCTTTAATCGATTTAACGTAGTACGAAGTTGAATTAATCAAGAAATCCAATACAAATAGCAAACACAGAATGAAAGAAAAAAAAATTGGAACTCCAAAAGCCCTTGCTTTAATGGTTTGACCCTCTTACTGGTCCTGACTATAAATAATAGATTCCGAACTCAATTAACCAAAATAAATTGTGGTTGAATTCTATACTCCATAAAAATCAATAAAATTCTAGTTTGTCCGTTTTACTAGTCATGTGCCAACCCATACGTGATGAATTGCTCAAAAATGGGTACTACATTATTAGTTCATGGAAAAGATGAAATTCCATTTGCAGCTCTCTGCAGTGCGCAATCTGAATTTAGTTGAGCTCTAATATAAGCTCTGAATATCGAAAACGAGAAACTAAGAAAAAGGAATAAATAAAATATGAGAATTAATGGCTAAAAAGAGAAGAAGCTAAGGCAAGTTGCATTTAATTGGATGGTGAAAACAAAAAAACAGTGAATATTGGATATTCAAATCCTCAATGCATCTTTTTTTTATATATAAACAGATGTGAAAAAGGAGAAAAGCTTTATTATGTATGTGTATATATAATTATACAGAAAATAAAATTATTCTAGTAATAACTAGTACAATTTTTTCTATATATATATAGAGCTAGTTAGGATATAGATATATACGATATATAATTTTATTCCTCAATCATTTGTTTGTTTCTCTACCACATTGTTGTTTTGTTATTATCTGATTATCAATAAAAAAAAATCCCTTAAGCAATAGAGAGAGCAAAAAGAATCTTAGTAGTTTTGTTTGCTTTACTTTAATATTTCAAAAGCCAATGCTTTCTAGCTAAGAATTAATAGAGAGCACAAAATAAAGCTAACAAGAATAAAGTTGATAAAAGGGACAAATTCTCAATTTATCATTAGTTTTACATGTTTAGAAAGAGTTTAAAAATTGTTTAGGAGAGTATAAAAGGTTTTTATTTATATTTAAGTAGATTTTATGAGGATCTTGTTTCCTCAACATGGATTAAGGTATATTACTCTCTTGATGTTGTATGTTATATACATTAAATGGATTTTTACCACTAACTTTTTTTCCTCTTAACTTTATTTAATAGAGTGTATAAAAATAGAAATAATAGTTATGTTAAATTTAGTTATAATAATATTATTTTTCTTATCGACTATTTGATTTGTTATATTAAAACGATTCAAGTTTATTAGTATATGAATAATATTAAACATGTTTTATTAGAATAGAAACACTCCGTATAAAAATAACAATACTTTCTTTGTTTAATTTACTTTTCAGATTTTTTTACTAACTTAAAGTCTATGTAAATAAAAGAAAACTATTGATTTAAAACTAAAAAGTCGTCAACGAGAAGATATATTCTTCTTAGAATATACTTAGAAAAAATTAGACAAATAAATTAAACGAAAGAATACTATCACAAGCAGAGCTCTCACATGCTACAAATAAATAATACTGCACTTATTAACCCTTTCGTTTCCCACAAAAAAAAATATTGCATTAACTTACTCATAGATGTATTTTAAAATTGAATAAGAACATTTAATTTTGACAAATAATTTCTTAAGTACTGATATAAATGTTATTATTTTATTTATAGTTAAAAACTATTGGTGAAAAACATTTTGTATCGTACTAAAAACGAAAGAGTAATAATTCGTGTACTAATATCATCTCTTCTAGATTAGTTTTGTGATATATATTTCTTGGATTCTCATATGTTGTCATTAAGAGTAACTGCTATTACTAGACACTAATCACATGATAATTAATGATAAATTTGAAACGCATCCTTACTTAGTAATATGATAGACTATCTTAGTACCCGTGATATAATAATTCCACACTATTCATCAGTTACTTAAAACGGATTAAAATTAGTTAATGGTCATTATATGAAACCTCCTTAAATATCTTTTCTCATTTGCTAAATGTATAACAAAACAATGCAAGAATCAACACCCCCTAGATTTACAAGTGTAAATATAGGACAAATACAGAAGAAAAAACAACTAAACATAGAAGAACATAATTATCTAAGCCGTTAACACTTACATGCTACTGTTTACCCAAATATAGCAAAGTTTATACAAAAAAAGTTGAGTTCACATGTGACATTATTTTAGAGATTATAGCAAAGTAGAGCATAAAGAGCAAATGGAAGACGTTTAGTCTTTCATAAGAAACATAGAAATTATATTGCTTTGGATATGCAAAAAGGAAGCTGTGTACAGTGCATAACTTACTTGCAAGAACCACACCAAAGACAACAAACAAATACCTAAACATAAAGGGACCAAAGTGAACGGAACCTTTGGTTAGACTATCATTTCCTCACCCCCTACGACGAACTTAAAAGTACTACTGCTATAGCATTACTTATAAACAAGTCTGATCGATCACTTGGAGAAGACAAAATTCATTTTAGAAATCAGAAAAGACCAGCAGAACGCGCTAACAACCCAAATATCATAGAGACCAAGCTTTCAATGAACCCTAGAAACAGCCTTGCAAATCAAAGGTTGTTTTAATTCCAATGACAATTTCAAACACTCGGACAAGTCCACGTTGCTATCAGAAGGAACCCATTTAAATTCTTGAAGTAACTGAGCTAGCCAAAGCTGAACAGTAGCAAGTCCCATTGCCTTGCCCGGGCACACTCTCCGCCCTGAACCAAATGGTGCAAGCCTTAAATCAGAACCCATGATTGATACATCTTCTTCCAAGAATCTTTCAGGCATGAATTCTTCGGGTTGTGACCAAATCTTTTCATCATGGGTAATAGCCCACATGTTCACCATTGCTGTAGTTCCAGCCGGGATAAAATGGTGACCAACGCTAGTATCATGAATAGCAAACCTTGCCCATGAGAGTAATGGACCAGGAGGATGAACTCGCAAAGTCTCTTTCACTATGGCTTGTAGATACTGCAGATGAGGCAAGTCGGAATCACATACAGCTCGATCGGTTCCAACTTCAATGTCGATTTCACTTTGAACTTTAGCTTGAATATCTGGATGCAATACCATCCTTGCAAGAATCCACTCTAACAAGATGGCCACAGTATCGGTCCCTCGAAAAATCATTTCCTGAAGAAAATGAGTTAATTACCTACCTTGTTACATAGTGAAAGTTGAATCCAAATCAAATAAACAAAAGATATGATGCTTGGAAAACACAGTTAGAAAAAGACTTCAGAATATCAGCACTACCACCATCATGCATTAATTAAAAGCTAAAATTATTCAGATTCTTCATCATCGAAACACAAGAAAGAGACAATTTAACAGAAGAATTTTACATATAATTGCAGAAGAATCAGATATTTTTAAACACATAACATAAGCAAATAAACTATTAGTATGACACAATCTAAAAGCACATAAAATTATATGAACTTTTAAATCAAAATAAACAAACGAATATCAAAATAATTGGAAGGGACAAAATATATGAGAGAAAAATACCCAAAGAACAGCAATCATGTCTGAATCACTGAGTTTATTTTCCTTCTCCAAATCAAGCAACACATCAACGAAATCATGAAAACCTTCATCTGCAACATTTCCAGCATTTTTCACTCTATTAAACCTGTGTTCTTCAATGATCTTCCCAACAAATATGTTAACCCGAGCAACAAGTTCTTTGCATCTTCTTCTAACTCCTTGTAAATCTAACCATCCCAACAAAGGAAAATGGTCGCTCCAGTTAAATATACCAAGCAATTCATACCCTTCACTGACCAAATATTCCAACTCCCGTCCATCTACTTCATTGAAATCATAACTTTTACCGAAAACAGTCTTCATCACATTGTTGAGTGACCCAAAATGCAAAACCCTCTTCACCTTAACATGTCCATCTGTCTCCATCAAACTCGCAATTTCCGTCACCATCTTTCTACCTATTTCCCTCCTGAAATCACCGAAACACGCTATTCTCTTCGGACTGAACAAATGGGTCGCCGATATCCTTCTCAAATTCCTCCAATACTCACCATACGGAGCAAAACCCATCGCTCTGTGAAACAACAGTTCATAAGCAGACTCCTTCACTGGTCTATCAGCAAAAGCCGAACTACTAAGTATTTCCTTCGCAGTTTCAGGATTACTTGATATTATAAAACGAGTAAACCCAACTGAAAACGCCATTAACGATTCAGCTTTCAAGCCATTAGAGAGCTTCGCAAGCAGCCTATGAGTTAACGAACCAGTGAAAGATAAGAGCAACCCAAGAAGAGGTAAACCAGAAGGTCCAGGAATGGAGACACGAGCTTTAGAAAAAGACCAAGCAAGACCACCAGGGGTAAGCCAGAAGGCGAAAACCGCAAAAAAGAGGAGAAAAAAGAGAAGAAGCTCTAAGTTGAGCACAAGAGTTGAAGGAATGAAGAGAAGAGAGTATTCAGAATACATTTCTGAGCTTCAAAGATTGCTTAGTTTATGCAGGTGCCGAGTAGTTAAGAAGTGAATTCTGTTCTGGAGAGAGAGAGAGGGGAAGTGGAGAGGAGAAGGTGGCAGTGGAGGTATGGAGAAGACCAAGAGCGTGAGATAACGGTTAAATAGAGTTAATAACAAAAATTAATTATACTTTTTAATAAATTATTTTTTAAACTAAAAAAAGAAAATAAAAAATACTGAATGATACTTTTTTTCTTATACAACTATATAAGAATTCAACTATTTGGAAGAGAGAAAAAAAACACTTTTAAGTCTAGTTTAGTTTGTTAATTATGATTAATAGCTACATGTTGTAGGAAGGAGAGTGACGAGCGATATTGAGAGAGGCGAGAAGGAGAGTGGCGAGCGAGATTGAGAGATAATTTGTATATGTATATCGGTTAGATAATTGTATATATGTAACTGATATGTGTATATATTTGTATATCTAGCGAGTGAGATTAGGAAGAGGGAGGAAAGAGGACAAGATTGAGAGAGAGAGGCGAGCAAGATTGGGAGGAGGAGAGAGGCGAGAGAGATTGGGAGAAGGAGGAGAGAGGCGAGTGAGATGGGGAGAGGGATGAGAGAGGCAAGCGAGATTGGGACAGGGAGGAGAGAGGCGAATGAGAGGACAATAATTTATATTTTCGTATCTCATTTGTATAACTAGAGTTATACGAATATGATAAAACTTAAAATAGCAAATTGATACAAACATAAACATTTGGACTTTAAATAGTTATACACATTATATTATTCAAATTACAATATATAAAATTATATTATACAAAATCCTAAAACTACAAGTTTATATAAACTTTAAAATATTATAAAATAAAATAAAGTTGAATGTATATGGTGATAAAAACTGAAAAATCAAAGGAAAATCATCGTTATATACAAATACAAATCAAACGAAAAATTGTTAATTGTGAATTATAAAAATATGACGAATTATACAAACGTGACTAATTCTATAAACTAGAAGTCAACACACGTAATTAATGGTTAATGTTAGTTGCGAGAGATAATTATAGCAAACTATAGCTATGATAACTAATTAAGTAGTATAGGTTTGTTTAACCGCATAATTTTCTCAGTTATAAACTACGTAAAAAGTACTATAAGTCTGAATAATTGATAATTCAAAATATATAAAAAATGTGTATAAAATTTACGATCAAATATAAACTTGTTTGAACTTTATAATTCAAAATGTGTCACATAATTTGAAACAGAGAGAGTTTTGTTTTTTCCTTCATAGATAGATAATCCTAAATTGCTGTTTATGGTATTTCGCTATCACATGATTTTATTGTTATTTTGATTATTTTTGAACAATTCAATTAGTTATCTGTTTTTCTTTATACAATAGTTATTATACTTGAGTCAAAAGTTTTTTTGAAAACTCATCTTTTGTAGGTACTAATAAAGCCCGTGTATATTTTATTTTCTTATATTTTATTCGTAAAATTTCACTAGATATATATTTACTAATACTTTCAAGAGATTTTAGTATATGCTTTAAAAAATAATATAATAGGGTGTTAAATTAATATACAAACTTGTAGTACTCTTTCTTTTTATCCAAGTAAAGTACACTCAACTAGGGGCAATTTTGACTTTGAATTGGATGCATTATTTTTGGTACGAATAGTTGGAAAGGAATGAAAATATCGGCTTAGGTTCTCCTTGAATTGATTTTTAGCTTATGACTTATAGCAAAAAGTCCTAAGATAAAATTTATAACTTATAATTTTTGACTTATTTTTGTTTTGACTTTAAGATAAGTGTTCATAAACACTTTTTAACTTTATCCAACTGCTTAAAATCTATTTTAGCTTTAAAAAGCATCTAAAATAAGTCAATCCAAACGAATATTTAATTTCTTACCGAGATGTTTGTTTATTTATTCATTATAGAGTATTTTTTATTCTTCACACCACAATTTTTCCCTAGTATTAATTCTTAACTTAAACAATTTATGCATTACTGTTAATATATAATTAACTTATCAACAAAACGATCAGGTGAAAATTTAATTGGACATTATTTTATTAATAGTTATAAACATGGAAGTTATTAATTATACTCATATCCCTTCGAGAAAATATCTTTTGTTTTCGTCAGAATATATCATATCTTTTGGGGAAAAAGATGTAAAAATATTTCACCATGTTAAATTTCTTTTCGAAAAAATTTAGAAAAAATTTAAGGCAGTAATAATAATAATAATAATAATAATAATAATAATACTAATAATAAGAAGAAGAAGAAGAAGAAGAAGAAGAAGAAGAAGAAGATGATATAGCTTGGCACGACCCTTAAAAGGAAAGATTAATTAACAACATAATTTTTTTCATTCTTTAATGTGTTTGTTAATTCACTTGACTTTCGATTCTAAAATAATTAATAAATAGAAAGGAAAAAAACCTTAATTTTCTGGAATTAACAAATATCTAAAAAATAACTTTTTTTAATATATACGACAACTAAATGAAAACTAAAAAGTACAGTTATATAATTTTTATTATTATCTATGAATTAATTCTTTGCCCTTTGGGGTCTCAATATAAGAGTATCAACTTTTGGTCTCTCTCATTGATTAAAAAGAAAATCGTGCAAACACATAAAGCTAAGTTGATATATATATATATATATATATATATATATATATATATATATATATATATATATATATATATATATATAACTATATATACTTTTAATAATTATGGCATTTTGTTTTTCGTTCTCTACTTTTTGTTTTATTTTTTAGTGAAAAATTATTCCATGGTATATATATATATATTTTTTGGAAGCACAAATATTTGTAGATAATAATATAAGGCCAGAAATATAGATTTGAGGGCAAAAAGAATGAAAGCTAAAAGTGTTATCATAAGTGGGAGTGAATTATTTCTCTTTTATTTTATTTTCTTGTCAGTTGAGGATACTCCCAATTACTATTGTGCAAAAAAAATTAAAATAAAATTGTCTACTCTTTATAATATTTTAAAATATTAAATTAAACTACTTATATCTTCATACTTATAAATAAAATTGTATACAAAATTATCCATGTATTATATTACAAAAAATACTAATATCTTTTGATCTTAAATTAGTCTAGTCTAATATAAATATTTTTAATAATATACTCCTATATAAAACTAAACTTCATGATACTAATGAAAAGAATATAAAAATAACTATAAACCCTTTTATTGAAAATTGATTAATGCATCTCTTATTTGAATGAATAAAAAATAAATATGAACTCTTTATTAAAAATTGACTAATGCATCTCTTATTTCAATGGGGCTTTTATGGATCTCTTATTTCAAGGTAGTTTCAGAGACTCCACCACCCAGGTTGGCAAATGACAATGTAGTATAGTTGCATTTTGTACTAAAAAGGTTTTTTCTTCAATAGAATTGGTCCAAAACATCTCTGCTATTTTTTGATTTGCGAGGACAGTAAATCTTTTGCAACGCGGTCTGCATGATTCATCACCTTTCATTTGCCTTTGTAATCAAGTCACCAATAAACTAGACTATCTAACTACACCAATGGTAATAGTATTTCTCTATTCATCACACCCTATTATTACCTGTATTATGCATGTATTAAAATACCAAAAAGCTAAAAGAAATACTTAACTAATATTATTTAAAAAATAATGGAAAAAATGTTTAAATATATGATATTAAATTTGAGGAAAAAATATCATAATTAAATCAAATATTTAATAGATAAAATATATATAAATAAATTTTTCAAAGATCAATAACATAAATTGTTTTTCAGAAGTAATTAACTATTTGGACTTGAATTTTAAATTTAAATTCTTACGTTTATTAAAAAAAAAATTTAACTTTTTCTTTTTAAGAATCTCGTAATTTTATAAAACATTAAAAATTACTTCAACTATTTTTTATATCACGTGAGATTACTTTCTACTGAAATTAAAAAATATATATTTCTATTATAAATCAAACATTTTCTAATCTAGTTGTATACAAATGAACTGATTGATATGTGATGAAAGGGTCATTATACGTGTAACTGAGCAACCTACAAAGGATCTGAAACTGGGCCTATGGAGATTTGTGTTGTACCATCAACTTATTATAAGGCAGGGGAGACAAATGCTACAGACTCCTACAAGTACATTATACAGTCTACAATAGCCCTATAGTCAACTCACTACTTATTTATTTTGACTCATTATTATAATTATCACTTTTAAAAAATTTAATATTTATATTTGAGTTTTGACAAATTTAGTATCCTCAAAGTATGTTGGAAATAAAAGCCAGATCTGCTATTTCTTAAAAAAAAAAGAGCACTAACTTTTTTTCATATCTTTTATCGGGACTTGACGATCATTCTCAGTAAACTCACCTCTAAACAAATAGTTTATTCTATTTTAATTTATCACTATGTTCAAACTAAAAAAAAAATTGAAACAAATCGAAAATATATTGGGTGAGAATATGACTAACACACTTAAAATAGAATTATATTCAGTCTGAAATTAACATGAAATATAAATATATTATCGAAAGTTGTCTACTTTTTCTGTTCATATTAGTATTAGCATTACTCTTCTATAATTTGTGTTTTGTGAAATATTTAGTTTAGTCAATCATCTATCAAAAAATATTTCACTATAATTTACAAAATTGAGATAAAATTTGGTTACGAACAACTATGTTATGTTAGTTACTGATAAAATAAATTTATATAAAATGACAGTATTTACCGTATTTTAAAATGGCAGTATACTTTTTGGTTAAAAAGGTTATTTCCTCCTTTTTCAAGTACACACTCTTCTGACAAAAAAAAATACTTATCCTTTTTCTAATTCAACAATTCACACCTTACAGTTAAAATTATAAAATGAAAAAACTATTTAAAATATTATATATATTTTTAACTTAAAATTATAATAAATTATTTCTTTTTATACTTGCTTAGATTTATGTTCAACTAAATAAACAAACTTTCATATTTAAGAAATATTTAACTTAAATTTTTCAGTTTTCTCTGATTACATTCTCTTATCATTATAACAATGATAGACAAGTCAAAAACCACATGATTTTTAAAAACTGAAGAATAATTTTGTATTCTTTTAATGTTATTTTTTTGAATTTGTCGTGTATCTTAATATCTCTTTTGTGAGTATCAAATCGTACTATAAATAGAGAAAATAAAATAAATATGCATTATGCGGCGTACTGTTCAGCTCAAGAAATTAAAGATCATTAATATTCACCTATTTTCTTGATGATTACTGGCTAATATAAAGTTTAGTGGCGAAAGTAATGGCTTTTAAACTTTCAATCACATTTTAGGAGCATAATTATCTTTATTAATACCTACTCTATAAATTCTATTAGTGTTAAATTAGAGTCCTAGATCAATTTATTTTATAAAAAAACTTAGATATTGACGATCGAGTTGCACCAAAAAGATGGTTACCTTTTTTATTGGATATGATTTGCTTTTAAAAAATTATTGTATTGAGCTACATGTCTACTTCTATTCATGATTAGCAAGCATAAAAAGTGATGCAAGTTAACTAGTAGTAAATTCTAGTCCTAGCAAATTATGAAAGCTAAATAGGCTATAAAATACGTGTATATATATATACACTAAATAATTATTACTCCCTCCATTTCAAAAAAAATGTTTCTATTTTCTTTTTAGTTTATTTAAAAAAGAATGACCCCTTTCCTTTTTTGGCAATACTATAACTTTAACTTTCCACGTGACATGTTTAAGATCACAAGATTAAAGGATATTTTGGTACATTTGACATAACATTAATTTAGAACCACAAGATTAAAAAGTCTTCTTTCTTTTATTAAACTCCGTTCTAAGTCAAACTAGGTCATCCTTTTTTAAACGGAGGGAGTGTTTAATTTTTCATCTGGTGTATAGTACCCTTATTGAATACTCCCTCCGTTTAAAAAAGAATGACCTAATTTGACTTGAAACGGAGTTTAAGAAAAAAAAAACTTTTAATCTTGTGGTTCTAAATTAAAGTTATGTCAAATGTACTAAAATACCCTTTAATCTTGTGGTCTTAAACATGTCACGTGAAAAGTTAAAATTAAAGTGTTGCCAAATAAAAAAAGAAGTTATTCTTTTTAAAATAGATTAAAAAAAATAGTTGTTTTTTTTTTAAAATAGAGAGAATACTATGTATTGGCGTCCACCTTAACTTAATATAAATAGACACCTCAATCTTGGCCCCTACCTAGTTTTGATGAAGTGAAAGACACACAATTTAGTCTCATAAAAATCAACATCTCATGAAATAATATACCATTTTAAACGATATTCCTAACCGATCTCTTCTATTTTGAATGTTACTTCTTATGTTTTAATTTATTTAAATTTTTTTTTTACTACTTTTTATGTTTAGTAACTTTTTATATCAAAACCATGTATAACGCATTTAAAATTACAAAATTCAAAAGACCTTTTGATATGTATGACATATCTCTTGGTTGTTTAGTCAAAGCAACAAACAATTTGAAACAAACTACTTTTTTTAATAAAACAAAGTTGTAACAAGACAACATATGGTATTATTGTCCTTCATAACAATGTAGTGACTCATGTAGAACACATTTTTACATACTAGACAAAGTTAAATTAGTACGAAGTTCTCGCAGCCAAGTGCAAATCATTCCAAAGCAGATGGAAAATTTACGGACGAAAATAGTATAATTTTAAAAGTTGTATTAGTATTTAATCATGCTCCACCACATATATAAAAAGGGAAATGAATAAATATATCGTCGAACTATTATAAATAGTATGCAGATATCTTTCGTTATACTTTTGGGACATTGATGCACTTATCATTCAAAAACTAGAGCATATATATCGTTTATACAAATGAACATACACGTGTTATAATCTTATCCACCGGTCCAACGTGTTTCTATTTAGTCTTATGTTAGAGTGAAGGGCATATATGCCCTAGTTTTTTTTATGACAGGGGCATCAATGTCCCAAAAGTATGACGAAGGTATCTGCATACCATTTACGATAGTTCGGCAATATATTTATCGTTTTTTCCAATATGAAAAAATAAAATTACCACCTATTTTTTGCACGTGTATAATAATATATATAAATATAAATATCCTCTTAATTTTATTTTTTTTGAGCCTCTTATGATTGTCTATGAAATGTAATCAGAACTATTGCTATTTTAATTGATTGTTGTACCCATTTCTTTACAAAATGGCTGCTGTTTCAAGAATTTTTCTCCCATTCACAATTGCTTTTGGCAATGCATGTTTTCAACATAATGTGATGACTCGTAATTTCATCACGCCACTTAAGTGTCACTTGACACATACTTTAATCACGTTTAAAATTAGCTTTCGATCGATAAAGTGTTTTATAATTATAAATAATCTCTTTAGGAGAGGCGCTCTCTGGCGTTTGGACTTTTAAATAGCCTTAGAATCATTTGATGTAAATTGATAAAAATGAATAGTTGAAGAATAAAATTTTGGTGTCATAACTTATTTCATTATTATACCATAATAATGCAATAAGTTATCTTATATACCTGATGAGATAAGTTATCTCTAGAATAATTGATTATTATAAAATAACTTATTTTCAATTAAACAATTCATACTTAACGGCTTTGATTGATTTGACAAAGCAAAATCATAAGTACTCCCTCTGTTTCAAAAAAAATGTTCATATTTTTTTTTAGTCTGTTTCAAAAAGAATGATCTATTTTTCTTTTTTGTCTACACTTTAACTTTAATTTTTCACATGACAAGTTTAACACTACAAGATTAAGGAGCATTTTGGTACATTTGACATAACTTTAATTTAGAATCACAAGATTAAAAAGTCTTCTTTCTTTTCTTAAACTCCGTTCCAAGTTAAACTAGGTCATTATTTTTTAAACGAAACAGTACTAATTATCAAAAGTGCCGCACAATATACGTGCTTAAAGACGTGATATTATTGTCATCTACAAAATAAGGACTTTTAATCATCAAAATAGAACATAAAGTTAATAAAAAGACAAATATTTAAACGAAAAAATTCCCAAGCAATATGGTTTATGTTGTTATCATCGTCCCTAGTTTTTTTCAACAACGTGCCCGTGGTTGACTTCCTTCTTCTTTCTTTTTCAATCCTTCTTTAAGGTTATTTTTCACAACCCCTTTAACTTATGCATAATTCTTGGTGGTACGTTATAGATGCACCTTAATAATATTATACACAATATAGTCTCACGAGTGACATATGAGGATGGTAGAGTAAGCACACATATCATATCTTTGTTTTCGAGATATTAACAATATCATACTCAATTGAGTGAGGTTGTTTAACAATAGACTCTCAAAATCAAGAAAAAACACTATAGATATACCTCGATCGAGTTATTTGCTTATCCATTTTAGAGGTCAATCTGATGGTGACTTGACGACTATGTAATTCTAATCTAATCCCAAATTGGACATTTAGTTCAATCAAAAAAATTCTCCCTTCTATTATTTGTGAACCCTATTATTATCCGTACTAGTTATGGACACACTATGCGCATGTAGTCCATCAATCACTAATACTATATATATATATATATATATATATAGGTATAAACAACATAAATAATAGAGAAAAGATATTTTTGAGTTACAATATTTTAAAACAAATTTCAAATATTAATCCAATTCATGCTTTGGATTTTGCAAACTCATCATGTTGTATAAGATCGAAGAGGTAACTCAGAACAAAATATTATTAATCTAACTTAAATAGGAACCAAAATCAGAATTAGAATCAAAATCTTATATCTGGTCAACAAGTTCTAACGAGACCACTTAGTTAACCAAAATAGAATTGAAATCAAAATTTTATATTTGATCAACAAGTTCCAACGACACCACCACTTGCTTAGTCTCATCAATAAAAATTGATGATCAATCCAATAGGAAAAAAGAAGAAAAAAACAAGTAAATTGCAAGTTGTTCATAATATAATATCTTCATCAAAAGGCACAAGTTGCAATGTTCCTACTTACAACAAATTTTGATGAAGGTTGACTCCTGTCTAGACAGGCCCCATTCTTGACAACAACAGTTTTCAAATTAATATTATAGTTAGAAGCGAATTTAAAATTTAAAATTTTATAATAAATATATTTTTATATAGTTTATATTTGGATTTAATTCACACGTTAAAAATTTATCAAAGGATAATAATCGTTTGAAATCTTATAAAAGTTTTAAGATTTCATTAAGTAATCATTAGTTTGACTATGATTATTTATTTTTTAAGACTTGCAACATGTTTAATTTTTTTAATTATAATTCTCCTGTGTAAGTAGCCTCATGTAAAGCCTATATTACAAGTCCATAAAAGTAAAATCCAAATATTTGCTTTTTCTTTTGCTAGTCCATTTTTATACAGGCCTCATCATCAGTATAAATTTGAGAATCCAAATCTAACTTTATTTTTGTGGGTGTAATTTCTTCACTTCAAATCAATTTCTTGATCCAACTAGCACCATGAAATGCCAAAAATATAAAGGTGGTTCCTATAACAAAATAAAATAAAATAAAATAAAATAAAATCAAGGGCTTGGTGCTTTATTGGGGCAGCCACACACACCAACTTCCAACGCTTTTTTTGATGAAAAATCTATAAATTTATATCCAAGCAAAATTATAAATTAGAAAGAAATAATGGAGGTAAAGAATTCTTTTGTTGATTTATTCTCTATTGGAGAATTTATTCATCAAGTAATGAAATAAAATCATGACTTAAATATTATGATTTCTAATTTCAAAAATTATAATATCTCGAGTATTTTTCTTTTTTCAAGCTACTTTGCTAACTCGAACCAATAACATTAGGGTTGGACCTATTTAACATCCCATGGCGAAATCGGAATTATGCTAAAGATATTCAAAAGTATATAATATAATTTTTTACCTATGTATAATTTTTCTATATACACCGTATAATTTTTCAATAATAGTTGTTAAACTGACTATCCGTCACTATATATAGCTACACTATTGCAAATATTTGGTATTATTAACGAGATTCTAAATTTAACTGTCATACATATTTAATAAACATTTTAATACAAATATAAAATGTAAACTAAAACTACTGAATTGGATCGAATCCAAACTCTACAATAACAATAGTGTAGATAGCAGCCTCGTAATATAGCTGTTAAGCACTCTTAATTATAGTATGCATCACCTTTATTTCCAACTTATATTCCTACCCTTTTTATAAACACTTAATTATTTGATTCCAATTTTGATTGGAGACAAATCTCATATTTAACATGTTTGATGTATACTTGTGTGTTAATTGAAAATTAATAATTTACGTTTGGCCTAATGTTACCAAGACAACATTCCAATGAAGATTTACTTTTGTTCTTCCAATTTTAGATAAAGATTTGCTTCCAATTATTCATAAGCTTTAATCAAGTGGAAGTGATCTTGTCGGATTCTTAGGATTTGTGCATGTGAATTGAGTAGAAATTTTAATTAGACGGGTTAAAATGAGACAAGTTTACAAATAGATAAATTATTAATTCATTAGAGATTGTTCGGACTAGATGAGTTAGGTCAAGATACATTGAATAATGAGTCATAATATAACCTAATCTTGTCAAACTCTTACCAAATTATAATGATCTTTCTATTATTCATATAGAACCAAAAAGTAATAACAATTTTGACTTATACTATAGGAATTTGAATAAATAAATCACGAGAGTGAGAAAAATAAATTTGTTGGTACAACTTTTGATAATGTTTAGGCAAATGAGGTGTGTTGAGATCTCATGCAGTATCTATATTTGAAGTTGGTAGCTTGGAGAAGGGTCAATTGCCTACTTTGGGAAAATACTTATCATATTTTATATTTTCATACAAAAATTTCATTTTCATTCTACCCTACAACATTAATTGTACTTTTGTCTCCATGGTGAATTGTTCCCTTAATATAAGTATTTTATTTTTTGTCTCTGCGCTTTTAAGAATTTATGTCTCGCTAGATATAATTTAGTTTTTTAAGCATAAAAATTAAAGATCAGTCCATTTGAAAGATAAAATCGTATAATTAAATGAAATTTTTGATAAAATATATTTGTATGATTATTCTTAATGGAATTAAAAATTAAACACCAGTCTTTCAAATGAAAATTCCACTAACTTAACTTAAATAAAACATTTTATATTTTTTTGGCTAATAGTTGAATATTTTGATTTTTTTTTTTTTTTGGCAACCTTTCATTTTTAAGCAATAATTTATCTTCTTCTTGATATGAAAATTTTGTGCAGAACATTTGCAATTTTAGCCCAATTTAGTTCTGAAAAAAAGTATAGGATGCACACTATGGGCTTGTGACATGGACCAGCAAACCCAGAGATCATGATCCGTCTAATTTGTTATATTTGGACGGGTTAATAATCTGTTTATTTTGATCCGATTAGTTTAACCTATTTTAAAATTGAACTGACATATAGTTTAGATTTACTCGTGAGATGTTTTAGCTAAATATTTCTAAAAAAGAGATATTCTTTTTATTGTCATAATATTAGTAAGTTTTTATTAGGTACTCACACAATTTATAAGAAAATGAATATTAACTCATCTTTTTTAACATTTAGGTACTCAAACATTTTATGAAATAAAAAATATTAACTCATCTTATTTAACATTATTAGGTACTCACACATTTTATGAAATAATAAATATTAATTCATGTTATTTTAACATTTTTAAATTTAGTTTGCCTGCATATTTGACGAGAAAATTACGCGGCTAAACAAACTTATATTATTTAATTATTCATCATAGCTATAGTTTGCTATAATTACTACTCGCGACTAACATTATACATTAATTACTTTGGGCTGACTTCGAGTTTGTATAATTAGTTACGTTTGTATATGTATAATTCGCCAGGATATACAAATACATATGTATAATATACAATTATTTAACATATATACATATACAATTCACCTCTCTCCCACTCTATGCCCTCTCTCTCTCGCCTCTCTCCTCCCTCTCCCAATTTCGCTTGCCATATATACAAATGCATATGTATAATATACAATTATATACATAATACATATACATTTCACATCTCTCCCACTCTCTGCCCTCTCGCTCGCCTCTCACCTCCCTCTATCGATCTCGCTCGCCTCTCTCCTTCCTCTCCCAATCTCTCTTGCCATATATACAAATACATATGTATAATATACGATTATCTAACCAATATACATATATAATTCACCTTTCTCCCACTCTTTCCCCCTCTCTATCGCCTCTCTCCTTCATATAACATGTAGCTACAAATTGTAATTATCAAACTGTAGGTATGGAAAGTAATTAATTATTTTTAAGTGGCTATATGTGAAATTCCTCTTTGATAGCCCATACAAAGCATAACAACGAGCCTGCATGTAATTTTGCTGTTTAAGATGAGGCCCAATTTCAAACTGATGTTCATTAATCTTTCATTTCATGGTACTATTATCTTCTTTGAAGATACAATATTATTCTAATAGGCCTAATTTTTTTTTTTGTATAATTTACATAAATATCATAGTGTAAGACCTAAATTATCTTCTATCCCTACTTTTTTCTATTTCATAAAAATCCCTTAATATATCAGTTTACTTTCCCATAAATCACGTAGATCTGATTGATATCAATCCATTCCAATATGTAACAGTTTCACCAAAATCAAAACTCGAATTTTCATCCTCCTCGTCAATTCAAAATCGTAAAAGTTTCACGGAAGGAATTGTCCATGTTGTTGCTCAACAACCTGTTAGCATTGATGGAACGATTGTTAATTTTCATCCTTTTTTTAACATATTTCTTTGATCATTCTTCTTTCGAGAATCCCAAAAATAATTTGTCCATGGTTCTCTCAAGAAAAATGAAGCAAAAAATTTGTTTTAATATGGAGGAGAAGAAAGATGATAGATTTGTGAGGTGTTCTCAAGATTGAAGTAATTGATGATACAACAATGATTGATATTTCTCAAGTTGAAAAAGTTGCTCAATTGATAAAAATATCAAGGGTTTTGATGAACAGGAAGTTAAAGAATGCTTGCAAATCCAATGGTTGCGATAAAAGTAAAAGTGATGTATGTGCCATTAATTCATTGGTTTCTTATTCGATGAAGGAATTATTTTTTGTATCATATCCTTATCCTTCTCAGTCGTTCAACCACCTCCTCCACCATTCCCTCTGCCCCTCTCAACCATTGGTATATAGTTTTTTTTGATGTATCATTGTTATAGTTTTGTTTTATCGTTTTGATGTGAATATGAAAGTCATGATACATTAGTGATAGACAACCCCCGTGTATAGTAATTGTGTATCTATAGATTATGACTCATGATTTTGTGTTCGAATGTCATTTGTATAAAAGTGTATCATCGTAATATATTTACTGTATATGATACATGCAATAAATGGATTAACAAGTAAGACGGATAAGATACGTTTTGAATATCGAGTGTGTATCAAAAATTTGTATAATGTATCAAGTTATTATTGTTTATATTGTACGTATAAATAGGGTAATAATTAAAATATGTATATTACTTTTTTTGATCAAGAAAAATGTGGATGATACATTAATATATATCAATAATGAATTTTTTCGTGAATGGTTGTATCGTTGATAATTTTAATGTACCTATTATATGTTATAAGATGGTTACAAAATTGTGTCGATATATGTTAGTTTGTTTGATATGTAGCTTTGAAAATTGATATTTTTTTTTATATATTTCATATAATATGTCACTGATTTTTCAATGTTCGCAGACTGTTCCATGTTCTCTGAGTTTGTATGTACCAAGATTATTATTGGGTAATATGTACATAGCATTCTAAGTTGGATAAGACTCAACAAACATTAAATAGTGCAAATACATAATACAAAACTGATTTGTTATTCTCTCTATAGCCTTTTAAATTTAAATAAGATTGATGATTCATTAAAAAACTTGATACATGCAAATGATACATTGGTAGTATTAATATATCAAGTACATTTATATTGAATATGATAAAATTAATTTAAAATTCAACAGCATTAGAGTTATGTATCAACATCTTAAATATGAATATGATACATTACATAAAACAAGGATGAACGGAGAATTAGATCCAATGAAGAATCATATGTTTTAGGAAAAAACGTAAAAAGAAAGAAAAAAGAAAAAAAAAAGACAATGAAAAATATAAAAAAACAACAACCTAATTCAGTGGTTTAAATTTGATTGACTAGAGAGAGAATCCTTTTAAAATTTAAATTAAGATGAAAATTGTAACTGATAAAATTGTGGAGTGAAATTAGGAGAGATTAAAGGAGTGAAAAAGGAAGGAAAACGTGGGTTAAGGCTAAAATACTTATGTATCCGGATGACTTGAGAATTGGTGAAAATAAGGGATTTAGAAATATTTTTAAATGATAGGAATAATGGAAATTATGAAAAATAAAGATGTATATATATATAATTAATCCTTTTTTGTATTTTTTAAAAGTAAATAGTGGATAAGCATGAAATGCTATTCCTGTAGGCTAATAAATTATATTATTATTATTATAATAATTATTATTATTTTATCAGATTTCCTTTGGGTCCGTCATATCGACTTACTGCTATAGAATTTCTTAGCAACTACTATATTCATTATAAATTATAAGCCATTTCCACGCCTTTCTGTTTTCCAAGAAATCCATGTATTATTAACTTATTATACCAAGTATATTCGATAGTCTAAGTGGAACAATTTAGACATTTAGTAGTCAAATAGTTATCTCGAAGATTGTGAATTAGAATCTCAAAGCAAAAAGAATAAGAACTTTCTGAAAGAAATAAAAATTTTAAAATAAAGAAAATTTCATACCTTAAATTATCCAATTAGTTACCATATTTTTTGAGTTATACTACTCCCTCAGTTTTTTTATATGTATCTTTACTATAGATATTCGTAGTATTTGTCATTTTTTAAAATTAATTCATAAATTGTAATACTCTTCTTATTTGACTTTTATTGAGTCATTAGTCTTGAAAAAATATAAAATTGATCAATCTAAAAAAACTAAATAAATAATTTAAATTAATTTCAAAATAAATTAATTTATATTTATTTGAATTGCTTTAATGATACAAAATATTCACTCCGTTTACTTACTTAGATGGAAAAGATGCTGAAAAAGATGCTGAAAAGTCATATAGGATTCAACTAAGAAAAAGCAGGCCGGGGGTCGGGCCCACAATTTTTTAACGACTTATTTCGGTCTTTTTAAAGCACTAGTTCAATTTACTTTCAGCCACAAGTATCGCTAATTTAATAGATCTTATTATTAATATATCTAGTATAATTTCATATAAGGGAAACTTATATAAATATATTATAATAAAAAAATTCTTATCATTTATAACAATAATATTTCTTTTTCACTTGATTAATTTTAATTTATTTATAATACAAGTTTAATTTATATTACAAAGAACAATTTTTTATTCACATATAATATAAATTTTAATGATAGATAATTTTTTTATCACACATTTTAATACACTTATAATAAATGTGTCAAATTTTTACCAAACAAACATAATATATTTTATAAAACAATTATAATTTATATATAATTCATATATATTGCATACATAATTCACTTTTAATACATATTGCAGATTTGATATAGTATTGCTATAAATGATAATAAATAAAAAATATTGCTAAAATCAGTAATTATTAATTAAAATGTATCAATTTATATAATTTTTTCTTCATATAATACGAATAAAATATATAGATATTTATCTTTTTATCTTAAAAAAAGTAAAATAATTGTTTCATAGACCCATCGAACAAGCCATGATAAATCTAACAGTCTTGCAAATGACATAAGCAATTACCTAAACAGAAATTGTCTTTATTCAGAGCAAGTCGACCATGGAGTGTTGCGTCTTGATCTCCAAGAAATTCCCCACTAATATTATAACTTATCAATGCTATAAGACAAAGTTTATATAGTCTATATACAAAAATACAAATATAAAACTCACCACCCATTTCACCATTCGCTACCACAATTTCTTCCATTTTTTAAAAAGCTACATCTGTGACCACCACAATTAATCCATGGACGGCCATTCAGGAGTGCATGGCCATGGCTTCGGTAATGCAAGAACTCCTTTGTTAGACAGACATGCTGTAAGTTTTTTTTTTTACTTTCTAATATCGTACTATAAAATTCCCTTTTAGTTGTTGGGGTTTAGCGAATTTGTGTTCATAGTTTTGTTAAATTTTAGCGATTTTGTGTTTGGAGTGTTTGTTTTACTGTGTCAAATTGCAGGTGTTAAAAATTTTCTGCGAATTGAGGTGGTTAGGTCATGATGTTCGATATCGGTACTAAATTAATTAGCTCAAGTTCGTATTTTTTTTTTTTTTTTTTTTGCATGGTGTTTTAAGGTTCATAGGTTTCTGGGTGTTTAGTTTGGTTAGAACAGCTACATGGCAATTGAAACTAGACTTAATCCATCGATTTTCTTGTCCAATTTGAAGTTTACTGCGTAGAAATGTATGGATGTTATTACTTATTAGTTATTTCAGATTCAAAATCATTGAGCATGTAGGTTTCTTTGTTATGCAATACTTTGCTAATGGTGAGGGGCATCACATTTGTAGCTTTGAGAAATTTGATTGCGCAAGGAGATGATTTGTGTTTTAGCAGATTATTTTTTTTGGTTTTTATTGTTCGTGTCGTCTTAATAGTTAGGGAGAAAGAGAAATGATGCTGGAGATGGTCAGCTGGGAGACCTTGAGCATGGTGATTCTGTTCCGGTAATTTTATGCTTTGTTTTCATGTTTCAAGTCATGTATAGTACTAACTATTGTTGTGTGCAAGTAGCTAACTTCATCTTCATCTTCAGGCACCAAATGTTGGATTTGGCAGAGTTATTTCACTTGTAAGTGGATATTGTTTGTGTCTGTGGTTTGGCAAACTGTGTGGACACTGGATTCTAATCAAACTTTTAACATGCACCTGTTTTGCAGGCAAAGCCTGAAGCAGGAAGTTTGGTATTGGCGACAATTGCTTTGCTGTTTGCAGCGACATCAAGCATTTTGATTGTCAGTACCTCTTTTCCAGTTCACTGTTTTTCTACTGAAGCAAAAGTTGGATTTCCTAGATTTTCTTATCGCTGACTTTATAATGCTCATTTTTGCAGCCAAAATTTGGGGGAAAGATAATTGATATTGTTTCAGGCGATATCCAAACACCTGAACAGAAATCAGAAGCTTTAAATGCAGTCAAGAACACAATACTTGAAATCTTTCTGATTGTCATTGTTGGGTATTCCCTGTAACTTTTGGCCAACATTCTTTTTCTATCTTTTCATGCTGCTAAAGCAAATCTTCAATTTAACTATCGGTAACCCGAATCATTGCTTGGAGTTTGTATTCTACTATTCTAGGCTTTCACGGTGAAGGGGGACACTTGGCACCTCCACAATGGGTATCCCCTTCAATTGCATTTTGTAATATCTAACTTTGCAACAATTTCCTCTTTCAGTTCTATTTGCACAGCACTTCGAGCATGGTTATTCTCTTCTGCTAGTGAAAGGGTTGTAGCCAGGTTGAGAAAGAACTTGCTAAGTCACCTTGTGCACCAGGTAAATACATACTCCTGGCTAATTTCCTCTAATTGGGTTTTATCTTTCTCACTTTGTTAGAGTTGGTCTTGTTTTTCTTTCCATCTTGAGATTTTTCTGAAAGACAAATGCATTCTTCAGGAGATAGCTTTCTTCGATGTTACTCGAACTGGGGAGCTCCTCAGTAGGCTATCTGAAGATACCCAGATCATAAAGAATGCCGCAACTACTAATCTTTCAGAGGCTTTGAGGAATCTTGCTACTGCATTTATTGGTCTTGGGTTTATGTTTCAAACATCATGGAAATTAACATGTAAGGGATAAAGTTTTTTAAGAAAAAAATAGTATTTGATTTCCTATTACCTTCTAGCTTCTTTTTATTATATCATATATTCCTACTGATTTTTTATAATATAAATCTAGTGTTGTCGCTAGCTGTTGTACCAGTCATATCAGTTGCAGTACGCAGATTTGGTCGCTACATGCGTGAGCTTTCCCACAAAACTCAAGCTGCTGCAGCAGTAGCCTCGTCCATTGCTGAGGTTTGTCACTCTGCTCATATAGTTGGTACTTTCTACACAAAGTATGGTTACGTTAACTGGTTCTGTTAATATTCCTTCCTGCATGTTAAAGAAACTGTTGTATTCTAGTTAAAGTTCTTGGGAAGTAGACTTTCCAAATTTGCATTGACAGAGTGATTGTTGTTTGGAACCCTAGCAATGAACCACTGTAGTTCAAAAGGAATTTATAGAAACTAAATAATGCATCCTCTGAAAATGAATGTTCGCATGGAGTTTTTCATTTGAACTAGTTCTAAAGTAGTTCATAAATGTGCCGACACTTGATCGCCGTCCAAGAGAAGTCGTGTTATTTATACTTCCCTGAAGCAGTGTGATAACTATCAACGATGAAATGATACTACAAAGTCTTGTTACTTAATTCTGTTGAGTTCAAGTTGCTGCTGGGGTCTTTTTCCAGTGTTTTGTGAATATTCACATTGCTGGGAAGTACATGTTTGTTGGTAGTTACTATGTATCCTGTAATTTTTTTTCAATAATATTTATCCTTTACCACTTCACCTTTTTTTCTTAGTATCTCAATGTTCTAAGCAACATAGTATCCTTGAGTTTTATCAATTGTGAGAATTTATTCTCATGTAATCAAGGTGAAATTTGTGTTTAGGAAACTTTTGGCGCCATACGGACAGTGAGATCATTTGCGCAGGAAGATTATGAGATTTCACGCTATTCGGAGAAAGTTGACGAGACCTTAAATCTTGGGCTTGGACAAGCTGTGAGTTGCTTAATTCTTCCACCTCTGACAAGAAAAGAAGGGAGAGAGAGTGTGTGTGTGCGAGAGAGAGAGATGGCAAGAGGATGAGAAGGAAAACCTGATATCTCGTGTTTTCTTCTGCAGAAAGTGGTTGGCCTTTTCTCTGGAAGCTTAAGTGCTGCATCTACTCTATCAGTTATTGTAGTAGTAATATATGGAGCCACTCTGACTATCCAAGGCGCGATGACACCTGGAGCTCTTACATCCTTTATACTCTATAGCTTAACAGGTGACTTCCTCACTAGTTTTGTCTTTTAATGAATGTCCGAAGTGAAATCTACCTTTGATGCCCCGTAACTTATGTAATATTTTAGCATTTATTAATTTCTTTATTAGATCCTTTGTTGATTTAAACAATTGTACATTTTTACAGTTGGATCATCCGTATCTGGACTTTCTGGATTATATACTGTAGCAATGAAAGCTGCTGGAGCCAGCAGACGGGTTTTTCAGATCTTGGATCGCACATCATCCATGCCAAAATCAGGAGACCTATGCCCATTGGGGTTTGTTCCTTTATTCTCCTAATCAAATAGTTTGTTGTTCAATACCTCTTTACAGCTGAAAGATTACAGCTTCGTAAGGAATTGTAGCCAATAATTAGCTTCATAGGAAGACAATTTATGAACAGATGCTTGATAGCTCATCTGGTAATATGCAACAGGTGACCAATGTGAAAAGGCCTTCTAATTTTTCAGGATTAAAAGTTGTCTATAATGAAATATCCAGCTGTCTTAGAAATAAAACCATGCATTTTGAATGGTGTTTTCATTTGTTCATTCTAGCATTGTAAATGCAAATTCATTTCTTTTGATGTTTGCTAAAAGCTGGCCTGTCCTGCTGCATCATGTTGTTCTCGGATCCTCAATTTTGACATGCATCCATGCACTTCCTCGTTACAATATATTTTATTCCATCATATCAGAACTTTCAGCATGAAGTACTTAACCTCTCTGATTCTCATCATCAGAGTCAAAATTGTGACTATCATATTCAGATTGTGCTTCTATAGCCAGTCACATCCCACAAGATTAAAACAAATGATGGTTGCTTTTGTTACAGTGATCAAGCTGCAGAGGTAGAACTGGATGATGTCTGGTTTGCCTATCCATCACGTCCTAGCCACATGGTCCTCAAGGTGAGGAACATATCCTCTTATCTTGTACCTACATGAACAAAAATGGTTGTTGACAGAAAAGGGAAAACCTTCTGTTGATTCAGGGTATAACAATGAAACTACAATCTGGTTCAAAGGTTGCACTGGTTGGTCCAAGTGGTGGTGGAAAGGTAAGACCTTGTGTCTTTAAAGTTCCATTTAAGTTTCGACAGTTTGTCAAAAAGAGGCAGAACTCATGAATTTTTTGCTGCAGACTACAATAGCAAATTTGATAGAGAGATTCTATGATCCTGTTAAAGGGAAGATCTTGCTCAATGGGGTTTCTCTGGTTGAAATATCTCATAAGCACCTACACCATAAGGTAATACTGGAACTAATATGAAGTTCTTGTAGCTAATATTCACCATACCGTTCTTCAGTATGTCCATACCCTAAGGCTCCCTTCCCCCCCTCTTAAAGATAGAAATGACTGTGTTTCAGCTTTCACAAGTTATAGATTCCTAAGGTACTTACTTCTTCTGAAAAATTTCAGGTTAGTATAGTGAGCCAGGAACCTGTTCTTTTCAACTGTTCCATCGAAGAAAATATTGCCTATGGATTGGGCGGCAAAGCAAGCAGTGAAGATATAGAAAAAGCAGCTGTAAGTTTCAATGCCATAAATCTCTTGATTATAATCTTCTGCAAATATTATAACTGTTATCGCATTTCTGTTTAAACAGAAAATGGCTAATGCTCATGAATTTGTATCCAAATTTCCCGAAAAATATCAAACCCATGTCGGGGAACGAGGATTGAGACTTTCTGGTGGTCAGAAACAGAGAATTGCCATAGCTAGAGCACTGCTGATGAACCCTACAATTTTATTGTTAGACGAGGCCACGAGTGCTCTGGATGCTGAAAGTGAATATCTTGTTCAGGTCTGGTCTGGTTTTAATTTGATACCTGCCTGCCTTACATCTCCTTTGATCGTTCAACTAAACGGAAATGAGATCTCTTGTATAAATGTGTGTACATGCTATGCAGGATGCCATGGATTCCTTGATGCAAGGTAGAACCGTTCTTGTCATAGCTCACAGGCTTTCAACAGTCAAGAGCGCGAACACTGTAGCTGTTGTTTCGGATGGTCAAATAGTGGAAAGTGGCACACATGATGACCTTCTAAACAAGAATGGGATCTACACAGCACTTGTGAGGAGGCAGTTGCAGGGATACAAATCTGATAGCTAATTTTTATCTTTGTTCAAAAACACCTGAGGAACTAAGTTAGCAAACCACAAATGTTCAATGTACTTGTATTGTTATTCACATATAGAAAGTGTGAACAGCCATCATCATCATTCCATAAATGACAGATTTGTGACAATAGTTCGATGTCGTATCATGCATGTGCCACTTAAACGGAGTGATTTTATTTTGTAAAAATTAATACAACCTAAACTTGACTTAAAATTTTTTCCATTGCTTAATCATATTTTGAACTAAACACAATATTGATTAATTAGTCTATGTCATGACGTTTAAGTTTAGAGATTATAAACAAAATATGCATTGTGCAATTGATAATTTGTTCTAAACTTGACTTAAATGTTCTTTATGACAATTGCCTTAGGTTTAACTTAATAGTATGCCATCATTGTTCAAACGTATCTTAAAATCAAACTAATAAATGAGATATTGATTAGCTTATGTCATTTAAATGTGGAGAACATAAATAAATTATTTATTATGCGAGAAGTAATATATATTAACTTACTTCACGATATTAATGTAGAGATTATAAACAAACTATTTATTGCATGAGAAGTACTTTGTCGTAGATTTGACTTTAAAAGTTCTTTATTATAGTTTCTTGATCATATTTTAAACTAAGTAAAAAGTTAGCTTAGTTTATGCCAATACACTTAAATTAATGTAGAAATTATTGACAAATTATTTTATTGCGTGAGAAGTGATTTATTTTAAATTTGATTTTAAAAGTTCATTATGATAGTTGCTTAATCATATTTTAAACTAAATAAAATATTGATTAGTTTATACCACGACAATAATGTAGAGATTATTAATAAATTATTTACCATGTTGACTTTAAGACTCGTTGCTTAATCATGTTTAAAACTAAACAAAATATTAATTAATGTATATCCCAATATTGAAATATACTAATTATAAACAAACTATTTATCATGTGAGAAAGAATAGATCCTAAAATAAAAGAGCAAGCTAGTGGTAAATGAAGTAGGTGAGAACAATAAAGTCTTACGTTGAAATGCCATTAGATAGTCATCTAGTACTTGTTGTTGTTGGGAGATGACAATTATCTTGTCAATCAAATTTTCAATTTTCTCGTTCTATCACATAGTTTCCACTCACCTGAAAACTGCTCGACAAATTCTTCCGGTTGCTTTTACCGAATTTTCCTTCTTTTATCAACAAACTGTCACCTATTAATACAACGTCAATATTATTTCATTCCAAATTCAGAGCAATGCCTATTGTATCCTCTTTAAATTTTACTTATCCACTCGCTATTACTTCATCAAGATCGTGAATACAAATAATGCCATCACCTACTTGAAGTACCATAACAATATTTACAATCTTTGCTTCTCTATTATATTGTTCAATATGTACACAGATAATATTATTAATGTCATCAATTTGAATAAATATCATGGTATCTTCTTTATTTTTTCCCCAAAAAATAGTATTACTTTCAATAGTTAGACTAATAAATTACTTCTATCGTTGTTTCCAGCATGCTAATATTAACACAAGTGATACGTAATTGTAACTCGTTCTTTAAACAACGGTTCACAGTTTCTAAAGCTCCTCATAAAATTTGTTGGAAAATCTATTGCCGATGAAAAATGACATTTATCTAGACGCAAGATGACCCTAATCCCACTGTTAATATTATAAATAAATAAATAACTCATAAAAAATAAAAGAATACACAGCTCTCATATATAACTTATCTTTATTAAACAATAGTCCCCAAAGTTAAGTATAATTTCTGCTCCTAGTACAGTGTCCGGGGACTAATGACACTTGTTTGACGACCGTTTCTATTTTGCCTATTGCTGCATGTCATACAAATTTCATTAAATCTCAGACATTGGGCGATGAAACCAATTAATTTTAGTAAAAAATTAGCGTTACAAATACTCTCTTTATCATCTACTTTGCTGCACATTTTGTTTTCTTGAATTTTCGGCTTTGATTTGATTAGTTTGTTTCAGTGAACTTGTTAATCATGAAATGGGAAAGGGTGTCTGTACATGGAGGTGGTGGGCCTGGTAAAAAGTGGGGACACACCTGTAGCGCTGTCGTAGGAGGTAGACTTCTCTATGTCTTTGGTGGTTTTGGTGATGACAACAAGCATACTAATAAAGTTCACGTCTTTGACACTGGTGCGTTGTTTTTCTTGCGTTTTTCTATTCTTGTTCCATGGTTTTTCTTGAAATTCTTGTGTCAATTCTTGTTTTCTTGGGGCATTTATCAGTTTGCTTCTTTAGGGTTTTCTTGTATGAATTTTTGTTTTCAAGATTTTGGGGTTTATGTTCTTGATGGTTTACAGTTTCAGTGGTAGTTCTTGAAAGGGTTTCAAGAATTTCACATTTCCATTGCTTTCAATGATCAATGTGTGTTTTGAGTTCGTTTAGTTCTTGTTACTGATCTTCCTTTTGGGGTTTATGTTCTTGATGGTTTATAGTTTCAGTGGTAGTTCTTGAAAGGGTTTCAAGAATTTCACATTTCCATTGCTTTCAATGATCAATGTGTGTTTTAAGTTCGTTTAGTTCTTGTTACTGATCTTCCTTTTGGGGTTTATGTTCTTGATGGTTTACAATTTCAGTGGTAGTGCTTGAAAGGGTTTCAAGAATTTCACATTTCCATTGCTTTCAATGATCAATGTGTGTTTTGAGTTCGTTTTGTTCTTGTTACTGATCTTCGTTTTGAAGATTTTGGGGTTTATGTTCTTGATGGTTTACATTTTCAGTGGTAGTTCGTGAAAGGGAAAAATTTCACATTCCCATTGCTTTCAATGATCAATGTGTGTTTTGAGTTCGTTTAGTTCTTGTTACTGATCTTCGTTTTGAAGATTTTGGGGTTTATGTTCTTGATGGTTTGCAATTTCAGTGGTAGTTCTTGAAAGGATTTCAAGAATTTCACATTCCCATTGCTGTTAATGATCAATGTGTGTCGAGTTTGTTTAGTTCTTGCTACTGATCTTACTCATACTAACTTGTGGATGCATATATATGCAAGTTTTGTTGCATCAGTGATAGGAGAGAGGCTTTATAAATCTTAACTTACATTGTTCCGTTATTTTCAGTGAATAGAATTTGGAGTGAGCCAGTGACAAAGGGAGCTTTGCCTTCACCAAGGGACAGCCACAGTTGTACAGCAGTTGGAGATAATTTGTTTGTGTTTGGGGGCACAAATGGGACAAATTCTCTTAACGATTTATACATTTTGGACACCTGTTAGTGCTTTTGATCTTAAGGATCTCTTTTATTGCTTAATCTTTTAACAGTTGCATCTGTTGTATGTGTAAGCTAAATTATAATTTTCAAATATTTTGAGGACAAACCCTTAAGAAATTACTTTTTGTGCTGCTTTGGCTGCATTCCTCTTTGTTGTTGTGTAGTAGAAATGTGGACAAAAACAACTTTGTAAAAAAGAAAACCCATGAGATGCAGTGGCTACTAGGAAGTTATGCTGCATATGTTCTAAGGGACCATCAATACTCCGGGTTTAGATCCAAGATAATTCTTTATTCCATAGATCAGGGGCTATTTATAAGATTTAGGGTGGTCTTTCATATCAGAAACAATAAAAAAGTTTCAAGATAACATGTTATTTACAAATGTGCAATGTTTTTCAGAGAGATGATACCATGAAATGAAAAATGTTCTGTTCTTTCTCTTTGTTTGCATGTTCAAAGTTAGCAGATATAAGGAATTCTATCAGTTGTTCCCCATGATTTACTCACTACCTAACAATTTGATGAATCTACATTCTTTTAGCTTCGAATACATGGATAGCACCCAGTCTAAGAGGTGATCCCCCTAATCCAAGGGAAGGCCACAGTGCAGCACTCATTGGTAAACGGCTTTTCATATTTGGCGGATGTGGCAACATTGATGGCACTGAAATATTCTATGATGACGTTTACGTACTGAATACAGGTTTGTCTCTGCGTGTGTATGTTATTAAGGTGGGTAATGGTAGACTGCACTTGGCTAGTATGGTATGTGCAAGTATGGAGAACTTTTTTCATTATGACTTGCGCATAACAACTTGATGGTGTGAGCAACTTTTAAACATAACTACTGAAAGAAATATGAGGGCATTGGGGATGGTAGGAATACAATTTCTAACTTATTATATATATGGAAGAGGAAGTGAAGAAGTACATCATACATGAGTTCTCTAAGGAATTGACCACTAGCCTAACTACTTGCAAAAGAAACTTCCGTCGCTTAATAGTTCTTACTCTGAGAGGAAATCGGTGGTTGAGAAAATGATCTATTCTGAGGTGAGCTCAACTTATTCTTATCCTATTGTGTTTTTCTATGGTTTGGCCTGGACTTCCATAAATGGACGTCTGTAGTTCAAAACCCTAGTCTACGACAAAGGGGGGGGGGTGCTTTTATGGGTCAAGCTCGTCGCACGGGGCTTGCCTCCTGGGTGGTATGTGAGCTATTGCAAGGTCTCATACAGCTCTCAGTTTCTTTTTTATAAAGCTTATACGGTTTTGAACATATCATAGATATCATATAGTATACTTTATAAAAATGGGTATATTTAGTCTATATATTATCTCTCTCTCACTCTATATATATACATGTGTGTGTTGTGATAGAGAGAGAGTTCTTTTAATACTTTGTCATTTTTCAGAGACACTTATGTGGAAACGCATTGTGCCATCAGGCATTCCGCCAAGTAAACGCGAGAGCCATTCCTGTTCATCTTGGAACAATAAGATCATTATCATAGGTGGTCAAGACACATCTAGCTTTTATCAGTCAGATGTTCATATACTTGACACAGGTATTTAAGAAACTCGTTCTTGAAGTTACATATTGAAAAAGTTAAAGTTGTATCATAGTTATTTTTCTAGTACCAGGTCTACATTCTATGACTATTTTGGCATCCTGTTTCTATAGATACCCTGAGCTGGTGCAAGTTGAATACTACGGGCCAGATTTTGCCACCGCGAGCTGGGCATACAACCATTTCATTGGGCAGGAACCTGTTTGTCTTTGGGGGTTTCGCTGATAACCAGAGCCTATTTGACGACGTTTACGTGCTTGATGTTGGTATGCTATTTGTTAGATCATATAACTTAGCTCTTTTCCTATCAAAGAAAAATCAAACAGATGAAACTATTATACTGTGATGACTTCAGATAGAGCATTTGAGTAGGAAGAAATGCAATTATTTTTTCCTAAACCAAATATCCGGGCAAATGTTGGTCTAAATTTTTCTGTTGCGTCTGTCCTTGTCTGGAGAGGTCTATGTATGGGGTAACATAAAATGTCTCTAAAATTTCAGTGCAAATTGCTCAACAATTTGGAAAAGTAGATCCAGTCTAGCAAACGACTAGAGAAATTGATTAATTTCGCTATCTTTCATACATTCAACTGTATGAATTTTGGTTTTAGCTCATCAAATTTGTATGGTCCCTCATTATCAAGGGGATACCTGTTCATAAAAAAAATTATTATTCCATGATCATAGTGTTTCTACATTGTTTTTGAAACATTTAGCAAGTGATGATTGGTGGATCTTAGTTGGCATTCATCATTTAGAATTACAAAAGCTATGTAAGACTGAGAGTTTGTACGACTGTGTTGTTTGTTGTGATTGTTGTGTATTAAAGAGATACATGATATTTAATTGACTGTATGCTGTATCTTCTGAATGTCTATGCAGCTTCTGGTACATGGAGTGAGGTCATGCTCACTGGTGAGGGCCCATCCCCCAGATTCTCAGTAGCTGGGGATTGTTTAGATCCACATGTGGGAGGTACTCTTGTATTGATAGGTGGTTGTAATAACACACTTCAACCCTTGGAGGACATGTATTATCTACAAACAGGTCTATCATCGAGTCCTCCAACAAACCCACATTAGTTTTCATTGACTTCTACTTATTTCTGTTACACCATTTATTTAGAACTTTTTTGATATCCCTTTGATAAATATCCGAATCTTGTTTTATGTTCGTATCACTAGGCATTGTTAGAGAGGATGAACGAGACGAAAGACGGATAGCGAAATTGTCTTTGAGGAAGCAATTGAAGCTGAAATGCCAGAAGCAACAAGCTTCAGCTTCTCCCTGCGATAATGCTCCTGAACGATTTGATAATAACGCTAATGTTCATCACCAAAAGCCTGTGAACTATACACAGCCAAGTGAGTAACTTTTTCATATCCTGTTGATTTTAATTTGAAATTTCTCTCCTTGTACTTCCTGAGATTTGTCTTACTGAAGCCGCTCCTTGTTTAGGCATCTATGAGTTACTTTTATCTTTTTCAATATGATTTCTTTAATTATTTGTGGGCAGCCATTCCTTAATCATTTTATTTTGACAAAATGTTTGGTAAGAGGAGACCTTAAAAAAAAGAGGAGACCTTAAAGACTGGAATAACTTGAGAGAGGGATCAGATGATAATTCATAAAGCAAGCCTCCATGTGGATACATACATACACTAGGTAGAGAGGGGTAAGGCTGCATAGGCGCCACCTTTCCCAGATCTCACTTGTGGGATTACAGTGGATATGTTGTTGTATATATATACAATACACCGACACAAAAATATTTCTTGTTATTTCTTTGCTCTAAGTTATGGGCAAAGTTTAATATGGTTGAGAGAGTAGATACTTAACATGTTCACTTTTCTCTGAGTTTTTTTCCAGGAAAAATGAAGTGTCCTAGCATGTCATATTTTGTCTAATAAATAGTATTGTATTTTTTGTGTACTTTGTACAAGTGATAGTGTGTAGTGCATCTAATGCTTGAAGCAGGGAAACATTGGTGTCACAGGTGTTTTGAACTGACTTCTGAAGGTGCATTGGTATTGTGACAGGTCGGCATAACGTTTATTCAAACGAATACCAGACTCCTCGGGGGACGAAGACATTTCAAGCCATGGTCACAAAGAGTTTTCCAAATGGCTATACCGTTGAAACTGTTATTGATGGAAAACCCCTTCGTGGATTACTATTTTCATCCAAACCAAGTCCTGAACAGACTCCCTGCAATGATTCTATCAGGTGCATGATGATCTGATTTTCTAATTTTGATAGATAAGTGTAGCAGAATTTCTGTATTATCAAAATTTTGGTTCACTTATTGCCTTTTGGATGATGTTAACCTAAATTCAAAATTAGGAATATGGGAAATGGTGAAACTGATAGAGAAACGCAGAATGGCGACCATAATTCTGTTAGAGAAGCTACAAGACCTTCAGAAACCAATGTGAGCGACTTCCAGCACGCAGATGTCTTAGGTGGGAATTCTATCAGAAATGAGCCTCCAGTTGGAGGTGCTACAGCTCAAATGGAGAGTCCATTGACCTCTCATGCTCCACCGGCCCATGAGGTTATACCTTCTTTCTTTGGAATAAATTGTTTAATTGTGCTATACCCATCTTACAGAAGAATTTGTACTAGTTCCAGCTTGGCTGCACAAGAATACAGAATCTCCTTTCTCATTGGTTTGTACAGATCATTATTCTTATTGCACCTTGCAGCATCTCCTATATTATGGAATTAATTTTAACATTTGACGTGGCAACCATGCGTGATTGCAGCTTATAAAACAATTTAGGGCTTGCCACTTCCATTAAAAAAATTCAATCTTCATCCTCTTGAAATTACATGAGAAATTTGTGATGACCATTAGACTGTATTGCAATAATTCTATAGACAAAGCATATAAGTTGGCAACATATCTGGATTATTTCAAGTTTGGTTAATGATATAGGCTTTTATGACCAAGCTCTGATGTATTTCTTCTTGGCAATTTGAGACATCAATCCACATGCAGCAGTCCTCTTCAATCACATACTTAAGTTTGCTTCTAGCCTACAATAACTACACCTCAGTCCCAAACAAGTTGAACTCGGCTATGTGAATCCTCACATGTCCATGCAAGCTCAACTCATCTTATCATCATACCAAATAAAAATAGAAGTGAAAAATAAGTTCGATACAAACAAATAATAGCAACAGTGATAATACTAAAAGTTCTCTAGCAAGACTAAAACCTATGTCAACTAGTAGACAATCACCTATATGGATTTTTTCTTTGCCCTATCATTATCTATATCTTTATTGATTCCAAGAATTTGTAGGTCTTTCGAGACAGCCTCCTTCAATGTGATTTTAGGTCTGCACTGTCCCTTTTTAATACCTTCATACGCCATAGTTTCACGCTACTGGCCTGTGCATCTGTAGGTCGATGCATACCTACAAGATATGACCAAACCATCTCAAGGGACACTCTCTCATTTTATCCTCAATGTGCTACTTGCGTCCTTTGGCATATTCATTTTTAATCTTATTCTATCTTGTATGACCAGTTTACTGCTCATCCATCTTAGCATCACATTACTGCAACACTCATTACTGCAACACTCATCTTATGGATATGTTGAACTATAGCGGGCCCAATATTCATTACATATGACATTGTTGGTGTTATAGCTGTTTTGTAAAACTTAGTTACACCTAGGTAGGCATCCTTTTATCACATAACACTCCGATAACACTCCATTTCAACCATCCGATTTTAATTCTATTAGGATCAACTTTATCTGTCATTCCGTTCTCTTGAAACTATGAAACCTAGATATCTGAATTGTTTGCATTTTGGCCTCATGTATACTTATCTTAATACTCTTACTCTGTAAAGTGCTTCTCCATCGTTCAATTTTTTGATCGATACCCTTTCTGATTTCTTTAACTAACTTACTATTCCATGGTACGAGGAGTTAGATAAGAAATATAGGATTTTTTTTCTCTATATCAATCCTTTGATAAAACACTCAAACCGAGTAAGGAAGGAGGGCTTGAGTTGATATTCAAAAGAGTTTGTCCTGGTGTGCTGCTTCTTTCTTGCCACAACTTATTGAGTCAAAAACTTCTCTATTCTATTTGTTTAGTTCATATTCAACTTTCTCTAGTGGCATTAGACATTCATTTATATTTCTTTAAATCCAGAGTGACATGTGTCAAAAAACAACATCAGCAAATAACATGCACCAGTGTTCAAGCTTTTGGTTCTCTCTCTTCAAAGAAGTCGTTTTCCACTCTCTGTCTGCAGTAATGTGAAACAAAAAAGGAAGCATTTCTTTCAAGTTACGAATTTAAAGTTCTGATTTCGTTTCTAACCTCCACGGCTCTTTTCCTTTTATAACTAGCCTTTATGAGTACCTGCTCTACAACGGGGGTTGGTTTTTGAGTGAATTGACCAAAGAAGAATTATAATTATCATTGGAGCTACATATCTCCCTTTGCTGCTGGTTTCTTGTATTGCGTGATTTACCATGTGTCTCTTTTTTAGCAAAATGGGTTATTTCTGTACTTTTACTTTGACATGATTTCTGATGAAGTGCCTCTATAGCAGGTTCGTAACGTGTCCGATGTTGTGAATTTGGGAAGTGGTATGCTTACTGATGCAGTCGATGGTGGTACTAAGGTCTCTAAGGAGAATTCTTCTGCAACCAATGACTCTTGAATCCTTTATTTAAGGTACATGTTGTATTCCCATGCTTGTCTTGTAAGATTTGATTTCTCGATAAAAAAAGAAGTGATACAATTGTTTGAATTCAGAAAAATACCATTCTAATCCTGCGCTGTTAATTTTCAGACTTCATATGTAGTAAAAGACAAAATGTTACTGATTTTACTTCTATCTTGTTTTGACCAATAGTGTTTTGTATATGAAATTATTCTTTCAATCACTCAGCTTACTGAAGGAACTGTTGATGGTTAGTTTGAAATATTTCCTTGTTATAGGATCCGGAGCAATGTTCTTTTTTATTTGAACTTTCCTTTTTCATTAAGATGTCTTCACTCATTTTCGTCAAGTGTTTATGTCCTCTGTTTTTATCCATTATCATTAAGGAGGTGTAAAATTTCATCCATGTGGGTAGATGCATGTACTAGTTCATGTAATCAATGTGACTCCTTTTTGTTGGGCTCTGTAGGAAAATAATTTACAGATGTAACCTGCTGTGAAGTACCCCCTTAGCCTATTAATCCTATCAGTTACTGGTGAATCCAGACAGTTTTCATGTTATTTGTCAATATTAGGAGGATACACGTTTAGTTATAATATTCATGTTGGCTAACCAATTTTCTCTAATCAAAAACAAAAAGAGAATTTCAAAGTTGGTGTTCGGAGGGAGATAAGTGAAATTTGAGGAAAAAAACTCAAAATTAAGTGCTAGGAAGTAGAACCCTAATTGATCTTAGTATTAAAAAATTAACGGATGAAAGCTAATTATGATACTAGAGTCAATTCAAGAACTTAGATGAAGTGATCTGGACCTCTATTTCTCTATTTCGAAGTAATTAGAGACAATAGGTAGTGTGAGAAATATAGGAGAAAATCTTATTGAATTATTTATCTACATAACTACATTAAGCCCTATTATATAGTATATACACTACATGATAATTCTTCTCCTAGTAGAATATAATATACAAATCATATTCCTATTCTATTCCTATTTTAGGACTCCCCCTCAAGCTAGTGCATATAAGTCATATGTATCGAGCTTGCTACAAATGTAATTAATATGAGGCCCACTGAGGGCCTGATGAATCTGCAAGCTGCTATGATACTATGTAGATATGACCATTGGCCTTAGTCAACCCCTATAGCTATATCATGAGGTGAGGATTGTCCAAGTCCATATAAACAAACCACCATTCCATTTCCCAGCCAATGTGATACTCTAACCCACTCTAACAATTAGTACAACTCCAACTGTCTTTTTTAATTTATGAATAAGAACCAAGATACCTTTTTAAAGTATCAATCTTACCTTTTAAGAAGAATTGTTCTAATCTTAAGTAGCCAACATGCAAAAGTTAAAGAAGAGAAACTCTTGAATAATATTAATAATAATGTTGTTAAAAAGAACAAAATTCGCCCTTATGTATAGGGAAACCCATCCCAAATAGCGTGGGGTTTGAATCCTACCTTTATGGAAATAACGGATTGTAAAAATCTAACAAGGAAATCTTAAACTAGGAAAAAAAGTAAATTGATGTCACACTTGATCTCAAACTACCTAACAGAAAAGGAAATAACCAAAAAGCACATGCCTATTTTGCTGCAACTTGGGCATGAATTGGAGCCCCAAAACTGTGAGATTCTAACGGAAGCCTCTCTAACTCTATAAGGTAGGGGTAAGATCTGCATACATACTACCCTCTCCAAACCCCACTTGTGGGATTACATTGGGTACGTTGTTATTCTCAGCCCTTTTGGGCAGAAATTTCAGCCTTCTTTCTTGGGCTCCATTTGGGGCCCTTCTCTTGGTTTTCATGTCGGCCCAATTTTCTTCCTCTTAGATTTGAACTTGTAGCATTTGGCCCACTCTTTACCATATTTATTGGGCTCATCTTCCACGATAAGCACCATCTCGAATCTCGATCTCTCTAGCTTCCAAAGCTTTATCCAAGCTCTTTAATGTAAATATGGTCCATGTTTCTCAACTATTCAAAAGTGAAATGGACTATGCCCGAACATATAGCTGATTTACTTAGTTGTTGGATTAGGAGAGGAGGTAGCAAGAGACAAAAGACCTGGTGGAATTTGATTCCACATTGCATTTGGTGGATAGTGTGGAAGGAGAGGAATAGTAGGATTGTAGGAATTTTGAAGATATATCCAATTCCATTCACAAGGTTAAATGGAATTGCATTGTATCTCTATATTTTTGGTGTAAAGAGATAGGATTAGAGGATTCAGATCAACTTTTTGATCAACTCTTAGAATTCTTAGGATCCTTGCAAGTATTTTGCTCTTTGTTTTTTTTCTTCTGATTTTTCTAAAGGTCCCCAGCATATCCTTATTGCTGAAGAATACAATGTTTACCAATTCTCAAAAAAAAATGTAAATATGTCACCATGGATGCTACCATTGTCTCTATATTAGATAAGTCTACAGTACATGAGTTCAGCAACTCTTTCCTTTTGTGGCCAGTTCATTAGTATGCTTATTGTGGCATGAAGATGAAGTTGCCTTTCTTCTGTAAGAACACAGATTCACTAAGATCTACTACTGTACTCTGAATCCAATTCTTCAGCGTAAAACTTTCGCATGCCATATGTGAACAGTGTTGTCTCTGGTTCAACTTAAATTCAAGCCCATGAACTGATGGTCTTTGTTTACTTACCCCATCTTCTATGGGTAGTCTAAATTGATCATTGATCAGTAGACAAAGATGTAGGATAATCTGGCGACAGCAGAACTAGATGGTGCTAGTTCCATGAAGCACAACTGGGGACGTCATAGCGTTATCTACCTTAGAGACAATTAAGATAAAATGTGTCACTCATAGCATAGCGGACAACTATTATTATGACAGGATATGATTCTATTCTCTAGAATCTCAGCTAGCTGCTCCCTCCACAGGGGGATAATATTGTCGGTCTTCTGCCTTTCCAAAGCTTTATGATGTGTTCTTAACATAGAACCCTCTTTCAATTCTAGTGACGTTTGCATGTTTCTAGCATTTAGATCTTGTCACAAATTGCATGACAGTGGAATTTTCTGGTTCTGTGTGAATCAAGCGAATTAGTGTCCCTTATACAGTAGTAGGTTATTTCCATTTGAAATTGCTTAAGCTTCTCCTTCTTTTCATCTGATGCAAAAGTAGTGTATTCACGTTTCGCATTTGAAATCTTCCCTTACCTGGAATCCGATCTCATGAGACTTTCAATAGTCAACATCACACAATGTTGTTAGTCTCCAAATCTCAGTAATAATTTCTGTTGACTTGTTAAATTTGTTAATGCGGAAGAATTTCTTATTAATATAAAATGTCTGAAAGGCTTTTGGTTATTTTTGTTTTTACTTTTTGATAAGTTTTGTATTGTCTACAAAGATTAATGAAAACATTGATGTGTCTCATTGTTGAGAGATTGAGTGCGTGCCTTGCACGTATGCAATAGATCAACTATAACAATTATTATTTTAGAAAATTTAGTCTAGAAAAAAAAAGATTAAGAAATGAATAGCTTTTTCAAATTTAGAAATGTTAGAAGAATAATTCAAAGTCTGAGTATGAATTCGAACTTGCTTAGGATTTGGTATTTATTTAATTCATGTCTAAATAGGATTTGTAGTCTAAATAATATAGGAATAGGTTTTCTAGTCTTAGCTAAATTAGGTTTTGCAAATATATAGAGGTGTTGCTAGCTACTTTCTATTGTGAGAAGTAGAATGTAGAACAACATTCAGAGATTTGAGTTTATGACCATTTGTATTGTTTACCCATTATGTGCTAATTTCACTAAGTTCCAGTTATGTGTTGTCTCTTGCAATATCTTACGTAGTCTGCTGAGGCAAATATGTCTTAGAAAAGCATAAAAATGCTGCTATTTTCTTCGCTAAAATAACTGAAACACTTTCTATGGATATTTACATATGATAAGGGACCTTGATTTTCATGGGAGTAAGATTACGTGGTTTCTACCGGTCAGCATCTCCATCTCTGTTGGTTTCCCTTGGGATAGGAGCTTGGCTACGTGATTCAGCTCTAATCTTTGCTTTGACGTCCTCTTCCTGATGATTTATCATTTATTTAAATTGTTGGCAGCACTACATGTTGTACTTGTACCTATAAGATAAGAACATGAATTGCGACATTGAATTGATTACTGTTCCCATTTTTGGTGTCGACAGAATCCAACAGCTTGGAAAAAGATTCTCTCGATCAAATTATTTGAGGTAATTTTACTACTATACATTTAATATAAAGATGTATTATGTCTAGAGATAGACACAATTAAGTATGGATTGCCAATGTTAAGACTTGAAGATGCTTGTTCCCGGACTTCTTATTTTAGAAGTATTAGTTATGCTTCTTTAACAGTGGCATTTCTCATAAAAAAAACTTGGTGCTTATTATGCTAGATTGTTAGTTCATTTTTGCTTTATTGGTTTTTGCAGATAAGAATCAATGTAACACCGATTAGCCTTGTGCAATTTTGTGGAGATGGCGGAGGGAATTGATTCACTTCATATCTACAGTCTGCTTGAGGATAGATATCACAGTTTCATTTTCCTTAGGTTTGATATTTTTGGGTAAAGATTCCCAATGAATTTATATGCAAAAAAAGAAAAATCATATCGACTGTTGTGTCATGGTCACCAGCTTAGCTAATAGTAGAAGCTTTAGTGAATTCAAGGAGATAACTTTACCAATCTCCAGTTAAACTGTTTTTAATAACTATGAAGTGCTTATCTGCCTCCCTAGCCTCTTTTTATTATCAGTTTTTGCTGCTTCTACTTCTGAAAGTGTATAGTAGACACTTTCTGGTTTGGTTTGGTTTGGTTTTGGGTGAGCTAAAATGGAATCAAATGATGTAGGGTAGAAGGATTAAGTAGCCCTTTTTCTAAATGACATTGATTTAGACAAGGCATATGATAAAGTTTTTAGGGAGTTCTGTGGAGATATTTGGAGTCTAGTTAGGATAACTTGAAATGAATGAAGATTCAAATGTGAACAGTTTGAGGTGACTTAGAACATTTTCTTGTGTCATGATTAGGGTTTATTAGTTTGTTTCTGGTTTTCTTTAGTGACATATTCAAGGGGAGATATTGTACGTAGTGTGCGTTATTCACGAATGATATAAATGTGTATATATTGATTGGGGATTTCAGTCCTTGAATTAAATGTGTATTATTACTTTGTAGTTTCGATCTCTATAGTATTTTACTCAATATTTTAAATCTCAATTAAATTTAACGTATTTTTTTCATCCTTTAAGAGGTTAATACTAGAAGTTAAATTTTGACGAAACTATAAATTTAAAACAAAAAATAAGTCACCTCCCGTTCACTGGTGAGGTCACTGTCATGGATGACATATTGGGACTTGTCACCACTACTGAACAATATGTTGTACAAAAATGTGTATTAGTTCATAAATTTTTATATGATTTTTTTGTAAGGAATTTTTTTTTTGTCAGATCTTTTTGAACATTTTTTTTCTTTTAATTTTATTTTTTTTTAATAAAAAAATAGAAAAAGACTAATTCATTTTATAATAAAAAATATATTATAAACTTTTTAAAATAAAAAAGATATTATAAAAAATTACCCCTCATAGTTTTGGAAACATCGCATTTTTAGGAGTGTTTGGGTCACGAAACAAAAATTTAGGACCATCTTGATTTTTGTGATTGTATTAGTTCATGGGTTTTTTAGAGTATGTGTCCATTTCTGTTTGAACAAATTTTGTGGGTCCATTCGCGACGACATAGTATATGATACTCATATTTTTTTATGGGCGTACAAATTTTTTTTTTTTTTTTTGAAATTTGTGGTTCATGAATCATAACTTCATGATTATTTCAACTTTTCATGTGTATTAATCCATGACCTTTTTGGAATATGTGTGATTGATTCTGTTTGAGCTCAAATTTTGTGGGTTCATTCTTGACAATCTAATAAATGGACATAATCCCTTTTAGAGTTCATGGATCACGAAAGAGGAAATACAAGATTATTTTGACTTTTCAAGTGTACTAACCTATGTTTTTCTTGAAATATGTGTAACCGCCTTTGAATGTGCTCAAATTTTATTGGTTGATCTGTGATGACCTAGTAAGTGATACTCATCGACTCTGTTTAACCTTCAGTTTTCTGAAATTATTCGTAACAACCTAATAAATGATACTCATAGTTTTTCAGGAATATACATTACTTTTTTTAGAGTTTGTCACAAAACAGAACTTATTTAAGATTATATCAACTTTTCGTGTATAATGTTTATAAATTTTTCAAAAAAATGTGTGATTTACCAATTTAAGCTCAAACTATCCATATTTTTTGAACAAGAAAGCCATTTAGTTATTTTGTTAAAGATGTTTTGGTATGTCACATCTATAAATTTATTTATTTTCACAAAACAAACTTATTTTTAGAAATGGCTAAATTTTAAGCACTTCCATACGTTTTTTTTAATCGGAGGAAGGTATAAATAACTTAATTATGTAAATATTTTAAAAAAAATCTCAAATAGTATGTTAGAGTCTAGACTATATTTGATCTAATACAGTATGGGGTTGGGTATACATTGTTAAATACATTTAAATATAAGTCGACATAAACTCGAAGAGGACCACAATAACGGAAGCACTAAAACCCAATTTAATTGATTAGATTCAATCCTAATATTTGAAAAACATACTAAATTGATTTAAAACTAACCTAAGTAAAACCATGAATACCCAAGTTCCAAGGCTGGCAGTGGCCTATGAATATAGAATTTTTGGACTGAGAAATAGGTACCAACTTAAAAATGCTTTTGCTCGTAATAATAATGGCCATTCAATATATCTAAAAATGAACGTCATGCTAGAATCATTGCATCGTAAAACAACAGTAGCACACGAACTAAAACTTGATTTCCTTAAGCAGGCATTGAGGATAGTTCACAGTTGAAGCTTTGGGTATATATCCCAACAGTGAATAGGAAAGGATTATCATATGACAATTGGATCATCTGAATGCCGAGACTGTTTCTCCAGACACAAAATAAACCAACATACAGTAACAGCAGTCTCATTGTTTTTTCATGACTACACAGTTTCATCTTTGGACAGAAGGAACTAGTTCTTGCCATCGCCAAACAGGTAACCAAGGGAAGATCCACCACCTGGTGCTGCATGCACTTTGGTAGATGGGCGATCCTGAAAAGAGACAAGAGTCGAACATTTAATTGACAAGACAATATTAACCTGTGTAATAGACAAGAAAAAGGGAATAAGATGTGACAAAATTAGCATATGCTACTGAGCTAGATGAAGAATGGAAATGAACATCTTCAGAACAGGATGGTTCAGTTCTCATATTCCCCTCCAAAAAGTTGGTAAAATGTTTATGATGGCAAATCCCAGATGATTGGAAAACAGAAGTTGCTACAAACAGAAATGTGATGTGACAGAATCAAGAAGCATGTTGTACTGAACTAAATAACCATTGGAAAAGAACTTCCTTCAGAATTCTTTTAGATGTTATTATCCGCAATTTCACTCTTGGAGCAGCAAGAACTGAAGGAGGTGATAGAATCAAGAATGCAAGAAGCATATAGTACAAGTTATCTGCAAGGACATTGTAAAATCGACTTTGATAGAAAGAGGATCTGCATCTTACCGTGAGGAAATTCCCAGTGTTTTGTCCATCTGCACGGAAATAGTTATTGGAATTGCGCCCCTGGATGCCAGCTGGGATCTGCTTATTAACATTTGGAGCTGGTGCAGTTGCAGTAGGCTTCTGTGGATCGCTTGTAGTAGGTCCCTGATTCTGTGGAGCTTCTACCTTGTTGGTAGTAGGCTTTGGAGGCTCACCATCTCCAAAGAGGTAACCTAGGGAACTCTGTCCTCCACCACTGCTGACTCCACGACCCATGATCTCTCAACTTTTAAATGATTGATTCTGCTTAAAGCAGCAGTACACAATCTCAAAAAAGATTGTATGACATTGTAAACAAAGAGTATGAAGTACAAATAAGCTCTTCGACCCACTGCAGTGTACCTCATAAAGATGAACTATAATATGTGTGTGTAAAATGAACTAAATTATATAGAGATTACAAGAACATTATACTTTTCAAATTCCAAAGCTTAAGTCTATATAACTTCTTTCCACTTCAGTATATAACTTGCCTTTCCATGACCACCCTATAAGAAACTAACCATCTCTTATTGAGAAATCACAAAGATAACTCAGAACTTCTCTTTTATTAGTACAAAGACAATTCAGAACTTGGTAACATATGACTACAATGTAGGATAAAATTAAGACTGGCATACATATTTTGTGGCTGACATGCATACACATAAGCTTGCCCTGTTCAGATCAACATAGATACATAATAATGAAATAGCTGCAGAAGTAGATTTCAAATCTATCTGGATCTATGATATTAGAAGTCGTAGCTCTGAAATCCATTTAGGCCAATTACACGCCTGTTACACAATTATCTTTTCTTTCTTTGAGCCAGATTTACTATTACTACTATCCACTCGTCCATCTACCGAAACCAGATAACATCCCTCAATTAGCAAGCAAACCTTGCAACCAAGGAAATAGAGTAATACACTCAAAACTTAGACAAAAACACAATCTCCAGCCCAATACAGCATATCAATTGCAAAAGCAATATCAGATTACCAGTGCAGTGATTGTTAAATCATTCAGAACCAGAAACATCACAAACTAAAGCTACTCTAGCAACAACTGTCGGATCAGATATTTGATTAGTTCTATCAAACTTATCATTCTTCTAATCCTTCAGATAACACTTGGAATTTTTTCAAATCGAAACACCAACAGTAACACGGAAAGCCAACGAATCAGCTATATACACTGCACACACATATATCATATATCAATGCATGATAATCTACAACACATAAAACAGATAATCATGAGCACTGTGGATGCAAATCAAAATCGCGAAAACCTCAACCTCATCATATATATCAGCAGCATTCTATAAACTCAGATCCGAAACCACGATGATTATGAAAAAAATAAACAAAATGATGCATAAATTCTAAAACAAAACGCCGATCCAGAGAAGACGAACTACAACAACAATGAGATTCGACTTTCAAAAAATAAAAAAATGAGATTCAGACGGAGAAAGAGCAAAACGAGATGAGAGCAGCGGCATGTACCTGATGAGTTGGGATCAGATCTGTGGAGAGAAATTGATTGAAGAGCAGTAGGGCTTTATAGGTACAACTAACGGCACGCACAGCAATGGAAGGGATATGAAAATATCTGAAACACTATTCGGTGTAGTGGGTGCCTGCCTGCTTGCATGGCTGGATTTGTGGACTGTTGTGCAAATAATAACGCGATATTAGGAGGTCGGTTTCGTAATTTTTATGAACTTTTAAATTTTCTTTTTGACCCCTATCTTTTCAGCTTTATCTAGTTCTTTGATATAAAAAAGAAGTGCCAATGTCTTTGATATTTATACGTATGCATATTTGGAATATTTTGAGGTTACAACTATGGGTGGTGAATAAGAGAAACTGAAGGTAAATAAAGATCATTACAATCATATATAAATTTCATAAATTGATCTTGTTTATATTAATAAAATATTAAAAAAAAAATACTAAGAATCATACTTATATCAATAAGAGATAGAAACAAATTCAATTTTATCGATTTTAGAAATAAACACATTACACTATTTATGATATCTAACGCATGAATCAACATGAAAACTACAATTTGAATTATAACAAAAAGATATATTTATTAATTTAATTTTTCATTTTACTTGTTATTAAATTAAAAATATATTTATTATTTATTATATTTTTAATTAATTAAATTGAACAAAAATCTTTAAAAAATATAGTGACAAAATATATTTAAAATTCTATCAATAAAAAAGATAAAATAATAAACATTATGTCAAAATTTGATGAATAAAAGGTGACGGAGGAAGTATTTAAGTGTGTTCATTCCTAACAATATATGCTCATTAACGGGTTAATTATGAATTATATCCTTTTTCCTACAAGAATATTCTCATTTTGCCCCTTTGGAAATAGCAATATTAATTCTAAGATCCCCGCAATCTCTTGGAATACCAAAACTGAACCCATTTTCCCCGATCCGTCGTCTTCATAGTTGATACTCCCCAACTTCACTGTCTCACGTCATCTCTCTGTGTTTCAAAAAGCTTATCGCCTTTAAAGACAACAACTTGAAGTATTTTCTCTCTTCATATGCTTCAGGTATTCTCATCCGCCGGCTTCAATTCTTTTGTTGTTTCAGATTTTGTTTCCGTAACTTAATTTATATTTTTCTGACGGGTTGAAGTATTCGATTTGTTTATTTTGGTGTTGTAGATTGTAATTGAGTTTCAATTTTACTTCATGTGTATGCAGTGCTTCAAATCTGGTAATGCTCTAAAAATTAACTCTGTTGAACGCATCTTACTTTATTTTCGCTTGTTTAATAAACTACAACTGTTAATTTATTGGCATTTCCCTTTATTTGGATTGTGATTACACGGTATCAAGCAGTTTATGAGTGAGTGTACTTACAATTAAGTTTGGCAAAAGTCAAACACAAGAACTTGAAGAGACAGTACAGTGGGGTGACACTATGATGTTTACTAATCCTAGGAAGTATGTGTCTTTATGAGGTGTTGGCTAAGGAGTGTTTTGTTTGCTCTATAACTCATGTTAGGTTGATTTGGAGAAAACAAACTAATCTAATTTATGCTTTTCATTTGTTTTATAGGTTTTAGTAAACATTGCTTAACATATAGATATAGTTGGCCTATGATATTCAATTGTTTGGGATAGATAAGCAGCAACAGGAAATTGGAATTCCTGTTGCTGGTGGTGTTTCACTTGGTAGTGAGGTGACTAGTCTGTGAGAAAGTGGCAGTAAGATTGGTATCCAGGAATTGGCTGCTCTTGAGCTCCCAGATTATGTATGCTAAAAGAGAACTATTAAGGATGTGTTGAACTGAGAAATAAAGTACACAGCAGTGCTGCATTCGTAGAAGGAGAGCATAGCTTGTATGTCGCTGCCTTCATTACATGCAGTGGCAGATGTAGCTAACAAGATATGGGTTCAATTGAACCCTGTAATTTAATTTGGATCTTAGCTATATGGGTAATATATCACTAAAATTTCAGTAAACACATTTTGAACCCATCATTTCAAAAGTGCAATGGGTTCACTGGTAAAATTATAAAGATTAAATCCATCAAGTTAAAATCTTAGATCTGACATTGATTACATGGAGGGCTAAAACAAAAAATAGAAAATAGGCAAAATAGGAGGGTACATTTTGTGATCTTGTATAATTGATATTGAATGCTTTAGAGGCTCCATAGGAATACAATTCTAAAATGAGCTCACGTCACTGGTCGTCTTACTAAATGAAACCAGGTCACAAGCAAGAAGTTGTTTTGTGGATATGAGTTCACAGAGAGGTAAAAGAAAATGAGAATCAAGCTGAAGAGATGAGCCTGTCCCTTGAAAATAATGTAGTTGCATTGTGATGAGAGTTTGCATACATAGGCATCATATTTCCTTCTGAGAGCAGTTAATTTATTGAGGTCAAGACGAGGTCTGCTAATATATTCAAGACTAAGAGTGCTAATAATCTACTGCAGGAAGCAGAGATGGAATTCTATTTCTCCTACATGAAGTATACCATCAATCATGGAGTACGCTGTAATTTGAGATAGCAAAACAAAAGCCACTAATATTGACATCACTTTTGCATGCTGAAAGCCTAGAGTTTATCGAGGTTAATGCTTCTGAAATTGAGATGGGGAGTCCACACATATGTACAAGAGCAAGATAGCTTATAACCTACTGCAGGAAACAGAGACAGAATTCTATTGCTCTTTCCAGCAGCTACCAGTAATTTTGGATGATACTGTGATTCAAGAGAGCACAATAAGAACCACTAACATAGACATTATTTTGCCTGCTGACAGCAGTGAGTTTAATCAGATTAATTTTGCAATTCAGACGAGGAGCCCACAAATTTTCCTAGACCAAGAGTGCTAATAACCTATTGCAGGAAGCAGAGAATAAATTCTATTGCTCTTGCAAGCAGTATACAAACAATTTTGAAGTATATTGTGATTTAGGAGAGCAAAGCAAAGTCATCTAACATAGACATCAGTTTGCTTGATGAAAGCACTGAGTTTATTGGGTTAGGGATTTTGTAATTGAGACGAAGAGTTCAAGATGTATCCAAGACCAAGGGTGCTAATAACATATTGCAGGAAGAGAAAAAATTCTCTCTCTCTTTCAACTAGTGTACCAGATATCATGGAGGATGTTGCGATTCAGGAGAGCAAAACAAAGTCCACTAACGCCGACACTACTTTACCTGATGAATGCACTGTTTTTGCATCTGAAACAAGGAATCTACAGATGTATCCAAGACCAAAAGTGCTGATAACATATTGCAGGAAGAGGAGAAGGAATTCTGTTGTGCTTGCAAGCACCATACCAGCAATTGTGGAGGATGCTGTGATTGAAAGCAGTGAGTTTATTGAGGTTAATGATTTTGCCATTGTTACTAGGAGTCAACAAGTACATCCAAGACCGAGAGTACTAATAACCTATTTTAGAAAGAGGAGAAGGAACTTCAGTACTCTTGGAAACAGTTTACCAGCATTCATGAAGAATGTTGGCACTTACGCTTTTGGGTCTTCAACCAATGAAATTTTCGATGGGGAAAGACAATCTTTAGCTGAAAGTAGTTCTTCTCCCTCAAATATGTGTGCTTTCATGGATGAAAACACTGAAATCACAAATATCAGGACCGTCCCTCCATTGAGGAGATCGCTTAATGGACGTTCAAATAAAAAGCTCCTTGTACTTGATCTGAATGGACTCCTTGCTGATATTGTTCCGCTTCAACTTGTGCCGCGTGGTTTCAGAGTGGACATCATTGTTTCAGGGAAAGCAGGTAGGAGTGGCGCCAATAATTTCATTCTGAAGTCTACTTTGTCTTTTGAAAAAGGGAAAAGGGTCTGATATACCCCTCAACTTTGCCATTTGGAGCTGATATACCCCTCGTTATGAAAGTAGCTCATATATGCCTTTACCGTTATACAAATGGCTCACATATACCCCTACCATTACAAAATGAGCTCACATATACCCTTCATTTAACGAAAGTTAAAAAATTAGTTTTAAATTTATATTTTTTACTTTTAGTTTTTTTAAAAAATTATTTAGGGGTATATATCATTCTTCTATCAAAGTTCAAGGTATATTTTAATTTTTTTCATACATAAATTATTTTTTGACTTCTTTTATTATAATTATTTGAATTTCTTATGCTTATTTTATTTTTTTCTTTCATTCCTTAGTTTAAAGAAAAAAAAATTAAACTACTATTTTTTTTGTCTATATTGTGATTTGATTTTTGTATTCGAAGAAAAAAAGTTGGTCATCTACAATAAGTTTTACAAGAATATTAGTGAAACATAAATAAATTTGATTATCAAAATAATAATTCTAAATTAGTCATTGAAACAAAAAAAAGTCAAAAAAAATATGTTTGACAAGGATTAAATTTACTCATATGGGATTATATTTTTTAGAAAAAAATAATAAAAAATTTGATTAAACTTTTTTTTTTTTTTCATTTCCGTTAGAGGAAAAGGGTATATGTGAGCCATTTGTTTATAAGTAGGGGTATATATGAGCCACTTTCATAACAAGGGGTATATCAGCTCTAAATGACAAAGTTGAGGGGTAGATGAGACCCTTTTCCCTTTGAAAAATCTTCTAATTGAGTTATCATCTGTTTTACCAGTTTTCAAAAGGCCTTTTCATGATGATTTTCTGCAATTCTGCTTTGAGAAATTTAATGTAGGTGTTTGGTCATCGAGAATCAGGTATTTTCTGAATTTTGTTCACTTTCATATTTATGAAGTTCATATATGTGTAAACATAGTTATGTGTGTTGTCCAAAAAATTGCAGGAAGAATGTGGAGTTGTTTCTTGATTTTCTACTTGGAAATGCCAAGGAAAAATTGCTCTTCTGTTGGGTAAGAATCTGTTCTTCCTAAATATCATAAATGAGTGTCAGTGCAAGTCTGCAAACTTTAATCTGAAAGCACCAGGAACAAAAAAGAATAATCTCGTGAGCCTGGTTGCTTAATTCTGGCGATCAAACAGCCCTAGGAAATCATACTTACTTAGAACAAGAATCAGGTCCATGTGAAAAAGCACACGTGATTTCAGTATGGTCTTTCTTGTATGAGCACCCAGGATTATATTATGCTTTCTTCTTTCGTTTTACTATTTTCCCCATGTCTTTCTATGGAATTTATGAAGCTGTATATATGATCATCCTATTGATGGGGTTGTAAACTAATAAATCTGAGCTATGGCTAGTACATGCATTTTTGCTTTCTTGTTTCATTTAAGGAGATTGTTTCCAAAAATTTGATAATGCATTTTCCACCGAGTTTAGAAGGCTGTGATTGCTCCAAAGGGTGGCGGGTCACAGATGGATTTCTCAGTTATAAAAAAAAAACTGCCTTTGTGAAGTCACCAGTTTCAAAAAATAAAGCGCCTCTGTGGGTCAGGTAGGAAATAGCTCTCGAATAAATTATACGTGGATGTATCACTATCTTTTGTGTGTGTATACAGGGTGGGGTGAACATCCTGCGAGCAGTGTGTGAGATATAGTCCTTTGAGTGAATTCCGAGAATACTCAAAGGATCACCTCCTAAAAAGAGTAACCACCACCTATCAGACTACATCAACCAAGTGAACACTATCCAAAATCTGTCTTCTATGCAGAAAATTATCTTTTTGGCATTGTCCTTTGAAATTTGTAGCAACTATAGCTTCACAATATAGTGACTGTAGGTGTGGATCTTCTCCCTCTCTTTCTCCATTGGTCTTCTTCAACTCATCTCTTGTCTCTTGCTCTCGATTTTCCCTTTTGCTTGTGGACCGAAAAATATCCTAGAATCCCTGAGGGCTGGTTTAGTAGGCCTCATGGAGGACATCCTGGGATAAAAAGATTGTAAGGAGAGGATCTAATGCTTTGGTAAATTGTACTAATGGAATATTCCCTGAATAATCTATTCTTACGTTTGATTTGAATCTGACATTTTAGTACCAAAAAACCCTCGAAGCACTTAATTCTAATCTCATGCTACATTGCTTAGCTTAATCAATTAATATTTTGTTTCACTCAAATGTTTTATTATATATTGGCATCTTTTCCTACATATTCAAGGAAATGAAAGACGAGAAATACTTGTTACAGTATTTCATAAACTTAGATTATGAGTTTGAATTAACTAAATTGATAGCCTAGCCCTTTCCTGTTATAGTTTCTTTCATTCATAGCTTTCAACTCTGTATAATAGCTTAGAATGTCATGCAGGATCAATCCCATTGCACTGATACTGGTTTCCCTGTTGTTGGTAAGAAGAGAAGCAAGCCTATTATTTTGAAGAAGCTTAAAAAATTATGGGAGAAGTTTGAACCAGATCTTCCGTGGGAGAGGGGTGAATATGATGAGTCTAACACACTTCTGTTAGACGATTCTCCTCACAAGGCCTTGTGTAATCCAGTGAGTATTAACCCTTTCTTTGTTGCTGGGAACCTTCCTCCATGACCTTTAAGTAACTGATTTTGCACTGTGTTTTATTATTTTCAGCCAAACACAGCAGTATTTCCAAATACATACCTCTACACGGATGAGAAAGATGATTCATTAGGTGTGTATCTCTCTCTCTCTCTCTCTCTCTTCCAAACATGTACATGATAGGTAATCATACTATTATGTTTGGACTTCACTTTATGCATCTCCTGATTGGGCATTTTCATGTAAATCGTGCAAATAGATGCTGTCCTTGGATTTTCATCTTTTCTGAATGGGTCTCAAATTGTACTTGATAGTTTCCCACATTTCAACTTCTTTCAATATAACCAAGTGCTTTATTTTAATGTGAATACATTTAGTTCAAGTAATTCCTCTATTTGTGTGGGATATGAATGATAGTTGAATTCCATGTGAATGCATGAATATGACTTGACTACTATTGTATCCAATCTATTTTTAGTGATGTAGTTTTATTATATCCATCCGGTGCTGTCAAGATTAAATAAGCTTCATCTCATTAATCCCCAACAGGGCCACAGGGTGATCTGCGCATTTATCTTGAAGGACTGTCCATGGCTGAAAATGTTCAGAGGTATGTAGAGAGTAATCCATTTGGTCAACGACCAATCACTGAGAAGAATGCATCTTGGCGTTACTATCGCAAGGTCATTGAAGCCACTTCATGCATTCCAGAACATAGTGCTGACACAATTTCAACTTAGCAATACTAATGCTACACTTGAACTTTTGCAACTATCTTTCGGATTGCTGTAGATGGGGGGATGCTTCCTTTGGTTGGGATTCGATATTTTTTGCTTTGCTAGCATTACACCCAGGACACAACAACTGCAACAGTAGCCTCATCCCTGACCCGAAACTGTAAAGTATTTCCTCCCCCGTCAAATATACTCTAGTAGCAAGCTGTAACCTAGGCAAGTCCATGTAGTATTATTCGATCCAAGAACAAACACGTATAGTTAGTCCTGGTTTCGTGCAGCTCACAGGTACACAAATGTTTTGTTGTATTTTTGGACAAAAGTTATTTCATTGTCCCTTTTCCTCCTGATGGATGAATTTTAGTTTCATTGAATTTCTCTCAAGTCTGATTTACATCTTACCCTCCTAGACCCGCCACTTGTGGGATTACACGGGGTTTTAGTTTCATACTTTCATTAAATTTTAGTTTCATTTTGTACCCTTAAATCCCAGACTGGTGCACTTGTGGCCAGCGAAGTAAATGCAAATACAATAATAGCTGACAAAATTATTAAGTAGTCAATATTTTGCCCCTCTTTGAATTCAAGATTTTAGTTACCCACCTTCGTCGTCACTGTCAACATCACAAATTCACAATCTCTCTCTGTGTATTCTCTTATGTGGTAGTTAGAATTTATTTGTCATATCACTATCTAATAGTAAATAACTTAACCCAATATACTATTATTACATGTCTATTTGTACTCAACTCTAATATTTTAGAGTACATCTATTTATTGGTTAACTTCATTATATGTACCTACCATATGCTTCCATGTGCATTAAACCAACTTCAAATTTCTTTTACTATATATACCAAAGAAATAAATAAGGAGAGAAACATTGGACTTAATTTTGTACTTGTCATTTCTGGATACACATACAAAAATTGAGCCCACAATTATGAATTATGATAAGTGATAATCAACCAAATAATGGTGGTCGTGGTCCATAGTTGGGTCCTTTTGACAGCTACGAAGAGCCCAAATATGTTGAGGATAGTGTAAATGAGTGTTTGTGGTTAGAATGAGATAATACTTTTTAGGTGCCTTGTCCTTTATCAACCAACTCACTAATTAAGTTATTAGGTAACTAATTACAATCAACATGTGCTTTAGATTTGGAAATTGATTTTATGATCTGGTTTAGCTTAATTGCATTCATTTGTAGCTTCCATCCAAAAAACTTGTCTCATCTATTTCTCTTCAATTGACATATAGTTGATCGAATTCATCGTTTACTTTTCCTAATTGATATTACATTGATTATACATGATCGCATATACACATTATATGGGTATTTTTTAGTTTTAAGCGGTTGGATAAACGATTATTTACAATAAGTCCTTTTTTTTCATTATTTGTTTTTTTTAGTGATGTGTAACTACAAAAACCTTGTTTACTCAACCTTCATGGTCCCTATAGTGTCACGGGCACAATAAATTTGGGTTGTCAATTTGAAGCAACTAGTTGCTTTCACAATAACTACAAAATGTGATAAATATTTACATGAATTATAATTTAATGAAAGTGCCACAAATAGATATAAATCTATTGCTTTATACCCAATTGTATTTATTACATCTACATGAGTCATGGCTCCTTTTTGATGACCTAAAAGGTAAACAAAATCTAGAGCTTTATAAAAAAGTGCATCTTGATGATAAACAATATATTCTTCAACAATTAGGTTTAGAAGCTTGGTATTTCGAAACAAAAAGCAAAAGTTAGGGTTTACTTTTTCTTTTTTTTAACTTTAGAAATGATAGCCAAAAGTTAATTATAAGTGTTAACTTTTTCTTTCAAGAAATATCATTACTTGAGAATAATTAATGAGTAGTAGTCTTAATTTGTCTTTTTCTTCTTTTCTTGGAACTTTGGAAGAAAAGCTTTGCAAGATACTCCTTATATCCTTTCTTTTTCTTAATTAGATATCTCAAATAACACGTGACGATAAAAATTTTAAAAAAATTAATAAAAGAATCTGAATGATAAAAAAACAAATATACCAGAAAATCAACATAATATTAATTAATATAGAGAGAGACCTTATATACACAATATATGATTATAAATGTCAAACACCACTCGATTTGCCATAGATCTTCGATTGAAGCTTTGAAAATAACAAAAAATAATCCTAATAGATTTATGGAAAAATTGACTTTAGCCATACGAATTTCAATTAGTCGCGATCTTATTACCCTAAAGCACAAAATAGAAATAAAAAAAGATATTGAATTTTAATGGGACCTAGCTCTATCACTCCTCACAAGTTCACAATTGCACATTAATGATTAGATTGGATAACCTATGGATGGTTGAGCCCCAACTTTTGGTGAAAAAAAAACTATCTTACACAACTCAATGCAATGATATGTCACTTTACACCCCAAGATTTATGTAAAATTAAAGTTGAGAAAAAAAGGGTTGGGCATAATGTAGCAATCAAAGGATAGTAGGGTTGTTGAAAGAAATTTAGGTTAGAACATGGGCTAATATGATTGAGTTGTTATTGCCTAATAGAGTTAAATTATATTAATAGGGCACCTCACATGCATGTGGAGTGGTTTATTATTACTTTTTTGCATGTGCCTCTCACCTATTTCCCTTTGCTCAATCCACTCTGTCTCTTGTCTACACCTACATATCAACATCATTTTAATTTGCTTTTCCCTTAGTATCTCCTCTTCTCTCCTCGTGTTCGATATCTATATCTATATCTCCTCTCCTAGTATTCGATATCTATATTAAAATTTGACTAAAGTTAATTTGCATCGAAAAATTTCACATTGAAAATATAACTTTTTGTAACAAAGGAGACTCATTACTCGGGGGACTCGAATATGAGATCTCTAGTTAAAGATGAAGGAGTACTAATTATCACTTCGCCACAATCCTTATTGATCCATTGATATGTATTCCATTAGCGTTTCGTCATAAATTTTTTGAATTTGATAATTTATCTTTAAATATTTATTTCGGTAGATCATGAAATTTGATTAGATTATTATACTGAAAATAATTGAAGTTCCTATGATCTTTTCTCACAAAACTACTATTTTTTTAAAATAAATAAATAAATAAACATATCTCCTAATATAACTTTAAATTACACAAACTCAAATTTCCAAATTTCGACTTCCGAATTTATGACCAAACGAGATATTCACATTATTTCATCATGATCCAAAGTGTATATGTTCTATTACTGTAGTATATATTTATTTATATTTATGCATGCACAAACTTTCTACATATGATTATGATTTCTTAAACTTTTAACTTCAAGTCATGCTAAAAAATTACATTCAACGTCTCAAATTATATGGGTTTTTTTACCTATCATTTAAGAAGACATAATAGGAGTATCTTTTCATTAAATATTTGCTCTATTAAAGTGTTTGGAGCCTTCAGGAACAGTTATCATTAGAGGTAAAATGGAAAAAAAATAATTAATTTTATTTTAAACTTTTAAAATAACAAATAATTTGAGACAATTAATTTTCAAAATTACAGCTAATCTAATTTGAAATTGAATTAAAGTATTATCTTACGTCTATTTTAAATGTATGTTTTAACTAAATAAATTTGATCCAAAATAAGTGGTACTTAAAAAGACATTACTAAAAGAAAAATAAAATAAAGTCTAACTTTACTATAATAAATGATTTATATAAAATTCAAGAAAATTTATGAATATTTAAGGAAAGATTAAAAAAGTAATTTAATCAGTTAACCCTTATGATTAATGTTATTAAATAATTTTGTAATATGTCTGCAATATTTTAAGGACATTTAAATGGACAGAAGAGAATATTAATGTTGTTGAACGGTCATCATCAAACGTTGTCATTTATTCTTTCTTAAAACAAAATATATAGACGTACCCTTAAAATTAATTTTTTTATACTTTTAAATTTCTTTTAAAGTCATATTTAAGATCACAAAGCATATTGATATATTATATATAACTTTTCAATTTATGATTATAAAATTATTATTTTTTAAACTTCGTATACAGTCAAACTAGAACAAACACTAAAACGGGGAGTTTATGCATTTTTCTTTTAGAGGGGTAGAGATGGGGGGATTTTTTATATTTTTTTTAAGAATGTCAATTAATATATAATTATTGGTAAAAGAATAAAATTATCATGAACTGACCTAAATGGTATGCAGATGCCCTTCTTTATATTTTTGAGACATTAGTATATTTATCATCTAAAAACTAAAGCATATTATATATATATATACCCTTCACTCTAACGGAGATTAAATTAGGACACTTGGTACAAGCTTATCCGTCGATTCGATATTTGATATATGTCGGATCGATAGATAAGATTATACCACGTGTATATCCGTCAGTATAAAGGATATATATGCTCTAATTTTTAGACGATAGAAATATCAATATCCCAAAATACGACGAAAAATATCCACATGTTATTTACGATAGTTTAAGAGCATATTTATCTCTTTTTTTCTAATACTTAAACTATTAGAAGAAAAAAAGATTTGACCACAATTTTGCACATGTGGCATGCATAACCATAATATGGTAGAATAACTTAATAAGAATATAATTGGACCGTTTCTTATATTACTAATAACAGTCAACACGTACGTACGCCAACTGCTTTAATTAGCTACCTATTAATTTCTTGTTTAAATTAAGATAAGATCTAATTAACAATTACCTATTTTTAATTTATGGCTTTGCTTTGACACCAAGTATAAATAAGGTTTGTTGGGTGACCATGGACCACAAATAATTTATTTATTTTCACATTGTATTTTAATTAGGTTCTATATGTATTTCAATCAATATCATTAAAAATTGGGGAAATTAATTAAAGGTAGTTGTAAAGGAAAGATGAAAAAGAAGGGGCTAATAATTTCACACTAATATCAATAAATGAGTTGAACATTTCAACTATAATATTTGCATAGAAACGTACGTTAAATTGCATTTACATAAGCACAAAAGATAATGAGTTATAGTGGATGTTAGACGTCTTTTTATTTTTAATTAAAGATTTCAAATTTGAATTTTTGAAAAAAATATTTTATTGGTCTCACCTTTATAAACGAGTTTTTTTAATGTATAAATTTAAATTTAATAGAACGTAGAAAAAGAGAAAAAGATTTGAAATGTATCTGAATCATAATCGAAATTGTTGTAACAATATCGAACTTTGGAAATGACTTTATACCCTGCACTATTTAATAATATATTTTAAATGTATATATGTGTCTACGTGAACATCATAACAATTGCATCATTCTAGATAGTAATGTGTCTACGTGGGTATATATATACCTTTAAAATACTCTATTAAATAGTGCATAGGGTAAGAGGTCCTTTGGTATCGTAACAACAATTTCGATCAAAATTAGAATATTTTTCAGACCATTTTCCCTTAAAAATGTAAGTGTAAAAGATAATTATAATTTAAAGATATAGTAATATAAGGCGTGCATGCAACGAAAAATCACCATTAAATCTTTGTTAGTTACATATATATTTAGTTGAGGTGACCTTTTTTCTAATTAAGAGTTTGATATTTTTTTTCCGTAATGTAAATTGATCTCTCTTTAAGGGTTAATTTACATATGATAATTTTAGTGTTCGGATCAGTTTATGAGCTATTCTAAAAAAAATTAAATGTGTAATTTGATTCTTCTCTCAAAAATATTGTTACAGAAAAGTTATTTTAACCGATCAATTTTTTGGATTGTATACTTTTCAAATTTTTATATCGTGCTCTCATATTTATAATCTAAATTACTCATACTTATTTTGAAATATATAATTTGTAAGTGATACAATAAACATAATTTAAAATATTTCAGCCTTTTTAAAATTACCAAAAAAAAAATTGTAGTTCAATTGAATTTATTTTAAAATAAAATATTCAAGGGTTCTTCTTTTTGAATAGGGTCAAATCGCCAATAATTAGCCTTAACTTCATCATTTAATTGTGACTCATTAATTTGTATTTAGTTTGAATTTCCGTTTATGCATATACCCCTACACCTGTTCTAGACTCTAAAATTGGTCAAGAATAATTAATGTTTTACAAAATTTAAAAAGTATTTAATTTTTTTAAAAAAAATTACTTTTGACACATCCTCATGTCCCTATGATAATTATGTTAAAGAAACTTAAAAGAAAGGAAAATCATTATTTAAGATTTTTCTATTACAACATCTATTAATTTTGAAGAGTTAAAGTTAATTCCTTAATCCATATATTCAAGCCTAAAATATCAAGAAAAGTAAAATAAAAAAATACGATAGAATGCTATTTGTGAATTTTTAAGAATAAGTGGATTCCTTAATCAGTATGTTCAAGTCTTAAAAAAAAATGTGTTGTCATAGCTTTAAATTTATAGATAAAACTACTAGTTATTTCTTATTAACATTAGCTTAAAAATAACTATTTGTGAATTTTACCTTAACAATTTCCTGGTTTATACACAAGGGGGACGTATTATTAACCTGTCCATTAATTTGTTCAATTTATTAAAAATTAAATTGATATATAGGTCAAATTAATATGCAAGGCCTTGTCAATTTATTTTTTTTAAAAAAGAATCTTTTATTGATATAATAATAATAATAATAATGATAATAATAATAATAATAAAACTTATATTTTTTTTAGTAAAAAAAAACTTTTACTCCTAATTTAATCCGCTCATTTAACACCTAATCGTATAATCAAATATGAAAGAACCCTTAAATACCAACAAGATAATAAGTGGTTTCATTAATACCGGCCATCCATTTAATTCTGTGCCAGTTTGTGTAAACGCGTGCATTGCAGTCTTAGGCTGTCCTAATTAAACCATGATTAGCCCATTAATACAAAAATAATTATTAATCATGATTTTAGACAAGAAAACTACCCACTTTTTAATCTGGATTTCTGACATTTTTTCCATTTTTAATTTCTATTTTAAAAAATAAATAAAAATTCCTATTGAAATAAATAAATAAAATACAAGCTAGTCTGCTCATTGTTTATGTAAGTTGACATTATTTAATCTCATTTTTTAAGTGGCATGTCTCACCAAACAATTACTCCCATTCATTTGTAAAAAAAAAAAAAGCCAATTGATTCTGGTATACCATTAGCAGTTGAGAGTTAATTATATATTTCAATTTGTTTATTATATTTTTCTTTTTTATCCGTTTAATTTTATTGTTTTAATTATAAATTTTTACCTGATATGTTTAAAATGACAAGATTAAAAGGTATTATAATGCCTTTTACAGTTTTTATTGTAAGATCACATAATTTATTAATTTTTAAAAAATCGTATCAAGTTAAAATCAAACAAATTATCCTTTTTCATTTTTGAACAAAACTGAAATGTGTTTATTAACATATAAATATTGTTGAAAAGAAAAGGAAAACTAGCACTCATTTAATTAGGTGGGTATCACTAAATTCAAGGGCAAGGGGACCAAAAACTAGCACTCATTTAATTATTTTGATAAGAAAATGTGCATATGAACTATAGCTTAAATTAGCCATGATCTTATTAAAGAGAAGAAAAAAAAAATCACTTATATAGCGACTTGACACCCTCTACGTATCTGATATGTGAATAATATAATATGAGGTCAATATTTGATAAATCAAAAACTAAAATTGATTTAACTCTAATATCATAATTAAAAAAATGGACTTTAAGGGTAAGAGCGGACCAAGAAAATAGAGAGAGGGATATTTTTAATCAAATAGGTGGATGAAGATATATTTGAACCTTTTCGAATAGTCGAAAGATATTTTTGGTTCTTTTCTGTATCTAAAATCATATAGGAGATCAAACAACTCATTTATAGCTAATGTTAGGGAGATTGAATTTACTGGACGTAAAGTTTTCTTTGTTAAGAAGCATTTTAGTATTAATATAATTTTTTTGGTGTGAATTCAAATCTTAATACGAATACAAAATATAAAATAGAAAGACCAAAAAAAAGACGCTAATATGAGACTCTAACAGCATCAGAATCTAGAAACAACCAAAATGAATGGTAACACCAAAGGTTATGGTGAGTAGTAAGTACTCTTTCATTCTTAATTAGAAGTTTCATGTTTGACTCTGTCAAAGTACGTAATTACCTTTATTAGGAAGTAATTCACCCTCGATATGTGACTTTAAATTTAATCAAACTCAATATGAATATCAGACATCGAATGAAAGAAAAAGAAGAAAGAAATTGAATTATGGTACCAATTTAGGAGAGTGAGTGACATGAATTAGATTAATGTTCGCACTAAAATGGTGTTTAGAGATCAAATTTGTGAAAAGCAAAATGAGATTGATGAGCTGACAGCATCACATGAAGATGCAGACAAATTTAGACCCACCTCCATCCCCATCACATGGAAGAGGGAAGGGGGTAAGGCCTGCAAAACATCTTCTCCACATCAAAATATGCATACTAAAGGCTGAAACTAGTATACTACTAATTATGCTATTAGTATCAATCTTGATTATACTACTTTAATATTTCTTGCCAACTCCTCCCTCACTATCAACTCATTGGCAAGCACATGTACCTCTTTTAGTTTTCTCTCTCTCTCTAATACTACTACTTGTTTCAATCTCTGTTCCTCTGTTTTCTTCTTCTCCAACAAAACAGCATTTCAAACATTTACCTATGGATCTACAGTGATAGACCCTTTACAGTTTTTGCACTCATATTATTTATTCACTTTCTTGGCAACTGAGAGCTACTTTGTGATTTTCCCAATTTGATGTTACCATTGCTTTTTTCCTCAATTTTTTGGTTTTTGGGTCCTTTCAAGAGAATCAACAACCTGATTTGTTCTTCTTTTTCATTAGTAAGAGATTGATTGAAACAAGAAATTTTGTGCATTTTTGCTGAAGTACTGGAGAAACAAAGTTCATTACCTTGATTTTCTGTTGTAAAAATCAAATCTTGGTTTTTGGGGGTGTTGCTAAATGATGAAAACTGAATGATTTTGACATGTATAAAGAATGCTGCTGGAGATTGATTTGTATTGTTTCATCAGTCTGAATTCAGGGTTCTAATCCCTAGCATTAGTGGTAATGGTGCCTAGGAGAGGTTTTCCAGATTCTTCTTTGTTTTGTGTGGTGAGGAACTGACTCCAGCTGTGATTGTGAAGATATATTGACTTTTGACTATCTAGAGAGTGATAATGCATTGATTGGCCTATGAAAAAAAGTGAGTAATAGTTTAAAGAGGGATTTGACTTTATAGGTTGTGTTGTTGAAGAGGAGAGGAATACAAGTAGAACCATGGCTGCTAAGCTTTTACATTCATTGACTGAAGATAATCAAGATCTGCAAAAGCAAATTGGATGTATGACAGGGATTTTGCACATATTTGATCGTCAAAGTATGCTTGCTAGTAGGCGCCTAATTGGCAACAGCCCCAGAAGGCTCACTTCTGGTAATATTTAATTTCATTGTGTTGTGTCTAATTCTATTATATCATACATGTTCATTGTAGAATCTAGAATGTGTTGTACTTTCTCTTATGTCAACAACATTTTTGAATAATGGTGTTTGCTTGTTTGTTGAAAATGTGAAATCAATATTTCATCCATGTTCTCATGTAAACATTTGGAATTTACCATCTGGTTCTCAAAATGTGACAATTCATGTCTGAAAGGAAAATTTTCGAAGATTCTTCAAACGAAATTCGAGATATCATACTTATATATAACAAGGGGTGCTTCAATTGGTTTTCTTTTTACTGTATAAGTTTTGTAACATCATGTAAATGACTTCTTACAGGCAGCTCTCACATTGGCAGTGGTACTTCTGAGAAAGAGTACACTAGCACATATCAAAAATCACCAGCTATGGTAAGTGTTATATGTGCTAACTTGTTATCTCTCCTCTTGCTCTCTTTCTCTTTCGACTTTGAAAGATATATACACTTGAGCCTAGTTGGAATGTTTATGAGGTCATTAGCATCAAACAGTTCATCTTGAATATGATTGACAACGATGTAGACACTACCGAGTTTGATGTTTGCATAGGAAGACTTCTGAGTGATGTCTGATGACAACTTGGTTTCATTATTCTTTCTGTTAAAAATTGCAATTCAGATAATTGATGTGTAAGATTTGAGTCCTCTTATTTCTATTCCATCTCACCTAATCTGTTGAGTGTTTAATGACTCTTGTATCTTTTCGCAGCTGAATTTTTTTGATATCATATCCTGAAAGCTTGATGGCACTGCTTTTCCTTGCAGGAAAGCCACACAAACAAGACTGTGCAAGATAAACAAAGATTGTCTACAGAATCGTCGAGACCATCATTCTCATCTTCTTCACGTTCGTCTTCCTTTTCTTCTCTTGATTGTAATAAAACAAGTCAACAAGAGCCCTTAGCTTTTGATCGACTAAATTTCGCTGAAACTCCTTCAAGAGAACCAGCTGCAGGCCAACCAAATGCATCACCACAATTTGGTAGGCAATCTCTTGACATTCGGGATGTGGTTAAGGATTCTATGAACAGAGAAGCTCAGAGGTTCTCAGCTGGACCTGCAGCGAAAGAAGAGGTGGCAGAATCGATGTCAAAGCCCGGGGATTCCCCAAGGCCAGTTCAGACTTTGAAAAACTTTGATGGGGCTTATGATTCGGGCCCAAATGGGAAGCAGAATTCGTCTGTTGATCTTAAGGAATCTCTCAGAGTTCTTGCTAAACTTCGGGAAGCTCCTTGGTACTCAAGTGAACATAGGGAACTTACAAGATCATTATCATATCATTCAAAGGATACTTCTACATTATCAGTCTTGAAAGATGCTCCTCGTTTCTCATATGATGGGAGAGAAACAAATCATGTACCCTTTGAACAGCGAGACATTTCCAAATCCACTCTTAAGCTGAAAGAGCTACCAAGACTTTCCTTGGACAGTAGAGTTAGTCCAGTACGAAGCTTGAACTCAGAACCAAAATCTAATTTCTCCTCAAAATCTATGCAGAAGGATAGTGGTAATACCAATGCAAAGTCACCAACTCTGCAGCAAACATCTGGGACTCCGGCTCGTCCTCCTAGTGTTGTGGCAAAGCTAATGGGTCTTGATACACTACCTGGTGCCATGTCATCAACTGACAACAAGATGGGGTTGAGCACTTCTACACAAGTTGAAGCACCTGTTTCTTTTCCAAGATCTTCAGAAGTATCTGATCCGTGCAAACCTATCCGAACTTCTAATACCTCTAAGAACCTGTGGAAAGAACCTACTTCTCCTAAGTGGAGAAACCCTGATATGTCTATGAAACCTATATCCAGGTTTCCCATTGAACCAGCACCCTGGAAGCAACCTGATAGGACTCGAGTGTATGAGAAACCGATATCCAGGACAACAAAAACTCCAGTAAAGCCAGCCCACCCCTTTCCTTCTGTTTACAGTGAGATAGAAAAGAGATGGAAGGATCTAGAATTCACCCATTCAGGCAAGGATCTAAGAGCTCTTAAACAGATATTGGAAGCAATGCAGGCAAAGGGCCTCCTAGAGACAGAAAAAGAGGAGCAGGATTCAAATTTTACTGGTCAGAAAGAGCATCAGCAGAAGTTTGCAAGTCCTGCACAGAGTGTAAAACTGGCAAACCAGAGAATGAGGCAGACTGATCAAGTGACTGCTCCAACAAAGAGAGGGATAAATTCTTCAAGGAATTTTGAATCCCCAATAGTGATCATGAAGCCAGCAAAATTAATGGAAAAATCTGACATTCCTTCTTCTTCGATGATTCCACTTCATGGTGGTGACTCTGTCAGTAGAAAGGGTAATGCTATGAGCAGGGCTGCTAAAGAACATCAACCTAGAACTAGTCATGGAAACAGTCCAGTGAATCCCAATGAAGCAAGAAGAACTTCGAAACCTCCACAGATTTCAACAAGGTCCCAACAGCTTCCTAAAGAGATCATCTCAGGCTCAATAAAGAGCTCAGGATCCATCAGTCCAAGATTGCAACAGAATAAACTGGAGCTAGATAAAAAATCTCGGCCACCCACACCTCCATCTGATTCCAACAGATCGAGGAGACAGTCAAACAAGCAACATACAGAGGCTAGTTCCCCAGGCGGAAGACGAAGGCCAAGAATTTCAAACATCCAGCAGCATGATGACCATGTGAGTGAGATCAGTAGTGAATCAAGGAATTTGAGTTGCCATGGGAATAAAATTTCTGGTCAATCCAATGGGAATGTGGTTGCAGAATCAAAAGTGGATTTCGAAGTTACTAGTTTCGAGCGCTCTCTTGAGATGACAAGCAGCCCGAGTTCATCTATTGATGCATCCAGTTACCTGAGATGTGACTTGGTAGAGAAGGTAAGAAATTTCCATTTATTTGTGCATTTTATAGAGTACTTCAAGCATACAATTACATGCTTGACACTGTGACTTCCATTTCAGAAATCAATTCGGGTGCTCTCTGAGGATGAAATGTTAACTGAACCTGCTCCAGAGTATCCAAGTCCGGTCTCGGTTCTTGATAATGCTGTATATATGGATGAATCACCCTCTCCTGTGAAGCATACTCCAAAAGTCATGAAAGGTGCTGCTTTCCCTTGGTATTTTTGTGAAGAAATTATAAGCACGTCTACATAAGCAAATATGAGTGGAAATAGTAAATGAAACTAGCACCTTATGTGGATGACATGTTGGGGATATATTTTTAGATTTTGTTAGCTGAAAATAAACATCTGATCAGGAATATTCACTTTGCAGTGATCCATCCATAGCTATACAAATAAGTGAATGCCAGCAGAATTTTAAATAGTACAAAAGGAAAAGTAAGTAGAAGAGAGACTAAATCTCTGAATAAAATAGGCCAAGGACAGCCTAAGGAAATTTAGAAGTTAAGGAAGTCTTTTTGGATGTTGAAGTGTGAGCAGGATCTCTCCAATAACAGCGATAGCAAATGCCCAAGCTTGTCTCCTTAGGAGTTCAGACTCAACTAGATCAAGAGACTATAATCACTTTGAGAGAACAAAGTGAAACATGAATAGTAACATGTTAAGCTAAGAAGGCACTTACATCTATGTGTACATCTATATGGTCTTTATATGCACTAGATTTTTCAGTTCTGGCTTTTATGCTTTCATGTTCTGGTCACTTATGTCAGCTAGAATAGCAGAAAATGGTAGTAAACCTTAAATAATGTTTCTCATCACAATTTTGGCTCCGAAAAGAACTTGCTTGCTCAAGATCAGGCCATCCACACTGGACACCAATTTATTCACTTCACTTGAACCTCCTTTGTTTTTCAAAACTAAACATATTGGAGTTCTAATTCTAGTAGGAAAAGTAAGATCAATAGCAAATATTTTAAAGATGTATTATAGTGAACATTCAGCAAGAAATATTAGATACGAGTCTCTATTATGTTGTCAGAGTCCCTTGTCTTTCTAGATTAAAACTGTCCTGACTATTCAGGTCTCAGAATATATACACTGCTTAAGAAGTTGGATTCTATTTGTTCGTCTCATTTTTGTTATTTTGTGACAGATGAAAGCTGCAACACTGCTGATAAATTTTCCAGTCCGCCACAGTGTGATCGATCTAATACTCTTGCGATTGATGCCACCAGTTCTGGTCTCTCCTCAGAAATCAATAGAAAAAAGTTGCAAAACATTGAGAATTTAGTTGAGAAGCTCAGGAGATTGAACTCCAACCATGATGAGGCTCGCACGGATTACATTGCGTCTCTCTGTGAGAACACAAACCCTGACCACAGATACATTTCAGAGATCTTATTGGCTTCAGGACTCCTTCTCAGGGATCTCGGCTCAAGCCTAACTAGTTTCCAGTTCCATCCATCAGGTCACCCAATCAACCCTGAGCTGTTCCTAGTCTTGGAACAAACCAAGGCAAGCACTTTACTCAAGGAGGAACTCTGCAATGATAAGATGAGGCAGTCGAATCCAAAGGAAAAGATACGTAGGAAACTCATTTTTGATGTTGTTAATGAGAGTCTTGCTGGAAAATTAGTGCTAGTGGGACCTTCGTACGAGCCATGGTTGATGTCCCATAAGCTAGCAAAGAGCACCCTGAATGCTCAAAGGCTTCTAAGGGACTTGTGCTCAGAGATAGAACAACTTCAAGCTAAACCATCAAAATGCAACATGGAGGATGAGGAGGATGAGTGGAAAAACATACTGCTGGATGACGTGGTGCATCGTTCAGAGAGTTGGACGATTTTCACAGGTGAGATATCGAGTGTAGTCCTAGACGTGGAGCGGATGATCTTTAAAGATTTAGTTGATGAGATAGTAAGAGGTGATGGTTCTGGTTTGAGAACAAAACCAACTAGGCGTAGACAGCTCTTTGCAAAATAGTATCATTCCATTCTTTGTTTTCTTCATCTTTGTTTTCCTTTTCAGCTAATTATATTGAGTAGTAAAATAATTCAGGAATACTCATTTGTGTGATCTATTGTAAAGGAACAATTGTCACTTAATTGTATTACCAACATATCTAATCAAGACCACCACTGCACAAAAATGTACTATTATTTAGCTTTCCCTTGTGCAAATTATACATTCCTGTCGTATCATTAATCCACGATATATAGTATTAGACGATTTTCACCTCATTATTAGTTTATTACAATAAAAAAAATTCCTATGTTTATCTATTTTTCTCCTTAGTTGGTATTAGGCTATCTTTACATCATTAACTAGAGGTTTTGGTTCGAGCATTGAATATAGAGAAAATTCCACCCTCGAATAAACCCGCAATGTGTAATCCAAATTTAGTTAAAGCTTTATCCTGGAAAAATCCTGAAAGCTAATTTTGTATTTTCTCATCAAATGTAATTACTTGATAAGCAAGGATTTCTCTTTCTTATCGGCTTTAGATTGTTTTAAATTCTTTTTAGATATGATTTAAGAGTTTAACTATTTAATTTTAAAACGAAAGAATTTATATAATATTGATTTATATCAAGATGTTTAGTATAATAACGTACTTAATAAATCAGCCCATTAGCACTATTGCAAAAAATTCATGATTTTTGAATAACATATATTATGACTTATTTTTATTAATACTTATTATCAATGTGCCTCCGTAGCATAGTGGTAGTGCGTTCGCTTCGTAAGCGAAAGGTCGCGAGTTCGATCCTCGCCGGGGGCTATAATTAATTTTATTATCATTTTTTCCCACCCGGTGTCTGGTGCTCCGACAAAATTTGGATCGCACTTTGTATGACCCATTTTGGGATGGTGCTCCTAACGGAATTTTCTTCATATCCAAAGCTCGAACCCGAGAATTCTAGTTAAGGGTGAAACACTCCACCGGCCACTGATGCACCACAAGCCATGTTTGATATCTTTCTTTTCCACCATAACTTTAATTTTTTGCAATACATCTTTTATTCAATCTTGAAAAAATAAACAATCAAAAACACCATATCTTTAAAAATAAAAAAAATGTCATTACTACCTTTAGTTCAAAAACCATTAACCCCTTTTCCTTCTTCCAATATTTCTAACAAACCAAAACCCAAAACCCCAATGTCCCTCAATTTCACCAGAAGAACAACAGTAATTCTTTGCCCAACAATTTCAATCAACCTTTTAAGTAAACAACAAAATGCCAATGCATTTGATTTCAGAATCACAGTTCCAGACCAAACCCTTGAAGAAGCAGTGGATGGAATTCAAAATCATGCCAAAAATTTATTACAAGTCAAAGAATTATTCGAGGGAGAATCTTGGAAAGAAGGTCAAAAAGCATTGAGAAAAGGCTCAGCTTTATTGAAACAAGATATGTATACTATAATTCAAGCTAAACCAGGTAAACAAAGACCTGAATTGAGGAAAATGTATTCAATTTTGTTCAATAATGTTACGAAAATGGATTTTGCAGCTAGGGATAGGAATGCGCCACGTGTATGGGAATGTTATGATAATATTGTCATAGCTCTTAACAATCTTATGTCAAGATTATTATAGTTAGTGTTTTATTGGTCTTTTTATTCGGGTCACAATATATCTATGACATTCTACCAGCAATAAATATTGGACTAGAATATATTGGAAGAATCAACAAGTATTTCATTTGTGCGGTTTTTTTTAATTGAGTTTTGCTTATTATGTATGATGTAATTAAGAGCTACTCTTGTAATCAGAGTTATATATGTAATTCCTTGCTATTGAGTTTAACTTATATATTAACGAGTTAAAATATTAAAAGGTTATTGAAATATGTGAATTTATCTAACAAAGTTCACTAACTTAAGACATTTATCTAAAAAATCACTAACTTAAGACATTTATCTATAAAAATCACTCAATTATGTCTATGATTAAAATAGATTTAAAATAACAAAATAAATTATTTTTTAGGCTATATAAACATGACCCCCCTAAATAAATATAATATTTTTAAAAACCAATTTATCCTGTTTATCAATGATTCGATTCCTTGTCCAATCACAAGTGAAAATGATAAAATTTTGGATGTAAAATACATATTCATAAGAGATCCACAATCATATTACAACCAGCTAGCGCCTAGCAATATAAATGCAATGAAAATTTATAAATCACATCAAGGAATTGAAAAGAAAAACCACACGTTATTGTTGAAAAAAAAAGGAAGTTGACGATTGGAACATGTAAAAAGAACATGTCCAACACAACTGAATGGAAGCTGACTATTGGAACATTTCAAAGGAACAGGTCCAATGAAGTTGATTGACGAATTTACAGCACTGCTGAAGAATTAGAGTCGCGCTAGGATTAGACTACCTATGTTAATCAGGATTATATTTCGTCTAGAATTATATTATGATTAGGATTATAGTACAATTAGGATTAGATTATTTATAATTGCATTATTATTATTATTATAGTAGTAATATGTATTGTACTAGGACTCTAACACTTTGTTTGGATCATTGTTACCCATTGTTTCATAATATATTGTATCGTATTGTATTCTATTGTACTCTATTGTATGATAGATACAATGTTTAGCTAGATTGTATAGTTTGTTATTGTTTAATAACATTTTAATTGTTTGGTTAGATTGTATCGTATGGTATTGTAATTTATAAATTTACTTAAATATCCTTAATTATTTTAGGGTAGGAGGTTTGACTAGATTTAAATAATTAAGGTAAAGGATAAAATAGTATTTTAAAATATTATGTAAATATATAATTGGAAAAAGAAATTAAGTAATAATGGAAAACACACCAAATTGGTTGTTCCATAAAATAGGGGTTTTCATTCTTACCTAACAACGAAATTTAACAATACAATACAATACATTTTTAGTAACAATCAAAACAAATATTGTAGGTATAGTAACAATACAATACAATACAATACAATGGGTAACAATGATCCAAACATAGTGTAAGTATAGTTAACTTAGGACTCTACAATTCTCTGTGTTATATAAGGAGCTTGTAACTCAACATCAATACAGTCAATACATTTCATGATTTTTCTAATTCTAAACGTACGTGAGATTTCTATATGGATTTCTACAGTTATTACTCATTAATTGTTTTGATTTGTACACTATTTACTCATTTATTTATATTAATCATTAATATATTGTATATGGAGACTGGACTCTTGGACCATCTAAACAAAGTAACCAATAGATAATGATTATTTCAGCCAACAAAAAAAAATATTTTACGAATAGTGGCACAAAATCAAAAAAAATGAAAATTGAAGTAACTTGGGAAATGCGGGTTTATTCGGAGGTTGAATATAAAATTTTGACTTCTGAAATTCACATTTATGTGATATGTAAAATAATTTATATGTCATGTTAAATTTATTTGAGGAAAAATTTTCTTTAAAAAAAAAAGGAAGAGAAAACACATAATATGATTTTTGAAGTTTTATTTATTTGTGGAGTTTTACATGACCTATAAAGTATCTTATTTTGTCTTATTAAATTTATTTTAATGAAAAATGTAGTTGAGTGATTTTTGAAGATAAAAACTTTAAGTTGAGCGATTTTATTGATATAAAATAATACTTAATGACTTCACTGAATAAATTCTCATAGTTCAGTGACCTTTTAAGATATTACCTCATGACTTTGCTTGATTTCTTATGTCTAGTATTATTCTTGAACTAAGATGCAATTCTTTCTTATTTATCGAAATTTTAAGGGCAACTTTCACATATAACAAATAAAAAATTCATATTTATATGCTATAGCAAAGTTTGCATAATTGTGCTCCATAGCAAACATAGAAATTGTATAATTCGCTATACATATACAGTTGAAGCGAATTGTATAAAACGAAGTGTATAAAACGAGAAAGAGAAAGACACTTGGGCAGAGACTTGTATAAAAACGAAGTGTATAAAACGAATTGTATGATTATAAGTGTATAGAACGATTATATACAATTTGAATTTGTATAAAATGAGAAAGAGAGAAAGACAAAAGAGACTTGGCAGGGAATATACCATTGAATCGAATTGTATAAATCGAGAAAGAGAGAAATTAGATACAATTTGAAATTTGTATAAAACGAGAAAGAGAAAAAGGCAAAAGAAATTGGGCAGGGGAGTATTTTTATTGTATAATTATAAGTGTATAGGACGAAAATATATGTACTTGCATGTGTATATACAATTTTCTCACGCTTTATACAAACAGAAACGCAATTATACATTTTGCTTCTGTTTGTATAAGTGAGAAAGGCGAGGGTGGCGAGCGAGACTTGGGAGAGTGGCGAGCGAGATCTGGATGAGGGGAGAGAGGGGAACAAAAATATATGTATTTATACAATTTCCTCTGCTTTATACAATTAGAAACAATTTTTATACACTTGTATTTGTATAAAAAGTGAGAAAGCGAGCGAGAGATTGGAGGAGAGTGGCGAGCGAGATATTTGGGAGAGAGGCGCCTAGCAATTTTTTGCAAACGTTTGCTATGGAGCACAATTAAATCAAACCCTAGCTACTCCATTTATTTTAGGTTATTAGTTTGCTATTATATACAATTATCCCAAATTTTAAGGGATTATTTGGTAACATGTATTTGAGAAATTAATAAATTCTATTTAGTATTAAGTATATATGTATTAATGTATAACTAATGCAAAACAACTCATGTTGCATGTTGAATTTTGTTATTTGCTGGATACAATTTTGAGTTTGTATGTTGAATTTTGTTATTTGTTTTGGCTACAATTTTGCAAAATTATATACTCTCTTCGTTTTTATGTATTTGTGATATTTTTCTTTTAAGGTGAAATTGCATGAATTTTTTTGCTAGTATTTTATGATATATATTTTTATCATACTAATATGAGAATTGAAATTTATAGTATTTTTCATGTATATATATTTTTCGAACATTCAAATTTAAAATATTAAATTAATTTAATTCAATTTAGGTTAAAAAAATAGTTAAAATTGATTGTTATAAGGAAATGTGACAAGTAAAAAGGAACATATGGAGTATAAACCACTTAGTTACTTTTAGCAATGATAAATATACACGTTAATATAGAGCGCTAAATCTTTACCAACATTAGTCAATTATTCTTAAATTTAATATCAGTATAGATTTTCGATACATTTACAAAGAGTGTTAATGGCCGTCAGCAATTAAGTTATTGTTAAAGATGATTAATTTTGGTGTAGTGTGTGTGTATGGGGACTATAGTTAGTATATGATACTCTCTCAACTCTCAATTAGTAACATGCTTCAAGTGAGGGAAAAGTAGTTTGTTACTTGCAACTTTTTAGTTGTCCCCATGTAACAATGGCAGCTTTAATTCAGGCTTTACACAACAATTCATTCAACATTTGGAATATATCTTTCCATCTTTGATAAATTTGGAAGCAAAGTTATAATTGAGACTCTTTGACTGATATAATTTGACATACTCTTTTGTGGGACTGTTGAATCAAAAAGTTTTGGAATTTGTGTTACCATATACCCTTTTCTTTCTTAATTCACACTTGGGCTTTTAAACTCAAGTTTTAATGAAATTATTCAGAAAATAAAACATAAATGAGGGTGTGAAGGCTCGAATTTAATTGAATTTGAGCGAGTCAAAGTGGGATGAATTAACATTCGTACAAATTGTACATACGTTAGTTGCTTAATGCTATATATAGCCTAAGAATACACACACATACATATATAAGGAGATCAAGGGGCACGTTTGAACCTATCGAGGAGGGATTCGAACTCACACACCTAAAACTAAACATATGAAGTGTGGACAATATAAGATGAGGGGTCAACATTAAAAATAATGAACTGGGTTGAGCTAAAATAAAGAAATGAACTTTGAACATAATGCAAACCAAAAAGTAAGCTCACAAAGAATAAATTAATAATGGACTAACATTAATACAAGCTTAGCCTTTTCACGTGGAAATTGCATTTTCCTTTAGCCAGAGGAAACAGAGCCATTAAAGGTGTGCTGTACCAAGAAAAATAACTTGTTTTCATCAATAGTAAGAAACTTTTTTTTGTAAAAAAAATAATTTTATTTTCCTAAAAACTACCCAGCTATATATAAAAAAAGAGTTAAAAATATTTCTCAGTTATACCATACCGAAGAATAAGATATCCTTCATGTCAATCAATTAATTTCTCTTGAACAAGGATAATTCCACTACGAAGATTTCATTTTTCATGCATCTCCAAACATACCATTATAATAATAAAAGTAATAGAATAGTATCATAGTACTCCATATGTGTGTTTTTTAAAAATAATCTATTTTTTTATCTGTTTCAAAATAAATAACCTTTTTTTCTGTTTTTTTTTTAAAGCAATTTTTTTAATTTCAATTTTTTATGTAATATATTTAAAATCATGAGACTAAAAAGCATTTTGATATATTTATCTTAATTTTAATTTAGGATCATAAGATAGAAAAATCTTATTTATTTTTTTAAAGTGCAAAATTAATTTAGATCATTATTTTTAAAACGAAAAGAAAATATTATTTTATTTCTTCAATGCAGACCACAAAAGACTTTTTTCTACTTTAGAAAAAGAACACCTTATCCCGAAGTTGGCAGTTTGTTGCTGCTATGGCCATTTTTTTTTTCTTTTTTTTTCAATGAAAAAAAGAATTCTTGGATCTAGTGTCATGAATATAATGTTGATAATCTAGAATGAGTTCCTTTCCTTTTTAGTATATTTCAAAAAGAATAATTTTTTTTTTTTGGTAATAATTTTTCACGTGATATGTTTTAGGCCACAAGATTAAAGGGCAATTTTGTATATTTAACCTAACTTTAATTTAGGATCATAAGATTCAAAAGTATTCTTTATACTCTTAAACTCTGTGCTAAGTCAAAGTAGGTCAATCTTTGTGAAACGAAGGGAGTATATAATATAGAGTATTGATGCAATCCAATCTCTTTTCATTTGTTTTTGCTCCTTTCCTTTTCATACATACATACATAGAAGAATTATAGATTCCAATATACACTTTCTTTTTCTTCATTCCATGCTTGTACTCATTTCATATAATATAACCCCTTCCTTTTTTCCTTTAGAACAATTACTCTCTTTTTTTCTAGGGTTTCTTTTTTAAGTTGTCACTATTACAATTATATACTTCACCAATTGTTAACCAACAATTAAGTTGGACTCTACTATATCAAACAACCTTATCAATGTTTAAATACTAATCCTAAGCTAATTAATTAGGCTCTAAACCTGTACATTCCAATTCTACAACATATTTCACTTTCATTTCAAAGTTGCGAGTTTGAATAATCAAGAGAGAAAAAAATGAATGGAAGCTCGTAAAGAGGGGTTAAAAAAAGAACCAACGACAACTTAATTAATTTCGAAGAGTAGATAGACAATTTATTCGCCTTACTTTTTTTTTAACACTATTTCAAAAAGAATGTATTTGTTTTTCTTAATTTGACAAGCAACAAACATGACATTTTTAATACCTCAAAATGTTCCAAAAATTTTTATGCCCTATGCACAAGTAGATATTTACACGAATATAAAATTAAACAAGTGAACTTACATATATCCTACCTGTCATAATATACATAGAATGCCAATTACATGTTTAATTAGTTAAGAGAAAATTAAACTTATCTTGACAACATTAATTAAGTGGTTGATGAGCGTAGGAGGTGGACTTTAACATGCATCTATATGCATGCGGGGAAATATACCATTCCTATATATATGACTATACTACTATTCTACTTCTATCTCTATATCAAGCTAATTAATTATTAAGTTAGATACAAGGGGTTGATTAGGTCGGCAAATAGGGTATAGTAATAATTAATATTTTTTTTAATTTTCCGCTCGGTGTCTGAAATCCACATTAGAGCTTCAAATAAATTTGGATCACGCACTGCAGGGCTCATTCGGGGTGACACTTCAAATAGGATTTTCTTTATACCAAGGGCTTGAATCCGACATCTCTGGTTAAGAGTAAAACACTTCCGGCCAGTAGTGCACCACAAGCGATGTTGATAATAATTAATATACTACTTAGTAGTTAGTAACAACTAATTACAAAGAATTACTTCTTCAATTTTGCAGGCATGCAGTTTCATAGATGGCAGATGATAAAATTCAACTCCGTATATTAGGAATGTTGAAATATATGATCTTCTCATCTAAAAATTTAAGTTGTTAGTGTCTTAGAGAAAGCATATTCAACATGCCTCGTGATTATGTGTGAGCGTGACTTTCTTTTCATTGGCCAAACACGTGACACTGATATCATATAAAAATGTGTGTGACCATCTCAAATGATATTCAAGACTAGTTGGATATATTATGGAGAGGAATTGTCAACATTGTACAATAATAATTTAGATTATTTTCAAGCTCCAGGAAGCAACTTTTAGATGCTTCTGGTCCCAAATATCGTTGTGGTCTCACAAACAATTAAGTCCAAGATCTGCCAATATATTCTAGCTCATATATGTTAATTACTTCCAATAAATAACAAGCAAATTAGAGTAGTGTAAAAAAAAAACTGATTGCAATTTATAGAGAAACAACTTAATTTTGTTTATATGAATAGCTTGCATCAAAAACAAAATAAGGAAGTATGTTAGTGATTGCTCATTATATCACTACGACAAAAAACAACTTTTAACAATAATAAATATGCACATTAACAAAAAGTGTTAAAATCTTTATCAATATTAGTTAAATGTCATTAGATTCAATATCGATATAGGCTTAAACTATTGATTATTTCTGGTGTAGTGTATATCTCCAGTACCACCCGACTCTAATAACGTGAAAATCCGATAATGAGTGGCATTGAGACTTGAACTCGACACCTATTCATGCTTTATACCATAAAACATGGCTCATTTGTTTGCACTTAATGATGGTCTGAATCTTAATCAATCAGATTCAACCCATTAAGTGTGCTTGATTTTTAAGTTTAAATTTTAATCATAAATATTCATTCCATTAAGTCCATTTGTTTCTTTTTAAAAAAACTTCTTAATGGATCTTGATGAGTCTGAATGAATCAGATCTATAACAGAGTCTTAATACCATGCAGACTCTATTGAAATAATAAGAGTTCTTTCATAAACAGATTCTCTTCTTCCTTGCTTCTCTTTTGGACAAGTTTTAAGTTTCTTCCTCTCATTTTCCAACCAAATACCTTTTTTTTCTTTTGAATAAGTAAGTTTTCATAATATTTTACAAATATTTATATAATATTTTTAATATATACAATATTTTTGGGTGAATTGATATTTATGAAGAACTATTCTTATCACAATTCGTATATTGTCAAAACTTCTTTGGAAGAAGTTATTTTTGTTTCTTGAGAAAAAATTGTTTGAGAAAACAAAGAAATCGTCTTTTTTTAGGGAAGGGTTATAATCTTATTTTTGAAACAATTTTTTGGAAGAAGTATTCTTGTTTTGGATTATAACTTTTTTAGATATAGTGTTTAATTTTTAATTAAAAAAATATATATTATGTACATTCAGATATTGAAAACAAACAATCATTTTTATATTCAGACAAACATTCATATCCTCACATCTTAATCTTAATATTCAAATTTGCATTCAGATCCTAACGTCATAATCTTAATGAAAACAAATGAGGCCTATGACTCATTCTTACAAGAGCAAAACTTTGAGACGAGAAGTTATTCTTGTTATCAGGAAGAAGAATATATTTATAAAGACATTTACAAATTACAACTAATTCATCTAAACCTAATTAGATATGAAAGAAACTTTTTGTTTCTCTAGTTAGATTAAGGAAAATTATGAAGTAATTAATTATATTACTAGTTAGGTCTATCGTTAGTACACAGCAAAGCATGATATGTTATGTATCAATTTTACTTGACAAAATTTAACTTGAATAGTTTCGTTACATTTTATAAGATATTTTAATTATTGGCTAAAATCATACAAACATTGTGGTTAGATCCTATTATGGATTTTTAACTATATTCTTCATATGACATCTTATCTCTTCCTTCTCCGAGCTCTGATTATGAAAAAAGAAAAATGAGAAGAAGGTATCAACAACAACTGGTTGACATGATTACCTTAAGGTTGTGAGGAGTCGAGAACAAACCCAACCTTTGCTTCGATTAGAGTTTCTCCTCTTCTTCTATCGAGATTTCGGTTAAACCATGACATATTAATGATGCAAATCCAAGAAAAACTAAATTGAAAAAAATTAATGCTAAACACACTTTCAATTTGTATAAATTAAAGGTTAATCCAATACCAATAATAATGTAGATTTATACCACTTGAATCACCAAAAAAAAAACAAAAACTACAGATTAATATTTCTATATTTCAGAATAGAGATAAAACTTTATAAACCTATATGGTATAAGAAATAGAATGATTCACTTTAATTATTTGTTGTACCTGTGAAGAAGGAATAATGTAGCATGATTATAATCCAGGACAACAACTTTAATTCAAAATAATTGAAGTAAAGACGAAGATTCATTTCCTCCACTTGACTTAGAATCAAATTGCGCGACCTTCATGTTGTTGATTAACATCATCATCATCATCATCGTCATCATCATCTTCATCATCTCTCGAACTCATCCATCTAGGATCATTATTGAGACTAAAGGGTTTCATTTGGGAACTAATCAAATTAAGAGTTGGCATCACAAGTGGATTGTTGTGTGAAGTAGATGAGCTTAAAAAATTGAAATGGTTCATATTAGCCCTTGGATCATGACTCTCAATGGGATGATGATTTGTTATATAATTAGGAGATGGAACTATAGGTTGAAATGATGTTGTTATTGGATTGAAATACAATTGAGAACTCGAGGGAAAAGGCGAAGATGATGATCCCAAAGATAGAGGGAAACTAGTATTTTGATGAGATTGATCATCATCTATTTGGGATGAAAATGAATTATTATGTCCAAAATGACCTAAAGACAAATTCGAATTAGGCTGATGATCCCATTGATAGTTATAAGAATTGAAAGGCATGCCTGGTAAATTAGATGATCGATGATTTCCTAAGGTAAACATATTATCCTCTTGATTTGATTCCTCATTTGAAGTAATTGACTTGTTTCTCCCATGATCCAAATAAGGTGTATTCGCGCTCAACCATTGAGCACGAACATCAGAGAATTCCTCATGGGATGGTTGTTGAAACCTAGTGAAGTACTCAGGTGGCACAGGAAGTGGTGGAAGAGTATCGATATCGAGTTTAGTTGCTTCTAAGAGCCAATCTACAACTTTACTAGGTTGGCTCAGGCCAAGCCTGTCTTGAAGATCATACAATTGAATTGCAGTTGGAACTGATAGTCTAATTCTTCGATCTCTAAGCCCCCTTATGGTGCACACCTTACTATGCCTATCTTTCCCTCCAAAAGTACGCGATACGCGTACTATTCTTGGGTTTTTATTAGCTCCCCATTGCCTTGAAGTACTTGATGGTGGTGCACTAGTCGTCTTTGAGGTCAACCTACTATCATTATTGGATTCTTGTTTCGTCTCAAAATTATTTCCACCTGATGAATTCATGATATATAAATGTATATCATATATCGTTCTTCATCATCATCGATCTAGTAGAAATCAACGAAAAATATTAAGCATCTATTAGATCGAGATAAAATATTATCAAATTATACTATGCACACAAAACAAACAAAAAAAAAACAATATAACTCTATCAATGAAAATTTTCTTGTGTACATAGTGCAATTTTTTGGGGAATTGGAGTTGTGATTAATATTAGGGTAACCTCCAAAATCATTTCACTAAAAACCAAGAATTTGTAAAAATGACTAAGATCTAAAAGAATAGATGTTTAAATTTTTTGTATAAACAATTACTACTATAAGAATCATGAATTGTACTTACATAATTAGGTTTTGTAGAAGATAAACTACAACTTGTATATATCTTTGAGTGGCTAGCAAAACCTCAACATGAAATTAACAACTCTTGATAACATTTAACTTCTTTTATAATAATTTCTCCCAAGCCTTGGGGAAAAAAAATGAGTTTATGGACAAAATTTAACCAAAAGAGAAACAAGAGAGAATAAATTTACAAGGATAAGTTATGGTTTGTAGAAAAAGAAGAAATGTTAGATTCTCACTATGTCATAATATTATCTCAGAAGAGGAAAGTAGAAGACCACGTGGCGCTTACTCGTGCTGACACGTAATTCAATCCTAGGGTTGAGAAAAATGAATAGTTTAAGTTCGACTATGTATATAAACTTTTATATTATTTGTATATATAATCGCGATCGATAACTCTTCGGCCATAAGCTATAAATAATAATGTAATAGAAATTTAAATTCTCGTATTTAGACTACTCCATCATGAATAGTGTTTTTTTGTTTTAACAGTCAATTAGTCAAGAAGCTAGTTATTGTAGTAGTTTCATATTTTAATTTTAAGTTTTGATTCTATTTAATGATGCTAAGAAAGGAAGGTACACTGTTAACTTCACAAGGACCACTCTAGGGTTAGAAGAAAAAAAAAAAGGGTTTATTGCTTTTCTGCTAACTATAACAGTAGTACAAATTATAATAAATGGCTAATCATCCGACTTTAAAATTTTTAATATATATATATATTTGTTGCAAGAGATTGTCGGTTACAATAATTATATTAAACAATAACTAGTTATTAGGAAAAAAGGGACTGACATATAATTAAACTTTGATCGATATTGCTGTAATGATACCAAATTTTGGAAAAGACTTTTTGTCCCCTGCACTATTTAATAGTGTATTTTAAAGGTATATACGTGCACACGTGGACATAAAAAATATTGTATAATGTAATGTGTCCATGTGGGCACATATATACCTTTAAAATACACTATTAAATAGTTCGGGGAGGGGGTAAAAGTTCCTCCGTAAATTTGATATTGAAATAGCAATTTCGGCCAAAGTTAGAGTATTTTGCAGACCCTTTCATTCGTTATTACACTTGTTGAATAGTGGATCTTTATAAAATTATGTGTATTTGAAATTTTATACTTATATTCATCTTTTTATAAGAGATACAGGAAGATATTTAATTTTTTAATATGGCATCTTAGAATATTATGGTTTCTTGTTTATAAATTATGATTTACTCATTTGATAAGATTGTATAGGATTGAAGAAATTTTGATGGTTTTCACCATTTGTAGGATTTTCATGTTTATAACAAAAAATATATATACTATTATTATACAACCTAAGAAATTCAAATTACACATCCAAACAAAGCTTTAACTTCAAATCAATTTGATTTCAAATCATGATCCGTATCACTTGTCCAAGCGAGCACTAATTAGCCTCATCATATTAATATGCAAAAATTACTATTATTATAATGTTTGAATATCTAACTTTTTTTTAAAATATCGAATTAATGTATTCTAATTTCACTTTAAAAATTAGTTAAATTGACTTTCGAAAAGCGTAACATGACAATTAAAAGTGGACATAAAGAGTATTTTAGAGTGCCCCTAATTTTCTAATCAGTATTATCATTAGTACTCTTCTACTATCTTAACTCTTTAATTCTACTTATTTGTTACTCTCTCCGTCCCATTTTATATTTAACCTTTTTACTTTGTACTTGTATTAAGAAATGATGTAACTTTACCTTGTACCATTATTTAATTTTTGAAACTCAAGTTTTCATTCAATGAATATGAATTGATTTATTTTAATTAATTAATTTAATCATTTACTTAGTTTTTCTAAATTGATCAAATATATATTTTTAAGGCTAATAACTCACAAGGGTAAAAAGGAAGAACGTGATAATTAATGCATTGATTTTATGAAGTGACAAGTATTATTTATAGAGATAAACTCCATATACACATCACCCTTTCCAAAACTTTCTTATGAGATATATTACGCTAAATATGTTATTGTTATTGTTGATTTCTAATCGAGTATATCACATAAATTGAAACGAAGAAAAGAAAAGAAAAGCGATTACTACATATGCATGCACAAGTAAATGAGTAGAAAAGAAATACCAGAAATCCTTGTACAATAATCTCTTTTAATTTATAAAGAAACTATATATGTACAATTTGTTTGTGCAATTTTTGAAAGATGCTAACATATTATGATGAAGAAATTAAAGATTGGGAAACACATGAAAATAAGAATGTTGATGAGTAATTAATTAATCAAGTCTCAAAAAGGAAACAAATTGGTTATTAGAAAAACTAGTGGAGATGTAGTGGTATCCCCAAAGCTATATATATGCTCAATTGTAGATGAGGGACCAATAAACCAATAATAATAATATACAACCTCTTAAAAGACTTTGCACTTAGTACACACATATTATATATATATATATATATATATATATATATATATATATATATATATATATATATATATATATATATAATGGACCACTTGCAGTGAGATTTTTTGCATGCAACAGCAGCAACTTGGACTTAATCCACTAATTAACTTAATGAATTTAATTACCATTAATTAAAAAAAATTCACTTTTTAATTTACTTATTACCATTATCACATATAAGTTATATAAATCTCCAAAATTCCTCATTTTTCTCTTAAGTCAAAAATGTTATTAATGTATCCGACCCTCTTTTTAATGTATCAGCGCATGTATTTGTCCCTCTTTTAATGTATCAGCGCTTTGATCTTTTGGCTATTAATGTATCCGACCCTCTTTTTAATGTATCAACGCTTATATTATTGTATCCATTTTGATGGATTTTTGTAAGTATAAACTTTTAAGGTATAGATTGTAATTTTGCTTTACAAATATGTGATTTTTGTAATTTGCCCTAATTTTAATCATAGTACGAATTAAAAGCCCTGATTAAATTTAGATTGCGTACTGCAGGCCCATTGAGGGTGATACTCCCAATAAGATCTTCTTTATATTCAGTGCTCGAAAGTGAGACCTCTAATTAAGGATAAAACAGTCTCACCACTGCACTACACCAATGATAAATTTAACTACTATTACCATTCAATAACAACGGTAGAAAGAAAAGGACAATATTAGAATGATCAAATTCCAACTACTGTTCCATTGGCTAATTAAATCAACTAGAAAAGGGAAGGTATATTCACCAGAAATATTCAATATGCTATAAATCCTACCTAGCTTGATGCCCTGCGAGAAAGGTTTTGTGATTTCGATTTGAATTATTGATTAATAATTTTTTGAAAAAATGTATGTGTAAATAGAATAAAATTTGATTTTTAAATCTTGAATTCGCTTATAATGAAATGTTAATGCTGACAGAGGTAGAATTACTATATTGAAGTATATGAATTTTGAATTTGTCATCAAACTTATAAGACGATAAGACTTAATTTTGATGTATAATTGATTCATAGGTTAATTTTTATTTTCTACCACCACTAAACCCTAAGGAATACAATAATGAAGATGGATATTTTGAGAGGCCACAATCTGCTCTAAGAGTAGAGTTGGCTACAATCATAACAGGCCAAAAGCTAATACTATAATTACTGAATTTTAGTTCATAAATATTGAGCAAAAAAGCATCCAATGTTTACAACCCTAGCCACAAATTTCACAAGTTGCTAGACAAAATTTTCACTAGTAAATCCCAACTAATTTGGTACACAAAAACTGATTATTTACTTACTTACTCCCAAGTTAACCTACCAAATAACTAGGTGACATGCGAAAGCTGACAAAACAGGTGAGTAATCTAATACTCAACATAAAATAGAATTCAAAATATCGAAAGAAATAACTTTACAAAATTCATTCAGAAATAGAAGGAAGTAACTTCAATTTAATTAGGTCAAAACACACATGCCCTAAGAGAATACTCATATTCATCTAATTTGTGCTTGAATTAAGGTATACCAAATATAGAACAAATTAAGCAACAAAAGAAATAGAGTTGCAATAAATCATAAATGGATTATTAACTTATTGCCCCACTGTTAAGAAACATTACAATTACTTCCTTCGTTATAATTTATTTGTCCTATTTCTTATAATTTGTTGAAACGAGAATAATCTCTTTCTATTTTTGATAACTCTTTAATTTCAACTTCCATCGTGACATGTTTAAGATCACAAGATTAAAAAATATTTTGATATATTTATCATATTTTAAATATAAGACTACAAGATTTAGAAATCTAATTTATTTTCGTTTCATATATAATACTAGTACTGCATCTGTGATTTTTCTGGCCTGCAGACTAACAGAATGAATAATGGACTGTGCTATCAACTGCTACTAAACTTCAAGCCCAGAAGGAGTACGTGTGGGCACTGGCCAGCAACATCACCACTTATTTCCCTCAGAAAATGTAGGATAAACTCTCACTTACCTTACATTTTTTAATCCCTAGCGGATACAATTTGTTTCAATGTGTTTGATCTACTTTTATTTAGTCTGTTTAAAAGAATTGTTAAAGAATGACAAAAGTCTCACATCGATGGTTAATCAGATGAGTGGACTCCTATAAGGCTTGTGCAATCTTCTTCCCTTTGAGCTAGCTTTTGGGGTGTGAGTTAGACCTAAGACCTAATTTAACAAGAATGACCTTCTTTCTTTGTTTCAACTGTCCATATGGTATGTAACTACAATAGTAAAACACATTTTAGACCACAAAATTCATAAAAATTCTTTACTTTCTATACTAAGGTCCTATTACACCCCTAAACTCATTTTATAAATAATTTTTAATCCCTTTTGGGCCTACGTGGTAATAGCTTGAAAAAAATTCAACACGCGCTGGGCCCAGAAGATAGTGCCACGTAGACCAGAAAAGGGTAGAAAATTACTTATAAAATAAGTTCAGAGGGTAATAGGACATTTGTATAGTATAAGTGTGTCTCTGAGATTTCGAGCATAGATTGAGGGGGTATTTATGCATTTTCCCTAGATTAAACAAATTAAAACGAAGAGAGTAATAATTCAGTCTGCAAATCAGTCCCACCCTCTAATTGCCGGAGAGGCAATTAATGCTTTTTCTCAACTACTTTCTCGGTTCACTTTTACTTTATTATGAGCTCGTTTGATTAGGAAGTAAGTTATTTCAAAATTAGTTATTTCAAGATTGTTATTTCAATTTCAATATGTGATAAAAATAACATTTTAATTTCGTGATAAGTTATTCCATAAGTCGATCCCAACCAAATACGAAACAAACTCATTTTAAATTAAAATTGATTCTAAGATCAATTTTTTTTGTGTATCCCTCATACCAAATAAGCCCTTACTTCTTAATATATATATAGTGTTTTTTCAATACATTTTCCTATGTATAGGATTTAGTATATATATTCAGAAGTGATATAATAAAAGCACTTTATTATTCTGTTTTATAAAATTAATATCAAACAAATAAAAATAAACGAAGAAAATAGTAATAAATAAATAAGTAATTAAAGATGAGAAGAGACTAGAGAGCATGCAGTAGTGTTAAAGAAAGTAAGGATTTGTGGATCTTATATATGTAGTGTCACTTTCAATTGAAACAGTTATTTTCAGATCCCAATACACATAAGTTCCCCTTCCCCACACTGACACACTTACTTTCTTTTCCTTTCAATTTATAACAAAAAAAAAAAAAAAATGCAAAAGGAAGGCAGACGTGATGAATTTAATGATACATGCATGCTTCCAATAATGCACACTATTACTCAACAAGAAGCAAAAAAGAAAAAGCCAACAACTACCAATAGGTCCATTACATTCTCTCAATTTATTTAACGATCGATTTAGTATAGTTATATCATTTTATAAAAAAAAAAATATAAATTTTGTTTTAAATTTTTTATGAAAAGTCAATTATATGCTTGTATTATTGTGACGATCTATTACACATTTGAATTACTTAAAAGTGAATTTATTTCAATCTTGACGCACATACAATCTGTTATATGATGAGAGAGTGTTTCACACTCGCGCTACGTCATCATCACGTCACTGCCACATCAATAATTATGTCGGATTTTTTCATGTCATCCAATTTCTTTTTTCTTTCCTATTCACCATCAAAATCACCATTAAATCACTACTGTCGATGATATTTCACTTCTCCACCACCATAGATTTCACCATCCATAATCAAATTTACCACTTAATTCTTTTCACAACCATTGTCATTATAAAGAATCGATAACGAATATCATAAATTTAACTAAATTGACCATCGGAACCATATCACTGTCATTGAAATTTATCACAAACATAACCATAAATTCACCATTCACATCAAAATCATGAGTTTTATTGTCATTATCGAAATTAATAGTCATACTATAACTAATTTTTGACTCATCACCAAATTCAACACAAAAAATTATCACTACATACAAATTTCATTCAAGCTTAAAGAGGAGAATTGTGAAAACTTGCAATATTTGTTTTGCAAAGATTTTTGTCAAACAATTGAAAAACTAGTGCTCCATTTACTATTACTGATTTTCAAGAAAATCTAGAGATAATTTTTCTGAGAGAGAAGAAAGATCTATGAATGTATATTTAAAAATTGATTTTTTGTGCTAAACCCCAAAAACTTTTTGCACAAAAAAAACAAGATCTGAAAATTTTCTTATTTCAAATGCTCACAATCAATAAAAAAAAAATACAAAAATAAATTGAATAATTCGGGCTTGATTTGACGAATTTGATACGGAAATAGTAAGGATTGATCAATTTTAAATGTCTCGCCGAAATTTTTTTTCAACAGTGAATCTAATCAATTGAACTTCACGATCTTTACAATGAAATTCTATCCTGCAATGTTGTTTTCTATTTTTCTCTTAGAAATTTATCATAAAAAAATTATTTTTCACATTAGTCATAGCAAAAAGAGTGTTTGTGATAAGAAAAAAATTGAAGGAAGAAGAAAAGTAAGGTAACGTGAAGTAGAAGGGTGGGGGTGGAAATTTTTTTTCTACTCAAACGCGCTTTATTTATTTTCTATTTAATCTTATTTTCATGTCAGCTTTGAGGGTGGTATTAAATTCACTTTTGAGTAGTATAAGTGTGTAATAGGTAATCTCAATAGTTTAAGTGTGTAACTGACTTTTCGGTACAACTTTAAGAGTAAATTTATGTCTTTTCTCTCATTTTATATGTATTGTAATTACATATACCTCATTTTATGTAATTATTGAGTTAGTATATAACATGATTATATATGAATTTTAATGGTTTAGATCTCAACCTATATAATTATCGATTTAATATATATAATTACATCATTATATATGTATTGTAATGGTTTAGTAATCATTGATGAGCTTAAAAGACTCATAAAAATATTTCAATTCACAATTAAAAAGTTAAGTTATGAATGAGAGCAAGTTTTCAAGATTATATTGTAAAAAATGTTTTGATGATTAGTGACGAAAGTCTTGGATATCTCGTAATTAGTCGAGGTATGTAGAAGTTGACGGTATTATTATTTCAAAATTTTACATTTACCATATAACATTTGCAATTTGTGCTGAATCTAGAAGTTTTATTTGATCAAACTTTTCGTAGAAGAAAATTACCTGCGTATTCATTATGCATTAAAAGAAAAGATAAAAATTGAAATTCAAATTAATGTCATGACAATTACTTAAGCTAAGATAGATTATGACTTTTAATCATCTAAAACCTATTAATTGTTTAAAGGTTACGACTTTCACCTCACAATAGATGACTAGATCACCCATAGCATAATTAAAATGTAGATTAGTAGATAATCAAGATCAAAAAGGCTAATGTCGTTATACTTTGCTATATACATCTTTGGACACATAAAAATTTGGCCCTAATCAAATGTTAAGACTAATTGTCTAACTTGTTTGTTGAAAACATACCAAATAATTAATATGACAAATGACAATCAACACTTATTTGAGTTAGCTAATTGTGATTTTGATCATTGCATTAATTACATCTAGTCTAGATTAATATAGGAATAATAACGTACGTTAGCTCCTTTGGTTGAATCGCGGTGTCATATCAAAGCGTTAATGTAATAGGTGTGTTCAGTACAAAGAAAAGTAATGTTTTTTTTTTTTTTGAATTTGATATGTAAGTAAAAACTATTATTTTAAAGATGGACGGAGCAAAAAGAAAACCCTTTTTTGTTTGGACGTATTGTCACAAGCTCACAGCCAAGCAATGTCACATATTATCCGCTTTAGCTCAAACCGCGTCATAATAAACTATCATATGAAATTATGAACTTGTATTATACTCTTACAAAACTTTTCATCTTAATATGATTAAAGACAAGTCCAACCCTCAATATTCCAATTTCCTTGTCCTTAATTTAGTATGCATCTCTAAATATAATCCTTGGTAAAGTGATAAAGACTACCTCTTCTTTTTTTTTTATCATAGGGGATAGGGAAGGGGATTACAAGAACGCTCACCTAAAAAATGAAAGTTTAGGTAATTAACTAACTGATCTGATGTGTATGAAGACTATTCTCTCTCTTGTTCCTGGCATACTATTTCATTGTTGAGTCAGTACTGAAATAATCAATATTTTTCAACACTAGTGGAGCTGTAGCATTGTGATCAAAATTCAAAATGACAATGTTTTGTCAAGACTATAAGATTCCAAATAAGAGTATTTGACTATCAAACTAGAAAGATGATGCCATCACACAACAGAACAGAACAGAACAAAGAAGAACAATATAGTTAACATTGCACAATGTCAGTCTCCGCAGATAGTTTGCAAATTTTATCTAAAATTCAAGTGTGTTAAAGAATCGCGGCTAGAACTAAAGGACCCTCCGACTTCTGAAAGACGTGGATGTGTATCAGCATTCAGCAATTCCCATTCAAATGCATGTTTTTGTGAGTTATACGTTGCATTGAGTGACAACCTCAGGTATATATTCACGCGCTCCACACTCAGTGAGTTGATTCATGGATGATGATTGTTAATTTGGTCTTTAGAAAGTCAGAAACTACTCACTTGACACAACTAGGATTGTCATTGCCACATACATATTGGCCTATGTTTGAGTCTATAGAAGAGCAACAAGACTGATGTTCTCAACTCATGCAATCTCATCAGATTCCGGAATTACAATAACAACCAGATTAGTTGACACAGCGTTTGTATCGATCAAAAGACTGTTCAATAGTCTTTTAATCCCATTCTGGTCTGATGCATGGAAGATATGTTTCATTAATATAACATAGATGGCATCATGGCAGTGCAAAGAAAAATTAAATTACGTCTAGGTTTCTGAGCCCTTCACAGAACAGTGCAGTTATATTGTACAGCATTATCCCCAACAAGTTGGCAAAGTTCATCAAGATTCAAGTGTGGCACAGTGTCTTTCAAAAGATATACACGTGTATTAGCAATTCCCTTTCATGTGTACTAAGAGTTTTTCATCCGTTCTTGGACACTCGATAAAACTGAAACGATACAGAGAAGATTGACATGGCCCATGCACAAATCAAGAAATGATAAAAGAGCATCACATTGGGTTTTAACCTCAGCTATCGCGCTCCATGCTCATCTAAGTTTCCTGCTGGAGAATGATAATGATATTTGGTCTTTAGAGGACAGCTAGATAAACCTCAGATTGTCATACATACCTATTTTGACTCTAGGAAGGAGCAACTAAACTGATGTTCTGTAGTCATGCAATTTAAATGTCACTACAATTAGTTTACACACACTGTACCACATGAAGTATACGTTAGATCCAAAGATGTATCGGAGCTAGTTATCACCCTACCAGTTAATAATACGTCGAATGAGATAAAAGAAGTTCAATCCTTGAATTGCAAGAACTACATATATTGCTGAAATGAAAACTGCAGATCAAGATTCTTTATCCAGACAAGGACTTGATGTCGTAATATCTCAATGCTCAACCAGGAAGGACAGTATATATCTTAGATTGCAAGGGATCAACAAAAATAATCAAGATTGAGCAAAATAAACATTTATACTATATATAATAGAACCTTACTAACAGAGAAAGTATTTTTCAGCTTACATTTCAATTTACTTTCTGCAAAGTTGAAACAAGATTTGAGGCTCCAAAAGCTGCAGAACCACCAACAACAGAAAGTAGAGCAACCACAACCTGCAAACCAATTTGCCAAGGGTAATCTTCAGGCACCAGATACACACAAACAGGACCCACAGCCAACAATCCCAAGCTTAAACTGAAGAGTGCTGATGGGGTTGAAGGGTCAGTAGCTGCTGAAAGAATCCCCAATTCTTCGGCTTTTGAAAGAAGACCAAGTCTTTCAATTGTCGATAAAGAGAGTCCAGATTTCTCAGCAGCTGATAGTAAACCAGCTTTCTCTGCTTTAGTTAAGAGTCGCAATTGCTCCACTCTTGTCAATAACTTCACTGGTGGTGTAGATGAAGAATTCCCCGGCCTAGGTTTCTCCCCTACTGGAAATACAGTTGTTGTCTGCAGTAAATGTTAAAACACAAATGAATCTCATCGTATATGCATATTCCTCTGTCCATAGAGTACACTGAATTGAATGTATAGAAATGGCAGGTCGATTTCTCAACTCACATTTCTTCATGATTCCAATTTTCTTCAACAAAGAAAGTAATGTTTCTGGGATAATGACCATCCGAGAAATCAACTCCAGCTTTTAACAATAATAGTGTTACACTTATTCGTATTAAAAGAGTAACTCGTCAATGATCAACAAAAATAAGACTGTTCTACCTATTCCAAAGGAAGTTGAGTTACATCTCTTTTTCATTCGCCCCTTTGATACCCAAAAATTGAATAAATTATTTTACTTAGCAACATATACAATGATCAATCAGGTTACAAATTCGACCCATGAAACATCAGGATAGTCTTCCTAAGAGAATCTTAATAGCTCAGTTGGTTGATCTATCTGAACTTTCATCTTTGCTAGTGAGACTCGATTTCTCACATAGTAATCCCCTCACCCTCACCCATTTCCCCTTCACCTACCCACAATTTGCATTATTAATTATGTAAATGTTGAGATATAATGCAAGTAAGTAGATAAAAAAATCGAACCTTTTTAGAAGTAACGGTTTTGGTAGTGGATGGAGTTGGTTTTTGCGTAGCCATGGATCGGATGATAAGTGGTGTGTTTGAAGCAGAGAAACGTGAAATCGCAATGGCGCCCTCCATCATCATCATCTTCTTCTTCTTTTTTACTGGTTCAATTATTTGTGCTAAAAGAGTTGAAAGCTAAAGCAAGTTCCCATTTTTGTGAGGCCACAACCCGGAGAAGATAGCATGAAATGTCTGATCAAATTCTAGCCGGTAGATATTCCACGTGGCAGTGTTTGGTTGGATATACTGGTCCTATGCGTGCTTGCCTCGTCCACTCACTTGCCTCAGATGGAAATTCTTTTAACATACATATTAATTAATCTTTCAAATAAAGTGTTCAAATATTAATTCGATAAATATTCTCTGTCTCAAAATTGTTCAATAGTTTAGAAAAATAAAATTATTTATTATAATAAGTATTGATTAATAAAATATTCAATGGAGAGCCAATAAATTTATTTGCTAATATCTAATATAATAGTCGAAATACATGTAAGTTAATAAATATATTTGTAGAATAAAGTGTTATATTGCTACTTTTTATAAAAAGGAGGCAGGGACATTTTATAACCTCATCATATTCTCTTAAATACTGCTTATTATCATGAAATTGATAGAGAATAATAAAATCAATTGAAGAATGGCCAAAATCACGAGAAATCTTTGAGTATTCATAATAAATTCGAAGAAGGGTCTAAAATACCCTTATAGTATTAAAATTGGTACAAAAATACCCCTCGTTTACCTTTTGGCCTCAAAATACCCTTGGGGTTAACCTTTAGGGACCTATTTTGCCCTTTTGGCTAACAGAATACTTAGTCAAAATATTTAATTATTTCATTTATTACGTGGCATGTTGTAACTGGTTGGAAATTTAATTAATTAAAACCTAATTTATTTGACCCAAACCACCATATCCACCCGGATCCACCCGACCATATTTCAAAATACCCAACCCATCCAAATAAAACCCCTATTACCCATTTCTTTAAACAAAATCCTAAATATTTCCCCCTCAACTTCATCAGTTCTTGAATGAATCTGCGGCGATGTTCAAGTAAAAAGTGAAGAAATCGATTTGCTACTCCGATAGACTTACTATTAATAATTTTCATAAATATTGTGTAATGATTGTCTTCAAAGGAGATGTCTTCAAAGGAGATGACAATGGTGTGAGCATTCCAACTAATCTGCCATACTCACCAATAAAATTGGCTTGGAAAGGGAAAGAAGCTATGACTTCAAATCAGTTGACAATTGAAAAGGAGACAAGAACAAGGAAAAGAAGCTACGACTTCAGATCAGCTGATAGATGAAAAGGAGAAAAGAATTGGCAAATTGGAGGCAAAGAGGGGAGGGAAGAAGTAGTTGCATTATGAAGTTGTTTTTCGTTTTCTAGTGTTATGTTATGGCATAATGAAACTTACTATTTTAAATTTTTTGATGTTACTATGTCTTGAACAAGTGTCTGTAAGTTTTTGTGGGTTCAAAATATATGACAATGCCATTACCACTTATCTATATAGTTGTTGGTTTTTGTTTTTCAGTTACATTATGTATGTTGCTTTTTTTGGGATGATGTCTTGATGGTAGGCTTAATAGATCTTGTGAGTTGTGAATCCCCGGTGATATTTTCTTTGAAATAGATTGAGTTGATAATTTCTAGTGTTGGGAGTGTTTCTTTAATTTTGGTTGTCTACTAAATTGTAGAGACGACGAAATAGCTGAGATCATATTATATTGTTAACCTGTGTTTGTGTAAAATTGAAAAGCAATTCATAATTTAGATGCTTTAATAATTTGCAGATTGCTATAAAAAAATGTTTTATGATTTGCAGGTTGCAGTAAAAATTTGCAGATAGGATTTTGTTTGGGGGAAATATTTAGGATTTTGTTTAAAGAAATGGGTAATAGGGGTTTTATTTGGATGGGTTGGGTATTTTGAAATATGGATCGGGTGGATCCGGGTGGATATGGTGGTTTGGGTCAAATAAATTAGGTTTTAATTAATTAAATTTCCAACCAGTTATAACATGCCACGTAATAAATGAAATAATTAAATATTTTGACTAAGTATTCTGTTAGCCAAAAGGGCAAAATAGATCCCTAAAGGTTAATCCCAAGGGTATTTTGAGGCCAAAAGGTAAACGAGGGGTATTTTTGTACCAATTCTAATACTATAAGGGTATTTTAGACCCTTCTCCGTAATAAATTTAAAATGTTAGATTAATATAGTAAAGATCATCAATGAAGGATGAAGGGAAAGAAAACATAAATCCCAAAAATAACATATCATTACAATTTAAAACCCTCGATCATTTATAAAGCAGTTCAAACTCGATCTCAGAGGACATACATGCACGTAAACAATAAAATATAAAGAAATTATGAAAGAAAAGATAAGAAAAGGTCAAGCGATGCTCATAAGCGTTATATGTATATTAAAACGCGTTGTTAGACTATTGAAATTTGTCTAATAATAGTTGTTCACTATTGACTTGGCGTTCCTTAAGAAACAATAAATAATATGGATAAAATTGTTATATTATGCTTTAATTTTACTTTTCTTGTACTTTAACTTTATTAAATTAAATATTTTGATAAATATGTTAATTGATAAATAAAATATCAGTTAATAGCAAGGATAAAATAGATACATAAAGTAAATTATCTTTTGATTTTTTAAAATATACTTGACGGCTATAGTTGGACAAAGGAAGTACCTAATACTAAAATTATGAAATACCGTAAAATTTTCACTTTTTAAATAGTTATAAATATAAATAAATTATTTAATTAAATAGGACTACTCAAATAAAATATTATGGTAAAAGGAAAAATAACAAAAACGAGTACATTATGAAGGAATTTTGAAGAAATAGAAAGGAAAAAAAACAAGAAAACCTAAAATGCCCTTGTGGGTGAAGAGAACCCGATTGTATCAAATTGCCTAAAATAAAACCTGCAAGGCCCTTATGCTAAAACCCTAACCCCTTAAGAGATCTTTGCTCCTCCTCCTCCTCCTCCTCCTCCTCCTCCTCTCAGTCGTACTCTCCTTTTCTCGACTAGCTTCAATGGCGGACTCTGTGATATCAGTTGACAAGGTCAAAGCTTTCTGGCACTCTCAGGTTCATGACGAAGAAAAATGGAATCTCAACAAGGTATCTCCTTTTTCTAGATACACGTTATTCATTTATACAAATCAGTAACCAGAGAGAATTTTGATTCGCTCTTTGTTTTGTTTTCTTCTGTTGTTGTGGATTTTATGGGCGATTATACTCGTTATATTAATGAACAACGAGTTAAGCGTGTTATATTTGGATCTTTAAGAGATTTGAGTTAGGATTAGAAATAATTTGGCTGAGAATGTGATTGACAATTTGATTGAATTGCTGCCTAAACCAAATATATAGAAGAATGGATCTTATATGTTTTTTCTAAAACAGTATATTAGAATTAATAAATAAATTCAATAAAATTTCAGTTTGATTTCTAGAATTAACTTGTTTATTCTGATTACATGTTTCTCAAAACACAGAAGATTGTCTTCTTGAATTTTTAGTTCAATCATAGAATCTTTTACTTTTTTTCTTTATTGTTTTGTGTAAATATATATCTTTAGTGTTTTTTATTGTTCAAATCCTCTGTAACAATGACTCACTGAACTTATGTATGCATATAAGTGTTTTGCTAACCTACTATAACCATGTTGATGTTGAAAGAAAATGGCAGAGAGGAAAACATTCATCTTCTTTAGCATATGTAGAAGTCATCTTTTTGTTTCTGTAAAAAGTTTCGATCCCTGCATTTCCTTGATTATCACACAAAAATTGTTAGGTCATTTTTCTTCTTCAACTAGCGAAACAAAACATTATTAGTGGAGTATAAGAGTATTTTGTTGTAAACTAATAACAAGGTGATAAGTCGGAACAGAAATAACAATCAAATCTTTCATGAGAAGAAGGGTATGCATTGGCCAGAAACAAAGACTTATGGGTATGATTTTCCATGAGAAGCAATAAATTCTGTTAAATATGAGTTGCGAAGCTTTAACGGTTGAAGTGAGAAGCAACAATTAGCGAAGAGTTTTGGTATAGGGTTCAATCCGGCAGTGAATAAAGGAAAAAGAGGAAGGAGAATTTGGTATAGATTTTTGGTGGAACGACAAAAAAGTCCGTCACACTCTTAACACTTCTTAAATAAGATGTTAGTACATTTAAGGAAACTAGAGTCTGGGTGCAATGCTAACCTATAATGACCACGTAGTAGGTGATTGAAGATCGCAGCAGTAGGAAAAGCTTTTGCAAAAATAGATATTTCTATAGGCTACAAGGGATTGGAGGCAAGAAAGGTGGCTAGAGATGATTTCTCTGTGGAGAGATATTTATCGGTGAAGGAAAAAAACATCCTTATAATCAATGTGTTTTGGGGTATCGATGGAAAGAGAAATTCTGTATAGTGCTAAGCTACACTGCCATATAGCAGGTTGGACCTGAAAGCTTAGGACAATGCTAAGCTACTAGGTTTATGTTGGTCAAACTCTGATTTATGTTACAATAAATAACTTTTAGTTTAATGAGATAAAACAAAGGTAACAAGGAACAACAACACAGTGGTTGGTAAATATTTGAACCGTTGTGTCACATATCTATATTGCACAGATACCTCAAGACCACGTGTTTACACTTATGTTGACCTGACATGATTTAGGTGTGACTGTGGGATATGGATCAGATTGGGCTACTTGACTAAAACTATGGTAGAGAATTATAGGTTGGTTGCATATTTGGTTTAGATTTTGGTATTTTATAATCATGTAAACATGTGTGCATAACTACATGAAAAATTATTTTGTCCCAAATCAGTAGGAATATTACTTTATCAAAAAATGCAACTTGTTTTTTCATAATCAGATATATATATAGAGATTCATACCTGTGTAAAAAAAAAATCAGACTCTTGGTCGTGTATGATATGATCAACGTTTCTCATTTTCTGGGCTTTATATAGTCATAAATCCTTTTTTTCGCATTTTGTTTTTGCAGAAACTGCTTCGAGCTACTGCTCTTTTTGCTGGCTCCATCATTTTGATGCGCCAGTATGGTGATCTCATGGCTATCTGAAGGACGATTGATATTCATTCTCAGCTTCAGATTCAAGTCGGATGAAGACCTTGTCTCTGCCTTCCCCTCCCCCCTCCCCATTTATGGAAGTATGAGATCTTATGAACTAGAAAGTGTAGCTTATCTTCAATTGTCTAGGACAACTTTGTCACCTTGTGTTTTGATGCCCTAACTACTTGAAATTTCTGGATATTTATATGTTTGTGACATGGAAGTGAAAGAGCAGAATGAAAAAAACAAAGGACCAATAAATTGAGCCATATTATTCGTGTTTTTTTGTTTGATGGACTCTGAACAGAACTACAGGTCATTGATCATGTGCCAAAATCTCATGCCTGGTGGGAGTACACATTCACATCCCTGGTCCAGGTTTCAGCAATAATGCCGGTTATTAACCACCCTGGAAACCCTTCATTAACACTTCTTACATTGGCAGTGAGACTATTGGGCACTTCGATTTATATGTGAACCTGCATCGGATTGTTTAAGTGCCAAAATTACCATTCAGCTATGTTCGTTTGTAGCCTAATGTCTTTCAAAAGGTGTTAAACAGTCTCTTAAAGACTATGAAGGTGCACTTCTCAACCTGCTTTGGCTTCAATATTCTGTGTAAAACAATAAATTGCTTGAGTCGGTGCACTCTATCACTGAGCCTAATAGCCTGTCATGGCTTATCTGGAAATTGAAGCTGGGTTTGAAATGCATTTCACTTTTTTTAAAATAAATAAATAAAAATGTCGACATCAGTAGTTTGTAGCTGTATGTGAAATGCCAAAAGTCAAAATGTCAAACTACGTAGCTGTATTCTAATTTGCTGACTTTTTCTTCAATATCTCTGTCATAATCATATCCATTCCCAAATCATTGACTTATTAAAATAAACTATGGAGTTAACTTGAGAACAATCCTTCTATAAAACAAAACCTGAATAATCCTCACTGTTCCATACTACCACATCACATCTTAATCTTGTATTATGGCTTTCACTAGATATCATTTCATCCTTTTTTGTTCACTTCTCTCCATTTCTTCTTATTGCATAGGCCAAACTTCTTCCCAGACCAAAGCATTCATCCTTCCTGTGAAAAAAGACTCATCTACTCTACAATACATCACACAAATTGGTCAAAGAACTCCTCTTGTGCCTATCAAGTTAACAATTCATCTTGGTGGACAAACTTTGTGGGTAGACTGTGAAAATGGTTATGTGAGTTCCACTTATCGACCGGCTCTTTGTGGCTCAACTCAATGTACTATAGCCAAAGTTAACACTTGTGGAAACTGCAGTACCAGTGCTCCCAAGATTGGCTGCAACAATAATGCATGTTACAACACCCCAGAGAATCCATTCATCAAGCTTTATATAGTGGTGGTGAAATTAATGAAGATGTTTTATCGATACAATCTACGGATGGATCAAATCCTGGTAAGTTTGTTAAGATTCCAAGCTTCATCTTCACTTGTGTTCCTACATTCTTGACTGAAGGTTTAGCTAGTGGGGTGAAAGGTACTGTTGGATTGGGAAGGCATCAGATCGCGCTTCCTTCCCAATTAGCTGAACTCTTCAGCTTTCCAAGAAAATTTTCTGTTTGTTTGAGTTCATCCACACAATCTTCTGGTGTCATATTGATTGGTGATGGCATGATGCTCCCAAAAGTTGATATCTCTAAAGATCTCATCTTTACGCCATTGATAACCAACCCTTTTGGTACTGGATCAGTTCCTTTCCTGAATGAACCTTCCTCAGAGTACTTCATTGGAGTGAAATCTATTAGAGTGAATGGCAAAACAGTGACAATTAATAAAAAATTGCTTGGGATTGACAAGAGAGGAGATGGTGGAACCAAAATAAGCACAGGAACTCCTTATTCAATCTTGGAAACTTCCATCTATGATGTTGTGACTAAAGCATTCACCGATGAGTTATCGTTATCTAATGCAACCAGAGTGGCTGCTGTGGCACCTTTCGAGATATGTTTCAGTTCAAGAAGTGTGGGTAGCACGAGGGTTGGACCAGCTGTTCCTACCATTGATCTTGTGTTGCACTACACGAGTTTATTGGAGGATTTTTGGCGCAAATTCAATGGTGAAAGTTAGCCAAGATGTGATCTGCTTAGGATTTGTGAACGGAGGGATTAAACCTACTACTTCCATAGTTATAGGAGGATATCAACTTGAGGACAATCTTCTACATTTTGATCTTGCTAGACCAACACTTGGTTTTAGCTCATCCCTTCTGTTCCACCAAACTACATGTGCCAATTTCAACTTCACAACTAAAGCTTAAAAAACTGTCTTTTAGCACTATCGTTTCCCCCTTCCAGAATTTTATTTAATAAAGGAGAAGAAACTTTATGATCAATCAGATTATGTAAACTTTCTTCAGATGATTCTTGATTTCTAATAGTATGCATAATAAATTTGGTAAACAATCCAATATTGAAGATCCAACTGGAAGGATTTCAGTGAAATGCTGCAACCCAGGTCTCTAGTCTTATCAAGTATGACCATGCAAAGTTCCTTCAGTACACAAAATAAACAAATAAATGAACTGATCATGGATGTGATAACAAGAATTGGAACACTCCATTAGATAAAATGTAGAACCACAATTAAATAGTGAATACACAACAAAATATGATAAACTGCAAAAGGTGCATTCACTAAAATGCAAAATGCTGAATGGCTATTAAGCAAAGGCAATGAGACATATTTACAACTGTTTTACTAACCAACCCTAGTGAGCATTCAGACTTAAATATAACAAAAATAAATCTAATATTCTCAACTAGGCTAGCCTCATTACATGGCAATGTTCATCTTAGACATTTCTTCCAGCAAGTATTTGGATTCTGCTTCATAATCAACTGGAGCAATAGCCCTGACTGTTATCCTTTGCCTTTTCTCATTGTTGTACTCTTGTTGTGCAACACTGACCCGGAAAAGGTGAGGAACCCATGTAGCTTCCTTCAATTTCATTTGATATGCAATTTCTCCCTCCTGAGAGATAGGAATACTCAGATAAGTCAAACTGTTGAGGTATGAAACAAGCACAAAAAAAGAAAGGTTATGCAAACTGTTTTACCTCTGATTTCAGCTTGTCAAGTTCATCAGCAGAGCATCCAAGTATTTTCTCTGCTTGATCATTGAATGTAGAGAGCCATGCTTCACCACTTGCATCAGACACTTTCAATGCCATTATATATCTGTGATAGACAAAAAAGGGTAAAGACATAAGTAGGCATTATAGGTTAATGAGAGGTTTAAAGACGACTATATATCCAATGTTCACCTCAAACTGCACTCTGCATCATTCTTCTGGCATCCTTCACACCAATATCCAGACCCAAAAGCTTCAGTAACTTTCTTGTTGCATGTCTTGCAAGCCCGATACCACATGGTTTGATCAGGCTTAATGAAACTTATGTATGCTTTCAAGCTGAAAAACACAGGCTGCCAAACAAAGAAAAGAACAATTTAATACAATAATGTAACATATAGTTCTATGTATTAATGAGTCCTATTTTTTCAGTACAATAAGCTTCATTTTCTAAAGAACATAGCATCACAATTGCTCTCGAAATCAAATTCATTATCCTCAACCAGGGTCAAGTATATATACCTTCTCCTCACCAAGGGACAGGTTACTGGTTATATGAAGCAAGGAAACCCTATCAGTATACATAGATCTTGCTCCACTCTTGGCAGAGGGGCTCATCCCAGAACCAATAGATGCCAATGACGTTTCTTTACCTTCAGAATCATACCTGAACAAAAATGAAAATGTGGCCTTTAGTCAACTGAGATGTCAACTGAAAATCAATTACCCCATTAAGTAAAGTCATACCAAGATCTCAATTTTTTGGCTTCAGGTAAATCAGGATTCACAACAATATTGCTTTTGCTTAATGCTGATAAAGACACTCCTGAAACACAATTTAAGGAACTATGAGATTGGGACAATGAAGATCATGCATATAGAACAAGTTTTGTTGTATGAAATGAAGCAATCACCTTGGAAGTCCCCAACTTTTAGGGATTTGATTGCAACTACTGGAGATTTATCAGCCATGTCTAGCAGTTCTTGTCCAACATGGGTGGCAAGATCATTCCAAAGAGAAACAACAACAGTCTTCTTCCTGATACAGAAAAGTATAAGATGTTAACTTCACACTGCTAGAGAAAGCCAAAAATCTACAAGACAGGCTGTTAACAGTATTTGAACATACGTCTCATCTGCAATAGTTATATCACGCTTTGGGACTGTCTCATTGTTACTCTTCCTCCGTATGCTCATTGTTGGAGATACACTTTGGACCACCCCAATAACATCTACAATTCATTGTTTGAAAACATTAGTCCATGGTGAAAGGGTATGAAAATACAGCACAAATAATTCAAGCTATGGGTTTGCAAGTTCTTACCAACAAGCTCCCTGCCATTGACATAAGGGCCCAATTCATCAATTGGGACAAAGTTAAATTTTGTCTCTGGAATAAAAGCTTCTTCATTGCTAGCCTCCTCAACTTGGGAATTTTCATTCAAAGTCATCTCATAATCATTTGGTACAGTTTTGAATTGCTTGTTGGCAACTCGAAGAGTTCCCTTTGAAATGTAATATACTTTCCCCAATTCAAACTTGTCAAAAAACTTCTTTGCAGCTTCATTAAACATTGTAGCTTGTATTTGGGTACCCTGAAATAAAAGGTAAATCTTTGTTAGTTATACAATCAATCAAATCAAAAAAAACTTCATTAAAATCTAGCACTTGCCAAATTACAAGACAACTGAAAATGAAAATGTGCTTACATCCTCATCAGTCAATTCAACATTGAACACACAGCCTTCTCCGCGAGCATTCTTGTAGTTTCGCATATTACCCTTGCTAGTTACTCGAACCTTAATGGTCCAATTTCCTTGGTAAGGATTCAAAGAGACAAGTGGCTGAATTCTTCTTGTCATTGCCATTCGAGCAGTCGGTGCCATGCTGAAATACCACCCACATACGACACAATTAACTTTTCAGTACATCCATATCACAATATACCATCTGCTAACAAACCAGGAAATATAAAAATGACCAGAAAAACTCACTTTCCACTTTGTTCATGTACAATTTGAGCAGCAGATTTAGTTTGATATTCCTGTTTTGGTTTCAAAACAATCCCAGTCTCTTCCTGCCTTGGCTTTAAGACAATGCCAGTGTCTTCACTTTTCACTTCAGCCTTGTACTCAACTTCAAGAGCAGGAGACACTGCCTCACATTTAGTTACAATCAAGTACCTATATCAAATTAATCAACTCATTAGTGTCAAATATAAACCTTCAATACAAATAAGCATAACATTAATCATTATAAAGATACTCACTTCTCATTCTTAGTTGGGATATCATTGAGGGTGTAATCAATAATCCGAATAAGACCCAGGTTCTGTATAGACCCAGATATAACTTCAGTTGACAAACTAGATTGAAGAATCCCCTTAATCTTCATTTTCCCATCATTGGCTGAAAACCTGCAAATGAAAGATTTCACTTACTGATTAAAGACATACAATATAAGAAAACATCAATAAGACTCAGCTAAGCCATATGAAAAACCCTAAATCTGTATAATGAACAATCCACCATTTCAAGTGCATCCCGCTAATGGGAAGCAACAAGCTAACAAACTCATTCAATCGATTTAAAATAAAGAAGCTACCCTCACTTCTAAACAAACAAATCCTGTACAGTAACATATACAAAAAAAATTGGATAAACGAATAGATCTGAATGAAATACAAGTTTCTGATCTATTAAACCAACTCAAAATGAATAAAAAAAAAACTGAAAAGCAGACTCACATGTATCTGTTGCCAGTAGGCTTCAGATCCACCACTTGAACAATAATTTCAGGAAGATCTGAAGAAGAATCCGGCGATGGGTTCGCTAAAATAGTTGAAATAGCATCTGGGCTGACCATTTTCGCCATTGTTTCTTTCTCTCTGAGACGGTAAAAGGCAAAGAAATACAGAGAGAAAATAGTTGAGAAATGAAGTGAAAGAATGAAGGAGAAGTGGGGGGTTTTGTACTTGACAGTTTTTGGCGGGGATTTGTTTTTGTATTTTGGCGAAATTAATTCATTTGATTTTACTGGCGGGAAAATGTTTAACTTCTAATTCCCGAGGGAAAAACTGACGATTCAGTTAAATTTGCCGCCATATATTTTGTTGGAAGCGGGGAAATTTTATAAAGTGAGAAAAAAATTATTTTGTATTTTATAGGTGTTTGTTTTGAAGAAATTTCTATTTAAAATTTAAAATAGGTTGGGGAAAAAGAATCTAAATTAGGTCTATAAAAATAGGATAAAATTTCTTATAATATATATTAACTTTGTTTATGAAAATCAAAATAAAATGGCATAATAGTTTGTAGTTTGGTGAATTGCTGATATTTTTATAATTTTTAAGTCATAAAAAGTAGATGGGTAAATTTTCATATTTTCTTGAAGTGTAGTATGACATTGGAGCTCTTTTAATTTTTTTTTTACCAAAAAAAAAAAAGCTCTTTATATTATAAAAAACAATTTAATTTAGTACTAATTTTTATCAGTTTGATTTTTCAGTTTACTGCATTAATCAGTACAATGATCCCTCATAAACCTATGTTTGATTATACCTTTTACTGAAACAAGATCTTGATTAGTTCATTAAGGATGTACAATCTAACTCGAAAACATCCAGTGAAAATGATTTCTCGTGACCAAATTACAATAGAATATAACTTTTTCAAATTTATTATTTGTAAAAATGAAAATCTCTTATAAAAAAAAGGCATAAAGTATCACATATGGCGAAATATTCAAGGTTTTAGGGAGAAGATTGTATATGAACATATAAAGAAACAAGATTTTCTTCTTCTCTATAACAGTAAAAGAAAAATGATTTACAAGTTACAACTAATGGATAATCAATGAAGAACTTCATCTACACTGTATGTCAAAAAATGGATGGGGGAAACTTACAAACATGTAAGTCTCTAATTTCTGACTTATCAGCATCAAACAAAATCTGGAAGAAAAAAAACTCCTGCTTATTTACATTTGACACAAACAATTGGAAAAAATCAGAATCCCACAAGTTGAAAGGCCTTTGTAATTTTCTAATTAGAACTCTGGGACTAAACACGTAGCGATCCAAAGGACAGACCAGTAAACTGGATGATCAAGTCATCATACTTTACCAAAATGCATCAAAGTAGCACTTTAAGTCCATTTTATGAATGTTGTTACTACCAAACTCACCGGGCATGCACCACATCAGCACTTAATCGTATATTCCTTGAACCATGGCATTGTCAGAAACAAAGGGGACTATTAGGAACCGGAAGAGCAGCATGAGAAGCAAGGAAACCAGTTTGTTTTCCCTGCACCTTCAGTTGCTGTCGGGGTCTTTGGCTCTGATTGAGGGGGCGATTCTGTATGCAGCTCAGCTGATTCTAACTGAGGCTGCTTCTGCTCTGGACTAGATTCAGTTGGAGCAGCCATGCGCGCTGAATAATTTTTATCCAGATTCCCTGACACCCTTCATTTTTAGACAGATGGGTCAGTCAATCTCTCATTAATACTTGCATACATATGGAAATGCAAAGAAGCATAATGTTCACATTGATACCTTTCGAAAATCATATCTATGAAGAAACAGTTCATTTACTCTTTCAGTTTTTCCCTAAACATTTCTATTCAAGTGCCAACCTGATCCTATTACCACACAAATGAGGATCAGAAAAAGAAATCTATCAAAAGATACATGCCTGTGTTACCTAGTTGAAGATCAGGGTGCAGATATAAAGTCGATTGATGAAACCACATGATATGTTCATAGTAAGTAGCAAACAGGATATACAGAAGGAGATAATAATTTATGGACAATTGGTCATTAGTCTTTGGTGTCAAAATGTAGGTGTCCCACTATAATTGTATGCACAGAAAGTGAGATAGAAAAAAGAAATGTTCACACTAGAAATGATTGTCGACATTCTAAATGAACAGTAAGGACAAAATTTTGCCAATGTATCATACGAGAGTTTGAGCATAGATTGCCTACACTGGAAATGCAAAAGACATTGTATTGGTTCCACTTTCCATTGGTTTAGAAGAGATACGTCCTACAGCAAGAGATCTTTCATGATTTAAATCTTCATTTCCCCTTGAGATCTCCACTTCAGCCAATTCCATCTCATGACTTGACTGGAACGGAGAGAAGTCACACATAGCAGGGGATGCGGGGAAGTTTTGAGGAGTTCCTAGCTCACCCATATCATCCGACTGCCAAAAACTAGCATCTTTGGTAAAACTCTTAGTACCCGTGTGAATGCTAAATAATGATTCATGAGAAGTTACACTCCACTCTGCTGGATTTGCAGACTCATCTCTAGCAAACACTGAAGAAGGGATCCTATAAGATTCGTTTGCAGAGTGCTCCATTACTTGCACGGGAGGTGATTCTGTGGTTGACGAATTGCCAGAGCATGACCTGGAAAAACAGTGAGTCCCTTTTGACAGTGACATGGAAGGTGACACTTCATGGTTTAAGGGTTCACTACTAATGGTAGAGCTCCCAGAAACAGGATTTTTGTTGTCTGAAAACCGTGATTTGTTATCCTTACCAAGTTTGGGTAAGTTATTAGCATTAGCAGTGGAATCATCAGATTCATAATTAGCCTTGCCAAAGGGATCATTCAGTGTTGAGTCAGGTGATGTATTGCAGGAAGAGTCCGAGGAACTTAAAGTTTTCCCGCGAGGGGAGACTTTAAGTCCTGTAACAGCTAGGGTAGGAGGTGTCCCTGATTTTCCATCAGTTGCAGTAACATGCTTAGGCTCCATAGCTGAAGACGTCTGACTCAATTCACCATGCAAAGTTGCCTTTACCAAGCCAAAGAGTTCAAACTTCTACTGCCATAAAAAGAACTGAAATCAGAGTCAATTCAATGTTCAAATCAATCAATGATTAAATTTCAAATTGAAGTTTCAGGTATGAATTATCTACAACGAGCTTTCTGCTTGTCCCTATGCTTGCAACAATGATTTCCATGTGAAAACCCGACTTTTTTGTGCTACTGATTTAGGACAAGGTCGTACAAATACTGAAGTTACAGTCAAGGCAATCCTGCATTTTTACAGCCCGTGCTAAACAAGAGATTGGAAAGGCAAACAGCGAAATCCAGAAGAAAAGGCATGTACTACAGAATTCTTGTATGTATGCTAGTGCCATAGAAAACCATTATTCTGTCTTATTTGTTGTCTTTGGCATTTAAGAGTTCAACCCCTTTATCCTTGCTTAAAATTTTAGAAACTGTTGAACTTTGGCGGGAAGTATAGCAACCAGGCCTAAAAGTTTCTTTAAAACACACACTCTTCCAATATACTAAACAACAATGTTTAACATAAGAGGATACAATCAACAAAGATGTCTTAACAATTCAATGGCTGCCAAAAACATGCATAAGAAGGTTTACGGTTTGCGTGATACAAAAGCAGTGTTTTTTGACATTTTCAGCTCAAGCTCTTGTAGACCATACCATTCCATTGCATCAAAGATAAAAATAAATGCTAAAACGAGTCACCATAATCATCATTAGCAAAAACAAAAATGAGTCACCATAATCTTCATTAGCAAAAACATAAATGAGTCATCATAATCTTCACTAGCAAAAACAAAAATGGAGTCGCCATATCTTGAAAATATGCAACTATAAGAATTCCTGAGCCCAAGGACTGCCTGTGTGTATGCAAAGGGACAAGCACTGAATAGAAGAATGGAAACAAGCAAGATATATGTGTTTCGAGTTCTAATAGTTAGAATTCCTCTCTCAAATCATGAATCATCCCTCAGAAAACAGTATAAGTAATAGAACAAGAAAAACTACAAGGTGACACAAGGGTTCGGACGACTGATCTTGAAATGCACTCTCGCATGCTCATTAACACACGGAAGTGTAGTAGTTGAGACTAGTCTTTTCAAGCTTTCCTTCTATGACTAAATCAAGGAAGTTGATACACTTTCCGGGTCAACAATTTGCAATACATTCCAGTCCATTGGTTTCTAAGAGAAAAGCTTATATATCAATTAGAACTTTAGTTAACCAAATAGCCTCCACAGAATTGTCAGCATAAAGAATAGCCTCCACAGAATTGTCAAAAAAAGAATAGCCTCCACAGAATAGTCAGAAAAAGAATAGCAGCCTCAGTGGAATTGTCACACAAGTGCACCAAATGGTTGTGAAATATGTTTATCATAGCATCACTTCAAGAAACTATTTGGTTCTTGCTTTCAAAACCTACTTTTGCTCGAACTCTTTCATCAGGCGTGAGTTGGATTCTCCAAAAGTAGTGCATTTTTGGAGAGTCCGAGCAACATTGTTCAAAACCTTTCACACTGCATTATCGAGTTATTAACTCAAAAGAACAAATAAACATAGCGAAACACTAGTGCAATGCTCTCTTAATGAATATCCTCCATTCCATTACCCAGCAATTAGGCCGAAATAAGAATAAAAGCAAAAACCCATCACAAAAATGCTACAATTAAGAAAAAAAATTGTAACATTTGGGATAAAAATGAATAAAGCGAGAAATCACGAACCGTCCAACTATGGAGCCCAAAAAACGGCTAAAGAGCTGCAAAAGGAATGGGTCGTCGTCGAACCGGTAATTTCCGGCCGGCGACGACTGACCTGAGAGCTGATCTGAAAACCAAAAGACCCCTTTGACCCTCGTCGTTATTCATGTAGTCTCTTATTCTGTGAAAGAATGGGGAAAGAGAACAGTGTGGAATGAAATGAAAATTTTCACACGCAAACTGAACGGCAATTTTCACAGAGCAGCGACATTCTCGCTGGATTCCATGGTGCCTTTTTTCCCGGAGTACGGACTACGGTTAGGAGATTAACACCGTGTTTGGCCCCATTCACAATAATTTTAATTTTAATTTCTTACGGATTTAAAATAAAAATATTCTTATATATTTTACTTAATTTTAATTTATGATCAAAAAATTAAAACGAATGAGTAATAAGAACACAAGATCTTTTTGGGTTTTATAAAAAAACATTTTTGAATATAATTTATTTAGTTCGATACAAAATTATTATAAATAATAATCTTTTATATTGTGAGAGTAATTAATTTCACTTTTAGAATGAGATAAATAATATTAACTAATTAATTAATATATTTTTAATCAAACAAAATAAAAACTTAATCACAAAAAATCTAATTATGAAATATCTTATCATCAAACAACTCGTACTTTTGAAAAGTATTTCGTCTTAGTACGGCATTTCTGTAAAAGCAATACCATAATGTCATGTAGTCAAACAAACAAAGTCAAAATATGTTTTTATTATCGTCGAGTCTCCTTTGGCATTATTGCTAAAAATTATTATATTTTCATAAACATTTTTTTAATAGCTTTCTAGAGATTGTTTTTGAATAAGGCGGAATAGTCTTGTGAACCCTTATATTTGTATTCGTTTGTATTGTAAACTCTTCTACTTATCTTTTTGTCATCTAGATCCTTAAACTCAATTAAAATAAAATTTCTAAACCCCTTCAACCATGTGACACTCACTCTCCTTTATATAAATGACATGTCATATCCACGTTAGATAATCATAATTATTTTATTTTTTATTTTTTTAGATGTCTATCCTCAAAGGATTTCTTAGTTAAGCTCTCCGTTGTGGAATCACTTCTTCGCATCACAAAGCTCTCACTGATGTCGTGTATCCATAACCATGGAGAAAATCTCAGACGAGTCAGCCAGCTTTACCTTCTAAGTAAAGTTGCAATCTTCGATTTTCCTTATTTATGTATGGGCTAGGTTAGATTTTTATGACCACGAGTTTCATTGATAAACCCCCAAATTGTTGATAAATCATTATTCATAATGTATGAACAGTTGGGGATTTCTTTGATTATTGTGGATCTGCCTTATGTCTTATGTTATTTTTGTGCTTGATGATTGTGCTCGTATTTCTTAAAAGTCAAATCCGTACATTCAATTCTCTCCATTTTCACTATTTCACGACCATCGATCGGAGAAATCGCCGTCGTCGTCACCATTTTTACCGGCGAAATCACATATATTTTCTCCTTCACCCATCTTCATCTCCGTCATACACCATTTTTTTTTCCTCCTTCAACCTCCACAAAACAACCACCTTAAAACTTCTTCACTGCCTTTTAATGAGAGGAACAGAAACGGCCTTAAAAATTTTCTTCCCCAATCGAAAATTATGTACAACAAAAAGAAGCCAACTAAGCCATGAATAATGAGAGGAACAGGAACCATACTAACGGGTAATTTTTTGATTGAAAAGCGATTGAGATAGTTAGAAGCTGACATTTTGCCTAAATAAAGCTTCTCGATTGAGAAAAAATGGAGAAGATTTTCTAATTTCTCCTCCTTCTCCTCCTCAAAGGTGATAGAGAAACAGAGCAAAGAAAAAAAAAGTTTTAGTAAATTGACTCTTGTGAATCACTCGCCAAGATCTGTAAATACGTTTTAGTAAATTGTGGAGAAAAAAAAAGTTTGATCAGGCATGAAAATGGCCAAAAAGGAAAAGTTAGTGGGAAAAGAAGAAATGACTTTTAATTTATTTTTTTAAAAAAAAAATCTCTTTTATAATTTTAATATTTTTTAATCTAAAAAAGCTCTTTCACTCAGCCTGGTGTGTGAAGTCACACACTTTTGCCAACTCAGTCATCTTATAGACACATAAGCATGGTCAATGGTTAGAGAGATTTGTTAAATCGTTTTTTATTGAATTCAAGGGTCCAGATGACAAAGGGCTAAGTAGAAGAATTCATAATACAAACTGATACAAGTATAATGGTCCACCAGACCATTTCGCCTAAAAGAAAAAAAAAACTTATATTTGGCTAATTTAAAAAGTATTTTTTATCAGCAAGTTATGTTTAGCTAATCTTTGTTAAAAAGTATCTTGAAAGTCAAATTACGATCAAGGACAAGTATGAATATATTTTTAATATTAACATTATTTTATAGAGAGAAATTAGTTTAAACATCTATTACAAAAAAATTAAGTCAAATTTTATTTTTATTAAATTAAAATATTCATATTCAAATTTTCAATCCACATTACACATTACTTTTGAATTAGAATATTCTGATTTTAGTTATGCTTTGGGAATTATTTTCTTCTGTACTAGGGTTAGGATGTATTCGAGCGGAATATTTATCGAAAATAACCTCTCTATAGAGACCTCATTTAGTAGGATTTTACTGGATTTGCTTTTTAATTTTAATTTATTGTGTTTCTCATCCTATATCCGAAGTCCACATTAGAGTGCCGAGTTGTTAGCTGAATACTACATGGTGATATGATTTTAGTTAAATGAGAAAGAAACAACTTCAAATATTAGTCTTTAGTCTTGATTAGCTGAATATATTTTTGCTTACTTTTTACAACAAGAAGTTTCTTTCTTCTTCCCTTTTGACCACTTAAAGTTCTTTGTATTTTAATGGAAAAGTACTTGTTGGAAATTCAGCAACAAATCTCATTCCTCAATACTACCACTATACGATGTACCCTTTTGTCCTTGTTTTGATTGGGCTATTATCTTCCACTAAAACGCGTAAAGGTGTAATCTTTCTATTCAGAAACTTTTGTTTTAATAACTTCCCATCTCATCATCCCTTTTACTATGTTTTTTAGATATATTTTGTTCTTTTCTTGACTCAAAGAACCAATCTTTGAGGAGAGAGCTCCAAGAAACAAGCATAGTCTTGGCTTTAGCTACATAGTCTTTTAATCCCTTTTTAGCACTTGAACTATGGTTTTGTTAGGTTTTGGTAGTAACTTTCATGCCCATTCTTTGATGGTGGTTAATCTTTTAATGTTAGTGACCCTGAAAGAGTTTAAGAGATGTACATCCCAATTTTGTGTCCTTTGTTGAAACTTATCACATTTCATTAGAGAATCTTGACCTTTTTGAGGACTTGAGGTTTATCTATGGGGGTATTTTCTGGTCATTAGTCTGTGTTCTGAATTCTGTTGAGGACTTGGGGTGGGGAGCAGCCTTTTTTCCTTCTTGATTACCTAAAAAGATTAGAGCTTGAGGTTGGTTTTAAGATTCAGGAAGGAAGGATCATCCAACGTTTAGGACTTTTGACTTTAAAATAATCTGTTTTACCTGTTGCCGGTAAATGGAGGGCGATAAATCGACGGATCAACATGTAATTGCTGCAGCTCAACACCTTGTGAAGGCGTTAAAAGACAGGACAAGCTTGAGCGATGAAGTTAGAAGAACTCTAGCCGATCTTGACATTCATTTGGCTGCAATGACTGAAGCAAAAGAGGATGAGACCACAAGTTTCAGAGAGATTGAAGGTCGGTTTAAGTCAGCTGAGGCAAAGATCATGTCCTTGCAGTCAAATTGTTTGAAGATATGGGATACTGGTCCTTCTAATCCACTTCTTGAGTATCTGCAAAATGTAGAAGAAGTTCGGAGTATAATAGTGAGCTTGGAAAGTATGGTGCCAAACAAGAACAGGAAGCAAAGCAGACTTACTAACCAAGCTCACAGTCTGTTACAAATTGCAATGATAAGGCTGCAGGAAGAAGTTATCAATATTCTTGGGCAGAGTAAGCACTGTTTTGGGCATGCATATGTGTCGTTCCATTCTTTTGAAGAGATCGTAGTTGATGAGGAGACGATGGTCTCAATTGAGTATGATTCAGTTGAGGGAACATCTTGTCTGGATAGTAGTAGAGCTGAATCAGAAGAATGTATAATAATGGATTTGGTCCATCCAGGTGTTGTTCCTTATATCAAGTCCATAGCAGATCCGATGTTTGCTTCACATTATGTTCAGGAATTTTGCCAAGTTTTTATCAGATTCTGGAAAGATGCATTGTATGAATACTTGGGGCTTTTCTGTATGCAACAAATCAGCATTGAAGATGTGCTGAGAATGGACTGGGCAAGCTTGAATTGCAGAATTAAGAAGTGGCGTCAGGCAACGAAGAATGTCATTGCATTCTATCTCCCTAGTGAGAAAAACCTCTTTGATCAGATTCTTGGTGAGTTTGGATCTGTCAGTTCAACATGTTTCATTGAGGTCTCAAAGGATGCCATGATGTGTCTTTTGAATTTTGGCCAAGCTGTAGCTATTGGCCCCCTTCTACCAGAACGTCTTTTTTGTTTACTCGACATGTATGAGCTTCTAAGAGGTCTTTGTCAAGATGTGGATGCTTTGTTTTGTGTAAACCATGGTAATTCCCTTCAAGTGGAGTACCATGAACTCATGAAAAATCTTGGAGATTCTGCAAAAGCAATCTTTCTGGGGTTGGGGAATCGAATTGCTTCAAACACTTCAACAACTCCCTTCCAAGGAGGAGGTGTTCATCCTCTGACCAAGTATGTTATCAATTATTTCATGCTTCTGTCAGAATATTATGTTACCCTAAGGTTCCTTTTAGAGGACAGAGAGGTAGAGAATTTGGGTGAAGTTGTCGATGCACTGGTCAGGCTCGACATTTCATCTGAAATTCCATGTCCATTGGCTCTTCACTTGCACTCAATAACATCCAGACTCGAATCCAACCTTGAAGATAGGTCCAATTTATATAAAGATGATTCTTTGAAGCACATCTTTTTGATGAACAACATCCATTACATGGTCCAGAAAATCAAGAATTCCAAACTCAGAACCTGTTTTGGTGATGAGTGGATAAAAATACATATTGTGAAATATGTGCAGCACGAAAAAAGCTATGAGAGAAAAACATGGAATTCAATCATATCTTTGATAACCGGTTATGAGAAGTTAGGGAAGGCAGTTCTGAAGGAGAGGTGCAGAAATTTCAGTATTGCTTTTGAGGAAGTGTATAAAAACCAGACAGGATGGACTATTCCAGATATTGATCTTCGAGCTGATTTGAATGTTTCAATCGGGTTAAGGGTCGTCCATGCCTACCGTACATTTGCTGGAAAGGTGAGAAAATCTCTCAGTGAAAAGCACATCAAATACACAGAAGAGGACTTGGAGGAGTATCTCCTGGACTTTTTTCAAGGTTCAGCTAAGTCTCTTAATCATCATTGGAGGAGGTGAAAGTTGAATAACAGTAGTAGTATATGTTCTTTTTTTCCCCTGCATTGAGCGTTTCAATGTCTTATCTTTTGTAATTTATCAACATTAGTGTTGTAGTCCCACCACCCTAACACACACCCAAAAAAAAAAAAATGTATAGTTGCCCATAGTTTTCGAGTTCAATCTAGTATTGTAACTTTATGGTATATGCATTCCTTTTCATCTGTGTTCCACTCTCATTCTTGCTAACACTCTGTTGCTGATCATTTGCAACATGAGTGTCCCAAATCACTTGTCATATCTATGTCGTTCAGATTCCTAACAGTGTTGCCCCATCCGCGTCAAAATCCTCCAAGAAGACACTATCTTTGGATGATCCAACACTAATCTGATGATATTTTTGGAAAGTCAAAACAATGTAGGCTAAAAGTGGTCAAAACCACTGAGCCATAAAGGTTGGAAGACAGAAGATGACTTCAGATATTAAAGATAGGTCTAACAACTTTAGATATTCAAGTCATGGCATTCAATACATCTGTACAGGTAAAAGGGAAGAGTAAACTTGTATGAGCACATGCTCAGCCACCTATCAAATCATTTTGATTTATTCTTTTCTCGGTGTTAATACTGCAGAAATTCAGCACCCCATAACTATCACTGAACATTTGTATCATTAATGCTTCATAGTTAAAGTAAAAGTCGTTTCAAGTCTTCTTCCTTCTACATGTATCTGTAGTTTTCAAATTAAAAACCTATGTTGGTGTGAAGGTCTTGACTCTATAGAGGGAACAGTGGCGCTAGGGGCTAATATAATGGTGATTGATACATTTATAGGGTCATTTGGTAGCTGATTAAGAGCTAAGTAATTCATCTATTAAATCTTGCATAAGCAAACACCATGTTTGGCAGCATCTTTTTGCTGTGAATAAAATCCAACACACCTAATATAATGTTCGGTTTGCAATTAGAAACCGACAAAAACTAATACATATAAGTTAGAGAATCTACGTATATTTTATGCAGGATAGAAGATGGTTAACTAAACAGTTCACAAAATAATATTTAGATTCCATCATAATTGATCTTTGTATGACTAATATCGACATAACTCTAACCGATTACCAAACAACACCAACTATTCAGATAAGATGATTTTCCTAAACAAGGAGAAAGAACTAGTGAAGTTACAAATTAAACCACTTGAGCGTGAAAAAACACTGTTGGAAGTATTTTCAGTAACAAAAACAAAACCTCATAAACTAATCAGAACACGTAACCAATGATCAGGTGGACTCATGTCCAATCACTCCAATGTACTCGATGCATCATGATCCTTTTTCAAACAAATTACAGGTCAACAGAAACTTGGTCATTACAGGCAACTGCAGTTTCAGATGAGTTCTACAAGAAATACACGTTTTTCTCAGTAACCATACTTTCAGTAGTGTCAAATAACAATAAAATCCAATGCTTACCTGTCTAAGCAATCACAACTCACAAGTATAAGGAACAAACAGTGTAATGAAATAAACATAATCAATTTGACAAAGAATGTGAGGCAGAGCTTACATAAGATGCCAACTCCAGCTTCAGAAACTTCAGAATTTCCTTGGCATCTATCTTTATGTCCCTTAATATTCTCCTTTTTTCCCCCTGTTTTATACATGAAATCACTCTTACTAACTTCATAGAATTATTTTGGCAGAAGTGTCAAATAATTGTCGAGTTTTTATATTACCTTTTTCGCAATAAGGAAACTAAGGACTACAATTTGTTAAGTGCTTAATGTTCTAGTCATGGTTTCAAGCCAAAGTTATAGGTCCAACGATTGCAGCTTTCAAAGAGCATGGTTCTCTTAATTTTGTATTTCCGTTCTGTCAAATGAATCAAATTACTTCCCTAGCATAGTGGTTAGGTACATTACCGATGAGCCATGTTGTCTCAAACAGACGTCAAAACTCAAAACTTACTTTAACAATAGAATAAACAATACTTTCTACTGAAATTTTGATGATAAAAGAGCTATTTTTCACACCCAAAAGTCATGGTCAGTCAGTTGGATGACTCTATTCAAGCACATTTCCTCTGCAATGGAAAGATGGAACTTACCATAAAAATTGTCAAAGGAACTCAAGCAATATGAGTATAGTATATGTCTAAGAAGTAACACAGTGAAAGGCAAAATAGACACGATGATGATCAAACTTGTGATTTTGTTTCACTTTTGTGTTTGTGAAGGTCAATCATGAAAGACAACATTTAGTTAGATTCCAGAAATGCGTGCGTCTTTCTGTTAATGAAATGTAAAACTGCATCTGACTGGAATGAAAAAGATCACCCAAGATTACTTTTCCTAGATCGAAGATATCAATCACTTCTGATCCAATAAAAATAGAAAAAATACTTTATAGCTATAGTACATATTTGTGGGTCTTACTAAATTCAAGAAAAATTGTCCAGAAAGAACTATAATCATTTCAGCCATACTTCACTTTCTCAGCCCTCCCTCTCAATATAGCTTGATTCACAATTACTTGAGCATTATCCCTGTCACCTTGTGCTTTCCTAAAATCAATTTCTTTCCTGTTTTAGTTTATTGGTCACTCTGTGCGGGCAAGAATACTGGTTGTTAATATCATGTGCCAATTATAATTGGTTTTTCTATGATATGCATGCACCACTATAAAAGGCATAAGCTATATAACAACCTATTGGTGTTAATTATTTTCTAGCGCAGCTAGCTCGTATATCCATGGAGTGGCACTTCTTCATTTCAGACATCTTGAATCACTACCTGCTTCCCTTTTATTTCACAGACAATTTTTGCCAGCTACAACTAATCGATCAAGAGTTGCAGTTTGGCCAACTTGGAGCATGGTCAAACAATAAAAAAGATGTTATAACAGATATGAGGGAAGAAATATCATTAATTGAAAGTAATACATTGTCAACGAGGAAATCATGCTCCTAAAACATCAACAGGTTTATCGAACATTGTACAACAAAGGTCTCAAGCAATAGCCGAGTTAACAAATAAAATAAGACACCTAGCAGAACGGACACAGGAAGAGCAGGCAAAGCTTTCTGATAAAATGCAAGAAGCATCAGAGTGATACCAAGACCAGCTATAATAGCAAGATAACATGCATAAACTGTCATGAAATCATACATCGCAGCCCTGGCAACTAATACACTGTAGAATATGAAGTCTCCTAGCCCCAGCTTAATAGCACCTGACGATCCCAAGCCAATTCCTTCAAGTGCAAAATCATCACTTGGCCCTTCCTGTAAATTCATTCGGACATTTATCCTATGCTGAATTAGCGGTGCAGCCAGCTCAGAATCTGAACTTAAAACTTCACCATCCTCCACATCAACAGCATTCCTCTCGCCGATTGATGGAAGGCTTTCAAGACCAGAACTTGATTCCAAACTAGAATAGATAGTTGAATTCAAGTTAGACCTAGAATCCAAATTTTCATCAGAGCCAATATCATTGTCCCGTCTTTCTCTCCATACTCTCCTTTGCACAACAGCACCCCTTTGAACTGAGTCTGGATTAATAATGGGGCGAGCTTCATAAACCAAAGCCGGGATATCTTCATCCCTAGATAATGCAAGCTCAACAAGTAGCCTTAGAGGTCCACCCGGCAACAAAACAGCTGCAAGGTCATACAATGACATTGCAACCAAGAGCACCCAAGTCGTCCATTCAGGCAAGAGTGTAAACCAATAGGCAACCAAAACTCCAATAACAACCAAATATCCTTGGGTAATTATAATTGCAGTCTTTGACATAAACACAGCCAAAACCCCAACAACAGTGAAATTAAACAAACTCAACGCAAAAGTAACGCAATCAATGGGAATCCTGAATTTTCCAATCAAGAACAGACATATTTCACCACCCATGAATCCCAAAACAAGAAAAGACGAGAAACCCATGTAGTATTTCAAGAATTTGGTGCATCTGAAGTAGAAAAGTAAGACCAAAAGGAATGTAATAGCAGTGACAACAACAACAAAGACTAAAGCATTCAAAAGGGCACCTTTCAATTTTTCCCAGTTTGAGTCTGAGCTGCTCTCATTATAGGCAACTGTGGCTATAGAGGTAAATGAAGGACCTGAAGAATCTGAATCATTGTTTAGTACTGAAACAAGGATAACCACCAATAGCATACAAATTGAGACTGGTGTTACAATTCTCACTATTTCTTCACCCAGTGAATCAAGAACGCTTCTGGGCTTTGAATTTTCATCCATTTGAACCCTAAAATTGAATTAACCTTCTGATTCCGGGAACAATTTTGGATTTTCAGTGTTCAGTTGATAGTCTGGGAAAATTTGGGTATTTCCAATTTTGACTTTGGATCTTGACAGATGTAACAAAACGGTAACCCGACCCGAATTTGTGAAGCTGGCCTAATCTACGAGTCTGGCCCAAACTTAGCAATGATTGGGCCACATTGTAAAATACAAGTTTTTTCTCCTTAATCTGCGCGCCAAGTTCAGTGTGACTAGCTCAACAGAGAGGATACACTAGCATACCTTCTCTTGTATAATAATTTAGCTCAACTTAATGAAAGATCAGGTATTTCGATGTCACAAGCTCGACTTAAAGAAAGACCATGTATTTCGATGCCAATGTTTATTAACTAAAGTTATTTGTAATTATCTTAGTTATCTTTTAAATGATAAATTTTTTTTTATGAAGAACTAATATCAAACTCTTTGATTTCGAGGATTTTTCGCAATGAAGACATCAATTATATTACTCTCTCTGTCAAAGCATACATACTATATAAACTAAGGAACCATTGACAAGATAAACAATAACATCCTCGAAGATAATAAACTACAATTTGAACTGTATATTTAGCAAAAAGATAAAACTACTAGTTCATATCAAAATTATTTTTTAATAACATTTTTCTTGAGTCGAGGGACTGAATTTATTGTTGATATCATAAACACTATTAATTCATACATACACAACAAGACAATAATAAACTCCGACATCGAAATTTTCAATTACTCCTTTTCAAGTCAAGACCTAAAAGTGGTCTTGAGAAAAAAGTACTTTAAAGGCACAAATTAAAAGATAGTCAAAAGTTCGACAAGAAAACCTAGGGCTTAATTGTCCCTAGTATTATCCCTAACAATTAAACCAGTAACAGTAATAAGAAATGCAGCCCCCAAGTTAAGGGTTCTGGAGACAATGTAACCACTTTCCTTGCCAAATATTGTAAACACCACATCAGAATAGTTGAAACAAATCAATGCGATACCAAGCACAATCAAGAAAATTGATATTTCTTGGACATTCGCTCTCCTTTCATCAAGGAGCAAGATCCACTCGTCTTCTTCTTCATCTTCCGGGGTATTTGTTGTTTTGATACTACTAGTAGTAGCGATACTACCAGTAGTATCATCTGCACACGCGATACTACTAGTGGTATCTGCTCTAGTAGTATCTAGACATGCCTCTTGCTTCTTGTTAACGCGCTTGAAAAAACTAGAAATCACATTGAGAGTCGTCTTCTTCTCCACCTCCATGTTGTGCCTAGTCATGAGAGAACTAAAAGTTTGATTAATCAAAATCATATTGCAGATGCGAATTCAAGATTTTTATTTAATTTTGATCTGACTTTGTGTCCCATTATAAATGTAATCTCTTTGTTATCATGTTTAAACAATTTTGACAAAAAAAAATTTATATGTATTTTTCGTTAAATTGAATAAGCATTGTATTATGTTTCGAGGATCAAATTAACTTGACTCTCAAAAAACAACTAATTTGAGATGAAGTATATTTGTATAGTGTCAAACAATGTTGATTTAATAAAAGGTAAAAACACCAGTGGCAAAGAAAGTAATTTAATTTGAACAAATCTAAAAGAAAAAACAATTGAACTCCATAATGTGAGAAACATGCTATATGAACCAATGACAGAAGTAGAATATCACATACGAGTTCACGAGAATTCAGTATATTTTGCACAATCATGTATTTACATTAAAAAAATATTGTGAATTGTGTTATTATTCATATATTAACTTGAAATCGTTATCGAGAAACAAAACAAAGGGGAAAAAAGTCTAACCTGTGAACTCTAAAACGTTTGCTGATTCTTCTTAATAGAGAAACCTAATAAATTAATATCATGCACAAATACTAAATATATACATACATAGAGAGAGGGGATTGCTTGGACTTAAAAAGAAAAGATTAAAAGTTTTAAAGTGTTTGAGTCATAGGAGATTAAGGACTCATGTCATTAATTATTGGAAAAACTACCTAATGACACATTCATTATTACCATATATACTATATTTACCTTTAGTTTAAAATAATTAAACATACTATCACTTTTAATATTTATTCCATATATATTAAAATATTTAAACAGATACACAAATCCCTTACATTGATATTGCATAATTATTTTAAATTTAAACTCCTTAATTAGGGTTAAAAAAATTCTACTTTCTTCCTCCCCTCAAATTACATTCTATTCCTACTCTTACATAAATCCCATAGTATATAAGACTTAAATTACATTTTATCCCTAATCTTTTCTATTTTATAATAATCCCCTAAAATATCTGTCATTTGGATACATAATTGGCTGTCCGGATACATAATTGATTGTCCTGATACATTAATTTTGTCCTACAATAAGTGACAATCTGTTGCTCTAAAACAAGAAATTAATCTAAAAATCTAATTAAATCTCATAAATTACACTTACATTTCTTTTTACTACTAATTAACATGATTTAATATATATATCAATGTGCTTCATATTTATTGTTTGCTTCAAGCTAACCAAACTTTTGACAATAACATTTTTGTATCACCATTTATGAATTTGATACATAATTGTGTGTCACTTTAATGTACCATAATATTAATGTCTCATATATATAAGTTAATAAGTATCAGATCCCTTGTTGTGTGTCAAGATCGCTACTATGTAATCATGACACACTGTTATGTATCAATTTGTTAATCACTTTATTAGATGACTATCTAAATTGAAAAAGATAGTATCAACGAATCAGATACACATTTTTTAGCACACATATTTAGCTATGAAAATAGTAAAGTTTATGTATCACGCATATGATTTGGTAGTGTGTACGAATACACATCTTTCTAAATTTGAATAAGGTAGAAGATATATAGTCACACCTAAATACATGATAAATGATATATTTGGTAGAAGTTTTGTATCAAGTATCAAAATATTAAGGTTATGGACTAAAAACTAATATTTTAACGTGTTACACTGTGAATGATAAAATTGTAATTAATCTAGTGTTGAAATAAAGGCATTATACATTAATTAAGAACAAAATTAACTCAATACAATAAATCTAGTTAATGCATCCCAAACTATAGTCGTAAGATAATTTAGTAATTTGAACACGATACATTGTACATGATGAAATTGTTTCATAACGTTGAAACGAAAGCATTATACAATAATTTATGAAACAAAAACAACTGGATACATTACAATTTTAAAATCGTATATATCAGAAAAAGATGAATAACAAAAAAATTGAAAAAAATTGAAAAAAAACTCAACAATTTGATTTGTTTTGACTTCTCCTTCTCAACATTCACTTTAGAAGACGAAGGAGCATCATGCATATGTATCGAGAGATGAAAAATCAAAAAAAAAAAAAATTAGAACAAAAAATAATGAACGATAATATAGAGAAGCAGAAACATTACTTTCTTTTTAAAAAAATGAAAAAATAGAAAAAATTGATATGCATCTACCTTATCACCGAAAGTTCTAAAAGAGAATGAAAATTTGAAACTAAAAGAGACACAAATGATATATATGAATTGTCTGCATATTGCTTGATGATAGATCCCATGATCCAGATCCATTTTTTAATAAGAATCATGAAAAACTATTCAATAGTAAGAGAGAACACGTTGAGAATAAGCTTCGTTGTTGAGCCCTTATTGTGGCAAAGAAGAGAACAACGGATCCATTTTTTAATAAGAATCATGAAAAACTATTCAATAGTAAGAGAGAACACGTTAAGAATAAGCTTCGTTGTTGAGCCCTTATTGTGGCAAAGAAGAGAAAAATACTTGTTGAGTAGTTTGAATTCAATTGACTGAAAAGAGAATCCTTTTGAAAATCGAAATGAGATGAAATTGTAACCGATAAAAATGTCGAGTAAAATTAGGGTGAGATTAAAGGAGTGATAAAAGGAGTGGGTAACTGGGTTTGGGTGGGGATGTTTATGTATCAGGAAGATTGGAGAATTGGGTAGAAATAAGGCATTTATGTAATATTTTAAAAAGGTAGGAAATAATGAGAAATAATGAGAAATAACATAAGAAAATGTGTGTGTATAGATAATTTATCCTATTATTAATGTTAATAGATCCATCTCTGTTTTTCCCTTTGAACACCTTTTTCAAATCATATTGTCTATCCATTTTCTTAGGGGCAGGGGGCCGACGCCAACCCAATGCCGAAAGGTCAAGGAAGTTGGTGACATGATGACAAGCGAGGGACAGGGAATTTGGGGAACAGAAGGCGGCTTCGTCTGTGAGAATACAGGCAAACTGGCACATAAGTTGTGTTCATGAAAAGCAGTCAACTAACTGCAAAATCTTTAATCTGATTTCACTATCTATATGTTGTGAATGTATCAATGTTCATTATCATCAAGGGAGAACAATGCTCTCTGCACATTTAAAACTGCTGGAGAGCCTTTCTTTGCTTTCTCCACTATATGCCTAATTAACAACTTTTCCATCTCATCATCACTTTCATCATTCATCCTATCATTTTCAATCCAGTCAAACTTACGCTCACGTGAACGCGAGTTCTCTTGATGGTTGATGTCCATAACTCCTGATGCAACAGCAACATCCTCCTTCTCTGAATTTAACCTTGTGAACACGTTATAAGCTTCGTTATATGCATCTAAAGCATCCCCGCATAAATTGATTGTCATTGGCTGGTCTGCTGTACGTTGTTCAACTTTAGTTACAGGACTGCCATGGGTGGAAGAAGAACCCTCTTCACTGTTTGAGGAGTCCCTCCAAGAACTTACAAGTTCTGCTTCCATATAACGAACTTTCCTTTCACTATTCTGAAGTGCCATCTCAAGCTCCTTGACCCGGTCTTCTAATTGTGATTGGAGGACTTCGTGCAGCCGCAAAGTCAGCTCTCTAGGTGAGACGGCATAATTAGCAGGATGAGGAGTTGAGGTCCCGCTACCATCCTGATCTGCATAAGGTTGACCTCCGGCTTGTCTATTAAAGAGTTCAGTTCTTAACTCCCCCTTAGCTAGATCTGTCACAAAATCTGGATCAAGCTGCAAAAGATTGAACACTTATTAAAGCTTCTCGAATATAGCAGATGACTTATACATGTGTAGCTTAAGTTGTACAGCAATGAGATTCATTTTCATTTCCTAGTGGATGTAAAAGAGTTGCACCAGTCATAACTTCCAAGTCTCTCCTGAGGACTCTCCTGTGAATTCTTCAAGCTAAAACGTTGATTCCTTCTAGCAAACAAATATGGATGATACTGATCCTACAAAGCATAACCTAATGGTCTTCCTAGTAAAGACATGAAAACTTCCTCATTAGAGGATCAAGGAAAAGAGCAACTTGATGAAGATTGAGATCGTTGATTCTTGGAAAAGTTAGAATTCATAGTAACTGATAACTGATAATAGACCGACAAAAAATTCAACAAAAAACTGGAAAGAAAACATTAAGAAGATCTCCAACACAAAGAAAGAATGTAAAGCTGCAAACACAAGGTACGCCCAAATTGCACACTAGATCACAAAGCTAACCGACAAAGCAAGCAAATCGAAGCACAGAAACCTATTCGCCAGAAACATCATGACATACAATTTTCTCAACTTTCTAAAGAAGAGCCCTCCTGACATAGTATAAGCTGAAACAAAGTTGTCTACCTCCTATACTATCCAGATCAAGAGAGCTGCGAGAGGAAAAAATTGGGAGGACTTGAAGAAAGCACCAGGATATAATGGCTAAGAGAAAAACAATTTTTTTTCATAAAGTTCAATTAAGACATTAGTTCTGATCATATGACAAAAACTATAAGGTACACATCCTACTAACAGAAGCATTAGAGACTAAAGAGCTCAGCAACAATATGCAATATACCCACCAGAGATCAATAAGCAAATAGTTATTTCTAATAGCAAAAACTGATGGAAGTATCTATCTTGCATAACATACAAGTTTAAACGAGTTTAGGGTTTGTTAAGCATCCAAATGGACCGAAATGGATAGTAAGGATTCATATAGCAAACCCAACTTAGGATTGAGGCATACTTTTCATTATAGTGTTTGTAACGTGCTTCGTAGATATTCCACCAATACTTGTTACTTTTCACCAACACAGGTACCGGGTTTCTAACCCATCAAAGTTAGGCAGTTGGGAAGGAACCGCCTAGTGTCTTTTGCCTCTGTTCGGCTTTAACTTGAGGCCATGGTTCTCTTCCCACTTCATTGTCCACTAAGCCACACCCTTGGATGCTTGATTTAACCTTATGAAATAGTTTCAATATCCGAACTCTAAATTCTAGCATAAGATTCTTTTTCCATTGTCCTTCAGCTCCTACTTCCAATGCCAACTATAATAGAAAATTCAAGCACTATACAACAATATCAACATACCCAGTGTGACTCCAAAAGTGGGGTTTGGGGAGGGTAGAATGTAGCGACCTTACCCCTACCTTGGGAGGTAGAGAGGTATTCCCGGTAGACCCACTGCTCAAGGAAACGCATATCAAAGCCGATCGAAAAAGATAACGTAAGTGAGAGAAAATTCAAGCACTGTATACCCATAAAACACTAATCAAGCTTATCTTTTACCAACCATACGCTCTAGGGTTCCTTAAATAACATAAGTTCATAAGCTGTCAAAGTCAACCAACTGGTAGGTCTTGGACCAAAATGCTTAAGTGCATATAGTGCCTAAGTTAACTTCTCTGATAAGATTATTGTATTTTCAAGAATGGAGTATCCAAGTAAGCAAATGTATTGCATATTAGAGTTGCTTCACGGGAAAAAAAGAAGAAGCATAGATATGAATGAATCAGAAATTATTATTACCTCGTGTAGCTCTGCTAGTTTCCCCTCCAATTTAGACGAGTTCATAGTTAATTCTAACCTCTCCAATTCAGCTTCAAGCTCTGCTTCAATTTTACTCCTAGATTCTTCCTCTGTTCTCTGGCTTTGACAGTCTTCATCGTAATTTGTTGACGACTTATCCATCTTTCCTTTAGGGGAAGACGCCTGTAAAGCTCCATTGTTGGATGAATCATTATGTGCATCTTGTGACCCACAATCTTCAGTGGCAAGCTCTTTCACAGTTAATAATTCTTTCATTTCAAGTTCCTCGTGTAGATCTTGAACCAAATTCTCCGACTGTCTCAGCATCTCATTTAACTTATCCATTTCCTTTCTATTTTTCCAGAAAGAGGATATCATACCCACAGATATTCCAAGACAGAAAAGAAGCACACGATGAGATGATCCTGATTCAAGAGAAACATAAAAGGGTGGGATTATAGGAGATGTTAGTATTTCTTTCCAAAAAGAAACGAAACTCAGAAGTTAGTAAACAAGTAATATTCACTCATTGTGCCATTAGCAGGAATGCCATGGACAGTAGAGAGTTTGTAAAGTCTTAGTATCTCAAGTAGAAGTTCAAAAGAAAGAAACAGACATGACACTAAGGTAAAAAATGTACAAATTATTTTTGTTCCATCAACTGTTGCAGGTAAAGGGATGAATCAGTCATGAGTTCCATTATGTGAGAGTTTAGTTAACTATCACTTGCACAGGTTTGCGCTAGAATAATATCCTGATGGAACTATCTGGAGCTACATCCCCTACAGTTTTTGAACTCTTCCTAGAATGCTCCTATTCCAGTGTTCAAAATATTGGAATATAATATGTATCTATTTCATTAAATTTTACCAAGGAAACCATGAAAAGATCAGACTCCAAACAGAAAAAAGTACCTTGTAAACTGCTTTGTCTCTCATTGTTCATTCCAATGGAATCACTAAATCTGCCGGACTGATCCTTCACCTTGCCTTTCCTGAGGAGCTCCATGGATCCAACACTAGGTAGTTGAGGGACTCCAGATACAGTATTCATTTGTGAAAAATTATCCTGCTGCTTTTGATGTCCAGCACTTCTTGGGGCATTAATAGAATTAGAACTAGCCCTGCTTATAATTTTGCTCCCGTCAGTAACTACAAAAGGCCTCGCAGTTGGAGTCCATGGTGAAGAGTTTGAACTGAAAATATGGTCTTCAACGTCACCATGTTCCTTGTATAATTGAGCCATGAGACAACTTTCAAGAGAATTCAGAGGCTTTATAAGATGCCCAATTTTTCGTCTACTCCTAAGGTTGCTCTTTTTCCTTGAAGTACCATAAGAAAACGTCAATTCAGCTGTAGATGGGGGAAGTGATGACTCATATCCCAGTTCATTGATGTTACCACATATGCTTCCACCCTGATCTCCTTGAAGTTCTTTACCACACGGCAGCCCAGAGTTCAAATGAAAATTATCAGAATCACACAACATCCCTAATCTTTCATCAGCCAAACTGCTGGAGCAAGCCACTTCTGGATCATGGAAAGCCAATCTTTCTGCAGCACACTCATCTAGTTTCTTTCTCGGTGTCTCCACAGGAGAGGAACAATTCTTATCCAAGACTTGATGCATACGCGTTAATGAATCATTTCTTACAAAACTAGGACTCCCAGGAGATGATTCTAACAAATCATGCCGGCTTCTTAAGAGGTTCTTCCAATGCTGGGCTACATACCCAGCACCAGCAGCTGCAGCCACAACCCAAATATCCATGTTCACTGCAATCCTCACAGCAGCTATACTAACCTAGCTCTACAGCCGGAATCTACCTGTTAGAATCATCTTCGGCACAAAGGCAAAAACTACTCCAATGCTAAGACAAGATAAGTGCCAGAGAAATCACAATGAACAGGAAGTTAACACTAAACCTCTTTGCTTTGATTCAAAAGGGTGTGAAGAAAAGCAAGGATTGCCTCAATTTCTCCAAGTGAAACAAAGAAAAACTTATCTATGTTCTGTAGCAAGGAAAAACAGTTCTGTTCTTGAGAAGCTATAGCCAAGAACCCTAATGCTAATGGGAAAGAAAAAGCGAAAAAACACCAAATGAGGAAAGATTACTCTTCAATCAAACAATCAATATCTAAAACTATTCAATTTTCTCAATTTTTCTGAAGAGCGGCAATATCCAAAAACACCAAATACGACTTGTCAAACCTGTAAACCTTACGAACAATCACAAGCCATATTCAATAACCAGGAGCAACAACCTCAATCCCTGAAAAAACATACGCAAAAACACCCTTTCTGCAGCGCACGACGCATCAATAAAAAAGAATCAATTTTTCCCAATTAAAAAAAAGCAAAAGAATCTAAAGACAACCCATTTCAAAGACGCATGTGAAGTGCAAACCCCACCAATAAAAAACTAACGAATTTCACCAGAAAACTTCACCGAACTCAGCCACAACTATAAAGTAAGGGACTGTAATCTTGAAAAATGATTTGGGGGTGTTGAAGATAGAGAAAAAAGCTCACTCTTTTTCAGAGGTTGGTGAGAAAAGGGTCACACAAGATTAGAGCAGGCATGTGCTGGAGCATTTGTTGGAGATTTGGGTCCTCCTATCATTTTGCCCCATTATCTACACAGAAAGGCGCAGGTTTTTACAGTAAAGAAAATTTTCCAACTGGACAAAAAAATATGTTATTTTTTTAGTTTTTATAACAAAAGTCTCTTGTTTTTTCCTTCAAAACATAAGGAAAGTTGGTCTTTTATTTTTATAGCCAAATGGAGATGGATGATAATTAATTGAAAGATTACTTTATCAAATTTGCTAGGATGTAAAATATAATACAACTTTGGTTCACCTATCATACTATTGTGAATTCATTTATCCGCGTTACATTCTCGATTATAATAAATTATAATGCCCTTAAAAATATAGCAGTAGATAGCTTGTTCTTTTCGAGAGTAATGACTTTGATTCAAGTTTCGAGTTTTGTGTATTTTTCAACCAATGTCAACATTTGAAAACAAAACTTGTTCAACTGTTTGAAGATGAAATAATGTAAATGCAATGTCACGTTCTTGCAATTGTCAATCCGAAAGACCAGGTCTGTCCGTCTATATTTTCATTTAATATCCTATTTTAAAACTATTTAAAGTTCAACAGTATAACATAGGAATATATATATATATCTAAAAGGTCATGAGAACCATGTGATCGGAATACTTTTATATCATGTGTATTTCAAAATAGCTAACGGCTAACTTTTATTAATTTGTGTATATTATTATAGTTATTTGATCTATTTATTTTATTTTGGGGGGTTTGTTGAGAGGTGGGAGTGGAGTTGAGATGTCAACGTAGTTGAAACCATGGTCTTTATTGAAACTGTCATAAATTAAATAAATTTAACTTTAATATAAATATCAAATAACGGGTGAAACTCTTTTTTTAAAGTCCTTAAACCTTTAAAAAAAAATATGATTCACATGCAGCACTAGTGGTTATCATGAGAAACTGACTTTATTTTAAAAGGGAAAAAAATAATGAGTAATAAGTAAAAAAAATAATGGAATTTTGTAGTTGAATCGTGAGGTAATTTGATTGGTGGCATTTTAGAGAGATATATATTATTTAAAAGGGATTGGAGCTCTATTAGCAATATTAATAGACGGTTCTAAAAATATCACAATCAAATCACTTTAAAAGGTAGTTGCATATTTGCAACCTGGACAAAATAATAACGTACTAGTTATAACACGTTATATTACATTGACAATTTTTAAAATCTCATACCATTAACCTATGCAACTTAAATGCTCACGTTATTTTTTATTTACTTACCAAACACTCGAAAAATATATAGAAAAAACATGTAAAACGTGTTCTTTCCTACCAAAACACACTCAAAGAATCAAAAAAAAAGAAGGGCCTATAAAGGTGAAGTTAAAGACATGTTGTCACGTAGTGGGGATGTAGCTAGTAACTAGGCATTCCTCTCATGGGTTGTAACGAACCTAGCAAGACAAAAGGGACCATTACCATTCACTTCTTCTTTGCTAATTGACAAGAGTTAGTAGAGATAATTCCATCTTGCATAAAAAATGATTCCAAAACTTACATAAAATTATCAAGGGTTATGTTCACTCCTCTTGATTGAGTTTGACACTAGCTTTCGAGAAATATCTTGGTTGCTTTTCCTGTACTAAGAGATCATTGGGATACAGCTGGTATTTTAAACAGATCACCAGGACTAAACCTAAGTAACTAACAAATTGTCCTACTATTTACACTTGAATAGACTATAGAGAAAGCAGTTCCTTTAGGAGAGGAAACTTATGTTGCCGGCTTTAAGCATTTGACAAAGTAAACAATCTTTAGACGTACTAACAATAGGAGTTTGGCTGCTCCTGTGCCTAATTATCACATAAGTTACAAGCATATCACAATTCTAAGTCCCAGCAAGTTCTTCGAAAATCTTCAAATTATTTATATAAAAAAAGAGAACGAAATGATCCAGGCATTCTAGGAGGGGTTAAGAGGGTGTGGAGAGGAAGAGGGGGTCCAAATCCCTACTCAGTGTGTATAAGTATTTACCATCCATGTTGTGTTTGTTCATGAATAGGGATATGAAAGCCAAAACACACATTTACCTACACTAATATTGCAATGAAGGCAACGTTGACAATGGAACACTTCTGCAAAAATTGTGTAGCAGAAAAGATAATATAACATAGTTATCTGCAGCAGATAAAATGTAATCTCTAGTTCCTTCATCAAAGATTTTGCAACAATAGATTGTAGCATGGTTTCTCTTAACACAATAATGGCAAGGGCTCATCATCACTGCTGTTGAGCTGAAAAGAAAACCTAAACTAAACTGATGCACTTGTATTTTTCAGCAGTAACTGAGCATTAATATTCTTCTAATATTTGCAAAATTTTGAACAATGGAATACAAAATATTGCCCATGATAAATTCCAAGGCAGCATTCGAGATGAGAAATTTAGGGTACAGAATCCATCCATATTGGATGAGTAACACCAACTTAAGCATCTTTCAGGAGATAACAATCACCTAAATGCATTTCCATTCTGAAGAAATAAGGTACCTTTGCAAGTGTACCAATATAAACTACACATGTTTACATCGTCGAACTGTCATGGTTGTGAATGTTCCATAGCCAATTTTTTAGGCTGATAGAACCAGATTAGATTTAGAAACACTAACAAAGTCCATACAGTGGACCAGAATATCTCACATAGGGAAGAAACTTGACGGAAGGGTCTACATTTCAACTTACAAGCCAAAAAACATGAATATAAAGGCAAAGAGCTTTTTAAGAAAATTTTCTTGAACAAGTTACGGCCATTCAAGCCCGGTACAACAAAGAACGAAAGAGAACAGCTCAAATGGCATTTCTGACGATTTTGCAACAGAGAAACAAATTTTTTTCCCAGAAATAAAGTTAACCTGGTAATTATTCATAAATCAAAACTGATAATTGGTCACCACAGGGTGCTAAGAAAACCTACACATCATTTATTGTCTCCGTCAAATAAAAGCAGAGTAGCATGTCCAATTAACCCTCCAGTGCTGATGCTCCTGATATGATCTCAATCAGCTCTGTGGTGATAGATGCTTGACGGGTTCTGGTTCACAGAAAAATTAGAAGAAGACTGGTTAAAATGACAGACAACAAGAGCTGATCAACTATCAATAATACAATTTATCCTCATAATTAAACAATCATCTGTGTAAACAAAGTATGCATCTATCAGAGCTTGGCAGTGCAAATGCGTGTGTGATAGAGACAGGGTGAAGAGTAAGACCTGTTGTAAGTAAGAGTGAGACGATCAAGCATGTCACCAGCATTTCTGCTGGAACTATCCATGGCAGACATTCTTGCTCCTTGCTCACTAGTAGCGTTCTCTAGAACTGCATTGTACATCATCTGGAAAAGACAGATTGCCATTTACCCAATTTTAGAACATCATATTCATCACCTTGAAAGAAATCAATTTATTAGCAGTCAATATAATTATCTGAAGACTGATTTCATTCTCCCACTACCAAATCAGTACTATTTAGAAGTCGTGAAGATTAAACAACAAGCTTATCAGAGGATTCTAACACTAAAAAGGCGAAACTTACGCATGAGAACTGAAATTCAGTTAGGTTCTGAAGAACTTCACCCTTTGTCTCAGCACCTTCAATTTCATATAAATCCAAATCTCCAAGCTTTCCACCAGATTCAGCTTCCCTCTCCACAACCTACATTAAACCACAAAGGACTTGTTCCAAGAAACAGACATTCACAATAGAAAGAAACATAGTGAACAACAAGATCTTTCAGTTCAGTCACCTCAGGAGATAGTACAGTGGACACTGTTGGCAAAAATGAGACAACTGACTGGAATTTATTATAAACAATCCTCAGTGCATCAAATTCAACATTCTTCAAGATGTCATCTGCCATCACAGAAACCTACAAGAGGAATGGCATAAATCAGTAGAAGGAAAAGGTTATAGAAATCAATATAAATAGTTGTTGCTATATTTTTCAGTGCATAAGTATTGCAGACACTATTAGATTTTCAATTAATCCACAGAAATTTAAAGTTGCAACAATGCAATCAAACTATTTGCTTGTTTTTTGAAGAAAAGGCAAGTTTGTTTTTACAAGAGTAAAGCAAACAAAAATGTAGATCTGCCAAAGTTGACATTCTGGAAAACAAAAATAAAGAAGAGTGAGACAGCTTTCAAATGTCTACTATTTCTGTAACAAAATGCAACACATAAATTATATCACAGATTCATGAATAGATCTAACAAAAAAAATGTGAGCCTATACTACATGGACTCAGCTAATGATCTGGTTAAATTAAAGTGTGTGCAAGTATCCTAAAAAAAGGCGGTGTGCAAGTATCCTAAAAAAAGGCGGTGTGCAAGTATCCGATACAGGTACATGCAATGTTTGTGCTTAAGCTCCGATAAATGTACATCCAGTCTCTTGCTAATTTGCCTGTATTTTCAATATCATGCACAAAGTACCATCACCCATGTCACACCAGTGACAAGGCTACACTAAGGTAAATGAAAAATCCATGTACCAGAGAGTGAGCCTACAGCAGCATCACCTTCAGCAAATAGTTGGCAACAATAAAAAAAAAATAGTGGGTGTGCTTCACACAAAGTAGTAACAAAGAAGATGTAAGGCATCATAACCTGTGTGTAGTTAAGAGGATTTTTCTGCAACTCAGTCATGACCAGCTCAATGTCCTTTTTCGAATCTCGCACCAGCTGAGCCTTTGCCTTTTCCCCCAAGACAACATACTTATTTTCCTTATCAGGACCTAGCAATTACAAATAAAGCAATAATGAACGAATTCCTCAAGAATAGATATACTTAATATTAAACAATCTTGCATTATACCAGAATTCAACTTATGCATAGCCCTGCTTATCTTGACAGATGTAGAATTGATTCCACCACAAAGACCTTTGTCTGCGGAAATGGTAACAATAACATTCTTCTTGACATCAATACCTGAAGCAAACATTACAGATGTTACCAGCCAAATATTGAAATCTAATTGACTGATTAAAGTTGACTGCATCAAATTACATACTCCGGTGCAACTAAAGGTATCTCACAAAGTCTCATCAACGACACATTTCCACAAGATAATTATTCAGTTGTTGCATCAAATACATAGAACATTGACATTGGACTGCAAATCAAGAGGCAGAGAGAGGCAAACAATTTCATTTAATCATTTTCCCACATTTATCAAGTATGACAACTCAAAATATTCTGGGAATAGCATTCTCATAATATGATCCATCCCTATCCTTCCACCACTTTCTCTCACTAACTGATTCAAGAATTTGGTTAGATCCAAAAAATCTAATCATGAACTTACTAGGAGTGTCACCAAGAAGGGCAGTAAACGGCTGCCATAGGCCACGTGAATTTTCAGCTCTAGTTTGAATAGCTCTGAGCTTTGAAGCAGCAACCATCTTCATAGCCTTTGTAATCTTCTGAATATTTTTGACACTCTTCATCCGGTTTCTGACTGCCCAAGGGAATGCACAATGTAAACACTTAGTGTAGCAACAAGAAAATTGGTGGAGAAGATCACGAGAATATATGAGAGGCAAAAGAAAATGGGGTGCATCAAACGATTACGGCTAACTCTTACCAACTTGAGTTGAAATACATCGAACTCCTGACAAGACTGGTTCCCTGCATATAAAGGTAGGTCATTAAAAAGGTAGAAACACTACAAAATAGAACATGATTTTTTTGAAAAACAGGACAGGCTAATGGATAATAATATATTAATATAAGCCAAGATGCTGAGCATGAGCCTGTTATAAATGCAGATAGGGAGATCATCAATCTCCTGTTGAACATACAGGCCCATGGAACAAACTTCACGTCAGTGCAGAAACCCCCGTAATCCATCCAAAAGAAATCACAATTTATAGATATTAGTTGAACTTCATCTATTTCTACAATTGTTCTCGCTACAACTTCTGTTCCAAAAACCTCTGAACTCTGTACTTCTTCCAAGTTCCAAAATCACTATCCAAGCTCAGATCATGTCAATTACAAATCTATATAGGGTCGAAATTTAAAGCAACCTATTACTTTCTGCCCAAATAACTAGTAATATTGACTTAATCTGAGAAAAAAATATACACATTCAATTATTACAAATTTATAATCATTTCACCAACAGATCAAAATCCAGTGGACTTCATACAAGCTTTAACAACATAAACCATCAATTTTTAGGATTTTGAACTGCAGACCACTTTGGGAAGAAAAGGAGAAGCAGCAACAATGTTTTAGTGTTTGTCCTGCTTATAGATTGAATAAAAAGCAAGCTACCTCCTTTAACTGAAGAGAAAAGGAGAAATTCCCCCTTGTCAAAGATAACAACACGAATGTTTTTTTTTTATAAGAAGATAACAACACGAATGTTACTAATTCCTCAAACCAAATTACTTCACCATCTGAATAATAAACCTCATAGAGATATAAAAATTGTTATCCAAAAATCATGACGTGATTTCAACCCTAAATTGCTAACTGAGGCTTCGTCATTGATAAATGTGCTCTTGTACAAAACAAAGCAATTGCCATCTAGTGGTGGCCTAGCGATTGAAGAGTCAAAATGGCATCCTTGGGGAACCAAGGTTCAAATTCCGCCGGATGTAACCGCAAAACGAGCGCAGGCACCACCATTACAACAAAACAAAACAAAAAATAGAGAAATCAATCAATTCATTTCCCCTCAGTCCTAAATTATCTGGGATCAACTCTACGAATCACTAATATACATTCCACATCTAATCAGAATAAAAACGACAGAGCCAGATTGACTTAACGAGATAGCTACAAAAAGCAATTCGAGCCATTACTGACAAGAGATTCGATGCACACAATAACAAAAATCATGATAAAAATGTAGGATTAGAAGAAAACTAACTCAGAAGGAATGATTGAAGAACGAAAAACAGTGGCAGGATTGGGAGAAATCAATGGTGTGGCAAAACGCCTTCCCTCACGCCTCAACGCAGCCATGGCCATTGTTGATCCGATTCGATCTGATCGGCACCTTCCTCCTCCGGCTTATCCTCTTCGCAGATCGACAAATTTACGCTAGGGTTTACAGTCGCTTGAAATGTCAGCTGTGACACAGTAAGGATCCGAGTCGCTGCCCCGAAAATGTTTTAAAGCTGATGTAATGCGGCGTCGTTTGTTTTCCGCTACGAATGGGTCAAGTTATTAAAGTACCTGCCCGATTTAGCTTCATACGAAATTTTTAAGAGAAAAACATAAACGAATTTTTAATATTTAAGATCTTAAACATATTTATTTGGAAAAAAAATAAATTTTAGTTATTTATCAATCTTAAATAAATATGTTGTAATATTTATATTTCCTTAGTTATAAAAAAATTAATGTTTATATATTTACTTATCATCTTAAATAAATAAATAACTTGTATCGAAAAAGTTTGTCTTTTTTATAAATACTAAAAAAGGGGAAGCATGTGTTCCGCACGGCCAGTCAGTATTATTTGAAAAGTAAAATTTTAAATTTAGCAAACATAAAAATCATACTTGTATATTATCGATATAGTTCGCATAATTGCGTTCTATAGAAAATTTTATGTTTTTTATGGCTATTAATATGTATATTTCAATATACTTATACAAAAAAATCAATTGTATAAGTGTATATTTGGTATCAGTGTACAAATAAGAAAGTATTGTTTTGTATAATTTGTGTTTGTATAAAGCGAGAAAGAGAGAAAGGCAAAAGAGATCTGGGCAGGTGAAAATTTGAATTGTATAATTATAAGTGTATAAGATGAAAAGATATGTATTTGTATTTGTATATACAGTTTTCTCTCGCTTTATACAAACGCAAACACAATTTATACATTTGTGTTTGTATAAAGTAAGAGAGACAAGAGAGAGTGTGGCGAGCGAGATTAGGAGAGTGGCGAGCAAGATGGAAAGAGAGGCGAAAGAAAATATACGTATTTGTATTTGAATAAACAGTTTTCTCTCACTTTCTACAAATTACAAACATAATTTATATATTTGTGTTTGCATAAAGTGAGAGATGCGAGAAAGAGAGTGGCGAGCGAGATATCCGGGGAGAGGCGAATGACAAAGTGTTTGCTACGGATTAGAATTAAATGAAACTGTGATTATAACATTTAATCTTAATTAATAATTTGTTGTTTTATACCATTTTCCCTTATTTGACATTCAAACATTTTATTCGTGATATTTTTTATTTTTAAAACACAATAATATTTATTTATTTTCTACTAATATAATAATATCAACTACCTACTTAACATTAGCAATCAAAGGGGATTTATGAATAAAAAGATTGAGATATAATAAGCAAATGTATTTCTTAGTTAATAATAATAAACTATGATAGAATTTTAGACAATTAAATCAAAAGTTTAAATTTAAATCATAGGCGTATTTTCTACATTTTAAGTAGTACTTATTTAGTATGATTTTTTGATAATGTAAATTTAAAACATGCATAATTAATATAGGTATAAATTATTTAAAAAATATATTTATTATTTTATATAAGATAGAAGATGAAATAATTTAAAAATAAATTTTCTTAATTAATATTTATTTAAAATTACATAGATAGCATATCAAGTTTTTTAAATTTTTTCTTATCATATTTTATCCTCAACATTAATGACTTATTTCTAATTAATTTTTAAAACGTATAATTATGTCAATTAATATAAATATTGTGGTAAAACAGTTATATTAATTAAAATTTGAAAGACATACAAAATATAAAATAAACAAATGAAAGAAATTGCATATTCATTGGGTCCGGGAAGGTAAATGCACAATATAGCCCCAATATTTTTTGCTATGTAAATATGTATAAGCAATACAATTGCAAGTTAATAGAAGTAGACCCAATTTTGTTTGAAATCTGGATAAGTAAGCAAGCATGTGAACAAAATATTACTTGCTTATTCACATTTCTTATATAGTAATAATAATGAAAGATTTATACTTATATTACTTTTGAATTTTTGGACTTAATAAATTGAAGAAAGAAATCAAACTCCAATTGATACTCTTAACTTAGAATGCAAATTTATTAACATAACACATAAGAAATGTCATTTTATAAAAATAAATTAAAAACAAAATTATGTCACACAAATTGAATATATGAAGTGTGATACTGTTGAGTCTGTTTGAAATTTTTTACTTTCATTTTTACCTTTGTTTTATGTGTTATGTTACTAAACTTACATTTTGAATACTCTGTTTTGTCCTACTTAACTTAAACTCTTTAGATTCTAAGGTATGTTTTCAAACTCCATTATATCGATAACTCCAATTTGTATCATTAATTAATACAAGTAGTCTGCAAACAATATGCACTATGACACAACTCTTTTAATATGTCATGTTAATTTATTTATCACTATGTAAATGAAAAAGAAAGAAGGATGATCTCTAGTATGATCTCATCATAATTGAACATTGTTACAAGTCATTTCATATATTCTTAATTACTTAAAATTTGGTGTCATCATACATATCATTAATGGTCATGATGTGAGACACAAGTACATTTTTAGATTTCAAACATCTCCCCGAACAAAGTTCACCCCAACATAAATCTCAAGTGGTTCTCGGAGATAGAACACCCCTCTGCATCCTTATCTGGACCGCTCTTTATCAAATTTTCATAGTGTGTCTTAGTAGCTTAGTTCCTTTGTAGTTATTGTAATTTTGAATATTACCTTTGCTTTTATACAACAAAATTATTGTACTCCATGTTCACTCTTTTGGAATTCCAACAATCTGACAAAAAAAATAATAAACTCAATTAGTCACTTCAAGACTACTTCGAATGTGTTCTTCAAAATTTCATCGGCATATCAAATAGTCCGATCCCTCTTCTCTTCAATTTCTTCGAAATTGCCTCCTTAAGTTTCACTCACATTATATATATACCCTAGTCGAAAATTGCACGACTCTCGAGTTGCTCTAACTATTCCATCACAATACTCATGTGTCTCCCCATTTAAGAGATATGTTCATCATCATTGTCTTATGTGTGTCTATTTTATTAATATTTTTTTCGTCACGAATACATTGACGGAATTTGCGTCACAAATTCTTATTTCTCTCCTCGACGAGCATATACAAGTTTTGTCTTGCCAAAACCTTTTTTTACTTAATTAACTCTTTACTTTTTTGTATTATTTGTATAGATCTATATTTAGGTAATTAGTTCCAGTATAATGTATATGTATATCAATTGAAAATTGTTCATCACATACCTCGTTACTATTTTATTTTGTTTTCCAACCTAGAATACATTTTATTTTGTTGAAATATCTTATTTGAAACAAAACTTTATACGTTTTCAAATAATTAATGTTGAATTCTTTTCTAATGACGTTTTCAAATAATTTTGTTGAATCTTTTTATCTTGAATCCAAACTTTTCAAAATTTTATGTTCAAAATAAAGTACAACATAGAATAACCGAGGAGTGATATTATTTTGTTTGGTATCCGATATCGAATAGTCATTTATTAAATTAGCTATTCTATTTTTTAAAATATGAAATAATTAATTTCATTATTTTAGAATATTTCAAATAGGCGATAAATTATTTAGGAGTTGGTGTTTGGAATAAATTTTTTAATTGTGATTCTAATCGAATTCGGTTTTGTACTAAATTTCTTTATCCTAATCCGAGTCAAATTTTATTTTGTAGTGTTATAAAAACGATTGCTCCATCAAAATTTTCTTATAGTGAAAATTTAAAAGTGATCGAGTAAAAATCTTGCCTCTTATTTTTTTATTTTTTTTTGGGTATTGAATTTTTCGTTTATAAACTATACAACCATGTTTTGGTCATGGCTGTTGGAGACTGTTCTCAACAAGTTACCATTGCCGTTTGCTGCCAAACAGCCCCTAACAGACCAACCTAAACCTACTTCTCTTTCTTTGTCGTCGGAGAAAAGATGCTTCTACGAGGTCCTCAGCGTGAACTGTGACTGCACCGCCGACGAGATCAGGTCGGCTTACAGGAAGCTAGCACTGCAACGCCATCCTGACAAGCTTGTCCGATCCGGCGTGCCGGAATTGGAAGCAACCGCTATATTTCAGGAGCTCGTGAACGCTTACGACGTTCTCTCAGACGCGCAGGGGCGTGCTTTGTACGATTCGCAGCGCTCTGCCTATCAGATACTCTTCTCCAATTCCGATCCAAAGAATTCGTCTAATTACTCTGGTTCCGTCCCCGATCTGTCCTCCTTTTCAAATTCAGTGTATTCTGGATATTCCGATGAAAGGAAAGGATTCTACAAGGTGTATGGTGATCTCTTTGAGAAAATCTACCAACATGAGTTGAATTTGGCAAGGAAGTTAGGTACAAATTTGCCAGAAGAAGCTCCTATTATGGGAAATATGCAGAGTCCTTATGCTCAGGTTACAGCATTCTATAACTATTGGTTAGGATTCGCTACTGTGAATGATTTTTGTCAGTCAGATCTGTACAAATCGACTTTGGCATCGGACAGAAATTCCAGACGGATGATGGAGGATATGAACAATAAGCTGAGGAAAAAGGCGAAAAGGGATTACAATGTGACTGTTAGAGGATTAGCGGAGTTTGTTAGAAGGAGAGATAAGAGAGTGATTGAGATGCAGATTAAGTGGAATGAGGAATTGGAGAAGAAAAATGAAGAAGGACGCAAGAGAATGGAGGAGTTGGTAAGAGAGAAGGCTGAGAGAGCAAGAAATTATGTAGAGCCTGAGTGGTCGAGAACAGAGGAATTACAAGATGGAGTAATCGAAGAGGAGGAGGAGGACGACGAAGAAGAAGAAGAAGAGGAGGAATTGTATTGTGTGGTGTGTGGGAAGAAGTTCAAGAGTGAGAAACAATGGAGAAATCACGAGCAGTCCAAGAAGCACAAGGAAAATGAGAAAATGGCAGCTTTGAGATGAGGAAGATGATGATTGGCGGAGCAAGTAGCTTTGAGATGAGGAAGATGATGATTGGCGGAGCAAGTAGCATGCGAAATCCACTAATAATGAGATTATAATTTTTTTGTTTTTGTCCATTTTATTTCTAGATCTCTTTTCGTTTGAATTTATGTGGCATTTCTCGGATTGATATTCACAAAGATTATATATTTTAAAAATATTTTAAATTGTTTAACTTATAATACTTTTTACTTAGTTTATAAATATATAAATTTTATTTAAATTTTTTTAAAGATTTGATGAGTAAATTTTCGATCAAACTCAAATTGTTTTACTTTTCAAAAAATAAAAAATATCAAATAAATTTTGGCCTTACATAAATAATAATGATGTTTTTTATTTGAAACATCCTTTGTTTCTTTTGTGACTAATACTATGTTGTGAAAATTAAAATATCATTAAAACTATTTTTAAAATTAATTAATAATAAATAGGGAAAATACATAAAAAAAATTTAAATTTATTCACAAAATTGACTTTAGCACTGTAATTTTACAAGTGTTTAAACATCTTCTTAGAGAATTTTCAGGTGAATTAAATAACACCTTATACATACAATACCAATTTCGTGGTTGGGAGGTGATGTACACTCGCGCCACATTAGCACAACCTTAGTGACACGTTGACAACACGTCATATGGTGAATAAAATTAATTTTCATTTCTTTTTCTCATTTTCCATGTCATTTTTTGTTTTTAGTTTTATTTTTTTTAAAAAACTTTTTCCATATATTTTGTTCTCTTTTCCACTGTGTACTCATTTTCTTCTTCGTTCCATCTTCTCCCTTACAAGCCTGGGATTGAAAACCAACACACACAATATATTTCTAATGATTTGATAAATATTGTGTGTCAACGGAGAAACAGAGCGATACATATATTAACATCATTGATGCTGGAGTTGTCAACGACAATTGTCGTCACTGCTTCAATGGCAATTGCCGGTCGTCTTTGTTATATTAGGCTCAAGATTGACCGATCTAAATAATTTCAGACCATTTATCGTGGTTGATGAAAAAATAAGAACACATTAAAAGAAAAAATAGGAAAAATGGAAGAAAGTCGACGAAACAAGTATGACCTGCATTTTGTCTAGATCGCCGGCGAAGTGGATTTTTTTTTACGAGATCGGATAATTTCATGACACCTGATCTCTTATGGAGCAGTGATCAACGGGAAATAAAGGGTGGCGGTGATGTCATTCACAATTGAGCAACATTGAATTTGTTGGCCCATTTTGCCATCAAGAATTTTTTCCGTTTAGGGAATATAGACAGAAAACAATTTGATAGAGAGGATATGAATAGGGAGCAGTTGAAAAATACAACATGGGACCCACTTTTTCTTTTCTTTCACGCGCCGAAAGTTTTTTAATTTGCTACATCAGCCGCTAAGGTGAAATTTAATTCACTTACAAGTAGTTTAAGCAGGTATATAAATACACGTAAAGTTATACTATTAAAGTAAGTGTGGTAACAAGTTTAAGGGAGATTTTATGTATTTTCTCTAACAAATTATGTCGTAAGAAATGAATATATGAACTGCTAATTGTTATCTAATATATTTGAAATTGTGTTAATTTTTCACTTCCACATTTACAAAATGTGTCACATTATTAAATTTATATTTCAAGTACTTTAGTCTAGCTTAATCTCATATTTATTTTTAAAATAAAAATTTAGGGTATGTTTTCAAACTTTCAATCTATGATCTTCATTGTATATTTAGTCAATCAGTATTGTATCACACGCAAACTATTTAAGTTACTACACCTTTTTGAATGTGGTGTGTCATTTCGTCTATTACTATGACAATTAAAGACAAATTAAGGGTTAATCTTTGGTGTAATTATATTATATTAAAAAGTGTTGGAATTACTCGATATTTTCTATTTGAGCCTTATGAGACGTCCCGCCACAATGCCAGCTGAATTTGCGTCCGTGACACTTAGCTCTATAGTATATGTCATTAGCGGTTTTAATATAAGCCACAAGTACATCTCTAAACTCCAAACATTTCCATGAAACCTCTTTAGCAACTTCATGTTGTTAAGACTAAAATATAAGAAATGTCATTTTATAATAATAAATTAATCTCTTATGTGGTTTGCGAGCTATTGCATAGTATAGGAGAGGAATTTTTATCCGTGTGCGCATCCAAAGAGGAGCGGCTGTGAATTTTCCTTGTCATAAAAAAAAATAATGCCAGACATATTATGATATTAAATATATTTAGTGTTAATTGATATTCGGTTTGTTTTGAAAAAAATTACCTTAGATTATAGAGTCAACATAATTGAAACTTTTCTTTTTGGTATAACATGTGTGTCGACCTTCACTTCTACCTTTATTTTTTGTGTTATGTTACTAAATTTACATTTTAAGTACTTTATTTTAGTCTGACTTGACTTAATTTTTAGATTCTAAGGTATGTTTTAAAGCTCTCATTATATTGTTAACTCCAATTTGTATCACTAATTAATACTATATCATCTGCAAACAATATGCACTATGACACATCTCTTTAAATATGTCGCGTTAATTTATCTATCACTAATATAAATGAAAACGGATGAAGGGTTGATTTCTTGTGTAACCCCATCATAATTATTAAAAATTATTACAAGTCACACTAGTTATTCTTAATTATTAGAAACTTAGGTCATCGTACACATCATTAATAATCTTAATGTGAGACATAAGTACAGTTCTAGATTCCAAACATTTTTTTGAAACCTCTTTAGAAATTTTATTATATGCCCCTTTGAGGCCATTAGCACTATGCATACGTCCTTCTCCTTTTGTATCTCTTTTATGCTTCAACTTTTTTCTTGTAAGTTGAATGATTTTTTGTAGTTGATCGCTCCCAATATATGTCTTAATTGATTCTTGAAAATAGAACACCCCTCCTTATCCTTATCTGGATTAAACTTATCAAACTTTTTTTCAATATGTCTTAGTAGCTTAATTCCTTTTGTAGTTATGGTAATTTTAAATTGTACCTTTGTTTTGCAATGAAATCATTATACTCCATCTCCACTCCAACAATTTTACAAAAAACAAACTTAATTAGTCGCTTTTAAATCACTCTGATGGCTCTTCTCTTCATCTTCCTTTAAATTGCCTTATCAACTTTCTCTCCCACTATGCACCTACCATAGACAAAATTTTAGGACTCTCAGATTGCTTTAACTCTTCCGATCACAATATTCATGTCTTTTTCCTCATTCAAGAGTTTGTGAAAATATTTCCATTGTCTTTCTCTTATGTGTGTCTATTTTATCAATATTTTTTCTTCACATGTTAAATGTACTTTACTTAATTCATATGACAGATCTTTATTGCCGTCACCTTAACAAACCCTATTCAACTTTTTTCCAACAATACCTTTATTTACTTAATTCTTTTACCTCTTTGTATTATTTCTATGTACACGCTTTATGTTCAGGTAATTAATTGTAATATGTGCTTACTAATCGAAAATGATTCATAACATAACCCTTCATGAATTATTATCAAGTTTTCCACCTAGGCATTACATTTTATTTGAAGCATAATTTCATATAAAGGATGTTTTTTAAAATTATTTATGTTTGAATTTTTTTCAAAGAACGTTTTCAAATGATTTTGTTGAAACTTTTAATCTAGATACCAATCATTTCAAAATTGTTGCAAAAATAGAATGACCCAGAAGTTATATTATTTATAAGTAAATTGTCACTGAACAAAAACTCATCCCTCTCAATTGAACTTCTTTTTGCTACATTACTCATTAATGGAATTTTTTCGTTTGCCTAATATATATACCATGTTTTAGAGTCCGTTCTAAACACGGCACCATTACCCTTTCCAGCCAAACAGCCCCTAAGTGACTTTCCTATTTTTTCCCATCGAAAAACCCTAAAAATCCCCAAACAAGAGGAAAGAAACCTAATCTTTCTTCCCGGCGATTATGGCGTCGTCGTCGGAGAAACGGTGCCTATACGAGGTCCTAGGCGTGAGCCGTGACTGCACCGCCGATGAGATCAGGTCCGCTTACAGAAAGCTCGCGCTGCAACGCCACCCTGACAAGCTGGTTCGATCCGGCGTGCCGGAATCCGAAGCAACAGCTGCATTCCAGGAGCTTGTGAATGCATACGAAGTTTTGTCGGACGCACGGGAGCGTGCTTGGTACGATTCACACCGTTCTCAGATACTCTTCTCTAATTCCGGTCCAGGGAATTCGTCTAACTCTGGTTCTGTCCCCGACCTGTTCTCCTTCTTTTCAAATTCAGTGTATTCTGGATATTCAGATAAAGGGAAGGGATTTTACAAGGTGTATGGTGATCTCTTCGAGAAAATCTACCAACACGATTTGAATTTCGCGAGGAAGTTAGGTACAGATTTGCCAAAAGAAGCTCCTCTCATGGGAAATTTGGAGAGTCCTTATGCTCAGGTGACTGCATTCTATAGTTATTGGTTAGGATTCGTTACTGTGATGGACTTTTGTTGGGCAGATCAGTATGATGTGATGGCGGGACCTAATAGAAAGTCGAGGAGGGTGATGGAGGATGAGAACAAGAAGCTGAGGAAAAAGGCGCGAAGGGAATACAATGAGACTGTTAGAGGATTAGCAGAGTTTGTGAAAAAGAGAGATAAGAGAGTGATTGACATGCAGATGAAGAGGAACGAGGAAATGGAGAAGAAAAAGGAAGAGGAACGCAAGAGAAAGAAGGAACTGGAGAGAGAGAAGGCTGAGAGAGCAAGAAATTACGTTGAGCCTGAGTGGACGAAAGCAGAGGAGTTAGAAGATGATGGGATTGAGGAGGAATCGGATGAGGACGAGAAAAAGAAGGCAGATGAGAATGAATTATACTGTGTGGTCTGTTCGAAGAAGTTCAAGAGCGATAAACAGTGGAAAAATCATGAGCAGTCCAAGAAGCATAAGGAGAAGGTGGCAGCTTTGAGAGAAGCTTTTGATGAGGAAGATGATGAATACAATGAGGTGGTGGAGGATGGAGAAAGTGAGGAACAGAATGTAGCTGATGCTGATAGAACAACTGATTTATCTGCTGCTGATGGTGTGGATGAGTTAGCAGAGCATTTAGAAGGTAGTACACGAATTCAAGAAGATGAGCTCGAGGACGATGAGGTTCAGAGCAGCGATGAAGATGAAACCACTAATTATCAAAGTGCCAGTGATTTAAAGGGGGTGGCTGATGAACTTGGATTAGATGATGATGAAGCTAGTGTACTTGAAGCTATGATATCTGGCCGCAAAAGTAGGAAGAATGCAGTTCCAGGCCGTAGTCGTCAAACTTCAGCAAAGAATGAAGCTAGTAATGATGAAATGGACTTCATGGAATATAATAATCTTAGAAGTACTAGGAGAAATAGGGGTGGAAGGAAACAAAGAAACAGGAAACCACAAGAAGAAGAAGAAGCCGGAGGAGGAGACGTAGGATCTCATGTGACTGAAGTTGATACTGGCGTCGAGGTAAATAGTACAAAAAATGAAAGCTCAGCTTGCCAGGGGCTGTCATCCCAGTCTTCAGCAGAAACTGCGAATGATCACAAAGGAGATGATGTTTTAGGAAACAGTGAAAAAGTTCCAAGTCAAGATACAAACAAGAAAACTACCACAAAGAAAGACAAAAACAACAAATCAAAAGATACAACCAAAGATGCACCCAAAGGAAGGAAACAAAAGGTACTCAAATAAGATAATCCTGTCTAGTTTGATGTCAATCTCTTTTTCGTATCCACACTCTCCGATAATTTTTGAGAATTTACAACTCCATTTCCACAGTTATCGACTCCTCCTGTTTCAAGTGAATCTTTTAAGAACCTTATATTAGTTTTGTTGTGATGTGGTTGTGAATGAAACCAAGCTTTGGATTTATTTGTTGTAACACAGTTTCATTTGAATTCAGGGAAAATCAAAATCTTCTAGCAACTTGTGTGATACATGTGGGGAAGAGTTCGATTCCAGGTCTGGGATGCAGGCTCAGTCATGAATCTTTATTTTGATTAATGAGTTTATATTTCCTCTTGTCCATATCTAATAATCTGCTTCTCCCCACAGGAATCAATTACACAAGCATCTAGGATCAACAGGGCATGCTAAACTAAAATCGCGGTGATATTGTTCAAGTTGATTGCTGGATGGTTGGGGTGGATTATTTGTTCCTTATTCTTTATGGTTTATAGATCATTGTGTACTATTTAGTAATCATCTCAAATGAGTTGAAAAAACCAAAGAATTTTGTATCTTGACAGTAGATTACACTTAATTGATGGGTCTTAATACCTGGGCTCAAATTTTTTCATTTTTCCTTCAATTCAACTGTATGCTCAAAATTCTTGATTTGAACCAGTAGAATAAGAATTCATATTCAACAGGATCATTTCCGTTATGGTTAAATTGAGGCCTTTAGTAGTCCGTCTTCATTTAGAAACTATTTAGCTCTGATGATTTGAAAAAAAAAGAACTAAAAAATAATGCAACTGTGACATAATTGAATACCAAAAACTGTCGTTTTGAACAACTGCACTTACAAGTTTCTAAACAACACAATCACGCACATTCATTCACAAATACTGGGATCAATTACTAACTGCCAAATTCAATGGACATGATCGGAGTAGTTTGTGGGCAAAATACATTTCACTGCTAAGCATAAGGAGGAATCAGAACAATTTACACACACAAATTTACGTTGATCGAACAAGTTATATACACCCCTGACCCAATGGGAAGAAGATGCTTCTGCAAAAAATATGGCACAAAAACATTTCTGTTGCATATGTTGCTAGGCATAGTAATCACATAATTGTCTAGCAGCTACTCTACTGCACTTTGAATTTGCAACTGTACAAACAAACAAGCAGGATAGGGCAGTCACAATGCTCTGCTAGCTGCTTCTTGTATGTAAGTGGTGGCTTCCTCTTCTGATAGCTGCTTCCCTTCTACCAAACCTCTAATCAGAGTATTGGCATATTCTTTAGATGGTTTGCACATACCTACTTTACCCGATTTGAAGTTATCAACATCTGACAGTCGGCATCTGATAGAGAAGCAGAGAAGTGATGGATGAGATTCAGTTGGACAAGAAAATACATAAACGAAAGAGCATACAAAATTAAAGGCAACATGCTTACGTCATTGTCAAAATAGGAATACCATTCTCCTTTCCCAGGTAAAGCACATTATGGTACCAGCCATTCTACATGAAAGTCAAACAAAATCATACAATGAGAACAATCATCTAGCTCAGAGTTATGTCAAGACCAGACCAGACCAGACGTCTGGGGCAGGGGTAAGAATGAACACCACTAGGATAGGATAAAAACTATTCTGTCCTGTTACTAAGATTCTTACATTCTTTTTTAAAGCAATACTCGTCATCTTTTACTATCAACAATCAACTACCTCAATCCTAAATCAGCTGGGGTAGACAATATGCGTCATTTATATCCATTCTGCTCCATTGGTTTCATTTCATTTCAATAGTAAATAAGTTGTTCGGCAAATTTGGGGTTCACTAAATTTCACACTGAAAAACTAAAAAAGAATGGAACTTATCAAACTGTTCAACACCCCCAGACAGTAAACACAGGCTCAGATTTAGCTCAGGTAAAGGATTTTGTTTATTAAGAAAATGGAAAAATAAATAGAAAAAAAGGTGTTGCAAGTTATTAGAGGCTCGAAATTTCTTGGCAGAGGTAACAAACTCAAGATACAAGGAGAAACTTATGTTTGCAGTTTTTAACAAAATAACGGACATTTGGAGTGCATAAATTTATCTTTACATGGGATTTTTTTTTGGCATCATCACTTAACTTAACCCAAGATATAGTATTCTTGTTGACAACTTAATAGTTGAGAGATGCTAACACAATTTAAAGTCCGTGATGAGATTGGCCACCTATTGAGCTTATCTGGGGGCAAATTCATGGTTTCCTTCCTAGGATTTACTAGTCTTCGGATGATCATCCCTGAGAACTGATGATTCTATTATTTCTATATTGCTTGGCTAATTATGATTCAACAGATCAACAAGGTCATATCTTCCCCATCTCTCCCATATAAGTCCTTTCAGTTCCTTTTTGATGAGGTGAATAGTTCAATTAATTTTTGAAATGGTTTTCTTCAGTCGAGGGTCTATCGGAAACAACCTATCTTCCTTACAAGGTAGGGTAAAATCCGCATACACTCTATCATCCCCATATCCCACTTGTGGGATCACTATCGATAAGTTGTTATTGTACGAAATCTCACCCTTATCCGTACATAATTAATTCATTAATACAGGTGTAACGCTGACGGATGCCAGGGAGAGAACATCCTCATGAATTACATACTAAGGGGATTCATCAATACTTCAACTATATTTAGCTAGCTGTCAAGTGCCAACCAACCACAATCTTCTTCCGATATACTTATCCTTCACGGTCAGGATAACATTTTCTATCCATCACAGCCTTGAGTTTTATTAGTGACTAGCAGAAAATATATGGTTATATCTTATGCTACCAATGTTTTTATGCCCATTTGATCTTAGTTTTTGAACCATTAATACGGGAGTGAAGAGAATAATACTCATGAGAACAATACAGAGTGCATAAAATCACACCTTGACAGCCTCCGCTGGAACACATTTTCTTTCTTCAATAGATTGTAAGTCAGTCATGTCAAACAAAGGGTAATTCATGTCAAAGCTCGAAGTATTCTCTTGAAGTAAAACATCATTAAATTGCTCAAGCCTGTAAAAAGAAAAAAAGAATATTAAGTTATAATTCTAAATCACCAAGAGTCGAAGGTCTTTATTAGAAAATGCCAACAAAATGACAAACTCCTAATTACCATGAAAGAAGAAACATTTCAGATAAAGGAAAGAATGACATACGTTATCCTATACAGGCACATGTAAGCTTTTTCATCACTGTTGCTTTCAGGGTGAAGAAAAGCAACCCCACCCGGACCCCAGGTAGCTGTATGCTCACAAGCAAAGAATAGGCGATGGGGAAAAGATTCCCATTTGATCTCCTTTGGCTTGCTTTTATCCAACGAACCAATACATGGCTTTCGCATGCCTTCCACCTGGAATGCATACAAAGAACGTAGAGACACACCGAAAGGTCAATACTCTTTACCCTTTCATCAGCACCAATCTCATCTTAACATTAAATTAGTTTCTTATCATAAGATGCCTGACCAACTGAGTCATTAAAGTTTTGCGAAATCATTATCACCCAAATATGTAAAACCATTTCAAGAAGGCAATAAACATGGCAAACGTTCAACACTATTATCTAGTAAGATTTTTTTTTTTTTTTTATGATAAGAGAAACCCGCAGCCACTACCCTTTGGGTGTGCACAGGGTAAAACCTCCGCTCCTATGCAATAGCTCGCAAACCACATAGGAGAGGTAACCCGCTCTAAGCAAGCCCGTTGCGACGAGCTCGACCCCAAAGACAAACCCCTTGCCTTCGCTCGGGCAAGGGGTTTCGAACTTGAGACGTCCCAAGCCCAAACCACTTATCTAGTAAGAAATATTCTCACACCATTCAGTTCTTATTGCACTAGGACACTGTTTCATTTTTTAAAAAAAAATCAGTAACTTTGTATCATATCAAGTATCAAACAATACTTGGGTACTGAAACCATATTTACAATAGAGCTCTAGTGTCTTCCCTCGCTAGCTATAAGAACTTAGAACATCTATGATAGACACAAACACTGTATCATTAGAGTAAATCTGACTACACAAAAAACATAGCAGTAAGATGAAGTTGAACTTGATCTTCAGCACATTATTATCTAAGCTATCAAAAAATCTGGAATTCCTCTCCTACCAAATTGTCCACCAGATACAAGCTGGGCAATTCTCCATCTACTTCTATCCTTAGCATGTGAACATATTCCCTCTCAGCATTTGTTATCTTGCTCAGCATTGTCCATGCTATAACCTTAGGGGTCGTTTGATTTGAATACAAGTTATGCCGGAATAAGCCATACTGGGGATAAGTTATGTTGAGATTAGTTATACTGGAATTAATTTTTATTGCTTGTTTGGTTTGTCATATTGAATTCATTAGATAATTTTTAATAATAAGTTGTTTGTTTACAAAAATACCCTCGACCTAATTTAGTTTGTTTTTTTTACATTGATTTAGTTATTCATTCTTAAAAACAAAATTTTCATCTTATTTAGCTTAAATATTTTTGAGTGTGCATTTCCATGATTGTGCCGTGTGTTTTTAAAATAAAACTTTCATCTTGTTTAATTTAAAAATAAAACTTTCATCTTATTTAGCTTACATAATTTTGTGTGTGCATATTCATGATTGTGCCGAGTGTTTTTAAAATTAAACTTTCATCTTATTTAACTTAATAATAATTTTTTCATCTTATTTAGATTAAATATAAAACTTTCATCTTATTTAGTTTAAAAATAAACTTCCACCTTATTTCGCTTAAAATAAAACTTCCGTTTTAAGTTTGTTAAACCAAGAGAAAATTTATTGTTAAAGTTATCTACATTTTAATTTATATATAAAATATATTTTTTAACTGAGTAATAAACTATATAATAAAAAACATGTAATTTAGTAGTGCAGTGAGCATTTTAAGAGAAATCACAATATAAATATAATAAGTAGGCAACTAAATTCAACTTATAATATATTCAAAAATAAAACTAATATTTATAAAATGTAAGTTTTTAATAGAAAAGTATATTATCATAAAAACAACGAATAATTAAGGTTGTGAAATTTATTATAAATGTTGTTCAAAATTATGTTAATATACATGAATATTAAAGTGGTGTATAAAAGAGAGTTTAAGGGAGATTATTTTTGTTGTTTTACATCCTTTATCCCAAGATAAGTTATCCGGTGATTACTATTCCACCTCCAGTGAGGAATAACATATCCAGGACTAATTGTTAATCTTAGGATAAGTTATCCCAACCTTTTCAACCAAACAACAAATTAAAGGTCACTCAAAATTTATCATGTGATTAAATCTTCTTATCTATCACACCAAACGACCCCTTTAAGGTTTAGGATGGTTCTCCACAAATGAGTTGTGTATACATAGTGCAGAATAGATCTGTTTCTTTACACAGGAAGCATCTTCAGCACGGTGTCATACCTTTGCTCATCAAGTTGTCCACTGTTAAAGTGACCTCCTTTGCTGGTAACCATACAAAAATTAATACCTTGTGTGAACTTATATCCTCCAAATCTGCTTCCATGGCCAGTTTGCTATCTGGTGGTTGAACTGATACATAATTTTATAGGCAGCATTGACCTTACTAATGCCTTGGGAGTTGCCCTGCCTTCATTAATGATCTTCACCAGCAGGAACCCCAGGAAATTGATCAAGGTTGTTGAGGAAATCAGCCACTCTTTGAACCTCCCAATCATTGAAATGTTCCATTTTTATTTTAGCAGAATACATAGATAGCACCTTAAACTTGACAAAGATTGTGATCATTAGCAGAACAACCACTCTTTGAACCTCTCAATCTTGGTATTTCTAGGACCAGATTGTTGGTCATTAATTTTCTCATTTTTATAATTTAAAACTTTTTTGTTATTTTACATCCTTTATCCCAGGATACACTATCATGTGATTACTATTCCACCTCCGGTGAGGGATAACATATCCAGGACTAATTGTTAATAGTAGGATAAGTTATCCCAACCTTTGCAACCAAACAACAAATTAAAGGTCACTTAAAATTTATCATGGGATTAAATCTTCTTATCCATCACACCAAACGACACCTTAAGGTTTAGGATGGTTCTCCACAAATGAGTTGTGTATAGATAGTTGACTGTTTCTTTACACAGGAAGCATCTTGAGCACGGTGTCATACCTCTGCTCATCCAGTTGTCCACTATTAAAGTGGCCTCCTTTGCTAGTAACCATACAAAAATTAATACCTTGTGTGAACTTCTATCCTCCAAATCTGCTTCCATGGCCAGTTGCTATCTGGTGGTTGGACTGATTCATAATTTTATAGGCAGCATTGACCTTAAAAATGCCCTGGGAGTTGCCCTGCCACCATTAATGATCTTCACCAGTTTGAACCCCAGGAAATTGATCAAGTTTGTTGAGGAAATCAGCCACTCTTTGAACCTCCCAATCATTGAAATCTTCTAGTTTTATTTTAGCAGAATACATAGATAGCACCTTAAACTTGACAAAGATTGTTGATCATTAACAGAAATCAGCCACTCTTTGAACCTCTCAATCTTGGCATTTCTAGGACCAGATTGTTGATCATTAATTTTATCATTTTTATAATTTAAAACTTTTTTTTGTCCTTCTGCTTGACAAAGGAATCTAATTCAAATCGTTCAGTAGGATTGTTTGAAAGAGAAGTTCCTTAGAGACAATTGAACAGCAAAACTGATTGAAGAACTGCAGCGCAAGATAAGAACTTGGTAGTTGGTAGTAGGCGTCCATTTTTTTTCCTGATGAAGAAGGTGGAGCGATAGCATTCATGGATTCGTACCTCCATTAAGGGTTGTTGGGTTTGAGTGGGAAATCAAAAAGATGCTTATCGTGGATGAAGTTTCCAAGGATGAGCCCAAGAAGATGTTCATTGTTGAAGAAAAATCCAAAAATTATGGTTAAGAGTGAGCCAAGTGTTACACGTATTTCATGGTTCCAGTCCAAGTCCAAGAGGAGGAAGATTGGACCCACATAGAGCCCAAGGAAGGAGCTGAAAATTCATACCAAAAGGGGGCTGATTCACACCCAATTTGAGTAAAGGATAAACGTGTTTTTTGGTTGATATTATGCCACTCTCTCCTTAATTGGTTAGGGAAGAAGTTCCGCATTATTTGACAAGCTTTCCTAGTTTAAAAGTTTATATTAGTATTCATTATTTCCATTAAAGTAAGATTCAAATCCCTGTAATTTAGGATAGTTTTCCCCTAATAAATATAGGGGTGGATTTTGTTATTTTTGGGAAGAGCATAACTATTTGAATATTATTTGAGAGGTTTTTCTTTTTTCACACATTTGTCTGGTGACTATGAAATTATCTTGCAACCTTACAAGAAAGATACTCTTTTTTTTGAGAATGGTAACAGTTAATATATCCACGGGTTTACTACATTAAAATATGTAGTCCCTTCAAAGACTCAAAAGTATTACAACTTACAACTTGAATATCTATCTGTTTACACCAAAAATAAAACAGAGCTAAGCAATTCATTTTAAACTCCTACAAGTTGCACCACTTATAATCAAAACATCTCCTATTCAATCCTCCTTGTGCCCCTCTGATCAGTTTAGTTCCATTTATACTGTAATGCTGAAATGACAGTGAATGTTCCTTATCATTTCATGTGTTGAGTTTAGTTCCTGTGCTGTCCTTCTGCAACACCAACCTATCCTTTTCCTCAGTTAGGTTGTTAAAAACTGCCATTGTACTGTAGAAAGCAGTTATACTCTCTATTGCCAACCTTGAAGCTGATTCTGGTTTGCATTAAAGGCCACAGGTTTCTAACTGCTCTCTAAACAGTGCATCCATATGGGATTGTTATGACTTATGAGTAACTTAGCTTTAGTCCATTAACTTAATTTAATAAAAATCAAAAATATTAAGTCATGAACAACTTCGCATTAATCCATTACTTTTTTAATATTGAGAACAATTAGGGTTCTTAGCTAAGTTTCTCCGACTCGAGTGTCCGATACAGATGCAATCTAGATATCAAATCCTTCGTGATCTAAATTTTAAGATTCGGGAGTACGGATCTAGATATGGATAAAAGTGTGAGGATTTGTTAAATATAATTTAATTATATAAAAATAGACCTATAAAGAATATCTAAATTATGGACAGATTATTTGGAAGGAAAGTTATGCACCATTTTATAGACCTATAAACACCGTCTAAATTATGGCAGATTATTTGGAAGGGAAGTAATGCATAAATTTCTGAGAGCAAGTTTGATTCTATAACTATTATGAAGTACAGATGCATCTCTTTATTATTAAATAGTACGTTCGAATAAGAAATCATTATATCTGTCACGGATACCTCTATTGATTTTGGTCAAAGTACCCAAATCGTTAGACCATATCCGATATGAATCCAAACTCACGACGTGTCAACATGGCTGCGGCATCCAAAGTGAAGCAACTTATGTTCTTAGCTCGATTCTTATCATGGAGTGGATGAGGAAGAGGAGGAAAGATGATTTGGGGACTTTCAAAGAATAACAAACAAGAGTGGGAAGGTGGGCACTATGTGTGTGTGTGTAAAAATAGATTATCTTTTTCAAAAGATCTTCTGATTAAGAATTACTTAGGAAGAGCCACATGCCTTTCTTTATTTGACTTCTTTGTCACAACACCCACGTGTGAGCTACCCGCTCTTAATTTTTTTAATTGTTGCTCCATGAAAGGTTCAATAGGTACATTATGCATAGATATTTAGGACCTGATAGGTCATGCCCTAAGTTGAGGTGCTTGAATGGAAAATCAGGACAAGTTTAGGGGGTTGATTATGTATTCAGTCTATTTCTTGGAGAAACATATTTGCTAATTTATTTAGTTCTTTTTTTATATTCTTCAGAAACTATCAACCATTAGGACAACTTTTCCATACTACTGTAGAACACAAGTATTCGGTTTATACATGAGTAAGTTTTAAGATTATTCTGATATTTAAGAAGGAAGATAAGGTTGTAGAAGTTCAAGAAGAATAAAGCCACACACTTAGAGGAGTGGCCAAAGTAAAAGTTTAATATTTTTTCACAACTCACTTCTCTCTGGTGCAGGAGGATTATAATGAATATGTGCATTTCAAAGAATGAATTATAGCTATACCTGTCCTCCTTCAATATAGCAAAGGAACCTTGATAACTTCATATTTGATCCAAATGTGGCATACCATATATCAATCTTTGAAAGCTCTTCCCTCCAAATGTGGGAATTATTGCTAGCTTGACCTGTGAAAATTCAAAGATGATTAAAAGTCATCTCCAGAAATAAAACAGCAAATTTTTGCAACGGAAAACAATATTATACTTGTTATGCCTGTGCCATCATTAACTTTCAGGTCTGAAAATGGTTGTATTACATTCTCAATATCCTTCTCCACCCTGTTAGAAAAGGTGTTGTACTCATCTTCAGAATCAGAGCTAACGACCTGAAGTAGAAGTAACAAAATCTATTAAAGTTAATATAGAAACAATTACATTGCACATATCAGAAGAATTAATGAAATTAAAGTAAAGGAGCAACAAGCATTTGGCCTACATAAGTTTTCCCAGGGATTTCGTGGTGACACATTGTGAATGAAAAAGTTCATTTATTTTGGGAAGCATAATAATGCTTAATGATCCATCCACAACGCCAATATTTAACTCATACTTGCACACAATGCATCCATTGGTTAGTATGTGTGACCTCATAACTTAATACTTGCACAAAGCCCTCCCAACGCTAATTCTAGGACTAAGCTCTTAATCTAATTAGTGAACTGACGAATCAAGGCACCAAAATGATCCAAGGACATGGCAACCAACACTAAAGATCAGCAAAAAGGGGTAACCGCACTTTGCACGGTCATGTAAAGAGCATCATTGAATTTACAAAAAATATCCACAAAATAAAATCTTACATGAAGTCTAAGTTGCTTTAACGCTTCACTTTTGGTGCAGCAGCCGTGGTTGACACGACATGGGTGTAGGATTCGTGTCTGATTTAAGATACTTTAACCAAAATTGATTTATGTAAATATATACAAAAGCTAAGGTGAAAATGAAGAAAATGGAATACCTTTTATATAGAAATTTCAATGTCACTCCTTTTCCTTTATTCTCCTTCTAGAATCTTCCACAAGTTCTCCACATAATATCTCATAATTTAGGTTTTAGAGCTCTATTTTTAGATATTTTAATTATTTTTTAGCAGAATCCCAGCACCCATTATCCACACATGGATCCATATCCTTGAATCTTAAAAATTAGAGCATGAAAGATCCAACCTCTAGATCCGCACTCATATCAAACACCCGCACCCGAGTCCGAGCAACTTAGCAAGAAGTTATTCGAGATATAATTGACAATGGTTCACAAATACACAATGAAAATTACAAAAATAAATACTTTCATTTACAATATTTTACAAGAGTTAGTTTGATTAATTTTAGAAGCTAACTTGAATCAGAATAATTCAATATAATATTTATAATTTAGCTATTGGAGAACAATATGAAAAAATACTATAAGTTGCAATCCTTTGCATATTAATATGATAAAAAAATATATATCTTAAAATGTTGGTCAAAGTTCATGTAGTTTGACTCTCAAGAAGTGAAATATGACAAGTAATATACAATACCGACCAATTTAGCAAAGATATTTCAAAGGAAAGGGGACATTGACAATGAAATGGAGGCTTGTCTTTGTAATTATGTGATGACAAGGTGAAACTCAAAGGTAAGTTTTATCAAGTGGTGGTTAGACCGACATTGTTGCATAGGGTTGAATGTTGGCCAGTCAAAAACTCCCATGTCCAAAAGATACATGTTGCGAAGGTGAGGATGTGGTGCTCATACTAGGACCTCATGCTTATGTCTCTCCTTATTTAAAGCTTTTACATAAAGTTTCAGGTATAAAATTATTTTTCACCCCATTTTTTAAAAATAAGTAAATTCTGAGCATGAGGTCAATGGACCAAACCTATTTTTTTTACTCAAAAAGCATTTTTTTTTATCTTGTACTTCTATTGAAACAACTTTATTATATCAATAACTCTTTCTTCATTGTTCAAGACACCAAATATCAGCAGGAATCGAACACCGGGTGATTAGCAAAAAAAAAAAAGGTGGTTCAAGGCTTCTACCAAGCGTTTCATGTTTCTTTGATTATAAGTAGGGTAAAGCATAAAGAAGAAAGAAATTAGTAATTAGAACTTTTGCTAAAGTTTTGTCCTGCAACGACAACCTATTTGATACATTTTGCAATATAAACTCATGTAAGAATATATATTTTTTTCAGTCATGTCAGCTTTTTTTTCATTTAAGCACTTCAAATTTATAAGAGAAAATAAATTCGAACAATGTAGATTATGGGGATATGGAAGAAAAATGAAGACAAACATAGAGGTATCATCTCCTTAAACCTATCAAGAATATTGATGTGTTTAATTAGCAAATAATGATTCATTTAGTTTGTATCATATATAGTAGCATTAGTTTATGTCATATATTATCTCCTTAAATCGATCGAGATTAATAATGAGGTTATTTTGAATGGGGTAGCCTCGATTGTGTACAACAAGAGGGAAGCAAGACTAAGATGGTATGGACATATGAAGAGGATGCATAGACAAACAATGAAGAGTTGCGACAAGTTGGTTATAAAGGGTACGAGGAAAGGCAGAGGTAGGTCAAAGAAGTATTTTGTAGAGGTGATAAAACAAGATATGATGAATCTTCATGTTACCGAGGACATGACCTTAAATAGGAGGCTGAGAAAGACACATATTAGGGTAAAAGGTCAGCAGGGGTGTTTTGTATTATTGTACTTAAGGTGGTTGGTGTTTAGTATTATTGTGGTTGAGTTTATCATTGGTATTATCGTTTTCTTTAATGTCTCCTAGTTTATTATTTAGTATGTTTCGACTATCACATTATTGTATTATTGTTTTTGGCTCCTTTTTGGTAGACTTTGCATTGTTGCGTTATTACTTGTTGTATTCTCTTCACAATCTCTTTTTTTGTACCTAAATTTGTTAAACTTGAGAGAGTCTTTCAAAAACAGTCTATCTATCTCTACGATATAGTGGTAAGGTCTGCATACATTCTACCTTTCCAATAACTCACTCATGGAATTTCACTAGTTATGTTATTGTTGTGTTTTCCATACTAATGTTTTTTAAGCATTCCTCACATTATTCTTATATATGGTATAAATTTAATCTTAAAATATAATTAAATCAGAATAAACTAAAAATATATATTCCTAAATATAAAAACCAAAAAAGGAAATGATACTTAAATCATTATTATATACCTTTATTTTCCAATTATTTCTTTTTCATTACACAGCTGCAATGAATACATTTGGTGTCTTCCTTTCTTCCCCAAAAGATACTCTTAATTCACAAGGCAATTCCCTCATTATCCTCTTCGTAACATTTTAAGAATATCCCACTTTTTAAAATCTCATTCCTTAAGTAATATTCACTACCATTTAAACAACACATTAATATTCTCTATGGATTTAAAGAGATGATACATGGAATAAACTAATGCTACTATATATGAAACAAACTAAATGAACCATTATTTGATTATTAAATACACTAATATTCTCTACAGATTTAAGGCGATGATACATCTATGTTTGTCTTCATTTCGTTCCATATCCCTATAACCTATATTGTTCTAATTTAATTTCTCCTATAAATTTGAAGTGCTTAAATGAAAAAAAAAAGTATCATGATAGAAGAAAAAAATAAATACATTCATACATGAGTTTATATTGCAAAATGTATCAAATAATTGTCGTTGCAAGACACAACTTTAGCAAAAGTTTTAATTACTTTCTTCTTCATGCTTCCCCCTACTTATAATCAAAGAAATATAAAACGCCTGATACAAGCCTTGAACCTCCCTTTTTCTTTTGGCTAATCACTTGGTGTTTGGTTTTCGCTTCGTATATATTGATATTTGGTGTCTTGAAAAATAAAGAAAGAGTCACTTATATAATCCAGTTTGTTGTTTCAACAGGAGTATGAAAAAAAATATGTTTTGAGAGTACAAATAAATGGTCTTTGTACATTGACCTCATGCTTAGAATTTATCTATTTTTACCCTTCGGGGTGGCCCAGTGGTTTGGACTTCCATGTTGGAGGTTTCAAGTTCAAAACCCCTTGCCAACGAAAACAAGGGCTTACTTTGTGCAGATTACCTCTCCTATGTGGTTTGCGGGCTATAACATAGGAGCGAGAGTTCTACCATGTGCGCACCCAAACGATAGCGGGTTTCCCTTGTCACTAAAAAAATTTTTTTATCTGTTTTTGAAAATGGGGTGAAAATAATTTCATAATCAAAACTTTATGTAAAAGATTTAAATAAGAAGAGCAATAAACTGTGTTTGAAAACTTACATGGAAAATAAGGAAAAGTGGATAGAAAAGTCAAAAAGAAGAAAAATGTAGTTGTTGGTCTCCTAGAGAGGTGTCACATCACCTACCTAGTCTATGCCTAGTTTTAATGTGTTTATAGATGATTGCCAATAGGACAATATTGTTATCAACGATGTTGTTCGGACTCATCAAAAGTAGTGTATTTTTTAAGGATTCAGTACAAGTGTGGCAGTATTTTCGGAGAGTCCAAGCAATATAGGATTATAGGTTATCATAAGTTCATTACAAAGAAGTATAATGATCCATAAAATTCTAACTCGTAAGAGGCACCTGGTCCGATAAACATTCTATATCAGGCAACCTGATTAACATGGAGTCATCTTGAGTAGAGTCCACTGTTAATGGAACTTGAATTGCTTCAAAAAGTGGCCCAAATGATATCAACAATTCAAGTTTCATTGTCAATGGGCTCCACTCAAGATGAGTCCATATTAATCTGGTTGCCTATTGTAGAATGCCTATCGGATCAAGTGCCTCTTACGAGCTAGAATTTTATGGATCATTGCACTTCTTTATAATGAACTTATGATAACTTATGTTGCTTGGACTCTCCGAAAATACTGCTACAATTGTGTTGTATCCTTAAAAAATGCACTACTTTTGATGAATCCAAACAACATTGTTGATAACAATATTGTCCTTTTCGCAATCATCTATATATACATTAAAACTAGGCATAGACTGGGTGATGTGGCACCTCTCTAGGAGACCAACAATTACATTTTTCTTATTATTAACTTTTTCATTCCACTTTTCCTTATTTTCTAATTAAAGGAATAATCATTATCTACTATATTTATTGAGAATCATTATAGATTAATCAATTAATTCTATGTCAGCTACATATGTTTTTTTAATTATTTTCCACGTAAGTTTCAAACACAGTTTATTGCTCTCTTTATTTAAATCTTTTACATAAAGTTTCGATTATGAAATTATTTTTCACCCCATTTTCAAAAACATATAAATTCTTTTTTTTAGTGACAAGGGAAACCCGCAACCGCTACCGTTTGGGTGCGCACATGGTAGAACTCCCGCTCCTATGCAATAGCTCGCAAACCACATAGGAGAGGTAACACGCACAAAGCAAGCCCGGTGCGACGAGCTCGACTCATACCATCTGATTGTTTGTTGTAGAATGTTTATGGGACCAGGTGTCTCTTACGAGCCAAGAGGCTACAATATGTGGAGGTTTAAGCAAAGTCTACATCCCTGGCAAACAATTTTTCCAACGATAACAACATCATACCCATTTTAGTCCCACATAGCGGGTTGTAAAAAGGGTAGAGTGTACATTTTCTCTAATGTAGAGAGGTTTTTGAGTGGCAGACAATTCCTAATGTCTAGAATTTTCTAAACTCAACAGCATATCACTCATTGCATCACAACCTCTTCTCCATCTCTTCTATCTCTTGTTCTTCATTTAACTATATCTTTTCTTTCTCAAAAAAAAGTATTTTTCTTATTTTGCCAAGGCAAAATGGTCTGATAGCCCTTGTACTTGTATTAGTTTGTATTATGAACTCTTAAACTCAATTAAAATGAGACTTTTGAATCCCTCCAACCATGTGTGTAGTTCACTCTCCCTTACATAGATGACATGCCATATCTATGTCATATATATTAATGCCAAGTCATAATTTTCTTCAAAGTTATTAATAAAAATGTTAAATAAAAGACAAAATCAATAAATTTTCTATTTACCAAATAAAATAAAAGTATTGTCCTCTTTTTAGGGTTTTTGCTTTCATTCAATGAAACGCCGACGACGAAGAGAGAAGAAAATGAAAAATGAAGACAATAGATGCGTTTTGTGTATGCTCATTTTCCGATCAATGCTTCCATTACCGGCGGGAATAAGTCTATTGAGATCCGTAACTTTCTCAACGAGAAAAAGGTAAGGAAAGGTTGATATGCTTGACGATGTCATTGTTGTCCACTCAGAGAAAGTTAAGGATGAGTTGGTTTTGGATGGAAATGACATTGAACTTGTCTCTCGATCAGCTGCCCTGACAAACCAAAAATGTCATGTGAAGAACAAAGATATCCGTAAGTTCCTTGATGGAATCTATGTCAGCGAGAAGGAAAGAATTGCTGAGGAAGAGTAGATAATTAGCGAGGCGACAAAAGGCGACAAGGGCCTGCCTCGCCACTCGCCGCTCGCCTTTTCGAATTAAGGGGCCAATTAATATCAAAAACTAAGTTTTTTAATTGCACATATGAATATCCAAAATTTTAATAACAATAACATATATTAGCAAATATTTAAAGTTAAAAACTAATAGTGAACAAAACACCGAGTAAGTGAACAACCATATTTCTTACCACACTGAAAACAGAGCACAGTAGTGCATGAAAAACAGAGAACTGAAGAAGAAGAAGAAAATAAGAGAAGAATTAGAAGAGAAGAACCGAAGAAGAAGAAAGGTACATGGCAGCAGTCACAAAGCGGCGAAGGAGCAGTAGCCACGAAGTCAGTTGAAGAAGAAGGTCGCGAAGTCAGTTGAAGAAGAAGGTCGCAAAGTCGGTGTTTGCAAAAAAGAGGCAAACACGAAGGGTTCGCGACTGAGGAGAAGAGGAGGCAATCCCAAATGTGGAATTTCACAAAAATACCCCCCAAAACCCTAATTTTGGCTTTTAATTATAAATTAGAACTTTTTTTATAAAAAAAAAGGCGACGCCAACCTTGTCCCAGAAGGTCGCCAAAGGGCACCATAAGGTCGCCATTTTCAACTCGCCTCGCCTCGAGGCAAATAGGCGAAAGTTCCTCGCCTCACCTTATCGCCAAAGGCGAAAGGCGAGCGCCTTTCACAACAGGGATTTGTTAAAATGTGTTTTATTGAGTATAAAGGTGCAGATGACAAAGGAGTAAGTAGAAGGGTTTAAAATACAAACTGATACAAATATAAGGGTCCATCAGACCATTTCGCCTTTTTCTAATAGTAACAAATAAAAACGGAAAGGTACATATTTTCATGGCTCCAAACATATGCCTTACAATACATGCCCCAACAACTTGAGTTGGAGAGACTGTTCTCTAGAAGGTTATTGATGATAATTAAATAGCAAGAAAAAGAAATCTGACCTGAATGTAAGGAGAGCTCATGCTAGTTATCTTCACCGGTAATCTCTCCGAAAATGATTGCCAAAATGAACTCAACGTTTCACGTACCTGAACACATTTATGATGTACAATGAAAAATTAAGTACACAAGCCTTTAACAATAAGGCCATATTGTTACTCTTAACATGCAGGAAATTTGGCTCACGGACACAAATTCAGCCAGAAATATACTTTATGGCTATGAAGTAAAGAAAAAAAAAGGAAAACAAAGAGAAGCACAACGGGCTAGGGCAGAAAATTCTTACAGCCCGTATCACTCGCCATGAGGATTCAAATGGATAAGCCTCAGAAGACCCAATAATTGGTTTTTGCTGTAATAACACTTCCACACAAGCTTTCACAGAATTTGCTATAGAGACCTTATTATATCCACCTTCAAGTGCCATTACAATCTTGCCTCCGGCAAACTCCAGCAACTAAAATATGCAATAAAAATGTAAGTGAAGTCTTTAAACATGTATTTTATAGAAACAAATCACAAGAAAATGACAAAAACCGGAAAATGACAAACAGAAGACAAGCAAAGACTTCCATTGAGAGAAAAAAATCAATGATTACTTGAAACAGTCACATAGAGCTCACCTTGTTCAACATTACAGCATATCCGTGTGGACTAACACGACATCCACCAAGAGGATCACCAATAGCTATCAAATTAAACATCAAAACTGTTAAAGACTGTTGAATCAGATTAGTCAGCAAGAAAACTATGATTTCCAATTTGAATAGCAGTTCGACAAAATACACGAGAGCAAAGAGTTAAAAAAAGTAATTTATAATGTTAGGTCAGGGATTTTACTATGTCTCATCGTCCTATGTTGCCAACTTACTCAATTTTAGTCAAACATCCAATGACAAAAGGTCTTGACAAGAAAGCTACTGAAGATTCAAGAACCAACACATGTATAGAGATTTATGAGATAGGTTTCTGAATCAAAATAGCAGGAATACTCAATTAAAATGGAAGTCCTTAAGGTCATATATATACCTAAACTTTGCACTCAATCAAAATAGCAGTGTCTATTCACCAATCCCTTTGGAATTACAATCCGATTTTTATTAAATCAATCCACTTTAAAAGACTCCTTAAGGTCATATAAATACCTAAAAAATGAGTTTTCTACAAGTAAATTATTTTTCGCGGTTGTATACTTCAGCTTTATCTGTCTTAGTCCTAGGAATCCTATTCCTACAAGCTAGAAGTTAGACAAGCGCTAATAGCCTTTTTCTTGATAGTAGGACTTTGGAAGCTCTTCCCTTCTGCTCGACTTATGCTAATAAAAAGGGGAAAATATTGAAATAAAGTGAAAAAGGATTTGTCTGGATCACAAACAGCAGTAACCATACCATCTTTCCAAGTACGCACATGCTCTCAAGAACCTAGTGGTTTTTGGAAGGCAGATGTACACAAAACAACCATCTTTTCCATTTACAAGAACATTGGATCACAAACCAGACACATTCAGGCATTATCCTATCTTTATCCGAAAGCTTTACATAAAAATCATCTTTGTTTTTGAGAACTGGAGAAATTTTGATAATTTTCACAACTTGTGGGGTTTTCATGTTTAAGAGAGAAAAAATTTAACTGAAGAAAATCCAATTGCATGTCGAAATAAAACTTCAACAATCTGATTTCAATTCATGATTTCATATCATGTACAAACGGGTCCCAAGTGTAGCAGATTAGTCTCATAGGTTAAGGATAACACTATAAAGTATAAACCTTATCTTAAATCAAATATGGAACTACAAAAATCAGGTATAAGGAAAATGATTTTTAAAAGTAAAATAGAGAATTAGAATTGATTCAAACGCTGCATCATGCAGACATCAATAACAATCAACCACGTTGACAACCAAGAATAGCAATACCCTGAATTGCTGAAAAAAACTTAAAACGAAAATTGAAGCTGAGAGAGAAAAGATGAGATAGGAGAAACACTATAGAAAATGATGAGACGACCCGCAGAGGATAAAACCAAGCTCTAGCTAACCTGCATCAAATCCTGCTGAGATCAGGATAATGTCAGGACCAAATTCTTTGGCAACAGGAATCAAGACATGATCCCACACAGCAAGATAGTCTGCATCACCACAACCGCCATGCTCCCAAGGAACATTTATATTGTATCCTTTTCCCGCTCCTTCACCAGTCATTTTATGTGACCCAGCTTCATCACAAGGATAATAAGTTCCAAAATCGTGCCTAATTAAGACCAACAATGATACATCATAAGAGACTAAATTTGACACCCTTTTAAACAAATAATCATCTTGGTCAGCTTATTTACATCCTGAAGCCCTCAAGTGGTTGAGAAATACAATAAAGATTAGCACTTTCACACGTACCTATGCACAGAAAAGAAGAGAACTCGAGGGTCCTTCCAAAACATCTTTTGGGTGCCATTTCCATGATGGACATCCCAATCAACTATTAAGATCTTCTTGATCCCCAAATCAGCCTGCAAGGAAATTAACCAGATAATATTTAAAATTTTGATTTGATTCACAAAACTAATCAAAGATTCAAATCCACCTACGTTTAACTAACTGAAACTAACTCTTACTCTTTTATCCAAGAGATATTTTGTAGCTATAGCAACATTGTTGAATAAGCAAAATCCCATTGGTTGATTTGGTTCTGCGTGATGACCAGGAGGCCTGACAATGGCAAAGGCAGAGTCTAGTTCTCCTTCAGCAACTTTCTCAGCAACCTGTATGGTACACGCCACTTCAACGCTTTAAAGAATATCATGTATGCAGCAACAGTGGGAGAACACTAAAATTTGATCATCACAATACACATTAAAGCACAAAATTATCATCCAAAAGAACAAGTCCACAAGACAATATCCATAAAGCAGATTACGAAATGCCCTTAAGTGCACAATGTTTACACAGTCCCAAACCAAATACTCAATTAAAAAGGAATACAACATTTATAAAGCCAATGAAAAGTAACAATTTCTGACAGATTATACAAAAAGCATGAGCACTCCCTCAGTTTAATTGTCACCTGGCCACTGTTGACCTATCACACACCCTTAAGTAAGCTTTAATTAGAAGTGTATTTTACTAAACTAAGCTTATTAATGATGCATTATGAATCTAAATTTGACAACTTGTAGTTATTTAATACTAAGGCTGGTATGGGGGAAAATAATAAAATTCTATTGTTTGGTCAAAATGAACAAGTCAAATAGAACATCATTTTGTTTAAGGGACAAGTAAAATGAAACACGGAGGTTACCTCAATCACACAGCCTGCAGAAATGTAAGCTGCTTCTGAAGAGCCTTGATTGAAGTATACCGAATTGTACTTCTTAGCCGCCTCTTTCCAGAACTTCGCTTCTTTTGAGCTAATGCTTTTGATGAAATCTATATGTTTTCTGTTATGAACCAAAGATATATGTTCGTCCTTGGCTTCCTTCCCCCCCATAACAGTACATCTAAACCAAAAAAAAAAAAACGATTGGTGTCAACGATTATATAGAACGAAATGGAAAGGAAATGAAGAAATACCTCTCAGCGATTCCTGAACCCTCAAGCTTTTTCCAGATTTTACGAATACGCTTTGGACTCTCTGGATGTTCATCGTCTTCTAGATCAAAATGCTTTTTCATTCTTTCATCGTATATCAGTCCAACGCGCCGTCGTTCCGACGACCTTAACAAAACGGAATCCATGGAAGACTTGTAGATTGACAGAGAAAATCAATTTCTCCTACTGAATATACACTGACTGGCAAAACTGTCGATGCTATTCAGTTTTGAGTATTTATACAATGGGCCCTTTCAGAAAAAAGCCCACTTGTTTTACACAGAGCCCAATGTTGTTTTGAAAATTGAAATTCATGGAGGGAAACTTTTAAGTAAAATATAAAAATGTAATAACTTCCGTCCTTTTTATCTTCTTTGAACTTAAACAACTCATTTTTATCCAAATCATTAATGTAAGTCTCCTTTTTTTCTTTTTGGGGAAAAGTGACTCCTATTCACAAAAATAAAATTATGTTGGTGCTATTATTATTTAATATATATAAAAATGTAATAATGCTCTTCTTAGTAATTTTCGTCCTTTTTATTTTGTTCGAACTTATACCAACAATTCATTCTTATCCAAATTATTAATGTGAGATCCCTTCTTCTTTCTCTCTTCTTTTTTTTTTTTTTAAGAAGTGACTCTTATTTTCGATAAAAAATAAATAAATAAGTTACGATATTAGTTCTTTCCTTTTGAGAATTTCCTTTGCTTGACCTAATTAAATAAGAAATATTTAACGGTTGAATTAACTTAAAAATTATTAAATCTATTTTTAAATCAATTTTTTATATTTAGAAATGTTTCGCAAAAATGAAGAATAACCTAAAATAAGTAAAAAAATAATAAGTTATAAATTGTTTGGCAAAGTCAGAATGACTAAAATAAGTTTAAAATGACTTAAAATAAGTCAAAAATCAAAAGTAAGTATCCCCTTTCTTTACATTTTTTAACTTAAATGTTATTTTAGTTTGACTTTTTAACAAAAAAAAAAGGTTTTAAAATCTTAATGGAAGAGACGAAAAAGGTTTTAAAATAATCTTTTAACATATTAGATAAAGGAAAGTAATTTTCTAGAAAATGTTATTTTATAAAACAAATGAGTTTTTTATTTACTTTTTAGTTTTTGGTTAGTAAACAAGATAATATTATTTCAAAAGTTAAGTGTTTTCTATAAAATTTATTTTCAAATCTTTTGACTAAATCAATGAAAATTGAAAAATAATTTTCTCCATAACAAACACTCTCCATGTTTAAGAAATATCTATACTCCAACCTATTTGATGAAATGTGCCCCTTTTCCACTATTGAATAAAAAATGTCTTGACTATATTAGAATAATTGGAGATTGTGCTCCTTCCTAATGGATCAACTTTTTCAATGTTATTCTCAAACTTAAAATTATTTGTTTATTACAACAAAATTATATGATACATAAATATTTTTTAATTAGACATTTAAACAACATTCTAATTTTGTGTATTCAAGCATTTAAATAGATCTATCTATCTCAATTTTGAACTTAGTAAGGATAGAAAAAACTCATTTTGCAATCTCTAATGTTAATGGAGTTTTCATGGTCTCGATACCAAATAAAAGGCTTCATTTTTTTTATTTTTTTTTTAGTCTTACTTCCTTCTTTTCATTTAATATGGCAATGATATATGAAGTTAAAATGTTAGTTAAACTATTGCAATATAAAAACTATTTAAAATTTTGATTAAGAAATATTATATACTTATGACTATTAAGTTTAAATTTTATTATATTTAAACTAGACAAGTTATTCGTATAGAGATGAACTGCATTATTAAGCTTACATATACTATTTGATAATATTCTTTTTCTTTTTCAATTTTGCACATCAGTAAAACTTTGTTGTCAACAGTTTTTGGATATTTGTACAGTTAATCGCAATAATTTTAGTTGCATAATTAAAGGGAATGAAAAAAGGATTTAAAAAACAGAGTTTGTCTTCTATTCTTACATCAAATTATTAAAGAATATTTCATTCTACGGTGAAAAACTCATGAAGATTTTAACATGTTATTGAGCTTTTTTTTTGTTTTTTTTTTATGTTCATAAGATATCAAAATTCATGGAGCAAATTTAACATATAAAAAAAGAAGTTGGAGGAAATCTTCGTGGAATAGTTGATACGAGAGAAGAAAAATAATTACTTAAATTTGAGAAAGTCAGGAAGTATATTTAAATTTGAGTAAACAACTATTTACCATAACATATATATTTGGAATTGATAATTACGTGCAACGCAGGGTCAAAAATGGATTGGTTAAATATATATTTGATATAGAGTACTTGCTCCTAAATTATGAGCATTTCAGAAATAAATATGAAACGTTCCATTTATTAAGTTTACTAGCTCCAAATATAAATACTTTAAACATATTAATAAATTTCTTAAGATAAATATGAAATTTGAACAAAATTACTTAATTAGATCAAACAACACACCTTCAACATATGTCATGAAAATAGTTGCTCTAACATAGCCAACCAACATATTTACAAACCAGACCTACTTACCGATAAATTAGTAACAACAAGAATACTAACAACAGTTTTCCACCTAATTGAGACATCTTAGCTAAGCTAACTCCAACACCTAATGAAACTGCTTGAAAATAAGTATTGATAATCACAAGTAGGCAGCAACCACGATTAACTCCAAGGTGGCGCGGCTCATTAATTAGGAGCTGAACGGGGAATAAAACCTGGAGGAATGTCATCAAAAGGCTCGCATTTGATTAGTAGAGGCAGTTCCTTGCAACCCTTGGAGGGTCTTGAAACCAAAGGAGTAACTGATTGAGATCCACTGCAGGTAGCAGCAGTCACAGTTTCTTTTATAGAGGTATCAAAACCATTTCTGGTAGTTGTCGAGACAACAATGTCCAGCGTACCTACATTTTCTCCAGCTATCATGTCTATCTCCATTTCAACCTCATCCTGATAGCCCTCCATGTCAACCTTATTGGGTGTACAGACATCTTCCTGCCCTGTCATGTCTTGCATTTCAACCTCATTGGCTGTACAGACATCTTTCCCCCCTATCATGTCTATCTCCATATCAATTACTTTGTTGCTGCCCCCTTCAGCACATCCGTCTGTATCTTCTCCCATGCGGTAAAATAAACCCCACAAGAAGTGCTTGTTGTTCCATCCTGCAAGAACATCCACAAGGTGAGATGCAGCTCCAGCATTCAATTCATGCTTCGTCTTTCTTGTGCAATTAATTATCAGGTAGTCTCCTTAAAAGAATCATATCTTGAAGGGTAGGTCCTAATTAAATCACCTGCTCTTTTCAACATATGTACAAATATAAGTTACACATCAGCAAAGACCAAGATTAATAAGCCATTTCCACCTTCTACCACCAATACATTCCACCAACTTTACGTCTGACCAAATAACAAAAAATATCTTAAGAAATGGTCTTAGGTAAAATATCTTGGATGAAAATGGTATCCATGAAAGACAATGTTGACATATCAATCAGATGACAAACACCTAATATTTAATGACTAAGTTGTCTCCATTAGTTCGTGTCATTATTGCAAAGAGCTGCAGTCATATGTGAACAAGCAATTAAAACCCTCAAGTTTAAGACAAAAATAATTGACCTGACTTACACATAAATATGGATCATACACACAAACTGTTAGAAGCAGGGTTGCAAATTATACGTAGCTAGACTTCTGGAAAAAGTTGATAATACTGACCTGATGCCTACGTTTAGCTCCTTTGAAGTAAAGAAGGGTTACTCATTTGTGGTTTTCAGATAAGAGCAAACGAGGAAGTAGATGGGTATAAGGCAGCCTTCTAAAATTTTAATGAACCTCCATAGCTAAAGTATGCATTAATAGAACTCAGGCAAGTACATAAACTTACTTTCTAGATGCCTGCGTGATACAACTTAAACTTGCATTCAACGGACACAAATACAGATAAAACAATCCAAGTTACATATTTTTCAGCCCTCGGTTGAACAAAAGGAACAGATAATTATCTGTTCTCTCTCATAAAAAATCGAGGATGTACAATCAGCACTTCTGAGCTTGGCCTGATGACTTAACACATTAAAGCATTTATACTCAAACGAAACCAAACAAGTATCACCAACTTAAAAAGGCAAAAATTTCTGATAGACTGGAAAATTGATCTTCTACAGAGCATAATTCAATATACATATTACCGAAAAATTCATTGAAAGGGAATAAGAAAATGAGAAAAGAACATAGAGATTATAAATGTACTTTGAGAATCACTGCACAGTGTTGTGGATGGAAGTATAAACAACTGAACATCATTGATAAGCGTCTTCATCATCAAATCTTTGATACGCATGAACTCCACCAGAGCAATGTATATCTCAGACCTACATATAATGAGAAATGCAAATCAATTTCTACTTATCTACTAAAAACATTTCTGGGCAAGGGTGCACTTCTACTTTGCAACCCTTGCCCCTTTTCGAATAGATATATGACAGAAGCTGACCTTTCTCTATCACTTGCAAAGAAATATAATCCTATGTCTTCTTTACCCGGACAATGATGGTTGAATAGACTTGCCCAGATATCCCCACGTGGAACTAGTTCAAATTTGAGCGTATCAGGCAATAGCCCTGAGAACTCATACACCTTCCGTCTAACTTTGGAAGGAGGATGAGCCTGGATATAATTATTGAATATCCCAGGTGCAAGTTCCAGAGCACCTAAGATGTCAAAATTTCCCCTAAAAATGCAAAGAAGAACGACAAAAGAAAACAGAGATGAGTTGAATTTGAACCTTTTTAGAGCTCAGTTTACCTTGAGTTACTATGTTAGAAATTAATGTGCCTGATAAAGGGTACTTACTTCCAGGAAGGAACTAGAGCAGGATCACAAGGGTGTGTTGTAGATGGATTCATCAATCGACTCTCATTCACAGCATAGGGACTTCTACGCTCCAGAATGGCAGAACCACCCGGACCTAAAAAATAGGCTACATCAATTGGATGGAAGTACAAAAGTAAATAAAGTTTGCTATGAAAGCTTTACAGATATTGATGGTGTAACAGAAATCATTTTGAAAGATAATATCAACTCCAAATATATCAACATAATTGTGTAAATAAAATAATTAGAGTATATGATAGAAAATGAAATTTATGAAGAGTAAAGGTATAAGAAAAGGACAAATCAAACCAAGTAATGAATACAAGAGATGTTGGTGACACTTAACCTTTAGATGACTGCACTTGTTTTTTGCCCTGTTCAGTGATTTTGGCATTTTGAGGACTCTGAGGTTTTGTATATCCTGTTGATCCTAAAGACCGCTGCATTGTGATCTTCTCAGGAAAAGAGTTTAAAATTCGAGCTCTAGATTTGCTGAAATTCCCTCGAGTCACAGTTGTCATGGATTTGGTTGACACAACTCTTGAGGAGCCAGTATTTATCAGCGGAGATCCATATTTCGTGATGCCTGATGACAGACCAAGTGCTTCTTCAACGGGTAGATATTTTGTTTTCCCAGTCTGTACCTCCTTTTCCCAGTTAATATAATGCCTACCAGAAAATGTACTATGTTTCTTTGGTTGCACCTTACTCTGGCGAATCTTTGTGAAGGCATGTAACCTGGATCCCTCAGAATTATCATTTTCTAGTCCGTGTGATGAAGACATTACCCCTTTGTCAATATGACATTCTTCACAACACCAATCCAGTGGTGCTTCTTCACTATAGCCCACCAAGCAATATCTGAAAAGAAAAACAGATTTTTTTTAAAACAGGAATAGGACTATGTATACATAAAAGATGCATGCAGTATTTAAGAGAATTAAATGCCCACAACATGCTTATGAAAGAATCAATGAATCATTAGGTGGAACCCAATATCCAATACCATTAGGATCCGGCAGTGAAGAATGCCAAAAAGATCAGACAACTTAAAGAGGTCTTTATTCTCCCTAAGAGGTAATATCACTTCCATTCAGGCTTTTAGTTCCATTCGCTTTTCATCCCTATTTCAGATTCCAAAAAAGGGAAGCAAAGCTGATAATCCAGCTAGCAATTTCTTTCAAGAGGAGCAGCCCCTTAAGTAAAAAGATCATTTTTTTCCTTTAGTGGCAAGTCAACCATAAAAGAAGTGGTTTGGGATTGGGACAATGTTTGGGTTTACAAACAACTTATAGGCGGTGATGAAGCAAGTATGGATCAGAGAGTCATAGCCTTCAGCTCGCCAGACTGCCCTTTCATGCTAAAACTAGAGAGAGAGAGAGAGAACTTACTGGTGCACGTCAGCACTCCTACACTGATAGCAGGTAATAATTGCTTCTTGAAAACCTATATCACCGCAGATTACACAAATATTTTTCTGTAAATTCATAAGAAAAGACAGAAAGTCAGACGCTAACCAACGCATGATCCAACTTAAGTGAAGCTGATAACCAACTCTTGATCCAATTAAGTAAACTTATATTTTTCTGGTTTTGGCAATGAACAAGGATTTAGATGCTATAGAAGTGCTCTATTCAGCTTCTTTTGTCACACATAATCAAGATTACCATATGAACGGAATGAACAATGAGGGGGAAATGTCATCAGTTACACAAAGGTAAATCATAATCAGCAAAATCATGTTTTGATCTTCATTTAGCTCACATGCTTATATATGTAACATAAATCCCCCCTTTGCAGCAGATGCATATCCAGTGCAAATACTCAAGAACTTGGGTTGTGCCGAAAATAATGGTGGCCAGGGAGTGGCTGATGCAAGGGCAACCAGTGGCAGGAACAATGCAGACTTTGTTTTCACAGGTGTTACATGGGTCCAAGTTCTCAGTTCACAAAATGTACACCTATCTTCTGCCTCAGATGTCTAGAGTTACTTTGGAAGAGTCTTACATTGCAGGCTAAAGTTCATCCTATGATTAGCTGTACAAAAGAGACTGTCCACAGTGGAGAGACTACTCAAGTTTGGAATCCAAGTACCCACCTGATTGTATCTTCTGTAGGCAGGTCTTGGAAACATTTGATCACTAGTTTTTTGAATGTGGTAAGACTAATTTTCTATGGACAAGGTTGTGTACTTGGTTGGGGTTCCAAATGCCTATTCTAGATTGGAATTCTTAGGTGCATTGGGTGAGTACAATCGCAAGGAAAAAGTCTGCAATAGTTCAAAAGTCACTACAGTAGCTTTTGCAATGATTATCACACTCATTTGGCGAGAAAGGAACAATTGCAGATTTCAACATCGAATATTGAATACTGATTTAGAATTTTAAAGGAGGTGGTCCAGAACACTCATATACGTGGGAAAAACATAGTTCAATGGCAATCTTTACTCCTAACTTTGAATGTTTATCCTTGATGTATTGATGTAACTAGAACTTGATTTTGTTGTATTCAGCATTAGTGATAGATAGATACTTAGAGGTAGCAGTAGTCCTAGGCTGCTCTGTAAAGAACAGTAAAAGCTAGTGGTACAATACCAGTTTTCTTCCTGCCACTGTAAATAAATGACAAGAAATTCAATCTGCTTCTCTTTTGGTTAATCAGAAGACGGTTTATCTCTATACTTATTCTATGCAGGTTTGTTGGTTTGTACTTTAATCTTCTACATTGGACACAACTTACACTGCCTCCCCTACTTCTTTTGGACAGGAAAGGGGAGTTTTCAGAACAACAAAGAAAACCTGTTGTAGTTAGAGCATAAACTTCGATGCACAAAATAAATCTCTCCAGTCTATTTGTCCATCTAAAGCAATATATCATATAATCTTTATCTCTGCAGCAAAAAGAAAAAGAAAAACCCAACCACAGTGAAGTATGTATTGATGTTAAACTATTTTCAACCTGAAACTTAATAAATCCGTAAGTTGACTTTGGAGTAAAGAAAACATCCTTAGTAGAGAAACAGCAACATATTCTAATATGAGCAAGTATAGAATGAAAATAAATTAGGACTTGGGACATTGAACTACAACCAAAAATAATTAGGACAAAGCACCAAACAAACAGCAGTGTATTGATTACTATTGCTAATGGAGATAAAATTGAAGCTGCTAATAGTTGTGGGACAGTAATATACATCACAGATCACTGTAGCTGATACATTGTTTGACAATCACCTCCGGAACTTTAGTACTACACTGTTGATGAAGGGAAAGAACAACATTTTGAGTAAATTGCCAAGTTTTCTCTTAATCAAGTCCCTTAATGTATAGAAGATATTATTATAGCACTTGAACAGAATTCAAGCTTCTTATAAAAGGAAAACATACTAGAGAAACTTACTTGAGAGTTGAGAACTTAAGAAGTTCATACTGCCTATTCACAGTATGTGCAACATGTCATCTCTTCACATCTGTTGGAATGTAACAATTTTTGAAAAAGATGAATATTTTATCCATCAAAGACTGTTAACCATAGCAAATCATTTTGTGAGCTGGTCAAAGGTACCAAATATTTGTACCACACGGTATGACCCTCAAATCAAGAAGATTGTCCTATCAGGTATTTGTTAAAGGGGCCATATGAACATAGATTGTATTAGGTAACTGGTTTTGTTAAGCCAAGACAAGTGAATATTGATAGAGAAATAGTATAGCAATAAGTTGGAGCTAGTACAACTTGTATTCTCTTAAATTTGGGTTCACCTCATCATGTGAGTACTATTTCACATGTACTCACTTCTCTTTTGTCAAGGTACAGCATCTTCTGGTGATGTACTTATGGACTCTCAGGGAGGCACTCATCCTCGCTAGGCACTCCACTCATTCCATTGGTGTGTGGCCCTATTTATCATTGAGGCACTTTGCTTATGAAGTCACATTTTGTATATTTTTGGGTATAGTCAGGACCTTTGTTTCATGTGTGACTTAGAAATTCCATGGACACCATACTCATGTAATGTTTATTTTGTAAAATTCCTAGCATAGCCTCGCATGGCTTTTTTTTATTTATGATATTGTTGGTTTTTTTGTTTTAACTTTCCACTTGATGAATTACTCGATGTCATATGAGATGCTTTACCTTTCGCTCCTACGTACCTATAATGTTCCTAAGTTGCATCAGAGAACTAGGGTTTGTTGAGGACCACATATATAATTGAGAGACTAAACAGATATTTAAGAAGTTACCCTTTGATTCTACTCTTGATCATGCAATTGAGCTTAAAGCAATAAGTTCCAATTCCTATTGAATTCCACAAGTGTCGAATGAGTAAGTGATGACCAAGAATTGAAAGGCACGAGTGATGACACCACCCATTGGGCAAGATTATGGAGTGTTTGTTAGTAAGGAATGAGACTCAAGGATGAAATTGTAAATGTAGTGTGGGGCATGATTTCAGGAAGCCAAATATTATTTAAGTACTTAAGGAGGAGGATGTGATGACATCAATTACTATTGTTGGACAAACATTGAAGCTTGTGGAAAGACGTACAAAATGTATTAGCATACAAAGGATTTTCCCAAGGACTGAAATTCCTTCGGCAAAGGTCAGCCTGGTGCACTAAATTTCCAGAAGCGTGGAGTCCGGAAAAAGGCCTGATCACAAGATACTACTGTATACTACATTTACCCTATATTCCTGCAATAACCCATTTCTACTGTATACAGCATTTACCTTACATTCCCGTAAAAACCCGTTTCCAACATACGAACCTATGACCAGTACATCCCTGCAAAAACCCCATTTCTACTGTATACAGCATTCACCCTGCATTCCAGCAAAAAGACATTTCTACTGTACACAACATCTACCGTACATTCCTGCAAAAACCATTCTACTATATACAACATTTACACTACGTTCCTGCGATCACCCGTATCCACCACTCGAACCTAAGATCAGTACATTCCTGCAAAACCCCATGTCTACCGTATACAACATTTACCCTACATTCCTGCAAAACTCATTTCTACTGTATAAATCATTTACCCTACATTCCTACAAAAACCTGTTTTCACCACTCGAACCCATGACCTCCTAGTCATATGACAGCTACTTTACCACAAGATTCTACTGTGTACAGCATTTACCCTACATTCCAGCAATCCTGCTAACACCCGTTTCCACCACTCGAACCCATGACCACTACATTCCATCGAAACCCCATTTCTACTGTTTACAACATTTACCCTACATACCTGCAAAAACCCATTTCTACTGTATACAGTATTTACCCTACATTCCTGCAAAAACCCATTTCTACTATATACAGCATTTACAATGCATTTCTGCAATCACCTCTCGAACCCATGACATCCTAGTCACGTGAGAGCTACTTTACCACGAGATTCTACTGTATACAGCATTTACCTTGCATTCCTGCAAAGACCTGTTTCCACCACTCGAACCCATGACAGTAATTCCTGCAAAAACCCATTTCTACTGTATACATCATTTACCCTACATTCCGGCAAAAACCCATTTTACCGCTCGAACCCATGACCTAGTCACATGACACCTACTTTACCAATTAAGTCAAAGCTTCCGTTTCATCACTCGAACAAAGTATTTATTTAGATTATATACACACATAATAAAAAATATAGTTTTTCCTCTGTAATGCTGCAGTACCTTTACAACATGCTACACAAAACCAAACCAAAGATAAACTTAGCAACTGGTTCAATTCATACCGATGGATGAACCCAGTAAAATAAAAAAACCTTTAAAAAAATACTAGAATAAAATATTCTCGAATAAAATAGAATACAATGAAACACATCTTTCACAAAAATTACTAGTTAAATTAAATACTCCACATTTACAACATTTCCCATAAAAGATTACAAAAAAAAAACGCTTAATCCCAAGGATCATCATCATCCCAAGAAAGATTGTCAATCTTTGCCATGAAAAAAAAAAAAAAAAACAAGTACAGAATCACATTAACTTTAGCTATGGGGAAAAACAAACAAGTATAATAATATAAAATGAGTAGAGTTTTACCATTTGGGCCTGATGAATGCTGTGTTGTTCCTTTTGCCTAGGAGAAAGAGCTCCACGATGGACAAACAAAGAACAAAAAGTTCAAAAATGGTCCTACAAGCACACAATTTTCGGGCTAAAATATTTGAAGTTTAGACAACAAAAAAGTAAATGCTTTTCTGCAGAGACTACTGTGGAATACAAAGGGAATCTTTTTCTCATTAACGTCCTCCATTTTTTCATAATTCTTCATTTGTCACCCTGTTGTTTAGATAATTTCACTGATACTACTAATAAATTTGGGGTAATAACGTAGTAGGTCCCAATTTAAAAAAAAGAAAAAAGAAAAAAAGACTCATATTTTGGCATTTAACTTTAAATGTGAGGAGTCACGTATTCTTCACTCTTTTCGTCTAACAATATTTTTCCGCTATTTACTTTAAATATTTTTTTAAAAAATTATAAATAAAACGATAATTTTACTATAGTAATATCAAATGATTAGAAAATTAGAAAGTCTATAAAAAAATTTATTTTAAAATATACTGATCTTTCTTTATTTTTAATTAACAGGTATTAAAACTAAAATGACAAAAATATTTAAAAAGGTAAAATAAAATAGTGTAAAATATGTTATTTTACCTTTCTGGCCAAAAATGATTTTCGCTTTTACTATATTATTCTTGGAATATAATAAATACATGTCTTAAAAAATATAATAGAGAAATAACTATAATTAATTATAAGAATAAATTAAAAATTAAGTATCATATTATCCATTAATTTTATAGATTGAATAAATATTATTGATCATCTTAAATAAAATAATAAATAACTATTGTTAAACGAATAAAATAGTAATAAATTTTGGGGTATAATCGTAGTACCCAAAAAAGAAAAAAAGAGACTCATATTTTGGCTTTTAGCTTTAAATGTGAGAAGTTATGTACTCTAAGTTAGTACTAAAGTTAATGCTTTATACTATTTGGTATGAGAGAAGTCTACATCATTCATTATGACGAAGAAGTTTGTGTGTTTTTGGTATTAATCGAAAATATACTCTACGAAAAATATTTTCTTAAAATTTACACACGTATAATTGATTATGTTAATAATTTTATAGATGGATTAAAAAATTCTCACATATCGTTATATCAATTCGACTGAAAATCATTTTTGTTTTAAATTAAAATTAAAATTTATAATATAAATTTCACATATCACAAAAAATAAATACATTCATTTGTCAAGTGATAATCAATTTAACAAACTTATTTATAACTCTTCTGATTTTTCATTTATGACTATGCTTAGCCATTTATGAAACACATAATAAAATTAGCTAAAATTTAGATTCATGTGTCTTTATACAAAAACAAGAAAAAGTAAAAGAAATCACGTGTTTTTGCTTTATTTTTTTAAAAAATACTGAACACTCGTGCAACTTTTTTTTTTTACGAATATTGTTGGTTTTATTTTGGCAAAATGATCTGATGGATCTTTAAATTTGTAAGTGTTTGTATCATAAATCTTTCTACTTAATTATTTGTCAACTGCTCACTAGTAACATGTCATATTCACATCAGATATATTAATGTCATTCATAATTATTTTTAAAGTTATTAATCAAAATTATTCACGAATCACGCCCAAGTCGTCGACATCGCCATGTTTATCAGCGAAACCACTTGTACTCCTTCCGCTTTAATCTCCCCACATTATCACCATTTTTCTTTTCTCCTCCAACTTCCACAAAATCAACAATCTAATTAAACAATATTTAGCTGAACACCATCACCATTTTCGCCTTCAACTTCGCCGCACACCATTATCATCTTGGCCGCCATGATTAGATCATCGCACCCTCACCCACCTTGTTCTCCTCTCTGTTGACCAGCCGCGCCTTTCTCTTTCCTGCACTGAGTATCAGTGGTGTCCGGCGAGAACCATCGATAAATTAGTGAACTCAAGAAGGTGTCAAAATCATCTAAATAGATGAAGATAGATTGTGAAAAGAAAGAAAAAGGGGTTGGGCAAGGAAGGATATGGCTGAAAAGGAGGAGTAAGGAGCGAAGAAGACAATATTTTTTAGTAATAGTTTAAAAAATTATTTCTTATATAATTTTTGTCTCTCCTTTTAAAAAAGAATTATCTAGTTTGACTTAGAATTAAATTTTAAAAAAAAAACTTTTTAATCTTATGGTTCTAAATTAAAGTTATGTCAAATGTACCAAAATATTATTTAATCTTGTGGTCTTAAACATGTCATGTGGAAAGTTAAAGCTAAAGTATTGCCAAAAAAGGAAAGGGGTCATTTTTTTTAAACATACTAAAAAGGAAATAGGATCATTCTTTTTTAAACGGGAGAAGTAATATTTTTTAAAGTAGAAATGCTCCTAATTGCCTTAATAGGCGTGTAGTTACACACTTTTGCTAAGGATTCAGTTGACAAACGAGTTAGTAGAAGAATTCTCAATATAAACTCATACAAGTATAAGAATTCACCAGACCATTTTGCTTTTTGTTTTCACTAACAAATATTTAATTAAATAAGACAACGAAACTAGAAAACTCATAACATAATCACTGGTAAGAGAAGGTAGAGAGAATGAGACTGTATTAGACTCAAACCAACATCAACTAAATTGCATTAATTTTTTACTAAAAAAATTTGTGACGTGTATCAAGACTATTTTTGAGCCAAAAGTTTGATGTTTGGGTGCTGAAAGGTGGAAGAAAAATAATTTTTTGCTTATTCAAATAATTGAGATACATTTTAGACTCTTCTTCGTTTTGAAAATAATAATACATATTCACCTTCCAATAAACACATCCCACCCATTAACTTTTTCCTCGTAACAACTTTTTTGATATTGACTTCTTATCAATATATAAAGCAATTTTATACTAACATACAAAATACAGAACTTCTCACATTTAGATCTAAATGGCAAAATATGAGTCATTTTTTGGGACCTACTGCGTTATTGCCATAAGTTTATCAGTAGTAACAAAATATACAAGTGAAATTATGCAAACAATATGGTAACAAACGTAAAATTATGAAAAAATGGAGGAGCTGAACAAGAAAGACTCCCTTCCTAGTAGTCTTTTATTATTTTTTATTCGTTGTTTGATACTGAGCCCATCATTAGTTCACGGTTTCTCTGCAAAAAATCGAAATGTGTGATATTTTTTTGATTAAATGTCTCCAAGTTAAGGTTGTGATCTTTTATGTTTTAGTATGTATCTTTTTTTTATCTATTATATCCTCAATTCATTACTTTGCAAAATGTAGAACTTTTTGAAAATCTTTACTTTTTAATTCATACACTTCATAATTAATAGGGATAAAATGATAAACTCACTATCAATAATTATTTTCTTAATAGGTTTGTCAATTTAAAAGTGAACAAGTAATTAGAGACAGAGAGAGTAAGTTCCAACGGCATGGCACAGTTAAATTTCAAAAGTTTTTTTTTAAAAATAAGGTTTTGATTGATTTTGACAAGAAATTTTATGTTTTTATAAATGAAATTTAAATATTTATGGGAAAATTACGCGGATAAGCAAACTTATACTATTTAATTACTCATCATAACTATAGTTTGTTATAATTACCACTCGCTACTAACATTATACATTAATTACGTGGGCTGACTTCGAGTTTGTATAATTAGTCATGTTTGTATATGTATAATTCGCCACGATATACAAATAAATATGTATAATATACAATTCATCTCTCTCCCACTCTCTGCCCTCTCTCTCTCGCCTCTCTCCTCCCTCTCCCAATCTCGCTTGCCATTTATACAATTGTATATGTATAATATGCAGTTATATACAATTATATACATATACAATTCACCTCTCTCGCTTGCCTCTCTCCTCCCTCTCTCGATCTCGCTCTCCTCTCTCTTCCCTCTCTCGATCTCGCTCTCCTCTCTCCTAGTCTCGCTCGCCTCGCTGCTCCCTCTCCCAATCTCTCTTGCCATATATACAATTACATATGTATAATATACAATTATCTAACCAATATACATATACAATTCACCTTTCTCCTCTCCCACTCTTTTCCCCCTCTCTCTCACCTCTCTCCTCCATATAACATATAGCTACAAATTGTAATTATCAAACTATAGCTATGGAGAGTAATTAATTATTTTTAAGTGGCTATATGTGAAAGTTTTCCAATATTTATATCTCATATCATCATGTGTTTACCGTGTTTCAATTACTGCACTATGTTTGTTAGTTCACCATTGACCGTCCTAATTGCTATGTTTTATACACTGTTCCTTATGCTTTGTACTTGAATTTACTGCACTCGATACAAGGATCTTTCGAAACAATCTCTCTATTTTATGAAGTAGTGATAAAATTTGTATATACTCTATCCTCTCAAAATCCTACTCGTGAGATTCCACATTGGGTATGTTGTGAAAATTACCTATTTGAAAAGACATAAAAAAAAGAAGTGACAAAGGGACATTTGAGTCTCAAAATTAAAAGATGTTATATAAATTGAGATGGAAGAGTATAATATACAAATTTTTTTAGTATTTACTCCTCCAGGTTTCAATTGCTGTTTGTCTAATTTTGACAGGTGATAAGAGACTAAAAAAGTAAAAAAAAAAGAAGAAGAAAAAGCCGATAGTATTGAAAGTATCAAAATACTTATTAAAATTTAAAAGTAGTAAAAATAAACAAAATAAATAACATTTTAAAGGAGCTAACAATAATAATAAATCAAAAAAATTAAAATGGATGAAGTATTTGTTTTAACTGCAGCAGTGTTCATGCGATCAATGCCTCTTCCTTTATCTCTTTTTCTATGGCAAAATGCCAACATTCTTTTTGGGATAATTAGATTGGGTTAAGCATGCGTCTTTTTATTATTATTATTTTATATTATTATTGATTTAATCTTTCTTAAGGATGGACATTGAACAGAGTTATCCAAATTCGTTAGGACATCATAATTATTTTTAAAAAGTGTTTAATACTATAAGAAAAGGCTAATATGGACCAATCAAGAGTAGTTTTAAATATCTACAATTACTTAGTTTTATACTAACACTCTACTAATAATTTAACATCAATACATAGCACTATGATTGGGTTTTGCATACTGCACTATCAACAGTTTATGCTCTATGGTTGTCTTTGTTGTCTCTCTAAAATCGCCTTTCGAGTCCAAAAGAAGATGTTGGGGAGGGTATTAATAATTGTGTCTTAATGGTACAAGATTAAAGAACAAAACAACAAATTTATATAGAATAAGTGTACAGATGAACAATATTTTGATTAAGCAAAAGGGAAGCAAATCAAATTGCTCATCATTTATTTATAATGGCAGGAAGAAAACTGGTATTCTAGTTTAAATAATTGGTTTGGATAATAATTGGAATGTACTGATGAATATGCTTCTGTTGTCCCCTCATTCTATTCAAGAGTCTGTATGCTTCTGGATTATTTTTGTTTTCTATACGAACTGTGCAGAAAAAGATTTTGTGAAATTTGCGATGATATAAGTTTCTAAATAGCAGTTATTACCTGTCATTGCTGCAAAGATGTTGACGTGCATTGGTAAGTTCTCTCTCTGCCTTTTTAGCATTAAAAGGTGGACAATCAGTCAAGCGAGCTGAAAGCCATGACTCTGATATCCATTCTTGCTTCATCACCTTGTGCCACATCTATATGTTCTTTGTGAACCTTTTTTTTTGGGTAACCAAACAAATTTTATAAACCAAAATGAACATTGGAATACAGGAAAAGAAAAAAACTGAGTGATGGACAGTGAGCCCCATAACTTCAGCAAGCTACAAGCCTTTCCTAACCTCATAGCATCAGAGATAACTACTGCATAGAGTACGGCACATGCAGAATATTCCTGTCCTTCTAAGTAGGGTAGAAATTACGAGTCTCTAACCAACTAGCCACCTTAGCATGTCTACTACCTCTAGCATGAACTTCTCAGATAATCAGCTTAGTGAGTAGCTCTACTGGTTTTTGTTGATGCTGGAAGACTCATGTTCCTTTCCCTCCACAGACGGTAAATGGTGGCTGCAAGTATCATCCTGTAAACTTCCAACTCTACTGCTCTTATCTGTAGCATACGAGGAGTTTTTGCCATATATGAGCAGAGACTGTACAAGCAAAAAAGAAAAAGATGAGACTTCTGAAAGGACAGCTAGGATCCACAACCATTCCCCATTTCAGCACTCTGTCCCTAGTGTGCAGTTTGTTTAGTGCAGCCAGTCTCAAATTAAGATACATCTAGGTGACCCAAGCAGTTACACAGAAATCTTCTCCATTCGACCTTCTGATGGAGCTTCACGTAAATTTACTTGATTGAGAAATGCTCCATCTCATTTAACTCAGCCATGCTAAACCCAGCTTTCTCAACATATTTGGTAGCATTTAAGATTCTCTGAAATCTGACTTGGTACTTCTTCGAGTTTTTGGTTAAAATCATCCCTCAACTATGACTCAAATATAATGTACATCCTTATATTATCTAAGTGAGCAAAAAACATCCTTATATAATCCAAAAAATAACAAGAATCATCCTTCAGCCTACTTTTATTAAGAAACTGATTGAACCAATAAAAAAAATAATATTTTTTTAATTTGCTCACCTCTTGGTCACGACGAAAAGATCAAAGTTACCTAAAAAGAATAAGGATATGGATAGGAAATGAATCTTGAATTTAAATTTCATGTGTTTAGTTTATAGAATATGTTTTTTGCATCATCAAGTAATTTGACTTGCACTAATACATAAGTTTTGAAATATTCATACAGTACGTTTCGAAGGTTAGAAAGATTATGTAAAAAAATCATTTCAAATATATTACATCCAACTATTTAGAGATTTTCTTTAGTAAAATATTGAGGGGTCTATACAATTCACATTTTATACAATGTACATAAATGCTGGAAATTTAGTGAAATTACGTAGGTGTTTAGTTATTAAAATAAAATATAATTACTTTATTTGAAATTTTTGAAGTTGGAGTAGTACTTTTTTTTCCAAAGAATATTTAGAATTTGAATACATTTTGTCTGAATATAATTTAAACCCTCAATTTAGATTTTTTTTTTTTTAAAATTACTTAACTTGATTAGCTTAACCATGTGTACATATATTCATTCGATTTTACATATTTTTTGTTGGGGCATGAGTTTCTTAAAAAAAATAGACAAAAGGATGAATCTTGCAACTTTTTGGGATAGTTGAAGGATGTTATTTGTTCACTTATATAACACAAGGATGTACTCTAGGTTTTGGTCATACTCCAAAGATGATTTTAGCCAAAAACTCGTACTTTTTATATAGCACCTTATTCCTACCACAGTAACACTGGATCCACTTGATACTGTATGTATTTTATATGCACACGTAGTCGTTAGTCCTCTTTCTGTTTTAAAAAAATCTGTTTTTTCTCTTCTTACAAGTATTGTGTGCTGGGCTATTTTGTAGCTGCACCAGTGTATTGGTGTTGTGAAATATGTGATACTGGCAAGAGGGATATTTCTTCATCACATGGACTAGAAAATGAATACTCTGGGGGATCCAAGTTACATGCCTTTGCAAAAAAAATTCAGACTACTCTGCCACCAAATATTGTATTAAGTTTCCAAGTGGGCATGGTATTGACTGGGAAAAGGAGGTACAAACAGGGAAAACAAGATATCTACCTGTTGAAGAAGAATCCAGTCTATCATCGGGCATCAAGAAATATGGGTGTCCACGGTTGTGTCTTCAAGAGTTCTGTCAACCAAATCCAAGACCATTGAGACTCGAGGGAATTTAAGCAAAACCTAGAACTCAGATTGCAGATGCCTTTCCTGAGAAAAGAACAGTGCAACGTTCATTAGGATAGGCAGGATATATGAAACCTCGCAATTTCCCAAAAGACAGAAAACTGAACCGAGCATAAAACAAGTATAATCATCTAAAGGTGAATTTTCACCAACATTACTTGTATTCATTAGTTCAAATATATACTATTCTTTTACCTTCATTCATCAAAAATTTGATATTTGTCTTTAGAAATAATGATCTCCTTAGACCATCAACATTTGCAAATCTTTTCTAGCAAATTTTATTTACTCATGTACTTCCATCCAATTGATGTAGTCTGCTTGTTAGGTCCTTGTAGCTCTACCATTCTAGAGCATAGGAGTCCCAATGCCTCGAAAGCGAGTGGAATGATGAACCCACTATTGATCCTACACTCTAGCTCATTCCTGGAAGTATGTTATACACTTCATCATGTACATTTTTTACTAACCTCCTCATCTTTGTAATCTCTTTTATTGATAAGTACGAATAAATTTATAATACTTTCTTGGTTCACAACAAATGCTGGTTCCCGAGGAGATTGTCTATGTGGTTAAGGTATCGGAGTAGCACCTTTGATTATTCTACAAACTACATAAAAATATTGATGAGCTTACATAAATTTGAGGGAGGGGCTGACAACATTCAACATGAATACAACTTCTCTGTAATTAATAGTCTATCTCTTTGTATTTCGGGGGGAAGTTTTAACATCTCATATGCTCTAGAAATTGCACTTAGGATGCTAAATAATTGTATCCACGCCCATCCTCATTCCAAAGTAAGACGTAAGGTGTATGAGTTCTTAGGGCTATTGCCTCATACTATTAAATTTGAACTAGTTCCACGTGGGGATAACTGGGCTAGTCTATTCAACAACCATTGTTCGGATAAAGAAGATATAGGACTATATCTCATTGCAAGTGGAAGAGAAAGGTTAGCTTCTACCTTAAATATCCATTCGTAAAGAGTTGCAAAGTTGAAGCGCGCCCTTGCCCGGAAATGTTTTTACTAGAAATTGATTTGCATTTTTATTATATGTAGATCTTGAGATAAATATTGCTCTACTGATGTTCTTGCATAGCAAAGATTTGGTGATGAAAACGCTTATAAATGATGTTGAGCAGCTTATACTTGCATCCACAACCTTGATACAGGAACTGGATGCAAGTATAAATAGCTCAACATCATTTATCAGCATTTTCATCATCAAATCTTTGATACACATAAACTCCACTACAGAAATATATATCTGAAACCTACATAAAATAGTAAATGCAAATCAATTTCTATTAAAAAAAATCTGGCAAGGTGCACTTATACTTTGCAACTCTTATCCATTTCAGATAGATATATAAGACGAAAGTTGACCTCTCCCTCTCACTTGAAAGGAGATATAGTCATGTCTCTTTATCCGAACAATGATTGTTGAACATACTTTGCCCAAATAACCTCACGCGGAACTAGTACATATTCAATAGTATTAGGCAATAGCCTTGAAAACTCTTATACCTTAAATCTAAGTCTGAAAGATGGATGAACCCGGTAACAATTATAGAATATCCTACATGTCAGTTCTAGAGCGCTTAAGATTTCAAAACTTCCACAAAAATGCAAAGAGAAAAAGAGAAAGACTAATAATTGTAGAGAAAAGAACTTGTAATCCTGTTGAGTGGTGCAAATTGTTCAAGTAAAAAATACATCTTCAATATATATGTAGTCCGTAGAATAAATTTATAATACTTTCTTGGTTCATAACAAAATGCTGGTTCCCGAGGAGATTGTCTAGTGGTTAAGGTATAGGATTAATACCTTTGATTATTCTACAAACTACATAAAAATATTGATGATCTTACATAAATTTGAGGGAGGGACTGGCACCATTCAACATGAATACAACTTCTCTTTAATTGATAGTCTATCTCTTTGTATTTCAAGGGAAGTTTTAACATCTCATATGCTCTAGAATTTGCACTTAGAATGCTCAATAATTGTATTTACGTCCATCCTTCTTCCAGAGTTAGACGTAAGGTTATGAGTTCTTAGGGCTATTGCCTCGTACTCTTAAATTAGAACTAGTTCCGGGTGGAGATATTGGTTAGTCTATTCAACAACCATTATTCGGGTAAAGAAGATATAAGACTATATCTCATTGCAACTAGGAAAGAAAGGTTAGCTTTTACCTTAAATATCCATTCATAAAGAGGTAAGGGTTGCAAAGTTGAAGTGTGTCCTTGCCTTAGAATGTTTTTAACTAGAAATTGATTTGCATTTTCCATTATATGTAGGTCTTGAGATAAATACTACTCTAGTGAAGTTTATGCGTAACAAAGATTTAGTGATGAGAACGCTTATAATTGATGTTAAACATTCTCATCACCAATTCTTTGATACACATAAACTTCATTAGAAAAATATATATCTCAAACCTACATAAAATAGCAAATGCAAATCAATTTCTACTAAAAAATTCCTAGGCAAGGGTGCACTTATACTTTGCAACCCCTATCCATTTTCGAATAGATATATAAGGCAAAAACTGACATTTCCCTCTCACTTGCAAGGAAATACAGTCAAATGTCTTCTTTATCCGGACAACGATTGTTGAATAGACTTTGCCCAAATAACCTAATGCAAAACTAGTTCATATTCAATAGTATTAGACAATAGCCTTGAAATCTCATATACCTTACATCTAACTCTGAAAGAAGGTTGAACCCGGATACAATTATTGAATATCTCATGTGTGAGTTCCAAAGCATCTAATATGTCAAAACTTCCCCTAAAATGCAAAGAACAGAAAGACTAATAATTGTAGAGAACAGAACTTGTAATCTTGTTGAGTAGTGCAAATTCTTCAAGTAAAAACTATCCACAATATATGTGTAGTTTGTAGAATAATTAAAGGGAAACTTTTGCTTTTTGACGTATAACAAAAGGCATATTCGGGTATCAAAGATACATGAAAGAGCCATGAAGCAATTTCTTAGCAAAAAAAACATTTAAAGCATAGGAGTCTTAATGTCGTGAAAGCGAGTGGAATGATGAACCCACTTTTGATCCTACTCCAGCTCATTCCTGGAAGTATGTTATACACTTCATCATGTACACTTATTAGTAACTCAAATTCAGCTCACCTTTGCCAGTAGCAAGCTGACTTACAAACCTCATCTTTTCTTTTTTATATAAAGTACTAACCTCCTAATCTTTGTAATCTCTTTATTGACAAGTATGAATAAATTTATAATACTTTTTTGGTTCACAACAAAACGGTGTTTCCCAAGGAAATGGTCTAGTGGCTAAGTTATAAGAGTAACACCTTTGATAATGCTACAAACTACTTAAAAATATTGATGATCTTACTTAAATTGGAGGGAGGGACTGGAAGCATTCAAAAAGAATACAACTTCTTTGTAATTAATAGTCAATCCCTTTCTATTTCAGGGAAAATTTTGACATCTCATGTGCTCTGGATTTTCACTTAGGATGATCAATAATTGTATTCACGCTCATCCTCCTTTCAAAGTTAGACGTAAGGTGTATGAGTTTCTAGGATTATTGCCTCATACTCTTAAATTTGAACTAGTTCTGCGTGGAGATATCTGAGCTAGTCTATTCAACATCCATTGTTCGGGTAAACAATTGTATTTCATTGCAATTGGGAAAAAATGGTTCGCTTCTACCTTAAATATACATCCGTAAAGAGGTAAGGATTGCAAAGTTGAAGTGCGCCATTGCCCGAAAATGTTTTTAACTAGAAATTGATTTGCATTTTCCATTATATGTAGGTCTTGAGATAAATACTACTCTAGTGAAGTTTATGCGTAACAAAGATTTAGTGATGAGAACGCTTATAATTAAAGTTAAACATTCTCATCACCAATTCTTTGATACACATAAACTTCATTAGAAAAATATATATCTCAAACCTACATAAAATAGCAAATGCAAATCAATTTCTACTAAAAAATTCCTAGGCAAGGGTGCACTTATACTTTGCAACCCCTATCCATTTTCGAATAGATATATAAGGCAAAAACTGACATTTCCCTCTCACTTGCAAGGAAATACAGTCATATGTCTTCTTTTATCTGGACAACGATTGTTGAATAGACTTTGCCCAAATAACCTAATGCAAAACTAGTTCATATTCAATAGTATTAGACAATAGCATTGAAATCTCATATACGTTACATCTAACTCTGAAAGGAGGTTGAACCCGGATACAATTATTGAATATCTCATGTGTGAGTTCCAAAGCATCTAAGATGTCAAAACTTACCCTAAAATACAAAGAACAGAAAGACTAATAATTCTAGCGAATAGAACTTGTAATCTTGTTGAGTAGTGCAAATTCTTCAAGTAAAAACTATCCACAATTTATGTGTAGTTTGTAGAATAATTAAAGGGAAACTTTTGCTTTTTGACGTATAACGAAAGGCCTATTCGGGTATCAAAGATACATGAAAGAGCCATGAAGCAATTTCTTAGCAAAAAAACATTTAGAGCATAGGAGTCTTAATGTCGTGAAAGCTAGTGGAATGATGAACCCACTTTTGATCCTACTCCAGCTCATTCCTGGAAGTATGTTATACACTTCATCATGTATACTTATTACTAACTCAAATTCAGCTCACCTTTGCCAGTAGTCAGCTGACTTACTAACCTCCTCATCCTTTTTTTTTTTGATAAAGTACTAACCTCCTAATCTTTGTAATCTCCTTATTGGCAAGTATGAATAAATTTATAATACTTTTTTGGTTCACAACAAAACGGTGTTTCCCAAGGAGATGGTCTAGTGGCTAAGGTATAAGAGTAACACCTTTGATAATTCTACAAACTACATAAAAATATTGATGATCTTACTTAAATTTTAGGGAGGGAATGGCAGCATTCAAAAAGAATACAACTTCTATGTAATTAATAGTCAATCTCTTTGTATTTCAGGGGAAGTTTTTAAATCTCATGTGCTCTGGAATTTGCACTTAGGATGATCAATAATTGTATCCAGGCCCATCCTCTTTTCAAAATTAGACGTAAGGTGTATGAGTTCCTAGGATTATTGCCTCATACTCTTAAATTTGAACTAGTTCTGCGTGGAGATATTTGAGCTAGTCTATTCAACAACCATTGTTCGGGTAAACAATTGTATTTCATTGCAATTGGGGAAAAAAAGTTCGCTTCTTCCTTAAATATACATCCGTAAAGAGGTAAGGATTGCAAAGTTGAAGTGCGCCATTGCCCGAAAATGTTTTTACTAGAAATTGATTTGCATTTTCATTATATGTAGGTCTTTGAGATATAAATTGCTCTAGTAAAGTTCATGCTAACAAAGAATTAGTGATGAGAACGCTTATAAATGATGTTAAACATTCTCATCACCAAGTCTTTGATACACATAAACTTCATTAGAAAAATTTATATCTCAAACCTACATAAAATAGTAAATGCAAATAAATTTCTATTAAAAAATTCCAAGGGAAGGGTGCACTTATACTTTGCAACCCCTATCCATTTTCGAATAGATATATAAGGCAAAAACTAACATTTCCCTCTCACTTGCAAGGAAATACAGTCATATGTCTTCTTTACCCGGACAACGATTGTTGAATAGACTTTGCCCAAATAACCTAACGCAAAACTAGTTCATATTCAATAGTATTAGACAATAGCATTGAAATCTCATATACGTTACATCTAACTGTGACAGAAGGTTGAACCCGGATACAATTATTGAATATCTCATGTGTAAGTTCCAAAGCATATAAGATGTCAAAACTTCCCCTAAAATGCAAAGAACAGAAAGACTAATAATTGTAGAGAATAGAACTTGTAATCTTGTTGAGTAGTGCAAATTCTTCAAGTAAAAACTATCCACAATATATGTGTAGTTTGTAGAATAATTAAAGGGAAACTTTTGCTTTTTGACGTATAACAAAAGGCATATTCGGGTATCAAAGATACATGAAAGAGCCATGAAGCAATTTCTTAGCAAAAAAAACATTTAGAGCATAGGAGTCTTAATGTCGTGAAAGCGAGTGGAATGATGAACCCACTTTTGATCCTACTCCAGCTCATTCCTGGAAGTATGTTATACACTTCATCATGTACACTTATTACTAACTCAAATTCAGCTCACCTTTGCCAGTAGCAAGCTGACTTACAAACCTCATCTTTTCTTTTTTATATAAAGTACTAACCTCCTAATCTTTGTAATCTCTTTATTGACAAGTATGAATAAATTTATAATACTTTTTTGGTTCACAACAAAACGGTGTTTCCCAAGGAAATGGTCTAGTGGCTAAGTTATAAGAGTAACACCTTTGATAATGCTACAAACTACATAAAAATATTGATGATCTTACTTAAATTGGAGGGAGGGACTGGAAGCATTCAAAAAGAATACAACTTCTTTGTAATTAATAGTCAATCCCTTTCTATTTCAGGGAAAATTTTGACATCTCATGTGCTCTGGATTTTCACTTAGGATGATCAATAATTGTATTCACGCTCATCCTCCTTTCAAAGTTAGACGTAAGGTGTATGAGTTCCTAGGATTATTGCCTCATACTCTTAAATTTGAACTAGTTCTGCGTGGAGATATCTGAGCTAGTCTATTCAACATCCATTGTTCGGGTAAACAATTGTATTTCATTGCAATTGGGAAAAAATGGTTCGCTTGTACCTTAAATATACATCCGTAAAGAGGTAAGGATTGCAAAGTTGAAGTGCGCCATTGCCCGAAAATGTTTTTAACTAGAAATTGATTTGCATTTTCCATTATATGTAGGTCTTGAGATAAATACTACTCTAGTGAAGTTTATGCGTAACAAAGATTTAGTGATGAGAACGCTTATAATTAAAGTTAAACATTCTCATCACCAATTCTTTGATACACATAAACTTCATTAGAAAAATATATATCTCAAACCTACATAAAATAGCAAATGCAAATCAATTTCTACTAAAAAATTCCTAGGCAAGGGTGCACTTATACTTTGCAACCCCTATCCATTTTCGAATAGATATATAAGGCAAAAACTAACATTTCCCTCTCACTTGCAAGGAAATACAGTCATATGTCTTCTTTACCCGGACAACGATTGTTGAATAGACTTTGCCCAAATAACCTAACGCAAAACTAGTTCATATTCAATAGTATTAGACAATAGCATTGAAATCTCATATACGTTACATCTAACTGTGACAGAAGGTTGAACCCGGATACAATTATTGAATATCTCATGTGTAAGTTCCAAAGCATATAAGATGTCAAAACTTCCCCTAAAATGCAAAGAACAGAAAGACTAATAATTGTAGAGAATAGAACTTGTAATCTTGTTGAGTAGTGCAAATTCTTCAAGTAAAAACTATCCACAATATATGTGTAGTTTGTAGAATAATTAAAGGGAAACTTTTGCTTTTTGACGTATAACAAAAGGCATATTCGGGTATCAAAGATACATGAAAGAGCCATGAAGCAATTTCTTAGCAAAAAAAACATTTAGAGCATAGGAGTCTTAATGTCGTGAAAGCGAGTGGAATGATGAACCCACTTTTGATCCTACTCCAGCTCATTCCTGGAAGTATGTTATACACTTCATCATGTACACTTATTACTAACTCAAATTCAGCTCACCTTTGCCAGTAGCAAGCTGACTTACAAACCTCATCTTTTCTTTTTTATATAAAGTACTAACCTCCTAATCTTTGTAATCTCTTTATTGACAAGTATGAATAAATTTATAATACTTTTTTGGTTCACAACAAAACGGTGTTTCCCAAGGAAATGGTCTAGTGGCTAAGTTATAAGAGTAACACCTTTGATAATGCTACAAACTACATAAAAATATTGATGATCTTACTTAAATTGGAGGGAGGGACTGGAAGCATTCAAAAAGAATACAACTTCTTTGTAATTAATAGTCAATCCCTTTCTATTTCAGGGAAAATTTTGACATCTCATGTGCTCTGGATTTTCACTTAGGATGATCAATAATTGTATTCACGCTCATCCTCCTTTCAAAGTTAGACGTAAGGTGTATGAGTTCCTAGGATTATTGCCTCATACTCTTAAATTTGAACTAGTTCTGCGTGGAGATATCTGAGCTAGTCTATTCAACATCCATTGTTCGGGTAAACAATTGTATTTCATTGCAATTGGGAAAAAATGGTTCGCTTGTACCTTAAATATACATCCGTAAAGAGGTAAGGATTGCAAAGTTGAAGTGCGCCATTGCCCGAAAATGTTTTTAACTAGAAATTGATTTGCATTTTCCATTATATGTAGGTCTTGAGATAAATACTACTCTAGTGAAGTTTATGCGTAACAAAGATTTAGTGATGAGAACGCTTATAATTAAAGTTAAACATTCTCATCACCAATTCTTTGATACACATAAACTTCATTAGAAAAATATATATCTCAAACCTACATAAAATAGCAAATGCAAATCAATTTCTACTAAAAAATTCCTAGGCAAGGGTGCACTTATACTTTGCAACCCCTATCCATTTTCGAATAGATATATAAGGCAAAAACTAACATTTCCCTCTCACTTGCAAGGAAATACAGTCATATGTCTTCTTTACCCGGACAACGATTGTTGAATAGACTTTGCCCAAATAACCTAACGCAAAACTAGTTCATATTCAATAGTATTAGACAATAGCATTGAAATCTCATATACGTTACATCTAACTGTGACAGAAGGTTGAACCCGGATACAATTATTGAATATCTCATGTGTAAGTTCCAAAGCATATAAGATGTCAAAACTTCCCCTAAAATGCAAAGAACAGAAAGACTAATAATTGTAGAGAATAGAACTTGTAATCTTGTTGAGTAGTGCAAATTCTTCAAGTAAAAACTATCCACAATATATGTGTAGTTTGTAGAATAATTAAAGGGAAACTTTTGCTTTTTGACGTATAACAAAAGGCATATTCGGGTATCAAAGATACATGAAAGAGCCATGAAGCAATTTCTTAGCAAAAAAAACATTTAGAGCATAGGAGTCTTAATGTCGTGAAAGCGAGTGGAATGATGAACCCACTTTTGATCCTACTCCAGCTCATTCCTGGAAGTATGTTATACACTTCATCATGTACACTTATTACTAACTCAAATTCAGCTCACCTTTGCCAGTAGCAAGCTGACTTACAAACCTCATCTTTTCTTTTTTATATAAAGTACTAACCTCCTAATCTTTGTAATCTCTTTATTGACAAGTATGAATAAATTTATAATACTTTTTTGGTTCACAACAAAACGGTGTTTCCCAAGGAAATGGTCTAGTGGCTAAGTTATAAGAGTAACACCTTTGATAATGCTACAAACTACATAAAAATATTGATGATCTTACTTAAATTGGAGGGAGGGACTGGAAGCATTCAAAAAGAATACAACTTCTTTGTAATTAATAGTCAATCCCTTTCTATTTCAGGGAAAATTTTGACATCTCATGTGCTCTGGATTTTCACTTAGGATGATCAATAATTGTATTCACGCTCATCCTCCTTTCAAAGTTAGACGTAAGGTGTATGAGTTCCTAGGATTATTGCCTCATACTCTTAAATTTGAACTAGTTCTGCGTGGAGATATCTGAGCTAGTCTATTCAACATCCATTGTTCGGGTAAACAATTGTATTTCATTGCAATTGGGAAAAAATGGTTCGCTTGTACCTTAAATATACATCCGTAAAGAGGTAAGGATTGCAAAGTTGAAGTGCGCCATTGCCTGAAAATGTTTTTAACTAGAAATTGATTTGCATTTTCCATTATATGTAGGTCTTGAGATAAATACTACTCTAGTGAAGTTTATGCGTAACAAAGATTTAGCGATGAGAACGCTTATAATTAAAGTTAAACATTCTCATCACCAATTCTTTGATACACATAAACTTCATTAGAAAAATATATATCTCAAACCTACATAAAATAGCAAATGCAAATCAATTTCTACTAAAAAATTCCTAGGCAAGGGTGCACTTATACTTTGCAACCCCTATCCATTTTCGAATAGATATATAAGGCAAAAACTAACATTTCCCTCTCACTTGCAAGGAAATACAGTCATATGTCTTCTTTACCCGGACAACGATTGTTGAATAGACTTTGCCCAAATAACCTAACGCAAAACTAGTTCATATTCAATAGTATTAGACAATAGCATTGAAATCTCATATACGTTACATCTAACTGTGACAGAAGGTTGAACCCGGATACAATTATTGAATATCTCATGTGTAAGTTCCAAAGCATATAAGATGTCAAAACTTCCCCTAAAATGCAAAGAACAGAAAGACTAATAATTGTAGCGAATAGAACTTGTAATCTTGTTGAGTAGTGCAAATTCTTCAAGTAAAAACTATCTACAATATATATATGTGTAGTTTGTAGAATAATTAAAGGGAAACTTTTGCTTTTTGACGTATAACGAAAGGCATATTCGGGTATCAAAGATACATGAAAGAGCCATGAAGCAATTTCTTAGCAAAAAAACATTTAGAGCATAGGAGTCTTAATGTCGTGAAAGCTAGTGGAATGATGAACCCACTTTTGATCCTACTCCAGCTCATTCCTGGAAGTATGTTATACACTTCATCATGTATACTTATTACTAACTCAAATTCAGCTCACCTTTGCCAGTAGTCAGCTGACTTACAAACCTCCTCATCCTTTTTTTTTTTTGATAAAGTACTAACCTCCTAATCTTTGTAATCTCCTTATTGGCAAGTATGAATAAATTTATAATACTTTTTTGGTTCACAACAAAACGGTGTTTCCCAAGGAGATGGTCTAGTGGCTAAGGTATAAGAGTAACACCTTTGATAATTCTACAAACTACATAAAAATATTGATGATCTTACTTAAATTTTAGGGAGGGAATGGCAGCATTCAAAAAGAATACAACTTCTATGTAATTAATAGTCAATCTCTTTGTATTTCAGGGGAAGTTTTTAAATCTCATGTGCTCTGGAATTTGCACTTAGGATGATCAATAATTGTATCCAGGCCCATCCTCTTTTCAAAATTAGACGTAAGGTGTATGAGTTCCTAGGATTATTGCCTCATACTCTTAAATTTGAACTAGTTCTGCGTGGAGATATTTGAGCTAGTCTATTCAACAACCATTGTTCGGGTAAACAATTGTATTTCATTGCAATTGGGGAAAAAAAGTTCGCTTCTTCCTTAAATATACATCCGTAAAGAGGTAAGGATTGCAAAGTTGAAGTGCGCCATTGCCCGAAAATGTTTTTACTAGAAATTGATTTGCATTTTCATTATATGTAGGTCTTTGAGATATAAATTGCTCTAGTAAAGTTCATGCTAACAAAGAATTAGTGATGAGAACGCTTATAAATGATGTTAAACATTCTCATCACCAAGTCTTTGATACACATAAACTTCATTAGAAAAATTTATATCTCAAACCTACATAAAATAGTAAATGCAAATAAATTTCTATTAAAAAATTCCAAGGGAAGGGTGCACTTATACTTTGCAACCCCTATCCATTTTCGAATAGATATATAAGGCAAAAACTAACATTTCCCTCTCACTTGCAAGGAAATACAGTCATATGTCTTCTTTACCCGGACAACGATTGTTGAATAGACTTTGCCCAAATAACCTAACGCAAAACTAGTTCATATTCAATAGTATTAGACAATAGCATTGAAATCTCATATACGTTACATCTAACTGTGACAGAAGGTTGAACCCGGATACAATTATTGAATATCTCATGTGTAAGTTCCAAAGCATATAAGATGTCAAAACTTCCCCTAAAATGCAAAGAACAGAAAGACTAATAATTGTAGAGAATAGAACTTGTAATCTTGTTGAGTAGTGCAAATTCTTCAAGTAAAAACTATCTACAATATATATATGTGTAGTTTGTAGAATAATTAAAGGGAAACTTTTGCTTTTTGACGTATAACGAAAGGCATATTCGGGTTTCAAAGATACATGAAAGAGCCATGAAGCAATTTCTTAGAAAAGAACGTTTAGAGAAAGTTCCACATGGAGGTAAAAATTGTTTTGCATTCTACATTTCATTGAGTCGCAGAACTGAAATATTTAGAAAATAAACAATGTATAGCTCCCATATAACCTACTTACCTACATAATCTTATTTCCTATACTTGAAACATAAGGTGACCTATAATACATTGATATAGAGTGACAGTAATTTCCAAGTCATCAAGGAATTTATACATAATGGGGATCAAGTTAACTACTGTCTCACTAAGCAGTATTTATCATTATGTCACAACTCACAACAATGTATGACTAGAACTCTTTCCCATAGTTGGACATATATTCTACAGTGCCCAGTTCATTTTTTAAGTGATACTAATGGTGTCCCTTGAGCGAGCTTGCATGCACCCTAACTAATTATTTGGTCAATTTGTCCATCCCACAAGGGGAATTATTAAACTAATATGCAAAAGTCTAACTTCCTCGCACCAAATAAGTCACAAGGTAGCCCGAGAGAAATATTCAACACCATACTAAAAGACTGGAAACAGAGCAAGTATTAGAGTCCATGGCACATATTGACAACGTAGTGCTGCCCACCAAGACTAGACTAGATGGGTGCACCATGTGTTGCAGCTGGGATTCAAACCTGGAATCTCCAAGTTGTTACTCCTATGCCTTATCAACTAGGTCATCCCTTCGAGACAGTGTTAAGGCAAGCGTGAAGCGGAAAAAAGCGATAAGTCCCCGTTTCACGCTTTAAGCGATCTCACATACTCATTCTAGTCTGTGAAGCGTAGAAGGCTCGCATCTCGCTTTCCTAAACACTGCTTTGAGAACCAAAATTATGTTATTAACTAAAAAGTATCATATATGCTTCTTTACTTATCAATAGGAAAATTACAGAGAAAAGATTAATGACACAACTAACTACTCGCAAAGATGGGCCATTCAAAAGGCTAGCATTAGAAAACTGAGATGAGTGAATTTGAACATATTTGGAGCTCAGTTTGCCGTATGTTAACCTATGTTAGTAATCAATGTGCATTCATTATTTTATCTCATTCTAATCATCGGAACTCCTATGCTCTAGAATGGGAAAACCACCCGGACAAAAAAAATAGGCTACATTAATTGGATGGAAGTAAAAATTAAATAAATTTAGCGATGAAAGCTTTACAGATATGATGACATAGCAGAAATTATTTTGGAAGATAATATCAATAAGAAGGATATGATAACATACAGTCCTGAGTACAGCAGCAACAGAAATTATTTTCAAGAGCTTTGTTTATTTCAGATCTGAGTGCAGCAGCAACACCCAGGACAATGTCTTCAGGCAGAATGACATCTGGAATTTGGGGTGGAGATCTGGTGCATATATTTCAAGGTGAATCCTAAGGTACATCTGGATAGACAAATTACCAAGGAAGTTAAAGAGTATACTTACTTGTTGATGAAGGTGGATGCATTGGACCAAAGGAAAAGGACTGCCAATGCAAGGATCAGTATATGGCAAACAAACGTAAGCAAATGGTTCTGATGCAACTAAAAAAGCACCCAAAGTGAAGTGGCAAACCCAAGCACACTGGCAGTAATTTTCTTGTCCCTCCACAGAAAAGTGTCCGCAGCTGCCCATAAGAATTGAGTAACTAGATACATAAACACAATCAAGCAAATATAAAAGACACTGCGTAACTGTTTAACTACACATCAGACACATCTACTGAAGCTTCAAATTCTATGAACTTCAAAAGTAGGCAAAAAAAAATAGGTTTGAAGAAAATGGGGTAGAAGACACGTAGGAGGTGAAAAACATTTGGGTATTTTGGGGCAAGCAAAAATAGATAAACTTGCTATGTTTCTTTGGTTGCACAATATATCTTTGCAGAGGCATGTAACTTGTATCCCTCATGAGACTCATTTCTAGATGAATACTTACCCCATTGCCAATATCACAATTTTACAACCACCAATCCACTAGTGCATCCTCACAACAGCGCAGCACACAATATCTGAAAGGAAGAGACGAGCAGAATTTAGGACTATGTATACAGGTAGTATTTAAGAGAATTAAATGCCAGAATATGCTAATGAAAGAAGCAATGTATCACTTAGTAGAACCCAATATCCAAAACCATTAGGATCCGGTAGTCAAGAATGCCAGCTAGATTAGAAAACTTGAAGAGGTCCTTATTCTCCCTAAGAGTTAATATCACTTCCATTTAGGCTTTTAAAGTTCTATTCCACTTCTCATCCCTACTTAACATTCCAAAAAAGGGAAGCATAGCTTGTAATCTAACTAGCAATTTCCTTAACGAGGAGCAACCCCTTGTGTTAAAAGATCAACTTATCCCTTAGAAATGGAAAGTCAACTAAAAAAGAAGGGATTTGGGATCGGGACAATGTTTGAGGTTTAAAAGAACATATTAGATAGGACCAGAGAGTCATGGCTTTCAGCTCGCCTGACTGCACTTTCATGTTAAAATTAGAGAGAGAGACAGAACATACTGGTGCACGTCAACATTTTTGCACTATTAACAGTGTAAAAATCAGTTACAAAATATCATTAATTACATAGGGGTAAATCATAACCAGCAAAATCATGTTTTCATCTTTATTAACCTCACATGCTTATATTTGTAACAGATGCATATCAAATGCATTGATTGCATTCCAAGTATCATCCAAACAAATTATTTCCTAGAATGTTCTTTGGTTGCATCTCGTCTAGACGGAAATAACTCAGTAGTCCTCCTTAAGAAACATTTTAAGGAGGTAATGGATAGTAAAAGCCAGGGGTACAATGCTAATTTTCATCCTGCCATTGTAAATACATAATAAGAAATTTGATATGCTTCTCTTTTGTCAGAATATTGTTTATCTGTATACTTATTCTATGTAGGTAACCATTGTGCACAACGGATTTGTCTTCAAAGATCCCAACATCGGTAAAAAACTAGCGTCAAGGCTCTCATTTATTAACATCCTCCCCTACATCTTCTTTTGGACAGGAAACGGGGGTTTCAGAACAACAAAGACAACCAATTGTAGGAATTGGGACAATTGAACCACAACCAAAATAATTAGGAAAAAGCACCAAACGAACAGCAGTGTATTGATTACTATTGCCTAATGGAGATAAAACTAAAGTTGCTAATAGTTATGGAACAATGATTTACATCATAGATCACTAGACATTGTTTGACAATCAAATCCAGAACTGTAGTACCATATTGTTGATGAAGGAAAAGAACAATATTTTGAGAAAATCAAGGTTTACTCTTAATCTGTCCCTTGAATCTTGATGATGTAGAAGATATTATTATAGCACTTGTACTGAACTAAGCTTCTTATAAAAGGAAAACATACTAGACAAATTTACATGAGAGTTGAGAACTTTAGAAGTTAATACTGCCTATTCGCAGTATCTGCAACATGTCATCTCTTACATCTTACATCTGAAATGTAACAACTTTTGAAAGATGAATATATTATCCATCAAAGACTGCTAACCATAGCAATTCACTTAGCAAGCTGGTCAAAGGTACCAAATATTTCACCTCATCATGTAAGATTGTAAGTACTATTTCACATGTACTCACTTATTCACTTCTCTTTTGTCCAAGAACTGCATCTTTTTGTGATGCACGTATGGATTCTCAGGATGGCACTGATGCTTGATAGACACTCCACTCATTCTGTTGGTTTGGGAGAACCCTATTTATCATTGAGGCATATTTGCTTATGAAGTGACATTTTGTATATTTTTGGGTATAGTCAAGGCCTAGACCCGTGTGTGACTTAGAAGTTGTACAAACACCATACTCATGTCATGTTTTATTTAGAAATTAGACCCGTGTGTGACTTAGAAGTTGTACAAACACCATACTCATGTCATGTTTTATTTAGTAAAATTTCTAATGTAGCCTTCCGTTGCTTCTTTTATGACGTTATCGATTTTTATATTTTAAGTTTCCACTTAATGAATTTCTCACTGTTTTATGAGATTCATTATCTTTCGCTTCTACGTACCTATCATGACATTTAAGAAGTTAAATGTTCATTCTACTCTTTGATCGTGCAATTGAGCTTAAAGCAATCATAAGTTTTAATTTCTATTGAATTCCGTAAGTGATGAGCAAGAATTGCAAGGCTTGAGCAATAATACCACTCATACAGTAAGACTTAAAGCAATCATAAGTTCCAATTTCTATTGAATTCTGTAAGTGATGAGCAAGAATTGCAAGGCTCGAGCAATAATACCACTCATACAGTAAGACTATGAAGTGTTGGGAGACTGAAGGATGAAACTTATTGAAGTGTAGGGAGGGGCATGTTGTCAGGGATTGAAACTTGTGTAATACATACAGAATGTGTTATCATACAGAGGGTTTTCTAAGCACTGAAATTCCTTTGACAAAGCACACCCGAGTGCACTAAGTTTCTGTATGCCTGGAGTCCTATGGACTATAATAAGTTGTTTCTACCACTCGAACCCGTAACCTCTATGTCACGTGACAACAACTTTACCAATTACGCCAAACACGGATATATCTAGATTATATACACATACACACCTCTATAAAATTGACTTTTGCAAGTCATAAACCCCCCCCCCCCCCCCAAAAAAAAAAAAAATCTTTTACACATTTTCAGCCACAACTATACAAATGATAAACCCAGGAAATTTTTAATTTCCATTTACTCATTTCCCATTTCATAAACATCCGAGAATCAGAAATCCGAAATTTTCATCCATTAAATGAAACACATCCTTCAGAAAAATTACTAAAAAACGCTTAATCCCAACACTTTACGCTAGTCATCATCCTGAAAAGAATTAAGTCTTTGACATAAATTTAAAAAGAAAAAAAAAACAGAATCACATAAACATTAGCTATGAGAAAAAAATAAACAAATAGTTATACCATGTGAGGCTGATGAATGCTGTGTATACGTAATTCCTTTTGCACCGGAGGGTGAGAGCTCAACGGCGGCGCGCCGAACACAAAAAAGTCCGAAAAGGTCCTGTACAGCGTACACAATATTTACTTTTGCCATTTAGAAAATGGAGGCCGAATTAGGTTTAAAAAAAATTACCCAAAAAATAGTACTAACTCGCAAATATAAGTCATTTATGTTCAGCTTGAAAAAAAAAAAGTCATTTATATTACAACTAATATTATATTAATGGTACTTTTAGTTTACAAAATTTGGAGTGTTTTTGTCTTCTTCTGCTTCATGTTGCTCCTCCTCCTTCACTTTTGATGTGTAAATTATTTGGGGCGAATTGTATTTCTAAAGATTTAAAATATTAAGAAGATTTCATATTTTATATTTAATATTTGAAATTAATAAGAGGTGATTTTAAGTTGTTTGAGAGTGAATAATCATCATATATTTTATGTATAATTAAGTAATTATTCAACTTTTTTAGTGTATTCTAGCGTATAGTTTGTGTGTAGTTCATATATACATAAGATATATTGTATAGTTAGTGTATTCTTTTTATAACTTTTGACAAGCTATAGTATATAGTCCACATATAGTATCATTGACTAATGAACGAAGAAGAAACCATAATGATATCACAATTATATATTTATATATACTGATTTAATATCGGTTACATAAAAATTATCAGCCTTAATGAATGAGGGGTATAAGTTATAAAAAAAATTAAGAAAATAAATATTTCTTGAATTATTTTGAATTGGGATGTGAATATGTAGTTAATCCATTTATGTAGTATCTCTTCTTTTTTTTAATTATGTTTTTAGATTTGGATGCTAATATATTGAGAATGAACATGTATCATCTAATTACTATGATTTCTATCACTAAGCACAATCCTTATTGATTTGATACAAATACTAATGAAGTTTTTTTCGACTCAGCAGTAATGCATAATTGAGTTTCTTGATTGGTAGATCTGATCTACAGTTAGGGGGCAATACATATCAAAAAGCTCGAAGAAGGAAGGCGCATTAGAGTATATAACCAACTTACCCTTCTGTAAAACTTACTCACATTGGTGACGCGGTTGGATGTATAAGGGAAGTGCACGTTTGTGAGACCTTAGTCGGGATGCATTTAATTTCTTTAATCTCATTTCAATTATTATAGGTAGATTTCTTTTTACTTCTCCCACTTCAGTTGTATACATGTTAATTTAAAAAAAAAAATGAATGATTATATCAAAATGGTATACATTTAATTTTTTTTAATCATAATAAATAATTTACAACAAAATATAATTAAATTTTATTCCTATTATAAACAATTACACTCCAAGGTCGTTCTGTAATTTTAATTATAAAAAAGTGTACATTGGATAGTGTACATTGTACATTAAGTTTGGTGTACAATTATTTTTAACCACAATCAATAACTTACACCAACAAACAATTTAAATTGCACACAAAGCAAAAAATAAGATTATAAAATTATTTTTTGTTATATATTTCTAATATATGATGCGTTCACCATAATATCTTTAACTATCTATCAATACTTACCATCAAATTAATAAATAATTATACCAACATATATGAAAAAATCACATCAGTACGTAAAAATTTCAGTCATACAAAAACAAAATTACAAATTATCCTACCGATTTGGTAGACATATTGTTTGTTGTTGACTTTGATTAAGAGTGATTTTGACATCGTATATAAACTAATTTTTGCTGTCACAAAAATTGATTGGTATAGGATAGAAAACACTCACATATGAAAATGTGATAAGATAACAAAACTTAAAGTCAAAGTATATCATAAAATTATGATTTTAAAGACACATTAACTTTACTACCGTTCTATTGATCCTACTAAATAATTTTGAATAGATATTATTAAATTATTTTTCAATTAGCCCCAGAGTATAAGAAGCAAACCCCCCTCTCCATTTTTTTTCTTTTTTTTCCTACTTTTTCACCGGTCAATTTCTTTATGATTTTTTTATAAAAACAAATTCATATTTTTCTTTAGACCTTATTGAATTATTGATAACAAAACTAATTATTTGTAAAAGTAAATTTAAAATTTGAAGGTATCAACAATTACTTTTTTCCATATAACTTCAAAATTAGAAATGACAATTTTAAAAGAATAAATGAATTGTCCGAAAATTGAAATAACTTAATTGAAATCAGATAAAAAAAACTAGATAATATTTTCTAATCATCTTAAAATCTAATGGGTTTGTCAAATTGTTCAAAATGTAAGAAAATATTTAGATAAAATATTAAAATTAAAGCTGTAAAATTAATAGTAGTCAAAAGAAAAAAGAAGGTGAAGTTGTGATAAAAATGGTGACATTGAAAGTGAGAAGATTCAATGGAGATGATAATAAATTTATGAAGAAGAAAGACAAAAAATAAAAAGGAAAAAAACTTAAAATAATAAGAAAATATATTTTATAATAAAATACTTGTAAAACTAAAATTATATTAGTTATTTAGATTGCTCACTCTCTTTGAGAGGGTACCGCATACACTCTCTATGTCAGGTGAAGAAAAAATGACATAATAATATCATTGTTTAGTGCGGGTAATAGGACTCCCACACGATGGTTTAACATTGTTATCCTAAACAATATTGTCATAATAAGGACTAATAACTAGAATTAACTAAATGCATAACATCATTATCTAATTAATTATATATCATTTTATTAAAGTTACATATTAATCTGCATGAATGGTATATTATGATTAAACTATAGTCCGTTCAACATGATCAATAATATGTCTTACGTACACCAAGCTATACACCATAACCCAATTTTAAAAGAATCAAATATGTTGTACTATAAATTTATTTAGATATATAGTGATGTATATTCTTGATTAAGTTTTGATGTACAATGTATTGTATAATACAAAATCCATACATCAAATCAAGATATAGTCAAGAATTTGTCAACAGTTTTGTATAATTAATTTAATTAAAACTTGTGCATTGTTATTTTAACATTTGTGTCTAGATCAATATCATCCATAAAGGTTGTTGAATTTGATGTTGGTTATATGTCAAATATTACAATGAATTGTTCCATGATATTATTGAATAATCCGTTTTAACAATTTACAAACAAAACTACTGCCAAACAACATACGAAGCATTCATTCAAGCAAAATATTTCATGGTTAATACATCAATTTACATATAAATTCAAGCAACAAAAATAACAAAAAATCTTTAAACAATTAAAATCAAACTATATTTTAGCAATCAAACTCACACAAAAAAAAATGATACAATATTTGTGAGTCCGGAGTTAAAAGGGTAACTTTTTTCTTTCAAAAAAACAAAATAGCATATCAAAATTATTTTTAACCAATAGGGCAAAATCGCTCTGTCATGAGCGATTTCCTTCGATTATTCAATTAAAATCGCTGCCCAAACAGCGATTTTGTCGAATTTATTTTTTTAAAACTAAAATCGCTGCTCCAGCAGCATTTTTATCAAAAAAAAAAATCAAATGTTGAAATCGCTGCTATAGCAGCGATTTTATCACTTCTTTGTTTTAAAAAGATTGATTTGTTAAAAAAAAATATTTGGTGTGGTTAGTTACGTTGGTTGAAATAAATAAAAAATTGTGAGGTTAAATATTAAAAATGACAAAGTAAAACTCACCGAATCAATTCTTAGCAAAATACAAAATCACACTACCACATGAGACGATCAATATTAGTATTATAATTAACCACCGACAATGTAATTAGAAAGTAAATCAATTTTTACTTGAACATCAAAAAGAATTTTCCATATTAGAAGTAGAACAATGTAATTAACCACAAGATTATTTTTTTTTATAGGAAATCGCTGCTGGAGCAGCGATTCCAGTTTTTTTAAAAAATATAAACAATTCAATAACAACCCTGCTGGGACAGCGATTTCAATTATTTTTAATGCAGTACCGACCTTAATTTTGTCAGAAGAAAATCGCTCATGACGGAGCGATTTTGCTCTTTTGGTTAAAAATAATTTTGATATGATGTTTTGGTTTTTTGAAATAAAAAAATTACCCTTTTGACTCCGAACTACTCCAATATTTGCTACTCCCCATCTTTTATCTTGTTAAATTAAAAATGATATATTGTTATTTTAAATCATTGAAACAATTATCAAAGAAGATAGAGAGTTTCATTTTAGTTACAATACTTGTTTTAAGGTTATAAGAGAGCAATATTAATTAATTATTGGGAGATTCGTGGAAAGTAAATAACAAAATGGAAGAAAATTAAGGAATGCAATCTTATTTATCAATTGGAATGTGTGTTGTTTTCTTTTTAAATTTGTCTATTTTATTCTATTGGGTTACGTTTGTTTTGTTTTGTAAAAACTCTATTGCTATATAGGTGAAAAGTCAAGCTATTGTTATAGGAGTTATTTTGTTAAAAATGACAAAAGTCTCATATCGGTGGTTAATGAGATAGTGGAGTCCTTATAAGGCTTGGCAATCCTTCTCCCTTTGAGCTAGCTTTTGTGGTGTGAGTTAGGCCTAAGACCTAATTTCACATGGTATCAGAGCAGGACCCGTCTCACCAAATGCTAAGCACTGGACGTGATATGGGGTGTTAAAGATGACAAAAGTCCCCCATATATATATATATATATATATATATATATATATATATATATATATATGTGTGTGTATGATTTAATTTTTTGTTAATACAAAAAATAATCAATAGTGACCGAGGATTTTTCTCAACACTAATCAACCTAGTCAAATAACAAAGTGTTTTTCTTCCGTTTACCTTGACCGTTTGACCTGTATACGCTAGATGACATATTATAATTAATTATTTAATTTTTGTATAATGTGCTAATACTTTATAATTACTGGTTCTACATTTCTCCTTCTTTTTATCCTTTTCTCTATACACAACACACACTGTGTGTTTTTGTGTGTACTATATACGCATTATAGTGGTTTGATTTGAGTTTAATTTAATTTAAATTTTTGTTAAAACATAAAATAATGAAGAATGGGCGAAGATTTTTCTCAACATTAAATCAACCTAGTTAAATCACAATCAGTTTTTTTCTTCAGTTTGACTTGAGTAATTGACATGTATATCGCCAAACGACCTAATACAATTAATTTTTTTTACAAAATGTGTGTGTGCGCACACGCACATATATATTCACACACACCTGGAGATATTATTTACTGTAATACACTTGATTTGGGCGTGTTGAGATTAAAGCTACAACAATTAAGGTATGATCTTTATCTTTTTTTTTCTTTGTTTATGCGTTCTTAATCTTTATCTTAAGTAAATTCTCTCTATATATACATATAGTGTGTGTGTGTTTGGGTGCATGTGCACACGTGTGTGAGAGAGGGATAGAGTATTATACATGTATTTATGTCAGTTTGATTTGAATTTAGTTTGATTTATTTTATTTTTTTTTAATACAAAAAATAGTCAAGAGTGGCCAAGGATTCTCTCAACCTTAAATTAACATAGACAAACCACAAATCAAATTTTTTTTGTTTAGCTTTGACTTGACTGTTTGACATGTCTATCGCTAAACGACATAATGCAATTAATTATTTACTTTTTGTATTATTTGCACTGTATCTACATTTATTTATCCTTTTCTATATACACAATACACAAACACTATATATATTTATAGACATATACATAAAACTCAAAAAGATTGTCATTATAATACACTAGATCTAGGCGTATTGAGATTAGAACTTCAACTTTTAAGGTATCATATCTATGTTTTTCTTCATTTATGTGCTCTAAATCTTCAATTTAAGTAAATTCTATATATGTGTATATCTTTATTGATATTTTAAGTGAAATTTTCTCTCATATATATGAGTTTTGTTCGATTTAATTTTTTTAATACAAAAATAATCAAGAGTGGCCAGAGATTTTTCTCAACATTAAATCAACCTAGTTAAATCACAAGTCATTTTTTCTTTAGTTTGACAAATCTATCGCTAAACAACAAAGTGTAATTAATTATTTACTTTTTATATTATCTGCACTCTGACTCTACATTTGTTGTTTTCCTTCTTTTATCAATTTCTCTATACACAAAACACACTTTCACTACCTATATATACATCTCAAGAGACTATTCCTTATAATACACTTGATTTAGGCGTGTGGAGATTAGGGCTTCAACTTTTAAGGTATGACGTCTATCTTTTTCTTTATTTATGTGTTCTTAATTTTTATTTTAACTACAACTTTTAAGGTATCATTTTTATCTTTTTTCTTTGTTTATGTGTTCTTAATCTTTATTTTAAGTAAATTTTCTCTATATATATTTATATAGTGAGTGTGGGAGTGCGTGCTGCGTGCGTGCACGCACGTGTTGTGTGTGAGAGAGTATTATATATGTATTATGTCTGTTTGATTTGACTCTAGTTTGATTTAATTTATTTTTTAATACAACTTTTAAGGTATGATCTTTATCTTTTTTCTTTGTTTATGTGTTCTTAATCTTTATTTTAAGTAAATTCTTTCTCGATATATATTTGTGTGTATGCGTGCTGCGTGCGTGCGCGCACGTGTGTGAGAGAGATAGAGTATTATATATGTATTATGTCGGTTTGATTTGATTTTAGTTTGATTTATTTTATTTTTTAATACAAATAATAGTCAAGAGTGGCCAAAGGTTTTTGTCAACCTTAAATTAACGTAGACAAATCACAAATCAATTTTTTCTTTAGTTTTGACTTGACTGTTTGACATGTCTATCGCTAAACGACATAATGCAATTAATTATTTACTTTTTATATTATCTGACTCTACATTTTGTTGTTCTCTTTTTATTTTTAATCATTTTCTCTTTACACAATACACACACTTTCACCTATATACACACCTCAAGAGACTATTCCTTATAATACACTTGATTTAGGTGTGTTGAGATTAGAGCTTCAACTCTTAAGGTATGACATCCTATCTTTTTCTTCATTTATGTGTTCTTAATCTTTATTATAACTAAATTTCATATGTATATATCTTTATTGTTATATGTGTGTGTGAGAGAGAGAGTATTAATGAGTACAAGAAAGGATCTCCTCCTAGTGATCTAGTGTACTTTTTGCAGGAACGGACGAGAAATGTGAAAAAATTGCCTTCTATTATTTATTTATTTTTTATCTGAAATTAATTTATTACTAAAATATTATGTGACATGTAAGACCAATTCTGATTCTTTTTTCACTGTTGGTGTGTTGTTGTGAAGCACAAATGGGCACTCACGATCAGAGGCAAAAGAGATAACGCCCACATAAGGTAAACTCTAATTTTCTTGTATTAGTAAGTTCTTACTACGTGTGATGCAGCTATATTTTTAAGAAATTATTTTTACAAAAAATTGATTGAATTTTGACATGATTTTTTTTTTATAAATGAATTTACATATTTGAAATTTTACAAAAATAATTTATAAGTAATAGTAAATTATAATTCATAATATTTAAAAGACAAGAAAAGAAGGTCACGAATGACATTTGAGTCTCAAATTTAAAATGTACCATATAAATTGGAGAGATTGTTTATTATAATACACTTGATTCGGGCGTGTTGAAATTAGAACTACAACTTTTGCGGTATCTTTTTTTTTTTTTCTCTTTGTTTATGTGTTCTTAATCTTTATTTTAAGTAAATATTCTCTCTCTATATATATAGTGTGGTCAACTTGCGTGCGTGCGCGCACGTGTGTGTGAGAGAGATAAAGTATTATATATGTTTTTATGTGAGTTTGATTTGAGTTTAGTTTGATTCATTTTATATTTTTAATACAAAAAATAGTCAAGAATGGCCAAGGAATTTTCTCAACCTTATATTAATGTAGACAAAGTACAAATCAATTTTTTTCTTCAGTTTTGAGTTGACTGTTTGACATGTTTATTGCTAAACGACATAATTCAATTAATTATTTACTTTTTGTCTTATTTGCACTGTATCTACATTTATTATTATTTTTAGTCTTTTCTCTCAACAAAATACACGAACACTATATATATTTATAGACGCACACATAAAACTCAAAAAGATTATTCATTATAATACACTAGATTTGGGCGTGTTGAGATTAGAACTTCAACTTTTAGGTATGATATCTATCTTTTTCTTCATTTATGTGCTCTAAATCTTTATTTTAAGTAAATTCTATATATATGCGTATATCTTTATTGTTATTTTAAGTGAAATTCTGTATATATATATATATATATATATATATATATATGAGTTTTGTTTGATTTAATTTTTTTAATACAAAAAATAATCAAGAGTGGTCAGTGATTTTTCTCAACATTAATCAACCTAGTCAAATAACAAGTCATTTTTTCTTTAGTTTAACTTGACTGTTTGACATATATATATCGCTAAACAACAAAATGTAATTAATTATTTACTTTTTATATTATCTGCACTGACTTTACATTTTGTTGTTTTCCTTTTTTATCCTTTCTCTATACACTTTCACCTATATATACACCTCAAGAGACTATTCCTTATAATAAACTTGATTTAGGCGTGTTGAGATTAGTGCTTCAACTTTTAAGGTATGACGTCTATCTTTTTCTTCATTTATGTGCTATTAATCTTTATTTTAACTAAATTTCATATGTATATATCTTTATTGTTATATATGTGTGGGTGTGGATGTGTGTGAGAGAGAATATTAATGAGTACGAGAAAGGATCTCCTACTAGTGATCTAGTGTACTTTTTGCAGGAACGTGCGGGAAATGTGCAAAAATTACCTTCTATGATTTTCTTTTTTTGGTCTAAAATTAATTTATACAAAAAATTATGTGACGTGTAGGACCGATTCTGATTCTTTTTTTTATTGTTGGTGTGTTGCCGTGAAGCGCAAATGGCCACTCACGATCAGAGGCAAAAGGGACAACGCCCCCATAAGGTAAACCCTAATTTTCTTGTTTAGTAAGTTCTTACTACGTGTGATGCAGTTAAATTTTTAAGAAATTATTTTTGCAAAAAATTGATTGAATTTTGACATAAAATTTTTATTTTTTATTTTATAAATGAAATTACAGATTTGAAATTATACAAAAATAATTTATAAGTAATACTTAATAAATTATAATTCATAATATTTAAAAGACAAGAAAAAAAGGTCACGAAGGAACATTTGAGTCTCAAAATTTAAAATGTACCATATATATTGGCCGAAAGAGTATATTATACTTTTCTTTGTATTTACTCTTCCAATTTCCAGTTGTTTTGTTTTCTTCTAATTTTTTTTTGATTTTCGTGTCTAGAGTCCATATTGGAGCTCCAATTAAAGCCTAATAAAGTAAAAACGATAGTACGACTAACACTACCAAAATACACATAGAAATTAAAGAGTTGGGACTTTAAATAAATAAATATTTATTTATTATTTTTATAAAAAGCTAAAAATAATATTCCATCCATCCCAATTATGTGACACCTTTTGAATTTCGAGATTTATACAAGTCTCTCTTTGATCATAATTTTTTTCATATATCTTTAAAATATTTAAAATTGACAATCATTGTGACTCATGCTACTTTTTACGTAGTTTATGAATATATATTTATTTCGTTTTAAAAATGTAAAAATTCCACAGAAACAACGTAAATAGTAGTTTAAGTCACAGTGGTGGTCAATTTAAAATATTTAAAGGATATATCTAACTGTTCGACTCCGGCAAAGCGAAAAATTCAATACAAATTGGGACAGAAGGAGGAGTAATAAATCAAATAAATTAAAATAAAGGAAGTATTTGTTTTACCTATAGATTGTTCATGCGATAAAGGTTTATGCTCTATAACAGGTTGTTTATGTTATTCTGAAAAATCTCATTTCGAGTCCAAAAGAAGATATAGGAAAGGATGTTAATAACAACATAAATAATGGCTAATGAATTGAATATGTATACTTGATCACATTTTGCCCCCTCATTCAAAATTCTGTGCAACAAAAGAAGTTCAATATCGCCATTTAATAGCATCTAAATACTTGTTCATCGCCAAAACTAGAGGCCGATATGAGCTTCACTTAAGTTGGATTACGAGTCGGTCAATTTCTAAATTTCTTGTGTTTTCTGTAACTTGCAGAAAAAGATTTGTAAAGTTTGCGGGGATGTAGGTTTTAGAATTGCAACAGTTACTGGCCATGACTGCAAAGATGTTGTCGTGCACGAGTAAGTTCTCTCTTTATTTTTAGATATGCTTTATTAAATATTGTTTGTGTTTTATATGCACAAGTAGCCGTCTTCCCGGTTTTCAATAATTCTGTCATTTCTCTTCCTTTCAGGGATTGCCAGGTAGACTGTTATAAAGATGCACCAGATAATTGGTGTTGTGAAAAATGCCTCAAAAAACAAAAAAATGAGAACTCTGAGGGATCAGAGTTACATGCGTCTGCAAATATCTGTCAAAGCACTCTTCCACCGAAGAAAAGTAGCAAGTTTCTTGGTGAGAACTGGAAAAAAGAGGAACAAATCAGGAAAACGAAGTATCTATCTGTTGATGAAGCAATTGGCCTATTGAATTCCGGCTCTTCAAGAGTTATGTCAACTAAATCCAAGACTACTGAAACTCGAGGGAATTCAAGCAAATCTAGAATTCAAATTTCAGATATTTTTCCCAAGAAGAGAACACTGCAGTATTCTTTCGGGTCAACAGGATATAAGAAACCTCACAGTTATCTAAATTTCAAAACAATAGAACCGAGCATAAAACAAGTCGAATCATCTAAAGGTTAATTTTCACTAACATTTCTTGTATTCATTACTTTATTCAAATATATTCTTTTCTTATGTCTATATCCATTAGAAATTTCATTTTCTATCATATACTATTGTACTTCCATCTAGTTGATGTAGCCTGCTTGTTAGGTCCAGAGGGAGTTACCATTCTAGAGCAGAGGAGTTTCAATGCCGTGAAAACGAGTGGAATGATGAATCCACCTATGACACACCCATGTGATCCTGCTCTAGCTCATTCCTGGAAGTAAGTACCCTTCATCATGTACATTTATTACTAACTAAAATTCAATTCATTTTTGTTTTTGGATGACCCATCCTTGCTGATAGTAACCTGATCAAACTCTTATTTTTTTTGAGTTCCCTATTGATAAGTATGGATATATATGATGTTCAGTTATTTCTCTTTTTTTATAATTAATAGTCTTTCTTTTCCTTTTTGTATTTCAGGGGAAGTTTTGAAATCTCAAGTGCTTCAGAATTTATTCAAAGTGACCTCAATAATTTCATGCAGGCTCATCCACCTTCTAGAGTTAAACGTAAGGTGTATGATTTATTAGGGCTATTGCCTCATACACTTAAATTTGAACTTGTTCCGCGCGAGAATATCTGGACAAAGCTATTCAATAATTATTGTCCAGGTAAAGAAGACGTAGGACTATATTTCCTTTCAAGTGAGAGAGAAAGGTTAGTTTTTGCTTTAAATAAATATTTGTAAAGGGGTAAGAGATGCAAAGTAGAAGCGCACCCTTGCCTAAGAATATTTTTACTAGAATCTGATTTGAATTTCTTATTATACGTAGGTCTGGGATATATACTTCTCTGGTGGAGTTCATACGTAACAGGGATTTTGTGATGAGAATGGCTATAAATGATGTTGAGTTGCTTGTACTTGCATCCACAACCCTGCACAATGATTGTCAAAGTACGACTACAGTTAATCATTCATATATATATATATATATATATATATATATATATATATGATTATGCTCTTTAGAAGATAAATATTGTAGAGTTGTCTTTTCACCTTGTGATGTTCTTGCAGAATGGAACAACGAGTACTTTCTGTGGGGATTATTTTACCGCAGCGGACAATACACAGATGGATGTGCTGAAGGGGGCAGCAACAAAGTGATTGATATGGAGATAGACATGATAGCTGGAGAAAATGTGTGAATGTTGGACATTGTGGTCTCAACAACTAGTTTCATCAATGACTTTGATTTAGATATTCAACAGAAACTGTTACTGTTGCTACCTATTTATACCTTTTTAGCTTATTGTTTTTGCATTTCCATTGTTGATCTCTGTAGTACTTTGACATATTTGTACTGTTCCTTTTTAGTTTAAATTATAACAATCTATTACCAGTTTTTGGGAGATTATTTTGCTTTCACATTGTTATTCGACTTCATCTTTATTACTAACTCAATTGTTAGATTTGTATGTTTTAGCTTCCTAGTATAAATTGGGTCGGCATACGTCTTGACTCTACTGACTTAGATAGCTGAGTGTCATCACATTTTAAAAAAATTGGATATACGTCTTGATTCAACTAATTTGGGATAGTCAGATGCCATCATAATTTAAACATGTTTTTTGTTCATTCATAATCTAACTGAAAGTGGTCATTATATATGCTTCCTTCTTAATATGGTATTGTTGATTTACACACAACACACTCATAGGCATGAGATGAGGAGTTGCTTGAATGGTATGCATACTCCATCTCCAACTTTGAAGTTGTGAATTCAAAAAACATGATGATGAAAATGATTTGATGGGTGTTTTCACCAATCACCTGTAGCAAACTTAGTGTTCAAAGAGCATAAAAAGTAAAACACATGATTTTTTAACTGAAAAATCCACAAGGATTTAAAGTTGTAAAAACGACAACCTAAACCCCTCAATGAGAACTAAAATTTACAAAAAGTGAGTTTAGTAAATTAAAAAAAATCATTTAATACAAGGATTGGACTAAAAAACTATCTTTAGACATCAAAATAGATGGGAAGGAAAAACAAATTCAACAATAATAGTAATAGCATCATGCATATACCAATTTCTGCTCATAAAGTCCCAACAACTAACCTTATAGTACACAAACAGGAGTTGCTTCAATGATAAGCATTCTCCATGATCTTCAACTTTAAATTTGTGAAATATTACAATGAAAATGATTTAGCGGGTGTTTTTACCAATTACTTAGCCGAACTTAGTGTTCAAATTGCATAAAAAATAAAACACATAATTTTTTAATTGATAATCCACAAGAATTTAGAGGTGTAAAACGACACTTGAACCCCTCAATGGGAACTAAAATTTACACAAAGTGAGTTCAGTAAATTAAAAAAGTAATCATTTAATACAACGATTGGACTCAAAAAAACTATCTTTAGACATCAAAATCGATGGAAACAATTATGGTAATAGCATCACATGCATATATAGGCATATGCCCATTTCTGCTCATATAATTTTAACACAAGTCCCAACAACTAACCTTATAGTACACTACCAGTGGAACTACTTCTCTTATTTAGCTCAAAATAATGCAAGTGAAGATATAATAATATTAATGGTCATAGAGAAAAACAGGTTGTCTTGTTGCAGTGAAATCCCATCATGGCTTATATCTGTGTTCATTCCAGCACCCGACGGGCCTAATTAAACCGTTGTTGACGCCCCTTAATACACCCGGATTTGTCACGTAAGGAGATCCGCCCGTGTTGGTTGTGGTGATGGATGGTGGTTGCGTGGTGGAGCCCGTAGTCGTAGGAGTGGTGCCACTAAATAAAGAAGTAACTTGTCAAGATGTAAATAGAAGAAAATGATGCACTAAATGGAATGTGTAGTTTTTATTTTAAAGCAGAGTAAGCTAGCAATTCTACCTCTTTAGTTCAATCAATCACTATAACATTATGCATATAAAATTTGAGTCTATAAAGGTTTTGGTCAAGTAACTTTAGTCCAAACTTTATTTCTGTCTTAAGTACACATCAAACATTTTTTCAAAATTTCAATCGAAAATGTCTAATAGAAACACTTCATTTTGTGTCCAGATACTCAATTGAAACAAGTCTTTTTTCGAGTGTCTGAATGAAATTTGCCAGCAAGTTCAAGGATTATCGATGTTTTGGGCCAAAAATAAGAAGAACAATACCCCCTTATTAGAAGGCCTTTACAGTTTTCAATCACTCTTTTGGTAAATACTACTTTGCCAGCAACATCAATTTGTTACTCTTCAATGAGGACAAAGACAACACACTACCTAGTTACCTCTCAAGGGGTACTAAAAATATATCCCCACCCCCACCAACTTTTTACCACTTGAATTTTTCAGGTACTACAAGTGCTATTTACCTTTCAAGGGATACTAAAAATATATACCAGGATTAATTTCTTTCATCTATCACACCAAACGTATCCAATATTCATTTTATTCAAAATCAGTGTTTAGTTATTAACTTTCAAAAACTGACTTTTTTTCTCTCTTTTGTTAAAAATATAACTAAACATAACTTCATAAAATATTTGATTTTTTTTTTACTGGCGTGTGCAAAAAGATGTGAATATTTGGATGTTCAATAATTGCTGCATTGTGAAAAAGCTAGCAAAATAGTGAAAGAAAATCACCAATAAACAGTTAAAGCAATAATTTTGTCAATCAATCAAAAGCGTGATGATGCTAATGCAATACACTTTTCAAGATTAAAGACAAAAAGAGCTAATTTAGATTGGATTAAAAGTGAAAAAAGAAAACAAATTAGAATGCTATTGTGTCACACATAAGATTTGAATGAAAACATGTTTTATAATGTTGCACTTTATCGAGACGCACAAAAGAGAAAAATAGGAAAAAAGAAAACAGACTCTATGAATGTACCTTAAGCAATTTTTGAATCCTTTGTAAACCTTAATTTCCCTGTAAATAAACAATTTTACCAACCCAAATGAACATTTGAGTACAGGAAAAGAAAAAAAAAACTGAGGGATGGACAGTGAACCCTTAGCATCAGAGGTAACTACCTCATAGAGTACAACACATACACAGAAATTGCGAGTCTCTAACCAATTAGCATGTCTACTAGCTCTAGCATGAACTTCTTGGATATGAGCAGACCGTACAAGCAAAAAAAAAAAAAGATGAGAGTTCTGAAAGGACAGCTAGGATCCTCAACCATTCCCCATTTCAGCATTTTGTCCCTAGTGTGTACTTCATTTAGTGCAGCCCGTCTCGAGATAAAGATACATATAGGTGATCCCAAGTTGTAACACACAAATTTTCTGACGGAGCTTCACGTAAATTTACTTGATTGAGAAATGCTCCATCTCATTTTTTTTTGAGAATTAGTAAATATTGTATTCAGCATTAAGGATATTCAACTCAGCCATGCTAAACCCAGCTTTCTCAACATACTGATTGAGAAATGCTCCTCTTCTTTGTAATCTTCCTATTGATAAGTACGAATAAATTTATAATACTTTTTTGGTTAACAGCATAATGTTGGTCCCTGAGGAGATGGCTAGTGGTTAAGGTATACGAGTAACACCTTTGGTTATTCTACAAACTACCTATATATTGATGATCTTACTTTAGTTTGAGGGACCGTCAGCATTAAACAAGAATACAACTTCTCTTCTCTATAATTAATAATAGTCTTTCTCTTTGTATTTCACGAAAAGTTTTGACATCAGGTGCTCTGAAATTTGCACTTAGGATGCTCAATAATTGTATCTACGCTCATCCTCCTTCCAGAGTTAGAGGTAAGGTGTATGAGTTCTTAAGGATATTGTCTCATACTCTTAAATTTGAATTAGTTCTGTGTGGGGATATCTAGGCTAGTCTATTCAACAATCATTGTTCGGTTAAAGAAGATATAGAACAATATTTCTTTGCAAGTCGGAGAGATATGTTATCTTCTACTTTAAATATCCATCTGTAAAGGGGTAAGGGTTGCAAAGGAATGTTTTTACTAGAAATTGATTCGCATTTTCCATTATACGTAGGCCTGAGATATATATTGTTTTGGTGAAATCCATGTGTAGCAAAAATTTGATGATGAGAACGCTTATAAATAATGTTGAGTTGTTTATACTTGCATCCACAACCCTGATACAGAAACTGGATGGAAGTATAAGCAGTTCAAATAAGCATTCTCATCACCAAATATTTGATACACATAAACTCCACTAGAACAATATATATCTCAGACCTACATAAAATAAGAAATGCAAATCAATTTCTACTAAAAATATTCTGGGAAAGGGTGCAGTTATACTTTGCAACCCTTATCCATTTTCGAATAGATATATAAGACAAAAGCTAATCCTTTTCTCTCACTTGCAAGAAAATATAGTGTTGTCTTCTTTATCCAGAAAATGATTGTTGAATAAACTTCGCCCAAATAACCTTATGCGAAACTAGTTCATACTCAAGAGTATTAAGGCAAAATCCCTGAAAACTCATATATCTTACATCTAACTCTGGAAGGAGGATGAACCCGGATACAATTATTGAATATCTGATTTGTAAGTTCGAGAACACCTAGGATTCAAAAGTTCCCCTAAAAAGCAAAGAGAACAAAAAGACTAATAATTGCAGAGAAAAGAACTTGTAAGCCTGTTGAGTAGTTCAAATTCTTCAAGTAAAAAATACATCTTCAACTAAAAAATGTTTTGCACTCTACATCTTATTAAGTCGCAGAACTGAAAGTTTTAGAAAATAAATAATGTATGCTCCCATATAACCTACTTACCCATAATTTCTTGTTTCCCATACATGAAAACAGAAGATGGTCCATAATACAATGATATAGAGTGAAATGATAAACTCGAGTGGAATGATGAACCCACTAATGACACCCTTGTGATCCAATTCTTGCTCATTCGTAGTAGTAAGCTATACACTTCATCATGTACATTTATTACTAATTCAAATTCAACTCATCTTTGCTAGTAGTCAGCTAACTGATTAACCTGCTCTTCTTTGTAATCTCCCTATTGATAAGTACAAATAAATTTATAATACTTTTTTATTTAACAACATAATGTAATTCCCTGAGAACATGGCCTAGTGGTAATGGTATTGGAGTAACACCTTTGATTATTCTACAAACTACATATATATTGATGATCTTACTTTAATTTGAGTGAAAGGGCAACATTCTCTTTCTTTTCTGTATAATTATTAGTTTTCTCTTTGTATTTCAGGTGAAGTTTTGACATATCAGATGCTCTAATATTTGCACTTAGGATGCTCAATAATTTTATCCACGCCCATCCTCCTTACAGAATTAGACGTAAGGTGTATGAGTTCTTAGGGATATTGCCTCATCCTCTTAAATTTGAATTAGTTCCGTGTGGGGGATATCTGGGCTAGTCTATTCAACAACCATTGTTCGGGTAAAGAATATATAGGACTGTTTCTTTGCAAGTGGCAGAGAAATGTTAGCTTCTACTTTAAATAACCATTCACAAAGGGGGACGGGTTGCAAAGTAGAAGTGCGCCCTTGCCCCAAAATGTTTTTACTAGAAATTGATTTGCATTTTCCACTATATGTAGGTCTAAGATATATATTGCTCTAGTGAAGTTCATGCGTAGCAAAGATTTGGTGATGAGAATGCTTATAAATGATGTTGAGCTGTTTCTACTTTTATCCACAATCCTTAACAGAAACTGGATGCAAGTATAAGAAGTTCAACATCATTTATAAGCAATCTCATCACCAAATCTTTGATACACATAAACTCCACTAGAGCAATATATATCTCAGACCTACATAAAATAGAAAATGCAAATCACTTTCTACTAAAAACATTCCTGGGGTGCAGATATACTTTGCAACCCTTGTCCATTTTCGAATAGATATAAGGAAAAAACTGATTTTTCTCTCTCACTTGCAAGGAAATACAAAATAGAGTGATTTGTCTTCTTTATCCAGACAATGATTGTTGAACATATTTTACCCAAAAAACCTCACTCGAAACTAGTCCCCATATTCAAGAGTATTAGGCAATAGCCTTGAAAACTCATATGCCTTACATCTAACTCTAGAGGATGAACCCGGATACAATTATAGAATATCAGAGGTGGCAGTTCCCCTAAAATGCAAAGAAAAAGAGAGAGACTAATAATTGTAGAGAAAAGAACTTGTAATCATGTTAAGTGGTGCAAATTCTTCAAGTAAAAAATACATCTTCAATATATATGTAAGTCTATAGAATAATCAAAGGTAAACTTCTGTTTTTTTAAGCATAACAAAAGGCATATTCGAGTTTCAAAGACACAAGAAAGATCCATGAAGCAATTTCTTAGCAACAAAACATATAGAGAAAGTTCCACATGAAGCTAAAAATTGTTCTGCACTCTACATCTCATTAACTCGCAGAACTGAAATTTTTAGAAAATAAATAATGTACGGCTCCAATATAACCTACTTACCTGCAATTTCTTGTTTCCCATACCTGAAAACAGAGGATGGTCCATAATACAATGATACAGAGTGACAATAACTTCAAGTCCTTAAGGAATTTGTCTTTCGAAATAGTGATCTCTTTAGACCATCAACATTTGCAAATCTTTTCTAGCAAATTTTATCAACTCTTGTACTTCCATCCAATTGATGTAACATGGTTGTAGGTCCATGTAATTCTACCATTCTAGAGCATAGGAGTCCCAATGCGGAGAAAGCGAGTGCAATGATGAACCCACTTTTGATCCTACTGTAGCTCATTCCGGGAAGTATGTAATACACTTCATCATGTACATTTATTACTAATTCAAATTCAACTCATCCTTTGCTAGTAGTGAGCTGAATGATTAACCTCCTCATCTTTGTAATCACTTTATTGATAAGTACGAATAAATTTATAATACTTTTTTGGTTCACAACAAAATGTTGTTTCCAGAGGAGATGGTCTAGTGGTTAAGGTATAGGAGTAACTCCTTTGATAATTCTACAAACTACATAAATATATTGATGATCTTACTTAAATTTGAGGGAGGGACTGACAGTATTCAACAAGAATACAACTTCTCTGAATAGTCTATCAGGTTTGACATCTCATTTGCACTTAATGATCAATAATTGTATCCACACCCATCCTTTTTTCAAAGTTAGACGAAAAGTGTATGAGTTCCTAGGATTATTGTCTCATACTCTTAAATTTGAACTAGTTCTGCGTGGAGATATCTGAGCTAGTCTGTTCAACAACCATTGTTCGGGTAAAGAAGATATAGGATTGTATTTCATTGCAACTAGGAGAGAAAGGTTAGCTTCTACCTTAAATATACATCCGCAAAGAGGTAAGGATTGCAAAGTTGAAGTACGCCATTGCCCAAGAATGTTTTCACTAGAAATTGATTTGTATTTTCCATTATATGTAGGTCTAGAGATAAATACAGCTCTAGTGAAGTTCATGCGTTAGTGATGAGAACGCTTATAATTGATGTTAAACATTCTCATCACCAATTCTTTGATACACATAAACTTCATTAGAAAAATATATATCTCAAACCTACATAAAATAGCAAATGCAAATCAATTTCTATTAAAAAATTCCTAGGCAAGGGTGCACTTATACTTTGCAACCCCTATCCATTTTCGAATAGATATATAAGGCAAAAACTGACCTTTCCCGCTCACTTGCAAGGAAATACAGTCATACGTCTTCTTTATCCGGACAACGATTATTGAAGACTTTGTCCAAATAGCCGAATGCAAAACAAGTTCATATTCAATAGTATTAGACAATAGCCTTGAAATCTCATATACCTTACATCTAACTCTGAAAGAAGGTTGAACCCGGATACAATTATTGAATATCTGAGGTGTGAGTTCCAAAGCATCTAAGATACCAAAACTTCCCCTAAAATGCAAAGAACAGAAAGACTAATAATTGTAGAGAATAGAACTTGTAATCTTGTTGAGTAGTGCAAATTCTTCAATAAAAAACCATCTACAATATATGTGTAGTCTGCAGAATAATTATAGGAAAACTTTTGCTTTTTGACGTAGAACGAAAGACATATCTGAGTTTCAAAGATACAAGAAATAGCCATGAAGCAATTTCTTTGCAAAAAAACATTTAGAGCATAGGAGTCTCAATGTCGTGAAAGCGAGTGGAATGATGAACCCACTTTTTATCCTACTCCAACTCATTCCTGGAAGTATGTTATACACTTCATCATGTAAAAACTTATTACTAACTCAAATTCAGCTTACCTTTGCCAGTAGTCAGCTAACTTACTAACCTCTTCATCTTTTTTTTTTTGATAAAGTACTAACCTCCTAATCTTTGTAATCTCCTTATTGACAAGTATGAATATATTTATAATACTTTTTGGTTCACAACAAAATGTTGTTTCCCAAGGAGATGGTCGGCTAAGGTATAAGAGTAACACCTTTGATAATTCTACAAACTACATAAAAATATTGATAATCTTACTTAAATTTGAGGGAGGGACTGGTAGCATTCAAAAAGAATACAACTTCTTTGTAATTAATAGTCAATCTCTTTGTATTTCAGGGGAAGTTTTAAAATCTCATGTGCTCTGGAATTTGCACTTAGGATGATCAATAATTGTATCCAGGCCTATCCTCCTTTCAGAGTTAGACGAAAGGTGTATGAGTTCCTAGGATTATTTCCTCATACTCTTAAATTTGAACTAGTTCTGCGTGGAGATATCTGAGCTAGTTTGTTCAACAACCATTGTTCGGGTAAAAAAGATATAGGATTGTATTTCATTGCAACTGGGAGAGAAAGGTTAGCTTCTACCTTAAATATACATCCGTAAAGAGGTAACGATTGCAAAGTTGAAGTGCGCCATTGCCCGAGAATGTTTTAACTAGAAATTGATTTGCATTTTCCATTATATGTAGGTCTTGAGATAAATACTGCTCTAGTGAAGTTCATGCGTAACAAAGATTTAGTGATGAGAACGCTTATAATTGATGGTAAACATTCTCATCACCAATTCTTTGATACACATAAACTTCATTAGAAAAATATATATCTCAAACCTACATAAAATAGTAAATGCAAATCAATTTCTATTAAAAAATTCCTAGGGAAGGGTGCACTTATACTTTGCAACCCCTATCCATTTTCGAATAGATATATAAGGCAAAAACTGACATTTCCCTCTCACTTGCAAGGAAATACAGTCATATGTCTTCTTTATCCGGACAACGATTGTTGAATAGACTTTGCCAAAATAACCTAACGCAAAACTAGTTTTATTCAATAGTATTAGACAATAGCCTTGAAATCTCATATACCTTACATCTAACTCTGAAAGAAGGTTGAACCCAGATACAATTATTGAATATCTCATGTGTGAGTTCCAAAGCATCTAAGATGTCAAAACTTCCCCTAAAATGCAAAGAACAGAAAGACTAATAATTGTAGAGAATAGAACTTGTAATCTTGTAGAGTAGTGCAAATTCTTCTGTAAAAAACCATCTACAATATATATAGTCTGTAGAATAATTATAGGAAAACTTTTGCTTTTTGACGTATAACGAAAGGCATATTCGGGTTTCAAAGATACATGAAAGAGCCATGAAGCAATTTCTTAGAAAAGAACATTTAGAGAAAGTTCCACATGGAGGTAAAAATTGTTTTGCACTCTATATTTCATTGAGTCGCAGAACTGAAATATTTAGAAAATAAACAATGTATAGCTCCCATATAACCTACTTACCTACAAGTTCTTCTATCCTATACTTGAAACATAAGGTGACCTATAATACATTGATATAGAGTGACAGTAACTTCCAAGTCATCAAGGAATTTATACATAATGGGGATCAAGTTAACTACTGTCTCACTAAGCAGTATTTATCATTATGTCACAACTCACAACTATGTATGACTAAAACTCTTTCCCATAGTTGGACATATATTCTACAGTGCCCAGTTCATTTTTTAAGTGATACTAATGGTGTCCCTTGAGCTTGCATGCACCCTAACTAATTATTTGGTCAATTTGTCCATCCCACAAGGGGAATTATTATTACACTAATAAGCAAAAGTCTATCTTCCTCGCACCAAATAAGTCACAAGGTAGCTCGAGAGAAATATTCAACACCATACTACAAGAATGGAAACAGAGCAAGTATTGGAGTCCATGGCACATATTGACAACGTAGTGCTGCCCACCAAGACTAGACTAGATGGGTGCACCATGTGTTGCAGTTGGGATTCAAACCTGGAATCTCCAAGTTGTTACTCCTATGCCTTATCAACTAGCTCATCCCTTCGAGACAGTGTTCAAGGAAGAGTGATGCGGAAAAAAGCGATAAGGCCCCATTTCACGCTTTAAGCGATGAAACGCTCACATACTATTCTAATATGTGAAGCGTAGAAGGCTCGCATCTTGCTTTCCTAAACACTGCTTCGAGAACCAAAATTATGTTATTAACTAAAAAGTATCATATATGTTTCTTTACTTATCAATAGGGAAATTACAAAGAAAAGATTAATGACACAACTAACTACTCGCAAAGATGGGCCATTCAAAAGGTTAGAAAACTGAGATGAGTTGAATTTGAACATATTTGGAGCTCAGTTTGCCCTATGTTAACCTATGTTAGTAATCAATGTGCATTCATTATTTTATCTCATTCTAATCATCGGGACTCCTATGCTCCAGAATGGTAAAACCACCCGGACAAAAAAAATAGGCTACATTAATTGGATGGAAGTAAAAATTAAATAAATTTAGCGATGAAAGCTTTACAGATATGATGGCGTAGCAGAAATTATTTTGGAAGATAATATCAACAAGAAGGATATGATAACATACAGTCCTGAGTACAGCAGCAACAGAAATTATTTTCAAGAGCTTTGTTTATTTCAGTCCTGAGTGCAGCAGCAACACCCAGGACAATGTCTTCAGGCAGAATGACATCTGGAATTTGGGGTGGAGTCTGGTGCATATATTTCAAGGTGAATCCTAAGGTATATCTGGATAGACAAATTACCAAGGAAGTTAAAGAGTATACTTACTTGTTGATGAAGGTGGATGCATTGGACCAAAGGAAAAGGACTGCCAATGCAAGGATCAGTATATGGCAAACCCAAGCACACTGGCAGTAATTTTCTTCTCCCTCCACAGAAAAATGTCCGCAGCTGCCCATAAGAATTGAGTAATTAGATACATAAACACAATCAAGCAAATATAAAAGACACTGCGTAACTGTTTAACTACACATCAGACACATCTACTGAAGCTTCAAATTCTATGAACTTCAAAAGTAGGCAAAAAAAAATAGGTTTGAAGAAAATGGGGTAGAAAACACGTAGGAGGTGAAAAACATTTGGGTATTTTGGGGCAAGCAAAAGTAGATAAACTTGCTATGTTTCTTTGGTTGCACAATATATCTTTGCAGAGGCATGTAACTTGTATCCCTCATGAGACTCATTTCTAGATGAATACTTACCCCCTTGCCAATATCACAATTTTACAACCACCAATCCACTAGTGCATCCTCACAACAGCGCAGCACACAATATCTGAAAGGAAGAGACGAGCAGAATTTAGGACTATGTATACAGGTAGTATTTAAGAGAATTAAATGCCAGAACATGCTAATGAAAGAAGCAATGTATCATTTAGGTGGAACCCAATATCCAAAACTATTAGGATCCGGTAGTCAAGAATGCCAGCTAGATTAGAAAACTTGAAGAGGTCCTTATTCTCCCTAAGAGTTAATATCACTTCCATTTAGGTTTTTAAAGTTCTATTCCACTTCTCATCCCTACTTAACATTCCAAAAAAGGGAAGCATAGCTGATAATCTAACTAGCAATTTCCTTAACGAGGAGCAACCCCTTGTGTTAAAAGATCAACTTATCTTAGAAGTGGAAAGTCAACTAAAAAAGAAGGGATTTGGGATCGGGACAATGTTTGAGGTTTAAAAGAACATATTAGATAGGACCAGAGAGTCATAGCTTTCAGCTCGCCTGACTGCACTTTCATGTTAAAATTAGAGAGAGAGAGACAGAACATACTGGTGCACGTCAACATTTTTGCACTAATAACAGTGTAAAAATCAGTTACAAAATATCATTAATTACACAGAGGTAAATCATAACCAGCAAAATCATGTTTTCATCTTTATTAACCTCACATGCTTATATTTGTAACAGACGCATATCAAATGCATTGATTGCATTCCAAGTATCATCCAAACAAATTATTTCCTAGAATGTTCTTTGGTTACATCTCGTCTAGACGGAAATAACTCAGTAGTCCTCCTTAAGAAACATTTTAAGGAGGTAATGGATAGTAAAAGCCAGGGGTACAATGCTAATTTTCTTCCTGCCATTGTAAATACATAATAAGATATTTGATCTGCTTCTCTTTTGTCAGAATACCCTTTATCTGTATACTTATTGGTTATATCTCATCTAGACGGAAATACTCCTGTACTCCTCCTTAAGAAACCCTTTAAGGAGGTAATGGATAGTAAAAGCCAGGGGTACAATGCTAATTTTCTTCCTGCCATTGTAAATACATAATAAGATATTTGATCTGCTTCTCTTCTGTCAGAATACCCTTTATCTGTATACTTATTATATGTAGGTAACCATTGTGCACAACGGATTTGTCTTCAAAAAACCCCAACATCGGTAGAAAATTAATGGCGGGGCTCTTATTTATTAACATTCTCCCCTACATCTTCTTTTGGACAGGAGACGGGGGCTTTTCAGAACAACAAAGACAACCAATTGTAGGAATTGTGACAATTGAACTACACTCAAAATAATTAGGAAAAAGCACCAAACAAACATCAGTGTATTGATTACTATTGCCTAATGGAGAATAAATGAAGTTGCTAATAGTTATGGGACAATGATTTACATCATAGATCAGTATAGTCGATAAATTAAATGACAAATCAAATCTAGAACTTTAGTACCATATTGTTGATGAATGAAAAGAACAATATTTTGAGAAAATCAAGGTTTACTCTTAATCTGTCCCTTAATGATGTACAAGATATTATTATAGCACTTGTACTGAATTCAAACTTCTTATAAAAGGAAAACATACTAGACAAACTTACATGAGAGTTGAGAACTTTAGAAGTTAATACTGCCTACTCGCAGTATGTGTGACATGTCATCTCTTACATCTGATAATGTAACAACCTTTGAAAGATGAATTTATCCATCAAAGACTGTTAACCATAGCAAATCATTTAGCGAGCTGGTCAAAGGTACCAAATAGTTCACCTCATCGTGTAAGTACTATTTCACATGTACTCAGTCACCTCTCTTTTGTCCAAGAACTGCATCTTTTTGTGATGCACGTATGGATACTTAGGATGGCACTGATCCTTGCTAGGTACTCCACTCATTCTGTTGGTTTGTTGGTGAACCATATTTATCATTGAGGCACATTTGCTTATGAAGTGACATTTTGTATATTTTTGGGTATAGTCAAGGCCTAGACTCATGTGTGACTTAGAAGTTGTACAAACACCATACTCATGTCATGTTTGATTTAGTGAAATTTCTAATGTAGCCTTCCATGGATTTTTTATGACGTTATCGATTTTTATATTTTAAGTTTCCACTTAATGAATTGCTCACTGTTTTATAAGATAATGAAATTCCTTGGACAAAGCACAGCCGAGTGCGATAAGTTTCTTTATGCATGGAGTCCTGTGGACTATAAGAAGTTGTTTCCACCACTCGAACCCGTAACCTCTATGTCACGTGATAACAACTTTACCAATTACGCCAACGATCATGCCGTATATATCTAGATTATATACACATACACACTAGCAAATTGACTTTTCAAGTCATAACCCCACCCCACACACACCAAAAAAAAAAATTAACAATTCTTTCAGACATTTTCAGCCACCACTATACAAACCATATACCCAGGAAATCTTTTTATTTTCCATTTACTCATTTCCCATTTCAAAAACATCCGAGAATCAGAAATCCGAAATTCCATCCGTTAAATGAAACACATCTTTCAGAAAAATTATTTAAAAACGCTTAATCGCCACGCTAATCATCATCCTAAAAAGAATTCAGTCTTTGCCATGAATTAAAAAACACAAAAAGCAGAATCACATAAGAATTAGCTATGGGGAAAATAAACAAATAGTTATACCATGTGAGCCTGATGAATGCTGTGTATACGTAATTCCTTTTGCATCGGACGGTGAGAACTCCACGGCGGCACGCCGACCAAAAAAGGGTCGAAAAGGTTTTATAAAGAATATATATAACTAAAGGAGGCCGAATTAAACCGAATGTTCGTTAGGTTAATTTTTTTACCCAAAAAATAGTGGAGCAACTTGCAAATGTAGGTCATTTATTTTACAAAAAAAAAAAAAAACTAATATTGATGGTATTTTTATTTTACAAAATTTGGCGTGTTTTCGTCTTCATGCTTCTTGTAGTTTCTTCTTCTCTTTTGAGTAAAAAAAAATATAAATCGTTTTAAGCGAATTATATACGTAAAAATTTAAAATATTAAGATGATTTTATATTTGGAATTTTATATTATTTAAAGGTAATTTTAAATTGATCAAGATTAAATAATCAACATATATTTATGTATAATTAAGTTATATTCAATTTTTTGACTGTTTTCTAGTGTGTATTTTGTATATATCTCATATATAAATAATATATATTGTATAGTCAGTGTATTCTTTCTATAACTTTTGGCAAGCTATAGTATGAAGTCCATATATAATTCATATAACTTGGTAAGCTATACTATGTAGTCCATATTACAGAAATTGTTATTGTTGTTACCTATTCATATCTTTCTAGCTTTATGTTTTTGCATTTCCATTGTTGATCTTGGTAGTACTTGACGTATTTATACTATTCCTTTTTTCGTTTTGCTCATGACAATCTATTAGCAGTTCTTGGGAGATTATTTTGTTGTCACATTGTTATTCGACTTTATCTTTACTAACAATGCAATTGCTGGACTTGTATGGTTTAGCCTCCTAGTATAAATTGGATTGATGTGTGTCTTGATTCAACTGACTTGGATAGCCGAGTGCCATCACATTTTTAAAAAAAAATGGATATACGTCTTTATTTAACTAACTTGGGATAGTTGAATGTCATCATAATTTAAACATGCTTTTTGTTCATTATTAATTTTTCTAACTGAAAGTGGTCATTATGTATGCTTCCTTTCTTAGTATGGTATTGTTGATTTAGACACAACACACTCATACGCACGAGATCAGAAATTGCTTCAATGATAAGCATTCTCCATCTATAACTTTAAATTCGTGAATTTGAGAAATATTACAATGAAAATGATTTAGCGGGTGTTTTTACCAATTACTTGTAGCCGAACTTAGTGTTCAAATAGCATAAAAAATAAAACGCATAATATTTTAACTGAAAATCCAGGAGAATTTAATGGTGTCAAACGACGACTTGAACCCCTCAATGGGAACTACAATTTACACAAAGTGAGTTCAGTAAATTAAAAAAATAATCATTTAATACAAGGATTGGACTCAAAAAACTATTTTAGACATCAAAATAGATGGAAACAATTATGGTAATACCATCACATGCATATATAGGCATATGCCCATTTCTGCTCATACAATTTTAACACAAGTCCCAACAACTAACCTTATAGTACACAAACAGTGGAACTTCTCTTCTTATTTAGCTCAAACTAATGCAAGTGAAGAAATAATAATAGTAATGGTCATAGAGAAAAACAGGTTGCCTTGTTGCAGTGAAATCCCACCATGGCTTATATCTGTGTTCATGCCAGCACCCGACGGGCCTAAGCCGTTGTTGACACCTCCTAATACACCTGGATTTGTCACGTAAGGCGATCCGCCTGTGTTGGTTGTAGTGGTGGATGGTGTTTGCGTGGTGGAGCCCGTAGTTGTAGGAATGGTGCCACTAAATAAAGAAGTAACTTGTCAAGAGGTAATAGAAGAAAAAAATACACTAAATGGAATGTTTAGTCTAGATTTTAAAGCACAGTAAGCCAGCAAATTGTACCTCTTTAGTTCAATCAATCATGATAACATTATGCAACACAAGAAAGGGCAGAGCTAGCCATCGAGATAAGTTCTCGGTCGAACCAAGTAACTTTAGTCCAAAGTACACATCATACATCTTTTCAATCGAAACTGTCTAATGGGAACACTTCATTATGTGTTCAAATGTTCAATTGAAACAAATCTTATTTTGAGTGTCTGAATGAAATTTACCAGCAAGATCAAGGGTTATCGATGTATTAAGCCAAAAAATAAGAAGAAGAACGCCCCTATCTAATAGAAGGCCTTTACAGTTTTCAATCACTCATTTGGTAAATACTACTTTGCCAGCAAACATCAATTTGTTACTCTTCAATGAGGACAAAGACAACACACTATCTAGTGGCCAGAGTGTCTGATCATGACATTTATAACCCCACCCCCACCAACTTTTGACCACTTGAATTTTTCAGGTACTACAAAGTGTTATTTATCTCTCAGGGGTACTAAAAATATATCTCAGGATTAGTTTCTTTCCTCTATCACACCAAACGTATCCAGTATATGAACGGTATAGACTTTTGATCATGAAAAATATTCATTTATTCAAAATCAGTCTTTAGTTATAAATTTTTTGAAATTCGACTTTTCTCTCTCTTTTGTTAAAAATGTAACTAAACATAGCTTTATAAATTTCAAATAAAGTAAAAATATATTACAAATTTATGACCAAACGCTTACTTAGTATTTCATAATATTTGAATTTTTTTTTTACTGACGTGAACAAAAATATGTGAATATTTGGATGTTCAATAATTGCAGCATTGTGAAAAAGCTAGCAAAAGAGTGAAAAAGAAAAGAAAGCTCCAATAAATAGTAGAAGCAATAATTTTGTCAATCAGTCAAAAGAGTGATGATGCACTTTTCAAGATTAAAGACAAAAAGAGCTAATATAGATTAGATCAAAAGTGAAAAAGAAAACAAATTAGAGGGTGATTGGACATAAATTTGGCTTATATACAAGCGATTCAAAAATATGTACTATAGTAATTTTGAAAGATGAAAACATGCTTTATAATTTTGCACTTTATCGAGACTCACAAAAGATAAAAATAGGAAAAAAAAAAAGAAAACAAAGTCTGGGAAAATTAAGGAATTGGAATTTAGTACATCATCAAGATGCTTCTATTCTATCCTAATTCCTATAGCAGAATCAAAAGTTCATCCAGATAATTCAAAATATGCTATAGTATCCACACGTAAGATATGAACATATGAACAAAAACAATTTTTGAATCGTTGACGTAAAGTAATTTTACAGAAGAACCTATGCTACTACACTAAAAAAAAATCACATGTCAACAAAATTCTAGTAATTTATATATAAATTATTATTATCATGTGTAGCACGATTTCAACTTGACCCTCTACTGGGGTGGTAAGGCATTAACTGAGTATTAAATAAGAGAGCAATAAGTGCTACTGATAGCTATTTTAAGATCTCTAAAATTTCAACATTCAAAAGAGTTTTACATGGAGAGAGTTTCCTATATTTTAACATGTTATAGCACATTATATAGCGAGTAAAACTATCTCAGTCTAAGATCAACACCATCTTCGGTCTTCACAAAATATTATATTATGTAGTGTGTAGATAAGTGAATTTTTTAAAAAATTTATTGACTATTTATTGAATTTTCTTGATATAAACTTTTTTATATTTTGAATTTCATCGATAAATTTTTTTTTAACTACCCTTTATGTGGACAATACATAAAAATGACATAAGAAAATTTAAATAGTTCAATTGATTTTGCTACATTAAATTTCATTTTATTAGTGAATGTTCAATTACCTATTCTCGTAATTCTCTCCCATTTCACATGTCCAACCCCTACCCCTAACCCCACTTTAAAGGAGGAAAATGAATATGAAAGAATAACAGGCAACCAGTAACAAAATTAGGCAACACAGAAGGATTTGCCAAAGTTACAGAGAACTTGTAAAATGAAAATGGTAACTGTTCATTTTTTTAAAGAAAAAGCTTTACCTTGCAGTAGCAGGATAAACACAGCCAGCTGTGCCTGTACAGAGTAAGATCCAAAAAGAAGATGAGAAACATTTATCACCACAAAATAATAGGATATATCTTACGTGACATCTTTTCTATTTTAGTCTATTTAAGAAAAATATCACTTGATTATAATGAGAAACAATAAATTCTACGATACTATACAAATATCAAAAAATTATTTTAGACCACTACTTTTAATTTATTGTTTCTTAATTATTGTGTCAAATTAAAAATTATATCACATAAAATGAAATGAAGAACTATTACTCCGTACTAGTCCTGTGTACTGGAGGTCCTACAGAGCGTAGGAAACAATGTAACTTCACTGATTATTTTTTATTTATTTTGGTAAAGAAGGATTGGCTTGTTGCTTACTGGGGTCAGTTGCAGTAACAGTGGCGGTGCCAGAAAAATCACATGATCCGGCAGCTTGGCCCTTCCTCTGGAAATAGCTGTTGACAGCAAAATTGCAGTGAGCTCTTACGGTATTCGGGTTAAAGCAAGGCCCGTTTGTATGAACCGGGGTGCAATCCGCCCCGGCTCCACAAGCATAGTCCAGTGTCTTTTGCAAAACTGCATCACTCAATCCTTTGCAAGCGCACCATGCAGCATCTACAATTCCAAAGAGATATAAGAACAAAAAGTGAGTTTAGTGAGCATTGATGAAATTAGACCTCATTTATTGTAGTTTAATTTATGCACAAGCCAGCGAAATTGTGTTTGACCATGAATATAAACTGAAATTGTTTTTAAATTTTTATTAGTGATTTGAAGAGTGTGTTGTTCAAATTTCAGAATTCTACTTCAAATTAAATTCATGGCTAAACATGATTTCCAGAAAAAAAAAATAAGGTCATATTTTTGAAGTGAGAAGGTAAGAAAAATGAAGTTGCAGCTCAAAAACGGAAACAATTTTGCAAATGTAGAAAGAATGACAAGGTCTAGAGACGGATCTCAGATTCAAATTTTATGAGTTTTCGTGACAATTTCATGTGAATATATACAATACCAATCGCGTTCAGAGTCTAATATAGATAATTATTCAGGGAATTTCTTTAACAAGTCTAAGCAAAAGCTACTGGGTTCACATGAAATCATAACTTTGACATTATAGATCCGCCACTGATTATAACACCAGATTTTGTTTTCAGCAAGAGAAGCACAAAGTAGCTTTACAGACTGAAAAAAAAACTTACTTGAGTGACCGGCCATGGCCAAAATGAGGAGTGCAAACACAAAAGCAGACATGATAAGATGAGGATAACAGAAGCTAGTAATGAAGAATAGTGCAGAGGGAGAGAAGATAAAAAAAAAACAGTAATGTACGTTGTATGTTGTGTGAGTGTGAAAGAGTAAGTACTAAAGAGTGCTCTCTGTATTGGGTAAAGTGACAGGATTTTCACACACAAAAATACAACAAAGATGATACAGTGATAATAATGAGGAATTAGATGGTGTGGCCCCTTTTTGGTGGGATGACCTTTTTTCAAAAAAATAAATTGGGGTCTAGTGCATTAGCCCACCCCCACTCCCAAACCACCTCCTTTTCAAGGTTATAGCACTAGCAACTTGTAAGAAAAAATGATATTTGGAAATTACATTGTTTTCCATTGATAGAAATTTTGGTGGTGCCAATTACTTCTATGGTTTTTTAAGAAAAAATTATATTCTACTCTCAATTTCAATTATATATCCTCCAGATCAATGTTTTAAAGGTGGAGCGTGAGGCGAGATATTTTATACCGTACGCCTCATGGATCTACAGGGTGTAATCTCATATATATATATATATATATATATATATATATTCAATTTCATAGTTTTATTATTAATAAAATAAGTAAAAGTAAATCTTTCAATTATTTTACAAATAATTTTTTATAAATAACATATCATACATAGAAATTATATTATGATTCTTGTTTGAGATAAGTATTAATAACTTAATAATGAAAAAAAATATATTATAATGACTATTTGAGTAATATCATTACACCAATAAAAAATATAATTTAAAGCAAATAAGGTTTTTAAAAAATAATTAAAAACGCTCGAACCTACATTTTTATGCCCATAACTTGTGTTTTTATGCTCGAGGCTTATGCCTCAAATTTTAGAACTTACATCTTATGAATCTACGTTTTTAATTTACGCTCAGGAACATTTTAGATACACCCAGCCCCGAGACTCTCCCGACAAATGCTTCTGAAAACAATGCTCCAGATTATATTACAAGATAAACAAATATCAATTAATATGACTATTATAATAAAATACTTATATCAATCAATATTTTTAAGATACTTATATCAATTAATATTTTTAAGAGTGTGCAAAATCATAACTAGTTATGTATAAGTGAATGAAGAGTGTATTTAAGCTTTTCCGTCTTTATTTTTACATATAAAATAGTTTATTTTAGGATAAAGAAAAAATGCACGAGTATCTCCTATATTATGACCGAAATATCAGAGACACACCTTAATTACCCTCGTGAAATTCTTTTTTTTTTGAAAATTTTGTGCACCTTTTGAGTTATGTGACATTCAAATATTTCTCACTCACCTCAATTGCGTGAAATCACGAAGTTGCCACAAGACAAAAGATATATAAAATTTTAAATTCTTTTTTTTAAGGGAAATAGAATCTTAATCAGAGTACTTGTGCATTTGACTAGGATAAACAAAAGTTGGACCAGAGGTACTGAATCTGACCAAACTCGTAACTCCTATTCTAGTATGGTGCTTATGAAACCTTTTGTACATACCAATAGTCCTTAATTCTCTTTTAGCAAAACATAAAGACAACATTCAGTTTGCATGAGCAAACACAGCCACAATTAAATTCACCATTGTGTTCAATGCAAAAAAGAAAATATTTATTAACTATGACGATTAAAAATAGTACAAAACAACAACATATTCAGATGAACGTTGATCTTTCAATACGAAGTAGACTTAATTTTACATTCAGCACACGGGCCACGTGTCATCTGTTTATTCGGCTGTTCACGCACCGTATACTTGGGCTTCTAACCGTGGGATCGGGTGAACCACTAATGGATCAGCCCGTTGTAAAGTCAGCCCAAATGCTTCCTCCATATTTAACTTATCTGGCAATTGTCCAGTGGGCAAAGCCCAGTTAAATGAATGGATCAAAGTTGCAGTCATCAACTGGACCATGCGGATACCCAAACTCATTCCAGGGCATATTCTTCGACCAGCACCAAATGGAATTACTTCAAAGTCATTTCCTTTTATATCAACTTTGGGCTTTTCACCTCCGGGCAAGAATCTTTCGGGCCTAAACTCTAATGGATCAGCCCATTCATTTGGATCACGAGCAATGGCCCAAACGTTGACGAGAAGTGTTGATCCTTTTGGAATGAAGTAGCCATTGATCTCACAGCTCTCGGATGCAATTCTAGGGAGGGAGAGGGGTGTTGATGGATGAAGCCTAAAGGTTTCCTTGACTATGGCTTCCAAATAAGTTAATTGGGCCAGATCAGATTCCACAACGAGCCGGTTCTTTCCAACTACTTTGTCAATCTCCTGTTGGGCCTGGGCTAGTATTTTCGGGTTACGAATAAGCTCTGCAATGGCCCATTCCACTGTGCTAGAGGATGTGTCTGTCCCAGCTATAAATAAGTTCTGCAGTAATTCACCAAAATATGAAGCGAGTGATATTTGACGTTGAAATTGTCTTTTCTACGTTAATTCACTTTTAGATAAAGTTAAAAGTTTCGTGAATGAAAAAAATTTGAAATACTCATACAAAAACTAACAACAACCACCTAGTGTAGTCGTGGATTTTAGAAAGGATCGAGTGCACACCAACCTTATCTCTATACCGGAAAGGTAACTAGCCTGTTTTCTTTTACAGGCTCTCGATTCAAGAAAACAATTTTTTTTAAAAAGTACACGAGACAAAAGCTATTAACAGAATATAAACTACAATAAAAAAAAATTGATAATCGGAATCAACCAATAAAATAGGGAAATCCAAGGACAAAATACTATAACAGCTATACTACCATTACGAACATGAACAGATAGCATTTAGGTCCAGATGGACTCAAATGAATCGGGAACAAGTATTCATGTAGATCACCATCACTAGTACTAAATCACTCAAATATAAAAACAGGCACAACTAAGGCATCCAGGCCCCGTTGGACCATTTAATAAAGCTCACTTTTCAAGTTGCCTAAATCTAACAAGTGAGCTGCCTCTGTCTCCATCAAAGATTTAGGATACTTGTGGCTTTCAGCACCACTCATCTCAACAACCCTTTATAACAACAGTACAAGTCAAGGCTTTGAAAAAGTGAAAAATCATGAAGTTTGAACTGATAAATCTTTAAACTTCAAGAACTCATGCCATTAAAATGCGAAGACAAATTAAAATTAACTTCTTAAACACTGTTTCAACTTTCAAGCCAAACATTATGACATTATGAAAAATGACAATTTTTATCATATTTATTACTTTGTTCACTTTTACTTTGTTGGATATACTAAAAATTGATATTCATTTTTATTTGAAATAAAAGAGATAGTTGTAAGAGGCGTACGTACCAAAAGTAAAGCTTTAATTTCTGTATCAGAAAGTTTTCCACCATTATCGTCTTCTTCATTTTTCAAAGAGATCAACGTATTCAACAAATCCCCCTGTTCCTTCGATTCTCCAACTCGCTTTTCCTTGTGTTCTTCGAGGATCGTGGTTAAGAACGCGTCGAAACGCGCGTGGAGCTTCTTCATTTTTCCAGCTACGCCTTGAATGTCCATCCAATCAAGCGCCGGAATAAAATCGCCGATGTTGAAAACGCCGGCGAGCACCATCATCTCCACCACCATTAACTTGAACTCCTCCGCTTGTGGATCCATACCGTTAGTACCGTCGGCGAATACCCGCTTCCCGAGCATCACACGCGCAAGTGCATTCGTGGTGCACACGTTCAACAGCTGCCCTAATTTGATTGGATTTTGGCCAGCATTTGCTAAGGCGCGTGTAAGTGTTCTGACTTCTTGCTGCAGAGGCCAAATAATAAATCACAAGTTAAAATTTGTGATAATTCTTCTAAGCCCAAAAAAAATAAATTATTAATTTTAAATAACTTAATTAAATTAGTATGCTTATGCCTATAAAAATCACATAATGAAAAGGTAACAAAAAAAAAGGACATTACTTAACCAATAGTGTACAAAATGACAGGCAGAGTAAGCACACCTCACTCTTAATGAGGAACTAGAAAGGGGCAAAAAGAAAAACTGCACAAAATATAGTACGGTATATATCGGAAGAGATCACCGAATTCATGTGAATTCATATTTTTATTTTTAGATTATGTAAAATAGTGTTCTAATTTCTTTAAAAGTAATTATATATGTGTGAATCTACATTGAAATTATCATACAATACGATGATGATAGTGCACATTTTTAAGTGAAGATATAAATTTAAATCTCATATATATCTATTTTGGACCTATAATTTTAAATGTTAGTAAATGACTTCAACCGATAAAATTTAAAGGCCAAACCAATCAAATTTATAAATTAAATCTACTTTTTCCGTAATAATACACTCAATCCTCGTGAAATTCTACATATCCATCTCACGTTAATGTAGTGTAACAGTATAAATGCTACTTTCCTTCGTTTCACAAAGAATGACCTAGTTTGACTTGGCACGGAGTTTAAGAGTATAAAGAAGACTTTGAATCTTGTGGTCTTAAATTAAAGTTAGGTTAAATGTACAAAATTGTCCTTTGATATTGTGGCCTTAAACATGTCACGTGGAAAGTTGTTACCAAAAAAAGAAAGAGGTCATTCTTTTTGAAACATACTAAAAATGAAAGGAGGTAATTCTTTTTGAAACGGAGGGAGTACAAGATATGTGTCCTTCCATTCAGTCAATCACATTCCTACCAAAAATATATAAAAATAGGACACCATCTATATGAAATTAATAACAGAGTATTCAAATTTTGTAGCAAGTCAAATTATGTATCTTTAATTTGACGATTGCATCAATACAGAAATAAAACTTGGCAAGTGAAGTGTCAAAATAATTTTTACCTGTCGGACATGGCGGAAGTCATCTAAAGCTTTAGTCGAAAAAAGATGAACAGAACAAATTTTCCTTAGCATACGCCACCGTGGTCCGTAAGGTGCAAAAACAAGGTCATGGTAATTATAAGCCATGTGTTTTGCCCCAGAGTTCGGTGGGCGGCTCGAGAAGTTAGCGTCATGATTTTTCAAAAATTGAGCCGCCACCGAAGCTGAGGCCGCAACCACCACGTCCACGAACCCCATGCGAATGTGCATGAGTGGCCCGTAAGTTCGGGCCATTGATGCAGTGGACTGGTGCGGCTTCGGACCTAATTGGACTATGTTTCCGATTATTGGCCATGGTTTTGGACCGGGTGGTAATGGCACTGGGTAACGTTTACGAAAAAATAAGCTAAAAATGAAATGTAGAATAAAAGAGGAAATAATAGTGTATAGAATTAAGAAAAATATAGCCATTTGGTGGGAGTGTAATTTTAGAAGGAAAAGTTGGATAATAAATATTAGTGGGTAACACATGAAGTATAAATAGAGTGGAAAAAAAGAGAGAGCGGGACCATGTAATAGTAACTTAAATTTAGCGTAAAACTTATAAAATGAAAATACACACGATAAAACCTAGGAAAATCTTGGTAGGTAAGTTGATTGCTTATAACAACTTCTCTTTCTTATAATCCTTTTTCCATTTTCCTTCCCGAATCTTCAATTTTGGGAAATAAAACTTATGTGTCGATTATATTATTTTGATATTGTTAAGTGTGTAACTATCTCATCGAAGAGGATAAATCACTATAACAAAAATAATTTTTAGCGGTAATAAATATTGACATTAATAAAGAGTGCTAAAATTTTTACAGACATTAGTTAAGTGTCATTAGAATTAATTTCGCTAAAGACTTTAGGGACATATAATTGCCGCTAAAAATATATATTAATTGTCGTTAATGATAATGAATGTGTCATGCTCAAATTAACGGTTATTCATTATTAAAAGGATTTTTCATATGTTTAAACCATGAAAAAACATCAAATTAAATTAAATATGAAATTGAAGGCGTAATTATGTAGATTTAAATTTATATTTTTCAAAATTTTAAATTCTAAAATGTAATAATCAAACTATTCCATAAATTTAAACATCGGGCACAAGTGAATTTTAGTAATTTAACATCGCCAAATTGCATTGACGCCAATGAATATTTAATTTTTGCCATATTATTGTATGGAAATTTTCACATATAGCTACTTAAAAATAATTAATTACTCTCTATAGCTATAGTTTGATAATTACAATTTGTAGCTACATGTTATATGGAGGAGAGAGGCGAGCGAGACTGGGAGAGAGGAGAGAGAGGAGAGAGAGGAGAGAGGCGAGCGAGATCAAGAGAGGCGAGAGAGAGAGGGCAGAGAGTGGGAGAGAGGTGAATTGTAAATGTATATAATTGTATATAACTGTATATTATACATATACATTTGTATAAATGGCAAGCGAGATTGGGAGAGGGAGGAGAGAGGCGAGCGAGATTGAGAGAGGGAGGAGAGAGGTGAGCGAGAGAGGGTAGAGAGTGGGAGAGAGGTGAATTGTATATGTATATAGGTTAAAAAATTGTATATTATACATATGTATTTGTATACTTGGTGAATTATACATATACAAACATGACTAATTATACAAACTCGAAGTCAGCCAACGTAATTAATGTATAATGTTAGTCGCGAGTGGTAATTATAGCAAACTATAGCTATGATGAGTAATTAAATAGTATAAGTTTGCTTAGCCGCATAATTTTTCCTTATTGTATTGGCTAAATTAGGTTATATTATTCTTTTTGTATACTGAAGTGATGAAGTATTTGGTCATCGTTAAATTGGAAACTCGAATTTATTAGTTTGAACAAATCTTGTGATAAAACCGAATGTTTATAATATTCGTTAACTAATCATTGATTAAGGAAGTGAAAAATATTTACATCATTGATTAAGTAACACAACTATGTATACAAAAACATATCATACATTTATTAATTTAGTATAAACACATAATACGAATAGATTTTAAACATGACATAGTTATAACGAATATCGATCCTTTAATTATAAGCTGAAATATAATCCGAGTAAATACATAATAATTGATAAGGAGATAAAATGATGATTAATACAGATAATAAATTTTAATTTAGATATCAATACGTCTTCACGAATAACATATGTCTCATAATAAATATATAGTATAAAGTAATAAATAAATAAATTATTCTCGTACAAAAAAAAATGTGGATGTTTATATATCATTTAATCGGTTGTATTGCTTGGTGACTAATGAAACACGAAACAATGTCAACCATGCCACATTACGTCTAACAAAGTATATATATTTTGGGAAATAAATAGTAAAGAAATATCGCTAGGTATTTTCAGCTCGTGACATATTTATAACTATAGGACTTTCGATCTGCATTTAATATACTCAATTTATTTTACAATAATCTAAAAAGTATAATATCATCACATTAATGACCAAACAGCCACAACTGCTCAAAAGTATAACTTCCAGTGGATTTTCTTTTACTTCTTTTTATTTTTTTAATTTTTTAAACAAATGGTCATTTAAAAATAATAAAATAGTGGGAGGAAAAGAAAAAAGAACAATCTGGATGTTATTGTCAATTATTTTAGGTTTTTAGCTAAAAGCTTATTGATGAATCATAATCACTATGGATTTACTTAGGGAGGTATTTTATTTTATTTTCATATAAAAAAAACAATCAAAAATTACATTTTATGGCTTTTGTGACTATTTAATTAGTAGTATAGTGTTAAATTATAAAATAAAATAAAGTTCCGATGCAAAAAATTATAATTACCTTATTATCTTTGTATAAAATTTAGGAAAAATGCACAAGTACCCGTTTAGATTATGACTGAAATATCTGAGACGCACTTTAACTAATGTAAGGTTCTATTACCCCTGAACTTATTTTTTTCTAATAATTTTGTGCACCTTTTTGGCTTACGGCGTGACATTTAAATATCTTCCACGTGCCTCTGCAGTCATCGAGTGTGCCACGTAAGATAAAATATGTATAAAAATTACAAAAAAATAATTCAAGCAGGTAATAGAACCTTAGTTTAGTTTATGTGTGTTTCTCGAATTTTGATCATAATCTAGAAGGTACTTGTATATTTTCCCTAAAATTAATTTCATTTGACAAGATCTTTTTAAAAAAATTATAAAATTGAGAGTAGGAAAAGGACAAAATGAAAAAGAAATTACAACGTTGAGAATTGATTCCATACTAATAAAATAAGTATTTGGATAGTTAATTAATTGAGTTATTTCGAATAGAATGAAAGACTTGGGGTCAGAGTGGATGTGTCTAATTTTTCTTGGAGACTGAAAATATTAACAACAGTGCAATTCGTATGAACCACAAATTCTACCTACAATTGACTTTTTTGTGATATTTTGAAACAAACACAGCAGACAGGCAAACCGGTGCAATAATATTGAGCTGCCTATAATGCCCAACTTGCACTAAATTCTCACGTTCTTCATTTTCCTTTTCGTGATAATGACTCAAATATTTTTATATTCAGATATTTAATTAAATGCGAAATTTAAGTAATCATTTAAATAAAATTATTATTTAATTCAACAGTTGAATATGTAATTAGAAATTATATTTTAATTTTGCAAAAAATATTCATAATCAACATGAAGAGATTATTGCAATATCCTATAAACTAATTATATTAAATAAGTAGTTAGTTATTACGATAGTAGACTAATGAATCTTTATTAAATCATATGTATTTGAAAATTTGTAATGACAAAAAATTATTTATAAATCAATCCAATTAGCGTCTCAAGATATTCTAATATCTTATTTATAAATTATATTTGCTCATTTGGTAAAAATTAATAAGGTTTACAATTTGTGATGTTGTTTTCCTTCTCACTCCCACCCCACATGAGGTATTGTTAAGTAAGATTTCATTACAAAAGGTGTACAATAAGACACATGAATTTGATACCCTTCCATTGGGCCGGGTGCCATACAAATAAGACACATGAATCTATCTATTTATTGGGCTGGAATATAGTCAGTAGGGAAGCCCAAATATTACAGTGAGGCCGATGGATCTATTCATTGGGCTGGACGGAGTAATCGGAGGGGCATGAAATGAACCCGAAAGCGAAACAACAGGAGCAGAAGTAGAAAGAAAAGCGAAAAGAGAAAAGGTGTTTTCTCATTGAATTTGTCGATTCAGAGTTACAATTGAAGCCCAAGCCCGTACTCTTTGACTAAGAAAAGTGAAAGGGTTAAAAGGAAAGCCCACATCGGTCCAATCCCAAGCATTGTTTTATAGCTTCATAAGCTTAAACATAAATTATATTCTCTGTCCCTATTTACTTGTCTATATTTATTTTTATATCTGTCTCTATTTATTTATCCATTTTAATAAATTAAGAAAGGACAATAATATTTTTTCTAATATACCCTTATTTAATTCTAGAAAACTCCTAGTACTACTAAATTATAATACATGCTTTTTGAAATCAGAAAATACATTTATTATATTTGACTTGAATGATAATCATAATCATTGGTGCAAACTCCTAGTACTACTAAATTATAATACATGCTTTTTGAAATCAAAAAATACATTTATTATATTTGAATGATAATGAGAATCATTGGTGCCTGTGTGTCACTTACACACTTCTAAAGTGGACTTTAGAAGGACAACTTAAATAGGAACAGAGGGAGTAGTATTCTTTCACCTTTTTTTTTTTTTTGCTTAATTTGTCTTTTTATTTCAAAACGCTTTCTTTATCATAATCCAATTCCTACGAAAATATTTAAAAGCAAAGAATGCAACAATTAAAATCGATCATTCATACAAAACGTTTATCATTGTTCCTATATTGAGTTGATTTGTTATTTTTCCGCTCAAATATGATGAAAATCAGAACATAAACATGGAGAATGAATATTTTTTAGAAAATCAGAGAAATACAGTTTTCTATTTAGACATTTTCAAGTTACATAAAAGCAACAACAAAATAAAATCAACAGAACTTGTGAACATAAGTCATATATTCAACTTCTATAGTGTTATTCAACCTCTCTTTAATCTGCCATTTCATCATCTTCGCCATCTATTTCTTCAATCCTCATTTTCTTCACTGCTTGAGCAGCATCACTCCTTGGCCCATTAGGTAGCTGAATCAGTACATCAGATTTTTGCCCAGTAGCAGCATTCACAAGCCCTCCATTATTCTCCACCCTATAAGTCAGATCTTTCCCGCCGCGCCCAGAGTCTATGTAGACGGTCGAATTCTCATCAATTTCCTCCTTCACGAGCATCTTTGATAACTCTGTTACAACTTTCTTCTCCAACCACCTTCTAATAGGCCTTGCACCATACACCTGAGCGCAGTTGATAACAAAAGGTTAGTATAACTACATCATCACACCTACGAAAAAAAAGATAATCGAGTTGAATAACCAAATATTAATACTTACTGGATCATAGCTCTGAGCAAGAATGACATCTAATGCGGCCTCTGTAACACCCAAAGCAATACCCCTCTCAGCTAAACGGCTTGCCACATCTTTCAGTTGGTGACGGCAGACTTGCCTCAACTGCTCGTGTGATAAAGGATCGAACACTACAATCTCATCGAGCCTGTTGAGTAACTCGGGCTTAAATTGCTTCCTCACCTGTCACAAAAGAAGATGTATGAGAACCTGTTGTTATAACTAACAATGTAAACAGTCCTTTTGCAGCAAATATAGGGCGTTCTGACATACCTCCTGCATGACCATTTCGCGGGCCTTCTCCATGGTGCACTTGCCACTTAATCCTGACAAGAGATACTCTGCTCCCAAATTTGAGGTCATAATGATCACAGTGTTGGTGAAATCAACAGTACGACCTTGACCATCAGTTAATCTTCCATCATCCAACACTTGAAGCAATGCATTAAACACAGTTGGATGAGCTTTTTCCACTTCGTCGAAAAGCACAACACTGTAAGGGCGCCTCCTTACCGCTTCGGTAAGTTGTCCTCCTTCCTCATGTCCAACATAACTGCAGAAACATAAACACATTCAGCATTATCCCTGATATAGTTACAGGTAAAAGTGTGATTAAGTCTATCACATTTTAATGGTCGAGGGTCCTTACCCTGGTGGAGCACCAATCAACCGGGCAACAGAATGTTGTTCCATGTATTCGGACATGTCAATTCTGACCATCAATTTGTCATCATCAAATAGCTGCTCAGCAAGAGCTTTAGCAAGTTCAGTCTTTCCAACACCAGTTGGCCCCAAGAAAAGGAATGAACCAGTTGGTTGTTGTGGCCTTCCTAATCCAGCTCTAGACCTCAACACAGCCTCAGCAACAGCTTTAACAGCTTGATCTTGCCCGACAACTCTTTGGTGCAATCTATCAGCAAGACCAATCAATTTCTCCTTCTCATTCTGGCCAAGCCTTGAGACAGGAATACCAGTCCAGCGACTAACAACTTCCGCGATCTGATCGGGTCCAACAGTCTCTGTCAACATTGTACTCTCATCTGTTCTACTCTCAAGATTTGCTATTGCAGCTTCCACTTCTTGGATGGCACCATATCTCAGATCTGCTGCTCTAGCAAGATCATATCTCCTTTCAGCTTCTTGTAAAGCATATGTAAGTTCATCGCGCTTTTGCTTAAGCCTTCGAAGCTCATCAATCCGTTCCTTCTCTTTCTTATACCTCATCATCAAAGGCTGGAGTTTGTCCCTCAAATCATCAAGCTCTTTCCTCACCTGAAAAGTAATTGATGTTATTTGTACACATTCCCTACACAGGTTCTAGAATAATAGGTAAAAGCATTAATTGAATACAACACTTACTTCAACAAGTCGAGCTTTGCTAGCCTTATCTTTTTCCTTTTCAAGAGCATGGTGTTCAACTTCTAGCTGAATCCTCTTCCTTTCAAGATTATCAATTTCCTCTGGCTGACTATCAAGTTGAACCCTCACATTTGCGCAAGCCTCATCAACTAAGTCAATAGCCTTATCAGGCAAATGTCGACCTGAAGTAACAATTTACAGATTAGTTATCTTTGTATCTAATATATCGAACAATAACTAGTGACATAATGGATGAATCAACAAAAGCCCATACCTGTAATGTATCGAGCCGAAAGCTGGGCTGCAATAACTAGAGCTCTGTCTTGAATTTTGACACCATGATGGCCTTCATACTTCTCCTTCAACCCTCGAAGGATACTTATAGTGTCGGGGACACTAGGCTCAGCGACGTATACCTGCTGGAAACGCCTTTCGAATGCAGCATCTTTTTCCACATACTTCCTGTACTCTTCCAGGGTTGTTGCACCAATGCACCTTAATTGGCCCCTAGCAAGCATTGGTTTGAACAAATTGGCAGCATCCATTGATCCTTCAGTCCTACCAGCACCTAAAACCAAGTGGATCTCATCAATGAAGAGAATTACTTTCCCTTCTGCATCTTCCACTTCCTTCAGAACAGCCTTCAACCTCTCTTCAAATTCACCTCTGTACTTTGCTCCAGCAATGAGTGCTCCCATATCCAATGCTATAAGCCTAACATCAGCCAAATTGCTAGGAACATCCCCTCGAACAATCCTTTGTGCTAGCCCTTCAACTACAGCTGTTTTACCAACACCAGGCTCACCAATAAGCACCGGATTGTTCTTTGTCCTCCTCGATAGAATCCGAATTACTCTTCGAATTTCTTCATCCCTACCAATCACAGGATCAAGTTTTCCTGCCTGTTCCACTAGATCACGACCATAGGTCTTAAGTGCTTGGAATGTGGTATCCCCGGTAGCACTTTCCACTTTCTTTCCATCTTTTCCTCTAAGTTTTTCAACTTCTGACTTCACTCTTGCTGCACTAAGACCAGAGTCTTTCAAAAGATCTACAATTTGGGAATCTTCCAAAAGGCCTAAAATCAACAGATCAACCGCCAAATGGCTGTCACCGCGAGACTTCTGCAACGATTGTGCTCGTCGTAGCACCTTAATAAGAGAAGTACTTGCTGGAACTTGATCAGGCGCAGGTGACTGAGAAGGGATTTTCTTCTTAGCTTGATTGAACACCCTGTCAACACCATTAGCCGTCTCTTCACTACCAGCAGCATTGACAATTGCTTGCCAGAAAATACCACTGTGATCGGATAATAAAGCCAAAGCCATATGCAGAGGTGTCAACTGAGCATGCCCTACTGACACAGCCAGTTCATGTGCCTCAGCAATAGCCTCATTTGTCTTGTGAGTAAAATTTTCAGGATTCATGATGAATTACTCTTGTCTTTCAATAAACTGCAACAACACAAACACCACAATGAGAAACCATAAACCAATCTAGAAAGCAAAACTACGAAAACCCAACTGAAATTAATCATAAGAAACCAACTTATTCACTTATATCAACTAAACCCAACAAAATTTTTAAAATTTTAACAATGATCAATAACAAAACCGGCTAATTTCTCCAAACCATCAAAACCATAAAACCGATCAACAATGCATGAATTCTCATGAAATAACCAAATACGCCCACAATAAAAAAATAAATCTCAATGCACTTATTTTGAAAAAAATCCATTTGTTTAAAAAGATTATTTCCATAACTCAAACCCCTAAAATAACATTAACAACTTCACAAATATTATTTCCAAATCTCGAACCGCAGAATAACATTACAACAACTATACTTTAAAAGAGATTATTTCGACGACTAGAAAAAAAAAAAACTGAAAATCGCAGGGACATGCAAGCGTACCTTTTAACAGATAACAAGAGAATTCCTTTTGATTTGTTCTTGGAGAGAATCAAATGTGTGATTTCGAGTTTCGAGTGTTTCTTCTTCTGTAGTTTTTTTCGGTTGAGAAGTGAGAAGGGAGAGAGGTGTTTATGTTAAGGAAAATAGAGAGTTCTCGAAGTTTAAACGACGAGCCTAGAACTTACCAGAATAAAAACAAACCAAAAAAAGAAAAAAAGAAATGCCTGGAACTTACTCGAAATATTTTTTACTCCATGACTGCAACGTGGCAACGTATGATTTGTCTTTCTGGTGACTACTAGACTGATCCTGGAATATAGATTTTTATAACACCCATATGTTTCATAATTCACTTTGGGTCCCATTCTTATCGCGAAAGAATTTTATTTTATTATTTAAAAAATGATTATTTTGTAATAAAATAAAAAAAAGAAAAAAACTCAAGAGGAATTAAGATGATGGAGAATAATAATTTTTTATTTGTAGAAAAAAAGAAAAATGTCACACATTTGAATTATCGACTTCTTCCGTCTCAATCTATGTAATGATATTTTATTTTCTATCGACTTCTTCGATCTCAATCTATATAATGATATTCGTTTGATGAGAAAATATAAGAAATAAAAAAAATTAAAGTTTATAATCTATAATTATTTATAGATTTTTATGTAGTTATGGATTATTATCATATTTATAGAAATAGAATCTCTACTATTGCCTTTGATCAAGTATTTTAATTATTTAATGAACTATTCATGACACCTTATTTTATATATATATATATATTTCGATCATTAGAAGATTTTCTTTCTTTATACTATCAAACTTAAACATTGAATTAATTCTTTTATATATATAAAGTATGGTTAAACTTAGAAAATGATTGGAAGGTGAATTAATTCTTTTATATATATAAAGTATGGTTAAACTTAGAAAATGATTGGAAGGTATGAAGTTTGGATTGTATGCATCTTACCAAATAGGTCAAAGATTTTGACCAGAATTTTTGGTACTCTAATAAATAGTTAATAACCAAATATTATTTAAATGTAGATTTACAGTCACTCGTTGTATAGCAACCAAAAAGTTAGAATGTTTGACTCAACGCTAAATCACTATAAAAATAATAAGATACGTTAGAATGTTTGACTCAAAGTCAATGCTAAATCACTATAAAAATAATAAGATACGTCGCTTAAGTAAGGCTAATAATTTACTAAGTTGACGCAATAACATATGTATAAAGAAATCTACATGGAAATAAAGAATTATTATACATGGTGTTATTATAAAATAAAAAAAAGTACATGGTGTGATCATTTTTAATTAAAGTAAATAGTTTTAAGATTCCTTGAACTTATAATACATGATAGTGGATTAGGATAGTAAAACAGAGAAGACCTATATGATAATCTTGTGAAAAGGCAAAATCTTACCATTATTTGTATTCTTTTAATTTAATTTAGTACAAAGGTGTGCATAAAATAATCCTTCTTTAGCATGGTTATTTTATCATTAAACATTGCGCATATTGAAAAAATAAAGAAAGAGAATCTAATCGCAGATTTTACAAGTACTATGAAGTATGAACCCATACAAAAATTAAAAGGACATTAGTATAACTACTCAATTTTTTACAAATTAATAGGAGTAGCACATTTTGGTTAAATTTTTGGAATGTTAAAAGTGCATATTTAAAAAATGAAGTGTTTGACCTAATTTTTGAGAGTAAAGTTATCTCGAGATGTAAAGAAATGCTTTTTTTTTTAGAAGTCTAAAGAAGAAACAGATTATGATTTTTCTCAAAAACACTTTTTTCTCAAAACATTTTTAAGGAAAAGCAATTGAAAATGCTTCTTAAACTTGATCAAACAATACTTCTGCTCAAAAGTGTGTATTCATTTAATTTGCCAAAAACATACTAGTAGTTATTACCAAAATTACCTTTTCAAAATAAATTAAATGTAAAAATTTGACCAAAAAGATTATAAATAAATCTAAATTGTTAAGCCTAACTTCTGGGACGTATATTAGAAATTTGGAGACTTCACATAAGCAATTCTCAACTTCAATTTCAATTGTCTGAAAGTTGACTCTGAAATGATTGAACACTAAAACCTCGATGGAATAGTGAAGCTTCAATTTCAATTGTCTGAAAGTTGACTCTGAAATGATTGAACACTAAAACCTTGATGTAATAGTGAAGCTTCATAGGTTATATCAATCTGGACATAGGTAGTTTGCATCTTCGTCGATATATCTATTTCATCGAGCCTCTCTCAGAGATGATGCCAAGATTGTTGCACTTTTGGTGCAGGTACAGATTAGTTGAATTAGCTGAATTTTGGGTTGTTCCATCAAGTAGAGGAAACAGAATGAGGGACAACATCAAGCAATCACATCACTAACAATAAACAATTGGAATATAATCACAAAATGGCTCAACAAAACTTGATTGAAACAGAAAGAACGAAGCATATTCGTCACTCCAAGCAAGAGCACCCACATTGAAGGTGGATATCCTGCAGACGCTTGGATACCTCAACCATCCCAGAAAACAGAAGCCCAAACTGCTCCACTGGTTCTTTGAAGCCAGAATAAAATCAAGACTTACCAGATTATAGAGAATCTGCGGGAACCTTTTTCAGAAATTAAACTACAAGAACAGAAACCAAAAAATGAAAAGCAAGCATGCTTTTGCCACTCTCTTGCTGCTGAATTGAGCAAGGGGGAAAACTGACGAACATGTAAAGAAAAGACGACAGCAAGCTGTACTAAGTTTCAAGTTTCATTTATAAATAGGTCACTGATTAAAAAAACCAGGCTATCCATCTTAAACAACAATTCATACGAAAGGGAAGAAAAAGGTAACATCAGTTCTGCTACGGCTCATTGCCAAATTCAGTATGAGAAAGATATCTGAAAGTATAAACCTAAGGTAGGTCGGTGATGTATAACTGAACAACATTCAGGCTCTTGATGCCTCTTTTCAAATCCCAGGCTTTCGAACGTCCCATTCCATCCTATGACAATCTCCTGTGCAAATTTGCTAGGCAAATGCAAACCTGAAGCAAGAAAGGTTGTTCACATTTCAAACTTCAGTCCAAAAAAAATCTAGTGTGCATGCAACTTTGTGAAAACTAGAAAAATAGGTCTTTACAGATAAGTTTCATAGCAAATTAGAAGTATAAAAGATGCTCATACATCTCAAAGAAAAGCACGCACCTCACCAACACTCCTAACTCTTTCTTTTTGAGAATGAACCATCATTTGTAACTCTAGATAGTATACATACAGATATAACCATTTAGTTATACTAGAACCAATATGACGATTCATTAACTGATGGTAATTTTAATACTACTACTCTACCACAAAGAACGTGCAGCAACAAACTTTTTACTCCCTCAGTTTCAATTTGTTTGGTTGTTTTTGACTTGACTATGGAGTTTAGAAAGTAAAGAAGACTTATGAAACTTGTGGTCCTAAACTAAAGATATGTAGAATGTACCAAAATGTCCTTTAACATTGTGGTTTTAAACATTTCATGTGGAAAGTTGGAATTAAAGAGTTGCAAGAGAAAGAAGCACTAATAAGGGAAGTAAGACGAAACAAATTGGAACAAAGGGAGTAAATAACAAAAAGTTTTCCAGCTAAAAATTTTATGTCTTTGGATGGAAAATAATAATTGCAACTAGTCTGCAAATCTCACTAAAAATCCATGCACTTGACCTAGTTCAATTGCTACAGCCAAACACCAGCAACTACGCATAAACTCTAGTATAATCAATTTACAAGAAAAACAGGTCGTTCAGCAATTAATCTTTCTACGGATGCAATAAACTTGAGATTCAGTAGAGTTGAAGACAAAAGATGATGGGGCAAAAAAATCTCCAGAGCAGAGACATGTATATATGCAAGACAAAAATACAACTCCGCATGTCATACATTCATAAAAGAGAAGCCTTGACATATATCATAGAAGAAACATGGCATAGAGGGAGCTTAAATTAGTTCACATCCAACACTCACTTGTCTTAGATTCCACGCCATTAGATTTTAATCCTCATCGCTGTCATAAACAATTGCCATTCTGCGATGAGCAGCTGGAATCTTCCTAGGAGGAGATTCTTCATCTGACTCAATCCCTTTCCGCTTGTGACTTGATGCGGGTTCCCTTAAATTTTGCTTCGGCTCCTGATGAATTTTGAACCACAAAAAAGAAGGAAGAAAGCAAGAGAAATGGAGTAAATGACTTTAACAATCAAAATTCAGATAAGTAAATTCATCAAATTGCATGGAACCGGAATCCCAAGTTAATGATTTAGCATGCAAAGAAGTGTTAATCAGCGCAGAACAATTCTTTTAACCATAATAGAGAACTCCAAAAAGAACTAGAAGGTACGGGTAGAAAGAATATTTCTGTGATAGATCAACTTTAGTGCAGGTAGGACATAGCATGTTAACGGGGGGACATTCTGGTTCCGAAGGTTTGAAATTGTAGAATGATTTCCCTGTAAAAGTGCGTAGCCTGCCTCCTGCTGAGGTGTGATTTTTTAAGACTGAGATTGTTAACAAGGTAAAATCCTATTTGAACTACTTGTTGTCAACCAAATTAAAAACTAGAGTGAAACATGTATAGAGTCATTGAACGATCAAATTTTACAGGGAGATCCCCTAATTATTGCTTTTATTACTCCAAACAGGACTGACTACCAAATATGGTGGTCATGATCATGTACTCAGAAGAATCAAACTTTAAAATAGAAATTAAAGAAAGAATGCACAGGAGGAGAGTGAAAGATATAGAAGGCAGGAAATTTTTCAAGATCAGTGCCATAAATAATTTCCACCTTCCAGTAAAATCTACAGATTCATTGACTTTCTGAAAAGATATCGTTCTTTTTTTTTTACGAAGGTAACAAGTTTGTATATAAATCTTCAGCACTAAGGCTGGGATCCCAAAAATTTACAACACGGAGCTACATACTAACGAGTAGACTAGGCTTAGCAAATATAAAAAGAAAAACTATCTCGAGGTCCTATTTCATCTTACAAGGATCCTAAGATGTCTATAATGTCTACAGGATCATCTATATGCTCAGAACTACACCAATAGCATGAAGTGATATAATGCAGTTCATTTTAATCCTATGTAAAGGGCTACTGGTACTTCAAAACATCTTGAATTCCAAATGGTCCATCATATCACTGCTGAGACAATTCTCCATCTGTTTTTGTCTATACTGCCACTACCCTCATTGTTCCAGCTTACTAGAGCCTGACCTTCTCTTTCAAGCATAGTACACCTTATGCCCCTGAAGCTAGTGAACAGTTCTCTCCTTCCAAATGATCTCGTTTGTTTTGAAGTTAGATTCAATTTTCTCTTCCATTATGTTTGTGTACCGAAGTATCCCCCTTCTCTCATCATTTGATGTTGCTAATGCTGTCTCAGCATGAAAATAGGAGCACGAAGCACTGGACACGCATCTTCATCACTCTTACTTCAAGATAAAATTCATTGAAGAAAACTTCGCTAATCATACTGAAACTATTTGGGAAGAGGGAAGAGTAGAGATTGGGCCAATTTATGTGCTGGTGGGACTGGGGACTGCCTATAATAGCAGTCATTTGCTTAGGTATGCAATCAATGATTTGGAAGTTGAAGAGGGTGGCAAGCAGTGTAAGATATGTGGTAGATAAGGACAAAAGTTAAATTTCGGCAATTTAAAATAGCGCTTCAAATTCTATATTATTGTTGAAGAAGGACTACATTGAACTTTGGAGTTCTACGACAAGAGTGATGAGGTGGTAAGCACCCTCCACCTCCAACTCTAAGGTTGTGGGCTCGAGTCACCACGTGAGCCAAAAAAAAAGTGGGAGCTCCAAGGGACCTTTCACTTCAAGAACTTTTCGTATACACCGAACTTGACGCATTTTCATTTTATTTAAAATGAAGGAAACTAGAGAGAAAATTGCATAACCACACATTAAACCTAAGTTGCTCGAACTCGGGTGCGGCTGTCCGATAAGGGTGTGGATCTAGAGGCCGGATCCTTTATGATTCGGGGATATGGATCCATGTATGGATACGGGTGCGGGAATGGGGATCCGCCTAAAAATAATTAAAATATCCAAAAAGTAGAGTTATAAAACCTAAATTATGAGATATTATGTGGAAAACTCGAAGAGAATCATGGAAGATGATTAAAGGAAGAGGAGTGATATTGAATTTTATATATAAAAGGTATTCAATCTTTTTAAATTTCATCTTAGCTTTTGTATTGATTATTATAGAAATCATTAAAACTATCCAAACTTTCCCATCGATTTTGGTCGAAGTGCTTAAAATCGATTGACCAACTCCGATAGTACACGCACACCCACACCCATGTCGTGCGACACGGATGTGACACCAAAAGTGAAGAGTCTGAGCGACTCAGCATCAAACTACCTAAATACCTAAAACATTTTGAAAATCCATACAACCAGCCCGAAGTTGGAATCCATTAAAAGTAAGCAGTGAACTCAAGTAGCCATGTCAAAAAACATGAGCTCAACTATTCAAAAATCAATATAGCCTTCATGTAACACCCCTCATTTCATCCATTTATTTTAAGCCTTTACATTTTTTTCTTAATAGATAGAAAATATTTAACTCGTACATTATGTATAAGCCATTCTGATTTATCTCCTCAAATAACTACGCATTGCATATGACGACCTCACTAACTTCTCCAAAATGGAAATTTGCACCTGCCGGCACCCGCAATGGTTTACTCTTGTTTACTATTGTGTCATTCTTGTCGAGGGTCCATCATAAACAGCCTTTGTATCGCTACAAGGTTTGTGTACACTACACCCTCTCCAGGCCCACTTGTGGGATTACACTAGGTATGTTCTTGTTGTACAATTGTGTCATCTAGCATTTCAAAACCTAGAAGTATGGAGTGGAAACCCATCTATTTCTATACGCATGCTATTATAATTTGATCTCTACTAGTCCTACAAAATCCAATTACTTTTTCATGAAAATAAATTCAACCAGCATAGGAAGACTAATAACCTTAGGAAAATGTGACCTTGAATCAAAAGCATGTAATTTTAGAAAGAGTTGCATTGCTTAAGAACAACCCGTAGGGCCTCGATGCATGGGACAAGCGACCGTAAGAAAATGAAACACCAGGAACACAAAACACCTAATGAGATATCCATATCTCGTAATTGATTAAACGGATCGCACTCATCATCCAATATTCTTCTTCTCTTGCGTATAAATATGCCAATCATTAACCAATAAAAGGATATTGCCAAAAAAAAGGAATAACACTTTAATGACATTTATTATTGTCGAATAACTCAGACAACTTAGATGCATTAAAAAAAATTATTTTGCTCATGCAAGGACATTTTGTTGTTATCAAATAACTCAGGCAACTTAGATGCATCAAAAAAAATTATTTTGCTCATGCGAGGTAGGCACTTTAGTTTCAACTCTAAAGCACTAGAGAACCATCTTTTGTTGCTATTGAAATGAGACCTAGGCGGAAGCTACTAATACTGCATTTTGTTCATGTTTTCCTTTGTATTGTCCTCATCTGAGCTTATTTAACATAATGACCTTTGCCTGAAATTTTAGTGTTTAGAAAGAGTTCTCTTCATGAGAAATGTTGATATATGGGTTATGTCCGCCTATTACTTTAAACTAAACCTCGTGATTTAATTTCTGTTTCTAGCCACATCCACAGTCAATGAATCAAACCATTTGTCTTGAGACCATATGGTAACGTACCCCATATTCCATGAAATAATGACCGCCAGAATTGCTACAGCAGCAAAGCAATTATTAAGTAACAAGTTGCATAACTGCTTCAAAAGTTGATCTTTTTTCCATTAAAATCATAGGTCCAATAAGGTAGAGTGAACAGTTGGAATCTTTTACGATGCATCTTTGATGTAAATCTTCTTAGTCCATAATAGCTCTACATACCAATTCTACATATTTAAGCCTCGATTCAAACTAATTTCAAGTCGGCTGCATAAGTCCTTTATATCAATCTCGTCCCTTCAAGCCTTATTAAGAGGATTCATAATAGTCAAAGTTTTTCAAAACTAGTTGTCCACGTACCGCCAAGGTCTATCGGAAACGACCTCTCTACCTTGCAAAGGCATGGGAATAAGGCATGTGCCTCCGCGTACACCCCACCTTCCCTAGACCCCACTTGTGGGATCACACCGGATTTGTGTTGTTGTTGTGGTTGTTCACATACCAAAATCATTTTTTTCTAACCTAAAGGGATCGACTTATATATATATATATATATATATACTATCGGAAACGACCTCTCTACCTTGCAAAGGCATGGGAATAAGGCATGTGCCTCCGCGTACACCCCACCTTCCCTAGACCCCACTTGTGGGATCACACCGGATTTGTGTTGTGGTTGTGGTTGTTCACATACCAAAATCATTTTTTTCTAACCTAAAGGGATCGACTTATATATATATATATATATATATATATATATATATATATATATATCCCTTTAGGTTAGAAAAAGATGTATATATATATATATATATATATATACATCTTTTTCTAACCTAAAGGGATCGACGAACAATAAATACCAAAGCGATCAATGATATAATTGTAATGCCCCATTTTGGGAGGCGCTGCATCTTGGAGACGTATAGTGTGTATACGAACACTTAATCAGAAGTTTGATACGGTTAGTTTTCTTTTAACATTAAAAGTAACAACCGAGCCAACTTGTGCATGTCACGACTAATTTGCCGATTACCAGCTAACTCCAAACAATACATGTATCGAGTTACTTTACTCACTAAGGCTAGGACAGACGGAAAGATACCCCTGTAATCTACTGATTCTATTGTTCCTCAGAAAAATGAACTTCAACCAAAAGTTCATAGGTTAAATTAGCAAGGCAAGTTGTTCATCAGAAATATTTTCTAAGTTTTAGGAACAAAAACTCGAATTCACAACGAGAATTTCTTCCAAAGACTCTACCAACAAAAATTGCCTTTTCAAAAAATTAATAAGTGTTTTTATACTAAAAGCACTTATCATCATTAAATTAGATCTAATAAAAATATTAGTATTTTCAAAGATCTGAACACTAGATGAATAAGCTAGATAAGGTAACTATCCTTTTGAAATCCAAGCTGGCAGCTTTGTAGCTTTTGTCACGCTCCTAGATATTTAATTTAATACGACATAACAGGTTTCACATTTCGAACAATCCTATCTCCAAACTATTACACAGCCAGAACCACCGAAAAACCAGATATAGCAGTTGATAGCTTGTAGTGCCACCAAGTTGCGGCAAAAATGTAAGGGACAGGGATATGGTCATATGGCAAGCAGCCCATGTGGTCTTGAAAGTCTCACCGACATATTTAGCAATCATTAAGGTCTTACTCAGCAAGTTCAGCTGAGGAAGCCTTACCCTGACCAACATGTTTATAAAATTATCCTCAAACAAATTACTGAGCAGAGAACATCTGACACGCCTTCCCAGGAAAATGGCATGCAGAGTCGAACACTAAACAAATCTTGTTGAACCATCTCACTAACCAATATGAGAAGGCCTATGTGTCTAGAAAGTTTACAACAGTACTGGGACAAGAGTTTAAAACAGGCAGATTAAGAAATACCAAACAAAAGTATGGAACTTCCCAGTAAAAGTTTAAGCTTCTCACAGTTACCTATTAATTAAATGCAACACATGATCAAGAAGATTCAGATGGTTTATAACTAGAATATGAAGAACAGCTTCCTACCTCCTCCTGTTCCGACTCTTCATCATATGCTTCTTCCTCCTCACCCTGATCACGCTCTTGCTCTTCTTCATATTCCGGCTCCTCCTGGACAGCCCTTCTACGTGGTGGAGACCTCTCTTCGTCCTCTTCTTCCTCTTCGGTTTCATACTCAGACTCCTCCTTCTCGCTGTCATCAAAATCAACAGGGCGTCGAGAATGCTTTGGAGCAGGCAATGATGTTTGCCTAGGAATATCTTTCTGACAAAGGGGAGAATCTTCATGTTAGCTGATAAAGTAGCAAAAAATAACAAGAAATGTCTTTGATTCCACTTGACTTCTGCACCTTCTTTGCATTAATGATTCGTTTCTCAGCTTGAGCTTCCATTTCTAAGTCTTCATCAAAGCGACGGCGAGCAGCAGACCGTCGAGAGTCATAGTAATCAGTATCCTCTTCCTGATAATGGGAGAAAATTCCAATAGACAGATAGGATAGATCAGAGTGGCAACTTTTTCTTATGGAATGCTTAGTAGTTCAACTAATGTCTTCCACAAGGCAACACTTAAATAAACATTAAAACGTGTTGAACAGATAATTCACCCACTTCAGAGCAAGCAGGGATCAGGAGGTTTCAATATATCATGCCACTGAATAATGCTTTCCTACAATATGCATGACAAATGAAAAAATATATATCTAACCTCCTCAGGCCCATCCTCCAAGAAACCAGGAGAGAGTTGGCGCTCCCTACGTAACGTAGGCATGTATTTGCGGCTGACCTTCTCCTTTTTCCGATTGAGGAGTACACCTGCCCTGATTGTTTGGCTTTCAGCCTTCATAGACAAAAGAAAGTCAGAGTCAGCTTACCAGCTACAACGTACCAAGAGCAAAATAAAATCCATCACTCATCAATTTTACCTTCTCCTTTTGCTCTTTCTCCCTCTCAGGGTCAATGTCGGTGAAACAGTTCTTCACTTTGTAAACTTTCTTATGACGTGAATCAACAAGGGCAGTCAATAAACGGTGGGAGTTTGATGTCAATGATGAAGGCATAAACCTCATCTTGTTTAAAATTCTCCCTTGTGATTGTAGTATTCCCTGCGAGTTAGGTGTTTATGCTAAGGATCACAATGCAATAAATGTTTCATAAAGTACATAGACTATAGGTATTGAGATAAGAAAAATTTAATAGTATATTCAATAATAAGAGGGAGACATGCAGCCTAACTTTTGCAAAAGGGATAAAGATCACAGGTCGAGGGAGGAAACTGGCGAACTGTCTGAAAAGTTGAAGGGAAAGGAGTCTTCAGGTGGCAAGGAAAGATAAGCACAATGTAGGGACAGATTAAGAGGGGAATTCACATGTGTTCAAGGTGTTTTTTGTGTAAGGAGACTGCCAAGAAAGTCAACAACTTATTTCTTCATTGCAAGTCGCAGGCAGGTTATGGAGTATTATTTGAACCTTTAAAGCCTAACATGGGTCATGCCAGGCAAGGTTTCTGAACTTCTGAGAAGCTGGGATGAAGTAGGATTAATAGCTAAAAATAGGTGTAGGTGGAAACTCATCCCAGCATGCATGTGGTGGACAATGTGGAAGGAGAGGAACAACAGATGCTATGAAGGTGTAGAAAATGAAGTGCAGAAGATCAAGCTTAAATTTATCTTGCTGCTCTGTTTTGGTGTAACCAGTTATACTCTTAATGATTCTGTGTCTATTATTGATGTACTTGATTCATTATAGACAGAGATAGAAGCATTCTAGAGTCCATTTTGTAAATATGGTTACAGCAGTACCTAAAGTACTGTTCTGGATACAATACAAAGTTATTGTTTGTTAAAAAAAATTGTCTACTGATTTGAAGAAAGGACCACTATTTTCCCAGAAATTTCTCAGCCAAAGTAACTAGGATTTTGCATCATATATGACAATAGACAAGAGATTTCACCTTTCCATGTCTAAGAAACAGGTGTGAATGATCTTGCTGCGCATCTTGGGTAGATATGTCCAGAACTTCATTTCCAATCATTAATTGCACACTGCCATCAGACCATTCCACAAAGCGAGCATTGCTTTCTACCTACATACAGAAACATCCATTCAGTCAGTAGCAAGAAATGCTAAATGAATCAGAAATTTTCTTGATCTGTGAATCCAAACTCACATAAATATTAAAGTGTTATCAAAGTATGATCAATGATAAATAACTAACAAGCAGTCCACCTTGTAGAGTTATATAGACATGCAAGTATCTGTTTCTACTTTCTATGTCAGTCTCTATGACCAATACACAATGTTTCCTTTAAGACATAATCCTTACTCTTTTTTTGCTGAAGGGGGATTTTACTTGTCATTGCATGGTCCAGCTTTGAAAGCTTTAGCTCCAACATAGACATCAACGCTATTTGACCAGCCACCGAATACATTAAAGTCAAGATAACCTATTAGGTTTTTGTAAGAAAGACTAGAAACATAACCTATTATTGTACCTCCTCGTTTTCTTGATTTCATGTTCATTTGATGTTTACCTTATTTCTTTTGTTTCTTCTTTTTTCCCTTTTGTGCTTGTCACATTATTTATCTTTCCTTTCACTAAGATTTTTTTAATAACTGTGATTCTTAGTCAGCTTGCAAGCACCTTGACTAATTCCACGGGTACTTGCTACTCATAACTCTTCCCCCGGGGCTCGGACAGATGTGAACCGCGAAAAGATCATCCTTCAGTTGGGATTGGGATTTGAACCCGAGAACCCTTTCAGAACCCACTTCTTTGACCACTAGGACACACTCTCGGATTTTTCCTTCCACTAACATTTTGATAATTTTAATTATTATGTGGAATTAACACTTCAGAACAACAGAAGTTCCATTTCTTGTAAAATAAGAAAAGTCTCCTAGCATCATCAGACAACCCATGCCGTACAGCTGAACTTATACCGATGAATCAAGCACGCAACATAAACAAGTGTAAAATTCACTTACAGTTGTTGTGCCATAGAGCTCAACTTACACTGATGAATCAAGATGAGATGATTTTATGATCCATCCCTAAGCATATATATATAAACGAGTTTATTCAAAATTCACTTGCAGTTTTCTTTTTGGAGAAATATAATTCACTTACAGTTGTCGTGCCATCAGGCTTCCTAACTTTCCTCCATCGAACAATGTTGTTAACTAAGCTGAGGCGCTTCTTGGATCCAGATTCATCAGTCACGAAAGCATCTTCTTCAACGTATGTCTCTGGATCAAAGGGCTTGGGATCAATGCCCATTATGTTAGAAACCTTGATCATGCTCATCTGCATCATAAGAAAGTGAACAAGTAAAAAGTTCAGGATTAAGCACCAAATGATATTTTTCAATCATTAAGGTTCGGGTTGATAAAAAGGCGGAAACTATAATGACAAACATGAATGAAGTTTTAAATATATGACAACTCCACATGAGCAATAGCATCATGTGGACCAATTGAATTTGCTAGTATAAAAAGAAATAACTGGACACAGTTTAGTCTGATTGGAAGTTTTCTCCAATAGAAGCTTAAAATCTATCCAAGGTTTTCACAGCGGATAAGAAATAATATGACCACCTTGGATTTAAAGAATCCATGTTAGAAGTTGGACAACTCAGCTGCAAACTAAGCAACCGGTTTGGGTGGGGGTGGGGGGGGGGGATGACACGAAAATATTTTGGAATTTCATCAGTACAAACAAGAAAGAGTACTGACGTTGTCTGAATAAGTTGGCGGTGGACGCAATGGGATCTCCAGCTCTAATGGGGGCCCAACTGGTTTTTCCTTAGTTTTAGATTCCACATGCTCTTCTTCAGACTCGTATCCACCATCATCTTCAGGTATTATATCTTCTTGCTGCAATTTGCTGTAGCTAGTTTCTTCATCCATTATCTGCAATGAAAAATATTTTAAATCCCTAAGTGAACCAAACGACTACTAAAGCTGAAATGTGTAGCACTTGTACAAACATTTTGCTCCTCGTCCATTTTATTCTGAACGACATAATCAGCCTCTTCTTCATCCTCTGAATCCCCAAACACATCACGAATCTCCGGAGCAGAGGATAAGTGAGCCTCATCTTTCTCTTCCCCAGGAGATCTACTGCAAAACAGAAGATCACTGTGATAAAAAAAATTGGATGCTAAAAAACAACATCAGAGAAGAATTCCATTTTCCAAGATGAGAAATCGAAATTCCACCAACCAACTTATGCAACCAAACCTTTTATAATATGTTTTTTGCTATTGTCCACATGCTATTTGATATCAAATGATATGAAGATTTAACAACAAATAAACCCTAGCAGAATCAGCAATTAGCAGTTGCAATAGGACTCATGAGCTGATTATGAGAATACCACAACAAAAACATCAGGAGGAAGGGGGGGAGATAAGAGACAGGAAGGAACAGCAATACCTTGGACTTCTTGCTTGATTTACTTCCTCGTCTTCATTGTCACCATAGCGGTTTTCCTCAGATCTTTCTGACTCACTGTCAATTACATCCCGCCTCCTACTAGTCACTACTCTTTGACCATATTCTTCTTTTTCATCACTCTCTGACTCTCTTCCTTCACTTTGTGCCCTCTGATCACCAACCTCTATTTCCTGAGAACTCTGATCTCTTTCACCCTCACTCTCTCCATGCCCAGGATCAACTTCTTGCATTTCACCTTCACTCTCCATCTCAGCTTCCCCTTGGCCTTCTACTTCACCTTCACCATCACCATCTCCTTCACCTTCACCTTCACCTTCACCTTCACCTTCACCTTCACCTTCACCTTCACCTTCACCTTCACCATCATCATCACCTTCACCTTCACCTTCAATATCAACTTCTCCTTCCCCTTCGCCTTCTCCTTCGCCTTCGGGATCCAAGCCTCCATCCCCGTCATCCTGAAGAAGAAAAAAGTAGCAAGGAACAGTTTCAAAGTCCAAACGTTATGTAACCAAACACAGAGAAGAATGAAAAATGTGAATTCCAATTCAGAGAAGCAAAGGTAACATTGACTGGAATTATGAAGCTTTTACTTTGTTTGACCAAGACATAAACACATGAGAGCATGTTAGATCACTTCAAGTAATGTCATCAAGTAGAGGGCTGAAACAATCAAAGAAAACTACAGTACTATGGCCCAACAAATCTTCATACACTACATCTACAAATAACAGCAATAAGCAATAAGACTGCGCATCAGAGATTATCATCCACGATTCCAACCATCTGTACAAAATGTATATACCGACAACTATAGGAAAAGCATCCCCTAATTCTTGTTTTCCAAATAGGATTCAACTTTTACAAATTCATTCAATAGGAAATTCAAAGCTAATACTATAAATAGTGTCTCTTTCATCATTCATTCAGCTAACATGCCATAGAACAAGTAAGTTTGTTCAAACCACTGAACTGGCTACACACATTCAAGATTATTCAAGATTCCTTTTCTTGATTTTTTTTTCCTTCATGCAGCAGTACTAAATTGCACTAAACCTGTTCATTTATCCCTTCTAAATCATTCTTGTACCCTTAGAACCAATAAACATACCTTATCTATAACCAATTAGGGCCAAGTTCAAAAAATTCAGCAGAAAATCAAACAAAAACATATAACATTCATTCACCGACTAAAAACTCAACAAGAAAACAACTCGATTAATCAAAAACATCGGAAATTCAGATTTAAAAAAAACATCGAACAGATTATTCAAGATTCCCTTTCTTGATTTTTTTTCCTTCATACATTAGTACTAAATTGGAGTAAAGCCCTTCTAAAATCATTCTTGTACCCTTAGAACCAATAAACATACCTGATATATCACCAACCAATTAGGGCCAAGTTCAAAAATTCAGCAGAAAATCAAACAAAAACATATAGCATTCATTCACCGACTAAAAATTCAACAAGAAAACAACTCGATTAATCAAAAAACATCGAAATTCAGATTAAAAAAAGAAAAAAATCGAACCGAAGGCTGACGATTGGATTCATGTTCGGATTCAACCTCCTCTTCTTCTTCCTCCTCCTCTTCCGATTGGTCACCGAACAGGTTTTGCATCATCTGATGCCTCTTCTTCTCTTCACCCACCATGGCTCCACTTTGCTTTCTCTCTTCAACTCGCTGCTTGTTTAGCCTTTTTTCTAAGAGTTTCTGAACACTGTTTTGTAACGCCTCTCACAAACTGTGTGAAGCTGAGTAATATCACACCTGTATTAGGAGGTTTCACTAAACTGACTGACGGTCACATATAAAACATGACAAACCAATGTTAAATTTAAGAAAATATAAAATAATTAGTTTTTTTTCAATTTTTATTTGCTTGTTTTTTTATATATTTGTTACAAGCGGTGACCCGTTGCGTAGTTTTCACACGTAGCATCTTAAGCGGTGACGGAGATTGTCTGCGAGCGAAACAAACTGTGGGTCCCCATTTGTAATCTGAGCTGGATTTATTCACAACAAAGTCAAAAATGTTTTCAAACTTATTTTGGGCTTTAGTTCTTTTAAGGAAAAGTCTTAAATGTCCTTAGGGATCGTTTAGTAAAATGCATTACAAAAATAATATATACATTAATTTCATGTGGTATTTTCTTTCAATTTATAATTTTACCGAAACAATTAGTTTTCAGAATCTTGTTCTTACTATATTTGTGGAGGGTATTTTGTAAACGAATAATATGACTATTAGTAAATTGTATTTGTGTATAAAATGATATATTCATATTAAGGGTGTGATACAATACTCAAATATAATGTTAATATTTTTTCGTTTCTGTATCACATAATATTGATAAAGATTGTATTTGTGTATTTATTTTAGGGTGTGATACAACATTTATCTGTATATTTATGTTTTAATTTCAAAGCTAAATGTGTATATGTGTGAGAGATTAAGAGAGATAGGTGAGCCAAATTTGGAAAGATGGATAGAAAATTATGTATATTTATATTTGTAACAATATATCTCTAATTCAATTGAGGTACAAGTTGTATTTGATATACAACTTGCTTGCCTCTTTACTATGTCTCTCTCAATCTCGCTCACTTTATCCTTCTTTAAAACTATTGCCATTAAATATAATTCGGGAAACTATAGAATTGTTCATAATTATATTTTAACTATACGTGTTTAAGAAAATTCAGTTTTCAATTAAATCAAATAGAGCATAATGGATAAATCATTCATAATTTTAATGTTAATTGTCTGAACAATTGTGATTTACTCATTCATGCTTTATTATGTATAAAAATTATAAGGACTTTTATAAGAACAAAATAATTCTGATAATGTAAAAAAAAAAAATAGTGTAAAATAAAGTCAAACATTCATATATTTAGATTTTAAAAAATAATATTTTTTAATAAATTTACTAGTATGAGGAACATGATTTTTAAGAGCATATTCTTGTCAATAAAAGTTCACATTTTTTTTAATAAGAAAGATAGTATTCATATTATATTAGCCAAAAGGTACGTGAGAGAATTGAATTGCTGTAATAACAAATAACTTTGTTGACGCTAGATCTAAGTTGTTCTCATTACTTTAATTGTTATGTTACTTTTTGCTTTTAACTGTTACAAAATTAATATTGATATTGTAGTTAAAAATAATAATTGTTGAAAAAAAATATTGATTGAATAATATTTTCATAACCTACTTCTTATACTTACAAAAATACGAGGATGTGCAGAGTTTTCAAAATTGCTCCCATCAGTTATAGCTAAAAATTGAGCTAGATGATCAATGACCTTGTTTTGCTCTCGGTATAATCTTTTAGGAAAAAATACGTGATTAGACAAAGTTTATTATTATGATCATTATTATTATCTATAATTTAAAAAAATTATATATCTTAGTTTATTTAAGAGTTCTTACGTGATCTTACACTTACAATTTTTGCTATCAGATATACAAAATTAGGGAGAGAGGCGAGGGAGGGAGGTGAGCGAGATTCGTATATATCTCAAATACATGTTAATCACACTAAATGCATGTATATGTATGTATTTGAGTCAAATGGTATGTATTTAGGATACCAAATGCATAGTAGAGAGGCGAAAGAGGTGATGGAGATATGTTATGTATCTCAATACATGTGAATCCACTTTAATATATTGTATCTACAACAAATAAAACCTAAATTTGACCATATGAATCTGAGATAAATGTAATTAGATGTATTTGGAGTCATCAAAATCTAGTAAAATACATAACATTACAAACTAAAATATCACGCCCCAATTCTAGCTAGAGAGGTGCAACGGGTATCCAGTGCCTCACCGGACCAATCATACCGCCCCAATTCTATAGAGTTGCAACGGATATCCAGTGCCTCACCGGACCAAGCATACCAGAATAACTAATATAATTATACTCTTAAATTACTTGGGCCAATAAGGCCAGCATATGAGCACATATGCCCAACTAATAATGAAGGTTGGGCGGGAATATGCTTGAAAATCAGCCTAACATGACTTAAATAAAAGGTCGAAAGGGCCAAAACAAAGAATGTAAGTTAACCATAAGGTCGATATGGACATCAAAACATACACACACATCCGACATGTTTACAAGCCTCTAAAAAGTATCTTATGTATCATATAGTTGAGACAGGCCCGATCTACCAATCACGCACATATAAATTAAAATTTTATGTCATAGATTTAGGAGCTCCTGAAGAAGTGAAACTTATCAATAAAATGCAGAATGTGACACATCTAAACCTCTATTTGAACCTGCAATATGAAATGCAGTGTCCCAGATAATAGGGCGTCAGTACAAACAACATGTACCAGTATGTGAGGCATTAAATAACAGATAATAATAGTCATATTGAAACCTGTAGACCCAATTAGACATATAACTCGTACTCAAGGATCTTTCTTAACGTCATATATATAATAACTTGAAATTTATGGGATAGATGTCTCTTTATCCCACGAGCATCACTATGGACTCAAATGATTCTATGTAATAATTAAGTGGGGCATCGTCAAGGGCCAAAATCAATACAACAAATGTGCATCATTAAGGGCTCAATATAATACAACAAATGTGCATTGATAATGGCCCAATATAATACGACAAATGTGCATCGTTAATGACCCATAATTATAAGGAAAATGGACAAAAATCTCACATTTAAATTCTCTTATTATCATTATCCTCTATTAGTTTTATAAATTCCCAAAATCCCTCATTTTCATGCATTAAATTATTGTATCAGCGCATCAAATTAATGTATATCGCGCATCAGATTAATGTATCTCGCGCATCAAGTTAGTGTATCATGTATAAAATGTACATCATATTAGTGTTTCATGTATACAATGTAATGTATCTTATTTAACGATTAATGTATCTCGCACATCAAATTAATGTATCAGCGCTTACATTATTATATCAGTTTGAGAGATTTCTGTAAGTATAAACTTATAAGAGACAAATGGTAATTTTACCTTAAAAGTATGTGATTTCTGTCATTTGCCCTTAATTCAAATATCTATCTGTACATAATTATTTTAGATATCAACAAGATGTTTACAATCAAAATTCTGCTTACTCGTTGATTCTGAATATAGAGTACATACAACACCATGTCTCCCATGCTCTCTCTCAATATCTGTCGTTGAGAAAAAAACATGTACGTCAAATCAAAATTAAGAAGGTCATTACATACCTTCATGTCAGTTAAATTGACAACACGATAAACCTTACCAGTTACAACACTTTAATCTAAACAACAAGAAAACTCACGTTAAACTAAATGATTACCAATACAAAATTAATCAATCAAAAAACTTGATTCCTAACTAACAACTCAACACTTCAAAGCACTTATGCTGCTCTTCTAGTTGATTATCAACAACAACCCAAGCTATACAAATTATTCCCCAAACTTTCGGCCACAACAACATTCAATAAACCCCTTAAAGAAGCCTAACTTCATATAACAATTCAAATACAATTTTTCTTTGTCTAATCGTATATTTTAGATTACATAGCTTAACTATCACTTTAATTCACTCAACTAAATATGAAGAGTGAATAATTACCTCAAAATAACAATAAGACACCGTATAAACGAGACTCGTTCTCCTGAAAGTATCTCTCACTCCACAAGCAAAAATGAGGGAATATGTAACACAACCTCTACAAACATTCTAGCTGGGAATCTCCTCAAAATCTTATAGTTTTTTTTTGTATTTGATTGAAGGGAACTCTTAGAGAAAGTCTAGATTTTTTTTTGTATTCTGAATTGAGCAAAAAAAAAAAAGTTAAAATGAAGCTGAAATGTAATATATATCAAACATAATTTCTACCGACTTATGGGGCCATCATAGTCTTACTAAAATGCAAGTATCAACAATCGATTAATGCGTTGAAAATCGAACTCGTAAACCTTCAATTTGGTATGTTGTAGATTTTCTAACTATTTGCAGATTGAGAAATGCTTGTTTAAAGATAAACACTATATGAAACTGTGTTGAAACACTTTTTCACGAAGAACCTCTACCTCAAACTTTTGTGTTAAGTCTTTCCTTGGCCTATAACTTGGTTCTTACACTTCAAATACTTTTATATACATTTCTTAAGAAAATGATGATTTATACCCTCGTTTTCAATTTTTTTACGTCAACTTAGCAATACATGGATGTATTAGTAGTTACGTTGTTACATAAAGTGTATCTAAATAATTAGCTACTAAATTAGTCGAATGTATTTTTATTTATCTCCTAATAGTCTATTGATTGAAAAAGATATTTGCAATCATTAATTATGTTTATAATATTGGTGATATCCACTAATAGTTAGCATCAAGATTAATGTGCACATTTGACCAGTATTGCTGACGCGTAAACTTCAAATTATGAAAAAAAATATCAAATGTTAATTTAATGTCTATTGTACGTATATAATTCTTTATCCATTGTTTATTGGAAATGCTTATAATTTATCTTATACTATATTTTTTCCCTTTTGATCTTATTTTTTTGTCAGTTTTCAAATTATAATCATTTATCAAAGAAACTTCTATATGTTTTTCTGGATTTTTTTTTTTTGAAAACAATTAATTTCACGATAATAATTCTACAACACTAATTGACAAATGACCTCAATATTTGATTGAAGATACATGAGAGAGTATGCTATGATTCAAAGTTCTACGAATACGTTACGCGGTGAATGAGGTAAGAAGTTTTCTAAGTGGTCCAGATGGTGAAGTTTCAAATTTATAAGTTAAAAAATAATCTCGTTTGGTTGGAAACAAGTTATCCTACGATAAATTATCTTGAGATTAGTTATTTTGGGATAACTTATACCACCATATATATGTGATAACTTATCCATCGCTGTGATCTAAGATTCTAAATAGTGGGATAAGTTATCCCAAACATGATAACTAAACAAGAAACCAAAATTTAATTCCAGGACTACTTTTTTATCCTAGAACTATTATTCTTTTCCTCAAACCAAACGACCCCTTAGTATTAATATAAATTATCATCCACTTAGAAAATATTAATAAACTGAATAGAATATTCAAGTCTCTCCCTCATTGAGTAGCATAAGGATATTAAAATAAAAAGGAGAAATTACGCGGCTAAAGAAATTTATACTATTTAATTACTCATCATAGCTATAGTTTGTTATAATTATCACTCGCGACTAACATTATACATTAATTACGTGGGCTGACTTCGAGTTTGTATAATTAGTCATGTTTGTATATGTATAATTCGTCAGGATTTACAAATACATATGTATAATATAAAATTTTTTAACCTATATACATATACAATTCACCTCTCTCCCACTCTCTGCCCTCTCTCGCTCGCCTCTCTCCTCCCTCTCCCAATCTCGCTTGCCATTTATACAAATATATATGTATAATATACAATTATATACATATACAATTCACCTCTCTCCCATTCTCTGCCCTCTCTCGCTCACCTCTCTCCTCTCTCTCTCTCTCTCGATCTCGCTTGCCTCTCTCATCATCTCTCTCCCAATCTCGCTTGCCTCTCTCCTCCCTCTCTCAATCTCTCTTGCCATATATACAAATACATATGTATAATATACAATTATCTAACCAATATACATATACAATTCACTTTTCTCCCACTCTTTTTCCCCTCTCTCCTCTCTCTCCTAGTCTCGCACGCCTCTCTCCTTCATAAAACATGTAGCTACAAATTGTAATTATCAAACTTTAGTTATGGAAAGTAATTAATTATTTTTAAGTGGCTATATGTGAAAGTTTCCAAATAAAAAAGGCTAGAACAAAGGTATTTAGTTGTTTAATTAAACATAGAATACACATGTTAGAATTAAGATTTTAAAGATTACAATTGATGGAAGTCTACCATATGAACATAGCTACAAGAAAGTCTTAACCTTATTACAAACATTTAATGCTCAAATTTAACCACAATTTAATCACTTTGAATTTTTTGAGCAAGTAATAATAATAAAAAAAATTAATAGTGCTTTTATCGAAGCTAACATAACAACAATTTAGGTAAATTTTTTGGATGTAACTTTGATTTTTTATGAAAATTATAAAAGATATTAAAGTGAAACTACAAATATATTTGTTAATATCGACAACAAAAATTTGTAAATTAGATTATCAGAGAGGACCTTGAATCATTTTGGATAGTTATAAATTTAACACTAGTCATAAATTGATATGAGTACATTGACTATTTTTAGATTAAAGTCATTTGGATTGACTTAATTTAACTGTTTTTAAGTTAAAAATAATTTTTAGATATTTTTGGAGTGTTAAGATCAAATAAAAAATGTTTAGAAATACTTGTTATAAAGCTAAAATGCTAAAATTAAATCAAAGGACTTAAAATAAAAATACGAACTTCTGACTTTTTATTTACTAATCAAAAATTAAAAATCAATCAAAAAAGACTTTCAATATATTTTAGTAAAAAATCTAATCAATTTATCATATCTATGTCATTTTGGGGCGTATCCACCTTCGCTTGACACCCCTTCGTCGGATAATTCCATTGTATATAGAGGTTAATTTTGATTTATTAAATACATATATAAGCATTGACAACCCGTCATACAAATTAATATATATTATATATACATGACCCTTAACTTGACTTCAATTAACAACTATGACCTTTAATTTTGATATGCGCAAGTAGACACTTAAATTTGTATAAAATTGAGCAAATGGACACATTCGTCCAACATAGCACCCTACATGACAATTTTGTATCCTATATGATATCCTACGTGTATTATGCCATGTAGGACACTTATGTCTACTTATTTAATTTTATGATAGTTTAAGTATGCTTGTGCACATTCAAAGTTCGAGGGCATAGTTGTTCGTTGACACCAAGTTAAGGGTCATGTTTATATATTATGCCAATTAAATATTTAGTTTAGTAGTTAAAGTGTTGTGAAAATTCTTTGAGGTTGTCGGTTCTAGTTATTAAAATTATTGACAGCTTTAATAACAATTCTGGGTCCGCAACTGATGATTCTCTATATAAATGTTTATACTTATTTAATCGTAAGTATAACACATATTTTATTTTATTTTGGTAATAAATAAATAATATTGAGACAAACATTGACACGAGGTACGTTTTAACCATGCACGTGACCTACTTTCCGTTAAGCATATCAACTACCGTTTGGCTTTGGCAGTTAATGAAGGACCAAAGTGCAGCAAAATGGTAAACTTGAAGTATACATTATGATCGATGTAAATATTCAAGGACCCAGTTAAACTATCCCTTAAAGTTTAGGGACTATTTCAGTAACAATCTTATTTCGATTACTTTATCTCTCTACGGGCTCTTCCATTTCTCTCTCGCTCTTTCTCTCTAACAGCACCGCAATATCTATCGCCGATTCAAAACCCTAGAATTCCGATAACCGAACGGCCGATTTCCGAGCTCCATTGATATCAGCCTCGACATTTAGGTAAGTTTTCTTAACAATTTTCTTCCATATCTCATGACGAGCCCCTAATTTTCTCCATATCAGTGAAAATGCACTGTTTTTAATTGGACTCGATTTTTTCTGGTTCTTGTCTTTTTCCGGCCCGAGCACAGTGAATTAGTTAGCTTTTCCCATCAGCTTTGTTCTTGATTGAGTAAATCTGTGTATTATGATGCTAGCTGAGTATTTTTCAGATAACACATACAGTTGTTTAAAAATGATGTCATTTTTATAATTAGATTCTCTAACCTACAATTTAGAATTTGTATATGTTATTTGTGCAGACGGTGATGAGCAAGGTTGTTCCAAATGAGTGCAATGTGAGTGTATGATTAGCACTAATCTGTAGGTTTAAGTGGGAATAAAGTATGAGATCCATCTTTGGAACTTCTTTGATAGCTTAAAGATAGTTGCTTTTTCAGAAAATTCCGTGATACTTTGACATCCATAATACTTACCATTTCAAAGAACAAAAGGTGCTAAAAACTGTTCGCTAATGTTTCCACCAAACGTTGCTGTCTCCTTGGAATATGATTGTCGAATTGACTTGGCTATTTTATTCGTTTCTGTGTTAATTTTCTTTCAAGTTCCCCAACGGAAACTAGAAGTATGTATTCTGGCTATGTAAAGTTTCTCAGGTGACAATAGAATGTGGACTGTTGTCGTTTTTTGTCACTAGGAATAGATTACAAGTGAACTACTGCCAAGTTTATTGAATTAAGGATCAAAAGGCACTTCTGTAAAAGGAAAGCCCTATATACAGGGATACGACAAAGTAGAGTATCTTTTACAGAAGTAAAAACAATTTTCTACAATGGTGGTGTTTGGGCCATGTTGCACACATCATGAATATTCCACGGTGTACTTTCTACAACCAACACTGTACCAGGTAGCTCTGTCCATCTAGGAATAGGGAGACTGAACAAAATCACCTACAGTTTTTCGTCTCTGATGGGTTTTTTGCTGTCTCCAATGGTTTTCATCCACCCTATTGACTGCTAGGACACACCCTGGTGCTTTGGGTGTAAAGAAGAGCAACCTGTTGTTCATGCTAGTGTGGTTTCAGAAGTTTCCAAAGTAAACAAGAAAGTTCCATGAGTATGTACCAAGTTTTTGTCAACCCTACTAAAAGCTATTGGAAATTTTCCATGAAAGTGCCAAGTCTCGCACTCCCTATTGTTGGGTAAAGCCTACATCCTGCCTTATGGAAAGGCCTACGAGGGGTTGGGTGGCCCGGGTCAGTGTCATGATTGAACATGGCGCTTGCTTGGTGGACTTAGTTAAGAAATAAAGTTGTACTTTTGCTATAAGCTATAACTTTTGGTATGATTGTAAGTGCTTGATCCTATCAAGTGATATCAGGGCCAAGGTCGTGGATTCGATTCCCAAGAGGGTGATTGTTGGGTAATGTCAACATCCTGCCTATGGCAAGGCCCACAAGGGGTTGGGTGGCCCGGCTCGGAGTCATGATCAAACATGACGCTTTTCTGGTGGACTTAGTTAAGAAATAATGTTGCACCTTTGCTATAAGCTATAACTTTTGGCATGATGGTAAGGACTTGATCCTAACATCTCCTCCTTAGAGTCCAACTTAAGATCACATTGGAATCTACTATCTGGTTGTGTGCTTGATTTAGTTTAGCAGCTGTTAAAGCATGAACCTCACAACATTGTCTTCCTTATGAACTTGTGACTTCGCTGCTTCTTCCGTTGATTTGTGTTGATTTTGGTGTCAACCCTTGTTAATATGGAATTTTTACTCTTTAACTTTTGTGTTTCCTTCCCTAAATCCCAAGAAAAAACATAAAAATAGATAGTTCCTCACAAAGCACCACCTCTGCAAATCAGCAACTAGATTTGCATTTGCCGTCATCTTCAAATTTTCGCCTTCATATGATCCTTTGATGGCTTCAAGTCATTCAGTTTTGATCCCCTAAATGAGATATCTGTCAGCTAGTTTAGGATGATAGTTGTTTTGTGGTATCTCGGATCTAGTGGAAGAAAGACCTTGCTCTTTCTTCTTCTTAAGATGATATGTGGTGGATCCTGTTTAACTTTATTGTTAGCGTGAGTAGTTGGGATTGCGGATTGCCTCTTGCTGATAGTTCTTCCATACAATTCTAGTTAAACAAATTATATTACTATGGTGGCTCAAGTGTCAATAGGGCCAAATAAAAAAATTAAGCTACTCAACCACCACAATATGGAATAAGTTGCGATTACCGTTTAGCATTATAAATTCAAATAGGTTTATTCCCGGTAAACTTTTCACAGATTAAGAAGGTGATCTAAATGTTCTGCAGTAGAAATGAGTTGTTGCAGAAGTGAAGATTGTTGGAAGGGCAACTAGGGTCTTGATGAGAGGGTAGCACCTTATGATAAGAGCTGTATGGTGTGATGTTCTAATTGTGATTAGGGATTTGACTTCCGTATAATGCAAAATAAAGTGGTCACATGAGCAATAATTTTGTAATGTTAAGTCATTAAATTTTTCTGGGACCACATGACCATGTTAAATAAGAACAAGCATTACAAATTTATTAACATGAGGATTAGTTTTCAACTTGACCTGTGATGTGCTCTGTAGGTGTCCTGATGTATGCCACTAGTTTGCATTGGGACATTTTGAGATCATGTGCAGAAATGCATTCTTTACTAAGCTAGTCAAGGTAAAGCTCCTGAAATCAACATGCTAGTCCTTCCATTGTATGGAATTGTAGATCTAACTCCAAAGGAAAGTAAGCATTGATTTGTATGTTAGGTCCAAATTTGGTTCCCAGTACAGCCATATTGAGAGAATTTATCCTATCAATCCTGATGGCCTGCCTTTGACCATGTCTGGAAGGTTTGCTAGTCTTTGGCAGGCAAAATATATCTCGAAGACGCAACAGACAATTATTATTATGCCTTAATCTCAAACTTGTTGGTTTGACTATACTAATCAATATTAACCACTTACCCCTTCAAGCTCGTTCAATTCTGATTCTCAATGGATCATATGATAGGACAAATTGTCGTGTCTTTAAAATTAGAGATTCTCATTGGCACACTTGACCATGCGATGACATAGAATTCTTAACTGATTAAATACACTATAGCAAATACCAAACTGTGTAAGTAGACCAATAATGTCTAAACCTTATTTGCTTCATTGTGCTCTGTTTTTCACTCTATTATATTTTTTTGAAAATGGTAACTTTGTCTATTCCTCAAAAGTCGGTACACTGATCAGTATTTACAACATGTACTTCAAATTTTACTATCTTTTACTAAATTGAGTCTAGTACATCAATTAAGGAGATAGTATCATTTGAGTATAATTGATTACACCAAAAACATAGTAGCATAAGACAATTTAGTTTGACTTTTTGCATACTATTCTCAACACTATCGAAAGCTCTAGAGTTCCTTTCCTTCCATATTGCCCACCATATGCTAGCTGGGACAATTCTCCATCTGTCTCTATTCTTGGATAGCTTTCCTGCTTCCTCCCAACTCTTAATTGCTTCTGTGATCTTGGCAGGCATGATCCATGACATACCCTTCTTAAGACTCAGGAATAACCTCCATAGTTGACTTGTGATCTTGCAGTGTAGAAAGAGATGGTTAACTGTCTCAGCAGTTTCCCCACAAAAGAAACATCTAGAACATAATGGTATCCCCCTTTTCTTTAAGTTGTCTTGAGTCAATACATCCTCCTTGGCTAACAACCAAACAAAACATGCCACTTTGAGTGGAATTTTTGACTTCCAGATTCCTCTCCATGGCCAATGACTTTGAGGCTTATTGGTGTGGTTCAACCAGTTGTATGCACAACCCACCTTAAAGCTGCCCTTTCGATTGCCCTTTCACTCTATTATCCATTTATTGATTTCTAGAGGATGTAGGTTATTAGGACAATATTGCTCCATGTATTTTTAGGGTTACATCGTCCTCGTTTAACATCTTCAATCATCATTTTTTATTACACTAAGAGATGGTGCATTTGAATGTTTGCATTAGATATGGTCTGCTCTTTCAGGCAGCCTTCTATTTTTTCCTCTGTATGTGTGCGACTTGCATCTTTTGTTTTTTTTTTTGAAAAAGTTTGGGCATAAAAACCTGTATACATGAGGTATACCAAAAAGTAGAGACCTACATAGGAATATGGTTCTCCAAGAACAACACCCAGTTGTCAATACAAAGAAGAACTTCTTGGTGCACCTAAAATGGTGCACCAAAAACAAATAAGGGGTAAAATGCCACTTCCTAATCTTAAAAGATTCATTTCTGTTCCTTCAAAGACACTCCTATTTGTTGCTCTCTGAATAACTCACATAAGTGCAAATGGAGTCATGTTTCGTGCTTTTGGTAGTCTCATTTAAATGCTTTTATTGATCCAATCTTGGATCGTTTCCAATTATTCTTTCTTTTGTTTATATCATGTTCTCTTTTTCATCCGTTTAGGTCGTTTCTTTGATTTGTGCGGACTGTTAGTGCTGAGCTTCAATACCTGCACTTATTCCTTATGATTTATCTTCTTGTAGTTTATAAAGCTTATGCATGGAAGTAATTCATCAATGCTAATGGTCCATTCTTACATTGGATCACCTTTTCATCTGAAGTAATATCACGAAGAACCTGACAATGTGGCACTTACAACATGCTTTTGCAACTCTTAATTAAAACTTGAATGATCTTCTTGCAGGAGTTTCAAGACAGACAGCTCAAAATAGTTATCCAAAGTGACTATGTATATGTTCTGAGTAGTACATTGATTGTAATGCCAAGTATTAGAAGATTCAGTTGCAAAATTTTACAGTCAAAGGTTGTGGAGCATCATCTATGCCTGGCAATGAATTTGGAGATAGTGTTCACAATTTTTTTGCACAAGACAGCTTGTCACAAGTACAACACAATTCCCCGGTAGCAGACATCAACTGGCCAACTTCAAGGGGCAATATGTGGGCTGGAAGTCAGAGACAAATAGGTGTGCTGAGTTCCAACACGAAAAATTACAATTTGCAGAACTCTGGTAATTTAACATGTAGTGTGCTCTCTGAATTATTATTTGCTTGCTGAATGGCCGTGTTTGATCTTTTACTTTTCCTGCATGCAGACGCTGGGAGAGGAATAAGCAGTTATCCATTCAATGGGCAGCATGGTTTAAATTTTACACAGCCAATTCCGAGGCCCGAGTTTGGTAAAAGTCAGTCACAGAGCCAGCAGCCAAATTTGAATGGCTACATGTATGGTAATCAGTTTTACCAGACAAGGCAGGATGAAACAAACTTTCCTTCTGTGGATACTAGTTCTGATCAACGTAATATAGCCTCAGGAGGCTCATCTTTTTTTGAGTCACATCAATGGTTGGGTCCTGAGCAGCAGACAGGAGTATCTGTTAGATCAGAACCTTCGGATAGTCCTGTCAGTGGCAATCTTTTTGGTGGTCAGCAAATCTCTCATCAGCAATCAAACATGCTGCATTCTTTGCAGCGCCAGCAGTCTGAGATTAACGACATGCAGCAATTTCAACAGCAGGTTATGTTCATGAAGATGCAGCAAGAACTTCAGAGACAACAACAAATTCAACTGGAAGCAAGGCAACAAAATACATTGAATCAAGTTTCTACCTGTCCTAAGGTAGCATCTGATGTCCATTCCTCTGCATTAGTTAATGGCACTGCGAATTCTGGTGCATTAAATCAGTCCTGGGCAAATGAGCTTGGCAACACAAACTGGTCACAGCGTGGTTCTCTAGTACTTCAAGGGTCCTCCAGTGGACTCATTCCCACCAATAATGGCCAAGCACAACACTTAATGGGTTTGATTCCTCAACAGATTGATCAATCTCTATATGGAGTTCCTGTTTCTAGTTCAAGACCATCTCTAAACCAATTTTCACAAGGGGTGACAGATAAGCAACCAGTGCAGCAAATGCCAACTTTTAATAGTTCATTTCCAGTTAATCAATATACTCCATTAGCAGATCATGTCAGTGGACAGGAAGGGATTTTCCTCTCTAGACAGAGACTCCAAGTTGATAATGTAATTGGAGATGCTCCAAGCCATGCTCTATCTAGTCCAATGGATGTGGAAAACCTTCAGCAAGTTGATAGCATGCAAAATGCATCAGCTCTACACGAATTTCGTGGCAGTTTGGATATAGCTGTTTCTCCAGAAACCGCACAAGAGGAAGCAGCAAAGGGAGCTTCTCCCTCACAGAATGAAGTTGGATTAGATCCTACAGAAGAACGAATTTTATTTGGTTCAGATGATAACATATGGGCCGCCTTTGGCAAGAGCCCTATGAGTGGTGAAGGTGGTAATCCTTTTGATGGTGCTGAATTGCTTGATGGAACTCCATCTATCCAAGGTGGTACTTGGAGTGCTCTCATGCAGTCTGCTGTTGCAGAAACTTCTAGCAGTGATGTTGGTCTACCGGAGCAGTGGACTGGTTTAAATATTCATGGTACTGAAATTCCTTCCGGGAGTCCCAACTTGACATACAACAGTGAGAGTCATAAAGCAACTTATGCCGAAGACAACTTGCCCCAAGCCTCATCGTTGAATTCTGTTTCTGTTCATTCCTCTGGTAGCCCCGATATGAGAAATAGCTATCACAATGTTCAGGGACAGAGGTTTCCGTTTGAGCCAGGCAAGAGTCTGCAATCAGATTCTTCTCAGAGACTTGCGCAGTCATCAGACGAAAGAAATAAGTGGTCTAAGTTAGGTCAATCACAAATGTTGGGTGCTGAAGGTTGCCAGATGGTTGAGAAGACTTCAAATCTTGACAGGAAAATGACTTCAAAACACATTTCTAGTAATTTGGCACCCGAGCTTGGTGGAGCTAAGGAACAATACCATAAATCAGCTGGTTGGAGTGTTCTTGAATCAGCAATGCCCTCTGGAGATGCAGTAGATTACAATCAGAAGTTCATTCAGGGTGAAATTGTTCGTAGGGGTGCAGGATGGAATTCTAATACTGGCAGTAATACTACAGTTACTATGGCACCCACAGAATCATCTGTGGGTAGTCCCCAGACAAATCCTGAGGTCTTTGGCTTGCATAATTCTGCTGCAATACCAAACTCAAGTACCATGACGAGTGGCAAGGAAACCAGTCAGTTCTTCAAAAATAATCATCAATCTAGTTATTGGAAGAATGCTGATCAGTTTGTAAAATCTAGTGTTAGCAAAGGGGAGGTCTTACAGCATCATGTTCCTGAGGACAACCAGCTTTTGCACTCATCTCGGGATATTGACGACAAAGAGGGTAAAATGCATGAGATGGAGAACAGCGATAAACAGGAGAACTCAAATGACAGCCATCGCTCTAACTTATCCCCTCATTCTTCTACTGGTGATGTTAGGGAAAATGTAATGTCAGATGCTAGGGATTCAAGGTTTCTGCCTACTGGGAAGCACAAGTTGTCTAATGAGGTTGGCCGGAGAAATTCTTGGGCTAACAAGCTTAAGCATCATCCTATAGGAAACGTGGATAAGGATGTGGCCCACTATGGACAGTCTCCGTTGGCTCAGGTTCCTAATATTGAGACCGATTTGGCAAAGGTGTTATTTCTGATAGATTATAATATAATTATGTTAATTTCTATAAACCTTTGGTGAGTAATTAAAGGAGAATGTGTCCTAATATACAGGTGCGTGAATCTGATGAGCTGACTGACAGAAAAGGCTATGGGGTGCATTCTGGTGGCGGCTTTCCTGGCGGTGCATCCAATATGTCTACACTGATAAATAGATCTATTGGGCTTCCTCCAAATACGGCTCCAAAATCTAGGTTGTCAATTCTGTTCTCATAACTTAGAAAGGCCCGTCTGGCAGGAAATATTTTTTTCAGTACTCAAATACTGAAATAGTTATATCCAAGTTGAAGTTCGGCTAGAAGTTTTGGGTTTCAAGTGGAATATTTTTTGAACTTACATGAAATAAGTAGTATTTTAAGTTTTTTTTCAAGTGACGTTTCACCTTAGAAATCTTTTAAGTTTGAGAAATTTTCTTTTTTCTAAATGAAATTTATGTCCAAACAGAATTCCAACTTCCACAAACCTTTTTTCAACTTGAATTTCAAACACTATTTTTCCGATTTTGACTCAGATATTTCCCATACACATGCTTTGTTAATTTTATAGCTACACAGTAATAGATTAAATAAGTTATCTGCTATAACTTTATATGGTTCTTTGGAACATTCATCTGTAATCTTTTAATTCAGGCTGTATAGATCTGATGCTTTGACTGGTGTTCTCATTGCAGCCCAGACATGCTACAACTTCTTCAGAAGATGGACCCATCGAGAGAGCGTGGTTCTACGGCTCACTTCAACAGTTATGAACATAAAGCATCGTCTGATGTTCCTGAAGCCGAAAATTCTGATGGATCTGCTGGACACCTCTGGCGAGGTCAGTCTTCTGCCTCTCAAGGTTTTGGTCTTCAACTTGGCCCTCCATCACAGCAGATCTCAGTCCAAACCCATCTCTTGTCATCTCAAGGTCCTATCAAAGCAGTTAACTCTTCACATGCAAGCCATTCTGTTGCTGAGGTTAGAGAGAAAAGTCGGGGTCAGATGCTCCGTCCCCATCAGACTCAACCCTCGCCTTCCCCTTCTGATCTCTTACAGCAAGAGTCGCAGCGTAACACATCTACAGTTCCAGGAAGTACAATTAAAGAAACTGATACGCACACCATGTCTGGGAACTTCTCTTCAGCATTCGAATCAGGTTCTGGTCATACCTACTTGAGAAATCCGCTTCAAAATCCCCACATGGTTAGGGCTAGTGCGGAAGATTCAACGAATCAGTCGATTGGTGTATCTTTTGATGAACATGCTTCCCATTCAACAGAAAGAGGAGATTCTGGCAGAGGACCATTGTCGGACGGGGCTGGCAATATACCGTATAGCCCTGCGCTCTCTACAGGAAAGTCTCAGTTAAGTAGTGCCAATGGACCCCATGGAAGCGTCTCCATTAATCGACCTTCGTCCAAGGAGCCAGTGCCAGCTTCCCCATCTTTTTTAATGCCTGGGATATCTCCGCAGGATTCATCTTCCAAGAAGTTAACTAATATGCGGACCAACTTTCCACCACCACCGCACCTTTTTAGTAGTCAGTATAGCAAGGATGCTTCTCATATTTCCCAGCTGAATCAGATGAATATTATGGAGTCATCATTATCTGCTCCAGAGAGGCAAGGTGATCCAGATGCCAATAAAGGAGGGACTTTCATGTCTCAGCTTGGTAGTGGTTCAGGGAATTCTCTGCATTCTGTCGAGGGGAAAGAACTGGGAGAAAAGGAGAACATTTCTGAACCAGTACCTACGGTAAATGTGAACTTAGTGCAGGAGATGGATGATTCACAGGGTAGAGAATCTATTGTCAAGAATCTCCATGAATCTGCCTCTATGCAGAGAGATATTGAAGCCTTTGGCCGATCACTGAAACCAAATAGCTTTCCTAATCAAAGTTATTCCTTACTAAACCAAATGTGGACCATGAAAAACACGGAGACTGACCCAAGCAAGATGAACTTTAAAAGAATGATGGTACCAGACAGCAGTGCAGCTACTCAGCAAGTTGCGTCTGCTGATTCTAGAATGCTAAATTATGCTGGGCCAGATGATTTGCAGGGAAGTCTATCATTTCAACATGGAGGAAGGGTGACTCCTCACGATGTTGCATTTCGACAGGATGAATCTCAGATTGGCTCTCATAACAGCAATACTAGTTCTATTATGCCTGAGCAAACTCAGATTAGTCCACATATGGCACCATCATGGTTCGATCAGTGTGGAAGCTTCAAAAATGGGCAGATGTTACAGATGTATGATGTACACAGAGCTGCTGTCATGAAGACAGCAGAGCAACCTTTCACTCCTGCGATGTCTACCAGTGGTTTGTATGCTTTTAACTCTATTCAGCATGTAATCCATGCAACTGCTGATAGAAGTCAAATTGGTAATCTTGGGCAAAGATCAGTTGCCAACTCTGCTGGAACTGAACATTTTTCTTCTCTTCAAGTGTTGCCCATGAGTGTTGATCAGAAGAATCCAATCATGAAGCCCAAAAAGCGGAAACGTTCTACATATGAATTCACTCCTTGGTACAAAGAAATTTCTCTGGATCTATGGAGCGATCAGACAATCAGGTTGTTATTGTGCAACAACTTTGATAGATCCTTTTGCCTTGAAGCTATTTGGCTGCTTCTGTTATTCCATCTTTTGTTTTCACTTTGGTTATTATGTTATTTCCAACATCATGTTTGTTGATGCATGTTAATTTTCAATTTGGCAGCCTGTCGGATATAGAGTGGGCCAAAGCAGTTAATAGGCTTACTGAAAAGGTGTTTTGATTTGTCTTCTAATAATCATCTTATTTGGTATTTGGTTGGCATTTCATTTCTGACATCCTATATTCGTCTGATTACAGGTTAAAGAAATTGATTCTTTTGATGATGGGCCACCAAGGCTTAAAGCTAGAAGAAGGCTTATGTTGACCACTCAGCTTATGCAGCAACTATTTTATCCTCCGCCCGCAGCAATTCTATTTGCTGATGCTAAATCGGAGTATGAGAGTGTGGCTTACTCCATTTCCAGATTGGCATTGGGGGATGCATGCAGCATGGTCTCTTGCTCGAATGCTGATACCAATATGCCTCATGATGGCAAAGAACTGTAAGTTCTACTTATTCCCCACATGGATAGCAACTTGAAGCTTGAATGAAGTGAAATTCCTCTCTTTATGATATTATGTTGGGTCAAGAGAGACTCTTTTGCTAGCAGCCAAGTAAAACAGGTTACTTTATAGGGTATTTTGATTTCCAAACATGCTTCCATGGTAATAATCACAGTTGTTATCCTGCAGTGTAAGAATAAGGGTCTAACTGTTTCAGCTTCTTCCCCACATAGATAGCACCTTGATGCTTGAACAAAGTGAAGTTCCTTCCTTTATGAGATTATCTTGGTTCAAGACAGCCTCTTTTGCTAGCAACCAAGTAAAGCTGCTTTATAGGGTATCTTGATTTTGCAAATGTGCTTCCATGGCCAATTAATAATCTGCTGGGAAGATTGATTCAAGATCTTGTGTGCTGCAGTGTCCTTGTAACTGCCACTGTTATGCCCCTGCCACCACAATGTATCCACCCCCTCTGTAAACCTTTAAAGTCTTCCATCTGCTTACTGAATTCAGTCAACCTAGCTACCCCCCAATCATTCAATATTCTCCTTATAAGAAGTTCCCAGCCTTGAGACGTCCACATTTCAGCTGTTTTTTTTTGATGCTCTAGTTATTACTTGAGATTGATTAATTTGCATCTACAAATTGGTTGCTGAGGTCCTGATAATATGTTTGATGTATTACTAGTCTTCCTGACAAGTGCAAGGCATCTGAGAGAAATGATAGACATCACTTCGGCAGAGCTATGGATGAGTTGATGGGAAAAGCTAGGAAGTTAGAAAGTAACTTTGTGAGGTACGTGGTTCATGTTTTGTTTATGCTTGCCTTTTATTTTATGCTAATAAAAGCAACTTCCATCACTAAAATTATTCGTATGTACTACATGCACAGCTATTCATTTATTTTTTGGTAGTGGTGGGAGGGAAAGAAAAATAGTTGAAGGAATCAAGCCATGTAAGAAATCAGGATGTCTTTCCTTGTGGCAATTGAATAGGTTCAAATAGAAGATAAGTTCAGTATTCACGAGATATTTTAGAAGTTGATTACATTTGACTTAGTTGTTTATTTACTCTGATGTTTTCTCATTTTTACCTCTATATTTGGAGGTGTCTGTAATATGATTAGAAATAGTCTGCCTGGTTGAAGCAGAACTGCACAAAATGCTGAAGTCTAGTTTGATTTCAGCTTTACTGGTCTTTGGGTACAAGCTTTATTATGCTTCCAATTATCGGATTATTTTGCTGTAGTTATTACTATTAAGATTCTTTGTTATGCTTTCGTTTCCATTGCTTTTTTTCCAGTCCATTGGACTGTTTTTCCGTGAGCCAAGTGTCTAGCGTAAACAACCTCCATACACCCTCTCTAGATCACACTTTGTGGACTACACTGGTTATGTTGTGTGTATGTGTAATTCTACTATCAATTAATAAACTTCTAAATTTTATAACTAAAACAATTAGCAACCAAATAGAGAAATATTTATAAAAGAGGAAAAATTGAAGATGTTATGTGAAACAATGATGAATTAGATATTGAAAAGTAGATTTGTTAGTTCTTAGAAATTCTTATTCTCCCTAGTTCTCTATGAACTAAGAGAGTGTAATAAAAACTTTCAATAACGTTAGTAGTGATTAATGGTTACTACACATTGTAAAAACATTCAAATACGAATAAAGTTTATATAAGGTAAAATCTTAATTAGTTTTAAATCCTTAATAGTAGGACTTTCTACATAGATCAATGAAGAAAGATTATTAATAGGAATTTTTTAGTTCAATTTCAAAGTCCCAAGTATTAGAAAAATAATTAAGTTACAAATTCATTTATTGTGAATCCTATTTGAAAGGGGTAAAAAAGGCGAACAACAGTTCATTTAGAGACTTTGTGCCTTTAATATAGCGTTTAAGTGCCTCACCCGTGTAGCCTAGCGATTGTTGTAAAATTTGTATTTAACTCTTAACAATCTTTTAATATACCACAACATACCCAGTGGAATCCCACTAAGTGGATTTGGGGAGGGTAGAGTGTATGCAGACCGTACCTCTACCTCATGGAGGTAGAGAGATGATTTTTGAAAGACTCTCGGCAAGTTTTTCAATAACAATCTTTTAATATATATAATGCATAATTTTAAAATATTTGTTTAAATTATAAATAAGAATTAAAGCTTACAAAAAGTGTGATCTTTCTAGTTTCCCATGTTATTTCTCTTTCAATTTAATTCTCATTTTTCACTAAAATAAGCAAATTATAACAAATTAGATCGGTTTTACTTTTATAATATAGAATGAAGACTCATAAACCTAGTGGAGTTGTGCCACTAATTTTAGTTTCCAACGTTGAATTATTTTGGTGTCACTTTTTTATATTATGTATTTCTATGACAAAAAATAAGGACTCCTCTCAATCAGTGTTTTGGACGGCGAAAGGCGACTGCCTCATAGCTAGAGGTAGGTACCAATCAATACAATTTTTTTTTATTTTTTTTATTGCATATATAAATAACCCAAAATCTCAATAGCAATAAAAAATGAGCAAATAATTAGAGTGTTAAATATCTTAACCAATAAATAATAGTGAAGAAATTAAAAGTTGTATGAGACTATGAGTGCACTCCCTCTATTTCAATTTGTTTGTCTTGTTGTGATTTGACACATTTTAAGAGTGTAGAGTAGAGTTTTGAATCTTGTGGTCTTAAACTAAAGAATTTATCCTTAAATTAATTTTGTGGTCTGCCAATTTGGAAAGTTAAAATTGTGGATTTATTAAAACAAGGCAAACAAATTAAAACGAAAGGAGTAATATTTTTCCCAAGTTTATTTTTCAAGAAAATAAGTGTACCAAGTATATTAACACAAGCAAACATATACTATAGAAAATTGAATAAATAGTTGTGTTTTGTAATCCCTTGTTTCCTGAAATGAAGTATTTGAAAGAAGTAATCATCATAGAAATACATTAAGAGAATCTAAGAAATGTAAAGTACTGTATTTTTTCAATTGAAGGAGCAAATTGCTTTCAAATTGAAGTGGCAGAGTCGCAGTTTAGCTATAAAGTTATTAACAATATTGTGAGGTGAATCGTTTTCAGCTCGGGTAGGATAGTCTTTTTTTTTTGAGGAGGGGGGGGGGGGGGGGGGGGTATTTTTTTTTTTATAAATTAGATTAGTATTTGCATTTTTCTTGAGATCTATTTCTTTTGTTAGTGGACTTGCTTTGGTAGTCATCAATCTTATTTTGATTGATTTTAACTTTGTATATAGTGGTTTAAATATGGAAAGGTTTGGTGAGTCATATTTTAGTTAGCAGTAAACTAAGTTGCTCGGACTCTCTACTTATGGTGTTGTTCCCGTGTCGACACGACATGGGTGTGACTGACTTGGAGTACTTTGACCAAAATCGATGGGGAAAGTCTAGACAATTTTAATGATTTGTTTAATCAATACAAAAGCTAAGGTGAAATTGAAGAAAATGTAATACCTTTTATATAAAAATTTCTACGTCACTTCTTTTCCGGGATTCTCCTTAAGTTCTCCACATAATATTTCATAATCTAGGTTTAATAACTCTGTTTTTAGATATTTTAATTATTTTTAGGCAAATCCCCGCACCCGTATCCATATATGGATCCATATCCCCGAATCTTAAAAATTTAAACATGAAAGATCCAACCTCTAGATCTGCACCTGTATCAGACACCTGCACTTGGTCCAAGCAACTTAGGTTGTGATATTAGAATTGCTTATATAGTTCAAATAAGGAAAAGTTTGTTAACAAAATTATTTTGAAGTTCTATATATTTGAGAAATAGTTAAATGACTACTTTGTCTAGTGAGAAAGCAATTTTTAAAGGCTAAAAAAGCGCACACCATCCCATTTAGCTAAGAGACTTTGTGCTTTTAAGTCTCTTAGTTTCTCGCCACTTGCGTATGCCCTAGCCATGTAGTTCATCCTAGTGTAAAATAATATCTATTTAATTAAAATTTTTTTTGAGTAAATAATTACACCTCGAAATCAAAGTACAAGTTTTTATCGACGATTAAGGTGATTGTCGTATGGAGACTTGGTTGAGATTATGATAATTGGATATTGTCTCAATTTATGAAGATAAACAATCAAAGCTTAATTTAATAAATATGTTTTTCAATTTTATTTAAGGTTTATGAAAGTTGCAAAATGTAAGGAAATACCTATGCTTACAATATTTCTAATCAACTTCTTGTTAAATGACAAACAAAATAGAAGCATCTTTTAATCACATTTTGCAATTTTCAATGATTAATAACAGACACATGTGTAAAAACCTTCAACTCTCAAACCAAAACTTCTATCAATACATTATATATTTTCTTAAAATAGAAGGCATTAAAAGTCACACGATTAATCCTCTAATCGAGTAGATATATGAATATAGAAAATTTACCTTGTTGAACTTATAACTTGAATTTATTTCTTTGGCAATACTTTATAGAGTAATGCTTTTCAACTGAACTAATAAAGAAGCAAAAAGACATGTAGCTCTAGCTATTCAATAAATTTGATAATTAATGTCAAAGAGGCAGACAAAAGTGAGTTGCTCGTATGGTAAGCACCCTTCACTTTCAACTTGAAGGTTGTGAGTTCGAGTCACCAAGGGAGCAAAAAGGGTGGGAGTTCCAAGGGAGGGGTAAACAAAATTGCCAAAGAGGCACAACCAATGACTCAAAGCTTAATTTTTTATTTTTTTTTATGAAAAGGGAAACCCGCATCTGCTATCCTTTGAGTGTGCATAGGGTAAACCCCGCTAGTTGCTCAGATGGTAAGCACCCTTCTAATCCGAAGGTCTTGAGTTCGAGTCACCATGAGAGCAAAAATGCGTGGAGTTTCTAGGGAGAGGTGTCGAAGAGGCACAACTAATGACTCAAAACTTATTTTTTTTATGACAAGGGAAATCCACAACCACTGTCCATTGGGTGTGCACAGGATAACCCCCGTTTCTATGCAAGCTCAATGCGACAAAAAGCTTAATTATAACATGATCTCAATATCCCAGCTTATTCATTTAGTTTTGGACATCCAATATATAAATCGATACGCTTGACAAAATATAAGCGAACTAAATATTGAACTAAGCACAAACTAAAAAGGACAATTTTACAAAAATCAAATGAGGAAGATAATTGATGACCTCTAACCCGATCACATAAATACACGTCTATAAAGTACAAAGTTGCTTCCCATGACACAAAAGTAATCAATAATAATAAATACTTTCTCCCTCTTTCCCAATTTCAGTGTCTTACTTTTGTTTTTGTTACGTCCCTAAAAGTATATCTCTTTCTATATTTAGCAAGTTTTCCAATTCCAACATTCTAGCGAGCAAGTTGTCCACAATATTTAAAGAACTACCCACCCCTTTAATTTAAGACCACAAAATTCAAAAGTCTCCTTTTGTTTCTTAAACTTTGTGTCCAATCAATGTAAGACATTTAAATTGGGACGGAGGGAGTAAAACTAGTATCATTCATGGAATGACTGAAATACTTGAGAAAAGTGATAAACAACAAAATAGAAAAAAAGTAATTGAAAAGGTAATTCATATATACAGAAAAAATATACATAGGAGTGACGCTATAACATCTTTGAAGTGTAACGTCCATCTTTAAACATTTGTAATGATGAGCAAAACTGACATCTTAATTGGTTAAAAACCGAGATCATGTTGTACATGTTGATAAGTTGCTTAGGGATCATCCCGTAACCAATATTTATTTAATGTTGCACAAATCTAAGAAGAATAATATGTAGCACAGTGAAAAAACAGGGAAAATGATCAAATTAAAGCAGAATGTGAGGAAAAAATAAGGCGAAGACTTGCAACCCATATCTCTAATCAACAATTGTCGTGCAACTTATATACTGTAGCTTTCTCCCCTCCGTGCTCAAATCTTAATCTGGTTCATATAATTTGTGAAAACATTCAAGGTCCAACATAGGCAAAACAAAATTTTTGATGTTGGGCTTGTGAAATCTGAAGAAATCAAACAAAGCTTCTCTGGAAGAGGGACATCATTTTAAGATTGAAGTATAGCATTGTTTTCTACCACATTCATTTTTTTAATTTTCCTTTATATGTTTGACATGCAAATTTTGTTATATAGATCAGTCCAACCTAGGAACTTTTGGGCAAAACGATTAACTTCAATAGTTTTGGGTTTGAATGGGTGTTTGTTCAAAAGAGTACGAAATATGGCCGGGGGAGTTTGTTGCTGTAGTTTTTTTTTCTTTTGTTTTAGCAAGTGTATTAGGTTTTTTAGATTAGAGGGGCATTTAAGTAATTTAACTTTTCAAGTTTGGATTCATGCCTTTAGTATAAAAAATATACATAGATATAGATATAGATTATCAACTAGATCTAAATTAAAAGGACAAGGACACGTCTTCTCTAATGATTTAGCGCATCTTCGAAAATTGAAAGATGTGGGTAACAGTTCTTTTTATCATCAAAACCGCCTTTTCTCACTTCACCAAATGAAGAAAATTGGGCTAATTAGGACAAAATCTTCGAGAGTGCATATTTGCTTTGCCCTACACTTCTTCAATTACACCATGTGCATGAAGCTATCTAGTCTGTTCTGAGAAAATCAACACTGCCTTTCTTTTTTAATCAGTAACTCTGCTGCTGTCCTTATATCTGCTTTCTATAAATGCTAAGTAGTTCATTTTATCTTTGATGTGTTACTGGTTAGGACACTTGTCAATTCACATAGTTCTGATTGTGCTGCCACTATATGGTGCAGTTTGGACAAGAGAGCGTCTCTATTAGATGTGATAGTGGAAGGACAAGAGCTGGAGAAGTTCTCAGTCTTCTATCGATTTGCAAGGTTTCATGGTCGGGGGCAATCCGGTGGTGCTGAGTCATCTTCAACAGATGCTTCTGCACATAGCCATAAACCTTTTCTGCAAAGATACGTAACTGCGCTCCCAATGCCTCAAAATCTCCCTGATAGGGTACAATGTCTTTCACTATGATCATTGATTTAGTTAATATTTTTTCCGCATTCTCGTCATCAGTCCACTAGCTCCACATCCCTTGGAAGTTTTGTTGCTAATTATGTACTGGCACTAGCAGCAGCAGAAATAGAGCCACATAAAGACGCAATTGCAGAAAGAAACGTCTCTAAATTGCTACCTCGAATGCAATATAGGCAGTTCAATTTTTGCATGTAGGCCAATTATGTCTATTGTCAAGAAATGTTGTTCGTTCCATGTGTCTCTCTCCATAGTTAGAGATAGAGAGATGTCCATATGTAGTTAGTTCAGTGTTGTGAATGTAATGGTAATTGTTTAAGGTCAGGTTACAGTGTACTTGAATTTCACATCTTCTAGGTAAATATATTATGCCTAGGCTTTATCTTGGTAAATATGAATGTCAGCTTTGCGAAACTGTTTGTGTTGCCTGTTTGTACCTTTTTGATACTTGGAATCCCCCTCTCCTCGGACCCTGCAAAGAAAGGATTTCTTTATACCAGTTGAATCCCTCAACAGCCGTTAGCAACATCAATGCCTGGGTTTTCTCTGGTCACTCCTGCTTCAGGCTAGGAATGGTCACACATCAAGCTAGTCTTTGGAATTTACATGGTATGAATGGGAAGAGATTTTTGGCAGGTATGACTTAACATTATGTTGCGCATGGTTGCTTACAGAACGCCAAAGGCGTACAAAATGACTCGAGATATCGAGCATTTTAGGTCAAACTCTATCTCCATTTTACTTAAAATGACACTCCTGGAGTATTGTGCTCATCTCAATCTCTATCTCCATTTTACTTGATGTGAACTGTTCATAACGTTATTAACTGTTTGATTTACCAGAAATCAGGTTGCTGCATGACAGCATCTTTTTAGATGCGTGTGTTGGTGCCTTGGTAATGTAATGATTCATCTCCCAAATAGCAGGTTTTGGGATAACTACTTGGCACCAGTCCATTTTTAAATGGGCGGGTCACTTCAACAAGTTGGACGGGCCATGTTTGTATGATTTAAAAATCTTGTTTTAAACGGTTAATATGGAAGTTCGTTTAAAATTTTACTTTAAGTTGGTTAATTGCAGAGAATGTGTTTAAATAATTGGCTTAAATCCAACATCAAATTGCACAATGTTTTGCAGGAAGAGTTTGAAAAACTAGTTCATGCACAACTAATGTGTTGTATAGTTTATCGCAGGAGAAATATAATTGTTGCTTATGGTCGATGGTACCAAATGAGATTAAGTCAGAATTTATGAATTATTTTATGTTTGATAACAATCCCTCGAGGCATTTAACCCATGATATGATTATTGAGGTCCTAAATGACTTCGTTAGGAAGAGTTACTCGGAATTATTATCGCGTTATATTTGTCGTACTTTTGAATTGTTGACTGGAGTCCTTTCATATCGGATTCTCGATCAATTATGACGTTCAAGCATACTTTCTACTACACTCACAAGCAAAATTTTATGAAGGAGTTTCCTTCTCTGTAAGATTGTAGGCGCTACGAAATATATTATTTGCATTTGGACAAAGGAAGACACGCAGAACAAGTGACAACCTGGTATGAAGTTTGTCTTGTATCTTACAATTGCTCACTACCTTGAAAATGAAAAATTAAATTGCATATAGTTTATCGAAAATAATTTCTCTACCTGGCATGAATAAGGTTTGCCTATACATTATCCTTTCGGAATTATGAGTGTGTTTGGTATAAAAGTTTTGGAAAATGTTTTCCAAATTAACTCATTTTCCTCAAAATTAAGGAAAATGACTTTCCTTCAAAAATTTAGGAAAACATTTTCCAAAACTCTCCTTCAATTTCAAATTACATTTTTTTGGGGGAAACATCAATTTAAAAAAATATTTTCAATTTTAAAATTTTATTTTTTCACCCGATCTCTGACTCCCACCACCCCCTGCCAGCCCTCCCCCCAAAAAAAAAAAAAATTTTTTTAAAAAAAATATTTTCAACTTCAAATTTTTATTTTTAAACTCCTACCCCCCACACCCCTCACACCCCGCTCCAAAAAAATTAGTTTTGTTTTTTTAAAAATACTATCAACTTCAAAAATTTATTTTTTCACTCCTACCCCCTCCCCTCCCCTCCCCCTGCCCCCACCTACTACTCCCCACCCCCACCCCACCCCCACCCCACTCCCACCATCGCCCCCCAAAAATAATATTTTTTTTTAATTTTCATAAATTATTTTTTACTCTAGTAAAAATAAAAAATTTCTCTCAAAAATATTTTTCATTCATAAATCAAACACTAAAAATCATTTCCGGAAAATATTTTCTACTCACCAACCAAACATGAGAAAACAAGTCCAAAATCTACTTGTTTTCTAGGAAAAACATTTTCCTCCATACCAAACACACCCTATATTGGGATATGGCATTATCACCTTTTAAGGACATATGTTTTCACTAATAGTGCGATTATATTTAAGCCTGCTTTACTAAGAGGCAAGTTCTTTGTTGTTGTATTGCCCCTCGAATCTGTTAATAATCCGTTCTGGATTTCGTTTGAATTAAAATAATAAAATTACTATTTTTTTAAAAAAAGTTACAAGTATTTTGGTATGTCGCAAGTTGGGAGTTATGTTTTAGAGAAGTATTTTGGTATGTCGCAAGTTGGGAGTTATGTTTTAGAGAAGTATTTTGAGAACTAAATAATTGGATCCTTCTGGCTATAATTTCTATTAATTTTTTTTTTATTAATTTAAATAATGATCATGAAAATTTTAAATTAAATCTGAATTGTATTTTACATTTGAGAAATAGCTTATTACATGTTTTTTGATTCACTTTCACTTTTAAAATTGTACTTGTATACTTTCAATTATAAACATTATTCCAAAGATTCTTTAAAGAATAAGTAATCAAATATAAAACTATTTTAGGGTCGTTAAATTTTATAACTTTTTACTTATTTTTATTAATGGCATATTACACAAGTCAAAAAGTGATTGACCATCGCCACCATGACAACTTCCCAATTCTCCTCTTTCAACAAATTAATTTCCATTATACAAATACGGTAAATTCAAAGATCGTCGGCGAGAATTTTTCCGTCGAAGTTGCTTCAGCAAGGTATCCTTCTTTTTATCTTTAACACACACAATAGTGAAGATTTTACCTTTATTTTTACATAAAGTAACGGAGAAATTGCTCTATTCCTGCTTAAAAGGTTGCAGTACTGTTGCTCAATGCAGTGCTAATGTGGGTTTTTATGGTTGATTCTCTCGTTTTGGCTTAATATAGTGTATTGTTCATTGAATTTGAAGCATGGACCTGTAAGAATTTTTTAAGGAAAAAGAGAATAATATGGAGAAAATTGACTTTTAAGTTTGAGTTGGGTTGCTATTAGAAGAATCACCAAGTAGTTTAGCGAAAGAAAAATGTATAATATGTGTAATTTGTTTCAGTTTTTTTGGTTGATATTTCTTAGGATGATGAGTAAATTACTTGAAAACCTTATTAACCTTATTTAAGCGTGAAACATAGGTTTAGATTATCATTCTGTCAAGGATTCTCTGAGGTTTGTGTTTAACCAGATAAAAATTCATTTATCAGAACCGGAATCAGGCTAATATTGTTTTGTTCTATAACGGTGGTGTCCGGGCCAAGCTTTTGCACACCTTGACCAATTCCACGGGGTACCTTATGCTTATACCATAGAAGATAGAGCGTAATGTTTTCGCCTACGCTAGAATTTAGATGTGAGAACTTGTGGTTCTCAATCCACTTTATTAGCCACTAGATCTCACTATCGGGCTAATATTTAACAGCCCAGGAAACACGTATTGATCTTTCGTGATAACTTTGATTTATTCTTTTCCTGAAATATCATTGCAGAGAACTGCTTTCATTTTGATTATTCACAGTAGCCAGTCCTAGAAGATGAGGAGGCAGCTGATGATGTCGTGGCAGCGGTTCTGTACACTTATAATGGTAAAGCCGGTTACTTTAATTGAAATTTGACCTTTCACTAAGTCATGCTTATTCCGAATCTTGTAATTTATCTTCTTCTGAAGCTTCAATCCTTGTGTAGATTTCTAGGCCCTTCGAAAAGCCATTGTGGGATAAGGCGATGGCAGTTGCTGGAAGAGTTGCTATAATGGAATAACTTTGAGAACTTCTTGTCCAGTGTGTTTGCAAGTTCTTAGCACACCTCTTGATTCTGATCTGAAAATGACATTGGCTGTACACCTGAGCTTGTGGCACGCAGATGATGTTCAATTGCATTGGGAAATGATGCAAAACAAAGGAAGATCAATTGTTAACATGCCTTCCTTCTGCTTTGGAGCTGGGATGGCTGCTGGAATTGGTGCTCTGATGGTTATTATTGCCAGAAGTCGTGCTCAAACATTTGGCTATAAGAGGTGACGTTTATCTCTAATTCTGACTTAAAACGGTCTGTGATGTTTCTTTTTGTGTTTTGCTGCTAGTTTTTACCTCGGTTCTGAAGAATTAGCCTAGTCTAAAGCTGTTATTTCAAAGTATTAGGAAAGCTCAAATCGATAGAAATTTCAAGTGGCTGAATAGTATGAGTTCGTATTTACTGAACGACTAGGGTTTTATGAAGATCCATAGATGATATAGTAGTTAGAGTCATAAAAGTAGTTTTCCTATTTCTCTGTCATACCAAGATGATGTGAATTTTGTTCTCGTGCTTCATTTACTGCTAGACCACACCTTTGGCTTCTTCTTATGTTCCTTCCTTGTTCAATGTCCACTCAAAAATAGAGAACTTATTCGAAAACAAAAAAACCTTCTAGAAAAGATCATAAATTATATTTATTGAAAACTACTCATTTTCCAAAATACAATTGCTAAAAGTTATTCTTCGCTTCAAATGTCTGACCAAATCGCCAGTTAGCAGGAGCAACATTATCAGATTGAACCCATTTGCCATCGCTAGTTTGTACTTGGAAAGACAAGCTTTCTCCTGCCAACTGCTGAGAAATCTGCCAATTTTGTCCCCAATTCCGCGACATCTGTGCCCATCCAGTCTTAGATCCTTTGATTTTGACTCTGACAACATCTCCAACACCTCCCACATTGAAAACAAGAACAAGAATCCAATTAGAATTCCCTTTTATCTCAAACTTGAGACCTCCTTTTTTGTGGCAAGTGACTCTTCTGTAAACAACAGGGACAACCCCAGCTTTGTACTCGGCAATCTTTAAGAACATAGGCAATGACAGATCAAAGTGTTGTTGTGGAGGATTGCACCAAACGTCATGAGTTTTTGTGTAATTTGGAGGGCAGAAATTGGTGGCAGTTATAGTTATGACTTGGTCTGGATGGCATGCTTTAGGTGCATTGACACACTTTATTTGAAAGCAAGCTCCACAGGTAGCTCCATTGTTAAAGAGTGCTGTGCTTAGTGCCGCTGTTTCCAGGCCATACCCTTGCTTGAATAAGTTTCCATAACCACAAGCTCCTTCTGCAATATAGTATTCAAATAAATTTGTTATAAGGTTAATATCTATGTTATGAAAAAGCATCATCAACAACAACAACATACCCAGTGGAATCCCACAAGCGAGTTTCTGGGAGGGTAGAATGCATGTAGACCTTACCTTATCTTGTGAAGGTAGAGAGAGTATTTCCAAAGTACCCTTGACTCACACGTTATGGAAAAAATACATCTTTGGCCTTTGAATATTTTCTTCATTTTGGACCATAAAAAAAGTGCTAGAAATTTATTTATATTAGAATGAAGGGTGTACAAAAGAAAAAGTAAATGAAAATTAAATAATTTACTTTGTTAGTGTGAGTTTACTTAGATTGTCAATCCTAAATCTGGATAGAGGAAGCCTACAGTAGGCGAAATGTGATGGAAAATTCATTTTTTGTCTTATATGTTGCAACATTTCTCAACATTGCGTTGTAACATATCTTAACATCATGTTGTCGCCACATAGAAGGAAAGGTAGTCAATTGAACAACTTTAATAGAAAATCTGTATATATGTATATATAAATATTCAATCTCAAATATTTTCTCAAAAAATATAATTTCTAGCTTCTCTGTCTGGAGTCTCGAATCTACGATAACTATCTCAACAACATACATAAGGAACTAAGGTACAAGGAAAACTTACGCATGGTTTCATTACCCCCCATGTCACCATAAAATGTAGCACGTGCATTTTTCCATCCCTGGGCATCCAAATTTCCTTCAACCTCTTTACTTTCATATGTTTCTGCTAAAAAGTTAGCAACAAACGTGATAAATAAAATGAAGACAATTTGGTGTTTGGCCATTTTAGCTATAACAAATTTTTTTCTCTAAACTAGTTTCAACTCGCTGGTTGATTTGCTTTGTTCATACAATTTATAGCCATAATATTCTCTTAAGATGGAACTCAAAATTAAGTCCCTTAGAAAAAAGGGAAATTACAAACAAATATTATAATTGGATATCATGGAGTTTATTTTGGAAAATTAATTAAATTACTTGCCATTCTTCCTAATTAATTAGTATTTGCATTTAAGTGCTTATATAAGTTGTAAGCAAGCAAATCTGCATCAATTTTATTTTGCCAAAAGAATTGGAGAGTTAATTACTTCATTTGTCTTGTAGTTAAATGAGAAAAGTAGGATTAGTCGAAATTTAGTGATTTGTTACCATGTAGTCTTGAGTCTTTAATGTAATCAATAGAGTAAAATAAAAAAGAGAGTGAGGAAGTCAACTAAAGCATCATAATGTATAATTGCATAGTGAATTTTTTTAAAAAAAAACTGAAATTCATTTGACTTTCGTATAATTAAATGTGAAAAAAAGAAGTAGGCTTGTCTTAATATTACTCCTAATGCAGAATAAGTCAATTGTTGAATGGTATACCCATTAAGAAAAAAAGTTTAGGACAAATAAATATCACTTTCCACTTTTGCTCTTTTGGTTATTTTCAAACTATTCTTGAAATAATTCAAAGTAAAATCATTAATATGAGCAGTTAACTCTCTTGAAATTATTAGCTAGAGGATGTAACTCAGTGGCAAAAATGGAAAAAATTTCGAACAACTCTCTTGAACTTTGAACAAGTCACTTATTTTGAACTAAGAAAAAAGACTCCACAATTCACTTATTTTGATCGAATGATTATGGAAAAAAACGATACATATATTAGTCGGTATTGGTAAATATCAAAGTATTAATATTTGTAGTCATTATTATTTCAATGCAAAAAGTCTCAAATACTTGAATTCAATTGAGAGATCCGTAGTTAAATTATGCCAATTTCTTCGTAACAGGTCTTTTTATCATCATTACTGTTATTTCCCATTTCATGAATGAAGAAATAGTGCTAATTTAAATGAAATCTTCCTGAGAGTAGTGCATATTTGCTTGCCCTACACTTCTTCAATCACAGCATGTGCACGAAGTTATTTAGTCTGTTCTGAGAAATTCAACACTGCTATTTTTTTAAATCAGTAGCTCTGCAATTGTCCTTATATCTGCTTCCATAAATGCTTTCTATTAATATAAGTAGTTCATTTTATCTTTGATGTGTTACTGACTAGGACACTTATCAATTCACATGGTTCTGATTTTGCTGCCACTTATGGTGCAGTTTGGACAAGAGTGCACCACTATTAGACATGATAGTAGAAGGACAAAATCTGGAGAAGTTCTCAGTCTTCTATCGATTTGCAAAGTTTCATGGTCGGGGGCAATCCAGTGGTGTTGAGTCATCTTCAACAGATGCTGCTACCGTAGCCATAAACCTTTTCTGCAAAGATACGTAATTGCGCTCCCAACGCCTCAAAATCTTCCTGATAGGGTACAATGTCTTTCACTATGATCATTGATTCAGTTAATATTTATTCGGCATTCTCGTCATCAATCCACTAGCTCCACATCCCTTGGAGTTTTGATGCTAATTATTTACTGGCACTAGCAGAATCAGAAATAGAGCCACATAAAGAGATAATTACAAAAAGAACTGTCTCTAAATTGCTACCTTGAATTCAATATAGGCGGTCCATTTTGCATGTAGGCCAATTATGCCAATTGTCAAGAAATGTTGTTCGTTCCATGTGTCTCTCCATAGTTAGAGATAGAGAGATGTCCATATGTAGTTAGTTCAGTGTTGTGAATGTAACGGTAATTGTTTAAGGTCAGGCTGTAGTGTACTTGAATTTCACAGTAAATATATGATGCCTAGGCTTATTTTACTAGGTAAATATGGATGTCATCTTTGCGAAAGTTGTTTGTGTTGCCTGTTTGTACCTTTTTGATACTTGGACCCCACCCCACCCCACCCCCACCCCCCGCAGACCCTGCAAAGAAAGGATTTCTTTATACCAGTAGAACCCCTTAACAGTTGTTAGCAACGTCAATGCCTGGGTTTTCTCTGGGGACTCCTGCTTCAGGCAAGGAATGGTCTCGCATCAAGCCAGGCTTTGAAATTTACATGGTATGAATGTGAAGAAATTTTTGACAGGTTTGACTTAACATTATGTTGCGCGTGGTTGTTTACAGAACGCCAAAGGCATATAAAATGACTTGAGATATTGAGCATTTTAGGTCAATCTCCATCTCTATTTTACTTAAAATGACACTCCTGGAGAGTATTTTGCTCATTTTGCATTCAAGCAATGTGAATTCAGTGAACTGTTTTTATAACGCTATTAACTGTTTGATTTACGAGAAATTAGGTTGCTGCATGACTGCATTTTTTAAGATGTGAGTGTTGGTGCGTTGGTAATGTGTGAATTATGATTCAACTCCCCAAAGCAGGTTTTGGAATAACTACTTGCCACCAGTCCATAAATGGGCGTTTAATCGAGCCATGTTTGTATGGGTTTAAATCTAGTTTAATTGGTTAGTAAGGAAGTTCGTGTAAAATTTTACTGTGTAAATTTGCCAATGTGAAATGTTCATGACTCTACTAATGTAAACCTTATGTTGTGGTATAATTGGAGAGAATGGGGAAAATTATTGGCTTAAATCTGCCATCATATTGTACAATGTTTTGCAGGAAGAGTTTTAAAAATTAATTCACACGTAACTAATGCAATGTTTAGTTTATCACAGGAGAAATATAATTGATACTTATGGTCTACGGTACCAAATAATACATGCATCAAATTAAGTGTGAATTTATGCTTGTGTTTTGTGCAGTTTTAGTTACTTTTTGGGAGGCATTCACTCTGGATGAACAAAATTTCCTCCTTGATGATTGACAGTGAAAAACTCTAGGCACTACGAAATATATTAGCATGTGGAAAAAGTAAGATGTAAAAACTTGTGATAACTTGATATGAAGTTTGTCTTGCATCTTACAGTTGTAAAGGATATGTTTTCCCTTGACTACAATTACCTTTCAAAGAAATAAGCAAATGTTTTCTTAAATGGACTCGATCACTAATGGTGTGATCATATTTTAGCCCGAAAATCAAGGAGCATTTTGGGATTTCTCTACAAATTAAATGTAAATTACTCCTCCCTTCAATTTTAATTGTTATGTTTTGCTTTTCAAAAGTTAATTTGACTATCTTTAAAATTAAATTAGATTATATTAATTTGATATTTTAAACAAAAAATTTATATTTAAAAATTATTTAAAAAATCCAATAAATTGTACATCGTAAAATATTAATCAAATTTTTATAGTTTGATTCTAAAAAGACAAATCGTGACAATTAAATAAAAAGAGGGAATAACATAACATATTTCTCTATTCACGTTTCACTTTTAAAATTGTATTTTGTACATCCAATCATAAACATTATTCAAAGATACTTTCAAAAAATAAAAATAATTAAACATAAAAATATTTTAAGGTCAATAAATTTAGGGAAACTTTCACATATAGCCACTTAAAAATAATTAATTACTCTCTATAGCTATAGTTTGATAATTACAATTTGTAGCTACATGTTATATGGAGGAGAGAGGCGAGCGAGACTGGGAGAGAGAGGAGAGAGGAGAGAGAGAGGGGAAAAGAGGGGAGAAAGGTGAATTGTATATGTATATTGGTTAGATAATTGTATATTATACATATATATTTGTATATATGGCAAGAGAGATTGGGAGAGGGAGGAGAGAGGCGAGCGAGTTTGGTAGAGAGAGGAGAGAGGAGAGAGATATTGAGAGAGGCGAGAGAGAGAGGGCAGAGAGTGGGAGAGAGGTGAATTGTATATGTATATAATTGTATATAACTGTATATTATACATATACATTTGTATAAATGGCAAGCGAGAGTGGGAGAGGGAGGAGAGAGGCGAGCGAGATTGAGAGAGGAAGGAGAGAGGCGAGCGAGAGAGGGCAAAGAGTGGTAAAGAGGTGCATTGTATATGTATATAGGTTAAAAAATTGTATATTATACATATGTATTTGTATATCTTGATGAATTATACATATACAAACATGACTAATTATACAAACTCGAAGTCAGCCCACGTAATTAATGTATAATGTTAGTCAGGAATGGTAATTATAGCAAACTATAGCTCTGATGAGTAATTAAATAGTATATGTTTGCTTAGCCGCGTAATTTTTCCATAAATGTATAACTTTTTTATTTATTTTTATATATGCCATATTAAGTCAAAAAGTGATCGACCATCCTTCGCCACCAAGACAACTTTGCCAATTCTCCTCTTTATACAAATACGGTAAATTCAAAGATCGTCGGCCAGATTTTTCCGGCGAAGTTGCTTCAGTACGGTGCCCTTCTTTTTATCTCTAACATAGACAATAGTAAATATATGTGCATTACTTTGAACTTGCTAAGAAATTGATAGGTGCATTGTAGATTCTCCTGCTCCAACTGTATTTGAAAATTTTGCATTTACTTTTTTACGCCAAGCAACGGAGAAATTGCATTGCTCTATTCCTGCTTAAATAGGTTGCAGTACCGTTGTTCATTGTAGTGCTGATGTGAATTTTTACAGTGGAATCACTCGTTTTTTGTCGTAATTTAGAGTGTTTCCATGAAGCATCAACGGGCGCCCCGTAAGTATTTTGTTATCCATTGTATTGTATCGTTACTATACCTTCAATATTTGTTTTGATGGTTAATTGCACTGTATTATTGAATTTCGTTGTTTTGATTGTTAATTGTACTGTATTGTTAAATTTCGTTGTTACTTAATCTACTCAAACCTCCTACCCTAAAATAATTAAGTATATTTTAATAAATTTATAAATTACAATACAGTTCGATACAATTAAACCAAACATTTAGAATGCTATTAAACAACAACAAGCAATATCCAAACATTGTATCTGCTATACAATACACTACAATAAAATACAATACAATACATTATTAAACAATGGATAACAATAATCCAAACAAAATGTTAAGTTTGAATTGGGTCGCTGTCAGAAGAATCGTGAAGTAGTTAAGTGAAAGAGCAATGTATAATATATCCTTAGTTACACAGTCTATGGGAGACAACTTCTCTACCTCACAATATCAGGCACAACCTCTCTACCTAACAAAAGTAGAGGGTAACGTTTGCATACATCTTACCTTTCCAGACCCCACTTGTGGTGGGATTACAGTAGGTGCATGTATGTTGTTGATGTTTCAATTTTTTTGGTTGATAGTTCTTAGGATGATGAATATATTATTTGAAATCCCTCTTAACCTTATCTAAGCATGAACGAAGGTTCGGATTATCAATGTGTCTAGGATTCATTGAGGTTTGTGTTTAACTAGGTAAAAAATCATTTAGCGGAACTAGAATCATGAATTGGGCTGATATTGTTTTCTTTTGTAACCTTGGTGTATGAGCCAAGCTTGTGTGTGCCTCGACTAATTCCACGGGGTACTATCTGCTTCGACCATAGAAGATATAACCTAATGTTTTCGCCTCCGCTAGTATTTAGAGGTGAGACCTCGTGGTTCTGTATCCACTTCATTAACCACTATACCTCACCATCGGGCTAATATTTAACAGCCCATGAAATACGTATTGATCCTTCGTGATGCATTACTTTGATTTATTTCTTATCCTGAAATATCATTGCAGAGAACAACTTTCATTTTCATTATTCACAGTAGTTCAGTCCTAGAAGATGAGGAGGCAGCTGATGAAGTCGTGGCAGCGGCTCTGTAGGCTTATAATGGTAAGCCAGTTTGATCGAAATTTGACCTGCCACTAAGTCATGTTTATTAGCAATCTTGCAATTTATCTTCTTCTGAAGCTAAAATCCTTTGTGTAGATTTCTAGGCCCTTTGGAAATCCACTGCGAGATAAGGCGATGGCAGTTGCTGGAAGAGTCGCTATAATGGAAGAAGGAACAACTTTGAAAGCTTCTTGTCCAGTGTGCTTACAAGTTCTAAGCACACCACTTAATTCTAATCTGAAAATGACACTGGCTGTACACATGAGCTTATGTCACGCAGATGATGTTCAATTGCATTGGGAACTGATGCAAAACAAAGGAAGATCAATTGTTCACATGCCTTCTTTCTGCTTTGGAGCCGGGATGGCTGCTGGAATTGGTGCTCTGATGGTTATTCTTGCCAAAAGTCATGCTCAAGCATTTGGTAATAAGAGGTGAAGTTTATCTCTTCCTCCGACTAAAAAGTATCAGTGATGATTCTTTTTGTATTTTGCCGCTGGTTTTGCCTCAGTTCTGAAGAATTAGCTTAGTCTAAAGCTGCTATTTCACAGTATTAAGAAAGCTTAAATAGATAGAAAGTTGCTGAATGTTATGAGTTCGTATTACTGAATGACTAAGGTTATACGAAGATCCATAAATGATATAGTAGTTAGAGACACAAAAAGTAGACTTGGAGAAAAGATCATAAATTATATTGATTAGAAATTAAAAGCTACTCATTTTCCAAAATACATAATCACTAAAAGTTATTCTTCGATTCAAACGTCTGACCATATTGCCAGTTATCCGGAGCAACATTATCAGATTGAACCCATTTGCCATCGCTAGTTTGTACTTGGAAAGACAAGCTTTGTCCTACCAACTGCACATTAGCCTGCCAATTTTGTCCCCAATTTCGCGACATTGGTATCCATTCAGTCTTAGATCCTTTGATTTTGACATTGACAACATCTCCAACACCTCCCACATTGAAAACAAGAACAAGAATCCAATTGGGATTCCCGGCGATCTCAAACTTGAGACCTCCTTTTTTGTGGCAAGGGACTCTTCTGTAAACAACTGGTACAACCCCTGCTGTTTGCTCTGCAATCTTTATGAACATAGGCATTGTAAGATCAAAGTGTTTTTGTGGTGGATTGCACCAATCGTCATTAGTTCTTTTGGAATTTGGAGGGCATAAATTGGTGGCAGTAACAGTTATGACTTGGTCTGGATGGCATGCTTTAGGAGCATTGACACACTTTATTTGATAGCAAGCTCCACAGGTAGATCCTTCGTTAAAGAGTGCTGTGCTTAGTGCTGTTGTTTCTAGGCCATACCCTTGTTTGATTGTGTCTCCATAACCACAAGCTCCCTCTGCAATATAGTATTCAAATAAACTTTTTACCAATGTTAATATCTATGATATGAAAAATCATCAACAATAACATATCCAATGAAATTTCACAAGTGAGGTTTGGAGAGGATAGAGTGTATGCAAACTTATAAAAACTTTGAAATTTTTTATGCATGGGTGAAAATGCTTCTATAACATCATATTTCTCCAAAAATAACTATTCCAAACCTATGAGATGGTTCATAGTTTTTTTCTTCAACTACTCGTGAGTGCCACAAACCATTAGCCCTATTATTATTTTTATGTTCGTAGTGTTCGGGCTTGCTTTTGCCCACCTCAACTAATTTCATGATATACGTGTCACCACCAACCAACAACTAGAAGGTGACTATGTACCATTAGCCTATTATTATCAATGGAGATAAAAAAAAAAAAAAGGCATTTCACCAACTAAACAAGTTTTAACTTGTACTTTAAAGTTTCTTTTTTTGGATGGTAAATTTATTTTAACCATCATAATAGCAATTATGTCTAAGTCTCAAATAAATTAAAATTCAATTATATGAATCCGTTGCATTCCCTGATTATATGTATCCATTGACTATATTCCCTAGTTAAATTCAACAAAAAAAAGTCAATATTATACTCCTATTCCAAAATAAATATCTTTTTTCGGAATTCAACACAACCATTAAGAGAACGGTAATTTTGAAGGAAAAAAGATATTATATTTTCAGAAATTTATTTTATTTTTTAATTCAATGTGTACAAAAGAAAATTAGAAAGCAAAAAAACAAAGTTTGTTATTGTGAGCTTGCTTACATTTTCGATACATCATCTAAGGACTATATCAGGCTAAAATTGATGAAAAAATCATTTTTGGTCTATATGTCGCAACATACCTCAACACCGTGTTATAACCACATATAATAAAAGAGTGATTCTTTTTTTTAAAAAAATTTATAATTTCTAGCTTAGTCACAATGATATCCCGATAACATACATAAGGAATTAAGGTACAAATATAACTTACCCATGGTTTGACCACCCCCCATGTCACCATAAAATGTAGCACGTGCATTATTCCATCCCTGTTCACCCAAATTTCCTTCTACCTCTCTACTTTCAAATGTATCAACTGAAAAAATAACAATAAATGTGATAAACAAAATGAAAAAACTTTGGTGTTTAGCCATTTTAGCTTAAAACTATTTTTTCTCTAAACTAGTTTTTAACTCTCTTGGTGATTTGCTTTGAATAATAGGTTTTATATTGACATACTTATAGCCAAAGTATTCACTATGAAATAAATAATTTTTTGCTAATAGAATTGGGGGAGTTAATAACTTATTTGACCAATTGTTTGATGAGTAAAGCAGGATAAATGGAAATTTTATGGTTTGTTACTCTATATTTTTGGGTCTTTAATGTAATTAATTGTTAATTTAACATAATCAAATTATTTGTAGAGGAAGTCAACTAAAGCATTTTATAACTGCATAGTGAAAAAATAAATTAATAAATATATATATATATATATATATATATATATAAAATTTTATTTCTCGAAGGAGTAAAATCATTCCTTTATGATATCCAATAAGTATATGGCATTATGTTGGTATTATGACTGAGCAGTATTATTTTTAATAAGGAATAAATTAGTCACATATTTGTGTGGGTATCATATAAAATTGAATAGTGTTCTTTTAAAAGAATGAATTTATCATATATGATATCATGTCTATAAATGATATATGCTAGATTGATAACACAAAATACTGTGTTTTTCTTGAAGAAATGAAATGCCACTCTTTTATGATATTATGTCAATATATGATATACTGTTAATATTACGATTGGGTAGTAGTTTACGGGACAAAATGAATTAATTTCATATAATATCAGTTAATATATGATATATACCATTTGAGTATCATAATATACAATAATTATATACCGAAACTACTATTGATTTGGTATATTCAGTTTTAGTTACCTTTTCTTTTGTTGTTATAGAAAAAAGAGAACAAAAGTAAGGGAATCAGAAGTTGTGTTGAATTAGACCGTAACGAAATATATTTGATAAAAATAAAAATAAAAGAACAATTGAATGAAAATTATCAGAAATTAATAAATGAGCAAAAAGACCAATGAGATTTGATTATGAAAAAAATATAATAAAATGAGGGGGAAAAAGGCTAATGAAATTAGATTAAGAACAAAGCGACAAAAAAAAAAAGGAACAAAGGGAGGAAAACAAATAAAATAAAATTAAATTGGAGTGAGTAAGAAGTCAGAAGTCAGAACTACAAATAGTTATAAAAAAAAGTTCAAAAAATAAGTGACTGAACTTTTTTTTTAACTTAAATTTTTCTCATAAAAAGTCATTCAATTCTTCGAGGGAAGAATTTTAGTTGAGTATCTTTAATGTTATTTAAAAAAATTGAATGACTTTCTACGAAAAAAACTATTAGTTGAGCGATCGAGATATTGACTCTACAATTGAATATAGATTCAGTCATCCAGAATAGCAGCCTCTAAGTTCTTCTATCAACCATTCTTCTTCTTCATCTCTTCATTCTTTCTGTTAATTCTTAGAGCAGTCATAAATGGCAGCCTCACAAAGTTCAGCAGTCAAATTTACTTAACGACATTAAATGAGTGATTATCTATTGTTCACATATCATCTTGCTGCTGGTAAAATTTATGTCTAATTCCGATTAAAAGGATTCTTTTTTGGTATTTTTTCCTCAATTCTTTGCTATTATATTGATTAGAAACTAAAAGCTACTCATTTTCGAAAATACATGATGACTAAAAATTATTCTTGGCTTCAAATGTCTGACCAAATTGCCAGTTGTCAGGAACAACATTATCAGATTGAACCATTTTGCCATCGCTAGTTTGTATTTGGAAAGATAATCTTTGTCCTCCCAACTGCACAAAAGTCTGCCAATTTTGTCCCCAATTCCGCGACATTGGTAGCCATTGAGTCTTAGATCCTTTGATTTTGACATTGACAACATCTCCAACACCTCCCACATTGAAAACAAGAACAAGAATCCAATTAGGATTCCCTTTGATCTCAAACTTTAGACCTCCTTTTTTGTGGCAAGGGACTCTTCTATAAACAACAGGGACAACCCCTGCTTTGTACTCGGCAATCTTTAAGAACATTGGCATTGACAGATCAAAGTGTTGTTGTGGTGGATTGCACCAAATGTCATGAGTTTTTGTGTAATTTGGAGGGCAGAAATTGGTGGCTGTTATAGTTATGATTTGGTCTGGATGACATGCTGCAGGAGCATTGACACACTTTATTTGAAAGCAAGCTCCACAGGTAGCTCCATTGTTAAAGAGTGCTGTGCTTAGTGCCGCTGTTTCCAAGCCATATCCTTGCTTGAATAAGTCTCCATAACCACACGCTCCTTCTGCATATAGTTTTCAAATAAATTTTTTACAAATGTTAATATCTATGTTACGAAAGTGTCATATTAGATTGGAGGGTGTACAAAAGAAAAATAACTTACGCATGGTTTCGTTACCACTCATGTCACCATAAAATGTAGCACGGGCATTATTCCATCCCTGTTCATCCAAATTATCTTCTACCTCTTTACTTTCAAATGTATCAACTGAAAAAATAACAAAAAATGTGATAAACAAAATGAAAAAACTTTGGTGTTTAGACATTTTAGCTTAAACTTTTCTTTTTCTCTAAACTAGTTTTTAACTCTCTTGGTGATTTGCTTTGAATAATACTTTTGCTATGGACATACTTATATAGCCAAAATATTCATGTGTAATAAATTTCACTTTCAGTTTTTTGCTAAAAGGATTGGGGAAATTAATTACTTCATTTGACTACGGGCTTAATGTGAAAAGTAGGATAAATGGAAATTTAGTGGTTTGTTACTCTGTAGTTTGGGTCTTTAATGTAATTAATTGTGAATTTAACATAATCAGATTATTTGTAGAGGAAGTAAACCAAAACATCATAACTTATAATTGCTTGGTAAATATTTTTTAAAAAAAAACATTAAAATTCATTTCAATTCCATATTGACAAATGGGTAAAAAAATAGGATTGTCTTTATAAAAAAAAAAATTAACGAATGATCTGTAAAAAAAAAAAAAAAAAGCTATATATGTAAGTATGTGAGGCATATCACAATGATTTAGCTTTTAGAAGAAATGAACTGATCCTTTATGATGTGATACATATCATAATGATATTATGGAAGATTGAACTATTTTTTGATGGGGTGAACAAATTTTATTAGACTTGTGTCAATATATGATACATATCTTGTGTAAACCATGAAATACTATATACCTTTTTAATAAATAAATCAGTCTGCAGTATATGATATATATAGATATATATATGCTGAGTATCAAATAAAATTGAATAGTGTTTTTTTATTTTTTTGGAATGAATGAAATTGTCATCTATGATATCATATAGATAAATGGTACTCCTATTTACTAGATTGATATTTTAGAATACTAAATATATTTTTCAAAGAAGGATACATATCATTAGAATACCATAGTATACAATAATTATACACTTTAACTACTATTGATTTGGTATATTCCAATTTTTGTTACCTTTTTTTAATGAACATAAAAAATAAAAATAAAAAGAGAGAACAAAAATTAGGGAATCAAAATTTATGGAATAGTACATATATGTGCATTACTTTGAACTTGCTAAGAAATCGATAGATGCATTGTAAATTCTCCAGCTGTATTTGATATCAGAAGACATGTGAAGTATTTTAGTGAAAGAGTAATGTTTAGTATTCCTTTAGTTTAATTTTACTCAATGCTCCAATTTTTATTTTATTTTTTTGCCTAGTTTGGTAATACGTCATTGTGTCGAGTTTCTATCAGAAATAGTCTCACAAAGACAATAGTATGTTCGACGTACATTCTTACATTTCCATACCTCACTTGTGACGTGGGATTACATTCCCTATGTTGTTAGGGTTTCAATTTTTTTGGTTGATATTTCTTCAGATATTGAATAAATTATTTGAATTCTTTCATTGAGGTTTGTGTTTAACTAGGTAAAAAATCATTTACAGTACCAATATCATGAATCAAGCTAATGTTTTCTTTTAAAACAATGGTGTCCGAGCAAACTTTTGTGTTCTTCGACTAATTCCATCTTATGCTTCTGAAGATATAGCCTAATGTTTTCGCCTCTGCTTAGATGTGAGAACTCGAGGATTCTCAATCCGCTTCATTAATAAAACCTCACCATTGTGCTAATAAAACGTGCTGACCTTTCATGATACTTTGATTTATTTCATTTCCAGAAATATCATTGCAGAGAACAATACAGATTTTATTCAAAAAAAAAAAAAAAAAACAGAAAACTTATAGAAAAGATCATAAACTAGAGTGATTAAAAACTACTGATTTTCCAAAATACATAATCCCTAAAAATTATTTTTTGCTTCAAATGTCTGACCAAATTGCCAGTTAACAGGAGCAACATTATCAGATTGAACCCATTTGCCATCGCTAGTTTGTACTTGGAAAGACAAGCTTTCTCCTACCAACTGCACATTAGCCTGCCAATTTTGTCCCCAATTCCGCTTCATCGGTACCCATCCCGTCCTAGATCCTTTGATCTTAACATTGACAACATCTCCAACACCTCCCACATTGAAAACAAGAACAAGAATCAAATTTGAATTCCCTTTGATCTCGAACTTAAGACCTCCTTTTTTCTGGCAAGTAACTCTTCTATAAACAACTGGTACAACCCCTGCTTTTTGCTCTGCAACCTTTATGAACATAGGCATTGTAAGATCAAAGTGTTGTTGTGGAGGATTGCACCAACTTTGATTAGTTTTTTTTGAATCTGGAGGGCATAAATTGGTGGCAGTTATAGTTATGACTTGGCCTGAATGGCATGCATTATTAGGAGCATTCACACACATTATTTGAAAGCAAGCTCCACAGGTAGCTCCATTGTTAAAGAGTGCTGTGCTTAGTGCCGCTGTTTCCAGGCCATACCCTTGCTTAAATAAGTCTCCATAACCACAAGCTCCCTCTGCAATATGGTAATCAAAAAAAAAAAATGTTACAAATGTTAATGTTTATGTTATGAAAAATCATCATCAACAGTAATTTATCTAAAGAAATTTCACAAGTGAGGTTTGAAAAGAATAGAGTATATGCAGACCATATTTTTATCTCATGGACAATGGCGTAGCCACAATACCGTTCGTCAGAAAATTACATTATATATATATGTCAAATTCTTCATTTAAAGGATATATATTTAAATTTGGACAAACAAAAGTAATGCTACTTTTGCACAGTGGTTTTTAGTGTCCATTTAACTAAAAGGAGTTTGGGTTTGAACACCAAATATCACAATATTTTTATTATTTTATTTTGATAGTCACACTCTATTATTCTTGGACACGCTTACTCCGACACTGTTCATGAACATAAAAAGATTGTTTTTGAATGGCCTTAGGCTCGCACGTTATGAAAATATATATATTAGGCTTTAAATCTATTTTCAATCTTGGATCATTAAATAAAGTACGAGAAATTTATTTATATGATAGTGAAGGGTGTACAAAAGAAAAAGAACAAATAAATGAAAATAAAATAATTTTCTTTTGTTAATGTGGCTTATTATTTAGAATTCTAAATCTATATAGAGGAGGCCTACAGTAGTCGAAATGTGATGGGAAATTCAATTATGGCCTATATGTTGCTACATGAGATATCGTGTTGTAACATATTGGCGAATAACTTTAATCGAATATCAATTTTAAATATTTTTTCAAAAAATAAAATTTATAGCTTTATCAATATTTTAACACCACGATAAGTGTATCAACAATATAAGTAAGAAATTAAGGTACAAGTATATCTTACGCATAGTTCCACCACCATTCATGTCACCATAAAATGTAGCACGAGCATTTATCCATCCCTGGGCAGCCAAATTTCCTTCAAACATTTTACTTTCATATGTTTCTACTAAAAAAATAACAACAAATATAATAAACAAAATGAATTAGTTTTGCCATTTTAGCTAAAAACAATTTTTCTCTGAATTAGTTTCAACTCACTAGTTGATTTGTTTAGGATAATAGCTTTGTTGTGGACATACAATTTATAGTCATATGGTAAATTGGATTCAAAGTAGTTACTTTTTTGAAATTGAATTAAATTAATTGTCATTCTTCCCAATTAATTAGTATTTGCATTTAAGTGCTTATATAAGAGTTGTAAGGAAGCAAATCTGCATCAGCTTAATTTTGCTAAACGAATTGGAGGGTTAATTGCTTCATTAAGTAGTATTTTACTGAGAAAAGTAGGATAAGAAGAAATTTAGTGATTTGTTACCGTATAGTCTTGGGTATTTAGTGTAATTAATAGAGATGTTTATTACTCACTAAATGAAATAAAATAAAATAAAAGGAGAGAGAGAGCACCATAATGTAGAGTCCGGAGCCTAATGGATATAAAATGTTAACAAAAGTTTCAAAACGGTATATAGTTTTTAAATTTAACCAAAACGGCAAATTCGCTGGTAGAGCAGCGATTTTGCTCGCCGGAAAAAGCAAAATCGCTGCAACACCAGCGATTTTGCAAAATGTGATTTTCTTTTTTAAAAAAAAAAAGAAAAATTTAAAAGATCGCTGCCTAGGCAGCGATTTTGTTGCAAAAAAGTTTTTTTAAAAAAAAAAAATTAAATCGCTGCCAATGCAGCGATTTTTAAATTATTTTATTTTTATTTTTATTTTAAATAAAACACTCCTGCAGGAGCGATTTGCAAAAAAACATTATTTTTTAAAAAGATCGCTGCCAAAATTATTTATTAGAAATTTAAATTAAAAAAAAAAGCAAATCGCTGCCTAGGCAGCGATTTGTGACCAAAATTTTTTTAAAATTATTTTTTAACTTAAATCACTGCAAAGGCAGTGTGATTTAAGTAAAAGAAAAAAAAATTATTTAAATAAATCGCTGTTGTTGTAGCGATTTAGCTTATTTTTTTAATTTTCTTTTTAAAAAAATTTAATTAAATGCTGCCTTCGCAGCGATTTACAAAAAAAAAATTAAAGAAAAAAAAGGAAAATCGCTGCCTTTAGCAGCGATTTGCTATTTTTTCAAATTTTTTTTCGTAAATTTCACTTTTTTTAAAAAAAAATTACAAATATACAAATAGGAAATATAGAAATAATTTTTAAAAAAAATTGGTACACAAATCGCTGCCTAGGCAGCGATTATTTTATTTTTTTTAAATTTCTAATAAATAATTTTGGCAGCAATTTAATTATTTTTTTAAAAAAAAACTTTTCTGCAATAAAATCGCTGCCTAGGCAGCGATCTTTTAAATTTTTTTTTAAAAAAAAAAAATCACATTTTGCAAAATCGCTTGCAGCGATTTTGCTTTTTTCGGCGAGCAAAATCGCTGCTCTACCAGCGATTTTGCCGTTTTGGTTAAATTTAAAATTTATATACCGTTTTAGAATTTTTGTTAACATTTTATACCCATTAGGCTTCGGACTCCCATAATGTATAACTGCATGGTGAATATAGTTTTTTTAAAAGAAAATAAAACTTAAATTCATCTGACTTTCATATAATTAAATGGAAGACAAAAAAAGTTGTCTTAATATTATTAAAAGTTAAAAGTTAAAATAGGTGTTTTCCTATTTTTCATTTTTTAATTTAAATGTTATTGAAATATCACTTTAAAAAAAAAAAAATTATTAGGGGTTGTATTATGGAAAAGAATTTTGAAAATTAAAAATTATCAAGCCTCTGTTTGGCCATCAGTAATATTTACAAGTATTTCGGTAAGTGATTTTTATCTTGCTTTGAAATTATTGTTTGATCATGAAATTTTCACAAAAAATACTTTGTAAAAAAATAATAATATACTTATAAGTTCATAAATAGATGAGTGCATAATATGATATATCAAAATATTATATTATATTGAAATATTAATATCGTGACTTTGATATTATGATATTTGTTGTGGTATATGGTCTACATTTTAACTTTTTGGTAATTGGTGCGATATTTGGTAGTATTTGATATTTGGAAATAACATATCAAAATATCGAATATCATTTCAAAGTATAGTTAGATAAATAGCATATGTATTATTACTATAGTAACAATATGCAACCTAGTAATACAATAAAAATGTTCAGAAGTTAAAAAATTTGACAACTCTATTTTAATTCAAATATAATTGATTAACAATGGAAGTTATTTCTACTTTATTACATATATATTTTATATATTTCGGCATGTGTAATTTATTAGCTTGATATAATTGAGACCTTTTTTAATTGTCAAAATCATAATATAAGTATATATTAATCTAAATTGAACAAATTATTATTATCAATTTACCATACTAAAATATCAAAATCAAATTTCAATACCGTATTATTCTCAATTAAAATAGAATGATAATGATATGATGTTTTAAAAATCGAATACCAAAATTACCATATGTAAACTTTCAAATACTGTAGTGTAGATAACATGCTCACCCCTATCTATAACTATTTTAGGGTCGATTAATTTATAACTCCCCTTTATTGGAAAAGTTAAGCAAATTTATACAATTTAATTACTAATCATAATTATAGTTTGCTATAATTATCATCCGCGACTAATATTATACGTTAATTACGTGGGCTGACTTCGAGTTCGTATAATCAATCACGTTTGTATATGTATAATTTCATTTTTGTATAATCCACAACTAACAATTCTATGTTTGATTTGTATTTATATAGGATTGTTTGTATTTGTAGACGATGATTTCCTTTGGTTTTCAGTTTTGTCATCATATACATTCATTTTTTTGTTTATAACTTTTTAAGTTTGTATAAACGTGTAGTTTTTGGATTTTTTATTATATAATTTATATAATGTAATTTGTATAATTGTTTAAAGTTTATATGTTTGTATTAATTATTATTTCGAGTTTTATTATATTTGTATAATTTCATACTTTATATTACTCAATTATACAAAAACGTGTATTATACAAACTTACTTGCGAATTATACAAACGAGATGCTAATTATACAAATTCTTGTCCTCTCTCGCTCGCCTCTCTCCTTCCTCTCCTAATCTCGCTCACCTCTCTTTTTCCTCTCCCTATATCTCTCGCTAGAATATATGAATATATATGTATAATATACAATTATCTAATCAATATACACATGCCATTCACCGCTCTCCAAATATTTGCCTTGTCTCGCTCGCCACTCTCCTCCCTATAACATGTAGCTATGAATTGTAGTTAGCAAATTATAGCTATGAAACGTAATTAAGTAATTTTTTAAGATGCTACATGCGAAAGTTTCTTTATTTTAATTTAGGCATAATGCATAAACATGACTCTTAACTTGGTTTAAACGGACAACTATGCCCTCCAACTTTAAGTGTGCACAAATGGATCCTTAAACTTGTATAAGATTGAACAAGTAGACATATATGTCCTACATGACATAATACACGTATGACACAAAAGTTCCATATAGGGTGTCATGTAAGACAAATATATATTTATTTGTTCGATCTTATACAAATTTAATGTCTAATTAAAAGTCATAGTTATCAACGTTTAGACTTTAGTTAAGGATATGTTTATTAATTATCTCTTTAATTTATGGCATATTACTTAAGTGGAATTTTCCCTCTTAATTTCTTCCTTCACCACCAAGACAACTTTCCCAATTTTTTCCGAAGAATTCTCCTCTTCCAAGATCGTCGGCGACCTTTTTCCGGCGAAGCTGCTTCACCACGGTATCCTTCTGTCGAATTTTTTTTAGCCCTAATACAGATGATAGTATATATATGTGCATTCCTTTGAACTTGCTAAGAAATCGATAAGTGCATTGTAGATTCTGCAGTTGTATTTGAATATTTTGCGTTTAATTTTACAACAAGTAATGGATAAATTGCTCTATTCCTGCTTTTAAATAGGTTGCTCTACAGTTGCTCATGATAATGCTAATGTGGGTTTTGTAGTTTAATCGCTCGTTTTGGCTTAATAAAGTGTAGTTCATTGAATCTGAAGCATCAATGGACCTGAAAGAATTTTGTGAGGAAAAGAGAAAAACATGGAGAAAAAAATGACTTTTAAGTTGGAGTTGGGTTGCTGTCAGAAGAATCGTGAAGTAGATTAGTGAAAGAGCAATGTATAATTTCCTTCAATTTAATTTTACTCAATGCTCCAATTTTTATTCTTATTGTTTTGCCTGGTTTGGTAATGCGTTGTTGTGTCGAGTTCCTATCGGAAAAACCTCCGGAGACGTATGGAAGGAGACGTTGTGCAAGCCGAAGACTTTGACAGGTGTCGGTAGGCACGCCTCTAATAAGGGCTCGATCCTGAGAATCAATTCCAATTGAATCAATGGAAGTGAGACCCTCTATGCTCTTAATCTTTAGAGTACATATTATATATGGGATAATAAGTCCGTTGCTTGTGCCCAAGACAAGGTAAGATGAATAGGAATGTTGAAGGGGACATAAGGCTCAGCTCTTGAGTAGATGGCCCATGGAAGGGAGCTTACTCCAAGATCTGACTCCCCCGCGTAGGAGTTCGGGAAGGTCAGAAGTAAACAAAGAGTGGTAGAAGAGAATAAAGTGTTGTGCCCCTTCTTTTCTGATGCCCTGCCCAAGAAAGAGACCCAAGTCCTAGTAGCCCGATAGATTCTACATCTTGAAAGCAAGTCAATGTTGGTGCCGCTTTATGATAATGAGACCAACCAGCAAAAAGCATTAACGCTGCAAAGACCAAAGCCCCAATTGATGTAAATAGAGTTGTAAGTCACTAGTTATCCAGATGCTCGCCAAAGCTGAAAAAACCCAGAGGTTATTTGTATTCCTCGGAAACCTTGCCTACGTCACCATTTAATATTTCTTGGCCCACTATTGGCCAAACCACCTGGGCACTAGGCCCAATGTGCATCTGGAAAGCGCCAGTTCAAATCTGGTTCGTGACAAGGCCTTGATCCATACAGATGGGATCCCGACCTTTTACCTCACAAAGCCTGTGGTACATTTTACGAACATCCTACATTTCTAGACCTCACTTGTGATTGTGGGATTACATTGGGTATGTTATTGTTGTTTCAATTTTTTTGGTGGATATTTCTTCAGATAGTGAATAAATTATTTGAAATCCTTCTTAACCTTATCTAAGCTGAAACTGCTGAAACATAGGTTTAGACTTCAGATTATCGTTTTGTCTAGGATTCATTGAGGTTTGTGTTTAACTAGGTAAAAAATCATTTATAGAACTAGAATCATGAATCGGGCTAATATTGTTTTCTTTTATAACCGCAGTGCCCGAGCCAAAGTTTTGTGTGCTTCAACTGATTCCACGGGGTATCTTATGCTTCTGTGTTCTACCATAGAAGCTATAGCCTAATGTTTTCGCCTCCACTAGTATTTAGACATGAGAACTCGCGGTTCTCTATCCACTTCATTAACCACTAGACCTCACCACCTGGTTAATATTTAACAGCCCAGGAAACACGCATTGAACTTTCGTGATACTTTATTTTGATTTATTTCTTTTCCTGAAATATCATTGCAGAGAACTTCTTTCATTTTGACTATTCACAGTAGTCGGTCCTAGAAGATGAGGAGTCAGCTGATGAAGTCTTGGCAGCAGCTCTGTAGGCTTATAATGGTAAGCCAGTTACTTCAATCGAAATTAGACTTGCCACTAAGTCATGCTTATTAGCAAATCTTGCAATTTATCATCTTCTGAAGCTAAAATCCTTGTGTAGATTTCTAGGCCCTTTGGAAAGCCATTGCGAGATAAGGCGATGGCAGTTGCTGGAAGAGTCGCTATAATGGAAGAAGGAACGACTTTGAAAGCTTCTTGTCCAGTGTGCTTACAAGTTCTAAGCACATCACTTGATTCTGATCTGAAAATGACACTGGCTGTACACATGAGCTTATGGCACGCAGATGATGTTCAACTGCATTGGGAACTCATGCAAAACAAAGGAAGATCAATTGTTCACATGCCTTCTTTCTGCTTTGGAGCTGGGATGGCTGCTGGAATTGGTGCTCTGATGGTTATTCTTGCCAAAAGTCATGCTCAAGCATTTGGCAATAAGAGGTGAAGTTTTATCTCTAATTCCTACTAAAAAGGGTCTATGATGATTCTTTTTGTGTTTTGCTGCTAGTTTTTGCCTCAGTTCTAAAGAATTAGCCTAGTCTAAAGCGCTTCTAATTTGCAGTATTAGGAAACAACAAACAGATAGAAATTCACGAGCTTGTATTACTGAACGACTAAGGTTATATGAAGATCCATAGATGGTATAGTAGTCAGAGACAGGAAAGTAGTTTTCCTATAGCTCTGTGATACCAAGATGATCTGTATTTGTTTTCTTGTGCTTCATTTACTGCTAGACCACACCTTTTGCTTCTTTTTTTGTTCCAGATATGTGTCCCTAGTTACTATTTGTGTATTTGTTATCGGTGACCTTTTCAGTTCCTTCATTTTTTAAACGTGTCCAGGCCAGCTCTTGCAACTGCTACGTCCACTAGTTCAAGTACTAATTGCTTAGTGTTATAGGTTTTGCTGGAATTTGAACACGAGACCTGATAGTTCTCTTGCTTCATTTTACTGCTAAACTACACTTTTGGCTTCTTTTTTTGTTCCTTCCTTGCTCAATGTCACTCAAAAATAGAGAATTTATTCGGAAACAAAGCACTTTTATAAAAGATCATAAATTATATTATTAGAAATTAAAAGCTACTCATTTTCCAAAATACATAATCACTTAAAAATTATTCTTGGCTTCAAATGTCTGACCAAATTGCCAGTTATCAGGAACAACGTTATCAGATTGAATCAGTTTGCCATCGCTAGTTTGTACTTGGAAAGATAAGCTTTTTCCTGCCAATTTTGTCCCCAATTCCGCGACATTGGTAGCCATTCAGTCCTAGATCCTTTGATTTTAACATTGACGACATCTCCAACACCTCCCACATTGAAAACAAGATCAAGAATCCAATTAGGATTCCCTTTGATCTCAAACTTGAGACCTCCTTTTTTGTGGCAAGGGACTCTTCTATAAACAACAGGGACAACCCCTGCTTTGTACTCGGCAATCTTTAAGAACATAGGGAATGACAGATCAAAGTGTTGTTGTGGAGGATTGCACCAAACGTCATGAGTTTTAGTGTAATTTGGAGGGCAAAATTGGTGGCAGTTATAGTTATGATTTGGTCTGGATGGCATCATGCCTTAGGAGCATTGATATACTTTATTTGAAAGCAAGCTCCACAGGTAGATCCATTGTTAAAGATTGCTGTGCTTAGTGGCGCTGTTTCCAGGCCATACCCTTGCTTGAATAAGTCTCCATAACCACAAGCTCCTTCTGCAATATAGTATTCAAATAAATTTGTTACAAAAGTTAATATCTACGTTATGGAAAAACATCAACAACATATTCAGGGAAATCCCACAAGCAAGGTTCCGAGAGGGTACAATGTATGCATACCTTACCCTTATCTCGTGAAGGTAGAGAAATTGTTCTCAAAGGACCTTGACTCGCACATTATGAAAAACAACACATCTTTGGCCTTTGAAAATTTTATTCATTTGGACCATAAAAAAAGTGCTAGAAATTTATTTATATTAGAATGTAGGGTGTATGCAAAAGAAAAAGTAAAAATAAATGAAAAAAAAATAATTTTCTTTTGTTAGTGTAGCTTACTTAGATTGTTCATAATAAATCTGGATAGAAGAACCCTACGGCAGGTGAAATGTAATGAGAAAATCATTTTTGGTCTATATGTTGCAACATATCTCGACATCTCGTTGTAATATATCGTATCATCATGTTCTTGCGCATAGAATTAAAAAGGTAGTCAATTGAACTATTAAAGAAATATTGGTAATTGCAGTACTTCTCATGCATCTCCTAAACGCAAATATATTCAAAAAGAAAAAAGTATTTAGAGTTAAATAACCAAATTTAAGTTGAGTGAAATTTTAATATGTTTGAGGATAAAATCTCAAAAAAAAATAAGTTGGTGATAGTGATTTATTTCCTTTGCTCCATATGTCAAGGTTTTTTATTCGGAAATTTTGACCGAAATTGTTATTACGACATTAAATTTTATGAACTTTTTACCCCTCTTTTACCTCTGTACTATTTAATGTGCCACGTGGACACGTTATTATTTATAATTATGCGATATTTATAATGTTACGTGAACACATATAGGTCGTTTCCAAAGTTCAATATTGTTACATCAATTTTGATCAAAATTCAAATATATTTCAGACTTTTTCCCCCTTTTTGTCAAATGCTAGAATATGTTCTTTTAAGTTTATTATCGTCTTTCTTCTCACACAGTTAACTGTAACAAAGTGATCACAATGTCCTTCCTTTGCACAATATTCACTCCAAGATACAAAATTTTATTCGAAAACAGAACACTTCTTAAAAAAATAAAAAAGATAATAAACTACTAATTTTCCAAAATCACCAAAAATTATTCTTTGCTTCAAACATCTGACCAAATTGCCAATCATGAGGAGCAACATTATCAGATTGAACCCATTTGCCATCACTAGTTTGTACTTGGAATGACAAGCTTTGTCCTACCAAAGGCTCAGAAGTATCCCATCTTTGTCCCCAATTCCGCCTCATTGGTACCCATCCCGTCTTAGATCCTTTGATTTTGACATTAACAACATCTCCAACACCTCCCACATTGAATACAAGAATAATAATCCAATTAGGATTCCCTTTGATATCAAACTTTAAACCTCCATTTTTCTGGCAAGGGACTCTTCTGTAAACAACTGGTACAACCCCTGCTTTGTACTCTGCAATTTGTAAGAACACAGGCAATGACAGATCAAAGTGATGTTGTGGAGGATTGCACCAAATATCTTCAGTTTTTGTGTAATTTGGAGGGCAGAAATTAGTGGCTGTTACAGTTATGATTCGGCGTGGATGGCATGCTTTACGATCATTCACACACATTATTTGAAAGCAAGCTCCACAGGTAGCTCCACTGTTAAAGAGTGCTGTGCTTAGTGCCGCTGTTTCCAGGCCATACCCTTGCCTGAATAAGTCTCCATAACCACAAGCTCCTTCTGCAATATAGTATTCAAATTAATATCTATGTCATGATTAAACAACTCTGTCAAATGGGCAGGTTGGATTAAAATTGGAGATATAGTTGAAATAGAAAACGGGCTGGGTTCTAATCCATCCAATTTTACTTTGGGCTTAAATGGATTAAAAATGGATTGGGTCTTGATCCACCCAATTTGACCCGATTAATCTCTATAATTTAACATATTGGTATTTAAATTTTGTAATCACAATTTAAATTTTCGCTAAAGAATTTTTGTTAAAAAAAGTAACAAAGGAATAAAAAACCTAAAAGATGTTAAATAGATAATAATTCATACCTTCAATATAGAAACATATCTTAATAAAAAGTTCTAAAACGAGTTAAAATTGGAGATTGAATTGCGCTCATTTGAGGATTCTCTTTAGATGGATTATGCTTGAATAAGTTGACATTGAACCCAATTCAAATTATATTGAGCTCAATCCTTAAAATTCTGGGTAGGTTGGGTGAGTTTGGTATGTTTGGGTTCATTTTTGACACCCCTAATATGCAATATGAAATGTTTTTTCAAAAAAAAAATCTAGTTTGATCACTGTTTCGAAACTATGTTGAGTGTGTCAACAACACACGGAAAATTAAAGTATAATTATAACTTACGCATGGTTTCACCAGCACTCATGTCACCATAAAATGTAGCGCGTGCATGTTTCCATCCATGGGCTTGCAAATTTCCTTCTACCTCGTTAGATTCATATGCTTCAACTAAAAGTATAATATAAAATGTGATAAACAAGATGAAGAAACTTTGGTGTTTAGCCATTTTAGCTAAAACTATTTTTCTCTAAATTATTGATTTAATTTGAATAATGGCTTTGTTGTGGACATACAATTTATAGCCATAATATTCAGCTAAAATTGAGTAATTACATTAATGAGAATGGGTAATATTGTGATTGGATATAATGGAGTTACCATTTGGAAAATTATATAAGTTACATAATATTTTTCTGTTTTAGTTGATATGATATTTTTTATTATTTAACTCATTTGTTAAATTAAATTAAATTAATATTTTAAAATTAACATTTAATATTAACAAATTATACAAAAAAAAAATATTATAAGTGCAATTATTCTCATCGTCAATAATATATGATGAAAAAAATACATTTAAAAATTACATAATTTAACTCAAAATGCAAATAATATTATGTAACGTATACATATTTCATCAATTAGAATGAAGTAAAAAATAGAATAATAGAAAACCAAAATACAACGAAATGGTCAAATTCAAATATTCGCATTATAGTTTATTTCTTTACATTTTTTGTCTCATCTTTTCTTTATACGTTTGTTTTTTCTTATACGTTAATTTTGTGCATTCCTTATTTACATTACAATCAATACAATTGATAACCTTTTTTTCACCAAAATTCTTTCCTCTTTTTAAAAATTCTTTAAGTAATTATTCTTACCATTTAAATAATTTGTTATTGTTATATATAATTTTGAGAAACTAAATATGAAACAAATTAAATGAATCATTAATTTAAACCTAAATTTCCGCCATATTATATGGAATATTTTCTTTTCTTTCTTTTCTTGATATATTTGTTTTCTTTTATGTACTCCTCTATAAAAAAAAAATCATTTTCATTTCCTCCCTTCACTCTAGTTTATATATTGCTTAATCCTAAGATTACTAAAATCTCATTAAATTATATATGTGGGATTAAAAAATATTATTATTATTTAATTGATAAATTAATATATATTAATTTTAAAAAGTTTTGAGATTCAACTTTGTGATGTTGGCATAATAACAGTTTTCATGGTGCAGTTCACAAAGACAATACCGTACTTTTGGATACAATAACAAAAGTTAGATATGAACTTCAGTTAGAATTAAATTTAACCAAAAAGACACACTATAGGATCATATTTTATTAAAATGCCGTAGATTTATTTGTATTTTAAAAGAAATATCAATTTATAATATTAGTGGAACCACATATTTATCTAGGGGTGTCTTAAATATATATTGTCTTATTATCTTATCGAAATGTGTAATTTTTCTATTGGTCCATATTAAAACCTGTGAAAAAATTAATCTTGGAAAGATTATTAATTTACCATGTATTAATTTAATAAGATTTTACTCATAATTTTTTTAAAAACAATTACCCCATCCTAATTTTATACATCGAATGCAATTTGATACATTTATTTCAGGGCAAAAGGAAAAGAATAAAAAAATAATCAAATAAGGCAAACATACAAACGGACATATAAAAAGATAAAATGCACGAGGAAAACAATAGTTTCCTTCTTGGATGTCGGGGTAACTTGGTAATTTCAATGTTTCCTTCTTAAAATTTTTGTCTTTTATTACTTTCTATAAATTTAAAAATTATGTAAAAATTAATTTTAATTCGTAGCAAACATTTGTCACTCGTCTCTCTCCCCAAAAATCTAGCTCGACTCTCTCCTGATCTCGCTCGACACTCTCCCTCGCATCTCTCACATCATACAAACACAAATATATAAATTGTGTTGTATTTATATAAAACAAGAGAAAACTGTATATACAAATGCAAATACATATATTTTTATCTTATACACTTATAATTATACAAATACAGATCTTTTTCGACATTCTCTTTTGCCTTTCTCTCATTTTCGCTTTATGCAAACCCAAATTATACAAATTACCACGTATAATTTATGTTGTATAAATCCATAGAGAGAGAATTGATATACAAACATTTTATTTTGATTCAATTGTATACAAAATTCAAATTTTGTGTAGATATACAAACATAAAGAACATATACATATACAAACACAATTTCCACAGACACATACACCTGATTTATACAAATCACTAAAATTTATACAAATCAAATGCGTGCGATTTTATACAAATCAAAGCTGCTTGCGACTTTTATACAGATCTCATGCTCCATAGCAAACATAAAATTTGCTATGGCACGCAATTATTAATTATAGTTATATCATATAAATATGATTTTTATGTTTGTTAAACCCAAAATATACTCAATAATAAAGAATTGTTAAGTGTGATTTCCATTATTTTCTATTGGGCTTAGCTAAAAATATTGACAATTATTATTTCTTGGAAAATTAGCAATTAAGTCATAATTACTAACATAATTAGTCAAAATAACAATAATTTAAAATATTTATTTAAAATGCCAGAATGACAACATTTTTATAAAATAATATGTATTCATATTTTAGTATATTTAAGCATTTTAAAATAATTTTTTATGGAAAGAGTCATTAATTGGACCAAAATACACACTAATAATCGTTTTAAACGAAGAAAAAAATAAACTAATACAATTTACCTTTTTTCATTACCATTCACCGTTCTTTCTCACATTTCATGTTTATTCACCATATCTTACCTTTCAAGTTTAGATTCCTTCAAGGTACAAAATTGTTGCTCACCAAGAAATTCCTTATCGTTAAACTAAAACGATTTATTAATTCAAGCAAATTTCTCGATTAACAAGGTAATTTCTATCATTCGAAATTATTTTTTTGATTTGATGTTCAAAGCATCGATTATACACATTACGGATTTTCAGTCGATTTTTTCAACTTTCATGTGATTTTGTTGAATTATTCATTATATGTTTATAATTTTCAATTTTTTTTGTGATTCCCTTTTAATTTTTTAAATTTTGTAGATTCTAGAAATTCATATATATGTTTGTTTTGTTTGATGTTGAATACATATTTGAATACATTTTTTTAATATGATGTTGAATACATTTATATCATTATACAAAATACAATATAAAAATTAGAATGAATATAAATACAAATAATATTTCTATTAGAATGAATACGACTTAGGAAATGAAACATAAGTTTGAAGAGAAAAATAAAAACACAATAAAAAAATTAAAATGAATACAAATATGTTTCTTAAATAACTGCAGATTCATTTGACATATCTATGGGAATAAATACGAACTAATAAAGAGATACAAGTTTAATTATACAAAATACAACATGAAAACTAGAATGAACACAAATACAAATGACATACATATTGGAATGAATATGGTTTAAGAAATGATACAAAATTCTGATAAACAAAATAAATACATTGTGAGAAAAATATGTCAAATAACATATAAAAATACAACATAAAAACTAGAATAAATACAAATACAAATGACATACATATTCAAATTAATACGATTTAAGAAAGGATACAAAATTCTGATAAATAAAATAAATACACTGTGAGAAAAGAATGTCAAATAACATATAAAACTATAGATGTTCAAATTTGTAAATTTTAAAAAATCAAAATTTTTAGTAGATAAAACTCCAAGGTATTGCTAAAGGATCCTATTAAATATCAAAATATTGTTATCTTGTAAAATTTTCCTTATTTTTAAAAAATAAAATAAACTGAACACCAAATAAACACTTAAGATTCCAATGTTGGGCTTTGTAAATGGGCCTTTACCCATCTATCTAGTTCCTATAAATATCTAAACCCTAGTTCGTGATTCCATCTAACCATACAAACCCTTGCTGAGAGCAGAGAGTCGCACAAGCCGCCGCAAGGAGAAGGGTAGCGAAGCGAAAATATGGAGCCGGCGAGAAATGTGAAGGACGTTTCACCTCATGAGTTCGTCAAGGCGTACGCCGCGCATCTGAAGCGCTCCGGCAAGGTATGTTTTCTTCTCCGGCAATACAGCGGGCAGGATGTACTTGTATATGTGTACAATTTTTGTGTTAGCTTAATGTTTTGAAGTTGATCATTTATATTGTTTTTGCGTTCGCTATGTTTCATATGTGATTTGCTTATACTCTTGGCTAGAATGTCTCTTGATATGGTGGTTGAACTGTAGGATTTTGGGGAGTCAGGTGGTTGTTCATTGTATACATTAAGTAATAATATCACCTATGCTCTCTAGAAACATGGAAAATAGTATGTTGATCTGTTTTTGGACTGTAAGACTTGTGATTAGTACACAAAATGTATCTGATTTGTACATGGCTGTGTTTTGTTTAAAGGCATACGGTTTATTTATATCTTGTTCAGTTGCCTTAGAATGTGTAGTCTTAGGGTGATAGAATGAGATTGCCTTTTATCTAAGGTAGAGACTGATCTCAAAGCATAGATGTGAATGGGCTCAGCAGAAAAATATTACTAGTATCTCTAGAATTGTGGATAACAATGTGTTGATTTCTGTTTAAGGACTGTAAGACTTGTTGTAAGTATACAATATTTATCTGATTTGTACTTGAATCTGCTGCTGTGTTTTTGTGGATAACAACGTGTTGATTTCTGTTTAAAGACTGTAAGACTTGTTACAAGTATACAAAATTTATCTGATTTGTACTTGAATCTGCTGTTGTGTTTTGCTTAAAGGTATACACTCCGTTTATATCTTGTTTGGTTGCCTTTGAATGTGTAGTATTAGGATGATAGAATGAGATTGCCTGTTATGTTAGTTAGAGATTGATGTAAAAGTTTAAATATGGACGTTCTCAGCAGAACACATTAGCTTTTGCTCCATGTGTATTTGTGATTAGGAATTCATTGATTATATTCACTCACATTTAGAATCCAGTAATCAGTACTTGAGTTTGTGACGTAGAATCCACAAGGCTGAAATTGTAGCTTCATTCTCCCATGTAAGAGCAAATATTTCTTTATATTCCAGTAGTAAGTCATACGTTGTTTTCTGTAAGAAGAGTTTGTGTCTTCCCTTTATTATTGGTTACACTGTGTTTTTACCCATCCATTGTTTGGTTGTGTTGTTTATGGACTAGACTTCCTGCTGAATGCCAGTTTTGATGTGAATAAAAATCATAGTGATCTTATTATTTAATTTTATATCTGTAGTTGGAGCTGCCAGAATGGACTGATATCGTAAAAACTGGAAAATTGAAGGAGCTTGCTCCTTATGACCCTGATTGGTACTACATCAGGGCAGGTATGTTCTTTCTCATCTCCCTACTTAAAGAATGGATTTATGTGAATTTGGTTTTCTGACTCTTCTTCACTCTTGATTTGAATATAATGGACAGCCTCTATGGCCAGAAAGATCTATTTAAGAGGAGGTATTGGGGTTGGAGGATTCCGCCGAATCTATGGTGGAAACCAGAGGAATGGCAGCCGTCCCCGTCATTTCTGCAAGAGCAGTGGTTCAGTTGCACGCCACATCCTTCAGCAATTGCAGACCATGAACATCATTGACTTTGACCCAAAGGGGTATGTATTCTTTCACAATTGAATTTCATCTTGTTTTTTGGTGTTGCTCTCTAGGCATGTATTTCTTTTCGTCAGGAAGAACTCCACAGATTTTGTTTGTCTCAGTAATGATACATCTTTTTAGTAGAATAGTTAAGTTGTTTAATAATTGCTTTATTCTTGGTAATGTGTTGTATTATTGTTCTATATGTCCTGATAAAGAAATGTAAAGCAAAAAAGTGTCCAAAGGGTTCTTCAAAATGAATATCAAGTGTCATATTTGTCACATTGTTTGTTAATTGTGTTTCTGATATCTATTGTGTTCTGATTTATGACTGTTATTTTCTTTTATCCAGTGGGAGGAGAATCACATCCAATGGGCAAAGAGATCTTGATCAGGTTGCTGGACGAATTTCGGTTGCAAATTAACATATGAAAAATGAGGCGTTTTTATTAGTACATGAGTTGTTGTCAACTTATAATTTCAGCTTGGACCTATAATAGGTGTAGGGTATTGTTGAATCTTTGTCTGCATGTTTTACCCTTTTGTTTTCAATCTGGAATTCTTTTGCATCAGTATGCTAATTTTGTCGTTTAAAATACTTCATTACTTTTGTTGCTCATATCAAAGTGTCGCTGCTTTTTTTTATCCTGTGTTTGCGTTGAGGTAAATGACATTTTTTTTATAAAGTATCTTAATAACTTTTATTTGCCTATCAACCTTTTCCTGCATATAGTGATCACCACTTTCTTCAATTTTACATTTTCTAATTTATGTTCAGTGAAAGATTTCCTCGTAGGTTAAATATCTTTTACCAGATAATATCCTATGGGGAGCATTTATCCATTTGAAGTTAATTTTCAAACTGTCAAAGGGATAGCTCTTGTTGTAGAGGATTTTTTGTAGAACAATACAGCTTGATCAATTGTAACAAGCCGAACGATTCTAGAGGGTTTACAATGTTCAATTGTATTTTCCATGGTAGACTGTCCTAAATATTTTCTTAAAGCGAAGAATAGGTTAGTTGGTATAATCATCAGAACATTTGAAAATTAGATCAAAGTAGATTCCTAATGCAGGAAGCATTAGAGGTTACTTGTCCAAAGTTCTGCACAAACGCCTATGAACTAAGCTGCGGGGGGCTGCTTACGTGCGTCCAATATTGTAATTTTAAGCCGTCGTGATATTTGAGTCTACTGAAGGTATCGTAATGCTCACAACTTTCCCGTGTTGCGATTTCTCTTTTACGTCTGTCCTTTTGATTTTATACGGATGGTATAAGATATGACTCTAGGTATAATAATCTTAGGATTAAATGTGAATAACTATTGTTGAAGTCTAGCGGTGAGCACTATTTGGATTAAATCGAAAAATCAAATCGAATTTTAATTTGGAATTGGTTTTTTGGATTCTTGGTTTACTTTTGGATTTTTAATTTTTACTTTGTTTGATTTTTTTGTTTGGTTTCGGATTTAGAAAAATGAAAACCGAAAAAATTGTTTTTATATATATATATATATATATATATATATATATATATATATATATATATATATATATATATATATATATATATATAACCACTTTTGTCCCTTTTAGTTATTTTCATTATGATTTAGTTTATTTTCTTATGTTTGGACATCGATAATTGATACACTTTTAAGTATTGTGATTTATATTTAAAAATATATTTAAGAAATTCAATATTATATATATATATATATATATATTATGTTTCTAATTATCAATAAAATTGATTAACCAAATTGAAAAAATACAAACCAAAAAGAGAAAAACCAAACCAAAGCAAATTTATTTTGGTTTGGATTGAATTATACTTCTTCAAAATCGAAAATCGAAACCCGAACCGATAGCATAAAACCAAATCGAAAAATCGAATGTATACCCCGGATGGAATATTAAGTAGTAATAAAATTATTATCACAATATTCTATCCCTTAGTTCTAAGTTATTTCATATATACGGTGGTGTGATAATTTATCCTAATATAATTTATAGGAGATAATATATTTCGAGATAGTTAACCATATAATAGTTGACCCCTAGGATTGTTTTGATATGAGAGACCAAAATAAATAGTTCCGAAATTAAAAAAATATTTTAGATATAAAATTTTAATCTATTATTTGATTGTTAAGTTTAAAATAACTTATCCAATAATTTATTTGGAAAAACTTTAGGATCGTGCATCAAGCAATTGTATACTTGTCCAAACCTTATTTTGTTAATTGAAATATCTTTCTATTTTTTGTCATATCACTGGTTTTATTAAAATTGAAGATTTAATTGGACAACGAAATGAAAAGAAAAAAGTAGGCAATGGGCATAGGTCATGGAGCACCGTGTCCCCAACGTGTTGCTTCAGTATAAATCCACAGAGCAAGGGCCCAATTCGAACATGGGCCCTCCAGTGTCGACACACACTGAGAAAACCCACGTGTAGCCCTGTGGTTCTCCGATGCATCGCCCTCTGCTCTAGGATTATTAGGAATATACATAAGGTCACTCTAGAAAATTGTATAATAATATAAAAATTGATAATTAAGCCGTTGGTTGCCTAACACTTAATTAATTACCGAATCAAAAATCAAATAGGAGGACTAAATTCTGCATTTGATTAAAGCAAAAAGATATTTGAACTCCGATTCTCCATTTTTCCTTCAAACGCCTAGGGTTTTGCAGCTACGATTCTGTTCAGAGGAACAAACAGAGCACGACGCTGATTCAATTCTCTTTCAATTTTTGTTAATTAATACGGTAAGAGGTTGTTAAGTACCAATTTGTTATGGTTTTGCTGAATTGATTGAACATGTTATTGAAGAACTATGAGTTATATATGATCACGTTACTTTCTTCGTTTTGAGCCATTTCCTGATTGTCGGTTCGTTCATAATATTTCAGTATAACTACTTTTTTTTGGGTTTAATTTGCCATTATGTATAAGGAATTTCGTCGGAAATGGTTTTACGGATTCGCTACACCAATCTGCTTTTTCTCTGATTAACCAATTAGCTCGAGAAGCAAGTCCAACGTTTTTGCTTCAATGCGGTATAATAGTTGTGAAGAGCAATCTCTTGTGCAAAAGGTTACTTGTAATAGTCTATGCGGTGTAATAGTTTTTTTCCCTTGTAACTGTGGTGTTTGGACACCATCTCTATTAATTACACAAGATATTTGTGTAATTAGTCAAGGTGCGCAAAAGCTGGTTCGGACACTACAGTCATAAAAAATGAATAAAATGTTAGGAGACATAGGAAGAAATCACCTAGTGTTTGGTCTATGCTAGATTTGAACATGGGAATTCATGGTTTTCAATCCACTTTACTGGCTACACCCTTGGGAGCTATGCAGTATAGTAATAGTTTAGTTTTGCTTTCTGGTTAATATTTGGTAAATGTATTTCATGTTTCAGTTTTTTCCCTTGGCCAAAATTTTGCTAATGTTATATGATCTCAGCTAAGGTTTAGTGGAATGTTTCCGGGTACTGTGAGATATAAATGTTCTTTCTTTTCTTTTGCAGGTTATTTTTTGTTTCTTGTTGTATTGATTCAAAGGTTTAGGGCCCCTCAGGGGTCGAAATGAACTTAAGCAGGATTCCAAGGATGTGTTGAGTTGAAGTATCATCATCTCTGGACAAAGGTTTCCAAGTGTTGTCGTTGGTTGCTTATACTTAATAGTAAGCTAATATGTTTGGCATAATGGGGGAAAATTGAAACTCGACATAGGATACTAACGCCAGCATGGCTTTAGATTGTGGTAGTGTTAAGGAGGTGCATGATGCTATTATTCATAGCCTGATGCTCATCTAGGTTCAGAATTATACTAGCATATATGTAATTGTGTATAGAGTATGGAAATATAGAATTCCATGATGGAAGATTACAGAGAATCAGAGTTTCCACTTCTTAGCTGGATCAGCAAAAATCCTTCTGAGATGGCAGAATCCCCTCTGTTTATTCTCTCCTGTTTAATTGCTGGTTTAGTAGGAATTTTAACTATATTTTACACAGCTTTCCAGTGGAGAAGGAACATAAATGGTAGTTGGATGAAAGCCATAGCCAGGTCAAAGAAAAACCCCAAAACAAGGAATAAGGTCCCTGCAGCTCCTCATACTTGGGCTTTGGAGACCGTTTCTCGAGGGAAAAGTTTAAAATGCTGTGTCTGTTTGAAGTCCATTTCTCCATCTCAGACTCTTGGTCCAATTGTTGCTTCAGAAAGATTTTTTAATCGTTGCAGCATATGTGGTGCAGCAGCTCATCTGAGTTGCTCATCAAGTGCTCACAAGGACTGTAAATGTGCATCTATGTTTGGATACCCGCATGTGGTACATCAGTGGGCCGTGCGCTGGACAGAGGTAGCTGATCAACCTGATGAATCTTATTTCTGCAGCTACTGTGAAGAACCAAGTTCATTTCTTGGTGGGTCCCCTATATGGTGTTGCTTGTGGTGTCAGCGCCTAGTTCATGTTGATTGTCATGCCAATATGTTCAATGAAACAGGTGATATATGTGACCTGGGCCCTTTCAGAAGGCTTATTCTATCGCCGCTTTATGTGAAAGAGTTTAACAGGGGAGGACTGCTGAGTTCTATCACACAAGGTGCCAATGAAATTGCTTCTTCAGTCCGTGCTAGTATAATAAGTCAAAGCAAGAAATACAAGCACAGTAAAGAAAAACATGAGAGTGGGACCTCTGCAGAGACAAGCAATGGTGTTGTTGTTGGGGACACAACTACTGAATGCACTGCTGATTCTCATCAAGTGAATGGTAATGGTAATATAGATGAAAACTGCAATAGTGGTGTAAATAGAGAGGGTATGGATCAGCAGCAAGACAGTGGTGTTAAAAAGTTGATATCTATACCCAGCTTCAAGAGGAGTTCATCCATTAATCAGAAGGATGAATCTCAATTATTAGGGCAGAAATATGAATTGACTGATTTGCCTCCAGATGCCAGACCTCTGCTAGTTTTTATAAACAAGAAAAGTGGAGCTCAACGAGGAGATTCACTTAGGCAGCGGTTGAACCTTCTATTAAACCCAGTTCAGGTGACGTGAAGCTCCTTATCTAGTCACTGTTCTTTTAGCATCCATGTTATGAACTACTTGCTATCCTATCCATGTGTAGAATGTGTCAATCAGCACAACAATTACATTTTAGGGAATGTTATCACCATAGGTTGTTATTTGATTCTTCTGTCTTTAAAATGGCTTAGAGAGCTTGTAGCTGCTGGAAAAAATCCCATGGGTCTTATTTCATGCGCAGTCTACTTTTTCTCCCCATGCTTTACAAAGTGTTCCACTCATCCCTGTGTACTATTGTAAATTGTGTGCCACCTAACAATCTACATTATTAAAGATTGACTTATTTAAACATATAACTAAGAAATCCACTTTTCTGCATAAAATATTTTTTTCGTACTACTAATATAGTTGTAAATCAAAGCGAACTCTTTTCTAGGTCTTGTGGTGAATGGAGGTAGATCTTGTCAGGAAAAGGAACAAATATGGTATTACATGATTACATAACTGTTTACCAGGTTTCGGTGTGTCTGGCTTGCTAATTTCCTTTTTATGCGACTTGATAATTCCTTAAGAACGTCATTAAAGATACAACTTATCATTAAAGTTAAAAAATTCACTTCTCTGCATAAGATACTTCTTCACACTACTAATATAGTTGTAAATCAAAGCTCACTCTTTTCTTGGTCTTGTGGTGAATGGAGGTAGATCTTGTCAGGAAAAGGAACAAATATGGCATCATATGTTTACATTACTGTCTACCAGGTTTCGGTGCGTCCGGCTTGCTAATTTCCTTTTTATGCGACTTGATAATGCATTGAGAGCGTCATCAAAGATACAACTTGTCTTTTCTGTTTAAATACCTTTTATGTGTTTTAGCTTCTAAGTAGATTCGTGAATATTTTCCAGTGAGCCCTTGTTTTGATCTGTGATTTTCCATGTATATGCTACTTAGGTCTTTGAGTTGAGTTCAACAGAAGGACCGGAAGTTGGTCTGCATCTTTTCAGAAAAGTGCCACACTTCCGCATTCTTGTTTGTGGAGGTGATGGAACTGTTGGCTGGGTTTTGGATACCATAGATAAACAAAACTATGTTTCTCCTCCACCGGTGGCAATACTCCCCGCCGGGACAGGAAATGATTTGGCTCGAGTTCTTTCCTGGGGAGGTGGTTTAGGGTCAGTTGAGAGACAAGGTGGTCTTTGCACACTTTTGCATGATATAGAACAAGCAGCAGTAACTATCCTTGATCGATGGAAAGTTTCTATAGTAAATCAGCAGGGAAAGCTGCTTGAACCCTCGAAGTTCTTGAACAACTATCTTGGTATGGTGACTGATCTTCTCTAAGTGGCAAACAATATATTAAATTTGTATCACTGGAGAACATTATGATCAGTGTCTCACTACAATTTTATTCTCTCTTATTATTTCCTTGCAAAATTTGATGAGTTTCCCCTGTTGATGTTCCAGGGGTTGGTTGTGATGCAAAGGTTGCATTAGAAATCCATAATATGAGGGAGGAAAACCCCGAGAAGTTCTACAATCAGGTATGCAGTGTTCCATAAGATCATGTGAAGCATGATAGTTGGGTTAGTGGATTTTGGTTTGATGAAGAAATAGGTCTAATAGTTTTCAACAACTGCTTTGATAGTCGATATGTCTGATGATGAATTTATATGTGTACCATCATAATAAAATTGGTTTTGGTTTGCAAAAAACAAACAAATTAGTTGCCATGTAAACCATAAGTTATGTTCCACAAGAGCATCTGAACACAAATTTGGGTTGTCAAATTTGGTTTGATAAAGAATCATCTGTAGCTTCAAACTTGTGCTGTGACAGTCGATCTAGTGATGATAAACCTTCACATATCTTCATACAACATCATGATAAGATTAGTATCGGGTTATGTAGAAAAGAACACATTAGTTTCCCTTTGAACTTTACTGTAGTCTTAGGTTTATGCTGTAGTTTCAGAGCGTTCTTAGTTCCTGTTGAGGGGGTTTCGTGACCCAGTTTCTTGGTAGTTTCACCGTATTTATTCCTGATATAAGTTGCCTCTGCTGTATGTGGAAATGAAAGTCATTGAACTGTTCACATATGGAATTACTGTGGATAGATTTATATGCTTGTAACATTCATCTCTTCCAATTAAATTTGATGGAGTCAGCCTGGTTACTAAGGTTCTCTATTACATTATCTTCAAATAAGGCAAGTAGATCTATACTTATTGGATTTTACTTGGGAAAATGCACAATTACCCCCCTAGACTATGACCGAAATCTCAGAGACACACCTTAACTAAACTAAGGTCCTATTACCCCTGAACTTATTTTTTTGGTAATTTTGTGCACCTTTTTGACTTATGTGACATCCAAATACCTTCCACGCGCCTCAATTGAGTGGAGTCACGGAGTGTGCCACGTAAGACAAAAAGGTGCACAAAATTACAAAAAAAAAATAAGTTCAGGAGGATAATAGGACCTTAGTTTAGTTAAGGTGTGTGTCCGAAATTTTGGTCATAGTCCAGGGGGGTACTTGTGCATTTTCCCATTTTTCTTTGTTAAGAAGGAATTCTTCAAAGAAGAATCTGGAATTGTGGAACGTAGCTACCATAATATCTCAGACCTAGATGTTTTCTTGTCATTATTAGGGTGGATTTTTTTTGTTATATGAAGTGTTTTTGGTCTATGTCTAGACGAGATATAACACATCTATTGCACATTATCTTAGTCCTAGCGTACTTCAGATGCTGAATGGTTAACTGCAGCTTGGTGTTTCTAATTTATAGCCCTGAATTGTATGTGCACATTCCCAGTTCATGTATTATGGTGCCAACTGTAAAGCTCTGTTTGGTTTAGTGTTTTGACATTATATGACACTCTGTCTATGTCAGGATTATGAGCACATGTGCATGCTTGTGATACTCATTGATTTTTGAAGATACTTATGAGTTATGACCAAGTATCTTGGGTTATTGAAAATCACATTGTTTGATAGCTTCAAATCTTCTGTCGTTGCACTCTTACTATCAATCCCTTTGAGGGGGTTGGTGATATATATGTTTCTGTATGCTCTGCTATCTCTAAAGCATGTTAGAATGAGTAGACCTGTTCTATGAAAATGATTCACTGTTACCGGCTAATGACCAGTTAACTTCTCATGCTTCTGCTGGATAGACTCCATTTTTTATATTGGTCATTCTGTTGTTATCGTCCCCAGGATTTGATCTAGCAGTAAGAGCAGGGTGTGTTGGGTGGGTTAGGTGCACATCATGGTCTCAAACCTTGCCTCAGACAGAAATTGGTTATTTAAGGATTGAGAGGAAGGCCCATAATGTAACGATCCTCAAACTGTGCATATCTATTCTAGTTTTATCATCAGTTTAATGGTAACTAAGAGAAATTCTAGAGAATGCTTTCTGTCTTGATTTCTTTTTTTCTTTTCTGAGGGATAAGGAGAGAAAAAATTGGGTCAAAAGAAAGTGCCACTTTGGAGTTTCAACAATTTGCCTGTGTAGGTGACTAGGTGGTGATCCGGTATTTTCTGAATCCTTATGTAAGTAATTACAGAAGATATCTTTCAACAAAGATGCGAGTTAGGAAGGATTGGTCTATGAAATATAAACCGAAGATGGAACCTTGATATACCCGTGAACAATATTTTGTTTTACCCCGATATATATTAGCAGCAGCCGATTATTTGATTGGGCTGAAATTTGGAATTGGTGCACTTGATAATGTGAATCATGTGAAAAATATAAGCCAGGTGAACTAAGATGAAGTGCAGACATCCGGTCTACTTTCCTCTGTGTAACATTAAAATAAATAAGGATATACTGGAAAAAGTTTAATAACAAGACAAATCCACCCTCCTCGATGAAGATGAAAAAAATTCTACACCAAGAGTATAATAGCAAGCTAAGTCCACCCCTATTAGTCTGTATACTGAGCTGGGTAGTCACGGCCTGTACTGGCTAATAATGTGGTTTTGCATATGCCGTTTTGTTACGTTAAGAACTGCTGCCTATGATAGTGTTCTTTTTTTCTTTTTATGTAGTGAACTGCATCATTTGTGTATTAGTCTTGTTTGTGGCATATGTATGGAATTCTTGGCCATATATTACTGAATTGTATTCCATGTAATTATCTTTTTATTTATATGCATTCGTGACTGAAATTCTTTGCAATAATGTTGCAGTTCATGAACAAAGTTCTTTATGCCAGAGAAGGTGCCAGGAGTATCATGGATTGGACATTTGCAGATTTTCCGTGGCAAGTTAGGGTGGAGGTTGATGGTGTTGAGATTGAAGTTCCCGAGGTGGTTTCAAAAGGCTGTACTGTCCTTGTGGAAAATACATTTGAATTATGAATGCTTGCTTTTTTTTAGTTATTTGATATGTGACTCCTTCAGTTCATATTTTTCCAAATTTCATAGTTCATAGAAGATGCGAAAGTATAAATCAACTCCCTGAAAATACTACTAATAAATCTTCCATCATGGAGGAAAGGTGCTAAAGTTTATATTGGAAATTTGGTGGATGATTCAGTGTTTTCGTCTTAGAGATGTTTAGCTAGTAATTGCAGTCTTGAAACTACTTAAGTAACTTAAAGATTATTTCTTTAATGCCGAGTTAATGACTTTGTGACTTGATCTCTAGGATGCAGAAGGTGTTCTTGTAGCCAATATTGGAAGCTACATGGGTGGAGTAGACTTGTGGCAGAATGAAGATGAACACTATGACAATTTTGATCCTCAATCCATGCATGATAAGATGCTGGAGGTTGTTAGCATTTCTGGGACGTGGCATCTTGGGAAGCTTCAGGTATGTAGGAGACAGTTTTACACACATTAACGTGGCAAAAATAATTTTCATGGTTCTTGAGGGAACTTTCTAGTGTGTTAAACTAGCTTCAAATTAGGCAGTTGTTTCAGATGTTTAAGGGTAAAGCACTTATTGATGGTTATTTATCTCTTTATTTTTTAAGAATGAATTAAATCCTGGTTAAATGTGTCCGTCTCTTGGCTTATGTATATGTATTAATTCAACAACACAACAATTTGCTTCTTGTCTCGCCAAATTAGATGCCAACCTGGCACGATTTGTCTATTTGATCTTCTGCTACCTTTTAGTTTCACTCCTTTGTGATAAGGTTGCTGCTCGTGCAAACAGGTGGGGCTTTCCAAAGCTCGGAGGCTTGCACAGGGTCAGTTGATCAAAATTCATCTTTTTGCTGCATTTCCTGTTCAAATAGATGGTGAACCCTGGTATCAGCAACCATGTACATTGACAATTACTCATCATGGACAGGTCGATCCCATCACTTGCATATTCTGTGTTTCTATTTTTTTTTTAGCCAAAAGTTGACGAGACTTTCTTGTCGAATTTATCAGAACTGCTACAGTATCTAAAGTATGTCCTTGCTGTTGAATTACAGGCCTTCATGCTGAAGAGAGCAGCAGAAGAACCCCTAGGTCATGCAGCAGCAATAATTGCCGATGTGCTTGAGAATGCAGAGTCCAATCAAGTGATCGACGCTTCACAGAAGCGAGCACTTCTTCAAGAAATGGCCATCAGACTCTCTTAAGACACCAACAGAGTGATTTGTTAGTTTGCCGCAGTAAATATAAGTTTTGTATGAAACCCCACCTCTTGCCTTTTCTTTTTTGGGCACGTTATTTCATTTCACGTGTAAAATATACTGTATGGAATTTAAAATGCTTGTTCAGTTTGTATAAAAGAAAAAACTAGTCAGCGTTCGAGTTAAGAGGCGAAATGTTATTAGTTTTTAGATGTTCTTATTTTTGTTTCCTCTGTATCAGTCCCATTTCTGAGCTATTTTTTCTTATTTTAACCACATGAAAATATTGTACTACATCACTGAATTCAAATGTACTCGGTGCAATTGTTTTTTGTTTCTCTAGTTTAAATAAACAATGCAAAATTGACGTAGTGCTCTGCATATGATCATAACAAATATCAAGCGATCGGTATCGTAACATTCTCTTAACATTTGGGAGAAGTCAAAACTGAGCAAAGTTCAATTTTAACAATAACATACCCAAGTGACATTATAGGCAATTCGACCAATTTTATGATAACGATTTGACTTGATCAAACAAATGAAGTCAATACGCTTATTTAATCGATACAAAGGAAGGGTCTAACAAAAGTTATTTCTGACATTGATTATTCTTTTTATTTAGATTTAATCATTTCTGATATTAATTATTTTTTCTATTTAAATTTTACTTTTTTAGTCGAAGATAAAGTAGGAATTAATTTTTTTGCTACATTATTATCGATTATTTACTAATGTAATTGGCATATTTTGTTGAATTTTTTCATAATTTATACACACCGGGCAAAGAATTAAATAGAAAATTCAATCAGTTATTCGTATAAAAATTTCTTATTGGAAGATAGGACGGCAAGGGCCATGATCATGCCATGGCTTGTTCTTGAAAGTTAAAGCAATTGGCACATGCAGCCGTTTCTTGTACTTCTCCTTCTATATATTTGACCAATTCATAGACCATGTTTTCTTTTTATTACCGGAACTCGAATTAACACTAAAATTGTTTTTTTTTGTAATTTATAGGTTATTGATTTGTATCGTGAAAATAATCACTGATATTTGTATTAGGTATATTATTTATATCATATCCTTCAGGATGCATGACCCTTTCCGAATATATTAATGTAAAATATTTTACACCCCAAACTATTTTTATTTTAATTAATAGAAGTAGAATAATTGGTGCATTTTTTTAACAACATACTCAACTAGACCAACTCCATATGATGAATAACTCAACCCCAAGAAAGAGAATTTATTAATAATTCATCACGCCATAAATATTTTATAAAAAAGAAAAGAAAAAGTAAAGCTTGATGATTAGAAACACAACAATGAAAAAACAAATAATTTGAATTTAGTTTTCAATTTCATGATAGATAAAATAAATAAGTACCTATTAAAAATTCAGACCAATTAAAATTATTTTATTTTAAGCCAAATGCATAGTAAACGTAAAATTTAAAAAAAATACCAATCTTTTGAGATTTTTTTGGCACTTATAAGAATATAAAATAGTAATAATATGGTTCATAGATCATGAAGAACTAAAATATTTGATTTTTCACGATTCTTATTATACTTATCATCTATAATTAGGTACAATGACAAACAAAAACTCCGGCTCCCCCCCACCCCCACCCCATGTTTAAGAGCCTAAAATAAAGATATTTTGATATATTCTATATACTTTAGTTTAGACTATAAAAAAAAACAAAAATTTTCTTTACTTTTTAATTAGACTTCATATCAAATAAAAATCAGAAAATAAACTAAAACGGAGGTAGTATACATTAATCATTAATGTCATCAGATTTTTAATTTTGCATTAGTAGTTCTTACTTTAATGCATCCATCTTATTAAGAGTATATTCATCTAGAAAAATAATTTACCAATTAGATGCATTTGAAGGTGCAATGTAATATTTCTAGGTACCATTAATTATTACTTTAATTAGCATAATTTCACTGTCTAAATACTTTTTAATGGGATGATTATTTATCTTATGAAATATGAATCATTTTTAGCATATATTCATACTGTTAATTAATATTAATAATACTTGATTTGAAACATTTTCAATTTCCATGCGTTACTAATCAACAAGGAGAGGGAAGATATACCTAATAATATTTTTAATTTTTTTTTGTAAGTACATATAAATGTCGTCTCTTTGTTCCCCTTCCTTCTTGGATCTAATTTTTAAAAAATCAAAACATTTAATTTCACAATTGTCTTTTAAAATTGTTAAATTTTAATTACATCCTTTTAAAAGGTTAATTTTTAATCTTTATTCTTAGAAATCAAACTTATACTCAGCATAACATAAGTTCTTTAGAGACATGAGACGTAACTTGTGAAATATTATGATAAATTTTTATAGAAGTCTTATTTTCGATGTTTTTTTTTTATATGCTCTACTCATTTAATAAAATTTATAATCAAAATATCTTTATCTATCTCCAGTAGAAATAAGTTATACCTTTGATATTTATCATAAATCTTCTTTTTGTCTTTAATTATAATTTTCAAACCTTTTTTTTGTCTTTAATTAAAATTTTCAAACCAAAACGTTCTCTATTTTAAAGAGTTATAATCAAAATCAAACAGTAACTCTTAAATAAAATATTTGAGACCTCCAAAAGAAAAAGAAGCAGCAAATTTAATTTATTTTGTAGTGAAGTTAAAGCTTCTGCAGCAACTTTTTATCTTTTTGACGTCAATTTTTCAGGTACCAGCACGTTGATCTTCAGGCTCTGTTGCCTTCAAAGCAAGTTTTTGATTATTTTTTTTTTATAAAAAAAAATAGTTCTTTTTGCTCAATCATGCTTAATACATGCTCTTAATCTTTCTTTAATCACACTCAAATGCCTCTTCTGAACAACCATTTTCATGAACTTTCTTTATCCGTTACTGTATCAGTCAAAAAAACAATTTTCTTGTTCGGTTACAATGTAATTATTCACATGAAAATTACACCTGCTTACCTCTGTTTTTTCATGCTTTTAATTAATTTGGTTCCACAAAATAAGGAAAAAAGCTTTTTTTTTTTTTTTTTTTTACAGCTTGTTTGACTTGGGATTTGTTCAAAATCCATTCTTGAAAATTGAGTTTATAGGGAAAGATTAAACAAAAATGTATTTTTCTTTCTTTTGCTAAATGGACTTCTTTTACCTTTTTTTTTTTTTTTTTTTTGGGTGATGGAAAACCAAAGACATTTTTTAAAATACTTTTTTGAACCCCTTTTAACATATCCTACTTGGGTTTTGTTCAAAATCCATTCTTGAATTGAGTTTTAAGTAAAAAGATCAAATTTGTGAAAAATGTAGTTTTTTTTTCCGTAGCTTAATTGATTGGCTATTTAAATTTCAACTTATTGATGATTCTCTTTCACCTATCCCTATGACATGGAAAAAACAAACTCATATTTTAGTTTTCACCCTTTGTAAACAACAATATCATATATCTAGTGAAATTCGATAAGCGGGTTGACGATACCGTGTAAACAGACCTTTTTTTAAACCCCTTTCTAATTTATTCCATCTTTCCATTGTAATTTTGATAAAAGTATTGTAGAAAAAGTTGGTAAGAGTTCAAAAATTGAACCTTGATTGAGGGGTAGTCTTTGGTTTATTTACTAGAGGGAAAAAGACAGATGGTGGAATTTCCCTTGTTAGTCACTGAAAGGTCCCTCTTGAAAACGTGTTAAACATTCCAAATCAGACTTTAAATCTTACATTTGGCACTTTACTTAGTTTTTGAGAGTCCATTGGCACACAGACTTGGTCTCTTTGCCCATTATATAAAGTGGTCCTTTCTAATTCTTTGAACCATCACTCAGTCCCTTTGATAACAACATTTGATTGATATTTCATAATCAAGAGATATCTTTCTTTCTTGTGATAATTTCCACTTTTCTAAAAAAAGTTAGTGGGAAGTCCTGTTGAGGTAACTTTTATTGGTCTATAGTTCTTGTTTCTCTTTGCAAGATTTTTAGTTTAGCTTTTATGTTATACACTGTCTTAGTTTGCTCCTTTCTTTGTCATCCATTTTCAGCATTTTCTTTGTGTATTCTTGTGCTTCCTTTTTTTGTTTTTTTAAGCTGAGGGCTATCAAAAAGAACCTCTCTACTTTTCAAGGTAGGGGTGAGGTTTGCGTGTAATCTACCCTCCTCATAAGCTCAGACCCCACTGTGCGATTACACTGGTTATGTTTTGTTATGTTGTTGTTGTTGTGTATTCTTGTGCATTGCTAATAAGATCATGTCATCATTTTTGTGTCTCTGTCAATGGCTGGAGGTAACATATGCTTTGATACTACGTATTCGTGCGTTTGATGATGCTTGCGAGGCTAAACTATTTGCAGAACTCCTAATATGTAGTATCAGCTTTGTAAAAGTTAATGACACATCTTGAGTATGTAGACGCAATCCTTTTACTGGGTTTATGAGAAAAAAGATATATGGAAGTCTGTCTAGTTCTCTTTTTATATTTAATTTTGAGGATTTACATATGGATGTCATATTCTGGAGATTGATTAGGACACTGGGGGAATATGTTGGTTGTTAATTGGAGAAATGAAAAAGATGTTCTTTGGAATATGATTCCTCTAATAGATGCACTTTGCTTTTCATTTTACTAATGCATGTTCAAGTGTAGAGATGACATTTAGACAGCACTCATACAGCTCTTTACTGGATGGATTTCTTGTTTCTTTACAGCCTATCGTTACATCAGTCCTTGCGGAGAATACGTTCTGTTATGGTTATAAATAGGATAGAGCAAACAAGCTTGATAGTGCAACTTTTATCAGTCCTGAATATAGTTCTTTCCTGTTTTTCCAGGTTTCATACTACAGGAAAAGATGGTGAAGATCTGTTGCATTGGAGCTGGATATGTTGGTGGACCAACTATGGCAATCATTGCCCTAAAATGCCCCTCGATTGAAGTGGCTGTTGTTGATATCTCTGTTGCCCGAATCACAGCATGGAATAGCGATGAGTTGCCTATCTATGAGCCTGGACTTGATGATGTGGTGAAGCAATGCAGAGGAAAGAACCTTTTCTTCAGCACTGAAGTAGAGAAACATGTCTCTGAAGCAGACATCATCTTTGTGTCGGTTAACACCCCAACAAAGACTCGAGGACTTGGAGCTGGAAAAGCTGCAGACCTTACATACTGGGAGAGTGCTGCTCGTATGATAGCTGATGTATCCAAGAATGATAAGATTGTTGTGGAGAAATCAACTGTTCCGGTTAAAACAGCTGAGGCAATCGAGAAGATCCTCACTCATAACAGTAAGGGAATTAACTTTCAGATCCTTTCGAATCCAGAATTTCTTGCTGAGGGAACCGCAATTCAGGATCTTTTTCATCCAGACCGTGTTCTAATAGGAGGAAGAGATACCCCTGAAGGGCAAAAGGCAATCCAGACCCTCAAAAAAGTTTATGCCCATTGGGTGCCTGAAGACAGAATCATCTGCACCAATCTCTGGTCAGCTGAGCTCTCGAAGCTCGCTGCCAATGCCTTCTTGGCTCAGAGGATTTCATCAGTTAACGCTATGTCAGCCCTTTGTGAAGCTACTGGGGCTGATGTTACACAGGTATCCAATGCTGTTGGTAAGGATAGCCGAATTGGACCCAAATTCCTCAATGCCAGTGTTGGTTTTGGTGGTTCATGTTTCCAGAAGGATATCCTCAACTTGGTTTACATATGTGAATGCAATGGCCTCCCAGAAGTTGCCAATTACTGGAAGCAAGTGATCAAGGTGAATGACTATCAAAAGAGTCGTTTTGTTAACCGTATGGTCTCCTCCATGTTTAACACAGTTTCTGGTAAGAAAATTGCCATTCTTGGATTTGCCTTCAAAAAAGACACAGGTGACACTAGGGAAACTCCTGCAATTGATGTCTGCAAAGGCTTGTTGGGAGACAATGCTCACTTGAGCATATATGATCCACAGGTCACTCAGGAACAAATACAAAGGGATCTTTCAATGGAAAAGTTTGACTGGGACCATCCAACTCACCTCCAGCCAGTGATTCCTTATGGAGTGAAGCAAGTTAACGTGGTGTCGGATGCTCACGAGGCAACAAAAGACGCCCACGGTCTCTGCATTCTCACTGAGTGGGATGAGTTCAAAACACTTGATTTCAAGAGGATTTATGACAACATGCAAAAACCTGCATTTGTGTTTGATGGTAGGAGCGTTGTTGATGCATCAAAGCTCAGAGAAATCGGGTTCATCGTCTACTCCATTGGGAAACCTTTGGATGCATGGCTCAAGGATATGCCAGCAGTGGCATAAGAAACTTCAACTTCCCAGATTCCCCTGGTTTAAGCACTAGAAATGAGAGGAAGATACAATTCTTTCAATTATTCTTTTTTTCCCAGTCAGGCCATATACTTCTTATTCCTGTTAAGCATGGTTGAGAATATGTTTCTCTTGATTACTTCTCTTTCATTATAAATTGTTGTTTTCCCAGCTTATAATATTAATCTCCATATAGTACAATAATAAAAAACAAATGTTTTGATTTACTTTGGCATGTTGTTGTTGATATTTTTTTTTAACTCATATAATCTATCTTTTCTTTACCAAAACATTGGGTGCAAGAAAGATCAAAAGAGAAGCTAATGACTTCTAAGAACTTGTTGAGTCAAATCAGATAAGCTAAAACACGCATAATTCAATTATATGACATTTACACCATCAAATTTAAAGAAACACATAACAAGAATAGTTTTCTTCAGGACAAATACATAGGCATGGACACCAACAGACACTTTTGATGGGGTTGAAGAACACAATAGGAACTAATTTTAGTTGCGGTGCCAAAATGGGAAATTGGCCTTTCTCAAGTAATTACCAGTGTTATTCTTGGCAAACTCAAAAACCATACTAAGCTCATCACAGTGTCCTCTTGGATAAACAAACGGCTTAACCACAATATAACTAGCACACCGAGTAGTTACTAAAAACTCGTAGTTCATTAATTAGACAAGTTTGTGCAACATAATGTAATCAGAAAGAGGCACGAATAGAGAATCACAGCCATTAATCTACACAAATGAAGAGTCTACAAAATTGTATATACAACTATCTAATCGTATCAGTTAATGTCCATGGACTTCTTCAGATAAGCAAAATCCATCCACCTTCACAATATGATGGGCAAATAATATCCATGTCTTTAACATAAACCATTCTCTTGAAACTGCTCTTTGCCAAAAAAAATAGGGGGGGTATTGATCCTAAGATGCACGCCCAGTTCCACGAGGCATTTTCTTCGAGCTAGCTGCATATTATAAACATCGAGCAACAATATTAGGTTATTAAAATCGAACAAATGGAACAACAAAATCATATTTTTTTTCTTAAAGTCAAATCCAACTGCCAAACCTCAAAATAAAATATTATAATTAACTGCCTCAACATTAGATATTTTGGTTCAAGAGGATGTCTCTGATAAGAATTTAAACTTTCTAGGATTATCCTTTCAATATTTTAATCCCCAATATGCACCAAGCGCGTAAGCATTTTAAATTTCCAATGACTATAACTCCTTCAGATGACTCTAGTTCAGCAAGGCTTACTAGATCTAGTTCTCTAGATTCTAATTGTCGTAAGTTATTAATTTCTCAGTAAATGAAACTAGTCACAGCTCATAAGATAAGTAGTAGGCAATTAGGCAGACTGCCAAAAGCAAGATGTTTCATTTACTTCTGCAAAAGTTGTTTTTTATCATTTGAACAAGTGCAGTTTAACACTCTTCCAGTGGAAACAACAAATATTTTATTGAAAACGAAAATGTCTATAACTAGGCCCTTGCTTAAACCCAGCGTCCAGGTTAGGTTGCAGGTCCCTCAACAATGAGATGGGAAGGTTACTCTTAGGACCCGATTGATCATAGATATTGCAAGCACCTTCTGGGATTTTTTTGGCAAAATCTGTTTGGCCATAGAATTTGTTTACTTTTGGGGGAAAATTTGGTAAAAGAACCAAGTCCTACAAAAAACTTGTTTTGGGGCCAAAATCTAGTTTGTTGAATTCTTTTAACATTTCAAAACTTACCCCAAACTTTTTTTTTTTTTTTTTTTTATAAAAAAACCCATCTATTTATGAGTCCAACTAACTCTATCTACCCTTTCCCCTCATTAAACGCACTCCTGAAATTGATATCTACTCCGAAGCAGCTGTGACTACCCAGTTACAATGACTTGGAAAAGCCAACAAAAGTTCTTCACTGACAGTTGCTTACTTGCCTAAACCCCAGCTTTCGCAACATATGACCCAAAAAAAATCAAGTTCAATGAATTAACAACTTACAAAAAAATTGAGCTAATTGTTATTTTAATTTGGTCATGTTGTACTCTAATGTGTGACACGCTGAAGCTAACTATTTTAGATGTTCTTTGTTGTGGTGCAGACATGACTGTAATATTACTTTTGGATAACGTATTATCTAGTTCATTATAGAATGATGATTTTGTGCCAAACTTGTGGATATAAATCATGTTTCATATTTTTTTTAAAAAAAAAAGTGACATGATTCCGAATCTACGGTCAAACACATGTTGAAACTTCAATCTAAACTTCACCCAAATCTGGTTTCGTTAGTAGTGTGCCGTGAGGCACCAATAAAGCAGCCAGACATACAGAAACTGAAAATAACAAACTAAAACACCTGCAGCCGTAAAGGAGAGTAAGAGAACTTACAGTCTTCGACATCTTTCAACTGATAGTAGTGAGGAGCTATTTCTACAAGCCAGTCTGGTTTAAGTTCAGTAACCTGCCAGGACAATCCCCAATTAAAATCTCTGTGAATCATTACAGCTAGAGTAACAATAAAACTGATAAGAAACAAAAGAAGAAAAAGATGGACCACCTGCCGCATGTACTCCTTAGTTGTCAGGACCAGCTCATGGTAAACAACCCATCTGGGCAACACCTACAATGTGCAAGCGCAATGATTTTCATGAAGTTGCTAATATCATCAAGGTCACATTTCATTTCTTGTCAACATAAATATACAAAGCAAAACTCTTTCTCAAAAAAAGAAATATACAAAGCAAAATAAAATATGAGCAAGGATTTGAAAGCACAGAAGGATTGAAATGGGAGGCCCGGGGAAGATAAGACCTCATTGGCTGGTTGATACGGTCAAACAACATCAATAACATAACCTTCTTCGTAGGGGGTGGAAGTAGAATCCACTCATGGAGATGGGAGGGGGTAAGATATGCATTGCTTTCACTAGATGCACTATATCACAAGCTGTTGGTGAGGGAAAAATTTGAGTTCTCTATACTTACTAGAATTGATGTCAGGGAAGCTATTTTACTTGTCAACGAAGGAGGCAAATGGTCTTTAAGAAAAATGCATGTCAGTGTAAGTGGTCACATGAACATATAGACCCCCTAAAATTGTTTGTGGTGTGAGATTTTGAGATAAAGCAGCAATGTGTGATGAAGGGTACAACAAAAGAGGCACTCTCCAGCTGAAAATTTTAAAGGAGGAAGACAACTTTAAGAGCCTGGAATGTTGCCCCACTAGCACCATGTAGGTTTTGTGTGTGTGTGTGGTGGTGGTGGTGGTGGGTGGTGGGTGGGGGTGGGGGGGATAGTAGAGCTTTCGACAGGATAGAGTACAAAGTAGTGTTACTATCCTCAAAAAAAAGGATAGAGTACAAAGTATGTACATTTGATCCCGGTTCTTGGTGCACTCATGATATCCCAATTAGTCGAGATAACTCGATGTTATCGTAGAGGATCATATTACGTTGTAGATTCTTTGCCTTTTGGTATATGCTAGTGTATAGGTGCTTTTCCATTATTAATAATAGAACTATTTACCTCATCAAAAGAGAACTGGAAGAATTGAAATGGGAGGGATGGGGCAGATAAGATCTCATTAATCGGTTGAGTAATAAATCGTAGTTATTCAAACAACTTAGAACTATCAAATTTCAGGGATGATCATCCGAAGACTAGTCAATCCTTGGAAGGAAACCATGAATGTGCCACCAGATAAGCTCAATAGGTGGTTGATCTACAATCACCAACTTTAAATTGTGTTAGCATCTCAACTGTTAAGTTGCCAACAAGATAACCATATCTTGGGTCAAGTAAAGTGATGAAGCCAAAAAAATAATCATAAGATGATAACTTGTGCACTCAAAATGTCCTTTATTATATCAAAAACAGCAAGATAGTTTGTTGTCTCTGCCAGGAAATTTAGAGCATCTAGTAACTTGCAGCATCTTCTTTTTCTATTTATTTTTCCATTTTCTTAGTAAACAAAATCCTTTACCTGTGCTAAACCTGAGCTGGGGTGAACATTAACTGTCTGGGGGTGTTTAATAGTTCGATAAGATCCATTCTTTTGTAGTTTTGCAGAGTGGGGGAAAAATCCTGATGTTATAGCCTTCTTTATAGCTTCATAGTCATTATCATTTGAAGTCAATTCAATTTCCACCCTTTCCAGCAGGCCTTCCAATTGATCTCGGATGTCCCTTGCTCTCTTCATGCTTCTGACCTGCAAAGTTAAAAAAACAGTTTCATTAAGCATTATAGGTAGTAGATGAATCAACTTCAGTCATACTTCAAAGCTAAAATCTCTCCCCGCAAACCCCTTTTGTATAGTCAGGAACAGTTCCTTCCAGAAGTATTGTCTATGATACAACAATAACTACGCCCACGTCCCAAGAAAGTCGGAGTTAGCTATATGAATCCTCATTGTCTATGTCTCTCCATTTAAGCCTGTCTCAATGCAAAGAAGAGGCTATCTAAACGTAGAGCAAGAATTTGAAAATGATCTGCATGTGTTTTACTCAGCCATTAGATGCCTTTTTTCTAACAAGAAAAAGAAAAGACTATCTCAGCATAAAGACAGAGCTTCATACAAACCTGGATATAATTTTCATAGCACCACTGAGTTGAAAAGTTTGTTTCCCTCCAGGAACTGTAAACCTGGAAAACAACAATAGATGAAGAAGATCACCTTTTTAACATGCACCCAAGCAGCACCTCTGTATTTCCTTTTGTTCATTAAAGGTGGCAAGCTAAATTTTCAAATAACTAAATAATGATAGTGTATTCTCATGACATAGCAATTATTTACTATTCCGACAAAGACAGTATTTTCCTTAACATCCAACAGATATACCCTCCCCATACACCAAATGGTAGCACTTATTTTCACCTGATCATATAAAATATTTCTTTATTCTGGTTTACCTTTCAACTCAAAAGATTTGTCATGCCTACCTCCAACCCATAAACTTCCTTTTGGATGCAAGTCTGCCATATGCACTTGTTTCTACTTGGTCTATATGTGGATGTACTTCAAAGACAGGATTGATCATTGATCAAGGAAAGATAAAAATGAGAAGCAGACATGCAAAACACATTATCATGCGGCTAGAAAAACCTATACTGACCAGGAATATGATGTGCCAGAACAAGGTTGTTATCATTAAGAACCTAACCTTTAGCAGCGCGATATGATCCCCCACATTTCCCACATGAAAATTCATCCGTGCATTATCTGCATGGACTTGTTTGTCCTTCGGACGATAAAAGATTGAATTCCCCACAGAAAGCATGGCAGCAATACTTATTATTTCATCAGAGCACTTGTACTTGTCAGAAGCAACAATCATCTTGGACAGCATGGGATCTAGAGGAAACTCCGCCATTCTTCTACCAACTTTAGTCAACTCGCCAAGCTTGTTAAGTGCACTAAGGGCAAAAAGCAACTCCAGTGCTTTGAGTAGAGCTTCTGCTGGTGGGGGATCCATAAAGTCAAAATTCAGCAAGTCATGAATCCCAAGGCTCTTGAGAGAGAGCACCACATTTGCAAGGTTGGTCCTTTGTATTTCTGGAACCGTGTTATCTTCCAAATCATTCATGTAATTATATGCAGTGTATAAACGAAAGCATTTTCCAGGACCTGTTCTTCCAGATCGACCAGCACGTTGGTTCGCAGATGCCTTTGATATAGGAGCGACCAATAATGACTCCATTCCCGTCCGAGGGTTGTAAGACTTCATCTTAGAAAAACCCGGATCAATAACATACTTAATCCCATCAATTGTCAATGATGTTTCGGCAATATTTGTAGCCAGGACAACCTTACGAGCACCTTCAGGAGTGGGCTCAAATATCTTGGCTTGTAATTCTGTTGGCAAATTTGCATATATTGGGCAAATTATCAGCTCAGCAATTTTTGTCCCCAGGCCTTTTATCCGGTGCTTAATGATCTCCTCTGCTGTTTCAATCTCCTCCTGCCCAGTCAAAAAGATTAATATGTCACCATCACCCGGGGGTTGAGTTACATGGATCTGAAGAGCAGTGACTACTGCAGCGTCCAAGTAATCGGCCTCTGGAGCTTTCGTATAGTGTATCTCAACTGGAAACCGCCTTCCAGGAATTTTAAAAATTGGAGCACAGTCAAAATAATCACTGAACTTCTCTGCATCCAGAGTAGCACTTGATATTAGCAACTTCAGATCAGGCCGAAATCGAGAAATATCCTGTTATAAAGGAAGTAGATTGTTAGCAACAGGAGGACCATGGGATGCAGTTTCACACCACATTATGTGTTGCAATTGAAGGCCCAAGAGACTAATGCAAATTTGTACACTCCATCCTAGTTCACTAATCCGTAGAACCCACCGGCCACCATAAAAAATGAGAAAGAAAAAGTATAAAATTATTAATCATTTGTTTGACTAGGGAAGGAAATATAAGAGAGAACAGTTTATGATGCCTGTTTCCTATGAGAATGTTGAGAAAAAAAATCCCTTTTCCTTTCCTGGAGCATCTAAGTGAGAATATTGGGGAGCCCCATGGAAAAGCCTTTCTACAAAGAGACTTTTTAATTAAATTTCCTCCACGTTTCTTTTCCTGAAACGTAGAGAAATTAGGACGAATTCAATACGCAAGCTACTTTGACAAACAAACAAGGAAAGAGTTAGCAATTTTGGTTGCTTCCCAGTTTGTAAACAAAGAGTAACTCCCAATCATATAAAGAGTTAGCCATCCTATTAATCTAAAGGCTACAAATTCAAAAAAGATTTAAAAACTAAACTAGGGAAAACTTACCTTAACCAAGCCAAACAAAATGTCCGTTGAAAGTGTTCTTTCATGTGCCTCGTCGACCATAATGACACTGAAAAGCCAGGCACTTGTTTAGAGAGATCAAAAGGTTTGAGAGTTAGGTAAGGACAAGATCATTTAGAACAGCACAAACCTATAACTTGCTAGATCAGGCTCACCAAGGAATTCTCGTAACAGCATCCCGTCGGTCATATATTTCAGAATCGTTTTCTCAGAGGTGCAGTCTTCAAACCGAATAGAGTAGCCAACCTGAATGTAATGGATTAAATCATTACATATCGGTCACCTGAAGTAAGGATTGACAAAAAATATCTCCAAGTTCTAAGGTACAAATATCATTTGCGCAAGACAGCTTTTATATATTGGTACAGAAGGGTGAATATACCATCTCTAACTAATAAAAGAACAAACATATCATCTAAAGCATACCTCATGGCCAAGTTTGACTCCCATTTCTTGAGAAACACGTGCAGCCACACTCATTGCAGCAACTCGACGAGGTTGAGTACATCCAATCTATGAGAAGCAACTATTAGTTTCAGAGACTATAGACAATATATCTGATCCCATTTCTACATCGCTAAGAACAGGCGTTTGATGGCTTCAACATAAAGGAGATAACATTGCCTAGAAAATAAGATCACTACCAAAAAAATCACAACAAACTTATGGCTCAAGTTCAAAATCTGTTAAGTTATTAAAAATATAAAGAAATTGGCAGAGGACCTAGCTGTCGAACATTACAAGATTACAGGAAGAAAAGTCCCTAGGACCCATCGGTTCATCTCCTGAGGAACATGACTCTGGGATAGACAGATATTCTGCCTTCCATATTCCCCTTCTTGGGGTTCCTCGCTTGCTGCAAGGGTAATAGGGGAAGCCTGTCTAGGAGGTTCATTCTACCACACCTTTAGTTAGGGCAGAGACAATTATCCTTCCATGTTATAGCCACTGAACATGAAAGAGACACGGAAGTAACAGGCAACAAATCCCCAAAAGTAAGATGAGCTAAAACATCTCGAAAGGTAGAAAACACAAACATTTAAAGTGACAATCAAACAGATTTTACAAGCCATGACCATGGAAAAGTCCTCACAGAATCAACAGAAGTTAAAATAAATAATGCAGGATACTTGAAAAAAACTCCTCATACTACAAAGGTGAAGGCCTTGATTAAGAAACTCTTCCCGTAAACTTACCAATACAGTGGCAGGCAATCCAAATTATACACAAGATACATGACTGCCCTTAATAATTCATAAAGTTGAAACATTTCAAACATCTTTGACCAGAGCAGAAAGCCAAACAACAAAAGCCAGAATAATTGAGAAGTCCTCAACATTAGCATAAATAGAGTCAAGGAGGTTTTCTCAACAAGAAAAAAGACAGGTAAGGAGACCAATTGTAACAAAATTTTCGTTTGAAATGAGATTGACAACTCTTTGCTAGCTCCAATCATGTTCCTCCTCCTAGGAAGCATATAAGAGCTTTCTGCAGGAAACGTTTATGTACTCGTGGCAGTCTGGAGAGAGAAATGATAGACTAATTGGTGGGATTTTTGGACTTCTTCCTTGATCTTTTTGGAGTAGAATGGACAATGAAACAGACATCAAGGATGCTATATATATAGCGGCTAGGAATAAAGAGTTAGGAAGCATATATAAGCTCTCTGGAGAACACCTTTCTGATTACTCTGCACAGTCCAGAGAGAGACAACAAAGGGAAGCCCGGTGCAGTAGTGCACAAATCATCCGGTTTAGAAGAGAGATAAAGGATGATTGGAATTGAATACAAAAGCAATACACTATGTCAATTTTAGGTTCTTATTGATTAAAGCTTCATTGGGGGTAAATTAATAAGTGTAGATGATTTTACCTAAGTGGTGGACTTCTTGGACTCCTAGAACTAAAAGGATAAGTCCTCTGAACTTTTGTAGCATCAGCACTTTCTTGGTGCTTATGCGAATGATCGATACATACTTATCAAATAGAAGCTGTAAGGTAGCATATCCTCCCTCCACTAATTATGTGACATTCTCTTTTAGTTCCAACCACATCCCTTTGTATGCTAGCAAATGCCATATCAGAAAAGTCTCTGCCTCTAAAAAAGAAAACATCAACTTCAATTTTGGAGGGTGCGGTATATACTCTACTCTATATAAGAGAGATCCATACCTTCCCACGTTTGGTATATCCCGCCTCATGCAGATACTGTGGTATCTGGGTGGTCTTCCCGGAGCCCGTTTCTCCGACAATAACAAGAACCTGCAACCAGCACCCAATTTTTATAAAACGTAAACACAGTAAACTAAGTGGAAAGGGCATTATAACTAGCCTCAGACCCACAAAGAAAAGTATAAACATATGCAAGGAACCGATCAACCTAACCTGATGATCATTAACAGCTTGGAGCAAATCATCCCTGTAGGGATACATTGGTAGGGTCTTCCTATCCTCCTAAAATGTATCCATGAAAGACGATTAGTATAAATGAAATTCAACAAATCAAACATAAAAATGGAAGGTACAACCCGTGGTCTATTTAGAAAAATTGGTCTCGATCAAAACTAAGAGGTCATGATAACTTGCAAAAGCGAATGATTCTAACAGATGAGGCAGAACTTTATAGATGCAGGCCTTCGTATTCAATTTCCATCCACCGAATTCTACAAAGAGAATCACCCATTTTGGCAATATAAATTTAAATTTCTAACTCAATATGATCAATGTAAATCCCTCAGTAAACTCGCACCTTGCAAAGCACGAAAAAAAAACTAGGTGAAACACTCAAAAGGGCTATACATATAATCTACACACATGCACATACATAGAGTAGATTCGTGCTTTTTCTTCCAAAAGTATAATTATAACTTAATTACAGAACCTCATTTTTAGTGGGTGAGTAGCAGGGGAGATGATACTGTCCAATGTCCATGATATACTTTTTTTATGAGGATAGTCCATGATATATTATATGAAAGAAGAACACACAAAGCATAAATTTCATGATCACTTGATTTAACACAGATATGCATTGCTAGTTTGAAGCCCAAAGCACAACCCATCATAGTAAAAGGAAAAGAAAGACCCTGCAAGACCTTTACAATAAGCCAAAGAGATTAGAAAACGGTTTAAGCGGGAAGGAAAGGAGAGACCAGCATTAGTCACTGTAGTATGCTGATGTTAGGCCTAAATGTCCCTTTTTAGTTAGACTTGACGCCCCTGTGTCTTCCATTTTATCCATATCTACACTTCCACCCCTCTTCTTCAACCACATTTTGATTTATAAAGCAGTGATACCGATGTTGTACTTATATATTCGATATAATACAAACGAAATTCAATGTTAGCAGTCTCATGCATATGAGGAAACTATAAAACTAAGTAGTGGAAAACCATAGAATCAATAGTGCTGATTTTATTGCACAGCATGATGCTGATAAATCAATACCTGGAGTTTTTCAAACGCTGACTTAGCCATAGTTTTCTCTATTGAATCAGTGGAAGGCTCTTGGTCAACCTGAACACAAACCAAAGATAAATCTTAAAACAATGATCAAGAAATTATCAAGAGAAGATTTAGCATAACAACACGTCAACAGGGTTGAATAAGCAGGCATACATTAACACCATCCATTACGGCTGCCTTTATGAACTCAATTTGGTCTTCAAACACAAATCTGCGCCAAAGTAGCTTTTAGGTCTTAAATAATAAGATTTAGGTATGAAACATCTTATCCTCAGATCCTCATTCCTAGATACAGGAAAATACACTATCTGTAAAGCACAGAAGCAAATTTTCCATACCGTCCTATATGCATGTACATTGTACGCATACATGGAAAAGGAGGGAGAGAGAGAGAGAGAAGCTAGAACTTACTGGTAGTCATCAGATCTTGACTTCCTATCTTTTGACCCAAATTTAAGGTTCGCCTTCCCTATGTTGTGATGAAGATTCCAAATTCAGAGACTCGAAAATTCTGAGTTCATAAAAACTTCAACGAAGGTGAATTAGCGGTTACCAATCTGATGTTCCTCCCATGCCTCTTGTTCAGCAAAAGGATTCATCTTTTCAGCAGCACCTGGATCCCTGGAAATGTCAAAACAAAATAGAAGACCATATAAACTTCTCAAGTAATAAAAATTGACTCTCTAAAACCAAAACACACTTTTGCACAACTCTATGCTAGAGCAACTGTTACAACTATCTTTGTCAATATAACTAACCTGTATCGCTGCGAAGCCACCGAAAACCTCTTTTCCTGATTTACACCACCTTCAAGATCATAAGCATCAGGTATCCTATACTGTATTTAAAACAAGCAACCATAAGGGATCTTCATATGAGAACTGACAGAAACTCAAAAAAAAGGGACAGGAGTTCAAATTCCGTCTCTCAGAATCAACTTATTTTATATCCCCTATTTCTAATATTTACAAATGGTTCACATATTTTTCAGATTGGTGGCACTAGTAACAAAGCATCAAACTCACCTCGACATGATTAGGGACATAGCTACCTTTTGTAAAGGGGGTTCAAATGAATCCCTTAACCGAAAAATTTACCCAATGCAATAAGGTTAAAACAGTTCTTTTATGTATATACTAAGTTGTTTAATCCCCTTGACATAGGTTCATATCTAAAATGTGACAATTTTGGACTTTTTTTAATCCCCTTAATCAAATTCCTCTCTGCCACAAGCTATGATTTAGACTTATCTTATGAATTATTTGGTACAGTAAACATTGGATACGAAAATAAACCACGTATAAATAATAATATAGGGCTTCCAATAGTTCATAAAATTCAAATTACAGTGCACACACACACACACACACCCCACACACACAAAAAAAAAAAAAAAAAAATCATATAATATATTCGGAGAAGGAAAGAGTGAAAACAACATTTGAGGTTTTCTTTTCTGATTCTTGATACTTTTAAGGAGGCCTTCGAGAAAAGGTGAAATCATTCGTTATTTTAACTATGAAAGGAACATATAATTTAGACAACAAATCCAGAAGTTAAGCCTTTTCATCGAATTTCTGAATTTAACTGCACTCAAGCTTTAAGCGAGGTATTTTTCATGAAGTAACAAATTTTATTTACAAAGGGCGACAAAAATCTGAATACAAGTACACTAAAACAGTAAAAGCAGAAAACAATAAAAAAAGATATAATTTCCTAAAAATGACATTGAATTATCTATACATATAAGAACCTCTTGGGTGCATCAAAAAGCAACAAGGAATGGATAAAAGGTTATTCCTCAAGTTTACAAAATTATTATCAAGCCTTAAGAGAATATATAAGGAAACAATATTGTTATGGGATTAAAAAAAGTCTTTCATAAAGGAAGATTAGCGCAAGGAAAGCTCAGCCTTTAGGTAGAAGTACCCAGATGTAGCCTTTATTGGATCAAAGCACTAAATAACTCATATAGGAAACAATAGACAAAGAGACAGTGATATCTAGACCTCCTTTTTCTTTTTTACTTTTTTGTATGTATGTTGTGGGGGAGGGAAAGCAACGGAATACTAGAGAGTATGACAAGCAATAAATCAAAGCAATAAATGACAGAGACAAAAAAATAACGAATGTAATGAAACATGTTCTTGGAAGCGATAAAATATTCAGAATATTAATTACCTCGTCCATGTCACCGGTATCTTCTGATCGCTTCTTAACAAGTTCATATATTTCCTTCTTATATCTGCAAATATACAGGTCCTGAGTACACAACGGCATGCATATACAAAGCAATCCCACATTCAACCACAGCCTATTATAAAGAATGGACACCCCCCACACACACACACACAAAAAAAAAAAAAAAAAAAAGGAAATGCAGAAAGGCACTAACTCTACGTTCACAAGAATTCAGTAAGTAATCATCAGAATCTTCATATGATAACGGAACGATGAAATTTTATCACTCTGAATGATCACCATAATTTGTATTTCATAACCAAACAGAAAACTGATGAAAAACACTAGATGATTTCATGTTAACTAGAATTAGGACTTCCACTGAAGCAGGAAAGATAAGCATGTATACCCATCCATATATAAGCTCCTAGAAGAGAATGACAAACACGAGGCACTTTAGGATTCACTTTAGGATTCAATACCAAAACAGTAGAGGCTCTTCACAGCATGCAATCTCTAAGTAGCGACAAACAAGGCTTGAAATATACAAGTGCCACGGAGTGAATTCACTATATAATCAATTGCGAGAAGAAATCAGTAAAAATAAAATCTCAAATTAAGAATAATTCCGAAATGAGCATCAAAACAAGGGGAAAAGTTTATTTCCTTGCCTTAGCTCACGTTCCTCTGCTTCTGTCAGCTTCACTCCCTCAAACAAGTATTGTTCATCTTCTAAATCGTCTCTGGAATACCACACATATGGTTAGACACTGACCAGTAACCAGAATGAAATATTTTTAGATTATATCACATAGAACAATGTAAATTACTTCCATATAATAAGTGAAGGTGTGAGCTATAATGTACAGTCATGTAAATACCGGAGTTCCTCTAGCTTCTTCTGCTCCCTTTTCTTCAAGTATTCTCGTCTTGAAACTTTCCTGGATCAAATAATGTGTGAGAGTTATTCAATCAATAACATAATATCAGTCTATTTTCAACAAGACCTTGTTATGCATTAACACCAAGTGCTTCTCAATTATATACCTAACCGACCCTAGAATTGATGAATAGGAAAATAGTTCTCTAGTACAAACGCAAAGATGTGTCTTTTTCTGTCCATAGTACTACCTCTCCTCTCAACTCTGACATGCAAGAACTTAAAGAGGAGATGGGATTGTCATGAACAGGTGTTGTCAGGCACGTGTCACACTGAGGGCACAACCCCCCACAGGATGCATTGGAAATTCAATATGATCTCCCATATCTTGATGTTCAACTATTCATTGGTATTAAAAAGGACAGTAGAAGAAAATATCTTTTATTCTTTGTTTTTATGAAGAATAAAGGACAACGGATGAAACACCACGAGTTGGAGAGTACAGAAGATAAAAAGAAAGAAAGTTGCTTGAAGAGCAACGCCATCAAATCTTCTTTAACTTGTTTAGAATGAAAGAAGTATGAGATTATTCAGACAGACGCATTCCATATTTAAAAAAATTACTCTTCCATCAATACTTTTGATGCAAACTAAACAGTCAAGATATTTGACAAATGACTTTGGTTAACCGAGTTCTTAATCTGCACATACTTTTCAAATTGTCTGCAGATATGCCTGAATTGAAATTTAACTGATATACCACAGCAGATCTATCTATTGTTTGGTTTTTCTTTAAGAGTGAAATATTATTTTTTTGATAATGAAAGAATGGATCCGATTATAGAATCGGGGGATAAGAGTGAAATATTCAAATAACCAAAAAATTGACATCCAAGCTCTAAGCCAAGAAAGTCAAAAGGCTCCAATTAAAATCCGTTATTATCATATCTACCACCAAGCAAAATTATGTTTCCCCAAGATCAACAACATTGGAACTACAAGACCTATTTAATCTACCTCCCATTTCTTTCTTCTTTTCTTTTTTCTATGTTAACTACTCAAATACACCTCAATTACAAGTAAAAGAACCACAAAAGAAGAGGTATTCAAAGTTAAGGATGGATCTACGTGGTTACTAAAGCAAGAATTTTTTTGTAAGACACAAGATAATAATAGAATACTGAACCAGATTCTATGGTGATTAACCTTAAAGATCCAATGTCATCTTGCTCCAATGCATCAGCCCTCCTGATTGCTTCTTCTGTCATTTATTAATTATTAGTGTGTGAGCTCATTTGCATAAACTGTTCTTTCTACTGAAAAAAACAGGAAAAATAAACAAATAAATATACAGCAAGAATTGTAACTACAGTAAGGTACCTTCCTCCTTCCTTGTTAATTTTGGCTCTGCCAACTGTTATTGAAGACAAAATACCGCATTATAACAAAGACGAAAAGTTAATGTTGGCATACAAGAAACAAGTCTGACCTTCATTAATAGACACAAACGAAATCATATCAGGTGATTTGAACAAGAAGTTTAGTAAATATGTTAAAGCAGAAACACAAAAATGGGTGTAATATTCCAACTAAACCAATCACAAATGGTGTATAATAGTAAAATAACACAGAAAATACGGCTGCATACGTGCCTCCATTTTACCGCTTTAAAAATGAAAAGTCCAACTAATCAAGAAAGGCCTTCAAAGAATTAGCGATATCAACGCAAAAACAATCAAAGCTTCTTCCTTTTATTTTTTTAGAGATGAATTGTTTACTAAGGCTAGTACCAAGAAGGTACCGCAAAGATGCAAAAGAAAACACAATCAAAGCATGTGATGATCAGACTGGCAACCTATTAGAAGATGATGAATAAGACAGCAAATAAAACACAGAAATACCTAGTAGTGAATATATGCCACAGTTTTACACTTCTACAATTAAAAGAAACAAAGGCGTTCAAATAAAAAAACTTTTATCTACCATTGCATTGCTGGCTTCAGATTCTAAACTCCACCATTGTGAGCTTGCTCACATCGCCAGTCCCAAGCCCGGGAAAAGGACAAGGGTTGTGGTAGGCTGTTAAGAGTAAAACTGGTCAAACTAGTCAATGCATGATGAATCCTCACATAGGTTGGCCTGAGATGAATTAAATTGGGGAACATGGCCAGTGAGGGTTCATACAGCTGATCCAAATTTGTTAGCATTGAGGCATAGTTGTTGTTTCATGTGTGTTTGTTGTTGCTGGTTTAAGATGCTTAAAAATAGTCAAATCCACAAGACAACCCCACTTTATTTGTAATTGTAAGGGACCAATCTCTAAATGTCGAGAGTGCATCCGCGCTTCAATTTTACAACTCAAAAAGGGTCAAGAACAAATAGATTTATCTACCAATTACTTGAACATTCATCTCCACCGAAAAAAAACTGACAGCGACAAATCATAGAAGCACCGCCTGGTATCTAAGCACACAGAGGTTCAAACAAAGTTAAGATTGCTCACCTTTCTAGTCCCGGCAGCATCTCGCTCTCTGATATGTCGTTCTAACTCCTCCCTCTCTCTTTGGTCCCGAAGTATTTCTTCTTCCGACTGCAACCGAAAAACATGCAGTTGACGTCAAGTGGATCGGGATTTCTGAGTATAGAGAAAGGTGAACAAGCAAGAAAGTCAAAACAATACACCATATGTTGTACCTCAGAGTTGTCACTGTCATCTTGGTCCTGGGAAGTTCGTCTCCGAACCCGTCTATCATCCTCCTCATCCTTAACTACCTGCACCATCATATTCAGTCAAAACAAAGCAACTTGTTAAAACAAGATTCAATATTACAGCAGCTTACCATCAGAAATAAAACTGAATTCTATCAAGAAGAAGAAGAGTATAAGCACTATGCCTCATCATCTTCGTCTCCATGGGTCTCAACCCTCTTCCTGAACTTCTTTATACGGGTATCCTCTTTCCTAGTCTGAGAAGGAACGGAATTACTTTCCACACCGACAATATTGTCATCTTCATCATCAGCCTCCAAAAGTGAGTACGTCTTTTGTTTCCTCGCCAACATGGCAGCCTCCCTCTCTTGTTGTAAATATACCTGGTGAACAAGAGGCACCAAGTGTCACGAGATAAAGCACAATGTTTTACCCAAAAGAATTCTCACTAGTCTGATCCTATGAAATAACTGAAATTGCAAGAGAAACTAACATTTGGCCCTGTCGTCTTGCGTTCAACTCTCTCAAAAATCTCTTGAGCAAAAACTCTTGTTTCACTAGAGGATGACATACCCATATCATCTACAAGCTTACTTGTTAGATTGGCAGCTGATGAAGCTTTCTTAGCTGCATGAAAATGATGTTATGAACACTGTTGCCACAACAATTGTTTATTAAAATGTAAGAAGAAACGTACCCAGATTAAGAACATAAGAGACAACTGTGGACTGTGAGTACCCCAGGAGAGACATCAATTTGTCTGAAACCCACATCCTCAATTCAGAACCCATTTTTTACTGCATTAAGCAACAAAATACACAACAATGGAAGTTAGATTTACTATATGCATCTTCGCATCAACATTGCTAGAGTTCCTATCTCTCATCATGGATCCTCGACATAACATACTGGAAAGAGTACTTTGATCTTAAATTGCACCCGTACAATTCCAAAGGTAATTTTGAGTTATTTCAATTGCTTTTGGCGTAAGTTTCTTTTCTAAGTTCTGCTATATCATCATAATTCAGACCTCTCTTATTTGGGTGACATATTCCTCATGAAAAATAAAATGATTTCTCATATATGTATAAAATGGGTCAACCCATTAGTCACCCAACCCATTTTTGACCTACAAATATGGATGGATTGGGCTGTGACCCATTTTTAACTCGCACAAACTCTACCCAACCACCCATTTCCAACCATACTTAGGTGCATTCCTTATCCGAATAAATCAACCTTTTCAGGTTGAAATACTACAGACAATATTTTGTGCATTAAAATTTCAATCAGAATGCCATAAATCATAAGTAGTGGTTCATTGTTTGTCATGAAAAAAGTCAGGAAAACACCAGTAAAGTGAGGCCAACAAATCAAGGACAGTCCTTCAAAAATATACTAATTGAGTGTAGAACACCACCACAGAAGACCCATAAGGTAGTTTAAACCGTATGTTTAAAAAATCAAAAATCTCAACAAGAGAAGAACTCGATAATAAATGTCAACTCCAATTTTCAAACCCCCTATTTCAAGGAGAGGGGAAACAAACTATTTTCCATCAGAGTTCACTGATAATAAGAGGCAGTAGAATCAAAAGCAAATTTGTTATTTACCATTTCAAGTGGACAAATCTCATAATTCAGAAGGTCTTTGCAAATAGCTAAACTATAGCCCCGCTGGATAACTAATCTGGATTAGTAGACAATAAAGACTATAAACTGCTACCTGATAAACCTAACATACTTACAAATTCATTAATACATTAACACTAAACACTGTAAGCTGGAAAATCAAAACCTCTGTCAACGCAATTTACATGTAAACACTATTGAATTGGCGGCACTGAAACCCATTATCTGATATAGCTAGAAGATTTGGTCAATTACTTAAATAATATAAGTTTCTTATGAAGAATTGAACATCATAGTACGATGATAAACATTCATCTTTCGTTTTCTTGATTTTTCTTGAAGTAGATATTCAGGAAGGAAGAGATTGAACTAATTGAACCGTGTTGAGTTCACTATAACATTGTAAAGCCATCACACATGTAAAACAAATCAAGAAGTTATCTCGTAAAATAACATACAAGAAACAAGTGAACTAGGGTTTTGTCTATTGCAAGATGGGAAAGGGAAATATAACTCTAGCGACATAGAAGGACTGGGAAATTACCAATAAATTGCCAGAAATTCACCGGAGATTAGAAATCAAGTTCAACGGAAGAGTCGAAAAATCCGGCGACGTTTGAAATTGGCGGGCCAACGGAATCTCTGCTCCGTCAAGGAACCGGTAGAAGGGTTTTGGCTTGTAAATTTTGAAACTCCGAATGGAGCTTGCTCGCCCAAAAACTGTGTGATTTACTTTCTATGCGAAAAAAAACTAAACGAAAATAATTATTTATGCTTTGGGCAGATTAATGATCCTTTATCCTTTGAGCAATTTAATTTGTCGAATGCAAATATTATTAAGCGGCATTTTAGTCACTTAAATATTTAAAAAGATTTTTAATAATTTATATATTTAAAAATTACGTAAAAAAATATTATAAATCACAATAATGAATAATATAAAATTTATATGGCCAAATAAAAATTTGATTGACATCCAAATTTATCTATGCGAGACAAATGAAGTAACATGTGTTATTTAAAATAACTAAGAAGTATTGTAAATAACAAAAATTAACAATTTAAAAGGCGTAAAAAGAATTGATTGACTCTTGTCTATAGTATCACGTAAATTGAGATAGAAGGAGTGACATATCTCATTTGAAAATGACATAAAAAGTATTATAGATCGTAACATTGACTACTAAAAGCTTTTAAATGACATAAAAAAGTTTGGTTGAATCTCATAGGTACCACATAAATTGAGACAGAAAAAAATACATATTTTTATTAAATATCAAGAAGAGTAATTACATTTGCTAGAAATCAAAGATACTGATTTTTGACGAAGTTTAAATCAAAGTCGCTGATAAATATAAAAAAATATTGAAAGGATAAGTTTTGAATCTGCCTTAAATATGAAGAACTAATTATGTTATTTTCTCTATATTTTTAAAAAGTTTCTTCTTTTTTTTTGAAATTACCTCCATGGCAAATAAGATAAGAAAGTTGAGACTGATATCATTTAAATATGTGAAGAGATGGTGTGTGAATACATATGCATGGATACACCAAAAAAAAATGTGAGACGCTCGACATGTTATGAGAGCGGGGTGGGACAAAGAAGAACTACGAAGGTGATTAGACAAGATAAAATACATCTTCAACTTATTAATACATGACCTAAGATATGAAGGTATGTAGATTGAGGATTAAAGTAAAAGGGTAATAGGTTATGAGTTTTTTGTATTTTTATGTGAGAGAGAAACGGACTAGATTTTTCTCATTTGATCTCCTAATTAGTTTGTATTTTATTATTCCTTTTTTTTGTTAATCTTGTATTGTTGTTCGTTACTTGTATTTTGATTACACTTGTTTCGAGTCGAGAGTTCATTTAAAATAATTTATTTATTGCATAAAAATTATGGATATAGATAATGTTTGAGTACATCTTACCAGAGGCGTATTTAAAAGGGGGGAGGGTCATCGGATTCACGTGAACTCATAATCCCCTTTCGAGATCATATATGTCAGTGTTATATTTTTTTTAAAAAAAAATTGAAATATAGATGTGTGAACCCACACTCGAATAGTATCATATAATGCGATGATGACTACGTGCACCTCTTTACATGAGGTTAGAAATTTAAATTTTTAATTTATCTTATTTTATTTTTCTTTCTACGTGAACATTAGAAATTTAGAAATTTGAACCTATAATACTAAAATTTTAATGATTTAAAAACCTAAATGTCAAAACGATCAAACTTATATTTTAGATCCACCTTTTTGTAATAGTGCACTCAGCGTCTTGAAATTCTAGATACGCCTCTGCATCTTACCAATTTCACATCACTCACTTTGTTATCTTATTGTTATTTTGGGGAGTAGCAGTCTATGTATGTTATACCCATAAAATTACGTTATGCATTATCAACAATCATAGAGACTTCTACTACATGGAAAAACTTTTATCATTTCTGAAAGTCTGTAAACATTCAAAAATAAAGTGATTAGAAGCATTTCGTGAAAACTTTGCCACTAACATTTTTACAACAGAAAAAGATGTACCAATAACTTACAAAGCTATTCTATGCTCTTTGTAGTAACCATCAAGCACACTTGATAAGAGCTGTTGAAGCAGCAACTCAAGGTATGTTAGTACATATTATTGTTGTAAAACGACAACTACATATTGTCCTTGTACAGCATGAGAAAAGTGAAATCAAACGGTTACCTCTAACAATATAAACCATCTCAAGACTTCCTGTGATATCTTTAGAAGGCAAATCTTGTGCTTTCGCGACTCTTACAAACAAGGAATTGCATAGGCTCACCTTGGTAATATGTGCTGGATGTTCTCTTTCAATGAATTCTATTTGGCACGGGTTGTCTCTTGAGATTGAGAAACAGAAGAGGCTTAGAGAAAAGATTGAAATCGCAGTGACCTGAAATCACAACAGCTGAGAAGATGGGAGCAGTGAGCAGTCTCTGGAACTCTTTTACCATGGAAATATAGAGTTCTTGCTTTCAAGAAAATTCATACTGAGAGTCGGTTATTGCCCTTATTTGAATTGTTAATTAATAGTCTTTTTACACTGAAGCTTCTTTTAAATTGTGACAGACAAGAAGGTAGATGGTGTGGCAAGAAAGGGATTGCAGTTTTTTGCTTAATGACAGCAAAAAAAGATGAGAAAACAGAGCCAAGACATAACAACTTCCGTCTGAATATGCTCTACGGACTTCTCCTATAGTTATAACAAGTTGTATTTTCAGGCACTAAGCACGCCAACTCTCCACCTGAATCCCACAAATAATATTCTCTCTGCCAAGTCACTCACTGAGTTCACAACAGGTCTCATCAACTTTTCTCAGTTTCTTATGGCGAAGAAGTTGAGAATCAAGGATTTACTTTAACCTACAGCTAGATCTGTTGGGGAAGGAATACATGAAAGTTCTTGCAAGGTCGAAATCGGTCACTGGGATGGGTTGGATAAGTTCAAAGGATATATAATAAAATATATATATCAAGAAGAGGATTCAGAGGTGATACATTCAAAGGAAACATCTTTAGACAGTCTCTTCAATCATCACACGCATCTACGTCATATTAGAACTTCAAGCAGTTGAAGAATTAGGTTCAAACACCCTCTTTCTTTTCTATAGACAGGTAGAGGATGGTAACACCGCCTACTTCTGACTTTCAGTTTTATATAAATTGTATAATGGTGACTACATCTCAATATCAGGTCGGGCAACTTCTTTCTCTTTAGTTCATTACAGGGAGGAAAAGAAGAAGAAGAAAGAAAAGTTCATCTATCCAGTCGAGGATCATTACATCTTGAACAATTTCCAGTAGCGGAAGTATAACAACTAATTGGATTATAATCATATGAAAATTAGAGAGGTACATCAACCAGTTTTGGAAGAAAATGACAGTAATTATTTAAAGTAAAAGCTTAAAAAGTAACCTAACAAACATAATAAATAAAGGATAAGTATTTATGACTCAATACGGAGTTGGTGTTACCCAAGTTGGAGGACAAAAAGGACTAAGGGAAACACCTTTGTAGTGCGGCTGGATGCTGCCATCGGCTAAGTTGAACACCCCCATGTCCAAGCCTCCTCCTTCTTCATAGGAGAGGTATGTTTCATAAAAATCGTCTGTAAAATAAATATGATTGGACTTGATTCCTGGACATCGAGAAGCTTGGACTGAAAGAGAAGCATTAGCACCTAGAAAAAAAGCTGCGTCCCCTAATTCCCTGGTTTCTGTCAATTTGACATTAGCTGAATCAAACTGGAAAACTCGAAAATCTGTCGTCCCATATGTTAAATCCTCCCAAATCACACGCTCTCTTATTTCTTCTTCTGGTTCTGGTTCTGGTTCTGGGATGATTGTTAATGGAATCCTGTCGCAATCATCTTGGACTAACCTAAGTTGAACACCATATCGCACAATTACAAATAATGATCCTAGTGATTCTAAAATGTATAAGTACTCTATAATATCTTCTTGAGCTTCATTTGGTATCTGAGCTAGAAAATGATATTTAGTGAGTTCAGGGTCAACAACATCAGCAACATCACAAACTAAAAGACGGCCAGCATAATCCACGATATAAATTTGGTCATTAAAAATAATCATATCAATTAAAGAATATTCTTCCCATTTAACTCTAGTCCATCTAATATCTCCAGGTCTCCAGAAACTGAGGAACCTCAGGTTTCCGTCAATGACCATGAGAAAATAGTCGGATGTGTGAGAAGGACTAGCTGACAAAACTGCCTTACCAATAAAGCAAGTCAGTGGGTCAATCTGGTGATTGTGGTAGTCTACTGTTGTATTTTGATGGGGCAATTCAATGTGAACACCAGAGAAGGGATGTAGCAGACTAATTTCACCCTCTTCTCCTACCGTGATAAGCCAACCCATAGACTCCAAACATCGTTTTCTGCTAGCTTTAGGGATTCTCTTGTTCAAAATCATGCCATTATAGAGGCTGAAGAATTTCCTAACCTCATTATCCTCTTCCTCCGCTAGCATCAACCAAGGAGCTCTACACAAGTCATTGTTAAAATTGTTCTTGGTGGCCACGGAATGCCAGGATTTGCAAACAGAGCCAAAATTTAGGTAGTCTTCAATCAGATTCAAACATTTACCTATCGAAACCAACAGATCAAGTGGAATTTCCGACCAATCGGGCATCTTTTGCGCCATCGGCAAATCTATCTCAACCGTTCCAATCACCGGCTCCAGCCGCCTGGTATAATAAACTAACAACAAATCCCTAGATTTCCTAAGCAAAAAAAAAGAACAAATCCCTAGAGTTGGTGAACCAATTGGAATCTTACTCTATTCATATTTTTAATATTATTTAATTTATAATTAAATTATTCAAAAGCAATAACCCCTCTTACACCCTATTCATATTATATCCTCTTGTTAGAATAAGATATAAATAAAAATTAATTATTAGATTAAATTAAATATAACAAAGATAAATCCTATGATTCTAGTTGCATAAAATTTAGAAATTTTAATTCGCTGAATATCAAATTGTACGCATATTATTCAAGTTTTTAAATTGTCTTTAATGTTTATAAAAAGTCATATATCAATTATATGATTCTTTTTTAAAACCCATACAATTATATATGATATTTTTAGTATTATGTAATTCTTTATCGTTGAATGATATTTTTATAAATTTATTAGTACAATTAATTTGTTTTTTTTTTTGTTAATGATAACGACAAACACTTCAAATAAAATAATTTGAAAGTTTTTTTTTTTTTTGTCCTTTTAAATATGTGTAGAAAAGAATTTTTTTCTTTCAAATAAGGTTTTTACCTTATTTATGTAATACTTTGTCTCATTTTATAGGTCATATTTTTACATCACACTTGCATTATAAATAAATGATGAATACTAATTAATAATTCTATCAAGGATATAATAGGTAAAATATGATAATTTATATATAAATTTTATAAAATAACAAATATTATGATATATTTATTTATAAAAAGGAATGAAATATAAAATGCCGAGTATTCCATGAATAAGGTAAAAACCTTATTTGAAGAAAAATATCTATATGTCATCTTTCATCTCCCTAATGATGTTTGTGGTGTTATTTCACATTTACTATTGCTATATATATATATATTTATTAGATTCAGGATAGCCAAATAATACGAAATGATAGCTGGTATATTAAAAAGAGAAACTTTTATATATAGCTATCATAATTAAATTAATTATTTTTTTTAGCTAAAGTTTTCATAATTACTGACCGTAGCTATATTCTTAAGTTCCTACAGTGGTGCTCGATATTTGGTTGTATAATTTTTTTTCCTTCAAAGTTTTATACAAAATTGAATTCAATTTTTTGAAAGCTAATAGTGGCAATCTCGGCTAGAAAACGGTATAAAATTCGTACTTCACGGAACGTTAGCTCGTTAGATTTTTTTACAAGTTATATCTCATACATACAAACCAATTGATTTCATCTTTGTACATCTGATCCAATCTTGGCGATAACTTATTTTTTTTGCATTGATTCATATTTTTTTATTTTCGTTCATGTAGATAAGGAACTTGAAAAAATAAAACAGTAGAACTGATTTGTATATGTAATTGTATAAATTCTACATTAATAATTGAAGTTTCATTCTAACAGGTGTTTGCAATTGTATTCTAATAGATCGAGAATTAACTAATTTTTATCCATGATTGTATAATTACTCGATTGAAAATTAGATTTTGATTGAAAAAATTGTTTTCAGTTGTATGTGAATTGATCGAGAGAGACGACTTGATATCTGCAATTTGAGTACGTAAATGTATAGTAGATTGTACAATTGAATTCGTCCGTAATTGTATAAATATATTCATCAATGATTGTTTATAGACTTGTATGTATTGTATATTGTTTATAGACTTGTATGTATTGTATATGTATAATCTTACATTATTTGTAGAATCGTATAAGTTAGTGTTTGTATGTGTATAATAAGACTTGATGGAATTAGTGTTTGTATCTGTATAATTGATTGTTGGGGGATAAATTATGTCAAAAAGTTATTTGTATAAGTTAACTAATTACTTTTATAGTTGTATAATTGACATAAATTTTGTTTGTGGACTTGCATAATTGATTATTGACTTGTATATTTTGTATAAGTATAATTTTACATTATTTATTTTGTCGTAAAATTATCTGTTTGATGTGTTTGTATATTTTTGAATTCATGTTTGTGTATGTATACATGAGTTATTTCTGTCTATACTGGAATGTCTTACATCTATATTTTGATAATACATTCCGAAAAATGGGATGCTGCAAACTGTTACATTGACTACGTTGTCGAAGGAATACCTTTAAGAGAAAATGCATTTACAAATATATAAATTTATACGAATAATAAACCTCAAGAGTAGATGTAAAAACAACAAAATATACATAGTAAATTCGAGCTTTAAAGATTTATACAAATAATATTATACAATTTGAAAAACAATTATACAATTATATTATTATACAACGTACAAAAGTACAAATTACCCAAACCAAATTCAAATACAAAGAAATATAGTAACATATAATTTATTTAAAAAACTAAAATGAGATTTCCTTTTACTTCATAAATATACAATTGAATTCTTATATACAAAATGAATTTGTATGAAAATATACAATATATTGTAGATTCGAACTTAAAAAATTTATACAAATAATTTTATACAAATTACCTCGACTGTTCACCTTCTTCATCTTTAGATACACAAATTTTAAAATCTTAAATCAAAAGAAATTCCAGTGATATACAAATACAAATATAAAAATGATGAAATAAAAAAAAATGTAAAAGGAAATTTAACTATAAACCAATTGCCTATAAATCTCGAATCACGATTGAATTCAGTTTTGATTGAGTAAAAAAAAGAGAAAATAAGGGAAAGTTACTGAAGAGAGATAACATACCCATTTGTATATAAGGAAAAGAATGTTATACGCGGCTATACAAATAAGGAGAATTAAAAAAGTAATTACCGAAATTAGATGGTTGCGAGTGATAATATAAACAAATATTAGCTATGTTAGATAGTTAAGTAGTATAAGTTTGCTTAGCTATTTAATTTTCCCTATTAAAAAATAGTAGAATCTGAATATAATTCTTTGCAACCTATTTAGCGTTTTTATTTTTTAATCAATTCTTTATTTTTTGGGCAATTAGAAATTGATTGAGCAGTTCCTATTTAGCTTTTTTATTTTTTATGATTTTTTTTTGGCAAATTAGAAATTCGATGAAGTCTTAAATATAGTGGAGGAATTCAATATATTAGTGATAGTTTTTAAAAAAAACTATAAGGCTATACACTTGTAAAGTGTTATTTAGAATTATAAAAATATCACACTTTAAAAGTGTAGTTATATGTATAAATAAGTATTACCAATTATACTATCATATGGCAACACTTATAAGTGTAGTCTATACCTCTAAATAGCACGCTTTAAAAGTGTTGCTAATGTAATCGTGGCAAAAAACTATAAACTAAGGCTACGTTTTAAAAGTGCACTCAAAAATATTTTAGGCAACACTTTACAAGTGTTATCCAGATTTAGTGTGACCTTATGCCTAAAATGGTGTAGTGGTCCTTTCTAAAGGGTTGTGCCTTTTCCAAAATATTGTGATCTTTCTGAAAGATTGTCTTATTTCCTAAGAGTTGTGACACTTACCGTTTGTTGGCTATAAATAAAGAGGTTGTCTCTCATTTTTCAGCAATGATTTCTTTCCTTCTTTTGCATACATTTCTTACAAAATAAAATCGAGTCCCAATCTAAAACGGTAAAAAAATTTGTCAAAACTTTCAAAAGGGCATATCAATTTTTTTTAAAACCAAAACGGCAAAATCGCTCAGGATGTAGCGATTTTGTCCGTGGAAAAAAACGAAATCGCTGCAAGTGTAGCGATTTTCAAAATTTTAAGAAAATATTATAATTCTTTTTAATAAGTCGCTGCTTGTGCAGCGACATGCATTAATTTTTTATTTTTTTATTTTATTTTATTTTGCTTTATTTAAAAAAAATAATTTAAAATCAATTCTTTTTTTTTTAATTTTTTAAAATCAAATCGTTGGCAGCGATTTTAATTATTTCTTTTTTAAAAAAATCAAATCGCTGCAAAGGCAGCGATTTACACTTTTTTTTTTTGAAAATTTGATTAAATCGCAGCAAAAAAAATTTAGACGATTTAATTAAATTTTCAAAAAGTAAATAAAAAATAAGTGTAAATCGCTGCAAAAGGCATATCAATTTTTTTTAAAATCAAAACGGTAAATTAATGCATGTCGCTGCACATGCACAAGCAGCGACTTATTAAAAAGAATTATAAAATTTTTTTAAAATTTTGAAAATCGCTCACTTGGAGCGACTTGTTTTTTTTTTTTTTAAAAAAAAACAAATTTAAGAAATCGCTGCTATAGCAGCGATTTCGTTTTTTTCCACGGACAAAATCGCTACATCCTGAGCGATTTTGCCGTTTTGGTTTTAAAAAAAATTGATATGCCCTTTTGGAATTTTTGACAATTTTTTTTACCATTTTAGCTCGGGACTCAAATAAAATCGATCAATCTTGTCTGTGTGTAATTCGTAGTTGTCATTTTGGGTTCGTTGAAATTATCAAAGTTTGAGGTACCGCTACTTCTTTAATAGTTAATCCATTTTATCTTAGAAAGAACTAATTTGCAACCTCAGGTACTTGAGGGGAATAAATTTTTTAAGGACACACAGTGGATTCTTTGGACTCAAATTATTTTTCGTATATTTCTTTTAATCTTTTTATTATTTCTGGTTTACTAATCTGAATACAAGAGATAACATATACTACCTTTGTAATGATGTTATCTCAATATTACCCGGTATGTTCAAAGTTACACCACTTATTATCTAATCACAATATATATTGAATGATTTTTAAAAATATCAAGTGTAAGAAAAATAAAAAAATTAGAAATATGTAAATATATATTACTTACCGTAGATTAAAAGTACATCTAACTTTTATTAGGCTTACTATGACATACTTATATGAAAATATCTGTTGAACATGTGAAAATTTAAAAGAATTAAGTTAGACTACTATTTGCGCAGTGCATGATATGTTTCCCACAACTATATCAAGTAAAGTTTATTAATTTTAATATTGAATTACTTCATTTTACCGTCATTCTATCGAAGTTTCACTATGTAACATTTATTTTCCCTTCAAATTTCAATGTTACACCTCCCTTCCTATTTTAATCTTTTTTAACCATCCTTGGAAACTATTAAAAAATAAATACAAATCAATTATGATTTGATTAATTTGTCCTTATTTATATTTATAATAATTAGCAACTCATTTATCTTTATAAAAAATTATTATTAATTAAAAAGACACATAAGAAAATGTATAAATTATGGTCACCTAGTAGAAGACCAAGAAAAGGCAAAAATGTGGAATATTTAGATCACCTAAAGTGTGTGACAACAACAAAAAAAAGGGAAATAGAATCGAAACCCCACCTCAAATCAAAAGCAAACGCGCTTTTCCGTTCAAAAGTCGTCGGGATTTTTTTTCTCTTCTCTCAACGGTTGTCGCCGTCAACGCCTTTGGTGTTCCTTCGGGGATATCCAATCTACAAAAAAAGGTCTCCGACGCCAAATTGGAGACCTTTTTCATCTTTTTTTGTCGATATCGCCAACTTCTCCGATAACTCTGAGAAGTTGGAGGAAAATCCATCAGTTTTAATTATCGATAATAATGGGGTGCAGCAGCAGCAAGACCGCTGATGCCGGCACAATTTCGCGATGGCGGTCCACTGGAATCGTTGCTTTACGCGACTCCAAATTGAAGGCATTTTCCTTTTTTTTTTCTTCGTGTTTCTGCAATAGTTTAATTTGATATCTAAATTATTTTAATTGCAATCTCACAATGTATATCTAATTATACTTTTTCCATGATCAATTATGTGTGATCATAAAACTATGAAGTATTGAGTTTTCTATAACACTAATTTTTAGGTAACTGTTAATCATGGAAAGAACTTCTCTATGTTGTTGTTGTTGTTCGCACATGACAGTAATACTTTTAAGTCTTTTAACTTCTTAACTCTTTTATCTAGTCAAATACCATAACATAAATGAACATTGCTAGGTATGGTAGACTTGACACGGAGCTTGGACTCTGTAGGCAGGAGTTTGTAGTTTATACACCAAGAGATGCTTTAAGTTAACTAGGATAGTGAAATATGATCAAGCATCTTTGAGGAGATTTTCCCATGCAAATCTTTTTGTTGTTTCTTGTTTGATTCTCAAGGTGGTTAAGTGAACAGATGCATTTTGTGGGAAATAGAGGCGGGATGGTAATTAACTACTCCCTCCTGCCCCCATTCGAAACAAATAATTGTCCGAGTGGTTACTTTTGCTTGCTTGTTTGTTTTGATGGATGAAACTATGATGAAATGCTAAAACAGTCAAATAAGGCAACATATTTAGTCCATTGATCTGAAACAGTTTAATAAGGCAACATATTTAGTCCATTGAAAAGGCCACATATTTGTGATTTCCTGACTAGCCTTTTTCTGAACAGACATTTCCTGATGAAGTTTTTGACCTGGAAAGATCTGTACGTACCCTCGACTTAACACACAATAAAATGGGTATTTTTCTCTAGCTTCTTGAGCTCCTAATCTGTCTTCTTATCTCTTCAGAGCTCCTTATCTTATTTTCTTTAAAAATGTTGTTTTCCTGGAAGCTAATTCTCACTCTTCTGTTGTGACAGTTGAAATTCCTATGGAGATCAACAAACTAACCAACTTACAACGTCTTGTAAGTACTGCATCCTACTCTTCCTCTTGTTTGTCTGATGTCTGTTAATGTATTAGGGCCTCATCAATTAGAAAAAAATGTTTTCTATTTGCAAAGAAAACTATACTGTTATTGGCATCAGATCAGATTATAAATGCTAGCTGTCGAGAAGGTATCAAACTCGTAACCTCGCAGCCAAAATGCATATAAAGCTAAAGAAAATGATTTAGGGAGCAGAATTGGGGCAAACAGTTATAGTGTTATTTGTTGCTGTTTATAGGAGAAAATTTACTAGGGTAGAAAAGGTTCATAAGGCAATGTCAACAGAAATAGAAGAAAAACAATTCTTCATTCTGTCATAAAGACTTCAATAAGTGGGATACCATTGATACTGATGTTGAACAAATACAATGGAAAAATGATCCTCCCTGAAAAGAAAACAACGTAATATGAGCTCTTGTAAAGAGCACAGAGAAGAAGAGAGCAGCAATATACCTGAAAATGTTGTAGAAACTGGAATAGTTGCATTAATACTATATAGTTATCTGTTTTTATTCTTGATTGGGACCTAAGGTTGGAAGAAAACTCTTGGTGATTACTTGATTAGCCACTCCTAATTCGTGCACCATAAATTTTGAAATATAAAGCATAGAAAATAGCTGTTATAAACGAGGGAGAACCACACCCTAATAGCTAACTATTAGGTTGGGAGAGCCCAAGGCTATAAATGTTCCACATCAGCATTTTGTAGTACTGATGTAGGACTTTGCAATGGACCATAATAATAACTCTTCTACTTGTCCTGTTACTTTTCTTGTTGAATAATTCTTTGTAGTTTTTCTAAGGACTTTTATCAGAGAATTTTCTTGGTTATTACTCATAATGATATCATTAGTTTTTTTACCTTATTAATGAACATATTTCTTAAGTTTATAATCTAATAGTAAGAGCAAAAAACTTGTATCTCTAATTATCTGTATTCAGATTTTAGCCGATAACATCATTGAGCGCCTTCCCATGAATCTGGGATTACTCCAGTCTTTGAAAGTGGCAACATTTGATGGGAATCGAATCTCAAACTTGCCTGATGAATGTAAGTCTATATATGTTAGATCACTCATGTTAAGTGGATTCCTTTTTTCTTATATGAGCCAGGCTCTCTGTTCTAACTACAAAAACTTCCTGTATTCAGTGGGGCAGTTGGTGAAACTTGAGCGTCTGTCTGTCTCAGCAAACCTGTTGACCAGCTTGCCTGACACAATCGGGAGCTTGCGGAGTGTGAGTGATTGATTACACTCTATATGTTACCTGCTTTCTCTGTTCTATTTAATGTGCCTATAAAGATTTTACTCCTACATAGTTTTATTGTTCGTTAAATTATTTTTACTGGAAAGGTGTTTAGCTAACAAAAGAATTATTTTAGTTTTGATCTTGCCAATGCCTTTGATTGGAGAATTATTCTGTAATAAGAAAGAAACCCCAATCAATTTATCAAGTTGTGCTATTAAGCCACCTTATTGTGACATTTATTTAGTTGTTCACACCTCTTGCTTCATGTTTTAATTTGTTTCCTGTTATCTTTTTTGTTGTCAGTATTAAACAGATAAAATACTGTATAGACTTGCATTATAAGTTATTCAAATTCTTGTTGTTCTGCTTTGGGGGTTCTGAATCAAGTTCAATGGTTCTGTTGATTCTGGAACTGTTTTACACTTGCACATGTTATTATAAAAAGATTATCAGCTATCTGTGAGTTCTAGTATTCACGGTGATGCTGTTGAAGGAAGCTAGTACTCTTAGACAGGCATCTTAGCAGTTCCTTTTCACTGATAAGTTTTGAGCAGACGAATTGATAATATCTTTTGGCGATGCAGTTGGTTTTGTTGAATGTTTCAAACAACAAGTTAAAGTTTCTTCCTGAGTCAATTGGAAGTTGCTGCTCATTGGAAGAACTGCAAGCAAATGGTACCTTCATTCTTAGCTCATGATTCTTGTGATTCTTTCAGTCTCTCCTTTTCCTTTGGTCTCCTGGGTGTCGTAGCTTTGTATGCATATCAAATTGAACATCAGCACCTCTTACATGTGAGATGACTAGTCTTTGTGGAATACATTTTTGAGTTGATATACAATATCATTTTTCTACTTTTCTCCGATCCACTGTTGGTACTTTTACTGACTTCAATGCCTTTATTGAAAAGATGAGCTTTGTTTCTCCTAAGGCTCATGATTGGAAGTTTCTGTTACAGATAACTCCATTGAAGAGCTTCCTGGTTCAGTTTGCAATCTCATTCAGCTAAAATCACTCTGTTTGAACAATAATAATCTCAATCAGGTAATTTCCAAACTTCCCTCGCTGTCTCTAATTTCTGTCTGTCTGCCTCTCTCTCTCATTCTCACACACACACACACAGAGTCATGTACATATGTAAAGGCATGCTCAGCATTAGTAGATCTAAAGTTGTACGGTCTGTCTCACATAATGTAACAAAAAGCAATATTTACTTTGTTAAACTGATATTTTCTTCCAACACTCTCACACACACGCGCACACACACTCATTCACTCTCTCTCTCTCTCTCTCTCACACACACACACACACACACACACGGCTACAACAAACTCGTGTATAAATATGTTATATAACTCTTCATCAACCATAAAACATGCACAACAAGGCGTATCCTTAAAATAAACATCCTCATGTGTTGAACTTGATATGAAATAGTCATCATGTCAAATATAGATATTTGCAAAGTGTAATTTCTTGTCTTTAATGTGCTATTCCTGGAGTTCACCCTTCTGCTAGAGGCCTTGCTTATCTGCTTATTTTACAGCCATATTTTAGCTATTAATTTGTTGCTTCTCATTTTTACAGATGCCTTCAAATTTATTAAGAGAATGCAAGGGCTTGCAGAACATAGCCCTACATGGCAATCCCATCACTATGGACCAATTTCAACAAGTAAGTCACTGTTGTGCTCACCTCTGTGCATCCTGAAAAAGTCACTTATGCTGATCTCCGACTGACCTTTTTCCATTCAGATGGAAGGATTTAAAGAATTTGAAACCAGGCGTAAAATGAAGTTCGACAAACAAATTGATTCAAATGTGATAATTAGTTCTAAAGGGCTTGATGAGGGTGTTGATCTGTGATACCAATACTGCTGTAATTTTTGTAAGCCCTTTCCACTGTCTTATTAATCTTGTTTTTATGTCCTTACTTCCTATTTTGTTTTTTTGTTTTTTTGTTTTTTTTTTTTAAAAAAGGGAACTTCTCCCATAATACACGTTTATGCAATAACCCCATTTCGCAAAAAGAGGTGGCATCAACTTGTAATTTCTGTAATATCTAAATTCACCTACTTCATTGTTGTCAAATGCTCATGGCATTGCTTGATATGCATGTTGGCATTGATCTGGCCTCCTTACCAATTACCATAATGCCTCTCCTATCATATGCCTCAATCAATGTTTGTATGACAGTTATAGGCTTATGCTCATGTCTCTAGTTGATATGCATGTTGGCATTGATAAGCTTCCCTACCATATTGCTCCTACTATCATTTACGCCCCAACCAATGCTTGTATAACAGTATAGACTTACATGGCTGCCAGTGAAGGTATCCATTGTGGAAAGCATGCTCAATCTAAAGAAAAAGGTGTACCATAATTGTTATAGACTGTGTCCTTCTCAACAGGATGATGTTGTCTGGCAAGTTTCTGAGTCTGATAGATATATCTACCAGTTCATTTGATTGCCAAAATTAGTTTGAAACGATCAAGTGATGCATTTTGATTAACTGCTGGCCAATTTTGTTTGTTGCAGTTGGGTGGAAATGTGACGCATTGAAATTATTCGACTTCAATGAACAGTTATTGTTGCTGACTGAAGAATTTGCTCAGGCCTTACTACAGTTCCCTCCTGGAATTGTTAACTTAGACAAACTGGGCAATGTATGTATGATGTGTTAGAATAATTGTACATGGTCTGTATCACTTGTTTTTTTTTTCTTTTTGTAAAAGCTATGTATATATTTACTTAAAACTTGTTATATGTGCAACCTTTTGTAACATAAAATCACCAGTCCTTATAACATGCACATAAGTATCTACGGAACTCCATTGTTATTTTCAGAAATGCAGAATTCCGTTGGAAAATAAAACTATTGCAGAATCATCTGCACATATTGCATATTTAACTGGGGGTAATCAAACCAAATTTTCATTTGGATTGATTTATTGGTTTTTTGGATTGGTTTTGGATTAATAAATTACTTTCTTGTTTTTTTTTTTTGGATTCAAAAAAATAAAAACCGAAAAACAAAAAAATCAGATATATATATATATATAAAACAGCGTACTATTTTTTTTTAGGAATTTCTAATGTAACGCACTTCGAAAATTTTGAAAAAGAAAAGCAAAAAATAAAAAATGATGGTAATGCCAAAAGTGTTTGTGAGAACCACTTTAACAAGTATTACTGCAGAAAAAAAAATTAGATGGATATAAGATTTAAATTTCTATATTTACTTTAGACTCGAAGTCTTCAACCTAACATGCGTCTATCCGGGCAGCATTAGACAATTCTAATAGGTACTTAAAACAATCCAAACCAAAGTTAAAATCCTACCCATAGACTCCAAACTCGTTTTCTGCTAGCTTTAGGGATTCTCTTGTTGAAAATCATGCCATTATAGAGGCTGAAGAATAAACTAACCTCATTATCCTCTTCCTCCGCTAGCATCAGCCAAGGAGCTCTAGACAAGTCATTGTTAAAATTGTTCTTGGTGGCCACAGAGTGCCAGGATTTGCAGACAGAGCCAAAATTTAGGTAGTCTTCAATAAGATTCAAACATTTACCTATGGAAACCAACAGATCAAGTGGAATTTCCGACCAATCAGGCATCTTTTGAGCCATCGGCAAATCTATCGTCACCGTTCCGATCCCAACCGCCTTATATAACGAGAAATCCCTAGATTTGGTGAACAGTATTCCAATTCGAACTACAATTAGAAACCCTAGTTTTGTTATGGGTATCCTACTCCTATTAGTTTTGGTATCACTACTGAATATGTACTACAATTGGTAATATCAAGATTTAACTTATTATAGAATGAAATCTTAAACTTATTTGATAGAAGGTTAATATTTAGTACCTTGATTTGTTATAATAGATATTTATGTATATAAATCAATATATAAGCTTAGTTAATTGTCTAGATTTAATAATAATAATTTTTAATATTATTTATTAAATTATTCAAAAATATAAGTAACAATAATAATTTTTAACATTATTTAATTTATATATTTACTTAAAGTCAATTCCCAAAAGATTACCCAGAATTTATCTTGAAATATCATTTATGTTTGAACTAAAAATATCACTATTTTTCTCCACATATACTTTGACATTTCAAAAGGCTTACTCTCTCCTACTTGGCATGTCATGTCATTAAAATCTTTTTTAAAAAAAATAATAAACTAATTTAATTTATTAAACTCATTTAATTAAAGTAATGATCATATCTTTTGTTTTAATTTTTTTTAGTTTATTTAGAATAATTCATCATATATTCACAATAGACTATAGAGTAAAGAACTAAATAAAATAGAAAAGTGGTTGTTTCCCACTAAGTCCCAAAATTTCAATTTTTCAGCCCTTTGGGTAACTAGTGAAAATTACTGCTACCGTATAATTGGTTTTGGACCCAAAAGATTATTATTTCAGCTTCTTTTGAACTAGGGTAACTCTGTTAGTTAGCCTGCTGCCACTTGTTTGGCTTTTAGCCCAATATTGTTTTCATGAGTTTGATGGAGGTTGACTCAAGAATGGAAGTATGAGCCTCCGTGGCTCATCTCGAAAATGCAAAGAGGAAAGAAAATCCATAGCTATAACTAATATTAACAGACATAAGACCCAAACAATAATTACTTAATAGATCTTTAAAATCATTCAAAATAAAACAAACAAGTAGCAAGATCATCTAATCAGAGTATGAGCAAGCAAATGAAAGATCACGATTAGTCGAACATACCAATTAGTAGAGACTCCTACACCTATTCGAAGACGATACGCAATAATAACAACCATGAAGGATTTGATGCTTAAAGTAAAAAGCACTTTATGGACTCAAGCAAGCTCTACGAGCATGATTTGAAAAAATTGCTCAATATCTATGTTTTTGTGGCTATACCACATCACATTCAGATCCTAGCTTGTTTGTTAAGAAACAAGAAGATTTGCATGTGGTTGTTCTCTTGTACGTGGATGACATGATAATAACAGGAAACAATGATGATGAAGTTACAAGACTTCAAGAAGAGGTTGCCCTAAGATTTGATATCAAGAAGTTGGGAGAATTACATCATTTTCTTGGCTTAGAGGTAACAAACTCAAGTAAAGGGGTCTTTGTTACCCAAGAAGGGTATGCAAAGAAGCTTGTGGACAGGTTTGGAGCAAAACAAAGCAAAAAGTGTTCTACGCCTTTGTAGACTAGCACGAGGCTAAAGCATGAAGAAGGCTCACTTCTTGTAGATCCCAAGCCTTATCTAGCTCTAGTTGGAAGTCTCCTGTATTTGACTATCACAAGGCCAGACATTGCCTTTTCTGTTGGATATGTCAGCAAATTTATACAGTCACCAAGAAAGCCGCACTTGGAAGCTGCAAAGAGGATCCTGAAGTATATCAACTCAACATCAGATATGGGCCTATTTTTTAAAAGAAAGAATGACTTGGTATTAATCAGATATACCGATGCAGATTTTGGCGGTGATATGGATAATCGAAGATCAACATCAGGCTATATCTTTCTCTGTGGCGAAACAGGTATTTTTTGGTGCAGTAAGAAGCAAGACTTGGTTTCTTTGTCAACTATGGAGGCAGAATATAAAGCAGCAACCCTTACTGCTCAAGAATGTGTATGACTCCAAAGACTTGCTGAAGATTTGCATCTATCTATATCAAAGCCAACTACGATCTTTGGAAACAACCAAAGTGCCATCAAGCTCGCAAACAATCCGGTATTTCACGCAAGAACTAAGCACATTGAGGTGGAACATCATTTCATTCGAGAAAAAGTTCTTGATGGAACTTTATATACGTCGGTGGTACGAAGTCAGGAGAATATTGCTGATATCTTCACCAAGTCACTTCCAAAAGCTTCATTTGAGTTTCTTCGCGGCAAGATTGGGATAGTTTCAAAAAATTACTTTAAGGGGGAGTGTGAAAAATGTTAAAGATGATTTTTTGAATAACATAGATTTCTCTAGAATGTCCTAGTATAGAAACTTAGAAGTTATCTTGAAGAAATATTCAGATATTTTAGAGTAGAAGATAAGTTCACCAAAACTTTCTTATGGATGTATCTATAAGAGTTTCTAGAACCATCCCTAGACAAGTATAAATAGGAGATGGCCTTGTACATATGTATTCAAGAAAAAGTCAAAACTCTTAAAGAGTCTTCTTCCATTACAAAGTTCTTCTTTCCAAATTCCTTTTCAACTATCTAGCTTCCTCTTCTTCCTTAGTTGAATCTTCCAATCTTACTTAACGATCTTGGGCTAGCAGAAAGCTTCCCGGATTATACTTTTCTTCTGCTATTCTCTACACTGTCACCCCCACCAGTCTCTCCACCACCACCATTGCCACTTCCCGTTCCACATCAGGTAGCAACACATATCAATGTGCATCCTTACCTCTGTTACGTTGTCCTCGTAAAAAACATGGTTTAAAATGATTTGCTCTGTTACGTTGTCCTCGTAAAAAACATGGTTTAAAAGGATTTGCTACCATGAAAAGGATTCACAAACACAATCGTAACCGGCATAAGCGCAACAAATTCGAGTTTGGCGTTTGTCACTCCAGTTTTGCTACTAAAGTGAATAGGGCTAACCATAAAGAAGAAGTGAACCATTAGAATTGAAGGACGGATACACAGAAGAAAGATGAAGGAATTAAGAAGTTTCAACTATTAAATGTAGTGATTTAGCTAGTTTTTTTATCATGTTTTTTCGAGGGTTTATGTTTTGCTGTTTTCTCTTTCCTATTAAATCAAGCCGTTTGCTCTGTTATTTTGGTTTCGAGAACTACTGAAGTCGTTTGGTATGTTATTTTAGTTTCGAGAACTACTGAAATAGTCGTCGTTTTCTTATAGGTAATTAATAGTATGAGGTTACAGAAGCAACCATAAAAATACAATACGGACACTGACATTTACCACTGTAAAATAATTTATAGACGCTAACCATTTGATGCAATTTTTTTGCCGCGTTACTCATGAATTCCTTCTTATTCCCCCAAAATATATATTGATTTATCGTCTGAAAGTTCAAATTAATTATCTTCTAGATCTGTTCGATTCATGGCTTGTTTTGTGAAATTCATCGCATATTATATCTTTATTTTGATTTTGTTACGTTGGTTTCTTTTTTTTTTATCGAAGAGTTGGATCTGATTTGGAGATTTAGGATTAGAGTTTTGATAAGATTTTACCCAAATTTGTATTCCCGTCCTCGAGTTGTTCAAATTGAATAATTTGCTACCCCAATTTTGACGAAGACAGATAACAGAGTCCTGTTCAAGTATCCTACTTTGTCAATTTTATTACCTATTTCATAATTAGTCAAACTTTTGGGTCTCTTTTTCCATTTCCTGTTCTTTAGGGCTATAATAATAAAACTAATTTCACTGTTTTATCCCCTGCCACGTGTCACTAATTAGGAGCTAGAAGCTTAATTAGCTTCGTTAGCCTTCTCTTGCAGGTTTAATATATCTTGTATTTATATATTATTGGCGTCAGAATTATATTATAAATGCTAGCTGTTGAAATGGTATCAAACTAATAATCTCGCAGCCAAAATGCATATAAAGCTAATGAAAATGATTTAGGGAGCAGAAATGGAGCAAACAATTATAGTGTTATTTGTTGTTGTTTATAGGAGAAAATTTACTAGGGTAGATAAAGTTTCTACAAAAGGCAATGTCAATAGAAATAGAAGAAAAACAATTCTTCATTCTATCGTAAAGACTTCGATAAGTCGGATACCATTGATACTAATGTTGAGCAAATACAACGGAAAAATGATCCTCCCTGAAAAGAAAACAACTTAATATGAGCTCTTGTAAAGGGCACAGAGAAGAAGAGAGCAATATACCTGAAAATGTAATTGTAGGATCTGGAATAGGCAGCACTAATGTTCATGTTGTGTAGATGCTGGGCTGTGGTGAATTCAATCTGGTAATGTTTCATGTGCAGGTTCCAGTTTTCCTTGTATATCCATAATGATGGGAGTATTGTTTTTTAAAATCCCAAATGCAAATCAAATTTTTTCCTTACAAAAAGTGAGAACAAAAGAGTATAGGTGTGAATTTATGATTATAACAGATTCATTTTATTTTATTATATGCCTTTTAAATGTCACATTTGTGTCAAAGTCTCAATTTTAATAGTAAAAGTATAATTTTCATTAGTAATAGCTCGTAAACCATATAGGAGAGGTAACTCGCATTAGACAAGCCTGGTGCAATGAGCTCGACTCAGAAGATAAATCCGTTGTTTTCGCTGACAAGAGGTTTCGAACGGGAGACTTCCAACATAGAAGTCTCAAGCCCAAATCACTGGGCCACTTTTCGATTTTATCAATAAAAAAATGCTCATAAAATTGATATATGACTTATCCAACAACTTGGTGAAACAAGACAGTAATATAACTTTTACATTGTGCTCATAAAATTGAAACATTAGCAACTAACTCGAAATGAACTATATAAGTGCAATACAAATAAAAAAACTAGAACACTAATGTAAATGAGAGGTTAAAGGGTAAATGTAGTAACTAGTAATGTATTGATATTAATATTTGAGATATTTAAGGGGGTAAAGAAATAAATTACTATAATCTTAATGAGTTATCGATTTACACTTTTTCCAATATTAAAAATAAAAAACTGAACTAATTACTTGATAATTTTTATTTTAAAAAATCATTAAATATTCGTTAACCGAATAACAATAACAATAACATTTTTTTATTTAATTATTGATCGATTCAATTTTTACACTTTCTTACTACTTAAGGAGCAATAATTTAGAAACTAAATTGTAATAAATTATTTATTGTTTTCCCCCCGATTCAATTTGTTGGGAAGTCTATGATATTCTCTTATAACTCATAACATAGCTAAGTTCTCAATTATTTTATTGTCTGGATTTTATCATTAAAAAGAAAAAACTCTTCACGAATTGTAAAATGATGTTAACTTCCCTTTTGGACATATTTTAAATTAATATAGGACAGTTTTTTGGGATTATAAAAAGTTATAAAATCATTTTCCAATAAAACAACCATAAATTATTATTTTTTCGAGCACGTGATATTCAATGTATATCACCACGTGACTGACCAATTAATTTGTAAACCAATTAGGCTAACAAATTACATTTGGCGCAACTATTTTTTGCACCTCCCCGCGTTACTTATTTCGGACCCGCCCGATAACAGATTTCCGCAACCCACTAGGGCTCTACATTCACCTTTTTATCTTCAACGATTTTCCCCCAATTCTATTCCATCTTCTTCTTCCTCACAAATTGACCTCGATTTCTCATCTGAAACTTCAAATCAATCTCCGATTCGTCTAATTCGTCCTCTCCTCTTTCTATTGATACCTCTTTCGGCTATATCCGTTAGGTAAATAGGATTTCGATTTTAGGGTTTAGATCTCTTTCTGTATCTTATAGATCTGTTCGATTCATCGCTTCTTTCTGTTGTTATATCTTTATTTGTGTTTGTTTTCTTGATTTCTCTGTTTGTTTGTGAAAGAAAAACTGGGTTGATCTTCTTTCGATATAATTGGTTTGTGGATTTGGGGTTTCTTGTTTCTTTCGTGTTCAATTTGATTTATTTGAAGCAATTTTTAGTTGAATTTGATTATTCTATTGTTGATTGAAGATTTGGGGATCTAGGGTTAGGGTTTTCGATAAAATTTGCAATTTTTATTTTTTTACCCTCTCAATTTTCCAATAAAGTGAAATTATTTTACCCGAATTTGTATCCCTGTCCTCTAGTTGGTCAAATTGAATAATTCGCTACCCCAATTTTGAGTTCTATTCAAGGTACCGTAATTTGTCAATTTTGTCGTTACATGTAATTAGTCAAACTTATGGGTCTCTTTTTCAAGTTTTCTGTTCTTTAGGGCTATGATAATAAAATTAATTTCACTGTTTTATCCCCTGCCACGTGTTACTAATTAGGAACTAGAACCTTAATTAGCTTCATGATTACTGTATACAGTTATGAAGTTAGCCTCCTTTGGCAGGTTTATATGCTGTTAATATAGTCTTGTATTTATAAGTTGTGATGAGATGACCAGACGTGTATGTTAAGATTTCAATTTTCATGTAAGGGGTTGTCGTGTCGTTCCGAGTCAATATCATTTAGTGCATATAACAGTTCATAGTCGAATAGGGCGCTTCTGGCTGCTATGCTTGACATGCTATCGTTAAGCTCAGTTGTGAGTGTATATTGAAATGCCTGTGTTGGGTTTTCTGTTTATTGAGAGTTGATGTGGTGTTTATGTTAATATATATTTCTTTTCAGCTAGACAATATAGTTATACTTGATTTAAAAATATTCTTCTGAGATTGTAGAGCTGTGGGCTGTAGGGCTCGTCTTAACAGTTTTTCTGTGTTTGATTCAGTGGGATTCCTCCTCTGCTTTTTATATTTGAACTTACTTCGTTTTATGTTTAAGTATCTCATATTTCCTAGTTCCTTGCAGCTAATTATGGTGCAAAAAAGACCTTTCGGTGAAGAGGATCTGTATGAGGTTTCATCTAAGCAACCAAGGCATGAACCCAATTGTCAGCTAGATTCCGTTTTGGAACTTTCTCGTGAATCAGTAGCTGTGGATGCTTATGCTTCAGGTAACAAGATATTATTTTGTTAGCTCTAAGATATTCTTCGTTCTGTTTTTGCTGCTTTATGTACCATTGTTAAAAATGCTTCAAGTCATTGGTGGAGTGCAGTACGCTGTAAGACCTGCCAAGTATTTTTAACTTTGGATTGGTTTCCTTGACACCTTACTTTATGGTCTTGTAAGAGTAGATTTTGGATCTTAAATGAATATTTTTGGTCCATACTCTGATCAACTGTCTGTTATCTATGGATTTTTGTAGGTGGTGATGAGGACAACTCAAAAATCTTCCCTGATGCAAACAAGAAATTTGATAGTCACGTTGTGGCTGAATTTCTTTTTTCTTCTGAGAAGGAAACTGAGATGGGCATTCATGGATCTGCTTCAAACTCGTCCTGGCCCACCAGTAGCACCAGTGAGGAAGACAACAGGCCTGAGGCTCCTTTTCACAGATCGACGTCTCCTGAATATTACTATTTTGATCATTCGCTCAGAGCTGCTGCTCATCACAGGGAGATATATTCCTCTCTTTCGAGTAATCCTCAAAAGATGGTCCCTATTGGACCAGATTTCCAGGCAGAGCTACCAGAATGGACACCATATAGTAATAAGGATAAACCGTGCATAGAAGGTATACATGAAACTCTGAGTTCTCCATCACAAGCCAATGAAAATAAACTTGCTGGAAGGACTATCATTCCGATGCCTAAAATGGAGCTACTTGCAGACCAGGTCGAGAATATTGGAGAGAGAAGAGTTGAATGTTCTTGTGAAGATAAAGGTTCCATAAGATGTGTTCAACTAGATGTCATCGAAGCAAGGGAAAAACTAAAGCTAGCCCTTGGCGAGGAGACATTTGTTAGGTTGGGGTTTTGTGACATGGGAGAGGTAGTGGCAGAAAGATGGAGTGAAGAGGAAGAGGAACTATTTCATGAGGTTGTATTGTCCAATCCTGCCTCGTTAGGCAATAATTTTTGGAACCATCTTGCAATTGAGTTTCCTTCACGGCGTAGGGAAGAACTTGTCAGCTATTATTTTAATGTCTTTATTTTGCGAAAACGTGCTGAGCAGAACAGATTTGATCCACTGAACATAGACAGTGATAATGATGAGTGGCATGACGCAGTTGATGATGCTGATGAGGCAGCTAAAATGACAGATGAAGATGAGGACTCTGTGGTTGAATCTCCAGCACATCATAATGGTCTCAGCTACAATATGATCTATGAGGAGTGCGATAGACGAACATATGATGAGGATGCGCGTGAAGCAATATGGGAAGATTATAAGCCTGTAAATTTTGGTAGCAGGAAGGTCTTCACTGATGTGCAGGAATCATGTCCTAGTAAGTTTTTTGATAGTAACAACAGTTTTAAAGTTGGCATGCAGCCTCAAGACCAAGGACTATCAAGTAAAGTGGTTGAGTCCTGTACCACTGATGCAGCTGGGGTTACTTCAGAATCATCACTTGGGAAGACCAACAATGATAACCATTGGGCAAGCGATATTGCTGGTATGGGCAGTGGCACCAAGCATGATAGTCTGTTGGAGTCGTGTAATGGCAAAGAATGGGATGCTGGGTACTTGAACTGTGCCAGAAATGAAGTTGGTTTGGTTCCAACACCCACTATGATTGAAGAAGTCTTTGGTGATGGAGCCTGGATATACAAGAGCCGAGATGGTTAGAGGTTATGTTTTAGTCTAACTCTAGTTTCTCTTTCAACAAAAAGAAAAAAAAAAGGAATGTGATTCTTTTATTCAGGGGTTTAGCTAAGTTTTGACACATTTTACGTTCATGCCGCAGAGGCTGGGCTGTGTGGTGAAATCATCTGGTAATGTTTCATGTGCACGTTCCAGTTTTCCTTGTATATTCATAGATAGTAGTGGGAGTATTTTTTTTTTTTAACCCAGATGTAAGAAATGGCATTGCAAGGGTGGTGTTACATAAGCTGATGGATGCTAAACTTTTGGAGCTGTACAGTAGCCATTATTTTGTTGTCTTAGCACCAGATTCCTAGGAAGCTTTTGACTGACAGTAGTTTCTTAAAATAATATTTGTAAAGTTAAGCTATATGGTCAATTGATCCATATTTAAAAAAGGAGGATGAAGATCCGTTTAAATTATTGAAGTTTAGTTTTGTACAGAATATCCTCTCTTTTTGCTTGTTGTTCCCCTTGTACATCATCCTCTTTCTATTGGTTATTACCATTGTTGAACATTGATCACAATTCAATTTGTTATATGTATTTGTACCAGAAGTCTGACTGATTAGGCACCGTGCCAGTTTTCCTTTTGGCCTGATACTTTAAGATACTTCCTTTTTCGGCGTATTATTCGACTTAGAAGGGCTGTTGTATTGAGAGTGAAGTGTAAACTGTATGATTGGACTTGGAAGGAGGGTTGGTTGCATTGATAGTGAAGCGTTAACTCCTTGATTGACTTGATGGCCTCAATCAATTCAAGTCAAGTCATGTAAAGAGGAAGCTCATGGCCTTAGCAGGTACTGGTTGTGCTCATCACTTCTTTTACTATGGGAATGTGAATTTACTCCATACTTTCTGAATTTTTAGTAATATATATATATATATATATATATATATTATATATATATATATAAAATATTTTAGTAGAAGACACTTGCACCTGTTATGACACAATACACATCCCACCCTTAGATACAACTGTGGGCCATGTAGATTTTTTAGCCCTTAGATGCAGCCGGAGACAGTGGGTAATTCCAGCAGGATCTGCGTGTGCTTTTTAGTGCTTATGGGTGTTTATGAATATATAAGGGCTATTTGACTCTGCCACATCTCAACCTTTTCGTCCCAGTGAAATATTCTTTAAAATTCTACTACTACTACTACTTTCCATTTGACGTGATAAAGAGGGAGTTGCTCGGAGGGTAAGAACACTTCATCTCGCTTTCCAATTTTAAGATTGTAAGTTTGAATGACCAAAGAACAAAAAAGAAAGGGTTGAAGCTCTTAGGGAGAGATAATAAAAGATAATATTGTTAATGCATCTATCACTATATTATAGTCTCTATTCTCAAAAAAAGAGATGAAATATAACCAATGTATAACTTTTTGATCAGAGGTTGAATCGATTATTAGAAGAATTATTAGGCCAAAACTAGTATACATTCTTAGATTATCTAGAGAAAAAAAGAAGGCAATATTGCACTTTTCAATACATTCCATTGTTATGCAGTAATTTAGATCATGACAATGTTCAGACATGAAAGATACAATCTTTAATTCTGGCACCCCACATAGGCTTTTTTCATAGAAAGGGGAAATAACAATTAGTATCAAAGTACCCCTGGGGGGTGGGGGGTGAATAAAAGTGAAGAAGTCTTTAATTAACAAAATTATGAAGTCAAAGAAGTAGTGGCAGAGTGCTCTGCCCTAACTAATTCTTGCATGATATTCATCCAAAGGAACAGGTAAAGCATAGGTCCCACAACCAACCACGTTGTGATAGAGTGATAATTATTCCTCTATTCTTAATCAAGAGTTCTCGTGTTCGAGTCCTCTTTGATATAAAGTCGCTTTTGTTAGAGTGATCTTCCCCGAATGTGGGATTTTCTAGTGTGGATCCGAATTTAATTAGACTCTAATGTGAATACTGAACAACAAGTCGAGTGAGAAAAAAAAATAGGTCCCACACAAATAACTTCAGTTGGGATTTTATAGTGCTATATGATATGAGTATTCCCTAAGCATTGCTGGTGAGAAGAGAGGAGAAGAGAAGTTGCGATGAATGAACCATTATCTATCTGTATGTATATAAAAAGTAACACATGCACCCTTTATCATTATTAGCATTTTTTTATAACTACATACAATAAATAAATAAATAAATTGAAAAAGAATTAGCGGTGTATGGGTTCCAAGTAGCTCCACTTATATATGGATTTACTTGCATACGTGAGACACACATATATATTATATAAAATATAAGTTATTTTCTTGAGCTGATAATCTATCGGATACAACTTTCTATATCCCAAATTGGAGTTTATTGGACGGTAATTACTAGTATTTAATATTTGATATCTTTCACCAATATATGTATTGAGTAGTTAGTTTGCTCATGACTAATTGCAAATGGGATATCATTGTAGTTTTTTTCCTTTTTTTTTGGAAAAACAAGAATTAGAAGTAGAATTCCAAATTACACATGATTCTCCTCCACTTTATTTAAGTTTAGTTAGTTTTTTAAGTAGAATTAGAAGATATTTTTTAAGACTGTCAATAGTTTGATAACGACTAACAATTTACGTTAATTATTATTATATATTTGAAAGTTATTATAAAACTTGAAAAATTTAAATTTTAAATTTGTCTCGAACAAATGTTAACTACTGAAACAAGTTACTATCTATCTAACTACTCTCAACTTAGAGATACAGTTCAACATGAACTCTCAAGAGTCTAACCACCAGCAAATACTAACTAATATTCTTGTTAATTCTATATTTTTAATTAATTAAAAGGGTTGACGTGCTTATCATTAATGAACTTTACTTATATTCTAATATATCTTTAATCATGGAAACTGTATATGTCACCTAGCTCTCCAGATCTCATATTCACACAAAGTGGACCTATTAATTAAGCTTAAGGATTAACTTTACTTTTACTAGTAATACTAGTCAGTTACGGTAAAGTATTTCTTCATTCTTAATTAGAAACATTTTTGAGTTTGAATTTTGAATATAAAGTCACTTTTGATTAAAAATCTTTTACCTAATTTTTCATTACGAATTAAAATTATTCGAACTTCAAAATGAATACTGAAACTCGAATAAGAAATTATAAGACTTGGTTTTGCTTGTGAATAAGTGAAGCTCCTCAACAAGCCTCCTTCATTTCTGACCGACAAATTAACAAAGGCTTTGGTAGATCTTGCTTTGACTTGAGGTAAAAGGGATCTGTCACTAGAGTCACACTTTTTATAATAGTAGTGTTCGGATTAATTTACATGCATATTTAACTATTATATTATGAATATTTATTATTTTTTTATTGACTATAGATTATAGTTAATTGTCAAATTTTTTTTAAGTAAATGAGAAGAAATTATCTAGTTTTTCTAAAAGTATGTTTCTATTGCACTTTTGGTGCCTAAATTATTTGTAAATTCTAATTTGGTTCTTTATAATATATTGCTTAGCACATTTAACTTTCATCAATTAAAATGTACTTTTTAGAGCAACAATACTGTTTTAATGAAACGAATGAATAATTAAATGGTGGAACACTTAGTAATTATGGTAAATTTATGAATATTCACAAGTAAAACTGTAGAGGTGTACATGATCGGGTTGGTTCGGATTTTTCATATATCAAACTAAATTATTTGTGTCGGGTTTTTGAATAAATAAACCAAACCAAACCAATAAAACTCGGGTTTTTCAACTTCGGATTTTTTTGGATTTCTTCGGTTTTTTCGATAAAGTATTCATAAAAACATATAATTTACTTGTACTTCAAATATTTCTTTAGTCCTACCAAAATGCAACTATCTAAGTTATTTCTCAAGAAAATAACAAAAAATATAATAATTAATGACACTAAAATATCCAAAATAATAATAAGAAAATCGCGTAAACCAAATATTGCAAATTAATAAGTCATAATGAAATTGATCATAATTTAAAGTACTAAATCATGCTAAAATAAGTTTAGTAAGTATTAGTTACATGACTAATATTAAAAGAAAGTAAAATTAGATCATGTATTTTAATTGTTTAAATTTATGTAAAACGAAAAAACAAATATTCAATAGTATTGTCATTCTTAGTGTTGAATTGATTTTCTTTTTGCAGTAATATTAATTTGTTTTTTATTTAAACTTTATTATAATTATCAACATGTATAGACTATAATCTTATTAGATCATTAAGAATTCTATCTTCCAAATATGAAATAATTATATTAAAAGATAAAAACTATGAAAAAGTACAAGAGATATTTAAAAATTATATCAAAGTAAGTATTTTTTCGTATAAAATAAAATTTTAAAATTATATATATATATATATATATATATATATATATATATATATATATTATATATATATATAATGTCGGGTTGTTTTTTTTTAGTTGAAGCCAATCCAACCCAAATATAGTCGAGTTTTTTTTTCCAATACCAAACCAAGTCAAACCAAACCACTAGTCGGGTTTTTTTCCGATTTGACTCGGTTTGCGGTTCGATTTTATACACCCCTATAAAAGAATCAAATTTACGCGTTTCCAATTAATAAAAGGTTAAATATGTGTAATCAGATATCACTAGACTAGAATAAAAATTTATCAGAACTTGAGGGATCAAAATGCTATGAATCCTTACAAAATCAACTTTGTATCTATTTGAAAAAAGAGAGTTAATTACGTACCCAATTAGGAAATTCTAAAAGAGTAATTTGCGTAACAACAGAAGAGCTTACTTAGGTATTACGACAAATTACAGTTAGAAAAATTAAACCTTATTAGTGGAAAAATCTATGAAATTGTGAATTGCAATTTTGGATTCATAATGTATGACAAAAAAGGGAATTAGTTGCTGAAATATAGAGCCTTGTACAATACATTTTTGTAACAAAGAAAAGACAAAAATTAAGAAAAATGCTTGTTGGAAGACTTGCCTATAATTTTTCACCTAAAATATTAAGTAACAAACATTTAGAGAAGTTAAAATGATTTGATATCTATTATGTATACACATAAAAATAATTTTATCCTTATATATATCATATAAATTTTCAGAAATAGATTCGACTAAAATCCCCAATTATTTTAAAAAAAACAAAGATGAATGCATAGCATTTCACTAAAAAAAAATATGAATTACATGGGGATTAGTATCGAAATTCGCATGAGAATTATTTTCCTGCAAATTTTCATACTAATCTCCAAGAAAATCCCCATATAATTCACAATTTCTTATAGTATTACTTCCATTAACCAATATCACTTAACCATAGTTAATTAGCTTAATTTTGCTTCTGGTCAACTCATAATGACTGAAGTCAACTTTTGATTGGTTCATCACTTAATCTAACCAATTAATTGATCAATATATTTAATATAAATATCAAGAGCGAATAAATTTTGAATACAAACGATACAAAATTGTTATGCATATATATATATATACATTGTCTTAATATATAAGATAATAGGGAATTGTGGATGGTAGTACCTAGCTTTGCTTCTAGCTAGTAATTGAAAGATTCACTATTGCAAAAAATTTAGTGAAAGGGCATGAGCAAGCATAAAGGCAAAGTAGGGCATCAAATTGTTTATATATAATGGGCATATTATGGGGTAGAAGACAGACAAAGAGTGGCCAAACTTTACTTGTAAGAGTGTTAGTTGTCAATATGTAGCATCCACTTTTGGTAAAACAAAATACCTAATTAAAGACTTCTTCACTCTCAAGTGAAGTCACTTTTGAGCAATTTATAATAACATATCATATACAAATGTCTTTATGTGTTTCATCATTTTCACCAATTGTCTTCTAATTAGTAGGCTTTTCATTTGTTACAACAAAAATATATAATAAAGATCTTAATGTGGATGTGGATGACCTAATCCTTTGGTCCATTAGTGCTAGTTAGTCAAGTACTAGTATGTAATAAATTGAGACACATGGTAGAAGCTCATCAAAGTAAGTGATTAGTTGTAGGCCAAAATTTTGGATCTCTTTGTCAAAATTATGGTGTGGTTGTTGATGAGGCGATCGAGTTGAAAATCACAAAGATCTTAAGTTTAATAATTTAACAGGCACAAAAAGTGATTTCTCTATATAGGTTTTATGAAATTAATTAGTTAAAATACATGTCAGTTAATTTAGACACCAAACTTTATAGTAAATTTTTTTTACCTATATGATCTAAGGATATCAAATATGTGGAATCATCACTTGACACCAGGCCAATTGGTTTGGTGTAACACCTTAATTAAGGTGAAGTGGTTGAGCAGCTTTCTCACCAGACACCTAGTAAGTCAGCTTAGAGGAAATTGGGAAAACAGTTGGGAATATATTATTGGTTTTTTTTTATAGCATGCTTCATACATAATTACCACACTCAATATATAATAAAACTTTATAACTTTCTTTGGAAAGTAAAGTAATTGGTAACTCTAATAATGTTCTCCTCACTAAACAACATATTAATCGAAATTTACCGATTCGACTAATTATTTTTACATTATCACACAAAGACCATCATTAAAGATCGGATTCAATGCTAAGACCTATCAATAGGGGCGAAGCAAGCTTGGGGCCAAGAGTTCATCTGAACCTCCTTCAAGCTTCGACGGAAAATTACATTGTTTATATATGGTTAAAAATTATTATTTCTATGTATATATAGTAGATATTGAACCCTTTTCGACTACTTCATACATTTACTTCTTCATATTTTGAACCTCTTTAATGAAAATTTTAACTCTGTCACTGACCCAGATCAAAATCAATCTAGAAAAACTTAGAAATCTAGGCTTTTAAAATCCAAGATTCTTTGGCCAATCACAAGACATTTTTGCCTCACACAATAATCATCATAAGTGCATGTAGTAGCTTCACAAGCCAAAGTTAGGCACAAAATAATGTGCAAGCACATGCATGTTTTGATCTTTAAACAAATAAAAGAGTATGGTCTTTTGTGTTCCTCGTAAACACACACAAATTAAACATTAAATTAATATGTAAAACCAACTTAATTCACAGCTAAAGTTGCACTAATAATGCCGGCTAAAACAAGCACAAAAGGTGAGGAACTTTCATATTAATAGGCCAAAAATGTGATTACTTTGTCTACTTACTAATAACAAAGACAGATTCACGTTGCGGTTAGTGCTATGAAGAGCCGGCTCCATCTGCTAATTTAGGCCGGCAACTTAGCTTAGCTTTATATATATATCAAATATTATACTAATTGAAGCTAAATTCAAGAAAAGTTTTTTCAGTTAGCCAGCTACAATTTCTTAGTTTTTTACTACTATGCTCAAAAAGATAAAAATTAAAGAGTTAACCTCTTGTACGATTACGGATCAATTAATAATTTTTACATCAGAAAATCATTCAACTTTGTTTTGTAACAGAAAAAACAATTTTTTTGTAAGGTGTAGTGAACTTGCACTCTCATGTACTAAATTTTAGTCCTACTAAACCTAAATGCTTTAGACTTTAGAGTTGGGACTCTAGACCTTCAAACTACTATTAACTCCATTGTATGTATCGTCGACATCTCCACGTAAACTATTATTTAAAGAGTTATAATATAATTATATATCGAATTTAAATTTAAAGTTTATAAGTTTCTATAATGACCTGATCAAATTTATATATAATAATAATTAAATTTACAGTACCTCGATATGCATGATCTAGACAAAAGTTATTAAATCTCTCTCAAATTCATAGATTGTTCTCTAAATCTACCACTGATTATCATCTAGGTGACTGACTCATAACACAAAAACCTTTAATTTTAAACTCATATTATCCAAATTCATATGACATTCTTTTATTTATTTTTGTACGTTTTAAAGAAGAATGACACATTTCTGTAATTGAAAATAATTTTTACTTTTTTTTTATTTTTAATAAAATGATTTATAATCACACAAATGACTTAAAGGAGTATTTCAGATCATAATTTTTTTTTAAAAAAAAATCTTTAAATTTTGTGTCAAGTTAAACTCAGTTGAATAAATTGGGAAGGTGGAGGTAGAATAGAAAACAAAAGAAGTAATAGTACATAGTACAAGAATAACAGCCAAAGAGTGGAAGCTTCAGCTTAAAATTTACTACAATATTTTAGTGTTGTGAGCTTCTTTAATAGCAAGACAAAGGAAAGAATAGTTATTGAGAGCAGTTGTATATATTATAATTATTTTTATTTTTCTAGCTAAGGTCAGCTCATCACAATTTTTCATAACAAATAAATCTCAACCGTTGGATTTGAGTTGGCGTAGAATTGTCAGTTGAGTACACGTGCTACTACTACTACTAGTACTATCTTTTCCTCTTTGCTTCCATGCATGGATTTCTCCTCCCATTTGCCAAATTATACTCTTTCTTTAATCTCTTCTTGAGTGAAAAAAATTCTAATAATTTCGATTTTGATATTTTCATTTAACAAAAAATTGGGAGGAACATACTTTTTTTTTTTACTTCATTGTTTTTGTGGATTTATCATTATCTGATCTGATATTGTTGATTATTGAATTTCGATTTGATTCAATGGGGTATGAAGATCATGAAGTATTATTGAAACATGTTTGCAAATTTTGCAGTAAGAGTTTTCATTGTGGTAGATCTTTAGGAGGTCATATGAGGTCTCATATGGTTAATACAACTGATGGGGAGACATCAAGAAAGAAGCTTCCAGCTCTGATCGTTAGCAATTCCACCACCAATAATAACAACCGCAGCAATAGCAATGTTAATTTGGATATTGGAAATCAAGATGTTAATTATGTGCTTAGAAACAATCCGAAGAAGACTTTGAAATTTTCTGAAGATTTGGTGGATACTTTGCTTCCTAAAGTTTGTAAGGAATGTGGCAAAAGCTTCCAATCTTGGAAAGCTTTATTTGGGCATATGAAGTGTCACTCATCATCATCTTCACAAGAAGAAGATTCTTGGAACAGTGTTAGTGAATCTGATACCGAAACAGCAGCAGCGGCAGCAGCAGCAGCAGCAACAAATAAGAAGAAGAGATCATCTAGAAAAAGGTATAATATGGCCCCTGCTGCAACTTCCTCTTCTTTAACTGTTGCTGCTAATGGTTTTTCCCCTTGTGTATCTGAAATTGAACATGAACAAGAAGAGATTGCTATGAGTTTGATTATGCTTTCAAGAGATGTAAGCAATTGGGTTGGTAACAATCATGTCACTGATCAATGTTCTGATAACAATTCACAGTTTTTGACCAAATCAGAGCTGATCAAAAAAGTCAAAAATGGGAAAACAGAACAAGGTGAGAGTTCTAAGTCTCTAACAAATGGTCAAAAAAGGAACAAAACAGAGGTTTTAGATGATGAGAAAAAGAAGAAGATTAAAGTGGAGAATGAAAACAGAGTAGTTATCTCTGATCCAAAAATAAAATTTGAGTGTACTACTTGTAACAAGAGCTTCCACTCTTATCAAGCACTTGGTGGTCACAGAGCAAGCCACAAAAATTCTAAAGGTGATCAAACTTGTACTGGCACTCATATCGATCATCTTAACCAAATCAAGAGCGGTAACAATAATGAGACTGAATTTGGGCAAAATTGTGGATCCAAGAAGCAACTAAAGATGCATGAGTGTCCGATTTGTTACAAGATTTTCCCATCAGGACAAGCATTAGGTGGTCATAAGAGATCGCATTTGATTGCTGAGGCGAAAAAAAACATCAACAACAATAATAACCACAATCAAACTGTTGAAGTACAAAAACCAATACCAGAAATCAAAAACTTCTTGGATCTAAATTTGCCTGCTCCTGTTGAAGAAGAAGATAACATATTGGAATCTAGCAGTACTCATGAACAACATATTGAATTTCAGCAATGGTGGATTGACAGCACACACAAACATGAGCAACTATTGGGCCTTCTTTCTAACTAATCATTGGGGAATTTCATCAAAGTGTACAGATTCATTGATTCTTTACATGATTGAAGTGTTTGGATAATAACTACGTCTCAATCCCTAACAAGTTGAGGTCGGCTATATAAATCTTCATTGTTCAATTTAAGCTCAATTCAAAGTTAGTAAGTTTTACTCCAACTATCAACCTACAACAATGTGAGTTTGCTCATTGAACTATCTATTAAGTACCTCTTATTTTATTTTTTTAGTTGAATTTCTTTTACAAATTTTAGTTAGGAAATGGTAATTCAATGTGTACAAGATGTAACTTTTTTTTTCTTTTTCCTATTTTGCATTCATTTGTTGAATACATTTTAGCTTCATCTTTAGCTAAACATGAAGAGTAAATTTTGTTCTAGTGTAATAATTTTATCTTGGTATTGAAGGAAAAATGAGTGAATATGGGACTATATAGTATGAAAAAAAATAATAATAAAAAGATATAGTCTATTATAAGTGAGCTTAAATTAAAGTTTGGTTGTTTAATTTAGTGACCTACCAAATAACATGACAAGTTGACAACTCATCTTATTAGTCTCACAATATGCTGGTGCTTTTCAATAATCTTTAATGCTATACACAAACAGTTATCACGCAACTGAAAAAGGAAGACTTAAGTAGATTGGACCACCTCTATAATTCAAAAAGAATATTTTTTAAAAAAAATATATATATTTATCTTTACAGTTCTTACACTCCACAATATTATTCTATATTGTTTATTTACCTAGTCCACTTTAATTAGAACACCTAATTAGACGTGCATTTTGTTCAACATTCCTTAGTTGACAAGGTTTACATGTTTGGAGACGTAGTATAATCGAGCTGTTAAAGATATAATTAAGTAACTTAAAATATAATTTTTATTTTAGTTTTTACTTTTAAATAAAATTTTCATACGTTTTAACTTTCGTAAATCTAGATGAAGTCATACGTGGCGTGAAAGATGTACTGGTGGCTAACAGAGCATGACAAAAAATTAATGTTCGAAAAAGTCGTAATTTGAAGTAACTAATTATTCATATGTGGACTTAATCAAAGATAGAACGTGTAAATATATTTGTTTGGCTGTTGCTTTGATTGATTTTCCTATTCTTGGGAATTAGCACTTGGCACTTTAATATAGAACTTTATACTATGATAAAAATATAATTTATCATAGCTTGTAGATTCAAGATTATCATTAAAGGAGTTGAAAATAAATTAATAATAGCATGTAGGGTTTGAAATTAGAACCTCAAAATAAATTTTGAACTACTAAACCAATTTCTAATCTTATGCTTAAAGGATCAAAATATCTCTCTCTATATATATATACTATCGAAAAGGTTCGGACAATACAGGATCACATATACTTGAGGAATATCGACCGATATACCTTATCGAGAAATTAATCATAATTCTAACTTCATCACTAATAAGTAAACACTCTTACCCCTCTTAAATCCGCCTATGTCAACTGAATATCCCAAGTCATGATGTGATATTCTTATCTTCTGGTTTGGGCATATTACCTCTTCGTTAGTGGCGTAACAAAAGGGGAGCACGTGAGCAAATAACCTCTTGGAAGACTATTATATGAAACATAATCGGAAATTATAAAATATTTAGTATTTAGCTATTTGAGAATCAATTTTAATCTTTGAAATTGAAGTAAATTGAAAATACGACTATCAAATTTCGAACTTCAGACTATTCGTTTGAAGTCAAACTCAACTTCTTATTTAATTTTAATTTGAATGAAGTACATCGAAGACTTAAATTTAAAGTTGAACTTCGCAAAACTCAAATTTCAAAACCTAATTTCATATCTGAATATCTAAAGTTCACATTAGCATATATCTATAGCTTAAAATGGTAATATCACAACATTTACATCTCTATAAATCAAAGTAATATAATCTACTGATTAGTTTTGAACATATTTTCCAAATTTAGTTTTGAGCGAAGCAACACAAATGCAAAAATTTTTAAAATTGCCTACAAGTTAAATACTTCAGAAAAACTACATAAAACATAAATAGACATGTAAAACTACTAAATATACATATATATTATATATAATTAGTGTATATATTTTGTATATTTCAGCATATTGTCTTAACCTTACGAGCTATTAAATTATTTTATTTCACGTCAAAAATAAGAACTGAATACTACTAATAGATAAATAAGGAGCCCTGTTCTCTTCGAACTGAAAACTACTCCATAGATAAATAAGGAGCCCTGTTCTGTTGTTGTTGTAGGCTTTACACAATTGATCGGATTAGATCGATATCCCTTCTCATTAGACCCACCAAAGTATGAACTTTCAGTAAATGGATTCATTAAATATACATATATATTATATATAGTTAGTGCATATATTTTATATATTTCATCATATCGTCTGAACCTTACGAGCTATCAAACTGCTTTATTTCACGTCGAAAATGAGAACCAAAAACTACTAAATAGATGAATGAGGAGCCCTGTTTTCTTCGAACTGAAAACCACTCCATAGATAAATAAGGAGCCCTGTTCTGTTGCTGTTATAGGCTTTACACAATTAATCGAATTAAATTGATATCCCTTTTTATCAGACCCACCAAAGCGTGAACTCTGTAAACTGGACTCCAACTTGGGTCACAATAGAGAAGCAACAGTTCGGCCCATAGGAAAAATGCAAAATACAAACATAACTTGAGCAAAGCAGCCATTGACTAGTGCTATTAATGGCTTAATCGAAAACTTACTGCTCCGATCTTCTGCAGCTATGGCGTCTACAGTGACTCGCAGATTTACAAACAAACTTCTAAGAAATCCTTCATTTCTCAGAGATTCCCAAATAAACCCAAAACTATCAACCCCCTTCAATTCGTATGTCAAATCAGCTCCTTTTAGCCAGAGTCAAAATCATTCACCATTTCTTGGGATGATACAAAAGCAATTTCATTCTTCTCAGTATATGGAGAATCTCAGATTTCAAGTTCGTGGATTAGCGTTGACGAATCACCAAAACCCTTTAAAGATAAACCCCAGATACTTTTCATCTGAGGGTGGTGGAAACCCTAAAAGCCCTAGTGAGTATCCGAGTGAAAACCCTGAATTTAAGCACCAGGAGATCACAGGACCAACTGTAGAACGTGACGTTACGCCACTTGCAAATGAGACCCGTGAAGTGCTTGAGAAAATGCTTAAGACAATGTATAGTTTGAGTAAAGCATTTGCTGTACTTGGGCTTGTTCATCTTGGTTTAGGAGCTTGGCTTACTTACAAGACTCAGTCTTCCCCAATTCCTGAGATTTCAGTACAGAGTTTCTTGGCTTTTGGGTTGCCATTTTCCTTGGCATTCATGTTGAGGAGAGCGCTGAAGCCGATTTACTTCTTTAAGAAAATGGAAGAACAATCTAGGTTGCAGATTTTGACTCTTACTCTACAGGCTGCTAAGCAATTGAACTTGTTGTTTGTTCGTGCTCAAGGTGTTACTTACTCATGTGTTGCTGTTACATCCCTTGGATTGATCCTTGTTGTATTCTCTAGATTGAGTAATTAATTCTCTGCTATCATTTATACATCAATATGAAGATGAATAAGAGTTGCCAATTTTGAATGTTCTAATCTTTTGATTTGAAAAAACACGCGATTTAAGTAGTTGCAACAAGTGTTTGATGTTGAATTTGTAAGCTAAATACTGATCAAGATTAGATTTTCTGAGGAAGTTTTACCGAATAATGTTGAGTACAAAGAAAATTTATCATACCTTTGTTTTTGCTATGTCACTGTTCCATTGATGGAGATATTTGGTGCAGACTTATGATCTATCTATTTGAAACAGAGATTTGTTGATTGGGAAGTTTTTCCGTTGCCCTGTGATTTGAGTAGTTGCAAGAAGTGTTTGATTGTGAATTTGTAAGCTGAACACTGATCAAGAATAGATTTTGACAGCTTTAGCAATGACTTGATTACGAAGAAACTCTTGTCATACCTTTGTTTTTGCTGTATCATACTTCCATTGATGGTGATATTTGATCCTTTCAATACTGGCTGTACTAAAATCACCAGAAGTCGATGTCATGGACAACATGGAGAAAATTGCAGGTCAAGTAAAGAACTGTGAGTGCCTGTAAAGTAGCTTAAGCTATATTTGTATGTCAACATACATGGCACACAGCATTTGCATCTTGCATGCATTGAACAATTATCTTTGCATTTGTGGCTTGCTATGTTCCTGATGTATGTAGTTCCCAATGGAGATTGAGTTATCAGGATTGAAAAAGAATAGAGAAATCATTCGGTGATGGACAACTTAGTACATTCAGCACCAAGCTCAGACATGTCTGCGGAGTGTAGATATTGATAAAAACGTGTTCATTTCAACATAGATAGGTAGGTGGGACTGCCCTTCCTTTAGACTCAAAAAGCGTAAAGCCAATAGTTTGAGCTATGATCCTCCTTGAACCTCTCTAGTTGTGCTAATGCTTTTTTAGCTTAGTTCTTTTGTGCATTCATGTGTTATGTTTGACTGTGTAACCAAATTCTCAAGAAGGTATGGCCTAAGCCCTGCTTCTTCAAATGTAATTTCTTTCTCAATGGCAATATACATTGTGTGCATGTATTATGGCGGAGAGTGTGTTTTCAAGTTGTTTGTCCAAGTCTACTCTTATTTCTTTTAGAGGAGTTTGATAAATGCTAATGAACTTCGATTTCAATATACAGTAATTGACTGTGCTGTATTGTGCTGCAATTTAGTGATAGCTATACCATCATGCTAAATTCTATTAGTAAATATTGAAAAAAAAAACTCTCCATCTCGCCAGACAGGTATAAGATTTGTGTACATACTAATGCACTACCCTCTTTGGATCCCACTTGGTGGCATTACACCGGGATGTTATTGTAAATGTAAATACCTAAATGTCTAAATTCAATGTATTTAAATATATTGCAAGTCTTGATACGTATTAAAGATTATCTAAGAAGTGCTCTTATCAAGATTGGACAGAGTAGTTGTGTGATGCAGCCTCTGATGTGATATCAAATTGTTTATTCTTTCTTGGTCATCAAATGAAAGTTGTTTGAATCTTATTTTTCTTTTCACAATTTTTTCTAGCGTGTGGAGTGCGCTGTTCGTGCCTTGTATTAGTGAGAAAAGAAATGTTATATCATAGTATATATCTAGTAATTTACAGATGATAAACTTAGTAGCTAAGAATTAGGGATTCATGATCTGTTTGCTTGTTTCCTGGAAAGTGGTTGGAAATTAGTCAAATCTCCTATCCTGATAAAATGTAATACTAGTACTATTTTTAAGTCATGAAAACAAAATAAGGGAAGTTATTATGTACATGTGCCGGTGGGAAATAACAAGTTAAAGGTAAAAACTTATCTGTATCGGGTGTTTATATCAAGTCAATGTAAAATGCATTATTACGTGATTTAATGAAGTAAAATGAACTATAAGTTTAAACACTGAGGTGCGTGAACAATATGGACGGCATTTTAAATAGAGAGTCCACATTCTTGGCAATATACAAAGAGACAACATTCTTCTGGGGACATAAAAGATTAGATATTGAGCAAGTGAATCGATAAATCACACACTTGAAGATAAGAACAAATGCATGACGACTCTTTAGAAAATATACAAAGTGTTTAAAAAAAATGGATTATAAAGCTAACGATAAACATGAAGAAAGACACCAAATTCCTTGTGCCCTCTAGGAATATGCTATTCAATTGAATTTTTCTATTCGTCTTACCATTTCATACCATAATTTTTCAAATTTCAATTTCAAAATTTATGGCTAAATAGAAGTTGGATGCAACAATTCTACTACATCAATGTACTAGTAATAAGTTCAGCAAAATTTTCAATGTGTATATTTTTTTTTGATGACAAGGGAAACCCGCAATGGCTATCCTTTGGGTGCACACAGGGTAAGACTCTCGCTCCTATGCAATAGCTCGCAAATCACGGTGACCCGTTCAATGTGTATTATATATATATACACAAAAAGAATTTGTTTGTTTACCTTATTTACACGAGATTCAATTGGAACCACTAACTAGCCATTAATCTGAAATTGAGTCATGGTGCGAGATTTCCTCGATACCGTATTACACGTGACAAGTTCGTATTAACAGTCGTCCGGCACAAAGGGCACGTCTCGTTATCTTCTAACCAAGGACGAACACAATCAACATGAAATCCATGGCAACAGGGATGAAGAATCGCACAAATCTCTCCTATTTTAATTTCCGCAATACAAATCGAACAATCACTGTTTTTCACTATTTCATCGCAAATATCAATCGCTACTTCACCAGTTCCATTTTCCGGCGGACATGTGGTGGTTCCATCGGCGGGATTATTCGATTCTTCGGCACAGCAAACGAATTTTTTCTTCAATATGATGATAAATGGAACAAGTAAAATGGCAAAAGTGATGAGGAAGATATAACTTCCATTGATATTTGGCATCGATTTTGAAGATTATGGAAGAAGACAAATCATCAATTGATCATTTGCTGAATTTATTTAGACTTTCCTTTTTTTTTTATTTCTTAATAAATTATTATGAAAAAAGTGATAAATAATTAATTAATTTTTGTTGACGTGGAGTGGGTCAGGTGACTCAGGTCTGACGTAATAGGGAGAAGAAACGGTCCAATTTGCCAATTTGGCTAAATTCGAAAGTCGGTCCTATACCATTTCTTTATATTTCTTTATAATTTTTATTTCTCTCTTCATTTGTTTTTTTCTTTAACAAATTGAAAGTTCATAAATTAATTTAATTTTTGGGAACCTTGGGAATAAATACGTATATAATAAATTTAGTTTTATGTAATAATTTATAAATCACATTGAAAAAGTATAATCGCTTTGAAAATCTTGTCGAAAAGATTTATGTTAACTTTTATTTTTTTGAAAAATCTTTAGAATATCGATAACTAAAATCCTTCAAATATACATGGGTATAATATTCGTTTTTTTTGCAATAGCTTGTAAATTACTTAGGAAACATAAAAAAGAACTAGACAAATTTAGTGTAACAAGTTCGATTAAGAATCGATCCATATTCTCTCTTATGGGGTTACATGTCACAAACTCAGTAATTTTTACGATATATATACCATCAAAAATATATGACTTTTTTCAATTTTATACTCTCTTCGTTCATTTTTATTTTGTTTTATTACGTTTTTCAAAAATCAATTTGATTCATTTTTAAATTTAAATTAGATTATATTAATTCAATATTATATAAAAAAAATAGATATTAAAAAACTATACTAAAAGTACCATAAATTACAATCTTTTATATATCAATATGATGAAAAATATATCATAAAATATTGGACAAAATTTTTATAATTTATTTTTAAAATGAAAAGTATGACAATTAATGATGAACGGAGGAAGTATTAATTGAATTTACAAGGCAATGCACACATATTAAGTAAAACATTTAAAGACATAATTTTCACTTTTACCTTTTGTGAAATCATATACTTTAAAAGTGTAATTTATCATCTGAAAAAATAGTACTATATAACTTCAATAAATGAACCGGCAAATATAGAAAAAATATATCAAATATCCATCTTGAATTTAAACAATCAATTCAAACGAGTACTTATTTATCTCAATTGATATAATTGACTAGTAATACTCCCTCCGTCCATTTGTAGCTATCGTATTCTATTTTTCAAAAATTAATTTAACGAATTATTAAAATTAAATTAATTTCATATTTTAAGTAAAAAATTTATATATTTAAAAACTATATAAAAAGATACTATAAAATACTCCCTTCGTTTAAAAAAAGATGACTTAGTTTGACTTGAAACAGAGTTTAATAAAAGAAAAAAGACTTTTTAATCTTGTAGTTCTAAATAAAAGTTATGTCAAATGTACAAAATATCCTTTAATCTTATTGTCTTAAATATATCACGTGAAAAATTAAAGTTAAAATATTACAAAAAAAGAAAAGGGATCATTTTTTTTTAAAAATAGATTAAAATAAAAATATGAATATTTTTTTTCAAACGAATGGAGTAATATTTTACATACCAATATAATTAAAAAAAAATTATATTATACTCTTAAAAAAAAAAAAAAGGGAACACAAAAGTGAACAGAATGATTAAAGTATTTAAATAAGTGTTCTTACTATCAAATTTAATAGGCTCCTCTCTTTCTCTCTCTGCCCCTCTCTCTTTCTAGATTTTCTCAGTGGATTGGTTCTCTGAGAGAGGGGCGTTAATCTCGGTGCTGCAAAATCTTAATCCATTGTGTGGCTTCATTTGTAGGTATTGTTCATCTTTTTATTCATCTGGGTATCTTCAAATCGATAAGCTTATTGTACTGATTTCTTTTGTTAGTTTTTTTTCTTGTTGCTGTGATTTATATCTGAAGTTTCTTGTTGCGGTTATCTTTTCTACTCTTTAGTGAAACAATCTGAACTCATCCTATTGTTACAGTCTTACTTGGTTTCTGGGGGTTTTGAGAATTTAGCAGGAAGGAATACGGTAGATTAATTGGGATTTTTCTTGATTGTTGATTTGATTTGTGGGAACAAAAAAGATGAACAGTAAAGAAGTTGCATTAGAACCGTTCACGAATATTCAGGACGGTTTTTGGTGAAACAATCTGCACTTTTCTATTGTTTTAGTCTTGCTTGATTTCTGGGTTTTTGAGAATTTAGCGTGAAGGAATATGGCAGATGATTTGGGAATTTTCTTGATTTTGCGAAAAAGAAAAAAGGGATGAACAGTGAAGAAGTTGAATAGAGAACAGGACATAATATATTCCTTAAATATTCAGATCATTGTTGTAGGATGGTTTTTGGTGGGTGTCTTGGATCCCCTTTCTGTAAGCCCTCTCAAGAATCCTGTATTGTTCTTGTTCATTACTAACTACTGGTTTGTGTGCTTAAATCTTGGAATTTAAGTCTTGAATGTTCTTGTCATCAATTCTGAGCATTTTTTGGAAGTGGTTTGTTAATTTTTTTTTTATGTAGAATCCACCAACTTTGGCTTTCAATGCTTGTCAGCAGTATGGTGATTCTTGATAACTAATTTGAACTGTTGTAAGACAGTGTTAATAGCTTTGTGTTGCTTCTTTCTCCAGGTACATTCCCTAATTAGTTGAATATTTCCTACCAAAGCAAGGTTACCTTTTAATTTTTTAAAATGTTCGGGCTTAAGAAGTCGCCCTTGCATAGGAATGCTAGGAATCACTCTGTGAATCCTGGATCCGGTGGTTATTCAAGTTTAAATCCTTTTGATTCTGACAATGAATCAGACAACAAGGAAACTATAAAACCTGCTCGGACGCCGTTGCATAGGAATGCTAGGAATCACCCTGTGAATCCTGGATTCGGTGGTTATTCAAGTTCAAATCCTTTTGATTCTGACAATGGATCTGACAACAAAGAAACTATAAAACCTGTTCGGAGAACTTCGTCAGAGCCTTCTCCAATTACCCCACATTTGAGTACAAACCCTTTTGATGATGATGATGATATTAAACGGACTCATTCATCTGCTTACTCCGCGACTTCAACAGAGAGAAATAAATACAAGAATGAGTTCAGGGACTCTGGAGGATTTGAGAACCAAACTGTACAGGAGTTGGAAAACTATGCAGTACACAAGGCTGAAGAGACAACGAAATCTGTTAACAATTGCCTGAGGATTGCAGAAGACATTAGACAAGATGCCACAAAAACTGTAATCACATTACATCAGCAGGGTGAACAAATTACAAGAACCCACTTAACTGCAGCTGACATTGAGCACGACCTTAGCAGAGTATGGTTTTTAAGTCTATTGCATTTTCTAGTTTGCAAAAGAAGAACTTGTTGTGGATTAGCATTACCAGTTATATCATCATGGATTACTAATACCCATCTGTCGTTCTTGTTTCTGCAAATTTTCATTCTTCAGTCATTTAATTGAATGGTTCATAGTATTGTTGAAATTTATGCTGGATCTTAGGTTATTTCCTTGTTCATTTGGAGATGAAACTTTATATCGTCTTTAGCAGACAATGTAGATTTTGTTTAAACTTTGCATTCACTAGTCTGCTTCAAGACGTTCCACCTCCTTAATCTACATTTGCCTCATAAATCATAACTACAAAATTCTTTGTTACCATTTCCTTGATCTGGAAGATTTTATTTCTGTCATTTCCTTTTGCTATTGTACTTGTCATCTGGAAACTAAAGCTTCAAATTTAAATACAGAGTGAAAAACTTTTGGGTACTCTTGGAAGCTTCTTTTCTAAGACTTGGAAGCCTAAGAAGACACGCTCAATTACAGGGCCAGTAATTACTAGAGGTAACTCATCAGATTTTGTTCTTGCTCATTATATATGCTTTTGGTGTTTGTGAGCAGGGAAAGAAAAATCTAACAGGACATTAAGATACAGAAGGCATCAAAAAAATATGGGGCGGTTGTGGCTGTTGAGGAAACTGCTGATTATCTGTTATTGTGGCAGATGATCCAGTTCAAAGAAGGGGTAACCACCTGGAGCAGAGAGAAAAGTTGGGGTTGAACTCTGCACCTAAGGAACGCTCAAGTTCACGAACACTACCTCAGGAACCTACTAATGCACTGCAGAAAGTTGAGGTACATACAATGTTACTTGAAAAAACAGAGACTGATATTCAGAACTCCTTTATATAATGGTTTAGAGAATTGACACTGGCTTTAAGCTGTTGCATGATAGGAAGATATACTTTGGGACAAAATAGTGACTGGCATTAAGAACTGCTTTGTATAATTGGTTCAGAGGTTGATATTGGCTCTAGGCTGTTACATGATAGGAAGATAAACTTGCTCTCACTTATGCGTCCAAGTCTTAGAAAACAAGTTGATCGGGTCTATTAACTGACCCGTTTTGCTTATGAAGTAAGGTTAGCAATCTCTGAAGCTCAGTCACCTCTCAATCCTGGAAATTCCTCCTGAATTTCAATCCCAAAAAGTCCCGACCCCTTGTGTCCGCATAACCTGTTGAACAATCTGTTCGCCAAAATGTGTCCCCCCCTAACCTGTTGAACAGTCCATTCCCTTTGGCAAACGGCCCTAAACAAAATAGGGATTTAAGTTCCCCTTTATTTGAATGAGGAAAGCACATTAGTTTGATATTACCATATTTCATTGACAATTTGACTATTAATTGTGCACTTTGCAAAGTCTAGATGTAAAAGCTTAGAATATGCGAAATACCGGACGATGGGGGTGGAGGTCAGAGAAAGCTACACCGCACCACACATGACCAATTGGAATCAACATCGTCTTTTGTTGCATGGCTGACTTAGCAGCAGTTGGTTTGTCATAGGTTTAGGATTTGATTGGATTTGGAGACCATTTTCTATTTTCATATCTATGGGAAATTGGGAATGTCCTCATTCTAATTTTTTTCGATGAGTCTGACTTTCTTTTGATGAGTCGAAGGTTTATTGGAAACAACCTCCCTACACCACAAAGGTAGGGGATTAGGTTTGCGTACACCTCACTCTTCCAGAGACCCCATTTGTGGGACAACACTAGGTATCTTTTATTTTTTCTAACCCCTCCTTGAGCTTACATCCTCTTTGCTCCCTTGGTGACTTGAACCCTCAATTTTAGTGTTGGAGGTGACGGTGCTTACCCATCCAAGCAACTCTCCCTTGTCTATACTGGTTATGTTGTTGTTGAATTTGTTTCTAGTGACTTCATTCTTAGAGAACTTGTTTCTTGAGTTGATGAAAGTCCTGTTAATATTTCTTTTGGATACAAATTCCAGATGCTGAAGCAGAATAACATTTAATTTTTTATAGAAACCCTACTGCTTTCTAGCTTCAACTCTTAGCTAATTTATAAGGAATTAGAGGAAAAGGGGTACATTTGACAGAGGACCTCATAGTTCATGGGCTATATCTCCCACCTTTTTTTCTGGGGTGTTGGGAAAGAGTGTTCTATTCGTGTTTCCTTGTGGAATGAAAGAGTGGGTCTGCTTGGAGGGGTAGAGAAAGAAGCAAACGTAAGTTGGACAATGGAGAGAATCACTCTTGGATCTCATTAAGCTACAGAACAACCTCTTTTGTTAACTCATTAAGGGAAATCGATGGAAACAACTCTAAATCATTTTGAAATTTTGATAGATTGAGCATGCGAAGCAAGATGACGCATTATCAGATCTCAGTAACCTGTTGGGAGAGCTCAAACATATGGCTATTGACATGGGGTCTGAAATCGAGAGGTTAGTATTCAAGATAGTGAAATTTTCTTTAAAAGGATCAATAGCAGCACCCTTGCTCTTTTCCCCTACTCCTCTCCTCTTCTTATTGTACTTAAATGTACTGTGTGTTATTATTCCTCTAACCACTTCTAAGAATCTCTGCATATGTTGTTGGATATTGCAGGCAGAACAAATCCCTGGATCATTTTCAAGATGATGTAGATGAGCTAAATTTCCGAGTTAAAGGTGCTAACCAGCGTGGCCGCCGCTTACTTGGAAAATGACCTAGCATTTATCGCATGTATTAGCACTAGATATTAACGTGCTCATTTTCTTCATAATGCCAATTTTTTCATCTGTTATTTCTGATTTTTTTAGTACACCGATGACATTAGATCGGGTTAATCAATTAATTTCCTGGTAATTGGGTTGCAAATCAACAAATTGCTGAAATTTACTTACTTTTACTTTCTCATTTTTACATTTTGCAAGCGTATTTTATTATACATTCCTTGCACCGTTTTTACCATTTTTTTTTGGGCCTGTTCTGGACAAGAGGAAGTTTAGTAGCGATCAAAATCTTTGACGTTGCAACATACTTAAGACACACAGTACAATAAAAAGCGCTTATTCCCACGATGAGGGGAGAAATGAGGAACAATGCTCCCACAATGACAAACGGTGACATATTTGAACACACTGAACTTCAAAGAGCAGAACTGGGAAATACTCTTGTTGCTTTCCATGATCAAATGCCATAAGATTCAAAGGAACCCCGCGTAAATCAGCTTTCGCAGGATCCATTTCATACGTACATGAGATATAACGCAACAAAAATACGCACAAGCTAGTAAGGAAAAAAGAAATTTCATATACAGAACCCCTTCATAACTTTTGTTTAGGCAGCAATAACTCTAAAACCATTGATATAAAGGTCTTTGCGTGATCATGGTCAAAATGATTATCCTCTGCAAAGTAACATACAGATGAGGCAGACTGTAACTTCAGTTAAGATTAAACGGTATATAGTATATCTGTCACAATGTCAAGCATAAATTGGTAAGGTAAGATGGTTAGAGACTTAGAGCTCTTCACATCAGTTTTGAAAACAATAATAAGAAAAGACATTTGGATAAGAAGAGAACTAAGCAAAGGCAAAGGATTGCAGAGTTGAGACTTCCCTTCAGCGGTTCCCTTAAGCAAAGGGAAACAGGAGACTGAAAGCTTAAGGAGCATAAAAAAAGGAAGTACACTCGACCCCAAAAAAAGGAGGAAAAGGGAAGCATATCTAATCCTAACTTTCTGGTCAGCATAATATCAATTGAGAAAGATAGAGATATTGTAACCTTCTGTGTGTTTTGGTTTCTTTCCAAAAGTTATTGAAAGTAGCCTTCCCCTTTCAATTGCTATTCCTCCAACATCTTTAATCCAAGTGAGGACTTACATATAGTCATATCACAGAAAGACAACTCTCACGCGAAAAAACTGAGTTCACCTTTGGTTCAATTCTTCAAGGGTACTGATACTCGCAACCCTCAACAGCATTATCGCAAACTAGAATTTCTAGGTTCAAGTACTTCTTACAGCTACCCTCACTGGTTTGATAAAGCTGCTAAAGGTTACAATAGTTTGCCTTCAGTCATCAAGGCAAAGTCTTGTTACTATTGGACATGCAGTTTCCTGATCCCGCATAAATCATAATATCAAAAGTAACAAACTTTTGCAGAACACACTGTAAAATCTTACAATGCTTATACAGCAAACAAGTGCAACATCAGCTAAAACTGAATCAAGGTACTCCCACAGTCACAGTTAATAACCTGAAGAACTTAACCAATATCCCAAGTACACAAGCAATCTAGAAACCAAGACTTACGGTAGATCACCAGCCAACAATGCATAAGGGCATAGTCCAGCAACCAGCCAATCACCAGGTACACGAAAACAACAATCTCTAATCTATCTACCAAATAGTGTTTATCAAATTGTGCTAAGCTAACAAAAGTATTCACGGGGCACATGAAAACAACAATCTCTAATCTATCTACCAAATATTGTTTATCAAATTGTGCTAAGCTAACAAAAGCATTCACCGGGCACATGAAAACAACAATCTCTAACCTATCTACCAAATATTGTCTATTGAATCCATTCAATTCAATTCAATTCAACTCAAAACAAGGTTGGAGCTTTATGAAAAATCGATTCTTTCAAATACATAACCGAGGAATATCAGTTAAGAACATCAACAATACACAGTGCAGTGACATTCATCACAATTAACGTTTAATTGTACAAAAAAGAACCAAAACCCTAGGGTTTCTACCAAACACCATTCATAACTCAAAGGGATTCACATCCATCATTGCTGAACTATTCAACGTTCACAGAATTATTCTATTGTTCTAATTATAAAAAAAAAAAGGATTAAAAATGACGAAAATTCAATGGTGTTACTGGTTCAATTCCATAACGCTTTTGACCTTGGGTGCGTAGAGGGAGTAAACTACGGCCTGTCTCTTGGCAACCTCGAGCTGGGACCTACCATCGGAGAAAGCAGCAGTGACCTTAGATGGATCCGAGAGGTCTTTGTTCTGGCGAAACCCATCGATTGTTCGGCGCTTAGTGTATTCCCTAACGTTGTAATCGGGAAACTCACGCGCCGTCCGTAGAAGCGACCGGAAAAGAGTAAGGACTTCCACGCGTGAAGGCGACGCCATTTTTCCTTTAGAAACAAAAACGCCGAGAGGTTTTCCGATTCAGGCGAACAATTGTGTGAAGAGGCGCTGAGGTTTATCCAGAAAATCTGGGGGTTTTAGAGCAAAAACGAAAAATATTTTCAATATTCCACCTTTGGTCCCTTAAATATCGTCAATCATTTTTCGTATTTTTTTCATAGTAATGGACCAATTACAGAATTTACATACTCTTGTAAAATTACAATATATCCTTAAAAGTTTATAACTATAAAAAATTTCCAAACGGATATAATAATATAAGCGTTGATTTATTAATTTAATGCGCGAGATATATTAATCATTTAATCATTATGTAAGATACATTACATTTTATACATTATACACTAATCTGATATATACATTTTATACATTTACACATTATACGATGTTCATTTTATACATTTATACATTATACACTAATCTGATGTACATTTTATACATTTATATATTATACACTAATCTGATGTACATTATATACATGATACACTAATATGATGTTCGAAATGCACTAATTTATACGCGAGATACACTAATCTGATGCGCGAAAATGAGGGATTTTGAAGATTTATAAAACTCATAGAGGATAATTAATAAGTAAACTAAAAGACGGAATTTCTGTAATTTTTCCAATAAATTTTGAATCTCATGGACATAAGAAGATAAGTTGAAGTGTTTGAACTGGTATATTTGATTCTATAATGAATAATAATGAGTTATTCCATGTAAAAATTATAATCAGCTATACGGGGCTGGTATTATTGTAGCCACATTTATATTTTGTATTGAAGCTCTCAATAATACCTATCTACAACTGGGAGAATTAAAATTGGGAAAAACAATGAACTTGATGGACAATGGTTCAATAGATATTGGAGAGTTAAGATTTGTAAAGACTGGAGACAAGCTTGGAATGTCTCCTGTTTCTGTGAGTTGCAATAATTTCCCGTTGAGGAGCATTGTTCTGCTTCTAATATTGCCACCTTCTGGTATTAGATGGTATTCTTCTCGCGATAGTGTAACATCTGATGATTTGGTTCCTACCCATGAAACACTTTGTTTAATACTGCGCGCGAATGACTTCTTGTTGTGATCCTTTTTTTTACCAACTTGCAAGCTGGTTTCTGCAGTAGAGTGGATGTTGACTTGGTACTGAATCTGGGTGCTTAAATTTATCAGAAGTAAAGTCACACCTGCCTGAAGAAAGGTAACACCAGTGAGTTACTACGCGGTTTTGGTCTTTAGTAGTAGAGTATGAAGACAGTAGTACATACACGTAAACGAGAACAAAAAATGAAAGGAAAGAGGACTAAGCAACACCAAACTGAAGCTAAATATAGGTAGCACAGTGCATGAGTGGAGACATTGGCTGTGATTCTGATATGCAAGAATATGAAGTTTGGTTTTCGAACTAAGGCTAATGCCAGAGTTGGTGTGTAACATGTACCAAACCAAATAATTTAACCTTGACAGTGAAAAGCTAAAGTTGAAAAACATAGTCCATGCATTAGTTTGTTTAGTGTATACGCCCGGTGTAAGTTCATACCGAGTTAGTGTTTCCTCAGGAGAAGAAAAATCAATTAAGGCCTGCAGGATTCACAAACCTAAATAGCATATATGGTCCTTATGTGTCAGAACTTCGAAATAATCCAAAACAATATCAGAGAAACACTTGAGTAATTGCATCTTTGTTGGTCTAACTAAGAGCATATCTAGTGTCTGAGGCTCCACAGTATATGTTATATTGATATGATAGATTATGCAACAGAAAGAAAACAAAGGAAGCAGTTAAACACAAGAATTTCATTTGGGAAACCTATAAAGCACTTGTTATCGAGACAATTTTCCAACGTAGTAACCCATCTCATATTGCACAAATGAATCAGGAGATATACACATACTCTATCTTTTGTACAGTGGGCATAAGTGCGTAAATGTGGTGCTGCGCTGTTGACAACACCAAGAACTACTTTTCCCATCAGTCTATTCCAAAGAAGTGCACTGTATCAAATTGAAAACAGAAGGATCAAAACTTTTTTCTTAGATTCTCACTGACTTTAACAACATGAATATGAAAATTAACAGCCTGCTCCTTCTAATGATAGAGTGAAGCCAAGCTTAAAGTAGTCAAGCACCTCACCTATAATAATCAGGATTTGGAACAAACGTATTGGTATCAAGGAGTCCATAATTTCCACCTATAAGCGTCTGTCTGCAGTATACTTTAGTATGGTGCTTGGCTGCCATCCCAAGCTGATCTAAGTACCTATATTCCATATTATAAGGTCTTTGGAATTGTTTCACTTGACTGTTAGCTAATACTATAAGTCAAATCAAGCAAGAAATTTACCAAAAGCTATCTACAAAGGCGTTAGAGACATCAGGACCTCCACTGTTGAAGGCTCCACCAGATTCTCCAACCCAAGCTGAAGCCCAAGGACCATTTCTTAGAATGGTTTGAGTAAGACTGCTGAATGTTCCTTCTGTTCTACTCAGGTAGTCAGGATTTAAAATTTTATCCACTAGCTTGCTATCGGACCCTGAAACAGAACATTTCTGGTTTAATTAACATAAATCAATTCAGCAGCTACGGCATCTAGATGATAGAAAGGAACTACATAAGAATAAACCAGAACGATTACTCTATTGCTAGAGTCTTTCGAACTACTAAACAATAATGTAGTCATTTTTCAAGGATGTAGATGAAGTACTAAGATTACACCAGTTAAAAATTTCAAAAACAACAGCAAAATGGAGACCAAGTGTCATAAACAGAAAAACATTTAAGATTTCATCGCTGGTTTTATGAGTTTAAAGTGGTCCGTTCATAATTAAGATTGAAGCTTAGTTTTCCAATACTAACTACTAGATTTTCTTAGTCGAGGAGGCTTTTAATATAGCTCCAGTCTTAAAGGGAAAAAGAATCGCACTAGCTCACCCGGGCCAAGATTATAAATATGATGTGTCAAGACATTGAAAGTGCCACGCCCTGAAATCTGAAGGAGCTTGCCGAACCACCCAGGATCATAGAATCCTCCTGGTGCTAATAGTAGAGGACGTTCGGGGGTGTTCTGATATACTTGGTTTAAGAGATTGTGCAGCTGGATAACATCTTTTCCATACTGTGCAGCATCAACACTTGCACCAATCCCACTACCACTCAACTCATTTCCTACAAAATGATAAAAGCATGATTAAGGAAAGGAGAGAGATTTACATCAAGTTGCAAGAAGAAAGAAATATGCCAGAAAATTTACCAAATTCCCACGAGTGTATCTGGTAGCCCTTGGCAACAGTGTATTTTATGAAATTAAGGGCATTGCTGGAATCCCAATTTCCTACCCACACATGCCTATTTGCCGGTCGTCTCCCATACAACGCATTTAAGCCAAAAGTCACAAGTGCTCTGCAGCAAATGCAGTAAAACTCGAATGAACTTCAACGGAGAAACTTTAGAATCATGGAAAGTTTTCAACAGTACTAAAGTTATTTTACTTTACTTTTTGGGTACAAGTCATAGTCCTCAGTATAAAAAAAACAGATTTCAAGCACAATATTCCACATTTTTAAGTTTCTCAAAGTTATGGATGCAAATTTAGGATTCAGAAGTAGTGACATGAAAGAGTCATGGATTAGATGTGGAATGCCATCAATTTAGACCTTCAAAGAGTCACTCGAAAAGATGAAAGTGGGAAAATTTGAGCATAAACCAAACTTGGAGGCGAATGTTTCCTCTTGAAAGTGATAAATGGAAAGAAGAGAAAGAAAAATAAGTAAAGAATCAAGCCGTAAAGTGCAGCCTAGGAGCAGACCAGATTACTAGCCAGGACACGATTACATGTATTTCGAGAAGTACAGAATGTGCCTATCTTACCCTGTCTTCTTGAAAAGGTTATTTAGCTCATCCCATCTCTGCATAGGTAAGCATCCCTTAGAGAATCCAAACAACCCATCCTTTTGCTGGGTGAATGGTCTGCAAGGAGATATCAAGTTGCCAACGCCATATATTACTTGGTCTTGTAAAGAACCTCCAAGCCGTAATCTCAAACCCTTGAAAGCTGTATCACCAATAAAAGAGACATAGAGAAAGAAGTTCAGTTTGCTTATCATATTTTAAGGTGAAATGACAGCATGTTGGGGTATCAGTTTCCTAATTATGATAATAACATAAACAACTTGGAAATAAGTTGAAAATTATGGCATAATGGTACGTGCAAACCTCGTATAGCATTCTCCAGATATGGATGAGATAAATCCTGGCAAATCAAAACACATTCATGAACACAGACTTAATCAGAAACTCGATAAGATATTTATACTTTTTAATATTAAAGAACAACATATTCCATCAATAACAAGCTAGTATGAGTTACCAGATTTAGAATGGATGCTGAACCCCAAGGACATTGCTTGTAGTTACACTTCTCTTTAGGCCACCAATCAATGGTAGCACAAATGTAATTAGCATCTGTCCAGGCAACTTTCTTAGATGCATCAATCGTAAGTACTATTTGTTTAACTGTTTGTGCTGAAAGTGCAGGGCATAGTGCCAAAAAAATTAACAAGAAGGTTCTGAAATTCATTAGAAGATTAACCTCCACGAATTCACCGCTGTTTGAACCTAATCATATACTGCCAAAGAGGAAGCAACCAAATAAATGTTAGGAGACTTTTAAAGAGTAAGTTATTCTTTCAAACAAGACTACAAATATAGTAACACTCATTGTAAGTTATTCTTTCTACAAGAATACAAATATAGTAAACATTCATTGGACAACATCATACTCAAGTGCTGTGTTTTGACAGCTAAATGTAGATATAACAAAACATAGCAACGACAACAACATATCCAGTGTACTCTCACAAGTGACGTCTGAGGAGGGTAGAGTATACGCAAACGACAAATCTTACTCTCGTGTAGATAAGTAAGAAAATATGAATGAGAAATGAGGAAGCAAACCAATTGTTTTCTTACTATATAAAAGAACCTTTACCACTCTGAGTCAGTCAAGTTTAGCCAGATCAAGAAACTTATCAATAAAGGAAAATAGTAATATAATGATGGAGACGAAAATTCCAAAACTGGAAATTAATTTAAACACTGCATATATAAATTCAGAACCAATTAAATACTTACACTTTTTTGTTATTAGTTTTCAGAAAACTTTTTCTTCACGTCTAAGACAAATATTCTACCAGCAGTATAAGTGAAGTCCACATCAACACACAATACACAAATTCACCAAAACACACTCAGCTAACAAGATCCAAACATAACCAAAAAACAAAAGCCCCCTTATAATCTACGTTGCTCGAACTCTTTAAAAATAATATAAAAATAATATCTTTATTAAAGATTCGACAGGAATGGGGCATTATTTTTTAAAGAGTACGAACAACCTAGCTTATACTAACATCTAATCTTAAGAATAAAGAACCAATGGAATTTCACCTCACAACCCAGATGAGTAATACTAATAATGACACTAATCTGAGCTCAAATTCCAAGAAAAAAACAGGGTAAATGACAAGAATAGGGAGTAAAATGAAATGGGTTGGGTTCAGATTTGTGAGAAATCAGATAAAGATTGAATCTTTTTTGGGTGAGAAGTGTCAGAATCAACTAACAGTCATCATTCATTCATCAGTTCTTTTTGGTAGATATGTACAGAAACAGTAGATCGTGTAAAGTGCAGACTAATAATTGGAGGAAATAGAAATTAAAGATACTCCCTCAATTTTAAAAAAGATGATTGATTTGAAATAGAGTTTAAGAAAGAAAAAAAAAATTAATCTTATAATCTTAAACATGCCACGTGGAAAGTTAAAGTTGAAATATTACTAAAATTAGACAAAGGGATCATTCTTTTGAAATATATTTAAAAAAAAATAGAATTATTGTTTATGAAACAAAGGAAGTAATTAAATACTACCACATATGATGAGTTGGATAGACCCTTTGTCCAATTTTTTTATTTTTTGTTGAATTCCAAGTTGTCTTCAGCTTAAAGTCAAGCCTTTACACCCAATAAGCTAACTAGATTTTTTGCCGCAAAATTTAGTATCTCGATATTTTTGAGTTTTATATCTCAAAATATTTAAAATTTATACGAAAAGAAATGTAGGTTGTAATTTTTTTTATATCGATATGATGAAAACAATACATTTTAAAATATTAATCAAATTTGTATAATTTGACTTTCAAATAGAAAAAAAATAACAACTAAGAATGAAAAAAACGAAGAAATATTTGTTATTGATGGGTATAATTCAAGATGTGAAATTCCAAAAATCTATTATTTTATTTTTTTGAAATGTATTTTTCCATAGAAACTGTTTTTTATGTATATTTTTATTTTGGAGTAAGATTTGATTCACAGTCAATAACAGCCGTTAGATCCAATTTCATCTACTACTGCCTACTTGTAGTTCAACCAATTATGATCCTTTTATTTTACTTTGTACCTTGTACTTTGAAAATAAGTTATTTCATTTTATTTGTTTATTTTAGTGATGATGAAGAAACAATATTTGATATTAATTATTAATCAGTAATAACTATGTAAAGTAATATTAGTAAAATAAAATTTTTTAGAAAATATATCGGCAATAATGATCAATATAATAAAAAAAATTTAAGAAATATATCAGGTTAATAATAGAAAAAGTTCCTTTTACAAAGGTATACCCCTTCATTGGCTGTATATTAATTCGGACGTGATGATTTGAATAAGATTACTCTTTAATTAAGATTTCAGATGTAAATTTCGAAAAAAAGAGTCATCAATAAAAAGTTATTTCTCTTTATATAATCCTATGTGACGGTTAAAGACATATTTTTTTTAAAAAAGATATGTATTCTGTTATTCTAATTGGGTAAAGATTGTGATAACATTCATGCTATAGTTTATATAGTAAAATAAAAAGGTCAAAAATACTTATCAATAGACAACATCAAATGGATTTTGGTAAAACTAGGTGCAAACAAAACCACTTAGCTTGTAGTCAATTATTGAGTTGATATTTATTGATATATAATAGAGTTGATATTTATTGATATATAATATAATATATGATGAAATGAAGAACTACTAGAATTTCACTATTATGATTTGGAGAGGGATATAAATTTTTAAAACTTAATAAATTATTTATTTAAAAAGATAATACATATTCAAATAATTAAAAGGAAAAAATACATTAATGAAGATATCATATAAAAAAATGGACAAAAAACAATAACAACAACAAACAAAACAAAGATATATAAAAAAAAAAACTCACAAAAATTGAAAAATAATAAGAGAGTATTATTATTAATAATAATACAAACAAGGAGAACTCAATAATATCAATAAATAATTACCTACTTATCTTAATTTTCGATTATTATATTCTTCTATCTAAGATTAAAAACTCGATCAAAGAAAAACCAAACAGAAATAGTACATAGGAGAAAATAGAAAAATATACCTAGCAGAATATAGTTGTTGATCACTGATGAGGCAGCAAACAGTGAAAAATCATATGAAAAAAGTTAATAAATAGAGTTTTTTTAAAGGGGTTTGAAACGTATAAAATTAAAATTTAATGAGTGTAATTATAATAAGAAGATTTCAAGCATTGATTGAATACTTTGCTTATTATTAATTTTGGTCACAAATAAAGTATATGCTACTTTTTATCTGTAAACACCACCGACATGGCTAATTTTAGTTATTATTATTTATTAGAATTAAATTAAAATCAAGATCTCACATGAAATATTCAAATTGAGCCTAAGGTTTTATCTCTAAAAATAAAATTCCAATTGAATTAAAGCATATTTATTACATTACATTACACCTATTTATAAAGGCCAAGAAATTTTTAGACTTCATGAATTCGAAATAATAATTCTAAATTAGAATATGTTCTAAATTTATACTATGTCTATTCCATATTAAGTGAACTGTCGACACTTTTTACATTTCAAAATAAGTAAAGTTATTTAAAGTTCGAATGTTTTTCCATAATTACACATCATTTTATAAGGTTATTGATTACTTCCATTTTCTCGAAGTTTAATTGAATAATTATAAAAAAATAATCTTAAATTTGTTTTTTGAATATTTTATTTCAAAAAGTGTCATATTTCAATAATTTACTTAGTATAAAATTTTTATTTTTTAAAAAAATATTTGATAAAATTATTAAATTCAATCGAACCTATTACGTTATGTTAGTACATTTTCTTTTTTTAGTACAATCTCAACAAGTTTAATTAGTTTAAAGTTTCAATAATTAATATTCTGTCTGTTGCAATTTAAGTAATTCAATTTATTTTTGACTTTATTTGATTTATTTTATATTTAACTCTAAATATGTATTATTGTATCTAAATTTTTTATCATTAAATAGTATTATATAAATTGATGTTGAAAAAATGTGAAATATAAAAGATTTAACTAAAGAAAGATAGAACATCGACTATCTCTAAATTTAGATGTAAATTTGATTTAATTATTTCAACATAATAGATGATAATATGTTGTTATAAAAAAAATTTAATTTAAATTTATTAATAAGTTTTCGGCATATGCTCTCACAACTCATTTCGTAGATACATTAACTACTAAAATATATTTTATTTATACATATTAGCCTAAATAAATAGTAAAATCTTTATTTGTTTCAATTCATGCCAATGTATATAATTACATGAGAAAATACATTTAATGTTATTTAACTATTTTTAATATACTATACACTTGATAACACGTGTCAAGAGAATTTCGAAATATTTCAAAAATATCTAGTATAAATACTTTATCAAGTATATAAATATTCAACCATAACAAATATGACACTTCTTTTCTTTTGAAATTATCTGGTAAAAACACTTTATCGTGTATATTAATGTTCAACCATAACAAATATGACTCTTATTTTCTATCAAAATTTGGCCAAACAGACTATTAGTTACTCGTTTCGTTTTCAATATACTTGAAAAAAAAGGACATAAATGTCAATATGGACAAAATTAGAGGATATATTAGTGAAAAAGAAAGTCCTGAAAAACACCCATCTTCTTCTTCACAGAAACAATGCTTCCAAATAAAAAATTGGTTTCACACATTCTCTTATGCAGTTAGGTTCTTTAATGGAGGTCTCACTACTCACCCTAAAAAAACCCTAGAAATTCAAAAAATGAAGAAGGAAGAAAAATAGCCCTTTAAAGTTTAGCTCTTTGGAGTTTTCCACAAAACTTCTTTGGAAAAATTCTTTCTCCCTGACTGTTTATTAATATCAAAATCAATTTTTCAGCCATATTTATTGAAGGAGGTAATTTTGGGGTTCGGATGGAGAGCAATGAAGGAGGGGATGATCAAGAAGGTTCTGGATGGATGCAAGTGAAAAAGGTGTGAACTTTTTGCTAAATTGAATCATTTTAGTTTTTATCTTTAAGCTGAAAGATGATTAAGAGAAATGGGGTTTACTAATTATAACAGAAATCATCAAGAACCATGTTTAAGTTGTGTTATGGGCCTAAATCAAGAAAGTACAGCCTGATAATCTGTTGTTTTAGGTATTATTTTGGATTAAAATCTTGAATTCATGTAGATGGATTAGTTATATTTTAATTATTTGAGAAAGAGATAATCATTTTCAATATGTTTCTGAAATTGGATTAGTGGTTGCCTTAGAATTGGGGATAATATTATTGGACCATTTAGTGAAGAAAATGGTGAATTAGCTAGGTTTGTTTCATAATCTTGGATCATTTAGTCTATTTGTTAATCAATGTGTGAACTTGTTGTGCAGAAGCACAACAGAAACAGTTCAAAGTTTCCGCTGCATGGTTGGGTTGGAGGATCATCTCAAGGAACTTCTTCTGGTCATCCAGACAGTCAGTCTTCATTGGCTGTTAAAAATGAGGATCTTAAATCGTCTCTTCGGCATTCAAAAGGAAGTCTACCTGGTATTATACATGATGGTGTAACGTCAGTTCCGAAGGAGGATACAGTGATTGTGCACGATAAATGTGTAGTTGGTCATTGTAGTACTTCTGTTAGTTTAGGTTTTTCCACAGATTCGAATCAAGGAGTCAATAGGGAACATTCTCAAAGAATTAACCATGAGGTCCTACCAAAAATCAAGTGGGGTGACTTGGATGATAGAGCTCTACCCTCTCATTTTGGAAGTACTGTCCAAGCAGAAATTAAGTTTGGTGACATTCAAAATCATGATCTAATTAGTAGAAGAACTGATCAAACAAATGATTCTTTTGCACACACTTCTGTAACTGATCTAGAGCAAAATAGATTGGTTGCAACCACTGAGGATGAAAATCATCAAATTCTCGATTCTCATACTTTGTCTCCAAATATGAAGGAATTATCTTCAGAAGATATTAATGCTACTGCTGCTTATACCCAGCTTGCAAATGGTGACACTTGCAACAGTCCTGGCGAAAAGGTTAAATATGCTTCCAGAAAAGGGCCTAGTGGCGTAGTTATGCGCAATGTCGAATCTGAAGAAGCTTGCATGGAAATTCCTGAAGTGTCGAGTCTTGATCAGAATATAAAAACAGTGGTGGTTTCCCAGGATCCTGAGTCAGTATCACCTACTAAAGGAGGATCAGGAAACATTGGGCAGTCCTTTCTGGCATCTTCTAATGAAGAGTTTAGGAACAAACAAGTTAATTCAATCATTGAGGATTTATCTAAAACTAATTCAAGCAGTATTGATGCTGAAGACAGCGGTGAAAGTAAAGAAAGATTCAGGCAACGCCTATGGTGCTTTCTATTTGAGAATCTTAATCGGGCAGTAGATGAACTCTACCTACTCTGTGAACTGGAATGTGACCTGGAGCAAACAAAAGAGTCCATTCTTGTTCTTGAAGAAGCCACATCTGATTTTAAAGAATTGAGCTCAAGAGTGGAGGAATTTGAGAGACTGAAAAAATCCAGTTCTCATGCTACTGATGGAACACCGTTTACCATGAAGTCTAACCATCGCAGACCACATGCTCTGTCATGGGAGGTCAGTACTCTATCTAGTCTCATCTTTCAATGTTTCATATTGATACCCTAAAACAATATCACATAAACAAATCAATATCTGCCATTTGCACGTTGAAAAACTGCAGTATGAATACATGCAAGCATATCTAAAATATCTTCTGACCAGTCATTATTATTGCAACTCCCCTTGCATAAGGTATATATCAATGCTAAATGAACAGTTCGCAATTGCTTTACCTTGTTTTGGGTACTGCAGCACACACAGTTTGGGCCTGGGAAGTCCTTCAATTCTTTAAATGGAGGAATTATCCTTTCTTTCAAATACTTCTGATATTTCCTTATAATTTACTATTACTTAATTATATAATATTGGATGAACAATCATGATAGGGGCACCCTCTTCGGGACCTTATTAGAGGAAAAATGATTTTGTTCACACATTTCCTTTATTTGTTGTGAGGAAGTGAGATTATTCTTGCATGATTGTTGTTCTTACTGAAGCAGCATCTGGAGTTCCCTGGCTCAGTAATGACCAACTTTTATTTACCTTGAGGGACAACGTGAAATTACAGATGGAGTATTGCCAACATAAGTACAGCTTGCTTTGAAGGTTCTCATTCAGAGGACAAGATTCTCTTCTCCCCCCTTTAAAACCTGAGATACGGAATTCTACTGCAAAGAAATTAGGTAAAAACACTCTAGTGAAATACCACACGTCATCAAAAAAAAGATATTAGCTAGAAACATGAGCACAGTGATGAATGCCAATATTAGGAACTCAACTCTCAGTACTAATATAAAACTGTTGGATTATAATGTTCTTGCAAAGAGTTAGGTTAAGAGGAGTAAACAGAGGACTTGAGGGGAAAAAAAATAGAAATGTTGACATCATTTTAATGAATATGCACTGGTTTTGATATCTGGGAAAGAAGATACCCGAAAAGTGCATGAAGGTGCACTGCCTGAATGTGGAGAAATATCTAGCTTTTTGAAGAAGGCTGAAATCAGCTAAAGAAAAGAATATGTAATTTTGGCATAGACATTAACCATCTATTTAGCATATAAAATTGAATATGTGCTTCACCTCTATCCTGAAGTTCTATTCTGCTGATCAGTAATTGGTGAAGCAGAACACAGACTAAACTTGACCTGCTCGGGATTATGTTTGGTGTTTTCATGTTGGGAAATTACAGGAACAACTGCTGATGGGAGTGCAAGTGTTTCTGGATGCTTACAATTTGCTGCTTCCCTTCTGTAGTGTTGCGTAGGAAATGCCTTTTATGTCAGTAATAATCAGTACAAACTCTGTGTCAAAAAGACACAGTGAAATATGAGGTATTTTTGGGAAATGAAAGCTATGAGTGAAAAGCTAAAACAGGAAACTTAAACCAAATCCAAGATCTTCTCATTCTAAATGAAGTAAGAAACCTCTTGTGACCATTTCTCAAATTTCCTGTATTCTAAATAAGCAACCTTTTCCAATCTCTTCTTTTGTTTGTGGTAAGGTTTTCAAAGCAATATGGTAAGTAGCTTCATCTGTGGGCCTGGATAATTGCAGCACCTTTTAGGAGTACCAATGCATATCATACACACAAAGAAACATGAATACATTGATTATCTACTCCGTTTTCAAATTAACAAAATCTGTCTTTCTTCTGAATGCAGGTCCGCCGGATGACAACTTCACCGCACAGGGCAGAAATACTGGCTTCATCTCTGGAGGCTTTTCGAAAGATTCAACATGAAAGGGCTAGTTTGTCAGCTACAGGTGTGGAGAAAATGGAACCTAATTGTTATGATCATCATTGTGGAAGTATTAGTGTTTTAGAGACCTTTAATGAGAAAGGTGACAAAAAAAGCTGTTCAAATGAATCGTTAGAGAAGAGTAGGAAGCAGAATAATGCATTAAATCCTTCTCATGGAAATTTGAGTAGAGAGAAGAGGCATATTGACTCGGGCAAGTCTGCTTCTCATGCATCTAGATTACCTCTTAAGGAGGGTGTTTCCACATCTGTCAATGGAAAGAACAAGAGAGACAATGAAAATAATCTAAAGCCTATAGATCACTTGAAAAGACATTATGAAAGAGACAAGGATAAGCGAAATGGAAGCTCCTGGAGATCAATGGATGCTTGGAAGGAGAAGAGGAACTGGGAAGATGTACTCTCCACACCACAACGAATTTCATCTCGCTTCTCATATTCACCTGGATTGAGTAGAAGAAGTGCAGAACGTGCACGCACTTTGCACGATAAACTCATGTCTCCTGAGAAAAAGAAGAAATCAGCTATTGACTTAAAAAAAGAAGCGGAAGAAAAACATGCACGTGCAATGAGAATTAGAACTGAACTTGAGAATGAGAGAGTTCAAAAACTTCAGCGAACATCTGAGAAGCTTAACCGTGTAAGTGAATGGCAAACTGTGCGTAGTCTGAAATTGCGAGAGGTGATGTACGCTAGGCACCAGCGTAGTGAATCCCGCCATGAAGCTCACCTAGCTGAAGTAGTAAGAAGGGCAGGTGATGAAAGCATAAAAGTAAATGAAGTTCGATTCATTACTTCACTCAATGAAGAGAACAAAAAGCTCATCTTGCGCCAGAAACTCCATGATTCTGAGTTGAGGAGGGCTGAGAAACTTCAAGTGCTGAAAACTAAACAGAAAGAAGATATGGCAAGGGAAGAAGCTGTCTTGGAACGCAAGAAACTAATTGAAGCAGAAAAGTTGCAGCGCCTTGCAGAGACACAGAGGAAAAAGGAAGAGGCACAAGTAAGAAGGGAAGAGGAGCGTAAAGCATCAAGTGCCGCACGTGAAGCGAAGACGATGGAACAGATGCGGAGAAAGGAGGTTCGAGCCAAAGCTCAACAGGAGGAAGCTGAACTCCTGGCCCAGAAGTTAGCTGAAAGACTCAGAGAAAGTGAACAACGTCGTAAAATTTATCTGGAGCAAATACGGGAAAGAGCTTCTATGGATTTCAGAGATCAGTCTTCACCACTATTTCGTCGTTCTATAGCTAAGGAGGTTCAAGGTAGATCTACGTCGATCAGTAACTGTGAGGATAATAACGAAAACAATGGCTCTACTCCTGAAGGCTCTATGCTTGCTCCTGGCCACATCACTACTCAGCATTCGTTAAAGCGGAGGATCAAAAAAATCCGCCAACGACTTATGGCATTGAAGTATGATTGTCCTGAACTTTCAATCAGTACAGAAAATGCAGGTTTTGTATATCGAACTGCAGTGGCAACTGCAAGGGCGAAAATTGCAAAGTGGCTTCAAGAACTTCAAAGACTTCGCCAAGCAAGAAAAGAAGGAGCAGCGAGCTTTGGACTAATAACAGCTGAAATAATTAAGGTGATATATTACACTTGTGAAGTTTATTTCACTTGCATTCCTGTTCATAATGACAAATACAGTGGCATTAAGATAAATAGTTACTTCGTCCTGCTGTGAAGAACTGCAATGTACACAGCATTTTGACTAGAATAAGTTCTTGAAACTATTGTGGCTTTAATAGTTCAATTTTGTTTCATGAATTTATTATTACTAACTGCTTCTGGTGTTTTGTCGTACCTAGTTTTTGGAGGGAAGGGATGCTGAGCTGCAGGCTTCTCGTCAAGCTGGTCTGGTTGATTTTATTGCTTCTGCACTTCCCGCATCTCACACATCAAAACCAGAAAGTTGCCAGGTTACAGTCTACCTTTTAAGGCTTCTGAAAGTTGTACTTTCAGCAGCTGCAAACAAGTCTTATTTTCTTGCTCAAAATCTACTGCCCCCCATCATCCCCATGTTGGCGGCAGCTCTTGAAACCTACATCAAAATTGCAGCCTCATCGAATGGCTCTGCTTCTGCCAACCTGGTCACATCTAAGGCATCGACTGAAAGGTTGGAGTTAATGTCTGAAGTTCTGGATGGTTTCCTTTGGACAGCAGCAGCAATTATTGGTCATACAAGTACTGATGAACGTTCCCTTCAACTGCAAGATGGTTTAATTGAGCTTGTAATTGCATACCAAGTTATTCACCGGTTACGGGATCTTTTTGCACTTTATGATAGACCACCAGTAGAAGGTTCTCCTTTCCCTTCATCAATTCTTCTTGGTGTAAATCTGTTGGCAGTTCTTACATTCAGATTCAGAAATATGTCTTCATTAACATGTGAAAACTTTCCTGGTGTATCAACTCATAGAAATGAAAAGAATGACATTGAATTTGCTGAAGCTGCTGACTTGAAGTCTTCTTCTTCTTTGTGCGATTACGGAACCGAGGGTAAATTGGTATTTTCTGGAGTAAATGGAGGTGTAGCCTTGGTTTTGTCGGATGTACCGGAGGATAGCCCCCTGGATGAATTTCCTAAAATAAAAGATCATCAGGGTGCAGTTGTAAATGATCTGAGCTCTGACAATGTTGACTCAGTTGCTGTTAGCATGGAAACTGCAGATGTACTTCAGGAATCTGCAAGCAACGGGACGTACAATAACCTTCAGACAGGCGAGAAGAAATATCAAGATAATAGTAAAGGTCATATCGGTGGAAATGAATCAATGATGAAGCCGGCAGTGAAGTTTCTTCTTTCAGCTGTATCTGAGACTGGCTTAGTTTGTCTTCCATCCATGTTGACAGCCGTATTATTACAGGCTAATAATAGGTGTTCTGAACAGCAGGTAAAACTTTCTGGATACCATTAAATATGTTTGTAAAATCTAGCTTTTAGGTTTTCTGCAGGATTTAGATTTTGTGCAATTTCAGAAGTTCATGAATCCTACTGGGCCTTGTCTGTATTTAGGATGTCGTGAACGTCATATTTGTTTGCTACTCTTGTTCTTATTTATCAATTCTCTATCGTAAGCATGTAATATCGAGCTAGGACCAGGAAGTAATTGTTTGAAACTCTTCATATGTTAACAATAAAGTTGGTTGCTTCTAGCTTTATAAGAAGTAAGCTGAAACCTAAGCTTGAATTTACTTGTGATCACAGTCTGCTTAGCTCTGTGTCTACTGCATATCTGATTGTATTTCTTTGCAGGCCTCCTATGTCCTTCCATCCAATTTTGAAGATGTGGCAACTGGTGTATTGAAGGTGTTGAACAATTTAGCATTAATTGACATATCTTTTATCCAGAAGATGCTAGTAAGTTAATTTTCAACTATTTGTACCAACTTTCTCTTCTGAAAGTCATAGATGCTAAAAAGAACTCTTTATTCTCTTTGCTGGACCACAGGCCCGACCAGATCTGAAAATGGAATTTTTTCACTTGATGAGTTTTCTTCTCTCTCATAGCACCAGCAAATGGGGCACAACAACTGACCAGGTGACTTTCTGGTGCTTTTGGTTTCATGTTTGGCATTCAGATTGAACATCTCATATGATTCAATGATAATAGAGAAGTGCTGTAAGTGTTTATGCTACTTGGAAAGCCACTGTCTTTTGGTTGGAGGGAAGAAAGTACAATCAAAAGATCCTCACAAAGTCCCATATTTTAAGCTAAAAATTTGTCCTTTTTTTGTTTTTTGATAACGGTGTCCAGACCAGCTTGCGCATACCTCAACTAATTCACGGGATATCTGCCACCTCCCACCGACAATAGGTATCAGGTAGCTTTATCCACCAAGGCTAGAAGAGATGGAAGAAATCACCAGAGACCTCATGGTGCTCAACCCACTTCATTGACCACTAGGCCACACCTTTGGTGCAATTTTTTTTTAAAAAAAATTGTCCATTTTCATTTAGAAAGAGATCCTAGACTCACACTTTCGTATTGTTTAAGCTGATGCACTGTAGGAAAAGTTGTCAGTATATTGTTCCATGGTTGTCGTGCATTTCTCAGGAACATCAACTTTTCTTATATATATATACTATATTTCTCTGGTACAAAGTATAGTTTAATATAAGAAAATCTTGGTGTTCCTAAAAACATATTGTGACCGTTGAGTAAAAGACAAGACAAGGTTTGAAAGCTTTTACTCTGTCAAGGCCTGACTTGATCAGCACTATTAACTAACTTCTCGGTTATATCATCAAATATGTTTTCTAAAAATTGTGGCTGGTTAAAATGAATAGACATTAATTTGTTTGGAACCTTCTGTAACTTGTATGGCGTGACTAAGTCTGAATGATAAGAACAGCAAGTCTGCAGTCAAACAGCCCTCTGAAGTTGAACTTCTCTGATTAAGATAGATCTTGAAATTCTATGGACAATAGCTTGGAAATATATTTACACTCGCATAGCATATAAAAGATGTTAGGCATACAGGGTCTACAGAAAAAATGGATCTTGGTTATTGGCTGTCTCACTATCGTAGCACTGGCCCTAATTACCACCAGCCCCTCATTCAAATGAGTTATTAAGTCCCATCTGATGTTTAGGTATTTCAGTTTTGTTTGACTTTTCATTTTTTGGATTCCAGGAATAGAAATGTTCCTTGGAAACAAGCATCTTATTAGAGAGTAATTCGATTTTCCTATTAGGGAGTAGCGTTAGCAGTTGACGATTTATAATTGTTGGCCTTCGTGTTTTCACATGGTTTATTTCCTTGTTGACAAAGTACAGGACTAATTTGTTTATTCTTTTACATTTGGGTGTTTTGTGTTTCAGATTGGTTTGTTGCTGCTAGAATCATTACCGCTTCTTGGTTATTTTTCACTGTTCCATCCTGAAAATCAAGCTGTTCTTCGATGGGGAAAGAGCCCTACTATTCTTCACAAGGTGCGTATATCTTTCATTCCGTTTAGACTTTGCCTGGAAAATTGAAATTCAACTGCGGGTTGTGCAAAACAGGTATGCGACCTTCCTTTTATGTTCTTTAGTGATCCAGAGTTAATGCCAGTCTTGGCGGGTACCATGGTTGCTGCCTGCTTTGGATGTGAACAGAACAAGGATGTCATTCAGCAAGAACTAAGCACCGATATGCTCCTTACTTTGCTGAAAGCTTGTAGAAGTAGTCTTCCCTCTGCTAATTCCTTTACCATACCTAATAATCCATCACTAGATGAGGCTGGCTCATCTGCTCAGCTGGGTCCTGAATCTAAAAACCTTCAAGTTGATGTCCCACTTAAGTCAAACCGCAATAGTCGCAGTGCTCGGGTCCTTCCTCAGAGAGGTAGTCCATTGCCGACTACTAGAACTGCCAGGATCCGAAGCTTAAGAGAAAACAAAGTGGTAAAGCCTTGTGAAGGTAAGAGTCTGAAAAGCAATTCACCTGTGCCAGATAGCACAACCGCATGGATGTTACACTCTAGACTATCTACTGACGTACTTGATAAAGCAGAGCAGTTTTTTGCTGCAGTCACCTGCAATGAGAATGGAGAATTATGAATTTACTTACTGTATAGCTCCAAGTTGTATCCATTTTTTTTTGAGTGCTTAATGTCAAATAAGCACTGTATATGACACTGTAATCTTCTTTACAGTGAGATACTACTTAGCCGTTAGGAACTGCTAAAATTGAAGATGTAGGTTCCTTTAAACACTAATAAGAAGACAGCTGCAGCAGCTGTTGCTTGAGTTAGTGATATCTTACTGCACTACTAAATTATAAAGCCACTCTCTTTTTACTATTTACAACCAGAACTTTCTGTGTATTATATAAAGAAAGGAGTTATGTAAACAAGGGCAAGTGAAACATCTCTGATCATCATCTGCCAGCTGAAGGAGTTTGTTGGAGGCTTGAAGATGGTGCAATTCATTAGCTTGTAGTGTAGTTATTTGCTCTACATATTACATAGGTTTTTCTTTTTTATGAGACTAATCCTTTGAGCGAAAGGATTTATCGAAAACAGCCTCTACCCTACAAATGTAAGGGTGAAGGATTGAGGTGTTGATTGTGATCACAGTTTGAGAGATTTCAGGGCTTATGCCTCTGAAGCAATCATGTGGAATATCCAATTTCATCGACTTAGTTCTAGTTGCTGATTTACATGATCATGGTCTTCCAACCCTCCCTCCACTTGTGGGATTACACTAGATACATTGTTTTATGAGAAAACAGCCTTTCTACCCTACAAATAAATGTACAGGTGAAGTCTGCAAACCAATTTCGTCAACTTAGTTTATTCATCTAATTGTTAATTTTTGAGGTTAATGACAACCCTCTATCCACTTGTTGGATTACACGGGGTATGTTTGTTGTTGTATGAGACTGAATAAGAACTCAGCTTAAGTAATTGAATATGCTACACAAGACCAATCATTGATATGGTCTCAAACACCATATCAATGATCTTATGTAGTGGATACACAAGTTTTTCAGTACTTCAACCCTTTACTACAATATATAAAAAGTTAACATAGCAGCATGATATAAGCAAATCACTAGGTAAATTTCCCACAAACGTGTCCCAAAATACAATTGGCTAACCAATTCTGATCAGATAATATAATAGATCGTGTATTTATCCAGAAACTCACTCACTATATCTATTTCTTCAACAAAATAAACATCCCAAAATATTTACAGTTAGTTCTCCTCAAGACTGAGGTAAGCTCTGTGCACTGGGAAGCACGTCATTATGCCGCGCCTCATCCAAGACATTACTGGCACTAGTTTCCAATTCTGAATTTCCTCGTTCTTGATTTACAGTGCTAATGGAATATGCACTTCCTGGAACATTCACTATTAGTTCATCCTCATCTTTCTTCTCTTCAACATCAGCATGATGTGAAGCCTGAAATAAATAGCAAAATAGAAAAGAGAACTTAATCTCATAGTAACAGAGCATACGGTGCCAACAACCCAGAACCGTGTGCTACAAATAGGATTGTCACATCAATAGGCCAAGTGATATAGATTATACTCACTGAAATAAATCTGAAACTATCCCCAGCCCAACTATAGTTTCCGAGATCTTTTTGTGTACAAACTACCTTATCACGTGAGTATTCTATTGACGAATAGAGCAATCTCAATAAAGCTACACATTAATTAACCAGCGAAGTCTAGAAAAGGACACACCTCTGGTTCATCCACATTTTCCTTGGGTTTATTAATAGTTTTGAGGTTGCTCATGACAGCTTTGAGTTTCTTCTTTGCCACAAGTCTAGTCAAACGCCGTTCTGTATGTTGAGTAGCAGTGACATCAGCATGACAAGCAACACATAATGTCCTCATGTTCTCTAGCCTACATTCACCTGCAAGAATTTCAAAAGACAAGAAGATGGGAGTGGGATTTTCAAGTGAAAAAGTAGATACATGATGCATAAAAAGGTCAGAAAAAAGAAGGGACTAAGTAGGAAGAGGAAGGTTGAGGGCGAGGGGAAAGAGAAAGGAAAATTGCTAGCACAAAAATAGAAATGAGAAAAGAGAGTAGAGAGAACCAGAGATCATCCGAGTAAATCTATCAAAAACTTCCAAGAGGATGACCATTGAACAAAAACTTTGCAAGAAGGAAGAGTTTCTCTTATCATTTACCTCCCCCTTTATATACAGGTATAATGTGATCCGCATGCCATGCATTGCCATCAATAGGGTCCTGAACAAGCTTTTGAAATCTGCCAAATGCAAACAATTAACTGGTACTCCAGCAAATACATAGACCACTGAGGAACAACAAACTAAAGCTGCTAGTTCTTTTGTGTTATTTGCCTTGCACCCATTCCAATTTTTCTAGTTTGTCCAACACTAATGTGATGTTTGTGGAGGGAGGAGGGAGGGGGGAGGGGGAGGGGGAGGGGGAGGCGGTTTAAGCAAATGAAAACTGTTCACGTAGTTTAACTCCCCCAAGGCTCCTTAGTTTAACATATAGGGTTGAAGTTAATTATAATATATACGTGTGTAGTAGGAGGCTGGGGGATGTAGGCATATCTTCTGATTAGCTCCACACATCTTAAATCAGTAGACTGGAATTCTTAAAGTGAAGTATACGCCATCAAGGTATGTAGTTCCTAAATCAGTAGACTAGAATTCTTTTATGTTCTTGAAGACTAGTTGTAAAATTGCCACTACTACCTCCACGCGGTAAAGGACCAGAGGGTAAAATTGCCAGGAAAGGAGAGATGCTCAGGGTTGGAATTTAAGGTTCAGGAGACCTTTAAATGATTGAGAGGTGAATAGCATGGTTGAATTTCTTGATATCCTGGAACAATGCAAGGAACTCAATAACAGTGAAAACAAACTGTTATGGGCTCCAGATAACCAGGGGAGATTCTCAGTTGAAGCAGCTTACAGAAACTCACATAGAACACACACTCAAACAAGCTACTGGCCATGGAAAATAATCTGGAAAGTTAAGGTGCCCTTCAAGGTGGCCTGTTTTAGTTGGCTCTAAGCAAAACAGGCTGTTCTCACGCAGGATAACTGTATGAAGAAGGGCCTCCATTTGTGCTCCAGATGTTTTTTTGTGAATCACGGCAGACACAATAAATCATCTCTTTTTACACTGTAAGGAGACAGTGAAACTTTGGCAGATTTCCATCAATACAACGGGCATCAGTCGGTCTATGCCAGGAAACATAAAGGAAGCTTTGTCATGTTGAAATTGGGATGGAAATCAGTCAAGGCACAGGGAGAGATGGAAGATTGTCCCAGCCCACATTTGGTGGACTATTTGGCTGGAAAGGAATCAGAGATTTTTTGAGACAAGAGCTGCTCTATGGAGAAGATGAAGCTGAATCGTTTAGCTCTTTTCTATTTTTGGTGTAAACATGAATATCCACATGAAGATGAGGATATCCCTAATATCTTAGAATTCTTAATGAGTTCATAGGAAAACAACATGACTTTTGTATTTCTGATTGTAAGTATTACTAGAATAAGTCCCGAGAATTCCCTGTTCTCACAAAAATTGCCAGGATGTTCTAGGATAGGGGGTACTATTTCAATATACCTAGGAATTATGATAGATCCTTCCCTCTGACAAAAACCAACATGTACATTCTTAATAGCCAAACATATTCATCATAATTTTACACCAAAAACTCAATACACAAAATAACATCAGAAATGATAAAATGAAATAACATAGTTGAAGAAGGACATGAACAAACAAAAGCAAGAAAATGAAGCTAGTACTAGGAGGAAAACAAATAATTAACTAAAAGAAGAAAGGTACAGGAAACAGAAATGTTCCTTGTTGCACACGAGCTACACATTGTGCTTAAACATAACTGATACAGGCACGTTACTTTCTCTTTCTTGAGATGGTCAGTACATATTTTATTATGGCTTAAGACAACTATACATATACACCAATAAGAAAATCAATGAGGAAAAACATAAGACCTTGGCATGAATGGAATGCTCTTCTAATTTGCGTACTTACAATTTCTTACGCTTTACCAAATTTGGGGCAACTTTGCCGATATACTCTTCGCGACTCTCAATTGACAATGCTCTGATGCGCTCCACAAGTTTGTGGCAGTCTAGTTGGCAGATTGTGCAAATGCCACACTCAATTTTGAAAAGCGCCTATAAGTACCAAGGTTCAACAACTAAGGGATTTCTTGCATGAGCAAAACTCATTTTAGTAAAATTATAAGTGAAAACATACATTACGGATTGATCTATTATTAGTTCTAAGGTGATACTCCTCACAGCAGTTCAAGCTACAGAAGAGATCTTCAAAGTAGTCCGGAGTTTTAGCATTGGCATTCCTGTAAAACAAAGTCAACAAAGCATTGGTGACCCAAACATTGTCCTCATTTTTACGCCAAAATAATCATTTGAACTCACCTGCAAGGAGTTTGACAGAGCTTGCAGAGTGGTTCATCCTTGTCAGACCACCCCTGTGTGTACATTTTCTCTTGTTTCCTTTTCCCGTTACAAAGATGGATCTTCCTCCAGACAGCATTGGGGGGTAAGGGATAGCTAAGTTCATCCAACGGTGTAGTTCTCCTCTTACTTCTACCTTTCAGCAGTCCCTGAAAGAAAAACACCAATACATTCTAAAGAGTTAAAACCACCTTCCATTTCTGATGAGTCAAAAACAGATATAACCAGAGGTAAGTCACTAATGAAAGGCTAATGATTTGGGAACAAACTCAAAAGACAAAAGAAAAGCAAATAACATACCCCATTATCGTGATTAAGGTTTTCATTTAAATAGGACAACTCAACACATAACGGAAGTTGCAAGGGCTTTCCAATCAGTTTCCTTCGTTCGATTGCACTCAACTTGCTCCATTGTTTGAGGAATTCCGCTAAAGCATACTGAGAACTCATATCCTCATTGGTATTATTATAAGCTGTTTTCTCAACTTCCTTGGGAAGGGGCAGTTGTAGAGAAACTTCCTCTGGCCGGAAATTCTTAAAAAGTGGTTTTGGTCTGGAATCAATTCCAGGAATACAAGAGTACAGGTGAATCCTTCCTGTATATTGGCTGACCTGAAACCATAGAAGTCCAAGCACTCAACCAAATCAAAACTAACTCAACATCAACAAAGCAAAACGCAGATGTACATCCCCACCCACCAACCCTCTCCGTTAGGGGGGAGGCTATTGGTCAAGAAACCACTAGTCTGAAGTGTCATGAGTTTGAATCCTGGCTGAGTTGGCATTCATTACTTCTTTCTTTACTATGTGGAGAAAGCTAAATAATGATTACTATTTGATGGGAAGTTGACCTTAAACAATCTGTAATCTGTATAATTAATTGGATATCTAGGTCTTCTTCTAAAGTAATATCCTCAAGACGCCTCAAGACGCAAACAAAACTTAGGTGTCCAAAATATAACCCTTCGTCTATGCCAACACCAATTTTTTATACTTTTGATACCATTTTTAAGAGCAGGAATGATCTCAAAAAAATGCAAAGGAACAAAAAATGTTTAGGGAGTCCAAGATTATAACCACATGTTAAACAAGGGCAGTGCATGAGTTCCATTAATATCAAGCAGCAAGCACTTTATGACAACGAGAACGAGCTTTATGCTGATATGTATATTCATCAACTAGGAACATTCTGGTTAACAGCCAAACCCTCATCCCTGCACTCCTCCCCAACATTTCAGCTGGATTGGAGGGGAAAACAGGTAACAAGGAGATAGGCATAGCCAATTAAGACAAAATCTATATAATTTTACCTCAAAACGGAGCGATTCTACTTGGATAGAACTGCTTGTTACAAGTATTTCTCCATTTACTTCTAATTCAGAGGATGCAGCTTTTCCCTACATTCTCAAATCACGAGTAACAGAGTAAGTGTGGGTCCATACAACCCTCCAAAATACAAGAAAGAGGGTAGGGTTGTGGGCACAGAAATAAAGCTTAGAAGTATGATTAGTTTTTCAATGGAAAAGGGTTACAAAATGCCCTTGAACTATGTGAAATTGAACAAAACTACCTTCCGTTAATAATTTGGTCTAAAAATCGACGGTAGGGGCATTTTTGTTCAATTTCACATAGTTCAGGGGAATTTTGACCCTTTTCCAACTTTTCAATGATATAAGAACAGAAATCCAGGTAATACCTTGTCTTGTAAGTCCTGTTCTTTGGCTTCATGAACATCTGTACAATGTGAAGAACTAAAGTCACCATCCGAAACTTCAGCTCTGCAAGAAGATTCTTCATGCCTTATGGTGGAAGTAGTGGGCTTCCCATTATCAAGACAAGCAAAAGAAGGCCAGATCAAGCAAAATCAGAAACAAGAAGCATGTCGAATAATCCAAAACGCTAGATTGGTCACATAAAAATGTAATTGAAGCTCCGCAGAGCATGCAATTTTTGGATTGATTCTTTAGTATTACTTATAATCATAAGCTAAACCTAAGTGGAGTAGATTTTAAAAATCTTTTCCAACTAAATAAAAAAGAGCTGGTGAAATCATGGGTTAAAAAATGAAGTGAGTGTGAAGGAAGATGTTCTAGGGCATTGGGGGCTTTAAATGTAGTATAGACATAAAGTGGCACCTGCCCGATGCAATACCTACCATATTGTGGAGGTCTGATTTCGGTGAGAGTGAGCTAGTTCCGTCCTGTTTATCATCAATCTTGTAGGTATCACAATGAGCTTCAAAAGGATCTAAATCTAGATGAACACATTGGACTTCAGCTACAGTTGTTTTTTCTCCTCCAACTTCACCATTTCCAGCATTCTCAGTTGTTAAATGCTCACTCTCCTTTTCTCTGACATCCAATTCCTCAAGATGAGAAATATCATTAACCTATTTGCCAGACCAAGCTTACCGTCAATAGAAAATCACATCATTCATACCATACGACAAAAGTCAAGGACAAAGTTATGCTAATAAAGTCAAACAGGAGGTAACAGACTTTACTGTCAGTTTTTAAGAGAAATACAGCAAACAATTATGTCAAGAGTTACACAAGTAGTTGTCAGTTGCATATACCATTTGAGGCTAAAATAAGGGTACCAAAGAACACATCATTAAGGGCAACCTTAAAGGGGACTAGACTACGAACAAATACCTATAGAGGATATGTAATCTCCACGGATCAATAAATATACAATGCAAGTTAAACCCGACACGCAGATTATCAACATAAACCTTACTCAGGAACCAGATAAACAGTAAAGAAGAACCACCACGCTAACATTCAGAAATCGGATGAGATTTTAATTTAATTGGTTTATAAAAGTCTGTCTAGACAGCCTAACTGCACAACCCAATGGAGAGCACATGCACAATAGATTCAGAAATTCACCACTCACTACCAAAATTGGAAGATTTGATTAGCTTCTATTTTTCAAAGCATTTTAACTTATTGTTTGATCGAAGTTTGTATAATTGTTCCACTACAACAACTTTAACTTTCAATCGCAAATTACCTAGTTTACCAGAATGTGATTTGATCTTTAATCTATTTAAAGAAGCACAAACCATAGAAAACTCATATGATATTCTTAAGGAGACCTGAGTCTTCATGGTAGTTTTTCTTTAGTGAGATGTTATATCAAAGTAAATTCTCATCATAGGACTTCAATTTTTACTTCAGACTTCTAATGAAATAAACAGCAAAAACATTAGTAGACTTAGGTCATATTCGAAATGAGTAGAATCAATATTATCTTCTACTAAAATTGTAGGCCTTTTAATTGAAGCAAAGATAACACATGGATTTTAGCATTCACAAGGCACAACTTAAATAGAAAAATTTATAATTGCAAGAACCATGCAATGTGCAAAAATGAATGAGTACTCCAATAATACCTCTATTGCCTGTAAAGCATCATACTTCCCATCCATTGTAGATGAAACTTGACGCAAACTTGTATTAAGTTTTTGCCATCGAAGCTCATCTGAAGTATCCTGGAAAGAAGGTATTAAGTAAAATTAGCAAAAAAATAATTTCCCAAGTGAACCTCTAACATTAATGCGTAATATATATTAAATAGAAAGTCACCTTTGCAATGAAAATATATACATTTACTCCCTTGGTTTGCCCTTGTCTATGAGCTCTGCATTCGGCCTACAAATGTTTAGACTGCATATAAGCATCAAACAATCAGACAAGAACTAATTACTTAAACATTTAGAAGATGTTGCACAAAAATGGACAGGCCAGTGAATGGGACACTGAATGTTGACATTGATAATGGAGAATAATTGGCACCCAAAGCATATAACCACCAGCAAGGAAAATTGATATCAAGCAAGAAGTCTATGTTAGGAACACTCACTAATGACAAAAGTGTCTAATATTAGTACACTTCAGCTTCCAATCTACGCTGAAAATTTTAAGGGCTACCTTTCCAAGGATTACCATGTTAACCTCGGCGATTTAAAAGCTTATGATCTGGCTCCATTAATGTGCAGGAGCACTGTGTATTCATGCTTGAGAACAGCCTATGTTAGTCAGAACCGCTTAGTGAAATTCAAGTTTTATCTGTAGTATTCTATTGCCATTGGTGCTGGCGCCTCACACATATTTGTACAATTTTATTAAAAATCACCTCCAGTTAGACAAATGTGCAGCACAAAGTAAAGTAAGAGATTCAATGGATGTTATAAAATCATAGATCAGTTCATTCACAGTGCCACAATTGAATGGAGCGAGAGCAAACAAAAAAAGAGTAAGAAGTAGATTAGACTTCTTTTTTTTTGATAATGGTAACTAGAAGTAGATTAGACTTCTAAGTTAATCATTTTCTTCACTGATACAACATGTTGATCAGGGTTTAACGGATTCACCTGTTGCATGTGAGCTGGTTTCGTTGGCAACTCCAAGAACACAACATGTTGTGCTGATGTTAAGTTAAGTCCGGACCCCCCTGAGAGTATTCCAACAAGCGCAATCTTAACCTGGTTATCAAAATCAAAACAAGTCAGCAAAATTGTCTTCCTTTCAACTGCATAAGGACATCCAAATTAATGGCAGAAACAGAGAACCATCAACACCAAAATACAAAAGGAAGAAAATGATATATATCCAATGAAATCTATTTCATTCATGAAATTGTAAATGCTGCTTAAGTCTTCAATTAGTGTCACATGTGCAGGCAAAGGAATTTGTTTGGACTGCCTCGTGACAAGTAATGATGTATGCCAAATTATCTGGAGAAGGATTTATGAACCTCATTTGCTGATTGGAATGATTGAATAGCCAACTGTCTATCACCATGCGATGTATTTGCATCAATGCGAATATAATCAATAGCTTTCTGACAAAGAAACTCCTACACAAGAGACGACAATGATGGGAACGAGTCAAACCAAGAGATGTTTAATGACTTTGTTAATACAGCAAAAAGAAGAGTGCAATTTTTCCATGCATATGTGTCTAGTTTAACATGTATTACAAGGGATTCCACCTGTACACCATCAAGAACTATATGGTGATGAGCAAATATTATCATTTTATGACAACTGTGGCTTGCTTCCATCATTTCTTCACCACCCAATTCAGTAACGATTGGATGTATAGAGAGCCACTCATAGAATCCTGGCAACTTTGCAATGCCAAGCGCTTCGTCATAGAGCTCTCTTAAAGATATAGAACAGCTAGTATCATCTGACAAGAAGACAAAAAGAGGTGCAAGTATGTTAAAAGCATTTCAACAAATACAAACCTCAAGGGAATTCCTCTGTAAGGTAAATAATTTTATTGATAGTGCAAATCACCGTATATAAGCAATATACTAAAAAGAGAAAGCCTACATTACACATGGTTCATTGCAAAATTCATGCAATCATCTCTACGAACCAGGAATTCAAAGGTGCATCAATAGCAAATCCGAAACAAGAGACTTCCTCAGATGCAAATATTATTATTCTTCAGACTACCTACATAAAGAGCTAGGGGTAAAACATTACATGTTGAAGTGTCCTTTAACCATGTAGTACTAATCCATGAATCACACTCAAAAGCTTGTCAAAATAGCCTGACCTTTTCATTCCTTTGCCTGTTGCAAATAGTGCTGAAATTCCTTGAGAAATTAAGGTCTTGATAGTTACTTTACGGTCAAAAGGTGAATATAGTACAGAGTGTGATGTCTCATCTTGACATTCTTCCAGGTGTATGTCCTCCACTTTGAAAATCCACAACAGTTTCAATTAGTTTAGCACTACCATAATTTGCCCTTTGATTCACAAAAAGAACCTAATTATGTTACTTTTCATTTTCTTATTTGTTTATTGTTCTTTTTGGATATGATTCAAAAGTGACCTATGTATGTAATTCTTGTACCATTGGTGCTTTACTAATAAAACTTGACCTTATCAGAAAAGTGGCCTATGTATCCACATTTTAGCTTTGGTGATAAATTGTGTTTTCACTCTTTAGTCTTCCCCATTTTAAAGAAACAAACAGATCCATGAAAAGTAGAGCTACCAGCAGTTTTAGTCCCTGAATTATTAGTAAAATTTTAATTTTATTCCTTGTGATATTTGACTTAACACATTAAATCTTCAATGACTTAAAATGTGCATTTTCGATCCATTTGCTTGTGAGTTGTGAATATCCACAAATTTCTAGAATTATTAACCATCCAGCTATTTGATTACCCACGTGTCATGACAGTCCAACTATAATATATTCCTAATATCACAAGGACCACCAAAATCAGAATTTACCAGTAATTGAGGGACCAAAAATAATATTATCCTTATAAAGTAATATTGACTATTGCTATTTGCTTTTCATACAAAACATAACAACTGGGAAAATGGATGAAAGCAAACAAGGAATAGCACCAAACAACAGCATCTAGTCCGAAAAATCTAGGGACATTTTAAAACATACCATCAACTCTTTCAGGACTTTCCCCATGCACATCTTCAGCAACAAACTTCAAATTTTCAAAAGCTTTTTCTACATCTTTAGCACATAACTCATCACTGGTTACACCTTCAGCCTCTTTAGCACCACTGTTCCCAGATGTTCTGCCTTTCAACAAGTCAATGGTAGCCACCGCCTGAGAAATATCTGATTTTTTTAAAGTCAAACTAATAATTTGGCGTCGCAAGGGGGGTAACTGCAACAGCACATGCTCCTTCAAACGGCGTATCTGGATGATATAGCAAAAGGAAAATAAGAGCTAAATCTTCAACATCTGGAGGGAAAAAAAGTAGCACGAAACAAAAGAAATAACAGTGCAGCATTTCTAACTCTAATAATGCAGCTTATCTAACTAGATGCTCATTATCTCAGTGGAAAACACTCTGTAACAAGATAGCAAGAGCTTGAGTACATGAATCCATGCTACTCCACTCCATTAAAAAATAACGACCTGGCTCACTATCTCGAGAGTCAAAACGCAATTCCTCAATTGCAACCTTCTAAATTACTATTTATTTAAAGTCTAGTGTATATGTCAGAAAGTACATCATGTATAGTATGTTACGGAAAATAATTGTATCTGTGTAAGTTGAAAGAAAAAATTAATCAACAGGTTACTTGTTGGAGGGAGGGGGGGGACATATATTTGAGAATTTTAGCAACAACATACCCAGTGTAATCCCAAAAGTGGGATCTAGGGAGGGTAAAGTGTATGTAGACCTAACCCCTAGTCCCCTACCTCGTAGAGATAGAGAAAGGCTATATACAATAGGCCCTCAGCTTAAATAGAGCCTTCCAAACAGTTTTAAAAAGGGGATACAGATATGGGAATTATGAGAATTTTACGGTACAATTAAATTTGGTAATTGTTATTGGTTGTCATTAGCAAAAGCTGATCATCACAAAATATGGGCTTTATCAATTAAAAGTGCAATTGAGCGAATTTGATTTCAAAATGAAGATATATAAGCTTATCTGGCTCATTATTAAATATCAAACTCCACTGTACAGCAATCTTCTGTCTGTCGAAATGAAATAGTGGATAGTAAACCAACCAACAGCAACATGACATCAGTTGTTTGACACCATGGTACTTACTCAAGTAGCTGAGAGTTGGATAATGAGGACAAAAAAAGTACATCATGAAATATACTATGAATTGAAGCCACAAGGAGCTACAAGGTCATACCATAACAGTTTGCTTCAGTAACACATTTAACTCTTCCAAGCGAACCCCCTTTGAGAAATCCTGCGAGAACCAAACCATGAACATTTTCCAGTAGGACGGCCTCTCATTCAATATGTGAAGGAACAAGAATCACCTGGAAAACCTTCCCTTGGCAGCCATGAACAAGTCTAACGTTGCAGTAAGTCTTTGCAAAGTCATATTTAGTCTTTCCAAGTAAACCGGGCCTAGATAAAAGAAGTATGAGAAGAGAATTAATGGCCATTACAAAATAAAAAACTAATGACCATTTAAGATCAACAGAGTAAAAGGTACTCCGAGAAAATGGAGAAAAAAGGAACTCACCATACGATGTTTATCTGATGAAAGATGTCATAAGGTCTGCGAGCATTTAGGAAAACAAGAAACAAGTATCAGAATGCAATTGATACATGAACTCATGAAGAAAATTGACATAACAGAAAAACTAAATGTACACTAGCAAGTTGAGACTGCCTTTAAAGGATAACTGAACTTCAAAAACCATGCATCAGAAGAAGTATCAATACATGCTACAACCTTGACAAAGATGGAGTCCCGGATAATAGAATTAAATGCTTGGCCTTCGCCGCAACATCAAGAACAGTTGTTATCTGTCAAACAACAAAAGAGAGCTTATGCTTGTCCAGTATAATAATAATAGGTATTTTTTACTAGTGGAACACGGTTCAAGACTCAGTGGATAACAGGACTACCCCTCTACCCTTCTCTACTGTAAATCCACACATCACGTGGTGCGGTCTCACCACTAGACCAAAGTTCTGGAGGCTATTGCATATGTACAGTAACTAATCATAAAAATGAGGCTCCCCTTTGGACGTGCACTGTATTTCAAAGATTTGAATTAATGTTTGCTACTCAGTTTGGTCCATTATTTCACTTTCAACTTTAAATGGGGATTTTGAAGTTTGAGGAACCAGTTTGAGGAGCTTTTCAGGTGAAATAACAGTTTTCACTCACTAAACTTGAACTATTTTTCCTAGTGAAATTAATGTTCAAGCACTATTGAGAGAAAAACTTTTTCAATTTCAATCCAAAGTTTCAATGTCATGCATCATACCTCATAAATCGAGGAACAGTAATTGAAGAGAAAGCACACGCCTTCTTTAATCAAGATTTTCCTGTCTCTCAAAAGTTCGCTCTACCTATATTCTTCTCTAACCTTTGGCAAATGTATTATCTGACAGAGAACCAAGATGACAAGTCAGAGACTTCCACCCATACTTTACATGGACACTCTATCTACTTAGTATTTAGTAGGAAGGTTCCTAATGCCACTAATCAAATGTTTAGGGATATATACCCCAAACATTTTTCACCTCAACCATCACTTGGTATTATCCCAATCAGTAAATAGTTAAACAAAAGTTAAAAATTAATAGTGAAGTAAACACTGCTTTGACTAGTTACTTAGAAAATAACTTGACCTTAGTCATCTAAAGATTCTCTAATTTTTTCTCAGAAAGAGCTTCGTACCTCTTCATTTTCACTTGCTTTCTTTGTGCAACGCAAATTATGTGATTCATCCACAACCAAGGTGGCCCATTCTTGTTCCAGCATGCTCTTCCTCAAACGACGAAGCATAGTAAATGATGTTACCACAACTCTTGGACATTTAGGTAAACGTGCAGGATTATCTTGGTGACCAAAAACTAGATGAAAAAATGAAATCACAAAAGTGAAAGACAGACACAGACCTAAAGCAGAAAACGAAAAAAAGTCTATAAGGACAGCCAAGTTAGTCATGCTAGCTCTAGATTAATGAAATTCATACAGTTCGATAAATTCTAAACCAAGGAAACCAGCAGTATATTTGTTGTTTTGTTTATATCGAACTCAAATATAGTTAATAGCATGCAGCTGTTTTCCATTTTAACTTGATATAAAGGACCCCATAGAAACAAGGGGGAGAAATGGATTATACAAGGATAACAAAGAAACAGTTTTTTAAATCCAATTATATTAATGATAAAAGAATTATCTTCTACGATTTCTTTAGGTTGAGATCAACAAGTGATTTATTTGTTTTACACAGGAAGAGGTCTGTCACTTCATACCTTGCAGTGAATTTTGCCATAATTAGTTCTTCATGCAAAATACAGAGTCTGATCAAGGGTTCAGTGTTTCAGTTATAGTCCCAAGAAGTTTACCCTTCATTAAAACCATTCAAAGAGGAAAGTTCTCCAAAGAAGGATGAGATCAGAACTCATATTCTCCTCATGAAAGTAAAAAGTAGGTTAACTAATTGGATAACACAATCAGTTTAATTTTTGCCTAACTGAACTTGACTTAGAAGGAAAAATACAAGATAAATGAGAAATAAATGTTAATGACACAAATGCAGTCGTGAACAGTTAATGAACCCTAAAAATGATATGCTGAAACACCAATGTTGACAGTACCTATTTCAGGATCATTAAATCAACATATACATGACAACAACTTTTATAATAAAAAGACCATATGACTATGACTTCACTATGCATCACCTCTAGGCATCACTATTCAAAAAGAAAAAGAGGGAGATAAAGGAAAAGCAATGTTATTGGCGGTGGACAATCTTGAAAACAGTACCCAGATGAATATCAGAAGGTAAACAAGGAAGCCAGCGCTCCAGTTCTTCAGCCCATGGATATCTCAAAATAGCTGGGCAAACAATGAGCATAGGACCTTCATCCATGAAAGAACTTGCAATGGTGATGGCCTGAATACAAAATTTGAGTTAATATTAGAGAAAAATTATTTGCATAAAATGTAAGCTCTGAAAGAAGGTATAGAATTTAGAATAATATTAGATTTTCAGAAAAAACAGTTTGAGGCAAAAACTCGCACGGAGACGTGCACACATTAAGACACATATAAAAAAAGAAAAGGAATTATAGAATCAACACCAATATAGACGATTGAGTTCATTGACCTCCACAAAACACCTGACTACTGTTGCACCCCAACCCCAGTCTATGGTGCCAAGAGCTCCAAAGAAGAATTTACCGCATACCAGAAGTCTTCATCTTTAGTATCAGCCTAAAGCCATGCTTAAGCGTTCATATAAACTTCCAATTTAAGAGCATAAAACTTTTTTCCTTAATCTTTGTGATATTCAGTTTAGCGCAACTTCTACCAAATTTATTCCAGTCAAATCAAGCCAACTCAAGTATCAGAACTTGAACAAATTATCTTAACAATGTAGTTTCTCATCAAGTACTTGAATGGAGAAAAATCTAGCCTAGAATGAGTTAAATACATAAAGAAGTGCACTTACCGACAAAGATTGTCCATCTTTCTAAACAGCTATTTACCTCAAACATACATCAACAGGAAGAAGATCCATATAAACTAGTCGCAGCGTTCTAAACAAGCGCATGATAGACTACATGGGCGCAAGATGAAGGGTGAATCCAAGCTGAAATAGCCGGATTCTCAATCTGCTACTACTAAAATACTCAGCTGTCTATTCCAGCAACATTACCTGGAGAGTTTTCCCTAGTCCCATTTCATCTGCAATGAGACATCGACCACCCCTTCTCAATCCGAATCGAACACCCTCAAGCTGAAAAGGATGAAGTGTATCCAACAATCTTTTAGGAAGTTTACTGATCAACTCATCAACCTTCTCATCGGGAAGATGCTCCGGCCTACAAGGTATCCATCGACCTGCAGCTAAGGAATTAGAAAGTCTCTCAACTACATTGAATGTTCCCCAAGGGATCTCTTCACATTCAATGTTTTTAGAGCTCTTTAGAGACCTCAGAACTGCTTCATAGTCTCTAACATGATACACACAGGCCTTTCCCCCACAAGTTGTTTGAGTGCAATGCAACACCGACACCTGATCAGAAAAACTAACATGGTTGAGTTCTTGGATTAATATCTTGGCAACCAAGTAACTAAAACAGTGACTGCCAAAAGATAAAAGGTACAGTTACCCGTAAAATTACTTAATCCATCATTTACTTGATCTATGACACAGAAGCATTGGATAAAATTAAGAGTTAGAGAGAATGTGCTTTAAAAGAAATTAAAGAAAGAGAGAGGTATGCAGAGGTTAAACGACAGGCCAATTCCCTCCTACTGAAATTTGCCAATGCTTTCAATTGCCAAAAATCTCATCCTCTTATCCATTAACTTAAGGAGTAAATATACATCTAAGCCCACAAAAGATTAAATGTTGAAATACATTAGATGTCAAATGAACAGAAGAAGAAAAAAATCAATTTATGCATACAAGTTATTGAAATTCTTGATGACATAAAAACTAACCTAGACTCGTTCTATCCGTTGAAATTCTTGCAACCCAACATATGATTTCTCACTACTATAATCCCCAATGAAGACATACATGTATAGACTAAACTAAGATACTATCTTGAGAAACCCCAATGAAGACATATTTGTATAGACTAAAACTAACCTACTATCTTGATAAAAGTCTTACACATGAGATTCTTGCAACCCAACATAAAAGTTCTTGAAATTCTTGAGGTCATAAAAATTAAATCAGTTAAAATTCTTGCAACCCAACATATGATTTCAGACTACTATAATCCCCAATGAAGACATTACATGTATAGACTAAACTAATATACTATCTTGAGAAACCCCAATGAAGACAAATTTGTATAGACTAAAACTAACCGACTATCTTGATAAAAGTTCTTACACATGAGATTCTTGCAACCCAACATACAAGTTCTTGAAACTCTTGCGGACATAAAAATTCTATAAGTTGCAACCCAACATATGATTTCACACAACTAAAACTAACATACTATCTTGAAAAAAATTCTTACACATGAGAGGCAATCTGTGAGTTTCTCCAAACAATTCTTTTCACCCGGATAAGTAAACCCTTGTAGAGGCAGGGGAGTGACACAGAACGAGTCCGGCGAGCAGATTTCAAGCCTGGCCTTAAGTCTTTGGGGTGGAGGACTAGGGGTGCAGGGTTTAGGAGGTGGGTTGACGGGAGAGGGTGTTTGAGGCTTATGAAAGTTAACATTACCGGAGAGCTTTCTGCATTTGAAAAGCTTCCAAGAATTGTTATTGGGTTCAGAAATTCGGTCTTTGCGCTTGGCCAAAGCAGCAAGACGATTGGCTTCGGCCCGATTTCTTTGCTCTTCAGTGATTTCTCCTTCTTCTCCATTGTCCATTTTCTTCAATGAGTGAGAGAAACTAGTGAAAACTATGGGGTTTTATAAGCCGCGCGGCATTCTTGTTTCTTGATTTCTTGATTTGAACCGCGTCGCGTGGGTTTTGTGCTACTTTTTAAATTTGTCATCGGATTCTACTTAGATATTTAATTTAAATTAAATTAGAGTATTAAACATGTTTTAATCAAAAAAAATCAATTGAAATTCATTTAATCTCAATTATCTATTATATATAAGTTAATCACATAGAAACCTCTATGATTAAATCTTATGCTCATCAAACAATATTTCTAATTTCAGATGTGGTGAATTATAATCATCAAAAGTCTACTAAAATACTAATTAATTAGGGATACTTCATATGGAGATGCATAGTCATGAAATGGATTGGCTTATATTACAAGACAAATATGTGTTACTATATACCTTGCTCCTTAACCATAGATCTTGAATTCAAATTTTTGAAATAAAATTGCCTTTGTTAAAAAAATGTTTTACACTAATATGAGATTTTTTAACGTGAATTCATATTTAATCTGACTCTAATATAGATACTGGACACCAAATGAGAAATTTAAAATAAGGAACAGAACACTTGTACCCAATAAGAAACAATTTTACAAGTGGATACTTTCATACCCCTTGTTTTTAACTACTAATGCATATCATCAATATATATATACTCCATTGGTATCAATGAACAACTAAATATTGTAACTACAAACAGTGGCGGAGCCACCATAGGTTTAGGGGGGTCATCCGACCCCCCTACTACGCAAAATTATATTAATTTTATATGGTTGAAATAATTTTTTATATATTAGATGTTGAACCCCCTTCGGCTACTTCGTGTGTCTATTTCTTCAAATTTTGAATCCTTTTATTGAAAATTCTGACTCCGCCTCTGACTACTAATGCGTCTACTCAATTACTCTTTGATACCATTAGAGTATGTGTGAAGAAGTTGTGATTCAGTGAATAAAATACGGAGACAGACGGGTGAATAGTTGTGTCGTGGGTCTAATCAGGATAAAATATAGAGTTAGTCTGAGTAGTCTAATTTAAGTAAATACATTGTCTGATGGGTTCAATTTGTGTTGTTTTCAAAAATAAAATTACAAAACAAGCCTATTTTTTATAAAAATATGTAAACACGAGAACAAATATTAAATAACAGTCTCGCAGGGCCCTAGCGAAATTTCTTGGTTTGGAGCCCAATTTTAAATGGGCTGAACCCAAACAACGGGATGGGTTGGATATGTATCAAACTTTAATTTCATAAACAGGAAAATTATTGCAGTTTTAGCCATTTTTTACATGACAAAAAACATTATACAACTCCCCTGCCACTGAACAATTTGCAAACAAAAATTTCACTTTGTCAGATACATGTAATCTAAGCAGATTCTAAGGTTGTGTCAGGTGAAATTATGAAATTTGCAAACAGTTCTATTATTGTGCTTCATTCGACACGCGAAATAAATCTATTATCTATCATTGGAATTCGATTTGGTTGAATTGTTAACTACATCCAATGCTCTAAACTTGTCATTCTCAGTTGATAGAGTGTGTATTCTAATGAGGGATGCAAGAGTCCACATGTAGTCCCATTTTTTGTCTATTCACGACCCCTGTAACAAGTGACATACTAGCTAAGTCAAACAAAATGTTGGATATTTTACGAATTTAGACACTTCTTTTTTGGATAATAAGATCCAACACAAAATGTCACTATTATTCCAAAATGGTATAGTATGAGATTTAGTAATAGTACTAATTTGAATTTGCTTCTCAAGAAGTAACCATGGCAAGTCCAAAAATCTCATTTGGTGATGGATACCAGCATTATTCTTTCGAGATGAAAACAAAAAATTTGAACTATCTTTAACCATTCTAAGTTTTTAGATCATAAATTTGTTGGAATTTTTATTAAATACGTGATTTATGAAACGAGTTAAGCAAGTATAGTCGGTGAGCATTACTTGGGACGCTTATTTATTGGATTATTGGGCGTGAATCACTTCATGTATTGGTGTGAGTTGACATTTATGTAGGCCCTATTGAAGATGCTCATTAGCTCATGATGCATATACGATATTCCAGAAGCAACAATAACAATATATCCAGTATAATTTCACAAAGTGATTGGAAATACTTAGAAAATGTGATTGATGAGTGATCAAATCTTCCATTAAACTATGGATGATCAGGGGCGGATTTAGAAAGAGGTATGGGGTGTCACGTGACACTGCTTCCTCAAAAAAAATTACTAAATATGTGTTTACGAGTAAAACGGAAAAGCAGATAAGAGACAATATAAAATAGAGTGACACTCATTTAGCAAACATTATGTGTAGTTTGGTTGGTTAGGCTCCAATTTTCTAAACTAGAGGTTGGCGGTTCAACCTTGAATAACTTCATTTATATATACATTTTTTTTGTTTTTTACCCTATTTTCTCACTTTAGTATGAATACATTTTTTAAAAAGAACTCACACATTTTTTAAAAAAAAATCAATATATATATATATATAATCTATATCTATGAAGTATGAACTCCTAACTTGAATGTTAAATTATTATAATATCTCTAACTTAGATTGTGACTTTTTCGATGAGTTGTGACTTTTAAGGGTTGTGATTTTTCTATGAGTTGTGACTTTTTCAAAGAGTTGCGTCTTTTTCAATAAGTTGTGACTTTTTCATTAAGTTGTGACTTTTTCAAAATGTTGTGACTTCTTGGAAAGGTTATGATTTTCAGTTAAGATACAAAAAAATATTTGTTCATAACTACCCTTTCTTACTATAAATATAGAGACTTCCTCTAATTTTTCAACCATAATTTTTTATCTTCTTCTACTCTTCTTTTTCTTGCATTTTAATTTTTTTTATATAATTTATTGTCGTTGAGTGATTTTGAAGTTAAGTGGAATATGAGGTATCACTATTCTGATGAATTAAGTCATTCTATCCTAAGAGGTTATATTACATAATCTCGACTATATGAGGAAAATAATTTAATTTTAATGATGTAATCATCATTATTTTTTTGCTTAATATACAAATGAGAATGTAATGTTTCAATATATGAAGTTAGCATGATGTAGTCTAAATTCATTTGTTTTTGTTAACAGTTCTCTTGTGATTTAGATATATGCTTCTGAATAACTTTTTCCATAATTTAGATAATTGTCACAATTTGTTTTTGATTCTCAAGACAAAAAAATGACTTTATTTATCAATGTTACTTATGTGATTTAGACTTCCAGAAAGTTTGCTTCAAAATAATTATTACTATATAAACTTTCCCTTTTGTTTTACTCATTTACTATTAATATTTTAGTATTTTAGATGAAGAAAAGTTCATATGACTTGTAATATTTGCCGTTGAGTTAGTATTAGTTTAATTTTTATTATTTATTTAATAGCTAATTTTATGAGATAAATATTTTCATTAATGCAAATATATATTTATATTTAGGTAGGTATTTGTATTTAAACTAAAGTATTATATATGTCACAAATGTATTATCAAGTTAACGAGATCTTCTAACTTGAAAATATATTATTTTAATTTGTTTCGAGTTTTTTTTAAAACAAAAACTCACAACAAATGTGAAAATATGTGAATATACAAAATGTAGTTGTGCTCTTCACATGTTCATAAGACATCTAAACAATATAACAATACACATGCACATCATATCCGGTTAGATGGCAAGAAAAATACAAAACAAATATTGTATATAAGGTAATATTAGTGAGATAAGATTAATCACATGATTCAACCTCATCAAATAGAAATAAATATATACATAATTGTATTTAACTAATAAAATTTTTCATTGATCATGTTCATAGGTTTGTGTGAATAAGAGATATATATTGCGATCCACATTGAACATTCACAAAAGAATCTGCAATATTATTTTTTTGCCAATCTTATTATTCAAATCTTCGCTTAAATAAGCAATACTATTTACAACAACATATTTTTGAAATTGGTAATCACGTGCGACGCACGTGTCAAACAACTATATATATATATATATATATTCGTGGGATTCACGTGCAAAGCACGTGTCGAGAACTAGTTATTATATAAAAAGGAAGAGTTGTGATGCGAATAAAAGTTTTTCCTTTGATTAATTAGATTGTACTGATATGATAATTTTTAATTGATTTATTAATATTTGATTTAAATAGACGTGATATGTTATTTTGACACGTCGTGTAATTATATTGACTCATTTTCAACGTGTCACGTTATTTAACACGTAATATTAAAGTAGGCATTTCAAATATAATGATCAACTTACTCAATTTAATTTATTAAAGATTTTTAAAATAAATAATTAATGTTGATTTCTTTTTTATTATTACGGTGACGAAGAACAAATCATCACTATATATAGTAGGCTAAACCTTAAGGGATTGTGGTTTATTTTCTACCAATGAGTCTCTCCCTTCACCGCCGCCATGTGACCAAAACTTAGATCCAACTATACCTCAAAAATTTTCACTTGTCCCACTGTTGCTGAGCAACTTTTGGATATCAAACGATTTTTCATAAGGTAATTTTAATGTGGCCGAAATCCCTTTTTTGCTTGTTCACATTCTAAGTGTAATATCTATTTTACGTATGATCGTCTCTAAAGACACCGATTGTAGTAATTTTTTCTTTTGATCAATAGAATAAAGTTATATTTTTCTTTAATTTATCGAGTTACAGTAGATCTTCTTTTTGATCAATCGAGTCGAAGTAGATTTTTTTTAATCAATCGAGTTAAAGTAGATCCTTCTTTTGATAACGGAATTGGAAATAATTGTGTCTAGAAACACATCGATATAAGTTAAGATCAATCGAATTGAAGTAGATTTTCTTTCCTATCAATGGAAATAACGATAGATATCAATCGAGTTTAAGGTAAATTCATTTTTATCAAAGATCAAGTTGAAGTTTAAATCAATCAAGTTAAAGTAATCCATTTTAAACACATCGATAGAAATTAAGATCAATTAAATTAAAGTAGATTATCTTTTCTATCAATCGAAATAAAAGTAGATATCAATCAAGTTTAGGGTAAATTCATTCTTTTTTATCAAAGATCAAGTAGAAGTTTTTTTTTAAAAAAAAAATCATCAAGTTAAAGTAAATCCTTTTTAAACACATGGATAGAAATTAAGATCAATCGAATTAAAGTATATTTTCTGTTCTATCAATCAAAATGAAAGTAGATATTAATCGAGTTTACGATAAATTCATTTTTGATCAAAGATCAAGTTGAAGTAGATTTTTCTCTAATCAATCAAGTCAAAGTAGATTTTCTTTTCTATCAATTGAAATAAAAGTAGATATAGAGTTTACAGTAAATTTATTTTCGATCAAAGATCAAGTTGAAGTAGATTATTTTTTTTGAGTAGTCTAATTTTCCATTTTAGATTTAATGCATTTCACATTTAAATATTTATTTACAGTAATAACAATAATAATTATATTAAATGTGTGATTTTCAATTTTATATGGGACGCTATTTGATATCATTTTAAGTGCGTCACTACATATATTAGATTGTTTTTATTACTATCTTTAATCAGTCCATTTTCAGTCACATAAGGGAAGTGTCTTCAGTTATATCAATCCCACTTTATTAGGTAAACTTAATGTATTTAGTAACATCAGTTACTTGTAAATTTTAGTAACCCAGGGTAGAGGGTCAACACACCTTATATATATATATATATATATATATATATATATATATATATATATATATATATATATATATATATATATATATATATATATATATATATATATATATATATATATATATACTAGTCCTGGACACGTGCTTTGCACGTGAGTTCAATGAAAATAGTATATGTGGTAGGAGTTATATTAAAATCACATTAAACAAAAATAAAAGTTTAACACAAAAACATATTATAATCACATTTTAAAGAATTACACAAATGATTTAACAAAAAAATATAAATGAACAATCAACTTATATAAATGACTTCTTTATTGTAAAATGTAAGTGCAAAATAATTAGATATTTCGATAACCTGTCAAATTTGGACAATAAAATTTAATATGATAAATAATTTACCTTTTTATGATATTAGTTTGAAACCTGCAATATATTAATTTGTTACTTTTCTAAAAAGGGACAATACACACATAATAGACCTTCTCAATTTGTACCAAAACTTAAATTACCATATATACTTGTATCAACTATATATGTTGTCTCCATATTACATTCAAATGACATAATAGTGTGTTTATTCTCCTTTGTAGCATGAACAAAAAAATTCAATAATTTGGTCATGGTTATTTTTCATACTTCTTATCATATTTTATTTTTTTTATCCTTTTTTTTTCTCTTACTTTATTATCGTTTTCTCTAACATTACTATTTTGTATCCTTTGCCTTAATTCTTGTCTTTCCCTTTTATTTATGTCCCCTCCGTTTTATTTTCATTGTTTTCTTTTTTACTAACACATTTTCAGTCATAAAAAAAATAACTAAAAGGATTATCTACAAACACAGAATAATTAAAAGTGAATTTTCTTTCACATTATAATTTATAAATATGTAAATCTATTTTAAAGAATTAAAAAATATTTTATTTGAATTCATGAAATGATTTAAAATAATTAGATAATTTAATCTTCGTATTCCAAATCATAATTCATAAGTAATCATGCATGCATACACATTTCAAGATGATGAATACATGTGAAAATGCTTTCTTGTCAAAATTCAAAAAATTAATAGAAAATGTTTATTTAAGGAAATAGGAGCAACATATTTTTTAATTATTAAACTTACTGATTAAAGAGAGCATGCAAAAATAATTCTTCAGTAGCTTGAATCCCTCCCTGCTTATCAAATAATTCATGAACATCCCCATATATATAATTGTTAACAATTACATTGAAGTTGACAATAATAATGTGAAATAAGTGTCATGATAACTCTTCGGTTTTGAAATGCTTGGAGTGACTTTCCATCTTCCAATATCTTTATTACATAATATAATGCACATTTGAATACCTCAAAATTGTTCCCATTTATATCTAGTTTCGTATTTAGTTATTAAAATATATATTTTTTATTTTGTACATAACAAAATAATGTTTAAACGAAGGACAAAATGGTAATTCAATTTTGAGGTTAAGAGCTTCTCACTTATTTATATACTAGTTTATGGGTACACGCCACGCGTGTGTGGCCATATAAATAATAAATATTTTTGTGAAGATCGTATATAAATAATATTTTAAAGTTATATTATGTGTTATAAAATAGAAAATACAAATTACATGTTCTTAAAATTGATAAGTATCCTATATGGTGTTTTTGTTTCTAAGATCCAACATCCAAAAAACTATACAACTACAATATTTAAATGAGAAAGTGAAATGTTATGTGTTATGGTAATGAAATATGTGTAAAACCAGTAACATATAGAAATCTTTTACCGTAAAATTAATGTTGTGCGTTGCACATATTAAGCTCTAGCAAGGAAATTAAATAATAAGTGCCATGAGTATATTCTTCACAAAGAAATTTCTTTGACGAATCCAACAACATCCATAGCTGAAATTCTTGGACAAATCCAACAACGTTCATAGCGTATTTCAATAGCCTTTAGCTTTGATATTGATTGAGGAAAAACTGCTCAGAGAAATATTATACTCTTCTTTAGAGCCCATAAAAATGGAGAGGGGACTGGAGGGAAATGAAAACTATTGTTGGCTTTATATAATACTTTCACTTTAAATGATTAATTAGTCTCTTAGCTTCTTTTCACGTATTTATCATTGAAAATAACATATATTAACTATGAGATTCATTGCATTGAAATCTACAACTTTTAAGATTCTAGCAATGTAAAGGTAAATGCTACTATATTTTAGTTAATGTGCAACTTAATTGCTCTCATTAACTAACGTTTGTCTCTCCATTTTCTTTAATGTTTAGATTATTTAATTTTCATAACTGTTCAAATATTCTCAATTCATTAATAGTAAAAAATGTTTACTGCTCAATATTTTTCAAAATAAAATAATCAAAGAATATGAATATAACATTTTTATTTAGTATAGGGATAAAATGGTAATTCAACTTTATATCTTAGAGCTTCCCACTTATAATATAATATGATATATATATACTCAATATATACCATATTGTTTCTCATTTAAAATGTGACAATCGCTAACGAAAAATCCTGCGTACGGCACTGTGGATGAACATAGATAAGAATCTTTCTCATACCAATCCAAGAAACATGACTGTAAAGACTTAGAAAATGTGAAAACAAAAAAATTAATTATGAAGTGCCCACCATGATGAAAAAACATACCCTTTACAAGACGAAATCTAAGCACACGCACAAAATTGTTGAAATATTCAATCTTGTATCCAAAAACATCACAAAATTTATCCGTTCAGACCCGACTTATATGTGATGCATGAACATGTTGTAGTAGGGACAGGGGACCAACCTAAGTAGGCAGGATTCATAACTATGAAATTATCAGCCGACCTTGCACTTGATGACAAAATGTTGCCAATTTACTTGACAAGTTTTAGCCACAAGGATGGATCATGGATGCTACTTAATTTTTACAGAGTGTCTCTGTTTCTTCCTGGTGTCTAAGCTGGCAAATGATCTAATACAGGTTCTATTTGTAGAAGTTTGGTGATCAAAGTTACTCGATATCTGTACTAGAGTAAAAGCAGAACAATTGTGCACAAGCTAGCTCGGACTTGTAGCACAGTTATATTGATATGTTGAGATCTTTACATCCTTTGGAAATCAGCAAGGAGAGCAACAAGGCATTACTTTAGATACATAATCTCCGCAAAATTCTTTATTTTTTGCAATGTAGTGCCTAAAATAAAAATAATCATACTATGGAGTGTTTTTCCGTATATGTACTTAAAAAAATAACTATTTGACATGAATTTGAATTTGTCAAAGATCCTAATATAAATATCGTGCACAAAATTCTAAAAAAATTAATTGAAAAATGGGGTCTCCAATATTTTGGGACCTAAAACCCATGCTTTAGTTGCTTCACCCCTTGTAGCCGGCCATGTATTGGACCTAAGTATGGGATGGATATGACATATAAATGATTGAAGCTTCAGTAAAATATACCACAGTCTACTTATTTGGATATATATTTGTTGGTCAAAGGTCAAATCAGCCAAAATCCACCGTCATTATGATACTTGTTTTAATTTATTTGTCTTATTTTGATCTGACATAATATTTAGAAAAGTTGTAAAAATAACTTTTAAATCTTATAGTATTAATTTAAAGATACTAGAATGTATTAAAATGTCTGTTAATTTTGTGGTCTCAAACATATCAGGTGAAAAGTTAAAATCAAAAGAGTTGGTGTTTCAATTACTTTTGAAACAAATTAAATTACAAAATACATGAATGTGAACAGTAATATTCATTTTTGTTTTAATTGTACATTATAAGTTTACTGATGAGAGAGACTAACAATCTTCAAGAAACGTAAGGTGCCTCTAAACCAAACAGGTTTTATTTTGGATTACTTTGTGTTTTTGTCATTCTTGTTCTAACAAAAACGAACTTAAAAACAAAACTTGGGTCCCCCCCAACCACCATAGCTCTTCAACAAAAATAGTTTTCCATCTATATATATATGTTTCTCTCGTGGAAATTTAAGGCCATTTAACTTTAACATATCAAATTACTATCATTATCTACTTACTTGCTGCATTAAGAATTCAACAAATGCAATAGCGCTTATGAAATCTATTTATGTTGATGCATAACGCGATCAGATTTAATTGCATCATGCGCCAACTTTGATTTTAAATCCAAAAGTCATATTTGTAAAAAAACAAAGTTTAGTGACTTTCTGTTAGAAAAATAAGTCATATTATCTCTGATTGAGGGCATCTCTCAAATTTTAAGGCCCCATCCTAGCAGGTCGTTGTTTAGACATAAATTTCGATGGATCCCGCCTTCTAAAAGCTTGTGGTGGAGGAATAGTATAAGCACTATTTATGTAGGTCCAAAAACAGCTTGTAACCCCACCTAACTTCAACGAATCTTAATTGGAATGAAGGTAAGAAGAAATCACATATATGAAGAGATATATCCATTTGAAATCCAGGCTTTCTTGCTATGTCACATGTTGATTTGAACGCGACAATTCAAAAAGGGGACCAGAAAGCAATAAGAATAATTAATTTTTAGTATATAAAACAGAGAAGAAGCAGAGTTCAACATTCGGGAACAAAGAAAAGGAATAGATTACTCAATAATAATATTAATCATCATGAGTCATTGTACTGTACCAACTTGGAATCCAAGGTATCAAAGACAAGAACATGTCGTAGAAGCCGAAGAAGCTAACAAATATCCTCACCTACATAACCAGCAGATTCAAATTAATCATCTTTTGCCCATGTATGACTCTTTTTTTTGAATCATGTTTGTTCTGCTTTTCTTATCGTGATCAATATAAGAGTGAGCCGCCCTTTACTGGTTCAATACGTCTGGTTTATTTAATTTGAACTTATTCTCTTCTTGAAATATTACGAGCAATTCCTGATGATGGTGATTTTGTATGCTTAATTTTATCGAAAAATTCAGGTCTAGTATGTGTGAAGAAGTTGCAGAGCTGACATGGGAAAAAGGGCAGTTAGGAATGCATGGACTAGGGGGAATCCTTTCCATTTCACAAGCAAAACAGACACTGGGAAGAACCGGTGATACATTAGAGTCCATCGTGCATCAAGCCACATACCACGCGAAGAACCAGACTTCAATACATCAAAATTATGACCAAAATGAAGATCAGGATCTGAAAACTGGAGTGCTATATAGTGGAGGAAAATGGGGCGAGAGTTCACAACAAATGGCGCCTCCTCGTGCAACAGTGTTGGCAAAAAAGAGGATGAGACCATCAGAATCTGACCTTCAATATGGTGGAGCTGAAGATCATGAGTATGCAGAAGGTAGCGCGTGTGCAAGTGCCAGCGCTACCTTCTATAGGGAGAATGACACCACCATGCTTACATGGCCTTCCTTTGACGAGTCTTCGCGTAGCATCAAGTCTAAAACCACTTGTGATGAGGATTCTGCTTGTCATGGTGGTGGCTCGGTAAGTTTATTCTTTCTTCAAACAGATTTTAACTAGTGTTATAACTACGTATACGCCCCCATATACTTAAGAATACATGGTACATCAGTTAAAGATTAGTCTAAACTAGGTATATGTCTAGAAAATATGTCATGTTGAATTGATTTTAGCAGGAAAACAAGGAGGAAGAACATGAAACAAAAAGGTCTAACTCATCAAGACGTAGCCGAGCAGCAGCTGTTCATAACCAGTCAGAGAGGGTACTATTTGAATTTTAGTTCTGCCAAAGAATATCATTTTCACCAGATAAGAAGATATTGACATATATTGTAGAGTATTAATTTTTTTATTTTCTTTATATATATCGATATGTGGTAATCTCTTTAGTAAAAGTCCTGGCTCTAACACTACTAGCTAGCTAGTGGAGTAGTACTAATATCATGTGTTGTACTGTTTTATTATTTGGTACAGAGACGTCGAGATAGAATTAACCAAAGGATGAAAGCTCTACAGAGATTGGTACCAAATGCAAGTAAGGTAATCAACTTTCGCCTAAATGATGAACATTCATTCATCATGCACAAAATCAGTTACAACAGTTACGAGCCTACGATTAATGCTGAAATTTTGCAGACAGATAAAGCATCAATGCTTGATGAAGTGATAGATTACTTAAAGCAGCTACAAGCACAAGTTCAATTGATGAGTAGTACTCCAAGAAACATGGCACCACAAATGATGATGCCTCTTGGAATGCATCAACATATTCAAATGTCGTTACTAGCAAGAATGGGCGTTGGCGTTGGTCTTGGCATGGGCATGGGAATGTTTGACATGACTGCTTTAGCTCGCGCTGCTGCTGCTGCTGCTGCCTCTGCCACAACTCATCCAAATCAAATGACTACTCCTCCATTCAATATTCCATTCACCCCATCAGGAGCCTTCGCGCTGTCTGCAGCCCCGGCTAATTCTGTTAGCCCTGCCACCACCAGTACTACAACCAATTCCACTCCTTTTACTCACCCATATAGCGCTTTTCTACCTCAAGTAAGCAATTTATGTTTGTTTCAAATTAGATTTTAACTTCTATGCACTATTACGTCAATTAAAACGTATATAGTAAAAAATAAGACAAACAATCTGTTACAACACGTTAAAAAATCTTTACATGTTAATTTACTAGTACTATACTTTTGTTTTACTTTTTCTTTTTGTTACGACGATGAACAGTCGATGGACATGGAGTTCTTCAACAACATGGCAGCTTTGTATCGGCAGCAATTAGCTAATCAATCTACAAAGATAACAGGCAGCAAGTTGAACCAGAGAGACCAGACAGAATAGAAACTGATTTTTTTTTTTTAAGAAAAGAAATTCTATAATTTGTACTTATATTGTTTCTATATATATATATCCAAGAATTGCATGGTTTTAGATATAAGATGAAAACATGTATATTGCTCCTCAAAAATATATATACTATAGAACATATTATATAAAGAGGAAATTATTACTCACTCTGTCTCAATTTATGTGACACTTTTCAGATTTTGAGATTCACACAAGTCTATCTTTGACCGTGAGTTTTTCATATATCTTTTAAGTATTTTGAATTGTCAATTATTGTGATTTATAGTACTTTTTACATAATTTATAAATATATAAATTTTATTTCAAAAAATTTAAAGATTTCATGTGCAATTTCTCGATCAAACTTATATTATTTGACTCTTGAAAAACGAAAAATGTCACAGAAACAATATATAATTATCAAATGCTTATATGAAGTGATATTTGAAGTTCATTGAGACAATTAGGTTTGATATACTCAAACAAATAGGTACATGAAAATTCTAATACTACTGAGTAAATTATAAATAAAAAGAAATAAATGTTTCAGAAATTAATAGTATGCCGACACAAAGTTTATAGTTGAACTTAATTTGTTAAGTGAGAAAAGAAGCTATTCTTAAATGAGTTTGGTGAAGGTCACTCTCAACCAAAGCATCAACACATTCCTCCCTTCCTTATGCATTAATCCTTCCGTCCATTTTTACTTATTTTGTGATTTTAAAGTTAATTTGATTAATCGTTCAAGTTAAATTAGATTATGTCAGTTCGAATAAAAAATTTAAATATTTAAAAATCGAATAAAAAATACTATAAATTGCAATTTTTACATATCAATACAATGAAAAAATATATAGTAAAATATTAATCAAAATTTTTATAGTTTGACTCTAGAAAAATGAAACCATGACAAGTGGGTGGTCTAAGAATAATAATTGGGATATATGTTCTATCAAATAGTAATATTTTCTCACATAATGTGTTTAAATTAAGAAGTGTATCAAAAATATGTGTAAACATTAAGTTTAATATTCTGTGATCAACCCTTCAATTAGTCGGTTATAAAATTTAAAATTCATAAAATTAAAATCACGGTTTTGCCTCTCTAAATGTAATACTTCCTCCATTCATATATTATTTATTTTTCAAATTATTTTTCAATGCCCGATAGTATTAAACATCAGGTAATATGAGTATTATAATATAAAATACTCATATCAATTTTTTTTTTTAAAGAAACATGCAAAATTCAAAATGAACAAGTATAAATAAACAGAGATAGTACATAACTTTGCATTAACATCTTGAACTTGATATTTGTAGGACGAAATGAGCATAGTATTTATTTTGAGAATGAGATTTGAGACTTTTGAATCATGTCAGGGTAATTAAGATAAGTCAAAATCAAACCACATGAAGATTTTTTCTTTCAATTTTCCACTATAGTATTGAATAGTAAAATACTAGTATAGAAGATTTATGGAGTTTTTCATAGGAGAATAAGATTTATAAATAAACACGATCTGTGTCATCTACATTGAAACGAAATGATAAATTTGCTTTGTTCACGATTTAGATATCCTCAAGGAGTTGCCATATTTTCTGTAAATACTAACCTTAACCTATATAAAATATATTATCGATTGAAAATATTTTTTTTCCAATACTAATAGTAATATGTAAAAAGACCAAGAAAATAAATAATAATAGGAGGACCAGTGGTATTGATCCTAATTTTAATTACAAAGATTTTTTGTGGGTTCTACGTACAGGAAGCAACCTTGTCATGATTACTTGATACGACTATCTAGAAATGACAAATGGTGATAAATTAAATTCAAGAAATGAAGGATGTGGTATCATGACTCCGACCTGGGCTAGTGGGTTCATCGTGGACCTTGTTATAGATAAGATGTTGACATTACTCAACAATCTTCCTCTCAAACCCTACCTCATGCAGAATGTTGCTATTGGGAATCGAACCCACGAATCCCCCTCCTCAAACCTACCTTATGTAGAATGGTGCTCTTGGGAATCGAACCTACGAATCCCACTCCCAACACCTGCCTCATGTAGAATGTTGCTCTTGGGGATCGAACCCACGAATCCTCGTCCCAACACCTGCCTCGGGTAGAATATTGTTCTTGGAAATCGAACCCACGAATTCCCCCTCCCAAAGCTGTCTCATGTAGAAATTGAACCCATAACCTTGACTCTGATACTACCTGTTAGGAATAAACGGTTATCATCATGTCAAAAGTTATAGCTGATAGCAAAGACACAACTTTATTTCATAACGAAGTCCATCAAGCAAGGGTCATGTTCGATCATGACTCCGACCCAACCCCTCGTGGGCCCTGCAATAGGCAAGATATGTTGACATTCACTACATCAAAAATGACCTTTAGCGGCAATTAGTTAGCAAATTGTCGCTAAATGTATACTTTTAGCGGCAATGAACACTCTTTGTATATGGCCCTAAATGTTTTATTGACATTAAATCTATTGACACTTAACTAATGCCGATAAAGACTTTAGTACTCTTTATTAATGTGTCTATTTGTTGTCGCTAAAAATTATTTTTATTACAGTGATTGCTCATCAGTAAATTAATCGAGGTACACAAAAACCGACATGAACACTGTGATCATAAAAAATAAAATAATAAATTATGATGAAGTTGAAGTTGAGGCCATTGTTAAATTTGGACCATTTGCATCTTTGTCAACAGGCTGGACCTAATTATATTATTATTATAATTAATACAAATGATTGAATTGTATTTTGAAAGGAAAATTCTATCCTTATTGAGAGTGACTCATCTCTATTATGTTTTAATTTACATTCCATGCCAGGAATAGTTGCACGACTCATCTCTTTCAAATTTTTAGATTTTTTAATAAGAAGGTTATTCAATTTTTTTTCTATATCTATTCAAAAGTCATCTTATCAATATTTTATTAACAAAATATGACATTTTCACATTTTATGTAATTTATGAGCTGTTGAAAAGTGAGCAAAAGTGCTCATCTGAAGAAAAAAGATTGTAGCATAGATTGTGGATTTCTCCGAAATTTTCAAAAAAATATAAAAAGTCATAATTTATATAGTTAAAATAGATTTTTTTCTTCTTAGCTTACGTGAAAATAAATCACAATTTGACCTGACTCAATTCAAATCCATAACCCTATTCACTTAGACTCGACCCCACCTCAGTGTCCCTCCAATTTCATTTTATGATTACTTAGAAATAAAAGTTATCATTGTGCAATCAAAAAGTTACGAGATTAAATTTTAAAATTAAAACATATCTCTTACTCAATTTAAGGTTGAAATTTCTACATTATGCATAGAGAAAATTATTTTTTAATTTTTTCTTACTTGGTTACTCAATATATTTGTGAAAAGTTTTTTTTTTTAAAAGAAAAATCAATTCATTAAAAATTAAAAAATAACTTTCCAAATGTGACGAGTAATTTTTCCTAATATAATTTGTATAATGAATTAGAGTTGGGAAGGATATAAAATGTTATGTCAAATTGTATTGTCAAAATATTAATCAGCTGAATTTTGAAAAGATATATGCAAAGTTTGATCTTATTAAAACAAGGCAAAACAATAACAACATGATTTTATTAAATATAATTATTTATAGTTAGGTGATCTTATGTATTACTGTCACCTAAATATCTGATCCAATGCAAATTGAATTTAAGTTATAACTATTTCTGTTTAATCATAATGCAAAATATTATTTTTTTATATTTTAGAATGATTTCAATTATGTTTTTTTTTTAATCCAAACATATTTCAATGATTTCAATTATGTAAGAACGTATACAAAACCATTTTGATCATTTTTCTCCAAATATATCTGGAAATTATGTATTTTAAAAAATATTTTAGTCAATTAATTGATTATCTAAATTTTCAAAAAAAAATTAAATTTACCAAGTTGTAATCATTTCTCCTTCATCACGCTAAGTTTGAGACAATTGCTCCTCCGTTGCAGACGCGGGAATCCTCTCGTCATAACTGGTAAAACTTTTCGTCGTCTTCCTCCCTGAAAACCTTAACCTCTTTTGAAATCAAGTAAGTTTGGGAATGGTAGAAAGAGGGCGTAGTGAAACTGAGCAAGTCTAGATCTGAAATTTGATAAAAAAAATTTTTGAGTATTTTTGTTTTTGTTGATCAAGTTTGATAGTAAAATTAAGGTAGTTGTTGCTGAAATTTGGAGAATTTGATCTCAACAATGTTGATTTGTGATGTGTTGCAGTACATGAGACTAGTCTTCCTTCACCGGAGCTTTTGGTTCAAATCCTCTGTATTGACAAATACTTGGTAGGAAGCTCCAATGCGGTTACCGAGTACCGGACAAAAAACCCCCAAAAAATTGGAATAATTAAGTTCTAAATCCATCTCTTTTGCTATAGTTGAACTGATTTTTTTTTGAAAATTTAGTCGAACTGATATTTTGCATCAAAATCAATCAGAATAATTAAGTTGAGCAATTTCTTCGTATTAGTCTCTTGTGGAAAACATGTATCTCTGTCATCTTATTTTAGTTCTCGTTTGTTTTGGTTATGTAAAGCGCCTGGTATGTGTTATGTAGTTATGCTCATCTGGATACAACTCGGTGCCTATTCCCTTGTTTGAAGATAGAGTCATCGTAGTGAAAAATCTAGTTCATGTTCCGTGATTGTTCAACTATAGGAGGATGTTTAAAGAGTAGGAAAACGTTATTGATACTATCTACCGCGATATGAGTATTCATTGATAGCTATAAAATTCTGTTGTTAGATGAGTGTTATCTTTTAAACCGCAACAACAGAGGACAAACAATTGATGTTTTAATTATGATCAATTGTCATAGACACAGAATACACAAGTATGATTAATGTGCAGAAGTGTAATATGTTATGTCACATTATAAAAATAACTTACAACTACATTACTACACTTGTACAATGACATTTACGGAGTATGTAGAATCAGTTAGGAAGTATACATGTATTCAGAAAGAGTAGTGCTTGAAATACTGCACCTACTGCTTCAGTTACGTAACACATTTATCTATTAATATATATATACAGATTCTTTGGGTCATAGCACATAGTTATCATCTGGAAGTAATTGGCGGTGATGATGTTGGATCCTGAAGGGAGATTACAGTTTCAAAAGCACCCACCAAAGCCTGGACCTTGCTTCTCCTGGTCTCCTCAAGCTTGGTTGCAGTCTCTTCGATCACATTGTTGAATAAGATTGGAGCCTCTTTTTTGTCTCGTTTAGATTGGTGTCGAAGATTAACTCTCATAGTTTCATCTGTAGCAGCATTTGACTTTCCATAAGCAATAAATCTCCTAGAGCTTCTTCCTCTAACAAGAGCTCTTCCATTTCCGCCGTTCTCTAGTATTTTAGGTGGCCTGAATTTTAGTCTCCTTGGACTGAGTTTCTCTGACTGATAATCAATTATTTGTCCTCTCCTGAACTTGAGATTTTTAGGACTGCAAATTGCAGCCCTTCCAGCTTTTATATCTTGGTTTGGGCTTGTGGTTCCACTTTTCTTGGAACTGTTGAATATTACATCACCATTAACAGACTCGCATGCAGAAGTTGATGATAGGGAGGATTTCCTGTTGCCAAGGTTTCTGGAGCTACTGCCATCAGAATATAGAGAAGATGATGGGGAGAGATGGGGCGACGGTTTCTTTCCTCTAATTGGGCCATGCCTATCTAAAGGCGAGACTCTGGCCTTCCGATTTTCCAGAGAGATCTGTATGGTCTGGCTTTTTGTCTTTGATTCTCTGATGTACAATGTTCCCTTTGGAACACTCCTGTTACTTCCTAGCTCCATCTTGCCTCGTTTAAGACTAGCCGATTTTCTAAGTTGAGATGCCTTGTTTGCAAAGCTTTCATGACTTGGTTGCACTTTCTTCTTTCGTGCAAGGCTAGTCAAATTATTCATATGAGATACCTTGTTTGGATCATCTTTACTAATCACTTTGCCTGTTCTACTGGGAAGACTAATCTGCTTATTGCGTTGAGATACCATTCCGGGGAAATTATTATTTAACTTTTTGCCTGATACCCTCTTCAAGGAAATTCTTGTAGAGTGGGAAATAGTTATGGCATCCTTCTTCTTGCTCAACCCGGAGGATCCTTTTTCGACAGCTATTTTGGTGGATGCTGGGATTTTCTTTCCCTCGGTTCGAAAGGTTGTCGGGCTCTTGAAATTTGGTAGCTGGCTTGAGCTTAATGGTTTCTTCCCTATCTGCAACTTCACAGTTCTAGCCATTTCTGGGATTTCTCCTGATGCAGCTACAGGTCTTGTGCGCTGGAGAGTCCTCGCCTTCTTTTTAAGATCACTTGCAACTGTGTATTTGCGAACTTCTTGGCGAGAACCTATTGGAACACTCGTAGAACATGACAAGACCTTGGATTTACCCATTTCAATACCTGAGCTTCCAGTTGAGTTCCTTCTCAAATAGCGGACTCCGGACTCAATTTTGTCCAGGTTCACTGGCATGCCAACATCCTTTTTCTTGCTCAACTCATAAGATGCAGTGTCATTATCCATCCTGCTTCCTGTGTTTGTTTTGGTGGTTGCGTCATCCAATATAGACCCCTTAAGTGTTAGTGAAACCCCTGTCATAAGACTGTCACTGTATCTTCTTCTGCTTAATTTGTTGCTTCTTGACACTATATAATCATTTTCTTCAAGAGGCTTCAGCTTCAAATCACTTCGATGCCTTGCAGAAAAGGCTAAGGTTTTGGTGCATGATTGCATTTCCTTTCCATGGGAAGTTTTCAGCCTTCTGAAATTTGCAGGTAGTTTAGTTGAGTGTAGTGGTTTCTTCCGTATCTGCCACTTCACAGTTGTAGCCAATTTTGAATTTTCTCCTGATGAAGTTACAGATGTTTTGGACATGTGAGTTCTCACCTTTGTTTTACAGTTGAGTTCCGCACCATCTTTACTAACGTCAGAAGAACCTGTTGGAACACTCACATAACGTGGCAAGACCTTGGAGTCATCCATTTCAATACCTAAATTGCCAGTTGAGTTCCTTCTCAAATAACTGAGTTCATGTTCAATTTTCTCCAAGTTTGCAGGTTTCCCGACAGCCTTCTTGTTGCCCAACTTAGAAGACCCGGTGTTCTTGTCCATCCTGCTTCCTTTGTTTGGTGTGCCGGTTGCACCATCCAACGGAGAATCTTGAGCAATTGATGACCCCCCTGGTATGCTAGTGTTGCTGTATCCTCTTATCCTCAGCTTATAGATTCCGGACATTGAACTAGCATTTTCCTGCAAAGACTTCATCTTCAAACCATTTCGTTGTTTTACAGAAACAGCTAATCTCTTGGTGTATGCTGGGATCTCCTGTCTCTGTGATTTACCAGTTGTACGCCTCTTGAAATTCACAGGCAGCTTACTCGAGCGTAGTGGTTTCTTCCGTATCTGCACCTGTACAGTTGCAGCCAGTTCTGGTATTTTTTCTGATGCTACTACCATTCTACTCAGCAGGGAAGTCCTTGCTATTGTTGTTTGATCATCACGTTCAGCACCTTTGCAAGCGTCATGGCAAGAACCTTTTGGATTGCTCAGGTAACGTGACAAGACCTTGGATTTAGCAATTTGAAAGCCAAAGCTGCCAGTTGAGTTCCTTCTCAAAAAGTGAGCATCACGCTCAATTCTCTCCAGATGTGCAGGTATGCCAACAACCATCTCACCCATTTTGAGCTAGAGCAATGAAACTAATATCACTGCAGATATATCATGAGATACAGAGAGGTTTAGTAAAGAATCTCACATTGCTTGTTTCCTTTTATGTTTTCACAACTGTTAAATTCGAACACTTGCCTAGAAAAACTTATTAGAACCAGAGACCCTTTGAAACCTTGACCTCACAAATGCAGGTGAAAAAACAAACAAACGAGGACCTGTGAGAAAATTGATACTGATTAAAAAGCATGTGGTGGTATTCATGGTTTCCATCATGATTAAACATAAACCATTTTGTTCCCCATAATTGATATCTATGTTGGTCAGACTCTTCAAAAATGTTAGACATGTGCCTGTCGAATCTTCCAAAGGTAGGACAGTTTTGAAGGATCCGACATGGGTTCAACAATATTTTTGGGAGAGTCTGAGAAACATAGGTTAAATATAAACCCCTACCGTTATCAAAATGATTCGAATGATATATGCTATGGTGTATTTGCAGGACAACAATTTTTAAGAGCAATGTAAAAAGGATGAAAAGAAAGTACCTATTATGCAGTTTGCACTTCTGCCTCCATCTGAATATTCCTCAAAATGCACTGTTATTATTATTACCTAAAAAATTAATGCATCCAAATTATTGAACTTTTATCAAGATATAACTAACAAATTGTATATAATTATAAAGACGTAAAGATATGGCACATATATATATTTGACAACAATTTTATAAGTTGTGGCATATAAACGTATGAAGCACCAAAAAAAAAAGAAGGAAAATGTCATTTCGTTTCAACAAATAAAACAACCCATAATATCCTTTGATAAAAAATTAATGAATATGTTTACTTCCTAAATCATACATTTCCAATTATCATCTCCATTATTCTGCAACAAATTCAGCATAAAGGAAAGTGAAAATCGTTATTTAAATTTAAAAGGTACATTGAGTTCGTCCTTGGAGCTGTAAAATTAGATTGTGTTATTAATTCAAAAATTACGTCAAGAAGCAAAAACAAAACCTAAATTTAGACAAAAGGAATTGAAGATTTCATTAACATGGATTATTTTCATCTTCAATTTGAGATCAATATTTGAGGAACATAATCAAGAACCATTTAACACCAACAAAAAATAAAATTCTGGTGGAAAATTATACCTATTTCTTGATAAATTGGGAATGAAAAAACAAAGAGGGGCTCTTAACAATTAGTTGGTAATTTTTTGAGGGAACAAAATTTCTAAAATTGCAAAGAAAGAAAACAAAATGATAGGAAAAAAAAAAGAGAAAAAACAATAAGATAGATAGATAGAGGGGGATTTTAAAATTCATAGACAAATATTTTTTTTTGTAAGAATAAGCGTGATTAATGCATGAGATTTAGTCATATACATAAGTTTTGGTACTAACAATAATAAAGAAACAAAAAATCACAATTATCAAGATTATAGGTTGCGATTGGTCCTAAAGAGTCTCCAAACGTATTTTTCGCACATAAAATAATTCATCACTAAACAAACATGCAAAACCGTTAAAATATTAACGCAAATTATTTTAATTTTGAAAAATTCAACCAACATAATTCTAAAGTGTGGTTTCAATAAATTGGTGCTTGAGAGATGACAATAATGACATTATTAATTAATTGCAGATAAATGTATATTTCGAAGTGTTTGAATCAGCTCTTTTGTTAAAAACAATTCATCATCATTTTGCAAATTTATATGGGCAGTATGAGTTTAGGTGGAAAAAAATTTGGCTTATTTTGCAAATGTATCTTAGTTCCACTCTTTGAATTGGAGTTTTGCAAATGCTGGCTATATTTTAAATAGTAATCCTTAAAAGTAGATATATTTGAAAATTGAGTAATTAATTTGCTCTGTCAAGTGTCAACAACGATAAAGAGAGGGTTGCTCAAGTGATAAGCACACTCCATCCTCCAATTTTTAATTCAAGTCACGAAGAGAGTAAAATGAAATGCACTTAGGAAGATTTTTTAAAATATAATCAGTTGCTTGATTGACGAGAAAGGGTTGCTCAACAGATGGATATCCTCTACCTCCAATTTTGAGATTGTAAATTCGAGTCAATAAGAAAGCAAAATACAAGCTCTATGAGGAGTTTTTAAAAAAGAAAATCAATTTTAACACCGCAAGTTAAAAAAAAAAGAAAGAAAAGATTCACCAAATTTGTGCAAACTATTTTTATTATTTCCTTGAAGAAAAATCTCTAACTAGTAGGCCAAGCATTATTGTACAATGTACAGTTAACAGTATAAATAGAAACTAAACTCCAAGGCTCGAGACTTTAATAATTGCATATTTGCATGATAAAACTTAAACTTTTTTTGACGTTTCATCTATTTTTCTTTTTTGAAACCTTGCTTTTTAAGTTTCAACAACGATATGGTCCTTGTGATATAAAGTTGGTGTTGAAAGTATATAAAATAATGGTACTCTATAAATGCCTTTTCCACATCATTTCGACCAATGGTATTTGTCTCCAAAGTTTTCAAGCAAGTGACTCATAATTTACTAGTTGTGGTACTACTTATTTAAGTTGTAAAATATGAGTCATGCTTGTCCTATTATATACTTGAATTGCACCCCAACAAGAAATATCACTACCAATAACGATGGTAATGGAGTCGTAATTACTTCTTTATCATTAATTAAAGATTTTCCATTCAAATTTTCATGTGTATCAAATCGCCTTTGTCTTCACAATGCAAATTTCGATTTAATTAGATTTTAATTCTGATATTGAACACCGAATGAGAAAAAAAATATATCACTAACTATAAACTACACAAAATTATATCCTAGTTCAAGCACTAAAGTTGTAGTGGGGGTGAATATAGTCATTTCATCCTTAAATAGAGATCGATCTCGATTTGAATCTGATAATAAAAGAATCTTGATAATTAAGAGCACTTTCACTTTATTAGATCACACGCGAATAAATTTGAATTAATTGAATCTCTCAATAAATACAAACATAAATTAAATATGGGAAAAAAAAAGTTAGAAGAGTCATGAGTGTTATGAAAATGTGCCCCTTTTTTTCATTATTCTTACTTTATTTTAAAGAGGACAAAAACAAAAAAGGTTGATATTTAATGATGAACTTGCATGGTGAATTGGTAACACTATGTCATGATTATTGATGTTCCCTTGGCTTCAAGAAAGGAGAAATCAAATGCTATATGTAGTAACAATGATAGCCTAATTATGTTTAGCATCTAACTATCATATTTATTTGCTTAAGTATTGTGTTATCTCTAAAATTAACCACCATGTACCATGCATGTCAATTATGCAAAGTTTAATTTTAAAATCTTTCCATGATATATATTAGAGCTGTCAATATGGGATAGCCCACCCCATCCGGGCTAACCCATACAGGCTTTGATATTTTACGGGTCAGGCCGGGCTAGCCCATTTTTGGCGTGGGCCAGAAAACTGCCGGCCCAACCCACAAGTACGTGGGCTACAGGCTTGCCGGGCCAGCCCACTTTTTAAAGAATTATATTTTTTAAAAATAATTATTAAATTAAGTTATAAATCATAATTTTAAAATATTATCATAAATATCGACAAAACAATATTACTTTATGCTAATGTTACTACTAGTTAATCAAATCCACAAATAAAATTAGGGATAATTTCAAAGACCTCCATCCAGGTTTTGCTCTATAACACTCAGCTCCCTTGTGGTTTACGATGTTACGTCTATCTCCCTTATTTCCATTTTCTTGTAATCATTCTTTTCTTAAATGGGCTCCAAAAATCTTAGCCAAGCCCTATTAAATCCCGGATTAGGCCAGGCCGACCCAACGGGCCTAGTCCATATTGACGGCTCTAATATATATGTGTGTACGTGGGTGGGGTGGGGTGGGGTGGGGTGGAGGTGGGGGTGGGGTGTGTGTGAAAATTGTTGGAGAATGGAAGTCAAAAAATTAGTGAGCAAGTCAAATACAGCTGATAATGAGTGCCTTAAAAATATAGTATGGCCCACATGTAGGTAATTATACATAAAAAGTTTATTACTTTAACCAAGTTAAGCATAAATTATTCCTTTTAAATGTATACTTCAATCTATTTTTCCAAGTCTCCAAGTCAAGCATGTTGGTCTAAATATAGGGAATTTATAAACTTTATTACTAATATTTTTATTATGATAATTAAGAGGTATTAACATGAACATATAATAATTAAGTTGATATGATAACAAGAAAAACAATCTATTTTCGCTTCTAGAGATGGGGCAAGGACTTCATCCGAACTTTTATTATCAATTTTTTTTTTTATATATATAAGGTTAACTTTGTAAATTATCCAAAAATTTCCTTAATTTATTCATGTGTTTAATTTAATATTTCGAATCTTCCCAGTGAAGCTCCAAATTACTACCGTTAATTAAACTAACACTCTATATTACTGCAAACTTCTCATAGACACTTCAAGGACCATTTTGATCACTAGTTAGAAAGTAAATTGTTCATGTATTAAAATCAACCTAACTAGTAGCATTTTAATTCACATGTATAAAATTCAGCTCTATCAAATATATATGATGTTTGATTATCAATTTACATTTAAATATAAAAACGTATCAAATAATGAGTCAATTTATATATATAAAAAATAAAAGATAAATAACTAATATACATTATAAATAGGCGGATAGTTAATGATCATAGCGGCAGTGGCACATTAGAGCTATTTATCCCAATTCCCATGGCTCGAGGGGTTCTAGGAAATTATAACATATTATTTTGGTCTACTATATTGTTAAAAATCAAACTCACTAGTCACAATATATATACTTTTCTTACTTTTTTTTTTAATTATTATTATTATTATTATTATTATTATTATTATTATTATTATTATTATTATTATTATTATTATTATTTGTAAAGTGTGTTAGTTGACAACAACTTAATTATATATAGTGTAAAAAATGGGAAAGACTCTAAGGAGTGTTTAAACCGTCTGACCAAATCAAAGTCACCTACTAAACAAGTCTTTAGGGATTGTCTGGTAGTCCGTAAGAGTTACACAAGTGTTGGTAATGTAAAGGCTCTTTACAGAGAATTTATGTATTATTTTAAGGAAATTTTTTAAAATGACAATATTTTGACATTTAATAGGATCCATTGTTAATATTTTTATTATTTAGTAAAAATGTTAAAATTTTAGTTTATTATGTATCTCATTTATTTATTTTTTATTTGTTTTAATTGAGAGAATACGAATGTTAAAAAACAGAGTGGAGAAATTAAGGGGTGAAAAAAATACTAAAGATGAACGATTGCTTAAAACTCTCATCAGTTACAAAAATTCAAAATTAAAAAAAAAAAACAATTGACACTTCCATAGCTGATGAATTCTCTCAAATTTTGATTTTCAAGATTTCCATACAATTGAAAATTTCTTTTTAGTTTCTGTTAGGTAGGAACAATTTTAGATCAAACCTGATAAACAATGTTTGGAGAAAGATTTTTCTACTAGAAATTCGATCAAATTGTTTGAATACAAATTTGACCAAGTAATTGCTTCTTCCTTATTCTTTTTCTAATTGCTTATAATTTTGATATGAAATTTTGAAAATAATTATAAACCGTAATTTGTTTTCGTCCGTATTCTGTTTTCGTTGTAAATTGTATAAACTATGAACAACATATGAATATTTGATTTGTTAACTTTTTGTTTGGTTGTTTAATATGAAAATATTAATGTTTTGTTTGAAGACATGATTTTGTTGATTGGATGTTTGTTTTTAATGTTTTGAAATAAATTGTATATCTAACAAAATATGAATTGGAGCAGATACAAGACGAAAATCTGCGATTTTATTTATTTATTTAGTTTTTTTAATTTCTTTATTTAAATACGTTGTAACCCTTATAGAAATAAATATGATTAATGTAATGTATTTTGTAAGTGATTGTTCTGAATAGAATTTCAATATTTGTTTAGTATACATATATGTTGGCAGATTTAATTGAAATTTGAAAAATACAGTTTTGTTCATAACATGATGCAAGTATTATTGTGAATACATACATTTGTTACTTGGATACAGTTTTGTTCATAACATGATGCAAGTACTATTGCGGATACATACGTTTGTTACTTGGATGCAAAAAAACTGTGATCTTTGCATGCCAATGCAGTCCCCTGAGTAAATGACATATGTAAGAAAAAATATTCAACTCGGCAAGCATAAAAATATAATAAGTATACCTAATATAACTTAAAAACTACATCATATAGAAATAAATAATTTAAATAATAATGTAACTTATAAATCAAACTTAACATTTTCAAAATGTATTGATCTAATGAAAACACCAAACATGTTACAATGACAATAAAATGTGAAATAAAATTGAATGAATGCAGTGAGTACAATTAATATGTATTTACTTTAACTTTGAAAACATTCAAATAGCATTACTATTTGTTCAAAAAAATGTATAAATTTTATATGTATATTTACTTTACTGATACAAACAAGGCTCTCACAAAGTATAATGAAAACAAACACATCTGAATACAAAGTTATCCAAAATGAATTCATTAAAAATAGCATACAACACAACTACAATAAATATATGACAATTACATAGCACAGTGGCGGACCCAGGATTTTTGTTCAGGAGGTTCAAAAAATAAAAATGTTGTTGATGGGATTCGAACTTGGGGCATGCAGCTTAATATTCAGGGGTCTTACCATTGAGCCATCTAATTTTAATTTTTATTGAGGGGGTTCAAAATATATACATCTACAAAAATACAGAAAATTTACCTTATATATATCGTGTATTTTTTTGTCGAGAGTGTTCGGGTGAACACCCTGGACCCAATGTGGATCCGCCCCTGACATAGCATACGACACAAATACAACAACTATACCATAGTAAATACAAAATAATCCAATTAGAATATATTAATAAATTTAAAATATTATATTAATGTAAAATGTATCCTTAAATTATTGAATATCAATCAATGTAAAAAATTATAAAGGGATGATTAAAAATTTGATACAATATCAAAATTAACAATAATTGTCGCCAATATACAAGAATAAAATAAAAACGAAAATACAAAATACAAACTAATAAAAATTGCACAATGTACATAAGACATTTGCAAATATATTCAATACACATACTAAATTAATTTTTGATACATAAAAAAAATAATATCAAACTACATTGTTGAAAGAAATAAATGTTCTTTAACTTCAACTCAATATGTAAAAATAATTAAATATCTCTTCATCAACTATTTGGTCTTCTCCGTCCTTTTCAAGTACCCCACGAGTAGACAAAGATACTATTCGATCGGAATTTGAGAAAGACTTTGTTCTGATCGTCTCTCTTTCCTCATTTTAAAAGCAGATTCTAATTATCCGCTATTTCTTAAGTAATACATAGATTAAAGTATAGAACATCACTAGAAATTTTATGAAAGAGAGATTTTTTTTTACGCATGAGCCAAATCGGAAGAGACAGATACATTGGGAAACGTGAATCAATGGGAATTAAAAATTTATATTTTTTTAAATAAAAATAGTTGGATAACGTGTATGAATGAGATATACATGGAAAACATGACTCAGTGAAAGTTAAATAAAGTATTTTTTAAATAAAATCAGTTGGAAAACGTGTAGACAGTAGGAGATAAAATAGGGATTTAATTAGGATAGATATTGTTTTTCAAAATAATGATATTTTTAACATTTTTACTAATATTTTTAAAATAGTGAGCTTTTTACTAATTAAGTTATGAATTTAGACTAATTTACTAATTTTTCCATTATTTTATGCATGTATTTATCTATTTCAACTTCTATCGGGCTAAATTCTTTAGGGATTGCTTGGTAGTCCGTAAGAGTTACATAAGTGTTGGCAATGTAAAGACTCGTTATAGAGAATTTATGTATTATTTTATGCATGTATTTATCTATTACAATTTCTATCGGGCTAAAATAATACATAGATTCTCTATCACTTAGTTATGTCACTTATACCAATTTTTAAATAGAAAATGAGGACGCAACCCACACATATCATATAAAAATGTATCGCAGTAACATTGTTATAATTATAGGGGAAAAGACTGGTATATCCTCAACTTTGTCATTTAGAGCGGATATATCTACTGTTATAGAAATGACTCATATATATCTTTTTCTTCTAATGGAAGTAAAAAAAATTAATTTTAGTTTAACTTTTTAATTATTTTTTTTTAAAAAAAATAATATAATTTATATGAGTATATTTAATCCTCCACATAAAAAACAAAAAAATGCCTCACACATATTTTTCTTACTATTTTATTTGAATGACAAAGTTAAATTTATTATTTTGATGGTCAAATTCATATGTGTTTCACTAATATTCTTGTAAAATTTATCATAATTTTTTTTATCAAATACAAGAACTAAATTACAATATAGCCGAAAAAGTAATTTTAAATTATTATTAGCCAAAAATAATCAGTTTCTAATTTTTTCTTTACATTAAAGAAAAAAATAAAATGAGAATAAGTAAATGAAATAATGATAATTAAAGAAGTAAAAAACAATTTTGGTATGAAAAAAATTAAAATATATCTTGAACTATGCTAGAAGGATCATACATACCCCTACATGATTATTTTTTAAAAAAAATTAAAAGTTAAGAATATAAATATAAAACTAATTTTTTCACTTCTGTTAAATGAAAGACATCTGTGAGCTCATTTTGTTATGGTAGGGGGTATATGTGAATCGTTTGTATAACAGTAAGAGTATATGAGCCACTTTCATAACGAAGGGCGTATCAGTTCCAAATGACAGTTGATGTATATATCAGACCCTTTTTCTATTAATATAAATAATAAAAATAGGACGCAACCCACACACGTCATATATACTCCCTCTGTTCCTATTTAGTTGTTCACTTTAGAAATGACACACATTAAGACAACAATGATTAACATAGTAAAGTTATCATTTTTACCCTTATTAATTATGATTTCAAAAAGGATGAATTAAAACTTAAATTTTTCCAAGAAGTTTAAATGAGGGTATAATCGGAAAAAAAATTTAGACAAATAAATAGGGACAGAGGAAATATTATATAGTACTTCCTCTGTCTCAATTTATATACTCCATCCGTCCACAATTGCTTGTCAGGGCAAGGTCATGCACTCGCCTCAAGAAAAATTTAATACAATGTGTAATTTGATTAATATAACTCTACTATAGCAAGAATATCAAAAGTCTACGTAAATTTTCAATTGAACAAAATGAAGTAATTATTAAGGGTAAAAATAACTAATTATTTCTTGATTGTTTAAATTAATAATTAATCTTGAACATCTATTTTAGTATATCTGACAAATATTTGTGGACGAAGAGAGTAACTTATTTAATCAGTAGTCAAAAAAAAATAACATATTTCTATTTTAAGTAACTGTTTTACAAATACTTATTTTATCGTTAATAAAATAATTTATAACCACAAGTATCTTGGACAGTGGAAGGAATAGTATATTATATATCATAAAACACAGCTAAGAGCTATACATGTGGCCAATAATTTTGGTAGCTTTGTCCAGCTTTGGATGAAAGTTATCCAAATGGAGAGCCTTCTACTTAAAGTCAAGTTCCCCTGACATACATTATGTGGAAATACAAGTCTTGTTTAATTAATGAATAAGAATCGTAGACGGTAGATCTAATGACTCAAAATTAGAGGCAAACTTAAAAGAAGTAAATATTTACCGTTTATAACTATATATTAAAGCGATGAATGCAAGACATGTATTTCGTATATACATAGTTATCACACTCAAAACATAGGTTGATTCAGTTCGATTTGATGCAAACACTGGATAGGATGGTATTTACCATCTAAAAAGTAAAACGAAATAGGGTGACGTTTCCGAGCAACAAGAGTTTTATTTCCAAAATGGGAATTAGTATTATTTGGTCACATGTGTCTCGGAGTTAGGAGGGGGTTCATGGATTCGAACGAACCCACTAATTTTTCGTTGACCCTGAATTTTTATTACAAAATTAAATAAATATATAAGTATATTAACTTGAAAACCCCTAATAAAAGATTGACAACTTAGTGGTAAGAAAGGACGGTGAAATGATTTTCACACTAGTGTTTGGGGTTTGAACCCCACAATCAACAAAAAATTCTCCTTTTCTTTTTAAAAGAAGCATACTTTGCAATATTTTTCTCTTTGTCCTAAAATTTAAACCCAAACTCCTAACTCTAGCTCCGCCTTTGTCTCCTTCCCAGCTAACTCTCCATGATTAGATAGTAATAGTAGTATATATAGTAGCTAATCAGTCTCATTTTTTCTCATTCCCAGCATAACCCCCAAACTCACCCACCCCATCATTTTTAACTTCCAAGAACTGCATTGCTTCCAGGAGCTTTTCCCATATCAACCATGGTTTCTGAGAGAAATTTGTCCAAGAATGTGTGCATAATCGGTGCTGGACCGTCGGGGTTGGTGGCAGCTAGGGAGCTGAGGAAGGAAGGGCACAATGTGGTGGTTTTTGAACAAAACCATGATGTGGGAGGGCAATGGCTATATCAACCTAAAGTTGAACATGAAGATCCTTTAGGAAGAAGTAATGTCCGAAATGTACATAGCAGTATGTATGCATCATTAAGGCTCACTTCACCAAGAGAGATCATGGGGTTTACTGATTTTCCTTTTGTGGTGAAGAAAGGGAGGGATCCAAGGAGATTTCCTGGCCATAAGGAGCTTCTCTTGTATTTACAAGATTTTTGTGAATATTTTGGGCTAAGAGAGATGATAAGATTCAATACTACAGTTGAGTATGTGGGGATGCTGAATTATCCCGAATTCGGTAAGGACTTGAGATGGATTGTGAAGAGCAAAGAGAAGGAAGCTGAGGAAGGGGTGGAGGAAGTCTTTGATGCTGTGGTTGTTGCAACAGGTCATTACTCTCAACCAAGGTTGCCCAACATTAAAGGTTTGTCAAAATCCCCAGATGTTTCGAGTTTAAGTTTTGTACATTGATAGAATGATAATGAATATCATCAGATTAAGTTGATCTAAAACAACAGGTAACTGATCATCAATCATCATAACAAGCTTAATATGGCAAGCTGGAAAGTAAAATACTTATCTACCGAGTTGATTAAATTACATTGGTAGTGTAATAAAAAGATCCCAGAGTTATATCTAACATTATCAATCAAATCAATTCCTTCACAGTCATGTCATGTCAAAGGTAAAGTTGGATAAGAAAATCATAAGACTTTTTTATCAAAGTTAATTAAAGCATGTATTATATTACTTGCATAAACACATAATGCAGAGTTTGTAATTTACTTCTGTTCTATTTATCCAATAGTATAAGAGTGCCACTAAAAGCTTTTTTATCTGTTTCATTTGATAAGGAATGGATGCATGGAGAAGAAAGCAGATGCATAGCCACATTTACAGGGTTCCAGAACCCTTTCGGAATCAGGTAATGCAAAAATCTCTACAATCACAGACAACAACATACCCCATAAGTGGGATTTGGGGAGGGGAGAGTGGACGCAGAACTTACCCCAACCTTCGGCAAGATCTTTTTTACTCAACAATCATAGACATGAATGATAATCAACAAGATGTCTTTTTTTACTTTTTCTATTTTAAAAAATAATTGTGTTGCAAGATCCAGAAACATAGTTAATTTATAAGCTATAACATCTCATGTTGTCATGATTCGAACTCCAGTGCATGTCATATATTCCAATAAAAAAATAAAACAGAATTCCAGAATTGCCAACAGTGGACCACATGACCATATCATCTTAGTTTTCTCTTAAAGAAAAGTTAACTTTCTTTTTGAAACAAACTTCAACTCTTATCCATACAACTTGCTAAATATTTTTTACTTAGCAGGTAGTTGTGGTGGTTGGAAACTCACTAAGTGGTCAAGATATAGGAATGGAGCTTGTAGATGTGGCAAAGGAGATCCATCTCAGTGCCAAATCTCTTGATGTTTCTGAAGGATTGTCAAAAGTTATATCCAAGCACCAAAATTTACATCTTTGTCCTCAGGTTTGTTAAATCATAAAATTGACGATGCAGTTAACTGAAACATGAAAACCCCAAGACAATTTTCATATTCGATAATATAACTAATCTAGAATGAAAATGCAGATAGATTCATTACATGAAGATGGGAGGGTATTGTTCGTAGATGGTACTTCAATCGTTGCAGACACTATCATATACTGTACAGGGTAAAATGCTCTATTCCCAATTTCCCATGCACTTGCCTTTGCTAGTAAAAAGAAAACTTAAAAGCAGAGACTGAAGATAAAACTCATGTGATGTTCTAACCAGCTTGGGGACTTCATCATCTACTAGACATTCTAATACTCATTTTGTCTTATGTAGCTTAAACATATATATATTTTAAAAGAATTTTTTAAGTGTAGTAAAAAGTACAAAAATAATTTGACTTTTTATACTTCGAATTCACCAGAAGTAGTGAGACAGAACTATGAAGTGTATAGACATGGTTTTGTCTTAAAGTGAAAACAATCTTGTTACAGCAACAAATAATGACAAATCCAAGTATTTTTTTTTCTTGTACAGGTACTCCTACTCCTTTCCATTTCTTGACACCAAAGGAATGGTAGTAGTTGATGATGATAGAGTGGGCCCACTTTATGAGCACACCTTCCCCCCTTCTCTTGCTCCCTCTCTCTCCTTTGTTGGCATACCCAGAAAGGTAACCACTTCCTGACTTTTTTCTTTTTAGTTTCCCCGGTGTTTGGCCCCCCACTATGGGACCTGACTAATCAGGTTCCGTGCCAGGAAGTTCCACTAAAGGCAATTCCATTCTCCGGCCTGAACTTTAGACCTCTACGTAAATATGAAGGGATATTTCCTAGTTACCACCCCACCACAACCACTTCCCAATTGTTAACCCTTACACATTTGTACAACAATTAATCAACCAATAATTCATAGTGCCTTAATTTGAAATATAAGAAATAGCTTTACTTCTAATTATATTCTTGCAAAAACAGCTTCTATCATTATTTTGGATTACTGTCCATAAATAGATCAGTATCCATGTTTAAGAGATGGACTGTCAGTTAATAGATCTTCTCTTTTTATAATGTGTAGCTCATAGGGTTTCCTTTCTTCGAGTCACAAGCAAAATGGATTGCCCAGCTGCTGTCTGGGAAAAGAACACTCCCCTCATGGGATGAGATGATGCAATCCATCAAGGAATTTTATCGTTCAAGAGAAGTTGATGGCATTCCAAAGCATAATACCCATGATCTAGCTAATTTTGAGGTAAAGTTATCGAAGTTGCTCAAAAACCAATTGTCACAAGTTGACTTGAGCATTTAAGCCACAGCACTAGGAAAACCTACTAAATGTTGTGTTTGACTGATTTTCTTTGGCAGTACTGTGACAAGTATGCAGACTACATAGGATTCCCACATTTAGAAGAATGGAGGAAAGAACTCTGCCTGTCAGTACTAAGAAATGCAGATAAGAACTTGGATACGTATCGAGATTCATATGATGACAGTGAGATGCTACAAGAAGCTTATCAAAGTCCACACTTCACTCACCTTGGTCCCGAGACTTTTTGAATCTGAAAGCATAAACACAGATGGATCGCAACCAATTTTAATTCATTTATTTCTGAAGTAGATTTGTCCAGCTATGTAGTATTTACTAGCTTCTATCAGAGTGGATTTTTTTCTCTTTCTATATATTACTTTCGACTTCATCGGACCTATGAAAATACAAAAAGTCAAAAAGGTATCTGGTTGAATGCTCGACATTGTAATGATGATATTCATGAAAGAAATTTTGTTTTCTTTATTTAAATATTATAGCTGAAGGCTATTCTCTAATAATTATTGTATGATATAGAAATGAAATCCATTTATAAGACCTCACATTTACGTTCTGATTAGCATCATTGTAATTTCATTCCTCAGTACATTGTCACCAAATTAAATGAAAATGAGGCACGATACAACGGTTTCATGAAACTAAAGGGTGTTCCTGCACTTAAATAGCTCCTCAAGTGAAAGACTTCCTCTGTGATGCTAATAATTCCAGGGATAATAGGCACAGACAGATTTATGGGCTAACAAACCAGGCTGCCAAAGCTAGCCCAAGAAGAGGTCAAGAAGCAATGTATTTGTGATGGCAATAACTTATTCTGCCTCAACAGTCATAAAAGAATTCTACCTGAAGATCTTATGAAAAGAAGCAATAAATATGTGAAAATAAAAACTAGGGTATAACGGATGTACCTTTGGAGTACACATTTTCCAGCAGAGATTTAGATACTCTATGTCAACAACATTGTTGTCTAGAAGGTGAACTTCTGATAGCATTGTTCTGAGAGTGCACAATCCACATATGAGACATGCCAAAATGTTTCTCACCTGACATAACAGCTAATATGCTCAAAAGACTGTACTACAAACTTGAAAATTAGTCGTCTAACTGAGATATGCCATAACTACCTAAGATCATGGATAACACAAACTGTCAGCACATCAGATTTGCCAGCTAAAAAAAACAAAAGTGGGCTCTGACACTTGAGAGCCTTCAAATCACACATTCTGCAGTTCCTGAAATCTTTAGGGCCTTTGGCAGAGTCATACAGCTAAAATAAAAAAAGCTCCGTTGAACCTAGAATATTTCTTAAATATCAAGGACTTAAACTTTCACAAGATAGGTTTCTAGTAACAAACCAACTCCAGATACTGTAAAGATATTGGCAGCATGACTACCCAAACAGAATAGAAGTTCATTGGTATACCAGGGAACACTAAAATATTCCAAGTCATCCTTCCATCAAAATAAGAAATAACTACCCAAGTCCGATGGCAGATTCTGAGGCCTCTCAGATCACTTTTTCCTGAAGCTTAAAAACAAAAGCTCTTAGTTTTAATTATACAAATGAGACATGACATCCTCACTGAGAATTAGCCGGTCTCAGTGCTGTAAGTGCCCCTAATGTGTCAGACGACATAACATCACCTATATATATACTAGGTATCACCAATAATCTTTGCATGAACAAAGACCTCCAGTGAAATGGTGGAAGCGCTTTATATCTCTAACAACAATATTTCTTTTATAAACTGCTGAAGCAAGCTTAAAGAATTGGTGGCAGTCCTGACAAATCCTTAAATTCTTCATTATCCTTAATGTAGGCTCAGATGAGTGTAGCAGCCCAAATGCAAGAGCAAGCTTTTCACTGTGGTATATCAGATTATGCTCCTTTTCCTCTTCATTAATATCATACAGAGCTATCTCTGTTTCAGGCACATAACCAGCTAATTTCAACTGATTTTTCATGTCTTGCAACATCTTATGTATTTCCTCATTCCCTGTTTTAAGTGGATCAGATGCTTTAAACTCATAAACTGCATTTTCAAGTTCAATTGAACTGCATCCAGGAATCTTTTTAATACCACCGCTGTCCATCAGCTCCCTAACTTCTCCAACTTCAGTCCATTTCTTTTTTTGAGTGTGAACATTTGATATTAACACGTAGTTTTCCCCATTCGTTGGTTCCAGTTCCAGAAGCTTACGGAAAGCAAATTCACCAAGTCCTTCTCTTCCATGAAATCTGCATGCACCAAGTAGTGTCCTCCATATTATTGCATCTGGCTTTAGTTTCATAGAATGAATAATTTCCATAGCTTCATCCAAGAACCCACCACGTCCAAGTAGATCAATCATACACCCATAATGCACAATCTTTGGCTGCAATCCAAACTGATTTATCATGCTTGAGAACAGCCTTCTACCTTCCTCCACAAAACCTTGGTGACAGCAAGCGCATAAAACACCGAGGAGAGTAACATGATCAGGCTTTAAGTCTTCTACAAGCATCCCATCAAAAGTCTGCAATGCAGCCTCCCCTTGTCCATTCATGGCATATGCCGAAATCAATACATTCCATGTATAAATATTTTTTGCCCCCATATTTTCAAAAACCTTTTTTGCCTCATCAATGTCTCCACATTTAGCATACATATCAATTAACGCAGTACCGACATATACATTCACTCTCAACCGATTCTTGACGATATAATCATGGATCCACTTCCCTTGACCCAAAGTTCCTAAATGAGAACAAGCTGATAAAACTCCAACCATAGTGACCTCAACTGGTGTAACCCCAGAAGCTAGCATCTCCCTGAACACATCAATTGCTTCTCTGAACATCCTATTATGCGTATAACTCGTGATCAACGAATTCCACGTAACTACATTCCGGTCAGGAATTTCATCAAACAGTTGATGAGCATCATCTGGTTGTCCACATATACCATACATGTAGACCAAAGCAGTGTTTGTATATACATCAGAAGTGAAACCCAATTGAATTGCATTACAGTGGATAGATTTCCCAACTTCTCCACACCATAACTGAGCAACAGACTTGAGAACGCTCGGGAATGTTGAGGAATCAGGAAGGATATTCAGTTTACGCATTTGGGCATAAACGAAAACTGCACGCGAGTGATTTTTTGAATCCGTATAGCGTCTGATAAGTGTATTACATAAATTAACATCAATGGAACGAGAGAACTCGTGGAATAGAAGAGAAGTAGTAGCAAACCCATTCGAAGAAATGGAAGAATCAATCAATTTCATAAGCGAGAATTGGTCGATTGGTTTATCGGAGGATCTCTGTCGATTCATGTGGCTCTGGGCAGGGATTTCACACATTGGCAAATCGACTGAAGCTGAGATTGTATAAGCCCGGCGGAAACCACAGATGGATGAAAACTGTGTAGAAGTCTTCAGTGATGCTTTCATGGTTAAGCAAATTGCAAGCTTTCTGCTACATCACTACTTTCCTGCTAATTATATAGTTTCGAAATATCTAAAATTAAACTATATAGTATATTAATTTAATAAATTTTTACTAGCAGAACTCCAATTATATTTTCATGTTCAAAACACAATTTCAACTTTCAAATACTACTTTTTAAAAGAATCTCAACTAAATCATGCCCAAATATCTTCTGAATATTTGTTCACTAATTATCTTCTGTGAGTTTTTCCATTAATTTCTAACGAATAACTAAAGAGAAATCAAACAAATGGGGAAAATATAAAAAATTAGGAACGTTAGCATGAAAGGAAGAGACCGAGATTCAGCAGTTGCTGCCGTTGGTGTCTCCTTTTTTAGCTTCTTCGTTAGTACTGCATTTCCCTTCTTCCTCTTCTTGTGATTTATTATTCTTCTTTCTTGTAATTTTGTGCGAGTACTTGGCAAAAGCAGCCGAAAGTGCTGACTTGACAGTCACTTCAGGTTCTTTCTTCTCACTGTTGCTTGTATCCACGATTTCTTTCTCATCTTCCTTTGTGTTGCTGGAGCCAGGATGAGATTCATTAGCGACTGAAGTTTCTGGAATGCATTGGCGTTTTGGCACTTCTCGCTTGAAAGGTTCATGAAAAGCGTCATACAAGCGTTTTACCTGATCCATCACAAGTTCGATGAGTAAATCAAACTGAACAGAGAAGTAACTGGCAATAACATTGAAGCACTCTGAAAGATCTTAATAACTAGCTCATTGATTTTGTTTTTCTCTCGTAAGAGATTGGTATGTCAATGGAAAATATTAAGAACTTCTAGTGGCAGCGACTCCAGATTCTAATAAGGAACAAATAGGTTCAAATGGAGCAAAATGGATAGTGAGGATTTTTATAGCCAACCCAACAAACTTGGGATTGAGGCATAGTTGTTGTTATTGACTTTTTGCTTCTCCAAATCCTCCATAAGACTGCTTCCAGTCATAAAGCACGCAACCAGAGAGGCAGCGAGATGAGACAAAATTGCCTTATTTGCCATCACAGATACTGGTAGCTTTTACAACATAGCGATGCCTATGGCTAGAAAAACATGAGCTTCCTCAATATAATTTGATACAACAACCAGCAACAAAACAAATAACCTTCGCATAGCACCAAATGGAAAACTAATCCAACAAAACCGTAAAAATCATACAACCAACATGTAGAAAAGAAAGAAAAAAAAGACAAAGAAACAACAAATTGGAGAACATGGACCACACGGAAGGATACCTTGCGCTCTCCTATGCCAGGGCAACGAGCAAGGTCTTCCATAGATGCATCCATCACATGAGAAAGAGACTGCACAAAATCTCACTATCTTAGGAAGACTTGAAAAAAAGAATTAGTTTCTAAACATTCCACTGCAATTTTACTCTTACCCCAAATGTTGAGCCAAGAGTCACAACATCTGTTTTGTTAACATGTCGTATTGCCGTCAGAGCATGATTCAGCTACAATGAAACAATAAACCACATTTCAGTGTGCTCATATCAGAGAGCTTAGAGGGAAAAAGATCTTCTTCGACGATTTCTTTTCAGACAAGTTCCTCAACATAATTTGAGTCATCCTGCATCAGAAAGTAATTTACTGTAAACTGTATTCAACTGGCGCACATACCCGTGATAGGTAGTCTCCATCCATTTGGCCCTGAATGAGGTCGGCAGGCTTATTTTCATAAACCTTTACTGTCTCCAAGTACCGTCCGCATTCTTCCAAACTAAAAAATTTAAGCAATTCAGATGTTCAACAGAAACAACAATAACAAGATTCGTCTTTTCTCAACTGATCTTTTTGCGGCACAGCCACACAAGGCTGGGCATAATGATGTGCAGTGATGAGTCATGATAGAATAAAGCAGAAACATCTCAGAGGAATTCCAAGATGTTTCTAAGCAAGCATACCACTCTACGAAATTAATACAACCGAACATAAGAGGTACCTCCATCCACACAACAGAGTGCAATCATGAAGGAGAGAAGTTCTGGTAACTTCAAGTAAAGGCTTGATAACATCTTCCTGGACCCAAAGACAACCATGAGCATGAGTCAAGTTATTGTACAAGCATCAAAACGAAAATATGAAGAAGTCGAAAAGTATTAAAGGGCTTACAACATCAACATGGCACAAAATTATGCGGAGTCTAAAGTTCTTCTGCAACTCCCTTATCCGAAAATACAAGTAGTCTGGATGAAGCAGATGATACCGGAGGCTACACCAGAAAATGGAAGGAAAAATAAAGAAGGGTAGAATGTCGAGCAGTAGTACAAATGCACTATTGGAAAAAGATACCAAATGTATATTTTTACAAAATCATCTACCAAGTCAATCTTAGTAACCGATCTTCGTAATAAAAGAACGCAATCATTATATGAATTCAAATACAGGCACCTATTGTCAGAAACTATATGATTCTTCCAATAGATTGTGTGCAAGATGAACTGAAACTGGAAGCCCTTCAAACCTCAAATAAAGAGCACAAGTGTTTGGACCCAATAAGTAGTCACAAACAATATCTGCAAAAGTCCACCTCACATTCCTGATATGTTTTAGCAACGGATTTCCCTTCTGCATCCGAATAGAAAGAACAGAATAAATAGACAAAATTTACAAATAGCTTGCTGCGAATATGCATATGCAAAATCTTCATTTCAGAGTCGCACCACTAACTTTGGCAGCTTGGGTTCACTCATTATAGGAAAAGTTAAAGTTCAAAGAATCTCTTGTTTGTTCAGTTTCTAGCTTGTACTAGTCAGTTAAATATATTTGCTATCAACAGTCCATTGTATACAGTTAGTAGCCAGAAGATGTGTTTTTTCTCTTTACAGTGGTAGAACAGGATTCTAGTCTGGAGCATCAATCTGTTCTCATATGTACTAATACTACTATGCTAGCATTTTCTTATCTTTCAACGTTATTACTACTATTGTTTCCTTTACTTCGGTTAAATATCTTTACAATTAGTACTTCTCTTTCTTCAATATTTTCATCATAGCTTTTTCTTTCTGTAAATCGAGTCTTTCGGAAACCAACTCTCTACTCCCACAAAGATAGGTATAAGGTTTGTGTACACCCCACTCTACCCAGACCCCCATTTGCGGGATGGTATGTTGTTGTAGTCCATTGTCATATAGCTTGGTCAGATAACTAAGGTCACTTTGATATATCCGACTATTTTCCAATGCGTGCAACTAGTCTTTTGGTTCAGGTGCTAAAAGGCATACAACCAGTTTATAGAGGCATATGACTAGGACACAATATTGATGCTAGTACAATCTCTTTAATTGTGGATCCCTTAACTTCAAATTAAAACAAAGAATCTAATAGGTGCAGACCGAGCTTAGCAAAACAACATGAAGCAAATTCACATGCTCCCGTGAAGCTGGAGGCTAATTACACATCAAAATAATAGGAGTATCATAATAGATGGACAATTTTGAGCTATTCCGCAAATGTAATGTTGATTAAATAAAAGCAAAGAAAAAAATCTTACCTGTCTATTGCTAACAAGTATAGCATTTCGATTAGCTGAAGATGAGGGCGTAGCCGTAGACGATGATGATGAAGCAGTAACATCAGAACTATTAACCTGTCTATATAATCAAAAAGACACTCATAAGTCAATCAGAATTTCAAATGCTACAAAGTCAAACTCACAAATTCAAACAGACCTGGGAGTAGCGGATTGAGAGGAGGAAGAAGGCTGAGGATTAGGAGGCGGAGGAGGGGGAGGAGAGTAGAATTCGGAGTTCTTAACGAATTTGAATGCTTGAGAAAAAGAAGGCGTAGGGTTGAAGAGAGAAGATGAAGACGACGCCGTTTTGGACTGAGAAGAACCCTCCATAACTTCTTCATAGGAAGGAATCTGTATCACGAAGCTCTTCTTCTTCTCTCCTCCTTCCCGCTCTGCGTCTCCCATTTCGTTACTGTATTTTCTCCTTCTGCTTTCTTTTCTGTTTCGCCGCCATTTTTTCTGATTTTCTCCTACCAAATACTACCACCAAACCGACCCGACACGAATAGATTATCTTCTTTAAAAAAAAAGTGAATAGTTTCGACAAGAATTTAATTAAATATTGTTTTCTCGAAAAATATTTTCATTCCTACAAAAAGGAACTTTTACCGAAAAATGTATTTCTATTAAAGTAAATAACAACAATAACATATCTAGTGAAATCCTTTTACTTGGAGACTAAAAAAGATTAAGTCATTCCTTACCACTATCAGATATAGATAAATTATTTTCGAACAGATGCATTTATATATTTTCATTTAAGCCAACAACCAAAAAGAAATAATATATAAATAAAAGCATATTAATATCTGGATTATTAAGTCTCTAAAACCTAAATCAGTTACTTTGTAATATACCCATAATTAAAATTGGCATTTTTAAATTTGAATTGGATTAAGTCATTAGTTTTTCTTTCCTTTTTACTAGCAGCAATCTTGACGTGAATGATATATGTATGCATCTTCTAATGTTTTCACTAAGATGCTATAACATTTACTGTAAATTCATGCAGAATGGAAATGGCTTATCAAACTAACAACAAATTGTTGTCACATTTGTCATTACCAAAAAAAATACGTATGCTACCTGTACATACAATTCCAAGAGCAGAAATGCCTCAAAAATAAACTACTCCTATGAATCAACTTTGTGCACCATATAATATTTCCATGAGTCCAAAATACTGGCTCTCAAAATAACTAATCAGCTAAAAGCGGAGATAGAACGAGGTCTTCGACTGTTTTGCCGCTCTTTTGTTAACCCCCAGCCTTTCCAGTCTCTCTCTGAGATGCCCTGCTTGTCATTACTGGGATGTGGTTGTAACAGTGAGCATGTTGTACTTATTGCAATAGGGGACCATCTCCTACTCCTTGAACAAGCCCTGCGTGGAGTTTTCCTCAATGGACCTGATTCTGATGCAGCAGTTGCAGGTGACTCTAGACCTCCATTCAACTGATGCAGATAAACAGAGGCACCAGCAGGATGTACTTCTGTTTGAAGGACCCTCTGATAGTTTGCTCTCCTAGGTTGGTTCCTCCTTGTCCGACTATGCAAAGTATTGCATACTGCTTCCTTCTGTTTTCCCCCTTTGCGCGTGAGCTTCACGACCTCATTGCAGTTGCCCCTGTCTGATACAAGTGTATTGCGATGACAATGGAGGTTCGTGAATTCTCCAGCCTCTTTCTCAGGATTACTTGCCAAAGAAGTTGCAATATCAGCAAGCAAGCCCAGAGTGTCATGAGAGGCTTCAGATGGTCCACCCTTGGCAGTCTTTGAATTTCCCCGAGATGATGAAATAAAAAGCAGGATCTCTGCTGCAGCCCTATCGGTTTTGCCAGCGTGATCATTCATGTGGTCTATTTTAGACCACTGAACAGACTTACCAATTGTTTTGTCCAGAGAATCTCCTCTAGGTGGAGAGCATTCCTTATTTTCTGGGCCTATAGGAGCTTCCAAATCTCTGTCCACGGGAGTCATTGTTGCTTCACTGTGACCAGATGAAAAAGTTTCGTCCTTGATGCAGGACATGTTAATGCAAGAATCAGTTGTCAGCAACTTGCTATCACTTCCAGGACCTACAAAGTGACTATCCCTGCTAGATTTACCAGATTCGACTGCAGAATCAGGACTCAGGATACAATCAAGAAGAACGGTTCCACAAATTTTTCTTTCTACACCTTCAGGGAGATTTAGATGTGAAATATTGGAGGTAGGAGCGGTAAACTGATTGTCAGACAAATCGGCAGAAGGTGTGCAATTCAAGTCCATACCCTTCATTGAACTCATGCTATCTGGAATGTTAGATAGCTTAACAGCATCAGGTTTTCCAGATGTAGATTCATTATCACCATATTTCATCAAGCATGAGCCTGATGTGCCAGAAGTTGGACTAGAAGCACTACTGTTGTACAGGTCACTCTTCTTTCCAGTGAGACTAGAGTTCCCAACAGAAGAGTTAGGACTCTTACTGAGTGATGAACTAGTAATAAAGCATGGAAGAGCTTGAACTGCAAAGGGTATCTCCTTAATTTTTTTCCGAGAAGAAACTAGCAATGATTTGTCAGTTCTGGTTCCATTATGACTCTTATCTACAAATCCTGGAGATGAACTTGCTGTTTGATTACATTGAGGAAGTGTCATCTCAACAGAAGAAACTTCATCAGAAAAATTCATGTTGCTTATATTTCCCCCTGTAACTGCAGGTAATAAAAATGAAATGAGTGAGAATTTCAATCTACCAACATTTTAGTGATACATTTAACTGGATCAGCATGCGACTCAAAACAGAGAACATATAAAGGATCTTATGGAAGAAACACAAAAGCAGTCATTTTGTGCAAACAAATGTTAAGAGCATCCTATCAGCTTACGTATTGTATTTAGAGAATATTCAGAATACCTTCTTTCTTCAGAGTTGAGCATTCAGCATGCAGTGTTCCAGATAGATCCTGATCCATGTTGCTGATTCCCTCATGAATGTTAACAGACTCAAGCACAGAATTTGGAAACCCTGTTTCATCAAGCTGTATTGGTTCATTCAGGTCAAACAAAAGAAAGCTACCCCTAGGTCTTGAGTTAGAAACTGAAGAATCTCCTGGATTAGCAAAGTTGACTTTTGAACTATCCTGAGGTTGAAGCTCTGAAATCACAATATTGGGCCCTTGAACAGAACTTTCCCTTACAAATTGTTCTCCGTCTTCAATATCCATGTATTCTTCTGCAGGAAGTTCAAGATCCAACATTCTCTTCCTGGATGCACTGCTCTTCGAAGAAGATATTTTCCTTTCTTTTGTAACATTTTGTTCAGCCAATAAGTCAGCACCTGATGGCACTCGCTGACCAGCAATAGAATTTGAAGAACCTTGAAAAGTTTCTCCACATAGTGTAGATGGCTCAATGCTTGTGAGGTCTAAAACCATCTGGCAGTTGGATTTCTGAGAAATTTCAGACCTTAATTGTGACACAAAAGACTTCGACTCTAATGCTTGCAAGTGTGAATGATCCTCCACTAGTTTTCTCCTCCTAATCTCCTCCATTACCTCCCTTTGTCTTCTATGTACGCGATGCAGTTCATTGACCTGAGAATGAAAACATGTTTTAGACTTGTATATGGTTCTGATCCATTCAGAGAATCACCAACTGATTAAAGCATTCCAAAGACTACTATCGCCCAAGACCAACAATAATTTTAAAAAGATCCACAGCTCATTGCAATCATTTGCAATATCTGTCCCGCCCCACCTTAAACAATAAAGAAGAAGAATATCAGATAGAGAAAAGGAGAATATCTAAAAGAATTTTGATTCCAGTACCCACAGTTTAATTCTAGATCACCTGACACTTCAACAAACATGAGAGGACTCGTAGGCATACTTATTTTACATGCAACCCAAATTGAAGCGTTCAGTCAAAAGACGTTGATTGGATGATGACATGATCTCTTTCAAAGAGTCAGATCAAGGCTCGTGTCTGTACCTGATATCTAAATATTGCTTCATGCTTGAGCATTGTCTGCTTCAATATTTCCTTTTGATGAACTAATTCCAGGTTCTGGTCTGCCATAAATGGAGGCAAGGAAACATAGAACCCTCTGGCACCGTTCCAGGCGATATCATTGTGTTGTATAGACCATGAATTCCCACCGAGACTCCCACCATTGAGATCTTTTGGATGGTATCCTGGGAGATAGCTTGTACACTGCATGTTTCGCCCCACCCTAGGACACAACAAAAATTCAGAGTTTAGAATGATATGCATACGAAACGAGATAGTTAATACCACAACACTAATAATACACCATTATGTTACAACAGAGAAAGGAATATAGAGAAAGACACTGAAAAGTAGGTCACAAAAGGAGAGAGAACTACTCCATGATGCTTAATTTTCTGTTATTTCCTCTTAAACTCAAACAGAGCTTGCTTATTGTACATCGATGTATCGAGAGGGAGATTTATATTGAAAAGAATAACAGTGATGCATTATTCTCTATGAATATGTCATGCACTCTCTAATCAAACTAAACTCAATTCTCCGTATCGTGTTAATCTATTTCACACTGTGAAGTTCAAGGTCCGAATGATAAACGAGTTGTCAACATTATAAAATTTTGGAATCAAGCATGACATAGAGATTCTGATAAAGAGGCAACAACACAACTACAGATTCAAATTCAGCAACAATTATGCTCTGGTGGAATCATTTGTCTAAAGTTGAATCCAGACTTAGAAAATCATACTTACAATTTGAATGAAAATAAATCCAACATCCAGAAACACACACAATTAAAACAAGAAACAGTTATTAACATACCAAAAAGGAGACAAAATGAAAGAAACCCATCTTCCTTTTGACTTCGAAAACATTGAGAGGAAAAAATAAAACAGAAAATGTCAGTACTGCAAAATCCAACCCAAAATTTGAACAAAGTCATGAGGAAGAAAGGGTCAAAAATCATAGATCCAATCGATACAATCATCAGTTGGATTATACTGATGCATAAACTCAGAATGGGGTAAGAAAAAAAGAGATGAAAGAAGAACAAAAAGACCCCAATATTCAAATCCGCAAATATGCACAAACAGAGATGCAATCATCAGTTAAGATTATACTGATGCATAAACTCAGAAGAAGAAGAGACGAAAGAAGAACAAAAAAGACCCCAACATTCAAATCCACAAATATGCACAAACAGAGATACACTCATCAGTTGGATTATACTGCATAAACTCAGAAGGACGGAGCAGAAGAGATGAAGAAGAACAAAAACACCCCAACATCCCACTCCGCAAATATGCACAAACAAAGATGCATCTATGAACATCCAAACTACCCAGACGAAGAAAATCACAAAAACTAAACAACCAAATCCACTAATTGAATGAATTTGTTGAAATTACCAGATACGAATTCTTCTTCAAAATGGGTTCACCTCACAGAAAACAAAAAAAAAAAAAAACAGTAACAGATCAGTAATCCAAGACTACCTCCACCTCATAAACTAAAACAAATCCAACCCCATTATAGACAAAGGTGTAGATAAGCTGAAAAATCATAAACAGCTTGTAGGAAAAGCCAAGAAAGAAATGCTACAGAAAAAAGTCCATTGTCAATCAAGAAAAAATGGCGTTTTCATGATCTGCTGGGACCAAGTAAAGACCCTTTTACGAAAGAAGATGCGGCCCCTGAGTCTGTGTAAAAAAGAGAGAGAAAAAATGAAGAAACTTACATAGGAAGAGAGAGAGAGAGACATATACGTTTATTTGTCAACACTCAACAATATCTTCTATTACATCTTTTTCTTGGAGTTTTGATGATCAAGTGTTGAGATTTATGGGGGTTTTTTTTTTTTTTCTTTAGATTCTTTCCACTATTTTTGTCCTTTTGTCTAATGGATCTATATATATACCAATAGTACTATTTCAAACTAATTTTATACTAATTGTTTTTTTTTGGGGGGGGGGGGGGGTGAAATAAAATTTCTTCCAAGTTTAATATTTGATCAAAGATTATTTTTTACTTGGTATATGATATTCTAGTTGGGATTTAATTGATTTTATCTAAATTATCTTTTAAATAATATAATTGAATTTTTGTATTTGAATTTAATTGATTAAATATTGAAAAATATAAAATGATTATTTTAATAATTTAATGATAAGAAGGATAATTTAGCGGGATGGACGAAAAAAAATTGGAGTATAAATTTAGCGGCGCGGAAAACGATTGATCTAATGACGCGTATAGAGATAATTTTGGAATACAAATTTGGCGGCGCATAAAATAATTAATCTGGAGGCTCCGACCAAAGAAAATTTGGAATGTATATTTCGCGGCAGATAAAATGATCCATCTGGCAACACCGATAAAGAAATTTGGGGTATGGATTTGACGGCAGACAAAACGAACAATCTGGCGACGCCGACAAAGAGAATTTAGAATATAAATTTAGTGGCGTTGACACAAAATGAGATTAATTTGAAATCTCATATATAGATTTGGCGGAGCCAACAAAGAAATTGTGAGATATTAAGGTTATAAAACTGAACAATTTTGAATATGAAAAATCTATCTTTATTATGCTTGTGAATAGGTGAGAATTTGATATCCTATCAAAAAAAATTATAATTGAATAATAAAGCGATTGATAGATTAAGAGAGAATGAGACTAGTAAGTTATGATATAAAAATTTGACAACACAAAACAATTCTAAGTACGGAGAAAATTATTTTTATTATGCTTGTAAATCACTGAGAATCTGATTTTCTATTTTTTAAAAATGATGATTGAATGATAACCTAATTGATAGATTAACGGAGAAAGAGATAAATGTGCGTTCTGATTTATGATTTGACGGCACCGTCAAAGAGAATTTCAAACACTATAAAATTGAATAATTTTTTAGTGCAAAAAAATTGTTTTTGTTTTGTTTGTGAATCGGTAAAGATGTGATCCTCTATTTAAAAAATGATAGTTGAATGGTGAAGTGGTCGATAGATTAACATAAAGCTAAACTAATCTAAGATATGATACATTGATTTAACGGCGTCGATAAAGAAAATTTGAAATATTAGGATTATAAAATCAAAAGATTTTGAGTACAAAGTATTATTTTAACTATGCTTATGAATCGGTGATAATCTGATTTTGTATAATAAAAAAATGATAGTTGAATGATAAAGCAATTAAAAGATTAATAGAGAATGAGATAAATTTGAATTCTGATATATCGATTTGTCAATGTCAACAAAAAGAATTTAAAATATTAGGACTATAAGACTGGACATTTTTTTGTTCATGAATTAAATCGAGCAAATAGTGAAAATATAAAGAACTATATGTATAATAATTAAATGATAAAACTATTAATTTGATGGCGCCAACAAAGAGAATGATGAAATGATTAATTTGGCGATGCCGATAAAGAGAATTTAAAACATAGACTTGGTGACGCTAACAAAGAGAATTTGAAATGTAGACTGACGGCACAGATAAAGAGTGAAAAGTAGATTTGACGCCATCGACACAAAATGAGATTAATTTGAGTTCAAATATATAATTTGACGGTGCCAAACAAGAAAACTTGAAATATTAGGGCTATATGACTGAACAATATTGGAGAAATTTCTTTTTATTATATGTGTGAATTAGTGAGAATGTCATTTACTATTTTAAAAAACTAAATCACAATCATGTTCATTGCACGTGTATCCTAAGCTAAATAATATATATACTTTAAAGTTCAAGAACTTTGAACTAAATTTTGTAGATGTCATAAGAAAAAAATTATATTTTCATTTTTTGAAAACCATATTATAATAAGGGAAACTTTTACATATAGCCACTTAAAAATAATTAATTACTCTTTATAACTATAGTTTGATAATTATAATTTGTATCTACATGTTATTTGGAGAAGAGAGGCGAGCGAGACTGGGAGAGAGAGGAGAGAGGCGAGAGCGAGGGGGAAAAGAGTGGGAGAAAGGTGAATTGTATATGTATATTTGTTAGATAATTGTATATTATACATATGCAATTGTATATATTGCAAGAGAGATTGGGAGAGGGAGGAGAGAGGCGAGCGAGATTGGGAGAGAGAGAAGAGAAGCGAGATCGAGAGAGGACAGAGAGTGTGAGAGAGGTGAATTGTATATGTATATAATTTATATAACTGTATATTATATATATATACATTTGTATAAATGGCAACCAATATGGGAGAGGGAGGAGAGAGGCGAGCGAAAAAGGGCAGAGAGTGGAGAGAGATGAATTGTATATGTATATAGGCTAAAAAATTGTATATTATACATATTTATTTGTATATCCTGGCGAATTATACATATACAAACATGACTAATTATACAAACTCGAAGTCAGCCTACGTAATTAATGTATAATATTAATCGCGAGTAATAATTATAGCAAACTATAATTATGATAAATAATTAATTAAATAATATAAATTTACTTATCTATATAATTTTTTCCTTATAAAATATACCTACAACAAAAAAGACGAACACAATATTACCACTCATGCATTAAATTGAAGTGACGGACTATCAGTGCACCTATTTTACGCCACTTTACATATACATGTTTGTTTGTGTCTTAAAAATTCAAAATCTATCCATTACTTCTAGATTTAATGAAGCAAAACTTTTCTTTTCATGTAGACACACTTCATAGACACAAACTTTATTCTAAAATCTTAACTTAGCGATGTCGACAAAGAGAATTTGGAATGCTAAAGTTATAAACTGAACAATGTTTTATACGTGAATTAAAATGATCAAATAATGACATTGTAAAGAAATGTATTTTTAATTATCGAACGATAAGGCTGTTATTATGGTAGCGCAAACAAAGAAAATGATAAAATGATTAATTTGGCGACGCACAAAGAGAATTTGGAATATAGACTTAATGACTCCGACAAAGAAAATTTAAAATATTGATTTGGCGGTACCGATAAAAAGAATTTGGAATGTAGCTTTGGCTACACCAATAAAAAGAGTTTGGAATGTTGGTTTGACGACGTTGATACAGAATGAGATTAATTTGAGTTCAGATATATATATTTGGCGATGCCAATAAAGGGAATTTGAAATATTAGGGCTATGAGAGTGAATATTTTTTAAAATGGAGAAAGTTATTTTTATTATATTTGTGAATCCGTGAGAATTAGATTTTCTATTAAAAAATAAATTTACAATCATGTACATTTCACGTGTATCTCAAGCTAAATAATATAAATACTTTAAAATTTTAAACTAAATTTTATAGATAACATAAAAAAAAAACTATATTTTCATTTTTAGAACTATTTTATAATGTACCTACTGGCTACTAGGCTACAACATAAGAGACGAGCATAACGGTAAAACTCATGCATTGAGATGAATTTACGGACTATCAAAATTACGTCACCTAATTGAGATACACTTTTATTTGTGTCTTAAAAATTCAAAATCTATCCAATACTTTTAAATATTATTTAAGCAAAATTTTCTATTTCATGTAAGCACACTATATATATACGAGTTCGGAGGATAAAAAAAATTGACAAAAATTCCAAAAGAGTATATCAAAAAACTTTCTGACCAAAACGGTAAAATCGCTACTGACGTAGCGATTTATTTTGACGGCGTTACAATTCATATTTAAAAAAGAAAAAGGAATTTCACTAAAATCGCCGCAAATACAGCGATTTAAAATACACAATTAAAAAATAAGGCAGCGATTTGTTAAAAAAATAAATAAAAAAAACAAAAATCGTTGCCGAGGCAACGATTTCAAAATTTCAAAATAAAAATAAAAATTGTACAATATCGCTGCTCGAGCAACGATTTTGCTTAACGCCATCAAAATAAATCGCTACGTCAGAAGCGATTTTGCCGTTTTAGTTAGAAAGTGTTTTGATATACCCTTTTGAAAATTTTGTTAACTTTTTTGGCCCATTAGGCTCCGGACTCATATATATACACACTTTATTTTAAACTTTATATGTATACACACTTTATTTTAAAATTGTGAGCTTTCTAGCAAATTTTGACATCGTCGATAAAGAGAATTTGAAATACCAAGGCTATAAGATTGCACAATTTTTTATACGTAAATTAAATAATAAATATAAAGAAATCTATTTCTAATAAGTGAACGATAAAATTATTAATTTGGTGGCGCACAAAAAGAAAATGATAAAATGACTAATCTGATAGAGCCGACGAAGAGAATTTGAAATATAGACTTGGTGTCTCCTATAAAAAGAATTTGAAATACTAGGGCTATAAGACTGCACATTTTTTCATACGTGAATTAAATTGATCAAATAGTAAAATTATAAAGAAATGTATTTTTAATAATTGAATGATAAAATTATTAATTTATTGGCCCTGATAAAGAGAATATAAAATGATTAATCTGGCGATGCCGACAAAGAGAATTTGAAATATAGACTTAATAGAGCCGACAAAGAGAATATAAAATATAAATTTCGCTTCACTTCATATATATACACGTATTTTATTCTAAAATCATTATCTTTACACTTATTGCAAATTTTATACTAAATTTAGATAAATCTAATACTAGTACATGTAAGTTGTAACGTGTAAAAATTAAAAAATTTGTAATCGAAATAATTTAAGTCTTATTTCCAAATATAATTAGCTTCGAATACAAACCGTTGCCTTATTTTTTAGAGATTTTATTTTTGCTATAAAAAAAAATCTTTTGACTTAATATCTTTTCACTTTAGTATTTAGTATAATATCATATGATTACTATTTAATACTTTTATATTTAAAGGGTGATATAGTAAAATTAATCTTCTATTTGTTTAGAAAATTCCTAAAAGCAGCGTGCATTGAGGTTTAAAATAATTTTATTATTTTGTGAAGTTCTATTTTATAGTACAAAAAATTAAACTAAAAGGTTTAATACTTTTTCCTTTACTATTTTAGGTTAGTTTTTTTTTTTTTTCATTTATCTAAATAAGGAAAGTTCTTTTTATGCAATAAGCATTGTTTATACCAATATATTTCTTATGGTATCATCTTATTAAGAAATATGGTGAGATAAATACTTCTCTTTTTATATAATTTTTAGTTAAAAAAACTGAATTCATTTTAAGCAAATTATATTGTAATAAAAAAGTGATTTTCATTTAATATTTGTATGTGGTATAAACTCAAAATAGTCGCATTAATAGATTTTAGAATACCAAATGTACAAAAGAATTAAGAGAAGCTAATGAATTATCGAGTTCCCGTTTAAAAAAAATCCATGCAGATAGCATTCAAATCTATTAAATGAAAAATAAATAAGCCCTTAAACTACTCTGTATCGATCAATTATATTATAAAATGAAATAATAAAGAGATTAAAATAACTTAATAAGAATTAGATGAAGTGTGTTATGATTTGTCTTTTAGTTTAATTCGTCTAAATAACTTTTAGATGAGTTAAAAATTCGCTCATTTGTTAACTTGACTTATTTTGATTCGTATTGTAACTTAAGTCAAATATCGCCCTTGGAATTTTATGTTTTTAATGCTATCATATGTTGGTCGATGACACTCCAAAGAAGCAAATCTTGGTTGAACTTGTATTTTTTCAATTGACACAATCGGTTCATGAGACCACTTTAAAAGGATTGGATGTACAATTATCTACATTGAGTGGTCTTGACACCCATACACTTGAGATAAATTTAAGATTTAAAATTTATGAGTTTTTAATAATTTTAAATTAAAAAGACAAAAAAAAAACTTCTTTATATATGTCCAATGTAAATCGAACCCCCATACGCTTAAGAGAATTCACTATTCTTTGATCAAGTGACTGTTTATTAACAATTACTTTTGCTTATATTTTTATAGATTTTTCAATATACATACAAAATTTTCAAAAATCCACAGCCAATACCCTAAATCTACACCTGCCATTAACCAAAGTAGGGTAGGTGTATAGAATAGAACTATTAAGACTTGTAGCTAGTTTAATTTAATCATATCTAACCCAATAAATGAGTTTGAAAAGTTAGCCTAATCAGCATTAAATTGAGTTAATAATGGCAATTCTTAAAGAATCATAATTTAGCCTAATGAAGTAAACTAAGTAATATTATCAAACCAAAAAGTGTAGCATAAAGAAATTTGAAATATAGGAAATGTTGGTAGTTGTATCAACTGTCAATTAAGAGATGATAAATCAACATCCACATTATTATTATGGCAACTTTCACATATAGCAAATAAAAAATTTATATTTGTATGCTATAGCAAAATTTGCATAATTGCGCTCCATAGCAAACATAGAAACTGTATAATTCGCTATACATATAGCGTTGAAGCGAATTGTATAAAACGAGAAAGAGAAAGACACTTGGAAAGAGACTTGTATAAAAACGAAATGTATAAAACGAATTGTATGATTATAAGTGTATAGAACGATTATATACAATTTGAATTTGTATAAAATGAGAAAGAGAGAAAGACAAAAGAGACTTGGCAGGGAATATACAATTGAATCGAATTGTAAACGAGAAAGAGAGAAATTAGATACAATTTGAAATTTGTATAAAACGAGAAAGAGAGAAAGGCAAAAGAAATTGGGCAGAGGAGTATTTTTATTGTATAATTATAAGTGTATAGGACGAAAATATATGTACTTGCATGTGTATATACAATTTTCTCACGCTTTATACAAACAGAAACGCAATTTATACATTTCGCTTCTGTTTGTATAAGTGAGAAAGGCGAGGGTGGCGAGCGAGATTTGGGAGAGTGGCGAGCGAGATCTGGAAGAGGGGAACAAAAATATATGTATTTATACAATTTCCTCTGCTTTATACAATTAGAAATAATTTTTATACACTTGTGTTTGTATAAAAAGTGAGGAAGCGAGCGAGAGATTGGAGGAGAGTGGCGAGCGAGATATTTGGGAGAGAGGCGCCTGGCAATTTTTTGCAAACGTTTGCTATGGAGCACAATTAAATCAAACCCTAGCTACTCCATTTATTTTAGGTTATTAGTTTTGTTAAATTTGACAAGATTCAAAAATGGATTAATGAGAAGATATGGTAGTTAGGAGGATAATTCTTCATTGGTAGGAAAGTCAAAGATAGCACCTTTTGTAGGTGAAATTTAGGTGAACAACAAATTGGTTTCACAAGGTAAATCTTGACATTTTGACATATTGTGATGTCATGGATGACATCAATAGGAAGAATTCACTCCTATAAATAGGTAGCTCCTAATTCATTTGTAAAACACCTCTCACTTGCCTTCTCATCTCCTAAGGCGTTTGTTCTTCTTTCTCTCTTGTAGTATTTCACTTGTACTCTTTTGGAGTGAAATAAATATTGGTTGGTTGTGTCTGAGGACTAGGCAAAAGAAAACAAAAGTTTGCCGAACCTCGTTAATTCTTGGTGTTCCTTTTGTTGTTGTCTCATTTACTATTTATTAGCTACATTTGGATATAGCAGTTGTGATTCTATCACTCTCTATATATTTGGCTTCCGCAACAATTGGTATCAGCTGGAGGGAAATCCTTGAAACTTTATCAGATCAAGGATTGCTAAAAGGAGTTAAAACTTGCAACTTGGACTTTTGTGAACATTGTATCAAGGGAAAACAAACAAGGGTTAAATTTGGAATAGCTATCCATAATACTAAAGGTATTTTGGATTATGTTCATTCAGATGTTTGGGGTGCTTCCAAAACACCTTCATTAGGTGGGAAACCTATTTTGTAACCTTTGTTGATGACTTTTCTCGAAGATTGTGGGTGTATACGATGAAAACAAAAGATGAAGTATTGGGAATTTTTCTCAAATGGAAGGCGATGATAGAAACTCAAAGTGGCAGAAAGATCAAGTGTCTTCGCACAGACAATGATGGCGAATACAAAAATGATCTTTTTCAGAAAATTTGTGAGGAAAATGGCATCGTCAGACATTTCACCGTCAGAAATACACCACAACAGAATGGAGTGGCAGAACGCATGAACCGAACTTTGCTGGAGAAAGTTCGGTGTATGTTGTCCAATGCTGGCTTGGGCAAAGAATTTTGGGCTGAGGCAATAACATATGCGTGCCATCTCATTAATCGTCTACCATCTGCTGCTATTGGTGGAAAGACACCATTTGAAAAATGGTATGGAAAACCTGCTGAAGATTATGGTACTTTATATGTATTTGTCTCAATTGCATATTATCATGTAAGAGAGTCAAAATTGGACCCAAGAGCAAAGAAAGCTTTATTTATGGGAATTACTTCTGGAGTCAAAGGATACCGTTTATGGTGTCCAGAGACAAGAAAAGTTATTTTCAGCAGGGATGTTACCTTTGATGAATCTGCCTTGACAAATAAGGTAACACTTGAAGAAGCCAAACAAATTGATGGTGCTTCAAAGCAGGTGGAGTTTGAGGGAAAGATAATTTTCCCAACACAGGGATCAAACGAGGAAACAACAAAAGATTTTCCTCTTGAAGGAGAGCCAGTCGAAGAGGAGGTTCCATCTCAAGAACCTCAACCACAACTTGAATCAATAGCAACGAGCAAGCCAAAAAGGACAATAATAAAACCTGCTCGACTCACAGATATGGTGGCTTGTGCTAACTCAATTGCAGCCGATGACATTCCTACCACTTATAAAGACGCAGTCCAAAGTTCACAAAAAGATAAGTGGAGGAATGCCATGGATGAAGAAATGCAATCTCTTCATCAGAATCATACATGGAGATTGGCCAATCTCCCAGAGGGCAAGAAAGCAATTGGGTGCAAATGGGTATTTGCAAAGAAAGAGGGATTTCCTAACCAAGAAAATATTCGCTACAAAGCAAGATTGGTGGCCAAAGGATATGCTCAAAAGGAGGGAATTGATTATAATGAGGTATTTTCTCCAGTTGTGAAACACTCCTCCATTAGAGTTTTGTTGGCTTTGGTAGCACAGTTGAATTTGGAACTAGTTCAGTTGGATGTAAAAACTGCTTTTTTACATGGAGACTTGGAAGAGGAAATCTATATGACTCAGCCAGAAGGATTCAAAGTTGATGGAAAAGAAAATATGGTGTGCAAACTTGAAAAATCGTTGTATGGATTGAAACAATCTTCTAGACAATGGTACAAACGATTTGACAAGTTTATGTTGCAGCAAAGGTACATAAGAAGCAAATACGATCATTGTGTGTATTTGCGCAAGCTTGAAGATAATTCCTTTATATATCTTCTCCTATATGTTGATGATATGTTGATAGCTTCTAAAAGTCAAGAGGAAATTGAGAAGCTAAAGATTCAACTAAGAAAGGAGTTTGAGATGAAGGATTTGGGTGAGGCAAAGAAGATTCTTGGCATGGAGATAAAAAGAGATAGACATTTAAAGAAACTTTATTTATCTCAGAAAGAATATTTGAAGAGAGTACTAAACCGATTCGGTATGAATGAAAAAATGAAGTCGGTTAGCACTCCGCTTGCTCCTCATTTTAAGCTTAGTGATGCTATGTCACCTAAGAATGAAGTTGAACGAGAATATATGTCAAGAGTACCATACGCTAATGCTATTGGTAGCTTGATGTATGCAATGATTTGCACAAGGCCAGATATTTCACACGCTGTTGGAGTTGTAAGCAGGTACATGCACAATCCTGGAAAGGATCATTGGCAGGCTGTAAAATGGATTCTACGGTATATTCATAATACTGTAGATGTTGGTTTGGTTTTCGAGCAGAAAGATAGTCAATATCTTGTTGGATATTGTGACTCAGATTATGCAGGTGATTTGGACAAACGAAGATCGACTACTGGTTATGTTTTCACTATTGCAAATGCACCAGTTAGTTGGAAGTCTACTTTGCAGTCAACAGTTGCTTTGTCTACCACTGAGGCAGAGTACATGGCAATTACAGAGGCTGCGAAGGAAGCAATTTGGCTTCAAGGATTGCTTAGAGAACTTGGTATTGGACAAGAAGGAATCACAATATTTTGTGATAGTCAGAGTGCTATTCAATTAGCAAAGAACCAAGTTTATCATGCAAGGACGAAGCACATTGACGTCCGATATCATTTCATACGAGACATCATAGAAGATGGTGGAGTCATAATGCAGAAAATTCATACTACGGATAATCCTGCCCATATGTTGACAAAAGTGGTGACTGCGGTCAAGTTTCAACATTGTTTGAACTTGATCAACATTGTTGAACATTGAAGATTGAGGTTGAAGACACAATCAAAATTGTTGTTGAGAAAAAGTTGAAAATGGAGAATCTTGCCAAGGTGGAGATTTGTTAAATTTGACAAGATTCAAAAATGGATTAATGAGAAGATATGGTAGTTAGGAGGATAATTCTTCATTGGTAGGAAAGTCAAAGATAGCACCTTTTGTAGGTGAAATTTAGGTGAACAACAAATTGGTTTCACAAGGTAAATCTTGACATTTTGACATATTGTGATGTCATGGATGACATCAATAGGAAGAATTCACTCCTATAAATAGGTAGCTCCTAATTCATTTGTAAAACACCTCTCACTTGCCTTCTCATCTCCTAAGGCGTTTGTTTTTCTTTCTCTCTTGTAGTATTTCACTTGTACTCTTTTGGAGTGAAATAAATATTGGTTGGTTGTGTCTGAGGACTAGGCAAAAGAAAACAAAAGTTTGCCGAACCTCGTTAATTCTTGGTGTTCCTTTTGTTGTTGTCTCATTTACTATTTATTAGCTACATTTGGATATAGCAGTTGTGATTCTATCACTCTCTATATATTTGGCTTCCGCAACAAGTTTGCTATTATATATAATTATCCCTATTATTATATAGTATATATAGTTGTAAAAAGTTGTTAGATTATTGAATAAGAATATTATATGTAATTTATTTAATCACAGCTTGTCATTATCACGAATTAATCAATTCAGCTGGTCAATGATTAGTGATCCATTAATCACTAACTTAATCTAAATTAGAATTGTAACTTAAGGCAAAGAAAATGCAACATTCTCCACGTAATCATTTGTTTCGAAAAAGAAGAAGAAGAGGGTATCCTAGATTAATATAATTTTGGGATATAGGATTTTGGTATTAAATTTATATGGATTTTTGCTAATATCAATAATTAAAACACAAAAGTATATTGAAATTAATATCCTAATCTTGGTAATAAAAAATTACCTTAAGAGTTTTTTTTCTTAAAATAATAAAAACTAGTTCAGTACCTTTTCTATCCTTATTTACTTGTCCATTTTTCTACCTATTACACTAATTAACAAAATAATAATTGACATAGTGAGTTTACGATGTTATTCCTCTTAATTGATAGAATTTCAAAATTAATTTACTCAAGAGGTTTTACCTATTTCAAAAACATTAACTCTCTAAATAAATTGATGGTACAATAGGTAAAAATATTGTTTTTCCTTAAGTTGTCAAAAATAACAAGTAAAAAGTCAGAGGGACAAAAAGAATCTCTCATACGAATTGTCATGTAGAATATATATACTTATTTAATTTTATACAAATTTAAATTTGTAACTATATACTTTCTATACAAAAAATCAACTGAAATAATTTAAAAACATGTTTATGTATCATATGAGGAAAAAAACATCAATGAAAAATGACAATAAAAGAAAAGTAAGAAAATAAACCATGCACTTAAATTAGTAGATTGCATCTTTCTAAACTTCTTTCTAAAGAAAATATTGACACCTTATATAATATAAAAATAACTAAGAATTCGAAAAAATGATAATTAAAAATTAAATATGAATTTGTTGTAAAATATAAGATGAATATCCATGTAACTCTTTAATAAAGACTCACCCCTATTTCCAAGTTAAATATCAAAACTTGGTGCCCATGTTGTATCATCACATACCCTCTCTCAATTCCTTATATCAATGAGCAACATACAATTTTCTCTTTCTCATTCTTACTTTCTTATTTAGTTTAGTTAATTGATTATTATCTATTTAAGGGAAAAGGTTTAAATATGCCATTAAATTTTTAGAAAAGACTTATTTATGCTATCAGTTAAAAGTTTGGCTCATTTATGCCATTACCGTTCAAGAAAAGACTCATTCGTGCCATTATTTTTTAACAATGATTTTATAAAATTATTTTTGACATGTGACCAATTATAATTCGATTACGTCATCAATTTTTTTTATAAAAAATCAAAAAGAAAATTAATTCAATTTTTATTCAAAATTTTGATTTTTTTAATTAAAAAAATTGATGACATGGCCAAATATATTTTGGACATGTCATTAACTTTTTTAATAAATAAAATAAAATAAAAAATTAATTTAATTTTTGTTCAGAATTATGATTTTTTTTATTTAAAAAAATGATGACGTGACCGAATTATAATTGGTCACGTGTCAAAAATGGTTTTGCAAAACCACTGTTAAAAAATAATGGCATGAATGAGCCTTATTTTTTAACGGTAATGGCATAGATGAACCAAACTTTTAAAGAATGACACAAATAAATCTTTTCTAAAAGTTCAATGACTTATTTGAGCCTTTTTTCTTCATTTAAAAATAGAAATCATATCCTAAATGAAAGACTTTATATATGAAAAGATATGATTATAATTTATTAATTTATTATTAGATTGTCTTTTAATTATCTAAGGAAAAAATTCCACATCGTTTTAAAATCGAAAACCCATAGAAGAAAATCTAAAAAAAAAGGTGCCAATGAGAATTGGAAAGAAACTTGGTGGGGTAGTTTAGCTAAAAGAAGAGTTTTTTTTTTTCAAAAAAAAAAGAACAACTTTTGGAGTCCACATTGGGCCCAAAAAGAGAAAAGGTATGTATGGGTTGGGCTTTAGATAAGTTACAGACCGGACGACAGCATCTCTCTTTTTTAAAGACTTCCGACACAAAAGTTAGGGCAAAGCAATTTCAATCCCTCTTTTTTGTTTCAAAATTATTTTTATTTGTGTCACGTAGGAGTTCATTCTGAGGGAAAGACTTCGTATCAAGAATATTTTCATATTTAAAATTCGAATATGAAATCTCTGATTAAGAAAAGAGTGATAGATTAATGCACACTATCTTTTTCTACTTTTGGCAAAATTGTTTTATTCAAATTATGTTATTTTTTTCATTAGACACAATATTTATTTATTTTAAGAGAAAGAGGTTATTTGATATAAATAGAGTTGTAAATTTCATCCGGACTAATCCATATAGGCTTTGACATTTTACGGTCTAGGCCATTTTTAGTGTGGGCTAGAAAATGGCCGGCCCAATCCACAAGTACGTGGGCTACAGACTTGCCGTGTTAGCCTAATTTTTTTAAAAATATTTTTTATATAATTATTAAATTAAATTATAAATTATAATTTAAAAAGATTATCATAAATATCGACAAAACAATATTACATGAGGTTAAAGTTACTACTTATTAATCAAATTCACAAATAAAATTATTTTTATAATATTTATTAAGTTTTTTTTTTCAAGTAAAAGTATAAATATCTAAATAAAAATATTAACCTAATTGTTTTGAGTTTGGGCTCTCTATATTTTTTAATTTTGATATTATATAATATTTTTTAATTAATTTTTATTAGCCCACTGACCGACCCTACCGATATTTCTCAAACCTCACAAATCAGCAAACTTATTTAGGCCGGACTAAAAATTTTTTTTTTAAATGGGCTCTAAAAATCTTAACCTAACCTTATTAAATCACGAATTAAGCCAGGCCGACGCAACAGGCTTAGCCCATATTGACGACGGCTCTAGATATAAAACACGATAATTTAAATCAATTAGGTACTTGTCTCTATGTTAGCAAATAAGCAGACAATTTCTCAAAGGATAAAATTAGTCATGGCTAGATTATTAAATAGTGTTCATAAAAATATATAAATATTGTTAATCAAATGTATACTTATTAAGAATATTCACCTTTTTGTTTCTTATATTAGTACTTATATATAATCAGACTAAAGTAAGGAGCAAAAACAAAACTTCTAAAAGTTTTACCCAACAATGAGACTTAAAACATAGTAAATGCACCTGAATGTGATTTAACACAGGTAAAACTAGTACTTGGAACAATATTGCATCAATATTTTGCTTAGTTTGAACATGTAAGTGATTAATGTTACTGTGTAATATGTTTTCAATCATCTAAGAAATTCAACAATCTGTTGGCAAGCTTCACACCCTAGTGACCGCGGTGTCCATGTTCTGTTGTGTGGATTCAAAATTAGGAATGATAGAGTCCTCGAGGTTCAGCTTTCTTCAGCTCCTCAAGAACACACAGTTGTCTCCTGTGCTTTTTCCCATTGCGGTGTGAGGTTAAATTATCTTCATTCATGCATGGAACTTGACATAATTCACACCACAATAGTTGCCTTTTCTCATCTTTGATCTTCTTTCCGTGTTCCATCTCATGTTGTTTAGCCTTGTGTTTCTGACCTTTAAGATGCATCTTTAATAAATTTTCATCCTGACAGTAAATTTCACACAATTCACATCTTATAACTTGCTTGTTTTTCCCGTTGACACTTGAATATCCCCGGCATTGCAGTTTTACCTTGTGCTTGTTACCTCTCAAGTGAAGCTCGTAACATAGATCTCCAGAGCAGTAAACTTCACAGTCTTTACAGTAGTGCATTACTTTTGGTGTATGCTGCTGTTGAGGTGATACAAAGCCAGAGTTACTGGACTCTGCATTTCTCTTCCTACGTGAATAAGTATACGTAGGGCTTAATGATGGACGTGGTGGCGATGTCATACTCTTGACGATGATACCTATCAGGATGAAAAAAACTGTTACAATAGCAACAGAAATGAGCAGTGTACCTGAGAAAGCAAACATTCAGCAGTACTTATTACTTACATTGTTCATCAGATTCCAAATGTTTTAACGTTTCCTGAGAAGCTTCGTTGTGTATACAAGTTGGTGCACCACAATCACTTACTCTACCATCGGATTTCTTGTTCTTGGAAATCAAAGCTTTACGTCTTTTTACCTAAAACTTGGATAGTTTCTATTAGATTTTGAACAATTGACACTCAGAACACCAGATACAATAAGTTTTAACACACAAAATTCAGTTAACGGAAGCTGAGCACTTACATTCGAGTTGCTCCTTGGGATGTTACCTAGACAGAATGACGAGAGTAAACTTAAAAGAACAGCAATAGAACTATACAATATGTGCAAATAAATGTAACATTCTACAGATATTAGTCTGATCGTTGTAGAACTTAGTTCTACTTACGCGTGAAAAAACTAGAAAGGAAAATTAAAGATGAATTACCTATAGCATTAATTTCTTCATCAGATTCATATTTACAGGTTGTTGTTGTTTGGCTGCAATCTGTTCTTCCATCAGTGGATATGTTTCTCTTCGAAATCAAAGCTTTCCATCGTTTTACCTAAAACTTACGATGATGTTCTATTAAAAGGACTAATCTATCACAGAAATGATCAGATATGCAGAGTAAATCCCAAATCTTAATCTCCTTCTCATTCAAGACAAGCATATTATAGTTAAGTATTGATGAGTAGCAGTTATAGATAAATTGCCCAGAAATAAAGTGATATATTGGGTCGGGAATCTTAGTAGCTTAGTTGATGCATGAACTTTCAACTTGTTGGTGAGAGTTCGATTCCTCAATCTTGTAATTCCCTCCCCCTCAATTACAACAACAATAAATCTACTGAAATCAAATCACACAAGTGGAGTCTGTCTAGCTAGTGAAATCAAATCACGCAAGTGGAGTCTGTCTAGCTAGTGAAATCAAATTACGCAAGTAGAGTCTGATAAGGGTAGAGTTGTGTATACAAACTTTACTCCTACCTCGTAAAGGTTGAGAAGTTGTTTCTGAAGGATGCTCGGCTCAAGTGCAGCAAACGATAGTAAAGAAAATATGACAACTAAAAAGAAAAGCACATTCATTAAAAGAAACGTAACAACAAAATAGTGCTATAATCAAAACACAATAAACAAACAACATATAATCACAAATATCTAAAGCAAGAAATCAGTAGAAGAATAAGGCTAAAACTACGACAGACACCACCAAATCTAAATCCGTCAAAAAGTAAGACAACACTCCACTACCTACTAACTTTAATTTTCGCAAACTACACAGGCTCCTATCTAGAATCATATCCTCGATAAGCTGAAATTACATCATATCCTGTCTAATCACCGATATAATATTGATACATGTCATGAAACAAAGTAACAAACCTACCTCCAAGGGAAGAACATCAATAGCATCATGATCTGGAAATAAATTAGCAATCTTCTGTTTAAATTGTAACTCACGCTGAATTGCATTCTCCATTACCCTGTCTTCATTAATCATGTTTAATTAATTATTAACATTTAGATTTTAGTTTCTACAGCCATGGAATTAGAATGGAAACTTTTTATTAGAAACTTGTAAATCAGAAATTTAAAGAAACAATGGAGATTATTATTATTATTATGAAGGGTATTATTGTCTAAGTAAATGATCAGGCGCTAATTGTGCACTTGGTAAAAATGAGTACGAGTGCCACGTCCTCACCTCACACCTTTTAGTCTTTTTTCTTTTCTAATCTATTCTTTTTCCACGAAATTGTGATTAGAATTTATAGAATATTATAGTGAATTCTAATTAAAAATCTCTGTTTTGTGATAATACAAAGAAATTTCGACGAAAGATTAATCTTAGAGGCTAGGTCTTCGATTTTTTAGGGGTGTGTATTAGTTGGATCGGTTTGATTTTATATATTATCGATAAATATTGATTTTTGGTCATTAATGGTTCGATTTTTTATTTACTCAATAAAAAAATAATAATAAAAGACTCATAAAATAAATATATGATTTCTCACCTTTCTAACAATCTGGGCGATACAATGAAGACAAACAAATCAGTTGTAAATGTTTTGATATAGTGAAACAATATATAATGAGAAATAGCATCAATAAGAATAGATGTTGTACAGACGCAACAATTACAAGTTACAACCAAAACATAATATGAAATTTCTGATGTGAAGTGGAAGTATTGTGACATATGAAGTGTGTAGACCATAGTATAGAGTAATGATATAGTGTCTAGTTATGTTAAATTGTTAATATTTAATATTTTATGAAGGGTATAGTAATAAATTATTATCGTCTCAATAAGTTATCGATCTACCCAATAACCCAATACTGAAATCGATAACCCAATATATTTTTTTGTAAAACCATTAAAAACTCATTAATCCAACCCAATAATATTTTTTCGATTCGATTTTTTACATCCTTACGATTTTTAAATAGTTTTAAGTCTCTTATTATAGACGGGTACGAGCCATGTACCGGGCTTACAACCGGGCGTCTATTGGGCCCAGGTCCCCTAGTCCTCATAATCTGTCTGATCTGGTTTGGTCGGCCTGTTAAAGGCCCACTTAACATTGGGGGTTTTGGGGCGCACTTTTGGTGGTTTGTGTTAGTTGATTTCACTTTTTTTTTCGACATTATCACCAAACGTGACTTTGGATCTCGATTTGAATGGCTTTAAAACGTATTGATAATAGGTAAAATCTGCTTACTTATATACCCAATATCTCTTCTACGTTTTACCACGTGGACTTCTTGTCACATTTTGATAATATGAAATAGTGGTCCATGAGTTAAGTTAGAACGTTAATGAGTCTATAAATATGTATACCTTACTTCACTTTAAACAATTATTAATGCCTTCCATCATTTTTCTGATTATTAAACATGGTGGTTTATAATTAGTAAAAAATTCAATGCGTTAGAATAGTACGTCTTATTAGTGCTAACTTAATTAAGCTTCTACATCCACTTTAAATGTTCATAATTACTCCAGTTTGGGCAAAACCCACCATGTTATTTGTAAGTCATTAAATTTTGTTTAATTTAGCTACTGTTATAAGCAGATAATCTTGAATTATGGGGACAATAATCATGTATTTTTTTAAGTGCTCATTTTTATCTCTTTTAGTCATCCACTATATAAAAAAAAAAATTGGCAATTACAAGACCTGATTATGACATAATTAATTAACAACAAATTCCGTGTACTAGATAATTAATTATAAATTTATGATGATGATCACCATAATCATGCACTAATCCATAACATAACTTTGTTGTACACTTGCCTTATAGGTTGGTTGGTGGGTCTCCTTCACTTGCTTTTACTTGGATTAACATTTCATTTCCTCTATAATTAAGTGCAATTTAAACAGGTCGAGGTTATCACATCAGGCTTGATATGTAGAGTTACTTTGTTGTCGTATAAAAGAAATCTTTACGATGCACAAAACATAAACTCTAAAGCAAAAAATATTGAAAACTTAATTCACATTTAAACTCTTGTGATCCTAACAAATCAAGAGTGTCAAAACAAAGAATCTAAAAACAACTGTTTACAAGAAGAATGTAATGTGTGTGTGTTACAAATGTGTAAAAAAAAAAAGAACTATTGACACTTTGCTGTGTAATTTGAAACAAAAATTGATCAAAATGAAGGAGAAGTGCTTCGACTGGATCCTGATCTTTGGCTGCGCGAAATCGCGATTAACATATCCAATACTTCCTTCATGTTAGGCCTAGCATGAGGAATATCAGCAATGCACCTTATTCCTATTCTAAGCAATTCACATAATTCCTCTGCTCCTTCTGCTAGGCCTGATACCAAAAGAGAAACTGGTATTATGGCTCTGGTGAATCCTTGCCTTCCGTCTCCCATCACACGTCTCGCCCATTCAACTAGACATTCCTCGCCTCCATCTACAGCGCGTCTCCCTGTGGCTAGCTCCATTGCTAGCACACCATAACTGTAGACATCGCCTTTTGTTGTGGCTTGCCATGTCTGTCCATATTCTGGTGCAACGTACCCGACTGTACCAGCAACCATTGTGCTAACATGACTATCTCCAGCATCCATGACCCTAGCTAGGCCAAAATCTGTGACTCTTGCCCTTCCGTCTTTGTCTAGCAGCACGTTGCTAGCTTTGACGTCTCTGTGGACTATACAAGGGTAGCACTCGTGGTGTAAGAAGACTAAAGCACGTGCAACATCAATGGCCACGTTGATTCGTTTCTTCCATGTGAATTTGGATCTATCTGTGATGATCTCATCTAAGCTTCCACCTCCCATGTATTCATAAACTAACAATTTTTCTGATCCATTAAGGCACCAACCGTAAAGTGTTACAAGATTCGGATGCCAACCAAAGTCATTTCCACTTAGTACTTCCATTTCAGCTCTAAACTCTCTTTCCCCTTCAATTCCCTCTCTTTGTAGCTTTTTCACTGCCACTTGCCTTCCATCTGGCAAGACTCCGCGATAAACTGTCCCAAATCCTCCCTTCCCTATAATTCTGTCATTCGAGAATCTGCCTGTGGCCTTCAATATGTCAGAATGTGTGAAGCTTGTTCTGTCCAAACGGATAACCTTAACATCATTAGATAACCATGGTGAGGATGCGCCTGAACTCGATGCAAGATCATGTCGGCCCTTTGAGTCCTCCAGTAGGTATCCTGGTGTATCTATCGGAGATTTTAGAACGAGGCAGACAACAAGTGACATAAGTCCACAAACTAGGAAAGCCAGTAGCAAAGCCATGAATACCAAAACTGTACCAACCTTTGTTGGCCTTTTGAAACTTCCACCCTTGTTTATAATATCATTCGTAGTGTTATCAATGAAAGGTGGAAGATGCAGCAATGGTACACCAAGATATGATGACTTCTCAAATGTGGCTAATTGCCCATTTTCTGGTATAGAACCATAGATGTACGCGTTGTAAGAGATATTGAACTTGCTTAGATCAGTCAAGTTGCTAAAACTAGCTGGGAACAGACCAGAGAAATTGTTGCTGGACAGATCAAGATTCAGTAAACACTTAATGTTGCCAACCTGGCTTGGAATCCCACCAGATATTCTGTTTTGCGAAACATTAAGGACTACTAGCTGCATTTTCCCAATCTCTGAAGGGAGCGTGCCACCGAATTCATTTACACCCAAATGAAGCATACTGAAATTCTGCATGCTGCCAATTTCAGGAGGGATCCCACCAGAAAATTTGTTCATGCTAAGTTGAAGATAGCCTGATATCTGATTTGAACGAACATTACTACCCGGTTCACACACTGGAAATAAACCATACCCTTTGAGCAACTTATCCCATAGGCTTCTACAATTCTTCCTGGTAAGAAGAGGATACACAAAGCTAAATGGAGGATAATCAGCTGGTATCCATCTCTTCATAGCAAAGCACTCCCCCGAGCCTGCAGTCACCTTATCCTTAGCCCTATTCGACAAGAAAGTAGGCATAGGATTCGAGCCAATTCTAGCTAACTGAGGTGGAATTGAACCAGAAAGTTGATTGTTAGCAAGATTCAACCACAATAAGCTACTGCAATTTCCCAACTCGGGTGGGATTCCACCGGTGAGTGAATTGTTAGCAAGCATCAACCATAAAAGTGAGCTTAGCTTACCTAAACTTGGTGGTATTGAGCCAGTTAACTTATTAGATGAAAGATCAAGGGCCTGAAGTGTCGGAATGTCTCCGTATACTGATGGTATACTTCCATTAAAGTGGTTATATGCAAGAATCAGAAACTTCAACCCTTTCATCTCAGAAAGTTCAACTGGCAATGGACCGGAGAATTGGTTATCGCTCAAGTCCAATCGAGAAAGGTTCACTAAATTGGGAATTCCAGAGGTAACTATGCCTCCAGTATAAGAATTACCATGCAACAGAAGAAATTTTACCTGTGTAAATTGCCTGAAAATTTCTTGTATTTTTCCTCTGAAGTTGTTTCTACTAAGATCAAGAAACACTAAGTTACTTAAACTTAATAGACTCTCTGGAATATCCCTTGAAAAATTGTTGCTTCCCAAGTAAAGTGCTTGAAGACTCGTAACTGATCCAATTTCCTCAGGAATTGGCCCTGAAAAGTTATTTCCAGACAAATTCAAGTCCTCCAACGTCTTACAATTCGATATCTCTTTAGGCACTCCTCCAACAAATTCATTTTCTGATAAATCCAACCCCTGCAAGGTGCAGTTTGGAGTGAAAAACGACGAAGACAGAGAGCCATTACACTTGTTTTTAGACACCGAAAACTCCTTAAGCTTATCAAAACCAAATGACAGTCCTCCAGTCAAGTTATTGTTGACTCTTTGGCCTAATTATTTAGTCCCACATCGGAGTTTTATGTATTGTGAAGGAGAATTTGGGGTTATAAAAGAACTCCTCCTCCTTCATTGTAAAATGCACCATTTGTAATCTCTTCTCTCTATCTAATAAAAGCAGGCTGCTTTGAGCGGTGCTCGGAGATTAAGCTTTCGCGGCTGAACTCCATTATTAAAATTGTTCGGTCTCTTTTCTCTTCTTTTCAGTTAATATTCGATATTACTTGTCGGGTATCTTTGTTAGTGTTCTGTCCGGTTCAGTTCATTTGAACCGGTTTATTTCACTAAAGTTGTTCCGTTTTGTAGGGAAATTACCCGAATTTCCCAACAAGTGGTATCAGAGCCAAGGTTCTGTCTGAGTATGCTCTGTGGTTGCAGCTGAGTCTGATCTTCCACATCAGAAAAGAATTATTTTGGTCATTTTGTGTCGAAAGTTTTTTCTAAGTCAGAGTTCTGTCTGAGTATGCTCTGTGGTTGCAGTTTAGCCTGATCTTCCACACCAGAAAGGAATTACTTTGTCTCAGTAGAAGCCTTCGATTGTTTGAATTCTGTAGTAATATCCAATATTTTTTTTTTGAGTCTGTAATGGCAAATAAAGATCAAGAAATGGAGTCTGTTGCAAATATTCCACCGAAGACATCGGGTGCCTCGTCATCATGGTCAAGATTCCCGATGTCTACTTTGAAGTTGGCGGTTGAAATATTCGATGGTACGGGCCATTTCGGTATGTGGCAAGGGGAGGTTTTGGACTCCCTTTTCCAGCAGGGTCTTGATATTGCTATTGAAGAAGTCAAACTAGAAGGAGTTGAAGATAAAGATTGGAAAATCATTAATCGGTTGGCATGCGGAACAATTCGATCGTGTCTATCCAGGGAGCAAAAGTATGCTTTCAAGAATGAGACTTCTGCATACAAATTGTGGAAGGCATTGGAGGACAAGTTTCTGAAAAAGAGTGGTCAGAACAAGCTCCTAATGAAGAAAAGGTTGTTCCGATTTGATTACAAACAAGGTACTACTATGAATGAACATATCACTATGTTTAATCAATTAGTAGCAGACTTGCTTAATTTAGATGTCATATTCGATGATGAAGATCTGGCTTTGATGTTGTTATCATCTCTTCCCGATGAATTTGAACATTTGGAGACAACGTTACTTCACGGGAAGGAGAATGTGTCGTTAGATGCTGTTTGTTCTGCTTTATATAGTCATGAACTGAGAAAGCAGGATAAGATGAAAACAAAGGCAACAACATCAGAAGAAGTATTGGTGGCAAGAGGTCGTCATCAAAACCAGACAAAAGGGAGAAGAGGAAGGTCCAAATCAAAAGGTCGAGCCATTGCCAAAGATGAGTGTGCTTTCTGTCATGAGAAAGGGCACTGGAGGAAAGACTGTCCAAAGTTGAAGAAGAAAGGGAAGGCTCCGCAAGACGCCAATGTTGCAGAATGCAAAAGCGATGCGGAATCAGATATCTCTTTAGTGGTCGCTCCTACAACATCACATGCAGATGAGTGGATATTGGATTCAGGTTGTACCTATCATATGTGTCCCATTCGGGAGTGGTTCTTTGAATTTCAGGATCTCGATGGCGGAGTTGTTTACATGGGTAATGATAATTCATGTAAAACAACCGGAATAGGTTCAATCAAACTGCAGAATCATGATGGATCCACCAGAATCTTGCGAGATGTGCGGTACGTGCCAAAGTTGAAGAAGAATCTCATCTCATTGGGGGCTTTAGAATCTAAAGGCCTAGTTATAACGATGCGAGATGGAGTTCTTAAAGCAACTTCTGGAGCGTTGGTGATGTTGAAGGGTGTGAGAAAGAACAATCTGTATTACTATCAAGGTAGTACAGTGGTCGGGACAGTAACAACAGTAACTTCTTGCACCAAGAAAGATACTGAGGCAACGAAGCTGTGGCATATGCGGTTGGGACATGCTGGTGAAAAATCTTTGCAAATTCTTGCCAAGCAAGGATTGTTGAAAGGTACGAAGACTTGCAAACTTGAGTTTTGTGAACATTGTGTTCTTGGAAAACAACGAAGAGTGAAGTTTGGCACTGCAATTCATAATACCAAGGGTATTCTGGATTATGTGCATTCAGATGTATGGGGACCTGCCAAGACTCCGTCTCTTGGAGGAAGGCATTATTTTGTCACTTTTGTTGATGATTTTTCCAGGAGAGTTTGGGTGTTTTCTATGAAGAACAAAGATGATGTACTTGGAATTTTCCTTAAGTGGAAAGTTCAAGTTGAAAACCAGACGGGAAGGAAGATCAAGGTTCTCCGAACAGACAATGGTGGAGAATACAAGAGTGATCCGTTCCTTAAGGTATGCCAAGACTGTGGCATAGTTCGGCACTTCACCGTCAGGAAAACACCGCAACAGAATGGGGTGTCAGAGCGTATGAACAGGACACTTGTGGAGAAAGTTCGCTGTATGCTGTCTAATGCTGGGTTAGGCAGAAAATTTTGGGCTGAGGCGATAACATATGCTCAACATCTCGTCAATCGTTTGCCATCATCTGCTATTGATGGCAAAACTCCATTAGAGGTATGGTCTGGAAAACCTGCAACTGATTATGATACTTTGCACATTTTTGGTTCTGTTGCATATTATCATGTGATTGAATCAAAGTTGGATCCACGGGCAAAGAAGGCTTTGTTCATGGGATTCAATGCTGGAGTGAAGGGATACCGTCTGTGGTGTCTCGAGGCAAAGAAAACAATTATAAGCAGAGATGTTACCTTTGATGAATCTGCCATGTTAAAGAAGGTAAATCCAGAAGATGCTGAGAGTACTCCTGAACAGGTGGCGTGTACTCCGAAGCAGGTGGAGTTTGAGGAGACAGTGGTGATCCCAGCACGGAGCACCACGAGTGACTCTCCTACGGCAGAAGAAGAGTCAGATGAGGAAGAGGTTCCTACCCAAGAACCTCTACAGCAATCGGAGCCAATTGCAGTTAGAAGACAGAGACGAGCGATCCAAAAGCCCGCTCGTTTCACTGACATGGTAGCTTATGCACTTCCAGTTTCAGATGAAGATGTTCCATCCACCTACCCAGAGGCCATACGAAGTTCAGAAAGTGGCAATTGGGCAGGTGCAATGGAAGAGGAAATGCAATCCCTCAAGAAGAACATGACGTGGAAGTTGACACAACTACCGATAGGCAAGAAGGCAATTGGATGCAAATGGGTATTTGCAAAGAAAGAAGGATTTCCCGATAAAGACGATGTTCGCTACAAGGCAAGGTTGGTAGCTAAAGGCTACGCTCAAAGGGAGGGAATTGATTATAATGAGGTATTTTCTCCAGTTGTTAAACATTCCTCCATTAGAATTATGTTGGCCTTGGTAGCGCAATTGAATTTGGAGCTAGCTCAACTTGATGTGAAGACCGCGTTCCTACACGGTGATTTGAAGGAGGAAATCTATATGACTCAGCCAGAAGGAAATAAGGTTGCTGATAAAGAGAATTGGGTTTGCAAACTTGTCAAATCATTGTACGGACTGAAACAATCTCCGAGACAGTGGTACAAACGATTTAATAGTTTCATGAAGGGTCAGAAGTACAAGAGAAGCAAATACGATCATTGTGTGTATTTGCGGAGGCTTCAAGACGGTTTCTACATCTACTTACTCTTATATGTTGATGATATGCTGATTGCAGCAAAGAGCCAAGCTGAGATTGACAAACTGAAGGCTCAGTTGAGTAAAGAGTTCGAGATGAAGGATTTGGGGGAAGCCAAGAAGATTCTCGGCATGGAGATAAACAGGGACAGAGAGAGAGGCAAGCTTTGGCTGTCACAGAAGCAGTATTTGAAGAAGGTACTAAGACGTTTTGATATGCACGAAGATACAAAATACGTGAGTACCCCACTTGCTCCTCATTTGAAACTGAGTAGCCGGTTATCTCCGACGACTGATGAAGAGCGAGAATACATGGCGAAAGTCCCGTATGCAAATGCAGTTGGAAGCTTGATGTATGCAATGGTGTGTACGAGACCAGATATTTCACAGGCTGTTAGTGTTGTTAGCAGGTACATGCATGATCCAGGCCAGGGTCATTGGCAAGCTGTGAAATGGATTCTACGGTATCTGCAAAATACCGTAGATATTGGATTGGTATTCGAGCAGGATAAATCACTTGGTCAATGCATAGTTGGATACTGTGATTCTGACTATGCAGGTGATTTGGATAAGCGACGATCTACAACTGGCTATTTGTTCACTTTAGCAAAAGCGCCAGTTAGTTGGAAGTCTACTTTACAGTCAACGGTGGCTTTGTCTACGACAGAGGCAGAGTATATGGCGATTACAGAGGCTGTAAAGGAGGCGATTTGGCTTCATGGGTTGCTTAAAGACTTGGGAGTTGGTCAGAAACAACTTGAGGTTTATTCTGACAGTCAGAGTGCTATTCATTTAGCAAAGAATCAAGTCTTTCATGCACGGACGAAGCACATTGATGTTCGCTATCACTTTGTGAGGGAAATTCTCGAAGAAGAGGAGATACTTCTGTTGAAGATTCATACTACGGAGAATCCCGCAGATATGCTGACCAAGGTGGTTACAAAGGCCAAGTTTGAACACTGTTTAGACTTGGTCAATGTCCTGCACATTTGAAGTTGGCGCCTCACGGCGCAAATTTGGAAGCAACGTGAAAACTGCTTTTATTATTTGTTTGTTTGAGAAGATTTGTATTTGGTGGGACTGGATATTAAGCCAAGGTGGAGATTTGTTGACTCTTTGGCCTAATTATTTAGTCCCACATCGGAGTTTTATGTATTGTGAAGGAGAATTTGGGGTTATAAAAGAACTCCTCCTCCTTCATTGTAAAATGCACCATTTGTAATCTCTTCTCTCTATCTAATAAAAGCAGGCTGCTTTGAGCGGTGCTCGGAGATTAAGCTTTCGCGGCTGAACTCCATTATTAAAATTGTTCGGTCTCTTTTCTCTTCTTTTCAGTTAATATTCGATATTACTTGTCGGGTATCTTTGTTAGTGTTCTGTCCGGTTCAGTTCATTTGAACCGGTTTATTTCACTAAAGTTGTTCCGTTTTGTAGGGAAATTACCCGAATTTCCCAACAGTTATTGTAGCTCAGATCAAGATACCTAAGATTCCAGCACTGATCAAAAGTACTTCCAATCTCACCAGTAAAATTGTTATTCGAAATGTTAGCAACCACCAAACTATCACAAATTCCAGGGAAAGTTAAACTGATCTCACCATGAATCCTGTTCATGGTCAAATCAAGAACTTTCAAATTGTTCAAACCAGTCAAATTAAGCTCACCATCAATAATATTATGTGACAAATTCAAAAACCTCAGGTTTTTACATTGGCCTAAGTCTGCAGGAATAGACCCTCCAATTGTATTCATAGACAGGTCAATATATGTCAACTCTGTCATAGCTGAGAAGTTGTTAAACATATTCCCAGCTAAACTATCACCAGAGAGATCAATTCGAGTAACACGATCAACATCACAAAAAACTCCACTCCAATTACACGGAGACGAATCAGAAGCATTCCATTTTGTATGTCTGTATCCTTTATTAACAGGATTCTGCAGTTCAAGAAAATCCTTGTAACTTAGTAACACTTGCTTGTCACTCTCCAGGCTATCTCCACAAACTACAAATAAAAATAAAAAACTTTAGTATTACAAATCAACTAAAAATTCGAAAAAGAATAAGAATCTTCAAAAACTCAGAATTACCAGTAGTAGTGATTAGAAGCAAGAAGTGGAATAATGCAACAGGAAGAAGAATATCAGATTCCTCTTCTGACATAACTCAATCTTGAATCTTGATTTCTTCCAGTACTATTTGTTCTGTTTTTTATTTTTTTTTGTTGTTGTGTGACAGATGAATTGTTGTTGTTATAGAAATTTGTGTAAAACAAGAAAAAAAAAAGAGAGGTTATTTTACTAAGCTTAAGAAAAGGGTTTTTGGTAGTTCAGAAACAATATCTCTGTGCAAAGAATAAACATGGGAAAATGGAGTTGAATTTCAGAAGGGGGAGGGCCTGCAAAAATGGACCAAACCAAACTTTTTAATACAAAAATGCACGTACGCAAGAATAATTTAATACTATAGGTTATATGAAGTAGTACTAGTTTTTGTTTTCTTGATTATTAGTAAAAATTTGAAAAGGGTTTGTTTTGTAGTTAAAAGTATAGTTTTTTTTTGTTGTTGTTGGCTTTTGAAATTTGAAGGACCAGAGCTTTTTTTGGAAATAAAAAGCCGCCCAAATTGACCATTTTGAAGGGAGAAAAAAAAAGGGTGATAGAGTTCATACTTTTTTTTAATAACTTGAAATGGTATTTTTATTAATGGAAGATTTATTAAATTAATGTTATTCTCCAAATTAATCAAGTTCATTCCCTCGAATTAATAGATTTGTTTTCTGAAATAAAAATAAGTCAAAAACTCCTTTCGAATTAAAAGATATACTTTACATTGAGATTTCTCTAATAGATAAACAACGTAACACGTATTTAAAAATAACTGTGCTTTAATTTATAAATCTGTCAAAATTGAAATTACTTTCAATAAAATAACTTATTACAATAATATTTACGATAATTTTTTTCTAAAACACTTATTTATTAATGACCCCTCACCCCAAACCCAAACACCAATTTCTTCATAATTTCAGTTGAGTCAAACTTCCGCAAGAGGCGGCTGGCGCGTTGACCTTCAGAATGAAGAAAGATTTGTTTTGGTCTTAATCGTGCGTTCCTGACATTCTCTGCAACAATTTTATTAGCTACTAATATGTTATATCGAATTCGTTAAAAATAGTGTATTTTTAATATTTGTATTATGAATATTATTTTTAAAAAAATATATATTTTTGTGATATTCAGAATATTCAAGTTTTATTGGCTTGATTAATTTAAATTTATGTTGATATGATAGAGTAATTGTATACATTCCATTGCATTCGTTACATTCCTAATTTTACATGTTTCATATTGTCAGAAAAAAGGGTTAACTTAGTCTTTTGTCGTCTAAACAATAATTCTAAAGAAAAAAAAAATTATGAAGCTATAATTTTGTGATACACGAAGAAATTTGTGATCATCAATATGGATTGTGGTGGATGTTTGAGATCCCTCAGCTCTGAAGTCTGATTTAGAAATGAATCATGTAAAGAATAAATTTAAATTAATCAAACTTTAATACGGATATCGAATCGTTATTGAAAAATAAAATAAAATTTGTGATCCACATTGTATTAAATGGTAACATCAAATTGTCAAGGTTTACATCTAATAACTATTTGTTGGTAAAACAAGGTTTAAATCTAATTACTATTTGTTGGTAAAACAAGTTAAGCCGATCTTTTTGAACAATGTAATGTGTGTATGTGGAATTATAGTAATATTGATTTTTCTGCTTGAAATATTTACAAGTGAGCTGTCACTTATAAATGTTTTCACATTTTAAATTTCGCATAAAAATTGATTACTTGTTTTAGATCATAAGTTTCAAAGTTTTTTATTGATTTAGTGACAGATCACATAAATTAAAATACACGGAGTAATATATATTAGTAACAGTCAAAAATACATGAGATATTCACTATCAAAAACATACCTTTATTAATATGTATATTTATTGTTATTAAAAATTATTTTAATCGAAAATTGCCATAAAGGCAAGTATATATATTATTATGATAAGAAAGCCATTTGTTAGTTGGTTTAATTTTCAACAAAAACATTGACAGAAAAAATGAAAAGACAAAAATTATAAAACTCATTCAAAGCAAATGTTTGACTGTCTCCTCCACCTTGACAAAGTTATGATTGATGATACCCATGATCATTGCGTGGGGTAGATCTTAAATTGATATTGTTGCATAATAATTGAGTTTACGATTAAATATTTAAATATATCTATTTAAGCAAAAATGATATATGGATATTTGTATTTGAATTTTTGTTTTTACTCTAAGTAAAATTTTCACTTTTTAAATTAAATTAAGATCTCAATTTTAAATTCTAGGAATAGAAAAACTTATAGCAGAGAAGCATTTAGCTATGAATTTTTTTTTTCACTTTTTATTCGAGTTGAATTTCAAAAATCATATTTGATCACAAAATTTCAAAAAATTCTAGTACTTTCAAGGATTTGTGAAAAACAACAAACAATATTTTCCACTTAACAAATAGTCTTTTCTTTTTACTTTAGATTTTAAAATGTAATATGATCAAATACTCTCTTTAGCAACACATATCTCATTTAATTATATTATTAGATTATAAGCCACAAGCTTTCCCAAGAAACATTAAACAAAAAAAGGAAGTTAACTCAAGGTTTACAATGTTCAATTGTTTTTTATTTTATAGTGAGAAACAAGAATAAAATGGTTCAACAAAATGTTATAAATAAATAATTGATAATTGTTAAACTCAGCATGCATATATGAGCTGACTTTATATTTTTGTTTAAATATATTAAAACAATTTAGTTGTTTTATCCTTGATGGATACACATGGACAAATTAAAATTGGTCAAAGGAAAGATATGTTTCTTTGAATAGTAGTTAGGGTTGTTAAAAAATTTCTTCACAAAAATATTTGTTTAAGCAAATAAAAAATTAATATAAGATGGATCTACATCATTTTCACTAAACTAACTTAATTTTGGAAATTAGAGACAAAATTAGTAGACAAAGACATGTCACTAGTGGATCTAGCTTCAAGTTTATCCTTATTGTCTTAACCATATTTATCCTCCAAATTAAGTTTCAAAGTATGACTATTAAACCAAATAATATATACTATAGATTATTTTTATTTAATTAATATAAAAATCCGTGCGTGAATTGATATAAAATAATTTCCAGAGTTAGTTATGAACTTATATTGATTGTGATGAATATAATGAGCTTGACTTAATTAATATAAAAAAATATAAAAAAAATCAAATGATAATGTAAAGATTTTCAAAGCATACCGGCCCTAAGTATATTTAAGTGTTTATCTTTGTTCTTTTTCACTTGTAATTATTAAGTATTTATACTAAAATGTACTTATCTAAGTGGGGTTTATGGTAACAAGTGAGATGGTCGTGACCCCTTCACTTTAACGGTCATAAGCTTCGGGGGCTTGAGTAGAAAAAAAAGTTGTTCAGCGTGTCGCTTTAGAAATAAGACCTATAATACATAAATTTGAATTTAATCAGACTCCAATACAGAACAAACAAAAAAAAGACATGCATTTGTTTCCCTTAATTTACATCTTATACTATATTATCTTCTTGGCATGCTTCAATAGTTAAATAAATTAATCATGTTTAATTATTTAAGATATGTTGCATGTTTAGGTCTAATAAGATAATTTTGCAACAAATTATCACAATTACTGGTTAGATTCTGAAGATCTTGTCCTTAAAACAATAGCATGAAACGCAACTTAATTAGTTATTAAATAATTAAACCTACAAAACCGTATAGTAATTAACTAATTATGATTGCCGTTCTGCTGACTTATACTTTGTCCATGATTTTGTTCTAATTAAACGATTATGTAAACTAAGGACTCGTTTCGTCCTAAGAATACTTGGGAAAAATTTGAAAAAAAAATATGAGAAGTGGTGGTTGGTCATATAACTTGACAAACATATTTGTCAAGTATCTCAGGTTTCAAATACTAGAGGAAAAAAAAACTAGTATCTAGGCCAAATTTTTATATTTTATAAAAAGAAATGTATTAATTTCAATTAATTTTTATTACTACCTCCTCCGAAAAAGTTTTAGTTCTAGTTTGGGTGATAAGATTGAGAAAAAGGAACAATTTGTGTTTACTGCACTATAATTATAACTGATTCAGTGACAATTTTAAGTATGTGACTAATGTATTGTCTTGCATATATTGTTTTTTTATTTTAATTGTTGTCAATTATATTATAAGGTTATTTTTTAACGGAACATATTCATTATAAAATAATAATATAAATTTATGAGATTTTAAATAATTTTTAGAACTTTTGGGTGTAAATCATATTTTTATAGTCAAATATTTATGAAAAAATATTAGGGTCAAACACAGAGTGATCAAACTTCGCTCAAATATGATTTGCCAAGAATATTTGAGAACTTGAGGTCAAACGCTAGCTATTTCTCTGACAGTTTTCACCTAATTCCAAATGAGTTAATGACAAAAATCACAAGGACGGACCATAATTAATTAAGACCTTAATCAAGTTTTTTTGGTTAATTAATTTGCCGGAAATCCAGACTTCATCAATGTGTACAACTTGTTACACACAAAAGATATATTCAAAATCACGTGTGAACGATTAGAATATCCATCCAGCATTATTATGCATTTATAGAAAATTAATTATGAGGGGTGGGGTGGGGTGGGGTGGGGGTGGGAGGCAAAAATATCTTAGTTTCTCTCTCTTTTGAAAATTGACGTTGAACTTTTTTAGTGAAAATTTTATCACACATATTAGTCCGATTAAGAGAAACATATATACGGAATAACACAAGATATACGCGTGTTGTACCAAAATTAAAAATTCATTCAAGAATGTTCTAGAATTCTCTTTGTTTTATTTTGTGTGTCATAGTCCTAGTTATTATTAGTTAGTATTTTAGAAATCAAAAGATGCTTTCTTTGATCATGATTATTTTTTGAAAATATTTAAATTATCAATCATGTAGATTTTAAATATAATATAAAAAATTTATTTTAAAAAGTTTGAAGATTATATATTCAAATTCATATAAAAATAAGTTTATTTGACCTCATACTCTGAATTTTAATAAATTGAAATAGAGATTGGAGAGAATATTAATTTTTAGCAAAGTAAAAATTGAATTTTGTTAGTTCAAAATCCACTCTCCAGTAGTTGGCTTGGCTTTTGTTTCACGTTTTAAATTTAAAAATTGAATGTCATACATTTCTTTTGTGGAGGGAAGGTGGTTTGAGATTATTTTTTTAAAAAAAAAATTAGGTTGAGATTCATTTAATATGTTTGAGATTTTAAGATAGGTGGGTGTAGTAAAGAAAAATAAATTATGAATAAATTTTATTAGAACAATTTCATACAATATCTAACCTTTCATAATATCTCCTTTTCACATGAACTATGGGTTCATATATAGAAGAAAATATGTACTTTGTAATGCTCTAGATATATATAGTTGACTGATAAATACTCTTTTATTTTTAATCAGAGATTTTAAATTTATATTTAAGTATGAAGTCGCACTTTTGTAGAGAGTACCGTTCTAAAGTGAGTTTTTCTAATATAAATTTAAATTAATTAAACCTCAAAGCGAGTATCAGATATTAGATCGGACAACAAAAAAGATGTGTGTCACTTTGAGGAAAAAGAAAACAAAAAAAAAAGGGTAATTAAAGAGAGAAGATGCATGGAATATATACATATAACATGAAATTGAAAGTTGAATTTCCTTTTATTCTTTTTCCTAAAATGTAATTCATGATGTCAAAGTTCCAACTTCCAATTTCATGATGCTACAAAAATATCCAAAAGTCTTGAGTGGACATCAAGGAACAATCCAGAAGCTGAATTAATAAAATAATAAATTAAAAAGGAGAAGCATATTGTTTGCTTTTTTTCTTCTTCTTTTTGATGCTCCATTACCAATAAATAAATAAATAAAATAAAAACAAAGACATTATTAATTAATTACTACTAGGTTATATCATGGGCCATTACTTTGAAAATATTATTTTAGACTATCAAAGCATGTTGTTAATTGAATTAGCTAATGAGTTAATTAAGCTTTTTATTATTGGAGACTTGGAGTTGTGTTCATATAATAAGTTGGAATCAATAGAAAAACTATATCAAGTGAATCTACATGGATTTTGGATTTAGAACAATGATTTTGAGTATCAAATAATTAGATTCTAATATTCTACACGTTTCATATTAGTTTTTCACATTATTAAAAATAGTTATTTTTAATTACTACATTTCTTATTTATGAATTCTTTTGAAGTATGTAAAGAAAAAGTAGATAATTAACCTGAGACAGAGATAGTATTTAATAAATTTATCAATATAAATATAGCGTTTTAGCAAAAGTTATTAAATTCGATAAATTTTGAAATGGTGGGTTTTAATTTGACGTAAATAGCCTATCTCGAGGGGGAAAAAGGTATTCCATTTTGGCTTGTGGGGACAATTATAAATATGCCTTTCCCACACAAGGCAAAATGAAAAATATACACGGCTAATTTGGTATGCTAGATAAATAAAGATAGTTTTGAAATAAAAAAATTTCGTACCTACTATTTTATTCCTTCTTTGATATTAATTTGTATCGAGATAAGTCATTCTTGTTAGAGTACTATGGATTATGAGTTCTAAGATTAATTACTTTGGAATAATTAAGGCAATGAAAATAATAACAATATCTTTATAATTAAGGTCCTTAAATTATTTTCTTTATTAAAATAAAGAGGAAGATATTTTAATTTGCAAGCCGAATAACTTCTTGGTTTATACAATAAATCAAATCTTCAATTAGAAATAACATCAGAATTCAGAATAATTAATTCTAATAGTACAACTAATCCTTAAACCAAACAACACCTAAGGAAATATAACTATAGCACGATTTCTTTTACAGCATCATACTTTTAAAAGACTATATTGTCGGTAAAGGTGAATTTTTTAAATTGAAATTTATAATTTTCTATAACAATCTCGAGTTAGAGCCCGTTTGGATTGACTTAAGAAAAGTAACTTTTAAAAAGTACTTTTGAAAGTGCTGAAATTTATTTTTAAAATAAGTAGTTATGTGTTTGGATAAAAGTGTTGCACTTGAAAAAAAAATTGTTGATGTGTTTGGCAAATAAGTGTTAGTAATCACTTTTTTTATTTATTAAAATGTCTGAAATACCCATAAAGTTGTTAACATGATAAAAAGTTGATTAATCTAAGGTTTTTATATTTAACAAAAATTAAAACAAAAACTAATTTATATTTTACATCCATAAGTAATAATATTTCCTGTCATTCACATATTTATTTATCATCACAAATTATTTATAAATAATAATAATATTAATAATAATAACAATATATAATAATAATAAATATTAATAATAATAATAAATAATAACAAGAAAATAATAATAATAATAATAATAAATAAAATAAATAATAATAATAATAATAATAATGATATAAAATAATAATAATAATAATATAATGAAAAATAATAATAACAAATAATAATAATAATAATAATAAATAAAAAAATTAAGGGTAAAAAGGTAATATACTTGATCAACATAAAATGACTTTAAGTTGAAAAAAAAACAGAAAAGGCTCAAAAATACCCCTAAACTATTCGAAATAGCTCATATATACCCTTAAATTTTATTTTGGCTCAAAATTACCCTTCTCGTCATACTATTGGGTCAAAAGTACCCTTCTTATTAACGAAAATTGTTAAATGCCATGTGGATGCCACATTGCATGCTACTAGGATTCCACTGCCACGTAGAATAAATAAAAAGGGTCAAAAATACCCTTAAACTATCTGAAATAGCTCATACCCTTAAACTATATTTCGGCTCAAAACTACCCTTCACGTCAAACTATTGGGTCAAAAATACCCTTCTTATTAACAGAAGATGTTAAATGTCATGTGGATGCCACATTGCATAACAATAAGGTTCCACTGCCACATAGACTAAATTCCTAAATCCTAATTACTCCCCCCCTACCCCCTCATTTCATTATTTCCAGAAACGATATATTCATCCGTTCTCCCTCATTTAGCGGCTAGAGTTTCATACTTTTCTTCGTGGCTGGGTTTCAAAGTGGATATTAATGCTTGTAAGTTAGTATATATTTTTTCTTATTTCATAATGTTTATGATTTCAAAGCATAATAATTAGGATTTCACAACTTTCCCCTATCAGCTAAGGCTTCGTAGCTTTCTTCGGAGCTGAGTTTCAAAGTGGATATTCATGCTTGTAGGTTAGTAAATATTTTTTCTTATTTTATTATGTTTACTATTTCTAAGTATGATAGCTAGAATTTCACAACTTTCCCATCATTTCGCGGCCAAGGTTTCTTAACTTTCTTCGGAGCTAAGTTTCAAAGTTGATTTTAGTGGTTGTAAACACAATAAAATAAGAAAAAAGTTTTACTAACCTACAACCAAGAATATCCACTTTGAAACCCAGCGATGAAGAGAACTGTGAAACCCTAGCCGCGAAATGAGGGAGAAGGGGTGAAATCGTTTCTGGAAAATAATGAAATGAGGGGAACATGCGTAATTAAGATTTAGGGATTTAGTCAATGTGTCAGTGGAACCCTATTGGCGTGCAATGTGGCATCCATGTGGCATTTAACAACTTCCGCTAATAAGAAGGTCACTTTTGACCCAATAGTTTGACGGGAAGGGTAATTTTGAGCCGAAATATAGTTTAAGGGTATATATGAGCTATTTCGGATAGTTTAAGGGTACTTTTGACCCTTTTTCTTTTAGTATATGTGGCAGTGGAAGTCTATTGGCGTGCCATGTGGATTTAACAATTTCCGTTAATTAGAAGGGCATTTTTGACCCAATAGTTTGACGGGAAGGGTAGTTTTGAGCCAAAATATAGTTTAAGGGTATATTTGAGCTATTTCAGATAGTTTAAGGGTATTTTTGACCCTTTTCCAGAAAAAAAAAACTCACCTAGCTTTTAGTTTTTGACTTATAATAGTCTTTTTTTACTTAAAATAAGTCACTTTGATAATTGTCAAACATTCTAATAAGTCAAAAACTGACTTTTAAGTCAATTTGAACAGTTTTTAAACCCATCCAATTAAGCTCTTAGTATACCATCGTAACAATTGAGTTCATAATTAAATATTTATCATAAATATTCAATAAAGAATTTAATACATATACAATATGTGATCTAAACAAAAGTTATTCATTTCGACTTTTTATAAACCCACAAATTGTACACTGCCCTTAATTGTAAGTTATTCTATGTACTAACATTAATTGATTATCTTAAGAAATGAGAAGCAATCTTTATAGTTTTAACTCAAACTTTATACAAAATATATCTAAAATCCAGTAAATAAAAATGGTAGTGATCCATGACATATAAAGTAAAATCATATATGGGTCTTTGCTATAATGTATATTTGTCAAAAAAAGATGGCTTAAGGTCAAAAAAAACAGAGTGTGTATAATGGAGAAAAATTGCTTCAAAGAACTAAAAGAGTGCTTGTGTTCAACAAGATAACATCTACCATTTTCCCATTGACCTTTGACCATTTCTACTTTTAAACCAATACTTGCCCTCCAAGACTCTTCGAGATCTTTGATTGGTGGGATAAAAAATAATAAATAGTAATTTCTATTTCTAGGTAATTCATTAAACATATACTAAGACGATATTGTTGAAAATGTGGATTAAGTGGATAGGAAAGATCTCCAAAGACTCTTATCTCATTCCATTCCACTTGATTGGCGAGTCTATATGCTCTACGACTTTCCATTTTTGAGGCTATGTATGGCAAATTAAAGAGTAAACTCATGATTGATTTGAGATTCGATAAAAGATACTATTGGGGTTATATAACTATCCTTAGCATAGAACACTATTGAAAAATCATTATTTTCTTACTGTGAAAAATGATTCAATGACTATTTTTATAGATAATTTGATTTAATATATGAAAAAAGGAAAAAAAACAAAATAATATTTTCATTAAAAAAATTAGGATTTTTTACTGTTCCCGCAAATTTGCTCCTCACCGTACATGTTCCTACCTTTTGGGCTGTGATCCATCAGTCCAACCTTTTATGCTCAGCCCAAGTAGTTGGCCCAATAAAATTTTGGGTAACTTTCACATATAGCAAACAAAAAAATCATATTTGTATGATATAGCAAAGTTTGTATAATTGCGCTCCATAACAAACATATAAATGTATTATTCGCTATACATATATAATTGTATGATTCACTGGCCTATTTCGCGGCAACTGTATAATTCGCTGGCTATTTCGTTGCAATTGTATAATTCGCTGGCCTATTTCGCTGCAATATCTGTATAAAATTTGCATTTGTATACAATTAAATCGAAGTAAAATGTTTGTGTACTGTATAATTATAAGTGTATAGGAAGAAGATATATGTTTTTGCATGTGTATATACAAATTTCTTTCGCTTTATACAAAACAGAAACACAATTTATACACTTCTGTTGTATAAAGCGAGAGAAAATTGTATTTCGCTACAATTGTATAATTCGCTGGCCTATTTCGCTACAATATCTGTATAAAATTTGCATTTGTATACAATTGAATCAAAGTAAAATATTTGGATATTGTATAATTAAGTGTATAGCACGAAGATATATGTTTTTGCATGTGTATATACAAATTTCTTTCGCTTTATACAAAACAGAAACACAATTTACACACTTCTGTTCTATAAAGCGAGAGAAAATTGTATTTCGCTGCAATTGTATAAGTCGCTGGCCTATTTCGCTACAATATCTGTATAAAATTTGCATTTGTATACAATTGAATCGAAATAAAATGTTTGGATATTGTATAATTAAGTGTATATCACGAAAATATATGTTTTTGCATGTGTATACAATTTTCGCTCGCTTTATACAAAACGATAACGCAATTTATACACTTCTATTCTATAAAGCGAGATAGACAAGCAGAGGGAGAGTGGCGAGCGAGAATGGGAGAGTGGTGAGCGAGAGTTTAGGGAGAGAGGCGACTGACAAATGTTTGCTATGGGGCACAATTAAATCAAACAGTAGCTACTCCATTTATTTTAGATTATTAGTTTGCTATTCTGTACAATTATCCCTAAGATCTATTGCACACTCGTCTGTATCGCTTCTAACGTCCTAATCTTAGGCCTCGTTTGGACATGATTTGAAATCATAATCCAAAATGAGTGAATTGAAAAACCATATTAAATTGAAATTAGAATTTTATTTGGATATGCAGATTGATTTCTTAAATTGTATTTTTATATCATAGACATGAAAACCACACAAATTTTAAAAACTATTAAAATTTTCTCAATTCTTACACAACAAATCATAGTTCATAAATAATATATGAGAGTATGCTCAAACACCACATACCTCCATGTTCCTTTTATAAATAAATATTTGTGATTTTAAACTTTCAAATATACAAAAATTTATAAAAATTCACGTGTCCACAATAGTAGTAACTAATTGTTCTCTTATATAATCCTTTCATATAGTACAAACAATCTCTTAACACGGAGCAATAAGTCCTTCTTTTGCAAAATTTAAAATTATTGTCCTTTTAAAAATAATTTGTTTAAGGATTATCCTTCCCTTCAATCACTCACAAAATTCTTCCTAGTTATAACTTTTTCTCCATTGAGTTAGTATTGACATTCCCAACATACATAGTATGTTTAAATACTATGTCTAATTTTAAACCAAAAACAAGTAACAAGAGAGTGTGATATAGAAGTTATAACAAGATCAATAAATCACATCGTAGCAAAATTATACATTACATAAAACCTTTTCTTGCACTAAAGTGGCTTCAGTAGCCTTAGAGGAGTCCGTTTATTTCCTCCGTTTGAGCTTTCAAAGATATACCGATGACAGCTTTCTTTCTTCTATCTTAAGCGAGGTAATTATGATTGGCACTGAAGAGGAAGGTGTCACTTATGTATTACTATCGGCCATAGGATGATTGTGGATATCATTGATATTCGTATGGAAAAGTTATGCAATAGATTTGTGAAACTAAAACTTCATCTTGAGAACCTTACCAAGAGGTGGTAGTGTTTTAGAAGAAGTATCAGATTTGTATTCAGTGATTTCTCTCGAAATGGACTCCTCTTTTAGTGCTGCCAATGCAGCCTTTTTTCTCTCTTTATGTTCCTTCCACCTCTTTATCTGATTTTCAAGTGCTGATTTACCCTTTTCAGCTGCCTCAGCTCTGCTTATCGCCTGCTCAGCTCTCGTCCTCAGCTCGTTAATTTTCACCGTTGCTGTTTTTAGTTCTTTCTTCAGTAGTTGAGTTTCATTTGGTTCTTCATGTAACTGATCATACTCCTCCTTGGCCTCTCCTTTTTCCTCTTCTGATGCCTTACCAGCTTGTTTTAATGTCCTGTTTTCGTTATTAGCCTCTTCAGCCTCTAAGGCCAGCTGCTGTAGCGCGAGATGTAAAGCTGATTTCTCACTCTTGGCTACTGAATCAGCAACTTCTGCTGCTGCAATTTTCGATTTCCCTTTGTGAAGCTCGGATTTTAGGAATGCTATCTCAACTTGTGCTTCTGATTCCTTTTCTCTGGTCTCAATCATATCCTTTTTAATCTGCTCTAGCTCGATGTTAGTTGTTCCAAAGTCTGCATTGGCACGAGTAGACTCTTCGTTGGCTTTGTTCAGTTCCCCTTTTAATTGTCTGAGTTCTGATTCCAATAGACTGATATAACCGGACTGATCCCAATTCTTTCTCTCTTGTAATTCGAGAGCTTCATTTAACTTTTTCACCTCACTAGTAGTAGCAGCATCTGAAGGGGCTTTCTCAGTAGAAGCGCGAAGTTCTTTCAATTCTTGAAGTTCTGCTTTCATTGAATCAATAAGTGCAAACTTGTCCAATAGCTCATTCTCTAAATCCTGCATCATTTCCAATTGATGCCTCATAAATACAACTTCTTCTTTAGCATTTGCTGCTTCTAATTCCAAAAGCGCAGCGCTTTCTTCTGCCTTAGTAGCTGTCATTCTCAAGTGCACAACAGTCTCATTCAGCTTTGACACCTCTCGCGATAGCTCATGAGTCTTTAACTTTTCAATGCTCAAAGCATTTTCCATACCTTCTACTAGTGACAAGGCTTCAGTCTTGGCATCTGTTGCTGTCACTAGTTCTCTTTGTGTGACCTTTAACTCATTGGTGGCATGTGAGAGTTGTTCTCGTATCATTACAGACTCCAAAAATTGGTCATCGATCTCCTGAATTCTCGACTCAAGCTCATGTACATGAACCCTTAATCCTCTACATTCGATCATGTAAATCTCCTTCTCGAGTTCAGAGCTCATTAGCAGAGTGCATAGTTCATCAACTGTATTTTCGTGATGGTCTAGCTCAATAAGTACTTGCTTGTGTGCAGAATCCTTCGCCGCAAGTTGAATTTTGAGGTTTGCCAAGTATTTCAACACACTTTCTGTATCTTTTTCGTTCTCCATCTCCTGTTAATTCAACGAAAAACAAGAACGAATAATTATCTTCAACTACATCCAATCAGTCATTGTAAATTTGCTATTAAGATTATCAATTTGTTTAAAGAACATAGCATCTCACACATGTCAGTTAAACACATCTAGATTTGGAAAAATTACCTCAAAAGTTCTCATTTTGAGAAATTTTTATAACCAAGCGCAAGCTGACCTGGACACCATGATTATAAGAACGAAAAAAAAGACATGCTTAAATGCAGAAGTTTCAAAAGTTATATAACGACAGGCAAATATTATGACATGTTTAGTTTCATAAGTTCCAAAAATATTTCATTTTTTTTCTTATAATCGATGTCAATTCAAACTATATCACAGCGAAGAGAGTAGCACTTTATATACTTTAATTCTTGTCTTACAACAATAACAGCTACGCTTCTGTCTCAAACATATCTTGACGGAACAACGAATAAACTTGATTAAAAAAAATAATCAACGCAAGCAATCTATATTTTACTAACTATGATTTTGGGAAAAATCATAAATTCGCCCCTAAACTTGTACCGAAAAGTCAGTTATATACTTAAATTATCATGATGACCTATTACACACCTATACTATTTAAAAGTGAATTTATTTACCACTAAAACTGACGTGACAAAATAAAAGTTAGTAAAAATGAGTAAATTGGCTTACATTGATACATGAAGTGGATCTATATTTCTTCTTGTGATCACAGGATTTCTCTCGGAACAATGAAAGTGCAGCTTGGACTGATTCAATCGATTTCGTATCAATCTCTCCCATTAAAAGCCCTTTTTTTTTGGATCTTCAAAAAAAAAAACTTCAATTAAAATTTGATAAAGATGAAGAAGAAACTATGAAGCAATAAGATTGAAAATTTGTTTAGATTTATAAACATGGAAGAATTAGAGAATCGGAAAATCCGATAATCTGTCGCTGCTGCGGAAGGAAGAATACAACAGAGGAGCATTGTTGATAGAGAAAAAACAAACAAAAACAGAACAGCTTTGTTCTATGTTTTGCTATAAATTGTTATTATTCGGCCGTTTTGAACTTTTGTTTGCGCGCACATCTTGTTTGTTTACTTTTATTTTATTTTATTTTTCTCTTTAATACTTCGAAATATTGATAAATTCTTATTTTAATTTTAATAATATCTAACTAAACATATTTAATTTATGTGATTTATTCACTCAATTCAGTGTTGTTGAGTAAGAAAATATGAAATGTTAAAATAATTTATCATATTATTACATTGCTTCAAAAAGTAATTACAACTATTTATAATATGTGGTATTCTATCTGTACATGACATTTATTGTTTGACTTGAGATAAAAGTTGAGACTTATGCTCCAAAACACTTTAAGGAAAAACAGGGATTGAATCAAAACTATCAGTTAATTTCAAATTCAAAAGTGAGATCACTTGGTAAGTTTTCATACCAGGTTCAATTCAATTAAGTCCGCAGAGTTTATTAATTTCTTCATATGTCCTAGATTTCATTTTCTATTTCGCAAAATGTGTTTGCCTCTCTTCGATTTTCTTATCTATTTTTTATAGAAGACTTTTTTTTGTCTAATCAAAATGATTTTATTATTTTGCGCAATTTAATATAGATGGATATATATTCGCTTTATATGTCTCGCTTGAGGTCATTTTGCAGTTCAATTGGAAAATACTTGAACTTGAACGATCTTGTTACTTTTTATCTTTATTTTTGCCCGAAAGCGGAGGAATATCTTATTATGTTTTAAAATTATTTTTTTAGGAATGTCTCATTAGTTTAATTGTTTCTAGTAAAAAAAAAAAATACATATCATTCTTTAAAAAACATACTAAAAAAAATATGTATCAGATATCTCAAATAATATTTGGAGAAAATTTGACAAATAGTGTTTGTCCATACAATTTGTTATTATTTGACAAATATCTTTGGCAAATTTTCTAAGTTTCCAAATACTAGTTTTTCTAGTATTTGGATCAAATCTCATTATTTGAAATCTTTTGAAAATTGGAATTTTATACTAAATTTTTATCTTTTACAAAAGCACTATTTATGGTAGTTGTTTGCATTGTATTGCATAAATTTTTACTGAACGTCAAAGAGTGATGAAATATTCAGTGAATATGAAAGTGATGATGAAAATGATGAACAATCGTTTCAGGGTAAAAAAGTCATGTGTTTTGTCTACTTCACGATATATGGAATGATGCTTGTTGCACACAACCAAACTACCACATTGCTCTATGTCATGGACACTACTTGTTACTTGTTGCAACGAAGATCCAATTGACTTGTAATACAAACTTATGGTTAGTTTTGATAGTTTTTAAAACATTATGGGTGCAAATCATATGTAAAATATATTTCTAAAATACTATGGCCAAAGACATGGTGAACTTCACCCAAATTTTCACCCAAATAATATTTGCCAAAAATATTTGAAAATCTATGGCCAAACGCTAGCTAAGATATTTGGAGCCCCTCTTCCAGTTCTTCTCGTTGGCCTCTTGATTATTGGCACATGGCCTCAATTTTATCGGATAGTCAAAAAAAAATATGGGCAAAGGACAGAAATCACATACTTTTTAAGGCAAAATTGCCATTTGTCCCTTATAAGTTTATAATTACATAAATTTCTCAAACTGATACAATAATATAAGTGATGATACACTTATCTGATGCGCGAGATACATTAATCATCAAGTAAGATACATTATATTTTATACATGATACTCTAATCTGATGTACATTTTATACATGATAAACTAATTTGATGCACGAGATACATTAATCTTATGCGCGAAAATGAGGATTTTCAAAATTTGTAAAACTAATAGGAGATAATTGTAATCAGGGAACTTAAAGGTGAGATTTCTGTTATTTTTCCAAAAATTAATAACTAATCTCTCACAATTCTTCTAACACTTCTCTTTTATCCCCATGAATCCATTAGAGAGGATCGGAAAAAGACAGAAAGTATTAGGAGACACCATATAATTGAGGATTCTAATTGCAAATCTTAATTTGAAATATGGGTGTGTTTGGTATGGAGGAAAATGTTCTTTTTTTTAAAAAAAACAAGTAGATTTATGACTTATTTTCTCATATTTGGTTGGTGAGTAAATTATATTATTAGAAAATGATGAAAAATATTTTTGAGAAATATTGTGTGGGGGGGGGGGGGGTTTGGTAGGGGAGTTCGAGGGTATGGGTGAGGAAATGAAATTTTAAAGTTGAAAATATTTTTTAAAACAAATTTTTTTTTTCTTTTTTTTTATTTGTGTGTGGCGGGGGGGGGGGGTTGTGGGGTGTGGAGGGTCCGGGATTGGGGTGAAAAAATAATTTTTGAAATTGAAAATAATTTTTTAAAAATAAATTTAAATTCTTTTGGAGGGGGTGGAGGGATGATCGCGGTCGGGGGGAGGGCTGAGTGAAAATATAAAATTTTTAAATTGAAAATATTAGAAATTGATGTTTGTTTTTTTTATAAAAATATAATTTGAAGTTGGATGATAGTTTTGGAAATATTTTCCTTAACTTTTGAAGGGAAGTCATTTTTCTTAATTTTGAGGGAAATGAGTTGATTTTGAAAATATTTTCTATAACTTTTGTCCCAACGAAACATGAGAAAATTGAAAAACATTTTCCAGAAAATGTTTTCCTTCATACCAAATACACCCAATGTGTTTATTAAAATATATATATATATATATATATATATATATATATATATATATATATATATATATATATTTTTTTTTTTATTTTTTTTAAAAAAAAAAAAAAAATTGACTCATAACTTTATATTTTACAAAAAAAAAGCAGAGAAACTTATAATCAATGCGAAGAGATATTGTGTACCATATGGAGGGATTTAATAAATAGTTACTATCGACGAATTATCCGAAGAGGATCGTTTACTCAGAGCAAGAGCGCAAAAAAATTAACTATTGTTTACTAGTTGATTGTTTTAAAATTATTAGTATTTTAATATTTGTAATAAAATGTAATTACAAATATTTATAGGGTTGGAAATTGATAATTTTCGCAAACTGTGAAACTTTTATGTGTTACAAGAAAAAAAAACAGTTAAGAAAATCAAAATTACATGTTCGAATAAAAATTCAATTTCAAATCATCGAATTTGAATTTATATCCAAACGACCCTAATGTAACACTTGGATATGTATTTTTGAAAATAAAGAAAAATGTTTGTTATACTACTTAAAAGATGATTTAATATTATAGAATTATTTATAATGTTGTAGATATTTAAAAATTAAACGTTATATTATATATAAGACCATGTGAGCTTATAAACACTGGCACAAAATCGGTGTTGACTACACAGAATCCGGTATCTACAATACATCGGAGAGTGGTGTTTAAAATCATAAACGTCTAGCTTATGTGGATCCATCCACTAGCTAATGTCTATCTAAGACAATCATCATAAGGACACACATGTATTAACAAACAAAACTAAAGCAACCAGGTAAAGATACTCGATCAAATGAAACTTTTATCCAACAAATATTTCAATTGTTCTTTTAATTTTTGGGCTAGTTGTCCCCGTTAGTAGTGCCTTGTCGTATTTAGGTTAAAATGATTTGTATCATTTTAATATGACATAAAATCAATATCGTAATAATAAATTCAAATTTAATGAATGTATTTGAAACTAAATTATTTTGACATTGGGTGGTATATGTTTTTATAAATTTATTTTGTCTTACTGGTTTTATTTTCTTTTTATCATAAAATTCCTTCATTGAATCGAAAGATAAATTGTGTTAAAATATCTGAAAAAACTTTAATTTACAACACCATATGGCACACAACATGACGGTGGAAAAAGAGAGATATCAATTTATAACACCATACGAAATATGACACGGCGAAGGACAGAGGGAGGATCGAGCTTAGAAAGAAAGAAGTTCAAACGGAAAATATATATAAATGGAAAACAATGCCAGGTCGATCAGGGAAATTTTCTACTAGTTATAACATATATAGTGTTATAAAAGAACTTACTAAAATTCTTGTTATAAAAGAACTTACTAAAATTCTAAAAGAAAGAAAATTTTTTAGAAGATATATTCTTTCAAAGTGTGTTTATATGTTTCATATAGTGGCTATTTATAGCCATACATTAATGCATACATGGTCATTAGTGATGTCATATTCCACATCACTAATGCATACATGGTCATTAGTGATGTCATATTCCACATGACACTCCAATTATTTTACAACACTCCCCCTTGGATATCTATGTAAAAGAAAGTACATAGATATACATAATACGCATTATTTGCTGCCTCATTAAAAACCTTTCTAGGAAAACCCAGTGGGATAAAACCTAGACTAAGGAAAAAAGAGTACAGTGCGTATTTTACTCCCCCTGATAAAAACCACGATTTAGATGGTTAAGTTTTCGCATTCCAATTTTGTGAACCATCTTCTCAAGAGTTGAGGCTGGTAAAGATTTGGTAAATAGATCTGCTGGATTATCACTTGAACGAATTTGTCGCACATCAATATCACCATTCTTCTGGAGATCATGTGTGAAGAACAATTTTGGTGAAATGTGTTTCGTTCTATCTCCTTTTATAAAGCCTCCTCTTAATTGAGCTATGCATGCAGCATTGTCTTCAAAGAGTATTGTGGGTATCTTGACGTCACACTTCAAACCACATCTTTCTTTGATAAAATGTATTACTGATCTTAACCATACACATTCTCTACTTGCTTCATGAATGACTATTATCTCAGCATGATTTGAAGAAGTAGCGACAATAGACTGCTTCGTAGATCGCCATGATATAGCAGTACCTCCGTATGTGAACAGATAGCCTGTTTGTGATCGAGCTTTATGTGGGTCAGATAAATAACCTGCATCTGCATGACCAACAAGATCTGCACTATCTTTGTTAGAATTAAACAGACCCATATCACTAGTTCCCCTTAGATATCGCAATATATGTTTAACTCCATTCCAATGTCTTCGTGTAGGGGAAGAACTATATCTTGCTAATAAATTAACAGAAAATGCTATGTCGGGTCTCGTAGCATTAGCAAGATACATAAGTGCCCCAATTGCACTGAGATAAGGTGCTTCTGGACCAAGAGGTTCCTCATTTTCTTCTTGAGGTCGGAATGGATCCTTACTCACTTCAAGTGATCGGACAACCATTGGAGTACTTAATGGATGTGCTTTGTCCATGTAAAATCGTTTCAAGATTTTCTCAGTATAGGCAGATTGATGGATGAAGAGCCCGTCTACTAAATATTCTATTTGTAGTCCAAGACAAATTTTTGTCTTTCCAAGGTCTTTCATCTCAAATTCTTTCTTTAGATATTCAATTGCCTTTTGAACCTCTTCTGGAGTTCCAATGAGATTAATGTCATCAACATAAACAGCAAGAATAACAAAACCCAATGTTGTTTTCTTAATAAATATACAAGGACAAATGGCATCGTTTATATAACCTTGTTTTATCAAGTACTCACTAAGGCGATTATACCACATGCGCCCTGATTGTTTTAAGCCATATAATGACTTTTGTAATCTGATTGAATACATTTCCCGAGATTTATATGCTTCAGGCATTTTAAGTCCTTCCGGAACTTTCATATAAATTTTATTATCTAGTGAACCGTAAAGGTAAGCTGTAACCACATCCATTTGATGAATTTCAAGATTTTCATGTACAGCTAAGCCGATGAGATATCGAAAAGTTATTGCATCCATAACAGGTGAATATGTTTCTTCATAGTCGACACCAGGTCGTTGAGAGAATCCTTGTGCCACAAGGCGTGCCTTGTATCTTACAATCTCATTTCTCTCATTTCTTTTTCGTACAAAGACCCATTTATAGCCAATTGATTTAACATCACTAGGCGTTTGGACTACTGGTCCAAAAACCTCACGCTTAGCAAGTGAATTTAATTCTGATTGAATTGCTTCTTGCCATTTTGGCCAATCACATCTTTGTCGACATTCTTCGACAGATAGAGGTTCAAGATCCTCATTTCCTTTCATAATGTTAAGTGCAACATTATATGCGAAAACATTATCCACTATGATTTTTGATCGATCTAAACTTATCTCATCACCTGTAGAACTTATTGAGAGTTCTTCATTTACTTGAGTCTCGGGTTCACTGATCTCTTCAGGAATATTAGGATCAATCAGATTTTGAATTTCTTCGTGAAATTCTTTTGTAGTGTCATTTTTTGTACTTCTTTTTCTAGGATTCTTATCTTTTGAACCCAATGGTCTACCACGCTTCAGGCGTATTTGTGATTCAGAAGCTATGACACTTGTAGATGGTCCTTTTGGGACGTCGATTCGGATAGGCACATTTACTGCAGGAATATGTGATTTTGTTATCCTTTTTGAATCAGTAAATGCGTCTGGCATTTGATTTGCTATGTTTTGCAAATGGATGATCTTCTGGACCTCTTGTTCACACACAGGGGAGCGTGGATCAAAATGAGATAATGATGAAACTTTCCATACAATTTCACTTTTAAGTTTCTTTTTCTCTCCCCCTAATTGCGGAAAATTTATTTTATCAAATCGACAATCTGCAAATCTTGCAGTAAATAAATCTCCCGTCAATGGCTCAAGGTAGCGAATTATTGAGGGTGAATCAAACCCAACATATATGCCTAACCTTCTTTGAGGGCCCATCTTGGTGCGCTGAGGTGGTGCTACAGGCACATATACAGCACATCCAAAAATTTGAAGATGAGCAATATTTGGTTCATGGCCAAACACTAATTGTGATGGGGAGTATTTATTATAATGAGTCGGTCTGAGACGAACAAGTGATGCTGCATGTAAGATAGCATGACCCCAAACAGTAGTAGGAAACTCACTTTTCATAAGTAGAGGTCTTGCTATCAATTGTAAACGCTTAATAAATGACTCAGCAAGGCCATTTTGAGTATGAACATGAGCTACAGGATGTTCAACTTTTATCCCTACTGATACGCAATAAGCATCAAAAGCTTGGGATGTGAATTCGCCAGCATTATCGAGGCGAATTGTCTTAATGGGATAATCTGGAAATTGCGCTCTTAATCGTATTATTTGTGCCAATAATTTTGCAAACGCCAGGTTGCGAGATGATAAGAGGCACACATGAGACCATCTTGAAGATGCGTCTATTAGGACCATAAAATATCTAAACGACCCACTAGATGGGTGAATAGGTCCACAAATATCCCCATGTATTCGTTCTAAAAATTGAGGGGATTCAATGTTAACCTTCATTGGTGATGGCCTAATAATCAATTTGCCTTGGCAACAAGCAGCACATGAAAACTCATCATTTGTAAGAATCTTCAGGTTCTTTAATGGATGTCCATTTGAGTTTTCAATGATTCGTCTCATCATTATTGATCCAGGATGACCTATTCGGTCATGCCAAAGCACAAAAGTCTTTAAGTCAGTAAACTTCTGGTTTACGATAGAGTGTGCTTCAATCGTACTTATTTTTGCATAATATAGGCCAGAAGATAAAGTTGATAATTTCTCCAACATATATTTCTGGTCTGAGACAATCTTGGTAATACCAAGGTATTCAACATTCATTTCATTTATTGTCTCAACATGATATCCATTTCGGCGAATATCTTTAAAACTTAACAGGTTTCTTGGGGATTTAGAAGAGAACAAAGCATCTTCTATGACGAGTTTTGTCCCCTTAGGCAGAAATATAGTAGCTCTTCCGGAGCCTTCTATTAAGTTTGAACTACCAGAAATTGTAGTAACATTTGCTTTTCTTCTAAGCAAGTAGGAGAAGTATTTCTCATCTTTGAATATGGCGTGCGTTGTTCCACTATCAATTACACAAATATCTTCATGATTGATCATTGAGGTATCCATATATTCTTCAAGATAAAAGATATAAACGAAATAAACATTATATTATTATTACTAAACAAAAACATTACATAACCTTTTAGTTATTTTACAAGTCTAGGAAAACACATTCATACTAGTTCATACAAACGACGAAAATGAAACATATTTACATTATCATAGATCCATCACCTATCAGGTGATCTATCTTTCCTTCGGGATTCTCAAAGAAATCCACTACATCTAGATGCATGGGTTCAACAGTATCTTCCGAGATAAAGTTGGCTTCAGCGTTATTTTTCACCTCCTTCAGGGAAGCTTGATATAGCACAACCAGGTGCCTTGGCGTACGACAGGTACGTGACGGAAATGTCCTTTTCCTCCACATCGATAACATTTGTTGTCTGAATTTTTCTTCTGCACTACATCATGTTTTTCATTCTTCTTTTTACACTGCTGGTGTTGAAGGTTATTATTTAGTGCAAGACGATAACCATGATTGAAATTTCTTCCTCGACCACGACCACGGCCACGACTGGGGCCACGACCTTTTTCACGCCTAGATTGGTGAAAATTTACCGTATTTACTTCAGGAAATGGCATAGAGCCAGTAGGTCGACTTTCATGGTTTTTCATCAGTAAGTCATTATGTTGTTCAGCAACAAGGAGATGTGAAATTAATTCGGAATATTTTTTAAATCCCATTTCTCGGTATTGCTGCTGCAGAAGCATACTTGAGGCAGGAAAAGTGGAAAATGTTTTCTCCAACATATCATGGTCAGTGATATTTTCTCCACATAATTTTAATTGTGAGATAATTTTAAACATGGAAGAATTATACTCACTGATAGATTTAAAATCTTGAAGTCTCAAGTGGATCCAGTCATAACGTGCCTGTGGAAGGACGACCAACTTCAGGTGGTCATATCTATCTTTTAAATTGTTCCACAATACTAGAGGATCCTTAACAGTGAGATATTCCATTTTCAAACCTTCATCAAGGTGATGACGGAGAAATATCATCGCCTTGGCACGGTTTTGATTCGATTCTTGATTATTTTCTTGGATGGTGTCTGCTAGATCCATCGCATTAAGATGAATTTCCGCATCGAGTACCCATGATAGATAGCTTTTTCCCGATATGTCTAGAGCAAGAAATTCAAGTTTAGAGAGATTAGACATTATTAAGAAAAGGAAATTTATACCTCCGAGGCTTTAAAAATCTTTACTTGAACTGGCAGAGACTCGTGCTGATAACGTGTTATAAAAGAACTTACTAAAATTCTTGTTATAAAAGAACTTACTAAAATTCTAAAAGAAAGAAATTTTTTTAGAAGATATATTCTTTCAAAGTGTGTTTATATGTTTCATATAGTGGCTATTTATAGCCATACATTAATGCATACATGGTCATTAGTGATGTCATATTCCACATCACTAATGCATACATGGTCATTAGTGATGTCATATTCCACATGACACTCCAATTATTTTACAACATATAGTTATTTATCACGTTAGATTAGTTTTTTCACAATAAGTGTAATTAAATATAATATGCTAGTATATGTTAACTATAAAAAAGAAAATATTTTAAAAACCCAGTTGAGAATAGGAACTCGGTCCAACCCAATCTTTATGTAATGGGCCGAAATTGAGCCCATTCTGTCCTTCAAAAGTTTTCTTCCCAAACCTTCCCCTGTCGCCGAAAAAGTTCCATTTACCGGATTTTCTTGGCCGAATTGTAAGTTTATCAATGGTTTTTTAATTAGCTGAATGTTTCTGTTCCTGTTGATTTTTTTTGAAATTATTAAGTTGTACTAATTTGTGTTTGATTAGTAATAATAATCTGAAAACGATTTGTAGTGAATCCATTTTTTTTGTCTTTTGAAGTATGAATGATTATATGTAGTTGTTTTAAAAAAATCAGTTAATGATAATCTATTGAGTACGTAGTAATGAAGTAAATTGCGATTCAGAATTCATAAATTAAAAATTCTGTCTGTTTATGTATTTTTATGTATAAATAATGTATGTATTGTTTGATGAATAGGTCCAAACTGAATAAATCCTGAATTATTGCTAGGGCTGAGTATCCACAGTTTCATCTTAATTGAGGGAGAAAGAAGAATTGTTTAGTTACAGAAGCTAAGTTATGGATTGTGCTGCGAGGACTCACTGTGTTGTGTCCACTGCCACAGTGACCAGTGCCCTTTTTCCAAAGAACTCTGCAAATTCCAGAGTTTTTACTGTTAAATGCTCTTCGAAGAACCTCTCGTTGGATGGTGCATCTTCTGGTTGGTCTTTCTTTTTCATCTTTGTTCCCTGAATTCATTTGCATTTTCTTGTTGTTTTCTCAGCTATTAAAGTGCGATGCGTTGTTCTGCGTTTTTTCTCCCTTACTCCTTTGGATTATTGTCCATTATTGGTTATTTCTGCTGATATCTCAACTATGTAAGTGTAGTGTTTGGTTGGACCAGTTCATCCCCTATAATATAATACTCCTAGTAGTTAACATAAAAAAATTCAAATGTTTTTGAAAAGTCAGCATCTTTGGTATAACATCACCTGCAATTAGATTTTTAAAATTAGATTCTTCATCCATATGGGCTTCCTGCAACCAAAGTGACAAAACTATATAATAGAATATAGTGCTATAAGAATAAAACTTAGGAGGTTGACTGGAAGAAATGACTTTCTTTTCCTTTTTGACTTCTTTTGCTTATAGATACCGGTAGTTGTCAGGTCATACACAAATAATATGAGCTCAAGGACCTTTTGTTCTCCTTATTTTGGATTTATTTGAATTAATAGCGTCTATTAGAACTCTAAATGATTATATATTTTCTTGAGCTACAGGTCTGGTTGAAAGACCTTGGAAGGTAGCAGATGCTAGACTTGTTCTTGAAGATGGTTCAATTTGGAAGGCAAAATCATTTGGTGCTCGTGGAACCCAAGTTGGAGAAGTGGTTTTTAATACCTCTTTAACTGGGTATAACACAATTATTTTTGCTTGCTAATTTTATTAATATATATCTTCATAAAGGATAAGTTAAGTACTAAATTATCTTCGCTTTCGGTCTTGTCCAATTTAGGTGGCAGTCAGAGTATTCATAATGAACTAGTATAGGACTATTATAGGCTTGTGAAGAATCATTCCGCACACATTTTGAAATTTGCTTAAGCTGTGATTCCATTAAATCTATTTCTATAAGATCATTGACGATCACTTCAGCTCAATAAATAAATTATTCCGTAAACTGTATTTCTTGCTTGCTGTTGAAGATCATTTCTTTCCCTTCGTTCTGTGTAGCCTCCGTATAGACCAAATTATAGTGGAGCTTTGAGCTGGGATATCTGCGCTCCTCCACTTCTCATGCTCGAACTGTCTCAACCTCACCTCCCTCATCTAACCTTGTTATCGAATATCTGATCTTCCTCCTGTCTCTTTGGAGAAATTCTTTTTGAGGATATATTTGCTAAATTTAGAGGAATCTAAATTTTGAATCTTACACCACAAAGTTGAGTCGTTTTGGAAAATGAAAGAAGTCTCTAAATGCCTGTGAAAAGGGAAATAATGTAGAAAGGACGGAAAGTTGACAACTGTAAATCCCAAGCATATATTATCTCCGCTACCTATAATTTGGATGCTTGATATATCTCACAGAGTTATTCAGAGAATGCAGGAAGAAATGAATTTATTTCCTTTCTGCTTTCATCTCTTTCTACTTGCCACTGTTTTTTTTCCTTTTCAGATTCTTTTGAGTGTCTTTTTTATGAGATATTTCTGTTTCCGATATTACAGGTACCAGGAGATAATTACAGATCCTAGTTATGCGGGCCAGTTTGTCTTAATGACTAACCCTCACATCGGGAATACTGGGATCAATTTTGGTGCGTTTAGTATTTTTGTTTCATGACTAATTGTTATTTTTGTTTGAATAATCTTTGACTGTTTTGAAAATTTATCTGGGCAGACGATGAAGAATCGATGCAGTGCTTTCTTGCAGGATTAGTCATTAGAAGTTTAAGTATCAGGTTTGGTCGCTGTGCCCTGCTTTTCGGATCAGTCTTCAAACAGTATGGTGTTTATAGTTTAACCTAGGGGTGGGAAAATTAACCATGACCCCATTTATTAGCTGAGCTCTTTCAGCCAATCAAAAGTCTGGGCTGATAAAGAAGAAATATAGTTTTATTAGGTAGTAAAAGTTTAAAAAGAGAAAACAAAAGAAATTAAAACTTAGTAAGAATTGAGCGAGTTGGGTCTTGACCGTCTTTCTTTTGGGAAATTCAACAACGCACCCATTTAGTAACTCAACCATTTTGATCCCGCCCAAATTCAGCCTAACCTGCTCATTGACACCCCTGGATTAACCTGTTGTATATTTTTCTCAGCACCTCAAATTGGAGATGCACAGAGACACTTGGTGACTATTTGGCTGAAAGGAACATCATGGGTATATGTAAGTCCTATACGTGTCCTACACAAGGCCACTTGTCATTTCCATTTCAAATTGTGGAATTCAAATTCTCTGATTATATTAACCACTTTACCATGCAACAGATGATGTTGACACCCGAGCAATTACACGAAGATTAAGAGAAGACGGAAGCCTCATAGGTGTCTTGAGCACAGAAAATTCAAAAAGTGACGAAGAACTTCTTGAAATGTCCCGTACATGGGACATTGTGGGTAAGTTACTGGGCGCTTGACCATGAGAACTATTTACTTTTTTCGGAATAATTTTTGCTCTATTTCAAACTCAGTGAGCGTTTATAAAATTTTCGAATCCAAGTTGGAGTTGGATTCCAAATTTTGAGAAGCATTGGAAACCTGTTTTCCAACTCCATCTTCATAAATTTCAAATAATGTGCTATCTTCTTTCCTTTGCAAAAAGTATATAATAAAACAAAACTCCATCTTCATATATTCCAAATGAAGTGAAATATTTGGATTTTTGGGAAAATTTAAGAGTTCTATTATTAATGTATTACGTTGTGTAGGTGTGGATCTAATCAGTGGCGTTTCATGCAAATCTCCTTACCAATGGATTGATAGAACAGGCTCAGATTGGGAATTCAATGATAATGGAAGAAATAAAGGAACTTTCAATGTCAGTATTGTAAGAGTTTTTAGATTCCACAAAGAACATTGTTTCAGTTAGAAAACTAATTACTTTTTGCCCTTTCTGTTGGATGAAGATTGTTGCATATGATTTTGGAATCAAGCATAATATACTTCGGCGCTTAGCATCCTATGGCTGTAAAATCACTGTTGTTCCTTCAACATGGCCAGCATCTGAAACCCTAAAGATGAAACCTGATGGGGTTCTTTTCAGCAATGGGCCAGGAGATCCCTCTGCAGTTCCTTATGCAGTTGAAGCGGTAAAAGAACTTATTGGAAAAGTTCCTGTTTTTGGTATATGTATGGGTCACCAGTTGCTTGGTCAAGCATTGGGGGGTAAGACATTCAAAATGAAATTTGGTCACCACGGAGGAAACCATCCAGTTAGAAACCTTCGAAATGGATGTGTTGAGATCAGTGCCCAGGTATGTGCAATAGAGAACTTTAGCTTGATTGTTGTCATGTTGTTTTCCAAATTTCTGTACAATTACACCTCAGTTCATCAATGCTTACTTCCCTTTAATTATTACGGTAGGTGCATAATAATGAGTCTCGTTTCTGAGTTTAAGGGCCTGTTTGGCCATGATTTGAACTCAAGATTATTTCAAGTTGAAATTTTGTTTTTGGACAGGCAATTTGGATCTCAAAAGTTTTACTTTTTCTCATAAACATGAAAAACCACAATTTGTGAGGACTATCTAAACTTTCCCAATTCTTACAATCTTACCAAATAAGCAAACCATATTTCAGAAACAAGTATCAGAATATCCTAAGAAACCGCATTAGCACATCACATATTTTCATGCTCCTATTATGGATAAATGCTTGTGATTGTATGCGCTACGGTATTTCCTTTTCAAACCTGTTTTGAATTGTTTTACTTGAGCTTGAGTCTCTCTCTGAAACAACCTTTCTGCCTTCACAAGGTAGGTGGGGTTAAGTTTTGCGTACACACCTCCTCCCCAGACCCCAAATTAAAATTCAAGTTGAAGTTGAATTTTGTTCAAATGTCGTACAAACACTGATTTCAAGTGAAAACTCCAAATTGCATGTCCAAGCGTCTACTAAATAGAGCTGTTTGTACTTCAATGATATTTTGAACATTTTATAATCTTCCATATGCAGAATCACAACTACGCTGTTGACCCTGAGTCTCTCCCAGATGGTGTAGAGGTGACTCATGTAAATTTAAATGATGGAAGTTGTGCTGGTCTTGCCTCCTCTAAAATGAAGCTGATGTCACTTCAATACCACCCCGAAGCATCTCCAGGGCCTCATGATTCAGATCCTGGTAAACTTATCCTAACTTGACCCTCCTTGTCCTTGTATACAACAAACCTCGGCCAATTTGTCTTTAGCTGTAAATTTCTACTGCTACTATCTACTATTTGTGTAGACGATAAGTACAATCTTGAGAATAATGATGTCACGTGGCCAATCAATTCTACATAAGAAAATTCTGAAGAATAGCTGTATTTTGATTAATTTGCTTGTATCTGATAGCAGCTGCCTGAATAAAGCCATATTTATGCAAAAAATCTCATCGTATCCTTTCGTTTATGTGGGCAGTATTTGGAGAATTCATACAACTTATGAAGCAAGAAAAAGTGAAGGCATAAGTCCATTTCCCAGAGTCTGAAGATGATAGATATGTTTGAAGGAACCACATTCTGAAAAGGAGAATTTCGATGAGATTTTCCATCTCTGTTGTGTTTCATCTCTTCTTGTCATAAATCAAGCCAGAGCTTTCTGTCATGCTGCACATCTTCTTTGCAATTCTAGTGATGGATATATATATATTTTCTAGTCTAAAAACATACTTGGTTTGTGTAATGGTATTCTATGTCTGTCTGTGGTCTAGTAATTGTAATAATACACTTTGTTTCTGTCTTCAGCAAATATCATGCTGCTTTCTGCTTAAGGTTTTGCTCCTGTGTTTTGAGCAACCACTATGATCTCTCATTTTTCCCTATTAACTCTTCTAACTTTGATAATGTACCATGTAAATTCAAATCTAAACATAAAATTATTTCCTTAAAAAAAAAGTCCAAAATCATTTTTTTTTTAAAAAAAAAAATCCAAGCATATTGATGGGCTAATTGCTAACATGGCCTTGTAAGCAAAGAAATAGAGATGATTTAAAATTATTTGTGTGGGCATCCACCATCACATGAATTTCAAATAGATGCTAAACACTCCACATGATTGCCTAATTGGAATTAAGGCAAAATCACATGATTGCTATTTGCCACCTAAATAAAGATAAAAACACAATTCATGTACCTACCCCATCCCCCAAAAAAATAATTTTAAAATATAGAAACAATGCTGAATTTACCTACTCAAATTCCATATTTTTAATTAACGAAAGAGTAATATTTATTACTTTATCACAAATTTTGATGATAAGAATATAAACCAGTCTTTCAAAGTTGGTCACACAAGCACAAGTAAATTAACTAAGAAGGAAAGTTTCATTAACGTAATTTTCCATTTAACTCAACGAAATTAGTTAACAATAATTGAGAATTACATATTTCTATTTTTCTCAAATGTATCCACGTGCAAACACAAACCTAATTTTCAAACATCATTTTTTCAAATTTTAACTTTTAAATTTCAAAATTATTAATTTTTTTTTTAATGTAGCCTCACATTAGAATCGTTCTTTTTTTCTCATTGTAGCGCCGTTATTTTTGGTAGTAATGAGTGATAAGTGGTGATAAATAATGAGTTGTGTGAACATGACAGCAGTGATATAGAAACAAGCAACCCAAATTCATATCCACAGATATTTATTGCATTTTAATTTATCAGCTCTCAGTGTTTGTTACAGAATTGGAATGGATAAAGCACTTACAACAGTAGTGAGCTTGAAATCAAGTACATTCTGGGTTTCGAAGAAAGCCAAACAAGAGATCTCCAGTATCTCTAATGACTTATCCGTATGCTTTCTTCCTCTTTCTTTTCCTCTTCTCTGCATTTATGGTTCTGTCAATTCTGCAATGCGCGATTCAAAATTTGTGGTGAATGCACTTTTGTGATTTGTATTATCGCATATGTAAAATCTCGTTTACTCAGTCCTTATCCCTTATCTCGTGGAGGTAGAGACGTACCCTCAAGTAACACATATGAAAGCAGATACAATTGGTGCTAAATATTGTGTGTGTACTTGCCTCTGGTTTTTACTGATTTGTTTTAATTTTGATCTAGAGATGAGATCTAGGCGAGAACAATAGCGGATAGTCTCCTCCCTTTGATCTGGCGATTTGTTACTATTGGTGTCTGTTTGACATAAAAGTCTAAGTCTGTTCAAATAGTTAAAATCGAAAACGCTGATCTGTTGACTGAGAGTTTATGGCAATTCAGTTTGTTCTAATTACATATATGTAGATAAAAGTTGTAACTGGTTCATCACGCTGCTTGATTTCACATGTTTCAGAATCTGTCTAACACTGTTGAAGAAAAGGCAAAATGGATATTCAACAAGTTAAAAGGTATGCATATTTACTTCAATCAACTCTGCATTTTCTGGTTGTCTATGATTTAATATGCATAGTTTTTTCTTTGGACTTCGAAAAGTTGCATTCGGAATTCTTTGGGTATCATGGATGGCCAAAACTGATTTCTGAAACAAAATAACTCCGTTTCTCTACTAAGAGTAGGCAACAATGTGTGCGTATATTCTATCCTCTCCAGACCCCACTAATAGAATTACACTGAGCATGTTGTTGTATAATTCATATCCTGATATGCTAGGATAGCATTGGCATTAAAGGATGTGGAATAAGTGTACTAGAATGATTATGGTAGCGCTCCCAACAGTATTCTGTTGTAACTTATAATTGTGTTATCTCAAGGATGCAAAGTTAGTTCATATATACTTCATACACATTTTTAGTTCAATATATCCGCAACCTATAGCACTCTAATCTGATCTGATGCAAATTATCCTGTAATTTGCTAGGCAAACCTACGAAATCTTTGCCAGATCTCTTGCGAGAATACAACCTGCCTTCTGGTCTTTTCCCCCAAAACATAACATGTTATGAATTCGACGAGTCAAATGCAAAGCTCATTGTCTACCTGCCATCAGCCTGTGAGGTCTGCTTCAAGGATTCATCTGTTATGAGGTATGCTACTCGCATTAAAGGAACTCTGTCAAGGGGAAAACTCACTGGAATAGATGGAATGAAGACTAAGGTGTTAGTATGGGTCAAAGTCACGAGTATCAACGTTGAGAGCTACAAGTCTGATAAGTTGTGGTTCAATGCTGGAGTGAAGAAATCAAGGTCGAAAGTAGCATATGAAATACCTCGTGATGCTGTTAAAGTTGAAGAGTTTTGAGGCTTCGAGGAAGAGCAAAAAAAGTAAAAATTTCAAAAGAGAATAATGGTCCTTCATTTATAGAGAAAACAATGTGCATGTTCATATCTATCTATCTGTCTATCTACTAGAGATTTTAGCCTTCTTGTTAATTGCTTGTGCATTGTTATTCTTTGTTTACATCCAACTTATTAGATCATTAGTCTATGGGTATTATTGGACACAATTGTTTTGCCATTGGCATAATTTGATCTTGCCCAAAAGTGAAAATGAGAATTTTAAAATTTGATTAAAGGAGAATTATTGCTCATTGATGTTATCATCTAGCATTCTTGATCAAAGCATTAGATAGATAAGGAGTTGATGGTTGAAATGATTCAACAGAAATCATATTAAAGGTATTTGGGATAGTTGGAAAGAAGCTAATTTTTTCTTTGTTAAAAAGAAAAAGGGTGGACCAGAAATTTATCATAATCAAAATATCTTTATCCTATATCCATTATTTGTGTTTTTGGAAATTTCACCATAATCCGCCATCGCTATAACTTTAGCCACAACATTTTCTGTGTGAGCAGACTGTGGTGAGTTTTGTATAATAGCCAAGGGCGAATCCACAGGTAAGCCAGGGGTTCACCCGAACCCCCTCGGTAAAAAATTACATCATATATATGGAAAAATTTCTGTATTTATGTGAACGTATATATTTTGAACCCCTCAATGACAAGAAAAATGAGATAGCCTAGTGGTAAGTTCTTCTGAAACTATTTTATTGGCTTATTTAGGGAGAAACGGCTTTGAGTCATCTCCACTTGAAAAATTACCAATTTTGAGAAAATAATAAGGTAGTATATTTTCAAAAGATCCATGTATTTCTTTAAATTCAGACAATTTAGTATAATATGATTCTAATATTTTTTTGTTAAAATTTAAAGCTAATTGAAGTTATCTCTAATTTTTATTATTCCATTCAAAAGTACTGGTGTTGTCTTCTTGAACTGCATCAAAAAATTATAAAGAGTTATAGACGTGATAATCACTTCCTTATGTGAAACTTATTTTAAACGTATTGTATCAATTTCAACTTTATATCAAATATGGTTTTGTCGATAGATCCACAATTTCTTATTTACTTTGAACTTTTGAACATATATCATTTTTACCCAATTAATCTTAGATGTTATTAATATCCACCCGAAATTATTAATCTTGACTTCAAATTAATGAATGTAATTCTCACAAGAGATTCATTTAAATTTCTTGAAAATTCATCTCATGAATAATGTAATCAATATTAATCATTAATAAATCTGGAAAACACTATTATAATTTATTGATAAATAATATTTATATAAAATAATATGTATTTGGGGTGAGCACGCGTGGGACGGTGAAAAAGTGGATAAGCATGAAAAATAAAATTCCAAACTTCGAGCGTTATACGACTGCGTCACTTAAACGCATTATCATATCATATATATACACGAAAAGAAATAGGCAAGCAAATCCCTCAGTCCTAGTAGTCCTTCTCCTTCTCCTTCTCCTTCTCCTTAATCCTCTCCACCGGCGAACCGGCGAAGATCAAAACGATGTCGGACGAAGAGCACCACTTCGAATCCAAGGCCGATGCCGGAGCTTCAAAGACGTATCCTCAACAAGCTGGTACTATTCGTAAAGGTGGTCACATCGTCATCAAAAATCGTCCTTGCAAGGTCTCTCTTCTCCCTGTTCTAATCGCTGTTCAGTTGGTTGATTACTGATATTTGTTATTTTTGGTTTTGTTATACTGAGAATTTGTTGATATACTGAGTATTTAGGGTTTCTTTGTGGATGAATATTTGATCGTCGTGATTTTATTTTATTTTTACTTTTATTGATTGTATCTGTTGAAATAACACCTTCCATACACGTTACTCCCGGAGAATTCGTTCATCTGGTAAATACGAGTTGATATAGTGCAAATTTCAGTGGCGTAGCTAGAAATTTTGTTAACAGTGTTTAAACTTTAGTATATGTCTCTGCAAAGTTAATTTTGACCTATATACACTATAATTTTCGATAGTGATCACCCTTGTAGCTTAATACAATATGTATTAACAGAAGCTGATTTGGGACAGCTCTGTGGTTTTAACTGAACTCGTTGATTTTGATACAACCTATATATGAATAGGTTGTTTAAATAATAACATAACACTCACTCTGATCTCGTTGAGTCTAGATTCTAGGTTCATCCCTGTGCACACAATCGCACATGGAAATATGTATATATTTGACTCTAATATGTCCTATTATCCCTGAGTTTGACTAGATATATATTCCCTGTGACAGCAAAAGTTCCAGTGATATAAGTTTGGAGATCCAATGATCTATAGTCTAAAGCTTTGCGGTCAAGGCTTGAATCTTGATAGGCCTCCTTTTCATTTCCCCGTTAGTTAGTTATGTTCTATGTTCCCTGATTGGTTCATAGTTACAAGTACTGACTACTGATAGGTCTGGTTTGTTGTTGTAGGTGGTTGAAGTTTCAACTTCCAAGACAGGCAAGCATGGTCATGCTAAATGTCACTTTGTGGCAATTGACATTTTCACTGGAAAGAAGCTTGAGGATATTGTTCCCTCTTCTCACAATTGTGATGTAAGTAACTGGCTCTGGATATATCATTTCCCTTGCTGCTTTGCTATACTCATTTTACTAAATTATTGCTAACTAATATGTTTTTGTTTTCTGTACAGGTTCCTCATGTGAATAGGACTGATTATCAGCTTATTGATATCTCTGAGGATGGCTTTGTATGTATTTTGCTATCACTTTTTCTCCATTTGTCATTTCGATTTTGTATCTCCTTGTTGTTGGCTATCCTAGCTCACTTATAATGTTGTTTCAGGTGAGTCTGTTGACTGAAAATGGTAACACCAAGGATGACTTGAGGCTCCCAACTGACGACACTCTTCTGGCTCAGGTAAGCAGCATCAGTACAGTATCTGTTTGGGACATCAATGTTACTTTGCTACCTATTTAATGTTCGGGAATACAAAAATTTTGATGTGAGTAATACTTGAACACAAGCCATCATATTAATGAAAGAAGTAACATTTACTGATTAGAGCCATTTGAACTTTACTATAGATTTAGATTCCGCAAGGCATTAGTTTTTCATTGCATGATCCGAAAGCATCAAATTCCGTCAATGCAAGATTAATACCATAAATTTGTGTATTTCTCGGTTACTCTTAAAACTGTTTTTCTAAATGATGAGCACAGGTCAAAGATGGTTTTGCTGAGGGGAAAGACCTGGTTCTATCAGTGATGGCTGCCATGGGAGAGGAGCAGATTTGTGGTATCAAGGACATTGGCCCCAAGTAGCTGCACAGATGGCATTGGTGTATGTTTACAGAGTTCCTAAAAAAGATGTATTATGTAGAAGAACCAAAACTTATTTACTTTCTCTTGCAGTTGCAGTTGTTCTAGACAACTGCCATTCAACTAGTATTATATGTGTTGTGATTGGATTCTTGCACTCACTACGGTATTTACTTTACTCTGATATTGCTACCTCTCTAGTATAGTCTCTGGACGTAAAAGCTTGCTTCTGTATCTTAAAGCTTTTTCGTCATAAATTGTTTGAAATGCTTCATTGAGAGTTCAAATTTGCCGTTCATTTGGTGTGGACAGTATCGTACTCTAGTCTGAGTGCTGGGCAGATACTGAGTACGATTTGGACCATAGAACATATAGAACTGTTGTAGTATTGGGCCAGGCAGAAAAAGTGCTTGATGTAGAGTTTGTGAACAGTTGAAAGCAAAAAAGGTGCTTGGTGTAGAAAGTTTTATATGGGTGAGATTCAAAAGAACAGAATATAGGTCAGTGAGTTTGAACTTTACTAACTATTTGCTCATGGGCAAAATTTCAAGTTCAATAAGTTGATTTTCAGCTTGAAGGTTTGCCAATGGAGCAAGCGGATCAAAAGTTTTAATTCCGCATATTTTCAAGGTTAATAACGTTAATAAAAAATAAAAATAAAAAAGATAATAAATATTACCAAATCGGATAGTGTTTTGATTTAGACTATCGAGTACTATATTAGTATTTGATGTTTAATTGTTAGTTGAACTCTAAATTAGTGACTAGGAATACGACAAGGAATATGAATTATCACTGTGTTGGGGTCCAATGCCGTTGTAGCACTGTTGTTGAAATATTGGACAAAAACAAGCCAAAAGACTGGGCTGCACAGCGCATGTTCCCATATGCTCAAGATTTCCTTGTACCAGAAAAGTGTAGACAATATTTAGGCTGATATATTGAAGTATATTAAAAATTATTTCCCAAACTCAAATTTTTTATTTCAATATAGCTTTATTTATGATTTATTTCCTTTTGCTTGAATACATTATATCAAGTGCAAAGTTGTGGGACAACATGTCGAAGAATTAAAGAAGTTCCACATAGATATTAGTTAATGAGACAAGTTTTTTTATATAGTCTTTGGACAATCTTACGTTCATGAGTTGAGGTTTATTTCTTAACATGATATCAAAGCAGAACTCGTCTCACATGATGTTGATCCCAATTTCCGAATTAAATTGCCCATGTTGTGGTTAATGAGATGAAGACTAGGTTCAACCTCTATTTCTTTACAAATCACTCCACTAATCCTAAAACCACTTACCAGATAGTGTATCAAAATTATAAGTGAGTTTAGTTGACTTTAACAATGTAATGCAAAAACATTTGTTTGCTGTTAAGCATTATGCATTAACAAAATCATATAAAAAGAAATGAAGTAATTGCTTCAACAAAATCTATCATAAAAATTGTCTGTGAAGCAAGAGCAATGAATGCTCATAAGAAAAATAGGTTCAAAATTGGCCACGTATATGTCTATGTCTAGCTGGCTTAAGAATGGATGTAAAATTTCTTAGTTAAACAACAAAAAAAATCATACTAACCTCATTTAGCTACAAAGTAACAACGAATTATAAGAAAATTCAATTAGCTAGGATGTTCTAGCGATAAATAGGATTTCCGATAAATTTCGTAACTATTTTCATGTGATTTAAACACTTGTCCAAATATTGTCGATAAATGAAATTCTTGTATTGTATAAATACAAACAGTGAGTTGGTTGCCTACTTCATTAGAAAATATATAACTTTCCACAATAACTACTCCTTCTGGTCCCAAACATTAGTGTTTTGGTAAGTTCAATTTATTTCAAAATAATTTGATGTCTTAGAAAGAAAAAAAAACTACTATTTTTTATTAGTAATATTATTATTTCTAGCTTTGCACAATTTGCAAAAGGAGAAAAGAGAGAGTGAGTAGAATTTGTGATGGGGAAACAGAATGATTAATATTATGCTAACTTGAAACAAAATGTAGAATGATTAACATATAGAAATAATTGCACACATTTTTGGTTGATTTGATTATAAAACCACCCTCACTTTTTCTTTTTTTTTTTCGTTTCGCACCCCATCTTAATTTACATTGACCCATGTAAAGATCCAGAAGCATTTTTATTTACGATATTTATTATTTTCAAGACTTGAATTTATAAGAGAAAAGTACGAAACTCTGTTCAATTTTAATTTTCATTCCACAAGAAGATTGGTTAATATAACCTTCTTTTTTTTTTTTTTTTCATGTTTTGTTTCTCCCTTGGAAAAAATTTAAAAATATATATATATTTTTTTTTGGGTGGCATATTATATTGAGGAAATATATAATAGAACTACAAGGCTATTTATTATTTTGGTAGAGAAAATGATTTGTATTTGTATGAGTAGTTGTGAATATTATTGTATAAATAGACATATAGGGTGTGTTTGGTATGGAGGAAAATGTTTTCCTGAAAAACAATTAGTCTGTAGACTTATTTCTCATGTTTGATTGGTGAGTAGAAAATATTTTTCCGGAAATGATTTTGTGTTTGATTTATGAATGAAAAATAGTTTTTTAAGAGACATCTTTTATTTTTACTAGAGTAAAAAATAATCTATGAAATAAAAAATATTTTTAAAAACAATTTTTTTTATGGTGATGGTGGGGGTGGGGTGGAGGTAGTGGGTGAGGGCAGGGGAGGGGATAGGAGTGAAAAAATAAAAATTTAAAGTTGATAATATTTTTTAAAAAGAAAATTAATTTTTTGGAGGATTGGGGGTCGGTGGGGGGTCGGTAGGGGGGCTCACCGGGGGATGGGGGTAGGAGTTTAAAAATAAAAATTTGAAGTTGAAAAATATTTTTAAAAAGAAAAATTAATTTTTTGGGGAGATGGGGTTGTGTGTGTGTGGTGGTGGGGTGGGTGGGTAGGATCAGGTGAAAAAATAATTTTTGAAATAGAATTTATTTTTTAAAAATTGATGTTTTTCCAAAAAAAAATTAATTTGAAATTGGAGGAGAGTTTTGGAAAATGTTTTCCTTAAACTTTTAAGGAAAATCATTTTCCTTAATTTTTTAAAGGAAATCATTTTCCTTAATTTTGAGAAAAAATGAGTTGATTTGAAAAATATTTTCCAAAATTTTTATTCCAACCAAACATGAAAAAATTAGAAATATTTTTCTTTGCACCAAACACACTCATAGAATATAATTTAATGGATTTTTCTAAGAGCAACATGCAGACCTTGTTGTTCCTGAAATACTACGACACGTACAACTTATGTGCCAATTAATTTTGGTCATGTTCATTTATGCAAAGTTAGGTTTTTCTATTAATTTAGAAATAGAAATTTATTTTGGAGGGAAATTTATGGTATATATTGTCCAAAATTTTCTAATATTATTTTTTTTATTTAAAATTTGATGCTTTTCATTTTTTTAAGAATAAAAATGGTCCATTTCTGACTTTATGATCCCAGTAATTCATTACATCATCTCCCAAGAGAAATTATTCGCCCAAATGTTTATACAAGTCAATAAAAATTTGTTAGGCAGATTTATCAGGATGTTACGTGACATTGCTTTATCAAAAAATATTTATATATAATTGCAAAGTAAAACAGAAAAAAGAACTATTTAAGTACTCATTTCTTAAAATTAGTGTTATTTTAATTTTAAAAAATTGAAGTAAGTGTCATTTTAAAAATTGAAGCCAAAGGTTGTTTTAGCTAGAGGCATTAAAAATGAACCCAAACATATGTAACTCGTCTAATCCGTCCAGAATTTTAAGGGTTGACTCAAGATAATATGCATTGGGTTCAATCTCAACTCATTCAAGTTTAACCCATTTGAAATGACTTCTCAATTGAGTCAATTTCAATCAGTTTTAAAATTTTTTATTAAGATATGTTCCTATATTGAAGGTATGAATTATTATCTATTTAACATCTTTTAAGATTTATCTATCCATTTGTTACTTTTTTAACAAAAATTTTTTGAGCGGAAATTCATATTGTGATTATAAAAGTTAAATATCAATATGTTAAATTATTGAGATTAATCGGGTCAAATTGGGCGGGTCAGACCCAACCCGCTTTTTAGAGCCCATTTGAGCCCAAACTAAACTTGGGTGGGTCAAGACCCAACTCGATTTCTATTCAACCCATTATAATATTTCCAATTTCAACCCAATCCGCCCATTTTACACCCCTAGTTTTCACTATACACTAAGACTAATGTTCAATTTGAAGAGACATTTAACCAAAATATGGGCAATTTAAATTTTTTTTCAGGCTAATAATAGTTATACACTATTGAGTTGACACACAATTTAAGAAATAATAAATAATAGGTATAATATTCCTATAGTTCCCTTTGAATACATTAAATTATATTGTTTTAGAAAATGTATATTAATTAATATTTAATAGCAAGGACAAAATAGGTATAAGAGGGTAATTATTTTTTTATTTTTCAAACTGTACAAATATTGTTGGACAACTATTTTTAGTATAGTGAAATAAAGATGGATGAAATAAATATTACATATTATATTTATTAATTTTTAAATAAATATATTTTTTATTATGTTAATTTTTAAATAAATATATTTTTTATTAAAATAACACGTATTTTAAAACGGAGTAATAGGTTTCAGCAAAATATGCCAAAAGAAAATCTAAAGAGGAAAAACTTTGAGAGTAACAATTGATTGATAATAATTGTTCACAAGACTACAAAGTGATGCAATGATTCATAAGTATGTTTAAAGTTATTTTAATCACACTATATTCCTAATTAGGTATCAAGTCAAATCCCACTTGTTCCAATCGAGTAAATTGTCAAATTACTCCCAAATTTTATGTGATATGTTTTCCACTTTATTCAATCTCTAGTCTTAGTTTGTCTCAATCTATCACATGTTATTTTTTAGCAAGAGGCCCTCTCTATAATATACGTGAGATAGAATTAAAAAAATTTAATTTATAAGCTCTGATAATATAAAAATTTATGGTACTTTTAGTAATACGTAGCAAGTTATTTTCTGCAATTTTATTAATCAAAGTACGATAATTAAATAGTTATATATTGTAGGTCATCAAAGGGAGTAAAAAAGTTACCACTATTAGTCCACAAAAGTTAAATTCAAAGTAAATTAAAATAGTAGTCAAATGAGAATGTAATTAATCGTGACAGTACTTAACTTTTGTCCTAATTAGTCTCAATATAATTAACAGACCTTTCAAGGTCATAATATTACTATCTCCGTCCATTTTTAATTATCATAATTATTTTTTCTAGAATTAAATGATAAGTGTTTTGATTAATATTTTATGATAAATTTTTTTATCGTAATAATATGTAAAAAATTACAACTTATAATACTCTAATATAGTTTTTGAATATCCAGAAATATTTTGTTTGAAAGATCGAATTATTATAATCTAATTTAACTTTTAAAATTAATTAAATTGATTTGGAAAAAACGAAACATAATAATAATTAAAAGTGAACGGATGGAGTAATTATTTCTCCCTAAATTCTGTGCATTTGTCATACTTCATTCACTTCTGTATTTATGTGTTCAAAATTGTGTCGAAATAAATGTTTTTCCTTTTTTTATTTTTATTTGAATTGAGCATATATCAAAAATATTATTTTTCCTTCACACAAGAGTAGGCTAAGACTGTAAAACTTGTATATACTTTCTTCGCACAATAATAGTTGTCGTTGTCTATTATTAACTTGGCATACCTTTTAAGAACTAATAAGAGTAATATTACTATTTTATCCTTTGACTTTCTTAAATGTAAATATGTAATGCTTTGATAAAATGTGTTAGATGATAAATAGTATTTAACAGTAAGGATATAATAGATACAAAAGATAAATCATCTCTTAATTGTTTAAATTGAACAAAATTTTATCAAACATCTATTTTTAATATAATAGATAATTATTATTAGACCGTGAGAGCATTATTCTTTTCAGATGTAACTTAATAAATTAAGCTAAATTTTTTGTTTTTGTTGTAGTGGTAACTTCAGTGCATTTGGCATAATTATTAAAGTTCAATAGGCCATTTGCATTTAATAATTATGTATAAATATATATATATCATAGTGTACAAATTTCAACCAACTCCTATAATATATAGGGGACTGGCCAATTTTAATTTCTTTTTCCCCTCCATTAAAGATTTCGTGCTACATGATTAATTAATTAATTAATTACCAGCAATTCCCGCCACATAAAATTATTAAGGATTTATGGACTTATGGCTTATACACCTACTCATTATATTATAATCAATTTCTTTTAATATGACACTTGAAAATTTAATTATGGACACTTAGCTTGTTGTACTATTGAAATAAATTTTGAAGCACTAGAGCCATTAATAAAGTTATATATTTATTTGACATATAGGTTATTGATTCGTATCATGAAATCAGTTATTGATATTCATATTAGAATAAGTCGTCAATATCACACGCTCTTAAATGCAATGTCCTTTTCACAAATTACATGCAAATGGGGATAATTCGTGCATCAAATTACTCCTTTTTTCTCTTATAAAATAGTAGGTGTTTTGGTTGATTGCCCTTAGCCTAGGGTACTTGGATAGGAGAGAATTGAGGTTAATCAAAGTGAAAAAGAAGTTCTACAAAAATAAAGGTTAGGCATTAATGTCGCGAAAATGTGAATACAGTAAAATCTCACTAAATTAATATAGATGGAGCGTAAAATATAATTATTTAATAGAGATACTATTTTATTAATAAATTAATATTTATTATCAAAAGAGTGTTTTGAAATTCATGTTTAGGGCTTTAGAATTTAGAAGAAATTGTAGATGTCATTTGAAAAGACAATCTTTATGATGAAGAAGTTGAAGATACTACAATACCGTTGGAACCAGTTACACGTTAGAAAACACTTATCACATCTCAAACTCTTTGTAATTTTTTGGTGCATTTTGAAAAGACAATACTAGAATTTTAGGATGCGATAAGAAAAGTTAGAGATGAGTTTCAACATCTTCTGAAATATATTATCTTATTGAAATAAGTGATTTTTTCCATTGGTCCAAGTTGAGATCGGAAAAAAATAATATCTGAGAGAAACTATTAATTTATCGAGTATTAATTTAGTGAGATTCCACTATATCTAGGTGGATGCAGTGCAATCATAAATATGATACTCCATTAGATAAGATAAAGAAACGAGCATCATTCGTAGTTAGATACTTCCTACTTTTTGAATATGAAGAATTTGATCGTAGAAAAGATGAAAATAATAAAGGTATTCTCTTTTTTCGATTAAATTAAAAGGGTGCAAGTACATCATACAGGTGATAAATTGAGAGAAGCTAGTTTCACATGACTGGGTCATATGTATAGGCCTTCAAATACACACGTTCTTACTTCTTATATGTGAAAACATGAATATTATTAGCTTTATCAATTGTTGAATACTTGGTCATTGGTTTCTTTAATGTTGATTCATAATATGGTTGTTTTTCCAAAATTATATTCTTTTAAAAACTTTTATGTAATACGAGTTGTCTTTACAAATTAGGTTTTATGAAGATACATATGTTAAAGTTCGTGTTGTGAAATTACGTGTATATGAACTATAAATTATGAGCTCATATAGACATATAATAGAATCAGTTAGTGATATTCGCAGAGTTGGTTATATTTATCACACACTCTTAAATGGATGTAACCTTCCTCAGATCATGTGTAAATACAAAATAATTTATGTATCGAACTATTCTTTATGCTTATAATACTATGTGGTTTGGTTGATTGCCCTCAGTTAAGCCTAGTGTCACGGACTTAGAATATTTGCTAAAGTTCCGTGTGGCCCTTGACAACTTACTCACTAATCTTTCAAGGTCTTGCAAGCTCAAGGAAGCCTTTAAGACTTAGATCGCTAAGAGAATGCTTTGAGAAAGAACTTAGAAAGAACAAAAGAGAGCTTTGGAAGAAGGCTTTTGTATTATGCTTGGAAGATTGCTTACAACTTGCTTGGTGCCTTTGCAAATGAGAGGCACCTCTATTTATACTACTTCCTAGGGACTAAAGTGCAATTAATATTTACTTTACAAGTCCCTAAAATATTTACACCTTGGTCCCTTTTCTAGAGAATTCTACACTACTTTGGGACCTTCTCTAGCCTTCTAAAATGTTCTAGAGTTCTCCGCATAACTCTAGACCAATCTGCCCCTTTTCCGGACGCGGAAGTAGGCTGAAATTGTGGCGGGACGTCACACGCTCCCCCACCTGATGATGCGACGACCGCGGCGCATTGCTGTAAGAACTCCTGGACTTTGTCCTTGAATTGCCACAGGTCTTCGTATTTCTCCCATGTGGCCTCTTCCGGAGTTTGTCCCTTCCAATGCACAAGGAACATGGCGCTGGCTTGCTGACCTCGCTTTCGTCTGGCTTGATAATCCATGATAGCTTCGATCTCTCGATCGTGCGAGGCAGTGACAGTAATGGGAGCCCGTTGTGATAGGTTCCGGTTAGGATCCTCCTTGTCCTCATGGTACGGCTTGAGGACGCTCGCATGAAATACCGGGTGGATCTTGAAGTGTGGAGGTAACTCCAACTTGTATGAGATTTTGCCCACCTTAGCAATAATCTTGAACGGACCCTCATATTTACGCACTAAGTTTTGATGAACGCTTCTTAGTGCCTTGAACTGTCTTGGATTGAATTTTACCAAGACCATGTCGCCTTCTTTATAGTCCGTGGGACGACGCTTGCGGTCGGCGAACTTCTTCATCTTCTTGTCTGCCTTGTCTAAGTAGGACTTGGCAGTGTCAAGTTGTTTCTCCCATCTCTTGGCAAGATGGTAGGCACCCAAACTCTTTCCCTCAAAAGCAGTTGGCAACGAATGCGGAGTTTGGGGTTGTTGGCCTGTTGCCAACTCAAATGGCGTGCGCCCGGTGGACTCACTCCTCTGCAAATTATAAGAAAATTGTGCAATGTCTAGGAGTCGGGCCCAATCCTTCTGATGCGCACTGACATAGTGCCTTAGATAGCACTCCAGTAGGGCGTTGACGCGTTCGGTCTGGCCATCGGTCTGCGGGTGGAAACTTGTGGAGAAGTGAAGCTTCGTGCCAAGTATCTCAAACAACTCTCTCCAAAAGTTTCCAGTAAAGCGGGGGTCTCGGTCGCTTATGATATGTCTTGGCAGCCCCCAATATTTCACCACGTTCTTGAAGAACAATCGAGCGGCATCCTTAGCGGTGCAACCGGCTGTGGCGGGCATGAAGGTAGCATACTTTGAAAACCTGTCCACCACGACCATAATAGTACCAAACCCGTCGGACTTCGGCAAGGAGGTGATGAAGTCCATGGTCACGCTCTCCCATGGGCGTTCTGCTACGGGTAATGGCTCCAGTAATCCTCCCGGTTGCCTTTGCTCCCCCTTGTATTGTTGGCACACAAGACAAGTCTGGACATAGCACTCGATGTCGTCCCGCATGTGTGGCCAGAAGTAGATAGCCTCGATCAGGGCCCTCGTAAGCCGCTGTCCCGGATGCCCAGCCCACTGTGTGTCGTGGCTTTCCTTTATGATGCGCCGCCTAATAGACCCGAACTTGGGTACATAAACCCTCCGACCGGTAGTGAGCAAGAAGCCATTTTCCACCCAAAAGCGTCTGGTTTTGCCTTGGGCAGCCAACTCCATCAGCTTCTTGGCTTCTGCATCGTGTTGCATGCCATCCTTGATTGCATCTTGAATGTCACAGTGAGCTGTTGTGATGGCAGCAAGCTCGGCCTTCCTACTAAGTGCGTCGGCCACGACATTGCCCCTTCCTGGCTTGTACTCCAAGACGTAGTCAAATTCTGCCAAGAAGTCTTGCCATCTAGCTTGCTTCGGGGTGATCTTCTTTTGTGACTGGAAGTAGCTAGTGGCCACGTTATCGGTCTTGACCACGAACTTGGAGCCTAGTAAGTAATGTCTCCACGTGCGTAGGCAATGTACAATGGCCGTCATCTCCTTCTCTTGCACTGCGTACCGTCGTTCGGCCTCGTTCAGTTTGCGTCTCTCGAATGCTATTGGGTGTCTATCTTGCATTAAGACTCCCCTAATGGCAAAGTCTGAAGCATCCGTGTGTACTTCGAAGGTCTTTGAAAAGTCGGGCAGTATCAAGACCGGTTCTTCTGTTACTGCGGCCTTGAGACCTTCGAACGCTCTTTGGCACTCCTCGCTCCAAACCCACGGCTTATTCTTCTTTAACAACTCGGTCAGTGGAGCGGCTTTAGCGGAGTAACCACTGATGAACCTGCGATAGTAGTTCGCAAGCCCAAGGAACGATCGCAGCTCGGTCACCTTTGTGGGCGCCTCCCACTCTTGGATCGCCCTAATCTTTGCCTCGTCCATCCGGAGTTCGCCCTGGCTGATAATATGGCCTAAGAAGTGTACCTCGGGCTGGGCGAACTCGCACTTCTCCCGCTTGACGTAGAGCTGGTTCTCTCGCAAGATTTGAAAGACTTTCCTCAGATGCTCTACGTGTTCTTCCAAGGTGTTGCTATAGATGACTATGTCATCCAAGTACACCACCACGAACTGGTCCAAGTACGGATGAAGGATTTCGTTCATCAGCGTGCAAAAGGTGGCGGGTGCGTTGGTTAGGCCGAAAGGCATCACCAACCACTCGTATGCTCCGTATCTAGTCACGCACGCTGTCTTTGGCTCATCCCCTTCTACAATGCGCACTTGGTAGTATCCTTTCTGGAGATCTATTTTGGTGAAGTACTTGGCCTGCCCAAGTCTATCAAACAAATCTGCAATCAGCGGGATAGGATATTTGTTCTTGATTGTGACCTTATTGAGCGCGCGATAGTCGATGCATAAACGCAACGACCCGTCTTTCTTCTTCTGGAACAGCACTGGCGCGCCATAAGGTGCTTTGGACGGACGAATGTGACCGGCCTCGAGGAGCTCCTTCAATTGCTTCCTTAGCTCCTCTAACTCAGGTGGAGCTATGCGGTAAGGTGCATGTGCAGGTGGCTTGGCTCCAAATTCCAACTCGATCTTATGATCTACCTCGCGCCTCGGAGGTAGAGTCTTCGGCAGCTCATCCGGTATCACGTCCTTGTTCTCTTCAAGGACTTTCTCTATGAGTGGTGGCAAGGACTCCATAGTACCATTGTCTTCTCCCGAACTTGCAATGGTAGCTAAGAACGTCGGCTCTCCTTTCTTTAGGCCTTTCACAATCTGCATGGCCGATAGGTGGGCGTGTCCTTCTTTCTTGGGCACCTTGACTAGAGGTACCATGCATGACCCTTCCCGCTCCATGACCATGAGTCGTTGGAGGTAGGGATCGATCATCGTGTGGCAGCGCTGGAAGAACTCTTGCCCAAGAATGATGTCGAAAATGTCTAGAGGAGCGACGGTAAAGTTTGTCTTTCCTTGCCACTTCCCCAATGTGATGCTTACTCCTTGGACGACTCCGCACACTGGAGTCGGTGGGGCGTTAACAGTCTTGAGGCGGGTGTTGCTTGGCACAAATCTTAGCCCTAACCTCTCCGCTGCCGTCTTGGTCATGATGTTGGCTTCCGCCCCGGAGTCTACCATGGCACGAGCTGGTCTTCCATTTATGGAGATGTCTACATACTGCGTGCTGAAGTCTCCCGGCTTCTCGGTCTGCTGGGCTATTGCACCGCACAATCCAACCATGCCCAATTGCGTCGTGCCTGCGTCGTGCCCTTGATCTTGTGCATCTTTCTTCTTTCGTTCGTTTAGGATGGCACCGAGATTCTTCATTTCGGGGCACCTGGCATAGCCGTGCGGTCCACCGCATATGTAGCACCCATCTCCTTTGTTGGTCTGCGCCCGCTTCTCCGTATAATTCTGGCGCAGGAATCGATTGTTGTCTGGCTTGTGGGGGTCGTATTGCTTGGGGTGTGCCTGCTGCTCCTTGCCTCGGCCACGGTCTCCCCCACCTTTGGCATGACTACTCCTTGAATCCTTGCCCTTCGCCTTGTCATGCCGTTCATGTTTGAAGTCCGTTAAGGACTCGGCTTGCGTGATGGCTTCGTCTATGGTCCTGACTTATCGCCGTTCCAACTCCGTCTTGGCCCAATTCTGCAATCCGTCCATGAAGTGGAACAGCATGTCCTCGTCCGTGAGGTTGGGAATTTGAAGCGTTAGAGTTGTAAACTCCTTCACATATGCCCGAATGCTTCCTGTTTGCTTCAATTCCCGAAATTTGCGCTTGACCTCGTACACGACATTATTTGGGAAGAAGGCTTTCTTGAATTCTTCGCGGAATTGCTTCCACGTGTTGATGGTGCACGTCCCCTTCCCGATTTCGGCCTCTTTGCGCCTCCACCATAGCATCGCCATCTTAGACAAGTACAACACAGCAGTGTTGATCTTGTTCTCGTCACTTCTCACACGACTACACTTGAAGTAATTCTCCAAGTGCCATAGAAAGTTTTCCACCTCTTGAGCGTCACGGACGCCTTTGAATATAGGTGGCTTGGGAGCCTCGACCCTGGCCTCCTTATCACGGTCGGGTGATGCAGATTCTCCAACCTCTACGCCTTTCCTGAGTGCTTTTACTTCGGCCTTCAGAGTCTCAATTGTGCTAAGCGCTTCCGTAAGCTGACGCTCTAAGGAAGTGACTGTCTCCTTCGTGTTAAGCACATCCATAAGCCGACACTCCAGGGAAGTACTTTTATGTGATTAATAATAAATTAGACAACAAATACTTTTCTAATGGGAAAAGTTTCTGCATGTGACAGAGCAGCATGATAATTTGGAAGTCAATGCTCACTACTTTAAGATTTTGGTCGTCGCATATAATTAAAGTTCACATTAATAAAACAAGTGTAGTTACTATAAGACAAATAGAAATTGAGAGAGGGGTAAACACTTGCCAAAAAGAATTAAATTAAAAATAAAAAAAGCTTGTGCCACTCCACTGTATATATATATATTTTTTTCACATGGATGGTATCATTGTAATCATTATAATTAAAAAGGCAAGAAAATGATTTGACATCATAATCCAGCTAGGAAATTGGGCTCAAGCATGCTAAAAAATGTTGGTCAAGTTCTAAACTCCTTATTATGATTTAGATTATTAATTTCAACCATTAATCGTCTTAAAAATATATTTTTTTAATAATTAAATTTAGATATATCTTTGATCTGCCACACGACATAATAAGTAGTCTCAATCTTTTATAAGAGAATGATACTCTTAATAGAATGCTAAAAGAAGTATTGATAACACCCTTAAACTTGGTTATAATTTAGGCATGTATTTCACTCTATTATAGGATCAATAATGTATTTAAATTACGTAATCAAACAAAATCGCTATTTTTCAGACCATCTATAATTTAAAAATAAAATTAATAATTCACGGAGTTTAATGATATTCGATAAATCAAAATAAAACAGAAAAGTTATATAGATCTTATCTGAAAAAGTTAGTACTCCCTCCGTTTAAAAAAAAATGACCCTATTTCTTTTTTAATCTGTTTCAAAAAAATGACCCCTTTTTCTTTTTTGGCAACACTTTAACTTTAACTTTCCACATAACATGTTTAAGACCACAAGATTAAAGGGTATTTTGATAATTTTGACATAACTTTAAATTAGAACCACAAGGTTAAAAAGTATTCTTTCTTTTCTTAAATTTCGTTCTAAGTCAAACTAGGCCAATTTTTTTAAAACAGATCGAGTAGTATTTTTTTATTTATTTATAGTATATGAGTATATTTTTCATTTTTTATTGGTATCCTATATACCCTAAAAGGAGTAATTAAATTTAAGTGGAAAAAGTAAAGAAAGAAAACAGCTAATAGGCAATTAATAGAAAAAAGCATATTTCATTGTTCCCTCTCTTTACATCATTCAATTCACTTTCCCTTTTCTTTTTCTTTCTTTATTCACACAATTGTCCTCTTCCTTCTCCCACTCCATCTTTCTCATTTCTAATCTATATAAAAATAAATTATATAATTTACTTCTTCCGATCAATATTAGTTAATCATATTTTTTTTTATACATATATTTAAAAATATAAATAAGAAAATAATTTTACTAATTTATCTCATCAAAAGCTTTTTGAAAAAGTTTTATAAATAAACATGAACATTTTTAAAGTGAACTAGTTATAAGGGTAATATAGAAAAAATTTGTCAATGTTTTCTTGATTTAGTAAGGTAGACAACTATTTTTTGTAAAATGATCGAGTATTATATACTACTTCTCTATCTCTATCAGATAAAAATAAAGTCTACATGCATTATTCTTTTTGGACTTCACTTGTACTACCTTCGTTCACTTTTAATTATTATGATTTCTTTTTTTATAGTCAAATGATAAGAAATTTAATTATTATTTTATGATGTATTTTTTTATCATATTGATATGGAAAAAATTACAATTTATAATAAATTTTTGTATAATTTTTGAAAAACAGTTAATTAACATTTGAAAAATACAATATGATAATTAGAAATAACGAAAAGAGTAAAATTTAAATATATATATATATATATATATTATTATTATTGTTGTTGTTATAAATATAATTAACTAGAAGATGGCCCTCTCCATTAATACCACAGCTGTTACATAAAATTTGAACCAAACCTATATACATTTATAATCAAATTAAATTAAATTAATATAAACAGAGTGGTATTTTAGTCAACACCAACTCAACCAACATGTTTCTTACCCACACAGTTTAATCCACGCGTTACATTATTGGCAAATTCACTCTCTTTTAGGACTTGTTTTTTTTGTCACACTCTACACTTGCCCATAACATATAGTACTATCCAAAAATAACCACTTCATATTTGTATACACACATTAAGTCAATATGTCATATAGAGTTTTTTTTAATAAAAAAAATATCTTTAATTTGACGTAAATTATTAATTTTATTTTTAAATTATTGATAATCTATAAATATTCATCTGCTTAACTTGCTGAACTTAAAAAACACTTTTAATTTTTGAGTACTTTTCTCGACTTTTTATTAACATTTCTACGTTTTTATCAGTGTTTGAAACAACTTGTTATATCATGTATCAAATCTCTATTTTTAAAATTATTGATAATCTTAAAAGTATTCATCTGCTTGACTTGCTGAACTTTTCAAATATATTTTTAATTTTTGAGTACTTTTCTCGACTTTTTATTAACATTTCTACGTTTTTATCAGTGTTTGAAACAACTTGTTATATTATGTATCAAATCTCTATTTTTAAAGTACTTTTCTCGATTTTTTATGAAAAATTCTATGCTTTTATCAGTGTTTGAGATAGCTTTTTATATCATGTATCAGATAAGATATGTATTTAAGTTCATTTAATTAAGTAGATAAGTGTTTTGTATTGATATGATGTATTCGATCGGATGTATATTTAAATTCATTTAGTTAAGTAGATGAGTGTTTTGTTTTGTTTTGATGTAAATACTGAAATGTCATTGTTTACCAAATAAAAAGACGGATAATGTTAAATAATCAGAAAATTTAGTCAAAAATTTTAAGAGTTTATAATATTTTTTTTATTTTTAAATAAACTTTTTTTTAAAAAAATTAAATTAAAATATATCAAAATTGAAAGAATAAAATTTTAAAAAATAAAATATATAAAATATGTTATTTTACCATTTTAATTAAATTTTCTGACCAAATGGATTTTATCCGTAAAGATCTACCAGAACAAACAAGAATAGAAAATTTTAAATTTGTGCTCATAAAGTCAATAAAGACTTGTTGCTTTCAAAGACTGCCCATTCTTTATTATTCTCATAAATAAATTCTTTTTCCCACAAAAACAAATAAAAAAAATAAAATGGCAAATGTGAAGAAACACACAACACAGCCTATAAACAAAGGCAGCAGAACGTCAGTGTAAAAAGTGCAGCAACTTCCTTTTCTCTCCGTTGATTGCGCTTCATTCCGTTGCTGCTATTGCTATTTGCTAAGTGCTAACCCCATTAATAAACCTTGTAGTTTTCCCTTCTTGCCCACTTTCCGCAATTGCCGCAACTAAAAGTTTTGAGAGAGAAAAGGAAGTGACTTTAAACAGAGTTTTCTTGATCGTATAAATATATTTGGAATTGGCATTGCGTTGCTTGAGAATTGAAGTTGACCCACGTCAAGATTTGGTCGAATTTCATCTGGGTTAGTCTTTGTTGCAGGAGAAAGTGTCTGTAATGGTGGTTTTGGGTTGTTGTTGCTGACATTTTTGTTTTATCCACCATGGGTTGTGTGGCGTCCAAGCAAACTGTGTCGGTTACTCCTGCATTTGATCATTCCGGGATTCTCGTTAGAGATGGGGAAGATGTTGGGTCGGGTCGGGGTCGGGTTGGGAGTGGTGGGTTTGGGTTGGATTTTGATTTGAAGAAGGTGAAGAAGAGGGGGGATTGGGGTCTGAGTGGTGCGGGGAGTGAGTTGGATGAGTCAGGTAGGGCGAGTTCGAATGGGTGTGGTAGTGAGTCAGTGAGTTTTAGGTTGGGGAATTTGCAGAAATATGTGGAAGGAGAACAAGTGGCTGCTGGTTGGCCTGCTTGGCTTAGTGCTGTTGCAGGGGAAGCCATTCAAGGATGGGTGCCTTTCAGAGCTGAGTCTTTCGAGAAATTGGAAAAGGTTTGTAGCCAAAACCATAATTTGATTCTCAGTTTCATCATAGATTTCGAAGTTGAAACTTGAAAATTCGGATTTTTGTAATTTGAAGATGTGTCTGTGTATTTTACTTTTTTTTTTTTTTTAAGTTTTGGTAACTCGCCAAACAGATATTTTTGATAAATTTTCAAAAGCTATGGTCAAAACTCTAGGGCTAGTTATGTGTATAAATCTCTGTTTGTGTCCTTATTAGTAAGTTGTCTTTTACTTAAATTTGTCCTGTGCTACTGCTGTAGCTTAGGGATGTCTCTAAAGTACTTTCTCATTTGATTGTGATATATCAGGTTAACGTCTCCTATGGCAGGGTACTTTTCTTAGCAATGTTAGATTCAAGACCAGACTAGTGTTTGTCCTCTTTGTCATAAGAAAAATATTGTTTTTGATAACCCTCAAGTAAAGCATAACAAAAATTAAGTATGCAAAGTAAAATAAATTAATGTGACTGCTTAATTCTCTTATTTAATTTATTGAGTCATCTATCTCTCTTTTCTTATCAATTGATGCATCATATCTCTTAGTTTTTCTTCTTTCGCGGGGGGTGGAGAGACGGACAGAAAACTAGAATTAACAAGATAAGATGAAAGATTTGTTCTTGGGGTTCTTTTGCTTGTAAGTTGAAAGCATTGTACCAAAATGGATAAGGAATCGGGTGGTAGTAATGTTTGCTGCTAGCTTAATGAGAAAAGTCTACCCTTTTCATATAGTTCTTTCAATTCAACTTAAAGCCGGTGAATTAATAAAGGTTGAGTTTTGCTAACTTGTTTTTTTCACCCTTTTCACGGACTAATGTTTGGATTATAGTGATTCAGTTTGGTTAACTTGGATCACTGTTCCATAGCAGCTTAGAGGTGAAAATTTTACCAGTTCTAAAAAAATGAGATTTTCTTTGCGAGTAACTATTTGGTGAAGTTTTGGTATCAAGACAAGAATGTTGCTGTTACTGAAATATGAAACTTCTTAACAACTGTTTTATTAACATAAAGAAATATTAAATGATGGAAACACCTTAAAACTCATGGAGAAAAATAGAACTGAGTTTTTATTTGCTATGCACCAATTCAAGTTTGCTGCTCATCTGCTGACTAGGGTCAATATGCTTCTTCTTCCTAATTGGTAGACTTTCTAACAATTTTTAATATCATTCTGTGACTTTGGGTTTTCTAACTGGGGAATGTTTTTCGTATACCATTTTCACTGCTCTAACAGATAGGTCAGGGTACATACAGCAGCGTATTCAGAGCACGTGATTTAGAAAGTGGAAGGACAGTTGCCCTGAAGAAAGTGCGGTTTGATAACTTCGAGCCAGAAAGTGTTAGATTTATGGCACGAGAAATTATGATCCTCCGCAGGCTTGATCACCCCAATATTATCAAATTAGAAGGTCTAATTACCTCCAGATTGTCTTGTAGCATGTATCTTGTGTTCGAGTATATGGAACATGATATTTCAGGACTCCTATCTTGTCAAGAAGTCGAGTTCAGCGAATCACAGGTTTGCTAACTTTTCATAACATTCCCTTGCAGTTTTTATCAACTGAATCTTTTCAACGAATGGTTCATGAAAAAAAAATTACATTTGTTTTGTTTTGGAAATGTTATTGGTAAACTTTTCCTTCTCTTCCACCCAGTGAGCTCTTACTATTATTGTTGGGCTAAAGATGAGCTGGCTCATTTTACAGATTAAATGCTACATGAAGCAGTTGTTGTCTGGAATCGAGCATTGTCATTCTCGAGGTGTAATGCATCGGGACATCAAAGGTGCAAATCTTCTGGTAAATAATGACGGAATTTTAAAGGTGGCAGATTTTGGATTGGCGAACTTCTGTAACCTTGGAAGGAAGCAACCACTAACCAGCCGAGTTGTCACTTTATGGTATCGTCCTCCAGAGCTTCTGTTGGGCTCCACAGAGTATGGAGACTCTGTGGATCTTTGGAGTGTCGGATGCGTGTTTGGTGAACTTCTTACTGGTAAACCTATTCTTCAGGGGAGAACTGAGGTACCTCCTTCAATGTTTAGATCTCTTTGCGCACTTAAGTGGTCAAAATCATCAATCTTGTTAACAAGCTTGCAATTGTTATTAAAATAATTGTTTGCTCAAATTACCTTTTCTCGTAGCTACTTTTATTGAATAGAAGATCAGTAACATACTTCTGCTGAGACTGTACCCCATAAAAACTTTACCACTCATACTGTTCCATCCTCCTCTTTCCTTAGTAATGCAATGTGCCTATCGAGCTCAAACTTTTCACATTTAGTCTTTCTTGGTGAACTGATTTATTGCTGGCCAATTAAACTGAATACTTCTTAGTTTTTTGCTGCATGATCAATAGCTGAACAATCGGTCTTTTGTGCTACAGGTTGAACAGCTGCATAAAATTTTTAAGCTCTGTGGATCCCCACCAGATGATTACTGGAAGAAATCTAAACTTCCTCATGCAACTCTATTTAAACCGCAACATCCTTATGAGAGCTGTCTGTGGGATACATTTAAAGATCTAACCAAAAGTTCAGTCTCACTCATAGAGACTCTTCTTTCAGTGGAGCCACCGAAACGTGGAACTGCTTCTTCTGCCCTTGCATCTGAGGTATTATTTTAATATTCCTTCTCTCTTTTTTTTCCCCCTGTTTTTGATATGGTAATGACAATTTCCCTTTCTTATCATTGTGTCTTGATTTTCATTTTTTTAAAACCTGGAAAAGTGCATTTTGAAATCTTTCTCATGTTCTCTTCATCCAACTCGTTTTTTTGACATGTTTTTCATGTTCTCTTCTCTAAAACTTAAAAATGTTAGTAGTTTGTACTTTATTTCCTGATAAGTTATTTATGTTTATTAGTTTTTGCTAATAGGAAATGCATGTATCCTCCCTCTCATGTAAAACTATTTCTTATTCTTTATTTTACAAGTACATAAATTTCAAAATCTGTAATTCCTGACTTTTGGATTCTATCTTTAGTACTTCAAGACAAAGCCTCACGCCTGTGATCCTTTAAGCCTGCCAAAGTATCCACCAAGCAAAGAGATTGATGCCAAACACTGTGAAGAAGCAAAAAGGTGAGAACTTGATAATATTCTGCCAGGAGAATTTTTCAGAATATTTTTCTGGTTATAATTTTACTTTTAAGGGAAAATCACAATGGTTGACAAAAGGAAATACCCTGCCCAATGCCCCTCTGCACCCTCTCCCCCAAGACCAACCCTTCACAAAAAGGACAAGGACGAAGCGTGCTTTCCATCTGTCATTTTGCTGTAAGAGTATGATTGTGCTAAAATCAAGTCAATAATACTCTTAAAGCAATGATAACTTGAAGCAGAAGTATAAACTTGTTTGACTAAAATGGCGAAACTGGTTTTTGATAGAATGATTACATCCGCAAAATGATAGTAATATTTAAGCTTCCTATCTGGCTCTTAAGTGCTGACACTAGCTCTTGCTTTTGCTACATTTTCTAGCTTTTGCATAGATCTTGCTAAGTTATGATTTAATTATATGAAAATTTTCAGGAAGAAGCCTAGTGGAAGAGCCCGTGGACCTGAGACAACCAGAAAGTCAATCAGAAAACAGAATGCGACAAATAAACTGGCACCTGAAGAGGTATTCTTTTTTCCTTCTTTCCTGTAAAAAATTTAGGTGCATTTTTTCTTCATTTTGCATATTATAGACAGAGAAAGCTAAATGATTTTTTTCTCTGCAGAAGTTACCTGTCCAAAATCAAGGTGTTCCTAAAAGTAATGGTAGTAGTCTGGGTACTCTAAAAGAAGGAGACATTATTATAGGTCTTGAGCGACCTAAGCCATCCGTTGATTTTAGGGGAGAGGCTTCCCACGTTAAGAATGCATCTCAAGGCGATGTCCCCTTTTCAGGCCCTCTTCAAGTTTCAGGATCAAGTGGTTTTGCATGGGCGAAAAGACGGGTTGATGATTCGTCAATGAGATCAAGGAGTAAATCAAGTTCAAGAAGCCTAAAGTTTGAACCTTCAGGTGCAGTTCATTCTAAAAATAACACGGAGCTAAGAAAACAAGAGAACTATGAAGCTACAAATGGAAGTCGCACCAATTCTAAGGGCCGTGACACCTATGAATCCACCAAACATGCAATGCAACGACATTGGAGCCAATTAGAGCAGACAGATTCATTTGATGCTTCTGATGGCTATCACTCTCAAGAACTGTCACTGGCTCTCTATTTGAAAGAGGAGACAGCTTTCAAGAGGATCAACGTGGTTAGTCAAACACTTCTCTCAGGATTCAAATATAATAGTAACACATTCTCTATTCACATTGTTTAAACCTGCTTAAAATAAAGGGATGCGATTATTCTAAATGAAGCAGTCACTTGAAACAGGATAATTGATGAATTTAGAGATTTTCGGGTTGCAACTTCTGTGTTTGATTCAATTTCTGTCCTGTTATGTTATTTTTCCAAGTGATGAAATTGGTGACTATGCTTTAGAATAATTAAGCCTCCATGCTTGTTACTGAAACATTCAGAGAAGCGTATAGCCAATTGCAAACTCATAAAATGGAGTTGCATATTTAATTAACTTAAATTGATCTTTTCAAATCTTACCTTGAACAGGTTCAGGATCAAATGGACAAAGTTGAATTCTCAGGACCTTTGCTATCTCAATCACACAGAGTTGAAGAACTCCTGGAGAAACATGAGCGCCAGATCCGCCAAGCTGTTCGACGATCATGGTTTCAAAGAGGTAAAATGCTTCACTTCTTTGAAAAGGCCCTTTTTAATCACACCTATGTGTACAATACATTATGCCTCTAAATTTATAAATTTAGGTAAGTGACCTATAATTCACTTTTTTGCTACGGTTGTTAAATGTTTTAGCAATTGTTCGAAAGTTGACAAGAGAAGATAACAACTTGACTCCTCCCAGACATGCATTTAAACAATTGCTAATCAGTTGTTAATCTATCGTAGATGGTCTTCTCGTCTAGTTCATTTACTTATTTTTTGGGTTGCTACTCTATACAGTTGTATTCACCAACCACCCAACTGAGTTTTTCCTTTTTTTCCCCCTTTTTCAGTGAGGAAAAATGGAAACTGATCGAATGGTGCTCCCATTCACACGGTATACTATACAGAAAAGAAATGAGGTACAGGAATTTTGACAGTGGATTCACAACAAACAAGAAAGTCTCATATACTCTAAAGTAGCTGAACGCGATGAGCTGTTGATCTCGATCCATAGCAAGTGTGCAGAAGACTCACAAAGTTAAGAACCGACTCTATTCAAAGTCTGCAGCAAGTGCTTCAACCTCCGCGTCAATGTATATAGTTCTTAGCTGTCAAAACTCACTCATTTTTGCCCTTCCATCCATCGTAGAGTAGTGAGTGTATTCTGTACCTTGCTGATAGATACATATAGTTAGTTCCAAGGGAACAAGTAAAGAAGCCGATGCATTTTCCAGCTGCTTTATCGCGTGTTATATTAGAGAAACTCCATTGTCATTGCCCAAGAAAATCCAGATATATATAATAGGAAAGAAACATGTAGCATTTCTTACAGTACATATTGAGAAGATATGAATCCCAGAAGGTCAATCACCAACTAATGAGTAATTTTGTCACAGCCCAAACTCATGGTGTGTATTGTCCACTTTGCCCCCAACAAACCTCACAGATTTGTCTCATGTGCTGCTACAACATTCATCGAGTCCAAATGTTTGTGTCACGTGGATTTGTGTTATGTTTTGTAGAACTCTTCACTTTCTTCTGGATTCGCCTGACATGTCATATATACCCCTCTATCAATAGCTTATCTTTGATCAATCTACCCTTTGTCACAATTTTTTTTAATATGGGATATGTAGAATGTGATTAAATGAGAGGTGGAATATTAGTTAAGTAATTGCAATAGGACCACATGACTCATGGTTGGATAATGATTTGATATGATATGATGTCAAATCATGAACATGGGAGTATTCGTATGTTGAGTAAATAAAATTGGGCTATTATTTAAAGGGCCTTTGCAACAATTGCTTGGTTTTCACTTTGGGTGACATCTAATTATGCACTCTGTAAAAATTATGGTCCAGAACTCACAGGCAGATGCCAAATTATGGTGCCATTCCACCTACAGGTAATAATCGAACTATCGTCGTAAGTAAAAATAAAAAAAAATAAAAATGGTGAATACAAAAGAAAAAAAATAAAAAATTAAAGTGAAGTGAATTAAAAAGAACAAACATGTTTGTACTTTTTTCCCTTTTTTTTTTCCAAAAATAGACTGTTTCACATGTCGTAGAAATATAAATCTCAAAAAAAGTAATTTTTTCCAAAAAAAGGTAAAATTTATCAATAAAAGTATATCAAATGAAATTTACGGAGGATAAAGTATATTTTAAACAAAGTAATTCATGAGGCAAAATTGGTTATTAGAAAACATACATGATGCCCAGCATCATACAGTATTCTCTAATGTTTTTCTCCTCTTTAAAAAAGCTTATCACCTTTTGTCAAAAACTTTAATTTATAATCTATCACATTCCTACTTTTCTCGAATTGATAATTAATATTTACCATCATAATCATCATGTTCCTTAAATACTTATTAGCATATGACAAACACGTGATGGGTTACCCCTCCTTCTACTTTCTATCGTAACATAGAGGTAAATTATATAATTCGATCAATATAAAAAAGTAAAATACATAAAAAGCTAAATAAATTTAAATATATTTATAGATTTTTCTCACTAAATTCTAATATTATGTAATTTGGAGTATATATAATATATGTACTGAGATAAAATGATGATTGACATTAATATCTTTTTTCATTTTTCATTTTTCATGACAAGAAATTATGGTCACATGACTTTGTTTAATTCTTACTACATATATGTTGTTTGATCTATCATCATATCTTCCTGTCTTTTCTCATCCTCATTTTTTTTTTTGAGATATATCAAAGTACAATAATGTTTATATAATCATAAAAAAATGTAATGCAAACTTGTTGACTTTGTGTTATTTTTTTGTCTTTAATTATATCAAATCATCTAATGTTTAAATCGTGTGCACCTTTGATATTATTTCACTATTATGTGGTATAATTTTTATTTTATTTTTTGCTATTTTTAATTTTATTTGTTATACATTTAAGTATTACTAATTTCTTGTGATGGTTTCTGCTCTAGATATTTCCGTTTGGACATAAAAATTATGAATGATTTTCTTAAAACAAGTTTTTACTTTATTTGAAAATAAACATTTAATTATGAAAAATTTAAATTTTACTTGAAGTTGTATTTTAAATTTCTTCAACAATCGGAGTTACTTTTTTTATTTCAATATTTATCCTAAATTTCTGATTTAATTTTCATAACAACAGCTTCATATTTTATATCATCTACCAACTATTAGTATTACAATTCTGAAACTTTACATGACAATATTTACTATCGAACACCTACCGAGTATTTACTTTCCACCCCATTAGTTTGGTTACCTACCACAACACTACAAAGTAAATAAACTATACTATTACCAAGATTTTCTATTTGCTAAACTACTTTTTGGGGGGCATAAATTTAAAATATATAAAAATAAATTTAATTTTTGACATTGAGACAGAGAAAATGTGAAACATTTTATTTTTATGCCCAGCCCTATCTAACTGGTCTCCATCCTTCCCCTAATTGGAAATGTATGGTTATTTACAACTCTTTAATTTAATGCAAGTGATTAATTGGGTGTTTAAATCATTAAAGAACTTAATTATTTTTTACGAATATAATTTTCAGTAAATAATTTAATTAGGAAAAACTTTATTAATATTCTTAAAGTCTACAAACTGTATTCATAATAATTAACTAATCAAATGTCCGAATCTAGTTTTAAATTTAAATCTTTTAACCATTTAATTGAATTATTTCCCTCTTTGAATATATCCCTCCGTTTCAAAAATAATTACTTAATTTGACTTGGAACGAAATTTAAGAAAAGAAAGAAGACTTTTTAATCTTGTGGTTCTAAATTAAAGTTTTGTCAAATGTACTAAAATGTCCTTTAATATTGTGGTCTTAAACATGTCACGTGGAAAGTTAAAGTTAAAGTGTTGCCAAAAAAGGAAAGAGGTCATTCTTTTCGAAATAAACTAAAAAGGTAATAGGGACATTCTTTTTGAAACGGGTGGAGTAATAAATTTAATATTTTGAAAAGTGCATTGAAAAAATAAATTACTTTATAATAAAGATAGAGTGTGATAAATCAATTCTTATTTTTTAAAATTATACAAATAGAATTTATCATCTATATGACAAAAAAAGATGAACAGAAAGAATAATACTTCAGAAAATATGTAAATTCATCGATGCATAAACTTTCTTCCAAATAAAATCAATATATCCTCTCTATTAACATAACTTAGACTTTAAAGTTAAATAGCGTAAATATCACTCAAGGTTATAAATACAACTTAGACTTTAAAGTTAGATAGCGTAAATATTACTCAAGGTTATAACTTATAATAGTAAAAATTAAAGATGGTAAATTCAAATCTTGAAAACGCAATCTATTCTTCGTAGCAACAACTCTTTATTTTAAAGTGAAACTTTCTAGCTAGCTCCAAAAAAAATACATAGCATCAAATAGAGTTTACAAGACAAAAAAGCATAAAGACAAAAGAATATTTGGATGTTAATCTTGTTTTTTTTTTTTAATTTTCATTGAGGTGTGATATTATATTGGAGTCTGATTATTTTAATTTTTTTATGTAAAATTTTATTCGAAGAAAAATGCTTGATAATTTTTTTTTAAAGATGTCAACCTTGTCGATTGATTCAAAATTTGTTAGTAAATTGAAAAAGGAACAGTTGTATTTTGTGATCCAAATTTTTGCTGGACACTTCCTTTATTATTCTTATTTTTTATTTTATCTTCTGAACTATTTCTTTAATATTTTTATTATTATTATTTTAGAATAAATAAATATAAACCTTAAGGTACCGCCTAAGCATTAACAAACATGCTTTCACACTGACACCCCAATAAAAGAAGAAAAAAAAGAGCTATCACGTGACAAAAAAATAAATTAGAGCATAGTTTATTTTCTATTTTTATTTTTTTATAATCTTGTAGGGGCGGAGCCACCTTGATACAACGGATTCATCCGATCCCCTTTCAACCAAAAATTATATTATTTATATATAATTAAAATAATATTTTATGTATATATAGTAAATGTGAAACTCTCCCCTTCGACTACTCCGTGTATTTATTTTTATGAATTTTGAACTCCTTATTGAAAATTCTGCTTAGCCACTACTTCTAGCGTGGAAATTTTGCAGGAGCTATTTGATTTGTTGAGTATATGAAAGATGATTAATAAAAGAATTTTATTTTGTCTGTGATATTAAATTATATTTTTATTAGTAAAAATCAAATGACAGTTGATGAGATTATACAATTCTGGAAATAAATTGATCGTTTTTTTTTTCCAGAACTACACAAATCCAATTATCATACATACAAAAAAATAAAAATAAAATCGTGAAAACGAATCACAATAATGTAAATCTCATTTAAAGACGTTTAAAAAGAATTAAACTAAATTAATTAATTTCTATTTTTCACTTTTACCAAATCAAGAATTTAATTAAGAATTAAATCAAACCAACTAAATGTTCCCTCCTAATCATGCTACTTCCCACAGGGTTATATTTTGTCCTTTGCATTACGAACAAATATGATAAGGAAGTTAATCATTATCGAAAAATTATTTGATGAGAAATCTCCAATAATATATTATCCTATAGCATAAAATAGTTATTGTATTTTAATAAAATGGGGAGCCAATTGAGTTTGTAGTTACTATAATTTTGTAAAAATATTATTTTATATTTTAATTTTAATTTGTTTATTTAATTTTAACTTGACACAAATATATATAAAAAAGGGATTTTAAATTTTATGATCGACTTTAAACTAAATATAAATAGAATGTACTTTCTTTTCGTTTTTTTTTTAAAATTAAAAATTCTATGTGGAAAAATTAAAATTAATTATTAGAATTAACTAAACTAACAAAAAAAATAAAAAATACATACATTAAAACTAATTAAGTAATATATCGATAATATAGTAAAAGTTCCAATCGACCCATTTGTAGCAAAAAAAGTGTGCTAAAAAGGCAAATAAGTTTTTTTTGAAAGAAAAAAAAAGTAATAAATAAATTTCCTTTTTGATTTTACTTCAATTAATATTTATCTGTTTTATACTCACTTAAATTGAATATAAATAGACTTATATCCTACTTAACATATTACACATAAAAGCATAAATCATCCATTACAAAAAGAATTAAAAATGAAAAAAGAGAGGAGTGGAACCAGATTCACAGTCGGGTCGGGTACTTTGGACTTTATTGGACTTTGGGTGACGCATGTGATTAAAATTGTTTTTTTTTTGTCGGAACCCTTATACCCCCAATTCCTTATCTCTCTTTTTCTGTGTCAGCCTTTTCTCTGTCTCATATACGCCACGTGTACTACATGGTCCATTTAGCCCCTCACCACTCCGCATCAGACAATGAAACAACACGGGTTCGGTTCGGTTCGGTTCGGGTCAGATGTATGTACTTTTCCGGATCCAAGTATGTACACAGTAGTTTTCTGTATGTTTACGACTATTCTCATACTTTTCAGTCCACTACGTTTCTTCTTCTCTCTTTTGCCTAATTTGCCTCTCTCTCCATCTATCTATCTGACTTTCCTAAAAACAATGGCAACGATCATATCTTCCATTCTCATCTAATCCATTATTCAACTCTCTTTTTTGATTATTTTGAATTTTTTTCTTCTTCAACTCACAAACCCTAAACTCATTTTCACCTCGATCTTACTTCTTCTGCTGTTCTCTAAAGAGTTTTATTGGTTGAGCTAGTGTAATTTGAAGAAATCCAGCTGTATTGTGCATTCTGGTGGTGATTATTCTACTACATTAAGTGAATTATTGATGTATTTGTAGAAGGGAGTTAATTTGAGATCAATTGAACTGTTGAATTGGGAATTTTGTTGAGAGATCTGTTTTAAGGGTGAATTTGGTGGACTTTGAAGTGAAGGGTGGAATTGGAGGGTTTTGGATCCGATCAGGGGAGAAACAGCGCCATTAGATGGCGCTGTTCAGACGGTTCTTCTATAGGAAGCCGCCGGATCGGCTTTTAGAGATCTCTGAGCGGGTTTACGGTAAGCTGCTGTTTGTTCTAGCCTGGAAGTTTGTAATTTTGTGTTTTATTCTGTTTTTGAGCTTATGAACTGTGTTAAGAATAGTTTCCAGTAGCTTATTGTTTCTGCATTTTACTTTGCTTTTATCACGTTTCCTTATTGATCACTATCCCTATTAGCTACATTTGGAATATCAGCCATTGCTTTTCTACGCAAGTGAAGTTCTAGACTAGAGGAAATGCAACTCCTTGCGATAAAATGTGCTAGTACCCTACATTTTAGTGTTGCAGCTTCTTTTAGATTAGAAGTTGAAGCTTAGATGTTTTTCTGCGGCTTTGAAGAACTATATTACTGTCTTCATTATCTCAAAGTAGGCAGTTCCTCAGAGCGATAGCTTCTTTGGGTTGAGTGTGTAATTACTGATATTTTCTCTTCTTTCCATTTGTACGTCATACTTACAGTGTTTGATTGCTGCTTCTCCACTGATGTGTTGGATGAAGATGAGTACAAGACATATATGGGGGGGATTGTAGCTCAGCTGCAGGACCACTATGCAGATGCTTCTTTCATGGTTTTTAATTTTAGGGAAGGTGATAGGAGGAGCCAAATATCTGACATATTGTCTCAGTATGATATGACTGTGATGGATTATCCTCGGCAATATGAAGGGTGTCCACTTCTGCCTCTGGAGATGATCCACCACTTCTTGCGCTCAAGTGAGAGTTGGCTTTCACTTGAGGGTCAGCAAAACGTCCTGTTAATGCACTGTGAGAGGGGAGGCTGGCCTGTACTTGCTTTTATGCTTGCTGGCCTTCTTTTGTACCGGAAACAGTACACTGGGGAGCTTAAAACTCTTGAAATGGTATACAAGCAGGCCCCTAGGGAGCTGCTTCATCTTTTGTCTCCTCTGAATCCACAACCATCTCAGCTTAGATATCTCCAGTACATCTCCAGAAGAAATTTTGGTTCAGAATGGCTGCCATCAGATACACCTTTTGTCTTAGATTGCATCAAACTTAGTTTTCCTCCTCTATTTGATGGAGGGAGAGGCTGTCGACCTGTACTTCGCATCTATGGACAGGACCCTGCTTCAACAACCTCTAATAGGAGCTCTAAGCTCCTCTTTTCAACTCTAAAGACAAAAAAACATGCTCGCTTCTACCAACAGGTAATTTTCAGCTTTAAAGTTGAGACTTTTTATGAAGATTAAGTTAGCTGAAATCTCAAGTAGTCTGCTAATTCCTCACTGCAGGAGGAGTGTTCAATGGTGAAAATTGACATCCATTGTCGTGTCCAAGGAGATGTTGTTCTCGAGTGTGTCCATTTGGAAGATGATCTAGTAAGGGAAGAAATGATGTTCAGGGTCATGTTCCACACTACATTTATTCGCTCAAATGTTTTGTTGTTAATGCGTGATGATGTTGATGTCCTGTGGGATGCAAAAGACCAATTTCCTAGAGGGTTCAAAGCAGAGGTCTGGTATTTATTTCTCACTTTGGATCTTAGTTCCCCCTTTAATATCTACTATGAAATTGTGAAGTTGAAGAATACTCATATCTGTACCAGGTACTCTTTTCGGATCCTGATGCTGTTCCATCTGTTGTCACTGAGGAAGTGCCAAGTGAGGATGAGAATGGGACTGAAGGTGCTTCACCTGAGGAGTTTTTCGAAGTCGAAGAGATATTCAGCAATGCTGTTGATGGGCAGGATGGAAGGGGGGAATCTGGAGCCCACATTGTCAAGGAAAGTTTGCAGGATGATGATAGTATTGAAATGATCTGGAAAGAGGAGGTGGAACATCATGCATTTCAAGATTGTGCATCAGACGAAGTAAATCACAAGCAAGAAGGAAAGATGGATTCTAATCGCTCTGCATCAGAAAAAAATATTTTAGGAAAGAGAGACAACTCTATACCCTCAAAGGTTGTAGTTTCCAATGGTACTAGCAACATGGAATCAGAACAGGTAATATCTGGGGATTGTGTTGCATCAGAAAATGGGGAGCTAAAGCAAGATAAAGAAGACACTCTGAGACAGACGAAGTTAGAGAGGGAAGGTTCGCTACAGAAGGTGAGTGCTGATACTAGTAAACAAAAAAGTGACAAGACAACCTCATCTCTAAAGAAACAGTCATTCTCCAACGCTAAACCTGCTGCTGATGGCGTTGGTCCGAAAAATAAATCTAAACAGCAGGAAATCCAAGGCACTGTTTTACGACCGGCAAAGCCTAATGCAGTGTCCCGGTGGATCCCTCCCAACAAAGGTTCTTACACTAGTTCAATGCATGTATCGTATCCACCATCAAGGTATAACAGTGCTCCTCCTGTGCTTGCTCTAACCAAGGAATTTCAGTCTGGGGTTAAATCAAAGTCACCATCTCCTCAAGCTTCTTCAGAAGCTATAGCTTCTGCTGAAGCAGGTCGTGTTTCAGGGAAAGACTCTTCATGTTCTGCATCGGGTATGTCAATTGTTGAGGCATCTGTTGCTACAATGTCTGCCCCAGAATCAGTTGAAAGCCAGGCCCTGCAGCTTCATCCATCTCCTCTGAGTCCGCTTCTTTCTCCATCTCCAATTACTTCATCTCACGAACCTTCTGATACTGAGGTAGCAGGAACTAATTCACCATCAGCGACTTCAGCTTTGTCTTCACAAGGTAGCAATATTACGACATCTTCTTTGACTCAGCCGGACCCTTATTCTTCACCTGCTCTGGCCGAACCTCCCTCATTTTCACCTCCTCCACCTCCCCCACCCCCTCCACCTCCACCATTTACTAGCTCGAGGATGACTTCACTGGGTGCCTTTTCTCCTCCCCCACCACCACCGCCGCCTCCACCTTTGCCCTCATCATCCAGTGTAATAAATGCTGGTAGGGTCTTGCCACCACCCCCTCCACCACCCCTTTGGGCGGGCTATGGGACTTCCTTAGAAGTAGTATCTAGTTCATCGCCACCTCCACCTCCACCTCCACCTCCTCCTATGTATGCATCCATTTTACCAAGATTGGCTAGCTTTGGGGGTTCCACATCGCCGCCACCTCCTCCCCCTCCCCCTCCCCCTCCCCTCCTATGCGTACTGGCTATTCTCCTCCCCCCACCTCCTCCCCCACCCCCCACCTCCTACTCTTGCCACACGAATCCTACATACCTCGCAAGTTGCTCCACCTCCACCCCCCCCACCCCCACCCCCTCCTTCAACATACGCTCCCCCTCCTTTATACAACACTCGATCTGCCCATCTCCACCACCTCCCCCTCCCCCTCCTTTTTCTAGAGCGCCAACTCCACCACCTCCCCCTCCTCCTCCTTTTTCTAGAGCGCCGACTCCACCACCTCCCCCTCCCCCTCCTTTTTCTAGAGCGCCAACTCCACCACCTCCCCCTCCTCCTCCTTTTTCTAGAGCGCCAACTCCACCACCACCGCCACCGCCTCCTTCACGTGGTTCTGTACCACCACGACCTCCTCCATTGCCTGGAGCTCCACCTCCACCTATGTGGGGGCCTCCACCTCCTCCACCACCTCCTATGCGGGGGCCTCCACCTCCACCTTCAGGAGGTGGCCCTCCACCTCCACCTCCACCACCTGGAGCACCTCCTCCAATGCGGGGCCCTCCACCTCCTCCACCTCCTCCTGGAGGTGGCCCTCCTCCACCACCACCACCAATACGTGGAGCTCCACCGCCCCCTCCTCCTCCTGGAGGTCGTGCACCTGGTCCACCTCCCCCACCTCCTCCGGGAGGACGCGCACCTGGTCCACCTCCCCCACCCCTTCCTGGAGGGCGTGCACCTGGTCCACCTCCCCCACCCCCTCCGGGAGGATGCGCACCTGGTCCACCTCCTCCACCGGGAGCTCCAAGACCTCCAGGTGGTGGACCTCCCCCACCACCACCGTTTGGTTCTAAAGGACCTGCAGTTGGCAGAGGCCTTCCTGCTGGGAGAGGGCATGGATTTGCACGCGCAGCTGGTGGTGTAGCCCCACGAAGATCTAACTTAAAGCCGTTGCATTGGAGCAAGGTAACTAGGGCACTTCAAGGAAGCTTATGGGATGAACTACAAAGAAACGGAGAGACTCAATTGTATGTTTCATGCTTTTGAAGTTTGGCATTGCTTATACTCTAGTCAATCAAATTACTAATATTTTTGCTTCAAATCTAGGTCACCAGAATTCGATTTTTCAGAACTTGAGACTCTTTTCTCTGCTACAGTCCCCAAGTCAGATAATGCGGGTAAATCTGGAGGGAGAAGGAAGTCTGTTGGGTCTAAACCTGACAGGGTTCACCTGGTAATCAATATGATATAACAATATGAGTGCTGAGTGTTACTGACCCAATTCTTTGTTCTTGTAATCTTTCCTGCTTCTACTTGTTCCATTCATTTCATGTTTCTTTTTACCTTTGCTTGGTACCTGCTAGATGAATGCTTGTAGTTGCTTTACACGCGTGTTTAATTTTGGTGGTTGAAGGAATTCCATTTTCTTGTTTTCTGTATGTTCAACGTCTCTTCTTTAAGTAATTTTTTTTTGGTAGGTTGACTTGAGGAGGGCAAATAATACTGAAATTATGCTCACAAAGGTGAAAATGCCACTGCCTGACATGATGGTAAGTTTGTTGTTGTTCTCTCCAATATTTCTTTATTCTTTGTTTTCCTTTTCAAATAGGCCTTTTTTGGTTCTCTTTTCCAAATAGAAACATCCTCTCCTGATCGCTGCAGAATGATAAGATCCTGATTGTTAGCTTGTTCAGACTACAACCAAGAATTATTTACTGTGTTCTGAGATAGGAGGAGCTTGAATACTAGAAGTTGTAAAATCCGCTTCCATCAGTTCCATGTTAGCTTGGAATACACATGAGAAAGCCCTTATTTCTTTTTAAGTTTTAAATTGTGGAAACAACAACAAGAAGTCAACAACAGTGAAATTCCACAAGTGGGGTCTGGCGAGGGTGGTGAGTACGCAGCCTTACACCTAAATTGTGTAATGTTTTATAATATGTCAAGGGCCCACTCGAATGTCAAGTTATGTCACAAAGGATCCTAAGACTGAAAACATATGACAGTATACTTTTTTTCTGGATAATTTTTTTAAAGAAATCAACCTTTTTTTTTTTGGATAATATTAACAATACACATGAAGTAAGAGTAGTAGAATTTCTCATGCTGTTGGAATCTCCGCTTGAAAATTGTGGTATGTGGCTGTAGCTGTCCATTGTTAACTGAGATGCTTTATTGTGGTTCTAATGGTCCAGGACAAAGGAAAGACGCTTAGTCTTTGTAATACCTCCCTGGCTGTTAGAAGGCCTGCATTTTTCTGCTATTTCTTTTCGCTCTATTTTAGCATAAACAATGTGGAAAGATTCAGGTTAGACTGTTGGAGCCTGTACTTTGTAAGCCGAAGGTTTGTAGAACCTCAAATTTGGGTGAAAAGGATAGCAGAAGTATTAGTAATGAATTATTCACTATGTGGTGTTCCTTGTGGATAGTTGCAGAGCCATATTTGGTGGATCTAGCAGCTAGTTCTTACTGTGATGTATTTGGTAGACCTAGGTGATATCTTTATTCTTGAATTTTTTTTCTAGTTTGCTTGATGTTCTAGGTTCTCAACATGCTTGCTTGCTTTCTATTGCTCACCTAATAAAGTATGGTGGTTAATTTACCCGACATTATCAAAAAACTTCATTATGGTTATTGGTTTTGTCTGTAGGCCGCTGCCCTTGCAATGGATGAGTCAATTTTAGATGCTGATCAGGTGGAGAATCTTATCAAGTTTTGTCCTACCAAAGATGAGATGGAACTTCTCAAGGTGAACTTGCGCACTCTGCTGCTTTTCTATTGGTTGTAACTTTGTTTTCTTGCTCCTTTTCCTCTGGCTCCTCTACCAATTGACTTTTTCACTGTTATTTCTGCTAAATGTTTGCTATTACAACTGCTCAGAATTACACTGGTGACAAGGATCTTCTGGGAAAGTGTGAACAGGTTAGTCAATCACGTTCTTATAGTTGTTTCCCGGGTCCCTGGATGTTTCAGTTTTATTCTTTGATTGATATTCTTCATTTGCGAGTTCCATTCTTTTCTGTGATATGTTGTCATATGTACTTTTGTATAGTAAAAACAGGGAGAACATCTGAATATTTTGCAGCAGCTACATTTATTAAAATTGATGCCCAATAGTGCTTGTGAGTTTTTATCTGATGCATGGACCTTGGTCTTATTTTAGATTTAGCCTTGATAGGTGCCGTTGAGTTACAATTTAAAAGTAGTGCAATCTCACAAACAAAAGGCTTGTTTTACCATTAGCCAGCATCAATTAATTCAAATTTCCCTTCCGCTTCTCTTTTGGATGATAAATATTTTTAAGAGGACTTTTCTTCTCAATGGTAGGTATGTGCAAATTGACATTGATATATGATTTGGTAATTACTAATTGGGGGTAGTTCTTTGGTAATTCTTCTTACTCCTCTAATAATAATTACTGAGATGAAGAACCTTCGGGGTAGTCCAGTGGTTCGGGCTTGGGACTTCCATGTTGGAGGTCTCAAGTTCGACCCCTTGCTTTCGACCCCTTGCCAACGAAAGCAAGGGGTCTTCTAGGTCGAGCTCGTTGCACCAGGCTTGCCTAGTGTGGGTTACCTCTCCTATGTGGATTGCGAGCTATTGCATAGAAGTGGGGGTTTTACCCTGTGCGCACTCAAAGGGTAGCGGCTGCCGGTTTCCCTTGTCATCAAAAATAAATTACTGAGGAGGAGGTTCACATCTTCTGGTATTCATAGAGAAAGCATGGAAGTAGACACTGTTGCTTGCTCTTAAGACTGTCTTTAATGGCAAATGTTCAAGCTTAGCAAAGGTCTGTCAAGTGACAATGTTGAGGTTCAGCCTCTTCTGCTATTTGATTAAGAGCATGGAAATTTGATACTTGTTTGTATCTTTAATGGCACAATGTTCAAGATGAGGAATGGATTAGTGCTCAAGTGAGGAAAAGTTTGGCCATTCCAGATTTTAGGAGAAAGTTAGGTGAACCAGGGTGCAAGGTTGAATATATTGTGTAACATTGAAGGTGTTGAAACCCAATAATTAAAACAATTGCATGGTTACTTCACACCCATATAGTTTGGCAACTGCAGTCCAGTTATAATCCCACAGGTAAGAACTAAGAAGAATAAGATAGTAGGAGAGTAATAATAGTAACAATACTAATAAGGGAAACTAGACAACACTCGACTACCTACAACCTCTACCCTAATCCTCGACCCCTATGCGCTCCTGTCTAAGGTTTTGTCCTTGCTAAGCTGCAGGTGTGCATCCATCTTCAAGTACAATTCCAAAAAAAAAAGAAAACGAAAAATACGTGGAATATATGGCCAATGCCTACTTAGTTTCAACCTTCTATCACTCTGTGCATCACTTGTTTACTTAATTACAAGTATGTGTTTGTGTCTGATCTATCAAATTATCACCACAAGAACCAAAAATTGTGATACCACACAAAATGAGAAGCAAACTAAGTTTGGCTTCTATCCATCACGATGTCCTGTGCTATTCCAGATGAGAAATTATGGCATTTTTGTATTCAGCGTCTCAAATTAATTTCTCCGAGACACCTGAATATTTTTGCCATTTTTTTCAGTTTCAAAAAAATATTCAGTCTCGGAGAAAACTAATTTGAGAGGCCGGCACACATCAGATATTCATGATAATGAATTGTACCCTGTTGTATTGTTGTCTTTCTATAGAATATTTTGAATGCTTTTGGTTTGGTTGATGTTAGATTTGCTTGTTCCATTACCCTTGTTCAGAAAATACTTGTATAACCATGGGATCTTTTCCATGCCTTGATGGCGCTTTTATGTTTTAATGATTTGAATAATAACTGATTCTCAGGGTGCTATGATACTACCTTATTGCTCAATCTTAATGCATTGGTGGTATTTCTGATATTGTGTGTCTTCCAGTTTTTTCTGGAGCTCATGAAGGTGCCCCGAGTAGAGTCAAAACTAAGAGTTTTTCTCTTCAAGATCCAGTTCAACTCTCAGGTTTGTTTGCATCTAGTAATCTTCTGAAATAAGTATCTTCTATCATCTGAAATTAGCTTTATCTCAGGTCACGGACTTCAAAAAAAGCTTGAACACAGTGAACTCTGCTTGTGAAGAGGTACTTCTCTAGATTCTATATTTAATTTGTTTATTTTCCCTGTTTTCTTAGCATAACTCAGTTTGCTTGTAGCAGGTCCGACATTCTCTTAAATTGAAGGAAATATTGAAGAAAATATTGTATCTAGGGAATGCATTGAACCAGGGAACTGCCAGAGGTAAGAATCTCCATCCCTGTATAATTCTTCAAAATCTCAGCTTTCTGATTATAGACTAATCCGGGGAAGTTTGATAAATATATACGACAAATTATATTGCCTCCATGTGGAACTTGTGGCTTTTCAAGTTTATAAATTAAATACAATGATTGCTCGACAAGATAAACTAGGAGAAACACCGCAACTAGAGGTTTCAATTGTCTATTGTAAGTTTACTATTGAAGTGAGTGGGACACAATCTTTTACCCTGATTGCTTAGGTAAGTTAATAAAGTCACAACATTGATTCTTTTTTGTTAAAGTTTGTTAATTTTGCATACGAGAAGTTCAGATAAATTGAGAGATTCATCAATGTGCGGACTACTAGTACAGAATATATGCTGCTTAGACTATTCATTAAGATGACGAGTAAAATTGCTAAAATGGGTACCAAATGGACCATTGTTATCAGTTACAAGTTGTGCCTGGCTTACGTTATTCCTTCATGGACTTGGATCCTGTTTGGTTTGGCTTATTTTAGGTGCTTTGAAATCAAAATAGCTTTTAAGCATCTTTTGTAGTGTTCAGATACAATTTAAAAGTGCTTTTAAGCACTTGTTTTAAAGCCAAAGTAACAAATATAAGCCAAAGGCCATAAGTTAGAAATTTAACTTATAGCTTTTTGCTTATATGCCTTAAGCTATAAGCCCATCCGAACAGCCTCTTAATCGTCAGATAAAATAATACTTTTCTGTTGATTCATAAATGAACTATGTTGCCTCACATTTTAGCTGTTCCAAATCAATTAAAGGACCAACACATTGTTTTATCTGATGGAACTAGAGGGTTAACAAATTTTGCTCAATAGTTTTGGTCCTGAGCTAGATGATTTTTGCATTTTGAGAATCTGGAAAACTTAAGCATATGTTCTTACATATAAGTGATATTAAGGTTGTGTGTCCTGACATGGATAATTCAGTTTCTTGGTACTTGTTTGTATATAACATCTTGCTCGATATATTATGTTTATTCCAATGGAGCTTGTTCTTTCTCATATAAAATAGTTCTAAATAGTTCTCAAGGACCTTATTTCATACTATGGGTTCTGTAATGTACGTGCTCAATCAGTTCAAAATTTTGATTTAGAATTCCAGCGCTAAGTTCGAGAATTTTCTTTTATTTAGGTTCTGCCATTGGATTTAAGTTGGACAGTCTTTTGAAGCTCACTGATACTCGTGCTACTAACAACAAGATGACACTCATGCATTATCTTTGTAAGGTATGAGTCTTTCAGTTTCACTTTTTCTGTTTCGAAGTGATTATGTTTACTATTTCAGCCTTCTTTCCAGTTTCTATACTTAGAGAAATGGTACCCTTATATTTTGCTTTCCAGCAATGTCACCTCATGAAAACAGTGGTGATGTTGAATTTCTTTAATGCTTCCTTTAATTTTCCTTTTCACCGGTTGACTCTCTGAAAAGCAATGTGAAAAGACCATCTTCAGAGGATTTAAAAGATGAGATTCTGGAAAGACGTGTTGATTTGCAAGCAGCTCCTACTATGAACTATGAAATGAAAACGTTTCATCATTTTAACATTAGCGCTTTGTTAGAAATGCTGTGAGGAAAGTCCAGGGCTAGAAGATTGATCAGTTTGATGCATGTGCGGTTTTTCTATTCTGTTAATTATATATGCAAGTGTGTACATTTCATTGGGCTTGCTATAGAGGTTGAAAATGACATCATGCATACTACATTTTAAGTTACAAGCATTTTACATGTTAGACGTGGCACTGAAAGAAAATTGAAGTACAGCCTAGTCCCTATTATGTGGATTTTCTTCAGTTTTACTTTGTACCACATTAAAAACCAAAAAGGATAAATGATATATGTAGATATATACCTATTCATAGTTAGTACGGCCTCGTCCAATTTATGTGGTACTTCTTTTATTTATAGTCTGTCCCAAAAGAATGAGATCTTTCTATATTTACAAACAATTTAACTTTGATCTTCCCTTTGTTGAGATATTATGTAATTAAGTAAATAAATATTTGATCTCTCTATTCCAGTAAATAAGTGCTCAAATGTGATCTTACTTTCTATAGATGGTCAGCTTGGTAAGTATATTTTGGAAATATGTAACACAAATTATTCCTTCAAGGACCTTGACCTTGGCTTCTGATCGTTCGCTGCATCTTGCCAAAGGGCTACAGTTTTAGGCATTATTTGGTACAAGATTTGATTATGTGTAACACTATTGGAAAAGTTCTTAAACTAAGGCACATTTTTAAAAGGTTACTTCTCCTTGCTCATCGGTGAGACACTCTTTTGTTTGTCAAGGATTTGAGGTAGCCGTTCCTTCTATTCGTAGTTTTATTCTCCTGGCATGAGAGGCCTCTTTTCTCAGTTGTCTGAACATTTCTGTAGCTGAGAAGTATTCTCTTTAATATTACTTATTTGTTCATCTGCCTGAATATTTTATCTAATTGATAGATGTAAAAGGCCTCTTAATATCTAAGTGCTTTTCTTTTCTCAGGTTCTTGCTTCCAAGTCACCATCACTTTTAGACTTTCACGTAGATCTTGTAAGCCTGGAAGCTGCGTCAAAGGTTACTTGTCATATCTCTATATGATTATATTTCTTTGAATTTATCAGGATTGGTAAGAAATTTGTTTCTTCTTGCAGATACAATTGAAGTCTTTGGCTGAAGAAATGCAAGCAATCATCAAGGGTTTGGAAAAAGTTAAAAAAGAACTGGAGGCTTCGGAGACTGATGGCCCTGTGTCTGAAATTTTTCGCAAGGTATTGTGGCAGTTATATTTCTTTTCAACTGTCTAAGTTTTATGTGATATGTGCAACTATCCTATATGGGTGTTAGGATGTCTGAGAGCACTCCTTTGATCATCAGGTTAAGATGTTACTTCTTGCTTGGACATAATTTTTAGGACTACAAATATCCTCCTTATGTCGTGTGAGGTTAAAAATATTAATGAAAAGATACAGGAGTTCACTATTGGTGTACTTCTATGTTTATAATACCAGTTAACTTTTTTAAAAAAATAAATAAATCTGCTTCTGAAGCAATTCTCTCTTTTTGTATCTTATATTTTCCTCCGATTCTTAATATCTCTATTTGATTATTTCTCGATCTGATGGATAGATTATGAATCAAGATATATTTTTACTTCATTATGGCATAAAGCTGCTGCAGTAAAATTCCATGTATCTTTTGATGAGAAGAGTCTGAACTCCTGTGCCACCTCTTCTATCTCTGGAAATTGGATGACTTTATTTACCTTTTGTCTCCTCTTTTTCCTTTATTCATTTAACAAAAAGGTGATGGAATCATTCAATAAGCACATCAAGGCTCTATTTGTATTGTTTCTTAAAGTGTACTAAGTCTCTGTGCACATTATTATCATTATCATTCTCTAAAAGACACAAGTGTACTCCCTGGCCCCTCCCTCAATGAAAAGGGGGAAAAAGAACAAAAAATTTGTCCCTTATTGGTTTGTTCTTTTGTTCTACAAATCAGACCTTAAAGGAATTCGTTGGTGTGGCTGAAGCACAGGTTGGCTCTGTCAAGGATTTATATTCTGTTGCGGTAATTTCCTTTGTGTTTTATTATATCTTTGTTATATTATGCTGCAAAGTCATCTTCTATATGCCAATATAATGTTTAATTGTCATAACTTGCACAGGGCAGAAATGCAGATGCACTTGCACTATATTTCGGTGAGGATCCTGCCCGTTGTCCGTTTGAGCAAGGTAGCATATATACAATATACTTTTAATCCCCTCCACTCTACTAGAGAAATTGAGCGGATGAAAGTTGCCTCCTTCAAGAGTTTTGAACTATGCTTTGTTGTCTTCAATGACCTAGTCATTTTCAATTCTAACTACAGGATGTGATTAATCCTCTTAGACATAGTAACTGCTCCACAATTTTATGGAAGGATATGACTGCATTTTTTTTAGCTCTTTGTTAGAGTTGGAGTTGTTAATCAGTATGCTAATTTTACGAGATTTGATTGATCTGGGATACATCTGAGAGTCTTCCTCATCAAGGTTTCCAGTGTCTGAGGGTATAGTAACATAAGATAGAGCTTAAGCTGTCGTTTTGTGTGAAGTGTTTATTTTGTCCTTTATGACAATTCTATATTTTCCGTCTTTGCCATCTAGTACTTTCCAACAAGGTATCAGTTTCAATGCTTGTCTCCTTGAAACCACTGTGAGCTTACTGTCCAGAGAGAAACAAGTCTCTTAAGAAGAATTGTTCTCTGTACATGAATGAAGCATGATCCACTTTTTTTTTTTTTGGCTACGTGTGAATGATTACTTAAGTACGTGTACATATCTCTGGATTTTACTTCAATTGAGTTGCATCTGATGGATCTGTTTGTTTTTTGTGCATCTGTTTGACACTGTACAGTCACGGCGACCCTCTTAAATTTTGTAAGGCTGTTCCGCAAAGCCCACGAAGAGAACTTGAAGCAGGCTGAATTAGAAAGGAAGAAAGTTCAGAAAGAAGAAATGGAGAACGCCAAAGGAGTTAATCTCAATAAGAAGGGTTTCAAGTGAATTGGGAATGATATCATTGTTTCAGGGAATAGGTGTCGAACAATCTGTCTGTTGGTTGACCATGTTAACCGAAGATATCTACCAAAGACAGACCAGAAGGCTCCTAATGTAAGTGCTTTGGCATTCTTTGGATTCAAGAAAGAATGTTGAGGCTTGTAAACCAGAGTGCCGTGAATGCTTTGCAGATAGGATGCTGAACCGGACACATCATTGTCGGGGCTCTTGGATGATGCAAGCAACCTCTCGCTCCATGAATTGATCGCCTTGATTTTTTGTTATTGGAAGGTGATCATGAATGCTTCCAACCTGGAGAAATTTGCTACATTATGAAACAGATGCTGCAATCAAGAGCGCGAGTTTGGATAGAGCCAACCTGCTGGACTCGGTGTTGCCACAATGTCCAGTGTTTACCAATGACCGCCCTTACCGCCATGCCAACTGTAAATTAGAAGTGTAACATCAGTTTGTATAAAGCCTAACCAGTATATCTAGATTCAAAGTTAATTCTTTTCATTGTAACATAGAAAAAAGGGGTTTCCTATTGTGTCAGTTTTGATGGGAACCTACCACGAAATTGATTGTACAGAAAGCATAGGTGAGAATAGGGATAGTTTCTATTAGCAAATAGTATTGTATCAATATGTAGGCTTTAGGATTAGTTCCCCTTCCTAAATACAATTTTTGGAATATATTCTGATATCTTCATTTTTTTAGTCACACAACTTTCTTGACAATTACTCATAAATTTGTGGTAATTGAATTTGCCAAATGTATGATTGAAGTCATAAAATTTTTTTTTTTTTTGTATCACTAAAACTACTCAACGCTTCCTTTAAAAAAAGGTCTCAGAAACAAAAGTTATTTAAGCCTTAAGGGGTGAGTGGATAAAATTATCATTTTTATTTATGATCTCTTAATATTTATTTAAAATATAATATCGAGTAATATGAAATGGAGGAATCATAGAAAGTTGACTACACGTGCAAAAAAGGATTTCAGTTAAATTGCCACTTAAAAAGTTTGGGATAAAGTCACTTTCTCATGTATCATGTATGGTTTCAAACAAAGCAAAGAATGATTAACAACTCTCTTAACCAAAGGAAAAAATTCCTTTAATGTTGTTTAACTAATTTGATCTTTAACTAAATAAGAAACGGATCGCTTCGACACTAGTGATATTGTTTATTCCAGATCTAGATCCTTACGACTTTAAAAACAATAATTTATTTTATATATGTCCCTGGAACAACAATTTAGGACAACTACAAAAAGTGAATAAAAATTCAAATGCATAAAAACCATAAATAAAAGTAAGACCATATCAAACAGCCAAAAAACAAAGAAGAATTCTCCCTTTGATTCAAAGAGACGACCTTTCTCCTCAATTGGATCATATGCAGTGAAATTGACTGTTGAATTATACCATAAAGTAAAACATTTATAATATTCATTAGTTGTACCATAATTAAATGTATATTCTTCATATTTACGTACCAAAGTTACATCAACTCCAGGGAGTTTACCTAATTATCATCTAAATGACACAACTGGAGTAAGATTAGGCAAATCATCAATAAGTGGATACTTTTTCTAGGTGAATCAGCAATAGAATAAAATGAAAATTGAGACAAAGTTAAAGACATAACAAGAGTCAGAATCAAGGGACAGTTGGTATTACGATTCATTTTTAAAAAAAGTACTTCTGACAAAAAATATTTTTCGATATAAATAAATTTTGAAAAATTGATCAAACATTATTAAAAGATTCATGTGATTTGTTTTGAAAGAATTAACCCAACTTTAGTCAAATGTCTTAAATTTGTAGCAAGAATATCATATCTAATTAATTACTAGATCAAAATGTACTTCACCATAAATGAATAATATAGTATTTACTTTCTCCATATAAAAAATAGTTTTTTCTTTACTTGTTAATTTTTAAAAAATCAAGACAGATTTACTATTGTTATAAAATTAAGCTCAAAATAATATAAAGAAAAGTAGATAGAAATTCAAGTGTGTCTTTCAAATAATGAGTGATATCTCTATTTATAGTGTTGACTGTTGAGATATCACTTCCAAAAGTCATCTAGCTAGTAGATACATAATTATCTACATTGTTATCCAAAAACTAATAGATACATAATTATTTAAAGATAAATTAGAGTTGTAAATAAAAAATTAATGTCATATCAAGATAATTTTGAAGTGGAAAAATAAATAGAGAAATAAAAATAAGAAATTCTTATACAATAAATATAATACAAATTAAATTGCAGACCCTTCATTCAAGTACAAGACTAGATAAGTCCACTGAATTTAAGATCAAGATCAGGTCTCCATAAATTTTTAATTAGGATTTTTTAAAAATAATATTTATAAGAATTGTAACACTCATTAAATTCAAATTAATAAACTACAATTAGTGTGATACTTTTCTCTTAGATTATTTTCTCGACCCAAATTTTTATTGTTTATGAAAAGTAATTTCTTTTCAATAAAAAAAAAACTTTAATTGCATCAAATATTAATTGAGTTGTCATTTTTGACCTTGTGAAAATTCTCTTCTTTCTCATTATCTTATTTTTTTTTAGTTTGAAGTGTATATCATATCATAGAAACAACTATTAGACCATGTGTCAAGATCCAAATGGCCGTGAGTGACACTTACACTAATTCTCCAATGGGAGAACCATTCCGACCATCAATTAATCTAGGGAAAAGGCTTAAAAATGCCCTTAACCTATTAAAAATAGTTCAAAAATGCCCTCCTTCCATCTATTGGTTTAGAAATGCCCTTAACGTTTTCTTTAGGTTCAAAAATGCCCTTTAGTTAACAGAAATATGACATGGAATTGTACTAGACAAGTGACCACTTTTCATTGGTCCACAATTCTTTTATCAAAGAAAAAGACCCACCCCCCAACCCAAACCTAACCCGTTTTCACATGAACACTTAATTTTTGGTACTTGTTTTCTGGCAAAAATTAAGAGGTAAATCATCCGCAAATAAATCGCTTCAACTTTGATTTCGACGATCTAGGGTTCTTTTCATCCTTTGATTACATTGGAAATACAATTTTGAATCTTGGAGTCATCAAATTCAAAACCCACTTTCTTAATTTAGCTAATTTTAACACATGCCTCGTTTTTGCTACATAAATGTCGTGTAGATGTATTTAATTTTTTAATTGTAAATAGCATTTGTGGTGATGGACAGCAATTATTCGGCTGTTTCCAAGGAATCTTTTGTTGAATTACAAGTTAAAAGATGATAACTTTAGCTATATATACATATGGAAACTTAATTTTGGTACTTGCTTTCTGGCAAACAATGGGTTAGGTTTGGGTTGGATGGATCTTTTTATTTGATAAAAGAATTGTGGACCAATGAAAAGTGACCACTTGTTTAGTACAATTCCATATCACATTTTCTGTTAACTAAAGGGCATTTTTGAACCTAAGAAAAACGTTAAGGGCATTTCTAAACCAATAGATGGAAGGAGGACATTTTTGAACCATTTCTAATAGATTAAGGGCATTTTAAAGCCTTTTCCCATTAATCTATTACAATCAATCCACGCTATAACAAAAACACTTTTTAGCAGCAATAAATATACACATTAACAAAGTTTATTAAAGTCTTTAATGGCATTATTAATTGTCATTAGATCCAATGTCACTAAAGACTTTAGGAACAAAAGAGTGTCAATTACCGCTAATAGTATATATTTAGTAATAATTTAGCTATTGTCGTTAATTAATTACAGCGAAAGATCATTTTTGAGAAACAAAAAGAACGAAAGTTTATATCCAATTAAACTTACGTCTTTAAAATGTGGTAGTACCAGAGTGCAATTACATAAGGCTTGCTTACTGATATATCCAATCTCGTGATCTCGTATATTTTTACCGATGTAAGACTTTTGTCGTAAGCTAAGGTGTAACACATGACCTATCCCTTCTCTCTCTATATATATAACCTAGTCATCTCAAGAGGTAGTAATTTGTTTACCCATAAATTACTAACCAAACCACAGCCTCTTTTCTTCATTAGTAGTTTAACTTAAAAGTACCAACTTAAAAAGTAATAATGGATTCTGGCTTACTCAACTCAACATTAACATATAATAACGTAGGTCACATTTTTTGAACTTTTTCTGTAATTAATCATCTAGTTTTTTTTTTTTTAAGTATGCGAGTCCAAAATCCAAATAATTCAGATTTATATCGATCAAATAAAACGCTTCTTATAAATATTTTTCATGGTCAAAGCTCAAACTTTAAACAATTGATTATAACACTTGCATGCTATTGGTCACCCATTTCTAGTGATAACCTTGGCCTTCTAGTAAAACAAAAAAGAATTACTTTAACTACATAAATAAATGAGTCTGGCTTACCAAAGAACTGTATGAATTTTCAAACTCCCAAATTGGAAAAAATAAATAAATGTTGTTGTTAATACTCCCAAAATGAAATAAACAAACAAGTCCAAATATTATTAACTCTCAACCCTTCACATTTGGTGTTTTCTTTAGCTTTATTTGGCATTAGCTAATGATTTTCCGTGATCAAATTTGCTAAATACTATTCTCTTAAAAGTTAAGACAATGTTGTCCTACCTTAACCACCTCACCCCCACCCAACCAAAAATAATTAAAAAACTTGACTAACTTGCACGGCTAAAATTTAATAAGTGCAAATACTCCATTCGTCCACTTTTATTTGCGCTTTCGAAAGACAGTTTGATTAATTTTTAAAGTTAAATTAAATTAAATCAATTCGATATTTTAAATAAAAAAATTTAGATATTCAAAAACTATATGAAAAATACTATAAATTGTAATTTTTTTGCATATCAATATCAGAGGCGGAGCCAGAATTTTCAATAAGGAGGTTCAAAATCTGTAGAATTAGGTAGCGAAAGGGGGTTCGACATCTACTATATATACATATAAACTTATTTTAACCATGTATAAATAATATAGTTTTTCGCCGAGGGTAGCTCCGCCCCTGATCAATATGATGAAAAAATACGTCTTAAAATGTGAGTCAAAGTTCTTTGAGTTTAACTCTAAAAACAGAAATCATGACAAATAATAGTAGACAAATAGAATATTATACAATTATAAACAGTATAGACGTTACATTTTGTATATATGACCACAAATATTAGCTTGATTGCTACGTTGTGCAAAGTGAACTCTCGTCTAACTTTAGGTACATGACAAGCAATCATCTTCAACCTGCCACAATCCTAAACATTTTTTGATTTCTCGTTCGATGTCTAATATCTGTTTTGAAATTTCCGATTAATTCAGATTTATGCATTATAAAGCCACATAAAGTTAATACATATTCTATGAAGAGTTACTATTTAGCCCACGTCGATTCAAAATGATATTGGAATGTATACTATTAACCATAGAATATATGTTAAAAATGGAAAGGGGATGAAAAGAAAATCGAAAAATACTTCCAATGATATAACTAGACATTACCCGTCACATCTGCACGAGCCATTTCTACGACTCGAAGACCTTCTGATCACGTGACAATAACTTTTATCAGTTAAAAATACTTCACTGCTCTGTAAACTTGATTTCAGAAATTCATGTTTTTTTTCCTCTTTGCATTGCAAATTGAAATATAAACAGTTTACAAGAATTTCATCTATACTGTATACAGAAAAGCTGTGACTTTTCAGTTTCTAAAGCTTACATCAATGGATATTTAGAACTTACAAACAAAACAAAAAATACAATTGTGGCTCCAAGAAATTGCTTGATATTTGGAGACCAGACATTTTTTTTATTATTATCCAATTGAAAAATAAATCAAGAAGACATTAAAAAAAAAAAAAAAAAACTTAACAGAACTCCTCTAATGTCTTTATCTTCACCACTATACATTGATCTCTGTGTTGAATTTCATCTTGATATGTCGAAATCGACGAAACTGGAAAAATCCCATCTTCCTCTGTTTTACAGCTTCTGTAGAAAACACAGCTTGCTATTGTATCAAGAACAATAAGAAGTGAATAAATATAGGCGATGAACATTCCTTCTAAAGCTAGAGTAAAAAGCTCTGTTTTTTCTTGATAATACGCGTTTACGATTCTGTATTGAAACAGAGCTTCAACTGCAGCCAGAGCTAAATTCACAGGCACAGCTAGTGATAATGCTGTTGCTGTTCTTCCTCTAATCAAAACACAAGATTTGAGAATCGCCATGAGTCCTCCAATTCTCTCATTTCCTGATGTTACCAATGCCAAATTACAAATAATTAAAGTGTTTGCGAGTATAATAGAACAGAGTACAGCCCCTGTTGCTGATAACAAAAGAATTGATCTTGGATTCGAAAGCCCGAATCCATAATCAAAAAGATTGAACCCGAAGAATAGGAGAGTGAAACAGGTGGCGTTTGCGGAAATGATGAGTAATGAGTTACAGAGTTGGGTGACAAGAAGGTTGAAATACGAAGGAAATGTAGTTTTTTGAGATGGTTTTGAGTAGTTCAGAGATTCGATCACAACAGATTTGGCGAAGAGATAAAAGGAAATGGTAAAAGGGAATGAAAGAAAAGATATCAAAATCGTCTGAGAAATCTTGGAATTGAAAAGAGTGAAAAACTCTGATGAAGAAGGGAACCCTGCTGCATCGAAAAGTAAATGTAAACGCTCATAAATTATTGGATAAAGCGATGACGAATAGATGAATGATTGTTGTAAAAGAACAGAAGCAGCGAATGGAAAGGCGAAAAAAGCTGTTGTTGTAGTGAAGAACTGATAGTTCTGAAGAAAAATGAAGATTGATTTTCTGATGATTTTGGTTGTTTTCTCCATTGGAACAGAGGAGTAAGTCTCCATTTTTTGTGGATTTGAAGATGGTTTGGGAAAATCAAGAAAAATGAAGATATATATTGATGTTTAGCTCTTCTATTTTAATGGAGGAATCTAAATCTTCAATGGTAGTTTGGAAAAATAAAAGTTTGGAGAGTTGTTTTTTTGGAAGGAATGGATAGGCCAACAACTAAAAAAATATTAACAAAAACAATAGAGGAGTTTGCAGTGGGAGTTGTTTTGGCTTTGTTTTTTTAAGAGTGAGTTTGTTGGAGTTTGGTTCTCCATCTTAACTTTGGTTTTACAAACCAACCGAGCTCTTTAACTAGAGGTCCTGAGTTTGAATTTCTTTTAGGTATAAAATTATTTTTATTAAGAAGTATTTTATTTTTAATATGAAATTTTTCTATGCGAATCTAGATTAAGTCCAGCTTTAATGTGAGAGGGAAACAAAAAAATACTTTGGTTTTTAGAAGGAACTTTTTTTCTTTTCTTTTTTTATGGCTGATCATTGAAGTTTTACTAACATATTATCACGGGCGGAGGCGGTGTATAATGAGGGGTTTGTGGCGAAAAAATATTACTATCTATACATGGTTAAAAATATTTTTTAGATACGTATAATAAATGTCGAACCCCCTCTCAGTAGTTCGTATGTTTACTTTTTCGATTTTGAACCCCTCATTAAAATTTTCTGGCTTCGCCACTATATATTACGATATATTCTTTTCATCAATATGCAAAAAATTGCAATATACTTTTTGAATATCTAACAAATCTTGTTTAAAATATAAAATTAATATAATATAATTTAATTTTAAAAAACAGTCAAAGCACTTTTCAAAAAACGCAACAAAATAATAAAAGTTAACGAAGGGAGTATGAAGGGATTTAGGTAATTGGGTTTGGGTTTTTGGGAGTCTAGTGACTTTTTGTGTTTATATTGAGAGATATAATTTAAGTATATAAGAAATATTTGTTGGAATTCAATAATAAAGTAGACTTTTGGTCTAGTGGCATAAATGAAACCTTGAAATCTTTAGATTTATATTTGTTTATTACTACATAAAAATCATGGTATTTTGCTACGATTATCACAAGAAGTGTAACTCTAGTTGGATCTTGTAAAAATTCCACTAAATGTGATAAAGAAAATGACAAAAATGGTCTCTTATATTTGCGGATAGATTTAAAATAAGTCTTTAAATATATTTTTAGCAATTTTAATTTTCAATTCAATATTTAAGGTTATTAAATTCAACAGAAATTTAGGGAAATAAATTGTACTTTTGGAGGGAGTTACATTTTTTTCTGGTGGTTAAAAAGGTTGCACCTTTTTTTAATAATGTGAATTTATTTAATTAATTAACAATTGAGAACCTTTGCTATATATAAGTAGGCTTTTTTCATGTCTTGCTTGGTGATGGAAAAGAGAAAACTTCTTTTTGGTTTTCTTGGAATTTACTTCAATGTGTTGGAATATGAATTGTTTAATTTGGAATTATTTTATCTTACACAACACTTGTGGTCACATATCTTATATCATAGCATTGGAAATAAGTAAAGTGGAACATTTAATATTTTCTTCCTTTCTTAATGTTTAGTTAATATTAGTGTTCTCTTTTACTCTATTTTGGAAAACAATATCATAAAAGTGGGATTGTGAGGAAAAAATTGAGTTGGATCCCTTAAAAATTGAAAAAAAAAATATCAATGTTTAAACTAAGTAACTTTAATTTAAAACTTTTTCCTTTTGTTCATATAAGCTGGTTTGATTAGTGAGAAAGGTTATTAATAGCATACTTTATTTTAAATTTATTTTAGTCATGTATTTAAAATTGGTTAAACTTTCGTATCATAAACAACGACAAATTATGATTATTGATACTGATTTGATTTACAAATACTAATCAAATTGGGAGAAATAAGAAAATTAGCACTAGTTTTTGTCGAGTTTTTGGCCAAAAATATCCTTCAACTATACCCCAAACTTAAATTACATCCTTAAAGTATCATTTTTAGCTGAAAAAATCCTTTAATTATACCAAAACTTAAACTACATCCTTAAAACTATTATTTTTAGCAGAAAACATCCTTCAAATATTTTAAAATAAACAATTTTCATCCTTCTACTTAAATTTATCAATTAATTGATATATCCCACAAAAATTAAGTCGTCCTTTCCTAATTTTTCGTAATTGAGTTAAGAATTATGCAAAATCTTTTAATTTTAACCTTTTTTTCATTCATTTTTCATGTAATTTTAATTAAAAATACTATTAGTTTGAATATGTTTCTTCTCAATTGAATATGCTAGAAGCGACATTTGTTGGAGACTTCCGCTTTTAATACTGTAGAATGAAACTCAAATACGAAACATAATTAATATTTTGGTCACTTTAATATTAGATTGACCCAAAAATCTATTCATTTATTGTTTAAGAAAAAGGTAAAAATAATTAATCTCTAACTTCTTTCCGTTACGAAAAAGGCAAATCATGTGTACTCATACCTTCCAATCATTTTTAGTTTCCATGAGCAACAGTGTCTAAGATTTATTTTTAAAGAACTTCTTGTAGAAAATAACAAAATTTTCCAAAATAACTTTTGTTGATAGTCACGTTAACTACTCATTTTTTCGTAAGATCCCTTAATTTTTTGACAATATCTAACAAAAGGATGAAAGTTGTTCACTTACAAATACTTAAAGGATGTTTTCTGCTAAAAATGATATTTTAAGGATATAGTTTATATTTGGGGTATAGTTGAAGGATATTTTTGACAAAAATCTCAGTTTTTGTCAATATTATTTCCATTTCATATTATATATTAAAATAAAAAATTTGCACACTTTTTATGAAAAGACGTAATTATATTATGTGAACCTTCAATCATTTTCTAAAATGTAAAGCTATATATTCTTAAGAGACGTGTAAAGTTTAAAATAAGACCAGTTTAATACCGATACTAGATGAGTGGTGACATAAGCAGGATAGCTGGCAAAGTCACTAATCTCATTTTGGATTTGCAAAAAAGGGCAAATTAGCAATTTGTCTTGATAGCTTTTGGTTGTCATCACTTGCTTAAAATCTCCCTTTATCTAGTTCTTTTTTTTCTTCAATCGAATGTCTGGAGTTCGTATTAGAGCTCTAATTAAATTTGAATTATGCACTACAAGACTCATTCGGAAGTAACGCTCTCAATAAAATTTCTCCATAGTCACTAGTGAGGTGGAGGTGAGAGTTGTGTTTATTTCTTGGAGTGAACGAACATAGAAGAAATGAAAAGAAGTTCCAAACCAAGCGGTGTACACAATTAGCTTTGTCAAAATGGAGACAAATGTATTATGTGTGCTTTTTCTTTGTCAAACATAGGCTCAATGTTCATCTTCTTATGATGTTTTTGCTGACCATGGCTTCTTGGCATTTTCCTCAACTACATAATTGTTTGCTTTCGGCTTTTTTTTATATCGCCAGAAGATAATTACAAGAAATTGTTCATAAATATTAGAAAACTTTATTTTTTCATCTCGTATCAAATATCTACATTAGAGTCATTTAAGAGGAAGCTCTACTAAATAAGATTTTTCTCACACTCTGGTGTATTCGAGGCTTCTAACTAAAGATGAGATCAGATATTATCTATTCTATCAAAATTCTCGATACAATAAATAGAACTAATAATTACCTAAAAATAAGCCTTGTGACCTCCTATTTACATGTATTATATGCATGGCTAAGTTCTAACTACCTCATCAATAATTCCACTTATTCTTGGAGGGATTCTTAATTAACACCGTAACCCTCAAATCTATTGTCCTAATCCTACGATTAATCATTTCATCATACTTGATTTGCCCAAAACTTTCAATTATAAGTTTATGGAATCTTTTACCTAGCAAGTACTAGTGTAAGAAAGGATTAAATTCGCCACGTGCATGCATATTATTCTACCTGATATTTTAGTAAAATTTTAAATTTTAATTATTTATATTTCTGACTTCGATACTGAAATTATTAATTTATTACGTATATAGAGAAGTTGATTGGAGCTGAAGCGAAGGAAAGAAAAATTGAATTAAAATGATGATTTAACATAAGGTATCATCATTATGAAGTTGGTGCAAAGTCATCTAAACTAATAATAAACATACTTGAAAGGTAAGTTGATTAATTATAAGATTGATTAATTAGTTGAGGGTCCATAATCCATATCCCATCCTTGTTGTTTAGGTTGTAAGGAATATATATAAGTATTCAGTCACTATACTTATGATTTTTCTCCTAACTTACAATAATAATAATTAGTCTTACTCACTCCTATATTATTAGCTCATATTTTAATCAATTTATATTGCATGTTAACTAATCCGTGTATTAGTAAGTGCTAACTAACATAATTAGTGGTTCTTAATCCACTTTTCAGCTTTGAAAGGTTTAAGATTTGGTAGCACTAGTACATGTTGTACTCTTAATGGTGTGTAGTCAACTCAATTTATTAATTCTTTTGGAAAAATAAGTAAAACTAATTTAACCTTTAAATTATTTTCAGGATGGTGATATTCTAACTTATTTACTTCTTGTTTTCTGCATGCATTGCATTTTACCTATTTAATTATCTTTAAAAAAAAAATTTTGATCAGAATTTGATTAGAATGGTAAAATAATATATTTCATATTATGTAATTTAATTTTTTTAAATATTTTTATCCTTTTTAACTTTAATGTATTTTAATTGAAACATGAAAAAAATCAATTTATTTTAAAATAAAAAAGATATTACAGATTTTTAAAATTTTTCATCAAATTTTCTGAAGTGGAGTTTTACTATATCTAAGATGTACGCTGATTTTATTTTTGTGCATATGCATTTTGCATTGTTAATATAAAAGTAAAGTCGGTCAAAATATTGAATGTATATGACTTCCAAATTTTCTTTTTCCACACTCTTTATTTATTTATTAATATTCTAACAAACAAATTAAGTTAAAGTGGTTATTTTTTGAGTAAGTACGGGATTAGACTAATTAATGAAGGTTAATTATAATTGATGGGAGACACATGGAGTCATTCAATGATTAATTAAGTTTATACGAAAAGGTTAGCAAAAAAAATACTTAGCTACGCAAACATGAAGAAAGAAAAAACTAAACTAACAATTGTACTTCCTCCATGTTAATTTTATGTGATATATTTTTGTTTTGTAAGAATTAATTCGATTGATTTTAAAGCTAAATTGAATTATATCAACTCAATATTTTAGAATTAATATGTAGATACTTTAATAACAAAAACACAATACTATCAATTTTGATTTTGTGAAATTAGGTCTTAGGCCTAACTTACACCCCAAAAGCTAGCTCAAAGGGTGGAGGATTGCCCAAGCCTTATAATGAGTCCACCCATCTCATTAACCACCGATGTGGGACTTTTGTCATTGCGTGAGCAATTTTAATTTTCTTAGCATCTGGTGCGTGGACAATTTTGATTTCGGGGATCCCAACATCGGGTGAGACGTGGGCAATTTTAATTTCGGAGGGCCCCAACATCGGGTGAGACGGGCCCATCTATCTATTAGTATAAAAACACCTTTTAACTTATTTTTTTAGCTCAAGAATATCCCTCAAATAACAATTTCAATCTAATGAGTTTTTTCAATTTAAAAAAAAGTCATGTGTCTTATATATTATTATTATTGACCACATATATTATTTAATTTGAGCAGGTTTGAATTTTAAAGGGGGTGTGAGTTTGGGATATTCTTAAGCCAAAAAAATATGTTTAAAATACTTTAGACCAATAAATACATATAACATATTATACTATATCAAAATTGATTTTTAACGACAATGAATTAATAAAATAGATTAATTATAAGTAAATATGTATTTTAATAGCAATTAGTACTCTTTGGATATGTCCCTAAAATCTTTAGCGACATTAAATCTAATGATAATATTTAATTAATTACGATAAAAATTTTAACACTTTTTATTAATGTGTATATATGTTTTGCCGCTAAAAAATATTTTTATTATAATGATACGAGTCATTTTTCTTACTCTAAAGATAATTGTGGTTTTTTATTCGATTTGAATATGAAGTTTACTCGATATTTTTGTATATGACAAAAAGTAGCAAAATGTCAAAATATTCCAATGATAGTTCATAATACTATACTCTTTGCTTCTTTAATTTAATTTTAAAATAAGTTGGGTGGATTGTCGGGGGTGGTACATTTAATGATTTCACAATTCGAAAGCATCTTACTAGTGTAATTAATATGGTAATTATTTGTTTAAGATAAAGATAAAATTTAAGAAAGTCAATTATTATATGTTCATGGTCCATTTTGCAATTTACACTCCCCTTAAAAAATTATTAGTTTACGAATTTATTTTATTAAAAATTGATAATACCTGAAATTATAAGTTTGATTACAAGTATTATAATTATTTTGAAAATGATTACATAATCATAAAGGTAAAATCGAAAGAAAAATTAATCGTTTTTTGATTTATTAAAATTGACAGGTAAAATAAACAGATTATATATGTAAAAGGAACAAAGATATACAGTGACTTTTTATATTATAAAACAAGGTAGACTGTGTAGGTGTAATTAAGTATTCCACCTTATTTTATCTAATAATAATAATAAAAAAAATATGTAGGCCATCAATTATTTGATTGATCAATAAAAAATTTAGGATTTGGATTATGAGCACATTATATTAATTTTTAGATGGACATTAATAGAAACTTATATTGTTTGTATTAAGAGAATAAGACAGGTTAGCATCGTCCTTTTTTGTCATTTCAATAATGTTTATGCCACATAATTTGGATTGTGAAAACTATGTGCATTTTAATATGAATGAACAAATCTTGGTTGTGATATCCAAACAGCACTTATAAAAGGACGTCGCATCCTCTATGATTGCTTTGAAATTAGTTGAAGTGGATACATCAGTCTCTGCTCTTCGAGTGAATATTTTATGATAATTTGCTCATTGTCTGATAGTTTTTAACTATACAAGACAAGTCTCGTGCAATGATTTCATGATTTAATTACAGATGAAGGCTGAATTCGATTTCAGGTCTCTCACACATTATGAGTAATCCACCTCCTAACCACTCAATCATGTCCTTAAAGGCCTACTCAATTAAATATGTTATCTTAAAAGGTTAGTTTTTATTATTTTAATATAATAATTATTAATCGAATGATTATTAGAGAAATCTAACTTATCATAATTTTTTTTAATCTTCTCCCTTCTCCATTATTCTTCGTCTAATCCTTCCTCCTTTAACTCCTCCTTCATCTCTTTTAATGTATACTAAAATTTACATTTTAAAGCTGTTTATTTATGGTTGAAATTGAATATATGTAACCTTTTCTTAAGTTTATATCATCAATTCTTAATGATTTGGATAGTTTAATCGGAGAAAGTTACGTTGAAGAATGTTATTGTTGTATTTTATTTGTTGCACTTGAAAAACTTGTTAAAAATGAAAAGTTAATCTATTAATTTTTATTGAGGTTGAATTTAACTATCGAAAATGATTGATTCATTGGAGTTGATTATGTTAATTTTGAAGCAAAACGTGTTGGTGAATCTTCTACCAAATAACTTATAATGATTACGATTTTAGAGCTTATTTTGTTAATTTATCCGGATTGTGGTCAAAATTCTAGCAATTCAAATCATATGTTAGAATTTATAATAAAATAAGTCAACCACCAATTTAAAAATCATCAAAATTTACCGGCGATATTCCTATGATTCTTTACTTTACTATTTATATAGAAATCATGACAATTTTATGACAAGGCATGTAATCTTAATGATTGCTAATTTTGGCAGTGAGTCTCTTTTTGCAAAGCTTTTCTTAATAAGATCAAACCTTAAATTGTGGCATTGAAAGTGTCTATTTGCGTAAACCTTTCTAATCGTTAAGGACTACAACTAAAGACTTGGGCACATCCAAAGAGTTGGATCTGCAGGGAATTGGGCCGTATGTACTTCAGTTGTTATATGGGTCCTTCTCCTTTTAGAACTAGAAGGCTTCGTCATTTATCCTTTTTGTGTACTCTGAAACTGAACTTACATCTTGCGATTTTAACCTTATTAAACATAATTATGAGCTATCAAGTTATTTTAAGGCATAATATTCTGAAACTTAACTTATGTATTGTGTTTCTTTTTTCCCTCATAACTCTATAAGATGTAACTTGTGACTTATGGATTTATTTTTCGTTTTTTCGATATCTCGTACTTTTTATTACTTAAAGTGTTATGGAACAAAAATTAAAGACCTATGCATATTAGGAACGTTCGAGTGAATTTACACCTTGTTTGGATGGTTGTTACTCCTTGTATTATATTGTGTTGTTAGTTTAAATATAATGTTTGTTTTGATTGTAGCTTAAATTCTATTGGATTTTATTGTTTAAATTCATCGTTAGGTAACGATGAAAAGACCCATTTTATGAAACCACCGACTCGGTGTGATCGCGTCGTTATCTTTATACTTTTTTCTCATTTTATCTTTATTTATTATTTATTAATTGTATTTCATCTTTTATTCTACCTTTTCGTTGTATCTCTATTTCGTAACCTACTTTTCTTGTAGGTTTATCATTCAAATCATAAATTTGTGATATTATACAACGACGTAAAATGATATAATCTATTTATTAAAATAATACAATACATTATGAAACTAACACGTAACAAGCATCCAAACGTATTAGATGAATTAGGCCCAAAACAATGAGATGGACCAGAACAACCTTTGTAATGGGCCTGAGTAATGAATTGGGTTAAATTTTTGTCGTTATCGATAAATAGTGGAAGAGATGTAATGTACAAGTAACCCAATTTGTCCATATCCCGATACCGTAGTGCTGAGTCAGATTCTATGCCGGAGAACTACAAAGCTCCCAATCACTTTCTATAAAATTCTCCGCCTTCTCTTTCCCGAGATAAATTCGCTCATGCACTCTCACAAATTCAATCCATAACTTTCTCCAGGTACTTGCTACTTCTTCTGTCTAAAAAAACTTGCAAAAATTCCTATTTTTTGTGATTATTTTTTTGTGAATAGTTGAGCAAAATCGTGTTTTGAATTAGCAATTACAGTTTTTGGAGTTGAGATTTGATCTGCTTGTTAAGAGTTTTGTTTGATCATTAATTGGGGAATCTTCAACTTGATAACTTGTATAGCAGAGCGGAACTCTCGAAGTTTCTGGGATCGGATTAAGATTCTGTTTTCATTTGATGATTAATTGACCTAATTTTGTAATGTGAGAATTAAAGTTGTGAACTTTAGTTAATCATCAGTGTGACTAGAGAATGGATTTGATGTGTGATTTAAGATGAATTAGCTAGGTATGTCAACTGTTTTGACTTAATTGCTAGAGGTGTGAATCAGGTGTTCTATATTAACAAATGAGTTCCAGAGGTGGTGGAATTGCAGAATCTCCTTATTTAAGGAACTACAGGGTTGGAAAAACTCTTGGACATGGATCCTTTGGTAAAGTTAAAATTGCTGAGCATTTGCTCACTGGGCATAAAGTGGCGATCAAAATCCTTAACCGTCGGAAAATGAAGACTCCAGACATGGAAGAAAAACGTATGAATCTCATACCTGGGTATCATTAAGTTAACAACAAAAGTTTTTTTTTTTTTTTCTCTTTTCACCTTGATATATTCTTGTGAAGTTCAAAACAAGTTCATTTGAAGCACATCTTGGTTAGTTCCTTTAACAATTTAGATGGTTATCCATGGAACATCTAAATTTACTTTATCTTTGTGCAGTGAGGAGAGAAATAAAAATATGTAGATTATTTGTGCATCCACATGTCATACGACTATATGAAGTGATAGAGACACCAACAGATATATATGTTGTGATGGAGTATGTCAAGTCTGGGGAGCTCTTTGATTATATTGTAGAAAAAGGCAGGTTACAGGAAGATGAAGCTCGGAAATTTTTTCAGCAGGTAGAGTTAATTTATTTTCTTGGTCTTTTGATAGTGCAAATGACAGTTTTAACTGTGATTTTAGGTCTTACCAGATTAATGTAGTTCTTTTTTGTCGCTCAAATTGTTATTGCTTGGTTGTTTCACTGGGGACAGATTATTGCTGGTGTGGAGTACTGCCATAGGAATATGGTGGTTCATCGGGACCTTAAGCCTGAGAATCTGCTTTTGGATGCAAGACGCAATGTAAAGATAGCAGATTTTGGCTTGGGAAACATTATGCGAGATGGCCATTTTCTGAAGACTAGTTGTGGAAGTCCAAATTATGCAGCTCCTGAGGTGGAAAACCGTAGAGTTTGTAATCATTAAGATGACCATATCTCTTTTTGAGCTGGATTCCTGAAGGTCAATCGACAACATTTATTTGCAGGTTGTCTCTGGGAAACTATATGCTGGTCCCGAGGTAGATGTTTGGAGTTGTGGTGTAATCTTATATGCTCTTCTTTGTGGTACACTTCCTTTCGATGATGAGAACATTCCCAACCTTTTCAAGAAAATAAAGGTACATCCATTGATCTATTTTTCTTTCTGGTTTCCCTAGATTCTCCAAGTTTTTATAGTTTGATGTAGTGGTGTTTACATTGTTGACCATGTTTCATTCAGAGTGGAGTCTACACCCTTCCAAGTCATCTGTCACCTTTAGCTAGGGATTTGATACCAAGGATGCTGATTGTTGACCCTATGAAGCGCATATCGGTAGCTGATATTCGTCAACACCAGTGGTTCAAAATTCATCTTCCTCGGTATTTGTCAGTTCCTCCACCTGATGCTAGGCAACATCTTAAAAAGGTAACTATAATATTATTATGCTAATAATAAAGGTATCTTGTATGATGCTGAAAGTGTTCCTATTGGCTTGACCCCTTTTTGTCCACTGCTACCTTTAAATCCTACAAGATATGCTGCTGTATATCTGGAAACTCAAACTGGGAACTGGCTCTTGTGGTTTCTCCATTTGTTACTCTTGTATTAATTCAAGTTGTAACATAAAAGAATCATGAAGTCCACTTCCAAAGAACATCAAAATACTTTTATCAATCTTCACTTCCTCTTACAAGATCAGGGAACACTTCTGTTTCTTGCTGCCATTGCAGAGGATCTCATTTGCCATTGCAGAGGATCTCATTTGTCTGGAGATGTCAAAAAAGTTGTCATATATTCCCATATATCTCGTTCCTCATGTATATGACTGTCTGTTTGTTAAATGATGTGGTATGCAATTCTTTCTATTTACTCATTCTTGCTGTAACTATAAGCTGTCCTGTCCTGCTGCAGCTTGATGAGGAAATTCTCCTGCAAGTAAGTAGGATGGGGCTTGATAGAGACCAGTTGCTTGATTCTTTGCAAAAGAGAATACAAGATGATGTACGTTGCTTCTTACATCACTAGCGGCCACTCTGTTTCTTGTCGTAGCTACTTTTCTTTTCTTTTGGGTTTTCTCTATTGCATATGGCTAATAATATGGAACTGAAAAACGAAAAGAATCTAGCAATTGTAGATATATTTGTGTTTTACATTTCTACACTAGAAATTGAGGCTTAACTAAGTTTGGGGTCACATTCAATCAAATTTATGGCAAAGGGATGAGGTGTGGTAATTGGTAAACCTTTTCATTACTTCAGTTTGCTTTATACCTTTATGTGTCTGTTTCAGGCTACTGTTGCATACTATCTGCTGTACGATAACCGTTCCATGGCTTCCAGTGGGTATCTAGGAGCTGAGTTTCAGGAATCTGTGGTATGCCCTCTCTTATTTTTACTTCATTCATTATTTCTCAATGCATAAACTTTTGGGCTTACATTTACTACCATTCTATAAAAAAAGAACATGTGAACTGCAGACCGTTCATGCTGTTCTGGGATTGTCAAGAGTCAGATAGGAAAATTATAATTTGTGAAATCCCATCACAATGAAGATAATACTCCTACATATATGCTGTTCTTTTTTTGCAAAAATAAGGAAGAAGAGATGCTACTATGTTCTGTAGTTCACCAACTTTATTCTACTTGTTATTCACCTTGTAATTTCTATATTATCTCTGAACTTCTTACTGATAGTATCAGAATCTATAAATAGTCTTGTTAACTCAGAAGTGGGAATTTTCGTATTTGGGGTTTGGGAGTGGTAGCAGTTTCCCTGATATTTTCTTTGATTGAATCTGTTGTCTTTCTATAATATGAAGGTGAAAATCTGCAAAGCATGTCAAGAGTCATTGTTTTCTGTACATGAGTAAATTCAAGATACACTTCTATGGTTCCCATTGCTGCTCTTACTACAACTTTGAAACACTGGTGGTTGGGTTCAGGCATTAAACAATATTACTTTTGTAACTTCTGTACCCTTCCCTTAGTTTAGAGCTATGCTTCTTTGAATGTCGGATAATGTTTACTGTAGCCTCAAGTGTTCCAGACTGAATAGATGGTCCTTGTAATTTACATTCATGTGTTTCTTCAGGATTGTTATTCCCCTGGATTGTTTCCAAATCTTGACCTGCAGCTGTCTACTGGGAACGGAGTTTCTGAAGAGAGTTTGAGACGCCCATTTCGCAAAGAGAAAACGTGGCTAGTTGGACTTCAGGTTAGTTTTTTTGTAGTATATGTATCAAAAATATTGTGTTAATTTCCTCATTTCACGTTGATTACTTTTTCAGTCTCCAGCAAATCCAAAGGAGATCATGAATCAGGTTCTTGGAACTCTGCTGGAACTAAATGTTCGATGGAAAAAAATTGGGCACTATAATATGAAGTGTTTATGGTGTCATGATCTTCATCTTAATAGTATGGCCAGCAATCATATGAATGATGATGATCATTTTATTAGCAATGCAACTGGCATAAGTACACATTTACAGCCACAACCTACTGTGAAGTTTGAAATGCAGGTATAGTTATCTTTTCTCCCATCATCTTTTAATCTCAACATAGTGGTTGTTTGCTAACTGTGGCATGATTTTGGACAACAATTCTAGCTTCTGGTACTCAAATTCATCGGATGTTTCACTTGCGCTCAAAAAAAATAATCCAGTTAAATACAGATTACCGTTGATTCTACTAGTAGGAGCCCAGTCAAATCTTGCTAATATGAATTTTGTTAAATACTGTTGCAGCTGTACAAAACTGAGGATGAGAAATATCTGCTTGATCTCCAAAGAATTAGCGGTCCGCAGTTCCTCTTCCTGGATTTCTGTGCTGGTTTCATTAGGCAGCTAGAGGGGCCACAATGATTGGTGGAAAGAAAGAGGATATATGGAGTAATTGTGTATTTTGTTGACAGAGGATATATGGAGTAATTGTGTATTTTGTTGAAAAATGTGAAACTTTATTGTACATATCAATGTTAATAGGTTTATAATGTTCCTTACCTATACTTTAAATTTGTGTTCATGTTTCTATAGTTCAGGCTTTTGCCAGATGTGATATTACTCTCAGTAAAAGTGACCGCAGGTCTCTTATTCCAACTAATTTTAGGGATTTTGACATTCAGTTGTTAGTGTTTCCTTTCAATTAGAATCGTGGTGACACCCCAACAAGAAATAGATTAACTCGTATTTCCTGACAAATGCGAATTCATAACATATATTTCACTAGATATTGTATAGAAGCGGGGTTTTTAACCTAGGCGCATTCAAAGGGTAGCGGCTACGAGTTCCCTTTTCATAAAAAAAAAACAAAAAAAAAACATATATTTCGCCATTTTACAAGTTTATTGGCTTTCCAAATGGTATAAGAGAGTATAATTACATATTGAAAAATTGACACCTGACTGAAGATAAATCAGTAAAATACAACTACAAGGGGAAAGTTAATTAGATCCTTGGATACAGACAAACTTCTGGCATGTCTCCAGTTATATGAACTAAACAGGAAATCAATCACAGATAACCCAATATTGCTTGAAAAGGTAAAGTAAAAAACATGAAAAACAGAAAAAATCAAAAAAAAAAAAAAAAAGGCTGATCATCTTTGGTTTTAGTTACTTATTTCAGTTATTATCTTCCTTGAAAACCTTCTAAGAACATAGGAGAACCAACAACCACTCCAGAATCATCATTAATGTCAATGAGCTGAGCTTCTTTATGGCCTTTCGAATTCGTTCCATGCTGTTCTGAAGAACTTGGCTTGGAATTTTCATTCTCATTCTCATTCTTCACTGGAACACTACTCGGGGTTGCACTTTCAAGCTGCAAGGCATATTCTAAGTTCCACAAAACATCTCCCATTGCAGGCCTATCAACCCCATATTCTGCCAAGCATTTCTCTGCAGCTTCCACGTATTTCCTTAACGCCTCAGGGCTTATGGTTCCTGCAAGATGAGGGTCTATGATCTTCTCCAGAGAGCCCTTTCTGTGTTGCTGCATTGCCCATTCTGCCAAATTCACTTGTTCTCTTGGCAATGCAGGATCAAGTGCAGGCCTTGCACATAGTACCTCAAAAAGGACTACCCCAAACGAGTACACATCAGATTTTTCTGTTAGTTGTTGTCTTCTGAAGTACTCTGGATCAAGGTAACCAAAACTGCCCTTCACTGCTGTGCTAACATGTGTTTGCTCCAGTGAAGGACCGGTTTTTGACAAGCCAAAATCAGCCATCTTTGCCACAAAGTCCTCATCAAGGAGGATGTTTGTAGTTTTTATATCGCGATGTATTATTCCCTGAGTTGAACCAGTGTGAAGGTAGTGCAGTCCTCGAGCAGCTCCTATGCAGATTTCGAGCCTTTGTTTCCATGTCAGAGTTGGCAAAGTGGAACCATAAATATGGTCACGCAAAGGACCATTAGACATGTACTCATAGACTAGAATCATTTCTGATTGTTCATCACAATAACCTATGAGTGAAACAAGATGTCGATGCCTAAGCTTGGATAGCAACTCAATTTCTGTTAGGAATTCGTTGATGCCCTGGGAGGAGGATGGATTTCCTCGCTTTATAGCTAGTTTTGTTCCATCTTCCGATACACCAAGGTACACTTTTCCAAAGCCTCCAACACCAATGACTGCTTTTTCATCAAAGTTTTTTGTTGTTTTCTTGATTTCATTGAAAGTAAAGACGCGGCCAAAGTTGAGGCCAGAGGATATGATTGTTGAACAACTAGTCTTGCTCTTGCTTGACATGAAGCTGCAGTAACTAGCATTGAGAGGAAGCCATGAAGAGAATGTCTTCTGCTTCTCCCAACCCTTTGTTGGCTTCCTACGCCAACGAACAATGCCCATCAAAAGCAATACTAATGCTGTAATCCCCATTGCCAATCCAAAAGCTGCAGCAATTCTCATTCCGCGTGATCTTGGCATTACACCATGCCGTCCACCAGATGAGAACAGCCCATCCAAGCTTCCCGCCATGTTGCTCATCTTCATGACCTCCAATCCATTGAGGATGGCATTTGGGAGGATAGACTGGACATTTGACGCGGGTCCCACCTGCACGATGATCGAGCCGTTGGTGATGACTGTGGCATTGAGCACAAAGTCTTTGTAATAAGGGGTGGCCAACTCTGAAGTTAGTGTTGAAAGGTCAAGACTAGAGACCCCCATCACCTCATTAACATAGACATTGAAGTACAACTCATTTAAGCCTTTGCTCACAATATCACAGAAATGCATTCTGATAAAGTAGGAAAAGCTCGAATCAACGTCCATCTCCCACGTTAGCTTGAAATTCGAGTTGGGAACTCCAGAATCTGCCATCATATCAGCCGTGGCATAAACTGAACTCGGGGCAATCAAAGGTGTCGCCCCTCCATCTGGATAAACGATTGTCGTTAGAGGAACCGACACATTCTGAGCCCCTTCAGGAAATGCCATGTACTTCTTATCAGGCAACCATGTCCTCCACAATGTATCATTTTTAGGTGTGACAATTGGCCCTCCAACATTTAACCGATAACTCACTTCAAACGCGAACTGAGACAGGCCATTAAAATCACCAACAGGGGAAACTGCAGCAGCTGAATCAGGAATGAGATCATCTGGTGCTGAGACAAACTCAATGGCATTGATAAAAGCAAAAGATCTCTTCAAAGGTGAAAATTTGAGAGTGAATTGAGATGAAGTAATATTAAGAAGGTATTCTTTGAACACAACTTTACTAGTATCTTTCACTGAGAAATCATGAAGTAAAACAATATTATCAGAAGTAACAGTAAACATAGCACTCGCTAGATTATAATTCGGATGTTGAATAGGATAAAAGTACAAACGCACCCAATGTCTACCTGGTTTGAAAACAAGAAACCTATACATAGACTCACTTTCAAATATTCTTGCTGTATGATACAACAAAGAGGCAGAGGAAAAAGAAGTGACCTTTTCTGATAAAGACTTAACAGAAGCTAAAATAGTCTCATCAGTAGACAAGTAAGAAGCAGATTGAGGATCAGACTTAAAAGTCCTTCCATCATCAAGCAAAGTAGTATCAGGAGATCCACAATTGATCAGATAGTTATCAGCCGGCGTAAACGTTCCTTTTGCAGCTGAAGTAGCTACATTTGCAAAAACTAATACAAGAAAAGCAAAAATGACAAGAGGGTGTTTTCTTCCTCTCATCTTTTTGTTGTATGAGAGAAAAAAAAAATGTTAGATGTTAGAATACTAAAATTGTTGAATAGACATAAGTGAAAGACAATTCTTGAATTAGAGTATAGCACGTCTATGTTTGTATGTAGTAAAGAAAAATATTTTGAACATTTGTTGTTAACATGTTCAGGACTTAGGACAGAACGTGCCTTGTTGTAATTCTGTAGACTTCAAGACTTTTTCAGTGATTCTGTTAATTATCCATAAACTGATTCTTAAGACAAAAATAATTAAGAAAGGATGTGATTAACTACCAATAAACACAAAAGTCCAAAGCGCGTATCCAGCTGGGAATATAATGCTTTAAAGAAAAAAATAAATATTAGTTGACCTTTGAAGGGAAATGGCTATCATTATATAGAAGAATCAGTTAATCATCCTTTGTTTATGTAATTTGTAGGACCAAATACCGGATTTTTAGGTATGTTCATGTCTCTCTGTTAGTGCCAAAGAGTTTTAAGTATTTGACTAACCGACTAATCATGTACGACGATAAATAACATGTTATATAACAAGTTAAATTACATTGAGAGTATGACTTTTTTTACAGTGTATATACTTCAATGCCAGCTAAGTTTAGTCAAATGTTGTTCTTTCTCATTCATGAATGAAACTGATTTTGTGGGATTTTTATGGTTATAAAACTAAGTGACGGCGAAAAAAATAAGAGCTTTAAAATGTAAATTCTTCCTTATTACACGCTAATATTTGCAGCTGTAATAAACATAAAAATAAGTCCACTAGCCAATATTCAATGAACTAAATTTACAATCTTCGTTGTACGCCACTAAAAAACCGTCAACATAATGGCAAATTTCCCAGAACTCAACTCAAAATCCTTCCTCATTACGCTAGAAATCATAAAATTACGAAGAAAAATAGACGATGAAAACAGTAAACATATTTTTGATGATTCCAAACGAGCAGAACTCATAATACAGTAGTAAAACATCCATGTTGATAATAGTCCATTTTCTATAGGTAAAAAGACTGTCAAATCTTAAAACCCGTACAAGGACAGTAGGTTATGGAGCAGTAACCGTTGCACCGGAGCAACAAAACACTACATATACTAAGGCAAAAGAGCGTTGGCTCCTGGGTCAAGCGGCCCAGGGGCTTCTGTCATGCTTTCCAGTTGGTTTGCTGAGCTGGTTCAACAACATCATACCCATGGTGTGGGGTCTGGAGGAGGTGGTGTGTCACGATCTTACCCCTACCTTATAAAGGTAGAGAGATTGTTTTCAATAAACCCTCGACTCAAGTAAAGCATAATCATAGAGAAACAAGGTATGAATTTGGCGAAGGAAGCAAACATAATATGAACTGTAATTACTATACAAACAGAAAGGTCCATTCTACTGTGGCTACAAAATTCATCGTTTTGGTTTTACTGTATGTATTGCGGGGTAGACCCAACCCACTGTTTACAAGAGATGAATAATCTAGTTAAATACTAGTACAGGCTTTTACAATAGAGAAAAAAAAGTTGAAGTCAACAATAAATCTCTATGGAGGAGGAAAATTGAGTTGAGGATCCACCAGTACTAGAAATGTGGATTAAAATCAAAATGAGCTTTACAGAAAAAACAATGGTAATACAAACAATGGAACTAATTACAGGTTGACCATAAATTATATCAGCTGGCAGACTTCTCCTGCTTTCATGTAAAAGGAACTAATTACATGTTCAATAAATATTATTGCAGCTGGCAACCTTGTTCTTCTTGTTTCATGTATAGCAGACCTCTCCTTATCCTCTGAAGAATAAATTAAGCACCATCAACAGATAATATAAGCGACTGATCAAGGAAGAATCAGAGAGAAAAGGAGAACGTCTGCTTGTAACAGTTCCTTGAGTTGTTTTAGGGATATTAGTGCAACAGATAATATAAGCGACTAATCAAGAAAGAATCAGAGAAAAAAGGAGAAAATATGCTTGTAAGTTGTAACAGTTCCTTGAGTTGTTTTAGGGATATTAGTGCCTAGGAAACATGACTTTTGACAGACGGATCTGGGATTTCAATATGATGAGTTCGACTAATAATGTTCTTAAGCACCAAAATCATTGTACTTCTATAATTATGAGTTTAGATATAATATTTGTCGAAATTTTTTGTGGGGTTTCCCATTAAAATCTATACTGTGTCGAAAATACTGGTACCGGATGAACTCAGCGCCGAAGCACTAGATCCACCCCCTCTTTTGACTATATCTACATCTCTAATCCTTCTTGACCAATGTTAGAATAAGGCAATTTGTTTAAGTTGCTCAACTGCCCTTTAGCCCAGTGCCCATGACATGCTACACCAACATCCATCTTGTAGTAAAACCTTGTTCTCTAAGAAAGAAGCTCATGAAAAAAGATAGTTTAAATAAAGCGTTCAAGACAAATACCTCAGGTGTATCTCTTATCTGAAGCAGGTCTAATTTCTCTGTTGGTCTACGAGCGGTCAGAGTGTTAAGCTGCATTTATTTAGGCACCAAAATATAAAAAAACTAATTCATATTTACTACTTATTTTTAACTTGAACATGGATTTGAGTGTGTACCCAAAAACTTAAGCGCTCAGGATCCTGTGGTGATGGCATCAATCCTTCAGCTTTGAAGAGTTCAGCACGTCTACGATCTGTACAAAAATCTAGGTTATGATGTTTGTACTGAAAGAATATTAAGCAAAAAGAATAATTAGGCTGTACTATAACACACAAAGCAGAAACATTAATCTCAGCTCTCTGCCTAAAGCCTTTCAACATAGTTTGATAGGGACGATAAGTTTTCCGGGTCATGATTAACCAGTTGGATTGATTGATAAAGCAATCTTCTAATGCAGAAGGATTCATAGATAACACACCGATATGAAGTGTTGTAGCATGTACATCGCATGCCAAAAATCTAAACACCTATATATGCAAGTGGTACATCTACTTTCAAAACCTATTGATGGAAGTGTTGTAGCTATGTATTGAAGGATAAAAAAGACATCAATTCTCATCCTACAAAAGGACCTACTATAATCATATGCCAAAAAAAAAAAAAATAAGGAAAATTTTATTCATGACTTTACCTCCTGCTACTTGTTGTGCGTTCCTCAACCATTGTTGAGCGAATGCCGCCGCCTTATTTGCCGTCTCCAGTAACTATCAGCAATTTCCAAATTACAGTTCAACATTATAAAGCTAGGGTTTGAAAGCATTAAGCACTTGACAATGAATTAGTATACCAGTACTACATATACACAAATAGCACACAGTATATATCAGTAAGCATTTGAGAAAGGAAAATGAGCTTTTGATCATAATTCAGAAGAATCCCAAGAAAAACAGTTTGCCCAAAAATCCTTGGACAGAGCCACAAGGTTCAAGAAACAAGAATTTTTCTTTTAGCAGGTAAATAAGAAAAAATTAATATAGCACAAAAATGAGGATCATAAATAAAATGGATTGACAAATATCTCTCAGAGGATTGCTGTACAACTTACTTCATGCCTCTCTCTGGTTCCTTCAGCTGGGCATATATCATGTATCCATTCAACCTCAGCAACACGATACCTTCATAATAATGGCCAAGGGGGGAAAATAATAATAAGCATGCTTAGAGAAGCATAAAATAGCAGAATAAGAGATATTTATAGCATAGGTGATGTGCTTATTATTTTGGGATAGCATATTGAATCCAATCTCCTGACTTAACGCAAAGCAACCAACAGACCAACCAGAGACTTCTAACACCCCCTCCCTTTGTAGAATTTCAGATCTTTGGCGTCTTTTACAAGAAAATTTACTTTTGAGAAAGAAATTAAAAAGAATAACATTTTCTTAAATCTGTTTTTGTATGAAAGGAAAAGGAAAGTTCGAAACAAGAAGAAACCAATTCCTTTCCTACACTTTTTCCTGGTCTTATTACAATAAACTTTTCTTCTTGTGAGCTTTTTGAACTGCTTCTTTCCTACAAAACTCCTGCTTGTATAATGAACAGAAAAGGTCAAAAGTTACTTCTCTGTATTTTCATTTGGCAACTATATGGTACATGAAGTAATGTTTCTGTGCCCTTCTTACTTCTTCGTAAACTTAATTACCAATTTTCATCTGTACCAAAATAAGGAGTTAGATATTGAACTAACCCATCTTGATCCCAATGTCGTACGATGCGGCATCTACGTCGACTTTCAACCTGCATAAGTTTGTGCTAAATCAGATACAAGTTAAAAGAACTTTGAAGGTTTTTTATTAGGAAAGAGCTTCAGCAGAAACTTGTCTTTATTATGGTGGGACATCTAGACATGACACCACCTATGGTGGAAATAATAGTCTTTTGAATTCGTCCTCAAAAGAAAACAACCAAAACCAAGGTTCATCTAGCAAAGATATTGAATTCTAAATTTGCTGAAGAGAGAAATGGTCAAAGTGTTCAAGAAGAACATTTTCATTTCAAACAGTCAGGTGCACCAAGGATATTATACATGGATGCAATATTATACATGCTAGTGTATGGTGAAGAACCTTGACTATTTTACATTTAGAAGTTATCATATAGCAGTTTGGACACTTGTGTTAATGAACTCATAAGTAGTAAATAAGCACCATGCTAACAGGAAGGCACATGGTTCAAAAACAAAAGAATCTAATGGGACAAAAAGCTAATATTCACCTCCAAAAAGAAACGCCCATCTGGAAGTGGCTCACACCTACACAAAGAGATGAAGGCATTCAATTTCTATAAACAAGAATAAAATGATGGAATCTAAAGAAGAATAAACATTAAAGATATCCGGAAAATCTTCACAGGTCGCAGAACACCTACTCTGTAATCTCCACTTCACAAGCATAATCAGCAACCGAACCTGTCGTAGAATCATGAACAGCCTGCACAATTAACAGTGAAGCCTCAGCCAAAAGTGAAGACAGCAAAACCAAGTGTAGTAACTGGGGGGAGGGGATCAAAGGAAAACGTACCATTCCCATTCGGCGATTTCCTTCCATTATCCTTCTGATCTGTTTCAACAACAAAATTTGTAAACATTTGCAAGACAAGTATGCATGTGAGATCTATGAAATTCCATCTTAACTATGCATGATTGAAAGGCTTGTTTGCAATCTAGGAATAAGCAAGAGAAAATTAAAATATGAGAGAAAAAGGAGGGACAAGTATAATAATGCTTTTCATTTATTTAGTTCGAGCTGGACAGTCGGAAAGAAATATATACTTTCCACATTCCTATTCATTGCCCAGGGAATAATTGCAAAAAGCTTTCTATTTTATGTTGCTTCCTTATATTTATACAATCGAACAAGAAGAAAAAGATTCTCAATACTTTATTCCCTCTCTTTTTCTTCTAAGTATATAATTCATTAGCTAAATCTAACAATAGTTGAGGCCTGCTCACTAGTTAGTCTGACGGATTACTTGCAGGAGCCATCTTTCAGTGATGCTCTAGATGTCTTCTCAGAATTGCACAAATTTTTGCAGGCTGGATATATTGGATTTGTAAAGTAGATCCCGTTTTACTTTGGGTCTGAAGTGCAGTCGTTGTTGCTGTTGCTTTTTCTTTTTATTTTTTAGACTTAACTAAAAGAGGACAATCGTAGTTCTTTTAATTATGGTCCCAATACTTCTACTATTGGTGATAAGCATCAATCATCTAAACATTTTTTACCTCATAATTTCTGTGTCAAAGTAGCACAAAAGTTTTATTGAAACCTTTTCTTATATCTGGTCTAATAATAGGGACCATAGGTAATAGAATTCTATAAAAATCATGATCATCACGATATAGAAATAGAACAATGATGGTCCATCTAGGTCCACACCGAAAAAGGTAAAACTGCTTTCTCCACTAATGGTCAAGAAACTAATAGTTAGGTAGCACTAACCATAAGTCTGTAACGCGGTTCAAAAATGTTGAGTGCAAGCTTCTCGCATGGTAGAATAACGTCCATGACGAAAAGGGGCAACAAGTCAACACCGAGGTTTATCAAACTGTCATTCTCAGCCTTCCTTTCAGCATATTCCTCAGGAAAAGTTTTTTCTATTATGTTTTTCAACGTCACACTGGAAACGCACAAATAAGAATGACGTGTATTAGCCACACCAGAAAAATATAGATAATGAAATCTTAGCCAGATGGGACAAAATGAGTTCAATTAAATCATTAATAATAGTGAAGAGTCATCAAGGTATGTAAAGGTACAGATGCAATATGCTTTCTATTCCTTTTGCAGGAAGAATTGTGGTCTAGAAAATCAATCTATTTACACAGCATTACAAGAGAGGAAGCAATAAAGAATGTGACTGTATGCTACTAGGAATCATTGACTATCCTAAAAAAGAAGAGAAAAATAGAGAAACCGGAGTCTCAACATTAAGTGTAAAACAAGTACAATCGGAGGATGAATCATAAGCAAGTTACCTGATTGCACACGTTCTGGGACTAATGAAAAGAACTGTTCGGCACAATGGACATCTGTTATCTACAAAACGTTCATCCAAAGGGTAAGGAACAAGAGTGTAAGAAGAATAGAAGATGATAACAATTCAATATGTGAAAAAAAGTTGGGATAATCAGATAAGGCATGCAAATCTAAAACTTACATCGGTCCATTGACTGGAAAAGGCATGCACGGCAAAAAGAATGTCCACAGGGAGTTGTTATAGGTTCATATAATAACTTTAAGCAAAGGGTGCAGTCAAATTCATCACTGCGCTGTGGTCTCCCGTGGCTTCTCCTTCCAAGTGTAGTTTTGATCGATTTCTCCAAATTTAGAAGGGGTTTGCTACATTGCAGAAGAAACAACAATTAAAAACTCACCACAAAATCAAACTCTGCCATAATGCTTCTGGAAAATACACATTATGCTTCTTTTGAAAAGCTACTGACATGAGAAAGCATGCCATAGCTATGCTTATCACCACAATTTGCTTTACCTTAGAGGATTAATTTGAAGTCCTGAACGGATTATCTCTTGGGCGAGCTCATATTTTTCCAACTGCCAATTAAAGAATATGAGATGAGTGTCCAAGAAGATTATCAAGCCATGAAATGTTTAAGAAGAGATTGGAAGTATAGAAATCTCCTTTACCATATTGAAACAGTTACAAACTGACAACAAGCAGAATAAATAAACAAATAAGGATTTGATGAGATAACATAAGACCATTGAGTGAATTAGACAGTTAAAGTATCTGCTACTCTCATGATAGAACAATGTATACGAGGGGGTCCCAACACCCAAGGAAAAATCTAATTTAGTTATTTAACCCATCCTCAAAGTATAAAGAATTTAGAGAACAACAAAAAGGAAAATAGAAAACAAGGCTATTTTCCAAAACCGACACATGTTTCACCATGTGGTTTCCAAAGCTAATGATGCATGATACATTAATTTCCTTACCAAAATGAGTGAGTTTGCCTTCAGAATATATGAGGTAACTGAATTGTTCTGAAGATGCATCACCTTCTCGGCATCCTTTAGTGCAAGCTGATATTGAAGTAAAACAGTTTAAATTTTCTGCAAAACCCTCTATTGAGTAGGTTGAAATCATAGACAATAGAAAAAAGCAGACATACCCCAGCATATGTTGTAGGATCCAACCCACTCAATGGCCTGTATTCAGAATCTGATGCAGATCTACTTTTCAGAAATTGGCTATACCTGGAAGTTCATTCATACAAAATTAAGTTCAGCTATTTGTAAAATGGTGAGCAGTCAATAGAAAACATGACGTAAAGATGGCAAGGTAAACAGAGATGAATCAAAATCGCAGTAAAGCAGTCAATATGCATCAGAAATACCAGGCATAAAAATAAACTTTACCTGAGGTATGAAGCGCATCTGTTGCTAAGAATAATAGGATCATCCGGCTTAATGTTGCTAGCTCTTGTGTAACGATTGATAGCCTAACCAAGAAAACAGACATTGAGAAAACACGAAGATAAATGCAACCATACAAGATCCTGTATGAGATCAAATATAATACACAGTGGAAGTTCAAATCATCCTTGCTGAAGAAGCTAGTTATCGAGTTAACTGACAACATTAAGGAAAAATTTGACCACTAGATTGGGCACTGGTATGCTTGTCAAAACAACATCTAGAACATCACTCTAAACCAGAGCCGCTCAAGCATCTTCAATTACTATGTCATGTAGATATAGCTGGATGTTGGACCACATGCACTTGATTTTACATCGTCTCAAAATTTTCTCCAAATCTATAGATTATTGAACTGCCCAGGAAACATCACCTCTTACGAAACGAGTATAAAACAATAGACCTAGTACTTTCTTCATCAACCATGAGAAACAGAGAGCTCAAACATTTTGGTTCTAAATCTTGTGCATCTTTCTGATTCCTAAGATCAAATCTTTACTTGCTCAGGAGGTAAATATTTCAAGTTATATGATACGGTAGGTTATCGTACCTTTTAAAAAATACGAGAAACAATGAGAAAACCAAGGGTTTATTATGGTATGGAGAAAAATATTTTCCACGATCAATCATTTCCAGTATTTAGTTACCAATAGATGTGTCCCATAAATTACGGCTGGTGGTCATTTGCCTTTCCAAATAGCACTGATACATACTCTATTTCTCACTTGCTTAGAAGAACACATAAACATTTCTTAACACTTTAAAAATGTTTATGTGTTCTTTTAAGCAAGTGATCTTTTAAGAACATGTAAACATTTTTTTTCAATTTTTAATACTTATCACCAATATTACTGTTCTCAAACCATATCCTCTGCCTTGTAGGATTACCACATGCCACCTACTTATACCCAGACAACCGCTAGAAAATGATCCACAAGACGATTACCCACATTTTTCATGAAAAACATTTTCCTCACTTCGAAACCCCCCTTGTGGAGGTATGAAAAGGAGGAAACTTCCCTGACTAACTTGCAAAGAAGATAAAAACTAGATTCATGACATCAGTACCAACATAGAAAAGAAACTGAATGATGAATATAGTGGTTTCATATATACGAGTGATCAATTCCATTTAAGGTTACCCCAGGAAACAAAACAAAGTCATGTTTATGGGATTCACCAATTGCAGTCTTTGACACAGAATCAAATTAATAGATCCACCTCCTCTTCACTCCACTCCACTTTACTCCAGACAAACAGACCATTCCCCCTTTTATTTTCCAATTATATGGATATCTTACACAAACGAAACTCTTTCTGAAAAAACGACCAAGTCAAAGGTAATTAAATTGCAAGACGCTTCCTTTTTAGTTTTAAATCTTCAGTTCTCAGAATTCTTGAATAATTTAACCAAGTCTCTACCCAAGAATAATCTAACAAGCACAACATTAACTAAAGAAAATTGGGTTTATTACCTCGTCCCATCTGTTCTCACGATATGCTTTGTTACCCATCTCCACAGTCTCACATAGATGATTGTACCTGTCCCACGATATACATGGCGTCTCTCCTGAATTCGCCTGCATTCCATCAGAAAATTTTCAGAATCTAAGAAACCCCATTTAAAAAAATAAAATAAAATACCCCCATTAATGAAGACAGCCCAAGAACAGAATCTAAGGTTAAAAAGAAAACAGAACCCCATTAAAGAAGACAACCCAAGAACAGAGAAGTTGTAATTAATATAAAAAACAAACAAACCCATGGAAAATCTTGAACATCATCAATCCCTTCAAGATTAAACCCAGAAGAAGAAGCCTCGCCGGACATTGCAAGAAAACAGAGCTGTGTAAAAAGTAGTATAGTAGCAATAGAAGAAGATTAGCGGTGTCGTTTAAAAGCAAAAAGAAGAATAGGAGTTAAAGTATCGTGTTCTTCCAAGAATCCTTCATTACATACATGGACTGTATTCGTCTACGTGGTCCTTCTCTCTCTGTACTCTGTACTCTGCACTGCAGATCCCCTCTCTCTCTCTCTCTCTAGAAAGTAAGAAACTTTTTCAATCCATAACTTTAGAATTATTGCGAGAGCTTTCGTTCTCAAGAATAAATGCCCTTAAATTTTCACTTTAGGATAAAAGGATGCACTTATAAAGTCTTCCTTACATATTTATAGCCCACAATTGCACCATACGCTGAAGTGGAAAAGAATTATTTGCGGCACTACTGGACATTGTAATTATCACTAATTGGTACCCGATTAAAATATTTATGCAGTAATTTTTATTTTTGGTAAAATATATTATTATTATTATTATTATCATTATTATTATTACTAAGATTTGATATTTTGCCATATGGAAAATGATAATAATTTATTTTACGGAGGAATTTCGTTCGTTAATCAATTAAGGGGCATTTGGTAGCTAATTTAAACTATATAGTATCATGTCTAGTTTGCAAATAGGATAAAAGTTATTTATATCGAGTATTAATTCTATGTAATGTTTGATTTGTATGTAAGTTATTCATGTGATAAATTTATGTAAAAATAAACACTTATATAACTTATGAGGGAATATATGTATGATTTATACATGATAAGAGGTGGAATAAATTTTGTGGATATTAATTATATACCTATTAAAACAGTAAATTATCGTTTATCCTAATCTATTGACCTTTAAAATGTAAATTGACTTAAAATAAATTAAATAATTAACGAATGGTAAAAAGTACTATCCATTTATTTATTTATTTGAGTTTTTGTTCTTTGTAGGAGTAAAGTAATTGCTTAGTTACTGTTAATTTCTTCTTGTTGTTTTTTTTCTTTTACGGTAAGGCACTGAGTGTTAAATTATTCTCTGTCTCTATTTAGTTGTCCATTTTAAAACTGACATATATATTAAAATAATAATAATTAATATGGTAAAATTATAATTTTACCTTTATTAATTATAATTTCGAAAAGAATGAAACAAAACTTGAAAATTTTCAAGAAGTTTAAATGAAGATTTAATAGGAATTTTTTTTATCTTTTCTTAATTTATCAAAATGAACAAGTAAATATGAATAGCTAAAAGAGCAAATATGAACAAGTAAATACGGACGGAGGAAATATCTTCTATCGATTTAATTTTATTTATTTTTGTTAAGTTTCTCTGCAACGCACTGTTAATATATGTATGAATATATTTTTATTTATTTTGTTATTTACTTTAATTTAAATTTAAATTACTTAATTGCTCAAACTTATTAATCAATACAAGCTACTTAATTACTAGTCATTTGTTATTTACTTTATTAATTTTAATTGTTGATATATATTTAATGATTTATTTAGATAGTTGTTTATTTTAAATGATATAGTAATTATTAGCTCACTAATTATTTCGGAAAATAAGAATCAACTTACTAGCTTATTTTTATCTCTACATAAATAATATCTACGTGATTAATATCTACATAATGAAACTCTACCTAATTAAACTTGTGTTAATTTGTTCATATTTAAAATAGATATTAATCATAATATGATAGTTTATGAAGAGTTTCTAAGTCTTTTATTTCAATATTCCCTTTTTAGCTATAATGGCCCTAAATCCACGAGATTTGAAAGTACATTTTAATTACAAGCGCATGATCAAAATAATTAATAAAAAAGAAATTGAAAATATTTATGTTTATGGTGTTCGCAGATAAGTTTCGATCAGTTATTAGTTATAAAATCAAAATCTAACCAACTTAATCGATTTAAAATGATGTAAATCTAATCAAATCAAATATAATATGTATTTATCAATTTGATTGTTATTGATTTCGAATTAATTCAATTTGATTCAATAATTCAATTATTAATCATAAACTAAATAAAAAAATAAGTCATTTAAAACGTGAAAAAAAGCAAAAAAAATGTTTTGTTTGCTTTCCGATTTTTCTCTTGGAAGCATCAAGACCAACTTTATAAATTATTTTTAAATACAAAAAATATGAACCTGAATGGTCTTATTTTTTAATTAAAAAAAATACAATTAAATTGTTATTACTGTCTACTAGTACTGAAAAAAGGTTTAAGGGGAGGAGAAGTTTAACGCAATTTTGTCATGTTATTCGTGTCGTGTTTCAAAGGTAAGTTAAAACAAATAAAAAAAATCAAAATAAAACTATATACTAATATATATCTCTTAATTTATAAACTGTTTCTCAAGTAAAACCTCAAAGTATGAGTTGGATCCTCCAAAGAAACACAAACAACAAATACTTAAAGCAAATCTATTGTACTATAGACATGAGACATGTATATAAGCAAAAAGAAGAAAGAGAAAACAAACAAAGTTTTCTATATAGTTTAGATATTCGTATATTAATTATTTCATCTTCTATCATACATAAAATTGTATATATATATATAGAGAGAGAGATATATACTCTCATAAGTTATATATGTTTTAGTTATGTAAGTTTATGAATTGTAAATCAAACCGCTATATTAATTTTCTATATAATTCTAACCAACCATCAAACATGATATTACTTATACCTTATCGAATACATTTATAATATTCTCCTAACCAGCTACCAAACGACACCTAAATGTTTATGATTTTTGTGACTTGTGCCACACTTTGAGCTAAAAAGAAATAGATCAACGCTTTGCTTAAACTCGAATTCATTGTTTCTTTTACATTTTTCCTTGTTTGGTATCTCATCACCAACCAACGTATTTCCCTTATTGAGAGTTTGTGTTTTTTGTTAAATTTTTTTATAGAAAAGACACAAAACACGCACTAAATCTAAGTTGTCTTATGGATCAATTTAGCTTCATGAAATAGCACCCAAAAATCTTTTATATGAGTGAGGGATGTCTTCCGTTCGTAATTATAAAGATTTTAAATTTGGAATTCGAAAAATAAAAAGAAAATCTTGATAGGAATTAAGTAGGTCTCAAACAGCTAGTGAAAAACAAAACGAGTATATGTAATCCGTCGACTAATCAAAGTTGAATTGACTAGTTTGGACAATTTTATACAGATTGAATTGTGACACCTAATAGGGAGGACAGCCACAAATAAATCAATGCTATTTTTACGACTTTACGTGAAGAAGACTTGTTTTGTTATAAATAAAAAAGGCAAGCATTACTTACAAACCTGTCTTGTTTTCAGCAACTTCTTTGTGATGTTCAATCAATTCCTTCTTGTCTTCTGGCTAAGTAGAATCAAGCTTACTTCTGTGTTCGATATTCATTTCAGTATTTTCAAAGTTTGATTTGAATAACTCATAATTAAAATTAAATGTTACTAATTGTCGAATTCTAAAAGGAAAAATAGAACAAACAAATTAACACCAAAAGCTGGACCGGTCATAATTTGATTAATTAATGAGTGTTTAATTGTTTTTAAGTTGGATTTTGGATTTGAAAGCTGTAAACTGAGAAGTTAAAAAACAAGTAACGCCGAATGTTGAACCCTTCAGACTGCACTAAGCAAAATACTCCACCACTTGTAATTTTTAATTCAGCAACCATAAAAATATATTAATTTGGAGATTATTTAACTAATCTCTTAATTGTAGACATTGAAATATTATGGGACTCTACAAGATGCATTCAATTCGAGTTGGACTCTACAAATTGTGTTCAACTCTAATTAGGATTCTTGGAAGCTACTCAACCCTAAACCCTAGTTTATGTCTATATAAATGGTACTAAATTATCTTAAAAGACATCTCAGAAATTCCATAAAGAGATGAAGATCTCGAATACTCCGCAAATGTTTGCGGATTATTCATATAGAAAGGTCAAATCTAAATCATCCTAGTTCGAGAAATACGCCACTAACGGCCCTCGAATCATGGATAAATCCTAGGATAGAATCAAGGAACCAACAGAATTGTACCCGCAATCTATCTTGATCAATAAAATCATGTTTCTTCATATTTTATTTGTGATTGCAATTTATTTTCTGTCACTTTAAAATTTGTTGCAAACACCTATTTCTGGATTGTATTGATAAAAATTCATTGAAAGGAGAGTATTTATGAAACAAGGATATTTTTGAATTATATACGAATATTTTTGGGTTTTTTCGTTTAAAAAGTGCATTGGCTCGTGTCAATTTTTTATTTATTTAGAATGTCAAATCAAGTGAGATAGGCTGGCTCAATTTTTCAATTTCATCCACCCGCGATCATGTATGGATGGATATGTCTTTTTGAATGTCAATTTTTTTTTTTAATAATAAAAATGAATATTTTAGGGTGTCTTCGATTTAAAAGAAAATATTTTATCACAAAATATTTTGCAAAAAAATAATTATGGTTTCTTATGGTTAAAAATAATAATATTTATATATAATCTAGATAAATATTACGAGAAATAAGCTAAGTGTAAGAGTGTGGATTTCTCTTTGCCAAGAAGAAGATGCAGGTTAGATTCCCGCTATCTGCCCAGGTAAAGTATTTTTATTATTATTAAATTTATTATTTAATATCCATAAATTTAAGGAGTTGATATTGTTGTAAGTGTAGTGATTTATTCAAAAGAAAGACGAGAATTAATTATTAGTTGTAAGAACAAAGATATTGCGGAGATAGAATTTGAACTCGTGACCTCAAGGTTATGAATCTTGCTAGTTATCAAACTTACAATGCAAATTTCACTAACCTCAGCCAGAGAAGTCTTCTAAAAAAATAATAAAAAAATAATGAAAGTGGGAATTCATCTTAAGAAAAATGGATTTTGTAATGTGTTAATGAAAAAATGAAAAAGATGCGATTCCATGGGAAAGTAATATTTTTGGGGTTATCATGAATATTTCGTTGTCAAGTTAACTACTGTGACTTTTAAGTGACAAAACAAGTTTGTGTTACTTGGGTGCAAAAAAATTGTATCCGTGTGAAATTTATCCGGCACTATAACTGCACATTTGTTGTTTATTTTACCAAACATGTGTTTGTAGAAAAAATACACTCAAGATTTTGAGGAAAAAATTATAATTTCTGATTCTGATTTTATAGAGTAATTGGATTATGTAATTCTAAAGTGACTAAACTTGAGTATATATTTTGCATGGAAATTATCGAATTATAAAAATATTTCTACTATAAAAACTAACCTACCTTATAGTTGAAATAATTACATGATCGTCTTATTAGATTTTAAATCAAACACACTACTCCTTAGATAATATCAAAAATAATAAATACAAATATTTTTTGTTCGACTCTCGTATATGGCGAAGTTAATATATGGTATACAAGGTAATTTCAAAAACTTAAATGAAGAGATAGTAATTATATCTTAAACTAGTGAGATTTGTGTTGTTGGATCATTTTGTATACTATGGCTAAAGCTTAAATTGGGTACCGAAATTGTCGATCTTTGCACTTGGCAAACATATATAATTGGGCCATAGAATGTCAAGTTGGTAAAATTTGTCACGGGCCTCAGATGTGTGAGCAAATTTGGAAGTAGTTCACTGTTTAGTAATGGTGATGGCGGATGTCGATGTAGAAGAAGAAGTCGCTGTAACAGACACTCAGCTAGAGAAGCTTAAGAAATGGGAACGTAGGAAGGATTTTCGATCTCTTTCCGATCCACCACCGGTTGTTTGCTCCATGTTCGAGATCCGAGATAATCCACTCCACAAATCTTCCGGCGAGTTCTCCGTCTTTCCTCCGGTAAACCACGAGAACCTTTACATATCCGTAAATTCCGTTCAGAAAACTGATAGCCAGTCATCGTCACCGCCGTTTCCCTCATCCCCGTCGGTGTCGTCGTTATCATCATCCTCATTTTCACCTTCTCATAGAGATAACGATGATTCGTCCTATTCATTCGCAGCCTCAGATTCCAATGTAGTGGATCCAGTGAAATCTGTACCAGATAGTCCTCGCCCCCCAGCCAGAGCATCTTGTTATCAAGGAAGATGGTGGAATTTGGGACTGCAAGTGTTGTTTTCTAGAATCGCCGGCAGTAGCATGTTAAACCGGGGTTTCACTTCAGCTCGAAGGGCTGTAACGATTGTTCTCTCGCCGTTCGGAATGGCGGCAATACTTGTGATGTTAGCGTATTTTCGTAGGCGACGAAGATTGATTAGAGCACAGAATGGGGAAGAGCTGAGACGTACCATTAGAGCGAAAGATGAGGTCTGTTAATTTTTACTACAAAAATTCCCACGAGTTAAATCAGTTTTAAATACAGATTTATAATCCCTGGTTGTTCGATTTTTGCAGAGAATAAATCAACTTCTAAGTCAAATAGCAGAGATGAATCAGGTATTTGTGGCTATGCACAAACGTAATCTGTCCAAGAATTAGCTGAAATTAGTATGTATTAATATTACGCAGTGTAGGGATAATGGTTAATAGGCACACATTCATCATGCTGAATGTGGATTCTCCAAGTCCATTAACGTACTGTGTATGTATGTAGTTTGAAACTCAAATCTAGCAAATATACCAAAAATGGTAGAATAGCAGCTTCATTATTTGTTTAGATACTCATCTCTTAATTTCCAAGTTTAACAAAATATGCAAATGGCCGAAGCTGCAACTGCTAACTAAGCATCATATGTCCTGTTTCCCCAGGGATACGGCACCTGGATCCTAAGAAAGTCATTCATCTAATATCTATAAGCACGGGCTTGCATTCACTATTAAGTCTCAGTTTAATCCTTTCCTTGTTGCTTTCTAGCTTAATCCTTCCTTTAGGCTCATAATCTTATGCAACTGAACTCATGGTTCTACGTCCTGCTTGTTTGGTAGATCACGAGGGGGTAACAAAGGCTTCAACTCATTGTAGTTGGCTAAAACCTATGATATTTCTTTTTAGTGTACATCCCGGAAACAACTCTGTATCTGCAAGGGATAGTCTCATTCTCATATATAGGAAAGCCTGCAACTCTAAAATTGTGACCCAGAACAGCTTTAAAAACAAACTATGAGAGCCGTGTGCCAATGAGGATTTACAGTGAATTATATAGATTGTTAAAACGATACATACGCTACCACCTGGGAAGAAAATACTTGCTAGTCCTTGGCTTCCTGCAAGTACTCCATCCATCCCAAAGTGGATGGCCTCCATCTGGTACTCAAGAGTCAAATTCAGAAGCTCTCAAATGCTAGGGAATATTGTATCTTAAGTTCTTTTCCTCTCCTCTATTTTCCATTTCCCACGAAACACAACTCAGGCAACGTAAATAGTGCTGTAGTCTGTAGGTGAAGTGTCTCATTTCTATCTATTTTAAGAGAGAATCAGTTAGTGAATAAAAAATTCTGAACTCCCAAACAATATATGGAGGAAAAATTGAAGCTGATCAATCAGTTACAAGGTACAAAATTCCATTGACAAGAATACAGGATTATATCTATGTGAGTGCTTGCTTCAACAATTTTTGCCAATGGCAGTAAATGATAGTTTTGTGCAGAGCTTGTGGATGTACAGCACAATTTTTGTGGCCTTCAAAAAGAAAAAAAAAACAGTTGCCCTCATACCACCATCTGCTGGACAAGTTATCATATAGTTATCAATATGATGGAACTACTCAAACTTTGGCGAAAAGGCTAAAGAATGAAAGAAGATGTATTAATACTGGTACATTTCCAAGTTCATACAACTTTATGGTCCACTATCATATAACCAAAAAATCATTAACCAAAAGAAAAAACCGTCCAAGAATTGCAATTATACAAGTGTGATCACATCTTATACCTACCAAAGCTGTAGGTTGAGAGTGAGTAACTCATGTTGAAGCTATCTAGACAAATTCTACACTCATTCTATTTGATTCCAGCTGTTTTTTCCAAGCATATCATTCATACAGTTCAAAAGTCATCTCGCTGAGAAACTAAAATGTTGCTAGGAAATAAGTAAACCTAACACAAACTTAAAACGTGGAGGAAAAAGATGCAAGGCTTGACCACCAAATAATAACCAGAAGAAGCACGACCACTTCATTCCAAGAGTGCTATTCTCATTCATGACAGGTCAAATCCTCAGTTGCACCCTGTGGAAAATCCGGAAATACTGTTATTATGGACGGTAAAAGATCAAGAAACTTGGGAAAATGTTTAGACCACAAATAACAAATAGTGTATAAGGATAACAAATTCCGTCCTTTAGCTCTGACACAATGGGTTTTTTAAGAGGCGCAGTAGAGAGAACAGCACTTCAGAAATAGGAAGCCTAGATTAGCAGTATTTTCAGTTTAAATGGGATTTGCATGGCAGTTAATATGCAGCACCGTAAACCAACATCATCCCGCCCAAATCCATAGTTGCACATCCACTAACCATACCCCCAAGTTGTATGGAACTGAGGCATAGTAGTTTCTATTTGGTGTATGTTACTTCATCATAGAGTTTAGACAAAACAGAGGACTCAACAAAGTACAAGCCATATCATATGAATACAATATTATTTAAAGGTGACTTGAGATAAATCATTGAATAGATTTGCCATGCTTGACTAAACCAATCTGCTGGACGAACCAATTGATCTCTAAAACACATGGGCTACATCTCCATTTATACATCACAAGAATATTTATCAGCACCTTATTACAGGGACTAATGTAAGGTTGAAGTAGAAAGGTAAAAAACAAATCAAAATCTAATATCTAATGATGAACTCGATAAGCAAAAGCAGATAGTTCACAAGAAGAAAACAAACAACAACTACTATGCCTCAATCTCAATCTAGCTATGATAGGTTATATCTATGTCGTCTATTCTAAGATTCATCACATATTAATCAGCTTTACACACTGGTTGTCAATCTACCACAATCCTCCTCCTTATGATAATAAAAGAGATTCAAAAAGACCATCACCAATATAGACATTTTAATTCGAAGGAGACGTTCTAATCCAAGCTCTCAAATAAAACAATATAGCAGTCTTCTAAATCAGTTACCCTCACCCACCCCTGGTCCCCATTCTAAGGTAAGGCATGCTTTCTCATTAGAAAGGTAGGGCAAGTCATCAATACTACCAACTAGAAGATGTCCCACCTCAAATTAAAGAGGAGAAGGGTGAATTGCCAAGATTCTTAATCTCCCAAGTCACAAACATCGTAGAATTTACAGAGAAAAAGAACTCAACCCTGATATATCGACATCAATCTAGCAATTAAACAAGCATTTTCATTCAAGAATTTCCATTTTTACACCCCTCTTTTTTTGGGGGTGGTGAGGGGGGTAAAAATGGAGGCTGGATAAAAGGTCTATTCGCTAAAAGGGCCCTGCTAAAATGTAGAGCTAAAGTTACATTTGACTACTTGGAAAACCTAACAGCAAAACAGAACACCAAATCTGATGTCAGGCAATCGATTAATAAGCCAATTCGGAGTTTCCATGTGTTAAGCTGGACAATCTAATAGAAGATAGGGGGATGTATGTCATTTGCAAAACAGGGTCATAATACTGATGATTCAGGCGGGAGGAGAAAATAAATGAATAGTGATTGTGCATTCGGAAACAAAAATACTAATGAGAAACTAAAATCTTGTCAACACATTCGGAGTACAAGTTATTCAAGAATGACCAAACACAATTAGGAAATGTGCAATGGTTACTCAGGTTTCAAGACGTAACATGATACGGAAGGGAGCTATGTGACATGTTTACATTACAGAGTGTTACAGATCTAACCTACAAATACAAACAAACCAAAATGATATCTCATATACCTGCAGATTCTTCTGTGCAAAAGCTGGTGTGGCCACTAGCTCTGAGTTTCTGTGCTCTCATGCTTTGCATGTCGAACATCTAATTGATCTACATACTGCAGCGGATTATCTGTTTCATTCCTAATCCTTTTGATGTTTGGGCTCAACAATCCCTTATGTCTAAACCCATACAAGTTAAGCACTTGATTATCTGCAAAATTGAAAGCCCTCTCCATATTTTTCAAGCACCTCTCAGCAGGATAATCTCCATAGCTACCACATGGCTTGCATCCCACAAAATGAGTCACGAATGGCCATCTTGCATCGCCCAAACCTGGATGGTACTTCTCAATCATCTCCTCGTACCTATCAACTAACCCTGCCCAGTATCCATGTAGATAGTAAGAATTCTCAACAAACACCTTGTCCATCCACTGATCCTTCTGTGAGGTCAGCAAGTATATTAGCGCAGACTGATCATCTGCTTCAAATGCTGGTCTACCCTTTAAGTTAGCTGTCAACACCTTCCCAGCTTCTTCACGAACAGGACCTTTAGGCCCCATTGGTGCCCATGCATCCAACAAATCAAGAGACCACTGGCAATTCCTTAAGAGGAAACTACCCGTGTTTACTGCAATCCATGATTTCTGATCAAACAATAGATCTGGGTAGCCATGAATAATAAGATTATGATCTTCGTACTTGGAAAAAGGGATCTCAAAGACCATATCAGTGAATAGAGCATCACTATCCATCCACCATATCCACTCTACTTCAGGGTGTGACAACATTAGCCTACGAATCAACGGCAGTTTAGCCCAATACCCAGCCATTTCCATTTCCAATTGAGCTAAATTATAAACAATCTCAATCCCATGGATCCTACAATAATCAATTTTGTTCTTTATAGCCTTCAACAAGTAATGATCCCCAATTGGATTATCACAAGGGTTTGGAGGCGAACCAGTTACTAGCATAACACGAGGCTTACCTTGAACAAAATTAGGGAATTCAGGGTTTTTCTGAAGCCAGAGTTTCCTGTCTTCATCCCAGGCAGTAATCTTCGGACCTAACCTGTACGTTGCATTAAGGCTGAAGAAGTCATCCGGGTCCTTATCGGATCGGATCTCGGCTATGATCCGGTTAGTCTCCTCAATTAGATTCAGGTTCTCAACATCAGGTCCTGATGAAGCGAGATTGCCGAAACCAATTGTGCCACGTAGGACAAGGATAGTAACAAAGCCGCACAGAATAGTAATCTTAATATTGTTGAAAGTACGTTGGATCTGTCTACTCCGAGGTAAAATGGAACTGGCACGGCCGCCTCCGGCGCTGCCGTTAGGTGTGGCGGTAGTGGGTAGTGCTCCACCAGCTCTTTTCTGAGCTGTGAAGCTATTGTCTGGACCCATTAAGCTCAGCCTCTCTTTTTAGTGTAAAGAGAAGAAATTGTGTAATGGGGGTTTTTAGAGAAGAAAACAGAGTGACATGGAAGTCAAAAGCGTGAGAAATGGAGAAGAGATAGGAAGAAGAAAGGAAGAGACAAAGCACCGACGATGGACTGTAGTTTTTCTGAGGAAACTACAGTAAAATTGTTATTAGTTTTTGTAATGATTTGTTTCGTTAATTTAGCTTTGTCTGTGCCGTTTTGAGTTTTAAGTTTATTTTACAGTAATAATAAAATCCCGCTGTTCCCGGGCTGGATTTAACGCGTTATTATGAAGCCCATGTTCTTCTTCCATAGTTTGTTCAACTAAAATTTAAAATTTAAATAGTCATTACCAGCTTTCTTTCAAGTTTCCTCAATTACCGATTCCAACCTTGTATGTTTTTCTCAAGATATTGTCCTTCAATACATTCTATTTCACACCCATGACTTTATGAAAGAGGACAAGAAAGATTTAAGATATATTTAAAATCAACAAGACAAATACGAATTTTCACTTTATAACAATAGAGGTAAAAAATATTCATTAATCTTTTAAAAAAGACTAAGATAGAAGTTATTTTACTGTTATTACATGAATATAGGTATATAATAGAGTAAATGAAAAGTCAAACAAATATAATTTCAAAAGCTAGCTTTGTGATTAAAGAGAAGCACTTAAAAACTCTCGATCTGAATAAATCAAAATCATACTCCTAACTTCTAAGATATTTTAATAATGTGATTCAGTCAAAATTAAACAGTTAATTGACATGATAATTTTTTTATTTTTTTTTTGTTGTCTTTGCTATGTTATTAAGACTTACATTTAATAATTAGTACCTAGTAGGCTAGTACTCTATAAATGCAAGACCTTAGTTTTCGACAATTAAAGAACTATTAATTAACTCTAGAGAAAATTAGATTTAGAACTAGATGGATACTCATATTCATTTGTTCCTGCCGGCTTGTCTTAACTTTACCATGTGCAATGTGCCCAAACTACCATTTAGATCCCATCAAAGTATACAAAATAAATAGTAGTAGAGTATTATTTTTTATGCACATTAAGTGTGTCCAGATCCTTAAAAAATTGATAATATATAGCCTAATATCAGATTAGACTTATAGGATGATTATATATAGGTTTGTTTGTCTAAAAACTACCTCAATTTTTAGATATTAATTCTATACTCGATATTCGATACATACCTTTTAAAAAAAATTGAGTTGCAGTCATTGCACAAATGATGATATTCTTGTTAATTCAGTTGGCTAAATTTGTCTGCAAAACTAAACATAAAATTCATCAAATTAGTTGTAAAGGTATTAACTCATAAACTAAGAAAGATAGAATTTAAAGAGAGGTTCAAAAGTGGTTAGATTAGTGATACTTAGTATACACACGTAGAATGACGAGATGGGCCTTGGGGTACTATGATACACAACTTTTCTGAATTAAATTTCTCTAATATCGTATATAAAAGAACTTAAAGGTGAGATTTCTGTCATTTATTCTTATAAATTTATAACATATGGATTTTAATATGTGAGACTTTTTAAATATACTTTATTATATTTAATGTCAAATGATTAAATAATTAATGTTTAAATGTGGTCCAATATTAATTGAGTGAGTGATTAAACTAATCATATGAATAGTCCAAACAGAACAAGCATTTTTATAGCATCTTACCGCCCTCTGTTATCTGCCAAAACATCAATTTTTATTTTATTTTTCGTCATGGTCATAGCCAGAAAACACCTTTTATTTTTATGCTTTATAGAAAACAGACAATTAGATCAAGAACATTTGTAAAAAAGATGGATAACTCCCTCACAACAAGGTCTCGCAATAAATTTTGGTTTGTTTTCTTTTTTTTATTTGTTTCTTGGTACTTATTGCTTTATGGAATTGATTGGTCTTCTTTACATGGTATTGTAACAACGTCACGATATGAAGTGAATTCAATTGAATCCTTTCGTCCACCTCATCATCATGAAAATGTTAATGTTAGCTCCAATTTCAATTCTACAAGTGTTGATGATAATGCTAGCAACGAGACGCGATCCAAGGAGGAAGAAACGTTGTCTAATGAAAATGATAATGTGGTAGTACCTGATTTGGAGGAACTCCAGAAGGAATTGGAGCCTTTGTTAAGAAAAATGGAACCTCCAAAAGAAGAAAAAAAGGTTGAGAAGAAAGTTGAGAAAAAAATCGAGAAAAAAGTCGAAAAAAAGGGAGGAAAATGTGCAGGAAGATATATATATGTTGCAGAAATACCTAGTAAGTTCAATGAAATTATGTTGAAGGAATGTAAATTGTTGAATAAATGGGAAGATATGTGTCAATATTTGGTGAATATGGGGCTTGGCCCTGATCTTGGAAACCCTTTGAGGATTTTTTCGAATAAAGGATGGTATACTACAAATCAATTTTCGTTAGAAGTTCTGTTTCATAACAGAATGAAACAGTACGATTGTCTAACGAATGATTCTTCAGAAGCATCTGCAGTTTTCGTTCCATACTATTCAGGGTTCGATGTTGCTAGATACTTATGGGATGATTTCAACACATCAATGAGGGATGCTGGTGCAATTCAGGTCGCGAAGTTTCTTAAAGAAAAACCTGAATGGAAGACGATGTGGGGAAGAGATCATTTCATGATTGCTGGTAGAATTACTTGGGATTTTAGGAGAGGTATTGAGGAAGATGCAGCTTGGGGTAACAAGTTAATGTTGTTAGCTGAGGCAAAGAACATGACTATCTTAACAATCGAATCGAGTCCTTGGAACAGGAATGATTTCGCCATTCCATATCCAACTTATTTCCATCCTTCAAGTGACAGTGATGTAGTCCAGTGGCAGAACAGGATGAGGAAGTTAAGGAGGAGGGTGTTGTTTTCATTCGCGGGTGCTCCACGTCCTCAACTTGAGGACTCAATAAGAAGTGAAATCATGGAACAGTGCTCAGCCACGAGGCGTAAATGCAAGCTATTGGAGTGTAAAGACTTACACAACAAATGCAACAAGCCTGAACATGTAATGAGGCTGTTTCAAAGTTCAATTTTTTGCTTACAACCCTCAGGGGATTCGTTCACTAGAAGGTCTACTTTCGATTCAATTTTGGCTGGTTGTATCCCAGTGTTTTTCACTCCTGGATCCGCGTATGTCCAATATATATGGCACTTGCCAAAAGATTACACCAAATACTCTGTGCTTATACCGGAAGATGATGTTAGGAAAAAGAAAGTGAGCATTGAAAATGTACTATCTAAAATACCAAAATCACAAGTAGCAGCAATGAGAGAGGAAGTGATAAAGCTTATACCAAATGTAGTTTATGCAGATCCAAGAACAAGATTGGAGACAATTAAAGATGCATTTGATTTGGCAGTGAAAGGGGTTCTTGGAAGAGTGGATGTAATAAGAAAAGAGATGAGACAGGGCAAAAATTCAAGTATGGTATTTGATGAAGAATTTAGCTGGAAGTATCATACATTTGGGACATTAGAAAAGCATGAGTGGGATAGTTTCTTTTTGAGAACCAACAAAGAGAAGTACTAAAATTATTTCTCAAAATTCTTGCAAGTTACTTGTATGTAGTTTCTAGCTTGCTAGTTTAATGTAAAGTATGTATTTTATCTCATATTTGTTGTATACCCTATAGAGTTTTTTTTCTTCTTCTTTTAATTTTTTTTATGAGGTTTCGGTTGATATGGAAGTTCTCCTTGTCTCTTTAAAGACAAATATGATTCTCGAATATTCAAGTCGTGTTTCTAATTTGTCAAAATTGAGTCCTCTAATAAGTATACTCTAGTGATAACAGTCTGGTCTTTATTAAGAGCTCATATCGATCTCGTTTGCCCTTGTGAGGTTGTATTTATGTTTTTAAGGATTGGATTGTTCGCTCATTAAAGTGGTACATGAGTTGAATTTCTTTAGAGCATTGACAGGTTTTACCCTAGTACAAGAGGATCGAAACAGATACACCTATAATTTCAATTATCATATCCATAACAAATGAAAAAACATCTAAGCAATACCTATTCCAAACTTTCATACTTCAACATATAGATGAAGATGATAATGCTTTTAGTTATACAAGTTACTATAAACCAAGAGTATCCCTATAGATCCTCCCTTGTCCTAATATTATGTCTTCTAACAATAATATAAGATGTCTTAAGGAGCCAACTAACAAGATAACAAAACAAATGTTACAAACAACTACTTGGTCCCAACAAGTGTGGACTGTCGAGCAAGCCCAACACATTCAATTGAGAAGGACATGAGCTACCTCACAATTTACTTGGTAATTCGATACACTTCATATATCATAAGCGAATTCTGAATTTAAACTTGATAAGTTTGAATATTTAGCGTCGTTAATACCAAATCCATTGCAAGTATAAAATTTGTTAGTTTTTCACTATATATTTATACTTTTTGTAAAAAAGAAAGCTTGATTTTCATTAAAATTCAACAAGAAATAAATGCACTACCACGAGCAAAAGATAACAAAAGGTTTTTCTCGTTATTACAAAAAATTATTTATAAAGTATTTATGTAATATTTCAATTCAATTTGAAACGTGCGATCAATTATTATTTTTTCAGACAAAAGGGGGAAAAACTTTTCAAGGGTAATAAAGTCTTTTCGGATATGTTTTGCTTAGTGCTTGAAGGGTCTCCTATAGGATAATCATTCTATTATTCGCGATTGTTCCCAAAAGACCGTGCCAACGAACTTCCGACTAAGTCTCCGATCGCCGACCGGCCGGCGTATTTGTCTCCTTTCTCCGATCAATTCAAGGTGCGTATCGATCTTCTCTATGAATCAGTAGAATGATCTAGTTGTATTTGTGAAATTATCGTATCTTTAGGGTTTGATTTGTTCGGTTATCTAAGAATCATGGCTCCAGTCGATTCGAAGGATCACAATTTAGTGTATTGTTATTATTTTAACGGAGAATCTAATTTAGGGAAAAAGAGATAGCTGAATTGGCTGAAATTTACGGTGGTTGTTTTGATCTGAAGGTATTTGTGAACTTTGAGAAGGGGCAGAATGAGTCAGGTTTTCGAAGGATATGAAAGACAGTACTGTGAGCTTTCAGCTATTTTAACGAAGAAATGCAACTCAGCTACTATCCTAGATGGAGGTGAGGAAAACAGTCATTTCCCTCCTTTTCTTTGAAAGATGCTTTTGATGCATTCTTGTTCTCTTCTTAATAGTTTATGCATGATTTGGTTCCGATTGTCCAAGCCTTGGTAGATAAAGTTACTGGATACGTGTGCTGGTGGAAGTTCAACAAGTACTTGTGAATTTGTCGAGGAGGAGACAAGGCTTGTGGGCAAACACCACAAATATTAAAAAGGAAATTTCTGCTTGATTTTTTTTATCTTTTAAATCTCAAAGAATATTTACAAGAATAAATAGCACTGCTCTTCATGCTGGATTACACAACATGTAGTGTAAAACCAATTTGTTTTTAAAAATGGAAATAAAATGTCTATCTGTGGTGGCTATAGCTTTTACTAAAGTTGGTCAGATTGTTTTGGTTATTTGGCTAATTATTTACTTTCTCATAGCTCTGTGTTTTCCTGCTGACCAGTTCTATACATTTTAACTTTGGCAAATGGATGAGATTTTCTAACAACTGAGCAATTGGGAAGATTATGAAAATGGTTCTTAATCGTGTAGAACTTTGTTTAATTTTCCAAAAATGTGTAGTCTCTCTCTGCGAGCATTTCAATTGATTTTTGTGAAAAATGCATAAGCTATTTTAGCAGGTGTTAATAAGATATCCAAAATGAGGAGTATAGAGTTAGCAATGGGAGGAGATATTACATGTGTGAGGTCAAGATAACTACTTTGATTTTAGATACACATTAGGTAATTGGAGTGTCTGAAAGTGATTTTGGCATTGCTCTTTATGTGTATCTGTGTTCCAGATGATATCACTACTGATATATTGTAATAATCTTTGTCTGGCATCATACATATCACTATTTCAGTACTGTTGTTTATGGAAGCAACTTGTAACAAGAAAGTCACAGTAATACAAATCCTGTAACTGGGGTGGACTATGCAGACGATAACATTCTCTTGATCTGGTAAAAAATGGACATAGTCATATAACATTCTCTTGACATAATTGTCCTGAAATCTACCCCAGAAAATGGTGTTAAGTTCCATTTGAAACCTCTGCTGTTACTACTTGTTTTGGAGTTCTTCTGCATTTTTTACCATTAGGTCAGTTATTGCCTTTTTGTTGCTTCTGTTATTCCTCAATCGCAGGGCTCATTAACCTGAGATTTCTGTATTTCATCCTATTTTGGGCCTCTGTTAAGCTTTACTATTTAGCTCAGTTGCTTTTTAAAACTGTTTGTCTTTTTCTTTTTTAACTTGCAGAACAGAAGAAACAGAAACTGTCTGAAATAAAAGCTGGCCTAGATGATGCTGAAGCATTGGTAATTCGTAAGCTTTGGCTGCAACCTGTTTTTGCTTGTTTCTGAAATATTTTTGCTTATAATGCTCTTTTGTCCTTATTCCAGATTCGCAAAATGGACCTAGAAGCCCGGAGTTTACCTCCAAATGTTAAAGCCACACTTCTTGCCAAGTTGAGAGAATATAAGAGTGATCTGAACAACTTAAAAACTGAAGTGAAAAGAATCACATCAGGAAATGCAAACCAAGCTGCAAGGGATGAATTGTTGGAATCGGGAATGGCAGATGCTAACATGGTAATCCCCTTTCCCTATCGTGTTTTCAAGAGTCAAGCTAGTCCGTTAATGAAAGAACTATAAGCTGATCTTAATCCTTTATAGCTTACATAAGTAGATTCACATTCCCTTCCTGTTGAGTGTAGGCTGCTAGTTTTCAATTGCTACTTCAATCCTAATGGCATGCAGATAATTGTACTCTGCAGACTGACTATCATAGTTTTCCAGACATCTGAACCAATAGTGTTTCTCTCACATTGTATTACTATTGGTTTACATTTCCAACTTTATCTTTGTGGTCTATCAATTTTAGGTTCTATTTTGCACCCTCTTTTGTGTTGTTCGAATGATTTTTCTTTACAAGGGAAGTTTAACCAGTGTGGTGTCGTTTATGTAAAGAGCGAGAATAGCAAGTAGTGTAAGCTCCTAAGCATTACGCCGTCCATTCCATTTTATGATAGAGGTATTCGGTTGGGCACAAGGTTTAAAATGTTTAATTTGATTTTTACTATATTGGTGATATTGGAAAAGAACGTTAAATTAATAGTTGAAAATTAAATCTGATACAGCAACTGCTCATCGAGTTAAAATCTAAACATTTAAATGAGCTAATAATCTTAAAAGTTGTGAAAGTGGTATAGAATATGATTACTAGTGGATGGTGTCAAATACGTCTGGAATGTCGCATGAAGGAAAGAATATTCATATAAATTGGAAGGAGAAACATGAAGTTGTAAAGTCCCCTATGGCAAGCTCGTTGCTTGAGTCTTCTTATTGAACAAATATATCTTTTATCAATGTACTGTCAGAATATCTTATGCTAGACAAGTTGATATGTGAGAGTGAAAACTTTCTCACATTTTGATTGAAGCTTCATAGAAATTATGTTCTTGCTTGATCAAAATTTTGATCTAATGGCATACAGGTGTCTGCTGATCAAAGGCAAAGGTTGATGATGTCAACAGATAGATTGAACCGTTCAAGCGACAGGATCAGGGACAGTCGAAAGACAATGCTAGAAACCGAGGATCTGGGGGTCTCAATTCTTCAAGATTTGCATCAACAACGTCAGTCTCTTCTGCATGCACATGACACGGTACACTATCTATTCATTTTTGTCCATCCTATCTGAACAGCCTAAACAAATTGTGAAACTAAGAAGTGGACAAACAGAGATTCTGATATGCCATTTTTGTGAATATTAAAAGATCATGTAGTTTGATAAATCTAATTAAAGAAAGGTTTGTGAAATAAGCTTGAGATTAACATGCATAATTATGTAAATGCAATGATCAGTAAATTTCTTCCTTGGCAGCTTCATGGGGTGGATGATAATATTAGCAGGAGCAAGAAGATTTTGACTACAATGTCAAGAAGGATGAGCAGGAATAAATGGATCATTGGCACTATCATTGTTGTCTTGGTCCTGGCTATACTATTAGTTCTTTACTTCAAGCTCGCCCATTAGCACAATGGATGGTTTTCAGGATTTCTGCCGCTTCTCTTTTGTTACAGCAAAACATTTATCTTTGGACACACTGCTTCTGATTTCACAGTTAGTTGCCTCATTTGCGGTTTGTGTGGTGTGGTTTGGTAGTGTGCTTCTTATACTGGCAATTTTCATAATATTAATTGCCATGTTTGTCTATTACTATGTTTGAATTTGGTGATCCTTGTCCAAAATGAGTAAAATGTATTTAATGTTATGCACCAATTTAGTCTCTTTCCCTTCTTTTCATCACTATCGTTCTTTGCTTTAACCCACTCATATACCCCTGTTCTTCTTTGGACTACTTGTGGTTATCTTTCCAAAGGATTGGATCAGATAACAACCAACGAATTTTATCATCTTAGAAAAGATAAACCTTTTCAGATCCAAGTGTAAGAGTTGATTGCCCTTGTGTACAATATTTCTTTATACCCCTTGGAAACCTACGCTATTGAAAGAGATTTAGCATCTCTTATGAGGAGGATCCGTCTGTTATTGCTTAATGTCTTTTGTACATATCTTCAGAGAACACTTGGGGTGTAAAAGTGTGTATATATATAGGTTTTATTTTTTTCCAAATAGTATAGGGTCAAGGTAAATATCAAATCTTGTACTTGACGAGTATGTTCTGAGATCATGCATTTTTGTACAAGTGGCCATTTTTCACCTGTGAAACTCATCTACTCTCGGTTGAACGGTCTGCAAATACCACACCCTGTGACTATTTTGCCTATGGAAATGTCCGATGAAAAAAACCACAGAGAGCTCCCAAAACTCACAATATTGTGTCAATGCAAGAGGCTCTAACTACACCCTAAACAAAGTAAAACATGCATAACTTTCAGGTAATGCTTACCAATATGCCACCGTTATGGATACAAGCAGCAAACAATGATTATACTAAGCTTTGGCTACATCTCAGAGTTGACCACGCTATCTATCTGTTACATACGGCTTCCATCTTTTGTTTTTTATATTGTAAAATTAAAAGCAGTTTTCAGAAAAAATGTCACCGCAATCTCATTACCTTGTTCGACTGTGAAATCACTGGCTCTGGCCACCTCACTCCAAGATAGTTCCTAAATTCCAGTGACATTAGACAGGAAAAGCCAGAGCCGCTATAACATAATTAAGTTCTCCTGTCCAGATTGTTTCTCTTAGAATCTTGATTTTAGCTTTATACATTTCCTTGTTAATATAGTGAGATATGATGCTGAAAAGCAGTGGGATCAGGAGGATTTTTTAATTTTTCATTGCACAACTGATCATGCATGTAGACCAAGTCTCTGAAGGTAAGTTGAAAAAGCAAGCCTGTTCCATTTGTGGGCATGTTGATCAAAACTGAAGCATCATTCCTTCTGCATTTATCCTCAAGGTATAACAGCTCTTTGCACAGGTATTCTGAGAACACGAGCCATTCATTGACATGGAAAACTACCAAAAGATTGCAATCATCATAGACACATCGATGGATCATCCTCGGGTGAATCAAAGTTTCCAGTTTGTTCCTCCTCATCCTCCTCTTCTTCATCAACATCATAATCAGCTGACGCAGGATGCCCATTAAGATCCACATTCACACCATTGACCTTCCTTACAAACTGTCCTCTCACACGAGGTCTCCGTTCTGCCAGCTTTTTTCGGTTAACGTACCTGATCTTCTTGTCAAAACATCTTTCCTTTCTCTTCTGTCTAAACTTCAACAGTGCGGCCTTTCTACGATCAACTTTGCTCCACTTACCTTCAGCCAAAGGCGAATTTCCAATTGTGGGCCATTGATGTGGTGTTGGCATTTCGCCAGGTCGTAAGCATAGGCCCATAGGGTAGTAAGGAAATGATGACATCCCATGCATATGAGGGGGACATGGTGGCATATGATTGTATTGAGGTGAAGCAGCTGAATTAGCATGGTTGTGGAAATCTTGCAGGTTCTTCTGATACATTTGTGCTGATGGTGGCATCATGACTTGATTCATTGCTCCAGGCATAAAATAGGAATAAGCATTTTGAACGTGAAAATTCACAGTATCACGCTGGGCTTCATTGTGCAGATGCATGTACGCCTGCGAGAACTCCTCCATCTTTGAGTTCCTCTGCTGCGGTAATTCTAGTGATAAAGGGGGAGTAGAGGACCTTTCCATGGAATACGAATCTGGTAAACTGTTACTACTTGGATAGTCATCAACATGTGAATGATTTTCAACTGCATCTCCATTAACTTGCATTTGAGTTTCAATCTCTAAATGCCCTACAGCTGCATTGGTCTTCGCTTCCATCCTTGGTTGGTGAGCCACATTTTCATGGGTAGAGAGCATTCCTTGGTCATTGCTTTTAGGCATGCCTGATTTGACATAGGTAAAGAATGCCGACGACTCACCTATCTTCAGTTCACTCTTCTTAGGAAATGAAGAAATTCGTCCTGTTCAATAAGCATAACATTAAACTTAAACCCATCTGTAGATAGGAGAGGTTAATCTCATATTGTTATAATTCTCAGAAGCATATCAGGCAAAGCATACCCGTACTAATCAATTTCCCGGTCTGTTACATATACTAGAGCACAGAGATTACCATTGAAGTTGCTTATTAAGGAACTCATTTAAAAGGGCTATTTGAACACAAAAGTTTAAAGGCATTTGTACATCCGTTAACAAGTACTCAATGATTGCCCTAAACCATTCCAACAACAACATACGCAATGTAAACTGTAATCCCACAAGTGGGGTCTGGGGAGGTAGGATGATAGTGCTCCCTACCTTTGTGGGGTAGAGAGGCAGAATTGCAAGAAAAATATGACAAGTAAAATAGCAATGCACAAAGAAAATGCAACAGCAGATAGTAATATACACAAAAGAATAAAGACACGTGACTGCTAAATAGTACTACCAAATAAGAAGAGGAAGCTAGCCCCCTAAACCATTCCAATGATAAAATACGTCAAACTCAACTTTAGGCAAAGAAATACATGACCTACTCAAACTTTTCCTCAGCATATGCAAAATCTACAAACAGAGGTAAGGCTTTCTATTACTTGTTTACACTAACACTACCTTAGACATGCCTCACATTTCCACTAAATAGTTTATGCTTCATAATTTGAGTGTTAAAAAGACTAAATATGTTGCTCAGGCTCTCCAAGAACATTGTCGTACCTGTATCGGATCCTAAAAAAATGCACCACTTCTGGAGATTCGACACACACCGATCGATATTTTTGAAAAGTCCGGGCAACATATCACTGGCTAATGATTTCAGGCTAAAGTAACAGCAATATACACAAATACCTAGAAGATACCTTTCAAGCATGAAGGACAATTGGAAAAACAGAATGATTTTAGGCTTAAGCAACAGAAATATACTCTAATGCCTCCACTTTTAAGCACCCCTAGAGCATGGAGGAAAGTGAAAATGCAACCCGAGTAACAAGCTACACTTGTCTCTTCCTCCTTTGGGTTGGGGAAGAATATCGCGTGTGTATGGGAGGAGGCTAAGTGCTGTATATGTGTGTGAAATATGCAATAGGTAACCTACTCTGTCAACCCAATGTTGCTTCCTTTAATAAATAGTACTAAACAAACTTGACAATAGAAAAAAAAACTAATGAAAGGTAGTATTCACTTTCTAGAGAGATCAGTGAATCATTATGTTCCTCAGGTTGAAAATAATGGCAAGTAAATCGCATTACAACAATCAAGGAAATTGAATGACTTAAAGCCATATGAATCACTGACCTGTCTGTCGATTATTAGTTCCTGGCACATTATACTGACACTCAAATGGAACCACAACCAGAGTCTCTACAGCAGCAGTAGTAGTGGCAGCATTGATCTGAAAATATAGTAACCAAGAGATGGGAAATGCAAAACCATCATATGTCAGTTTATTCCTCTCTAATCAGGAAGGAAACTATTGCTGAATGTTAGAAAACAGTAACAAGTTCATAGATAGGCATGAACAAAGGTTATTATATCACCATAGAATGTCAGAAAATTGCACTCCCAAGGATTTGCAATGTGAATTATCGTTCTTTTAATCTTTGTATCAGATAATAATTTTTGACAAATAATTGTCAGATAAGAGTAATGATTAAGTCTCATTAAAAAATCTGAAGGTTGGGTGTAAGGATGCAAAGAAGCCCCTTCACTCTAAATTACTAATGCTTTCTCTCAGTTGTTGTTTGTCACTTGGAATTGATGCAAAACTAACATTCATTACAATTATTATATAGTGTGCTTAGCTGTTTAAGATCTGCTAGCAGGAATTAAATTGCTTTAGCAATTTATTTGGTTGTCAATAAATTGCTTTAGCATATTACCATCCTTTACAGTGGTCTGAAATTATTGTAAGATAAGCTCAACAATTTGGCAGTTACAACAGGGAAACAAGAAAAGAATATTTTAGTAAAGGGGCATGCCTATATCTGTTAATCACGACATATAAACAATAGCTTAAATCAGCTCATTATCATTAAGAAAGGAGGAAAACAAGTATTAACTCTATCTAAAAATTTAATAAACAGCACATTGACAAATGGAGGTAGACCCCCGAAGATGACTAAGTGGTTGCTGAGTGAATTTGTGCTGCAGCTAGAAAACATAATTTGCAAGTAATTTTCAAAACAAAAGGAGCTTCTGGTGCTTCCAGGAATTTATGTTCATCATCCAGGTATTGGGATATTGATGCTGCTAGTTACCATGAATAATTCCAAGAGATCTGAGTTTGGTCTGTGACCACACTAAACCATATTCAAATGAAAACCTATCTTGCTAAAGAAACCGAAAGTATGTAAACCTAAAAGTATCACCCACATCAACACGATTAGTCAAAGGTCTGATGACAGTTCACCTTCCAGTTTCCCTGGAGGAGGAAACAGAGTGTGTCAACGGCAGCAGAGTGATGGCATTAAGTTTTGTAAATTTTTTTAACTCCACACCACAACCAAGAAGTCACCCGTAAAATTTCATATACCACTTGGTTATGTCAACTTTCAATTCTGAAGCCTCCACACTTTCAAGGCCTATCTCAAAATTACAGACTTACAAAAGAACAAGTCACTGATGCACACAAAACAGTCACCTTGAATACAGAGGAAATATGAAAGCACAATGATGAATTTTAATAGTAATGTTATGAAAATTTGGACTGCCATGGAAAATTACCTCATCTTCGAACTGAATAGACGGACATACTTCCAGATTGACACTCTTCCGGGACTTATCATCAGTATCATCAGAGAAAAGAGTAGTGCTATTTGTATTATGATCACTGGGGTCTGATATAATCAAATCAAAGTCGTAACTCAGGATGTTCTTCTCTGCTAGTCCAAGCTGTACATGGAACAAAAGAAATGCAAGGAACATTAAATGGATGTTTGTCATAGACCATATAAGAATCCAAAATTATAGGGTAGAGAAGTCCCCCTGCATGCAACTAAGGAAAATGATGTCAAAAATAAAAAGGGTTCAAACATTTTTTGCTTCTTCATTAAGAACATGCACCTAGACCCTTCTATTACACTAAATCAACCGAAGTCTTTCAAGTAAGAGAAATGCAATTGCTAAGAAGAATTTTTAAGCGATCAAATAAAATACATGCCATTTGCCTTCTTCTCCACATGTGAGTCCACAAGTTCAACAGTTCATTAGTGCGGAGAGGCTTCACAAGGTAGTCAGCTGCTCCAAATTTGAGGCACTTGACGACAATAGAAACTTCATCTTGTGACGACATCACTAGGAAAGGGAAAAAAACAATGAAATATTTTACTGCTCTTTCAGTACCATCGAAATCAAGTTATAATTTATACAAAGTTATGCTTACTGATCACAGGAATGCGTCGCAGTTCTTTATCCTTCATAATGTATTTCAACATCTTGTATCCTTTGGTAATAGGAAGGTCAACTTCAGAAAGAATGATATCTATATCAGGTCCTTCAGCATTCAGTGCATCAATCACCTGTCTGGGTGACCTTACTAAAGTCACTGAAAAGAAACAATTACCACCATCAACACAAGAACATCCATCAACACAAGAACATGCAGTGCTGCCTTAAAAAATATCATGTGTATTATAAGCCCAGTAGCCAACTGCAGACTAACCTAGGCGCAAAAAAAGAGTAACTTACTAACAGTAACACAAGCATCTTACCCCAGTCACTGTTAGCCCCCAGGTGTTCTCTATCCTTTAGTTTGTTTTCATTGTTCATCAATCTATTCTGAGATGGAAATTAATTAATACCAACTAAGCTAATATGTGCAAACTATTTTCTTTTTAAAGATCCAGTTCTACACTCCATTACCATTTTCTTCTCATTTTGTTGGGAAGGGGGAAGAACTGGGGATTGATGAACTTGAACCTTTTGGCAAAGTTGCAAAACTGAATTCTGTCCCACTCCTCCCCCAGACCTTCAATAATTAGATGAGAGAAAGAGCCTCTATCACTATTATTACAAGACATCAACATTTAATTAGAAGTGAGCTGAGAGATAAACTGAATGAACATTAATCTTCAAAATGATCAAGGAGAAGTAACATGATTAGGTTGGAAAATCAGAGCTCGTATTTGATAAAGCAAGTGATCTGTCATCTGTAAAAACACGAGAGTCCAATTAAAATTAACAAAACCATTCCACTCAGAAGTCAGAACAACAGTACTTATAAGACCTTAGTTCACATTAATCTACTACCTGCTTTAGGAGAAAAACATAAATCATCTCATAAAAAAATCGCATACAACACATTCATATTACTAACAGTAATGGAATAAAAGAAAAAACATAAACTAGGAACTCAAAGAACTTCACTAAAAACAAAAGCTGACTGAAAGATTACCTTGATAAGAACATTTGCACAAGAGTGTTAAAACTTCCTGCGAGCTACTGAGATCTTTATCACACAGTAAAATCCGCACTTTACTCCTATCAATGAACCCATCCCCACTCTTAATAATCTTATTCTTCTCCATCATCACCAGGAAAATACTCAAATCAACAAACTTCAAAATTCCAGCTCCAAAACCCCCCACACTCCCCCAATATCACAACTAACAAACCTCCATTAAAACCACTTCCATCTCTTCACTAATCACTACTAGTTAAATCAAAACTTAGGGTTTCTAATTCATCCGGTTTCATTAGCGGATCACCTAGTCAATCTTATCCAACGCAAGTATATACATCCCGTTTCCTTGTCCTGTACTAAACAAACAAGCAGCAAACTCTCCGGCACATCGGATATAATCAACAACCGGAAAAATACATAAATCCACAAAACATCACCATTCTCCGATCGATCCGTTGGCGCACGTTAGCAAGAAACTACTTCCGGTAAATCTGTACAACAATTCCTAAATCGATTCTATTCTACCTAACCTAGAGTAAAAGTCAAGTTAGCAAAAGAAAAAAAAAATCTTCTGGTTCGTAAGGTTATGAGTGGTCGTCGAAAAGCTTCAGCTTTTTCTCAGGCCGACGAAAAATAAAATAATTTTAATATAGCAATTTTTAGGTAGATGGTGAGAGCTAAAGTGCGCTGTGTTTTAGGGGTAAAAATATCTGAGCCGTAGAATAAGGAAAGAATGAACGGTGACGATTGGATAAAGTAGGCGTAGGTGGCACGCGGCGTAAGATAGTGGAAAGTAAACTACGTGGAAAAGAAAAGTGAAAAGAAAAAGGGCAAAAAGGCCAAAAAGTGAGTGGGAGGATATTTAGGGGGTGTGGGAGGATATTTTGTTAGAGATAGAGGAGATGCCACGTCACATGGAGATCTGGTAAAGGTGTGTTTGGTTTGTGAATTTGTTGAAAAAGGGAAAAAAATATGTATAAGGGTTCTTATTGGTTATTGGATTTGGATTTTGGATTCGGGTCCCAAGAAATACGAAATTGGAAGGCCCAAATTTTCACACACACGTATATATTCCTCACGTGTGAAACCAACTAGCCATAAATCTTCAACCATGTTATTCTTTTCCTGATCTTATCCATTCACATCTTTTTTGTTTTGGTACTCTCTACGTTCCTTTTTATATGTTATCCTTTTATAATATTTGTCATTTCATAATATTAATGCATAAATAATTGTTCATTTATTACCATTATGAGCTATTAGTCTTAAAAATATATATTTGATCAACTTAGAAAAGTTAAGTAAATGATTCATGTTCATTGGTAATTAATTAATTAAAATAAATTAATTTATATTCATTGATTGATTGACTTCAAAAAATATAAAATTAAATAAGTGTAAATAGTAAACTTACTTAGTTTCTTAATGCATGTGAAATTCAAAATGTTGACATATAAATAGAAACGGAGAGAATTTCACGAGATGAATGAAGTAGTGAAGATAAAAAATACTAGCTAATTTTTTTTATATGGCTTGGCAATAAGAAGAAAGAATTTAATTACATGGATTATGCATCATGAAATGGTTATCTTTATTCTTCATTTGTTAGGTTAAAATGATTCAGTCATTTATAAACGTATAGTATTTATAAGGATGTTTTGAAAGTATGTTATCTTATTAAAATTACTAATTTTTGTTATTGCCCCTAAGTTAGAACTAAGTGATATCTTCAACTTCTTTTTTTTCTGCTAGAAAATCCTAGAATTTTGTGCTCCAGCTAATGTCATTCTGTAAATTTTATTAGTGTCACTTGTTTAATTGCAATTTGTTATAACTCAAGTCACAATCCAATGGGGGCCTTAATAAGCCCTACCATCTTAATAATCTCTTTCATTCCTCTAATGAGATGGTACATTCAAACAATAAATGTGAGATTGTCTAAAGGACATGTTGCTTTTAACAACAAGTCCCATAGTGTTAGCTTGTCTATGATAAGCAACTTATCGTCGATTGTCAATTCTAACATGATAAGTATTTGTGATGAAGTATTTTTTGTAAAATTTTCAATCGTTATTATGTCACTTAAACAAAAAGAGATATTTGACTTTCTACAATTGCCAATAGCTGAATGAAATAAAAAAATTGAGAAACAAAATGTGTTATTGACCATTGATTTAAATTGTGGATTGAATTGAATGTAAGTTGGCTTCACACGTAAAGAATATGGAGTATATATAAAATTGAGGCTTTGAATTAAATTTTGGAAGACGAAACGAATTCAATAACCAATAAGAAACATTGTACATATTGCACCATGTGATCCTTTTACTCCCTCCTTCACAAATTCACAATCCAAGAACTCTTTTTACACATGGCATCTCCTCTATCTCTAACAAACATATCCTCCCAAAATATACCTCACACTTTTCTTTTACCCTTTTTGATCTTTTTCCCTTTTCACTTTTTTTTCTTCCTACTTTCCACGTATTATATCTAATATCTTACAACCACATAAATTCATGTGTTCTATCTTGACCCCTATGAAATCAAACAAAATATATTCATCGATGAGATGATGTTTTCATTTTGTGGAGGTGATTAGTTATAATATGATATAATTTTAATGTATTGAGGGTGTTGGATATATAACAAGAGTTAATGAGAAATGAAGGGAAGAATAAAAGAAAGGAACTTGGAAAGTTGAAAACTTGAAAAGTCCTTTTATGTTTTAGTGAAAAAGCATTTCTCCCTCATCGGTGTGGAAAGAAAATTAGAATATTTTAAATATAGAAATACTCCTATTAATTGTTAAAAGAGTCGGAAAGAGGGACCCCCTCGCGTTGTCGTCAATGATCGAGAGATTATTTTTGGGGCACCCGTTTTTTTTAAAATACTTTTTTGTTTTATTTAAATTTTCCGCAGTTGGAAATGACTATTCTGAAACAACCGAAAGGTAACTTTCAGAAACAACCATGACCGTCTGAAAAGTTGCAAACATTCATGAATGGTCGTATGGATTTCGAGACCAGTTTCTCTTGGCTATAAATACCTGTTATTCTTCAGATTTTCACTTACGAAAAATTCTGATTTCTTCTTCTTTCTTGCACAAATTATTTTTGTGTACTTTATTGTCGTTGAATGGATCGCTGACACCAGAGTTTTTGGTATCAATACACTGGTGATTGAGATCATTCTATCTTGGGTGAACATATTTCCAAATAAAACCTCAGATATTATAGGAAAATAATTTCCTTAAGGGGATACTGTGCATTCAGTGGACTTGATCTTCGTCCTATTATGTTTTTCCAGATTCTGATATGTTTTACAGATTTTAATTTTTTGTGAATTAATTTATGTTCTTCTGTTCTTCACCGGTTCATTGAAAACTTTGATAATTTCGTATTTCTGCAAAGTTTCTAGCAATCAGTATTATTATTTTTAAACACAGATTAGCAACAACAAGTAGTCAAGTGCCATCATAGTATCTGTGAGGTAAGGGATAATTTCGCTAAACTTCAAAGGTTTGAAAGAAGAGTTTTGGTTCGAAGTATAGGGAGAGAGGATGAATATTGAATTATTTGGCTCGACATAGAAAATTGAGTGACGAGAATCTGTTTTACAAAGCCATGAAACTTCCCCTCTTCATAAATAATAGAGAGACCAATTGATATATTTATTGAATTCGTCCAACTAACGGGCTCAAATCCACAACTTGTGCTTTGACGTGGTAGTGCTTTGATGCTTTCCCTTTTTAGCATTATTATTTACTAATCATGTTGTTCTTTTTCTTCTGTATGTGTATTGCTACATATATTTTTTTTACTTGCTATTTGATTATCATGCTTTAATTCCCTTTTTATTTGTCAAGTCGAGGGTTTATAAAAAAAATCTCTTTACACTACAACAGATAAGAGTAAGATCTTCTTATATTCTATTAAAGATCTTATATTCTATTATATATGTTATGATTTAACTTTCAAGATTAGAGTATACACAAATCTTCTTAATAAGTAAGTTTCCAAGAGAGCTTACCAGTTAACATGTCCCTTTCTCATCCTTCATTTTCATAACAATTATTTGTGCCAATATGCCTTTGCTTTTCGTTCTTGAGAAAAGCTAAATAAAAGCAATTTAAAGTTTTATGTGAGCTAGAGAACAAAACTGTATAAATAATCATACAGCAGAGGACCACATGGTGGTGTGCGGTCACGTGGCCGTTTGAGAGACAAAAGTTACAAAACAATCAGATCACCACATATTATGTCTCACACACTTATACATGACATAATTCCATTAAATGAAAAATTAAAAGCAGAATTAACAAAACAAGAAAAAGCTAATCCTAATTAGGAAAAGATGTTTGTATTTTATTTTATTAGACATCAAGGTGAGAAAAGTTAAATTATGGTGTACTAGTAGTATTATAATTGAAACATCATCCACTTCCCACATGCAAGTGGCGTTAAGAGACAAAAATTGCTCAACAACAATTATATAACAACAATTATATACCTGATGAAATCAGAGTATACGCAAATCTTACTCCTAACCTTATCAGGAGTAGAAAGGTACAAAAGTTACTCAGTTGGTACCTAAAAAGCGAGTTAAGGAGTAAACATTAGTTGCTTCTGTGTTTAGAAGCAATTGATCTAAAAAATCATTTACAAAGTCAAAAGTATGACAAAGCTTTCATTTTGTCAATTCATCCAGCAACTAGACAGATTTCACAGCTATTTTCTTGTGAAATCTCATAAACAGTTCAAGTTCACCTAAGTTTAAGATATACAAGTCAAATCTGGGATCTGAATTATCAGGTAGAATGGACAATCAACTTGTTTGCAACTAAGCGGATGCCAGCATTCTGTTGAACGTCATATGAATCCACTGAGAAGTAAGCATCCACGAATGTTCCCGCTGTTATCAAGGATTCCAGTTCTTCCACATCAAATCTACTAAAGATCACGAGCTTCTCTGTTGTGGAAGATTCTTTCTGGTATATCTCCGTGATCCAACGGAAAATATTGCCATCTATAACAGTTGGTAAACTGCATGTTTACACATGTTAGAAGTTAGCTAATAGCACAAGAGGACTATCATCAGTAAAAAGAGACTGCTTGCTCCGATAAATCTGGTGTATTTCACAACTCCTATGTCCTAACTTATAATAAGAATCTTGGGATAACCATAAAACTAAAGAACTCGTAAGTAACTCATCTAGTGAATCGATCAGGATAATGGCACATAATTTGTTAGTGACATATATCCACCCTCTAACATTAGAAATCCTGAGGTGAGAAGGGATGGATTTTTTTTTAACATGAACTATACATGTAAGAAAATGGCAAGCATGTTACCTGGTCTTGGAAAACTAAGCATATTCACTTGTAGGAGGGGAGAAAAAGATCTAAACTTACTTTAAACGGACAGTAGGATAGTTCATAAATCCAGGCTTTCTAGTTACCACAGGCCTCCACTCTGAGCTGCTACCCGAGTCCACAGATAGCTTTTGAGCCCGATCATCAACTACATCCAAGATTTTGCACAGGTCCGATGATGCATCAACCACAAAACTCAGTCGTGGCCAACCAGCTTTATTGACATACTTTTTGCTAATATCAAACCGCACCTTCATTCGTTTACAACAAACTAGTAGTCCACCATAGTCGTGCAATACTTGTATCTTCTGAGACCCACGATAAAAAGGGATAAGATTTACCGAGACAGAAGGTATGGAGATTTCATTTGGTTCTAAGAAGTCAGTCCAGCCAATAAAGCTCTCAGTTGCAGTTGTGGAAGATCCTGGAGAATATGAACCAGACTCATCTTCCATGACTTCTGACAGAAGGGATTCTTCCAATTCGTCCATGTTAAAAGGATTGATTTCTGCTGTAGATTCGACATGACTTTCTATCTTGGTGCTTGGTGAGGGTGTATCTGCACTGATGCTCGTCTTCTCTGGAGTAGCTCTCCCAATTGTTCGGCTTCTTGTAATAGCATTAGGAGACACCCAACTATTCTCTGTAAATATGTCTGGCAGGCTGGATTCCTGCAGCAAAGTTCAGCCCAAACAGAAGTAGGAAAGCAAATAATATCAAATCTGAGTTCATAACATCAACGTGAATGAATCCATTTAAGAACGAGCTAAGCGTCAGAGGGCCAATGGAAGTACCAGAACCAAAAGGAATGAAAATACAATAGGATCCAGTCTGGGACACTGGATCAAAATCCAGACAAGGCTTAACTTTATTACTTGCAGAGCTTCAGTATTATATAAACATTTGATGAATTAAATTTTGGTCAGTCCACCAAAAGCCATCCTAAGGGTCATGACAGAGGCTCAGCAGCGGCAACCTGTCCTTTGACTATATATCAAATCACAAAGTGTTAAACCAGTCAAGTTGTGACAAGTTCTACAGCATATGTTATCCTAGTTGTCAAGCTCTTGCCTTTGCCAGTAGTCAGCCAAAAGCCAACTCATATGGCAAGAAATTAACTTTCAACATTCTCCAACTTTTAGCGCGATGCACCTAGTTTAGATGTATCCCACTCAATATTAATGGCTGTCAAAGGACCCGACAAGGAACAATTAAAGTAACGTGACAAGTAATTAACTTTCAACACTCTTCAACTTTATGCATCATCACCAAACATACAAACAAAAAACATTAGCTGTGATGGATGACTAGCTTACCATAAACAAGACAGTTGCACAGTACTTCAGCACTTCAAGATTCATTCGGACATCATCCAAACTCCTGAAAAAATAGTCGCAGGGAATATTTGCAAACTCAATATAAATTGAAAGAGTAAAACTTGCACTTCCACATAAAAGAAGCATCTTAAGTATCAAATGAAGAGGACATTACATTTCCTATAACAAGAGTGACCATCTCAATCCCCAGCTTCAACAGAGGCCAGAAAAAAGAATGATAAAAACAAGGTGGTAACTTACAGAACAAAGCTGAGGAAAACAAGAAAAAGAAGACATGAAGCAAACTGTACTAACATATTCTATGATGCTTATTTTAGTATATTGAGCAAGAACAAGCACATTGAGAAGTTCAAAAGAAGGAAAGAAGCCTAGACCACGTTGTCCAACCTACTAGTCAATAAAGGTAGACAGCGGGACCAAAGAACATAAAGCTCACGTTACAAAAAATATTTTTCAACAAAGGGGAAAAACAGACACAAAAAAGGAAAAACTCTTTTACCTATGTATTTGCTGTCCAAGGCCAAAATAATTAGCAAGAGAGGCCAGCTGAAAAATGAAATTAAAAAAAAAAAAAAGGCAATCAGCAGCCAACCCAAGAAAGTAAGAATTCATAACATGTATCCTTGAGATTACGTCCATTTCCGTACCCAAAACTTATGCAACCTCTCCTATTTAGCTGAAGTGACCTAAACTGCATGTGTAAAATGTCCAATATGTAGTGTAAAGTATGCTTGCATCAAATACTCCTGATTGTTTCTCAGTGTCTGGTATCTAGTGATGGATACTTTTCCAATTTTCTCTTTTTTTAACTTAACAGAGTTTGCAGAAATAGAAGTTAGAACAGAATTACATTAATCCATTTTACTGACATAAAAAAGTGAGATTTGGGAGTATGGAAATTATCAGACTTCAAGTTTGAAAAAAGAAAACCCCGAAGGTAACAAAAGAAAGTATATGCTCCTAGATGACATGCTTCACAAAAATAGAGCAGTTTATTAGGCTGATATAAACACATAGTGGATGGAGTATTTGTAAACAAAGTCTTTTATTTCCGTTTCCTTCATGTTCAGTGGCTTGAATAGAGAAAAAGATGTCGATAACCATTGAAGCAAACTCTTGCCAAATCTGATGAACAGAAAAATGCATCAACCACATTGATTTATTAACTACTAGTCCAGTAACTAATATTGCCTACTTTTCCATATAGGTGCAATATTTATATACCTTCATGTCACCAGCTCTCCTTCCAAATCTCTGAGTCAATAAGGACAATGTATCAATAATTCCTTTAGGCTCTGGTGCTGGCTTATTAACCCCAGCAAATGCTTCACGTATCCTGTGACAATCAAATTTCAGTATATTGTGGCCTGCCCATATTCTCCCTGCACAAACCACATAACAAGCACATCAGCCCTTTGCTAATAAGCTATCCTAAAACTCAATCAATCAAAAACACAGCTCAAAAACACTGAAAATGAATAAACTTTCAAATGGCACGTAGAAAGAGATAAACAGGGGAGCTGGTTGGTGCAAAGCTAACCATGGAGAATTTCATAGACTTTGTCAGCGATTTCAGCGAAGGTGGGAGCAGATGTGATTGCTTCCGGGTTAATGCCGTTACAGCGAACAGAGAGGGTGGGGATGAGGGAGAGATCAGTGGGTCGTACGAGAGTAGAATAAGTCTCTTGCTCGACGAGCTTCCTTGGACAAACAAGAATAGCCCCAAACTCTAAGATCGCAAATCCTTGCCCGGGTCGGGTCGGTACAGTAGTTTCAACATCGAAGAAGGCTACCTCCATCCTCTCATCGCCCATCATCATCAACTCCGAAAATCAAAAACTAGCAAGATAAAATGGTTCTTGCTTCCGGCAGGTTTTATGTATATTGACGTGCATAAGAAATATTTCACAGGGAACGAAGAAGCTTCCTTTATTTGCTATGATTTTGCAGGTTCAAATTTTCTATTCATGATCTATCCCGCCAACATTTTTATTTTCAAAATTTTCAAAAAAATAAATAATATATCAGATTCCGACTCTTAATGAAAATAAACGACGCCTAATACAAGATTTTATCACATATTATTTCCAAAAGTAATTTGATAAATTTAAAATATGTTTAATATTTGGGCAGGGAGGGTATAAGTTAATACTGCTGAGTAAGTTAATACTGCTGAGTGCTGAGCCATATTCTTTGTTTAGCGCGTCAAATGAATTACTACTATATTGTTAGTAGTTCAAACGTGTATGCCATGAGCCAATAGGGTTCATTCGAATATCGATTGACGGAAAATTACATTATTTATACATAGGATAAAATAATTTTTAGGCATATATTTTGTGTCTATTTCTTCAGATTTTGAACCCCTTATTGAAAATAATTTGGCTCCGCAGCTCATGCCTATCTTCCTTGTTTGCTTACAAATCTATATGAAGAAGCTTGAGATGTTTTCGAAATTTTGGGTAATGTCTATCTTTGTGAACAAATTCGGATGTGATCATATAAAACTGGCTAATTCGAACAAAGAAACTTTTATCATTTTGTTCTCAAACTATTCAGTTGGGTGAGACGGATGTATTTTCAAGAGTTAATAACTTTGGTGGTCACTCAACTTTCAACTCTTTTCACAGAAAATCACTCAACTTTCATTTCAACTCAAAAGTCACTTAACTATGATTTCTTTGCATAGAAAGTCACTCACCCTATTTTATTATTTTTTTCACTAAAATTTGCTGACATGGAATTATTTTTTCAAGTCAAAAATTTAAAAACCAAATACATATCCATTTAAACCATTTAATGACCCAACCCATTTAACCCGACCCGCTAAAAATATGATATTTAATTTTTTATTTTATGATTGGCTCCCCAAATCGTTCTCTTTGTCTCTTCTTTCTCCTTAGCGTTCCTCTTCTACCTTTGTTTAATTTCTCGATTTCAAAATCTCTATTAAGTAGTAGCTATTCCATCTTCAATTGATATCATATGGCAGCTTCTACTCGTTTTATATCATATGGCAGAATAACTATCTAAGTATATCATATGGCAGATTTTAAAGTTTTAATTTTTTTGTTAGGAATCAAGACAAAAATCAACTGGTGTTGAATGCATTCAAGATGGAGTTGTTGTTCAAGTCATTGATGTTGTAAATGTGAGTGATAAAGGTGATGATTGTAAATGTGAGTTATTCTGCCATATGATATCAATTGAAGATGGAATAGCTACTACTTAATAGAGATTTTGAAATCGAAAAATAAACAAAGGCAGAAGAGGAACGCTAAGGAGAAAGAAGAGACAAAGAGAACGATTTGGGGAGCCAATCATAAAATAAAAAATTAAATATCATATTTTTAGCGGGTCGGGTAAATTGGGTTGGGTCATTAAATGGTTTAAATGGATATGTATTTGGTTTTTAAATTTTTGACTTAAAAAAATAATTCCATGTCAGCAAATTTTAGTGAAAAAAATAATAAAATAGGGTGAGTGACTTTCTATGCAAAGAAATCATAGTTAAGTGACTTTTGAGTTAAAAATGAAAGTTGATTGACTTTATGTGAAAAAAGTTGATAGTTGAGTGACCATCAAAGTTATTAACTCGTATTTTCAAAGACAAAATGTACATCAAACTATTAATTCCCCCTCTGAAATATTTTGCAGGTAACCTTGCAATTTGGCTTGACTAGTAAGCAGACCAAGCATCTCATAGACCGAACAAGCATGCTTGTGACTTAGGTCACTGGCTAGGAAGTTATGAGTGGTACCGTCAGCTTCGATTTTGCTTAGACCTGGAGACTTTTTAACTCCCATTCCAAACATCTTCTGTCTCGTGATTACAACGTCTTGCCACCTCTTTTCAGTTGCATATAGATTTGACAAGAGCACGAAGTAGCCAGCAGCTCTATCAGGTTCAAGCTCCACAGCCAACTTTTGAGCTATGCCAGAAGCTAGTCTCACATTTTTGTGTATCTTGCATCCACCAAGAAGAGCACCCCAAACAGCCTCATTTGGCTTCATAGGCATTGTCTCAACAAGCGTCGTGGCTTCATCAAAAAGTCCAGCACGACTTAGCATATCAACCATGCATCCATAGTGCTCAATCCTTGGCTCAATATCCCAAGTCTCTTTCATACATCTAAAGTATCGGTATCCCTCGTTGACATAACCAGCATGACTGCAAGCAAACAGAACACCTAAGAATGTTATCTCATCCGGCCTAACATCATTTCCTCCCCAGCTTTCCATCTGCTGGAAAATAGTAAGAGCTTCATGTGCATACCCTTGTTTTGCAAAACCTGTGATCATACTGGTCCAAGAAATGGAGTTTCTTCTAGGCATCTCTTCAAATACTCGATTAGCTTCCTCTATTTCACCACAACTAGCATACATATGTATAAGTGCATTGTAAAATGACACCAGCACCGGCTTATTTCTCAACTGTGAGGACTCAACAACACTTGAATGAATCCAGTTCCCCAGATCCAGAGCTCCCAATTCAGCACACGCTGATAAAACAGCCACCAAGGTCACCTGATCGAATTCCACATGGTTCCTTTGCATAAGGCGAAACAAAGCTAGTGCCTGTTGACATCTTCCATTCTGCGTACATCCTGCAATCACCGTCGTCCAGGAAACAACATTCTTATCTGGCATCTCATCGAAAAGTCTAAGAGCCTCATCAGCATCCCCATTTCTAAAATACCCAAACAGCAAAGAATTCCAAGTCACAACATTTTTGTCGATCATTTCATCAAACACCTTTCGTGCATCATCAATGCAGTTTTCCCCTCCGGTTGCTGAATATAAATTAACCAAATTAGTCTGAACAAACACATTTAGCAAAGACCAATTTTTTACAATCTTCCCATGAACCTGCTGACCTTCCCTGAACAAACCCCCTTTTGCACAACCATTAAGTACATAGGAATATGTATACCCATCAGGCATAGCAGTTGATATCTCCATTCGATTAAAAAGTTCAATAGATTTCTGTGGGTTTTCGCTACGGGCATGACCCCTAATAATTTGGTTCCAAAGGGTGGTGCTTGGACTTCGAACTTGACTGAAAATATGGTCGGCATATTTGAGACTGTAAGATGTTAAGAAAGGAGAAAGTAATCTTACAAGAATGAAATTTTTCTGGGTTAATCCATTGGCGATAACGTGGGCGTGGATCTGTGTTAGCTGTTTGATGGATTTGCAGCTCTGCAAGAGAGAGAAGAGTCGTTGTTGGAGAGCTCTTGATCCTCTCTGCTTGGCGGGAACTGATTCTTCAACTGACATTCAACCTCATAAAATATAATTGAAATTGGGTATCCTTTTTATACTAGCAACTCATTATTTGGACTTCGGTCTATTCCATTAGTGTCTGCAGTAAATTTAGCACCAACAACAACATATTCAGTGTAATTACACAAAATAAGATATGAATGTACATAAACTTTATTAATATCTAGATAACTTCTGAGTGCTCCCGAAAAAGAAGTAACAAAGTATAAAAAACGAAATCTGTGTACACTCCAATCTCTATAGATGAAAGGTAAAAAGTAAGCTCATTTCGTTTTATTAAGACAATGTTGTAAATGAACATAGTGGAGTACAGAAAACCAGACTTAAAAGTTATAACAGAGCTACTTCCTTGCCATAAAATCTAAGCTCTGCACATTGTGACCAAATGATAAGATTCTTGCATAAGGTGGCCAAGCCTTTTACAAGCGCAGCGCAACCCCAAATCAATCTCCCTAAACATCTTAAACCAACAAGAATTAATCTGAGTCTGAAAAGTTACCTCAAGTCCAATCCAATCAAGACCATATTCTTGTTCTCTGACTTGCTGAGGAAAAAGATTTCTGCTGTAGATAGCTACTCTCTCTTGTATGTCATCAAAGCTTGTGCTAAGAAATCATTGGGAACTGAAGGGAAACAAACCCATACCCTTGTAATCAAACTTGGCTACGAACCCATCATTTTTCTTCAAACATCGCTCATGGATATGTATGCTGCAACAACAAATGTTACTGATGTGCACAAGGTGTTTGACGAAATACCCAACAAGAATGTTGTGTGCTGGACTTCACTGATTTCTGCGTATGTGCGAAATCTGAAACCATACAGAGCCATAGATATATTCAGGCAAATGCAAATGGATGGTGTAGAGCCTGATCAGGTAACATTCACTGTTTCCCTGTCGGCTTGTGCTGATATGGGAGCATTGGATAAAGGGGTGTGGATTCATGATCTTATAAGTCGAAAGCCAGAGTTTAGTGAGGATTTATCTTTAATGAATGCTCTGGTGAACATGTATGTAAAATGTGGGGATATCAGAAAAGCTATGTTAGTGTTTGATAATATAAGAGTTAAGGATATTAGGACTTGGACATCCATGATTGTTGGGCATGCATTACACGGCCAAGCCGAAGAAGCGCTAAGGCTGTTTTCTGCATTGGAAGAAGAAAACAAGTCAAGATCAATTCAATGCCGAGGAACTAAGGACCAATTACTTGTTCCGAATGATGTTATGTTTATAGGGGTTCTAATGGCTTGTTCCCATGGGGGGATGGTGGAAGAGGGGAAAAGATATTTTAGAAGTATGATTGAAGAGTATGGCATAAAGCCCAGGCTTTCTCACTTTGGGTGCATGGTGGATCTGTTATGTCGTCTTGGACTGCTAAAAGAGGCCTATGGCTTTATTTTGGCAATACCAATTCAGCCAAATGCAGTTATATGGAGGACCTTACTAGGTGCCTCTGGTGTTCATGGCAACGAAGAACTTGCTGCAGTGGCTCAGTCTAGATTACGTGAGTTAAACACTAGTCTAGTTGGTGATGATGTTGCGTTGTCTAATATCTATGCTGCCAAGGGCATGTGGGAGGAGAAAATAATGCTTAGACATGAGATGACACAAAGGAGAACTCCTGGCTGCAGTTCAGTTGAGGTGGGGAAGTTGCATTCTTGAGTGTTAGTGCAGAAAAAGTGATTAACCTTTGGATTAGTTTCTTTCTCACTTCATAGGTACATAAGAACATTTGTTAGTTTGCCAGCTTTTTATAAGTGGATTTCTTACTTATTTTCTCATGTTGCTGCTTCTAATCCGCTTCATCCTCCTCTGTACAATAAATTGTTTTCTTAGTTATTTAACGTGTAGTTAGTATTGACAAACTTCAGTCAAAAGGATGGTTGCTCCTCATCCACTGAAATAAGGCGCGGCGGGGCTGGACAGGGAAGGGAAACACTTAAACGGGGTAGGTTGGGGGCTTGGGGTGGGGCATTTGCTTTTTTTGAAAATCTAAATAGAGGCAGAGTAGATGGCGGGTCAGTACTATTATACATTATACAAGTAGTAATTTATCTTTTCTACTATATGTGATACAGTGGCTATGATACATACTGAAGTTGTTAATATCAGAATACAATAATCATGCAACACGTCTATTTCCTAGTTTAGATGAATCAAATACAATATCAACTTTGTATATGTATGTATTTATAGATTTTTAAAATTTTATTACATATATGCATAAAGTCTAATCTAGATACATGATGAGTAAACACTTAATAACATTCAAATACATGCTAAAAAGTACTATAATTTATATACATTTTTATAAATTCTGGTCCACATATAATAATACTGAATTTTCTTTTTTATCAAATTATGCTACTGAAAAAATCATTTATCTTTCAATCATATCATATATTTATATAAAAAAGAATATTAAGCCCGCCTACGCGAAACCATCACTAGCTAGAATTTTCTTTTAAATTTAATTATTTTCAAAAATAGCTTTCTCTTTCATGAAAATATGTAGCTTTTATGAAGAGTTGCGACTTTTAAGAAAAAGTGCGAGTTTTATGAAAGATTATGACCTTTTCGAATGGTAATAACTTTTTCAAAGAGTTATGACACTTCCGATAAGGCACAATAAACATTTGTTCACACTATCCTTTGTTGTTTATAAATAGAGGGATTTCCTCTCATTTTAAAACAACAAAAATTCTGAACGTTTTCTTCTTCTGCACAATTAGATACTCGTGTACTTTACTCTTGTTGAGTGGCTCATTAACACTATTGTTTTTGTATCAATACACTTATGAATAGAACCGTTTCCATCCTAAGAGGATTTATTCCTTTAAACATCGAGTATTAAAGCGGCTAATTTTCTTAAGGCTCAATTTCTTCCTTTCTGTTTCATTCTATTGTTATAGATTCTGATATATTTTTTTACAATCATTAATTTATGCTCATGATATTAATTGTTGTTTTTGAGTAAATATTTTAAATTTTGTTGTTTGTGTTTTTGCAAAGTTATTATTACAAGTATTTGTTAGTATAAATATTTTTTTAACGTCATTAATTTATGCTTATGATATAAATTGTTGTTTTTGAGTACATGTTCTAAAAATTGTTGTTTATGTTTCTGCAAAATTATTATTACAAGTATTTGTTAGTATGAATATTTTTTTGAAGTCTTTAATTTATGCTTATGATATAAATTGTTGTTTTTGAGTACATGTTCTAAAAATTGTTGTTTATGTTTCTACAAAGTTATGTTATAAATATTTGTTAGTAAAGATAAAAATTATTTATTTATTAAAAAATTTAATATTTCATGTTGATGTTCATCTAATTTCTCGTAAATATCAAATAGTGACACTTTCTACTCTAGAGGAAAAATGATAAATTATAAAATCAAAGAGAAGATGATTGATTGAAGGATAACTGATGAGAAGTTATAATCAGAGGCGGATTCAGGATTTCGAATCTTTAGGTACCAAGTAGGTTCATCGGTTAAATCAATTTTAAGCTTCAGTCGAATTATTCGTCTTTTTGGTATATGACAAAACAATTAACAAAATATGAACAATAATAAGATGACAACTTATATATATATATATATATATATATATATATATATATATATATACTACTACAAATTCTTTGGGCATGAGTCATGCTAATCTTCTCTGCAAAAATTTATCGTTTTAATTTAGATGCTCTTGTTAAAAGTCGAATTCAAGACCAATAACGAAAGATTTTTTTTTACATATATATATATATATATATATATATATACTACAAATTCTTTAGGCATGAGTAATGCTAATCTTCTCTGCAAAAATTTATCGTTTTAATTTAGATGCTCTTGTTAAAAGTTCAATTCAAGACCAACATCGAAAGATTTTTTTTTTTACATACTTTTAATTGAGATCATAAAGTAAACAAAGTCAAAACTTTCATTTATACTATTAATACAACGATGTCAATTATACTATTAATACAGCGAGATTCGACCTCATGACCTCTCATATTAGTAGATGACCCTTAGCCAGTAGCACTACAACGCGTTTTGGTCCCCTAGGGGGCACATTTAGTATTTGTAATTATATAATAGATATATACCTATAGAATTTTTGTCGAAGTCTGTGGGTGGCGTGACACCCCAACCTTAGTAGATCCGTTTCTAGCTATGATTATCATTTTCTTTTACATTATTAATGTTTGTTACTACGTAATCTTGTATATAAGATAATAGAGTGTTTTAATTTTAATGATCGATAAATTTTAAGTACTATTTTATAAATTTTGTGATATTAAATTCTCGCGCGAAGCACGAATACTTTTACTAGTTAAAATATATAACTAAAAAATGGTAAGTCGTTAAATGCGTTATTTACATTTAAATTTAGCGTTTCAGTTATATTTCATTTTTTAAATATACATGATTATAACATGTATGTAAATGTGTTAGATACATTATTTGCTGAACTAAATATGGTACGAATTGCAATTTTAAAAACACGAGAAAAATTAAATAATTAAAATCTAAACTAATGAAATTCGCATGTGTGTATACTCTTTATAAATTTCAGACGTGTTCTAAAATAGGGGTCCCCATATCGGCAATTTGTGCACTGTGCACTTCCCCTAATCTAAGCAAATAGCTTTACCACTCGAAGCCCAAAGTTGTGAGATACGGAACCCGGGTCCAACTGTTGCAGGCGCTCTACTTCGGCGAAGTCACCTACCGGTCAGAGAAGTGACTCGCTCTGTGCCTGAGGAATGGTAGGAGGAAATGGATACTGAATTCCATTAACTCCAACTTCCAAGGTAGTTTAATCATTGCCTAGGTTAGGTTAATTGTCTATCCTACTGAAATCCTGACGATTCTGTTACTGTTTTCGGTTCCCGGTCGTTGACAGTACTCACTATGCCTTCCGATGCTGACTTATCGGACGATGATCGAAAACCTAAGGTTGGCCCTAGAGCTAACTCCATGGATCAGTCTTTGGACGCCATCGAGAATCAATTATCATCGATTTCAGTTGGTCAATCCGAGTACGAATCCGAAGCGGACTCTGACGTTGAAATCAAGGAACCTTCATCATCGAATCAGGATAAACTGAAGGAGCTCCCGAATGGATTGTTGAATAGGGATTCCGGAGCGGATAATTATGAGGAGCTTCCTCCTATCAATGTGGTTGAAGATGTTAGCTCTTTGGTACCCGTGTGGAGGAACAATTCTGAAGAAATGGAGGCTCCGGCAAGTCCTAGTAGCAGTGGCTATGCAGGTGAAAGAGGGAGTAGCAACGCTAGTAGTAGGGACACTGGCATTGAGGAGGTCGACGGTGAGATTCTTGAAATTGGCAATGGCGATTCTTTTGATGGAGGTTCGAACTCTCAGGTGCAATGGCTTCCTGGGAAACGCCATGGCAATGAGGTGAGTCCAACAGAAGCTAGTGAATGTGAACTCTTTTTAGTAGTACTTGTGGCTTGTTTAACAAATACTAAAACAGTGATTTGCAATCAGGGAATTTTGAGTCTAGATAGTCTTTTAACACAGTAAGGTCAAACTGAGTACAACCTTACAGGCTGCAATAAGGTTCAAATTAGTGACTACCTGTAGGCTGAAATCTCACATTTAAATTTTAAAGGGCATGAACAATGGATGTGGTAGCAATTACGGTTTATAAGCTTACAACTTTTTTATATTTCCTCGTTATGCACACACTCTATTTATCAAGACTTCCAGTTGCATTTTCACCACTTTGATAGCTGTGCAAATTAGAATTGTTGAAAAACAAGTCAAGGTATGTTTAAGAGCTCACCTCGATGACAATGACAATCAAACAATATTTTATACGGATATTTTGCAGAATATATATGTTGAGATCATGAGACTAATCTATATGCAATAACTAAAACGTATCTTCAGTAACATCAAAAGGGAAGTAAAGGAGATCCACTGTTGATATGGTTCAAGTTTGTCTTTTGAGTCTTTTGGTTGATGAAGTGCAGGATGATGCTTCTATTTCCTGGAGAAAAAGAAAGAAACACTTCTTTGTCTTGAGTCACTCGGGAAAGCCAATATACTCGAGGTCAGCGTTAAAGCAGCCCCCCTCCAGAGTGCTGAGTGGCATTTATTAATTAGAGTACTATATACTGTTGTCTGTTTCTTCTTAAATCATATTACTGTCCTCTGAGATTTGTTATTTTTATTTTATCATTCGGTTGAAGATATGGAGATGAATACAAGCTTGCTGGATTCTCTGCCACTTTGCAAGCCATCATTTCATTTGTTGAGAATGGGTACTTTGCCTACCTTGTTACCTGGTAACCCCTTTCTTTTCAGCAAAGTCGTAGCGGGATATTGAAGTTTGCTTGATTGGTCTTTTTTTCAGGGGTGATAGAGTCAACTTGGTCAGAGCCGGGAAACATCAGGTCAGTCTCTTTGTGTTGAAATTCTCTATAATGCAATGATGATGGAACTTGTGCTTTCTTGCATGGTCGATTCCTCACCTTCTTTTATGATACTTAATACTTGGAAATTTTGAAGCTGCACGGGTTAGTGTGGATGTATATGTTCCTGCTTACTTCAATTTCATGCTAGTCTTTTTTTTCTTTCTAAATGCTTGAACGTTATTGTTCAAAAATCGGCATTGAGGGAAAGAAGGAAAGAGAAAATAGCCATTTGGTGTTTGGCTTTGCGAGTGAGTGACCATCTAGGAATATTTTGTAATTTTTGCAATTGACTTGCAACATTAGGCAGCTTAACTAGAAGCTTTTCTGCTTAAGCATTTTAAAAATATGTGCTGCCTGATTTTTGTTTCTTGTTGAACGGATATTTAAGGCTTGTGTTTCAGGTTGTGTTTCTTGTAAAAGGACCTATTTACTTGGTTTGCATAAGCTGTACAGAAGAGTCATATCAGTCACTGAAGGGACAACTAGAGCTCCTCTATGGTCAGGTAAGTCACTTTTTTTCTTTTTTTCTTTTTTCTTTCGTTTCTTTTGTTTGTTCAATTTTGTACTAATTGAGGTGCTGTCCTGGTCATAAGTTTCCTTTGCATGTTAATTTTTAGTTGACTGCCTGTTGTTCTGACGGATGGATGCAATTGCTCATGTATTAGTTTTATCTATGCAGATGATACTTATTCTTACGAAATCTCTGAATAAATGTTTTGAGAAGAACCCTAAATTTGACATGACTCCTTTGCTTGGAGGAACAGACGTCGTCTTCTCTTCACTAATCCATTCATTCAGTTGGTTTGTGTCTATGCTCTGCCTTAACTCTCTTTCTCTCTGTCTGTATACTTATCTTCATCATGATACCTTTTACTTGTGACATATTAGTTTTTCTAAATGAGATATCATATACTTCATATACTTTGGTGAGTCCGGACTGAGTACAGTTGTTAAATCTTGTACTGAGACAATCTGTTTCCTTGGAACTTAAGAAATAACTAAGGAAGCTTTACCCGTTTATCATATGATTGGAGAGTCCGGACTGAGGACAATTGTTAAATCTTAAAGAGTACCGACACAATCTGTCTCCTTGGAACTTAAGAAATAACTAAGGAGCTTTACCCATTTATTATAATCATATAATTTATCAACTATGGTATGAGACGGTAGTTTTATAAAAACCCAATGGCAGTGTGACAATATGTCATGTTTTTGAGAAATAATTATGTAAATAAAAATGTCCTCTTCTAACAACTTAACCTTTAAGATGTCAAACACTTCAACATGGTAGCGGGTTGGCAGAGGTCTTGCGTCGAATCTCATCTCCACTCATTATTAAAAAGAATTACCATGTGCTTGGCTCATGAAAAAGAAACAGGATCGCATGTGAGGGGCCTGTTGAGAATATAAGTAAGTAAATAAAAATGCACTCTCTATAACAACTGAAGCTTTAAGATAAGATGGTTACACATTTCAACAGAAACCTGAAAGAAGAACTATAAAAAGATATGGTTCTTAATTCTAATAATATATACTTTGTCTACTATGGTGGAGAGCGCAATTTTTAAATCTCAAGAGTTCTGGACATTCTGTGTCATTGAAATTTAGGAGAACTTCAGGTGCTTATTTGTTAACTTGTTTTTAATTACATACGAATGATTTTTTTTTAATTGAACTTGAGAGATGTAGAAGAGTTCAGTGTAACAGACACACGATCCTCCTTCCATAAAGCTGGGGGTTGGGAGAGAGAGGAGAAAAAAGGATCAGAAAACATAAAAGTTGCAAGTTATTTTTCTGCTTAGGTACGATGAATAAGTGAAAAGGTTATTTTTCTGCCTACTGTTTAGAAGATCTTCTGTCATTCAGGGTATTTGAAAATGCACAAAATTTATACTTGTAAGTTATTGTTATGATGGGGTCACAAGAAAATATTTAACATTCCCAAAAAGAGAAGGCATAAAAATTTTATATGTAGCAAAAGTTCCGTTCCATCTCTGCTGAGTTCCTGTATAATCAGGTCTAGCTTTCTAGCATAACTAGGACCACTGTTTTCTTATGAGTCCGGAGCCAAAAGGGCAACAAAATTTTTTCAAAAATTCCAAAAGGGCAACAAAATTATTTATCAAACCAATAGGGAAACAAATTTAGACGCCGTTTAAATTAGGTTACCCGCCGCAAGACGCGGAAATCGATGTGCCTTGCAAGGTGCAACAACCTCAGGTGCCATGCGCCTTACAAGGCGCATTGGTTTCAGTGCCTTACGTTCTTTAAAAAAAATAAAAATTTCGGCGCCTTACGCAGTGATGTGTCTTAGTTCATTATAAGAAAGAACTAGGCATTGATTGATTTTTTTTTTTTTAAAAAAAGAGCCTCACTAAAGTTTTTGAAATGGCTTAAAATATATAATGTGTTTGTCAAATGTATTGTTATTTTGTCAAATTAGTAAGCTTAATGTTATTTAGAATTTATAATTTTAACTAGTTAAATTACCCGCGCTTCGCGCGGAAATTCAATATCAAATAATTTATAAAATAATACTTAAGACTTATCATTCATTAAAACTAAAACACTATATTATCTTACTTTAAAGATTACGTAATAACAAACATTAATTATGTAAAAGAAAATGAAAATTGTTACATCTTATCATTTAACCTTAATAACATAAGCATTAATTAATGCCAGTAAAAATACATACCAGGATCTGTAACAGTGTCAGTGAGCCACTTGACTCACTTAACAGGAGTAAAGTAAAGAAATATTTAATTGTGAAGAAGAAGAGGTTTAGATATTTCGTTGTTTTAAAATGAGAGAAAATCCCTCTATTTATAGACAACAAAGGGTAGTGTCAACAAATATTTATTGTGTCTTACCAGAAAGGTTACAACTATTTGGAAAAGTTGCAGCCCTTCGAAAAGGTCACAACCTTTCATAGAAGTCACAACTTTTCATGGAAGTCGCAACTCTTCATTAAGGTCGCAACTTTTCATAAAAGTCACATTAAAGTCGCAAATGTTCACAAAAGTCGCAACTCTTCATTAAAATTGCAACTTTTCATAGATGTCACAACTTTTCATGAAGGGAGAAGGCTAGTTTTGTAAATAAATAAATTAAAAGAGAATTCTGCTTTGTGGTGGCGCCACGTAGGTAGGCCTAAAATTCTCTTGTATATAAATATATGATGATTTGAGTTTGTTTTAAATAAATTTGAATTTTGAACTAAGTGTTAATTATTTCAATTCATAGAGTAAATTGAAACTCGATTAATTTAGATTTACATTGCATAAGGCTCTATTTGTTATTATTATTATTATTATTATTTTTAAAAGTATACTATTAGATAAAGTGAATAAAAATAATTAAAAATATATATATTAAAATCACAAACAAATAAAATTTTAAAAAGAAAAATAATTATATATATATATATAAACGAAAAACTAAGAAAATTTGAAGAAAAAATAAATAAAAATTAAAAGTAACAAGGCTGCTGGCCCTGCGCCTTGTAAGGCAACCTTGCCTTGCGCCTTGTTACTCATTTGGTATAAGTTTCACGTGAAACTTTTACAGTGTTGATTTGATTCAACACTGATTCAACACTATAGTTTGGCGTGATATATTATTCAACACTGTAGTTTCGCGTGATATATAAATATATAAATTATCTAATAATATAGAAATTTTTCATGACTTTATCTAATAATATATCACGCCAAACTACAGTGTTGAATAATATCACGCGAAACTACAATGTTGATTTGATTCAACACTGAAAAGTTACACATGAAACTTACAAGGCGCAGGGCAAGGTGCCTTGCTACTTTTTATTAATTTATTTTTTATTTATTTTTTCAAATTTTCTTAGTTTTTCGTTTTAATTATTTTCTTTTTAAAATTTTATTTGTTTGTGATTTTAATATATTATTTTTAATCACTTTTTCTAATAGAATACTTTCTAAAATAATAATAATAATAATATTAACAAAATAGAAAGTTACCATTTTCAAAAAAATAAATAATATTAACAAAATAGAGCCTTATGCAGTGTAAATCTAAATTAGTCGAGCTTCAGTTTACTCTATGAATTGAAATAATTAACACTCAGCTTACTAATTTGACAAAATAACAATACATTTGACAAACTCTTTCTAACATCTTTAAGCCTTTTTGGAAAATGTTTAGTGATGTTTTTCTTTTAAAATATTCAATCAATGCCTAGTTCCTTCTTACAATGAACTAAGACCGTAAGGTGCAGATTTTTTCTTTTAAATTAAAGAAGGCGTATGACGCTGAAACCAATGCACCTTGTAAGGCGCATGGCAGCCGAGCCTTACAAGGCTAAAGGCTGCTGCGCGTTACAAGGCGCATTGGTTTCCGCGTCTTGCGGCGGGTAGTCTAATTTTAAACGGCGTCTAAATTTGTTGCCCTTTTGGTTTGATAAGTAATTTTGTTTCCCTTCTGGAATTTTTGAAAATTTTTGTTGCCCTTTTGGCTCCGGACTCGTTTTCTTATGCTGGTAGAAAGTATATTGTTCTCTCTTGTCTAGCTACTCCCATACCCCACTTTGTGAGATTTCACTGGGTATGTTGTTGTCTTGTCTAGCTACTACTTGTTGAATATAGTCAATGTTGATGTTGACTAAAGTGCTGTATGATAAAATTGTTTTATTTCCTATGAATACACTGAATATAGGCTTGTGTTTACCCTGTAGTTTATTTATCATTTAAAATCCTATTGCTTCCTCATCTTTGTTGTCTCTTCTTTTTTTAATCCAACACTAATTAAAGGAAGCTTTTCTTTACCATATTTTTGATGAAGTAGATATTTTACTGTTTTTTCAACTCCTTCCAAAAGGTTCTGCTCAATTTTAAGATACAATCTGGATATTCTACGAAGGGGAAAAAAATCTTGGGAAGCTTGTTGGTTGAATTTTCAGAATACGGTGTTCAGTTAACCTAACTGATAATGCAAATTTTTTTTACTTGGTTCTAATCGAAACTGTTTGTACCTGTGCTAGTGATGTCATTACCTATACTAATATATTAGCTATGCTTATTTTGATTCCAGGAACCCAGCTAACTTTCTCCATGCTTACACATGTCTTCCACTTGCTTATGCAACAAGACAAGCTGCTAGTGCCATCTTGCATGATGTAGCTGATTCAGGGGTCCTGTTTGCGTTATTAATGTGTAAACACAAGGTCTTGTTTCTATTTCTTATTCTTGTTTTGAACTCTTCTTTCAAATTGCACATTTGAGTGGTGCATAGGTTTCAGTTATTCAGTATACTATATTGTCTAAAGCATTCTGTTTAAAGTTGATTTGCAGGTTATCAGTCTTGTTGGTGCACAAAAAGCATCTCTTCACCCTGATGATATGCTATTGCTCTCCAACTTTATTATGTCTTCTGAATCATTTAGGCAAGTTCAACTAACTTCTGATTCTTCTTTGGGCCAGTTTCTTGTGAATCTGGTACAAATATTTGGAGATTATTGATAAGCTCATTTCGCACATGTATATGCATATTTTTGGTTCTGTTTGGCCTTATTAGGCTGGTAACTTGTCCTAAAACCTTGTAGTCATATGGTCCATATTGTACCTGAATTTGCTGACCTTTTTGAATAAATGATTGGGGCAGTCAGTTATCGAGGCAGACGTGGCCTTTGAGGATACAGATGTTACTGTAAATAGCCGCACTAATTTAAGTGTATTTTTCCTTGCATTCTAGGTAGGATTGTGTAGTAGCATTTTACTGATTACTATTATGAAATTTCACATGACTTTATATGAGTCTGTTTTCATGTAATTAGATCATTTCTTCTAGTTACATTTCAAAGTTTCCAAGATTTCATTCACTTAGGTTTCATGTGCTTTGATCAAGTCATTTCCGCAACGAAGGACCACATTTTTCTTGAGGCTCCAAAGCATTTATCTGGCCGTCAAATGATCTGGGCTGCTGTGGAATTTTTCACTTTTATGCGTATGGTCCCTATTGATTTGGTGTAATGACTCACCTACAAGTTCTCTCCTGGAGATTTGTCTTGTGTCTTGAGCCAGCATGTTAGCTAATGTATCTTTTGACGTAGCTAGGAGTTGTTTATCGTCATGACATTGCATCCAAATTCTTTTCTTCTATTCTGTATGGTTGGTGTTCGTAATGCTTCTCCCTCTCATTGTTGCTTTAGTTTTTTCTCTTTTTCTGTGCCCTTGTTGACTGTGAACGGTTGGATCATGCCTTACACAATAATAGTACTCCTCCGTTTCAATTTGTTTGTATGGTTTTGACTTGGCATGAAGTTTAAGAAAGTAAACAAGACTTTTGAATTTTGTGGTCTTAAATTGAAAATATGTCAAATGTACCAAAATTTCCTTTAATCATGTGTGCTTTAATATGCAATGTGGAAAGTTGAAACTAAGGAGTTGCCCAAAAAGGAAAGAGGCATTCTTTTTGACAAACTTAAAAGGAAAGTAGGACAAACATATTGAGACGGAAGGAGTATAATGATGGCTGAGAGATTATATTAAACTGAGTGATAGCCTAGTGAAAAGGACCCAACTTTGATTTGGGTTCCTGTCACCAAGAGAGGAAACTGGGAAAGGACCATTGACGATTCTTGGGCAGAGTGGAATTGTGGTGGGGTTTCTTCCATGTTAAGGAAATGATAACAAAATATATGATAGATCACATGTTATAGCCCAATCAAGGTCTGTATTCTATTTATACTTATCAATTTCTTGGAGGCTATGTTATAACACCTCATTGATGTCATGCAGGACATCAGAATCCTTCTCACCAATTTGCTTACCAAGATATAATCCCATGTCATTTCTACATGCTTATGTGCATTACCTCGATGTAAGTTGGGACAGTGTCAAATTACTCTTAATAGTCCCCTTCTCCCAAAATGTTGTCAATCCCCCTTCAAAGAGTAGTATTTATTAGTTTTTACTACGGATACGTTCTTACAAAATTTCAAATAAGTCAAAATCTATTATTTATCTTTTATATTTTGGATAATGTTAACTCTCTTATTCCATGCAATTCAAAGTAAGACTGTCAGCTTAATACAGAGGAAGTATTTACAGATGAAAGATTTTAAGTTAAATCTCTTTTCTGATTCTTGATAGTAGGTTGTCTTACAAGAATTCTAGAATTTTGATGTTTCCATATTACCCAACTTTGGTGCTGTGTATTACAGGTTGACACATACTTAATATTGCTTACTACAAGTTCAGATGCCTTTCATCATCTTAAAGATTGCAGGTAAATGATGTTCTTTCATTTCTTTTTTTCAAAGTACATTTGGTTCTACTTTTCATAGCTGAAATTTTTTCTTTTAGTTTTCATTAGATCTGAACCATGGGAAATGTGAGCCATGTATATCTGTTCTTAAATTCTGTCAAGAGGCATTAGCTTGTTAAACTGAACTACTTTTATCTTTCCTATAGTAGCAATTTTAAGGCAAAGCTCTTATCTATCTTGTAGGATTCGTATTGAAAAGGTACTTCTGGAGTCCAATGTACTTAATGAAGTTCAAAGATCCATGGTAGATGGAGGCATGCGTGTTGAGGATTTACCTGCTGATCATGGTTCTCATTCTGGAGCAGTCTCCCTTCATCTGGGTCAGCCTGGACATACTAGAGAATCATCAGAGAGATTTTCTGAAGCATTCATAGGTGTTGGTGGTCCTGCTGGACTTTGGCATTTTATGTATCGAAGTATTTATCTTGACCAGTATGTGTCGTCTGAGTTTTCATCACCAGTAAATAATAGACAACAGCAGAAAAGGTATTACTTTAAGATCAAGTTGCTGTCATAACAAACAATACTTCAGTCTCTTTTCCCCACTTAAAGATGCGATCATTTATCTGCAGGTTGTATAGAGCTTACCAGAAGCTTTATGCATCCATGCATGACAAGGAAATTGGACCGCACAAAACTCAGTTCAGAAGGGATGAAAATTATGGTACGTACTTTGGCTGCATCCCCCTCTCTCCTGTTAAGCTCTTGAAGCATGAAGACCTTTCTATTTTCTTCACCTAATAGAGTGTTTGCATATAATATTTATGCCTTTATGGCAGAAGAAAGCCATTAATTTAACTCTGAACATGAATCAGTGTTGACAGTCATTTCCTTCCTAGATGATTCTTGCTGTCAGAGAACTACAGCTGACATGTCACTGCTGCCTTTTGTGATCATTGCCACAGAAACTTTTTCCATCATAACATAGCATACAAAGTTAGTTAATTGAGGTCCAAGTTGCATAGATAATCGGATCTACATATCCTAAATTTTTTTTTTCCAAATTTAAAATCAGTGAATAGAACCTAGATCTATCTATCTTTATAGTACCGTAGTGCAGGTTAATTTTCTTGTCAAAGCTTTGTGGTTGGGATGAGAAGTCTTTGGGTAGACACTGACAGTTGCTGGGTAAGAGATGTCAAAGAAAATGCATTCTCCTATTCATTTACTGTACTTCATGTTGCTGTTGGTCGTTATTCATGAACAAGAAAAAAATATAAATCCTGTGGGTCGTAATTGCAAGAAAAGTGTGATCCCTTGCAAGTTTGCAGGTAATGATTTAAAAATACCTTTCATATTGTATGCGGAGCCAATTCTAAAATCTAAGTGCGTAGACATAAATAAATGAATTGTTCTTGTTGAGGATATATTTAGTAACTAATTGGCATCTTTATTCATATTCCTTTAAATTGGTATTCTTTCAGGAAGGTGCTTGCCACAATCAAGTTCAGTTTTAGCTTTTTTGGTTCCAGTATTGACCCTTATTTATTTCAATTTCTTCCAATGATTACTGAATTTTGGGTTGGGAATTCAGAAACATACAAAAAACAACTCCTCATGATTTTGTCCCATGATAATGTTTTAGTTCCTCTTGGAATAACTTCCTTACCTTTATCTTGCAGTTCTACTGTGCTGGGTTACTCAGGATTTCGAACTTTATGCAGCATTTGATCCCCTGGCAGACAAGGTTTGATTATTTATTTGTTCTTTTAAGCCTGTTGTTTGTTTTAGTGATACCTTGAGTGTCACTTTTATTTTTGAGAGCTTTTCCATCTATCATTTTATGGGCAGACAAGGTTTTATTATTTATTTTGTTTTTCTAAGCCTATCGTTTGTCCAAGTGATATCTTGAGTGTCACTTTTATTTTAGAGAGTCTTTCCACCTATCAATTTAATGCTGTTATATGTGCTAGATGTGACTCCGTTTGTCTTTGGTTGAGGAAGGTTCGGACTATTCATTGGACAGTTTAGGTACATGCAGACCAATGAGATTTAAAAGACCTTAGTTCACTTCTGTTCTGTACTGTAGTGAGCTGGTTACCATTTACAATAACGCATGAGATATGTTAATGGCTAGGTAATAGACCTAGCGATTGAAATCAAAATGTCGCTATTTGCTCAACAGAAAGAATCTATCTACCCATGTACCTTAGGATTGTTATCTTCCAAGATGGTCTTATTCTGCCACCCCTAAATACATGTTAACTTATTCTTTATGCATCATTGTCAAACAGCTATTATTTGAGATGTTATCTCGGGACTAGCATCAGTTTACTTACCACAACGAGTACATTTTTTGTATACTGAAATTCTGATAAGTACGTCAAAGCTGATTTTGTCTATTCAAACTTAAATATGGTTTGTTATTTTAAGCTTTCATCCGATGTGCTTAACACGTGGGTATTATTCACAATAGTGATCCTATGACTGGGAATGCGAGAATTGCACTATTTACTTCTTGTGATCTTACAGTTTTTAAGGTTTGGTAAATTTCCACCTTGCAGGCTCTAGCTATTAAGACTTGCAATCGAGTATGTCAATGGATCAAGAACATAGAGAATGAGATTTTCTTGTTAGGAGCCAGTCCTTTTTCATGGTGATTCTCTCCATGTTTCGAATTCCTTACAATAAGTGTTTGTTGCCTCATTTCTGCAGGCTTCCAATTTTTGTGGTTATTTAGAAAATGCCAATTGTAGTTTAAAGTTTGGCAGTCAAGATATGAGTTGGTCTCACTCTAGCCGTCCTTTTATTTTCGTTTGTACAATTTATGAAATTTTGTACCTTTAATCTGTATCAAAGGTTTATTATGTTCTATATATACCATCTTTTTTAATTCCTGCCGTATCCAACATCTGAAAGAATAAAAGATTGTTGAATTTCGAATGTGGATGCCATACTTGGACTAAAGCGCCACAAAATATCATTGCGCTTGTAACCATTTATTTCTCGTTCCCTTCTCTCTTTTTTTTTCGGAACTTGACACTTAACTGATTAGCATCTATAAAATATCATCTTGAAAATTGGATATTCAGTACAGAATCATCTTGTCCCTATGCAAGAAAAGTTATACAACATATTGTATTACACAACCTCTTGAGAGGTGGGCTATTTTATTTATCCTCTTTGTGTAGGTTGCAGAGTGAACTATGTTTGCAGTCTCGCAACTATTCGTGCTTTGCTACTATGTATCGTTGTCATCTGCGTCAAAAGCAAAAAAGCTACTGTTAGGACTCCATAGAAATGTAAACAACTAAATGATGAAACTGCAATACACTGATAGTGATCCTCTTGTAAATAAAACATATTTATATAGATAGCAGAAATTTCTCTGTTGTAAATACATGTGGCATAAACTTCTTGTATGCATAATGAATATAAAGATATGAAGTTCAACCTTAAACATGGCTTCCTCTACTGATCACAAAAGGTTAGGAAGACATAATAATGAAGAGAAAATAACTATCTAAATGTAATTTGACTGAAAAAAAGATGAAAAATCAGAAATTAACGATGAACATACACAGAAACAACTCCGTATTAACATTTGTGACGAGAACATACACAGAAATCTCATACAGCGACTGCTTCAGGCCTTTTGCTTGTCTTGATCCCTTTAATAGCTGCAACATGTATAAACAATATGTAAGTTCTAAGTTTATTAATCAATAAACATCAAGTTCTGAGCTTCTCAGTATGGCAAAATAAAGAATTTATCCTTGCCTTCAGCATAATCAGGAGCTCCAAAGACAGCAGAACCAGCTACCAAGGCATTGGCTCCAGCTTCAATGACCTGCGAGAAAAAATGACTGTTAAATCGTAATCTCGTAAGGATTAATGGTTGGTTGCTTTGATACACCATGTTCACTTTGTCATTACCACACACAATTCTCTACTACTTGAAAGTAGGTTACTCTTCATTACAATATAAAAAACGTTTGCCGCAATAAATGGCAAAATTTGGAGAAAGATAAGCTTGTGCTTCATGAAACCTGGTAGAATATCAGAACAATCTAGGAAAAGATTCGAATTCACAAGATACAACAATCCCAAAGTAGCATTTTCACACCACTTGCAATTCTGCAGGTAAGATTTATCCTTCACATCCTATGACTTATCCCAACAATATATCGAAAAGAAAAATACGATCTTTTCAGTGTTAATGAGGTTAGGTAAGAAGCTTAATGGAGGAGGGGTTTATAATCACGGGGGAGGATCATTCACCTTGTAAGCATTTTTGGGACCAACTCCACCATCAACTTCAATCCAGGGGTTTAATCCCTGCAAAGTTAACATAAGAATGTCATCACATTGCATAGTTTGCACAGACTGAAAAATGGTAAAAGAATTACCCTCTCTGCGCAGATTTTTCTCAAGTCTGAGATTTTCTTGACCTGACTCTCTATGAAGCTCTGTCCCCCAAATCCAGGGTTTACAGACATAATCAGCACCAGATCAACAGCTGTTGCACGAAAAAGAAATTATAAGCAATTTATCAACCTGGCTCACTTTGGATTCAAATCTTAGTGCGGGCAGCATACAGGTTATAGACAGGAAGATCCTTGGTAACCAGATTAGAGCTTTGCTAATCTCTACATATCTATTTCCCCACCCCTTTAAAGATTGACGAAAGCTTAAATACGGGACCTCATATTAAGAAAATTGGGACTTGAGCTTACTCAACTTTAACAGCTAACTTAGGAGGTAAGGATTGTCTGAAACCATATAACTGCCAATAGCTATTTATTAGGGAAACCAAGAATAAGGATCGCTTCCGACTCTAATAGCATATCTGAATAATATACCTTGATCCTAACTCAATACAAAAGACTAGCTCATGTGGGGGACTCTATAACCTTGCTTCTCAAATCAATATCTCTTAGGTAAGTTTTTCATTGGAGCACTCAAATTAATATACAAGTAGTTCTAGGGTACACTTCCAATGCTTTAAATTCATTCATCAATCTTGAACCGTTGCGGCATTGTACAGTATTTGCAGCATAGCTCAGACTAGTAGGAGCTAAGGTGATTTGACATGTTTTCTATCATATGAAGTCAAGTTCAAATGATAACATAATCTATATCACCTATTTAGAGGAGTACTCCCATCTCTCGATTCCAATTTCATTACTGACTCTCACATCACCAATATAAAAGAAGAAAATTGAAGCAGAAAATTATAAGAAAAATACGAAGAGAATCATCTCTGGGAAGTTGTCTTTTAACTCAAGGAAATGAGAAATCCAAATTGTTAATAGATGTTACAAGTGTCATAACAGTACAGAGACCAACAATCATTTGTTTCTACACTGCACAGTTGCTACAGATTTATGGAGCAAGTTCATCTCTCTTATTTGACTTAGTTGGGTCATGCTTTGGAATACCAAGGAAGCCTTTGAAAGTTGGAGACATGGAAAGTTGATCGAGCATCAGGAAGATCTGAAGAATTATCTCTGCAAGCATTTTTTGGGTTTTGTGGACAGAATGAAATAGGAGATGTTTTGATGGTGTATCAACTACCAATCAATCTAACGGGTTAAGTGGTTAATGCTTCTGTTTAGCTGGCACAATTTGTTCCCTGTAGATTCTCATGACAACCTTTTGCTTTCTGTTAGCTCCCTAATTCTAGAGTAGATTTTTTTTTGCTTGGGAGCTAGCTCAGTTCTATTTTTGGATGCAATATCTTTTGTAATTTGGCATCTCCTTGATGCCATTAATGAAACCATTTACTTCATCAAATAAAAAAGTTTTCTTAAGAAGCAATATCTTACAATCAAGGACATATTCAATTGCGGTCAAAGGGGTTCCTGGATTGAGGACAACCCCAGCTTTAGCTCCCAAACTTTTGATCTGAAAAAGAAACAATCAATAAGGTGGTCAAAACACACTTAATAGGTGAAATAATGAATAAGACAGCTAAAAAACACAAGTTACCAGCTGAATCATAATATTCTGAAATATCACCAGCTGAATTTCTATATCACATATATGGCTATCACAATTACAAATTACAGCACACCATTTTGAATGTCATGGAACACCTAACCGTGATCCTATATAATTTCTCTAGAACTGATAAAGTAGATCATATAAAAGGTAATCAGAAATTTTAAATAGGTTTTCAATATAAGAAAAATAAGTGCACTACATTTTTTTCTAACCCCCACGGTGTGAGGATGCTTTGCAACATGTGAAAAATGTTTCAGAGAGACATCATCTATAATAGAAGTAACAAAATTCATCAATAATTAATCAATTACCCTTACAAGTCATTTATAACTGATATCCAAAAAGAAAAGCATGCAATAAAGGTAAATGGAGAACTCCAGTATTTAGAATTCAGGATACCGCGAATCAGCATGGATTGATCTTACAAATAGAAAATTTGTAGTAAGTGAACATTAGGCTGGTGATTTTCTGTTACTTATGTACAACAGTCCTAACAATCTTAACTTAAGAGAAGCCCGTTTCTGTAGCCATTTTAAAGTAGGTTTGCAATTGAATTCCTATGAGTAGATAGTCATTACTGACAAAGAGGTATCTAGTATTTCAACAAAAGCAAGCACGCCTTTGAGCATCAAAAGGTCTGAAGAATCACAAAATCAAGAGTAGATCTTTTAGATACACAAAACCAAAAAATTTAAGAATGACAAAGGCACTTAACAAGTCCCATGTACCAAATATTTAGCAAGTGTAAGGCAGTTTTGTTAGGCCTTTTCCCAAAGGAAAGGTTTAGCAAATTTGTAGGTTGCTCCTACAGAAAAATGCAGAAAATTTCGTAGAAAACACACTGAAAAATACAAGTCTTTGTTTTGAAAGACCACTTTAGCAGTCATTGCGGTTCACAAAACTAGCTGCAGTAGCCAAACAGAAGCAATGCATTGATATGACTAAGATAGCTTAATTTGAATGTCACACTGTGCACTTACTACAAACAGTTCTATATAGAGCAGCTAAATAGCCTTTTACAAAAAACATATTTTTCATGGGCCAACCTATTATGTAATCCAAAAAACTCGAGGTAGAGGAATTTGTCAGGCTGCCGTACATTAACACTTCCGAAAACACTGTTGATAAGAACTTTCTAGACTCCTTGTATGATATCATAATTACAGTTTGGATCCATATTATACAAGGAAACATTGCTTTTGCTAATTCGAATTGAAGAAGGAAAAGAAAGAAAGAAAGAAAGAGAGACAGATTCTTACCTGATTTATTGTACGATGCAAGTGGATTGTAGAAGATTGTTCACAGTGAACACTGACAATATCAGCACCTGCTTTTATGAAGTCGGGTACTCTCTGGTCAGGTTCGACAATCATCTGCAATGGTCGGTTGAAAGTGAACATCAGCAAAAGCATTTTCACGCCTATAGACCTGAAATAGTTTACCACATGAAAAACAAGAAATACCAGATGCACATCCAATGGTAGATCTGTGATAGGGCGCAAGGAATCAACTACAAGGGGTCCAATAGTTATATTTGGAACAAATCGACCGTCCATCACATCTACATGAATCCAGTCGCAGCCTGCCTGCTCAACTGCTTTCACCTAAATGCATGAAAGGCACAAGAGTAAAACACTTAAATGTGATGAATGATTAACCAGCTTAAGAACCATTCTTAAGGGAAACCACAAACAAAAAAGTAGAAATTCATAAAAGAATTGACCTAAAATGAGAAAGGCAAGATATATTTACTCAATATTTAAAACTTGTAGATGTATAGCAATATTTCTTGTATCTAGTTTCCAAATAGAAATACAGCTTTATAAGATCTACATAAAAATGGTAGGGCAAGAGATCCATATGACCACAAACCTGCTCTCCTAATTTAGAAAAGTTAGCAGAAAGGATGGATGGAGAAACAATAATGTCGCTTTTTGAGAACTTATCCACCCGAGAAGAAGCGTTCACCACAGTTTGAATTCTCCTCCTGCATTTACAAACAAAATTAGGAACTATATTTGGACAGATGATGGCGCTAGCATAAGGGTGCATAGTTGCAGAAAGATAAACACCTACTAGTTAAATTTCCTATATTTTAAGATAGGAAGTAAGAAAGAAATATGCAGTTGTTAGCAAGAGAAGTAAATGAATGGCTCGTGTCCAAAAAGAACAAAAAATGCATGAACTCAGCTGATATATTCAAGAAATCGGCTCATTATTACAACTATAGAAGCAAAATTGCATCACCAAGTAAGCATAATCTCATCAGTGAGATAGACAGTTAATAGCAGCTGGAATCAAATTCAAGTTATGGTTGGTGCCTGTTGAAAAACATAAATATCAAAGTGACTTGAACAAGAATTAACCAGAATGTCAAAAAAACATTACTTTATCAAGAAGCATTCCTCCATGAGCTTTACATTATCAACCAATTGCCAATTGAAGAGGGTGGTTCTTGATGCTATTAGATTCTAAATTGTCTACCACAATGCATCCTGAATTGCATATTATCCAGCTTAGAACATTAACTCTTCAAGACCATTTGCTTACCACACAGGAAAATCAAACTTCAAATAGGATATAAAGGCATATTCACAAACATAGGGAGTGCAAAAATTCCTGTTATCACAACAGCAACAAAGAGAAAGATCCATACACCCTTTCTACACACCCAAAAACATCAAGGTCCGATTTTTCCCCCTGTGGAATTGACTGATTCAAGACTTCCCACACCAGGCTAGCAATCTAGTTAACTTGCGGACCATAACTCAAAATTACAAAGATTACAAGTAAAAGAGTTACTTTTTAGGAAGGGGAAGAAATTAGACAAACCTGGTGAAAGTGAGTGAATTGGGGTTGGAGATAGAAATCTTTTGAAGCTTTTGACTCCCGCCAAATCCACTAATTTGGGATTGTAACAGAGTTGATGAACCCAAAGAAGAAGCAGTCGCCATTGATTTTTTTTTTTCTTGAAGCAAACTTTTGCCTTGTTGAAAATTAAGGATAAAGGTTGGTACTTTGTCAATTTGAAAGCACCACAGCTCAAAATTCCAACCACCCTTTTGAGACTTTGAAGACAAGAACCGAAAACTGTTGTATTTTTGAGGGAAATCAAGAACGAAATATCAGGTGGCCACGTGTCCGATTTGGTTTCTCATAGAGGGCTTTGCTTATCTTCAATGGTTGGCCCTTCTCTTTTGCTGACTCAATTTGTAGGGAACAGGGGACCTCCCATCCTTCATTTATCGCATGATGGCCACAAGCACACAAACCAAAGACCAACGTAGAAACCATCCACCCACCTCACAAAATGCCCAACCTAAAGCCTAAAGTCACCTTCATTATAATTTTAAATTCAATTTATTGTAACAAAGTTGTGTTTTATTTCTAGGTAACTATTTATTAGTTGTATATATCATGATTCATGAGTATTAATTTAACTATTACTTTTTTTTATACAGATATTTTGATCCTAATAAATTCTAGGGCGGAGTCGGTGGAGGAATTCATTCGATTATTTTAATTATGAGTTTATATAGTTAAAAATATTTTTATGTATATTATATAGTAGATGTTAAATCTTTTTGGATTTCATTGTGTGTTTACTTTTGAACTTTCTTAATGAAAATCTTGACTATGACACTAGAGATAAATTTTTTTATTATGAGTTTATATTCTTTATACTCGAAACTTTTAACAGATAAACATAATTATACTTGGATTTTACTTTCTTGAGCTCTTAACAATGAGTTGGTAATAATTGATGGCTAAAGAAATAAGAGTAATTGAAAGAAAAAAAAATATTTGACAAATATATCTTCCAGTTTGTATCTGTATATAGTTTTAATTTAATGTACCAACTCTCTAGAAGTCAAAGCTTGCCTAAAGTAAACATCCAATTATGTTTTTCTTCTTGTTTTGGACTAATTTTACTTGCTTAGCATTGTAAGAACATTAATAATTATTGATAGTATACAACTTGTTGACCTGTAATAGTAATGACATTGAATCTTTTCGAGGATACTTTTTTCTAAGTCGTGGTCATATCTTGCCCTTAATATAGTTCCAGGGGGTTGGTTGTCGAATATAAAAACTCAAGCTCAAAGTATCATGTTTGTCCAAATTCGATCAACATTCTATGAATGATCAAAAGATTTTAATAGCCAAAATGAACAACATTGAAAGTCATGTATAACGAAAAAGGAAACAACAATAGAGGCAAGATGATCTGCACTTTGCAGACAAAGGAAAGTAATCATCACTAGTAAATTGAAATTAATTTAATTGGTACATAATGTATCCACCAACCATTGAATTTGTTTTTAACTCTTTGTCAAATCTGTTATTCTACATTTGTAACTGGCTTTTCAGTTCTACTTGCTACCCCTTTGAGAATTCAAGTGACTATGAAGCGATCCAAGAAAACCTTCAATGATCAGCAAGTTTCTTCTGATCGCGAATCAGGTGCTGTTTTGAAGAACTCAGAGTTGAAATGGGGTCCGAATCCAATGACACTCATGGGTTTTATAGCTGTTCTCTTGATGGTTCTTACTGTTGTTTTCTCAGTTGCCTTCTTTTTCGGGGACTTACCTTCTGATTGCTTGTGGACTTTGGTTGAAACTAGAATATTTCATGCTAAACATTCAAAAGGTGCTGCTTTTCCTCTTTATTTTCCCACTTTTTTGCTTTTCCTTTCACTTGTATAGTATCTCTTCTCTTTTGCAATTCAAGTTTGTTGAAAATAGAATCATATGTATAGAAAATACGCGACATGTCATTCATTATGTACTCACATGTTCATAATGAATAAAGTTAAAACAAAGGAGCAAGTTAAGCAACAGAAGTTTCCATTTCATGGAATTTAACATTTCTGATGCAGAGAAAATACTAGTTTGTTCTACTGAGATTGTGCAGTAATCTTATTCTTTTCGTTTTCTTTCTTCCATCCACAGTATCTGAAAAGGATATTCTGCAGCCACTGACAGTGCCAAAAGATAAACTACTTGGTGGTCTTCTTCCTACTGGATTTGATGAAACATCTTGTTTGAGTAGGCATGAATCACACTTATATAGCAAACCTCTGCAGCATAAGCCTTCGTCTTATCTTATCTCGGGGTTAAGAAGATACGAAGCTCTTCACAAACAATGCGGACCTTACACAGAATTATATAACAGAACAGTGAACCTTATGAAGTCTGGTGAATACAGCAGTGATTCTTCAGTTTGTAATTACGTTGTTTGGATATCGTATAGTGGTTTAGGGAACAGAATGCTAACCTTAGCTACTGCTTTTCTTTATGCTCTACTCACAAATAGAGTCCTTCTGGTTGACCCCAGAGCTAATTTGCATAACCTGTTCTGTGAACCTTTTCCTGAAGTTTCTTGGTTGCTTCCTCCAGATTTTCCTATTATTGATCAGTTTAGTAGCTTTAATAAGAAATCTCCACATTCTTATCGTTATATGGTGAGAAATAATGTCACAGGCAATTCAAGAATACCTTCATTCCTCTACCTTCATTTATGTCATGGCTTTGATGTGCAAGATAAATTATTCTTCTGTGACACTGACCAAATTTTTCTCCACAAAGTCCCTTGGCTATTTGTTAAGTCAAATAACTATTATGTTCCTGCTCTTTTCTTGATCCCGTCGTTCGAGCAGGAGTTGAACAATCTTTTTCCAGAGAAAGGAACTGTCTTCCACTTTTTAGGTAGGTACCTTTTCCATCCAACAAATTCTGTATGGGGGCTTATTACTAGGTACTATCAAGCTTATTTAGCTCAAGCAGATGAAAAAATAGGCTTTCAAATTAGAGTTTTCAGTTTAGGTGCAAGTAATTTTAAGTATGTGTTGAATCAAATATTAGCTTGTGCAACAAAGGAGAATCTGTTACCACAGGTTAACCTGAATGAGCCTATAGTCAATGGCTCTGGCAAGACGAAGACTATAAGCGTCTTGATGACATCTCTGAGTTCACGATACTTCGAGGAGATTAGGAACATGTATTGGCAGAATCCTACTGTGACAGGAGAGATTGTTAGTGTTTTTCAGCCAAGTCATGAAGAGCATCAACAAACTGAGAAGCTGATGCATGACAGAAAGGCCTTGGCAGAAATGTATTTGCTGAGTTTAACTGATAAATTGGTTACAAGTGGATGGTCCACTTTTGGTTATGTGGCTTATAGTCTTGGAGGTTTGAAACCATGGATTTTATACAAGTTTCAAAAAGGGACAGTCCGTAATCCACCTTGTTTTCGAGCTACGTCTTTGGAGCCATGTTATCATTCTCCCCCTTACTACGACTGCAAGAAGAAAACAGAAAGTAATAACACAGTTAACATTGCTCCTCATGTGAGACATTGTGAGGATAATAGCTGGGGTTTGAAGTTATTCGATCGAAAAGGTAAAATGTAACCAGCAATTGTTGCAAGAGTAGTTACTATAACTTATTTCAATATTCTTTCATTGTTATGATTCTCAGATACATCTGTATTCTTACAGTTTTTGATGAAAGCTATACGATAAATTTCTGTTTCTGTTGGGTCTCTTATTTGTATGATAGAAAGTACTCGTGCTATTAATAGGAGGAGCATCTACGAATGGGACCAAAATAGTAAGGTTATAGGTACCCTTTGTTGCATGACAAACAATGGATTACACACTTCCTGTTATATCAAAATTTAAGCCCCTCATATGGTTGTCAGACATTTCACCAAATTAATGTTTACGCACTCTGACGTAACTAAACAATTTGTAAGAAAAGAAAATGGAAGCAAATATATATATATATATACTATGGTAGTTTTTCAAATCAGTATCATGACATATTGTCTTGGCCTCTATTCTCTCTTTCCTTCGTAAATTAAAACTAAACTACTGAGGAAATGTGTTTACACGTCAAGAAACTCTAACGAGCTCAATGTACATGACTACATGGTATCGAAGCCTACAATGCAAACAGTTAGGTAAAGGAGGTGGTTGTTAGTTATCCACCCGCTCTCCACCAATTTCAGCTTTTACCCTGTGTTAATAAAAAAGCCTGCAGATCTTTTTGAATCCATTTAGCCAGTATCAGAATCTGAAAACTCCACTTGGTAAGCATTTTTTGGGTCCACGTCGGTCATAGAAGGTGGAACGAGATCGTTTCTTGGGCGAGTTCTTCGCTTTCGCATGGTTGCGTCCTGCAAAAAGATACAAAGGTGGAAAAATCCAAGTCAATTTCCAAAGAGGTCAATATAAAGATTGTTTCAGGAACAAACTGAAAGTGTCCATCACTACCTTTGCATTTGGCTGATTTGATTGATCAGGCTCTCTAGTCTGCTGGTTTGAACGTTCTGGCTCATTGGATTTCTGGCTTGAATGATCAGGCCCACTTGACTGAGCTACCTGACTTCTCTTAAACCAAACACTACCAAATGAGATCAGTGCTGCCAGGAGCAAGAAAGGTCCAACTCTTGGATCGCCACTGAAATCATGAACTTTATTTAGGAAACTTTTGACCCAATGAATCAATCCTCTACTAGGACTAACAGTTCCTTGAGACCAAGATGACCAACTGGAATCTGCATCCTCTGGGACCAATTCAGGAGTTCTTGTTTTCTGCAACAAAATGTATATATAAAGATACAGAAATAGACGAGTTTCCACTGTTTTACATCCTTGCAATAATCCAACATATGAATAACATGAGAAATCATTATCTCATGTTATTGGTCCCACGTTGATTAAAAGGAGATTGCTCCTATCACTCCTCCCACGTACATTCATAAAGTACCTTCCAGACTAGTATCCATAATTTCACCCAAGTGAGAGATGATAGATCAATCTCCATATAGATTTAGTAGCAAAGGGTTAATAATTCTGCACATGCAAAGGTCTGGTATATCAACTACACCAACTGGCAACTGCAGTCATGAATAGAGCTTACAATGTTGAAGGAGGGGCGCCATTTATAAGATCCATTTTTCGAATCCAAAACACCATTGAACCAAAAAATAAGAACAAGATCCTTTTGGTATGAACAGAGAGATTTGGGAAATTAACTTACAAATGAAGGAAGATTCTTTGAGTCACCATCTTTGATAATCTCAGAAATCCATTGTATGATCTGTCATTCCAATATACCATACATTAGATATCTAGATATAATCATCTTGAACGTTCTCATACAAGTAGTTGGCTCGATAATGAAGAGTCAAACAAATCTCAGGATGGACTATATTTTCTTATCTAGATTATTTCTCATGAAAGCGGATAATTCAGTCAAATACCATACAGGGAAAACGTTTGGAGAGCCAAATGTTATTTGGTAAAGCATAGTACTTGCATGTTCTAAAAGCAAGAGGCATTTGACAATAAATGAGGCAGTCTTGTAGATGGAAAGGAGTTAACTGTTTTTGCATGTCTTAGTTGGTTACAAGGGGTTGCTCAAAACAGAAATTCACCAGCTTTTCCAACATCACAATATACGGCTTTTTTATAATCTTTATGAGGGACCTGCGTAACTATCTAAAAGTGGTATCATGCGAACATGTGAATTTTGGAAGAAGGTACACCAGTGGGAAAAGTAAATAGTTTAGGAAGGAAAACCAGAGATATAAATGCTCAACTAGAAGCAATTTTGGAAGGACTGTTCATCACTTTGTAAAACAAAGAGACCCGTGGAAGGAACAACTTTGATATTGTCCACTATAGACGCTGTAATCTGTATTCAACAGACAAAAGAATTGCTCTACAGAGCAAAGGAGAAGATGTTTTACATACATATTTGGTGCTGCTGTCAAGGAACAATATATAGATTATAGCTAGTGAGTTTATACTCAAATTAAAAGAGAATGAGATAACCAGAATCATCATGTGACTTGCTATTGTATTTCAGGGGATCTCTGTCAGTCTACTGACCTGTTCAATTTTATTAGAACCATTGTATTTTGCCACAAGCTGAGCAGCAGGATCAGTTTCAACATTGTACAATTCTGAGAATTTGCTGTTTGGCTGTTTTCCAACATCCTCTGTATCATTCCTATCATAGCGTACAATGAATAATTGTGCTGTGTCTGTTATATCCCTCATCGGCCCACAGGTCTCGTAACTATTTTCTGAATTAATGTAGAAGAAACAGTAACTCTGTAGAACGGAGAAGCTATTAGCCTTCAACATGGCAGAAAATCATAACTTTGCACAAAGAAGAGACATCCAACATAAACATAAGAACCAATCAAAACTTACATGCTCAGATAAATTATATAAATAAAAGACTAGATTTAGAGGAATAATAGCATAGGGAAAGAAAGTCAGCTAAAAGATTCACATTCAAGTTCAGGGAGCATCTCTCAACTATAGAAAGGAAAAAAAGGTTTCCAAAACATGACGAGTATTCAAGATTAACAACATTTGGATCCAAAAACCAACAGGACATTAGAGCCTACCGAGTAATTCAATCAACTAAGCCCAATCCCAAATTAGTTGGAGCTGTGCAATATGGATCCTCTATATCCATTATTCTCTAATAGCTAAATAAAATAAAACCATCAAGGTAATCAGTTAATGCACCTTCTCCAAAATTGTACAAAAGAATAAATAAATCCACAGAAATGCCCTAGAACTGAAATTTTCAGGAAACACTATAAGAATCTAAGATGGGGGGTCAAATATGCACAAACAAGTAACTGAAAGATTCCTAGTTAAACATCAAAGATAAGAGGTGGTAGGAGTTTGATCTTCACTCCAGAAAATAAATGCTAAAGAATCTAGATTCATGCTTTTCTGTAGTTCTCTATGGACTCCACTCCATCAGTCTGACAAAAGACAACTCCTACTGCTGATGGGTATGAATCTACTAACAGATTGATTTTATAAAATAAAATGCAATGATAATTAAGGTGCTAAAGTAAAAACCACTGGTGCTACAGAAAATGTAATCACGTCACTATTTAGCCAGAGCAATGCCAAAATTTGAAGAGAGGTGCATACTTTCTGTGCTTCCCCATCAAGCCAGGCAAACGTCAGCCGTTTCTGTTTTAGTGCAAGCAGAGCCGGTGCAGATGGCTGATCTTGATCAACTGCAGTCAAATCTCCATCATTTGAAAGGGTTTCTTGAATCCTGCGCATGGTCTTATGTGATAGATAATTAATACCATCAGCTAATGTAACAGACATTCAAACCATTTAACATTTTTTGCATGTCGCTTAATGTAAAACAAGAGTTGGAGCCATATAAATCTACGTAAGTGGTGGTCATAATGAGAAGTGCTTCAGGCCCCAGGGGAAGTCTCTAACCACATTTCAGGGTTAAGAAGTTCACCAGAAAATGCATTGGAAGGAAGAAATCTTTAGCTTTTATATAGGACAACAAAACGGAGAAGGCATATATTATATGAAGATGCGGACAAGTAGACATCATTATGGACAGATTATTGTAGGTGTTGATATCTTATTTAAGTTTTCCAATTCTAATTAATCTTTCATCTCAAAGTTCTTAAATATGATTATCTAAATAGAATTGTTAAGACAGTTCTAATTGTTGGAGCATCTTCTATGTATTATCAGGTGATCCTTAGCAACCCACAACGTAGATTTCGTATGATCCAGGTAGTCCAGCATGGCTATATTAACATCACAAAAGTACATATGCTGAATAGGACTTTATTAGTTCATGTCATTCATGGGCTTGGTTCTTTTGTTCGGGCCCTACTCGGGCAGATTCATGGTATTACTAGTGCCAACATCTCTCTCTCACACACACAGTTTCCCCTCCCCCCTTCTCTCTCTCTTCCTCTATCACAATTATCACACTACACCTGCCGCTAATCTCCATTCAGATTTTCTAAAACTAGATGGAAAGATAAATCAACTAAACATCTGAGATGGAAAAGCCAAATTACAGTCTAGAAGCTTTCATTAAGGAAAAATGGACTATTAAAAGAGCTTACTTCACGCATTTCATTGAGCTCCTGGCTATACCTCCCGACTAAAACAACACAATACCATATCTTGGTATCCTTTCCAGCACGTGAAAAACCCCGCGGATCACAACCCAGTTCCTTTGAAGTTACACTCCTCAATTGTGGAAGCACTGAACAAGTATGAAACAAAAACCAGCAAGATCCATGTTAAAACTATTTCAGGAAAGATTATAAGACACATACTAGCAAAGGCACAATTTTTGAAGTCTTTTTCCATATTTCTATATCATGATCTACAACACAATAATCAGCATCTTAGTTTTTCTCCATCCAAATTGGAGAATTCAAGACAGAGACAAAAATATAATCATCCTTGAATTATGATCACAACACAAATATTGGAACTCAGAATTTCACAAGTTGTCAACTGAAAATAAGCCAATCTGAAGATACCCAGATATGCATTCATAGAATGCTATGAATGCCCTTACAAATTTGCATGTTGGTAGCTCACGCATGTTGGTAGTCTTCAACTCAGGCATAGATGTAGAATTAGTTAAATGATCAATGTCATGACTGTTGTGAAAATTCCTAGACCAGGTTATGCAGAAGATGGGAACAAATCTAAAGCAGCTAAATTGCCACAACTATGCCCATACCTTTTCATCAAAAAAAGAACTGCCACATCTATGTGTACAATATATAAAGAGTTGCCACAGTAACTACAGTGATCACATAAATAACTATACCTCAATTAGCTAGTAATGAAATATAATTCCTTCTTTGCATCTGAGTGCATAGTAGTTGCATAGTACTAACTACTATCTATCCTTCAAGAGCCATTTCATGACACTCTAAATGAGCATAGGCAAATGCACAACGCAGGATGTAACAATCGTTTTAAGACTTCAATTTTATATTGTCTTTTATGTTCACTCGACTACTGCCAGCTCTAGCCACAATGATAATTTGTTGAATTAGGCCTTAGTCAACAAAAAGAAATCTAGGTGAAGTGGTATTACTTGGAGGAACTATACTTGAAATCAATGAGCAATAAACACTCCATAGCATCATGGAAAAAGTGGTGATGAGAAGTTTGAAGTAGGTTTTCTCCTTTATTTATTCTGGAAAAACCAACAACATTCAACAAGAATAAACAGGATAACTTCAGGGGGGAATTTGCTAAAACAATCTATAATGAGCGCCAAATTTACACTATGATTGCAACCACTACAGTAACATGAATAAAATAAACCTGGCTGACTGGAATGTATATACTAAAATCTCAAAACAACTAGCCAGCACAAACATATCAGATAAAACAATTTATGAAACTGACGAAATAGCTAAAAACATTGGTAAAAGGGAGAAAAGATAAATACCGTGATATTTATTCTTCTCCATAATATCCACAAACAATGAACTGTTCACATAGCCTACAATCATGTACATTTTTTTAGCTTGCTATCTTAGAGACATCACTTATCACAGCCACCAGTAGTTATGACAGTATGAAATAAATAAGGAGGGAATAAACTTGCCATGATGAACTACAGGTTTGACACCTGTTTCTTTTAGAAATACAATGGCAGGAGCAGATTCGACCCCTAACCTGTGTAGAAAGGACAATAGGTCATATCACAAAATATTTCAGTGAAAATTTATCATGGGAGCAGAGCAAAAAAGTATAGTCATAAATAGATAAAAGTTATACATTTCACATCAAAGAGATTTGCATTCACATAAAATTATAGCCCCCTTTCTTTTAAATATTAGACATGGAAGAGGAACCAATCATACAAGAAGAGATTATTGCCTGGACAACATGTATTAGCTGACTCAAATCACGTCATGAGAGTTCCATCTAGCAGTGGTCAATAGTCTTTTTTGACTATCCAATCAACATAATGTCTTTCTCTGTTAATAGCTAAATAGATCAATTATGAAGCACTTCAAGGTTACTTATCAAAAGGGAGCACCTCAAGGTACTACTTAATGACACCTGTCCATAGCAATCAATGATCAAACTCTGTTGCCGCACTTTTATAGGTTAATTCTGTTATTTGTAGACATATAGCAAGTACAAAATCATAAACAACAAGATTTCCAGGCTTCAAATCTGTGGAGATGATTGGTTCTCCACAACAAACAACGTTATTTATAACATTACTCGTACACATCCCCACTCACATATTGGTTGAACTGTGATAAAAAGGCAACCAGTTTCTAACTGAAAATAAGATTCCGGGTATATGTGGAATACTATTTGTGAAATTTGATAAGAAGAAATTAATAAAATGATCGGCTATACAGAGAAAAGACGGGATTCACGTCCAGCCCAACCACATTGGAATTGAGGCCCAGCTGATTAATTGCCAGGAATGAAGAAGAAATTAATATGCAAGAGAGCTGAAAGAATAAAGAAGTAGATACAGACATCCTTTAAAGATAATATAATCAGGTTACCTACTCTAATTTAAGTCCAAAACGAGACAAAATTATAAAGAATGTGGAAATGTTAGGAGAATTATTGACCTATGCATTCTTTACAATTTAGGGATAACAAGTTGGAATCAACAACAGATACTGAACTAGTTTTTTTTTTTAAAAAAAAAAAAAAAGATAAACTAAGAGAATTAAAAAAATCAAACAAATTCAATAATATAAGAAAATAAAGAAAAGTACTCTCTTCATGACATGGTTAAAATTGGGTACTCAAGCAACTTTTGTCCTTGACAACACTTCTCTTTAAACAAAAAATCAGATAGTCCAATTTATTTATTTTTAAAAAAGAAAATTGGTAATATGCCTCTTCGGCCCTTTTTGAAAAGAAAAACATACTCAATGTGGCGTGTTCAAAATCAGATACTTGTATAGTTAGAAACTCATACTCCAAATAATATCATTCATTTAAGATGAGGGAGTAACTTTTCACAAGTTTGAACACCAAAAACTTATTATGCCCAGGAAAAAATATATCCATACTTGATCCAGAACCAGATATATTCATAATTCAGGAAAAATATTAGAAAGTAATTATTTTCTCCATGTTATTACCATCAAACACATGCGCGTAAAGTAGTTTTGTACCCAAAACAAGACTAAGATTTAGAATGATATGACAGTTGATGCCTTCTAATTAGTAATATAAGTCTTCTCTTCCAATAATGTTTTATTATTATTCTTTAGATCTATGTAACCTTAAACTGCTCACCACACAAAATCAACTTCCAAGCTGTTCAACATTCACTCAATGAAGGAAAACCAAAAGATAATGGAAACAAGTGAAGCTATGAGAGATGATAAAGAAGGGAGAGGGAGAACAATTGAGGACAAAAGAAAAAGAAATCAAGAGCCTATTCAACACCCCTCTCCCACCAAAAGAAAACAGAAAGAAAAATTAACATTAGAGGGAAAAGAAAAATACACAACATAGAGGGTAGAAGAAACACCAAGACTAGTGTACATTACATATTCCACCACAATGAAGATTCTCCTTCCTGCCATAGCACGAATGCGAATGTAGCGTAGGCTGAGTAATTCTTAGCAGCCTGACGTATAAATGGAGTTGCCCGCTCTCCAGTTTGAGAGAAGAAAATGACCTTGACCTTATCATTGAGCAAAACAAAAAACATGTCAGATTCTACACAAGCAACCTAAAAACAAGTACACATGGCAGCACCCAAGTTACTAAAGATGACAATGACAATTGAAAAATATCCGCACATGTTCAAGCTGGGTGTATGGGAGTATTCTTGCCAAAAATAAAATTAGTCAAGCTAGAGTGAATATAATGTGAGTATGCAGCAATCCAATACAAAATACTAAAACCAATGACAGAGAGTATAACAACCCCTCAGTTTCTAGGAAAAGGAAGTTTCTTCCCACAATCATCTCCAACGTTTAAGTTTGGCCAAATCTCTTAGAATGATATAAATTTTTGTCTATCTGGTCATGATTAAGTTTGTCTTACATTCCAGAATTTAAACCCTAAAATCTACGATGTTCAATATTTTGCCGAAAATCCAAGCAAGTATTTTGACGCTGGCCAATAGTTGTCTGAGGATTTATATCAACTGAGTAGTGGATCTAGTGTTAGAGCATATTCTTCCTTTCAGGGGTTGGGTTTCAGTTTAGTTTCATGGATGAGCCATGTGTTTCATAGAAGTGTGCCTTCAAAAAATGACACAAAGTGATCCTAACAAGCGATAATATTGAATATTGAAATTAGTTTATTCCAAGTGCTTTTGATAGATAGTGCTAAGTTCATATGTTAGGCACTTTTCTAATGACGTGACACGTGAATTGTGCACTTCTCTTCAAAGAAGCAGTGCGCTTCACTTGTCGCTTTTCGCTTCAAGTCCCCTTTTGTCAAAATCTTAGAAAGTAGTTATTTCTACTTCGACCAATAATTTTCAAGGATTTATATCAACTGAGTAGTGGACCTAGTGGTAAAGCATATTCTTCCTTTCAGAAGGCTGGTGTTTTTTTAACAGAATGTCGGTATTTATTTTAGCTTTAATTTTAAATAATGAGTCGCTTGGTAGCTGGCTAGAGTTATGCAGGGAATAGTAATACAAGAATTATTATGCGAGAACTTATGTATTATTTTATGTGGCGCTTAGTTTCATGTATTAGTTATGGGGGTTTCTAAATTGCAACCAAAGACTGTATTATGTATGTTGAATTCTATACACAGCAAAAAAATGCTGCCAAACATTGTATTACATATGCAGTATTTAATACATGAATAACTTAAAAGCATACATTGAAAAGTGTTGCTTTGGGATCTAGATTTTTGGACAATGACCGATTCCAGAAGAAGAAACGCCTAGTAAAGGTGATTGCATTATAACAAAACTTTACAGAACTTATTGGTAACCTTGCAAAGGCAATGTTTGAGCAACATCCCAATATTTTAACAAACAAAAGCCAATTAGCATATCATAATAAGAGGAAAAAGTTAACAGCAGGATGCTCTTCAAGATGGTTTTACACTGATAGAGGACTACGTGAATGTCACCTTTGATGATTGCATTGTCATGATCTCTAAAAATATTATTAGCATAAATGCGGATGAAGGTAAATATAAGGGTAACTCATTAAGGATACTTTAGTGTGCATATTAATCAAACTAGTCAATTATAATTGCAGCAACTGGCTATCTCTCATCACTTTGTTTTCTTTCTTTTTTACAACTGAAGTAGTTGGGAAGGGTGTTAGAAGTTGTACCTTGTGAGGTTTGCTTTTCAGCAGAAATTCTTGAGCCTGAAATTAAAAAGAAACTGTGAATCAGAATATTTAAAACTAGTCAAATATCAAACCATACTTTATTGAATGCAAAGCTTGTTCGTCTTTCAATAAGTTAAGCACAACATTTACATGTATATTGATTATTTAGGAGTTACCAGATATAAGAATGTGAAAGTGGAAAAACTCATTATTTACAACTAGATAAATACGTTTGTCTGTTAGCCTGTTGGACCAAGCTTTTTGGGAGATGAGGAATGCTTATTATTTTTTTAAGAAAGTAATTATTTTGAAGAATTAAGGAGTTTCACCTAACCTTTTTTTAAGGGAAAAAGGTATTCTAAGTAGTAGCATAAACCACTTTCATGCTTCGGACTGGAATCGAAAATTTATAACTTCTCCTCGGAAGCACAAGCAGAAACGGAAGTTAATTTTTCAGGAATACTTTCCAAACTATCCCTCTTAAATTCTCTATTTGTATCTGTGTTATAATAACAATTATGTAAGACGTATAGATTCACCAATCATATGAATATTTAAGTAACTATTGCAATTATTACTTTCACTTAAATATATTTATAGATACATTTTTTACATATGTTTTTTATTCATTTATAAATTTAGTTAAATAAAATTGAGAATTTAAATTCACAGTCTTCCATAATATATATTTAAAATCATTTATCGGTTAAAACAATATGGATGGTAAAGTGAATCTTTACCCATCTTTTCCTCATCATAATATGAAGCTAAAACCACCTCCTTGAAAATTTGGTCAAACGCAAAATTGTTTCTCTAATACTAAGAAAGACACTTCTCAAATCCAAGAAAAAAAGCTAGCTAAAGTTTTCGTTCCTAAAATCTGATGAACCTGCTATTTCAGTTCTCTCTCACACACTAACCCATCCATCAGTCTAATTGTAGAATGAGAGCAGAATAAAACATAAGATGAAAGCTAAAATCACATATGTTACCATTGACTCCTTCGAATAGTACCGAATACGAGGCAAACTTAGAATGGACATTGCAACCCAATCGGTAACTGAATCAACGGAAAGTTCTCCGTCATACCTAACCAGATTACGAAGTATCATTAGCAAAATACAATAAGCAGGAAATTGTATTGAAGTCAAAGTGAGTCCACACTCTAGTTTTGAACTTTAATCAAGAAACATTTCATCAAAAAACTTTAATCAAGAAACATGTCAGCATGACAAGAGAATAACCTGAAGAATGGTGAGAAAAGGAAACTCACCTAGACATGCACCTTAAACTTCTACAACCTGGGGGGAAAGCCACAAGTGCTGGAATTCCTGTAAGTGAGGCAATAAGTCAAATTAAAAAGGGTTGATGAAATGTGGGAAATACATGCTTCCGTGTCAATTAATCCATAAAAGCATAATGAACTTCCTGCAACCCCAATTCAATTTTGGTGGATGAGATGACCCCTACAGAAATTGTAAGGTAGCAAAAAAACAAAGGACAGGTCCTAGATGAACATTACTGAAGTAAAAAGACTATCTGATTTAATTCAATCTCTTCGAGCTGTGGCCCTTCCCTGGACACTGCTTACGCAGTCAATCTCTATTCATTCATCTTAGTGCAAAAAATTAGACCTCGTGAGCTGAGTGGTGCAGAAGATTAGTGTATCAAAAATTCTTCTCCTACTAATTGCACTTAATGCATGCCCCACTGAACACAAATGTATGATTTACACAATACATCATTTAAGAAAGAGATTCATGACATGGCCATTGCCCCGACAATTCAGTTTCAATGTCTCCAGATCATCTACTAGTGAAAAGGCTTTTTTGTATTGTCATCTTATATGTACTCTTTTCTAAATTCGATGAGCTATAGTATATTAAGTCTAACACATATTCCCTCTAATGAATTTAGAGAAAACATGATTCAGAACCTAAAAGCAGCCATTACTGGTCAGGTGTTGCAGTCAAGTTCCGAACACCACATAAAGGCAATCAAAATCTTATCTCATTCAATCCAAAATATATATTTATTTACTTATTATATGTTAACAATTGAATCCCACATGTCTGTAGATGATTCGTCTAGAAGAACATAATATCAGTCATAAATATGAAGTTATGAACTCCATGAAGTGTGTTTCAAGTTGTATTTCAGCAGAATACTACATAACAGCTACACTATTCTGTTGAAGCATTTTGGAGGAATGACAGTAATATTAATTTTTTTGATTAAAATACTTTCCATGTCTAAAATATGGTAGTCCACCAGGTCTCTTCTCAGCTAGATATGTGGCAAGTTGAACATCAGCAATATCAATAACTCCAGTATCTGCGACCCCATCTAGCAAAGTAACTGAAGATACATGCAGAAGAAATAAAGGGAAATATACACCAAATAAATTAGCAGGGTAAAAGAAAAATATGCCAAATAACATAGCAAGATATAGACAGAATAAATGTCTGCAAGAATATTCAAACCCTTACCAATTCTTTTCCATTTGTTTGAAAATTGAGCACATCGTGCACTCTCCGGAGAAAAAATCTAGACAAGAATTTTGGTCAGTGTTTCATCATAGGAGTACTTAAATGAAAAAGTAGAAACTAAACAATGAAAAAAGATTATACAGCTCTCAGAAACTATACGACAGATATGAACTAAGTTAGTAACACAGGCTCATCATGCAAAAATAGTTTCATGGCATGTCATTGAGCAATATATCTGGCAATGCACTTCATAACACCCAGATGTATAAATGAAGGAGTACATTCTAGTAGATACACCAGTATGCATGGAACTCTCCATGTACAGGGGAGTGAATAATGAAAGCACAAATTAGTAGATACATTAGCATTTGAGTAAGAAAACCAGTTTGGCACACATAGTTAACCTGAATTAGCAATGCCTTATCAGTTCCAAGCTTGGATAGAAAATTCTCGGAGTTGATGACATCAACAGCATGGTCTTCAGGATCTAAGGTAGAAAGACAAAGAAATCTGCATCAGATAAACATTTTTTGAAACTGCATCAGATAAACATAGATGATGACTCTCGAAAGAACAAATTGAAACTAACTAAAATCACTTGAAGTATCATATTATCCCTCGTTTATATTTCTGTGGGGTTTGGGGATGGTACCGGGGCAAGTGCTTGCCTAGCAAAGTCTATCTAAAGAGGTGTTTAGTAGTTTACAAACCAATAGAAATTGTCTCCAGGAGAGGTAAGGTGATTTCTGAAATGCTTCTTCCGACATACTGGTATTTAGCCTTTTCAATAACATGCTGAATAGAGAAAGAATAAATATATTAAAACATAAAATAGAACACATTAATAAGGAATCTGAAGAATGTACAGATTCCCATTTTGGTACTAAAATCATCTGCTTTATTTGAAACTGGTAACATTAAATCATCTGTACAAACTAGAACAGAAAACTTACAAATTGCTCATCAATGCTGAATAGGTCATAGTCTCTTTTCCAAATTTTATTTGTCAGCAACTCAAAAGCATATCGAGCCTGTGAAACAATTATGCAATGATCATGATATCGGGAAAATTCTTGGTATGGAGAAAAAATAAGGTAGATTGGTCATGATAGGTGGTGCAAGAAGCCAGCAACAGGAAAGTAGAATTAACCACTTCATAGCTGTCCAAAATAGAAATATCAAGACCTCTAACCACAGAAATGGTGGCAACTAGGACATACGATGTCACCAGGAAAAAATGCTAAGACGTGTCTTTCAGATCTAACTGCATGCCCATGATTAAGGGCATTGAGAATGCACAAGCCAGCAATAAGAAAACAAACATAATGACAAGAAGCTAGCTGATAAAGAATCTACCAATATTTGGATGGTTGATATGAAATAATCTTTTAAGTAAAAGAAAATATTTTTTTTCAAAAAGCAAACAAACTAGTGTTAGAATCAAAAGAAAATGTGAAAAGATTAGGGAGATCCAACAGCATGAGAAGAAATATAATGCAACGCAACCTTCTTTTTTCTTAAGATTGTTGTCCATTAATAAGCCTGGTTTTCTAAAGTTTTTCCTTCATTCATGCCATAGACTTTTTGAGAAAGCCTTAAACTAGGATTGTGTTGCCACCAAAATGGTTAAGTGTACCCTCACATGTCCTACATCCACTTTTTCTAGGCATGTTAAGTCACCCATCATATAATGTAGAGTCTACAATGGAGACTTAAAGTTGGGAACTCGTGCTAGCTAAATGTTGGTCAACCATCTGAAACCATTAAGCAAAATCACTACCCTTCATGATTAACTGTCCTGTTTTTAAATCCATCCACAAACTTAAAAGAAACGTACTTCCACCACAAACTTATAGTGATAAATGGTTTAGTGCGACAACTGAATAAAGATGTGCATTAAGTGCACACCTTGATCCCACATGCACTCTAACTTCAATTTTGTAGGACAGCAAGCAGAAAGTTGGTCAATTGGTGGGGCCAAGGAAACTCAACATTGAAAAAAAAAATTGAGCTTTGAAGACCATTGTCTAAGGACAAAACAATTTGTAAGCATGTACTTGTTTAGGTTAATAAAGATATTGGGTGTTCATTGACTCCATTGCTATAACAAGATCAGGGCCTTGCTTTAGAATGTTAGATAAGATCAAGGACAACGAAAATTGCAGATTTGAAAAATAGGATGAACATTCACAATACCTTTGCCTCTATGCGGCTACCAAAAGATCAAGAAAAAAAATAAGGGAGATTAGTCACCAGAAAATTTTTGGCATACAGATGATACTTTTTTTCCTTTTAAAACCACATGCAAGTTTTATCATGCTTCAGTTTTCAAATAAGGAAGTTGAAACACACCATTCACTGTATAGCAAAATAATGTCAAATAAGTGCTGACAACTAACCTTGATAAAATCAATGGTAGAAGGAACTTCAACACCTGAACTCCTGTATATAATACAATTTATTTCCAGCAAATATAATCCAACAAACAAATCCAAAGCAACATTTTTTCATGCTAAATACTGGATTTGATAGCAAAGATGTGCAAGTGGAAAAGTGAAAGTGCAATAAATTCTAAGCACATTTGTACATATCCCATAGAAAACATCCATATAATGTCCATGAAGTCATATCAACTAAACCTCATCCAGCAAAGGGATATTAAAAAGGGAAACTTTCAAAAACACTAACATTAGGTCTTAAATAAGACTCTATAGCTATAATTGGCTTAATTACTAATAATAGCAAAAATGCTAGGGGAGGAGGGAGGAGGGAGGAGAGAGGAGAGAGTGTATTTTTTCGCGGATTTTGGAGGAAAAAGTACAAATACAAACTGATTTGTATCAAAATGAATACGTATTAAGAGGAGAGAGGAGAGAATGAGAGAGGGAGAAGAGAGGCTAGCGAGACCGAAAAAGGATTGTATTTTGCATATATTTTGCAAAGTATTCTGTATTTATTTTGTATCAATTATATTCGAAATACAACAAATACAAGTGTATTCATCCTCTCTTTATTGGATACAAATACATTTGCCAGAGTGAATGAATGAATGCATAAAATATTCGTATGAATACAAATACAATTGATACAAACTTACAAAATACAATTTTTCAAAAACAATTGAATAAAATACAGAAATCTCAATACAATCGATACATAATACATTTGAATGGATATCTTCTTATTGGCGGGAGAGGGAGAAAAATAGAGAGAGAGGGGGAGAGGGTTTTCTATAATAACAACATATTACTGTTTATTATAATATTTTAAATTATAGATTTTTTCCATAAAGAAATTGTAATTTTTGCTATTTTCCATAATTTCTCTATTAAAAACATACTAAGTCATTGGTGGACCTTTTCAGTTTATTAGCCAAACAATGGAAATAAATTCTTTTTTTTTTTTATAATGGTAACTTTACTTCCATGGAAATAAATTCTTTAAAACACACATTGATAAGAAAGTGGACAGGGCGCCTAATTGAACCCCCCTAAAGCTAGATCACGAGGTGAGGATTTCCCAAAACCGCATAGACCAATTATTCCATCAACCACCGACAGGAAACCTAAGACACGTCAAGTTACAATTTTTTTTAAGTATGAAGCGGGATTCTCAAGTTACAATTTATAAAACAAGCATCAATTATGAATTTAACGCTTCGCTTAGCTTAAGGGATAATTTATAAGCACGGTAGAATGGAATAAGGGTGTGTTTTGTATGAAGGAAAATGTTTTCCACAGAAATTGATTTCCAAGAAAAAAAATTCTTAGAAAACAAGTAGGTTTCTTACTTACTTTCTAGTGTTTGGAAAGAAAGCAAGAATAATATTAACCCAACAACATTTATATGTCGTTAAGCAAAATACTATGGCGGCGGGAAGGGATGGGGAGTGGGGATTAGGGATGGGGAAGTTGGGATGACAAGGGGTGGAGGTCGAGTGGGTGGGGAGGAGACAATAAACCTGGAATGCCATTTATGCAACTTGTTTCCCTACTTCTATAAGGGAAATCATGTTCCTTAAGGAACTTATTTTCCCAAATAAAATGTTTTCCAAATATTTTGACCAACCAAACATGATTAAATTAGAAAAAATTTCCTCGAAAAATATTTTCCTCCTTACCCCACACACCCTTATTTTTCTTTCCATAAGTTCAAATTTCAAAGAGGTGGCATAGTGGAGCTTTGTTTTATCGATTAACTGACTTTCAAATTGAGCAGAATACATTCGGGATAAGTCGAATGAGTTAGAGAAAGATTAGTGTAAATAAGAACTATCTGCATAAGAGGGTGTGCATAAGAGGGTGCAGAATTAAATATTCAAAAGATTATGGTGAATCCATCAGCAAAAGAGGCAAGGTTGTTGATTGTCTAAAATGCAATAGTACAGAGTAAAAGCAAAATTAGCACAATATACAAGGATTACAAGTACAATTGGTGATGTGTGATCCACGAGATATTAGCAAAAGCGTAGATTCATAGTCGGTATTAAACTACCATTTCCGCCTGAACTAGTTTAACTAAAACACAACGGCCAACCCAAACAGAATAGCTATTTTAACAAGGCCCATTAACGAATTTCAAAGTATTCTTAAGGGAGTGATGAGACCTCTAGACTGAGACAAGATTTGAGCACTACAAATTTCATGACAACAAAATCAGTACACCTACATGATGAATATATTGTACAAAGTATGAGGTTAATTCCACACACACTAAAGGTAAGGTTTTGGAGCCCACTGGCACCCTTAAAAGCTTAATGAGACATGAACACCCCTTAACGAGCTGGACTAACCACTCAATTACCAGAAAAAAACTCGACTAGGAAATGTTCATGTTCTACTTTTTTTTTTTTTGAAAATGGTAACTTTGTCTATTCCTCAAAAGTCGGTACACTGATCAGTATTTACAACATATACTTCAAATTCTACTATCTTTTACTAAATTGAGTCTAGTACATCAATTAAGGAGATAGTGTCATTTGAGTATAATTGATTACACCAAAAACATAGTAGCATAAGACAATTTAGTTTGACTTTTTGCATACTATTCTCAACACTATCGAAAGCTCTAGAGTTCCTTTCCTTCCATATTGCCCACCATATGCTAGCTGGGACAATTCTCCATCTGTCTCTATTCTTGGATTGCTTTCCTGCTTCCTCCCAACTCTGAATTGCTTCTGTGATCTTGGCAGGCATGGTCCATGACATACCCTTAAGACTCGGGAATAACCTCCATAGTTGACTTGTGATCTTGCAGTGAAGAAAGAGATGGTTAACTGTCTCAGCAGTTTCCCCACAAAAGAAACATCTAGAACATAATGGTATCCCCCTTTTCTTTAAGTTGTCTTGAGTCAGTACAGCCTCCTTGGCTAACAACCAAACAAAACATGCCACTTTGAGTGGAATTTTTGACTTCCAGATTCCTCTCCATGGCCAATGACTTTGAGGCTGATTGGTGTGGTTCAACCAGTTGTATGCAAAACCCACCTTAAAGCTGCCCTTTCGATTGCCTTTCCACTACAAAATGTCCTGACCTCCTTCCAGTCCATTAAATTGCCCAATGGTGTTGAAAAAATTTGCTACCCTTTGAATCTCCCAATCATTTAATTGTCTTCTAAATATGAAGTTCCACCCTTGAGGAGTCCAGTGATCTACTATAGTCTTCTGTTGGTGAGATACTAGAGAATATATATCAGGATACAAGGCCTCTAGCCTACCTGCCTCATGCCAAGCATCTTTCCAGAATTCTGTTTTCTCTCCATTCCTCACTCTGATCTGTGTGTTAGCCTTAAACTCGGACCACAGAGATCTAATGGATCTCCATACACAAACCCCATATGATGTCGTCACTTCTTTGGTCATCGAGTTATCTTACTCTTCATATTTTGCTTTAATGACTTCCTTCCAGTAGGTCTGCTCTCCATTGTTGAACTTCCATAACCATTTCATCATAAGGACTTTGCTTTGAGTCAACAAATTCCTTATTCCGAGACCTCCATGCTTCTTTCGCACTATCACAGCATCCCATTTAACCAATTTGTAGCTTTTCCTCTCACTGTTTCCTTGCCAAAGAAATTTTCTTCTGATTTTATCCAACCTAGTGATTACACTTTTGGGAATTGGGAATATTGACATCATATAGGTTGGTGTGAATCAAGAACAAAACTAATCAAGGTCAACCTGCCACCCCTGGAGAGATATTGTGATTTCCATCTTGCTAACTTCATTTCACATTTCTCAACCACATTGTCTTACTGAGATTTGGCCCCCAAAGGCATCCCAAGATATGATGTAGGCAGTGCTCCAATTTCCCCTCCCAGAAGCTTCCATGTTGTGTACTTTATTAATTGGATAGAGGTGGCTTTTCCTCCAATTAATGTGTAGACCAGAGAACCCTTCAAACAACACTAGGATCACTACAAATATCGGAAACCCCTTAGAGTAAGATATATCTTTATCAATTTTCTTTATTATATGTCAATAAGTTCTCGAAGGTCTTTCGAAAACCAGTCTATCTACCTCCACGAGGTAGTGGTAAGGTTTGTGAACACTCTACCCTCCCCAGACCACGCTTGTGGGATTTCACTAGGTATGTTGTTATTGTGTGTAACTAAGTTATTCAACATTATGTGTATTTTTCAAAACTGGTTCTGAACATTCAAATACAACTCAAGTGTCAGTGAGAATTTTAATATATTAGCTACTTAACCAAAAATTGTGATAAGTATGAAATCTTGTAGTAGTAAAATAGTTTAGTGTTGAAACATGAAAGATATACTGCCGGGCATAACAAAAGATAATCAAGAACTTGTCGTATTATTAACAGTAGAATGTCAGTGGAAAGGGGATACCACTTTGAAGAGAGATTTTCATATGCCTGGTTGATTTCTTCAATTGAACTATGCGCTCTGATACCCAATACTACAAGAATCAAGCCAATTAATAATTCAAGAGATGATAAAAATGTGGAATACATCTTGGAAACAGAATTATAATGAATTAATCAGAGTGTGGAGTTACCATCATAATGCGAACGAGGGAAGGCACGAGGAATCACGATAAGTTGATAGAAGAGCGAAGTAGAGAAAAGTATAAAAGGGATAAAGTAGGCCTTGAGCGTCGACAGTAGAGAAGAAGTGGCCGCTGGTTTTGCCGGAACCCTAGAAACGGAGGATGTCGCCATGATCGAACCCTGCTTTTTCGGGACAATGTGAGAATCTTCTTGGAGTGTGATTTAAAACTGTGGCCGGAATCCGTTGATTCGTTTTTATTCTGTCGGGCCGGGCCAAGTATTTCCATATTAACGTTTCCGCGGTTGGAGTTCGGAACTTTTTTTTTTTTTCTCTAGCACTATTTACATGTCAAAATTGAAGTTTCGAGAGCTTTATCAAAATACAAATTTGAAATATTATAATTTCAAACATTTTCTATATAATTTGATAAATAAAAATTTTATATTTGAATTTACGATTCAAAATTTATAAATTTCATGTTATGTAAAAATTTTAAATATGTTGTATAAATTGAAATAAAGAGAGTATTATTTGATCCATTATTTTTTATAAGGTATGATGTTTGCACAAAATTAATAGATGTTGAGCTGGCAAACTACATATGTTTATTTAAAATTAAATTTTCAATTTATATAAAATATTATCTTGATTTTTCTTTCCTTTTTTTTTAAAATGTGTTTACTTTGTAATATTTCGATACACCCACGATAAAATAGAAATTGATTATGCCATTAAATAAATGCATTATTAATTTGAATATATTTTTATTGTTTAATCATAGTTAATTAACAAGCAGTTTTAACTTGTTAGATTACTCCGCTGTAATTACTTTAGATGATTTAGTGAAAATATTAGGTGTGAATAAGTATTTATATTAGACTAATTATATAGATTTGTATCCGATAAAATTAGGCAAACACTAGCATGAACAATCAATTTGTAGGTTCAATTTACTTTCGTACATTATTTATTAAAATAAAATTGGTGCATTAAAATGTCCTAGTCCAACAAGCCCATATGAAGGCCAAGCTGAGAGAATGTTGTTAAATAATATTTTTGAAACATGCGAGTATAAAAGTTAACATACTCTACAAGGATTAATAGTAAGAGTATAAAATGTAGGAGCAAATGCTATCATGAGAAAGAACCGAAGTCTCTTATACCATGAAACAAAGTTTATGTTAAGTTGATAAATGAATTAAAATAATGTACATAAACGATGTAACATATTTTCTTCGATGAGTTATTTCATGGTCTTAATTGTGTATTTAACAACTTGCATTGATCAGGTGGTTGAGGCTTTAGAGACTTGAGTTGCTTCACTAGTTTGTTTTATCACTTTCATGGTTTCAATTTTATCATCTTATATATTGTGCAGCTTGTTGATTTGGCGGTTGAGGCTTCAATTCTTGAATGAAATCATGAAATAGCTAGACAGATAAAGTAGCTCAACCGCTATTTCTTCTATAAGAAATATAAATGCGTGAATTTCTGACTTAAATTATAAAACACAAATAATTGTCTTTAAATTGAACCAATTGATGCAAATTCATTGGCACGATCAAGCCAGCTGCCACATTCACAACTTTAGATGTGAGCATCGAATTACATGTAAAAATTGATTAAAATTATAATATATATAGTAGATATGAATTCATAACTTTAAAAAAATACTATAATTCCAATATTAAGAATCCTAAGAGGTAAATTTATATAATATTTAAATTATAAAAACGTCTTCATGTTCACGTTCACTTCAAATAGATATCACAGTGTTAGTGTTTTTTTTATATGAATCAAACTCTAATATAATACGAGACACAATAAGATAAAACAAAAGTCGTCTACGTAACAATCAACCAATATTAACTAAAATTTAAATTGTGTTACTCCTGCTACTTGCTCTCTCTCCTTGGAATAGTGTACTAATTTGACGTAGAATAACGGGGAAAAAAATAATATTGCACAATTTATCAAAATTGATTATCCATTTAGCAATAAGACAAATCCTATGGACCAATTTCAGATCCTCCATATTGTTATCGTCATCAAGACAGCCGCCAATTGGAGATTAATTATAATTTATGACCACCTATCATTAATACGATTCAAAATTTTAATAAAACAATTTTAAAATATTATACTTGAAAAATGAACATGCTCTTATATCGAGGGAAGTTAAAAAATTGTGTATAAATAATAAAATATTTTACCCCTTATTTACGTAATATAATTTTTCTACTAAAGAAACTTACTTGACCACATGCTATAATATGATATATAGGTGATCAAATATCAATATGTCATGTTATATCTCCCAAGTGATGTTTGTGGTGTTATTTCACATGTACAATTGGATTATATATAGCAAAACGTGTTCCAGAGAAAAATCCCAACAGATTTTGCCAACATTCAATGAACTTGTTCATCATTTTCATTGACTTGAACCATGAAATTGACTTTACTCACATGTATATTACTATATAACATTATGACATGGAATTTAGTTTCTGTGATTGGAGAGATTCAGAAAAATTCTAGATGAAGCAAGCACCCATGATGACTGCCTAATTTCTTGTTAGATTTTACTCGATATTCGTCAATTTTGATATAAATGTATGCAAGCCAAAATCAAATAAAATGTTATTTGATCACGGTACATATTAAAATTTTGTGGAACTTTATAGGACGTGTTCAATTTTAGTTAGAGTTTTTGGAGGCTACTCTATCATAACCTCCCCCTCATGCATATATAAAAGGTAGATCATGAAAATTTCATAAATTTATAGAATATTCACAAAGAGATCAAATGTGTCAAACTCTTTTTGACAATTTAATACATCGAGAAGATTAACAAAAATCTTAAGCAAATCTACATCATCTTAAATTCAAAAAATATGTCAGTAACTATCTTGGAAATAGAGAGAGAAATAGATTTATATGAAATAAAAATTTTATTTTTGTTTTGTGATTGTAATATTTTTTTTTTTTTTTTTTTTTTGCAAACAATCACAAATATACAAATATGTTGAATAAACATGCAAAATCCCAAAATGCTTTTTCACAATTCAGCATGGACAGAATTTTACCACTAGAAGAAATATAACTAAGTGTTGCATTTGACAACTGCAGTTACTACTATTTTGTCTTTTTATTTATAAAATAACTATATAACAAAAACAATCGTAAAAGGCACGTGGGATAATATCAATACTTGTTGTGACAAGGGAAAAATAGGATTAAACTATTAATTTATTTTTTCTATCTCAAAATAAGTGTTACTTTCACAAAATGATCATATTATAATATAATATACGTCTATTAAATTTTTCTTATTTAATAAATATTCTTTAAAAATTGTACGCTTAAAAATACATGAAGTAAAGGATATAATCTAAAAGCAAATAATTTTTTAAGATTACACTTATTTTAATATAAAAAAATTCATTATAAAATATAATATTTATATTGAGAAAAAAGAGAGTAATTTAATGGGTAGGAAAAAAAAATTCAAGAGCTATAAATGACTAACGATGTCTATTCTCCCCCTTTCACACTATACATGCATATTTTTAGCCAAACAAAACGACTTTATGCTTAAAAAAAGGCTATAGGATAAGCTCCAAAATTAATTTCCATACCTTATCTTAACAAATTTATTTGTTTGCATCTCCAATATATCTTGCATTGACACTTTAGTATCACATAATAAAGAGATCACATTATTAGTATAATGAATTACAGAATTATAATGATCACTAGACGAACGGCTATATATGATTTGTCCATTTGCTAGATTTGTCCAACGTAACCTATTTATTTTCTGTTTTAATTACACAAATTTTGCAAACAAACTTTTCTGTAATTAGTAATTTTAAAAATGTTACGAAGTTTGATTAACTGTTAATTATTTGTAATCTTGTTAAAATGTTAACTCTTTTGTAACAACTTTTTCGTTTCTCATAATAGCCGTGTCAACTTAGACTAATTATACAATGACAATGTATATAAAAATCGATTATTTTTAAAAAAAATTAGAATTTAGTATTAATTTTTTATTAGCTACGAGTGAAATAGCGATACCACGTGCCAAGCCCGTGAGGGAAAGTATGGAGGTGGGGCCAGAGAGAAATATGATTACGTGGCTAGTGAGTGGTAGACAGAAAGGCACCAGTTCGTTAGAGTTAGCCACCAGGTAAGTGTGACGTAAAGAGGAAACCTGAAGCTCGTGTCCTATTTGAAAATGACCTGTCAAACTGTTAGACAAAAACCTTATTCACTCATTACTTTTTTTATTATTTTCCGATTAATTTTAGTGTATGTATTGAAATTTCGACTAAATGTAGATCATGTATTATAGATCGATTTAGAAATAACACTTTTTATATGGTTACCTTCATGCATGAGCTTAAATTCAAGACCTCTGATTAAAAATAAAACAGTCTCATCAGTGCACCACAATATATGTTGGTCTGTCATTGAGGGGTTACCATGTTCACGTGAACTCATGCTTTCCTCTCGAATTATATACAGTAATGTTACATTTTTAATTTTTTGTTAAGTATAGATGTGTAAACCCATGCTCAATGTATAACTTTAAAATTTTAATTATTTTTAATGATAAAAACTTAAAAATCAAACAATTAAATTTATCTTTTCATAACAATGCATCATTATTTCGAAATTCTAGATACTCCCGTAGTCATTACGATTTGCATGCAGAAGAACAAAAGAAGCACGTCAAAGGTTTGGTAAATAGTGATTATGGGAGGTTGGCCATTTGCCTGAATCACTTAACTGTCCTTCATTGTCCACTTGTCTTCTTTTCCTCCCTCCCTTACTTCTGTGCTTTTCCTCTTTTTCAGATTTTCTTTTAAAAATAAATAAATTAAAAGATACTATCTATTTTGATATTCAACAAGAAAATCTGGATTTAAAGTCATATATTTCTACCATTAAAGGCAATTCTATTTGTAACAGTGGAGAATATTCCTGGAGTTTAATTTATCATTTAATCACTTAACTTATATCTATTGTCTTTTAAGAAGATAATTTTTTTATTGAAGAAAATTAAAATTTAAAAAAAACATAACTTTAAATTTATGATATTATGATTATCTAAGAAATTAACTCGCGAATATAGAATATAGTAGTATATGGCTTCACAAAAGCCCAAAAGTTATTTTGTACATACATTACATAAAAAAATATCTTCCGTGGTGATTATTTAATGACAATATAGCTTCATTTCCATTATATATATATATAGAGAGAGAAATTATTACTAGTAATAATTACATTTTAGCACTCTTTGAAAATATCTCTAAAACTTATATTGACAATAACTCACAATTACTTGATATCTATAAAAACTTTAACGCTAATATAAACTAATCTTATTTGTGTGAAAAATGGAAGAGGGGGGGGGGGGGGGAGATATTAGTCTAGTAAGAAGGTCATGCATGATTAGCATTTAATAAGGTCGATGAGAACATTAATGAGTAGTAAGTCCATAGTTACGTTTGATCATGTGACAATATGTTGGATAACGTTTAATATTCAAAACAATACTATAATAGTAAATGTGAAAATTACAAATTATTAATATTATTTTATATATTAGAGACGCGTTATAATTGGCTAGACATGAATTCTCCAATAGAATGGCTGCCATACCAAATATATTTTCTGAATTTTGGTAGCGTATAATTATTAAACAGTATTTGTTTAATGTACAGTTTGCATACATGTGATTTTATTTCAAACATACGTACCTTAGTTTTCGGTCAGGTTCAATATTTTAAGACAAATGCACATTTTCACATTAATAAAAGTCACAGTATAATTATGGAGAAATATATTCTCATAAATCATAGCTGAACACTACAAGATATTTACTACTATGCATATTTATGGTGTTCTTCACTTTATACTGAACTTACCATATTCTTATAAGTTCAATTTTTGAACTGTTTTCTGATCAATTGTTGTATTTGTTTTAATTGGAAACGTACAATACTTAACTAAATAGACATGTTGTGGGTCACAATGTCATGTCACTAAAATTCCATGATAAGGAAATTTCTGTCAACAATTGATCATATGCCTTGATATTATATGTGAATTGAATATGAAATTACTAAACTTTAGTTCCATTTTGTCACTCATCTTTGAGACAAATTTTAATAAATCTATTCATTTTGTTAGTATATATAAACTAAATTCTTTGTTCTTTTCAATTTGGTCATTTCACGTTTTACAAATTGAGCTTCAATGAAAGCTAGGACAGAGCTAGAAGGCAATTCACAGATTCAATCGACTAGTTGAATTCAATATGTTTTATTTTAAATTTTATATCATAAAATTCACGAAAATGTACAAACTTTTAATAAAACCTAGTTGTTAGTATTGGAAATTGTAATTATAGACATAGCGCATAACCGATTCGGTGAGGAATCTAAAATCGCTTGTTTACGTGAGTTAGTCCGGGGTGGAACTAAAAGTTTTAATACCAGTTTAGCCGAACGCAATAAGTTTTGCAAGTTTATTAAATATGTATAAATATTAAATTTAGAACTAATTTATCAACACTCGAAACCAATCTTATAAATTCAGATCCAAATTAAAATTCTGACTTCCGCCTCTATGCCATTGCTTAAGCATGAAGGAAACATAGAAACGGCAAAACTTTGGTCATGCTTAGCGCCTTGAAGTGTTCCTTGTTTTTCTAATTTAATGCGTGGCGAGAAGCATGTTTTTCCACTTATTTCGTATCTCTAACTCAACTTGATATATACATTACATTATTGTTGTTACAACTAATCCCCTTGACATTTGGCTAGTTTAATTACTACAATAAACCATAAATATTACTACTATATACTCTGTCAAAAAATAATAATAGAAGAAAACGACTAGGTCCTCAACTATTAACATCATTTCTTTGACGAGACACCACGTGGTTTGGTTAATACCATGTTTTGACATCTGAAAGTGGTCATAAGCACTTTGAGATTATCTCCTAATCATGACACAATTACATACAAATTGTGGAGGAAGAAACAAGGTCCATGGCATATTGTTTAATTTGAGTCCCACAAAATGTTCTTTGATTTTTTTTTTAATTTTTAAGCAATTCCACTACGCAAAGTGTGTCTAGGCTAGTTTTTATTAATAAAGTAAAAAGGACTTCAAAAAGAAAAGTACTAGTAAAGGAGCGAGACCTTATTTTACTAATCATAATGAAGGTAACGAACCTTAAAGCTCAAAATCCATAAACAAAGAAAGTAGTTTTAAAGGGAAAAAAAGCACAATAAGAGATTAGTAAGCCAACCAACCTGATCTCATACAATCATAGGCTAACAGTGTTCAAAGTAGTACTATTTTTTTTTACAAATTCAATATCACAATAACTAATTGCGGCAGTGAGACAAATGGAAAGTGTAAAATGACAACAAATAAAATAAAATTGTGGTAGGAGTATAGTTTTTGGGACTTAATAATATGGTTACTATTGTTGAATGCAACTTAGGGGATTAGTAAATCTATACATAATAACAATTAATTTCACACCATAATAGCTATTACTACTACTGAAGCTCTATGTCTGTTCTTCTTTTTGCCTCTACGAAGAATTTCAGTAAGTCCAGAAGCAATCAAGATCTTGTGGAGCTGATGTAATTTCAGTGTTCATATCAGTGCTTATACCTGTTTCTTGGGATACACTGATCATGTCTGTCTCCTTTTTGAAACTCTGATGTTGAACGTTCTGTCCGTAATTTTCAAGCAAATTCCTCTGTGTTGCGGGATCTTGTATAGGAAATGAACCTGGCTGAGGAAAATTGTGTTGAAAAGGGACACTTTGGTTCCAGGTGAACGAATTCGGAAGAGAGTTTCTTTGGTAAATGTCGACGGGATTCGAGAGAAGAGGGAAATTAGGTGAATTGTTGAAGGAATTGATCATGTTGTTTTCTTGATTGATCTTTTGAGTAGTAACATAATTGGAGAAGCAGTGCACGTGACTCGGCGATGAATCTGTCAATGTTGGCAAAACGGAATTCACCATTTCATTTTCATCAGAATTCCCTCTCACAAGTCCTGAAATGTGAATTTTCTTTCCGCCCGTTGTCTTTTGAAATACTCTGCAAATCACCCAATCATTCTGCAAATAGTAAACGAAAAAACATAAATTAGGAATTGTGAAATCAAAACAGGGGATAAAACAGAGGATTAATGCATAAAATTTATACCTTTACTGTTTTAGGAAGATTGTTTAGTGATAATCTTCCTTCTAATCTATATTCATGAGTTACCCAATTTGTTTTTTCACCTCTTGGAGCTCTTCCTTTGTAAAAAACCAAAGTTTTCTTCATCCCAACAAGAGATCTTCCTCTAAAAATCTCCTTGTCTTTTCCTGTAGCTTTCCAATAACCTGCAGCAGTTGCCCTGTTTGTTCTTAAACCAGTTGGATACTTCTTATCTCTCACACAAAAAAAGTACCATTCTTTTTCCCCAATTTTCGCCTTCCCTACAATCATGACAACAATATCAGCAACTAACGAAACACAAATAGTCGATCAGATTCACTGTTTGCTTATTTTTCCTAGCCAGTATTATATATCGACTATTTTTAGTTTAACCAGAGGACTAACTTACATGGAAGCTCCCAAGGTTCAATTTTGTTCATGTCAACATCTCCAATAGCAATAGCAGAGAAATTCATATCAACAACTTTCTTAGACAAATAATGAGTAATTAGCTCTTCATCAGTAGGATGAAAGCGAAATCCCGGAGGAAGTTCCATCTGCTGCTGCTGCTGATCATCCATCGTAACAGTTCCACAAAAATTCTCCATCATCAAAACACGTTTTTAGAAAATTTATGATTTTTCAGGTCGTTACCTAACCGTTCCAAAAACAACAAGAAATAATACTAAATCAAGATTCAAGAACTAATATAAAGCTTGGTATTTCGGAATCAGGAAGAAAAGTTAATGAAAAAAATGAGAAAGTTGGAGAGAAAAGTAGAGAAATGATTAGAGAAAGACCATAAATACTGTTTTTTGAAGGAGATGGAGAGAAACGTGAGCTCTAAGGAACTATGGTTTTTTAGCCCTTGTTCTGTTATAATAAAAACTCTTAATTTTTTCTTTCTTCTTCTTCTTCTATGTCTTCTCATACAAACCTCCCTTTTTATATTTGACTAAATACATTTCATCTCCTTAAATAAAGCATGTAATTCTGTCAAAATTTCTTTTGTCATATAGTGGTTATTTTTAACTAAAAGTCGTGTTTTTCTTTGGAACATATAATTTATTTATATTTGGAATTTCTGTTGTGTAATAGTAGTAGTTGAAGAACCTTTCAATTTTGTTGCTTTCATAAGTTGTTTCAACTGTGTACCAGAACTATAAATCCAACATCACTTTATATTATCGTTGTTTTAATTTATTTGTCTTACTTTTTTTTTTAAATCATTTTAAAAAGAAAAACGTTACCTTTCTTTTTCCTTACAACTTTTTAGTATAAAACCACAATATTTAAAAGATTTTAATTTTTCTAGATTCGTGTCAAGTCAAAATCTGATGAACAAATTGAAACGAAGAAACAACATTTTAAGTAATTTTTTATTAGGTAATTGACTGATTTTCCTAAATTAGCCTTCTCTGTTCAAAATTCTTGACTTTTGAGCGTGTGAAAATGGGCTACCTTAATTAATGAAATAAATACTAATTTATTTATATCAGAGAAGATATACATCATGTACCTGAAATTAGCTTAAATTCCATTTAACAAAGTGAAAATTACCTCTATAACCCTATATTTATTTCATTTGAAATAAAAATATTTAAGTTCATACCAGTTTTCCGCATAATCTCCATGCTGTTAGTTTTCTGATTAGACACGTTAACCTCACATTATAAAACGGAAAATTAGTCTAAAAAGTCTTAAGCTTCATAAAGGCCTTTCATACTTTCAATTCACAATCATACGAGACTTCAATTAAAAAGGACCATTTTTGTATAACAATGTTAAAAAAGATCTTAGGACAATGATAAAGTTATTTTTACATGACTTATATGTCATTAATTTAAATCGTGAAAGCAGTAACTAATGTATGCATTAGAGTAGTCTATCTACATCACATCCTTTGTCACTTTGTGTAATGTATCTCTTTCCTGAACTTTACGTGAACGCTAGATGTTTTGTGCATTACATATATAGTTATCATTTAACAATTTAAATAATATAATTTATTATAAATATCGAGTGCGTTACTTAATTACCTTCTCAATTAGCAGTTTCTTTTAACAAAATTCTGTTATGTATTCCAATTTGACACTAGAAAATGGGACTTTAAGGGATTTTTTTCTCTTGAAAAGCAATTTCTGTTGTGCAACTAAATGGTACAAGCCTAGAAGGTCATTAGATATTAATTGTTGTAATATAGAAGCACTAATAAAGAGCTAGGCTAGGGGCCCATGAGAAGATACAAACGTATGGGTGATTGGGCGTAAAGAAGTTCACTTAAAAAGATTACTCTTTTGTACTCATCTTCAACTGTTTTTTAATGTTTTTTTTTTCATTTGAAGTTTAATATTCATATTGAATATTTAATTTATTCTGATTCGTATACCATAAGACACATTAAAAAGAATCATTTACTAACATAATTTTTTTTCATATTTATAATTTACATTATTTATAAATTATAATTTTTTTTCATACTCAAAATTAAAATCTCTAATTAAGAACGGACGACTATAGCTATCCCCCACCAGGACCACCACAATCATTTGGTTTGCAATCGTTTTATGTACTTACAAAAAGCTTCTTACTGCAGGCCATCATGTCTTTTTTTTTTTTGTTCAATTATAGTCTTCTTGAATGTGCTCTACTCTTCGCACAATATTTTTAGCTATGCTTAGTAGTTGCCTTATATATCACTATAACAAAAATAATTATTAGTGATAATTAATTTTTAATTATCGTTAAATATATATTTTTAGCGGCAACATTCATTCTTTGTATATGTCCCTAAAATCTTTAGTGACATTGGTTCTAATTACACTTAAATAATGTCGGTAAAGACTTTAACACTCATTATTAATATCAATATTTAATATTGCTAAAAATTGTTTTTGTTATAGTGTATATACACTGATAATATAAAAAATAATTAGTAGACTTTAATCCATATAGCTATTAATTTGTCTTACTTTTTTAGAGACGATTATTTGTAATTATATTTTAGGTGAAAGTTAATTTCCTTTTTATTCTTCTAGCTAGGGTTTGGTTGGTCCATCATTGATGAGAACGGGAAGAATTTAAAACTTGTACTCTGAACCCAAATAGGAAACATTAAGAGTTAAAAGCATACAACAAAACGACATTTGTTTTTACTAATCTTTAACTAATCTGAGTACATTCAATCACTAGTTAAATTGAAATCTTCATTTTTATTTTTATATAAAATCAATGTTTGCTTTAGAGGAAAGAAAATGCTTCAATATTGAATTCAACTTGTAAAACTTGTTGTTTGTCATCCTTTACATGCATGAATTTAATTTAATTTAATTTAGACAATGTATGAAACGTTTTTGTTATATCAAACTAATTAAGACAAGTTATTTTGTTTGGTAATTGAAAATGATAGTGTGTGAACACTTCATAATTTATTCATTTTTGTTGTCCTAATATAAAAATGGTGGGATTTTTTTTGCACCTAGACAAAGAAGGTTATAGTGTGACTATGTCAATGTGAAAATAGAGGTGCATTTACTATATGATAGTATACACAAACAATAATGACAACCATATACTAATAATTTACACTTTTAAGGAAATTTCTCATATAATTGAAGAACCATATAACAAGAGCAAATACAAAGGAGAGAATTTTAAAAAAACACCTTTAATAAGTGTAGAAGTTTATAGTACTAGGGGTATGTTCTAAACTTTTCGAAATATTTGAAAATGTCACACAATCTAACCTTACAATGTTTAATTGCTATTTAACCGATTTCCAGGAAGAAAATAGATACTACAAATGTCATGCAGTAACTTCGGATTTATGATATAAATATCAAATTTAGCCCATAAAAATATAATTTATTCAAGTATGAATGAATTTGAGTAGAGATATTGTTACTTATTTTCATTGGTGGATCAATTTGAGCATCGCCCTAGTTAGCTCATTTAAAAGTTAAGAGCTAATTTGAACAATCTATGTAATTGAACCACAAATAAATAAATAAAAAATTAGTTTGGGGTTGATTGGATATAGTCATCATAAATTATTAATAAGAAAAAGTCCTTGTTAAGTTTGATTTTACTAATTAAACAAACTACGTTTATTAATATAGAAATTCTTTTTATAGTTGGGTGGATTAATTAGCTATGTACATTGTTCAGCTCATATTATAATTAAACCGTCCATTTTGATCTAAACAAAATCTTAAATAGACGATATCTCTACTTATTTATTAATTCTATTTATTTTAATTCACCTAAATTTAGCTCTAACATATTCATTTCACACACCCTAAAACAATATATTCATAGCAAAAGAAGTCCAAAAAATTTACAAATCTTTTATAGGATTGTACCCTAGCTTATCTCTTACTTCTTGTAGAAAAGCCTAATTAATTATTGTGAGCCAAAAAATATTTTCATATACAAAAAAAAAAAAAACTGAAAAAAAATGACAAGTGGCCTTTCTTTTTCTTAAAATAAAAATAGCAATAGTAGAACTTTCTTATTAAGGAAAGAAACCTAACTATAGGAGGGCCATCTGTCCATGATTGCTTTCTTAATTAATTAAATTAGAACTATAATCATCTTTTAATAACATTGAACCGTTCAGATTGGCTTAAATAGTCAAACATTCATATCAGCCACCAAAATTTTCCTTATGAAGAAAAAATAGTTAGTGCCGTCATATATAGCCAATAAAAATCATCATCAACATACACACACTTGGCTACTCTCAATTGATCAAAGAAAGAAAATATTTTAAAATAAAGAAATAAAATAGTATTTCAAAATTCCCAAGGTATATTTCAATTTATATGACACACTTTCTTTGTTTGACAAATATTTAATGACACTATCAATATTTATATGTTCCACTTATTTGGTACCACCAATGTGTACTCTTTTTAAGGATAGTTTGAAACATTATAAACTCTTCTCATATTTCTTAAAATTCATGCTCAGTCAAACTACGTCGTATAAATTGGGACAGAGAAAGTGTAGTTAAGTTGCAACATTTCTCATACTAATATGATTAAAATACATCTTAAAATGTGGATCAAAGTTGATAAAATTTGACTCTTGAGAAACAAAACGTTATAGTAAAAGGAACACCGAGGGGAGTAGTTAACTTAACTCTGGTTAGACTGGTTTAGTCTAATTAACTCTAGGGTTGACCACTAAACTCAGGGATTAGGCCAAGTCCTGTTTCTTTTGTTCCAACACATACCAAGAAATGAGACAGCTAGCTTGTGCTTACAAGAATATATTGGTTCTTATTGAAAAACAATAATTTGGAATAAAATTAGGTAATATATATAGGTCACTTTTGAATTCTTTACTGTTTGCTTTATAGACTTAATTAATTCCCAAATCTTTAAAGTAATTTTATAAAATATGATATAATGATTGACTGATTCATCATGCATTGCCTAACTATCAATTTATAAAAAGATGGTGATAACTATTTTGTTTTTTGGTCAGCTCATTGTGATCATATTTTTAGGTCCAAAGCACATAGCAATTGCCTACGAATAGCTTATGCATTATTTAAATTAGGTTTTATTATCTATATGGGCTTATGTGTCACTTCTTCTTTCTAATATGTGGATGCAAAATTGCCATGTTTCTCATGTTCATAAGTTTTATAAGGTTCGACCAAAAAAGTATAAAATCATTCATTTGATAAATCAAACATTTTCCGAACTGATTCTTGCTGTTAATAACTAGTGCAGTTTGCTTCCTTTCTTTATGTGAAGGTTATACTTATATGTTTGAGATTACTTCATATATATTAGTCTGTTTGATCAAACTTTCAAAATCTGCTTATTAACAAATTAATAGTCGATGAATTAAGTGATTTATTTTGAATTCGATAGCATGTTACTACATACTACTTATTAAGCAGTCACAGGTTTTGATTCTTAAATTCTTTAATTTATGTCTAATGGAAACAATAATATAATTATAGCTACTGAAATTTTGCGGCTTTTCATGTACATACGACTTACGAGGCACTATTAGCGTATTAGAACATAGTATACAAGTTCGTGGAAATTCACTAATTTTTATGAAAGTTTATATTTTTTAATGAATTCATTAAATTTCTATTTAACTTGAAATTATTGTTGAAACTGGCAAACCTTCAATTCTTGAATCTAATTCCGCGACAAAGACATGTATCTATGATCAGTAGCATCATGACATATTGACATGGTGTGTTATAGTTCGATTTTTTAATTTTAATAGATGGGGATGATATAGCAATACTCAAGTTTGTGAAAAATAACATTATCCATTAGTACATGATGTGTGCAAATATTAATCAAGATCTTGTTAGCAAAATATAATACAACGATATTAATTATAATGATGACGATGGTGATGATGAAAATAAATAAATAATAAAATATTATAATTATAAATAATGATTATATATAATCTCATAAAGAATTAAGAATATATTTAATTAGCCAGAAATAGTTGTTTTTTATGATCTCATAATCTCCTGTAGTCCTAATCTGAAACATCTAGATGTCTCTCTTAATATACTAATTAAATCATGCTAGATGTCTCTTAAATTAATATACTAATGCTATGGAGGAGAATCATAAAGCTCTAGTAATTAATATATTTAAAAAGGGGTGAATTATTAAAAAAGGATGATAATTTTTTAAACTATTATTGCCCTTTAATTTTTAGTAGTACTCTCTAGTCATTCTTTCAATTTTTATTTTAATCAAACGAATTGTTATATATTACTCTTTTCTAAGAAACAAGTTTGAATCTTCAATATATAATATTTTGTAAGTTAATATCATTTAGAGGGTTTTTACTTTATCATTTCAGAATGTATTATATTATAGTGCATTGAATATAATTATAAATATATTTGGATATATTGTCACTTTTTGTCGTTACATAATGTCAAAAATTAATCAGAATAGACAAGTGTAATGTAAGTACACAGAATAGAATTGTTATAAAATATGTATTAATTAAATACTAGTCATTGTATAAAACAATATTAGGCCTCATTGACAACCCAAACCGGAAATTAAGCACCACGTAATAATTGTTTGGTTCAAAATAATCAATTAAATAAATGATGTCACAAGTTTATTTGAAATTTTCCAAAAGCCTGTCAAAACACCGCAAAACTTGGATGATTTCACTTCAATTTACATTTTTTAAAACCTTCCTTACTCTCTAATGGTTGAAACTGAAGCATCTTAAATTAGTTTAATAAGAGTAACAACAAGAAAGGCCAGACAAAATCGTCGACAAATATAATGGAATGGATAAAATTCTCTCATTAATTAAAAATTGAGTTCAAATTTTGAAAAATAGACGTATGGTAGAGAGTCGTATCTCTTTTAAGAGTCTTACACAATAAAAAATTATATTAATTAAGTTGTAAAAATCGAACATATAATAGCTCTACCAGAAAAGGGCTTTAAAGTAAACAAATTGATAAATTTTCTGGGAATTCAATAATGATTTCCATATTTTAGATTTTGAGGTCATTTATAGAACTTGTTTTCTTTTATGAGCTAATATTTGATGGTTTGCCAAATTTAACTTTTATGTGAGTATAAAGAACTTTTCACACTATTTGTAACGTTTAGTTTTTATCTGTTATGACAAATAATTTTTTTTTAATCATCTATAATAATAATTTTTATAGAAGATTAACGGTCTCTCAACAAATTAGTGATGGAAGGGTCCCATTAATCATAGTACTTGTGCAAATTTCACACGAAACCTTTAATTAATGTGGGAAACAAAACAAAAATACAAGAATGTCACCCCCTAATCACACTTCTTAGTTCTATTCTTGTAAACATTTTTAGGATGTTTTTTGTGGTAGTTATCATATGATTGATCACTTTTATTGCTTTTTATTGCTTCATGCGTATAATATATAACCATTTTTTTGTGCCAAAAAATAAAAATAAAGTTGCTAGTCATTGTCATTTATTCTGTTTTTTTTCCTCTAATTTTTTCATTGACTTTGCGTCATGGTATGTAATTTTTACTCTTTAAGGTCATTTCAAGTTAGTTCTTCTTGTGTAACTATTTCTTTTTTCTTCCTAAAATTACAATAGTTTGTTAAGAAATCGCAGGATTTCAGTTTGACGCAGGAAAATTAATTTATCAAATAATTGAAAAGAGAACATATTGTTAGTGTTGAAAGGCAAAGCTTCATAGAGGCTCAATATTAATCAATTGGGTGTATTTGTCAAATACAAAATTAATTAACCGTTTGGTTATGAGTCATTTTTAATTTAAGGGAAAAGGGGAAAATGTACCCTTAACTTTGTGATTTATAGCGAATGTAACATTTTTTAAGGCTAATGCATAGGTTATTGATAACTAATGATAAAATATTTTTTAAGGCCTAGAAAGTTGATTTTATACCTATAGATTAAGATCCAAACCATATTTGTTTTTTTTTTAACATGAGAAATCCGCGGTCGCTACGCGCATAGGGGTAAAAACCTGCTCCTATGCAATAGGTTACAAACTACACATGAGAGGTAATCTGCACTAGGCAAGTTTGGTGCGACGAGCTCAATCAATAAGACAAACTCTTTACCTGGCAAGGGCTTCAAACTAGAGACCTCCAACCAAGGCGTAGGCACATGCATGTCAAAGTGTCTAATTAGACACTCTTCATCAGAAAAAATACTCCATATACAAGTAAAATGATATACAAAGTGATTAGATAATATATTTAGGACATCCTCGACATAATAGGTTGTTAATATCTAATGGTTTCAGATGTCTTGATTGAGTGTGTGTTTAGACATCTTTAATGAGCCAGTGCTTGTGTGTTCAGATAGCTTTTGTTGTTTAAATTTTGGACCCTCTTCGTGAAATTCCTGGCTCCGCCACGACCTCCAACATGGATAGATGTACTGAAACTAATAATTAACAATAGAGCTCAAGCTTGATCTTTTGTTGCTTAAATTTACAAGAATGATGACAATAATTGAAGTGGGCTGGTTGGCTAACTCTGGCATGATCCCTTTGAAAGCAGCAGATAGAGATAATAGGCCTACCAGAAATAATTAAGTACAACAAAATAATAACATCTCAAATCAATAGGCCCAGCTGATGTCTCCTTCCTTGCCATTTTCTGTTTCAATTTTGTGATGGAACTAACAACAAATCCATATAACTCTGGTATTTCAGACGTTCCCTATGTCACGATCTTGGTCAATTAGGAGGGTAGTATGTCATATTTTTTTCTTGTTAATCTAAGCACCTTGATACAACGTAAACTAATAACAATTCAGTGTACCATTCGTCTTCTAGTTAACGTGTATGCACATTTGGGACAATGGAACATGTTTATGAGAGAGCAAGGATAGAGTCCATGAGGAGCACGCCAGACCAGCATGAAACACCTTGTGATGGATGAAACAGAATTTAAACTATCGTACATTTATTAAAGGGATGAACCGAAAAACCTGGGTGGAAAAAGAGTAGGGGTGAATTCCCAGCACAGATACTGCACAATCTTCCCTTCGTGTCTGTACATCACACAAACAAGTGATGGCAAGATGAAACAATCAAAGCAACATCTGCAGTTTCTTGGCAGCTCGATCATGATCCATGTCCATGAGAGCTTGTTACATTTCTTGGATAAAGTCAAAATAACTTTTTTTAAAAAAAGTGAGGAAAAAGAGTGTTTAAGCATTCATGCACTAATGGTGCAGAATGTGCTGAGAAACGGATTTCAATTGAGGGAAGCAATTAGAAACAACTCAAACTACCAACCTCTTTGGTAATTGAGTCTCTGATGCTTAGTATCAAAATCCCATGGGTAAACACAGGAGTATGTAACACGGTATTGAGTAGGTAATCCACTGCCCATCTATCAGAATCCTTCATAAATGGGAAGATGCATCACACATCAAAACCCACAAATACTTCACCACTTGGTGCATCAAACCACAGGCTAAAAGCATTTTCATAAATAGTTGATTTCATAAAGGATATATACAAAACCAAGTTTGGACTTTATCAAGTATACATACAAAAACCAAGTTAGCGTGTACAAGAGCAGTTCAGATTCGAACAAACTTCGATCATTTAACTGATACAATTAGAATAGGTAATAACCTCGCTTATCAAATTTAAGATATCTTTTTCTGTTTCTTCGCCTGCCATTCTTTGATTTCAGCATCAATTGTTGCTTTCACTTTTGAATGAAACCCAGGGTATGGTTCATAGCCAAAAAGAGAATGGAGGGCCTGTGTGGAATCAATAAGCCATGAAAACATTAGATAATGCAACCACTGAAAGTACTTGTCTCCTAACATAGATGATAGACTTAGTGTAATTACCTCAAGGAGAACAAAGAATGGTGCCATAAGGAAAGCTTGTGCAAGATTGTCCAGAAGGGCAGGTGCTCGCTTCTACAAAAGTGAATAACAATGTCATGCGACCACAATAATGGAAGCTTTCGGAATCATGCATAAAATTACTACAAATGATCACCTCAAACACTCCATGACCTATAAACTGTCCAGTCCAGCAGAACAATTGAGCCGCTAGAACAACCTGGACATGTGTTTTGCATAGTTAGTACCAACATCACATACTTGATTCAAGAAGAACTAGATAGATTCAAATGTATTCCAGACCAAACAGATCATGCATTATACATCTTTGTCCAGTCCATATGAGAATTTCCACGTAGTAATTAGTTATGGTTCTTTTTCTTTAATTAACCATGGTGTCTAGGTCAGCTTGCGCGCGCCTCAACTAATTCCTTGGGGTACCTGTAGGGATTGCTAGTGGGGCAAGGCAGTGGTGGGGTTTGTAGAAAAATAGGCCCAGGTTCACAAAAGTAAGCAGATCAAAGAACTTTACACATTTAATACTTTCATCGGAAAAGTGACCTAAAATAGAATTAGGAATAACGGTAAGTTAAAGGGTTTATCTTAGATCTTAGGATGCTTTGTAGTCTTCAGTAATCCAACAGAAACTTCAAACTTGGGATTATCATCAAACTTCTTCAAGCTTAATTAAAACATTGGGAGAATATAGTGGTTTAGTCAAAAGATTTAACAATCAAAGAATGAAATGAACAGCAAAGGACAGAGAATACAGTGGTTTAGACCAAAGATTTAACAATCAAAGAATGAAACAGATAAAGTTTTAACATTTATAGGATATAGTACAGAAAAGGTAAAAAAGTTTAATATCTTTTACAAGCACACAGAGTGAATAGTGACTACCCATATGAAAATAAAAATAAAAATTGCTAACTCAGTAATTGAAATGCCCCAATTGTCATCCCTAGGTTCTTGCTAACACCCACAAGCATAGGTACAGGGTAACTATGTAATTGGTTATTGGTTCTTGACCTCTAACAACAAATGGATGACAACCAAGTTTGACCAAACCCTATGAACTGCTATAGATAAAGAAGTCAAGAGTTAGATCCTCGTCGCACATAGAGGACCCAGACATCTAAACTAAACTATTTATGAAGATTAATTACCAAAGGATAAGTTGTCTATAGTTAAATTCAAGGTAAATGAGGAGAAAAACATCCACTTTCTGTGTACCAGCAAAACTATAAAGTTAAAAAGCTGAAGGTAATGTATAACATGTTGTGTCATGAAGAGTGGAATGTGGGAAGTACAAAACATGATAGTTACATGATAACACTCTTGACAAAAAGCTGTGAAATTGATCAGTTAACTCAGCTGAATGACTAGATGTTTAAATGGACCATCATTGTCGTGTCCCAGATGTGCAACAAATTAGCTACATTACACAAAAAAAACTATAAGCTCCCCTCTTTAGCTTTATTTTGCTAGTTGAGCATACAGGAATAGAAACTAAATGACTGCTTTAGGTCAGTATAAGAAATGCAGGTGAAAAGTGCATGGAACAAACAAATGACAAATGATCTAAAAGGAACTTAAGATTAACACGTTGAACTAGGATTAGCATATTCCCAAGTTTTCTTCAGCTCAAATTACCATGCCTATAATAATTTTTCAGCAAAACTCCTATAAACTGTTTCCGGTTCCAGTTGCAATAACTAGCCTGTCCAACTGGTGTAATCAGGAGTTGTTCCTGATTGCATGTTAGTGCAAGGAAAGTGTGACATACACAGATAACCACTAATTTACTTGAAAGGCAACTTGTTTAACCTTTGAGTGAAATGAACCCGATTAGAGCAAAGTAGATTCAAACAATTCATATAGTTGACTCCAATTAGTCCAGATTGACGTACTTGGTTGATTGATGAAAGGCTGAAGCAATATACCAACAGATCAAGCAAAAGGGGAAATTGTGATGCTAAGTATGATAGTCGGCAAAGAAACAAAGCATGTGAAAGACAGTTAGTTTGGTCTCAGAAAAGATCAAAATATGGCTTGATATGACAATAGGCTGAAATGTTGGCTAGAAAAGTAGAATGAACAATCAAGGAGAACAAACAAATAGGTAAGAGTGCAATTGAAAGCATTTCATCAATTCACCGTCTCATCTAAACACACAAACTCACATATCCTAAACTTTGTCATGTTTCCCTTCTCATGAATCAAAACTATGTGAACTTTGACCAACATTCTAACATATATTTTATCATCAAATCCACATGATAAATGTTGCAACTTTTAGTACTTCCCTTATACTGTTTGAATATCTAAATCTTAATTGTAAAACATTTGAGTTGATCTAATCCAATTTAGCTGCCAAGATAATTCAAACTAACTCTCTAGAACCCAAACAAGACCAATAATTTTTGCCTGTTTCTAAATCGACTCTTCTCCAACATAATTTGCAACATCCCAAAACTACAGCAGCATACCATCAATTCAATAATAATAATAGACAACAAAAAGATTCAAACTTTAAAGGAAATACAAAAGCAACACATAAAGGGGAAAAGAAAACAGTTTACCTTCCAGGCTAGAGAGAAGCCCAATTGACGAGCAACCATACCACTGGAAACCCAACAAATGAAACATAGCAAAGCAGCCAAAGAGCCAGCTTTCTTGTCCAAACAGACGTAGAACAGTGCATACCCCAAAGTAAACAAAAACCCATAATTAAGGACCAATGAACTGTGCTCACAAATCTGAATCGGAGGTAAATTGAAAAGTGAGGGCGTAAATTCGAAAAGAATAAGAGCAGTGAATAAGATAGGCCACACAAACACCATGTGAATCAATACATTCACTGAGTTGCTATGGTAAGCTCCATAGAATGCAAATTGTTTCTCTAAGTCAAATATTTCCATCTCTCAATCGATGGATTCCGATGAAATTAGGCTTCAAATATAAAGCCGTGATGGGAACTTTTCTTTTTCTTTTATAAGATAACTAGTGAATTTGACCGCGCTACGCGCGGGTTAAATATTTCTAATAAAATTTTACTTTATTTGGCAAAATTTATCATTACAATTGTTTTTTTATTTCTACAAATTTACAAACCATTATTTTCTTTAATTTCTACTTTTACATAATCTTGGTAACTTTTTGTTTTATCTTATAAATATTTGATGATATATACATCAAATATTTGAATAATACCTATAAAAATATCCGAGTATATACATATTCACATACATAACTTTTCTTATTTTTATTTTTTATAATTTTTTCTATTTTAGAAGGTCATGAATATTTCATCCCGCAAACATAGAAAAGGTGAATGTTACATTCGGTAAAATATTAAAAAATTATAATTTTTGTAAGTTTTTATGCTATAAACAAAAAGAATAAATTGGCATTTTATTTTTAGTTGTATCAAATAAAAATTCAAATTTACTTAATTTTATATAGTTGCTTGTTTAATTATGATTTTTCGCTATAATTATAACAACCTAGTATCTATTTATTGCTTCAATGCATAAATAAATATAAGGAAATAAGAAACTTTCACAAATATTTTCGTAAGCAGTTTCAAAATAGAATTCTTAGTCGTCCACCACGATATTGCTCCATCTCTCATATTATTTTTTCACTATTGTGTTTTATAAAAAATAAAATACAAAAAAGAAGATGATCATGAGTGTATTTAAAGAAAATCACACTTGAATGAAGCTTATCTTGCTTAGTTGATAAATCTTCTCTTTATCTGTAGTGAAAAGAGTAATTTGACCATTGGAAGAAAATTTTAATTTACAATGAACCAGTTAGATGAGTAATAATTCCAATCAATAACGAATAGCTTCGTATTCTTAGTAACATCATATATCTATGTGATCTACAATAAGAAATTTAAACGACAATCACATTTTCTTTATTCACGGAGAACTAATTATTACGTAATTACAATTTATAAACCTTATATACAATCAATAATGAAAAGTCACTATATAATTTTTAGAAATATTTGTGTTGAAAAGTTAAAGTATTAAATTTTTTGGTAAAATTTGTACACCAACCAAAAGAATGGTAAAATAACTGCTTACTCTTTATATTTCAACTCCTCTCATAAATTAATAAAGAGATAATATCTATATAACTTGCAAACAATTAATGTCTAATTAGAGTATTATCTTCATAAGATATACAAATTAAAATTCATTGCTTAAGGTAAATAAAAATAAAGACAAAAATTAAGATATCACAATACTAAATTGAGAGAGAATAAAGGAAGAGATATAAAATAAACAAATAAGAGTAAAAATAAAATAATGCGGAAAGAAAAATAGAGAAATTGTGTTAGAAATTTGTAATATTTCATTATATAGTAAAATTTTGAAACGTTGCATTATCTTCTTCATCAAAGAGTTGCAATTAAGTGGATGCATTTCTTTCTTTTTTATTGAAATTCTGTAACCATTTTTTCCATAATTAAGCACATTAATTATGGGAAAGTAAATATGATTATGGGGAATGAAATGAGTATAGTTTTAAAATGCCAAAATGATAGCCTTTGAAATTTTTTATTTGTAGCAAGGTATAATTGATCATTAATTAATATTTATTAATAATACAATTGTGTAAAAATAGAGAAAAATGCATAAATCTTAAGAAAATAGACAAATACCTTTTGTGATCATGAGGCATGCCACATTAACATATATATATATATAACCTTAATATTATACTATACAAATTTAGATTTAGGGAGAGACATATTGAATAGAATTAGAACTTAACTTCCTAAAACAAAAATAAAATCTTTTAAAAAATTAAATAACATTGATATTGATATAATAATAATAATAGTAATATTAATAATAAAAAACTATTGGCTTATATCAGAAAGCTTCATGGTAATATCCTTTTCAAAGGATGGTAACATATATACATACGTTAAAAATTAGTCAAGAATGGATAAGATAAACTCTTAGCTTCCCTCTTTTGCTCTTCATATAAAAAGCTTCATAATAATTATCCTGTTTAAAAGGATGCTAACATATATACATTAAAAATAAAAACCATGGATGGATAAAATAATAGGAAGAAGATGAAAGAGAAAACGAAAAAAAAACTACATGAAACCCTCCAAAAAGGTATAAAAAGATATGAAAAAAATACTTACATGAAACTCCCAAGGAAAATGTCTAAGAAGGTATGAATAAATAGGGAAATGAATTGTCTAATTGATTACATGTGATTAAGAATTAAAAAAAACTGCCAATACGTGGGTTGCTGGGATAAATGTGTGATAATGCAGATTAATTGCACCATTATGTATTTAGGTGTTACATATTTTCTTTTGGAAGGAAGAGTTAAATGTAGTAAAGGTTAATAATAAGGAAAATGAATAATTGTTTTTAAAGGTTATTGAACAGAAAATGAGAGGAAAAAAATTCAAAATTTTAAAAAATAAAATAAAATAGTATACTGATCAATGAAGCATGCCACATCAGCGTGATTTTATTCAGCTTTATATTATATATAGATATGATTAAAGGATTGACTAATCGGAAAGGCTACTCCTTCACGATATCGTCAAAGTCCATGTGCAGCTTCTTTTCTCGACCCCATTAACGTCCAGTAGTTTCAAACCCGCATCAAAAAATTATGTTATATATATTAATCAAATATAAAATTTTATAAATACATATATTTGATTAGGGATGTTTACGAGTTAGTTTAGATCTGTTATTAATTAAGATTAAAATTAAATTAATTTAATCGGCTTTACAATTATCAAAACCAAACCAAAATCAAATATAATGTACATTTATCGATTTGGTTATTTCGATTTTGGTTTGACTTGATTTGGTTCGGTTATTAATCATAAATAAAAATAAAAGAAACAATTCATTCAAAATATGGGAAAAGTGATAACAATCCATTCAAACGAAAAATATAGTTAGAATGAATGTCATTACAGAACTTTCGACATTGAATTTACGAAATAAAACTTCAAAATTTACTATTTTGACATTAGAAGGAAGAAACAATGACATTTTCCGTCCCACAAAAAATTTCGATAGACACTCATATACATGAAACCAATAAGAAAAATGATCTCACCTTGGACATTTTTTTTTTTCTTTAAGTAAATTATAAATAAATTTTGGTGAAACATATATAAAATCTTTAAAATTGTTTTTGAATATAAATATTATGTATGTATAATAATAAAATTTATGCATAAAACATGTTGGTTCGACTCGGTTATTTCTTCGGTTTTATTTCGAACAAAACCATAACCAAACCAAGTACTATCGGTTCCTAACAATCTAAAATCAAACCAAATCAAAATCCAAATTAAATCGAATTATTTAGTCGATTTGATTTTGATTTTTCAATTTGGATCGATTTTTATCCAAATCTGAACACCTCTGTATTAGATCATGGGTATTTTTTTTCTCGAAAAGGATAATTTTAACAAGAAAAAAAGAAAGAAGTAGGTTATTTGGGCATTTTGTAGTGCATTTTCAGCGTGGTGAAAGAATGGACGAGACTATTGTGAAGGTTTAGTTATGAGTCACAATCAATGACTTGTAGTTGGGTTCTTCTTTAATTGTTTTTTCAATTAAATTTGCAAACATTAAAGCTTCAATTAATACAAACTTAATTACACCAAAACTTACCTAACAAGAATGTTGGGTCATTGACCCGCAAGTTAGTAAAATAAGAGTACTTATTATTAAGAGATTGTCTGGCTTAAAAAGTGAAAATATTCGAGATTATACTAAAATCTAAGATTATAATTTACATAACTTATATCACCTTTTAAATAAAGATAAAGTTGAAAGAAATAATACTTTCTTCATTTAAAATTAATTAAATTGTTAAAAAAAATTAATTTTACAAATTAACTTAATTTTGCAATATTCAAGATTACTGTTTGTATATTCCCTTCATTAGTTAGTATTAGAATTAGTTATTTTAATCATAAATGTACAACTTATAAGGGTAAAAATTGAAAATCATGTCTAATTTGTATCTTAATCTTTTTTTCTTAAAAAGTGTAAAAGACTCAACAATTCAATTAATTTGAAATGGATAGAGTATCAATTTTAACTAATAAAATATAACTCAACCAAATATGAATAATTTTACTCTCAAAATTTAAATGGCATTACTAACCCATCTAATTCCATGAACCAAAGTCTCTTTAGGAATTAACAAGTTCACTATAAAAGACCTCAACAATTCAATTAATTTAAAATAAATAGAGTCAGTTTTAACTAATAAAATATAACTCAACTAAATATGAATAATTTTACTCTCAAAATTTAAAGTGGCATAACTAACCCATCTAATTCTATGAACCAAAGTCTCTTTAGGAATTAACAAGTTCCATTAAGAGTATATTTATTAGGTTGGAAGTCTACATCAAATATCTCAATTTTCTTTAGTTGGTGGAAAGTTACTAGGTATAGTATATTTTTGTGGTAAAAAAAAAAAAAAAAAGTACAGGCAGGTCACTATTTTTCCTCTTTGGGGAGCTAAAATTGCAGAAATAAGATGTAAAAATAATGGCCCATGCAGGTCTCGAACCTGCGACCTTCGCGTTATTAGCACGACGCTCTAACCAACTGAGCTAATGGGCCAGTTTGGTTAGTCGTTGTGCTTTAGTTATATAACTGTTTAGATATGATTCAGAACAATGCAGAAGGTGACCAAGATATTGGGCCAGGGCTAAACAACAAAGAAGCCAGAAAATAAGATGGCCCAATAACAAATTTGCTTGGGATGCAGATTTAAAGATGGAAGATTATGGTATTAAGTAGAACGTGTATTTTCCTTCGTATCTAAATTTATCGTCCTTATTTTTATTACTATTCTTGATTACTTGTTATTTCAGTATTTTATATTGTAATTCATTAGTTTGAGTATTGTGATCATGTTCTAATACAGTGAGGAGTTCTAATTTTTTTACATAATTAAGCTACGAACAAAGTCTTTCCACGGATTGTCTTTTCTTATTGATTGATTATCTGGTAAATGGAGCCCGTATTAGAAAATAAACAAAATATGCTATCAATTTTAAAATAGGAAGCTTCAATTACAACTTATAAGTAGATAAAATTGAATTAAAAAATGGACATCGCTAATTGATCTGAATTAATGCTAGGTAATTAAGATGTAGCAGAGATTCTTCTATTATCGTGCAAATTGCAGCAATTGTATTAATTTATCGTAGGCAACATATGAAATTGGTGTAGGACTGACAAAATAAAACAAAAAAATATTGTGCTATTTAATAGTAGAATTTGACATAAGTATATATTCCGATGAAGGGTGTTTTTAGACACTCTAGAAGTCATTTAGTTGATAACAAATTATCCATGCATAAGTTATCTCATCATATATATAACTTACTCATCACTAACATATAAATAATTGAATAAATAATCTTATGACACCTAATATAAGATAAAATAATTGTATATTTTATCAATGAGATTATTATACGTTATAGCTGACAAAGACTCTATAGTATATAATACTCCCAAAAGGAACAAATCCCAAGATATGTTGAAGAATCAATGAGACAAGTAGGCGTGGGGAAACCAGCAGTTCCAATACCATTGGCGATTAGAAGACCTCGTCATGCTTCTTCGTAATGTTTCCAACCATACCTATTTATTTTTATTCGAATAAATTTCTATATATCTCAATTTATTTTACAAAGTAAATATACGACGAAAAGTACAAGAAAATATTTACTATCATTTTTGTCACGTACACTTAGTTTTATGACGCCCGTGTTACACAAATGGATATTGGATGTGGTAGATGAACAATTGGAGAAAACGAATATTATGGCCACACTCAACTCGATCTAGTGGAATAAAAATTACCACGATCGTACTTATTTTAATGCACACCACATATGTACTTGAATCGGACAAAAAAGTAAAATTATTATTGAAACTATAATATCCGTGGTCCAAGGAAATAATAGATGTAACAATTTATTTTTGATGTGTTTTCTAATATCCATATTATATTTCACAATCTCAATAAACTATAGAACTCCTTGTACCATCGTTTGATGTATTAATAATAATATTAGAAAATTAATCATATTCTAACCATTCGGATAAGATTTAAGATAAAACGTTACTTCACTATGTAAAGCCTCATAAATTCAAAAGGGAGTTACATATACATACATTAATTTGGAATAGTAAAAGGAGCATTGACTAGCAATTTTTTTCCCCTCAAAATATAACGTTTATATTTCTCATAAATGAGGTTATTGTCTAAAAATATATAAAAGTTCATATAGTGAAAAGAGGAAAATAAGCATACTTTAGGTATGGAGAAAGCAACCATGAAGTTGATTTATACCATGACACTTTTTATTATTGCAATAGGTTTGTCATTCTCTTGAATCATCTCTTTAATATTCTCATAAATCACGTCTAAAATGACTAATATATTTATTTATAATATATACAGATTTTTTATATTTTAAAGTGGAAGCTTATCCAAATGAATGTTTAAAAGATGAAGATTGTGAACACGTACGGCGTGATGGTTGCACACCATTTTGTGATTGGGGAGAAGTTTGTGATTGTTATGGACCGCCACATATTACAAATGATGAAAAAGTCCATCCAAATTTATCTCATGGTTAATTTTCATTATTATATATAGAAAATTAATCATATTCTAATTTATTATTATTTATTGAATTTTGTATACAAGGATTTATGGATTGTTTTGGTTCTATATATATGATTCACTAATGTAAATCATCCTTCCTCAATGAATCCTTTTAAGAAGTTTATCAGATGAAAAGACTAATAAATTTTGTCAACTTGGTACAAATTAAAGCGATACTATTAAGATATTGGAGCTAAAAGTTATTTAAGGGTCAAATACATATCATATAGTCATTATAATTAAGTGATAAAGGAGTGTATATATGTATGTATAATTGATTCTTAGTATTCAACTTTGTTACTCTTGATAGTGATTTCACTTATTTTAAAAGTAAAACTATGAAAATAAAAGTAGAGGATCAAGAGTCCATTACTACTAGTGGTTGAAGAGGTGCATCATGTGGTATGGTCAGAGATCGATTTTCTCTGCCAATGCAATTTCATTTACGCTTGGTGCACGAATTTTTTTAATATTCAATTAAAAAATAACGATAATGAATTTTTGAATCCTAGAAAATACTCAGTAATATATAATAAACATGTGTATTTAATTGACCACCTCACCATACTTGTTCTTAGTACAAAATATCTTCTTTTCCTGCCTTATTAATGATTAAACAGGGGACCAAAGCTACTGCGTACACAAGTTTTATGTAATATGCTATCAGCCTATCGAATATGGATAATGAATATCAGAATTGGGCCACTATTTTTTTTAAAAGATAGCGACAAACAAATTATGTAACGTAACTGAATACAGTAAAAAAAATCTTAGTAATTTTAATTGATGATAAATTATTTTATTTTCTACTTAAAGAATTTAGTGAAATTAATTCAACACGCTGTAAAGGGTTTAATAAACCTGTTGGCTTGAATCATTTAGCCCTTTTTAAGCTCAAAATAGTTTGTCAAGTCATTTTAGGACTAAATGACATATTGATTATTGGACGGCTTATACGAGTCAAAATATTGAATACGTAAAGTGAAATTTGGGCTAATTTTGACTCATTCAAGAATTTTGTCAACTGTTAATGTAATCATTTCACTACATTTTGGTTAAGTTAATTATTTATTAAATTATAAGGACACATAATTTCCTCAACCTAAAATTATGTCCACACTCACTTTTAGTGGAACACAAATTTAACACGTTGGTTCCATTTTAATACACACCACATATCTACGTTGAAGCTATCTCATTTGTTTTCTTCTCTTCGCATTAATTAAATCGGATAAAAAAGTATTGAAACTATTAACTATATAATATAATAATATATTAAAATAACAGATGTCAAGAAGAACAAAATTTTATTAAAATTGTAAGAAATTTTGAAGTACCATTTCAACATCACTCTAACCAAATTCACCTGTTGAACTTAAATCTATTCGCACTCGTTTATTATTTTTTAAAACCTCATGTCCAAGGGATTAAGAGGTCCTAAGAAATAATGTCCCTGTTAATATTTGTATCATTAAATTCATCTTCTTTGATTTTGTCTCCCGTTTAATTTTCATTTCTTTATGTGTTTTCTTATTCTTATAAGTAGAAAATTAATCATATTTTATTCTTTTGTATAAAAGGAATAGAGGATTTATGCATTGTTTTTTGGTTCTATATTATTAGCTAATGTAAATCGTCCTTCCTCAACATCTACTTTTCAGCAATTTGTCATATGAAATGAGTAATTGATTTGTGAATTTAGATAATAATAATAAAAAATTAATTTGTAATGTAAAAAAAACTTTTAATTTTCAGATATTACTTTTTCATTTTGAAAATATATTTTTTTTCTTCAAAAAACATAGTCAAACATCTACTAACAATAATAACAACCAGAAATCCTATTAGGTGATGTATAAAAAATAGTAGAATACGCATATATCTTATTAATTTGTATTTGTATCTAAAAAAAATAAAATACATGTAAATCTTATCAATAATATCTGCATCATATATTTTAATGAAATTATGAGTATCCACATAATACGTATATCAAATCTTAGCAATGGCATCTGCAGCATATATGTTTTAACAGATCTATGAGCATCCACATAATACGTGTAACTTAAATCTTATCAATAATATCTGCACCAAATATATTTTAACGAGATTATAAGCATCCTCATAATTCGTATAATTCAAATTTTATTAATAATATCTGCATCGTATATATTTTAATGAAATTATGAGCCTCCACATAATAGGTATAATTCAGTTGTAGATACTGAATTTGTGGGGCCTTATCCAAAATAAATATACAGAGGACATAGTCAGCTACGCGGTGAAAATGCAATGGATAATTCATAAACTGCCAAATTTGATAAAATCGATAATATTGCAATTTAACCAGCTCATATAGATGCTCATTGTTTGCCTTAAAATAACCATCTTGATCCAATTATTCAAAAAATAATAATTAATTTTAATTTTTAAAATTCAAAATCAAAACATGACAAACAGAAAAAAAAAAAAAAGCCAACACAAATACACGCAAGCAAGATTATTAAATAATCCTTAATCATCTCGATAATCCAAATCAGATCCAGACACATAGCAGCCTACATTATCAATTAGTATATCCAAAACCAGAAAATTAGGAAAAAAATAAGGAAAAAAAGAAAAAAAGGGAAATTTGTTTATGGATAAACCTCACAGTTTAAATCTGAGTCATTGACCCTACCTAATCCATTTTTCCCTTTTTTCACTTTTTTTGACCTTTAATTATTCTCTCTCTTCACCATTTCTTTTCTTCTTTAAAGTTTCATAGAGAACCCAAAAACCCTCAATACATTTTTGCCTTTCATCCCTCTCCAACCTAAAAAAGAACACTTTTTCTTCTTTTTTTTTTGAAAAAGTTGAGTTTTTTTGTTGTGGTATTCCTGTTTGATTAGAAGAAACTGGTTCTTGATCCAAAAGGGTAGGTGGGTTTGCTGTGAGTTTGTTTGTTGGATGCTATATTCTTGATTAGTCTTCAAAGGAGAACAAAAAATGGCTTGTTTATTGAAAACTGGTTTTTCTGTTAACTCTTCAATTGGGGCTCTGCAAGTTACAGATTTGACACCAAATGAATTTATGGGTAAATCTTTGGATGTATCAAATCAGAAGATTGGTTTTAGCCATTTGAATGTTAAACCTCCAAGACCCATTTCAATCAATGTATGTAAAACTCTTTTTTTGTGTGTGTGTGTTTTTATTTTGGGCTATTTTGAGTTCAAAGATTGAATCTTTTTGTGTTTTCTTTGTGTTTTTTGGATTTTAAAGACTGAATCTTTTTGTGTTCTTGATTTCAGGCACAAGCATCAATTTGTGTAAGCAAAGCTTTAAGATGGTGGGACAAGACCCTTAAACCCAACATGGTAGAAATCCATTCAGCTAAAGAACTAGCTGATTCATTGTTAAATGCTGGTGACAGATTAGTTATAATTGACTTTTATTCCCCTGGTTGTGGAGGTTGCAGGACTTTACACCCTAAGGTATGTTATTTTTTTTTTTTTACCTAAAATGGATTTCTTTTCTCCATTTGTTTGTGTTTTTTTTTAAAAAAAAAATCTCATTTTTTTCTCAATTTTTGCAGATATGTCAACTGGCTGAATCAAACCCAGATGCCATTTTTCTCAAAGTTAACTATGAAGAACTCAAATCCATGTGTCATGCTCTTAGGATACATGTTTTACCTTTCTTCAGATTTTACAGAGGTGCAGAAGGCAAACTTTGTAGCTTTAGCTGTACTAATGCAACTGTAAGTTTTTCAAGATTTTAGCTCCCTCAAATATTATACAGTAAAAAGATTAGTTTTTAATGGTAAATTTTGTTATTATTATGCAGATTAAGAAATTTAAAGATGCATTAGGAAGGTATGGGACTGAAAGGTGTAGTCTTGGTCCAGCAAAAGGGCTTGATGAATCTGAGTTATTAGCTTTAGCTTCAATAGGTCAATTATCAAGAAATGATGATTATGATTATCCAATGAAGAAAGAATATGTGTTATCAGGGTTGGATTTATCTGATAATAAGAATTTGGGGCTAAAAGAAAGTAGTTCTGAGTTGTTGATGGCTTAAAATGGAGATCTGGATTAGAAGATTAATTGGAGTAATTCTTTTTTGAAGCAAAATTGCTTTGAAATTGTAATTTGTAAATATTTATTGTTTAATAGGCTTTTCCATAAAGCAGGGCTGGGTGTTTTTTTTGGATAAGCCCTGCTTTTTTGGTCAATCTGTTCATTGATTTTGAAATAATGATTATGTTATTTTAGATTAAATGCATTGTGCCAAATCTTTTCCATTATAGTTCTTTTCTATATATATCCTTCTATAATGCAATTATATTCACTTCCAATACATAAAGTTAAAAACTACATACACATCAAAAGTTTTAAACCCCATTTTTCGAATTCACTATTTGATGTTACTATTAAAATTTTCACAAGGGGATAGTAACTCCAAAGAAAAAGAGAATAATGAGTTTGTTTGGTCACAGCAAGATTCAACTTGTTACTCGTGTAATTATTGAATTTGTTGTGGCTATAGTCACTCAAGGTTTATTTTAATTTTCATTCTTACAAATGAGATTAATAGCTTAATGTAATTTTATCAATGAGATTTGAGAATTTTTATATCTTATAGAAGTGGAGAGATTATATTTAATAAACTTTTGGCTAGAAATATAAACAGCAAACCTTTATAGGCTCTCGATGTAAATGTGTTTTTGTACAAATTCAATTAATTTTAAACCAATTTCAAAGTTTGTTGAAGTTGTCCCTACACTAACAAAATCTACCTTGACATTATTAAAAAAATTAAAACCAAATTCCTTCCATTAAAGCATCTCGAAAGAAAAAATATTAAGGCCATCGGATTAGTTTTATTAAGAAGTGAATTTTTGAATATAATAAATTTAAATACTTTTAATAATAATGATAATTAGTTATTAATAAAAAAGTTAAAAAGTAAGTGTTAATTAACCGTTTTTTTTTTTTACAAATAAATAAATAGATAATTATCTATTTCAATACGGTGAACTGGTAAAAGATGAGTAATTGTCAAAAATGTGATTGTTAGGCTGAAACAAAACGTCGGTGTTTTTCTGTTGATTACAATTTACATGTTTGAAAGCCTTGAGACAAATCTGTTGCTCTTTCATCGTTTGACAAAGTCAAAATAACATGTGCGTCCACACAAAAATGTTAACTAATTTAATTAAATGGGTTGTTTATCCAAAAAAAAAAATCCTTAATTATATCCATACACAAAAATGTAAAAATTTTAATTTTGGAAAACTTGTTCAATACTTATTAGATATGAGTAATAATAGAACAAAGTCCAAAAATTATAACTTTTTGGAAAATTTTAGCTTTCATATTTAGTCCAAAAATTATAACTTTTTATATGATACACCGCAAAGCATATAATAGAACAAAGTCTGAGACTTCAATAAAAACCAAAATGGAGTTCTCCATACCTTTTTATTTAGTCTTAATGTCCTTATCAATTTTGTAATTGTGGTCCTACGTAACGCGTGATAACATAACTATGGAGCGTGCACAATTAGGAATATTGAATTCTTCCGCTATTAGACGTAGAAACGAATTAATTCAAAATTTGAAATATATACCTTTTCATGATTCGTTAAAAATTTAAAATTTAAATTAAAATTAATGATTTCAGTCGAATTCATACCTTTACTATGTATTTAACTCTAGTTTTACTTGGAAATTTCAGACTTCGCAGAAAACTTTAACAATGCAAAGTTGTTACTTTGGAGGGTTGATAAAGTCAAAATAAATTACTGTGTATATTGAATAATTTTCCACTGTAATATTCTAACGTAACATAGTGTGTGTGTTTTTGTTTTATTTGCTCTCCACATGAAACATGAAATGTGCTTTTACTTTACACCATCCATCTTACTAAATCAATTATGACAGCTGGAATTGTGCTTAGATTTTCTTTTTCATGCAATACAGGAATCGTGACTATATCACCAATAGATCAGAGGGGTTGGTTGTGGATAACATCACTAACACGAAAAAATATTTGCTCGAATGGTACACACATTTTATTTTCAACGTTAAATTTGTTTGAATGATAAACACGATTGTAAGTTCGAATCCAGAAATAAAATTTGAAATTTTTTTAAAAAAATATTTTTTTTAAAATTATTTATTTTATAGCACTGATGAAATGGAGCTTTTATGATGATGGAATGGTGGAGTTATTTATGGAAACAAATGGGTCCGACATTTACCCACAGAAAGAGTTCCCATTAGGTGGGTAGCCGTGGAGCTGACGAGGATGGGACCCACAAGGAATCGTATAGATTTCCGAATTATGGATTTGATATCTACTATTGATTTACTCCCTTCATCCCCACTTGTTTCAATTGTTCCCTACTTCTTTTTCTATTTTAATGATGATGAAGCATAAAAAATATAGTTGAGTGGGGGTAGAAATATATATTAAATTTAACTTTATAAAAACAAAAGAGAGTCGTGATATTTCAGTGTTTAATTTTTAATTAATATTAATAATTTATTTAATTGTTATCAAGGAAAATGTTTTATCCATACGATATACTTATATATATATTATTATCGTTATATAAATAACTCACATATACTCTTATACACTTTTACTTTACAAAAGGGTTCACATATATTTTTTTAAAAAAATTAATTATAAATTTATTTTTTGACTTCAAATTTTTAAAAAAAATATTGTATGGGTATTATACAATAATCCTTCTAGCAAAGCTCATTTTTTTCATACATAAATAATTATGACTTTTTTAATTGTCATTATTTGAGTTCCCTTTTTATTTCTTTCATTCTTTATGGTAGAAATAAAAATAAAATGTATTTTTTTTGGTTATATTGTAATTTAATTTTTACATTTGTTAAAAAAAAGGGGCATCGATAATAAATTTTACAAGAAAATTAGTGAAACATAATAAATTTCAGCATCAAACAATAAATTTAAAGTAGTCTTTGAAACAAAAGTAAAAAAAAAATAGTGTGGGGAGGAGCAAATATATCTATATAGATTATATATATATATATATATATTTAAAAATAATAAAAACATTAAATTAAAATTATTTTTCTCACTTTCGTTTGCACTTTGTATAAGAGCTGAATTATATATGAGTCACTTTTATTGATAAAAGATTTATCCCCTTCAAATAATAAAGTTGAAGATATATCAAATCCTTTCCATTTTAAAAAAGAAAAATTATAAAAGAGCAAGTGAAGTACACATAGTACTGAGGTGTATTTTTCATTTTTTAAAGATTTCAACTATGGAACTTATTGTACATTTCAATTACAAAATCAAAATCAATATTCTTTTAATTTTGCCAGACGTATATAATCATTATGGGTATGTGTTCTTATTTTCTTTTCAGTAATATGTATATATGCTTAATAATAGTAATATTGAGTTCTGTTCAACTGGTAAAAACTTTGCCACATTTGTCGTAGCCAGACTGCATCTATCCTATATTATGTGAAAAGTATAAAATGAAAAATGTTAAAAGATGGTACTATGTTATTTGTGAACCAGAGGATATATTTTTTATTTTTTCAAAAGTAAAACTTGAGCAGTCAAATATTACGCAACTTATAAGTTAGCATGACAATAATTCAAAATTATAAAATATTTTGAAATAAGTAATAGCCATAGACAAAATAGTAAGTTTATAAGCTAAGGCCAGCTAAAATGAACTTATAAATTAGCATGACAATAATTCAAAATTATAAAATATTTTGAAAAAATAATAGCCATAGACAAAATAGTAAGTTTATAAGCTAAGGCCAGCTAAAATGAGTTTTTAAGATTCGTCTATACTGTGTAAAAGGTTTGATTCTGGAACGAAGCAATAAAATCCTTTTCTTTACCAAAGTTATTAAGGCCTCATTTGTTTTCATTAAGAGTAATAGGTTTGATTCTAAATGGATATTAATATTAAGATTAAGTTGTCAGAATCTGAATAGTTATCTGAATATTAAGATGTAGTTTTTAGGTCTGAACACTAAATCATTAAAATTGTTTGTTTTTAATATTTGAATGAGTATGATATTTTTTTGAACTAGAAATTAAACACTCTATAAATAAAAAGTTATAATCCAAACCAAGAATACTTCTTCCAAACAATTGTTTCAAGAATAAGATTATAACTCAACCAAAAAAAAAGATTGTTTTCTCAAAAGATAACTTCTTCCAAAGAAGTTTTGACAACAAAAGAATTGTGAAAATGAGAATTCTTCATTAATATAAATTCACCCAAAAATATTTTATATATTATAAATATTAGAGAAGAGAAGCAAGGGAGAAGATAATTTGTTTATGAAAAATGCTTATTATTTTAATAGAGTCTAAATGATATTAAAACTTGATTCATTCAAACTCATTTTGAGGTTTTTAAAAAAAAGAAAAAGATGCACTTAATGGAATGGAAGTTAATGATTAAAATCTAAAACTAAAAATTAAACACATTTAAATTTTAAACCCCAATTAAGTGTAAATGTAAATAAATAAGGCCTAAGAAGGAACTGAGGCAGACAAATAACACTAGTGAGTAGGAGTGACAAATAGACGAGTAGAGTTGAAAAAGAAATCGGGTCAATTTTTGACCCGTCCAAGTTTATTTTGGAGTCAAGTAAACTAAAAAACAAGTTGTTATCTTAACTCGCTCAATTTGACCCAATTAATCTCTATAATTTAACATACTAATATTAAACTTTTATAATCACAATCTCATATCTAAAAGATGTTAAATAGATAAAAGAGAAATTTTATATCTTCAATATAAATACATATCTTAATAAAAAATTTTAGAACGAATTGAAATTAGAGATTAAATTGGGCTAAGTTTAGAATTTTCTTCCAATGAGTTCCGATTGAATGGTTAAGATTGAACCCAATTTTAATTATCTTTAACACAACCCTTAAAATTTTGAACGAATTATTTATGTTCGAGTTCATTTTTAAGAACCCTACTAGTGAGTAGGATTACATAAAAAGGACATAAATAATAAGTATATTTTGTAGTTCGAGAAAAGATATCCATAACAACGGCTACTGTTGCACTCAACTGCCGTATTAAAGTTATAAAGCTTGTACTATGACTTGTACAGTTTAGGAATATATATACTCTCCTTTTGTATTATAAAGATAGTTTAATTCAATTAAACTGATATATGAAGAGAATGAAACACACAATCATATGAAGGTTATGTTGAGGCTAACTCAACTACCCTAAACGTTTTAACGCTCTGCCACAAAAACTAAAGTGAATCGTACATCGCTAATTTTATACAAATATCAATGATAGCGGCTCAATTCTTTGAAGTTGCAATCCGTAAAAATGCAAGTGTTTCTACTAAAAGAGAGGCCAGTACCTTAAAAAGTTTATTTCAAGTTTTGTTCTTCTAAGGTGCATTATCTTTTTCAAAAAGCCTAGTCTCCTTTACCATCAAGACTTAAACTTATCAGTCTAACTAAGTAACATAGTCAAATAGTATTGAAAACTAAAAGTTGGTACACATAATCCTGACCATCAAATAGTTTCTTACGTTGTTTTATTAATCCCGCCTTGAATTTTTTTATTGATGTTATTAAACGACTCAATAGTTCATCTGAAAAACTCCATTAGATAAGAATTCTTTAGTAATTGGGGTTGTCTTGTGCATGTTTTACTGACATTTCCACTTGTTCACAGCGTAAGCTCCAGTCAGTACATTTTCAAATAATTGCAAAGTATAGAACAACAAGAGACCATAAAATTTCAAATCAAGCCAAAAAGGAATAGAATATAATGAAAAAAAGTGCAATTTCATACACAGAACAAAATAAGCCATTCTGAGAGGAAAACAAAAACAAAAACAAATTTAACAATTGGGTATTGATTGTTTGCCTCAGAGGTAGTGACAATTGCAGAACATCATACTTATTTCTGATAATACGTGCAAATATGAATACATCATTGGCAAGCAACAAAAACAATCCAAATTCAAAATAAAACAATAAGCACATTATAATCTAAACAAGAGCCCAAAAACTAATTAATAAAGCCTCAGATGCGATGATTCGTGGACATGATCATGAAGTCACAAGTCTTACTTTAGTAACATCACTGGCAAATATTATACAAATTTAATACATAAAAACACTAATTCAAGGATTTTAATAAATAATAAACTAATAGTTTCAGAAAAACATATTTGTAAAGGCAAAATGGTGTTGTGCATCAGAGAGATTCCCATCGACAAATCATCACAACCCTATGGGTTCTGATGTCCCTGTCTGTTTTATCATCACTTACACATACCATAGTGAATAACAGTTAACAGAAATTAAAACTTGGGCAAATAAGGAATTCAATGCAAAGTTATACTTGAATGCACATTCATCGTTACAAAATCAAAAGCATAAAACTATAAAGAGTTTTCACTTGAGATTTAAATTTGATGTTAGTTGAATTGCATCAGAGAGATTCCCATTAGACTAGTCATCTTTTACCCTATAAATAAAGTTCTGATGTCCCTGTCTGCTTTATCATCACTTGCAAACTAACAAAACAAAATAAAAAAGTAAAAAAAGAATACCTCAAGCCTCAGATTTAAGTTTGTTTCATACAAAATTATCAAAGTATATTTAACACCATCATAGGCAGAGGCAAAGAACTAATAATCACCAGATCTATAAATCAAGTATAAAACAAAACGAAAAGAGAAGAAAACGCATCAGAGATTCTGATTTCCTTTGTAAATAAAATTTCATCTTCCTCCAGTACAGAGTATTGAAAATTGAAGATCGTCACTTGCGCTTTAAGCTTACATACAATTAGGTAAATTGATAGCACACAAACAACAAAAAGAAAAAAATAGATTTTCAATAAGAAGTGTTAACTGCTAGGGTTCATGATGTGTGAGGAAGAAGACGTGTAGTTGTGTTTATATATACATGGGTGAAATACTCTAGACGGCTCCAAGCTAGGGTTTAAGAGAGAAAAAATGTATTTGAATTTGCCTGCACGGCCCATGTAAATGGCGGAGATCATTTTTTTGTTTGTTAGGCCCATGCAATTCTTCATTGTTCAGGCTACCAGTTAATGGGCTTAAAAAACCTATTAGCCCATTTGTTTTGTATCTTGTATACAGTATACTACTTAATTGAACCATTCCTGAAATGGGATATTCTTTTCACTTTCCACTCTGCTTAATTCTAAAGTAATTTCTATTTGGGTGAAGATTCATAGTATTGTTTACGAGTTCATGTAAATTTAGCAACTTATTCTTTATCACGTAAAAATTAAATTTAGGATTTAATTATCATTGTATGGTTACTTAAAGTACAAATTATAAATTGTATATCTTGAATCCATCCACAACGATGATGGAACAAAAAGGAAAAGAAAGATCAAGATGTGATGTCTACGATCCAAGTTTTAAACTCCATGCAGAGGTAAAAATTAAGTCCATTCCGTCTAACATGTGTTATATTATCTCAATTTAACTCATGTATTTTAATCCGCTTGATTCAATCAGTTTAAATAGGTTGATACATAATTCAAATTAACACTGGAAAACTTTGACTAAAATGTTTTTAAAAGACCTTTTCCCCCATGATATGTTATATATAACAACAATAAACTGAAAAAAAATAATCTATTAAGTACTTACAGCAAATGATAAAACGTCAAACAAACAAAATAAAACTTCCCATAATTGAGCGAGTAAGTTTAGTAGAATAGTTAGGAATTGTTTGGCCAATATAGAAAATAAATTAAAATAAGTCAAAAATGACTTAAAATACATTACAAAATGTTTGACAAGATACAAAATGACTTAAAATAAGTCAAAAAAATAAAATATAGGTCTCTCCTTACCTTTTATTTTTAACTTAAAAGACATTTTAATTTGTCACAGCATGCATATGTTATGTTGTCGGCAGTGAGTCGGTACTCCCTCCATTTAAAAAAGAATGAACTAGTTTGATTTGGAACGAAGTTTAAGAAAAGAAAGAAGACTTTTTAATCTTGTGGTTTTAAATTAAAGTTATGTCAAATATACCAAAATGTCCTTTAATCTTGTGATTTTAAACATGTCACATGAAAAGTTAAAGTTAAAGTATTACCAAAATAGAAAAAGGGTCATACTTTTTTAAACAAATTAAAAGAAAATAGGGTCATTATTTTTAAAACGGAGAGATTATTATTTCCGTGCACTATATACACTATATATTTACCCCTGACAACCTAATACAAAAGTCAAAATTGAGTAATATATTGACAAGTGAGATTATTAGAATTAATGTCCAAATTCTTTCACAATAATGTAATTTTAATTTATGAAATGATGTTAGAATATTCTAAATCAAACGAATTGTTCTTTGATCATAATTGTCTTTGAAAATTTTAAATGATTAACTATATATGACTCATAATATTTTTTTAAAAAAATAACTTTTACATAATTTTTTTTTTTAAAATTCATGTGTTGAAAACATGGTCAAATTTTAAAAAGTCCAAACACATAAATTGAGATATAAAAGAAAGTAATAGACATGATAAATAATGTGAGCGGAAACAAAATAAACTCTTTAGGTCATGCATTTGATACTTGCCTTTTCATTTCGGTTAATAATACTTTGTATCATTTAGGTTTAATGAAAAAGAAAAGGACTATATAAAACATGGTGGTTCAAATTAAAGTAGAGAAGAGCCCACGGAATAATGAAATAGGTGTAAAGTATATAAGAAACCGTCAACCACAAGGGAGGAAAAAAAGGATTAAGGTATTGTTGAAGCTTTGTTTAGTTATCCTTTAAAAGGCTAAAGAGGTCACAACTTTTACCAAAAGAAAACGTTATCTCTGCAGTCTGCATGCATATATCGATGCCTCCAAAAAGGCATGATATACAAACCCTATATATGACTATGAGGAGCCTACTTTAAATAACTTTTGACTCCGCTCCTCTGTTTTTATGCTTTTTTATTTTCGAATATTTGAAGTCGACATTAGAGTCACGATTAAATTTGAATCGCGCACTATAAGGTTGATTAGAGAATGATGCTTCTATCAGAATTTTCTCCATATTCAAATGAAAACATGTTAGGGTTTTTATATACTTGAATTACTCTTTATAACTTTTTTTGTTTAACTTTTATCTTTGTGCAATCATATCACGAATTTGTATTTTGTTTAGACAATCATTCTATATTGTACTGGAAAATTCATTAAATTTTTTATCATAAACTCAATAATAAAAATAATCTATAAATTATATGAAAAGTTTTAAATTTGTAAACTTCAAATTATAATTCCGCGAGCTCGAGCCTACTAATTTGTTATCATTGTTATAAAATTAAAAATATACACTTAAGCAAGAAGAAGACTAGGTAATTAGAAGTAGCAATCAATTAGAGAGTGAAAGAATAATAGAAGTAAAGAAAGAACATACTAATAATTTAATATATTTAATTAATCACACAAGTAATATTTTAAAAATAATATAATCTTATTTTTATTTTTATGGATTAACAATGTTGTTTGTGATAAAGCTTTTGGCACAACAAGTAGAGCAAAAACATTACACACAAAATAAATTAGCAGAATTCAAGTTGTGTGAAAGGGCGGCGATTTAATGTCAGTTTTCTGGCAGATGTGTGACCACTTTACCCACTCTTTCTTAGATTTGGTATTCAAACTTCAAAATCTCATCATATATGCAATGCACCACCATACCATAATCTATTCCAGAATCCTGACACACAACAAAAATATTAATCTAAAAAGTGTGAAAAATATAACATATGAGTCTAACTTAATTTAAAATTAGTTTATGAAAAGAGGTTTGTTCAACTCCTATATAAAAACTTACAAGATTAATTTTTCATTCATCTATCGATAACAAAAATAATATAATGAACAAAATAAATTAGATGACAGTTAGTCGGAGTTAGAATATTTACTGATAAATTAAAAAAAAGACAAACATATAAATATATAAAATATTATAATTTTTATCAAAGGAGATTCGAAAACCTTGGCTCCACGCATGTTAGGCTGATCTACTTTGTTTGATTGTTCCAAGGCAGGATCAGTAGCAACTAGCAACCAATTTTTCAAGCAGCCTTATTCTTCCATAAACCTGATTCTACTCCAAATTGCACTCTTTTGAAATTTGATCCACTAACCCTAATAATTAGGGATATGATTATTTTCCTGATAATTACTCTAACTTTTATTTTATATATATGTTATGAAGGTACGTTGTAACCTGTTTTTTAATCGAGGACGCTCATTTTGTCTTAAGTATTGCGCGAATTACGTTTTTCTATTATACTTGAGACAAATTTGAGTGTGTTCTTTGTTATTAACAATTGTTTAGTGACTTTATACTTTATAAATTGTTTTTTAATAATAAGGCCCTTAGGCCAATTTTATTAACTCAAAACAATGTATTTTATAATGTACAGAATACTTAGTCTGACTTTTTTTTTCGCACAATGACAGTTGTGTAGTACAACTAATAAAGAAGAATAATGGTTCTTGTTCAATGATATATTAAAGAATAATTCGTTCCACAATGTCTTAATTTAAAAATCCAATTATCCTCTATACTTTATAGCTAAAAATATCAAGTTTAGTTCATAAAATGTCACTACAGAAATAAAGACTAGTAATATGTAAATTTTGAATCAGACTCTAATATTTGTTAGTTGACTTTTTCAAAATTTATAATTTATAAATTTCAAAATTTTATATTCTCGTTGGATTTGAAATTGACTTTGATAACTTTCAATATGTACTCATCGGTTCAGACTTGCAACCATTGATTCTTGGATAATGATATATTAGAGATTATATGAAACTTGATCAATTTCAGATCGTTCCACTGTATTAATTTTAAGGTCTAATAAATTCAATTATCTTCTAGAAGTATTGAGTTGCATGCATAAAATGCATCATAACAGTGGCCATTTGGGCGGTTATTTTGTCTATTTTGTTTAATTATTAATTTCTTTTTAAATGTTTGTCTAAATTTTTTCCAAAATACACATAAGTTATGACATATTGTAAAGGACAAATCCCTAGGTATCAAACCTCAAAATTTTCTATCAAAAACTAATTTTCTTAGTTATATTTACTAGTTAGTAGGAGTACTATTTTAGAAGTTGTTAACTAAAGAGAAAAAAAAAAGAGTAAGTTAAACACCTTTCACAAGTTGCGTTGCCTAAAGCTGAGGTTAGTAGGTAGACAGGGCAGGACGGAAAACGGGAAAGTACTGCTTATCGGGTCCCCTCTCAACTTTTATTATTTTTGTTTTTTTAATGTAATGGTTGATATTTATATAAGATTTCGATAAAATTTATATTAACATTAAAGAATATCATAAGAAAAGATAAAAGTTTCCTTTGCAAAAGAATTTAAATTTAAAATCTTTGATTAAAGATAGAATTAATATTATCTCTATATCACAATTCTGATTAGTGGTCCCTCTCAACTTTTTTCGTCTTTGTGATTTCACAATTTTTTAGAACAATAAATTACTAGTACTACTTCTAAAATGAAAGCAAATAAAAAAGAAGAAGAATATTTTCAATAATAAAATCGATAGAAACACAGATAAGGAGAGTTTTTCATTTTCTTCGAGTATGTAGAAGAGTCTAAAATATAATTGTTATGGCTTTTTTTATAGTGTTAAGTGTTATACATAAATAAAAATTAATCATAAATATGACATTAACCAGTAAAGATAAAAAGGGAGAAGTCATGAAGATGATGAGCAGGGGCGGAGCTACCCTTAATGATGGGGGTTCATCCGAACCCCCTTCGACGGAAAAATATATTATTTATACATGGTTAAAAGAAGTTATATCTATATATAGTAGATGTCGAACCTCCTTCGGCTACCTATTTCAATAGATTTTGAACCCCCTTATTGAAAATCCTGGCTCCGCCTCTGATGATGAGAGTTAGTAAAACTATAAAATTTATTTCTAGACTTGTGGACATCCACAATTACTTTCATAATACATTACCTATATTAGTTTGGCACAACACTTAAAAAGAAAGTATTTTACTAAACTAAATTTATTATCATACTTTTAAAATCAAAATTTAATTAATATTGCTTTATGTAATTTAAGTTGAAAATAATGTATAACAAATCTCTCTTTTAACGTAAAAATAATTTCAGACCGAAAAAGTATCATTTTCTTTTAACCTAAAAAAACAAAAGAAGCAGAAAAATACCGGGTTTTCCTAAAAGCAACAGATTTTTTATTTTTTTTTAAAAAAATAAAATATAATTTTGTTCTCCCATGACATCTATTTATTCCCACCTCAGTCCCTTTCTTTTCTCATTGCAAACTTAAACTCATTCTTCCTTGAGCAAAATCCTCTTTACTTTTTCCCTTTTAAAAAACACACACACATTAAGTTTATAAGTGTGCCAAACATCTCTCAATTTTTTTAAAAAATGTCAATTTTGTGGTTCTCCATAATTGGTGTGTTTTGTATACAATTTATTAATTGTGTCCACGCAAATGAACAAGGATGGATTGAAGCTCATGCAACTTTCTATGGAGGTGGTGATGCATCCGGAACTATGGGTACGCTAATTACTTTCGAATTTTTAGTTTATGAATTTTTAAATTACTTAAATAAAGTTATTGAGTGATGTTGAATCTGTGTCGGATGCCGATGTGGCTTTTCCATTTTCTACCTAAAGAATTTGTTATAATTCAGGTGGAGCATGTGGTTATGGGAATTTGTACAGTGAAGGATATGGTACAAACACAGCAGCATTGAGTACAGCTCTTTTCAACAATGGGTTGAGTTGTGGATCTTGCTTTGAGCTTAAGTGTGTGGGTGATTCGAAGTGGTGCCTTCCAGGCTCTATAGTGGTTACTGCTACTAATTTTTGCCCACCAAATTTTGCCCTTCCAAATAATGCTGGTGGGTGGTGCAATCCTCCCCTGCACCACTTTGACCTGGCTCAGCCTGTTTTTCAAAAAATGGCTCAGTACAGAGCTGGAATTGTCCCTGTTGCTTACAGAAGGTAAGAGCCTAATTTTAATCTAGAATACTTTTATATTGTTGAAAAAATCTCAATGTATGGTATAGAATTTGAATTTTGAACAAAATCTGATTTTCGAATTCCCAAAACTAGCTTAGTATATCTTTCACTCAAGGAACTTCAAAAAATTTTACACTCACAAAACTTCAATTTCGCCCCAAGTTAAATGCATCTTCTATCACACTTTTAGGTTCTAAAAGTTACAAACTTCGAAAACTCAATTTACAAGTTTGAAATTTCAACAAACTTGAGCTTAACTGTTGCAGTTAGTGAAGTCAGTTAACAAAGGTCAATGCCGGAAAAATTGAAATAACCAATGTCAGCGATTATTTAATAGTTCTAGTTACCTAAATAGAGTTCAAAAACCTTGATAAATCATCCTGTGTAGGGTCAGACTTTAGTTTGTTCAATAATTTTTGCGAGTATATATATATATATATATAATTTAATCATCAAACCTTTTTGTGTTCTACCTACTCAATTTTCAGTGCCTTGTGAATTGTTCCTTAGTAAGTTGGGCACAAGCATACTACCGGTTACATCTCGTGACAACGATTGGGCCCCTACTAGTAATATTTATATCGGTGTTCGGTTAATCGGTTATACATGTATGCGCACTTCCCAAGAAAAAAGAAACAATTTTAATTTTGTTTTCATTAATGCAGAGTACCTTGCCAGAAAAAGGGCGGAATCAGATTCACAATGAACGGTCACTCCTATTTCAATTTAGTGTTGGTGACGAACGTGGGAGGTTCAGGAGATGTAAATGCAGTTTCGATTAAAGGTTCTCGAACAGGGTGGATAGCCATGTCACGCAATTGGGGTCAAAATTGGCAGAGCAATGCATTACTTGATGGTCAAATTCTATCATTTAAAGTAACTACAGGTGATGGCCGAACTGTTTTCTGCAACAATGCTATCCCTGCTGGATGGTCATTTGGGAAAACTTACACAGGCGCACAGTTTACTTAATTCCTTCAATTTATTATTGCAACTAAGACTATTACTACTAGTTATTAGTGTTGATGGGAAGAGCTTGTTTTTTAAAGTGGCTCTAAACCATTTTTTTGTTTGTTTTTTGAAAGTAATTTAAGATATGAAGTTATGAGTTTGTGTCCTGTGGTCATTTTTAGGAAAAGGACAGAAAATTGGGGGCAGAGGTGGTGGATTTTATTGTCACCACCCGCCACATTACTTCATTATTATAGGGGATATTAGTTTAAAGGTAAAAACTACTACTATTTTGGTTTGATGTTGTTTATTGTGGTTTGTATGAAGTTGAAATTATGACTTTGAAAACAGTTTATTGTGGTCCTTTTTATTTTATATTCCAGCGGCGGATGTAGCTCATTTTATATTCCAATGTAATTTGTCCTAATTTTCTAATCAGAATTGAATTTTCTGTTACTAGTAATTTATCCGTCTTTATGATGTTATTGTAAGCTTTGACATAATGCTCTGATTTATTCGAATCCCACGTGAATAGGGGAGAGTCTTTTTCGTTAGTTCTTCCGGCAAGTCTCTTTAGTTGACGGATAAATATTGCTTATGTTGTTAGAGGCTGATATTCAAAATACAAAAGGATTTTAGCTTCGAATTGCACTATTATTTGTGGGCTTACCTAGAGTGAAAGAGAGCACCAAAAACGCTAAAGAATGAGTACTCAACTTTAGGCACTAATTTATGTGCAACGTGATTGAATGAACTCTTTGAAATATGAAAAAATAGATTCAATATTTAATAACTAGATATGTATCATTATGATATTGAGTTATTGACATAGAAATTATCATTGTCATAGTTTTTGCAATATTACATAAAAAATTTTGCGAAAATAACAAATGAGTAGGACATATTCCCTGACATATAAAAATGATAATACAATTGCTAAAATATTAATCAATAAATTATTCAAAGTAATAATATTGATTCGTTTTCTTGATCATGTGATAGAGAAACACATATTCAATGTGAGAAGATTATTTGTAGTATCTTAAAAAATCATATTTTAGAGTATTGGACCATAATTTATGTTCAATTTTATTTTATTTAACTAAAGTTTGATAAACAAATATTATGTTTTTATTAGACTAATTTTGTAATGGTATATTATACTTTTTTTATGGACTTTTACTTATTTGATAATATTGTATGAAATTAAAAAAAATTAATACTTTTTAAAAGTACAATATAAAAATATCAAATTATATGTCAAAATAAAAATTTAACTTTATTTCAAATAATTTTATATCATAATTTCATATTGCACCTTAAAAAAAAAATGTGACCTAAATTTCAAACTCGGCATTTGTTATCTTATTCCACATAGGGAATCCGCAGAGAGAGAAGCCAGAAGTGTGTCCTTTTCTTGTTCTTGATTTGTGTGGTGATTTCAGATTTCTAAATCCTTCTTGTCTCTTTCATCTCTACAAAATAAGATTTATTTTTTAAAAACAAAATGTCAGCATGAAAAGAACTACTCCTCTCAAATTTAAATAGGGAACAAAACAACTTTCTAAGTACTAACATTTTCTCAACACCTTTCCTTTCCTTATTCATATAAAGCTTTACGTGTCAACTTCAACATGATTCACATAACATAATTGCCCATTTTCTAAGGCTGGTTTTTAATTTTTATCTTGAATATTATAAGTAAAAATAAGTAGTGGAAATATTTTGATATTGAAATAACAAATAAGTTTTGTTGGACATAAACTAATATTCTTGAATTATAATTACAGAACCTATGTTCAGTTCAGAAAATTCACAAGTTATCTCGTAAAAGATACAACTTAATTCTTACTAAATTTATATCAATTCTCTAAACTTATGGTTAACGAAATAAGGTCATAGAAATATTATACAAATTATACTACACAATTCAATTTCTACACAACTTATTTCGATAAGGCAGAATTTTTCTCAAACTTATGTTCAAAGGAAGGGAAGGAATTAGGAATAAAGTGCTTTGATTTAAAAAAAAAGGATAACAATTAAGGGAAAATTACGCGATTAAGCAAACTTATACTATTTAATTACTCATCATAGCTATAGTTTGCTATATTGCCACTCACAACTAACATTATACATTAATTACGTGGGTTGACTTCGAGTTTGTATAATTAACCACATTTGTATATGTATCATTAGCCAGAATAGACAAATACATTTGTATAATATACAATTATCTAATCTATATACATATACAATTCACCTCTCTTCCACTCTTTGCCCTCTCTCCTCCCTCTCCCAATCTCGCTTGCCTCTCTCCTCTCTCTTCCAATCTCGCTTGCCATGTATACAAATGCATATGTATAATTTACACTTATCTAACCAATATACATATACAATTCAGCTCTCTCCACTCTCTGCCCTCTCTCGCTCGCGCCTCCCCTCCCTCTTCTAATCTCGCTTGCCATATGTACAAATACATATGTATAATATAAAATTATCTAATAATCGATATACATACACAATTCACCTATCTCCCACTTTTTGCCCCCTCTCTCTCGCCTCTCACCTGTCTCCCTATAACATGTAGCTACAAATTATAATTATCAAACTATAGTTATGGAGAATAATTAGACTATTTTTGAGTGACTATATGTCCCCAAAAATTAAACATTACCTAGAAATAGTGGTAGCATGTGCAAAAACTTCATATAAAGGACAAAATGCACTTATTAAACGGGCTGCTGCAAGGTCCGACACGGAGTAGAACACTTTCTAGCCCATTAACGATAACGAAGAAGCTAATAATTGGACTGGGCCTGAACTGAAGTGGCCCAATTCCTAAGCCACTTTTTGTCAAGTTTTAGCCACAATTAAAACGTTAGCCACTTTTAGCGGAGAAAAAAAGAGAGAGTATTTGGACAGCAATATCTTAACCTAAAATATGGAAAAACTCTAGTATAATGTGCTGCAAACACCCTCCCTATAGACAAAACTCGTTTGCTAGAGTATGAAAGTTCAAGCGACATGATTTTTTCCATATAAAGAATCTTGATGTTTGAAATAACATAATTTCTTTGAACTAGAGTTATTCCCTGTTAAATTGAAATATTTTTATTCAAATATTATTTGTCCCAATAAAATATACTTCCAACGCATAAAAAAAAGGACTCATCCCACCCAATTTTTCTCAATCTAAGTCATAATAGATATCTTTTGCCAGGAGGAATTTTGAGTCAACCAATTGTCACATACTCATTGGATATCAATGTTTCCACTTGGCAAAGATCTTTCCATTAACAGATTCCCCAATTTCCATTTCCATTTTAATTTCCTCCTCTAAAAATCCAATATATATCTACGTGGTAATTTTTGGGTCCCTCATCATCTTCTCAAACCAACAGAAAAAAAGAAACAGATTTGAAGATATAGAACCAAAGATAAGAAGATAAGGCATATTTCTTCTCATTGGTTATTATCAAATTCACAACTCAATCCAACCGTTGGATTCCAAAAAATCTTAAGTCACTCTTCAAGATTGAACCAGAGCCACAATTGTCCCAAAGAAATGTCAATACAAATGCATATACAAAACATACAAAGTTTTCAACTTAGCCTTAAACTACATTGCCATTTCTCCCAATAGTCACCAACAACTCTTCAAATTGGAAAAAATGGCAACCGTGACAACACAGGCTTCCGCCGCCATTTTCCGGCCATGTGCCTCAAGAACCAGGTTCCTTACTGGATCATCTGGAAAGTTAAACAGGGAGGTCTCTTTTAGACCTTCAACTTCTTCATCTTACAACTCATTCAAGGTTGAAGCTAAGAAAGGTCAATGGCTTCCTGGCTTAGCCTCTCCTGATTATCTTGATGGCAGGTACATACATACATCTTAAGCTACTTGTAATAATAATAATTACTTTTGCGTGCTTTGATACCATGTAAAATTGTACTATGTCTATACATAGTAAATACTAATACTGGAATGGTTACTTGTCTTTAGTCTCCCAGGAGACAATGGTTTTGATCCATTGGGACTTGCTGAGGACCCAGAGAACTTGAAATGGTTCATCCAGGCTGAACTGGTGAATGGTCGTTGGGCTATGTTGGGTGTTGCAGGGATGCTGTTGCCTGAAGTTTTCACTAGCATTGGGATACTTAACGTGCCCAAATGGTACGATGCTGGAAAATCCGAGTACTTTGCATCATCATCGACCCTGTTTGTGATCGAGTTCATCTTGTTCCACTACGTCGAGATCAGAAGGTGGCAAGACATTAAGAACCCAGGAAGTGTCAACCAAGACCCTATCTTCAAGAACTACAGCTTGCCTCCTAATAAATGTGGATACCCTGGTGGTATTTTCAACCCACTAAACTTTGCACCAACTGAAGAGGCCAAGGAGAAGGAACTTGCTAATGGTAAGTGGATGTTCACTTTCTAAATGACTTTATATACTTGAATCAGGCTAATTTTTCTAGTGGATAATTTGCAGGGAGATTGGCTATGTTGGCATTTTTGGGATTTATAGTGCAGCACAATGTGACTGGAAAGGGACCTTTTGACAACCTTCTGCAGCACCTCTCTGACCCATGGCACAACACCATCATCCAAACACTCAGCAACTAGAAAACCTCATGGGAAACTTAATTGAATATATATTGTTACCTTGTAACCATGTTATGAATTTTGATCAAGAATAGAGCTTTGTGGTAAACAAGGAACCTTTAATGTACAGCGTTTCTTATTCGTGTTATTCCTACTAGATCATCAAAAGAATGTGATTTGCGCTCTTGTTAGCATATAAAGGGAAAAGCCTTTTCTTTTAGTAGTTCGATTTGCATCTTAACTGAAAAACAAATCCCATAATTTATTCAAGCAAAGTGAAATTGGTCTTTTATTCAGATCTCATATATGAACAAGGTCTTATTCTACTTTCACCATGTGTGGTGTCAGGGTTCGCTAAGCAAAACAACTATACATATTCAAACATAATTATCTATCAACAACCATTGCACATGTAGACTTATCTCGAATGTTTAATCACTGGAAGTAGCTGGCTGCAGGAAATAAGAACAATTGAGACCGAGCAAGAAATGTTAAACCAGATAGGATTAGTAAAATGACATTATATTTGGAGATTGGGGTAATTTGTTTAATGGAGTAATATAAGACTTGCATTCAGCATATTCTACTATCAAAGAGAACAAGGATACATGAATGGAGCAGATAAATTCCATTTGTAAGATGGACAACTAAACATTTTTTTTCAATAATTAACTGTCACAGAGTGGTGAAATTAACCGAGAATGGAAACAGGTTAAAGTACCTGTGCATATGTTTTTTCATCGAAAACTGGAACAGCAACGGCATCAGCTGCACTATAATTGACTGAATCCACAGACCTTGTTAGGTTAAAGTTTCTTTGAAATTCATAATCCATCAAATATCCTTTCAAATTGGCATCACTCTGAGGATCCAATATGTTCCTTTCCAGCAGATCAAGATTATCATTGGGGTTGTATGAATACTGCTCACTTAGTTGCTGTCTCAAGCATGCTATACTATTTAGATCATTCAAGACACCGTTATCTAGCATTGCAGTTGTGGCCTGTCTTGCTTGATCAACTTCTCCAGAGCCCAGAACATGAGAAGATTCAGCAACTGAATTATCTCCAGAGTATCCCATATTTCTACAGAGAAACAATGGTTCACACGATGTTAGCAATTACCAAAATCCAGTAACTTCAAGCGTGAAATACTAAGATCATAACAGGGGAACGACATAAAGATGCAGAATAAATATGGTCTAATACTCACTCCTGGGGTAGAAAGTTTGGAGTCTGAGGGAATGGCATATGCAGGATTTTATTTTCTGGATGCCACGGATGAGTATTCCCATCTAGTTCAACGTTCATCAAAAGATGCAAATGCGTCGTATTCTGGAGCTGTTATATGACATTAATGCAGAAGCATTCAGCTATTTTCACATTTTACACTGTTTTTCCAAAACAACCCATATAAGACACTAAAAGAGAAATAGAAGGGAAGAAAGGCAGAAGTCACTAGTAGTTTAACCTTGAAAAACCATGACCTACTTATCATTCTTACAAAGGAGAGCGAATATTTAGAGGATTTGACGAAGGATAGGTAAACAATCAACTCAGTACTGACCAAATTCCATACTGAGTTAAAAGTATATTAGTTCATCAATAGTATGGCTGTTCTCTAAAACCTGTTGCAGCACTAGGATCACCAAGTACCACAAAAACCAATCCAGTTTTTGGAAATATTACCTTCCGAATATGAACTGCATTAAGTGACTCCCTTAGTGCACACTCCATCAGCACGAGATCTTGCACTTTATTTATCTTATCAGGATTGCTCCACCAGCTACGACGAAGCAGAAGAGTAAGGTTAATACAAGATTAAAAATGACACAAGTCATTAAGCCCATATGATCTAGTTACAACTGCATATTAAATCAAACATGGAAACAGCATATGTGGATTAAGATTAAATCAACTGGTGTTAATTGGGCCTATAATCAAGCAAGATGCTATTAATTGTGTATGGATGTCCAATAAAAATGTCCAAATGAGAAAATTAATTAGATATTCCTCAAAAGTTCTTTAGATACATTCAAAAAGCAAATGCAACTTATGAAAGAGGACAAATGCCAACACACTCTGCCCAGAGACCTAAATAAGATAAAAATACACAATTGAAAGATTACAGCAGTTGATAAAAAGGTCAATTATGGAAACAATTGAACACCAAAAATATAAAAGGAAAAACAAAGGAATGCAGGACTATACTTGAGTCTCATTTCTACATCAGTAAGCCGAGATTGCAGAACTTTCATTTGGCTTTGCAATTCCTGTGAGCACCAATTATAAAAAAAGAAAATTGTCCACAAACTTGAGTTTAAGTCATACAATTGTAGCCAAAATGGTGTGGATAGAGTAAGAAAGTGCATACTTCAACTGATGGATCACTGCAGCAAAAGAAAAATAGGAGCAAATACAAGGCAAACGGTTAACATAATGCTTAACAAATTTCAATAGGTTCAAATTTGAAAGGAAAAGATCCTCAAATTGATCAAAAGAATATATACCTAGCATCTAGAAACTCTGGCACGCCTATATCGTTGTCAAGCTTCTTAAAAGTCTTCCTCAATGTCTGATGTGTAACCATTAGCATTGCTATTACTTTCAAGTGGATTAAGAAGTAACAACAAACCATAGAAAGAGGAAAACACATAGTGGTGATGAATATCAGAGACTTACTTGAAGGCTCTCCAACTTCCTGTTTTAAGTTCAAGATTAGCAAAAACTAGTCATTTGGCCTCTAAATCTTACTCCTAGATAAGACTAATCCAAATAGACAAGTTTGTACCTTTTTGCCCTTTCTTGAGGAGTCAATTGAGCAAATTTTGCAATTATTTCATCAAAATTGCTGAAGACATGCAATAGAAATTAGGGATCGAATAATCCAATAGTTCATCATATATGATGAAGAACGTGTGTATAGTTATTGTCCGACGAATAAAAAGACAAAGGACTAAATCACCACACAAGACTAACTGTGCTTAAAAAGAAAAAAAAAAAACTAGCAGTAGAAAATAGATGTACTCGGTTATATGTATTTACAAGAGCATCTTCTAGAGGAGTAAAGGCTCTTCATACCAGGTGCTTTAAAATATTGAACATCACTCACTTTGACCTTAACATGCCCAATCGCGATACTAGAAGTTTGGGGAACTTGCCAAAGAGTAAGTCTCCAATAAAGTAACCTGTTATTTCACATATCCCCTATGAACAGATCAATGATACTAGTATGAAACAATCCCAACCTCATACATCATCACATGCACAAAGAATATTCCATGGAAGTACAATCACAATGGTTCTGAGCGAAAATGAAATGCAAAAGTACACGAGATTAGATCTAGAGTAGTAATTTAAACCACCAAACTAAGTCATGGCTGTACTCTGTGCAGTAATGAACTTTGGCAAGACCATACAAGGGAACCAATTACTTGATCTCACCTAACTCTGATAGCATGATAAAGAAAGAGACGTTGAACCTAAACTCTAACGCCAAAAGTTCTCTCAAGAGATGGAGAGTCTGCCAAAACCAGATAAGGAGACCAATTGACACATCCAATACCTGTGGGACTTGATGACCCACAGGCATCTACACTATCTCACCCGTAGATAAGCCAATTCTCCATCCAAACGAAAATCAAACAATCAAGTAAGCAGAAATAAGTCTCAAACCAAAAGAGTAACAAATAGGTTTTGCTCCGAACGCCATTTAGCAGAGCCGAGTGATGCGTCAAGCTATTTAACTTGCGATTCGTTGATAAACTAGTGAAATAAAGTAAGAGAAAAGAAAATAGTACCTTGGTCCGCCATGAAGTAGCGTTGGTTTTCCAGTTGGGGAAAACAAAAGAAGGATAATGTCCATATCACATAGAACAGAAATCTCCTGGGCTTTCTTGAGGATTCCAGATCTTCGTTTGCAATAAGTGGCTTGCCTGTTACTATTACTCTCCAATCGCTTCATGCTTAGCCTTACCCTTCCCATCCTAAAACACAACTATTCTTAACCAAATCAGTAGAAGAAGATTGCAGAATCCCTAAATAGCAGAACAATTTGTATTACATTTGCTAATTATTATAAACTCACAGAAAAAGAAAAGGAGACAACTCACGTAACAAAAAGAAAGAGGTATTTGCTCAATAAGAAATGCACTAGTCGGCTTGAGATACCTTGCATGAAAAATGTCTTCCCATTTATAGATACTCCTCCCTTCCAATTTGTATTTACTTAATAACATGGAATTTAAAAACATAAAAATTCATGTGATTTTATATTCAAATCAAATTAAAACTAGATACTTTATTCGTTTATTTTTATTATTGTCATTGATTGATTTGGTAAATTCATTAAGAAAACTGAATAATAATAAAAATATCTTATCAAACTATTATATATTAAATAATGTCTTGAAAAATACATTTTTAATATTGAAAGTAAATATAGAAAAACATTACTATTTTTCTTGATACATAAAAGGCACAAAGTAAAAATAAAAATTTATTTTTAAAATTAAAAATGACTAATAAAAATAATTTAAATGAATAAAAATTGAACGGTGAGATAATCAGATAAAGAAACCTATGAAAAAAAAGATATCGGCGCACTTTGGAACTTGGATTACTTGTCGTTACACCGGTTATCAAGTTTTATCCAAAATATATATAGTGTAGCAATTGATCTGTCAACAAAAAGAAAGTAGTATACAAAAGTAGATAAATTATGCACAAGGAACAAGTGACAGGTGTGTGTATGTTTTCAGACAAGTATTAATCGGCGCACACACTAACAACTTGTTTGATGTTTGTTACGTATGGACTATGGTATCATATCGTAATACTTGTTCTATGATAGTGAATAGTATATAACCCAAAGTAGGATCTGGTGCAAATTATAATTTTTTTTAAAAAAAACTAATAAAATAAATTATTAAAAATTAAGCAACTGCAAAAAGAAGGAAAAAAAAGAGTTAAAACGTAATGACTTTAGATTTCGATAGTTTAGTAATATAATACTTACAACAAAATTCAAATAAAAATCAAAATAATCGTTGTATTTAAAATAATAATTCCTTAATGAGGTAACAACCATCCAATCAAGCTGTAACTATTTAGAAATGTTTAATGCCGCTGGTAAAAGATATGAGTTGCATGTTCCTATAATTTGAAATTTGTATAATATAATTTGTATAACTTTTGTATAATTTTAAATTATATAACGAATTTATACAAAAATAACTGAATTACACAATATCCGCAAATTATATAAATCTGCGAATTATATAAAATGCGTAAATTATACAAATGAAACAGCTTAATTATAGTTACAACTAGTAAATATGCAAACTATAGCTATGAAGTATAATTAACCTTATTATAGTGGTTATTTGCAAATGTTCCCCTTATTTTTATATGTAACTTAAATTTTTTTAATTTGTACTTAGAAGTTATAATTGGCTTGAATTATAGATAATATTTTAAATAAGTCAATTCAAACGTTCTATTTAATACCAAACATAAGAAAGTTAAGTGCACAATAAACATCCAGCATCTCATCTTCCTATGTTCGAGTTAGCCCATGACCTCCAAGATCATGAAGAGCTTTTTTGGAGTGTCCTATTATTAAGCATTCTCATGATATTTTCAAGGACTAAATCTAAATATATAATAAAGTGATTAATTTGCAATAAATATAGTCACACTCAGTGGAGAATTTATGTGTTAAAATTGGATCACAGGAATCGTGGTCATCCGATAAAATTTGATATATTATTTTTTATTATTATTAAAGAATATATTAAATTAAAATTTATGAAATCTGTTCTCAAAATGGCTAGTTGATTCACTAGTTTTACAGCCATATTTCAGCACCAAGGTCCCTTGTTTGATCCCTGTCAGCCCCCATTTGCTTCAATTAATTTTTATAAACTTAAAACACTTTTTTTACTTTTAAAAAAAAAAACTAAATCTGAAAATTCCCAAATTAAAGACTTCAAAAGTTTTCTTTCCACCCACTTTTTAAATTCCCACAATATTTTTCTTTCGCTCTTCAAATTTATCTTTTAATTTCGATACAAAGAAAAATCTTTAAGTCAAAAATCTAAAAAAATCGTCATTATCAAAATATAAGAATTTCTTCTAATTTAGGATTTCTCTTTTTAATAAACAAACTAACAAAATCAAAAAGTAAAAATAAATATATCACTTTATTTAGGGTTTTCACATAAAAAAAATCTTGTCATTACTTATAATATGAAATCATCAAGAGCTAAAAAATTAATTATCTCAAACTTACATATTTTGCGAATGTAACTTGTAGGGGGATGTGTTTTATATTATATTATCAATTTTAAAGAGTGTGATTTTATTTTTCTTAATGTGAAAGGGGTGTAATTCCCTTATTTTTTTTAATGTGAAAGAGGTGTGATTCTCTTATTCTTTGAATGGTTGTTGTAAGATAGAGCATAGGGTACATAATTATTTTGATTGATAAAATGAGATTAAGAAGAAAAAAAATTCTTACAACCTTATTTGTTAAAGTGATTTTAAAAGAAAGCAAACAAGAACATCGTTTCTTAATAATATTTTTTTTAATTAGGAAAACGATGTGTTGAAAAAGATAAAAAAAAAATACATGTATTTCAAAAATAATATTTTTGATTCATTTTAGTAACTATAAGGACATTTTTGAATCCAAGTATTGACTGCAAGGGCATTTTTGAACCAAAATATTTACAGCGAGGATACTTTTTAGCCGAACTATAAACGGAGGAATTTTTTTTCTTTTAACATAGTTTAAAGACATTATTGACTCTTTTTCCTAAAATTTTTGATCTTTTCTTTAAAGCAATGGTGCACCTGTTTTCTTGATATCCTGAATTCGCCTCACTTTATTTACCTAAGAAGTAGTAAAAAATTATAATAAATATAGGGGAAAAGAATAAATATATCCTCGAAGTATTGTAAATTGTATGTAAATACCTTCATTATACTTTAAGACACTAATGCCCTTACCGTTTAATTTTTGGAATGTATATACCCTTTGAAGTTTGAACTAACAGAAAGACACATCTCACGATCTTAACGGCGTATACAAATTTATTCAATTTTTCCCATAATCAAAAAATTGATCCGAATAATTAAAAACCCACCAAAAATTTAAGACCCACTCGCAGATAAATTTAATTTTCCCTTTCTTCTCAAGTTCCGGCAACCAAAGAGGCAAAGACTGCACCGCAACTCCATCTTCTCCGGGGAAGTTCCACAAACAAAGCCACCTCTAACTGCTACAAACCCAACATCCGGCGAAATTAGCGAGGTTGCAACCCTTTGGCCACCACGCACCCATCTCTCTCTCACCGATGTTCCAACAACTCCGGCGAGCAGCCGAGCATACCTCTAGCTCTCTTTACAAAGCTTCAATAACGGCGACCAAGAGGACACTCCGTAAACAACAAAAAATCAATGTCATTTCCATCAACTGAGAAACCCTTAAAGTTCTACTCATACATTCAAAAAATTTGTCTGTGTCATTTATTTTGTCTGAAAAAGATTAGTGAATCTTACTTTGTTGATGAGAATTAGATTAAATTAGGTCAGCAACTAATATGAGATTTAACTTTTTTTTTAAAAACAAACTATAACCTTCTCTGTTAAGAAGGAAAAGAACGAGAAGATAGTCTATTGGGGGATAAGATAGTCTATTGGGAGTTTGGGGTTATAATTTGGTGCGGGTCTTAAATTATTTGGGCGGGTTTCTATTTAATCGGGTCAATTTTTTTATTATGAATAAAAATTAAATAAATTTTGGATACACCGTTTAGATCATGACACGCGTCCTTCCGTTAGTCCAAGGGTATATCCACTTCAAAAATTAAACGGTAAGAGCATCAGTGTCCTAAAAGTATAACGAGGGATATTTACATACCATTTACAATAATTCAGGGATATATTTATCCTTTTTTCTATAAATATATAATGACTATACAATATAGTTTATCGAAAGTCATAAAAAGTTTACACCAACTATACAATGTTAGTTATTTATACATGACTTGTACATTGAATATACATTGTGATACAATCAAAAAGCTACATACAATTTAGTTGTACATGAAATATACACCGATCGTTCAACCTCAATTAACTAACCAGTCGTAAAATCTTAAATATAAAATCTTCTCGACGTTTTAAATCATTTGATATATAATTCGCTTGAAACTATATATCAAATCTTAGAAGCAATCTGGTATCATTCACTAATCTGACAACTCCAATGGCTTTCACTCCATGTTTCTCCACATATATAGCAAAATTGAGATCCACACCTAAATCCATAATATTGATTTGTTCAGTTAATACTATAACTTAATAAAGAAATTAAACCTCTCACTACCATATAATAATTATATTAAACAAGAAATTAACTAACCAGCAGGTTATGTGTATACAACCATCAGCTTTCTGCACAATATGTTTGCAGTGAGGGCATTTCATCCATTTGGAGCTGCTAGCAAGTTCCTCAACTTTTAAATCTTCTTCTCTGTTTTTTTCATCATTTTGAAACTTGTCACAATCAAGTCCAGTATGCCAAGGGACCCCACACGCCGCGCATAGCAGCCTGTGGCATACAGGGCATATACACTCAATTATGTCTTGATCATGATCATAAATTAGCAGCTCTGAACAATCTTTGTAAGGACAGTAAAACTTTTCGCAATCAAGAAGAGCAGACTCACTCAATCCCCCTTCCCATTTTTCAAATACATTTTCAGGGATGATAGATTTACAAGAAACAGGTTCAATTGTCGCGCAACATTTCAAACCAGGGCAAGTTACTGAGAAAATATGGTCTTGAATCATGGACTGGACATATTGGGCTATACAATCAGTACAGAATGAGTGATCAGAGCAATTTTTGAGTTTGAACATTTCATTTGTAACTTTTGTCTCCATACAAATTTCACAAAAAACTTGGGATGATTCAGGGGATTCTTCGATTTGTGTTATTGACATGTGAAGATTGAAGATTTCTAAAGAGGCTGCAAGAACCTCTTGGTATTGAAGTTCCTCCGCGCACTCGTTGTCTGATAGTATGAGAGCGCGAAACTCATTTGATATTATGTCTGCCATTGAATTGATCAGTGGTTAAAGTAAGTAAAAGAAGATTTGTTGGAGAACTTTGCAGATTTGTGATACTACTTGATTTGATTTTGATGAATGCAAAAGGGGTTTTATAGTGATTAGTGTCCTATTATTGGATAACAATAGGAATAAATTAAATGACAAATTCAGTTGTTTTAATTAGGAAGTTACTCAGAAAATACTTAAGAAATATATACAATTTGATGTGACCCAAGCAATTTGCTAAGCAGTTGACGTTTGCCATTTTGGCAATTTCGTAATGCTAGTGACATGTTTCTAGCAGGGACCAAGAAATTGTGATTGTAAAAGATTTTAAGGAACTTCCACACTTTGACAAAGTCCGAGTTAATTTACACCTTGTTTGGATGGTTTTATTCTCATCCTCGTGACACTATTAGTTTAAATATGATACTTTTTTAGTTCCTATTTGAGTGACATATTTTGAATTATGAGAGTCAAACAGATCTAATTTTGATTGTATATTTTTCTTATATATTTTAAATGTTTTGAATTGCTAATTATTGTGACTTATAATATTTTTTACATAATTTATAAATATATAAATTTCATTTTAAAAAAATTGAAGATTCCATGAGCAAATTTTCATTCAAACTTAAATTGTTTGATTTTCAAAAAACGAGATATGTCACATAAATTGAGATAGAGAAAGTAATGTTATGATTGTTGCTTAAATTTTATTGTATCATATCGTTCAAATCTATCGTTTGGTAAAGATGAAAAGTTTTATTTTGTGTAACAATCGATTTGGTGTGAATGCTTCACTACCTTAATACTTTTTGTTAAGGTCTTACGAAGTAGAAGTAAATTGTATGTTTGCTATGAAAGAAAATATTTTTCAATTTTTTGATATTTAATTGGTGAAATTTTCTTTAAAATAATAAATATTATTTATAAAAAAATAAATCTATTAAAAATTTTCACTAATGAAAATAAGAAAGGCTAGTTTCACAAGTAATATCTATTGTTTATTATCTCCGTTCTGTACGCCCAATGCCCAAATCTTCACCCCTTAATCATCCCACCTCCGAAGCCCCACTCATCACTCGACAAGATTTTACTAACTTATATATATAAAAAAAAATTAGGATAATATAATTTTGCATAATTATGAAATATTAAAAAATAAATGTTAAATTCACTTATTTAAGAAAATATTTTCCTATCTACCAAACAACACTTAACAATTTGTTTGTCTAACATCGTCATGTACACAGTTTACTTGCTCATTTTAGTTGCCAAAAGAATCTCAAGACAAACAGAGCTTAGAGGGTTCAAGTTTGCTTCTGCAGACAGTGTTTTAGATATTTCCAATCAAATGTCAAATCAAGTCTTTTTCAGCACTATAGCAACTTCAGATCCTCAAGTAACAAAATTTGTCTGCATACTAATGTTTTTCTTTAGGCGGTGGTAAAGTCATTAGCTTGTAGACGGAGTCTTCACTTACTAATTTATTTATATATTGGTTCTCACTAGGGGTGTACATCACCGGATTGGTTCGAGTTTTTTTAAAATCAAATTAAACCATTTATATTGGTTAAAAAATATATAAACCAAACCAATCCAATAATAGTTGGATTTTTCAATCTCGGGTTTTTTTGGGTTATTAAATTTTCTCGGGTTATTCGGGTTTTCTCGGTTTTTTTTATAAAGACTAAAAAACTTGTGTTCTTTCAGTGATTTAAAGAAAACGCTGAACACTAACATGTTTTTCATCCTAGAAAATTTATCAGTACTTTATTTTGGCATTGCAAGCCCATGAGTTCAATAGGCAATTCTTCATTATATCTGGAACACAACTTCTCAAAAATTTCTATTACTATTTTGGACAAATCATAAAATAGTATGAGTAATCAAGAGTGATTCATTATATAACTATCTAGTAGACTATTACATTAGAGAAATTCACGAAAGTAACATAGTGGCATTAATAATTTGCATAGTCAAAATATTGTCGTCAAAAGTTAGTACGAGTTGTTTACATTCACATCGTTAAATTCTACACCATCATTTTGCTTACAAAAACCAAAAATCATAGCATGCATCTGCAAAGTAGACAATACAAATCAATAAGTTGATTAGTAATGGATTAACTAAGTTGACGTTTAGTCCTTAGTTCTATTACTATTTAGAGCAAACAGTAATTTGATATGAAAATCAAAAGAATGAACTAATACCTTTGTTCCATGTAGTGAAATTAAAGTACATAACTGGCTAATCAATCCTCAAAGGTGAGACGAGATAGTCTGAAAGATTGAAACAATTTGAATACTAAATAAAATTCAAAAGCAAAATCATTTTTAATAACAATTTGAATATATAAATTTACCTTCTTCAATTTCCTCAATTTTTTGGACTTCCTCTAAAATATCTTCAAGCTTGCACTCTTTAGAAGGCGATCGTAGCCATTGTTGAGTGCAAATAAGCGCTTCTACTATTTTTGGAGATAAAGAACTTCGATAACTATCAAGAATTCGACCACCTGTACTAAAAGCTGACTCAGATGCAACAGTAGAAATAGGAATAGAAAGGATATCCCTAGCAACTTTGGCAACAATTGGGTATCTACTGGATGAAACTTTCCACCAACTCAAAATATTAAAATCACTAATCTTCACTACATCATCTTTCAAGTATATGTCCAGATCAGATTTTTTAACAACAAATCCCTCTTTTTTCATGTGCTTCTCCCACTGAGATTGCAACAACTCACTAGATTCCCCCATCACACAATTATCATTTTCAATATTTTCGTTAGGATCTTCGGAGCAAGAACAATTGTAGTGATTATATAAGAGTTTCAAAATATCTCTCACATCTTCAGACATTATTCTTCCCATCAAAGAGTCATATGAAATAGAAAAAATATACTCTACATATTGCATTTTGTATCTAGGATCCAACACAACAGCAACTATAAGTAACATATTCATACTCTCAAACTTACCCTAATATTTATCCATCTTACTTTTCATTCTTGTTGCCATATCAACCAAAATGAGATCATCATGTTTAGTATACTTGATAATGTCATTTCGGAGATTGAAAAAATCATGAAAGAAAGAGTGAGAAGTAGAATATAAGCTGCCTGAAAATTTTAATGTTGCCTGATAGAAAATATTAAGAAACTTCACAAAAGCTTTCACACTCTTCCAATCATTTGTTGATGGATTTTTTGTTGGTGTACTTATTTCTTGACATTGCTTTTGATAATTCCGGTCATCCACATACATTCTTGTAAAAGCCTTTTCAAATTTCAAAGCTTTATCCAACATTGTGTATGTCGAGTTCCATCTAGTCTCAACATCCAGACTTACAAGACCACGAGTGTCCATCTTAACTTTCTCAACAAAGGACTTAAAAGTAGCAAATCTTGAAGAAGAAGACCTGACATATTTTATAGCACTTCTTATATGAGAAATAGGATCAATCTGTTCATCCAGCCCCTCTTTCACAATCAAGTTTAAAATATGAGCATTACATCTAACATGTAAATACTTATTTTCAAACATTACCCCTTTCCAATCTTCAATACGCTCCTTTAAACTCTTATGGCAGCATCATTTGCAGTTGCATTATCCAAGGTCACTGTAAACAAGTTCTCAATGCCCCAACCTAATAAGCACTCCTCAATCCCCTTGGCAATGGTCTCACCTTTGTGATCTGGTGTTTGAAAAAAATTAAGAATTCTCTTTTGTAGATTCCATTGATCATCAATCCAATGTGCAGTGACGACCATATAAGTATAATTTTGGATTGATGTCCAAGTATCACTGGTAAGACAAACACGTTGGTTTTTTATAAGCTCCTTAAGCTTTTCTTTCTCTTCTTGATAAATCCTTAGACAATGTCGAGCAACAGTTACACGAGAAGGTACTTCAAAATTTGGAAATGCTTTAGCCATTAATTTTTTGAATCCTTCTCCCTCAACAGCTCTAAACGGCTGTTCATCAATAATTACAAATTCAACAATTGCTCTCTTAATTTCATCCATATTAAACACCCCTTTTTCAGTCGAAACACCTTCTAGCCAACCTCTTTTGATAGGTTTTAATGTTGTTTGCCTCTTGTCGGACTTAAATGGAGACTTGAGACATTTCACAGTCAAATGATTCCATAATGTAGTCGTCCCATTGACACTTTCGGCAGCAAATGTTTTAATGCAATAATTATATTTTGCCCTACATTTACCTCCTTTAGCAATAAACTTAGAGAAATGATCCCAAATTTGAGATGTTTCTCTACCTGTAATCCCAGAGTTAAAAGCGATCACAGGAGCTGCTCTTTTTTGCTTCTTAGGAGGTGTGCGTCGACGTGGAGTTACTTTACCTTGTTGTTGAGATATTGTCGACATAGTTGAAGGAATATTAATAATCTCCTCTACATCCGTTACAGAAGGTGTAGCTTCCATCCAAAAAATAAGTTGCTGCACATATATAACAATAGTTATTAGTAATCTAATACAAGATTATGTTTCAATAAGACTTCCATTCAAGTATTGTGCACAAGTTTTAGAAGTATATTTCACTTTAAAATCAAAATAGATACACATATAGTACAAAATATTTGGTTAGAAAAGTTTGATGTATATTATTGGCTACTGCTATTAAAATCTAACAGTCTCTTAAATTTTTGTTTCTATCACTTGTTTTTCATTATCTCTGCGGAGCATCACAAATTTACAGTACAAAAACCTCTAACAAATGGAACCAAAAGCAACGAGGCGAACATTTGCCATTTTTCATTGCATTGAAATAACATAAGTAAAGAGATTACTAAAACTTATTATATACAAAAAAATTATCATCATCTTCATCATGCTAAGCTTTACACACCATAGATATGGACACCAAGATGTATAATTTTTAGGTTTATATCTATTATTCAACTACCCAAAAATTGTGATGTTGATAATGACAATACATGAAAAATATCTAAAAATGAGTTAGGAACAATTACTTACCAGATTAAGATGATTTGATGATGATTTGAGCTAAAATCGAAGACACGAGCTCAATATATGCCCTAATAGCTAAGGAGTAAAACCTAACAGTGACTCCTTTGAAGATGAAGAATTGCTATTGAGCTGCTGACCTAATGACCTTTGTTAAATGAGATATAAGATATTATATAAGCTAGTTGATTATTCCTTTTCCTTTGCCATTATATATGTATTTGGGCTTTTGTTTATTCATTAAAATAAGAAGTGGGCTCAAGTCAACTATTTAGCCCACTAGTAATATTAAACATAAAATTATCAAAAAGATAAAAAAAATATCTATATTATATATTAATAAACATTTTTTTGTATAAAATAAAACTAATATATATATATATATATATATATATATATATATATAATATCGGGTTGGTTTGGTCTCGGGTTGATTTTTTTTAGTTAAAATCAAACCAAACCAATTATAGTCGGGTTTTTTTTTCCAATACCAAACCACTAATCGGGTTTTTTTTTCCGGTTTGACTCGGTTTGCGGTTCGGTTCGGTTTTCGGTTCGGTTTTGTACATCCCTAGTTCTCACTCAGCGTCTATATACGATTTGGACTTGACTTGTTATAATGCGAATCGAAAAGTCCATTTTGGCTAAAAACTAATACCAATTCTATTTTCAAGTGTACAAATACGAAACGTCTAAATAAAAATATATAATTATTAAGAGTATGATACAATTAGTGGCGAAGCCAAGAATTTAAAAAAGAGTGTCCAGAAATAGCAAATTGTTAGGTTAAGAGTGTCCAAAATATGTTATTTCATTATTTCATATATATATATATATATATATATATATATATGGTATTTAACACCCTTACCACTATGTGGCTACGCTGCTGCGCCACTGAATGCAATGAATATGACGTTATTTCTGTTTTAATCAAGAAATTTAAAATTCGAAAGACCCTCCTCAAATTTAATCTTAAGATGTCTGGTTTGTTAATTTTATTATCGTAGATAAATTGCTTACATGACAATATTATTACTGGATTTACACCTTTTGCTCTTGGATACTTTATGATAGTAGTAATACTTAATAGCAGTAGGGTATAAAAATTAAAAAGAAAAAAGAAAAATCTCAGTCTAACTCTACAGGATCCCGAAAGCTCTGTTCCATGAGCTTCAAAAATTCAGAAAATTCAATTTTTCCATCTCTGTTTTCATCAAAGGCCATAATCATCTTCTTGCAATCCTTCATCGAAAATTGAGATAAACCCATTCTCCTAATAAGTTTCATTAACTCACTTGCATCAATATATCCATCTCCATTTTCATCAAACACGTCAAAAGCTTCTTTAATTTCCTCAAAACTAGGTTCTACTTCATCAAATAAACTCGAAACCTCTGCATACTCTGTTTTATTCTCATTTGAATTGCATAAACTCATTAGTTTATCCGTAATTACTACCTCAACAATTTCTTCCTTGTTATCGCAATTTTCATAATCATGTACACAATTTTTAGCATCGGGAGGATTATTATCATGATCACCTCGAGTCAACGCGTTTCGGAGAGTGATGAAGAACAAACATATTGCTCGGATTGAAAAAGAAAAACAAGAAGATAAATCTTGAAATGTGCTTAGGATGCTGAGAATTGTACATCTCAAAATGATACAAAAAAATTGATTGAGGTCATCAGCTATTTTTTTGCCCAATAATGAAGCACTAATGGCTGATATTGAAAAAATGTTCTCCATTTTGCTAACTTCTCTTTTTCTTTGAAGCTACTAATTTCTTGTATGGAATTAATATTAAATCATGGGATGTTTGTAGAGACGAATTTTTGTGTGTCTATATAGACAAACATTAAACAAGTCAGTCTTTGTGGAAAATTTGGAGGAAAAAATGGTGAAAACGATATCTACTTTCCTATCGTTATATAAAATTAAAAAAAAGAAGTCATCATTATAAGGGTGGATCCAAGGTGGACAACTACACATCATAAAAAAATTACACCGTATATATAAATTAATCTTTTTAAAATATATAGAAATATTTTAAAACACAAAGCAACAATTTAATTTGGAATTAAAATTTACTTTGACATTTAGGATTCAAATTGTAAATGTTATATAATTATGTTTTGGAAGTGGAAATTTTAAATTATTATTATTATTATTATTATTGTTGTTGTTAGTTGTTGTTGTTATTTCCTATTTTATTGGAGTGAATAGCAAAAGTCGGTCAAGTGATTTCTTGGTAATTTCAGTGACAATAATTGTATTTAATATAATGCGTGTTGTAGCAGCAATATGTTAGACTTACTATGAAATAATAAAAATTAAAAAGTGCGTTTACACATATTAGGTTTTTATTAAAGAAATGTCTACAGAATTGAATTACATAATGTATTGTGGTTATTATTCTAATCTAAAGTTGGTAGTACTACTTTTTCCTAATTTTTCCACAGAAAAATGTGAGAGAGAGATATGAAATAAAATAACTACGTTGGATCACTTATTCTGAAGATAGCAATAACTTTGTGACATAATAAAGATGATGTCAAGTTCTTTGAATTCAAAATATTTGATGTTTTTAGACTTACACATATCCGCATATGGATTGAAAAAAACACTTATTCCTGAAAATTTAGGAGGGTTTTGAGTTGTGACTATAATATTTTTAATTATGGTTTTTCTTTTTTCTTTGCTAAAATAATTATTTTGGGGAACTTTGAGTGTGTTAAGGGTAGATTTTAAATTTTTATACAGAGTGCAAAACAATAACATTACCAAAAAAGAACTCCCTCGATCCTTTTTACTTGTTTAATTTTAATTTTTTTATTTCTCTTTTTTGACATACTAGGATAAGACAATATATTTTACTTCTTATATTCTCAATTTATTTAAAATGTTGATGTTTTTAAAAAGATAAAATCTCTTTAACGAGTAAATTAATTTTAGAATTCTATCAATTAATATGGGTGTAAATTTACAATGTTAAATATTGTTTTCTTAATAGGTATATCAAATCAAAGATTAACAACTAAATAGAGACAAAAGACTCATTTTTACCTTTCACTATACTAAAAATAATTTTTTCATTTTCATTTATTTATTTACTTTAGGAAAGACAATTTATTTTTCATGTTTTAATTTTAATGACTTACTTATTTCAAAATATTTCTCAAGTTGACTAAAAATTATACACTAATTAAGACAATCATGATAAAATATGTACTTCATTTGTTATTTTCTAAGAAGTGTTCAAACTTCAAAGTAATGATAAAGAAGTATTAATCAAAAAGGTCATTGATTTATCATAATTCAGAGGTTTAAGATTTGAGTCTTTTTTGAGTATATATTTATCTTTATTAGAGAGTTATTTATTTTTAGTGTAAACTTTTCCAACACAAATTAAAAATTTCACCAAACTTTAATATAAACTTCTCAAACACAAATTAAAAATTGGGAAACTTTCACATATAGCCACTTAGAAATAATTAATTACATTCCATAGCTATAGTTTGATAATTATAATTAGTAGCTACATGTTATACGGAGGAGAGAGGTGAGCGATCCTGGGAGAGATAGGAGAGAGGCGAGAGAGAGGGGGGAAATAGTGGGAGAAAGGTGAATTGTATATGTATATTGGTTAGATGATTGTATAGTATACATATGTAATTGTATATATGGAAAGAGAGATTGGGAGAGGGAGGAGAGATGCGAGTGAGACTGGGAGAGAGAGGAGAGAGGAGAGAGAGATTGAGAGAGGGAGGATAGAGGCGAGAGAGAGAGGGCAGAGAGTGGGAGAGAGGTGAATTGTATAGGTATATAATTGTATATAACTGTATATTATACATATACATTTGTTTAAATGGCAAGCAAGATTGGGAGAGGAAGGAGAGAGACGAGCAAGATTGAGAGAGGGAGAAGAGAGGCGAGCGATATTGAGAGAGAGAGGAGAGAGGCGATCAAGAGAGGGCAGAGAGTGAGAGAAAGGTGAATTTTATATGTATATATAGGCTAAACAATTGTATATTATACATAAATTTTGTATATCCTGGCGAATTATACATATACAAACATATCTAATTATACAAACTCGAAGTCAGCCCACGTAATTAATGTATAACGTTAGTCGCGAGTGATAATTATAACAAACTATAGCTATAATGAGTAATTAAATAATATAAATTTGCTTATCCTCATAATTTTCCCTTAAAAGTTTCACCAAACTTTAATATTAATACAAATAAAAAGAAAAGCACTGATTAATCAAAGAAAAAGAAAATACTTTTCACCTTTTGACAAAGTATACCAACTAACAAAAGTCGTAGTGCTATTTGTTTTCAAATTCTATGAAATTTCATAGAAAATTAATACAAACAAATTCTGATCTCTCGTGAGTCGTGATAAGCGTGAGCGTGCTGGCCACACACACACATAAATGTTTCTTTTTGTGAATAAAAAATAATGGACAAATTACATAAATAGATACATTTTTTTATTATTTATTTTTATTATCTTCCTTTACTTTAAAAAATATATTATTTTTTAAATATTTTTAAGCTGCAGATTAATGTATTTGAGCTACATATTATGTATCCGAATTAGTTTTTAATGTATTAAAACTAGTTTGTAATATATATGAGCTACATATTAATATGTCCGGGATAATATTAAATGTATCAGAACTACAACTTCAATTATTGTATCCAATTTTTTATTTTTTAAGAAATTAATGTAATTAAAAACTTAATAGGAATAGATTATAATTTATATTAAAATTATGAGATTTATGTTAGTTATAGTAAAATAATTACACCACGTTGATTTGCTCAACTGGAGGATAAATAGTTAGTAAAAGTTTGTTAAATTAGTTTCAACAATACTATGGAATTGGACTTTGTAACTTTTACTTCTTATTTTATTGTTTGTGATTTTCTATCAAAAGTTTGATTTTCATATTGAAATTTAATTATTTTTGAATTCACATGTTATAAAGCTTATTTCTAAACGATGCTATCAATAAATCTTTTTTTTTTAATCTCTAGAAACTTAAAGTAAGACCACTGAATCCTTCTAAGAATATGAAAGGACGAAAAAACTTGCAGAATTATATATAGAATATTCCCATTTCCCAAGCCCCAAACTAAACGTCAGTGTTTAAGTTGTTTTGGAAATGCTACGTTGCGTGCCCCTAACTGTAAGGTAAATTTTCAATCTAAATATGCAGTCAATGAAGTTCATAATACTATTTGACGTTTTCGAGACGAATTCAAAACTTGATATTTAAGATTTTTTACAATAACTTTATGGGTTTGTTTTGTTAGAAACAAATTATTTCAAAATTAATTATTATAGAATTATCACACCATGTATATGACATAACTTATTCCATTATTATAGTATAAATAGTGAGATAGGTTATCCCAAGCATGATAACCGATCAAGACACTAAAATTATATTCCTGGACTATTTATTTTTATCAGTCACGCCAAACGACCCATAAGTTAATAACATAATAATAAGTCAGTTTACGATCGAATATTTAAATAAATGAACAAAATGTTTAGCTATTAAATTTGTGTAACTCGTAATAGAGCCTCTAATTCGGCGCTTGACCTCAGTCAAACATTTGATACTCCGACCGTTTCGATTTATTTGTCTTACTCATTTTTTAAAAAAAATAAGATGGGCCATAGTCCATTAGTTTGTAATGGCTTCACGTTGGGTTCCACTGTTGGAAAGTTGACACTTGATAGTAATGGATATTTGGGCCTGCACACTACAGGGCCCAAATACTTTGATGAATCTTTTCTATGGAGCTAATAATAATCAATCCTAATAAACTAAAGTGATGAAAAAAATTCTATAAATTGGTTCATTGTAGGGGGAATGATATTATAAGCAATAATTGAACTGCTCCATCAATCTACTGTTTCTCTTTGTTTTAGAAAGAATAACGGTTTTTATAATATTTTTTTTGTTTGTGTTACTATATCAAAAATGATCTTTAGCGATAATTTATTAACGAATAGCTCAATTGCAGCTAAACATGTATTGTTAGCGGCAATTAACAATCTTTATATACGTCCCTAAAGCCTTTAGCGACATTGGATCAAATGACACTTAAGTAATGCCAGTAAAGACTTAAACATTTTTTAAACAATGTGTTTATTTAATGCCGCTAAAAGTTATTTTTGTTGTAGCGTGTGTAAATTAGACATAAAGTATGTATTTTTCTTGAATTAATATTGACATATTTAGAAATTACAAATGAAATGTCATAAATCATAACTTTCTAAAATTGCAAATCATTAGAAAATATTTTGAAGTTTATAATTGAAAATTAAAAGGCTTTTATTCCCCAGAAGAATAATATATACTGTATAGTATCATATGAAATATAGATCTCAAGTACTTCTTGATCCGGTCAAGGGAAAAATGGAATACTACTATCATTCAGTGACTATGTAATAAAGCTTGGTAAAGTAATATACATTTATTATTTTTAATCACCAACTGTAATGAACTTTTTATTAATTACTTTAGTACTATATATATAAGTGACTTGTCAAGTGGGCTAAAAAAATAATTTATCACATTTTTTAAAAGTCTAAGTCATGCAAAATATTATAGAAAAATTTGTATATAATAGAAAACTATTAATTTAAGTTTAATACTATTAATATATTTTAATTTAATTGTACCCTATAGTAAACTATTGCTATTTTCGCCACTTTTTCTGGTGGAATCTCGCTCGCCACTCTCATTTGGTGGCAGTATCGCTCGCCTCTCTCGCTTTTTATAGAACGACAAATGTATAAAATGTGTTTGTGTTTGTACAAAGTGAGAGGAAATTGTATAAATACATATATTTTCGTTCCCCTCTCCCAAATCTCGCTCATCACTCTCCCGAATCTCGCTTGCCTCTCTCGCTTATAAAAACAGAAACGAAATGTATAAAATCTGTTTATGTATATATAAAGCGAGAGAAAATTATATATACACATGCAAATACATATATTTTTATCCTATACACTTATTATTATTATACAATAATAATATTCTTCTACCCAATTTTCTTTTGTCTTTTTTCTCTTTATCATTTTATGCATACAATACAATTGATCTTTTATATACACCTGCTTTCTTTTATATATCTATAGCGAATTATACAACTATTTTCTTTGCATATGTATAGCACAATATACAACTGTTTTTTAAAATGTATAACGAAATATATATATTTATCTTTGTTATAAAGCGCAATTATACAAACTTTGCTATAGCACACAAATATAAATTTTATATTTGCTATATGTGAAAGTTGCTTTATATTATAATATATTTTAATTTTGTTTATTCTTAAACTCCTATGAATAATCATAGTTAGGTTTAGGCCTACTTCTTTAAAAAACGCTTCATAATCCGTTATTTGTGACTTTCTTCGTTAAATAGGTTCATATAAATAATTGATTAGTGGAGTACTTGAACCTTGTTTACATTATGGGGTTTTGATCCTTTTAGTTGAGGATCTATTATAAATAAATTTTCTATTTTGATAAAATAGAAATAAAACTGTATAATCTTTTTTAATTTTACTTATGAAATTATATCGAATGTATGTTAAGTTGTATAATGTTTTGGTCTTTCTGGCTGGTTTTCAAATGACATTTGGCTTTGAAGTTGATGGTGATCAGTGATAACATTTGGTTTATTAACCACCTTATAAACTATTAAAATAATCTTTTTAGCTTTTTTTTTTTATCTCTGTCACACTTTGATATAAATTAAAAGTTGAAAGTTGGACATCAAAGTGATATAATCTTTTTCTTTTACTTCTTTGCTAGACTGGAAAGTGAAAGGCAATACTCTTCTCATATGAACTTTTTCTACAATATCTACTATATACTCTTCTCAACAGTCATTTTTTTAAAAAAATATTAACCCTCATGACCAAATAAAAAGGCTTGGAAAAAAATAATTTTGAAAAGAGAAAAGCTAACATATTTGTTTTAATATTATTATTATTAACATAAGTTCTTCAATAAGTTGCATAATTTTCAATCTTCAAATTTGATTTTATATTTTTGTGTACTGTTACATATTGATCCAATGGATTGTACTATTTTGACCCAAACTTGAAAAATCATTTCAAGTTCGACTTGTTGAGTTAAGTCAACAGATCAGTTATAACAGAACTTATTTTGATATAAACATTTGATACAGATAAATATGTTCTTTCATTGGAAGCTTAGAAAATCAATCATTTTATGCACTAAGAAGCATTGAAGTGTTTGATTTAAAGTAGTAAAGAACTAAAGATGATGCTACTAACACGAATTCTAATGGTGGGTCACTATATGCACTTGGGGTTGACTCTTTGCTTAATTCATGTTTTTTAAAACTTATTGTTGATATGACACGAAATGCACTAAAGTAATTAATTCTATCAATTGGAGAAACTTAAAGTATATATGGTTTATTGGTGATGAGTGATATTTATGAGCTATTTTTATGTTTTAGTATGTTTGAATTGTCTTATTTAAAATATTTTTAAATTAAAATAATTTTTTAATTATTTTATAGTATTTGGATAAAATTAAAAAGTATTATCAAACTAAAAGCCTATTCAAACACAATTTATATGTTTATTTAGGTAAAATGCATTTTATAAGAGTATTTTAACTTTATAATAGATATATATGCAAGTATATATGATATTATCACTTGTGAAACACCTTGTATTTTGTTTATTACATTTATGTTTCCTTTGAAGAAATTTGATAAGTTTAACTAAATTTATTACTACTCTGAATGCTGAAAAGTGTAACGAGTAGTGGAAATTGAAATATGTGGCTCAATTTGTATTTGCAAAATGAGGTTGAAAATATTCCTATAACCTATATGTTAGGATTGAATTTTAATTTTGTATGCCAATCATGGGACTCTATTTCCAATCTCAACCTATTATGTCTTCTAGAAAAATAAAAAATATTTCTTCGAAATTCTGTCCACACGATTTTGATTTGTTACGAGATTAAATATTTACCTAACTTATGAGTAATCATATTCACTCATTTCGATTTGTTTCAAAATTAAATATTTCCCTAACTTATAAGTAATAGTTAGAGGAACTTTTCTTAAAAAGTTAGGGGAACTATTGTAGTGTTATGCTTATTATAAAATGTTTAAAAAGTATTTCACTATAAGTGAAATTAGTAATATTGACAATTCATATAAGATCGAAGGAGTACTATTTTTTTAAAAGAAGAGATATAAAGATGCAAGTAGAAAATCTATTTACCTTTTAGCAAGGGTCTAAGGGATTATCCAAACTTTCTTCTAACTTAATTTTTTTTAAAATAGTAGATATTCAACCTGTTGGTTCGAAAGTGATAAAGGGGCATGCGGAAGCATATAATTTGCAAATCATATGACGATAAATTAGATGACAAATAAAATTATATTAAAAAATATATTATTATATGATAGGACCAATTGACCTACAGAATTAAAAACTAATAAAAAGAAAATATTATAATTATTGAGAAAAAAATCTACTCATAAATAAAACTCTGTAAACACCTTCTCAATTTCTTCGTGAATTTTCTTTTTTATTTTGAACCGCTTAGATGAAAATTATGACTCTCCTATTAATCATTTATACTCTAAAAATGCATTTCTTAGGAGTTACTTTCATTCCCATGGGTGTTGTAAACTGTAATATCCAATGGGAGATTTTTTGATAAAAAGGAATGGCTAGAAATAGAAGAACCCTTCATTGAACAATGACTTTGAATTATTAGTTGTCTCAAAACACAAGAGACAGCACATGCATATATAGGGATAAAAAATTGTCATATATAAATGCCTCTTTAAAGGGAAAGAGCAAAAGCCAAAAGAAACAAAGGAAAAAAAGGCAAAAGCTAAATGAAAATGCCAAAAGCATTTATGCCATTAAAGAGCATATAGGGAATTTTGGGTCCCATATCCAACTAATTTCTAATATATCTAGTCTAGTATAAGATGTGGCTTACATTTGCTCAAACCTTCAAAAATATCTACTTTGTTTTATATTCAACAAATTGCCAGAGTACAACAGCTGCACATAAAATTGTTCTTATTTTCTTAAGTGCCTTCTTCTAATGTCTACATCAACATAAAAGTTTGATTTGATTGTCAACTCATTCAGATGAATTCTCTTATGGAATCTTGCTCAACTATCATCTAATTAATTATTGAACGCGACATTTGATATATGGAATAGGGATAATAATCCGTCATAAAATTTGAAGGGTTTAAGTTATATACACAAATAGTTAAAGAGTTATTCATAATTATAATCTTGGGAAAAAAAAGAGATGTTGTCTACAATAACAAATAAAGATGATCTAGTCATATAAAAACTCTGTATATAACTTAAACTCATTCTTGAAACAACTAGAGGTGTTCAATCTTTGATATCTGAGGTTGAGAAGCAGTTTGAAACATCTAAATGGTGATAATTAATAAGAAAGGGAAGAGGAGTGAGTTTGGATAGACTTTATTATAGGTGACCACTCCCAAATGGCCTTTGGGGGTTGGGAAAGTGAAGAAGAAGGGAAGGAAAATGAACTTCGATGTCATTCTTCGCTGAATTTTAGTAGCTTAATTAGTTCATCATCTGAACTCCTACCCCTTATTATTGAGGTTTCGATTTCCCTCACCTTCTCATTTTCCTTTCCCCTACCCTTTTTTGGCTTGGTTTGTAAATAAAAGGCACTACTACTTGGCTTTTTCTAGAATCCTCAGAGGATCATAATTATCTGCATGAAAGAGAAGACTTGAGGCACAATTGAACTCCCTTACACTCCAAGACTTTGTGTTAGCTAAATTGCGTTTATACTTGGGATTATTTTAACACATTTCAGCAGCTATAAGCATTAACGTTTTGTCATGTTTGAGAACATAATGAAGAAGAGGCACATCTATGAAATGATCAAGAAGATTTCAAACTTTGAACATAAAATCTGGAAAAGAAGGCTCAACTATTATTCAAACCACTAGTAAAAATGGAAAAAGAAGCTAAGCCGCCTTCCAGACTAAAACTTTGAGGGGTACATGATATACATCTAAACATTTCTCTCTTCCACTTTCTACTGTCAGCTGTATAAAGTTATGTACATGGAAACACACACACTGACCAAGCAAAAATATGTTACAAGGGAAGGATAAACACTAGTTTTCCCAGTTTCAGTTGAAGCACTTGAGGGATCTTAAGATTCTCAGTGGTACATACATGCGGCTGTACTTAAGCGCAACTGAATATCCATAAGGCTGGAAGACCAACATCCATCTTCCGGAAGATAAGTTGGTTAACAACTAAGTACCTCAGACTTTATACTCTCTCCTGGAAGCTGAGGGACCTAGAGAAGGCTGCAGGATTAACCTGCAAAGACGGGGAGGTAGTGGTAGGGTGATCCTTCTCACTGTTTTTCGGTTGCAAGGCCTTGAAAAGCCCTCCCCTGCTAACGGAGTCGTACTTGATTCCCAGTGTTGACCATATAGAACTCTTTGCAGCTTCATCTGGATCATCTATCCGCAATGTTTTTGGTACTAAAACAGACCCCTCTGAGTTCTTTTGACCCTCGGGGTTGTTTGGTTTAAGCAACTCACCATCTCGTGAATGCTTCCCTAAAGGCGAATTAGGAGCAGAGACTGGTCCTTTTTGGTTTGCTGTTGGTGATGGTGGAGTTAACCAAGGAAGACTCCATGGACCAGGCACATTGCAATTCCAATAAGGTGGAGGGCAGAATGGCATAGGATATCCAGCAGGGCTAATGGCAGGGAAAGGAACAGCAGCGTATGGAATAGGCCAAGGTACTCCTGGGAGGCAAGGAACTGGAGATGGAAAGGCATTCATAGTTTGCATAACTGCCTCAGGGGGGCGGTTTTTAACTCCTTCCGCCATTGAATTTGAAGTCGTGACTGAAGATCCACTAGAGCAGTCATCCCCATTTTCTCCACCTATGCCAGACGGATTTTTGTCTTCTGGTCTATATAAACCATTTCGGATACCATTTGGTGTCTTATTCTCAGCAAGATGCAAAACAGAGGCCATAGAGTCACACAGTGGTAAGTCAGGACCAAACGATAGGACAGTTCCATTGGGTTTGAACACTGGATGAGAAAATCCGTTCGGAGGATCAATCCTAGCAGCTTCAAGGGCTTCAGAAATCATGATGTGACGACAATGCGACGTAGAGTTCTTATTCTTGCGACGACCAGCTCCCACAGGCACATTCCTCATGGTACCCCCAGCAGTCCAATATCTCTGACAACTCTTGCAGAAATGACGAGGCTGATTGACGTTGTAATTATTGTAATAACAGAATTTCGTATCCATACTATTGCAACGAGGGCAGGGGAGAATTTTATCTGGCTTCTTCAGAGTTTTCTGCTGCGAATTCGATGCATCATTCTGATCATCCTCACTCTTGGAAGATTTCACTGTGGGAGAGTCATCATCAATAGTATGAGTTTTAGTCTTCTTTTCTGATGGAGACTTGAGATTTTCTGATTCTTCCATCATTAGATTTTGGTCTTTCTCCTCTAGTTTAGCTTCACTGAGCTCTCTTGTCATTCGATCCTAAAAATTGAAAACCAAAACTTTATGAGTTGCCTAAAAGATTCCCAAAACAAAGCTACAATCAATGATGTGAGCTGAAATTCAGTCTACAAAGTGGAAAGAATCTCAAAGTCATTTGCACTGACAAATTCGACTTTCCTATAGGATTCCCGTTAAGTTGGAAAAGAGGACAAAAGGCAGAGAACCTGATTCTTTCTCCAATTACTTTAGTTAACACTACATCTAGTAAAAAGGTGTCATGGATGAAAAAGATACTGAGCATAAATTACACGAAACATCTGGAGAATGACTGAACCGGGCAAAAGAATGTTCAATTGCTAATACGAAAAAAGGGTAAAAAATACAATATGACTAACATATGCCCTCAGATAACCTACAACAACATACCTGGTCAAATTGTGAACAGACCTTACCACTGACTCGTGGAAGGTAAAGAGGTTGTTTCCGAAAGAGGAAATGTCCTCAGCCTACGTTTTTGGTTCAAATTTGGCCCTAAAACTAACAGACTATACCTGATTATTAAATCTGAAACTTTATTTCCATTTGAAAATTCCAGAAATTAATAACATAACATCAAAAACTAATACAAAAGTTGATTCAAATTAAATCAATGAATAATTCAGATCGGTACCTTATCAACCTCATCCTTTTCGTATTCACTTCCATCATCTGAGTCATCCTGCTGTGAACTGTTTCCTTCCTTATCCACTAAACATGGATCACGATCCGACCCGGTACTACTTTCATCAGCAGTAACAACCTCACTCGCACTCATAGATTTTCCGAAATCGGAATCTTCACCGGTGACTATAACCGGCAGTATCATTCCATTCTCAGGCAAGACAATTTTCTTTCCAAATAGCTTAATCTCTGGTTCCTTCACTTCCCTCATTTTACCGGAGAAAAAAAAAACAAACGGAAAACTCAAAAAAATTAAAATGAAATTGGAGATCTTCTTATAGAAAACTCTTTTAGACGCCGCGAATTCGCAGCCGCCGGCCAACGTCGTCGAGAAAGTGAACGACGATTTTTTTTTCTTTGAGATTTCGGTATAAGAAGTAAGAAATATAGTTAATCCTTGTTGGCAATGTTGAGGATTATGATTTTGATCTCGCTTAATTTAAATGATAGGATACTGGAATATGGATGCCACGTCATGGCCCCCTCCATTAATTTTCTCAGCCACAAGTTTTTATTGTGGCCCTTCATTTAGTATATGTATCTTTCACTGCTTTTATTAGATTTATAAGTTTAGTTAAAAAATATTTATTTTCATCAAAGAAAACCATATTTTTAGGGATTTTAAGGATTTGAATGGTTTCTTTCTGAAAATAACTAATTCTTTAAGTAATGATAACAAGACTTATTTTGAACCTTGCATGTCCATACTGAAAAAATGATAGATATAGATATTTCATCATAATATTCATATTAATTCATATTTAGTGTTAGATCTTGAATAAGATTTAGAACTCGTTTGGATGAGCTTAAAAAAAATAGCTTTTAAAAAATAATTTTGAAAGTGCTGAAATTTATTTTTAAAATAAGCAGTTATGCATTTGGATAAAAGTACTGAAGTTAAAAAAAAAATTGTTGATGTGTTTGGCATATAAGTGCTGATAAACAGCTTTTTTAATCAAATGTCTGAAATACCCTTAAAAGTTGTTAACATGATAAAAGTTGATTAGTTTAATAATAATAATAATAATAATAATAATAATAATAATATAATATATAATAATAATAATAATAATAATAAAATAATAATAAAATAATATGAAAAGAATAATAATAATAATATATAATATATAATAATCATAATAATAATATATAAAAATAATAAAAGAATAATAAAATAAGTTATAATATATAATATATAATAATAATAAAGAATAATAAAATAATAATAATAATAATAAAGTAATAAAATATTAATAATAATATATAATAAAAATAATAAAGAATAATAAAATAAATAATAATAATAATAAAAAAATAAGAAAATATTAATAATAATATATAATAATAATAATAAATAAAATAATAATAATAAAAAATAAGATCACAATATGAAAATAATAATAATAATAATAATAAATAATAAAATAATAATAATAATAATATATAAAATATTAATAATAATAATAATATATAATAATAATAATAGAAAAAAAAAAATAATATGAAAATAAAAATAATAATAATAATAATATATAATAATATATAATATATAATAATATATAATATATAATAATAATAATAAAGAATAATAAAATAATTAATAATAATAATAAAATATTAATAATAATAATAATAATATATAATAATAATATTATTAATAATAATAATATATAATAATAATAATAATAAAGAGTAATAAAATAAATAATAATAAAATATTAATATACTAATAATTATAATAAAAATAAAAATAAAAATAAAAGAAATAAGGGCAAAAAGATAAAAATTAGTTCAACTTAAAAGAGCTTATTAGCTAAAAAAAAAAAAAAAGCACCCCTACCCCAGCTTTTAACTTTTGGCTTAATTAAGTTTTTTTTTAACTTAAAATAAGTTATTTTGAGAATTGTCAAACATCCAAATAAGTCAAAAATCAGTTTTTAAGTCAGTTTGATCAGCTTTTAAGCTGAGCCAAACAGGCTCTTAGAGAATCGTATAATTAATGCAAAGAATTAAATATTAAGAAATAATTATCTTTTTTTATATAAAAAATGAAAAGTAAAAGAAAATAATAATAAAAGCAAAATTTATTTTTTTAAAAATAATAAATAAATAAAGACAGGAATGTAATTAAAATATTTTTATAAAAAAAGCACACTAACAATAAAAATAATAGGAGAATATTGTTCAAATAAACAAACTTTGAAAGTTAAGTCAAATGAGCTGCACAGAAGTTGGGTGCACCTGCGTTAAAAAAACTTTACATCAAATTTCTTGAGATTCTACTCACTTAATTTGGGTTGTAAATAATTTAACGATATAAGTATTTTATTATTATTTATGTCATATTTCAAAGTAATCACATGTTAGTTGATTTCAAGGGAAAAAATATTTATTTGTTCACTTTTTATCATTGTAATTTTATTTTTCTAGAGTTAAATTATAAAAAATTGATTAATATTTTATGATATATTATTAATTATGATAATATGTTAAAAGTTACAATCTATAATATTTTTCGCATAATTTTTAAATATCTAAATATTTTACTTAAAATATTGAATTAATATAATTTAATTTATAACGTAATATGACAAATTAAAATGGACAAAGGGAGTGGTTCACATATTAGTCAATGCAGAAATTAAAATATGGGGATTATTTATTATATGTATAAAAAACTAATATTGAATAGATTGTTACTAAGACAATCAATATTAATATATGAACCTACGTGTTTTAAAATAATATTTTATTTTTTAATAGTTTAATCTTCCTATAACTAGTACGTATATTCTAATTTAAATATTTTTTATGATTATATAAAATAATAGTATATATAAATGTTGCATAGCTTAATATAAGTATTATTATAGTAAATATCTTCCACTAGTTATTCCAAACTATTTAATCAAACGACCCTAACTGTCAATGACGTGGAAGACAGAACAAGCTTTGATGAAAATTTTGATGGTTGAAAGACACTCAACAAGTGGGACCCAGCCAATAATATTTGAAACTAAAACTAATGCTCTTTTTTTGGTATTGTTACTTGTCTAATTATAATTGGTTTCAAATAATTATTTTTCTAAAAAGATATTTCACCTACCTTTTTTTAAAAGTGTTGTTTTTTCCCCCCTTTTCTTCGCTTTTTAAAATGTAAATCAACGGACATGATCTTAAGATTCATTTCACTCAACCACTTATCAATTAGTCAAACTAACAATATGGACTAATGGTATCATATTATTATCATAAATAATGTTGACTAACAAATAGTAAAAAAAAAAAAAAGGATTGTAGAGTTGAAAATTTATAATTGGACTAAACAATATAGTTGATAGATGTGGCTTTGTCAAATTTGATCTGACTTAGTTAAAATTTATATTAATTTTTATCACTTCATGTATTTAAATGAGCTGGTAGTGATGTAATACAAGTCGAAGATCATAATAAAACATTCTATAGCTTGTTATTAGATCAATATTTGATCATATTATAAAATATATGGTTAATTTTTTTTTTATTTTCTTAAATTCAATTAAATTGCTAATCAGAAAAAAACTAATGAAAAAAGATTGTAGTCAAACGTTTTATACATTTCCAAATGAATATGAAGTTGGATGAATATTTTTATTATGGCTGTGAGATCTAACTTGCAAATCTAAATTTATGGTTGTGATCTGTTGCAAATTTAATTGACAAAAAAGAACAATAAATAATAGGAAACTCCAATCAAAAATATCTTCTGTTATTTTGTTTTATTTTTTATTTTCTCATTTATGTCACCTTTAAGCTACAATCCGCACGACAGGTAGTTTAAAATCTTTTTCTTGCTGTCCCAGCTTGTAGACTCATATAATTTTAAATTTTTTAATATTTTATTTTTAAAAAGAAGACAATATGATTTCTATATACTCCTTCCGTTTTAAAAAGAGTGACCCTATTTCCTTTTTAATCTATTTCAAAAAGAATGCCTCCTCCTTTTTTGTAACACTTTAAATTTAACTTTTCACGTGTCATGTTTAAGATCACAAGATGAAAAGATATTTTGGTATATTTGACATAACTTTAAATTAGAATCACAAGATTAAAAAATATTCTCTCTTTTCTTAAACTCAATTTCAAATCAAACTAGGTCAATCTTTTTGAAACGGTGGGAGTATATTATTTTGTAGTCGATATGGCCCACCTAATCAAAAGGTCAAAAAGGTAAGGAAAATATCATCCGTCAGATAAGTTTATAGTGATCATGTGATTGGATGATTGGAGATAGACTCATATATAATTAAATTAAATGATATCATAAATTAACCAATCAGGAAATGAAATGTGTACTTTGTTGAATTATTGCAAAAAGGTGAAGCTAACGACAACTCTGTTTACATTATTGTCATTCATATATCATATCTGACTCATAAAGGATATGGAAATTCGTTAAAATGTTTGTCCACAAAAAGTAAAAATATAAAGTCAATAGTAAAAGTTTCTAAAAAGAAACTTTCTCCGTTTAAAAAAAAAGTATAATTTAACTTGGTTTAAAGTTTGAAAAATTAGAAAAGATTTTTTAATCTAATACTTTTAAATTAAGATTGTATCAAACGTGTTGAAATATTCTTTAATTTTATGATTTTGTTAATATGCTATTGGAAAAATTAAAATTAAAATATTTTAAAAAAAAAAAATTATTCATTTTCAAATTAGGAAGTACCTAACGAGAAAAAAAATGTATATGTGTGTTGGATAATGTCAACAAATTGGTCAAGATCCAACCCAATCAAAATTTGCTAGGATCAAACGGATTAAAATAGTCAAATAATTAGTTATAAAACGGGTCAAGACTCAATCCAAATAAAATTAAGATTTAATCATTTATTTAAAAACATTTTGATACCTAATAAACTTATATTTTCTTTATTGTGACTATATATAATATCCCAAATTAATATATATATGATAAAATTCTCATATATCATTTTGATTTACAATAATCAATTTTTAATAAATTTGAGCAAATAAATGAAAAGATTAATAATCTGCTCAAATTTCAAAAGATAAGTAAATTGAAAGATTTGAATTAGATTTTTGGCACCCATATGAAAGTGGGATTATGGTGGGCAAACTATAAGTTTTGAGTCTTTTTTGCGAGTTAAGAGGAATCTCTACTTGTTTGGGTGAATAATTAGGCCTCATTTCTCTTCCATTCAATTCAATGAAAGGTTTAAATTTCAATGATTAAATATCATATTAGTATGCATATTTGTAATTTGGTGTATATTAAAATTTAAAATTTATTTAGTTTAAATAGGTTATACTTCTTAAAATTTATTATTTTGAGCAAATTTTAAAATTATTAGGAGGTAATCTTTGTGGATAATTTTCAAATTTTTACTATATATTTCTCTATTGATAATTATCAATGACTAGTTCTGTGATCACATTTCTCACTAATTTATTTACCACCATCAATACTTATGTGACTATAATCATTATCACTATTGTTATGGCTAATTTCTAACTATCATCATCAATCACCTCTATCATCACAATCACCATCTATATTAAACACTATTGTCAAGTCGCTATAACATCTATCATTCGTCATTCTGATTATATTTACTGCCCCATGGTACCATTGTCATCACCACCGTCATCATGCGTATCCATTACTACTATACGGTGAATTTCTACTACAGACCACATTCATTATCACGACTAAAAATATCATCAACTACTATTATCACCATCAGCACGACCTAATACTATTTATGTTGATCAACTTTAATTCACCATCTCAATCATCACTACCACTGTAGATTGCCACAATCAGGTCAATCACCAACTAACCCTACTATCACAACTATTATGATCATCACCAAAACCACAAAGCATTTTCACGTTTCACCATCACCGGCTAACATAAATATTATTTTTCTCAGAAAATTATTTTTAATTTTTTTTCCTTTTCTTATATTTGATTATTGCTTTATTTAAATTGTATGTTTATTATGTTTATAAATACATAAATAGTCCATATTCATATATATTTTTTTAGAAAAAGAAAAGATCTCCATCATTCAAACAAATGCCTTAATAGTAAATAAAATTATAACTACCACAGACAAATTATATGAAATAATCACTAGTATAATTAGATTAAAATGTTCAAACTATTTTACTTCACATGTAGAAGTTGAAACAATATGACATGTTTGATAAAGAAGAACATGATAAAAGCTAAGCCTAGAGCTTGTCCAATTAAACGAATTTATTTTCGCGCAGAACCTCTTCAACACTCAATTTTTCTGATATTATTATTTTTTATATCACTACGAATCTACAACATTTTACAATGTGAAGGTTTCAATTTTCAAATTTTATTATTAATACTATCTAAAAATTAAACTTTGTCGTAAAATGTCGTATAAAATAAATTTCAACTGTTCTTACATTGTTTTTGTAATCTGACATGTAAAAAGAAAAAGGTACTAATTTTCTTCAAAAAAGTTATACCAACTGATAAGTCTCAAAAAAGTTATTTTTTTCATAAGTAATTCTATCAAATGAAATATTAAATTTATAATTTTCTCATCCACCAATATATTGAGACTTATATCTGAAGGAGCTTGTTTTCAAAATCTACCAATCAAATTATATTAACTTTGGTCAATTATTTTTTTAAAAAAAACTTTGGTTAATTTTTCATTGGTCTGCTAATCCGGCCACATCAGCAGGACATCTCCACATTAGGGCTATTTTGATATTGATACACGAATTGATTAATTTTGAAATTAATTTTAGAATAAAATTATTTCATGTCTGATTAGGGAAAAATCCTCACAAAACTTGTTTAAGAACTGTGGTGATTATTTTATCCTACGTTGAAGTTTGAATAGCAATCTCGAAAAAACTAATTTTGAGATAATTAATTACTTGATACCAATCAAAACGTGCCCTAAAAGTCCAGCATTATTGTTAAGCAAGTTTAATTATGTTTGGACAAAAGAAAAGGTTGTTAAACACATTAGTCTCTTAATCCATTTTATTAAGCAATAGTCAAGTGGGCATGACACTTATTAATCATCCTGTAAACTAAAACTTGACTTTACTAATCACGACATTTTTATGCTTAATCTAATAGGAGTGGAGAAACCAACATCTGTCCTTTTGTCTCTCTTTAAAAAATAAAATAAAAAAAAGGAACTTTCACAGATAAAGATTTTTTTATTTTTGTTTTGGTAAACCACACATAAAGATATTAAAGTGGCTGCCATATCTTTTTCTCTTTCGGTGTAAAGCCTTGCTGATTTGTCTTTAAAATATAACATTTTTCTACTCTTTTTATTCATACATAAATATTTAGATTTGTCTTTGACACATTTTATAAAATTAAATTAATTTTTTTAATTATAATCTAAGTCATTTAAATATCAAAAAACATTTAATATTAAATAATATAACTAAAATAATATTTATTTTTAAATGAATAAAGTATTTAAGCTTGGCTTAGACCCAAAAGTATTGGAATTTAATTTTTGGGGGGATGGTTGATATAATGATGATTTATTTTGTAATATGAGTCTTCTAGAAAAGGACCTTTTCTTTTTTTTTAATTAATTACCTTTTCCTTTAATAAAAAAATAAATAGGACGGCCATGTGGGACCTGTACACCTGGGGTTAATAAATTGGTCATTACTTAAAAGACAAATTGTGATTAAGACATGTTGGGATTAAAATGGAAAAATTAGGAAGCAGTCACTAATCATCTTTCTCTCTCGAGTTTTGCCTTTAACTTAGATTTATCAATTACTCTCTCCGTTTTAAAGAGAATGCCCCTATTTTTTTTAGTTTGTTTCAAGAAGAATGACTCCTTTGCTTTTTTGGCAACACTTTAACTTTAACTTTCGACGTGGCATGTTTAAGATCACAAGATTAAAGAACATTTTGGTACATTTGACATAACTTTAATTTAAAATTATAAGATTAAAAAATGTTCTTTCTTTTCTTAAACTCCGTTCTAAATCAAACTAGGCCATCATTTTTTAAACGGAGGGAATATCTTATATCTGATAATGAATTGAGCCAAATGAATTAGTACTCTTTTATTTGAAAGATGCAATAAATTACAAAATGCATTATAAATGGTAGGGCAGTATTTTAAGTGTTTGAATCAACTAAAAATAACGATTACTTCCTTGTGATTAGTTTATTACCATTTTTCTGACTAAAATCAAATACATAACATGAAACGGAAGACTTCCTTTTTGCCTTTTTGGGTGATATTAATGATTAATAAATAGATAATTTTTAGAAAATTAAGAAATCTTATTCTGTTAATTAAGTAAAAATGCTCAATAATTTATGTATATATGAAGTAAACCATTTTATTTTATTTTTTGTATTAAGGTCTTTTTTTTTGAACTAGTAAAATTACATACAATATTTAACTTTTATAATCCTAGTCATCTAAATAATCTTTTATCCTAATTAATTATTTTTTAACTTTATTGTATCACAAAATGATGTTTAATTCTTTAATTTTGAAAAATCTTTAATGTAAGGTCGGTATAAAGGAAGAATCTGAACCAAACACTTATTTTCATGTGTACTTTGTCATATGTTAATGCCATTTTTTTTAACTCTCTATTTTGATTAAGTTTTAGCTTAATTATAATAAAGACTTGAAATTAGTTAGTACTATGGTTAGTGTGGAAGATATGAAAGTATTATCTCATTAGTTTTGTATGAGGATGTAATAACCTTTTTACCGTTATTATTAGTTAACTAGGGCGGAGCGCGGAGCATGCTTGCGTTGAATTTCACTTTTATTTTATATTTTTTTGATTACACACTCTTTAATTGTAATATTTTATTCATATGAAATATATTTAGTTTTAAAAGTCAATATATTAATAAAAACTCATTATTGGCGGTGAGAACGAAATCAAATTTAATAACTCTCAAATAATATATCTAGTAAAACATATTTAATATATCAAATCAATATACTAGTTAATGAAGACTTGGACAAACTTAAACATCTTTCTTATGCCATTATGATTTCATAATAATCTAAAATTCACCTCATCCTAAGTTGGTTTTACTCGATTCTGTCTCAAATGTCATTTATAATTATTTTTGAAAAATGCATGTTTCTGCTAAATAAATATTATATTTAGAGTTAGACATTTTTACCACTTTAAATTTTAACGTATAAATATAAATATAGTATATTTAGAGAATTTGACCTCTACGATTTTTTGACATTTTAATTTAATTTATCATTTTAGATCAATTATTAAAAACTATAGATAAAGATAATTATATATAATAGCAATCTAATAACCTAAAATAAATGGAATAGCTACTGTTTGATTTAATTGTGCCCCATAGCAAACGTTTGCCAAAATTTGTCAGTCGCCTCTCTCTCAAAACTCTCGCTCGCCACTCTCCCTCTGCTCGCCTCTCTCGCTTTATACAACAGAAGTGTATAAATTATGTTTCTGTTTTGTATAAAGCGAGAGAAAATTGTATATACACATGCAAAAACATATATCTTCGTGCTATACACTTAGTTATACAATTTACAAACATTTTACTTCAATTCAATTGTATATAAATGCAAATTTTATACAAATATTGCAGCGAAAAAGGCTAGCGAATTATACAATTGCAGTGAAATACAATTTTCTCTCGCTTTATACAACAGAAGTGTATATTGTGTTTCTGTTTTTGTATAAAGCGAGAGAAAAACATATATCTTCTTCCTATACACTTATAATTATACAATATACAAATATTTTACTTTGATTAATTGTATGCAAAACAAATTTTATACAGATATTACAGCAAAATAGGCCATCGAATTATACAATTGCACATTATATAATTGCAGTGAAATAGGCCAGCGAATTATACAATTGCAGCGAAATATACAATTGTGTATGTATAGCGAAGCCAGCGAATCATACAATTTAGACCAGCGAATTATATAATTGTATATGTATAGCGAATTATATAGTTATATGTTTGCTATGGAGTGCAATTATCCAAACTTTGCTATAATATACAAATATAAATTTTTTATTTGCTATATGTGAAAGTTGCCCTATTTTATAAGATATGTTTTGTGAATCAACGTTGGGGCCCTTTGTAAGAAAGGACCTTAGCCCATGCCTAAGTTCCTTACCGTAGGCTCGATGAACAAAGGGCAAAATTGGCCCAAATTCACACTCAAATTTTTATTTTATTTTTCTTTGTACTGCATTATTCATTAGTCAATGCTATTTTAGGAGGCAGTTACTATATTTGAAATTGAACCTAACTAATTAAAACTCCAAGTTTTATTATAAAGGGAATCGTCTATTGAAAAAGAAAGGTATCTAATTAGAAATTACAATTGAATATGTTGTTGTTGATGCAGAATTCACACAAGCAAATGGAAGATTTGTGAATCAAAGAATATTACTCGGTTTGAGACTTTGAGTTGAATATGGGCCTTTGGATTGTGATATATCGGGATCCGGCAATTCCCGAATTTGGACTCAAAAGTCCACGATAGCCCAAATTGATTTGACTCATGTTCAAAGTTATTTTAAACACCATGCATATTAGCCAAAATTATGTTTTTACTTTTTAGGAAACTTTCATATATAGCCACTCAAAAATATTCTAATTATTTTCCATAGCTATAGTTTAATAATTACAATTCGTAGCCACATGTTATATGGATGAGAGAGGCGAGCGAGACTAGGAGAGAGAGGAGAGAATTATACATATACAATGTGACTAATTATACAAACTCAAAGTCAGCCCACATAATTAATGTATAATGTTAGCCGTGAGTGGTAATTATAGCAAACTATAACTATGATGAATAATTAAATAGTATAAATTTGCTTAACCACATAATATTCTTACCTTTTTAGAGTAATATTTGGTTTCAAAACCAACTCAATTCGGTTTGGGTTTTGGAAGCCCAATATTAGTGCTTTCAAATCGGACCCAAGTTCAATCTTAACGTGCATAGACTTAACAGCCCAATTCAGTCTTTCGTTTGAAAGGTGTTAAAGTGTTAGTGTTAACATACTTTCCCATTCCAAATCAACTTTCCGGCCTCATATGAGAATGGAAAACATGAGCATTTTATCCATCCGTGGATGAAGGACGAGCACGCTGAAGTGAAGTGGCTATACATGCAAATCTATTTACGCATCTATATGCTTCGAGTGAAACCTCCTATCTTCATAGATTTTAACTAGTAACTAGTAGCCCCGGGACACCTACTATATGACATTGGATGTATACGTTATCTTTTTTTCTCTGTTTTTTAAACAAGAAAGCACTCTTAGTGTCAGTATAATGTTAGTACTCCAGGTGATCAGTTAGAATTTTTGAATCTGCAAACTCAAAATTTAAGAATTTAGAGAGGATTTTGGCCCCTCAAATATATGAAAAGACGTAAAGCCATAAAATTAGAGCGAGTAACTTTGTACCAAGCAAGGACCTCGGATAAAAATATGATTATTTTTTCATGTAAACGAAAAGTTCACTCATTAATTATATATACGATCCAAAATTAAAGTTAATGAGTTCGAATATGCCATGAAGTAATAATGTGATATCTCTAAAAGTAATATAATTGAGAATGTTTTGGTTATAAAGCATTATAAGGAATAGTGGATTCTTACCAGAATTATAAGAACTCAAAGTACCATATATTTTGTCAAAAAAGTTATAACTTATAAGCCTAACATCTGGCTAGTGGAGCTACATCAATACTGTGCGATTTTATTTGATTCTTAACTATGAATATAATAAGTAAACTAATGAAAGCCTGGAAAGTTCTACTTGTTAGATAATGTTCATGCATGTTGCATGAGTTCTGTAGTGGAATTCCTAAATATGCAGAACTAAAAATTGTTTATATTTTTGTTGATTGTGTGAATCTTTTCTTGAGATTATGTATGTCAAAATGGCCTTATTCAATACTTAGATAATGGTAGAGTACCAACTGGCTTGCGTACACCTTAACAAATTTAAAGAGATATTTGTCACTATTTTTTATTAACACAAATATCAAATTTAATTTCACAGAATACTTGTATCCATGAAATTCGTCATATATATTATAAATAAATATGTTCCACTAAGGCCTCACAAAAAAAATATTAGAGTAGCAAGAGTCCTTATTGAGGCACATCATTATTTTGTCACCCTCCACTAGCACAGTGTACTCATATATATTTTGTTCCCCATTTTGACTTTATATAAAAATTTCATCATCATTATACTGTCCACTGAAAACCCAAAAAGTCAAGTGCCCTAATTTTTTGGCTTTTAAGTTTCATATCAACGGTTCACATGCAAAAAGGAAATTGGGAGGAAGATATGGACCAACAACCTAACCGCGTTATGCATACTATTTAACTAATTATTATGTAATGTTGCATGCCTTACATGAAATTCATTTTCTGATTTATACTTTTTGACTTTGTGTGACTTGATAAATGCAAATCTACAATTTCTATTGCATATATGCATCACTAAAAAAAAATTGTATTGACTGTGTTACAGTTGGTTAGAGTTTTCCGTTTAGTTAAAAATGGATCGGAGATTTGCTTATATAGACTTAGGCAATCCTCCCTTATTGAGCTAGTTTTTGGATTGAGTTAGACTGATGTGTTATATTCTATTCTCACATGATATTAGAGTCAATCCTCCCCCGTTTGGGCTCTCAATCCACGTTCCAGTCAGGCTTGAACGTGAAGGGGATGCTAGAGTGGGTTACATTAGTTGGGGAATGAATCTAGGCTTGAACGTGAAGGAAATGTTAGAGTGAGTTACATTAGTTTGGGAAATGATCAATGGTTTGTTTATGGACTTGGACAATCCTATCTTAATTATCTAGCTTTTAAGATTGAGTTAGGTTACGTGTCATATTTTTACATAGTGAAAATTGATTCCCCTTCCTTTCGATATAACTTAGCATTCAACCAAATATACCATGTAACTTTTCATGAACACCAACAAATAATATTATATCAATTTTAAAAAATATCTAAATAAAAAATTAAAAATCAAAAATCATGAATTTACGTGCACCAATAAACTTGTGGATGAGTTGATTGCCTCGACCAAAAGAAGCTCACAGAATTAACTGTCTTTTTCTTTTCCTTTTTTGCCAAAATAATGTGTTAGTGGTCCATATGTCCCGTAATAAGCATGTATAAAATGGAGCACTACACACTTCTATTGCAGCAAATTAAATCTTAGCATAATATTAGAAACATAGTAAGAGTAATTTATAATAGCCATGGCTGCCCCTTTCTTTCGCTTATTTATTACTTTTCTTTGCTTTTCTTATACTATCATTAATGCCGCCCCAGTCACAAGTAAGTTATATTTCAGATCGATCTCTTAGTTAATTTCATTTATTTTTCCTTTTGTTATCGATCGATGATCGATAATCATAAATATATATTGACAGGAAGCAGAAGTTTGGTACTACTAGACATATCTCAAGAACATAATGTACTGTCAGAAAATATAATTCGTATGGTACGTATGTACATACTTCTTCATTTTAAATTATAATTTTTTCGTCCGAATTAGTATGATGGTAATTTTTTAAAACTGAATTTGTTAGGAGAAAACAAGAAGAGAAATACTGGAGGCTGAAGAGATCATAAACGATTATCCAGGTTCTGGAGCGAATAATCGTCATACTCCAAGGTCTCAATTAGGGAGAGTATGTGTTGAATGCTAGATAATATATCTATATATGTTTTTAAGATATAAACTGTGTTAAGTACCATTTTAATCATAATTGGCTCATATTTTGAATAGCTAATTAAGAAAGTTAATGATCGTGTGGATAATCTCTCTGAGATTCAGCTAGTAGTAGTAATTGATGAATTGGTTGAGGAGTACTTATTAATTAGCAGTATTAAGTTATATATGTAGTGTACTAATTTATGTTATGATTAATATCAATTGTATGAACTTTGTTTGGTATCAGAACAAAAATGCAAAGCAGATTAAGGTTTTCAATTTAGAAATTTAAAGCTATGATGAAGTTGGATTTTTTTTTCTTCTTTTTCCTAAAGTATTCACAACCTCACACGATCCATTCGAAAATTTTACCTCTGACTCAACGATTCTGACTCAGATATTATGATAAAATAAATTATGGAATTAATTCACATTCTAAAATTAGCTATAAAAAAGAAATAGATTGTCCAAATTATATAAGGAGTCTCGAGATCTTGTCCCAGTTACTGTGAGACGTTTCTTTCAACACTACCCGTTTCAAATGCTGGACAAGAAAATATTTAATGATGTTAAAATATGTCTATTAGGTAAACTAATCTTATGCACTTTTTAAATAATATCTTTAATTTGAGCAATTTGGCAAATCAAGAGTATATGCTAGATGGATATGGTGGGTTTTGAGGTGGTTACCATTCACTTTGGTTGCATGGTCCCACGAAAATTTGGTAAAATATCATATTATCCCTTATTTTATTAGAGGCTTGCTGGAAGCATGTCTTAGTTTAAGAAAATTGAATCTTCTACTACTAATTTTATATTTATATATATATATATATATATAATATAATGGCATTGAAATTTTGATGAGTGCAGAAACATATATCAACCGGATTAGACAAGAATTTTTTTTTCTTTAAACGTAGTGCCTACTTTGGACATACCAATAGTTAAATATGGCCATATATATGTGGAAATTTAAATTTCTTATATATATAAAAGGTTCCATTAACCGAAGGTGAGACCCCATTTTATAGTTGGGCAACTTTCATATATAGCAAATAAAAAATTTATATTTGTATGCTATAGCAAAGTTTACATAATTACACTCTATAGCAAACATAGAAACTGTATAATTCGCTATACATATACAGTTAAAGCAAATTGTATAAAACGAGAAAGAGAAAGACACTTGGGCAGAGAACTGTATAAAAACGAAGTATATAAAACGAGAAAGAGAAAGATACTTGGGCAGAGAACTGTATAAAAACGAATTGTATAAAACGAATTGTATTATTATAAGTGTATAGAACGATTATATACAATTTGAATTTGTGTAAAATGAGAAAGAGAGAAAGACAAAAGAGACTTGACAAGGAATATACAATTGAATCGAATTGTATAAAACGAGAAAGAGAGAAATTAGATACAATTTGTATAAAACGAAGAAAGAGAGAAAGGCAAAAGAAACTGGGCATGAGAATATTTTTATTGTATAATTATAAGTGTATAGGACGAAAATATATGTACTTGCATGTGTATATATAATTTTCTCACGCTTTATACAAACAGAAATGCAATTTATAAATTTCGCTTCTATTTGTATAAGTGAGAAAGGCGAGGGTGGCGAGCGAGATTTGGGAGAGTGTCGGGCGAGATCTGGAAGAGGGGAGAGAGGGAACAAAAATATATGTATTTATACAATTTCCTCTATTTTATACAATTAGAAATAATTTTTATACACTTGTGTTTGTATAAAAAGTGAGAAAGCGAGCGAGAAATTGGAGGAGAGTAGCGAGCGAGATATTTGGGAGAGAGGCGCCTGACAATTTTTTGTAAACGTTTGCTATGGAACACAACTAATTAAATCCTAGCTACTCCATTTATTTTAGGTTATTAGTTTGCTATTATATATAATTATCTCTTTATAGTATTTAATTTCACTGAATATATTGTTGTATAAAAGATCGCATTATTCTTAGCAGAAACTGCAAGAATATTTGGGACTGGATTATTGATGCTAGTTGACTGTATTTGTATGCATGTCGTCATTGTTTTAATCCGTAAAAAGAAAAACAGATTAGTTGACAGTTGACCATAATGTTTCTAGTTTTCTAGTAAAATACTATAATGTAGCAAGAAAATCTAGATGGGAAGCCGGAAGTGAAAGAAGTCATAATACATGAACCGCCTATAACTTCGTCTCAGCTGACATCTATGTATGACCTTCAATTCGGGTGTGCACGATTTAACAGACAACTATCATCATTAAAATTGAACAAATTGAAACACATACATTCTACATATCAAATTTCACGCGATTTTTCATGTAGGTGCGTTTACTTGTTCAACTTTAAGTATAGTTTCCTTGTCAAATTGTACTGCATACTCAAAGTCAAGGGACATAGATGTGAGCTAAGACCAAGTTAATTAAGATATGTTTGTGTATTATGTCAAAAAAAAAACAACTATTGTCCATCATCATCTGATGAAGGACCCAAAGCTGGTGTAGGAGGAGAAGCATCGGTTTGGTTAGGCCTCAAAAATCCGAGTTTTTTGATAAGCTCTTTAGCAATTAACTGATTAGCACTATCAGAAGGGTGATACTCATCCCAAAACACATATTTGCTTCTATCGCTGCACAATGTCGATGCTGGATTACATGTCAATGCTGGCCTAATTTTTCCAAACGAGCAGCATGGTGAATCCGAGTTACTAAAACCTGCAATATTTACTTTGGTCAATTTAACTTATGCAAGATATTGAAAATATAAATAATTTTTATACTGTCAGTACACAAAATTAAAATTATTAGTAAGATAACAAAAATTTGTACCGTAATTGCCGGGATTAGTAATGACATCGTTGACAACATCATAAGCATCTCCAAATTTGTAGCTAGCATTTGGGAGTGTGTTTGCCAATTCTACGACAAGTTCGTTTGTTGCTTTGTTGAATGCAAGGGCCAGCTGGTTAGTCTTGTCTTGACACTGACCATCACTACTTAGAACCCTTTGAAGTGGAATACAACCCATTGGTCCTAGACCAAACACCATCAACTCCCTTGCCCCCAAACTATGCAACAACTGAAAAAAATAATTGGGGAAAAAAAAAAAGAAATAACATACTCCTATCATTAGTCAAATAAATGTCGCAACAACAAACTCCACACGTGAGGTTTGGGTAAGGTGGAGGTAGAGAGACTATTTTAATAGATACTCGGTTCAAATAAATGACTCACTGTAAGCTGTGACCTTTGAGTGTCGACCAAGTACTGGATGAAAGATTTGTCATTGTACGTCCATGAATCTCTATAAACTGGCATTAAGTAATTGTTGATGAAGTCATTACTTCCTAAAGCTACCACGTATCTTGCTTGTTGGAAAAACTTGTTAGCTTCTTTGCTTCCAATTTTCTCTCTAATTAAGTCTTGTATGCCTTGAAACAAGTCTATTTGCTTGTATAAGGAAAATCTCTGTATCTGTACATACAATTCAATCAAATTAAACTGAATTACATGCATTGCAATGGAAAAAGAATTACCACTTACAAATAAAGTGCCAGTCTCGTTTAGAATGCCACCACCACCAGAGGCAAAATTTACTCCGTTAGATAGTATAACATCCTCTGTTAACGATTGATCAAGATATGCTGGTGGCCTTGGAAGCCCCATTTCATCACCTGCACAATAGGTAAGGCAGTTTGTAGAGATTTTGGGGAAATGAAACCATATAATTATGTTAATTAGTACCTATTATATCAGCAACAGTACGGCCATTGCAAAATCTACCATTAGGCAATCCACTTGCAAAATCAATACCATACCATGGCAAATTGGCGCGAGCAAGGCTTTTGGAGAGGAAATTGTTATTGCCAACATCTGAAAGAGAGTCTCCAAAGATGAATTGCACAATCTTGCAATTGCAACCTCCAATTACAACAGCAAACAAAATTGTTAAAGTCAGACTCAACTTCATGTTTACTTGTAGAGCTACTCTGTTTTAAAGAGATTTTTAAAGTTTTATCATAGGATTAATGAGTCCTAAATTCTTACCTTATAAATCTCCACAAAGTGCAAGTATCTGTTGGGATTTTGGAGAGAAAAAGAAGTTAGCAAGAGTTTGATAAACCAACTGTCTAAGAAACTCAAACCTACCATATCTACTTTAACTTCTGTTACAACCATTCAATTCTAACAAACATAAGTTGCGTATCCATATTTAATATTCTGAATTTCAATTTAACTTTTATATATATATATATATATATATATATTGACAGTACACAAATACACTATTAACATAACTTGAATATGTCATAGCAGGTAGTTTCACTTACAATATGAGAAAACTAGTGACTTTTGAGAAAGTTATTGATTTTTCATGCATTAATAAATGGGGAGTAATTTTTTGAGGTAAGAATGACATTTGTTGAAATACAGTTGCTCTGTTTGTTATGCAAAACTGAAATACAGCTGTATTTAATTTACTAGTGAGTAAAAGAAAGAAAAAGAAGCAAGAAACGCAACGGTATTTTAAGTGGGTGAATATATATTAGTAATATTCTCTGATCTCCTCAAGATTGAAAAATAACTTTTCTGAATCAATATTCTCTTCTCTCAATTTTCCATTTGATATTCAGAATGCCGCCTTCTTCTGATTACTTCCATTGCAGATGCGGAACTCGAGTTGCATTCCTCAAAGATTACATTTCACTGAATGATGTATGGATTCTATTTTCATCTTTCTTGAATTATTCTAATTTCCATAGGTAAGATATAAGCACTACTCTGTTATATTTCTCGACTAACCACACAACAACTTATTTGCAGGAGCTAAACTTCGAGAACAAAGGGATCTTTACTGATATGTAAGTCGATCTCATGATTTCACGCTAGCTAGCTATTTTTAAAATAATCTGCAGTCTGATATGTGCATGCAGGTTTAATGTGGAAGTACCAGAGAATGATGAGTCATATCATCAAGTAGTAGATGGCAAAACCCTAGTCGATACTTTCTGTGGCAACTGTAGGAACCGGCTCGGGAGGAAATTTGTAAGATACTAATAGGAAACACAATTTGCATTTCCTTTTTGTTGTTGCTTATACATTAATTTTTCCTTTCGCCAGATTGCAGTCCCCCAAGGCAGTCGTTTTGAACAAGGACAATTCTTGGTGAAGTTGTAAGTTTAATTGCAAAATGAGACTATGCATACGCGATATGCTGTGTTGTACGTGTTACTAATACAAATGATTATTTTGTGGCAGGGATAGGCTTAGTTACACTAATGGTCACGACTTAGATCCTTATGACGAAGATCTTGATCAAGATGGAGAGGAAAATGTTGATCAAGATGGAGACCCTAATAATGAGGAAAATAATGATAATCAAGATGGAGGGGCTAATGATGATAATCAAGATGGAGGCGCTAATGCTGTTAATGAACAGTTAGTTCATAATGGGCATATTAGTCGAAATGGAAACATTTGAAGCAATTACTGATGAAAATGCAGACATAAATAGCTTGCTGATTTACGAAGATATACACTTGCAGTGAGTGCAGTCACTAGATCAGTTCATAACTGTGTGATATTCAGCTTTCTTTTTTGGTTTTGGGATTACAGTACTACTTCGAAAAGCAATGGAGACTCAACATTTTACATATTAGAGCTCAGGTACTTCTATTCTGTATATGCTGCTACTTAATTAGTTTGTCTTTGATTTCTTGATACAAGTCATTTGTCAAGCATTTGAGTATAATAACTCTAATGGCTTTTGATCAATGGACAGATAACACAATCCACTCTCTGTCAAATCATATCAATGTTAACTGAAGTGATAATTAACCAACTACACCATGACATGACCTCATTCAATTATATTTGTGCAATTTAAATTCTTACATTCACTTAATCATACAAATTTAAGATCCTAATAACTGATATATAGCCCTGTAGTTCTTCCAGATGGAAGGATGAATTTATAATATTTTTTTCATTCTAAAAGCTGGAGTTTCTTGACAGTAAATGCTAGTGCACTTTAGTTTGGTTTTTCTTTAAAATCATGATTTTGATGTGGGCTAAACCAATGGAGATGCAGCCATTTTTCTTAATAAAATGGCTTTTATCCAATGCTAGTGTGAGTCCTAGTTATATAATGTGTTTTTTTTTGGATACTTGACTGATAGAAGTAAGAAGAAACAATCATATCTGTATTTTTCAAATTTATTTTCACAAAATTACTACTCTTTTAAATATTTGTTATGTAAATTCAAGTTGAACCAAGGATATATAGGAAGCACTCTCACCAACTATACGAGGTAGTAATAAAGTTTGTATTGCTATGCATTTAATTTATTAATTTAATGCAAAAGAAATTTTCTCATTATTTACGTACTCTCATGCAATATTTTTAGAAAACTGAAGTGTGAGACGAGGCATTCACTTCCACCATCTTGTTTTATGGGATATCATTTAATTTGACACGAAGTTTTTTAAAAAAAATAAAATTTATGATCTAAAATAATTTTTTAGTAGTTTTTGGTGGGTGTTATGACTTGGTAATTTTAACTTCCTTTGCAATTTCAGTGTATAAAATTTGGAAATGAGGCCCAATTGTTCTCAATCGAGTCAAAACACCAGTAAAGGTACAAACCCAACAATCTAGTTAGAATCACTGGTGATCCAAATAATATTAACGTTAAGGTCCAGCAGTCCAGCTTGCTCAGTGCTCCTTTAAACAAAAAATCTTAGAAACTATGACTTGGGCTAAACAAATTAGTGATCCCACCAACGGTGAGTGAATATAGTTCAAGTTTCTTACATTTATTTTCCTGAGAAGCAAATAGCTTATTTATTTTGACCCAAGTTTAGAGCCGACTCAATAAGATTCTTAATTATGATCTAAAGCGAAACTTAAGAGACGGCCTTAATATATATATATATATATATATATATATATATATATATATATAATTTAAAATCTACTTTTCTAGCATTTCAGATACAAAGTCATTAGTTACTATTTTAATAATTTCTTTTTAATTGATAATATAGCTAAGCTATTCAATCTTTTTTGAAACATTGTTAATCTTAAATAAGAATTAATCAATTTTAGTTTAAAAAAATTCTTCTGCTGAGTCAACGGTTACCCAAATTATTATCATTATTCTATAAGCATATGTGTATTTGAAAAAGAATCAAGTTTTTTATTAATCTTGTGGTATATTATTTCTCTTAATACTTTTAATTCAAAAAAATAATTCAAAACTATCAATAACATAATAACTATTATGTGTTAAAAAAATTAAGGTTAAGACAATATTCTTTTATATTCTTATCATTTAGTGATTTCAATTTACCACTAAATAAGAAATCAAAAATATTTTCATATGCTTTAACTGGTTCAAATATATTTTGAAGTGAAATAACAACATAAAGTAATCAACTCTAATATCAAGAGACTTAGTGATTTCGCATCAATCTTTTCATCAAATTATTTTTTACGAATTCAGGTTCTATATTATCTCACATGCAAAATCCACAATATAAATCACAACACTCAAAGTATGTATAATTCTTTTTTTTTAAAATAACATTTATATGTAATTTTTTTGTTAAAAAAATGTGACTTAAAAATATGGACTCAAACGATAACTTTAATGGCCTAGGAATTGAGATGACTTTGCTCTAAGTTACTGTTGGTTTCACTGAGGACATAAGTTATGCTTTTGAGAATGTCTTTATAAACTTATACTCCTCTATTCAATAATAGTTGTCCAATATTGACTTGACAAACTCTTTAAGAAACTACAAATAAAAGGATAATTTTACTATATCACCCTTTGAATATACCCCCTCCTCCGTCCACAATTTTTTGGCATGTATACTAAAAATAGATGTCCAAGATTAATTGTCAATTTAAATAATTAAGAAATAATTAGTCACTCTTTTCCAAATTTGTCCTTAATGATAGTGTAGTTCAAGTGGAAAGTTAGGTAGACTTTTGTTATTCTTAATAGGGTTATATTAGTCAAATTACACATTGTATTAAATTTTCCTTGAGAGCTGTGCATGACCTTAACATGACAAACAATTATGAATGGAGGGAGTAATAAGTACAATGTCTTGAAAAATGTAACAGGAAAATGACTATAATTAAGTATAAAAGTAAATTAGGAACTAAGTGTAAATTATCCATGAATTTTATAACATGGACAAGTATTAATGAACGGAGGGAGTATACAACTATACAATAGCTAAATGTATTACCCTTTTGTCCCTAATTACTTGTATATCTTTTTAATTGTTTCTAATTATTTGTCCATTTTGACAAATTAAAAAATGACAAATTTTATAAGTTTATTATACCCTTAATTAATTATTTTAAAAATAATAAAACTTTTTCTAAATGTTAAGTTCTAATTCATTTACTTTATAATTAATAGTGATAAAATAATAAATTAACTATATAAATTATTATTTTTTAATAAATATTTCAATTTAAAATAAATAAGTAATTAGGGACAGAAAATACTTAAATTAGTCTGCATAAAATTCTCAAAATTATATATGAAACTCTAGTACACAATTCCGATTATTTCTTCAAAAAAATTTCCTTCAAAAAGATATTTGAGCAAAATTGAGCATAAGAGCACGGTGAGCCACAATAGAAAACTGTAGCAACGTGGCAGAATGTGAGCCACTTGGACGTCATGCAAAATTAAAGACCCATAATATGATAAACCAAAAAATAAAATAAAAAAACGTAACCAAAAACAAACAACACATCAAGAATCTACGCACCTTTATCCAAATCAAATCTTAGCCCTCCATCCCTTTTCATCAACGGCACTCATCTCCTTAATATCTCTAACCATATCCATCAAAATCATACAAAAATTTCATAAAATCTCCACACTCACTCTCTCACTTCTCACACACAACACAACCATGGCTTCAATTGCTCTCAAAACTTTCATCGGCCTCCGTCAATCCTCGCCGGAAAACAACTCTATTAATTTCTCCAAATCCCTCCCTACCAACCAAACCCACCGTAGGCTACGTATCAATGCTTCTAAGTCCAGCCCAAGAGTCACCGGCCGAAACCTTCGCGTTGCGGTGATTGGTGGTGGTCCTGCTGGTGGCGCTGCTGCCGAGACGCTCGCTAATGGTGGAATTGAGACTTTTTTGATAGAACGCAAGATGGACAACTGCAAACCCTGCGGTGGTGCCATCCCACTCTGCATGGTGGGCGAATTCGATCTACCTCTCGATATCATCGATCGGAAAGTTACCAAGATGAAGATGATTTCCCCATCCAACGTAGCCGTCGATATCGGACAGACTCTGAAGCCTCACGAGTACATCGGTATGGTGCGCCGCGAAGTACTCGATGCCTACCTCCGTGACCGTGCTGCCGAAGCCGGAGCCTCTGTTCTCAACGGCTTGTTTCTCAGAATGGACATGCCAAAAGCCCCAAATTCACCATACGTCCTACACTACACATCTTACGATTCCAAAACTAACGGCGCCGGCGAGAAGTGCACCCTGGAAGTTGACGCCGTTATCGGCGCAGACGGCGCAAATTCCCGTGTCGCAAAATCCATCAACGCTGGGAACTACGAGTACGCCATTGCCTTCCAGGAACGAATTAGAATTTCCGATGATAAAATGAAGTACTATGAGAATTTAGCTGAAATGTACGTCGGTGATGACGTTTCCCCTGATTTCTACGGTTGGGTTTTCCCCAAATGTGACCACGTTGCCGTCGGCACAGGTACCGTTACCCACAAAGCAGACATTAAGAAATTCCAGCTAGCAACAAGACTGAGAGCCGATTCCAAAATCACCGGCGGGAAAATCATCCGAGTTGAGGCTCATCCAATTCCAGAACACCCAAGGCCGAGAAGGTTGCAAGACAGAGTCGCATTAGTTGGGGATGCAGCAGGGTACGTGACCAAATGTTCAGGTGAAGGGATCTACTTCGCGGCGAAGAGTGGACGTATGTGTGCTGAAGCAATTGTTGAAGGATCAGAAAATGGGAAGAGAATGGTGGACGAGAGTGATTTGAGGAAGTACTTGGAGAAATGGGACAAGACTTACTGGCCAACATACAAGGTACTTGATATATTGCAGAAGGTATTTTACAGGTCGAATCCAGCAAGGGAAGCTTTCGTGGAGATGTGCGCTGATGAGTATGTGCAGAAGATGACATTCGACAGTTACTTGTACAAGAAAGTGGCACCAGGGAACCCCATTGAAGACTTGAAGCTTGCTGTGAATACCATCGGAAGTTTGGTGAGGGCAAATGCACTAAGAAGGGAAATGGACAAACTCAGTGTATAAGAAGAGGATAAAATTTTATAGTAGCTAATATTTTGTAACTTGAATTGTAATTGAAGTATTTATGCCTTTAATGGGATTTCATGTTACTTCTTAATTAAAATAAGCATTCAGGTCAATGTTGTTGAAGTTAGTTTAAACTTTGAATTTGGATTTATGGACTAAACTTTCTAAAGCTTTGATAAGTAACTAATGAGATTGTACTGATATATGATTTTATACAGCAAACAGAACACTTTTATAAAAAGTTTATTTTTTTTTAATCTTCGAAGTTCAAACAAAGGGTTGTGATTGTGACTTGTGAGTAGTCATTTACATTGCAGGAATATTAGTTATGTGGAGACATTAGGTAAGCATGATTTTACATTTTTATTGAACACCAAAGCAAATGACATTAGCATACTTCAAAGAAATTGACCTTTAGTGTACATTAAGCAAATGGCCTTTTGTATGCTTCAAAGCAAATGATCTCCAGTATATTGACCTTTTAGTATATTAAAACCAAAAGCTTCACAAAATTATCTTTTTATGATTCAAAGCAAATGACCTTTGGTTTATTGAAAGCAACGAGTATTTGGGTCACACGTTATAGCTATTCGAAGCTATGGAACAATGATTATTTATTTATATATTATAAACAATAACGAAGTGATTGACATCCCAATAGGCAACAATATAATAATAATATATAGGAATTATTGTGCTGGAAATGTTATGTAGAGGCTAGAGCTTACCATTTTAATGAAAATTTAGTCTTTAAATTTTTTAGCTCTCTAACCAAATGGCCCCTTGAGGTCCTTAGGATGGAGTCTATCTAGCCTAGAGTAGAAAACTGAAACCCAATTAAGTGCATGTTATTTTCAAATGTTAGGTTTGTGGCCCATCAAGTCTAAACACTAATTGATTAGGCACACCAACTCTAAAATATATAGTCTTAGACTTTATTTATTTAGTTAAATGAGAATTTATAACTATTAAGTTTAACTTCAATTGGTAAAATTGAGTTTGAATTTCAAAAATTTCAAGCGTTTTAACAATAGTATATATTTATCAGAAGAATAGTAGTCCTTCCATTTATTTCATATGAGCACAATTCTAAAAAGAATCTATGTTTTTGCCTCTATGAAATAGAAAAAACGTAGGTCTTATGCTACTAAAGAAAAATAAAAATAAAATAGAAAAGTGTGATTTAAATTGGACGGATGAAAAAGAAGGAAAAAAAGAATCAAAGAAAAGCAGATTCCGTTTTTCACCGTTAAATTTTAGATGGAGGCGTCATCAGTCGATGTGATCGAAGGGTGCGTTTTGACGGAGAGCCATATTTTGTGCCACTACTTCACCAACTCACCTTGTTTTTACATGAAAACCAACCCCTTTTAACCCTCTCTGCTCTCTACTCGCTCGCATTTTCTTTCAGGCAAACGTACAAATTTCTCTCTCTCTCTCCTTTTTCTAATTTCTTCCGACCCCTCCATTTCACTTTCCCAGCTCCGCCGTACTTCTCTTCAAAGGTAATTCCATCTCTGCTCTTTAGATATACGTATATAGTTTTGTATTTTCTCTCTGCATAATTTTGGATCTATAGTTTCATCTTTGAACTGCTTCCTTGATTTCATCTACTTCAGGTTCGGATCAGTTGCTGTATTTTTGCATTCTGCTTGATTGATTCTGTTTGTTGAATTCAATAGAATGCTGTAGCTCTCATGTAAATCATGTGTGTGTTTTCGTCTGTTGCAACTCTAGATCTGTTAAACCCTGCTGTTTTTATTTATTCGATATGATTCTGTTATTTTGATTTATTGGATATGATTCTGAGTTTGAAAACAAACTAGGAGTCATCGGATCTCTCCGGCCTGCTTCTCTATATGAAAATATAATGATGCTTTGGAACCGATGTTTGATGTTAACTTGTGCGGTGATAGCTAAGGGAGTGATTGTGCTATTTCCGTTTTCTAGTTGTGCTTGTCATATATAATTTCATACTTATAATAAGCCTGTGCGTCAGGTTATTCATTTTAATTAGCTCATCCACTATTGCCAGCCATTTTCCATCTCCCACTGAAATAGAGAGTGAAACAAGGATATGATTTAGTAGTTTGAGGTGCCTCTGATGCATGTGTTATATTCTAGAGATACACTTTTGCAGTCGAATTTAACCTTTCAGTTTCTTCTATTCGAAATATTGTCTATTTTTGCATATTCAACTGAAAGCTTGACTAATTTTCACACGCCGAAATTCCTTGGTTGAAAGTAATATCGATAGTTTTGGAAGGAAAATATTTTTGGTTTTAATTCCTGTTTATGTGCCATTTTGTGATGGAATGCCCCTGCATCACTGTACTACGTCGGCCTTCTGTATCATTTCCTATCTGGGTCCATCTTTCTCTATCACTTATTTGTATTCCTTGTTCGCTGAAGAGTAGAGCAGAGCCTACGTGTATGATGTAGATGCCTCTGTCATTTTGTTGGAGCTGCCGAGTCCTCTATTTAAGTGGTGACTAGGTGGCAGCAAAGATATGTCTGCAATCTTTCTTTTCTGTGTTTTAAACAAATTATGGATGTGAGTTATTAAGACTGAAACAATTTTCTTGAGTCCCTTGGGTGACGATTTTATCAGTGGTGTGGACTACATACCTGAACTCTATTTCTTTTGGGATAAAATGATTGTTATTTGGTCCTCTGTTGCTATTTTTTTTCTATTGTTGGAAGGTTTGTTATAGCAACAGTTGTGGCAGAATAGTTGGTTTGATTAACGTGATTAGCTAAGCTGTCAAGCAAATGTGTTTTCTATTCCATTCAAAGCTGGTCAGATGTGTTCTGCTGATGCAATATTTTCTATGACAAGCACTGGGCTATAGATTTACTACTATTGATACCTTCTTTTGTTTTTTGGTATTGAGAACCAACTTTAGCTGTTGGAAGCACCATATCAGTGTGGATCAGGATTTGTTTGCCTAATATCCATAGCAATACCTGCCCTCTCGTTTTTGACAAAACTCGGCTTACTCTCTGGTTTCTTCTGTTAGTAACCCTGTTCCAGACAGATTCAGTTTTTGGCTGTGTTTATACAATGTCAACTCTTTTAAGAGTGAAGAATCAACCCGTTAATATCTGCACTCTTGTTCTGAAACAGTTTGGCCTACTTTATAGTTTATTCAGTTGATTCCTCTGTGAATAGGTATTGGTTTTTTCTTGGCCTACTTCTTAGTTTATTTTGTTGATTCCTCTGTGATTAGTTTTTTAGGATTTTCAGATTGGTTGTATCTATGTAATTACAATCTTTGCAAAACAGATACAACCCCCCCCCCCCCCCCCCCCCAAAAAAAAAAAAAATTCATCTCTGCGTATTATTCTAAGAGCCCGTATGGTCATGATTTGATATCAAGTTGACTTGAAGTTGAAATGCAATTTAGATCTCAAAAGGTGTATTTTTTTCTCATAAACATGAAAGGCCCCACAATTTTTTAAACTATCAAAACTTCTCCAATTCTTACAAGCTTACCAAATGAGTTTAGTACGTGATGCCTGAGTTAGACGGGAGTCTTGGCTTTAAACTTTGTCAAGGACAAAAGCCTGGTATTCAATTGGAGACAATTTCAAAAAAGGATTTTCTCCTTCCTACTTTACTTTTTACAGGGCTATCCTTTTTAATGCAATATTGTTTTCTTAAAAGTGCTTATATCTCCCTACATTACTAAATCTAAAACAGGAAAGTGAATCTCATCTGTCAAAATCTTGCATTATTTTGGTAATGATGTCAATAGTAAGGGTTAAGAGAACAATGGAAGTGATACTCAAGGTTATAATACAGCTACGAAACAGTAATATATCAGTACTTGAGTGTTATTTTAGAAACTAGAACTAAGATCCCTTAAATGGTAATCTCAAGGGAGACTCCTTGAGGAAAGATGCCTATTTCATTTAACTTGATGTGCATCATTTAGATGCTAAGTTTGTCTATTATCGGAAACTGAATGAAGCACATTACTGATTCTTTATTCATGCAATGTCACATGTTTTTATGTATCAAATAGGGAAGATTCTTAATCATGCATCAGATGTGGCATGTTGTGTACTAAAAAATTATTGATAGAAAATTAACATCATGTTTCTGCTTTGCAGGGTGTGAAATGGCAGCTACATCAGCAACTACTCTATCAGTTGGCTCAACCACATCTCTTGGTTGCAAAGGGAGCTCAATATCACAATCAAAAGCCTTTGGTGTGAAATTCAACTCCAAAAACAACATTAGGAGTTTCAGTGGTTTGAAGGCTGCGACAACTGTAAGCTGTCAAGCAGAATCGTCCTTTCTTGGTAAAGAAAGTCTTGCTGCCCTTAAACAATCTATTACTCCAAAGGCCCAAAAAGGAAACAGGGGATATGTTAGTTGTGTTCAGCCTCAAGCATCTTACAAAGTGGCTATTCTTGGAGCGAGTGGTGGTATTGGCCAACCTTTGGCTCTTTTGGTCAAGATGTCACCACTAGTTTCAGAGCTGAACCTTTATGATATAGCTAATGTCAAAGGAGTTGCAGCTGATCTCAGTCACTGCAACACTCCCTCCCAAGTTTCAGATTTCACTGGAGCATCTGAATTGGCCAACTGCTTGAAAGGTGTAAATGTGGTGGTCATACCTGCTGGTGTTCCAAGAAAGCCAGGTATGACACGTGATGACCTGTTCAACATTAATGCAAACATTGTGAAGACATTGGTCGAGGCTGTTGCTGATAACTGCCCTGATGCATTTATCCACATCATTAGCAATCCAGTCAATTCCACAGTGCCAATTGCAGCAGAGGTGTTGAAGCGAAAGGGTGTTTATGATCCGAAAAAACTTTTTGGAGTTACCACCCTAGATGTAGTCAGGGCAAACACATTTGTTGCTCAGAAGAAAAATTTGAGGCTTATAGACGTAGATGTGCCAGTTGTGGGTGGCCATGCTGGTATTACCATTTTGCCTTTGTTATCAAAGACAAAACCATCAACTACTTTCACTGACGAAGAAGTACAGGAGCTAACTGTGAGGATTCAAAATGCTGGCACTGAAGTTGTGGAGGCAAAGGCTGGTGCAGGGTCTGCTACACTTTCCATGGCTTATGCTGCTGCAAGATTTGTTGAGTCCTCTCTCCGTGCACTTGATGGAGATAGTGATGTCTATGAGTGTGCTTTTGTGCAGTCTGACGTATCAGAGCTTCCATTCTTTGCTTCAAGGATTAAAATAGGAAAGAATGGGGTTGAGGCTTTGATTTCGTCTGACCTTCAAGGACTGTCTGAGTATGAACAGAAAGCTCTGGATGCTTTAAAGCCAGAATTGAAGTCTAGCATTGAGAAGGGTACAGGTTTTGTTCAGAAAGAACCTGTAGCTGCTTAGAATAATACAAGCTGAAGAAACGATGACAGGAATAAAGCAATTTAGCAAAATTCACGTTGATCAACATATTCCAGTTTTGCAGTTGAGTTGAAAGGTGCTTCTGTTACGGAGTAACAAACAATAGGTTGTAGAATTGTATCTCCTTTCTGGTATCGGTATGTAACTCTCAAGTGACGATGTTGAGGCACTCTTGTCATGTTCCTTTTTTTCTTTGGTCAAATCAACTCTTCCTATCTCTCTTGAATCTGAGTGTCATTGTGGGGATTGTGTGATGAAGTACTTCGATTTATTCTGAAACTTAACTATGCTAAAAGTGAGTATTCTAAACCCGTTGTTCACTTTGCTTACCCAATTTTATTCTTCAAATATTGCACAAGATGTGGAAAAAAAAAATTCTCTCAGAACTCCAAAAATGTGTCTCCTAACCTGAACAAGATCATACTGCCGCCACGAGATCGCAATCTCCAATTAGAATGACATACTCTATAGAAATCTATCTATTTGACTAGTATGTGATATTAACCAATTCTTCACTTGGGTTTGATACTAATTGAAGAAATTTAACAAAAGAAAGATGATGGGGAAGGAATTGAACAGTCCTTCGATAAGAATTTTATTATAGATCACTTTGCCAGTTTGCGTCTGTTCTATATAAACCTGCTCTGATCACAGTCTTTTGCAATCACTATCTTCCATCTGGAAAATTCAACAATTTTCTCAGCTTGAAACTCCTTCAGTTCAGTCCATAAGCACGGGAAGTTTTGCCTTTATACTGATCACAACGTAGTAATAACAAAATCAACTGCATCCTGTAATTTGACATATATTATAGATTCTTTCACTCTGGCTATGAGTCTAGTTAAATCTAGCTTCAAGCTGTATTCAGCGATAATGTAATTCTCTCTATCCTGTATGTGTAGAGTTCTACTGATAAATGATTAGTTCAACTCCACATTCGATATCAATGTCATCATCCTTTCAAAAGATAAATCTATTTGAGTCCTACTTCCGTTGTGCTCCAGAATTTACTGGCTAAACTTTTTTAAATTACCAATAGTCATTGCACGAGCATCGACCTTCTCTGAAATGATGGAAGCGGTTCCGATCTCTAATAACAACTTCCCGACTATAGACTGCTGACAGTATCTTGGCAAAGTTATGGCAGTCGACACAAATCCGGAGGTCTTTTGCAACTCTAATTGACGTGCCAGGTGGAGTTGATAGAACCGCAAAAGCTATAGCCAATTTCTCACTATGATAAGATAATGCAATCTGTTTCTCTTCTGTACCTACATTGTGCAACTCTGCCACTGTCTCAGCAACGTATCCTGCTATCCTCAGTTGCTGATTGATCTCATCCAACATCTCGTAAATTTCTGTCTTTCTTGGGTGCGAAAAATCATTTGCAACAAATTCATGTATTTTTCCTCTGAACTCAATAGTACTACAAGCAGGGTTGGTTTGGATTCCCCCGTCTTTCATCATTTTCCTCACGTTTATTACCTTACCCCAATCACCAAGCGATGAATAAATATTCAACAGTAGTACATAATCTCCGGCTTCTTGTGCTTTTAGTTCAATCAAACGCTCAATGACTTGTTCTCCTAGGTCAGCTTGGTGATGAATCCTACAAGCTCCTAGTAGAGTCCTCCATATTGTTGCATCGGGTTTGATCTTCATCGAATTTATAAGGTTGTAAGCTTCATCAACCATACCAGCACGACCCATCAGATCAACCACACACCCATAATGATGAATGTTTGGTGAAATCCCGAACTCTTTGCTCATACTATTGAAAAACATCCTACCCTCATCAAGTAGTCCAGAGTGACTGCAAGCAGAAAGAACCCCAGTGAAAGTCTGATCATCAGGGGAAACACCTGCTCTTTGCATCTCCCGAAATGCCTCAATTGCATCTCTGCCATAACCGTTGCTAGCCAACCCCGATATCATGGCAGTCCAAGACACCACATCTTTCTCGGTCATTCCCTTAAACACCTCAAAAGCCTTTTCGAGGCAACCACACCGGGAGTACATAGTTATAAGTGCATTGCAGATATTCATTGCCTTGTCAAAACCATGTTCTTCACAATATCTATGAACTCTCTCACCAAATGCCAATGCATTCAAATTTGCACAAGCCTGAAGTAACATCAAACAAGTAACATCGTCAGGCTGGCAATCAAACGAGCTCTGCATCATATCAAATACACCCAAACCATCCCGAGTTCGTCGGTTACGCATATATACAGAAATCAACACATTCCAAGCTATTGTATCTCTATGAGACATTTCATCAAACACTTTGCAAGCTTCGTTATACTTCTCATTAGATGAATAAAAATCCATCAATGTGGTCAGTAGACGTCCATCAGATTGATGCCCATCTCTCAAAATTCGAGCATGAATCTGTAGCCCACCAAATAAAGACCCAATCTTTATACAACAATTTGTAACGAATGAAGATGTTAGAGAATTCGGTGACACACCCGACCTTAGCATTTCTTGATACAACATAAAACCATTTCCCGGTGAATCACTCATTCCGTAAGCTCTAATCATGATGTTGTACTGGAAAACATCGGGTTTTCTAAATTTTGAAAATACCTGAGAAGCATAACCCAAATCATGCAATGGATGAAGAGCAATACCAAATAAGAAAGGTGAGAAGAAAATTGGATCTTGAAAGAGAGAGTTGCGGATGAGATGGGCGTGGATTTGTAGCAAATGGAGCTTACTAGAAGTTGACTTGATAACCGAAATCAAAGGTTCGGTTTTCTCAGTATGCAAGTGACTGGTATGATTTGTGGGTCCGGTAATGCATTGACGGTGGTTGTCTACACGCGCCGCCGCATGAGAAGACAGCCAACGGAAGGCGGACACAGAAGAACATTGAGGAGAGATTGCTCTCATTCTCTAATTTGCTATGGTGACATGCCTCAAACTAGTAAACAATGTTTTGTTGCAAGTGTGGCGGAATTTAACATGATGGTTGTCAAAAAAAAGGTTTGTAATTATTAGTCGTAAGATGTGATATTAGATTGATGCGAGTTATTCATATATCCACTAAGGTTATGATGTTTTGTAATTATTAGTAGTAAGATGTGACATGATTTGAAATTTGAACCATATATACATAGGTTACTATATTCTGTAATTATTAGTCGTAAGGTGTGACATATGATGTGAATGTGCACTATATATGATGGAAATATTATTGATGCGAGTCGTTTTATATATACATAAGGTTATTATATTTTGCAATTATTAGTCGTTAGATATGACATATAGTGAGAAATTAAAATATGAATGGTGCGAGCGACTCCGTATATACATAAGGTTACTACCTTCTTATGTACTTATCAAATATACCAAAGCCGATTATGAAAAAATGAAGAGTCGCCCGTACACACACCCAAACTACCATTTATGATATGTTAAAAGAACATCTTTTTATCCATTTTCCTATTAACTAATCTGTTATTCATGAAAAAATTCTAAACTAATTTCCTGCAAATAAGCATTTCACGCATGATTTATATAAAGAAGTATCACATCTCAAATGGATGTGATATAGGCGATTTATATCGGCACAAACATTAGTAATTGATCTCAAGATCTGAACAAGTACACTGAAATAACTTTACTGTTGCACCTAAAATCCTTCTAACCGCAGCTAATAACAACATAAACGTCAAAAGAAGAACAAAAAGAAAAGTCTAGTCATGCAAAGTTGGACTATTGTAAGAGAAACAGTCAGCAAGAAGAGACTTAATCTCTTCATCATCTTCTTCAACATTAGCAACATTATCATCAGCAGAAGGAGTAGTATTAGAGCAATAACTACCAAAAGAAGCATGTAATTCTTGCATACACAAGAGTCTTCTCCTCTTGTAGTTAGCCTTAAAGCAAGCTTGCCTTAATCTCTTCGTCTTCTCCTCAAGTTCCATGTCTGGTATTTCTTCTATCTTCTTCTGTTCTTTCTCTAATAGCTTTATCACATCCTTCAACTTTTGTTCCATACCATTTCCTCCTACCTTCTCCAATTCCTGTAAATATTGCTTCGTCATATATAATAGACTTTAACTTCTATACTACAAAATATAAAGCTTCTAATCTTGAATAAGAAAAATTAATTGTTACATGAATAAGTAAATATCACTTAAAAACGTAAAACAGATTTTCTACAGTTAAATTCATCAATATAAATCATTGTAACATATGTAGCAAAAAAATTAATTATTAAAAAGCGTATACTACCAGAAATGAACTTTTTTGCCCTCAGCATAAATCATAATACTACATAATGAAACAAGATAATATGTTTATATAGAGAGTATATATTAACCTTGTACTTTTTTAGACGCAGTAGAAATTAAAGAAAATATTTTCACATTTAATAAACGGTATATACTAGAAAAAGATGTACTTTGTTGGATATTCACGAACTCTTTCAAAATGTCAACAAATGCATATGAAATACATCAAAAATAGTGTATTTTTAAAATATTTGATAAAGATACAACATTAAAAGTGAAGAGTACTCCGTGCAACTTAATTAAGCGATCAACATATAATAGTACTATATACAATTGAAAGAAGAGTGTAAGATGTATATATAAAGAGAGAATGATCATTAACGTAACCTTAACGTTCTTGATTAATGTTTGTAGACTCATCAACTTCCTATGAGGCCATCTTCTAATTCCCAAATCCCTACATCTTTTCTTCAAAAGTGTTAACCCAATATTAAGCTCCTTTGCTGCTCGAGTAATTGGCATATAAAAATACTTTGAAATTGCATCTCGTGACAACATTCTTGAACTATTAATCTCCTCTCTAATATTATCCTTCTCTTTTTCCGTTACAATAACTTCCTCATTAAAACTATCATTAGCCATTATCTCTTGTTGATTAATGTTATCACATAACAACTCATTTCCGATTAATTCACCACTCATTTCATTCAACATTCTAACTTCATTTCCAATTTCCTCATAGCATAACTCTCCTGCACCCATAAAAAAAATTACTAGTCAATATTTATTTTTTTATAAAATATAATAATACTATAGTAAAAACATGACCATCACCTGGGGTAAGGCTATAAAAAGATGAATAAAATGGATCTTCGAGAGTGCATTCCATTTCCATCAAAGGATTAGTATTAGCAGTATTTCCTTGAATAAACAAATCATACTGATAGTCGATAGCATAGTGTCCTGAAAATTCACTGTTTTTAAACGTAACACGTTAATATATATGACCATACATTGAATAACAACAACGTATTCATTTAAATGAATAGTATTTACGTAGGTTTTATCATTACCTCTTTAATTTGAACTAGAAAACTATTTTCGACATATCAAATAACTTAAACTAAAATTCTACACATCAAATAAAGAAGAAAAAATAATTTCTTGAAGTAGATAAAATCATAATAGATCACCTTAATTCATCAAGAGAAGGGAGTTGTGGTGGAAGAGATAATAAGTCTTGATGATTATCTTGCTTTGTCATGATGAATTCAAAGTTTGACTGATCAATTCCCATATTTGGCATTGAGATGAAATTATAATATATATTAGTAAAAGAAGATTAATTAAAAATGACTTCTTTAGGTTTAATTTAGTGTAGGGAGAGGGAGAAGATAAGGCATGGATTATAAGTGAAACTAATGTGAAAGTAATTATTAGGATTAATGAGTGCATTGATAGTCGTGCGCCGTCATTATGCATGCATGTTTAGCATTAATTAATTACATTCATCAACATTGGTATTGATTGATACGTTTTATGCCCACGTACACCTGTGATAAAAACTTGTAATTATGATTTCTTTTTGGAATTTGATCCTCAATTTTTATTAAAGGATAAAATTGTTGTTTTTCATCTTTATGTCGAAAATTAAATAGGGGCACCTTGAAAATTAAACATTATACAAAGAGTAGTGATCGATGTAACAGAAAGTTTAATGGGTTCTGTCGATATTAGAAAAATAACATAAGTATTAGATTCATGGGAACTTCCCATTCCATAGGGACTAGGAAGTCTAATTGTCTGTTAATCTCTTTATCTCTTTACTCCAACTTTGAAGAGAGAGTGGGATCGCTGGTTGCTGCTATTCCATCAGTTTCATATTAGTTATCTATTTTTTCCTCTATATACTTAAGAAATCGAAAATCAAAAATAAGAAGTAAAATTTTACTAAGTTATACCTTAAAACCCCTTTTCGAAACTTTATAAACTTGTTCATGCACTTTTAAAAAAGAATTAATCATACCAAAAAAAAGGGGATAATTTAAATATTTTTGTCAATTTATGAACAATCTGACATATTTTTTTATATTAATATGAACAGCTTATAAGGGAGTGCATGCCAAATTTTATTACTCCCTCCGTTTCAAAAAGATTGTCCTATTACCTTTTTAGTTTGTTTAAAAAAGAATGACCCTTTTTTTTCAACACTTTAACTTTAACTTTCCACTTGACATGTTTAAGACCACAAGATTAAAGGATATTTTGGTACATTTGATATAACTTTAATTTATAACCACTAGATTAAAAAGTCTTTTTTCTTTTCTTAAACTCTATTCCAAGTCAAACTCGGTCATCATTTTTTAAACAAAGGAAATACCTATATAGTTGTTACCAGGCACTTTTTTGGGTTAGATTGATGGCAATATATGATATTGAGTATCTCATAAAATTATCTAATCATGAGAAATTAATACTCTAGTGTAGTGTTAATACCAGGTTTAGATGACCAAGATGATTGAAATTTGAAGCACATTTCCCCATTATAATTATTAAGAGTTGCTTTTGATTTGTAATTAGCATTAGCGTGCAGTTATATTTTGCTCCAGCCGCATTAAGCTCAGAATCTGCCTAAAAAGTGGAAGTAAAAAAAGCTTTAGAATTTGCTTTAAAACAAAATCCCCAAGCAGGTCATTGTTTATCTTTTTCTCTTTTACTTTTATTTGGTTTTCATTTTATTATTAGAGAAATTTTAATTTTTAGCAATATAAATTATATAATAGAGCTATGGTCATGTGTTCCCTGGGAGTATTTGACTCATAATATAACGTAGCAATCATCCATACTCATAAAAGAAGAGAATTAATGTTTCATCATTCATTTCATTTAGGATCATATTATAACGCTTAGGGAAGTTACGATTAAATTTATTTATTTATTATTCACTCTAGAGTGTTAATGTCAAATTTATTCCAAATGATACTTCTAATCAGTAGTGGTGGGCTACTGCTACTTATTGTAGCATTTATTAGTTATATACTAATTATAACAAACAGTATTTAAGAGTGGAGGTTACTGATTTATGGCAGTAAATATAACCCTAGCTATTTGCTTCTTTTCAGGCCACGCCCAGCTAAAAAGTGTTTGAGTTCTTTTTCCTTTTGCCCTTCTCTCATTAGATACTTACGTTTTTTAAATTATGTTCTACTCATATTCTGAACCAAACGACCATCAATGGTTGCAGAGAGATGATATATGTTCATCAGATCAACCAAACTTCCCAGGGATTTTCAACAAATTAACCAGATTTTGGTGAGATAATGAATGATACACCGAAAACTCTAACCAGCAAAAACATTATGTCAACATTACGGATAATAGAATTAAAATGACCAAGATTTGTATCAAACAGCACTTAAACCCAAACACTGATCATAATAAATTGGAAATCTACCGTCGGCTGTCTCAGTATCTTGACCTCCCTCGTTTTCCACGTCCACGTCCATATCCACCTCTTCCTCCACCATTAGCATGATGTTTTGTTTGCATGTTTGCCGGAAGGGGTTGAATCTGATCAACACACTTCCTAAAGCTAAAATCATCCACAGTATCATCCTCCCTAACAACAAAGAAGCAGCGACTCTTGTATTGTGGATGATATCGGATTTGAAAAGCACGAACTCCTGAACCAATCTTCCTTTCTGGTTCTGAATGACCCTTCTTAAGTAAGTCAAGCAACATCATATGCTCATACTGCAATACCATACTAACAAAATGTAAGTGATCAAGATCATCATATCAAACACTCAGATGCAAGTAATAAATGTAGTATACCAGAATACATCAACATATGAATTTTATCCGGAAATGAATCAGACTATCAACAGTCCTATGCAGTAGTAACTCCTCTCTAAGGTAAAATTATGACAAATACAAATCATATACTTTTGCTGAGCAAAGATGCTAGCTGAACCCGACAAAAGTTCAGATAGTCCAACCGCCAATAAAGCACAATGAATTCAAATTTTGGAACCTAAAAGATAAAAGCTTTGAGGAACATGAATGTAGGATAAGAAGAAAGAGAGATACTGATGATACATATAAAGGAAAAACATGTATTGATTCCAATCAAAATCAAACAGAGTACCATCTCTATTGTAACCAAATAAGTCCAAATTGAATAACATATACCAAAAGATCATCCACTTAAAACTCATACTTATTCATAGATGTTTGTTGTCAAGATACACATATCCAAGAAAGGATATACAATCAAATACCTCGAGGTGTTATACAATCAAATATCTCGAGGTGTTAAGTGTTAAGTTTTAGACTTAAAGGCAACTTTTGGAAGCCAATTATAAGTATCCAAGTCATACAGCCACTTGAAAATTATTTACACACACCAATTTGACATTTATATGATATAATATAATGCAAGTTGATGCTTCAACGGAATGGACATTCAAAATATTTCTATAGGCCATTCAGCTATGCCAGAGTATAACAATTAAGAAAGCAGGCCAAAAACTAACCCTTGTTTCGCACAGTAATGGAGAGATTGAGTGATATTTTACCTTGTTGAGATTGAGATTGACAGACCAGGAATGAAGGATTTTGAAAAAGTAGTCAAACATCTCCACGGAGGAAACGAAACTCTTAGATCCCACGCTAGCCGGGACGGACACATCTTTCTTTTCCTCTTCCACAGACTGGTCGACTCTCGGTTTCTTCGTATCCTCTCCATTCTCTTCATCCTCCGGCTTGTCTCCCTCCTCCCTTGGACGCTTCGAGCCGCCGTTAGCATCATCGGCGGCTGAAACTTCAATGTCCATTCCCTGAACGGAGGTTTCTTCCTTCTCGGCCATTCCTAGGGCTTCGTTGGTTACAGGTTCAGTTTCCGCCATTATTGAGAACTTCCAATTTCAATTTTCGGAAAAAAGAACCCTAATAGTAGCTTTAGAGTTTAAAAACTGTAATCAGCAGGCTTTTTAGCCCGGCTTAACTGATCAGGACGGATTAGGGCTGCGGAAGAATTTGACAAATAGCCATTTTGGACCACTAATTAAGTTTTAGTCTACATTTCTAAACTGTTCTAATTTCTAGGTTTATCAATGAAAAAAAGTGGACCTTTGGCCCATCATATTTCTGATTGGGTTAAAACTTAAAAGGTTGGCATATATCAACTTATAACTCATTGTAAACATTCATATTCAAAAAGGGACACATTTGCAAAATGGTACCAAGTATCATCTCTGAGATTTAATCAGCCCAAAATCTTAGTTGCTCAACTGATTGACCATTTAAACTTTCAACTTGTCGTCTAATGTCCTCTTCCCCCGAGCCTTCCAGAAAAAGGAGAGTTCATTGGCATAAAATTGCCCTATTTTATTTTAGAGCAACTTTCATATATAGCAAACGCAAAAATCATATTTGTATTCTATAGCTATACTTGATATAATTGCGCTACATATTTACAAAAGAAGTTAGGTTATTGCGCTATACATATATACAAAAGAAGCAATTGTATAATTTGCTGGCTCCTCTTCATATTTGTATAGTTTCGCTCGTAGGTCATTTGTACAAATTGTTGTCAGCCTTTCGTTTGTATAAATCATTGGCAGTCTGTCAATTCAATTTTATATGTGTTTGTTATATTTGTATAAAAATTGAATTTGTATACAATTGAATCAAAATAAAACGTTTGTATATCAAATATCGCTCTCTCTTGCTTTATACAAATATAAATTATATATTGTATTTTGTATAATTTATGTTTGTATAAAGCGGAAACAAATAAAGGCAAAGCAGAACTGGGTAGAGAAATATTTGTATTGTATAATTTTAAATGTACATGACGAAGATATATGTATTTGATGTGTATATATAATTTCCTCTATACAAACAGAAACACGTTTTATACATTTCTATTTGTATAAAGCGAGAGAGGCGAGGGAGAGAGTGCTGAGAGAGAGAGAGAGAGGGTGTTGAGCAAGAATTTCAGTTTATCAACAGTTTGCTACGGGGCACAATAAAATCAAACTATGTTTATAACATTTAAATTAATAGTTTGTCATTATATATAATTTTCTTTTATTTTATAACGTTTGACTTTGAATAGTCATTTTTACTTTTTTTTTAATTATAAATATTCATTAATGTGAGTATTAATTAGTGTTAAATGACATACTCTACTACTCCATAAACATATGCACATGCTCTTTTAAGTATTAGGTATTGTTTCTTGTCATATTTCCTTTTATCACCACCCCCACCCCCACTCCCACCCCCACCCCCATAATAGTCGTCATGTTTAATTTGGTCTAAGAAATTTATAAAGTTAAATTTGTTCAAAAGTCAAATAATTGACACTGTCCAAGTTTTCTCTGAGTGCTGCTTACGCTGTTTCTTGGAAGGAATATGTCCTTGTTCAGTAAATATCACATATAATTTAATTATTGTTAATTGGTTAAAAAAGTTATATACTACCAAAAAATAGACATAATATATAGATTTTTTTTCCTTGTAATGATTTCTTCCTCAAATGTTCGTTTAAGTTTTGAGTCAACATTAAGTCATCTTGTTCTCTTTTATGACTATTGCAAATCTTATTATCAAAATCAAAGATACATAACTCTCATTCATTGATAAATATATAAATAAAATAATTCCATTGCATAAACGTTGTTAAAAATACTTTGTATTGTTTTATTTTTAATTGAATATATTTAAAATTTAGATAATTAAAAATCTCAAATACCAAAAAAAAAAGAAAGATATAGAGTACATGTTCTTTTCTGGGATGCTTGGAGTATGGACTGTTTCAAAATCATATTTGATATAAGAAACATAAAATTTCAGAAATTGTCAAATAAGAATTTCAAAATATTTGAATTCACCAAAATTTGAGACAGTTTAAGGTGGTAAACTGAAAAAGCATAATGCTTATAAAATGTAATGTAGTGTGAGGATGAAAAAGAAAAGTGAAAGTTTTCTTTTAAGACAAAACTAACTTCTTTCAAAGTTAAAAAAAAAAGGATATTCAACTTGTTAACTCAATGTTTGTGGACTTTTCTAAAGATTTATTCTCATACTCTTTTGGGTGTGTGTTTGTCAGGGAGATTTTCAATTTTTTCATATATGGTTGGGACAAAAGTTTTAGAAAATATTTTTTAAATTAATTTATTTTTCTTAAAATTAAGAAAATAACTTTTTTTTAAAAATTAAAGAAAATATTTTTCAAAACTTTCATTCAACTTCAAATTATATTTTTTTTGAAAAAACATTTATTTTTTAAAAATATTTTTAATTTCAAAATTTTATTTTTTCACCCGATCCTCGACCCCCCACCCCGGCCAGCCCCCACCCCCGCCCCACCAGCCCTCCCACCACCCACCTCAAAAAAATAATTTTATTTTTAAAAATTATTTTTAATTTCAAAAATTATTTATATTCGAGTAAAAATAAAAGATGTTTCTCAAAAACAATTTTCATTCATGAATCAAACACTAAAAATTATTTACGAAAACTATTTTCTACTCACCAATAAAATATGAGAAAATAAGTCCAAAATCTACTTATTTTCTAGGAAAATATTTTCCTTCATACCAACCACACCCTTTATCTTAACTCATACCGTATAATTCTTTTTATTTTTATCTATTAATTTCATAGTATATTATTTTTTTTATTGATTACTTAGTTTGTTTTGTTTATTGTATTTTATTTTGCTATTGTTATTCTTTTTTTTCTATTCTACTTTATAGCAAAGTTAAGTAATTTCTCGTATGCCGGCTTTTAAAGAATAAGATATCGGGACTTTCATAAACGAAGCCGTTATAGGCTTTAGCGGTCCCGCAATTAATGTCGATATAATCCAAAGAGAAGACTTGTAAGACATTAGTTGATAATCAAAAAGGCCCAAACCGGAAGACTTCTTACAACTATTTCTTCTCTCAAGAAAAAAAAGGAAACTACTCATACAAATTCTCAGAAAACCAAAATCTATCAACAATTTGCATTTTTAGGTACGCCAATTTTTCATCATTCCTCTTCTTCTTTTTTTACCAGATTGTTGTTTTTCTTGTTCCGGGTTCAAGATTTTTCGTTGCGGTTTGAGTTTTTGGGTTCTTGTTTCTCTTATGATCAAATTGATTATGCTTTTATCTTCAAAGATGGTGATTTTCAAGCTTGGTCATGTTTTAGAATTTTGTTACCCAGTATATTTCGTGTTGGTAAGAGGAAAATGGAAATTCAGGAGTTGGATTAGTTTCAAATGCATTTTGCTTTAGTTTTCAAATTGGGTATTTCTTGTCTTGTAAAAAGTTAACAAGGGTTTACGGTGTCAGTTTATAGCAACAAGCATCCACTTTGTGTTGAAGAGTTCAACTTTACAAAAATGAAATAGCTTGAAATGTCAATTTTGACTTTCATATATTCATAACTTGTTACCTAATGCAGGGAAAAAGAAAAGATTAGTTGCTAATTTACAGTTGATTGTACTTGTGTTTTTGTTGTTGAGTTTCTCCTATTTCTTTTGTCAAGTAAATATGGCATTTGGGTCTTTATACTAGTGGACAAAAGGCTAAAACCTTGTGAGGAGAAGATTGGAGGGAAGTCAATCATGGGCATTTTATGGATTGTTTATCTTGTGTGATAGAAAGGTTCACAACCTTGCACTAGGATATATGAAGGTTTAACAAATTCCTTTCTTTTCTTGTTACTTAAGATGGCTGACCATGTTTGTTTATTTTAGGATACGTGGGTGAATTGCTAATGGGAGAACACTTGGCTCTGTGTGTTGATCGTCTTATCACACCTGAATCTTTGCACTCTATGCAAGGGTCAGAGGATGTAGGATCCTCCGGGGCGAATTCTTGCTCTCTCACAGTAGGTCAATCTGCCTATGGCACTGCTAATAAGGAGGATGAAGAACCAGAAGCTGGAGGTGAAGATGAGCCATTGCTTCAGACTGTGGAATGCCGAATTTGCCAGGAAGAAGATAGCCCGAAGAATTTGGAGATTCCTTGTAGCTGCAATGGCAGCTTAAAGGTAGATTTGTGAAGTTTACTTTTCTCTCTCTTATTCTATTAGCTGCTAAATATTGCTTGTGCATTTAATAAATATGTATCCGTAATGCCATCTTTTTTTCCCCTAGTCTGAATGGTGCTACTATTGAAGTTTCTCTTCTCAAGAAGTTGACAGTTTCATGATTTATCATTCATGGCTTTCATCTTAGCAAAGTGTCACATCCACTATTTTGATTGTTTTGTGTTGAGGGTGGTCTAGTTTACTGATTTTAGCTGCTAGAAAGCTGAAGAATAATTCTACTGATTACGTCTGTGGTGCAACTGCATGACAGAGGTCTTTTAACGTTTATGGACTTGTCTTTTGTTCTAATTATTCTCTTTTTTTTCTTTTCTTGCGTCTCTGTAACAAAATCCAGTATGCTCATAGGAAATGCGTTCAGCGGTGGTGCAATGAGAAGGGTGATATAATTTGCGAGATTTGCCATCAGGTACTTTCTCTATCTGTCATACCTGTTTGCATTTTGAGTGATGATGCTTCATGATTTGCCTTGCCCCATCACTAAGGCACTTACATGCAAATGAGCTTGGAAAGAGCAATGGAAGGAGGGATAAAGGAATAGCATGGTTTTGCATAGGCACAGAGTTTATTTGATTTGGAGAGAGTGATAACTCACCTTATGCAGTAATTCATTGATACATTTTTTCCGTTCAGAAATAGAAGTAATTGGGACTTTAGAATATGTTAATGAATACGTGCTAAAAGAATTTCTAGGCTCACTTATTTCATAAAAAATGTTATATGTTGACTTTGAGAACTCTATAACTTGCAGCCTTACCAACCTGGTTATACTGCTCCTCCACCGCCTTCTCTCTCCGAAGATATTGCCATTGACATGAGGTTGGTTGAAATCATGAATATTGTCTTGTGCATACCAAAATTTGGTATATTTATCCAAGCATTTCCACAATCTATGGAACAGATTATTAATATTCTGATTTTGGTGTTTACTTTTCCAAGTATGTTTTTATCTGTATCTTTTCTATATTCCACTGCCCCCAATATCCCAAAAAAGAAAAGAAAAAGAAATGAAAAGAGAGGAAATAGACCACGGAATGGACATCTTACCGTCTTCACACCTTTCTCTTTGACTTGATTATGTTTCTCTTCTTTATGAATGGCTCTGCTTATTTAGAGGCCTCTGAATAATCTATTTCTTTCTGAACTAATTTGCAAGTGAACCTGTGTTTTCTTCATGAATGCAAGAATAAGTAAATGTACTGTGCAACTCAAGAAGTCATGAAGAAGCTCAACTGTACTTCATGCTTTCAGCAAAAAAAAAAAAAAAAAAAAGAAAGAAAGAAGGGATTCAATCGTATGCTTGAAAGTGGAGAGTCAAACCTTATCCATGGTCTATGACCATGACCTCTGCATTACCAATATCTGCAATATCTAGTGACGATTCCGGTTCCCTGTTCAGTTTGTTGTTCTTTGATATCAAGTATTGTATTTGATTAGCTATGTTTTTTTTAATCTCAAAAAATAGATTGTATTCATCTTTTTAGGTTTTGGTGCAAATCTGAATACATAAATGATCCTGAGGCAATCATAGATGTGTTAGGCTCTTTGTAAGATGAGCAAGGTTTTTGTTTGCCTTCACTTTTTGGTGATCTGATGTAGTCACTCCATTTTGGTTACCAGTACAATTTCGTCTTGATGACTATATATACGCAGGATATGTTACCATCTCAAAAAATAAGGTGAAAATTCAGCATCATTGACATGAAATTATTTTTCTTGGCCAACAAGAACAGTATATGACAAACCAAACTGGCCATAAAGACTTTTTCCCCCTCTTTTGGATGTACTTAAAACATGGTCAACTTATTATATTATGAGGCAGTTAAGTTTTAAGTTTTAATAGTATACATAGAGGCCCTTGCTGCCAAAATTTTGATTTATAATCTGACGTAACCTATACTTTGGTTCCAGCTTAGCTGTTCACGTCTTTATTGAAAACAATCCAACATGATCAGCATGTCATCTCGCAATCTTAATCTTGAAAATTTTCTGTCTTCTCTTCTGTCACTGATGGATTCGTCCACATGGATTGCGTTGCAGTGGGGGCTGGACAGTAGATGGTACTCAGCTCGACTTACATGATCCTCGGCTTCTTGCAATGGCGGCTGCAGAACGCCATCTCTTGGAGGCTGACTATGATGAATATGCTGATTCAAGTGCTAGTGGAGCTGCATTTTGCCGTTCTGCTGCTTTAATTGTAAGCAACTGCTATTCCTCAATGTTGCTAAAATCATTTTGCTAAATGCAGGCTAGTGGTAATATGAGGGTATGCATTAGTAATTTTTTCTTATGGAAGATACTGCACCAGCAGATTCAATATTCTTTCTGCTTGGGTGGAGGCGGGGTTTAGCCTGACCATACAGTCCATGAATTTTCATCTTTAAGTAGTGACCCAGTGGTGACTTGAGAAGAAACTTGAGAGTTCATATTTTATTGAAGAGAAGTTGTGATACAATTTTTTTGGCACAACTATCTTGATTTATGACACTCCCTCCCTCCCTTTTAAAATGAGAGTCTTTCTTTCTTAGGAGTCATACTTGGGAGTGCTCAAAATGGAAATCATATCAACCACACAAACAAACTCATCCTACCTTCTATTATGTATATTTTCATGCTCATGCTACAATAGTTTTCCCTGCAAGTTCTTGAAACTGTATCACTAGTAATAGAGAGGGCTTTTCAAGGTCATGTTTTTTTTTTTTAGAAGGTAGTGTCTCACGGTACAGTTCATGCTTTTATTCTCCTCTTATCTGCTTATAATGCCTTCCTTGTTTGTATTGCCTTTTTGTCCTTTCTGGCTGGTTGATTGGATCATAAATGACCTTCACTTTATAGTCTAAATTTGTTAAAAGTTTCCCCAGTAGCAATAATAGAGAAACTGGGGGGAAATATTCCTTTTCATATTTACCTTTTCTTTTTGCCCATGCAATCTATTTATGTTATATTTTGACCTTATCTCTGTTTCTAGATAAACAAAGAATAATGCACTGTGTTCCTGCAGTTAATGGCCCTTTTATTATTAAGGCATGCTGTGACCATCGGAAATGGTGATGGGGATGATGATGATGTTTCTGCCTTTTTCTCGGTGAGTGAGTCATACAGTGAAATCATCTTTCAGTTTGTTGCTTGATATGATGAGAATATGATACATGAGATCGTATGGGATCACTGATCTGGTTGATTCCTTGACACAGCTTTTCTTACTCCGTGCTGCTGGTTTTCTTCTACCTTGCTACATCATGGCTTGGGCGATAAGTATCATGCAGCGTCGAAGGCAAAGACAGGTTAGAGCCTTGTATTCAATTGTTTTTCATAATAATGTGAATTTGATGATAACTTTGCATTTTTGCAAAAATGCAAATATTACTATCCTTGTGGTGCAGATCAGATAATATTTTGCTTACTCGTAATGGTTGATTAATGCTGCATCAATGCACATGTATATATAAATGGAGCAAATAAGATCATTGCTCTATTTTATGGGAACTCAGTGTACTCTCTTTCAGAAACATTCAAGACCTTCAATCTTAGTCATAGTCAATACATCACTACAGGGTGTTCTCGCTTAACATGGAGAAGTCATGTCATGTTCACCCTGCATGAATGAAATACCTCATGCAAAGATATTTGTTTGAGACTCCTGGCTAAAACATCTGGTCACTAAAGAATTCCTCTTGTATGGGATGAAATCATGAAATACCTTATTTGTTCTTTGTGCTTTTTCCAATAAATTTGTTCTCGCTGCTACACTTACCAACTTCCAAACAATTCCAATTTTATTTGATCGTCTTATCTCTATTTTCCTGGTCAATACTTTACATCCCACCTTTTGCTTTCATGTTGATTATGATGCAAGTCACAATATATAATTGGTTTATATGTGCAGTGTGATTGTGCCCACCACTGTCACTTCCAGTTGTGAGATTTAACGTTCTGCTGACAGATGTCAGCACTTTGTACACACATTAAGTAGATTTGAATTATGTAACATGTTGGAATGTGATTTTATCTTGAGAACCAAGTAGGATATTTAAGGGCATGTTGAACTCTTAAAGTTATCACTACTTGCTCTAGTTGTGGGAGTTCATGGCATGATAATTTTGCTTGCCCATATTGATTTAACTTTTATAAACAGGTGAAAAAAAGAAAAAAAGAACCAACTTCTATAGCTTTTTCATTCCCATTTTATACCAAATTCGGACTATTTGGGAAATCAAGCAGCTATTTCTTTGACTGTTTTTTCAAACATCTTTAAAAAAAATGTGATTTTCTATATATTATGGTCTATTACTTTTTATGTGACTCTAAGTATACATTAAAAAAATTAATCCTTGCTGAAACCACACCGAAAACTATATACTTCGATCCTCCTACTTTGAACTCCGTCATTCAGTTTGGCATGCACCGAAAGTTTTTTTTTTAATGCATCAAAACAGACTAGATAAATTCATTCTACATCATGGAATTTACTCATTCGTTTTTTAAAATAAAATATATAATTTATGTGGATTATTATTTTTTGGATGTTTATTCGTCGTCTTTTCTTGAACACAGGAGGCAGCAGCACTAGCGGCAGCAGAAGTTGCTTTCATGCTGCAAGCAGGGCAACATAGGGGCTTGCATGTAACAATAGCACCAGGACCTGCACAGGCAGCAGAACCTTCAGCAGCACCAGCAAATCCAACTACCCATGTTGCAACACCAACTGGCCAGGTCACAGCTCCTCTTCCGGAGCTAGTATAAATGGCTTTGCTCAGCTGGCATGTTAAAACACTGTTGCTGATAATGGCATTGTACTTTGTAAGTTGCACAAGCTAAGAGAATAGAGGTTCTTTTTTTCCAGTCGATGTATTAGTTGTATCTTAGCCCTGCCAAATTGGGAGTGATGCAGAGGCTGAAATTGTTCCCTTTTGTTCAATATTTACATTAATGCTTGAACATGTAAAAAACCATAGCAGCTAACTTATCTGCTTTGAATTTGGAGATACCATATCTTCACATCATGTACATTCTTTATTCTTATCGATACGGTTAACTGTTACATCCCACTTCATTTAGTATTTACATTGCTTGCTATATTCTAAAATGTTTGGGCACTTTGCTGGTATCTCTAATTTGAGATGGATCTCGTTTGTTTATATACCTGCTGGATAATGTCTATAATTTTAGTGTTGTATAACTCAGCTACCCTCGCAAGGCATGGGTGAGGCTTTGTACACGCCACCCTCTCCAGACCCTAATTGTTGGGTTTACACTAGTTTTATTTTTGTATATCTTAGTTTTTAGAGCTACTTATTTCTATGCTGATCGAACCAGCTTAAGATTGTTCTTTTGATCACATTTATGTTATGAAATAATTTTCTTGTTTTCTGAAGTTGGAGAGAGAACCTTATTAATATGCGAGGAGCAAATTCTTTGATGGGATTGAGACAACACATACCAACGGGCAAGATGAAGAGGAACAAATTCTGAATCTGAGAATAAGAAAAAGGAAAAAGAAAAAGTGAAAAAAAAAAAAGAAGAGAAGAAGATGGTCCACATGGGTAAGCAAGAAAAATAAAGAAGGAAAGAGTAATATGCTTGACAAGGTCCAAGAATTTTGAATGGAGGGAAATTTGCACAAATCTAAATTAAAGATGAGAGCAAAGAAAAGCATAAAGGGAAACTCATTAAGCACAAGGAACCAAGACTGCCATTTTTGTTTTTTCTTTTAGATTGGAATTGTAGAATCTAAAGTAGAATATGGCATAAAGCAACTCCTTGGATTTATATTTTTCCAAGAGGCTTCTATTCTTCACATTCTCCAATACTCTCTCTACTTTATCTGGCTTTCTTGCAACTGTTGCAATCTCAGCTTTGGCCCTCCTCATTTAATTAACTTCTAACTTAATGAGGGAAGTTGTATTGAAGTGAATAAAGTTTAGTGATCATACACGAAATTAGTCATTTATTCTTGTAACAGATGTGATATAAAACAAAGCCAATATCAATCATCTGATGTAAAAAGGGTTAGAGGTTAAAGAATAGATGATTATAATTAGATGACTTGGCTGCTGAGTTGGAATAAAGTTCCACAAGACCACTGGTCTGGTCATTATTTTGTCCAAAAGGGCAAAGAATGAAAGGGATGTAGGGAACAAATGTATAGATTCTTGGCCCAAAGAATGGTGTTCCAACTTCACTTTTATTCAAACCTGTCAGTATCTTGTACAACAGCCTTATATTGCTTGCAGCATTTGGCAGGCTTATGATTGAAGTGAATCTTAAACTTCTATAGACTATAGATGGTTTGTCTTGGGACCCTCCCCTGCTTTACTGTTAACTTTATTCTTGCAAATCCCATAAAAGATGAAACATAAGTTTATATGTACAGGCACTTGGTGTTGGATATGCAGAGTGTAGCCACAGACAAATCTCTCATTTTCTCATCATAGTCTTGGCCAAGAAAACACTTTTGCTCCTTCTGTTGGACACCAAGTTCAGAAAAATGTTGTGTCCTTCCTGTAGGGTGATGGTCTTAATTCTTTGTATCGGGTTCTTATCAACTCAGCCAGAGAGAGTTTCTGCTCTGAGAAGTATAGATCTTGCTCTCAGATGGGGAGAAGACAACTTATTTCATCTGAGAAGTTCTCGCATTCTAAAGGCTGCTGTCGTGCAAGACCTGCAAACACAGCTCAATATAGCACCTGCACCTTCCATGACCTTTGATCCAAATCAATCAAACAAAAGAAGAGTGAAAAGAGGATCAGATCCAATCCATAATAAATGTTGACAGTCAGTCCAAAGCAAGTGTGCAGGGATGACCCTTTCAAGATTCATGAAGACACGGAAAAACAGCTGCTTTCTTTTGTACTTTTCTAAGAGAAACTTGAGGATGGTGGGAAATTCTGCGTCCTCAGACGCTTTTATTAGGTTTGTGACACTGATCACTATCATTTGTTTGAGTAGCAGTCTTTACTGAAAGCAGCAACTTCATGTGTTATGTAAAGCTAGAACCACAGAAAGAGACACTAGGATTTTAATGCTCGTTGTTATACACAAAAGATTTGTTTTAATATTTTCTGACCATATAGATAGCATGTTATCTTTGAACACCAGTACTTGTTGCATGTACGATGAAATGAAATTTTCTCGCTGTTGACTGCAATCTTCCCTCTTAATAGTTTTCTTTTACTGTACATGTTAGTTGAACAGAGTATCATGCTTTGTCATTTGTGTTATACAATTCCACTTATGTCAGTGATAAATCCTGGTGGTTAAAAAGAAGCCTAGTAATAAGGCAGGAGAGTGGTATACACTTGCAATCATAAATGAAAAGAATTTACAAATTGTTTTGAAAATTGGTTACAGCAAAAATATTTTCATACCGTAAGATAGAGAATCCAGCTCAATCTGGCATCTGATCTCCTAGAAGTACAGGATGATTGATTCAAATTTCACATAAATAATCACGAACGTTGTGACCTGCGGTATCTGTTGTTACGGTGATCCTTCAGCTGTATATGTGACACCTTCCTTGAAACTGCCTGCCATATCATATCCACTGCATCATTAGTTTGGGATGGATATTGATATTCAAAATGTTTGCTGACCACCTTTAGCCTTTCCCACATTTTGGTCCACTGATCTTCCTGCATTCCTCTAAGAAAGTTCAGAAGGTACCCCTTCTTTACAGCATCAGATGAATGGACAAACACACAAAACTCCGAGTAATCAAGAACATCTTCGAATGGAAGCTCAATATCATCGCTAATTATAACCGGAACACAGTGCCTAGCAATGGCATCAAAGAGACGATTTGAAGATGGAGTGTCTCCAGCAATATTCAGGCAGAATTTTGACGTAGACATTCCTTTTCCAGCATCCCTAACACCATGCGCTTGGATACTTCCAAATGTGAAGTGTACATCTTTTTCATCTTTGAGAAGGTAGTATAATTCCAGACGAATCTCTCCACCCTGGTATTAAATGACCAACAAAGAGATCTATCACTTCAATCTTACTGCATACCAATCAATATTCTCTTTTCGAGCTTCAAATGAAATAAACAGGGAATTTTCAGTTTTTTAGTTAACATTTTTACAATCAACATTAGGCCATTAGATCATCCAAGCCATCGTACACTTCGTTAGCTTCAGTTTTCCATTTCTTTTTCGTCCATAGAAACAATACCAACCACACTCAACCTGGGATTCCTCTACTACATTTCTCTTTGGATATCTTAGAAGGAAATGGGATCTATTATGTCCTTTTGATACCTAATGAAGAACTTATGAATGCTGGATAAGGTTCAGAATTCCACTAGATATACCGTACTAGAATAAAAAGATGGAGGGACTTCAAGAAATAGTTTCACCTGTATTTCAGAATGTGCATGTATTATATTCCAATTTTGCAGTTCAGAGAAAAATGAATATATTGAGGTGGCAGGTCAGAGAATATAATTGCGCATGCTATAGGCTAAAAGACTTGCTCAGCATACAAAGGGAAAACCCAAGTCGATTAACTAGCACAGGGAACAACAACATGATATTAGATCTAGTCCACCCGTAAGGGGAGCTAATTGATTATCAACCCATTAGTTAATCCTCAACTTTAACCCTGAAACGATTGCCTATAAATACACCATTACATGTGTTGGAAAAATATGGCCAGGCTTTGTAAATTCTCTAGTTTTCCTCTAAGAGGGTAAATAACCGGTGGAAACAAAGAGGCTCTTCCATTTTGTGATAATTCTTACTGACCGGTACTAAATATCAGTTGAAAGAAATTCGCTCCCACAAGGAGTAACACATAAGTCTCCTAAACTGGTGTTTACAGTGATTCATTCAAGTACAAAACAGTCAAAAAATATGCTACGGTCTGAAAAGAAAAGGCTGAGGCTATGTAACGATTAACGACAATGTACCATTCATTCACACCAATACTTATGAGCAAATTTTGTTTGAAATTACTTCTCATAACAAACAGCAACTACACCTCAATTCCAAGCTAGTTGATTTCAGTTATATAAATCCTCACTTCTTCCATTTGGACTACTTTTCATTACAAAGACATGAGAAAACTTCATCTAGCTCTCATGTTCAAGTTTCACTGCCACTAACTACTTGGGGCCTCACAACCTAGTGCAGGTTAATTTATAGTTAGATTAAAACATAACTTTAATGTCATGAGAAATAGAAATATCATTAAAAACTTAGTTAACTCATCAATTGCAGGTAAAAGCAATTGTGAAACTTACATCTTTTCTGAAGATTGCCCCTTGGAAGTAAACTAATGTATCTCGTTGTCTGAATGAGGGCGAGCTGTCAGCACCTATTGTCTGGACCATATGTTTGTAAGGAGCAATCACATCCTTTTCGATGTTTGCTATTTCGGCTCCATACCTTCCAAAATCTGCAAGTACAAACATAGCAGAACCAAGCTTCTCTCTTGCATCCAACATACTATTAGGGTGGTGAGCCATGATCAGATGATCCTTTCCACCCCTTTGCTTCCACTCGTCTCTACCTTTTAAAAATTCCACCAGTTTATCCTGCAGCAATCTATTGAGACTGATTTTCTTCTTCCCTTGAACCTTAGAATGCCTGTTGTAACTCAACGACGAAAAGAAGGGCACAAAGATTACATCTGCTTCACTCAAATTTGGTACTCTGACAGCAGTGCAAGGTCTATTAATAGTTGAGGTGTTTGAGGATAGAAGGTCAAGAGTAAGCCAATATTCAATGCTGTGCTGCAAATTTAAGCCCCCAGGGTATGAGGGTATTTGGCTCAGGTTACTAACACTAGGCCATGTTTCATCCTTACTTCCTTTCCAACCTAATAGCCCAAAGTGAAATGCAGGAGGTAAGTCATACATATACACTCTAAGAAGAGCTTGTTCTGGACCACAAGATCTCCCAATTCCTAATCCACCGGAATCGTTGCTGAAACTGGAAGTTTCAGAAGCCAAATCTTGGGTTTTCAGTATATGTTCATGTGAAGTTTCAGCAGGCAAGAAAGCATCTTTAGATTCCCCACTACTCGAGGTCAAGTAAATTGAAGTATCATTAACAAGAACTAAACTAAAAACTGATTTGGGCATAAAAGAATTGTCAGCAAATTGAAAAAGGGATAGTGAAGAAACTATCAAAAGGAAAACAGAAATGACTATCAGACAGAACAGAAATCTTGAAGGTAGCATGCTTTTATCAGGTATCGAACACATTGTGGAGACTAATTAATCCACAAACCCAGAATAATCCCTTCTCAAGAACTTTCAGATACTTCCAAGGTAGTGCATAACTTGGTAAAACCGCGAATTTCAGCCCCAATTTAGCTATTCAATTCATTGAAGTTTGATTCTTTAACTGCAAATCCCTACCTACTCTTACACTACAGAGGAAACAAATACTCCTATTTACCTGCAAATATCAAAGATAAAATAGAATAGAAGCAGCTGAGAATTCCAGAAAAAAATAAGGCACATATAAACACAACTATGTCAGCTGAAGAAACAGAAATCCAATCTTTATCATCAAGAACACAAAAACAGACTGGAGTATTCAAAATCCAATCTTTCTCATTTTTTTAGTCATCAAAAACACCAAGACAACAAGAAAAACAAAACCCAAAATAGACTGCAGTATTCAAAATCCAATCTTTTTTCATATTTTGGGTCATCAAGAACACAAAAGCAAAAAGAAAACAAAAAATAGACAGTAGAATTCAAAATCCAATCTTTTTCATATTTGAGCAATCAAGATTAATTAAAGTTAAAAAAGGTGGAAAAAAAGAGCAAAGAGTGCTAAAAGTAGAAAGATGAGAATATATACCTGATAAAAGCTCTGAATTAGTATTTAGACATGTAACATGCTGGTCCTAATGAAACCTAATTCCATAATAATAGTATAACAGTTACTGCACTTGGCTATATTTTAGTATAGGAGTATTTCCTAAGTTCCCTTTAATTCCATCACATTAAATTTAATATTTTTTCCGTTTAGTCAATGCCCATATATGAAACCTCTACAAATCTGCAAATCAAATAACTTTAGCTGGTGGAGAAGACAGTCGGTGGAGAACTTTTCTACGGTCCAATAGGGCAAATATTTAAATTGTTCCCTATAAACCAATAAAACATAAAACAAGATTTCAAATAAGTATTTCTTTTTGTATATTTAAATTGCAAAAGGACAAGAATTAATTCTTTTCGAAAAAAATAAACATGATTTTTTTTGTTTTTTCTCATTAATCGTACTGTGTGAAAAATTAACACTATCTTTGAAATTTGAGAAGATAAATATTAGGAAATAAAAGTACTTAAATTTATCAGTAAATTTTATTTAGATAATAAAAAATCTATATATATAATAAAATATTCTTATTCTAACACTTTCAATCTATAAAAGATTTTGCTGTCCTGATTTTAACTGAAGAATCGGTCAGAGAGCTCTCATATCGGCCCAAAAGAGTGAAAGTAACACTTCAATGACAAACTTAAAAAAGTCACTCAACTACGTAGGAGTAATTTTTTATTTAAAATTGGGGGTGATCTGAATGGGGGAAGGGGATATGGACATTAGGGACTTACAACATGGGAATCGAACTTCATAAACAAAAGTGAGATATTCAACCAACTAATCTACAAAGATTGACAAAATAATACCAATAGTAGAAGTATCAGGAACAAGAAGACCAACAAACAACAATACAATTAAACTTGGGGTGACAAAATTAGAGTAGCAATGTGGTAAAATAAATCAAGGGCATTTGTTTAAAAGCTAGCTATTTATAAACTATGGATCAATATATGTTTGTTGTACTCATGCTTATTAACAAATAGGAATCCAAGAGCAGCCTTACCTCCAAAACAAAGAGAAAAACAGAACTCAAACCCAAAAAGTTAAGATTTTTCCAATTGACTAACTATCTTTTTGTGATATACTCATATTAGAAGCAGCATTACACTTTACTGCCTAACTTCTCCTTCTCTTCTTCCTTTGACAATCATCATCTGATTCACTTGATCTGAAAACACGCTTGTCTTCCTGCGAGATAAGCCTTGGCATGTTCTTCAAATAGTCTCGTAGATTTTCAGTTATCCCACCTAAACCAATGGATGTGAAGAAGTTGATAGCAAACCTCGTATTTTTGGGACTATCCTTTGGAAATATCGACTCAAACGACTCTTGCATAGAGGGGTCACTTAGACGATCATTCAATGTACTGAAGCCAAGGTGCCCTGACAACTCCTGGAATAAGATTTTGATGAATATACGTGAAGAAGATGTTGTGTCCTCTTCTGTCAATCTTAAATAAGCCAAAACATGCCAAGGCAATGCATCAGTACCTAGTAAATGAGCAAAAAACTTAGCCACATTACGCAGTTTATTAGTTTCAAGTCGATGGATCATTGAGTATTGTTGCATGAATGAGTTCTCGAAATTCTTCTGGTGAACTTTGTTGATCATACATAACCGCTTCCCCAAAAGTGCATAGTAACGCAGAAAAGTCTTCTCCTGACTACAACATTCTAATAACATTATGCATAACTCCATCTCCAGACCTGGCTCTAGCCTGATTTTCAACAGCTTATGCCCTGCTTCTTCAAAATCAGCACTTGACATAATAGTTAAGTAAATCGTCCGTCGAAGATTGATCAAGTTTGTCTCTGTTTCATCTTCAATTTTCATCTCTTGCTCCTCCTCATCCTCATATTCACCTTCATCCTCATCCTCATATTCACCTTCATCCTCATTCTCAGATTCTTCGTCTTGATCAACACCACCTAGAATCCTCTTCTGTAGTTCTACATACTTATTTTCATTCTCTACAAAATTAAGATCCGTCTTGAAAACATCAAACTCAATTTGCGGGTCTACCTTGTCTCCAAGAGAGATTTCATGTGTTATTTGATCTTCCTCCTCAACAAGGTCAAGTTCCAGAGGAACAGCTGGCTGAAACTTATGTTTTCGCAATGCAAAAAGGTCTTCAATTAAGAACTGAACCCTTTTATCTACTTCCCCTTCATGAAGTATTCCTCGAAATCGCTCAAAAACACCGTGCAACCCTAAGGGACACAGATCCTGAAGCATCGAACCACATTCCTTAACGAAATCAACAGCAACAGCAACACTATCATCGGTAGTTTTATCGAGTAAAAGTGTAACTAATTCCAAAGCTATAAGTTCATCAACAACTTGCTGATTAACAAGATGAGCAATAAACTTTACAGTTGCTAACATCTGAGGTTTATTATTATTGTTATAAGCTCTTTGCAATTGCAGAATGATCCTCTTACACAAAAGTTCACCAATTTGTGGGAATTTCGTGTTAATAACAGCAACCAATGCGGCAAAAACATCAGTGAAAATAGGAGAATTCAATTGTGATTTCATAATTGATCTGCAAAACAAGCCCCTACCACGGATTAAATTCTCCCCAAATAATTCGGGAATGATGTATTTTATGTTGGCTCTATTGATTTTATTGAGCACTCCATTGATGCTCTTTCTTAAAGCAATCCAACTCTTCTTTTGGTACTCTACGCTTTCTTCCATTGCACAAAAAAGGAACAAGGAGAGATTTACAAAGAAAAATTGTATGGAAAGTGAGAGAGTTGTGGCCTTTTATAATCGTCTGTGTTGATATTATTTTCCATAAATAGGTTTCTTTTTTAGAAATTTTTTTAGCAATAAATAGTTTCCTTTTTAGAAAAATTTTTAGCAATGGCTAGCCTTTTTCTTCTAGGAAAAGGTTTAAGATTGGCTTAATCCTTTTTAATATGCCGTCAAAAATTTTTTAACTTTCCAATAATTTTAAATTACCTTAATAAAATAACTTATTATCACAAAATTGATCAAGAACACTTTTAGACATAATTTTAAAAAAAATAATTTTTAAAATTTTGTGTCAAAGTCAAATAATATCAAAATTACTATAATAATGTTAAAATTGACCGCTCAAATATGGCAGAGCAAAGCACAGGTGGTTCTTGAAATTTGAAAATTTTCAATGAAAATTCTAATTTTGCCGTTGAACCAACACAAACAGAATCTAACAATGAAGTTTTAGTGAGTTTAACTATTGAAAATTGTAGTGTTGAATTTGTTATAATTTTTAAAATTGCAGTCCATAATTCAGATCAATTAGTCCCGCCGTTCTAATTTTCTTTATAGTCATTTGATAAAAGAGTAACTTTCACGTATGAAAACAAAAAAATTATATTTATATGTTATAGTTTTAGTTATATAATTATGCTTCATAGTATAACAATAGCTATTAATTTGTATCATAGCACTTTTTTGGAATATGTTTAACATTTTTTGGAGAAGTCATTATCATAGCACTTTTTTGGAACATGTTTAACATTTTTTGGAGAAGTCATTATCATAGCACTTTTTTGGAACATGTTTTAAAATAATCTTATTCATATTCGGAAGCAATTTTTTCAAGCCAATACAAAGAACCTAAAAAAAAAATACCTTTGTTTATTGAAGACTCATTTTTATGACCTCAAAAAAACAATCCAAAAACGAATTCGATGCTCAATTCTTGTTTTCTCAAATTGCTTATTGAGATTGATTCCCAAAATTTAGCATCTTGTTGAAACACCTATTGTGAACGCTATTTACTTTACCAACATGTAAATTGAATCGTTCCAAAATATAATTCCAACTAATTTTCGGTAAAAAAGTAATTACATTTCTTTTTACATAATCTATCCATCTCAAATCAGAAGAATCAACAACAAATTCTTAAAAGAAAATGATTACAAAGAAGAACTGGCTTTAATTATGTAGAGAAAAATGCTTGTAAATTCTAGCAGTGTTATATTTTGTTTTAACATTTTTAAAAAGGTTTAGCTTCTATTATAATAAAAGGTTTAAAGTTCAAAAAACATTGCATCCCGCGGGAATTGAACATGCAGTCACCCTGAGAACAAGCAACTTCAACCAATTCACCCAAACAACTTTTATTCATAATTATGCACAATTAAATAATCTACTATCTATATATTATATATTATTATTTTATAAAAGTTACCGAATGCACGTGGATCTGCCCCTGATCCCTAGTGGTGCACAGATGGCTACTTTTGTGACATTGTATTTATAACTTCGCCCTTTTGCAATATTAGGTCAGTCGTGTGAAAGTTGTACAGTAACATTATTTGAAGCTTAAAATTAAATTTAATAGGAAAATTTATGTGTATAACAATATATATTAGTTAATTAATTAACATGATATAATTTGTCTTAATTATAATTTGCAGCCTATTTTTAGCTATAATTATGCGACTCAATTTTTTAGTTTTGTATAATTCAGAATTTGAATAATATAATTTGTATAACTTTTGTATAAGTCGAAATTCGTACAATATAATTTTTATAACTATTTACACTTCTGATGTTTCTGATTGTATAAATTCGTTATTTTAAGTTTATACAAAAATAATTGAATTATACAAATATATTCGCAAATTATACGAACCTGTAAATTATACGAATTCACAAATTATACAAATAAGACAACTTAAACTATAACTACATAAATGTGTCTTTACTAAATACTCTAGTCCAATACTATAATATATGAAATACTACATAATTATGAAGAATATTTATTAGTAAGATTAATTTTATTGAAGTAAATATCTCCAGATGGACGAGTCCTTTTTGACCAAGTAGAATTAAGCAACTAGAAAAAGTTAATTTTTACTAAAAAAAAAATAGTTTTAACTCGCGAAAATAGAAAAACACATAGAATGTGAGGAAATTATAGCAACAAGAATCATAGTACGAACCAAATAATGTGCGAGTCCAAAATCTAAATAAGCTATAAAAAATAGAAATAACCAAAGTAAGTCACTATTTTAGGAAATAATAAAATTAGGCATAGTCAAAATTCTTTTCACTTTATCTAATATTCAAAACGTTTTTCGTTAGTCTCATAACGTGTATATTTTAATCGAAAAATTATAATTGGCAAGACAAAATTTTGGCATGAAATTAAAGGAGCAACAAAATTAAGGTAATTTTGTAATTTCTATGAAAAGTTAAGGGTGATTGGATAAGTTCATTAATTTCTTGTACCCAAATTATCTTCAAAAGTAAAACCATTTTCTCTACTTTTTAAAACCATTTCTCAAAAACTAAAATCACTTTTGAAAAGTCCAATATCTAATTATTAGTTTTTATTTTATATTGTCCAATAAATTTATCTTTAATTTCATACTCTATTGAGCTTTACCGTTTTTTTAAGGTTCTTTTATATTTCTACTAATTTTGGGTCTTCATATGTTGTTCATTTTAAATCCGATTTTTTTGTTTCCTCTTCGTTGATAATTACCATTTGGAATTATAAATGAACAATAACTGTGAATTAATTAAATTATATTTGTTTGAAAGTTTTGGTTAGTATGAAATATTTCTTCTATTTTTTAATTATCGTAGAGTACGTGTATGCATAAAATTTAAATATCTCAATCTTCTATATATTCAAATGGGCATGAATGTGCAAATTTAACCATTTGATTTGGTTGTAGTTTATACCGATTATACAATAATGGTTGAAGATTCGAATAAAGAGTAAAATTTAGCTACGAAAGTACTGTGAAAGCATTAAATTATTAATTGCATGTTGATCTAAGAATTTTTATTTAAACGTCAATATATACTTGAGTAACTTTCACATATAACAAACATAATAATTATATTTGTATGTTAAATCTATAGTTTGTATAATTGCCCTCCATAGCAAATTTTATGTTTGTTATGGAACTTTTGATTTTGTATAATTTGCTAGATATATTCAATTTAATACAAATTATTCAGTTTTGTGTAAATATACCGAATCAGATGACAAAAAGGGTATGTTTGCTACGAATTACAAATAAAATAAACTATGACTATAGCATTTAATTTAAATTAATAATTTGCTATTTTATATAATTTTCCCTATATACTTATGCTAGCAATGTTTTTTTTGTGGGATTTGTTTTTGAAACAATAACGACACATTAATTTGTTGTGACAATTTTCTAATATTATTTTCATTTAGCATTGTATTGTTTTTTGGAATTGAGCTCCTTTTTCCATTGTCTTTTGGTTGGGCCTGTATTTTCTATCTTTCGTTATATTGTGATTTGATCGTGTAAATTTAAATACTTTTATTTACTAATTTAAAATTCATTGTAGGAGAGAGATTTGCAAGATATTTTGTATGAAAAAGTGGGAGAGTCTTGGCATTTTATAATGGTTTGAGCGTTCTAATTTCTACTTTGATTACGTTTAGGAAATCCTTTTCCTATTTTGTATGGGATTAGGAAAATAGTCATTTTTTTCCTTTTTTGACAACATGTTAATACTTTGGTTTTTCAAATACCATATTGAAGATCATAAAATTAAAGGTCATTTTGATATAATTTTAATCTAGAATTAATTTTTTTTTATTAATTAATTTTCTTTTTTTAACTCCATATTAAATTAGTTAGATCATTTATTTAAAAATAAAAGGAGAGGGTGTATGTTTTATGAAGTGTTGGCTGTGTCTGTTATGTTCAGAATTTTTATATTTTTTAATTTTCAATTAAAATAACGTGATTGTGATCTCACTTTTGGTTTTCGAACAATCCATCGAGTAAAATTACCAGCAAATGAGCGGTCTTTCGTACTAAAATTCAGATAAAATTTAGGACCCGTTTGATCATAGATTTCTCAAATAATATTTGGAGAAAAATTTGGTAAATTATGTTTATCCATACACTTTGTCATTATTTGACAAATATTTTGGCAAATATCTCAAATTTCCAAATACTAATTTTTTCTAGTATTTGGGCCAAATCTCATTATTTGGAATTTTTTAAAAATATAAATTTTACCCCAAACTTTTATCTTTTACAAAAACACCCTCTATAGTTGTTGCTTGTGTGTATTACATAATTTTTTACATTAACACCAAAGTTGTGATGAAATATTCGGTGAATGTTAAATAATGATATGGTTATTGATGAAAATAATGAATAATCGGCTCAAGATAACAAAGTCATGTGATTTGTCTACTTCAGATGTATGTAATGACACTTGTTGCACTCACTCAAAATTACCACATTGCTCTAGTATCATGGACACTATTTGTTATTATTGTAACAAAAATCCAATTGACTTGTAATATAAACTTATTGTTAGTTTTTAAAACTTATGGATATAAATCATATTTTTCTAAAAAAGTGAAATATATTTTCCGAATACTATGACACATGGTGAAATTTCACCCAAATTTTCACCCAAATAATATTTGCCAAGATGGCCAAACGCTAGCTTAAAGAGGGGAACTTGTAAATATGTAGACCAATTTATTTTACCAATATATACTATCAGTAGGGGTGTTAAATGGGTGGGTTGAGTTGAAATTGAAATATTTAAAGGGAAACTTTCACATATATCCACTTAAAATAATTTATTACTCTTCATAGCTATAGTTTGATAATTACAATTTGTAGCTACATGTATATAGAGGAGAGAGGCGAGCGAGACTGGGAGAGAGAGGAGAGAGGAGAGAGAGAGGGGGAAAAGAGTGGGAGAAAGGTGAATTGTATATATATATTGGTTAGATAATTGTATATTTTACATATGTAATTGTATATATGACAAGAGAAATTGGGAGAGGGAGGAGAGAGGCGAGTGAGACTGGGAGAGAGAGGAGAGAGGCGAGCGAGATCGAGAGAGGGAGAAGATGGGCCAGCGAGAGAGGACAGAGAGTAGGAGAGAGGTGAATTGTATATGTATATAATTGTATATAAATGTATATTACACATATATTTGTATAAATGGCAACGAGATTGGGAGAGGGAGGAGAGAGGCAAGCGAGATTGAGAGAGGGAGGAGAGAGGCGAGCGAGAGAGGGCAGAGAGTGGGAGAGAGGTGAATTGTATATGTATATAGGCTAAAAAATTGTATATTATACATATTTATTTGTATCTTGGCGAATTATACATATACAAACATGATTAATTATACAAACTCGAAGTCAGCCCATGTAATTAATGTATAATGTTAGTCGTGATTGCTAATTATAGCAACCTATATCTATGATGAGTAATTAAATAGTATAAGTTTTGCTTATTCGCGTAATTTTCCCATATTTAAATGGGTTGAATAGAAATCGGATTGGGTCTTGACTCACCCAAATTTACTTTGGGCTCAAATAGACTAAAAATCCGCCCAATTTGACTTGATTAATCTCAATAATTTAACATATTGATACTTAACTTTTATAATTTCAATTTGAATTTCCGCTCAAGAATTTCTTGTTAAAAAGTAACAAATGGATAGATAAATCCTAAAAGATGTTAAATAGATAATAATTCATACTTTCAATGTAGTAACATATTTTAATAAAAAGTTTTTTAAAACGGGTTGAAATTGGAGATTGAATTGGCTCAATTGAGAATTCTCTTCAAATAGGTTAAGCTTGAATGGATTGAGATTGAATCCAATTCAAATTATCTTAAGCCCAACTCTTAAAATTTTGAACGATTTCCCTATGTTTGAGTTTATTTTTGACGCCCTTAAATACTATACTATGTATAGTATCAATGAGTTCAACATCTTGAATATTTATCCATTGGACTAGGCAGTTTCCCATTAAAGAAGAAGAAAAAACCTACTTTGTTGATGCTTTTGTAATTAGCAGGGAAGTTAAAAGAAGACGAATCTGAACAAGATTTTGTTATATTAGAAAAGAGTAACATAACAATAGACCAACAGAAGAATTGGTCAAACAGCTCTCATATCGGGCAGTACAAAAGTATTCTGCCCAAAGGAGCAAATACATACACAAAAGTGAAAAAGGTCATACAACTATGACCTCTTAATTCAGACAAAATAATAATAATAATAGGATCAAGAAGACCAACAAACAACAATATCAATTAAACTTTGGGGGGTGATAAATTAGAGTAGCAATGTGGTTAAATAATTAAGGGCATTTTGGTCCTCCTTCTTTGGTCTTCCAGTTGTTGTAGCAAGGGCAAACACCTTTGTTTCCATAGAAACCAGGTGGAACACATAGGCATGTCTTGCAGCACTTCTGGCAAAAGAACATGCATGGCTTGTGGTACTGTGTCTTGCTACATCTTCTTGTACATTGTGGCAGGCATTCTGTTGTCAAAACAATGTTGTTTTATTAGTAAATTGTTATTCCCTTCTCATAACTTACGTGCTACACTTTTTTTTAGTACGCCGTTCAAAAATTAGTATTATCTTTCCAATAATTTAATAAAATAATTCATAATCAGATCATAAATTTTGTGTCAAACTCAAACAATCCTATAATAATGTTAAAATTGACTGGTCAAACATAGTAGAGCAAAGCACAGGTGGTGGTCTTGAAATTAGTTCAATTTGACAAATTTGTAAGGAAACAGAGCTATTTTCTGGAATTCGAGCCTATTGTGGGGCAAAACTTTAGCAGTTAGGGTAGGTTGCAGCTATAACAAGGTACGGTAAATATGTAAATAACGATAATTTAGTAAAATTACTTTAGTGAAAAAGATAATAACAGAGTATTAAAATAAGATAAAAATGTAAATAACGATAAATTAGTAAAATTAATTTTTTATTCAGAGATATTAGAAAAAACAAGATAAATAAATTAACATGGATCGGGTATGAGAAATCCACAGTTCTCCACTTCTCCTTACTATTACACAGAATATTTAAATGTTAAATACTGGAACATTCACCCAATCGGAGGCTATTAATCACTTAATTAATAACCGTAGTTTAGCATTTGTTAACTGTATTTAGGAGTTGCTGAATTTTTTTATTCTGAGAACAAATTGTAAATATTCCACCCAGACAAAGATTCCTGACACTAATCATCTCAATATTTAATAATCTTAGGCTCAAATTGAGTTCTTTATTTATTTAGTTAAATAAATGATAGAAAAAACTTACGTGTTGGCTTCAAGCTCCCTGGACCATACCTTGACTGAAATAATAAGCAAATTTGTTAGAATAAAAGAAATAAAGTCACATTTTAGTAGCTTAGTTGATTAACAGACGAGGGTTTCGATTCCCCACATTCCGTATTTCCCCTAATAATTGAGAAAAATCAAACTTACACGATCAAGGTGGTACTGGGCATCAGCAGCTAGAGCAGTGGTTGCAACCATGGAAATGGCAATAAGGGCCAAAATGAAAAATGAAACAAGCTTCACCATTGCTGATTTTGCTTCACAGAAAGCTAAAGAAAAGAGTAGAAAGAGTTTTTTTTTTTTTTTTGTGAAGTGTTTATGTTAGAGTGAGTGATGAAAAGTGTTGAGGAGTTTGGACTATAAATAGAGCCCCTTTGGGATCAATTTATTATTTTAGTAAAAGATTTGATCTGAATTTAGAGTAGTCTTCCTATTATGCCCCTTAATGGGGACATTTCTCACTTTATGTCAATGTGTTCTGTTTTTGTTTACTATATGCACTTTAACTCTTTTTAAGCATTAGCTTCTAACCCCACTTGTGGATCAATAACTGTCATATCCCCCTCCCAACAAGAGCAGTGGAGGATAATATTTTTTTATTTTTAATAAAAGGTTTTGATTCGAGTTTTTTAGGTATATAATACTTATTTTTATTTGTGGGCACTATACCTCTGAAAGTGAAACTTTTCTATATGAAATTTGAATTTAATTGAAGCTCGAATACGGAGCGGAAAAAAAAATACTGTCTTATGCCCTGCTTTACTAATGTGTGCCTTGCAATTTGTAAGATTGTATCCCTCCAACAAGTTGGTCTGTTACACTAAAAAGTTAGTCCAATATTTTCTTATAATAATAGTGTCCACGTCAATTTAAGCGCACATTACTACATCAAAATTGATTTTTAGCGGCAATTAATTAACAATTGCTGCTAAATATGTTCTTTTAGTGGCAATTAGCACTCTTTGTATATGTCCTGAAGGCTTTAGCGATATTAGATCTAATGACACTTAACTAATGTAGGTAAAGACCTTAGCAAACTTTAATAATGTGTCTATTTATTGTCGCTAAAAGTTATTTTTGTTGTAGCGTATAAACTATCATGTAACGCATAAGCCATCGTGTATCTTACGAAGCACAAGTTATATGTGTTTATTTTATCCATTATCGCCGTAAATATATGGATTTCTGCATTATTGTCCTTTTGGTTTCATACACGAATTGTTTGCTTTTTAAAAATATTTAATCAATTTTGCTGTTTTTTTAACCGGACTCATCAAGTAACTCTCTATAGACATAAATAAATACTAGAAATGACACACTACTTATATTTTCCGTCTCATGGGATCTGACCTCTAATTTTGCTTTCATCCTACTTCATTAATCGACTGACCATACCCATTGTGTTCTTCATTCCAATAAAATATGTTTACCTCAGTTTCTTTTTTTATTATTATTAAAAGGATTATTAGAAGGTAAAGATGTTAATGTAGTGTTTATTCCCTACTTGATTCTTTAATTAAGTGTAGAAATCACATATATTTGAGGCGGGGTTCTTTAAGGAATAGTAATAAATAAATTTGAAAATGCCGGTGCATAAAAATACAGCACTCCCATATGGGATGGTAGTTACAGAATCCAGAGAGCAGTCCAAGCACATGCAAGAAATACAGATTTCAAAGAATGGATGAGAATTATTGCCTTAAAATATTACAATTGGAATAAATAATAAATAAAGCATTTATTCATTTTAACAGTTACACAAGAGAGACAGATCTAGATCGAGTTCAAAATGAAAACATATAATAGATCAATCACATAAATGGTCTTCTTGTTAGCTCTAAACTATGTATTCGCTCATTTTATCTTACGAGTTCAATAAAATTCAATATCTTTTTTTCAAATTTTTTGTCATTAAAATTTGCTTCTTTAAATTTTAAATTCTGAGTTTACTATTATATTTGAGGCTTTGCTTTTTGATAGGAAGGCAGAGAATCACATGGGTTGAAAGGAAGTGGTGTTATCATGAAGATAATGAATTAAAGAAAGCATGGATTTGAATTTGGATTTGGAAAATGAAGATGTGAAATGAAACAAATAAAGAAAAGAAAAAAAAGAAGGTGATGTAGTCTAGGTCCATAATTGAATTGAATTGAATTGAATGGGATATGTAAGTTGTAGAGAGATAAAAATAAAAGAGGGGGCATAGCATGTGCAAGCATTTGTGGATCACATGAGCAAAAGATAAAACAAAGATGAGGTGAGGAAACATTATTTGCGCACTGTGCGCTGTAATCAATTATTTCTACCTCCACATGCTCATCATGCATCTCTATTTTTCATTTCGTATTATACATAAATATGTTATTTAATTTTATTTTGATTTATTATCATCTTACTCTAAAACTTTAATTATACACAAATAATCATTAATATAACACACACACACATGGCTAATAGGATGTAAATATCCCCTTAGATTATATACATGAACTTGTTTTACTTTATATAAATCTAAATATTTACTTATATACATTCAAAAGCTAAGTACTTATTGGACTCATACGTTTATTATGCCATTCCCCTAACTAGTTGCCCATTGCATTTCCTTTTAAGAAAGAAAAACACTTTTTATCACTTCTTTTAAGTCACCAGCAAAGTACATTGCTTTTTAACACTCAATTCATTTGCAACAATGTGTATATAATAGGCCCTTTATTTCAGTTTGTGGGACAATTTTTTCTTTTTTATTTTATTTTAAAAGGTATGATATACTCCACTTTTTAAACTTCAAATTATTTCATCTTACATTTTCATTTTTTTTTTCTTAATAAGAACTTTTTATAAGTGTATATAGTAATTGTTATGACATGTTAATACATTTCAAAAATCTTTATTTTCTTTATTTAAATTATATCACATAATGGAGTGTAATAGTAGATTAAAATTATATGTATTGAGGGTATAAAAATTAGACCTGTGTATCTTAACATGCAACTCAGTTACCAGTTTTATCAGATTAATAATTGGTGTTGTAACAAAAAATTGACTGTTATTATCATTCTTAAGTTCTTTAAACTATCAACTTGAACTGTATAAAATATATTTGTTATAATTGACTATACATATAAGACTCCCCACCTTTAAATTTTAATATATATACACTTGCCCTTGACCACTTTAATTTGCTTCTCTTTTCTTTTTTCTTTTTTCCTTTTTCTCCTTTTTTTAGAATATTGAAATTCAGTTGGAAATGCATCACAGTGCAATTTGAATTTAATGTTGTTCGTAGGAATGAGACGGGGTGGGTTGAGCTTTAATTCGCAAAAATTTTGATCCATTCTGTCCTACATAATAACTTTTTTCCTTCTCAACCCGTCCTACCCTGTTCTGCGTAGATTCGTCTCGCATAATTTTTATAAAATTTTCTATTCTAGTTAAGTTTGATACTAAAAATAAAATTTGTACAAATTAATTCATTTTTTATTTGGTTATATTAATTTAATAGGATAGTGACTTAAAAAATTATTTCTTAGAAGTCAATTAGGAAACATGAAAGAAATTGTATTTTTTTTTATTAAACTATTTTCATTTACTATCTTGAGTGTTTTAATAGGTTTAAAGAAATTATTTTACTAAATAATATTCTATCTCTTACAACATGTAAAAAGCTTAAAATTAAGTTTGAACCCACATAAAATTACACATACCCGCAACTTGCCCCACTCCGCATTAATTTTTAAAAACCCACTTATACCCGCGCCGCATCTCATCTGCCTTGCACAACCTTAAATCAGCCCCACCCGACATAGCCTTAAACCTACCCCACCCCGCACCGCCTCATTATCATCCCTGATTGTTTGATGAGCTGGTAAGAATAATGAATTATAAAATCATTAACTATTCTCCTTTTTTTCAGTTTTACCTGATACATTTTTCATTTTCGTCAATTCAAATGAAATGCTAATATTAAAAAATTATATGTCCAATAATTACGCATAAATTGTGATAGTGGAAATATATTAATTATTAAAAATAGAAATCCTCTAGATCGAACAACGATACTACAAGTTACAACTTGTTTGGAATTGATTTGGGACAGGTAGAATTTTAGCAACTAGTGATATATCTAATCTTAAAAGCTTCATTATAAGTTAATGTGAAGTTGGATAAAGACACAAAAGGGAGTCAGCCAGCCTTTGATGCAATTATTCACTAGCACCACACTAAAAAGTTGTAGCATATATAAACACTTATGTTACACTTAATAACCTATAGTTTTATAGTCATCCAAGAAAATAATGACATTTTAATACAGTAAAATGTATGTATTTTTTTTTTTGGAAAATAATGAGCATGGCTAATGTGGTAAAATGGTTGATTTATTTGGAAAGGCAGAAGACAGTGATATGAAAACAAAAACATGTGCACTTAATTAACAGATGTACAATTTTATTTACAGCAAATGAAGAGGTCACACACCTCTCCATCTCTGACATTAATACTTCTGTTTTCCTTTGTTTTGTTTTTTATTTGTGATTTCTCCGCTAGCTAATTCATAAATTCAAAAAAAAAAACATCATTTTAAAAGTATAATGTTCTCTAAAAATTACTCTAATTCATACTTAGATCTCAAATTTAGGATATTAGTTTTAAAAAATAGTGATTACTCAATCATAACCTTCCTTGATTATGCTTTTCTTTGAACGGTATCTACAGTAGTACTAGGCGCTGCTTCAGAAGCGATTCAAGATTATTAGTGGCTTAAAACAAAAATTAAACGGGGCTTTAAACTTAAATTGTTATATAATTTTTTTTTTAGTTTTCATCTGATAATATAAACATTCTTAATTTAATTTATTTTTCATTAGATATAGTATTCCAAATATGTCGAATTTCTTCTAATAATTCCTTCATTTTTCATGAAATGTTTACTTTTTCTACAAATAGTATTTTATATTTGTTAAAAAATAATAACTTATAACCTATTATTATAAAAATGAAATTCCTTAAATTTGAAAGTCTAAAATACATATCTTTTTTTAACATTGTCGAACCACCATTTGCCTTCTTTTATTTTTTTATCATATTCCCTCACGTGCCTTCTTTAATTTTCTGAATTATGGTCCATTGCTTAGTTTTACTACTACTTTTTTTAAAAAAAAATAATAAATAAATACTGTTGTCTTCTTCTCCATACAATACGTAGAATTTAAATAATTTGACTCCCTCTCCTTATACTATTGAGCTTTAGCGGTAATTAATTAGTACTTGTGGTTATATATATATATATTTTTAGCAATAATTAACACTCTTTACATATATCTCTAAAAATTTAACAATATTTGATCTGATGACACTTAACTAATGCCGGTAATGATTTTAGCACTCCTTATTAATGTGTCTATTTATTGACGCTAAAAAATATTTTTATTACAGTGTTCCCTAATTTATACTATTTTTTTGCATAAGTTTGTTTTAAAAAATAATAAAATTAAATATTTACTAGTAATTTCAATTTTAAATTTCTTATTTTATCATTAATAAAATATATGTATGATCTTACTTATATTTAAAGCTTATTTTAAATCACAAACTTCTTTTATTCTTTAATTCTATGACTGATCAAAAATCATTCCTTCCTCCGTTTTAAAAAGGATGACCTAGTTTGACTTGAAACGGAGTTTAAGAAAAGAAAGAAAACTTTTTAATATTGTGATTCTAAATTAAAGTTAGGTCGAATCCCTTTTACTTGTATTTTTCTTTTCGAAGGTTTTTTTATTTATTAATGAAAATTTCTAAATAAAAAAAAAAAACTTAAATTTTAATTTTTCACATTACATATATATAAGATCACAAGTTAACATAACTTTTGGTATATTTCATATATTTATAGTTTAAGATCATAAAATTCAAAAGTTCTTCTTTACTTTCTTAAATTTCTTATTCAGTTAAAATTAAACAAAACAAATAAATCAAATTGAAGATAATATTTGATATTCCTCTATCCCATATTAGATGAACACTTTTTATTTTTATACGGTAATTAAGAAAGCATCATTTATAGATTGATCACCTTTTTCTGTTTTGCTCTTTTTTTTTTAAACTCTTTGTTCATATTAATTAGCCTCTTGAAAAAAAAAAAATTTTAAATCTTCAAATTTTAATTAAACTTTCAAAGGTCATGTTACATATAGGTGTAAAATAGAATCTTTTTATTAATTTCATCCTAGTTTAAATAGTGATCAAGTAACATACAATAGATAATTTTAATAATATGTCTATCTAATATGAAAAGTATGGGATATTGAACTTGATAGTTCACCAAGTATATGTCGTACTTTGACAAAAAAAGTAGCTTTTTTGTTTTTATATTATGTGGTCGCCAATTTTGGTGCTGTACAAACGGCTACTTTTGTGACATTGCATTTATAACTTTGGAAATTAAGTGGGTAAATTTATATTATTTAATTAATTATTATAGCTATAATTATTATTTATGATTATTAATAATGGTTAGTTATATTTGCTGGATTTGAATTTGTATAATCAGTCGCGTTTATAAAATTCGCCACGTTTGTATAATTTACAAGTAACAATTCTTCGTTGATTTGTATTTGTACACGACGATTTATATTTGTATATGACAGTGATTGCCTTTGGTTTTTTAGTTTCAATCTTTTTTTATAACTTAGTTTTCAAATTTTGTATTAAATAATTGATATAATGTAAATTGTATAATATTATGTGTATAACTGTTTAAAGTTCAGATGTTTATATTTGTATAAATTCGTTATAACTAGTTTTATCATATTTGTATAATTCAAAATTTGTATCACTCAGTTATACAAATACACGTGAATTATACAAATGAGAGCGGATTATACAAATTATTTCCCTCTCTGCCTTCACATCTCTCTTCCCTCTCCCAATCTAGCTCGCCTCTCTCTCCCATTCCCACTCTTCTCTCTTCCTCCCTTATCATGTAATTACGAAGCTTAATTAGCAAACTATAGCTATCAAATCTAATTAAGTTATTTTGAGTGGTTATATACTTATATTCCCCTAGCCCTTTTGCAATATTAGGTCAGTGGTCTGAAGTTCTAAAGTAGTATATTTGAAGCTTACCAACGTTTGATTTTGAAAAAGAGACCAACATCAAAATATAAGTCCACAAAACTGACAACCCAATTGCGAACTTGTTTTGGGCTAAGCCCATAAATAGAGGGCTGTAAAGCCGTGAGTAAGCCTATGGCAGGCAAAGCTCATTTTCCCGATGAAGCGACCAGGCCCGATGACAATTACATGACGATGATTTCTGAGATCTATAGCCCATAAAACTAAAATCATGTGCCTTTGCTAAATACTCTAGTCAAATACTGGTATGAAATATTACATAATTCTGAAGAATATTTATTATATACTACCAAAGTTCAGATGATAAAAGATTAATCTTATTGAATTAATTCCTCCAGATGGACGAGTCCATTTTGACAAAGTACATTTCAGAAACTAAAAAAGGTTATTTTTAGTAAAATTAGTTTTAACTCTGAGAAAATAAAAAAAACATTGAATGTGAGGAAATTATAGCAACAAGAATTGTAATAAGAACCAAACAATGTGTCCGTGAAAATGATCTGTTAGTGAATTATGTTCAATTTTGATTGCTTTCCTTTTTCTTTTATTATGAATGTACTACAATTTCATATAAATAATTCACAAATATTTTATCATACAAACTTTCCTACATCACTTTTCACTCCGCCTAAAATGCAAATACTTTCTTTCAAAAAATGCAAGTTCTATCTTCTAAACTGCCACAAACTTAAATCCATAACCAAATATGGTAAAGGTTTAGTTATATTGCAATAATGAAAAAATACATAAAAATAAATGTCCACCACCCATATGTGCATTATGATTTTCCTATGTGTCTTGACTACATTTTAATAAGATTTAACTTTTGTTTTATAATAATATAAAGTATATTTATATGATAACTAGATTCAATTCATTTAGAACTAGTTATATATCAACTATATATAATTCTTAGAATAATCAACATGTCATAAATGGATTCAAAAGCATGAATATTGCATAGGTGAGTCAAAACTAGGAATATTAAAATTTGTAGAGTTACCTAGAAATTTTGTTCTTTATAATATTTTTTTTAATAAAAATACGATGTCAAAGTATCACTATTCGGTGAAATTTCACCTATCAAATGCTTGAAAGTGAAATTTCACCTATCAAATGCTTGAAAGTGTTATTTAATACGAGTAATCATATTTTCAGTATATATTTAATTGATTAACACTGATAAAAAAAAAGTGTAAAACATACCATTTGGAAGATCACCAAGTCAATTGAATATTTGAAGAAGAATTATGACTAGAACGGTAAACCTTCGATACCTACTAGCTAGGTTGAGATATTATGAAGTTATTTCATGACATAATGACCCTGTTTACACCTTATGGGAGGTAAATACCCACAACAAATTTGCGTCTTCCTAAATATGGAGAACTAAATATTGCTAATATCGTGATGGCTAAAAGGTTCACTTTTATGTTATGGGAGTACTTCAATAGATATTGGAGTCTTTAAGCAAAAAAAAAAAGAAAAAGAAAAAACAATTAATATTGGAGTCGTATAATGTCATATTATCTATGACCATATATTGTCTCTACTTTAATCCGCAATAGAAATTTAAGTATATGCTAAGATATGCTTTTCGAGACTTAATCCTGAGATTGATGGTGAAAAAGTAAGAAATATTGGATAAATTTTAAAATCATTGATCAAAAAGTACGTATTATATCTTCGAGTATATATGCTTTTGGTGTAGTTGTTGCAATGAAATAAGCAATGAGTTATTGAGAATGAGTTGGAGTTAAGTACATGTAAAACACAACAAAAATTGTATTTGGAGAAAACTAATATTAATCATAAAGTAGTATGTTATTTTCTCAAAAGCCAATTACATCTGAATTAAATTTTATTTATATGGAAGTTCTATTCTTTCATGCAAATGTTGAGACAAATTTATGACTAGGGATTGAGTTCGTAGACAAAAAGGTAAATTAATATTATTATTTATAATTGATCAATTCAAATAGTTTTTTTTTTCCTTTTAAATATGCTATGGTACATATTTGGCACGTGTACAACATGTTCCTAAATTCTTCTTTGAGAGTTAGAGGAAATGAAGTTTGTGTAACTTTGGTAAGAGGCGAAATGCATATTTATATTTTATTGTTGGTATTTATTAGGTAGTTTTTGACTAATTTGTAAGATGACAAATCTTATATTCACTAGTAATATTCCAGTAACATAATGCAGGTTAGCATACATTTTTGGCCTCATCCTCTTCGTGTTATGACTTTTTCTTAAACCCAAATAGCGGCACTAATTAGGTTAGTTTAAAGATATTGTTTGTAAATTTATTAAATAGTATATTTGATTCATACGTAAATCTAGATTTATATATCAGCTAATAAAAACAAAAATATAGATGTTTTTTTTAAATTAAACTTGCCATTTCTTTTATCAAAGATAGATGTAATTTATCGTATTATTAATTGACCATTATACTTAAGTTCAAAGGAACAACTGTTTTAAACCAAAGTTGATCAGATTGAAACTTTTAAAGGGCAGAAGTGCTGTTTTATTTCCACACGTACGTGGTGTTAACTGTTAATTATAATACATAAAACCAACCACAAACAGACACATTAGTAGTTTTAATAAAACAAGACACCTAAGTGGCCTCATGTCACATCATCTGGCGTCTATCCAATTGAATATAAGTGGTACGGCATTTATAAGATAATGTATTTTCATTTACTTTTTAAATTTGCTTAATACGATTCAAAATAAATTCTTACTATAATATTAAAAATAGTCATTGAATATGAAAAATTATTCAATGAAAAAGAGTAATTTTTTAGTAGTGTTTATTGGATAAACGCTAACCAAATCATCACTAACTTTTTTTAAAGATTTTTTAGAAGAACAAGACAAGTTTTCCATTGCTAGGATACAGTAAAACATGGTGTAAAGTTTTATCCTTTTCTTTTCATATCAAATCCCAAGTCCTTTGTGACGAAGGAATTATATTGTATATATGTACTTTCAGTGTAGGACTATAAGAGGACCGCATAAACAAAATTGTGACAATATGTTAATTAATTAACATACAATCTCACTTAATTAAGTAACTATAGTAAATTTATATAATTTGACGGAAGCGTAAGAACATCGAGTCATTCTCAACTACATCACCTTTTTTTATAAAAATAAAAAATCGAGTGATTTCCATTCCATTCTCTTGTGCAATGACCATTTTCTACATCTCGACCAGAACCTAAAAGATAGACATGACACCAAAAAGAAAAGGGAAAAATCCAATTTTTATAATATAGTATAATATAACTAAAAAGTAATCGCTTTTATGTGACAAGGAAAGTCGTAAAGATTTGATTTTTTTTATTTTAATAACCAAGATTTAGATGATTTCAGTGTGGGGAAGTCTAATAACTCCATTTCTCTTACTCTACAAAACTCATTTGTCAGAGTTCAAATCTTCATAATGCACAGTGCACGTGCACACATGTTAATAGCCTTGACAAATGACAACGACGACATGCTATTTGCTTTGTGTACTATTCAAAATTCGATGAATAATAAATTTATTCGCTTTTCATTTCAATACTTTTGTCTACAACAAAATTTAAATTTATAATTTTTCGTCTAACTCAAACATCCAATTAATAGTGTGCCCTGACTAATAATGGAGTCATCAAATAAATTTAGTGAATGGACCGGCCACTATGATTTTATGTGGAATCACTTGACATATTCTACTAATTCTTTAACTTTTGCTTTCTCCTATTTTTGTAATATATATAAAGTTTGAAGATCATGAGGATCACTTGAGCAACATTATTATTTTATTAGAAGCTATATAGACTTTAGAGTCGGCTTTATAATTAATTACAAGGAAGACTGCATTATAGCAAGACAAGATGAGTAGATATGTGGGCCTAGAAGAGTTAAATATAAAATTCTTGCAAAGCTGAGATGATGCAACTTGATTAAAAATTGTGTTCCACCTATTGTCTGCCAGAGAGTTCAATGGAGAAATAAAATATGACAAAAATATTGTATTATTCTTTTTTATATACTATAGTATACTTATCTGTCTATTGGTGGTTTCTTGGAGTACAAAAGCTCCAAAAAAACTCAACTCTATAATAATGCCTGGCTGAACTGGAAATTATCTGTTGTTACTTTATAAAGGGGACATATTATCTGTCTTGCACACCATGGAAGTCATACAGATGAAGTTTCTTCAATATTCTTGATCAATAGTCCATTGCACTAATTATGCGTGAGATTCTGATCACATGTTAGTAACTTTAATCATAGTCCCTATTTTCTTGAATCGCCAAGAGTTTTCTCTTCTCTAATTAAAGAAGACTCTAATTTAGTCAAATGTATATGCCATTTTGGTACGATTAGATAATATTTGATTGAAGTTGAAACAACGAATATGTAACGTTGAAATATGTATTAGACCTGATTAATTTCAACACATTAGAAGGTATTTTATCAAATTATTTCACTTTTAAGTATTTTTCTTAAACAAGACTTTTATCTTATGCAATTCCAGATTGAACTATTGAAACATTAAAACTGGAGTACTATTTAACAAGCAAAAAATTATAATACTTAAAAATAAAATCTTCTGATGAGTAATAATTTTATATATATATCTTGTTTGAGTTACAAGAAAGATTCTTCTTTTAGGTGGAATTCATCAATTTTGTACATCAAATTATACACAAAAATATTCAAGCACAAACCACAATAAAATTATAAAACTATAATCAACTTTATCTGATACATAAATTTAAAACTCACCTTTAATTTTAATTATATTTTTCTTGGACGAAGAATCATATGATCTAAGAGGACTCAGAAACAACTTCGCCGCCATCAACTTCTCTCCGGTGAAAATTCCGGTGACATCCACACGCTGCACAAGTAAGGGCGGCGGTTCCATCATCTCCGGTTGCCATGAATTCACGGCAGCCGTCAACGGCGTAACCTCCGATATTTGCCGCATGGTTCCTTTGACATTCAACGTATCGTACGTTCCTAATCGTCGATGATCCACTGCTGATCCTTCTCACCACAACTTGTCTCTTTTTCATCATTTTTTTCAAATTATTAAAAAATGAAACAAAAATATTAAGGAGAGATGACTTTATTATGAAAATTTTGATAGACTCTCTTGTATTTTGAAGTTAAACCTAACCCTAGCATGTTAATATATAGCTAGTAGACTTGCTACTTCTGTTCATCTTTCTTCATGCTATACTAAAAGTTAAATTTTCTTTTAAATATTACTTTCTCAGTCCCTATTTATATGACTTATATTTTAAATCAGTCTAAAAAAGGACATATTACTTTAAAATGCTCAATTTATCTTAAAAAACTTATGACTTATTTTATATAATATAATTTTTTTTAAAAAAAATATTTTTAAAATATTTTATTTAATTAAATCAAATCATATAAATTGATAGGAAGAAAATAATTATCAAATCCAATTTTTTATAAGGTTAATTTAACATCTGATTACTTAAATAATGTTTCAAACTCAAATCAACTAATGATGCATGTGGACTGTGGAGTAGTTTCAAATTTATAATAACATAAAGAATGGAAAAAGGAAAACAATTTGGAGAAGTGGGGGTAGGAAGATAGTGGCATTTTTAATTTCAATGATTGTTTCAATACTCTTTTTGGTCCAAAAATTAGGCAAGATTCTCCGATCACACACATACTACAAATTTCACCTCACCATTTAAAAGTTGCCACATCGTGTAAACTTTTAGACTAAATTTTTTTTTTTTCTATTTTTTTTCTACTCGTATCTCTAAGCTTACTTTTTCGAAATTTGGGACGAGATTGGTTTGTCTTAAAAAGTTAGACATGATGTTGGTGGCTGGGTCAAAGAAGGGGATAAAAGACATTTTAGAAGATAGAAATTTAAGTAAAAAGAAAACAATTTAAGGCATAATACAATTTTACATGTTATACCTGCATCGTTGATTTAAAAATGTTATAGCTCAAGAAATAAATCTACGATATTTAACTATTTAGCCTCCCAACTATTCTTACAAACTCTTACTTGCGGGGCTAACTTGACTAATCTCTTGAATGTCTTTAATCTCTCTCTATTTGTTTCATATAGTATTAAAGCTAATAAGGATTTAACATTTAGCCTCCCAAATATACTCTTTGTTTTTTTTGACTGAGGAAACCTTTATAGTTATATACCCAATTACCCACCTAATCTCTTATCAGATTCTAGAGGTTGTGAAACAAACTCAATCCGTCTAATCTACCTAATTTATTGTGGGTTATTGATTCGGTCATTCATTAGCTCGATTCATTTCAATCTAACTCATTACAATCATCAAAAATTAAAATGACATGTAACCCGTATTGGGTAATGAGAAATCTTATCAAAATATTTCTTTTTTATTTGATATGTTATATATAGTCATAAAGAAAAAAAATAATTTTATTAGGTGATAAAATAGTTTAAAAGAAACAATCAAACAATTAAGTTCACTAAGAATTTGATTAAGTCTTGACCCATTATATAACATATTACCTAGTCCGTTTTGATCCATGCAAATTTGGTTGGATAATTGGATCTTCACCTGATTGTTGTCTTACCCATTATAATTTGCCCAAATTTAATTGAACCGATCCCATTGACACTCTACTCATATCCTAAAGTTTGTGGCGCAAACCTCAGCAAGGATGTTGAGTCCTCAAGGAGATGGTGAGTAAATGTGGCGTTAATGACGGAGAAAATTCCGATGAGGACAAATTGAAAAGAAGGGCCAACGGATTTATAGGCTAGCAAGTTTTATACAGAAGATACACATGACATATTAGTCAAATTAGTCAAACATAACATAAGTTTACTTGGTACATGCGATTTTAGCTTTAAGTTTAATGATGACATAGCCTAAAGAACAAATTAAATTAGTGATATTTATTGGATCAAAACAAATAATACATGTCATTAGCTTCATGAGTAGTTTTAATAGTTCGAGGAATTACAAGGGCAGCAAGAAGCACATCCATTATAGTATTGCACTATTTTATAGTAACATTTAAATCTTCTTATTATTATATAATTAATCAACAAATTAAAGCACTAAGTTTTTTATTAGAATTTCCTTGTGGTAGATGTTAATTAATGATGGAAATCTTTTGAATGAGGGTTTGAATTGATCGTTCAACTGCCTTAATTTGAAGTCTATATAGAAAAGAAAGGTGGTGATTTTCTTGCTAATTAGTTCGTCGTTAAGCTAATGGAAATTATTTGCTTTAGTGGCCAAATGAAAAAAGTCATTGATTTACGTGCTAATTCCACAATATGTAGGTCCTTTAATGATGTTTAAAAGCCAGGTTACTATTTGCACTATGACAACAACTCTTCTATTTTCTAGTAGCATCCATAATGCCAAATTAATTAAACTTAATTTTTAAAATTCTTATAACAAAAAAAAGAACTGTTACATTATTTGACGTTACACTAAATAATGCATGTATCTAAGTGTTTTAAAAAAATTAATTAAACTCAATTTTTAAAATTCTTATAACAAAAAAAAGAACTGTTACATTATTTGACGTTACACTAAATAATGCATGTATCTAAGTGTTTTAAAAAAATTATTTAAACCAGTTTAGTTTAAGCTTTCTCAACTTGGGAGCCAAAGACATCTCTTTCCTTATTCTTTGGTTTTATTTTGTAGCATTAGTTGTAACACGCAATCACTTAAACTTTCCAGCTAAATAATATCACATGCTTTGGATAGATGTTTCTTAATTATTAATGTTACGACATGTTTGATATCACAAATTTCAAAAGTTTTATACACTACAAAAATTGTTATAGCCAAAATCACAAGTTCTAAAAATCTTTATGATCTTTTTTAATTTACACTTATATTTTTATGGTTGGAGCTAGTGTATTAATTACGATTAGTAACTTTTATCAAAATTTATGTATTCATGTTAAAAAATCATAAATACTTTATTCTGAATTTATATAATAAAAGTTTTAATCAAATGATCATATAAATTGAAACAAAAACATAACTTCAAATTGATTGATACTAACCTTTGGTACTAGCTTGCTCATTAAATATAAGGTTTAACACTACTCAGAATAGCATAATTATTTGAAAGAAAAAAAGATGAATGGAGGTTGAAGGAGTAACTAACAAATTGTTAATAAAATTGTGATTGGATGCAATAAGAGGTGTAGTTGAATATATGAAAAATGGATAGAATTGAGAAGCATCTTAACCATACAGGCAAAATAGCTGACATTCACAAAAAAATAAAGAGAAACATACATTTTCAAGAAGCACGTGCCTTTATCAAATAATATTGGATGAAGTGTTTTGCTTACACAAACTGGAGCCACAAGAAGATCATATATTCAAGAAAAATAATAATGTAATAGTCCCACCTCAATCCCTACATACCAAAAGAAAAACACACACAAGCATATGCGATACTGCAAAAAGAAATAAAGAGAATAACACACATACACGATACACAAATTTTTAAAACAAACGTAATTGTTCCAGATATTTATCGTACCTTATATAATAGTGGGTAATTATAAGTACGTTATTTTCATAAAATTATAATCATTTTTAGTCAATTTCGAAAATTTGTTAGTCATGAGTCAATTCAAACAGTTATAATTCATATTAAGTCAATTGTTTGAGAGTATGATATGACACACACCTTAAACAATTTTTAAGGTAAAAATTAAAAGGTAAAAAATATCCCTCAACTTTAGTTTATTAGTTGACTATATCTCTGCCGTTAAATCAAAGTTATTTGTACCATAGCCATTACCAATTTCACCATTTATACCCCTCAATTAACGGAAATCTCCAAATCAATCAAAATTGATTCAATTTTGTAGAAATTATCCATTCCCATTTTAAACCCATGTCCGACCCATCTAAAAACCTGAAATAGTAACAAATTTCACGGGGGTTCCCGATCCAAATTCACCAGATTTGTAAGCAGCAACGCGTTTGGGCCTTTGGTATTTTCAACATCAGCTAAGTATACGCTTCCGCATCCTGTGAGAGAATTCACAATTATGTACTCCTCAAATCTTCACTGGTTTTCCCTCCATGTCTAGCACAAGATTTTGGGTTAGGTTCTTAGATGGGTCGGGCATGGATTTAAAATGGAGAATGGATAAATTTTATGAAATCGGGTCAATTTTGATTGATTTGGTTATTTTCGTCAATTGAAGGGTATAAATGGTGAAATTGGTATCAGCGAGAGCATAAATAACTTTGTTTTAACGGTAGGGGTATAATCAACTACTAAACTAAAAATGAGGGGTATTTTTTACCCTTTTTAAAACAAATTCATTAAAAAGATGGGTACATATCGAAAAAGAAAAAAAGAGTCCCAAGAATTCACTTTTTTTTAACTATAAAAATATACTAACAATTGACTTAATATGGGCTAGAGGGAGCATTCCCACTTTTATTATCACTTCCGATACTGGCAGGGGCAATTACCATTTATAATTTCGTTGTTCATTTTACTTGTTCAATTTGACAAATTTGAAAGGGACAATAGATAGAAAGGAAAAAAAGTTTGATGTATTCCTTTACGTTGTCCTTTAAATCTTATTATAAAACTCGTACATACCTTTGCCGTTATAAAAGTAGATCTCATATACTTTTATTGTTACAAAAGTGATTCATATATAACCATTCATCCAACGGAAGTGAATAAAAACATTTTAAAATTATTTTTATTCTAAAATTTTAAAATATCATGTAGAGGTATATATAATCCTTTTCACACATACTCTTTTACTAATTCTTTTATCAACATAAATCTTATTTTAATTTTCCTTTCAATCTTTAGGGTAAAACTATGAGGAAATAAAGTGTGTATGAAAAAAAGAAACTAATTATTTTTTCCGAATATAATGTAGTTTATTCTTTAATTCGTAAATAAAACTAGGACATATATGATAAATTTTAGCATAGTGATATCTAATTTTAGTACCGTAGATGGTAAAACAAGATTAGTTCTAGAGAAAGTTAAAGATTATTATTCTCTCCATCTCAAATCATCTATCGTCATTATTTTCTAAAAACAATTATCTTAAACAATTTACTAGAGTATTATTTTTAGAAATTCAAGATAAAATCAATATTCCTTTTCTCATTTTACCTTGAATAGTTATTGTTGGTTGTAAAAGTGCTACCACTTTAATTAATTATGAAGCAATATAAGAGATGAATAAAGTATATATTGAATGAAACAAATTATATCTTTTAACATATAAAAAAGAAAACAAGACATAAAAGCATAAATTAAGGATATAAAAAAATTAAAAGAGACAACAATATACATCTGCATAAGGTAAGTCCTAGGATTAACAAAGTGTGGAGAAGACCATAAGAAGGCCAGCAGGATGAGTAAAACCCGGGATTTATTCCAGAAAAGCTACGTCAAAAATGAGTTTAGCTTCCACCAAACAGTTAACTATATCATTGCTGTCTTTTTATTATCAAAGGGATTACATGTGATGCTAACATCTAATCCAAAATGTTTGGTCGATTACACACGTCAAATCTTAATAACATTGTCAAAAATATTATTATTATGTTTCAATAGAATCTCTCTTTTTATTTAATTAAATAGAATTTTATATTTTTAATGTCGTGAATCGTGATATAATTAGTGTGTAACGATGGTATGAAAGAAAAATATTTTTTCAAAAATCTCATGTACATCAGAATATTTTATAAAAATATTTTCTTTAGTAAAAACAAGTGTAACAAAAATTTTAAAAATGACTTTTCTGATTGGAGTAAAGAGACAAATTTCACCGTTAGCATTGACAACACAATATCCCTAGCCACCTTCACCACCTTTGATTAAGATAATTATTATGTGGAAAAACATTTTTCATCTTACCAAGCACATTCTTATAGTAAAAATATATAAATAATGTGACAAATTACAATTTTTTAATATTGAGTTCTCAAACAAGATATTGATGTTGGATTAGAGAGTAACTCCCCCCCCCCCCCCCCTTCCCCCTGTCTCTCTGACTCTATATATACACATATATAAAAAAAAAAATTGTGAGGATTACCCATAATTTAACTATTTTTACAATGACTATCAACTTATTCTCAATACATTAATTTTCTTATAATACATAGCTCATGTTGACATTATTATTTATAATAAAGGATGCTAAACTTACAACATAATAATTCCCGTACTTTACGTAGATCATATCTCCCTTACTCCATATTTGAGGTGGTAAATGGGCTGTTGGACTAAATTTGAGTTGGACTATATAATTTTTTAAATATAATTTATACCATTACAGATCGAATAAGCTCAAATGACGAAGTGAGCAAAAAAAATAAAAATATGTATGTACCGATAGAAGAAATAATCATGTGCAAAATAAGATGTATTTTTTATAATAACATTGTTGAAGATTTGAAGGGATGTGGCGCAGCTTAGTAATAAGTAAGGTGGATTATTGACTTGTCAAAAAAATTACTTAGCTAACATGAGGGTCCAATTCCAATTCCCCTAATTTTTAGTTAGTTTTAATTCTTTTATATACGTATGTATGTATATAATATTACCTTATTATTTTATTTATCATAACAATATATAATATATCAAATTAAAAAATAATTTGCAAAAATCAAATTCAGGCTAAATATCAATCTAAATTTTAATGGGCTAAATGTGTTGGACTGAAACATAGACTGAGCTAATTAATGAGGTGATTTTAAAAGTACATTTAAAATACAAAATATTTCCCCTGGTGATTTTTCCATTAATGAGATAATCTCAAACTAATAGAAGTTGAACAGCTTATAATGAGCTTCTTAAGTAAATGTATAAGCAACAATAAGTATATTTTTGATATTGTATAAATTGTGTATATATAATGTACCACTATGTATAAAAAATGTATAGACACGCACATACTTATATAGTATTTACATTTTTTTTTCAATCCCAATCATCTCATGTTAGAAATAAATCATGTTTGATCCAATAGACATTTTATCTAATTTATAGAATTATATCTTCAGACCAGTTTTGACTTCTACTCCCTTCAACTAATTGTACCATACTTTTTAATTTAAAAACTAATTATGTATTAGAAATTAAAAAAGAAAAAGAAAAACTTATCACTTTGTTAATGGAATTCCATATCATGTATTGATGTTGTTTTGTAGATTTTTCATTGGATTGGTTTGTCGCAAAGCTTGTAGTGCAATAAAGAATAATAATGCTTAGCCCTCTCTTCCTTTCTCAATCATCTTATAGAGTAATAAAATCAGTGGAAAGATGACCCACCTAAACTTCATCTACCAACTTTTTTTCAAAATTTTCTCAAAACGTTTATTCAATGTATCACAAACGTCATTTCACTAATAATAGTAATAATAATAATCATAATAAAAATATAATAATAAGGAAAAAAATTTTGAAATATATCTAAACTTTGATCGAAATTATTGTAATGATATCAAATTTGGAAAAGGATCTTTTTACCTCTCGCACTATTTAATAGTGTATTTTAAAGGTATATATATGACCACGTGAACATAAAAAGTATTGCATAATTATAAATAGTAATGTGTCCGTGTGGGCACATATATACCTTAAAATACACTATTAAATAGTGCAGAAATAAAAGGTCCTCTATAAAATTTGATATCGTAACAATAATATCGATCAAAATTAGAGTACTTTCAAACTTTTTTCCCTAATAATAATAATTACAATGAAGTGGATGTGGAGCTACTAAATTCTAAATAAATTATTTATACTTAGACTTCATTGAACTGATCACAACTTTAGTATGATAAAAAAAAATTAAGAAAAAAATATTTCCTATCAAAAGAGAATAATTTAAATGATTTTTTCAGTTAGTAACAGAAATCACTTTGCTTATAAGTAACTTAACTTTTATTCCTATATTGTCATCGAAAGTCGAAACACACTATCCAAATTACCAATACTATTATTAAGGTAGAACATATTGCTGATCCTTTAAATATGTTATTTTATTCTACTTAGATTGAAATATCACATGATTAATGTTTCTATTCGACACTTTGGGCTAAAGAATTGAAAAAGTTTTTGCGAGTGCTTTCAAATATCTATTAAATAGATAAGTTAATCACATAAGATATATATTATCAATATCGTTTAATTGTACTCATGCGCTCAGCTTGAATAGGGTTGAATTAATATGTACAATTAAAAGAGATAATGCATTTTGAAGACATTATACACTTTTTCCCCTAATGGATACTTAGAAACACGTACATAATACAAGGTTTTTCAATATTTCAGCAGGAAGCGTTCAAAATGAACTTATTTTTTCTCTTACTCAAATTTTCAATGTTGAAACAAATCATGACTCGAGTATATAATTAAAATTTAAAAAGATTCTCAATGTAAGATACCTATTTTGTATATTTGTAGTAATATTATTTTTTTAAAAAAATTACAATATTTTTTTTACGCCATCACCTAAACACCATGAAGGACATTCCTTCTTTCAAAAACACATTCGACATGCAATTTGACATATGCAAGAAGTGCTATTGGTTGAAAGAGTTGATATGACATTGAAGAGATGGTTGATTGGCAATATATATAGACATTTTGTTTCTCCTACCCCACCCTATATATATATATACATATACTATAATCTATGACTCATGATTTTGAATTTCTTATGCCCTCAAAAATATATACTATAATCTATGACTCATGATTTTGAATTTCTTATGCCCTCAAAAATATATTATTTCTCTTTGAAAATTATGTTTCCCTCAATTTTCTTATCGCAAGTGACTGTCAATATATATATTTACACTTAATTGTAACTAAAAATGCACTCCAACGGTGTCAATGTGATGCATTTTGACCCGATATATAATATGAAAAAAGAAGGAAAATAATAATTTAAATTTGTGTTCTAACAAATTATAAATATTCACATGACGGTTGATTATCTTATTAAAAATAAAATAAAAAGCGTATGAATATATATATCTATATCATTTTTTTATATAACAGATTTAAATTATTATATATCACATAAAAATTAAACAGTGAGTACAAATTTGAAAAAAATTCAAAGTGGACAAAAGCTCCAGCATGTTAGGTTAGGCTTCACGTGGCTTCTCTCTTTTCATGAAATGCCATTTCTTAGGAAATATTCAAGGAACGTTATTTAGTTGATAATTTTTTTTTTTAAAAAAAATGACTGATATTACTAAATAACAAACATACATGTAAAGTTGTTCAATAATCTTAAAAATAAGTAATATGAATCATAGTTAATTAGTTACTCTCTCACGTCCCAATTTATGTGATACACGCCTCTGTATTAATCCATCCAAAAAATGTCACATTATATGATTAGAAGTAATTTAATTTCAAAGTTTTCTTTTACCCTTGCAAAATAATATCTAATGACTCAATTTCTTACCTTAGAATCACATCGCAACGGTTGGCATCGATAATTTAGTAATTGGCATTTAATAATTCTTCTTAATTATGAGAATCTAGTATGATGGACTCCTTGACTCACCTTCCTTAGATATTGCCTTAATCATGAAGGGATTAATAATAACATAATTATTTTGTGGATATAAATTTTCATCAATAGAATAGATGTTTGATTTATTGCACTAAAGATGACATATATAGTGGGTGTAACACTAGATAAGTTTAACATTGCATTTGGCAGAAGAATCTTTGGTATGTTGATATTTTATCCCAGGATTAGTAATTATAAATTACTATCAATTAATTTCAATTTTGAAAGGGTGGAATAGAATTATTCGATTATATTTATAAATTCAAAAAACTGATCATAGTAGTAGTACCATGACCAAAATAAACTCTTGTGTCCATCGTCTCCTCCAAACAAAACGTGGAGGACATGATCCTTATTTTATCCATTCCAAACGACCATAAATTATGGTGTCGAAATATCTTGGATTAATCAAACACACAATCATAAATAAAGAAAAAAAAACAAAAAATTAATGAGGCTCAATTAGGCTTAATCCAAATTTTCACCTTAACTTGAATTTTCTTCGTCAATATAAATAACTTCTCTCTGTCTTGCCCTTAGCACTCCAAAGGACATTACTGAGTACTACCATCCAAACGATTTTAAATTATACTCCCTCCATTTCCTTTTATTTGTCAATTATTTAAAAAAAAAAAAACATTTTGCTTATCACTTTTGACATATCGAGAAAAGACAAAAAAAAAAAAAATTCTTCAGATTTTACCCTTAGCATTAAATACAATTTTCCAAATCATTTTCAAAGAGTTAATAGTAAAATTAATTAATAAAAATGATATGGTAAAATACATATATTAATAATTGTTTTCTTAAAAAATATACGAAGTCGAATAATGAACACTTTGTTTTCCTTTGATTGAATGACATAAAAGGAACTTTGACTAGACGCGCATTGGAGACTCGAGTGTATGAAATTAGAAGGAACTGAACAAATTGCATGAATACAACAAATACATATATAAAATGGGACTGAACCGACTAAAAAGGAAAAGAATGCCAAATAAAATAAGACAGAGTGATTAGTGTAAAAGAATGACTAATGTCTCATAGTTAATGAGATCGGTGGACGTGGACTCTTTATAAAGCTTGAACGATCCTATTTTTCTTTGAGATAGCTTTTAGAAGATAAGTTAGGTTTAAGACTTAATTGTTGTTCAACAATTGAAGTATAATAATAGTACGAGGGTGAAATGTTAAAAAGGCCCAAAAAACCATCGATTTCAGTCCAACATCCCCTGGCGTCCTTTAGCTGAGATTCTTTTGGTTTAGGGCCCAATGGAAAGGACAATACGCCAAACCAGACATGACTTTGTACCATCCTTTCCTTTATAATGTCATTGCACTTGAGTTTTTTCTTTCTTATTTCTGACCCCAGTCTTTTCCCCTCAACTATATTTCTTCACTCGTGCACCCAACTAACTTTTATCATTTACAATTCCCACATTCTCATCTTTTTTTTAATCATATATGTACATATAAAAAAATGACTAATACATATAGACATCAATAATGTTTTTATCTTATATCTTTCTTCGTTTAATCATATATGTACATATATAAAAATGACTAATACATATAGACATCAACAGTGTTTTTATCTCATATCTTTCGTCGTTTGTAACTTAGATATTCTGGTATCCTAAGTATAGAGGAACCACGCTAATCCATTTTTTGCGGTGGCAATACTACTCCCTACGTCTCTTTTTACTTGACTTGACACACCTATTAAGAAAACATTGATTGATATAGTGAATTTATCATTTTACATCTATCAAAGTCTTAAACATATTTTCGCACTATATTTTTTAAAAGACAAAACTCATTAATAAATTGACGATAATACTTGATAAGTAATAAGAGAGTAGTTTGACACTAGATGATAAAAACCTTAAGTACACTATTGGCTTAACTGGGTGGAGTTTAATTAATAATGGGTGGACAGTAGATTGAGTTTTTAATTATATTAATAAGTTAAATGATAACAATAGTTGAGCGCCAAATATTTTTAAAAATATTTAAATAGTTTAAATTTAAAATCGTTAAAAAAGTGATCAATTTTGAACTCAAAGATGGATGACAAGGGTATTTTGGAGCAATAAGTGGGTGAGAAGGGTATTTTGGAGTCAATAGGTGCATGGAGGATTGTTTTGTACCATTTGTAATACTTTAAGGGTATTTCAGGCCCTTTTCTGTTTTTTCAATAAGGGAATGAAAAAAAAGAGAGTTTTTAATTTAGTGATAAATATAAATGTATGCTCTTTAAAAAAGATTGTGATAAGCAATAATAAAAGGAAAAGTTAGACAAAAAGTCTCAAAATTCATTACCCAAAATAATCAGATGACTATTTATTGAATAAAAAATGACCTTTCGGCCTTACTTGTGCATGAAATTATTTTGGAAATTATTTGCTTATTAATTGTGTTTCGTTTGTCGATCGTGGATTGGTTGATGTCCCCTTGAATTCATATCCACAATGTAGTGCTTGTCCTTATTTTCACAAAATTTTCTATTTTTCAAATTCACTAGAGATTATACCGTAATTCGTACGTATAACACGATATATGGGTGAAGGATTTTAATTTTTTTGGTTTATAAGCCTTAATTATGATAATTTTCTTGCATAAAACATTTAGCATTAGTAAATAATCTTCAAATAACTGAACAATTACTTTTAATTTAAAGCGTATATAATTTTCAAAAGTATGAAAAAAGATTGTGATATATAATGGGGAAAAGGGTCTGATATACCCCTCAACTTTGTCATTTAGAGCTGATATACCCCTCGTTATGAAAGTGGCTCATATATACCCTTACCATTATACAAACGGCTCATATATACCCCAGCTGTTACAAAATGAGCTCACATATACCCTTCATTTAACGGAAGTGAAAAAATTAGTTTTAAATTTATATTTTTTACTTTTAATTTTTTTTTTAAAATTATTTAGTGGTATATATGATTCTTTTATCAAAGTTTAAGGTAGATTTCAATTTTTTTCATACATAAATTATTTTTTGACTTCTTTTATTATAATTTGAGTTTCTTATTCTTATATTTTTTTTTCATTCCTTAGTGTAAAGAAAAAATATTTAAAACTATTTTTTATGTCTATATTATAATTTAATTTTTGTATTCGAAGAAAAAAAATTGGTCATCTACAATAAGTTTTACAAGAATATTAGAGAAACTTTAATAAATTTGATCATTAAAATAATAATTCTAAATTAGTCATTAAAATAAAAGAAGTCAAAAAAAGTATGATTGACGAGGATTAAATCTACTCATATGAGATTATATTTTTTAGAAAAAAATAATAAAAAATTAGATTAATATTATTATTTTTTCATTTTCCGTTAGAGGAAAAGGGTATATGTGAGCCATTTGTTTATAAGTAAGGGTATATATGAGCCACTTTCATAACAAGGGGTATATCAGCTCTAAATGACAAAGTTGAGGGGTATATCAGACCCTTTTCCCTATGTAATGTCATTTCAATTGTTAAGAGATAAAACATGAACTATTTGAGTTAATAATATATCAAAAGACTTGAATCGAGAGGAGATCATTTTTAATTTTTGAAACTTTATGGGATAATTGAGTTGGTCGGGATTCAAGAGAAAAAATTAACTTGCTAAAGAAAGATGAATTACTACGATGTATAAATATTAGTATATACACCATATACCATATACATTATAATAATATACACTATTTACTGAATACTAATATATTATATGATTATTTATATAATATCAATACACTATACATATATATGATTATTTTATTGATTTTTGTTTTGTTTTTAGCACTGATAAGAATCGTGTAATTAAAGATCAACCCAAAAGAAGGATAAAAGTGTCAATGAGCATGCGGAAAGGATACGGACTGGACCTCAGGATATGTATACCTTTACAGCCCAAGATTGCAATGAGGTCCAAATAGCCCAATAAACTAAAATAATTATATATATATATATATAAAGATACATCAATTACTTTATCATAATTTTCATAATATCCCGTCAACAAAAACATAATGTCGTCTGCAAATAATTAGTCACAGTGTCACGTAGGAATTAGGATATATTCAATGTATAATGACTAGAAAAAAAATATTTTTAATATGTTATATTTACTAAAGTTTCTTCACATATTTCAGCCTCCACTTTGAAGAATATTTTTTTTAATTATTTGGCATTGTCTTTAAGAAAAACATGCCTTTTTGCCACACTTGATAATAAAATACAAGTGTACAAATCAAATTTGAATTAGAATTGTTGATAAACATTGCTGGATCATCTGTTGGGCCCAAAAAAAGGGGAAAAAGCTTAGCAGCCCATAATTTCCTTGTTAGTAGAATAATGGGCCCTTGTAATCCGCGGAGGGCCCATATTGAAACCATTTAATGGCACGATTTATCTTTTAAATTTCTAATAAACCTTGCACTTCAAAGTACTGATTTTTCATTTTTTGGTAGAATTTCAAATGAAAAATCTATTTTATATATATATATATATATAAAGGTTCTCTAGAAATTTAATACAACATTAACTTTCATTTACAAAATTTGTTAGTCCTCTTATAAGACTCTCTTAACACTTTTGTACAATATTCCTCTTTCACCTTTATCTAGCTACCTTCTTTGTTGTCACTCTCTTTTATCTCTCTACACAATCAACAGTTTCGAATGTATAATATTTAGGATAACAATTAACATTAAATAATCATGCATGTATCTCTCCTGTCAAATTCAAATTTGTTTCTTTTACAAACGATATACAAAATAATAGGAGAGACAAGGAGTCGATGTCAAATGCATATATGTCAAATTTGTCAAAAGAGTACAGTATAAGGAAAAAGGGTCGAATCTTATCATACTAATAACAATTAGACACGAAACCTTCCCTAGCTAGCAAGTATGGAGAAAATCATAAAATTAAATTAAAAATTTGAGAAAATACATCAAATTCCTTCTGAATTTGACTTCAAATCTTATTTTACTACTTTAACTATACGAGCGTATAAGTACACCTTAACAATTTTGAAGTGATTAAATGTTGCCCTAAGAGCTGACATGGCAAAGTGAGTGTACTCACACTCCTAAAAGCGCGTGAAATAGTAAAAAGAAAAAAAACTGACTGGTTATATTATACTCGTTACATTTTTTATTGGTCAATATATAACTAATACTCCATTTTTAATTTTTTTATGAGTTAAATATTTAAAGAATGTGAAATTTCTTGTTTAAAAGTAAATGAAATTTGTGGGTTCAATTTCTTTTTAAGTAAATAAATAATTTTTTTGTTTTCTCTTTATTTTGTTGTCTTCCCCAAATGTTTTCTTCCCGATTCAAGCACTTTATATACCATTCTTCTTTCATATAAGTAATTTTCTTTCAAGTTCATCTCTCAACACACTAGCCATTCATCAATCCACAAAATCCAACTCCAAATTTGAATGTAATATTTTTGAATTTTAAGTGACCCATTTTGAGTTCTATTTGTGAAAAAACTGGATTTATCAACATTCTTATACAATTTTTGAATGGGTGAAAGAAGGTGAAACAATTTTTTATTTTAAATTAATTGATTAATTGGTTAGTGTAGTGTATTTTAAAAAAATGTTTAACAAAAAGGGTGAGTAAGCAAAAAAAAGATTAAAAATTAATGAAATGGTGCTTACATAGCAGTGAAGTGGCGCTTACATGGCTATTATGTGGCAGGTTAGAGTCGAATTCTACTCTAAGAGTTGTATTTAATTCACTTTTAAAATGTTAAAAGAGTATTTAATTGCCCGTGTAGTTTAAGTGTTAAAGTAAATTATGCTGCCAAATTTAAAGAGAATTTGATGTATTCTCTCTAAAAAAATTCTATGATCATCACACATCATTGTTAGTATAACATATATATTTCAAGATTCCATATCATAATGTTTTTTTGATAGACAAATCTTTTGAACAACTGTTCCCAGTAAAGCAAACATATTGTTAGTATTTGTATGAGATAACAGGATAATAATTGCGATATTTTATTTGCAATGATTTATTTAAGCAATAGTCTTCATTATTTGCTTCAATTATGAGTTCTAGTTTCAGCTTTACTTTGTGACTATCGTTTCACACTTTAGGTGTCCATTCACATCTTTATAGCTTCAAATTATTTCGTATGGATAATCTATCTATCTATCTATCTATATATATAAACTGAAAATACATATTTAAATCACATTTATTTAACTTCTTTAATCAATGATGATGGGATGAGACTAGCCAGAAAATACTTTTCATACACTATTTCTTTACATGATACTTGGTTATTTCGAGGAAAATGGATTGATTGCGACCGCTTTAATTTTCAAAAATATTTTAGTAATATATTTTTTATTTTTTAATATTTTTTTATAAATAATTTTCTTGACTAATGAATTTGTCGAAAATAACTTTTCTGTCCCACAAAATTATAAAGATAAAATATGTGTTCCTTTTTCCAAATCCTACTTATAAAATTATACTAAAATGTTTTTGTCTTTTTTTCTTTAACACTAACATTTATTATTCTATCAATTAAATATCGAAAGCAGGACTAGCTATGAAGAGAGACGGCTCTTTATCCATGCATTTTAATAGTACCTCGTGGTTCTGGCAAAGAATATCAAATTGACATATAATGCAAAGTAGACCCTTCTCAATGTCATACCACAAGTTTATTAATTAGCTAAAATCATTATATATATCATTGGACCACTACTAAGGATACAAGTAAATCAATAAGATTCTTTCATTTTTAACTTAATCAAATATATTCCGTTTGAATTTTAACAGCGAAGCAAGTGTTTTCTCTTAAATTGGTATTACTAATAAAGAAAAGTTCCAATTTTCAATTTAATGACTTCTCAAGTTTACATATTTAATTAATGATTTGTTTAATAAATATATAAAATTTGAATCGAAGTTATTTGGGTTTTGTCTCATTTATACTTCTCATGCTATAGCTCCACCCCTATAGGCTATACTCCCTCCGTCCACTTTTTTTTGTCATGATTTTCTTTTATAGAATCAATTGATAAAAATTTTGCTTAATATTTTATGATGTATTTTTTCTTCATCTTGATATGCAGACAATTTTAATTTATAGTACTCTTTGTATAGTTTTTGAATATCTAAATTTTTTGTTTAAAATATCAAATTAATATAATTTAATTTAACTTTGAAAATTAATCAAATTAACTTTCGGAAAACGCAACTTGACAGATAAAAGTGGACAGATGGAGTACTTACAACACACACAAATTTAAATTTCTCGATATTAGAGTATGATTTTTTTGGTAGATTAGATGTTAAGAGTATGGTTAAATAAATAAAGACCAAATATATAAACAGGGCCCTAAACTTATTATTTTTTCCTCTCAGGTACTTCGATTATATTAGTTTTCTTTTAAATTATTAAACCACTCATAATTTGTTCAATAATTTGTTCCTTCTAAACACCATTGGCAGCGCCAGATTTTGTGAGGAGTATTGATAGAGGATACATATGTTGTTCCTAAACTTATTAGTCCAATTGATAGTGAAAATGTTCGAGAATAATTGTGTTTTACTTGAAGTCACTTGAACACATTAGAAAACAAATGAGACTAACACACAATTTGTCTTCATTCCTTCAATCAAAATTATTACAATACGAACACAATTGAAGACATTTAAAATAGAAAAGCATATCAAAATCATTCAACAGTGTTTAAAGAGAACAATATGGATTGTTCAATGATTTAATAGAAAAATAACGTAGTCGAGGTACCTAAATGGAAAAATGCAATAAATTTAGGGATATATTTATGAATTCGGACATAAATAAAATATAACTTATTCGACCAATCTTCATAAATAAATGACATATTTGCATACATATGGAGACGCGAAAAACAAATAATATTGTTAATGCTCATCACATGAATTATAGATATAGAAAGAAGGGTTTACAAATGGGAGATTTAGTTGGAAAAAAAAAAAGGGGTATCTGTCCGAACGCACATGAGAGTGTCAAACAGCTATAAATGATATAGCAGTGTTTTTGATAGATCATAATTCATATGTATGGTGTGTATGAATAGTAACCCTACAGATAATATGTTTTTAAATGTTTATGGAACTTACTTTTTCTATTTTAATATATTTGTCATATTTTTGAATTACAATTCATAAGAAAATAGTAACTAGGAGAGATATTTGAATAATAGTTTATCCTTATTTTTATCTTAATATACGATCGATCATTCATTCTTTTTGGGTAAATATATTATAATAAAAATAATTTTTAGCAGCATTAAATATTAACATTAATAAAGAGTGCTAAAGTCTTTATCGATATTAGTTAAGTGTCATTAAAACTAATGTCGCTAAAAGCTTTAGAGACATATACAAAAAGTGACAATTGCCGCTAAAAATACAATTTAACGGTAATTAAAAATTAATTGCCGCTAATGATTATTTTTGTTGTAATGATAATTACTATCAAGGCTAAAATAATTAATTTATCTTGAATTTCTAAAATAACAAATGCATTGAGGTAAATGTTTTTTTCAAAGACGATATGTATTTTGAGACGGAGGAATGTTAGCTGTTTTTTATTTTAGGAAAGAACATGGGTCACGTGATTGCAATATGTATATATATATATATATATATATATATATATGTGTGTTTGTCTGTAAGGGAAGGTTCCTTTGGACTTTGGATGTTGAATCATGCAGCATTCACCCTTTAATTTGTTTTTCCTTTTTCTGATCTGGCAACTGTGGAAAAGTTTAATCTTCAAAATTATTTTCCACTTTGGTCATTACTCCTTCAGTATATGCAGGCTGTAAAATAAGGAAAGTTGTGCCTTCAATAAATTCTTTCTGCATATTGACAATTCAAAAGCGACTCTTGCATTATAGTATTGCCTTGTCATTTGGTGTTATCATTCATGAGGGCCTTATGCTTTTCACAGAGAAAAAGGCTATATGTACTCTTTGGTTGGTGGATTGGTAGTTAATTAGGCTCTTTTTGGCCTTTGTTTTCGAAAAATTGTTTTAAACTTTTAAATTTTATAGGTAAAACTCTGAATACGATAAATTTTTTATGAAAAAAAAAAAGAAGCTCCTCCGTTCATTATATTATTAAATTTGAATTTATGTATTCAAAAAATACTATAATTGTAATCTTTTTCATATTAGTATAATGAAAATACATATGTTAGATCGACGAAATTTATATAATTAAATGAATGAACTGACTAGAGAAGAACCTGTTGAAAAGTTCAATTCTTTTCTCTATATTCCAATTCACAGTTTTCCACTTTATCAGTCTCTATTTATATATTTTCGTTGACTACAAGAAATCGAGCTATTTATCGCTTTTAAATCGATCTGTTTGCAAAGATTGTGCATAAATTTACTATGTCATAAAATTTGCACTTGTACAATTTAAAATTCTAGACAATCAAAGAGTGATAATTTGTAAATTTTATCCGTTAACTATATTTTTGAATCACTTTACTTATCGTCCTTATTAAAATAGTTGTTTGTTTAGAAATTAAGATATAATTGAACACATTTCTTTTTATTTTATCCTTGGTTGTAACTTATAAACATCAACTAATTAACGTAGAAATCGAAAGTCTAGAGCATATCAACATATTCTAGTATTGTGATTGTTTAAATTATCTATCATTTTTATTTATTGAAAATAGATTAACAATAAATGATTCATGTTAATAAATAAAAGCATAATATTCAAACATATGATTTTTTAAAAAGTATGTAGACAAAAATGTGGTAAAAAATTGGTCCGTCCAATTTTTTAGTTGTTATAACTTCTCTTTTTTAGAGTCAAACAATAAGAATTTTGATTAATAGTTTGTGATGTATTTTTTTATCATATTGATATACAGAAATTATAATTTATAATATTTTTCGTATAATTTTGTATATCTTTTTTTATTTAAATATTACATTAATATAATTTAATTTTAAAAAATAATTAAATTAACTTTCGTAAAAACACAACATCAAAAAATATGAACGGAGTAACTTATAGCAAAGTCAACTATATTTTGCATTCAATAGCCCATTGCATTTTCCCTATGCAATTAATTTGACAAATTTTAAAATTGAAAGGAGGTCAAACCACCACCTTTGTTTAATCCAAGCATGTCAGATTTTCAACATTTTTAGCTTTTCAATTAGGCATATGCTTATTAAGGTTATAATAATCTTGTTAGTTATTACTAGTACCACTACTATAAAGTAGTGATCATCCTCTCCTACACTCAATCCTATTAGTCCCAATTATCACTTTGACCAATACTTAAAAAAGGAGATCCTATGTAGTGTATTTAAGAATTAATCAAAAATTTTCCGAAGTGAACCTAAAAATTAAAATCATTTTTGCCCACATTTTACCAAATAAAAGCCTCAATCAGACATTTCATTTAGGTCTTTTTCAATATTTTCATATGATTAGAAAAATTAAGGAGCTATTAATTTGTCGCAAAGCTGCGTTTTCAAATCCAATATATCAGATAGAACGTGATAGAAATCTAAATCTAAATTCATAAAATTCAAATTTTGATTACGCTCAAGTGTTTCAATACACGATACGTTAATAATATTAAATTACTCGATTTTCAGTTGATAGGTTCAAATCAACGAGCTTACATCAGTGTGATTCCACAAGTGGGTTATTTAGAATCGTATTACCTACGTTTGATATAGAGTAAGTACATTGAATATTGATGAAGGAAGCTTCCTAGAAATGAAGATGCTGTAGACGGAGGAGTATTATTGATGGAGTCTTAAATGGGTACGGACATAGCGAACCATTCATCCTCTCTTGTTTCTAGAACCTAATTCAATCAATTACTCCCTCAAGACTTCTCCTAAAAAAGAATTTAATAAGTTGGCTGAAAAAGCAAAATATGAACAGTACTTACAAAAGTATTTGTTGGGTTATCCCACATCGGAAGTGGAAAGGACTGGTGGTCAATTTATAAGTGTGAGGGAAAGCCTCAACCTTTGAGCTAGCTTTTGGGTTGAGAAGGCCCAAGACCACCCAACATTGGTATCAGAGCCCAGGTTCTCAACAAGTCTCAGCCCACCGGGAGAAACTGGGTTGTCGCTCTCTCCAGCCCAAGGCCCGATGTGTAAGGGGGAGATTGTTGGGTTCTCAACAAGTCTCAGCCCACCGAGAGAAACTGGGTTGTCGCTCTTTCCAGCCCAAGGCCCGATGTGTAAGGGGGAGATTGTTGGGTTATCCCACATCGGAAGTGGAAGGGGCTGGTGGTCAATTTATAAGTCTGAGGAAAAACCTCAACTTTTGAGCTAACTTTTGGGTTGAGAAGGCCCAAGACAATCCAACAGTATTTAAGTATACTATTTAGGGCAATGAAAAATCCTTTTCCCAAGAATGATAAAATAACATATTTTAACTTGATGAGTCTACATTAGTGATTTAATGAATTGATATAAATTTGTGCAGTATTTATATTCGAACTAGTTTTTGAAATTAAGTTAAAATTTGGGCAATACTCACATTTGAACTAGGATTTATAATTTTCATTTTCCAAAATACTGAATAAACCCCATATCAAGTTGTTTATTTCTCTAGATGTCTAGTCCTAGACGTGAGGAGGGTATGAAGAGTTTCACGTTGAAACTTTGAAGAGATGGATGATCTCGTTAATATAGTAATTAATTTGGACAATATAATCCTCGTCTCTTAAATTAAATTTAGAATAAGTTACGCGTAGTTGGTCCCTTTCGTTACACTAAGTTTAATCAAACACTCATTGTACTGCCCTTCTGTTAAATCTGAATGAAGAAAAAAGAATTGAAGTTAACAATGTTGTAGGCCGGCTCTAAGCTCGTCAAAAACATTCATATCTTTAGTGGGGTGGGAATCTAGCCCTAACTTATTGGCTACGTGGATTCACGATTAAACTTATGTATTTACATTAAATACTGACTAAATTTCTACTTAACACTTGATTATTAACTCAATTATTATTATAATTTGACTTGTGATCATAGTAGAAATTCATAAATTTCAAATTTTGAATTTGAATCTATATCTCTCATCGGTCACCCTATCTTAAAAATAGAAAAAGTCAAAAACAATAAACAGTTGCTTAGATGGTGAAGATAAGCTGGCCTCGTTATGGACATATCATGGAGGTCGGGTGTCACGTTGGTCGTCCATTTAGATTCAAGGTACCTTAAATTAAAGAGTTGTAGGAAACAATTAATAGCCACTACTTGTTTAAAAAAAATACATTTTAAAAAAAATGAAATAAGAGTAGTGTGCTATAAGTAGCGCACTTAGCTTGATACCTATGCGAGTGCTAATGATCAAGTTAGTTGAGCATGTATAGAGAAAGTTTATATTGTGCGCATTCAAAGAATATCGACTGTATTTCTATTTTGTAATCTTAATCAAGATAGATATATCCTGACTTACTAGTGCACTTGACAAGTGTTTTTTCCTAAGTAATTACAATACTAATTAATACAGTTTATGATTATAAGTTTACTATAGTCTATAAGGAGTACAATATATTGCGTAAATAAATTTATATCATTAAATCACTAAAAAGTTATACTATTGCGATCATGAATGGGGTGTAACTTACAAAACATGCATGATTAATCATGAATTGGGTGCAACTTACAAAACATGATTAATAACTTGTTCCATAAATCAAGTAATTAAACTACTAGTGAATTAATTTCTTTCAATATAAGTGTAAGAAAGTCAAACTCCTTTATTACGATGTTGGAACTCGTGTTAAAAGGAACATCTCAAGTCAAACTCCAATCTAATTTTGATTTACTCAATAAAATATTTGAGCACATAGTACAAACCATTGAAGCTCTTATAGAATCTAAAGAGTCTGGTAAATATTACTATTCACTACATATGCATATATTTAAGATTACTTATAATATACACTTTTCTTTGCTCTTGCTTATTTTAGAATTTTTGCTCAGGCTAGCTACTAAGTAAGTAAACCTATTAAACTAAATTACAAAGCTCTAATTAACAAGTAACAAGACAGATTAAAGAAAACCCCAAATTTGAACTTGTATGTTTTTTCTGAAGAAATATTTACTAGAGTTGTGATTTGATTCCTAGTAAATATTTCTTCAAAAAAAGCCAGCAGATTCACCCAAACCCATTCCCATAAACTCTTCTTGTGCTGGTGCATTAATAGCATCATCAAATAGCCACTTCTCTAGCAAAGTAAACGGGACTTGTGAATCTTCCAAACTTGGCTTGCTCTCCGCTTGAAACAAATATCCATTTTCCGAATTCATATTCGGAAAATTTTCAGGTGTGAAAGCATTGCCTTCACTAAAAAACGAGTCAAATCCCTCAGGTGTTGCAGCACTTATGGTACCTTCACTAGGACTCGACCCTGACCCTGACCCCGACCCAATTGATGGGTTATTCAACGAGATTTGAGTTGTCTCTGAATTTGATTGACTTAATTCAGATGATTTGGGGGAAGTTTTCATCCAATTTTGAAGTAACCTGGAAATGTTTTCCGCACTGGATGCATAAGAGCTGGATCCTGTAACGGGTTGTTGAGCTGGAATTGGGCTAATTGGATTAGCAGATGAATCAGATTTGTCAAGTGATAAAGCCTCACAAAGGGCTTTTCTAGCCATGTGGATATCTGTTTGAAGCCTCCTCTCCCACTGTCCCTTTGAGAAATTTGATTGTGATGATGATGAGGTTTCTCCTTCTTGAGTACTATTCTCATCATTCCCTTGAAGTTTCTTCAGCTTTTTCCTCAGATGAGTATTCCAGTAGTTTTTTATATCGTTATCTGTCCTTTGTGGGAGATACGAAGCAATTGCAGCCCATCTACACAAAATATATATATATTTATTAGAAATAGAAACAACACGAGATTGACAATCTGAACTTTTATCAGTTCGATTTCCCCTTTACGAGATCTAACCCTAATTCTTTATTGGGATTAGTAACATAAATTTTTTTTGGATATAATAATAAAATTTAGCATGGTACCTGTTGCCTAGAAGAGCTTGGAGATGGATAATCATTTTTTCTTCATGTTCAGTGAAGTTTCCACGTTTAATTCCGGGCCGGAGATAATTAGTCCATCTGAGCCTACAGCTTTTGCTGCATCTAAGCAAACCTGAACAAAAAAAAAAAAAATGAACGGCTGTGAGTAAAACAGATCGATTGATATTTCAAAGCGGTGTGTCCACATTTAATGACTCTAACAAACTGAATTAATAGAGTAATTAATTACCAGTATTACTGGGAACAGATCTCCAGTTACCAGGACCATGTTGTTGAATGTATGAAACCAAGATGATATCTTCTTCTGGTGTCCATGGTCCTTTTTTCACCCCAATTTTATCACAGCAAGGTGGCCTTCCCATTCTAGCTACACGATCGATCGATCGATCGATATCTAGGAAATAAAAGATTTTTTCTTTTTATGACTTGAAGATCAATGAAAATAAAAGGATGTATCTTTCGTTTTTATGTATTGCTTTACTCTCTTTGTAGGAAATTTTGTTCAAGAGCTTGTGTAAAGGAGTGGGGGTCCTTGTGTATATATATACACAATTTGTTGATGAGAGAGAAGAGAAGGAGTCTTTAAGCTGACCAAAGATGAAGGGGTGGTAAAATAGGTGTATTCTCCAAAAGAGTCAAAACCAGACAGCAATGAGCATTTACTCATTGCTTGCAAAAGTCAGCTGTTTTATTATATTTTCTTGTCAATTTACGTAACACGCTTATCCTTTTAATAACTATTTCACGTTAATAATTTACAATCATACAAATATTTATGACTAAGTCGCACAACTTATCTAAATTGAGACGTAAACAATACTCTTTGTTAATCCTTTTGTTAAGTTTCCCCTATTCAACATTTCTGTTTAAATTTAACTTCTTTTTTTTTCTCACTATGGTCTAGTTAAATGTTTCATCATCCATACAAAATTATGTATGTATACGAATTCATACGTGTAATCTATTTTAGGACCAAATAAACCATTGGTTAAATTACATAACAATGTCTATTTTCATGAATCAAGTTGAAAGGCGCAGGGAATCGAATTAATTTAGGAAAAGAAACTGATTGGTTTAATCATCTTAGAGGAGTTTCTAGATTTGCTTACAATGATAGTGAAGTAACATCCATCTTATTCATTAGTACTGATTAGTCACCCTTCAATGAAACACATAAATAGTTCTACAAATTCTTAAGTTCTCCATTTGTATGTTTTTAAATCAAGTTATTTCTCTGAATGCCACTTGCACCTCTCATTTAATTCGATAGAAATGATTTTTATAATTTGTTGACAGAAACACGATAAGATTTTTATTTTATTTGACAATAACAGCATAGAGTTTCTCTAAATTATTTAACCTCAAGTTCCAATAGCTTAATATAAATGAATTGTTTGTTATAACATGCATGCAAATCAGAGCTTCCCTGTAGAGTTAATTAAAATTAATTCAACTTGTTAAAGTACAATTTATTTATAAATATATTAATTAATTGGATTATTGTCATGACAAAGATCGGGTATTTGACTTAATCCAAAGAAAGCATCAGTCTTAAGTCTGGGCAATTGTTTAAATTTTTTTTCTAGAAGCATTCGGTCAGGTTTGAAAATTAGATTCACTAATTTTAGACTTGGTCGACATTACTTTGACATTTTATTTGTTTGCTTAAGCCTAAATCTTAGGAAAATGTTTCATGCCCAGACCTTCACATGGTTCTTGCTTTCATGACTTCTACTGTTTCTTCATGTAATGGTGCAAGCAACCTCCACCAGGGGCGGACCCACATTGGCCAAAGGGTGTCAAGCCAAACTCCTTCACCGAAAAATTACAGGTTAAATTTTGATATATATAAAAGTATAGGCACCTCTTGATACAAGTGAAAGGTTTAGTATAGTGATTAAGAGATTGCAAAAAATTTCTTAAATTTGTGATGTTGCTAAAAAGAAAAAAAATCATTCTTTTAAAGGAGATAATTAAACTGAAACATCATAAGTTTTTAAAAATATAAATTTTATAAATAAATTATATCAATTGAAACATAAAAAGTATAAGCAACTATATATAAAATGACTTTTGATATATAAAAATATTTCCGCCGGTAATTTAAAAAAAAAAAAAAAAAGAGAAAAAGGAATTTTGTCTAATTTAGTTTATAATATATTGACAAAGTCAAAGAGGAAATCTGTCAGCATGATATGCTACAAGACAAATTGGTACTGATGAAAAGTCCACCATACCCTTTTCTTGTCCTAATATTACACTTCGGGGCACTGTACGACCCGAGCCGGCCCCAACAGAAACATTCATTTTATATGGTGAGATGCAAATTTTTTTTTCCAGGACCAGCCCCCCTCTTGAAGAAAATGTTTAGGTGGCCCCAAAAACATTAAACTAATCACAATAATGATGATTAATTGCATTTTCTTTTGTTTTTTATTAAAATTTAAATAAATTTAAGTTTGTGTTTAAAAATTTCATATAAACTTGAGACGTATGATATTTTATTTCACGATATGTAGGATAAAGTCGAGGTTGCTTTCTTTATCTTCCCTTTTTTAAGTTTTGACTAACGTGTCAAACATGAAAATTTTGGAACTTATAAGTGGAAACATAGAAGTTGTCTTCTTCTTATTGTTCCCTCCCAAATCCAAAAAACACAAGTCAGCATATTCACACTGATAAATGAAATCATTTCTTGGATTAAAAAAAAGGAACAAAAATATTTTGTTGAATTACAAAAGAAAAAGTTCATTTCTTGAAAAGGATGGATAGATTTTTGGTTTAATCTAAGCAGTATTTGTCCAAAAAAACCAGTGAAAATCATGTGCGTATCATTGTCCGATCACATGATGAACTCCTTAAAACAAGCTATTACAAGACACTTTTTCAATGTCCAAACAACTCATTTTTATTTTATTTTTGCTATTTCTCAAAAATTGATGTCATCATTGAAGATAAACAATAATAAAATAAAATTATCCAAAAAATAATAATAATTAATTGGCAGCCACGTGTGGGTTAAAGTTGAATATTGCACTAAGAAGTTGAATTCATCCGTTACATATGAGGTAAGTTAGTGTTCACACTAATTTGTAAACAATTAAATCATCATTTACAAGATAGTTATTATAAATAAAAATATTAGTAATAACATAAAGAAGTTTCTACATGGTCAATTTATATTACTAATTAAATCATTTGTGTATACGTGTTGATCAGTGTTTATCAAGAATGGAGTGAGCTTAGCTAGTTTGGATTTTGGAGTGTACTAATTAACTTCGTTTGACTATTTCTTTGATCATTATAGTATTATTATATGTAAGTTTTAATATTAATTGGCCAGGCAAATGGATGTGGCTTGATGTGACTTACGTAACCCGTTGCGTCAACAAGTCATCCTCCACGTATAACCATGCTTACATTACTCAATTTAATTTTTGGCCTGTCCTACCATCCCCCCTCTCTCTAAAGTCTAAACTCATAATAGTTTTTTGTACCTATTCCAAAAGTAATTTTTATTTATTTTGCCATTAGACAACTTTTAAATTTTAACTTTTGATATCAATAGTTAAGATCAATATTTTGAATATAATTGTCCTATTTTAAATTTAAAATTAAACGATTAAACTTTTTTTTTTTTTACTTTCATAAATTCATTATCAAATGAAATATGACAAATAAAAATAAACATATAAGATAACATACATGTATGTAAAGATCTAAACAATTACTTCAATATATTTCTTTTTCTCAATTTATGTGTCTTATCACTCTGTGTTTGAAAAACAGAATTACTGATTATGATAAAATTTTACAGAAACACGAAGTAACTTAAAGTTTTCAAAATCAGTACAAAAGATGAACAGAAATCAATTAAGTAAAAATTAAAATCTGTAAAAATACGTACCAGAATCTGAAATTTTTTTAATAGAAAAAAGATCAAGTCCACTGAACTCACAGTGTCCCCTTAAGAAATTATTCCCTTCTAGTATCCGAGGTTTGATTTGGAATATGACCACCCAGGTAAAATGATCTCAATCACCAGAGTATAGATACCAAAAACTCTGGTGTCAGCGAACCAATCAACAGCAGTAAAATACACGAAGTAATTTGTTGTGCAGAAGAAGAAGAAGAAGAGATCAGAAAATTCGTAAGGAAAATTCTGAAGAGTGAAAGGTATTTATAAGCAAGAGGAACAAGTTCTGAAAGGTTGCAACCCTTTCAGAATCCTCACAACCATTAATGAAAGTTTGCAAGCTTTCAAATGGTAATGATTGTTCCTGAAAGTTGCAACCTTTCAGAACAGTCATGGCAAGAATTCTAAATAAAACGGGAATGTTTTTAAATTCAAACGGGTCACGCGCGGATTCGAGTTGGGTCGGGTTAATCAACTAAAAAATTGAAACGTTTTGATTAATTTCAACTAAATAACTAAAAACGTTTTCAACTAATTAATTGAAAATATATTGGCCATTTAATTTAATTAATTATATAATTAAAACAAACTTTGTCCAAAAATAATCTCTCGATCAATCATTTGCCGAAGTCGAAGCCGAGCGACAACGACGACGGCGCGAGGGGTCCCTCTTTCCAACTCTTTTAACAATTAATAGTAGTGTTTCTATATTTAAACTCTCCTATTTTTTTTTCCACCACCACTGAGGGACAAATGTCTTTTCATTAAAGTATAAGAGGACTTTTCAAGTTCTCAACTTTTCAAAGTCCTCTCTTTCCCTATATTTTTCATCAATTCTTGCTACATACCCAATAATGTGTAGTTGTAACTATTTAAGGAGCTAAAACAATTTTTCTCTACTAGTACTTTTCTCAAACTTTTTAAAATATTTTGAATATTTAGCTATTGACTTGAAATAATTCTTGCGTAATGTACAAATCTATCGATTTTATTTTAACATTTTTGAAGAATACTAAACTCTAATTAGAAAGGAGAGAGTAGTAATAAATTATGTAATTTCACAAATGTAAATGGTCCGCTAATACTGCAAAAAAGGAGTTTTGATTTTCTTTTGAACACGTAGCTATGTTTTGCCTGAAAACAGGTGGAAATTCAATCATATTAAAGTAGCTTACTGTTCGTTATAGTATGTTTGACATAAAAGGAAAAAAGTTGATACTAATATGTTTATTAAAACTAGCTTGTTTCTGATGCCTTTGATAATTAGAAACGTTCGAGGAGATGTATGAACAATAATATGTTTATTAGATTATATCTTAAAATGATAGTAATTCCAACTTTCGTTTATTTATTTTCTTTTTAATGACTCTCTAATTGTTGAAAGTACGACAAGTTACACATAGGTGGCGTTACTGAAGGAGATAAGCACAAACCGAAAGCATATGATATTTATTATGTCAATATATTTCGATTATTCTCCAAAGATTTTTTTTCTTCTTCTTTATAAATATGAAAGATCGAGAATTTTTTGACGTGGCACTCGTGTAGTCTGTATAGACTAAATTAAAATACATAAATACTCCGTATGCAACTTTTCGTATTAGACGAAAAAGATCAAAGTGGACAAAATGAATAAGCACTTTCACACATTGACAAATAAAGAAATTTCGATAAGAATATTCGTAGATTGAGGATTTTTGTTTTATTTTGTATACTTAATATAACTTTTATCATATAATTATATAATATAATTTTTTATTAAAATTATTTTATTGATTATCTTTCACTGTATTTTATGAAGTGTGAACTGATAGTCGGAAGGCAATATAACAAGAGCGTGAAGGCTAAAATAGAGACAATTTTGTAATTCATTCTGATGTGGAAAACATATTTGGCAGCTTCCTAATATTTTAAGCATATTTCAACGTAATGACTTTAAACCTTTCTTGGAATTTGATTTCTAAAGAAAATTAAGAAATTGTTAGTATATGCCAAGGTGGAATTTGATTTCATTAGAGTTGAAATGGGGACTCTTTTAATTATTAAATTATGACCCAAATTCAACCGGATTTTTTAAAAATAAAAATGATCTTGCATTAGATAAATTGGATATGAAACTGTTGATAAATAGCTTTAGTTGACTTATAAAATCTTGTCAAAAGATTTTTTTATGTGATATGTTATTATATAGTTATGATAAAATGATAACTATAAATTTATTAGTCACTCAAATATTTATAAATAAATAAATAAACTAAAACTTAGTAAGAAACTTAGAAATTGAAGGGTTGAGTTATGACTCATATTTTAGCCTAGTTCATTTTAAATAAGTAACTTTTGAAATGAACTAGGCAATTTTTGACATCTGAATTTAATTAAGATCATCTATTTTACACTCTCAACATACATGTAAAATTTGTTTTTTTGATGTATTATGCAATAAATCATACTACCAACTTTTTTTTCCAAGAACAACTTTAGAAACTCCAAAAACTTAGGTATATAAGATAGCTAAGTCTTATTCTACAGTACCGTCGTTATCTCGCAATGAATAAGAATATTTTAAAAAAAATACGCCTAGGAAATATTACAAGCTCTATCCTTTTATTTATATTTTTTGGTTGGAGAAAGCTCTACCAATTAATTGTCCAAGCAATCCTCACAGCCGTTGCAAATGTTCACACCACTCATCTATTGTTTGGTTTAATGAGGAAGTTAGAAATTTTCATTAAAATTTAATATGTGTGAAAAAATAAATAATTTAATATTTCTTAATATATACTATATTGATAAAAGATGTTTAATTGATGTCCTTTATTAATGTATATGGAAACACTACTTTGTTGGTTATAGCTCCTCATATATATCGACCATGTAATCTTTATTATATCAACAAATGTACTTCTTTCATTTTTCACTTCTAAATAAGAAAGTTTTCCTTGATTTTTGTTTTTAAAGAATACAACACAAGAAAACGAATTGCTACGAAAAATATCATTAGATTTCAAATAGCATGATTTAATTCAATTTTCACTCAATTTGACGCGTTCAGATTTTTCTTAGTAGTAGGATTACCATAACTAACCTTACATCAAAAATGATCATTAGCGGCTATTAAAAATTAATTATCGCTAAATATATATTTTTAGCGACAATTAAAATTTTTAGCGACATTGGTAATCTTGCACTTACTCTACAATAATGTAATTCATATTGGTGTTGTTTACCAATGAATAATATGAACGGTGTTCGAATTTTATCCCACAAAGTTTGTCGTGCATGCCTGAGATTTGTTTTCATGTCTATTTCAAGCTCGACCCTATTGTCAAATAATGAGGCCAATATTAATTCTAAAAGCCATCTTTCACATCATATTGCTTTTATGATGATAATACGAGTGAGACACTTTCTCCTAAATCTTTTTGTACCTATTTCCAACACTTTGTAAATTTTCAACAAAGTTTGGTTTCCTATACAATGTAAATAGAAACTACGCTACAATATAGGTTCATATTCTTCAAAAAATTGTGCCTAAATTATCGTTGTTCAAGTCAATATAAACCAAATATGAACAAGAAAAATAAAATAAAATTGGTATTACACTTAGTGTTGTCACCAGATTTCTCCTACAGTTTAATGTGATTGATTGAATTAAAAAATACCTTTGTAATGGCACCGGTTATTGACACTACGATAGGGACCATAGAGTTTTGCAATTAAGAAGATATACACATATGTCAACTATAACGGAACCCACATAAGCCCAACAGGCCCACTGTTTTGTCGGCCCGTAAATTATGTCGACACGAGTACCTATCAAACCAAGAAATAAATGGACTCAATATGACTTTATCCAGTAAAAATTCCAAAAATTCATTGGTTTAATTAAGTAGTACAAATGGTTTGAAATTTTGCACTTCACCTTTTTCAGTATGATTTCTATGATTTTTAAAGTTTTACATGACTGAGGTTGAGTAAAACGAGTGAACTTTAGCTAAAAAATATCTAAACTTCAGGTAAAAGTTGTTGAAATTGGATAAAAACGATTAAACTTCTTCTATATATGTCTAAACTTCAAGCACTACATATTCGATGCTGTTTTAAAATAGTAACTGTGCAAAAACTCATAAACTCAACGGCACCAAAATCCATTATTTGCACACTTCGCCCCCCCAAGTATTGTTTCAATTTGAAACAAACTGATATGGGCTTTCGTAGGCCTATTGTATTAGATCTAAAACTCTGCTCGAATATGACTTCTGGTTTATTTTCATCATTTTCATTTAAAATTATGTGCTTATAAACACTTTAAAAAAAAAAAGCTAATCCAAACAAGCTCTAGATTAGTTTTTTTATACCAACGTGACTGGCGCTTGAAAATTCTATATATTTTTTTTAGCTTTATGCAACTAAATAGTTCGATGGGCCTTTTATTCTTCATAGTATAATAATAATTACTAAATACATATCTATTAAAATAAAATTGTAGCCATGCTATCTAAATGACAACCTGGACAGGTGTTAGGCTGTGAACAAAGTGTATGGCTTGCTTTAATTTGATTTGAAGGCGTCAATGAATGGGACACGTTAGGATAATTGGGCCTACATGCGGAGCCCACTATCATTCCGCTGAGATGGGCCTCACTGTCTAATCACCGAAGAATTAAAGTGGGCTTAGTCCAGATAGGCCAGTTCTTGACACGTATATCGTAGCCCATGTGATATCATGCCACGTACCCCCTCCCGACAAATGATTGAATGTAGATTGAAATTTTTGTTAATGTGAGTATATCAAGTGTTGACTTTCTATTAAACCTAATTACGAAAAGTGTATATAGTTTTATGTGTGGCTATCAAAAGTCAACCTCTTTGAACTATTCGTCTCTATTTACGTGGATATGTTAATTGGATATTAGATTTTAAAAATATTTTATGTTTCAAGATTAGGTTAGATACTCAAAGATCATAAATTGTCTCACTAAAGATAAGGTGAAAAGTTAAAAATTGCTAAAAATTATGCAAAAGAACATAATATAAGAAATAAATGACTTTCTATTTTTACTCTTTCATAAATATAAAAAAAAATTCTTTATTTTAATGTCTTTCGTTTACATAAATATGCAAGCGAATGCATTAATTTATAAGCCGCGTGTTAATAAGGAATTAAAAATAGAAATTATAATTGACTCTCACTAATCACGCTTACGTTTCTTTTTTCTACCAATTAGTCATTCACAAAACGCTAACTGAACTAGAAATTTTAAATTTCAAATTTTGAAACCTTCTCCATGTTCTTCGAAAAAACTGTAGAAGGTTGATTCAAAAAATTTTACAGCGTAATTTTGTGAAGATTCATAACGAATATTTCGATCTTGTTAAGACATTCAGAAATATGAAAAACAGATGTTAGATACGAGCGATACAGGAGTGATGAAATATTGTTTGGGGAAACTATTTCGCTCGTGAATCTTATTTTATCAATTGAACTGAATTGGATATTGATTAATTGAAAAAAATATCGAGATCAGATATGTTGTAGAAGATAATTCGTCTCTATTGTGTATTCGAATGATATGGAGTGAAATTGTAATAGAATTTAAAAAACATGGGGTGGGATTCACATGTATCCACTATGTATTGATACATTAGATAAAAGTGATAAACAGATATAAAACTTCGATACAACAATAGGTGCAATAGCGTGTGTTGAATGTGAATAAGCATTATTTTATACAAAGTATAAAATATATTGTATTAGGTGCATGGGTGGCTCAATGCCTTTAAAGATAAGACATAGCCTTATGCCCTCAAAATGGAAGGACCTAATTTTTTTTAGTAATATTAAAATTATCTTAAGCTTTTTTTAACAAAAAAAATAAAATAAAAATGTTAATTTGTTGCGAAACATTAAAAAATATTTTTTTTATGGATCATTTTTTAAACTTAACTTTCACATGATATATTTAAAACCATAAGATTAAAAATTATTTTGGTATATATATATATATATATATACACATATATATATTATATACACATATATTTTTAGTTTAAAATTATAAAAAAAATATTAAGAAGAAAGAAATAACTTGAATCTCAGATATAAAAGAATAATTATAATTTAGGCTTCCAATTTATTTTTGCCTTTAAACCACTAATTAGCTTGAGCCGCCACTAATCAATTGTTGAGATATATGCAAATTTGATTGATGATTAACTATGCATCATATACATGATAAGTTCCTAGATATTTTGTATCTGCGAATAAAATAGTATTGTTGTGATGATATAAATCAATGTTACATTAAAAGATACTAAATATACTGATGATTAACTGTTTTGTTATTTCATAATAATAAAGTATCATATACATATTAATTTTTTGGATTGTGTATCTGATAATGATATATTATTAGCTATTATAATTACATCAGGGTTACAAGTGATAACCTCTTAATAGATGATTTGAATTAATTTTTTACCAAAAGTAAAATATATAGTATCATTTGTTGGCTACATAAAAAATTGTTATTTGAGAATCAATTGTGTAGCATATTCATAATAATATTCATGATATTCTATATCTGAATCTGATAATAACATAGTATCAATTGTTATATTTTATATCAAGGTTACAAGAGACAACCTGTTAGAAGATATTAATAAATTAAAAATTATCTGTTATGTACAATTGTTGGGCTACAAAAAAAATTGTTATGTAAGAGTCAATTTTAAATCATATACATATTAATTATCATTATATTCTGTATCTGTTGGTGATATTGTATTACAGTATTGGTGTATACCATACTTAAAAGATACAAGTTGTAACAAGTTACTAGAGTTTTTGGCCAAAAACATCCTTAAACTATACCCAAAATTAAATTGCATCCTTAATGTATTGTTTTTAGCAGAACACATCCTTCAAATATTTAAAAGTGAGCAGTTTTCATCCTTCTGTTAGATATCATAAAAAAACTAAAGGATCCTACAAAAAGATGAACAGTTCACGTAACCATCAATAAAGTTTTTCTACATAATTTCATTATCTTCTATAAGAAAAAATCTTAGACACTATTGCTTACCGAAACAAAAAAATGTTTGAAAAGTGTGAGGATGCATGATCTACTCTTTTTCTCAATTAGTAACGGAAAGAAGGTAGAGCTTAATTATCTTTACCTTTTTCATAGGCAAACTGTATTTAGATCAATAATTTTTTTGGTCAATCTGATATTGAAGTGATCAAAATATTGATTATGTCTTGCATTTGAGTTTCATTCTACATTATTAGAAGAAGAAGTCTCCAACATACGCCGCTTCTAGAATTTTTAGTTGAGAAGAAACATATTCAATTAATAAAAAAAATATTTCAACTAGTAATATTTTTAATATCAAATTACATAAAAGAAATTTTCAAATTAAAAGATTTCCCATAATGCTAAATTTAATTACAAAAAAAATTCACGATTAGTATTTTTGGCATATTTAAGAATAATAATTACGAATTAATGACTTGATTTTTGTGGAATTTATTAGTTTTTTAATAAATTCAAGTAGAAGAATGAAAATTGTTCACTTTTAAATACTTGAATGATATTTTCTGCTAAGAATGATACTTTAAGGATGTAATGTAAGTTTGAGGTACAGTTTAAGGATGATTTTGGTCAAAAACTCCAAATTACTATATGGTAAACTATATATTGAAAACAAAATTAAAATTGAAATACAGAATTTTGATCAAAAACATTTTTTAAATTTATAATTACTTAGAAATATTGTGTTAAAACGGGAAGGAATATTACAAAATACTAATTAATATATCTTCACAGCCATAAAACATAACTATTCTACATTAATCATAACATCTTCTGCTAGTGAAGTGTAGTCATTATTCGACCTTGTAGGATCATCATTATCTCTAACATATCCAGCATTAGCCTTGTTCATACCATATTTTCATAACAATGTTGCAATCTATTGCGAAGATAGTTACTTCAAAAAATAATAGATGGAATGTTGATTTCGTCACTCAAGAATTCAACAAAAGCAGCTACACAAAACATAAGAAATACACAAAATTTATTATTTTGTATATACCGTGAGGTATATTTGAATATGATACAAAATAAAAAATCTTACATCCATGATATGTTGCTTAAGAATCATTTGTGAATTTATCTATGACTGATACACTACAAAAAATCACCTACATGTCATATTGTGATTTGAACACCTATCTTAGATACAATTTTCTTCACTTTATTTAATACTAAATAATAACAAAACACAAGAGATACACATAATCAATTATTACGTATATAAAGTGACGTATATTTGAATATGATACAAAATATAAAATCTCATATCCATTATATGTTGTTGGGAAAATTATGCGGCTAAGCAATCTCATACTATTTAATTACTCATCATAGCTATAGGTTGCTATAATTATCATTCGCGATTAATATTATACATTAATTAAGTGAATTGACTTCGATTTTGTATAAATAGTCAAGTTTGTATATGTATAATTCGTCACGATATACAAATAAATATGTATAATATACAATTATTTAACCTATATACATATACAATTCACCTCTCTCCCACTCTCTGCCCTCTCTCGCTCGCCTCTCTCCTCCCTCTCTCAATCTCGCTCGCCTCTCTCCTCCCTCTCCCACTCTCGCTTGCCATTTATACAAATGCATATGTATAATATACATTTATATATAGTTATATACATATAAAATTTACCTCTATCCCACTCTCCGCCCTCTCTCGCTCGCCTCTCTCGATCTCACTCGCCCCTCTCCTCTCTCTCTCTATCTCGCTCGCCTCTCTCCTCCCTCTCCCAATATCTCTTGCCATAGATACAAATACATATGTATAATATACAATTATCTAACCAATATACATATACAATTCACCTTTCTCCCACACTTTTCCCCCTCTCTCTTGCCTCTCTCCTCTCTCTCCCATCTCGCTCGCCTCTCTCCTCTCTCTCCCATCTCGCTCGCCTCTCTCCTCCATATAACATGTAGCTACAAATTGTAATTATTAAACTATAGCTATGGGTATGATACACCGGTCAAAAAAAAAAATCTAAAAACAAAAATGTGATTTGAACACTTATGTTAGATACAGTTCTCTTCACTTTTGATACATTAACAACTAACAACAATATCCGCAAAATATTGTATCTAAAAAATAACTGCATATTTTAAACAAGATACAAAACCAAAAAAATATACTTTATTAATAATATATCAAATAAAAATAGTGGATACATAAAAATTTGTACATGATATATGATAAAAATGCATACCTTAGCTAGTGTTGGTCAAGTAATAGGAGGGACAACCTTTCTACCTCTTTTCTTTGAGTTTTTTACATCATTTGCTTTAGAAGATGCATGTAGTTCCTTTTTCGATTTTCTTTTGTTAGAACTTTAATTTGTCATCATTGCCGGATCATGGACCTTTTAGATCACAATTCTGTCTAGTTAGGATCTTCTGAATCAAATGTTTGAGAGTTGTAGATCCATAACGCAAAAACCAAAATGATGAAAACACAATTAAAAAAAGAATTAGAATGAAAAAGATGAAACAATCTAAATTGAACTTTGTAGGCAGTTGAATAGCGATATGTATTTTTTGAAATTCAAATTGATTTGAATTTGATAATTGATTTGGTAATGCAGGGATTAGTAGTGCAGGGATTAGTAATGCATGGTTTATTTTTATCAAGTGTTTGGTTCATTGTTTCCAATCCCAACTTGTATTTGAAATCAAATTCTTTAAAAATCTCTTTTTCCAATTATACCTTATATTATTATGTAATTGGGTCAAGGTAGATAATTATCGAAAAATATTTCTTTATGACATTCTAACTAGTTATGAGAATAATAATTTTGTTGTCATGTTTTCAATTTTCTAGAATTATTTGAGGATAAATAATTTTCATCTTAATAAATTGATCACTAATAAAATGTCAATTTTAAATTTAAAAAAGATAAACCAACTACTTTTAAAATTATAAAGACGGTCAACAATTAGAAAATTGAATAAACCATCTACATTCACTCATAAAAAAATTGCAAGTTATAATTTTAATATGTATGTAATTTTTTTAAATTGTTCAAAATACGAATACTTAGTGATATATTTGTCTTTTAATTAGTAAATGTTAAATAACTCACATTTTAAATTTGTATTGATTTGAATTAGATATATTTAGTTACAAATAAGTATCTCTAAATAATTTGTAAACTAATTTATTTAAATAATTTTACTAGTACAAATATAAAACATAAAATCAAGAAATTAAAATAAAAATTAAAAAGATTTGAGGGATATTTTTGTCTTTATGTGCTTATCCCATGGTATTATATCCTATGTATTACTAATACCTCCAAATGGAAGGTATTAGTAATACATCACATAAGACCATGTAGGATGTATTAACTAATCCATGGATTAGTTATACATAGACTCACATTCCTACCAAATACAGTATTAAATTATACCACATTTAATACATGGATTATTTCTTTTAATACATCCTATCAAACGCCCCCTGAGGGTGATAATTAAGGAATGGAAAACGGTTGTTTTGTCTTATAAAAAATAATGTATCTGGTAAAATTGATTTGGGGAAAAGTAGGGAATTTTATACTTTTATAAAAGAGTTATGAAAATAGGTAAACTAATGTTGTGTACTTTAGTAATTTTTCCTAAAAATTAACACTTCTTTTAAATAAGACTATATATATTATAAGGGGAAAAAGATAAATATACCCCTCTGTCATATTTTTGGGACATTGCTGCCCCTTTCATCTATAAATTAGAGCATATGTACCTTTTATACTAACGGACATACACGTGTTATAATCTTATCTACGACTCAATATTTATTAAATATTAGATCGATAGATAAAATTGCGCTACGTGTCCCTATCTAGACTTCTGTTAGAGTGAAGTGTATATATACCCTAGTTTATGGACGACAGAGACACCAATTCAAAAGTATATTTATTCTTTTTCTGTATATTATGAATATAATATTTAGACGATCAAAGAATATTTTCTTTCATTATAATTTTTTCAAGTATTTGAATTGTTAATAGTTGCGATTTGTACTATTTTTTACTTTATCAAATTCGGCTTGATTTAGAATCAAATTATCTAATTTTCTATAACATTACAATTATTTATTCATTTACTTTTATTTATTTTATAACGTGACACCAAAAAATCTCGCGTACGCCATCATTCGTACGTGGCAAATGGTTACGATGCATGATAATATTGATATGTCAACTTCAATAAAATATGTGAAGCACTGAAATACAATTTCTAACCTATGAATTCCCACAAAACTGGAATTTGGAATACAATCACGGCAGAGTGAAGAGTGCTCATGCTACCGAGTCGCGAGAGTGTTTATTCTGTGAGATTTTTCGATGCAAATTTAAATTTAATCGGGCTTCAATATAGATATTGAACATTGAATTGAATAAAAAAGAGTGCCCAAGTTTCTTTGTACAGCCAAAAATCATATTTTCGGTTAGCATTTAAATAACAAAATAATAACAGACTAATAATTCTGAGAAACACATAACTAAAACTTGGGGATCAATTGTAAGCGAAATCATTAAATTTCAAGAATTATTTTTTCAGACGGAATGTTCAAATGACATTTACACTCCATACGTAATATTATGACTTGTTTGTTTAAGTTGCTTTCAACCTTCATAGATGTTTTATCATTCGTTTGTAAAAACAATTAATAGTGCTAATCAGGAAATTTGACACAAGATTTTTTGTATAAAATATTATTGATTGAGCATAAGCGTCAAGGCATTTTGTGAGTGTCCCACCCAAAAGCAAAGGCGTTTAGAAAACAGAGACTCATATTATGTTGTAATCTCCCTTCAGATAACTATGTTGTTGTAGTCGAGCTAAACCAATCAATCTATCAACTATGCTTCAAGCCAGGTTAGTTTGGATCAGGTTTATGAATACTCTATATCCGTTCCACTCTATTCGGGTCTACTTTTACCTTTCAAAGCAAATTAGACGCTTCCATACTTATCCCTAGTTTTCATGTCGTCTATATAGAAGCTTTACTTCAACTGTGTATTCATTTTCCTTCATGGTGTACTAAATCTAATTAAGATATGAATAAGTTGACACGTTTTTTTACAGGGTTAACTTTAATGAAAACATCCCACAACAGCAATCCAGTTCACAAACTGAAATTAAAATTAAAAGAAGGGAATGCATATGTCCAGTAGAAGTTGTGTTCTCCTATGAGGTTCCGTATGAAAGGATAACCAATTGACAAGTAAAAGATGATAACCAGAACCTTTAAAATAAACATACTTTCTTCTATTGAATTAAATCGTAACTTCTCTTCGAATAATACTTAGATATAAATAAAACAATCTGAAAACCGAAAAAGAAGAGGAATCACATCATCTCTTCACACTCACCAGCTTTCAACAAAGAATGTTCTTTTGGAAAAGGTGTAGCAACAAAGTTATATTTATTCAACCACCTAACTCACATTCATTCAGCATTCTCATTCAAGTTAAGCCAACCCGCCAAATATCAGAAAACGACCTCAAACACGTGATGAACCAAAAGATCAATGTAAATTTATTTTTCCTCAAACATAAATAACTGATGTATCTGTAATTTTTTATATATAAAAAAAGAACCACCACGACTAAGAAACCGCTATAGCAGCATATTCAATAAGAACATTATTTGTCTTAGATCGGTTTAGCACTCAACGTTCTTTAGTTCTAGGTTTGGTTCAAGAGGAGGAAGATCTATCAATCCAGATATAAATTCATACGCTTAGGAAATCTTCATATTTATCATGTATAAAGGTGATGGCACTGTGATCTCATACTCGAAAATTTAACCAATTAACCTCACTGTTGCACATGGGAAAAATTCTGTACCTTTGACTACTTGAGCTGATAATCATTATAAGCCTACAGCTCATATATCTCTTGCAGAAATCTGTAAAGCTGTTCTGCAACAATTTCAGGACACTCTTCCTGGGGAAGGAGAGCACCTGGCACTTCAACATACTCACTGACCCCTTTGGCCTCCTTGAGTGCTTCCATCTCTGCTTTTGACCTCTTCGGAGAACCTGCTGTTGCCAGAACTAGACACGGTATCTTACCCTCCAACTCTGCAAAGAGTTGGACAAATTCCTCCCTGGACTTTACTGGGTCAAGTAAACCAGTCAAGAAAGCAGCAGGCACATAGCGAGCACCTTGACGTTTAGTGAGTGCGAATCGGCTCTCGATGATATATGGAGTTACCTTTTCAGGGTCCGCATAAACATGGGACTTATATTGTGATGTTATTGATTTCTCATTGCTAACAAGTACATTATACATCATCCAACCAACAGCAGGGGCCCTTAAGGTCCCTCTAAGGAAACCATACCTGTAAAAAATGAGAACGAAAATATCAATCACCAAATAGTGTATTATCATTTTGTGCAAATGAGTGAAAATCTTTTACTACTACTATTGTTATTATTATTGTTTTCAGATGAAAACTTCAAATCTTGAAAGCTAAAGTGCTGGCAGTCATAAGCACGTGTGTTATCCAAAGAATTTTCACGCAGGAAAAACTCATATCATTTGCTTCTTTCCTACAAAAACTGAAATAATCCAATATGGTGTATTTAAAATTTCTGAACCTTATAATTCTCTATTCTTATGACCGAGAAATTCGTTTAGGGCCAACCACAGCCTTCGGAACACGAGGATGACGGGACTCCCTCTACCTTTCTCCACTCAAAGTTGGCTTAGTTCGCATGATGCAGGGCTCAAACCTGTGACCTAAGTCACAAGTGCCTCAACCTTGCCAGTTAAACTAAGCCCTGGGGAGAACATGACTAGTTGATATTCCAAACCTTGTAGTCCTTTCGTTCTCTATATTGGGCATAGCCCTATAATGAGTGTCATTTAGCAAGCTGTTGAGATCTCAGCTTAATGAAGATGTCATAAAGGTGCAAGGGAAGTAAAAATCTATGCCTACCTTGTTTCCATGCTGGAATCTCTTCCAAAAACAATAGGAAGTGGACCAGCCCAGGTGGGAGCAATAGAAGCAATTGCTTTTGGCTTAACAAAACCCTTCTTTGCAGCACGAACTGCTAAGGTAGCAGCATGTCCTCCTCCAAACACCACCAAGTCCTTATCTGTTTATTTTAAAATAATTAACAAGATAACCTCCAAGCAAATAAAAGAACAGATATCTTCAAAAATATTAAAGAACTTGGAAAGACATTTCCTGATGCAGAGGGCAAACATAATAGAAACATCACGTAATCACACAAAGTTAATAGCAGAAGACGGGAGAAAAGCAGTAGACATGGGATGGCCGACTTTCCAACTATGGCTCATGCCGGTGTGTCCCATGTTACCTGACAATTTTCTTGCAATGGTTGCCCCAACTGACAGTACCTTTTGCTCTTAGTAAAAGTTGTGGATTGTAAACCTCATTCTCCACTTATCATTATCAAAAAGAGAAAAGAACTCTTATCTCCACTTTCTTTGATAAACTATCTACCTTATACGTCTCAAAAGGCAATAGACGATCCCCTCTAACGATCGCCTAAAGAGATTTATCAAGAGTAACATATCTACTATAACAAATTTGGAGATTTAGGATCAGGACATTACAAGCTATATCCTTCCACCCCACAATACAAAACCTAAACCAAAGAAACTACCCTTTTGGGCTCTTGGTTCTTGTTTTCCTCTAACATCATATAAGTAGAACAACTCAAAATTCTCAAATTTGAATGATTGCAGATTGGCCAAATCATATACCTCTTCAAGAGTCTTGAACTCAACACCCATAGACAGCTTCACCAAGTTATATGCTATTAAGACGTATTTAGCTTGGACGCCTTAGCAGACCAACATTTGAGAGAATAGACCTTTCTCTCCCTAAAAAGATTATATTAATCTGTTCAGCAATGTCATACTTTCTGTTATAAGTTTTTATAGCATGCAGTGTGACAATGTCATGATCCTCACGGAGTTTATTGATATCATTTCCGCAAAGGTTTTAAAATAATGAAGCCTGTTGATTGCTCCCCAAACTTCTCAATCAAGATCTTCCACCTCTTAAACGTGTCTGGGGCTTCATATTTGTGTTTTTTAAGATATACCGAAGAATTAATTTTATTGGAAATCATAAGAAAGGTTCTTAACTATCTTTAGATGAAATGCAGCTCTTTGATGTAGGCTACAATACCTTTTGTTTTATGGATACAAATACCAAAATAAGGCCTCTCTAGATTTCCAAATATACAGCGCACAAAAATCTATCTTTCTTGTAGCATGCTCAATGCTCGCAAAGAAGTTCACATTTGCTCAACACTAATCTCAGTAACACTTGATCATTTTGTTGTGTATTCTTCTCCAGCTCATTCTTTAACAACTTCTCACAATCATGGGAAGATGTCCCAGTGTTCCCAGATTTCAACAAATGACATCTTTCTGGATTTACACCTTAAGAGTGGATTATCTTTCAAGCATTGCTCCTTGGATCTTCTTCTTGGTATAGTGATATCAAGGTCAATCTTCTATTTGGCTTCCGGAGAAATGGTACTCTTATCTAGAAAATAACTCAAGAAAGTACCTCGTAGTATTTGTTCAAATCCCAGAGGAGGAAAACACACACTAGGTGATCTCTTCCTATCTTCACAATCCTTGGTAGATAAAGTTACCTGGTATCTATGCTGACTAGCCTGAACACCACCATCATAAGAATAAAAAAAATACCAGATTTTTAACTCAAAGAAATTTCTGGAACTATTTCACAACATTCCTATTCTCTAAGCATTATTTTCTACAACTCTCTTGAAAACAACTTAATACAAAACTTTATGTCCAACTTGATCAGAATAACGCAAAATTGACCTCCAACTGCATCAGTACATGTGTCAACACAGAGAGAACACATTTGTTTCCCAACACTTCTATTCACTTATAATGTCTAACTTGATCAACATAAGAAAAAAATGAGATCTCTATTTATAGGGATTACGAAATCCGTTTGCATCATTCCATGTGTCTGTATCATGTGCTGATAAAAATCTCTCTATACATGATTGCAACCTCCTATAGTTTCCTAACTCTCTATCTGTTCTTCTTAGTCCTTTTCAATGTACTTCAACCCCTTTTTTTTCATTTCACCTATTCTTGATATAATGTTTTAGAGTACATTTCTTTTCAGTACAAGATTACAAAAAATAGCAATTCCAAAGATCCAAATAGGATCAAAAGAATTTAAGACACCAAAAACAAAATCCCAAAATCAAACGCCTGCTCATGGTTGATAGTTCAAATATCACAGTATACACTCTGCAGTTAAGTAAATATGCAAGTATAAAACAAATAAGCAAATCACATAAGCTAAAGGGAAAACAAATAAGCAAATCACATAAGCTAAAGGGATCTTTCAGCTTACCCGAATTGTTCACGGGACTATCAGGAGCATTAATGAAGTCTACCAAAAACTTTTCCATAACATCAGCATTGTAATCAAGCTTAGGTCTATCAGAGTAACCTAAACCAGGCCAATCCACAATGGTAGTTCTGTAGTTAACTTTACCATCTCGTCCAGCAATGTCTTTAGCCACTGATCTCCATTCCTCAACAGTACTAACATCTGAAATAGTGGGAATCATCAAAATGTTCTTACAAGGCTCATCGCTTCCCTTGTGGTGTTCTTCGTAGTAAATATTCACAGAATTGTCCTTGTATTTCCATACCCAGTTATTATTCTAACAAAACAAAAAAACACAAATAGATTCACCAATATTAGGAGAAGCAAGTAGAAATCGATGATCGGAGAAAAGGGTGTGGATTTAAAGTCTTACCTTTGTAGATGTACCGGCGAGGGAGGAAGAAGAATAATCGACAGAAGTAGAAGCTTTGACTATAAGGGGTTTGTAAAAAATTGGGGTTTGTGTTCTGCTGTTTCTGAAGGAAAGAGAACTCAATGAAGATGATGGTAGAAAGTTGAAAATGGCAGAGGAAGCCATGAATAAATGGTTAATGGAGACTCTGTGGATGAGTGAAAATGGAAACTTTCCTAAAATTTCTGTAACACAATTATTGTTTCTTTCTTTTCTTGGTTTTGCGACTTTGTGCGAGGAAGAGAAGCCGCCGGTGTTGATTTTTTCTTTATTTCCGGTTCCAATTTAGATTATAATTCTTTCATTTTCATACTAATTGATTTCTTTTTATTTTGCAGGGTTATTAAAAAACAATATAAATAATAAGATAACTTAGCAAAATATTTTAACATTTTGAAACATCTAAATATAATGATGTTATCTTATACCTAAAAAACAGAGTTATATCTATGTGCCACATATAGAATTAAAAGAGTTAGATCAAATTTTTATACTAAAATTTTGTATAATATTTAAATAGTGTATTCTATTCACATTGTCCCATACGTGGAAACTTTGATATCAATTAATTTTTAATATGTTCTTTTAAAAATATTTTAAGTTATTAATTATTGTGATTTATAATGTTTTTAATTAATATAATTTTTAAATAATATATATTACTCTCTTTGTCGTAATTTATGTGGCACATGTGAAATTTTAAGAGTTGGCCAAATTTTATGTTTTTATAAATATTTTTAAGTTGTTAATTACTATGATTTATAGTACTCTTAACGTAATTTTCAAATAATATATTTTACTCCCTTCGTCCCGATTTGTGTGGTACGGATGAAATTCTGAGAGTTGATTTTTTAATAAATTTTATAAAAAATTTTATTAGTATCATCTTTTTAGTAGTTTATAAATACACAACATACTAAAAAGGAAAATAAGATAAATAGATTAAAATAAACATATTATTAAATATAAATTGAGGAGAAGGGAAAATAGATCAATTGAGCAACTTACCTAAGCTTCTCTATTTGTATCTATATTATAGACTAGAGAGTAATATCAATCATTAATATTTGAAAAAAAGTTATCATACAAATCGCCAAATATAACTTTTGTTTAGTTAATTTAAAGCTACGAATGTTTAAAATATGAGTCTCCATCTAATTTGGATTTGATTGTAGATATCAAAACTTTTGTGTTGACAGTGAAAGCAAGTTAACTAATTATTGACTAATCAACATAAAAGAATAAAATTTGTTCATTAAAGACTTGCACAACATAATTGTTTTGGTTGTGCCATTCATATAGTTGAATTACATAATTATAGACACTATTAAATGAAATATGAATACGATATGTGAATGGTATATTCTAAAAATTGAGATTGGCCGTGAAGTGAGATGTTTTAGCTATGGAGACATAGGATAGAAAATCAGATAGCAGAAGCACTTGTTACAATATACTTCAAATTTCAACCAAAAGAAAACAGCTTATTGAATCAATCAGATGGCTATATGCCTTATTACATAACAGAATTACATCAAACCATGAGAAATTTTGGCACCAGAAGTACGCGTAGAAGCTCAGTGAGCTTCACCATTTGTACTTCTTTCTTTCAAAACTCGAAGAAATGATACCGCCTTGTCATGATTAGGAACAGTTTCTTTAAGCAGGGGCAATTCGAGTAGACTATTAACCCATGAGTGAATCAGGGGAACCTTCTCTGGATCCAGAAAGTTCACTCCAAATGCTTCTTCTTGTGCTTTGCACATGCCAAATGCTACGACAATCCAGATATCTAACAGCCCTATATTTCTGTTTTCAATCTTAGGAAAAAAATTCTTCATTCCATCTTCAAGCACGCTAAATTTCTGACGAAATTCCTTACATGCCTTTTGTTGGTCTTCTGCAGTGAATATATTAAGCATGGACTCCATCACCTGAAATACGCGAATTATTGTACTACATGAAAAAAGAGTGGATGCATTAACTTAAAATGGATTTTGTTAACTCAATTACCTCTTGAATATAAGTAGCCCAGAAGCGGACTTTGGATCTTTCATAAGGATCTTCTAGCAAGAGTTGAGGTCCATTCTTCCATGTTTCGTCTATGTATTCAACGATGACAAATGACTCGTTTACTGGCTTTCCATTGTGAACAAGTATAGGGACTTTTTTATGAATTGGGTTGTATTTGAGGATCAATGGACTTTTGTTGCTTAAATCTTCTTCTATATACTCAAAAGGTATGCCTTTCACTTTGAGAGCCAATTCAACTCTCTTCACATAAGGGCTAAGCCACATTCCATGTAGAGTTACCTTGTTTTCTTCTCCCATTTTTCCACTCTGATATTTTCTCTGAGTCCACATATATGGTTTTGCTTATATATATATAAGGCTAGCTAATATGTTGAATCGAAATGTGATTTATAAAATTGTCTGTTGTTTGAATTGAGAGCCAATTCAATTGTTTTTTTTTTATGACAAGAGCAATGACAGAAGCTGCCGTTTCTTTATGACCAAGTTAGCTAAGTGATGTTGATTCAAACAAATACAGGAGAAAAAAGAGTAATCTTTTTCATAACTTTGGCGTCTTTAATTATTTGATCAAATGCAAGTGACAATTTAATTTTATAGATTGTAATTTGTAAACTGTATCATCATTGAGGAACTGCAGCTTCCTTTCCTTTTTACCCGTACCTTGTAGCTTCCACCTTTTTTGCTTCCTTGATGCTCGGTGCCACAATCTTAAAATTGGAGGTGAACTGGTGAAGAATGCTTACCGTCTGATGAATTCCTTCTTGTCAACTACAACTTATTGTTTAAAAATAACTGATGGTTGACCAAACAACTATATCCATTTAAAAGTGTGCTCAAGATAAGTTATTTTAGTTCTGGGGCTACTAAAGCCATTATAGTCAAGACACTATGAATTTTAAAGGAATTCATTTCTAGTTCTTTATTGCAGATGAGATAATTCAGAGGTATTTGACTAAAGTAATTAATATTGTCTTGTACCAACATGTCCAACAGAAAATTGTTAGGGTAGAAATAGCTAAATATACTATCTTTTTCACATGACTGTCTATATCTATAGATTGGGAGTCTGCATATATAGGTAAGAATCTCTTCAGGGTGTGGGATTTTTTGGAAAAACATCATGCAGATTTGATCCAAAACGGACAATATCACATCATCTTAAAAGTATATTTGGCCAGGGTTGATCTAGCCCAAAAATTGGTAGGGCTCGGTTTACTTTCCAATACAAGTTTAGTGACACATACAAACAAACAAAAAAATGTTAGTTGTGGGCTAGTTCAATTGCCTTAAAATACTAAAAAAAAAATGTGGGTGACACACGATAAATTTTGAAAGTTTATTCGTAAACTGTGGTGATGGACCACATAAAACTTAGTTCCAAATACAAGAATTTCTTAATGATGTGATGCCTTTTGAAAAAAAAAAAAAAGATTGACCTAAAAATGACAATATCATATCATGTTAAGAGTATCTTTAAACTGATTTAGCCTATCTAGAATAAAGATTTTAGAACAAAGATTATTTCCATCAAGTAATATTGGCTTCCCATTTGGGAAAAGATATAGCATATTCTCTTACACTACCTTCAATTTTTCAGAAACATCACTTACTACTTTCTCTTGTGCCTCTCCATGAGTAGTGATGACACGGCGCATATATGCTCTCAAATAGCTATATTTGTAAGCGTAAAAATGATTACGACCACTTGTAAATTAAATAGAAAAAAAATGTTTTTTTTCAGATTATAAAATCAAATCTCAGCTAAATAGTTTCACTTCACATAAAAAAAAAAATCTTCCATTCTTTTTTCCCCTCTCTTTGTGCATTAATATCATGTTCTGCATGTCTTCCCTAATCTTCCTTGGCGTAGCCAAACTAATTATATCTTCTTTTTTTTTTTTTTTTTGCATATTTTAATATAATCATGAAATCAAATACTTCTTACTGCAAAATTTGCATTATTTATAGCGATTTGGATCCTTTCCTTCTTTCTACTATACTACATGAGATTAACTACTATTCATAGTTCATTGACATCGGACAAAATTAAGGCTTTTTTAGTTACTATCTTTCAAAATTAAATAATTTTTTTGAGATAAATATAAAATTTGAATCAAATTATTAGATTCAGATTAATTTGTCAGTTGTCTCTCATCACGCATGTAGTGTCAAATACAAATTCAATATTAACTGACATGTCACAATTTTGAGGGTAAAAGGCTTATCATATTCTAGTTAGTGGGCACTATTGAATGCTCATTAGTATGGCAATAGTCAAATCTTTAATCTCTTGCTGATGCGAATTGTGACATTAATGAAGCACTTAATCATCTTGTCATCTAGTATATATATATATCATGTGGTAGACACGAAAATGTGGGCAGGGACATGCTCAGGGGGTCTATATAGTAATTTGGACCAACTTCAATTCTCAATATTTTGGTTATTTCGATTATAAATTTTATTTTTTAAAATTCATGAATTTTGATTGATTGTCGAATTTAATACTGCAAAATTTTGGATATTCAAAAACCTAATATGTGCCCAATACTAACAAGTGTAATTTCTAAAGATTTAATAAATTAGTACCTTATGGTCCTTAACTCTTATTATATTATTAAATCCAATACGAAATTACACACATGGTCAGTAGGGTAACCTTACTCATTATTATCCACAGACGATCATATTTTCTAAAAAAAACAGGTGAATTGAAGTTATTGTTAATTGTTATGACTTATCTTAAAGACTTAAAATTGAAAATTGAAAATATCCAAATCGATTATTTTAAATTGAACTTAACAGAATCCAATCCGATCCAATTTCCTAGCTTATTTGGATTGAATTTAGATTGTAATTTCTTAAATTTGAAATTTTCGAACCACTTGCAATTAGAATAAATTAATTTGCTATAACCTAATCTATTATATTATCAATGTATACTATTAACTTAAATTCTTCGATAAAATAGATAGGACAAGTACACGCAACATTAAGTTAATTATATAAAAAAGCAAACTTATTAATCAACCATAATCACTTGTATAATTACAATATCAAATATTGGATTAAAACCTAAAACCATTTTTCTTAATAAACTCAAGTCTTGAAACAAGCTTGTCATGTGGAGGCATAGTTTCTTTCACCAAAGGCAGCTCAAGCAAAGTAGTCACCCATGAATATACAAATGGATTCTTTTCAGGGTCCAAAATTTTCATTCCAACTACTTCTTCTGCTGCTTTATAGGTAGCAAGTGAACACACAATTATTATATCTAAAAGCCCCAAATTTTCAGCACATATTTTAGATCTTCCCCCAGGGAAAAAATCTTTCATTCCTTCTTCCATTACTTTTAGTATCTCAAAAAATTCATCAAATGCTCCTCCCTCAACATCTCTGGCTGAAATGAATGCTTTCTTCATGGTCTCCGATATCTTCAAAATAATATTTGAATGGTGAGACGTGAAGCATACACTTTCTGGAATAAAAATATACAGTCAAATCTTTTTATAACAGATAACATATCTTAATGAAAATGACTTTTGTCATATCAAACACGTCCATATAATAACACAAAGGAAAAAAAAAAACATAGAGATATAACCTGAAGGCAGTAAGTAGCCCAGAGACGAACTGTGGCTCTTTGATAGGGATCTTCTGGTAATAATAGAGGCTGCAAGTTGTTCCAAGTTTCATCGATGTATTCAAGAATCACAAGGGACTCGGAAAGAGGCTTACCGCGGTGAAGGAGTAGTGGAACCTTCTTATAGATGGGATTGTACTTGAGAAGAAGAGAACTTTTGTTGCTCAAATCTTCTTCTACATAATCAAATGCTATGCCTTTGATTTTAAGAGCTAACTCCACTTTCTTTGCATATGTGCTAATCCACATTCCATGTAGTGTAACTTTATTGTTTTCCTCTTCCATTAATTCCTTTTCTACTCTCTCTTTTTTAATGCTAATTAAATAGAGATTTCCACTAAGTACAAAGCTACATCAGTGGCGTGGCGAGAAATTTCATGAAGAATGTCCAAGAATTGCATAGGTAAAAAAATATAATTTGATGATGGGTGCACTAAAATTTTGAAATCAAACTACTTAACATTAACAATTATTTTTTAGTTAAAAAATATATTAAATTTTTTAAAATCAATCCACGTAAAATTTAGCTTGAATTTTCATATTTATTTAATAGGAAGTGGATGAAAAAGAAAAAAAGAAAAAGAAAATTCAGTTTATAATAAAATTATTTTTATACTTCAAGATTTCACCAACCTTTGGTGACTTAACAACAAGATATGAAAATTGAAGAGTAAAATCAAACGATTTTTTTCTAAAAAGAAATTATATAGAAAGCCTTTTTCACTTTTAGTATCTTTATAGAAAAAAAATTAGAATTTACTTATTAAATTTAAATTAAATAATTACTTTTAAATTTTATTTAAATTTTAGTGAAAAGAAAAAATAATTAAAATTTATTGTTTACCATGCTTTTTTTGTTATTTATAGATAATATGAGTTTTGAATTGTTGAAAAAATAAAATACAACTATTATTAGGTCTCTAATTAAGATTTTTAATAGATAATATGAGTTTTGAATTATTGAAAAAACAAAATATGTAGTAACTATTATTAGGTCTCCAATTAAGATTTTTAATAGATAATATTAATTTTGAATTATTAAAAACATAACTGATTTATTAATTATAATTAGAAATTAATTAGGAGCTTTTTAAAAAAATGTGAAAACAAATGCATTGGATAAAGTTACCACTGGGCTAAAAATACTTAAGAGTGTTCAAAATAAATTATTTAATAGTTTAAAATATAATTTTACGTATATATAATGTAATTTTCCGACGAAGAATGTCTAATTGGAAAGCCTGGTTATAGTGTACCTGAGCTACATAATCTATAGGTTGGATTAGAAAAAAAGGAAAGGTTTCTGTGTATGTCATGTATATAGAGGTATGTTTGTCATGCTTGAGGTTGATGTCACGTCAAAAAAGAAAAAATATTTAAAAAACATAATATTAATTTGTCAAGAATGGGATTCAAACCCATGCCCTTTCGGACCAGTACCTGAAACTGGCGCCTTAGACCAACTCGGCCATCTTGACATTTGTTTTCTTAAAATTAAATTTACGAATAGATATTATACTTTTTTATCTTCCAATTCTTATGAACTTGTGTGATTTCTTGTATCAAACTAAGAATTTATCATCTCAAAAATAAAGTTTGATCGCATCAATCATCAAAATTAGGAATGGATAAAATCGAATTGAAAATCGCACTAAATTGTAAATTGAGGGGAAAAAAACTTGTTTAGTAATTTGATTTGACTTGATTTGGTATTTAAAAAAAGGGAAAAGAGTAAAAAAATGTCCTTAAACTATGTGAAAAGAATAAAAATAGGGTAAAACTTACCCGCACCGGTTATTTACACCAAGCCAATGCACTCTATTGTTAGTTTGACTCAAAAATGTCCTTGTTGTGAATACTTTGGTTCAAAAATGTCTTTACCTGATACGTTGGTCCAAAAATGCCCCTATAGTTATTAAATGGGTCAAAAATGTCTTTTTATGGATAAGTATGTTATTTTTTTCTTTTTAAACACATTTTCTTTTAATTAAATTATTATAAAAAAACTATGTTCTTGTTTTCTTTAAAATCACTTTAAAAATTAAAAATGTAGGATTTTTTTCTTCATAATCTCATCTTTATCAATTAAAATAGAATACGTCATTTATCCTTTCAACAGATAATATATGTCATATATATAAGTTCGTAGTACATCCATCATTATTTATATTTATATAAGCATAAAATATAATTATAATAAAATAAGAAATATTTTTATTTTGGGAAAATTACGCGGATAAGCAAATTTATACTATTTAATTACTCATCATAGCTATAGTTTGCTATAATTACCACTCACGACTAACATTATACATTAATTACATGGGCTGACTTCGAGTTTGTATAATTAGTCATGTTTGTATATGTATAATTCGCCAAGATATGCAAATAAATATGTATAATATACAATTTTTTAGCCTATATACATATACAATTCACCTCTCTTCCACTCTCTGCCCTCTCTCGCTCGCCTCTCTCCTCCCTCTCTCAATCTCGCTCGCCTCTCTCCTCCCTCTCCCAATCTCGCTGCCATTTATACAAATATATATGTATAATATACAGTTATATACAATTATATACATATACAATTCACCTCTCTCCCACTCTACCCTCTCTCGCTCGCCTCTCTCGATCTCGCTCGCCTCTCTCCTCTCTCTCCCAGTCTCGCTCGCTTCTCTCCTCCCTCTCCCAGTCTCGCTCGCCTCTCTCCTCCCTCTCTCAATCTCTCTTGTCATATATACAATTACATATGTATAATATACAATTATCTAACCAATATACATATACAATTCACCTTTCTCCCACTCTTTTCCCCCTCTCTCTCGCCTCTCTCCTCTCTCTCCCAGTCTCGCTCGCCTCTCTCCTCTATATAACATGTAGCTACAAATTGTAATTATCAAACTATAGCTATGGAGAGTAATTAATTATTTTTAAGTGGCTATATGTGAAAGTTTCCCTTTTATTTTTTATTTTTTTCTGAATTGAAGTAGGATAAATATTTGTTAATTTTAAAAAATATATTATTAGAAATAGAATGTATTAAAAAATAAATAAATAATATATTTATTTGAAAAAATGAGCATTTTAATCCAAAATAACCTTAAGAGCATTTTTGGATCAAAGTATTGACGGTGTTGACACCCAGTTTTGGCCTTCCACAGTAGGAATTAATTCATGAGCTTCTTAAGTTCTCAAACAATTTAAAATAATTCATTTTATAAATTTAGGAAAAATATAAAGTTTGCGTTATGTTGAATAACTTTTGCTGTTTCTTAAAGGTTTTAGATAATATATATATTTTACATAATTATGTATATAATTAGTATATTTTATGATTATTCAAAAAAAAAAAAAGAAAAAAAAAAGACCATCTCAAAAATATTTTAAATTTAGTAAGTAGTCTTTTAAATTAGTTTAGTTTAAATCATGGTTATATTTTTGAATCACTAAGTTTATGATTAAATTAATTAATTTATTTTTTGTTAATATTAAGAAGCTCATTAATTAATTTATAATAATTCGTCTTGCCGGACCTTAGTCGAATTCATCAATTAATGCAAATCGGTTAGTCCTTAACTTATTTCGGCCGAATTTGAAATCTTATGGTTATTTCCAAAATTAAGTTAACCAACATTTACCCCATTTTATTAGATCAATTTTAGACCAAAGTTGGGCCAGTTTTTTGCCCAACTTTCATATAAATTTGCAGCCCATATTATGTTGACTCAAATTCCCAACCCAAACCTGACTGGCCCACTCTATTTCTTCTTCCTCACTACAAAAGATGTGGCAGAAAGCTACAACAACTTTCCATTTTTTCTTCATCGCAGCGGAAATCACTGATAGCAGCAGAAAAATCGCGAGAAATCAGATACACTCATCCAACTACTCTGCGAGATCCATACTTTAGTCTCCTAAACGATCACATCGCCGGCCCTTTTCCCCATTTTAAGGGATTTTCAAATCTTTTCTACTGTTGTCTTGAAAATGGGCAGAGGAGTTTGAATTTGGAGGTTCAAAATTTTCACAGGTTTCCCCCTAAATCTGCCTCAATCTTCACTATAAATAGTTTGTTTTTTTTTACACTCAAGAAAGGAGGGAGGGGATTGAAAAGAAAAAGAAAATAAAAATAAAAAATCCTAATTTCCTAGAAATTCGACGCTTAGATTCTGCCTGGAAATTCTTGTCTTGCCGACCGTTTTAAGGTGAAAGTCGCTACTCTCAGCTCGTTTGTCCTAGTCTCGCCGCCCCGAAAAGGTAATATATGTTTTTTTTAGTTTTCATTTCGATTCCGAGCATTATGTGATGAGTCTGTCTCAATTAAGTCTTCCTTAGCTTCTTTATCACTTTGATAAAAAATGAATGGTCATGGGTTATTCCTTTTTCTAATGGAACTCTTGACCAATGATTGTGTTATTCATGTCTTGCCTCGATTAGATGTTCAAATCAGTTTGTAGTTGTTTAAGTTTATCTTTCATGTTGTTTTTGAATCAGATGTTCGTCTTGCTTTGACTCTTGAGCCTAATATGGTATCAAGCATCAGTGAATCTATTTCGATATTATAAGTTGGTCGTCATATATATGGGCTCGACTTGGTCTCTTTTCGTTCAGTTGAATCTTTGTTTGAGTTCGCTTAATATGATATATTTTTCGTTTGGTGTCAATGAATATGTTAGCTGCACCATTCTGTTTTGAGCCACTGTTATTTGCGATTTTTGATAGTCTTCCTTATGTTTCTGGTGCACCAAGTGTAGCCTCTGTTTTCTTGCCTTAGTTGCATACGGAATTTTGACTTTATTATTTAAGAATGCTAGCCTCCAGTCACAATCTCTCTTTTTATGGAAGTCTTAAAGTGTTTAGCCTTTCTTATGGGATACCCATGTATGTTCCGCTTTATTTATTTATTTAAAATACTTCTAACTTTACTTTGTGTAATTACGGTTAGTTGTAAGTGTAACTTGGTGATCATTATATTGGTTAATACGTGTTAAGATTAATCGGTTTAGTAGCATAAATTGGCTTTATCTTGTGGGAAGTTTAGTTTGCATGAAAAAGCTCCTAATTCTTTGCTTGAGTGTTATTTGATCAATTTTCCTCTATTTCATTTTCAATGTGTATATTCACCTGCTCGCATATCGTATTTAAGTTATATGCTAATCATCTCACTGAATGTTCGATCTTCAGAACGAGCTTATATTTTGGGGTTGGTGGATTAATGTTTGGTATTACCTTTATTAAGCATTATGTTGGAAAGTCATGTTGATTGAGTATGCTATAGTTCTTATTTGTGCTACTGCTAATTGGAGTTGCATAAAACTGATTGTTTGCTCTAAGTATCGGCAGAGTTGAGTTCACTTTCTTACCGTTTGTTAGCTTGAAATTTGCATCCTTATCGTAGCTGCATTTTAATATCACTAAGATCTCTCTTAGTTCAAAAAGAGCATGAGGTTACCTCTTCCTTACGGCTATATTTGCTAATCACCATGGGTTGCCACTTTGTTTCACCATTCTTCATTCTTAGCATATATCTCAGGCTATGGCTATTTGAAATTCCATATCACTCACTTAAATTGTAGTTTGGTTGCTTGTCGGTACTATCTCGATTTATCTTAAATGTTGTCTTGTCCTATATTCAACATGGCATATCCTACTCAAAAATCTAATTCCAGCTTCGAGATAGTGGATTAGTTTTCTTTGTTTAGCCCAAGTATAAAAATCACAATCTGGTTGTTCCAACCTTTGTGCTACCTATTGTTTAGCCTTAGCACTTTGTTGATTACTGTATAGTATAATTATGATTACTTTGAATAATTTCAGCTAGTACATGCCGAGAATTAGTTGACTCCTAATGTTTCTAATTGTCTAATTTGCCTTCAGCCTTGAGTTTTGGTTTAATCTTTGAGATTAAATAAGTGATATAACATTCAATTATTGATGTCTATGATGTTCTACAATGCATTGCTCCTGCTGCATTATTTTTCCTTCCTTGTGCAGTAGAAAAAATGCTAAATAATTTAATAGTTGCATACTTATTCTTTGTGGTGGTTCAAATTTAGTATGAAGTTACTTCTTGTAATTTATTTCAACAATGGTTGAATGATTTCAAGTTAAATAAATTATCATTCTAATTCTTATAATTTTTTTTTATGCATGAACTCCCTCGGATTCCCCTTTTCCTCTTGCATCTCTGGTTGGTGGAAACCCGAATCTACCTCCTTATCGAGTCATCCAACCTTGAAAAGCTGACGAACAAGTCTTTGAAGTTGACGTACAGGTCTCGGAATGCAAACAATTGGGTCGTATACATCCTATATACACTGATATACATCCAGTGTATACAAAAACGGGATTGGGTTTAAAAAAAAACTGGCAGTGAAATTGGCCCAAGAAGGGGCGCAATTTCATTATCTTTTTCCATCTCCTAATTGTTTTGACTATGTTGACTAATTTCATTTAACTCTAACTTTAGAATTGGTAATCAACTTAGTTAAATCCCCAAAAGATGAGTCATTTTCTTTATGTCGGTTTATTATTTAAACATCTTTTGAAATCATTTATTTTTATGTTAAGAATATGAATAAAATTAACATCTTTAGTTAAGTCAAGTCTATGTTATTAAAACATATATTCTTTGATGCTTTTCACCACATTTTACCATTTTCAACAACTATTTTAAGTTAGACGAAGATTTATTCTTGTACTAATTTGAAATGTGTTTTCATGCTCAAATTAATCAATTTGGTTTGAGTTATTATCTTTTAAAATAATTTAAAATAACAATAACCTAATTTAGTTAAATTCTGTTCACTCATAATCAATTTGATATATTCTAATTATGGTTCCGTTTTCTTAAAAAAAAAAAAATATTCTTCTTCGTTTAAATTTTTTTTTAGTTGATCGAATATTATTAATTATTATATATTATATTATACCATGTTACTAAGAATAGTAAAAAAAAAAATAATATTAACCTAAGTCACAGGATAACCGCATGTTAGCGGGCGCTTCAAATGCCTTAAAAACCTTTTTGAAGCGTAAATAAGAACCTCTTACCCATTTTCTCTAAATTTATTAAGACTTAATCTGTTAGAGTCTTTTTAAGTCAAGTTTTCTTAATTTCTTTAAAAAATTAAGTGGCGACTCTTTTCTAAGTATTTTTCTCAAATTGTTTTATACTTAGAAACATTTCAAAAAAAGTGATTTTTCTAAAGATAGTAAAAATTACGGCATAACAGACGGAAAAGACATTTTAGGACCAAACTATAATGGAGGACATTTTTGTTCATTTCACATAGTTTAAGGGCATTTTTGATACTTTTTCCCAAGTAAAAGAAACCCAAAGTATATTGAGCTGGTTTGGTTTTAACTTTAAAAGGTCAACCCGAACAACCCTAAATCATATTTATAATTTTTAAAAATTATTTTATACATAAAATTATTTACTTCAATATAATTTATAAATATTTCTTATACATTTTCATATTATTATCTTTTAACATATAATTTCAAGTTTGACTTGAAATTTAGATTAGTCTAATAAAAGTTATATATATATATATATATATATATATATATATATATATATATATATATATATATATATTAGTAATTACAACAAAACTCAAATCATAAGCAAATTACTATTATTGCTAACAGAAAAAAATCAACTCATATACTAAGGATGATAATAATGTTGAATATTTATTCTCTAGTTATATATTAGTTTAGACTTATTTTAACATGATTTATACTATAAAATTATGATCATTTTAAGTTTCACTTATTTATTTACAATATTTATTTTATATAATTTCATTATTATTATTTTTAATATTTTAGAGTCATCACACATAACATTTTTGTGTTATTTCTTCCTAAGAAACACTTTAGATAATACACTTAGCCAAATTAGGGGGCTAAAGTGCGTACAATCCAAACTCAAAGGTAGTTAAGTGCATTAACCTAAAATATGAAGATGTGGCCAAAAATGGGGTAGCCTATATAAGGCAGGCGGTTGAGAGGTGAGAAGACAGAAAAAGAGAAATGGAATCGTCAGGGCAATGGCTGGAAAAAGCGTTACTGGAGCTATGTAGCAAGATTGAGAACGGTCTTGATTTAGATGATGAGATTATTTCTGGGCTTGTTTCTTATTGTGAGCTTGCTCCTCCTCTCGACGCTAAAGAATATCTTGATGTAATCTTCTTCCTTCCACCATCTATAGATTTTCTTGCTTTCAATTTTGTCTTCTGATAATTAGGGTTTTCAATTCAGTTGAAAGTCCGTAATTGAGAGTTGGGGTTTATAATTGATTATTGACTCTACTCATTCACATTAGGGGGTCTTCTGTTAGATGCAATGTGTTTGACTGTTACTTATTGAAGAATTTCCCTCTTTGTTCATCTTCTTATTTGTCTTTTCTGTTTCTGGTTCTCTTAGCCTAATTGCTTGGTTTCACTGTTTAGGTTTTGATTAGTTACTTTTGCTTTTTCTAGACGTGTACTCTGATGCTCTAGTCGTGATTGAAAAGATTGTGGACTAGCTTCTAATTCATTTGAAACTCTTAAATAACGAAGCAATACAGTATATTTGAGATTTTACATTCATAAGCCATCGCCATTTTTTAAATGGATAATAAATAATATACAGATTTATGCACCTTATCCAACAAGAATGCAATGCAAATTAATTTATTACTTTAACCTCCCTCTTCTTCTTTTTTTCAGCAATCAGCAGTGAAACTATTCCTTATGTTGTGCTTGTGTACCTATTAGGATTATGTGCTTATATGTTCGTGTAGATGCTTTTGAACACTATTGTTGACATTGCTCTTTCTCCTTCTTTGATTTTTTTTTAATTTTTCAAATGAGATCTGATAATGCTTCAAGTAGAGAACATCTGAAAGCTTACTGAAATTTTTTTTTTTATGTTGACATAATCGTACAAAGAAATGAACAAACAGCTTGTGTTTTGGCCTAATCAGTGTTGTCAATCCACACTTAAACCTTGAAACTAGGTGCAATGCAAGTTGGATGCTTCACATCTTTCAGATAAGGCTTCTGATCCAATCTAGACAACAAAAGGAAAGAAGTTTGCCTTTCATTGCAGGCCTCAAGGCGTCAACTGTGCGTCTTAGGGAAGTCCATGCATTTTATCCTGAGAAAAAAGAAGAAAAAGATGGTAGCATTTTGGTTCAGTGACAAAGACACTAACTCTGTTTCTCAGCAAGGATCATTCAAACTGCTTTCTTAAGTTAAATTTATGATACCCATCGGCTCAGTGTTGAAGAAGTTGTACGAAATAATAAATAGAGCTGGAAAAACAATCTATAAAGAATGACTATGAAAGTATTGTTGGTGTAGAAAATCAGAAATTAGCTAGAAAAACATTTGTCGAAAATAACTGAATTCTAGCTTGATAAAAAAAATTTAAAATGATTTTTTACTTGAGGGGGAGCCTATGTGCTCAACTTTTAATCATTTATCAAGTTGATGTCTAATGTTCATTGATAGTTTGTTTTTTCTTGTATCTTTGTCTTTTAAGTCTTCTTGATATTTAGAGAATGTGTAGATTAATGAGAAGGCGCTTCTTTGATGAGTCTTTCTAGCATACATTCCCTTCCACCTGTTAGAAAGTGAAAATTACCTTTTCAATTGGTATTTGAAGACAATCCTAATTGGAACTTGATAAGACCTTTTTTACGTTGTTACTTGTTATTGGTTATTAGAACTTGATTTCATGTAAAGTTACCACTTTCCAAAAAAAACAAAAAACAACGTGATTTCATGTATCAGCATTTATTATTATTATTATTTTTGGGTAAGATCTTCTCTGCATATGGGCATGCAATTAAGATTATGTTTGGTCCTTTTTCTTATTGGTAACAGTTGACTGTTGTTTGTTCATTTACTGACATCTTTTCTTTCTGAATTTTCTATAGAATATCATAGGTCAGGATGCTGGAAAAAGTGTGACGGGTGAGTATTTGAGACGGAGAGGTCATTCAGATTTATACCAAGGTACTTCTGCTTCAAAATTGCAAGCATATGTAAAGCCTCCTTCAGGTGATAGTCTGGCAGCTGGAACTAAAAAACAAGTACGAGCACCAAAAGAAAGTAAAGCCTCAAGTAAGCAGGAAAGCCAGAGCACAGCTGAGACATCAAATGGACGAAACCTACAGAGAGGAGGAAGTCAAGGGAACTCTACAAAAACAACTACACCTCAATCCCAAGCAAGTCAAAAAAACTCTAAAAAGAAAAAATCTGAGAAAGTTATTTCTCTTGCTGAGGCTGCAAAAGGTTCCATCATATTTCAACAGGGGAAGCCATGCTTATGCCAAGCCCGCCGACACAGGCTGATAAGCAACTGTTTATCTTGTGGGAAGATAGTCTGTGAACAGGAAGGTGAAGGGCCTTGCAACTTTTGTGGTGCACTTGTGCTGAAGGAGGGAAGCTCATATGCTGGATTAGATGAAGGTCCAGTTCCAATTTCCGATGCTGAGGAAGCAGCTGAAGCCTATGCAAAGAGGCTAGTTGACTATGATCGGAACTCTGCAGCACGTACGACTGTTATCGATGACCAAAGTGACTACTATGAGATTGAGGGAAACAGCTGGTTGTCGAAGGAGGTATGCAGTGTATTGATTGTGAGAACATTCACTTTGCTTGGCTTCTTTGATGATACTGACTTATGTTTGTGATCCTTCTTTTCCTCCCCTTTCAACAGGAAAAGGATATTCTGAGGAAAAAGAAAGAGGAGATAGAAGAGGCTGAACATGCCAAAAGAAATAGAGTCGTAATGACATTTGACCTCGTCGGCCGCAAGGTTTTCTTTCATTGCTATTAAGGAAGATGTGCTTTTTCCTTCTCCCTTTTGTCCTTCTATCTTCTTTTTTTCCTCCGTATTCTTTTACTTTGTCCTGTAGGGTGAGAAAGTGGTTCTTATCTTGTTGTTTTGTGAATTTCGTTAGTCTTGCTTTCTCAATCATCAAGGCAAACTAGTGTCTTCTTTTATCTGTTGACTGTTGATTCCTATCTTTTCTTTATGTAACTGTGCTGCACCATAGCTCAGTGTTGAATACCATGTTGATAGAGATTAGATATCCAAAGTCTGGCCTTGACTCTAATCAAAGTCAACTGTGAGATTCATAGCCCAAATAAAAATATAAACATTGGGCTTGTTCACAAGTTGCGTTGGAGCATTGATCAATTATCACTACAATTGGTTCGCATGCAATTCCCCCATCTTCTCTTTGATGGTCTAAAAAGAGTTGGAAAGTTCTTCAACCTCACTTCTTTTGTCATCCCCAGTTTCTGACTGTTTGTGCTCGACGGAAAAGTCACTAGTTGCTGTGTAATTACTTGTATCTTTTTGGTGTATTTTATTGAAATTTTTAGTTGGAGATGCATTATGCATTGTGTTTTCTTGTGCTGGCACGGGCTTAGGATTACACTTTCAATTTTTTTTCTTTTTCTTGGTGGACAAGCATTAGTCCTATAACTTTCTCGTAATAACCTGAAGAAAGCCTGCTGATTCTTGGAATAAATTTATATATCTTAACTAAAATACCCTATTTAATCTTCCATTTGTGCAGGTTCTTTTAAATAAAGACGAGGCCGCTGAAGAACTGCAGAAGGGAATTCTCTTCAGACCAGCAGAGGGAAAGGAAGCAACCCGCATTAAGCCTAACCCAAACCTAAAGGTACAACCCATCTTTGTGGATCCAGGTCCCAGGAAAACTCCCAAGGAGAATAATAATAAGAAAGGCCCGAGAAATGGCTTGTGCTTGGAGATTACTGGGAGAGTGCAACATGATACCAGTGAACACTCACGTTTGATTGTAGAGGGCAAGCTACATGGATCTTCAAGTAGCAAAATCGTGGCATGAGCCATCTATTAATAGGACAGTCGGAACTTCAGATGACTCTAAGTGTACCTTTGATTACTATTGAGAAGTATATAGCTTGACCAATTGAGTACTCTTCATCCCCACACCTCCAAACATGTCATCTTTCTGGGGTAGTGTAGAAAGTTACTCTTATAAACTTGCTATTTTAAGTCCTGATTTATCAAGAAAACAATTCTCTGCAAATATTTGTTTGGAGTGGAATGAACTTTAGCCTCATCTGTGTTCAATGTTCTTCATCCTTCGCCCTGTACGCGGAAAATGTGTGTTAGGTCCCTCGAAAGCTTCCTATGTATACAAGAAAATTGCATCTTTTTTTGTGACTTTGTAGTTTGCGCATTTTTGGTATGTTGAGATTGCCGATGAAACATACAAGGTGCTAAAGTGAGATGACAAATTTATTGTTTTATTTTCAACATATTATCAGTGAAATGCTTGTTTAAATACAATTTCTAACTCTCTAGTAACCTTCGATTATCAAAATTAAATAGGTTTTGGTTGTGAAAAGTTTTCGCAATTATTTAAAATTAAATAATTTTTCTTCACCCAGTATTGACTTTGATAAAGTATTTTTGGATATTTCAAATTAATAGAGACAAATACTGTTGGGTATTTATTAATTTTCTTCACTTTTCAAATCGGTCCAGAAAAATAAAAATAAAAATAAATAGAGAATCTGAAAATAAATGCTGGTACTCAACAATGAATGTATATTCTATTCTTTTTCCTTATAAAGTCAAGAGTGTAGTAAAAACTGAGGCACCAACTTCCAGTTCATTGAAAACATCGGATTTGTCTTTGTCAAGTAATGTCCGATGTCGTATACTCCAAACAACCGACTACTGTAAATTCCGATCAAACACTTGTTTTGAATATACATCGTGATTAATCGAACAATGGTTTGATCCTATTGGAAACGCAGCAAAACTCCTCTTTCCTGAGATCCGTAAGATTTCTATTTTCAATTTGATGATTTCAATTCTTGCACAAAATTATGTTACCTAAGTAGTTGTTTATTAGTTTTTAAGGAATTTGGACAGTGTTTTTGGTTCTCTCCTGACGCCAATGTTTCTTTTTGAGATTTTTATGTAGTTCAGATATTAAAGAAACTTGATGTTGGATGATAAAAGCCTCACAAGTAGAGTTATGTAAGAGTACTAAATTGGAAACCCTGTGCTTTTGCTCCTCTTGTCTAGAGAATACGTTCTTAGTTACATTGACTTTTACCTAATAAAATTGCAAAGAAAGCACATTTACTCATTTTATTATTTATCCTTTTACTTGTATTTATAAGGATGTTTGTTAAGTGGCTGAGCCAGGCATTCGAATAAGAAGTTGTTATGCCAGGGAGATTCGACCACTTATATATCTGGAAAAAGAGTTTCCCTATCTACATAGTGTAATTTTTTACCCCTTTGGCTCTGCCCCTCTTTTGTCGTCTTTATGTAAGTGCTTGCATAATTAGAGTAACAAGAGCCTATGATAATTACTTAACACTTGATCATATTTCTCAAACCAAAATATGTTTTTTTAATATGAGGGTAGTCAGTAACCTCTTCATCTACATCCTCAACGATTACTATTCATGACAATGAGCATTATCTTCTTTCATTGTTTCCATGTCATCTGAAATCTGGATGAACAATTCTAGGTCAATCATGGCGATAAAAGGAAATCCAGGAGATAAAAGAAGCAGAGGCCCTGCGTCAATATTTATTGTAGCTGGTCTTTGTTGTTTTTTCTATCTTATAGGAGTTTGGCAAAGAGGTGGTTTCGCGAAGGGGGACAGCAAATCTCTTCAGATAACAAAAAAGGCAGAGGACTGCAGCATTCTCTCCAATCTAGAGTATGAAACTCATCACGGCGATCAACACGGTCTGGTTGATGATCCCAAACTGAAAATCAAGCAGTTTGAACCTTGTGGTGAGCAATATGTTGATTATACACCATGTCATGATCAAATGCGATCAATGACATTTCCTAGAGAAAATAGGAACTATAGGGAGAGACATTGTCCTCCAGAAGAAGAGAAGCTGCATTGTCTTATTCCAGCCCCAAAAGGCTATATAACTCCTTTTCCATGGCCGAAGAGTCGTGACTATGTACCTTATGCAAATGCACCACATAAAAGTTTAACAGTTGAGAAGGCAGTGCAAAACTGGGTACAACATGAAGGTGATCTACTTAGATTTCCAGGTGGCGGAACTCAGTTCCCACATGGGGCAGATGCGTATATTGACCAGCTTGCTTCTGTGATACCAATGGGAAATGGCACAGTTCGAACTGCATTGGATACGGGATGTGGGGTGAGTGGGAATTTGTAAAATCTTGCCAATATATATATATATTTTTCTTTATGAAGTAATTTAACTAGAAGGCAGCAAGGAGATGCAGGGTTACAAAAATACATATGTTAGCTATATTCCGATGTAGGCTATGTTATGACTAGGCAACAAAATAGATTAAATAGAAATCTAGCTTTAAGGCAGATTCCTAGTTACTACTTGAAATTAATATATACTGATAGTCTTACAAGCCGTCTTAACTTCTCTGATAATCTTAATGCACTTAGTCTTGCTGCAGATATTTAACTGCTGCTTTTTCTTTGCACTATCTATCTGGTAGTTGTACTCCTTTTCGATGAGTGCTTTAACTTCGCAATGTTAGTTGAGATCAATTTTCATATAAGCCGGTAGTTTGCATCGTTATCTTGGTTTCCTCCTCTTCTTTTTGTGAGGTTAAAGCTTTTACCTTTTGTGTTGTTGTCATTATAAATGATGTATGTTTCTATCCAAATTCAATCTCTATATGTTTGATGAATGGAATATGCTATCTTAGGTTGCTAGTTGGGGTGCATACCTTTTTAAGAAAAACGTTATAGCCATGTCCTTCGCACCAAGAGACTCACATGAAGCTCAAGTCCAATTTGCTTTGGAAAGAGGCATACCAGCAGTTATTGGTGTACTTGGAACCATAAAATTGCCATTTCCATCAAGGGCCTTTGATATGGCTCATTGTTCACGTTGTTTGATTCCATGGACTGCAAACCGTAAGCATCTCCTCTTTGTTCTGGATCTTGTTGTTATTTCGATCTTTTAATCTAACTAGAAATCTGACTGGTGTAGGGGATTGCTCCACTTGAGAGATCCCCACCTATCTTGTTGGAAATTATGTGCTTTCGTTTGACATTCACAGCTCTTTTTTTGGTGTGTATGTGATACCTTGGTGATACCAACTAATTCAGATTAAGACTTAGTTTTGCTGTAATATTATCATTATATCTGGTATTTGTGGGATTTTTTCTGTTTGGTGAAAGACTTATATGTTAGCCTAGGGTAAATATTATATTTGGAGACCCTCTACTTACAAATAATTTAATGTGATAACAAAATAGACCCGAATAGAATGCAATAGATATGCAGTATCCAGATAGCTAACTCCAACTAATTGAGATCATCCAGAATAAATTTACTGATTGATATGATACCTTGGCTTTGGGAGCAGAAGTTGTAAGACAATTTATCAACTTAGACCAAATTATTCCCCAAAAGATATTGCTCTACAAGCTTTTATTTGGCAAAATTATCCTGTATTTGTGGTACATGATCTCCTGGTAATTCAGCTTCCATTCTCTAGTACCAATTGACAACCAAGGATAATCCTAGATTGATTTTCGCTTTCCATTTTGGATTGAAAAATAATTCCCACTTTAAAATGAAAACTGTCCTACATGTCTTCATTTTTCCTTCTTTTCCCCCCCCCCCCCCCCCTCGGGTGTTAGAGAAAGAACTTTAGGAATAAGGCATGTCTCTTTTGTTTTGGTAAGTGTTATTCAGAAAGAAGATAGTGCATGTGGAGGCCAATGAGGACTGGATATTTGATCTATTGGCTGTTTCTGTATTTTGGAATTTTTTTAGTTACGTTCTTCCTTCAGTTATTTCTTATTATTTTCTGAAAACTTCTGAATTACTCTTTTTAGGTGGACTGTACATGATGGAAGTGGATCGAGTTCTCAGACCAGGGGGGTATTGGATACTTTCAGGTCCCCCCGTCAGCTGGCAGACTAATTATAAAGCTTGGCAACTACCTAAAGAGGAGCTGGAGGAGGAACAAAGAGTGATTGAAGAGATAGCTGAGCTTCTCTGCTGGGAAAAGAAGTATGAGAAAGGTGAGATAGCTATATGGAGAAAACGTGTAAACTCCAAGTACTGCAGTAAACGAGATTCCCGTGTAACTCTATGTGACCTCTCGAATCCAGAAAATGTCTGGTAACTCCTTGTACCTTATAATGTTACTCATCCAAACATTTCAGTTGTCAAATGGCAGAATACTTAGGATTTTCTTCTCCTTTTTTGTGTTATTCAATGGATTTACAAAGCTGTAAATGGCAATTATAATATCAGTTATAGAGGATTGCTTTTATGATTTTTGCCAGTCTCTTTAGTTCACGTATCTTCCCTTAAGATTTTGAGTGGCAGAGGTAATTGATTATCATTGCAATAGTCAAAGGGGATGCTAATTTCTAACTGACAAGTGAGTTTCTTGTAATATATGTATCCTTCTATTTTGTTGCCGTGTCCCGTGTCTTTTTTCTTTTATGGAAAAGCATGTTACATACCTACAAGCACTTGATGTTCCATGCCGAAATCAGCCCCTTCCCTTCTTTTAGCGATTATGATATGTTGAAAACCACAAAGTGTGGTAATAGCCCCTTATGAAATATGCATACGACACTGCTTCATTAGAAGTACTGAATAGCATTACTGTTTTGAAAATAAAAGGGGATGTGGGGATTTCGAGTTTTCTACAACTTTGGTGATAAAGTTTTTGGTTTCCATCTGATTCAATTATGTTAAGCCAAAAAATTGCTATAGGTATAAGAAGATGGAGGCATGTGTAACTCCGTATCCCGAAACAATCAATTTGGAGCAAGTTTCTGGTGGAGAGCTCAAGCCATTTCCGGAGAGACTTAATGCTATTCCTCCAAGAATAGCTAGTGGATCTCTTACTGGAGTCTCTGTTGAATCATTCCTGGAGGACAAGAAGTCGTGGAAGAAGCACGTGAAAGCTTATAAGAGAGTTAACAAGCTCCTTGACACTAGGAGGTATCGCAATATACTAGATATGAATGCTGGCCTAGGAAGTTTTGCTGCAGCGCTAGAATCATCTAAGCTATGGGTCATGAATGTTGTGCCAACTATAGCTGAAATGGACACTCTTGCTATAATATATGATCGAGGCCTGATTGGCATATACCATGACTGGTAATTATATGAAGCTCCCTCATCTTTGCATATACCATGACTGGTAACTATATGAAGCTCCCTCATCTTTTCTCATTGCTCTGTAGCATCAATGCCTCCTTTGTATTATTTTTTCTGGACAGTAAGTTGTATAAGAATAAGTAAAGATAAAAATGTTGTGGAAACAGGAGTATGTTACAATTCATTTGTCCGACTGTTCAAGTTTATTTTGAGAGATGATTCCTTTTCTGTCTTTCTATTTTGTTGGAGTGGCCTCAGATCCTATCCTAGTTTTAATTATTAGACATGCTTAGCATAGCTTAAAGTTGTTAAATAATGATAACTAATTTTTCGCATCTTATATGTTCCCCTCTCACTTATCATTGAAACAAAGAAACAAAGCCCTTGAACCTTCCAGTTTAGTGATAGTGTAATTGTGTTTTCTTTATTTTTACTCGCTGAGTAGTAGATGCTTCTTGATACATGACATATAGGAGGATGCATCTTCATTGCATGTCTCACAAATATAAACATAAAAAATTATATTGAAGATAGGATACTGTAAGGACTTGTTGAACTCAGAATGGATAGAGCTATATATTTGTAAGGCCAGGTCAAGCTGACAAAAGCAGAACAAAGATAACAAAAGCTCATCCAACACGTGATTGAACCTTTTACTTCATAACAGTAATCTGCACATGCCCTTTGTAGTGATTTTGAGACGAGAGGAATAGATCTGTCCAGGATGGGGAAGACTTCAGATGCAACCAGCTTTTCATATTCATATACCTGTGTAGTTTCTCTCAGGACCATATGAAAGGGAATTGGTCTAGTTTGACCTTCACTCGTTATCACTACTCTATATAGTCCTTTTCATATAACATCGTAGATATTATTTCTACTCTCTGTGTTGCATGTCTCGGCATTCTCAGTTGACAGTAATAGTGTTAGAGGACTGCAGTTTCTCTGTCTTGCAGCCTTTCTAGATCCCCCTCTTGCATATGCATCACAGGTAGCTTGAGGTTTTACTTAATAGGGAGTTTTTCATGATTTCTTGTGTTTGTGATGCTAAAATTGCAACAGTATGAACCAACCCTTATCTTTGGTGCTGATGTTCTTGATTCTTTTATGTTCTTTTTTAAGCATAGGGGGGGATTTTGGTATCATGTGAATTTGCTATCTTGAGCTTTCCTCTCTTATTGTTATGTCATTTTTTTTCCAACTTCCAAATTCAGGTGTGAAGCCTTCTCTACCTACCCTCGGACATATGACCTTATTCATGCAAATGGGATCTTCAGCTTATATAAGGACAAGTAAGTTCTTCAGACTCCACTTAATCTGTAGAATCTAGGACATTGCAATTTAGCATCTACCAATACTCTGTCATGGAGACAACTCCTTGCGGTAGGAGGGCACCATATTATATAGAAGATAGATGATACAGTTTATGAGAACCTTTATATTTTTTTTGTGTGTATGTGGGAATGGGGGGGAGGGGCATACATCTAATCGATGTGCACATAGAGTTTGACCCTTTTAAACTTTTTGATCATGCCACTACTGCTATTGCATCTGAGTTGCTTTACTTGCAGATGTAATACCGAAAACATTCTACTAGAGATGGACAGGATTCTTAGACCAGAAGGCGCAGTTATTTTCCGAGATGATGTAGATATTCTTGGCCAAGTAAAAAGAATTGTATCTGGTATGAGGTGGAAAACAAAAATGGAAGATCATGAGGATGGTCCTCTTATCTCTAAAAAGGTATTGTTTGCTGTCAAAAGATACTGGGTTGTTGGAGAAAACAACTCAACCATCTTACGGTGAATGGCATGACAAGACAGCTTATTTGGCAGATAGTTAGCTATCTGATTCTTGGCCAGAGTTAGTATCATTCTTTTCCTGCGGGAGTTCAGAGTAGACAACAACAAGCAGCGATCTCTGCTGTTTGTCATGGATCTTTTTTTATTCTTCCTACTTAGTGGTTGCAGGTCAGAAAAGTTTTTAGATCTCTCATGCCTCATTTGATGTCTATTGAAGGGCTTCATTTTGATCTCCTTGTGTAGTATTGTTATCATCACTAAATTCTTTTCTTGTTTTGCTATATACCATGTATAATAACAGTTCTTCATAAATTCCAGCTGAGCAGAATGAGTTATGGTTGGGGATATGTTTACTTTCTAATGTCCTATTGTACGAGAATATCTTGACTAATTGAAGCAGTTTATTACAGAACTAGATGTGGTCATAGCACAACATCTAGGAAAACGCTGAAATAAGCTGATTACAAAATGGAGGTTTATAGGAAGATGGTATTTAGTAAATGTAATCACACCTTGGCATGTTACTCTCATTTTTGAAACAGTTGACTTTAGCCAAATGATTTTCTGAAGAAGATGTAATTTAGATTTATTATATAATACTCCAAAATCTTATTGAAATCTGGTAGCTTTTCAAGTCTATGAGTGTTTCACTAACTGAAAGAAGTGGAACTCAACAAATGGCTGTAGATATGCAACCGTCTCTCCATTTTGTGTTGCTGTACTTGGTAATCCAACTAGTCATGTACCTGACAAGATCTCCAAAATCAGTCTGTAAAATTGAAACCTCTAGCCATCAGCGGGGCAGGCAAATCATTCAATACTGAATGTTGTAAAGGCATCGAAATTCATTATGGCGTGGATCGTGTTATCTTGATTCTTGAGTCCCTACCTTTTGGGGGCTCACTTTGATGAGTAGTGGACCTTTGTCTTTGTTTTTTGAGTTTTCTACTGAACCTCTTGTTATCTGATGCCTAGCTATCCTCATAAGCCATTGCATTTATTCTATGTAATTAATATGTTTTCTTCATGTGGATGTAATGACTGTCAAAAACAGCTAACTGTTGGGTGTAAAATGGAAGATCTATTTAGTTGAAAGAACATTTGAGGTACTGTAAAGTCTCTGATTTATCGTGTTAGATTTGGTGAGAGATTACAAGGCTGTCAATATTAGGCTTCTCTAAACACGTAGGATCCACCAACTTAAAGCTGAAGGACCCCCCATCCCCAACAAAACACAAAACCTCTGCACTGTTCCCTTGTGATTCTATGAAAAGCCAATATTATAAAGGAGTGCATAAAGAACCAACAGAAAGCAAAACTTCTTCAGTCAGAATTTCATCTTTAACATCAGCCTCCCTTCAGATATTTTGACTCCTTTGTGTATGTTGCTTACCTGCTTTCCATGAACCCTTTTTATCGACACCTTTGAAGCTACTAATACATACAACTCCTCTCGAACTATAGTTTCTTATAGTTCAAAATTTCTTCAACTCTCCAGAAGTACAAAACATATTTTCTCCATGTCAGCTGATGATAATGCAACCGGGCTTCGTGTTGCATCATTTTCCTGTTACCTCAGCAACCCTGAGGAGAGCTTTGTACACAAACTGAATGGGGGTTCAGTTGAGCCTGCTTTTATTTCACCCCCTGAGACACCATTTTCTGTTACTAAAGTAAAAGCTGCCAAGGCAGCTATTGCAAAGCCATCCTTAAACGGCACCAAAGATAACCTTGCCAATCTTCGCATGGAGTCTTTCTCTTCTTATCTCAAAACCGGGGAAGACAACTTTGCGTTTAAGGCTTCAGGAGCTCCAGTTCGAGATCCTACTATTGCTTTTGTATTTCCTCAACAGCCTTCGTTTCATAGTGGAACGCAACTGGAACAAATCAAGTCCAAAGATGGAGAGATTAGCATATTTGGTGCTGACAAGTACTTCAACATGCCACTGGATTATGGAGCTGCCTCTCCAGCTGGGGTAAAGTATAGGGGGAGACTAAATGAAGGAACAGTAGATGTTCCCCATGCGAAGCACAATTCCCAGTCAGGAACTCCTAGCATTTGCTCTGAGTCAAGCAGCTGGAATATCCAAAATGCCCTGTTACAGAATCTTCGGCGAAATGTAGTGTATCCCACAAAGCAGAAGAAGATGACAAGAATGAGATTTTTGCCTACTTTCAGTTGTCAAGGCCCTTGTTTGGACAAGAAAGCAGTCTATGTGAATGAAAGTATAGGACTTGGATTTTCCCAGCCAGGACCAAAGCGAAGTCCTTTTGCCTTGAGTTCTGGCCCTTGTGGAACAGAGGTTCAAACACACTGGGATGATCATAATCTAAGCATCGAAGACCAAAGAAAGTCACTGGAAGTGTTTGGCTCTGGCAAAATAGGAAAAGGAGATATTGCAGTGAACTTAGAGAGGAAACTATCCATGTTAACCTGGGACGCCATTCCCAAGGCCCAAAACCTCCCTACAACCACCAATGGAAGCAGCACGGCCTGTGATGACATGGCTAGTGATGCTAGCTCTGATTTATTCGAAATTGAGAATATATCCAGCAGTGAATATGGACTTTTCAATACACAAACATCAGGTGATTATAGCAGCTGCATGTCTCCAACAACTCAGTATGATGCACCAAGCGAGGCCAGCATTGAGTGGAGCGTTGTCACAGCCAGTGCTGCTGATTACTTGTCAGTTATCTCAGATTATGATGTGAAGAACTTTGGCTTTGGTGATTACACAAGTTCAAGAAACACAGCCAATAAAACCACCAAAACCAAGAACCCTGCTGTCAAAGAGGTGCAAAAAACTTGCCCCAGTAATGGGCTTTTAGGTTGCAAGACCCAAAAAGCAGTAAATGTGGCTGAAACTGTGCACAAGGCAAAACAAAGATGAATTTTCCTCTTTAGTTTGTGAGAATAATATTTTCTTATCATAAAAAAAGAGTGTAAAAACTTAATGGTTTGGTTGGAGTTGTACTTTGTACAATCATAGCTTAATCGCTATCTTCTTGTCTTCAATAAAAGAAAAAGTTTGTATTATTGTAGCTAATTTGTCTTCCTCTCAACTCCTACTCATCAAGTGTCTCTTTATGTCAACAAAAGCCTCAACACCCTTCATATATTAAAATCATATAGTTTAAGCTCAGGTTAATTTAAAACCACAAAAAAGTAACCAAGGCCACCCTTGTCTGAAGAAAAAAGATAAAACACTATTTATTTTGTTTGTTTTATGTTTCTCCTGATATTCCATAGTTATTATTATTTGAGCATCTCATCTATATATATATTGAAACAAAGCTACTTTTATGTTTGCCTCACTGTAGAGTCATCAAATCCAAATATCAGAGTAAGCATGCACCCATTTTTCAACCCAAAAGGCCCTACTTCAACAGAATTTTGCTTCAAACAAAGATACACATCTGGAATTTAAACGTATGCTCTCAAGTGATGTTGTCTGCCTTGTGATTGTTTGTTAGGTAAAAACTAATTGTAAGTCAATTGGTTAGAATCTGGTATTAATTGCGCACATCAGAGAAGAGAGTACCCCCTTTATTATAAGACAGGCCCCCCGCGTCCTTTCTTAAGAGATGGAGCAATCGTCACTCGACAGCTCAAAACTGACCAGTACAAAACCATGTGATCTGTCCTCGTTTACGTACCCCACTGGCACTAGCCTAACGCCCTGATGTCTAGATAGGATTTATAGTAAAAAAAAACGTTTTTCGGTTTATAATTTTTTGCGCAACTATAATTAGGGGTGTTTTTACCTATTTTCATATAGTTCGAGAATAATAAAAATTATAGAGAGTATTCAAAGATTTATGATTTTGTAAATAAATTATTCGCTATCATGTTGAAATGTTTTGTTTGTATGTCCGACTAAGTTGGTTGGACCCATATGCTACACCAAAATTTATTAGAAAATCCCACTTGAACTGTTTTATATATATGTAGCAGGTGTACTACTTCCCAAGTTTATCAAAATATTTTATTCAAATATAATAGTTTTGTTGAGCTCCTGTCTAATATTTATTTCACAATTTGAATAGTTTTTTCTTTAATTACAATTTGAATAGTTTGTCATTGAAATTGTGGGTTAGTTCTGTCAAAATATAAAATAAATAAATAATTAAAAATGCATTTTATTTTTAATAACTTAAGCTTTCATATTAAATGATCACTCACTTTTACTTGTAATAAAAGCTAAGTAATTAAGAGATCATATATAAATTCTAATCTCACTGTTTTTTTGTTTTGTTTTTTTTAAAAAAAAGATCACATCAGTTTGACCATAAAAAAAACAGCAGGTAAGAAGGAAGTGTGTTTAAATATAGGTAAAAGGCATAAGTATGCCTTTATGATTGAAATCCTAGAGACATAAGATAAAGTTGTATTATTATCCTAAATTCATTTATTTTGTAATTTTATATACCTTTTGACTTACATGTTACACTCAAGTCTTAACTATTGCAAATATTATACTAATTTAAGCAAAATCATTTCAAGTCACTAAGATTTTGCATCAGAATCTCCCCAATACGATAAGCTTTGGAAAAACATCATATATATATATATATATATATATATATATATATATATATATATGACATTAAATAATAATTTTATAGTGACTTCCATTGTCCTATTTGAGAACATAAAAAGGAAACTGACATTATTTAACTCGTCGACATGGTGGGAAATGTATAACGTGCTCAATCTGTTAACGACTCCAAACTGTAGAAACAGATAGATCTTCATGCTATAGCCATAGGGGGTGAGTAGAATTATATTATATTATATTATATTATATTATATTATATATGTAGTAATAATTATTAAGTAGGAGTTCAATAATCGGAAGAATCAAAAGGAAATGTCAATCAGCTGACATAACCACATGACAGTCATGCCTCAATGTATCCGATGTAATTTCACGAGTAAAATTTTTTAATAAAGTATGATGTATAGTTATGTACAATCTTATTTTATAAAAATAAAAAAATTATTTTTCATAGATTCTTAATTAGTTCATATCGCATTTATAAAGACTTAATTGTGTACTCATTCTACCACTAGAACGAAATTCATTAATCCTCTATTTGAAGGTGAATATGAGGAGAATATTATAAATTCATCTGAACTCATTATATATTAATCAAATTATATATAATAAAAAAAATATCTAAAATTATGTGTTCTAAACTGACTTTAAAGTCGTCTCTATCTCTATCTCTAGTCTCACTTTCATAAAACAGTCCGCTGGGCTGAAAAATTGGTGTGCAATAAACGATTTTTCTTGGACTAATTATTAAACCATCGTTTATATCATCAATATCAAATATAGTAAATGATTAAAAAAAAATTGCCTTTGCATATGTCAAGCTCCATCAAAGACAAATAACATATCGTCTCGATAAAGGTGTCACGATTCAAGATTCAAAATTACAAAGGTCCCCTATTTTAATTAATACGGATTAATAGTGAAGAAGAAAAGCTACATGTCGTGATCGAGTAGTTAGCAATATTATGGAGTCACATGGTTTGATATAGGCCTTGATTTGATATAGCAAAAAGCTAGAAACTAAACTAAATTATATAGTAGAGTGAGTACTATTGAAATAACAAAATATTATGGTATATATATATATACTATGTGTTAGTTGTTATCTGATAAGATTATTAATTACTCTAAGTTGTTATGACATTGAAAGAAGAATGTTTTGAGGGCCTTCAAGGGAATGTTTGATATTTTCCATCAAATTTGAGGATGAAATTTCTCTAGTACTATTAAATTGGTAGGCCTAATTAATAATGGGAATGTTTTCTTCAATATGGACCAATTGGAGTTGTGTATCAATGTCAATGTAAAAGTTTGAAGATGACCATATTAATATTTAATTAGGACCACTCTTTTTTCATAAACTTAATATTCTATTTACATAATACTCTAAGCATATGGTTGTCAAGAAAAGGACTCACATTAATAAGGAAATAAATGAGTGGGTGCATGCACATTATTATTGACTTTGTTACAACTCTAGGGGTGTCCTTTCTCTCTTTTCCTCATTTGGCTTTTAAGGATAGTTATCTCTAATTCACGGTATCAATATGTGTATATACACAATTTATATCTTGAAAATCTATGTATACGTGAAATGTAGCACATCATTTGGGTCATTCATGTGTATGCCCCTATTTTGGGGTCTTCACTTTTTATTTTGCAACAACAAAAAAATTATCGGAAATACCCTGGCATTGAAAAAAGAAAAAACAAGTTAAAAATCACTCAGACATAAGTTTGAATTTTCTTATGATCATAATATAGCATAAGTTTTTTTTTTGTTTTTATTTTTAATTTTAATATAGCATAAGTTATGCTTTACCATGCATAAAAAATTGTGTGTGTCTAATTAAATCAGCCAAAAAGCTTTAATCCATAAATTTTCATAAAATGAACAACAAACAAAAGTTAAAGACCAATAGACAAAAATTAAAAGGAAAAAACCATGCAAAAATTTATTCAATTTCATGAATCACCCATGGTTTATGATCTTGATTCCCTTGTTTCGATAAAATCTTCTGGTAAAAGTATTTTGAACAATATTTGAAGGGCTTAAGATATATTCACAAACAATTGGTGGATCATGGGTCATCTTAGTGACTCCAACTCATATTTTTTGTCTTCTATTTGTTTTGGGCTGATATCACAGGAAGCCACCACCTATGATGGGTTGCTCCAAAAGTATCTAAACGTATTACTACTATTGGAAAAAAATCACATACTTTTAAGGCAAAAGTATAATCTATTTCTTAAAAGTTTATAATTATAAAAATTTCTCAAAACGGTACAATAATATAAGCGTTGCTACATTAATCTAATGCGCGAGATATATTTTATAAATGATACACTAATTTGATGAACGAGATACACTAATATAAGGCGTTGATACACTAATGTGATGCGCGAGTTACATTAATTTGATGCGCGAGATACACTAATATGATGCGCGAGGTACATTTTATAAATGATACACTAATCTGGTGCGCGAGATACATTTTATACATGATACACTATTGTGATGCGCGATACACATTAATTTGATGCGTGAGATACACTAATATGATGCGCGAGGTACATTTTATAAATGATACACTAATCTGATGCGCGAGATACATTTTATACATGATACACTAATGTGATGCGCGATATACACTAATTTGATGCGCGAAAATGAGGGATTTTAGAAATTTATAAAACTTATAGGGAATAATGGTAATAAGTAAATTAAAATGTGGGATTTTCATAATTAATCCAAAATATATATTAGGCAAAATTTTCATTTTCTTAGTTAGATCAGTATAGTATTTATTTTTGGCAAGGCGCGTATTGGAATTTTACGACCAATATTTTTACAATTTTGCTTTGTTATCCAAACCTTGCTCAAGTATTACATGAATAGAAGCTTTTTAAAAAAAAGTTATATTCAACAAACATATAATTTTAGGTCAGAATTTTATGGTTATATAACTTTTTTTTTTTTTAGAATAGAAGAAATGAATTATCATAATAAATAACATTTACGTTTCGCAATAAATATCACAATATTCAAAGTTTATCAATACAATAATAAAATTTGTTTCTACAGATATAATAGAGTATGTAAAAGGTAGATTGTTACTTGGAAGATTATAAGATAGGGGTATTTTCGATACTAAAATAGTATTAGGCTGAACAAGGGCAGAGTCTTAAAGACCAGTTAGTTATAAAGGAGAGGGTTTTAGCCTTTTTTAGGGTTTAAGACATCACAAGGAACAAGAGATAGCAGCTATCTCCCAAAAAAAATGGGTGCAGAAGCCAAAAAGCAGAAAATGGCAGAAGAGGAAATCGGCATTGATGGGAAGCTAGTTATTTCTGTTGAAAAACTGCAAGAGATTCAAGACGAACTTGAGAAGGTACACCTATTTTTCTCACTGAGAGAAAAAACTTCTTCTTCTACTTTCTATGCGTTTGTATCAGTTGATTGTTACTTTAGCTTTTTACCTCCAAAGGTTTAAGCTTCAACTTTGAATTACTAGTCGCTGTGTTGTTTTAGTCCTTTTTCGAAGGTTTCCCCTTTCTTGTAAGAACCATTACTTTTTAAATCATGGTTGGAGCATACTTGTATAATTAAGATAAGTTCAAAGAAAGAAATTGCAATTACTGGAACAAGATGTAAACTTAAGAACTTGGAAGACAGGCATCAAACATTTGGGGTGATAAAGGTGAAATGGAAAAGGAGGAAATTTAGAAAAGAGTTTGGGGTGTCTTTTTCCAGAGGACTACAAAATTTACAAGTAAATATTTCAAAAGAATAGGAAAACCTATGTTTCTATATTTCGACTGGAGGATCCCAAGGTTTTAGAATTGCCTTCAATTTTGTGATTGCTGCATGGTCCATCTATTGATGGGATAGATGGTTTGGGTGATTGGACCAAGCAAGTGATCTTCTTGTGGCTTGTCCCATGTTTCTTGTTTTCTTTTGTATTATTCCCTCACCTCTTCAGTTGTGTTAGTGATGTGTTTCTTTGGGCTTGGTATGCGTCACCTAGATTTGAATCCACAAGTCCTTACAAATACATGGTTGGATGCCACATAGGTGGTCGTGTTCATGAGAGTAAGAGAATGGAACTATTTTTCTGTCGCATTTGTACCTATGACGCCATTTCTCGATGAGCGAGATGGATGTCAAGTGTCAATAAAACAGATGGTCTAGCGATGGGATGATTCTAGGGAGATGATTTGCAATTTTTGGATGTCCCATGAAAATTTCCGCTATTCTTTTGGTCCAGTTGTTTTGATGTATTGCGGGGAAAAGGCTATACTAGAAACTAAGAAGTTTTCGGGCGAGAATCTCACTGAACTGGCATTAAGAATTCAGTGCAATAATGAGAGTTGCGTATTGTTATTCTGGATCATAGCTTCAACACGATGTGCTCTATTGTTCCATTTTGGTCCTTGTCCCCTCTGGATGTGTGGGAGACTTCATATTGTTAATAATAGTTGTGTAGTGGATGTTCTTGGATATTTGTTTCTAACAGTCTTCAACAATTAAACATTGACTTTTATCTTCTGTGGGAGGTACTGGATTTTCAAGTACTCATTCCACACAAGTGGTGATGATTGTACAATTGACTGAATCTGATGAGGTTTGGCGTGACATGTGAATGACTAATTTTAAAACTTTTGCTAGTAGCTTTCCTATTGTTGCTGGATAATATATTTTATAATTCTTGGTTTTACATTTTTACTAATTACTAATGCCGTAACAATGTTCACTAGCAGATTAATGAGAAAGCAAGTGATGAAGTGTTGGAAATTGAACAAAAGTACGGTCATGTCCGCCGACCAGTCTATGATAGGCGTAATGATATTATTAAAGCTATTCCTGACTTCTGGTTGACAGCCGTAAGTGATCCAACCTGATTTCATCTATGTTGCTAAAATTTTGAAGTGCTTCTCATCTATGACTTGTGTCATTTGCTTGCAGTTCTTGAGTCATCCTGTTCTTGGGGAACTTCTAACTGAAGAGGACCATAAGGTTTGGTCTAAATTAGTAAAATAAAGTATACAATTGTCAAATCTTCCACTACATTGCTTTTCCCATCTTTACCAATGCTGAAATGGCAATTTGACTCCCAACTCTTATGATTTTTTGTGTTCTTCGTATAGCTATTTGGCTTCTGAATCTCAAAACGTAAGTGACTTTCTTCATGCTAGATTTTCAAGTTTCTAAGTTCGGTCGAAGTGGAAGAATCTAAGGATGTGAAATCGGGTTATACGATCACGTTTGTAAGTTCACCCTCCACACGAAGCTAATGTATCTACTACAAATCAACATAGAGCACTGATGATCATCCTCTTTGTTTTACAGAACTTCAATTCAAATCCTTATTTTGAAAATACAAAGCTCTCGAAGAACTATACCTTTCTTGAAGATGGACCTACCAAAATCACTGCTTCGACAATACAATGGACGGAAGGCAAGGTGAGTTGCCAATTTTCTATTAAGAGGTGTATAGTCTGTGGCTTATCAATTTCCTCTCATTAATTATATTGTTTTACTTGTGAAGGGCATTCCTAATGGAGTTGCTCATGAGAAGAAAGGAAACAAGCGATCCCTTGCTGAGGAAAGGTTAGTTTCTTAATGTTTAGTATATCCGTTGGTTTATTTTATCAACAAGACAAGCTCAAGAAGGTCTCTTGATTTTTATTATATATCAGCTATCGACTTTGAAAGTTTCTATAAACTTTAATTAGGTTTTCCATACCCTGCTTATCAACTTGCTAGCAGTCACTTCTTTTGATTGTATTGGTTGAAACCTTAATTTGCCTAGTTTCTGGTAGGAAACTTTGTTAGCATTCACTACCAATCAGGATTGGATAGGGAGTTGCTGATATTCACATAGTAATGCAGAGCCCGACTTAATTTATACTGTCATTGTAGACATAGCGCAGTTCAACGTGTTTGCATCAAATGTTAAATACCTTGATGAGAACAGGGGCACGAGTTTTATGATTGATGCTGATGATTATTAGTTAATTCAGCTTTGTAGATACACTTTTAGCAATAGTTTTGCACTGACTGAGTTAGCCCATCAAGTGCATGGTGATTCTCATTAGCAGTTAGTTATAAGATGATAAGTGGAAGGATCACATGCTCAGTGGCCTTGAGCTCCCTGGTCTGCACTGTAGCACTTGAATAGACATCAGTAGCTGATATTTAATGTCAGTCTTGCTCAGCTGATTTCTCCCTTGGGGCTTGTTGTCTGTGCAGCTTTTTTAGCTGGTTCAGTGAAGTCAATCAGAAGGATGATGGTGAAGATGACGAGGATGTCTTTCTGGAGATTCAAGATGAAGTAATGTCTTTATCTTGTGTTCATTACTTTTCTGAGATTTTTATTTCTTATTTATAATTTTACGCTTTTCATGGATAAGGTATAGTATTTGTAGGAAGATTCCACTTTCCCAACTTATAGTTTTTTTTCGTGGATAACGTATAGTATTTTTATTTCCATTTCCCCCTTCCGTTTTGTAGGTTGCTGAGATAATCAAGGACGATTTGTGGCCGAACCCTCTAACTTATTTTAACAATGTTTGTTCCCTACCATCTTCATTCTTGTTTTCCATGTTGTACTTATCGTTAAGTCATGGAAGTCGGTTTATTATCTCTGATTGTTTGTCTAATGTTATTTTTCCCAGGATCCTGATGAAGAAGATCTTGAGGAGGACGAAGGTGGTGATGAGGTAAGAGTTATTCTTCATGATTGCAATAGTTGTGATAACATATCTAGTAAGCACATGCATACTTATTTGTTTGCAACTGTAAATGTCTCTTTTTTTCCCGACAAAAGTTACCGGTTTCTTTTTGTGCTTAATTATTTCATTTCATTATTCGATCCCATCAATATTTTAATACATGCTTTCTGGCTTAATTGGCAAATTGTATTTAGTATCCTTCAGGTGTTGTTCAACTCCCACCGCCACTTGACTGTGTCTTCTTTTAGAGCTTTTTGAGAATTTTCCTCAATACTCTTCAAAAGAAGTGTCAACTCTCAGCATATAGTGTCATTAGTTTGTGAAGGCAATCAAAAGACCATATTTATGCTTATTGGGGATTGTCTTTGTTTCTGAGAAGAACTGGCTATTGTCCTCAATTTTGCACAGTTTTTTTTTTTTTATTGCGAGCTTTATGATTTTACACTATTAGAAAATGAAATTGCATCAGTGTGAATAGGAAAGCAACTATTCTGTTAATGTCCAAAGCCTTTATTTTGGGTTTATTATGGTCTATGAACAAATTAACATAATGGGTTTATATGAGTTGATTGCCTTAACCAAGGACAATATGTTGTATGATTATGTAGGATTTCTTTTGGTATGACAAGGGGACGAACCCTTCTTTAATAATAAGACTCTTTCCTAGGATGACAACTTTTTCTTTAAAATGCCAAACTCAACCTTAGCTTTTGTCCTAAAAAATTACAAGATTAAGTTTGGCATACGTCTGTTAGACTTTTGATCCATAGAGAAAGGAAGAGAGAATTAAGGGTATGATTGATGATAGATGGTGTATATAGTGTAATGATGGGAGAAGACATGGTAGTAGTGTAAGATTTTCTAGCTTTACACTGGAATTTGTGAGCTTAGTTTCCAAACTAATTTGTCTTAGTTTCCAAAATAATTTGTGTGTTGCAGTTGTACATGAAAAATAGAGCAGATTTATATATTACCATTTACCAGTAGTTAATTATATATTTTTTTGTAGTAATATAGATTTTTAATTCGACATTCTAGTGCCATAGGGAATGCTCCTTTTTGTGGAGACCTATGAACTATATTTCAGGATGAAAGGGGAGGGATAACTAAACCATTGAGTTCTTTTATTCCTTCGTTTCAGAAGTCAAACAGAAATAAAACTGGAGGTTATGTCAACCGTCCAAATCTTGATAGAAAGGAATCATGTTTTCACTTTGCTTTCTAGTCTTACCAAACAACACATGGGTAAGGACACGATGTACGAAATGTATAACTAGCCGAGTAGCCGTTCATCTTCCTGCTCCCTACCTTGTCTCTCCTTTCTCTGTTGAAGTAAAAGGATGTATAACGAATGTTCACATACCTGTCCCCTACCATTTCTCTGTTTTGTCTGTTGAAGTAAAAAGCTACTGTTGCAAGGTTGTGATGAGGATTCAAAATAGTTTGCCTTGTATAACTGACAGAAATTTAGCTTTAATCTCTTGGATATACACAATAGAGATATCTTGTGGTTGAGGGGAAGTTAACTGGGTCCTTGTTTAATAGTATTATTTTGATGCTCGTTGTGTGATTTGCAGAATAATATCTAGGCAGAACACATAGTTAACTGGGTCAAATCCTTGTGATACACCTCTCCAACACGAGCAACCCTTTACACACACAACCTTTTCTAGGCATGTCTAAAGACGTCAGTGTGGTTGAATAGTTTTTCAAAATGGTGTTGGTCACAGCCCAGTAGTGGCCGTGACTTGTATCAAACATTTTGGCCTCGAGGACATATGCACTGTTGATCTTTTTGGGATCAAGTGATATAGTAGTTGCTAATTTCTTTTCTGTCGTGAATAATATTAAACAACTTTTGTAGATGGTTCTTGGGTCCTAGATCCAAATGAGAGATCGTTAGCTTGAATGATTTAAGTGGTTTGTTGAGTGTCTGTTGTATAATTTGATTTTCTTAATGCAGGGAAAGGACAGTGAAGGCTCAGATGATGATGAGTGAACTCTTATACTTCCTCTTTTCGAGTTATCATCTTCGAAAGTTTTGTTGAATAGGTTTTGGTGTCTGTAGAGAGGCTTTAAAATGTTGGGAAAAAGAATAGAATTTATTTTAGGTGTGAGGTCATGCAATTGCTAACGTAACTCTACATGTTTTTTGAAGCTTGTTGGTTTTCATTAAGTTTAAGCAGCACCCCCTTTTCATTGATTAATGGCTTAATCATACCGTTGTTCGCAAGGGAGGGATCAATAGAGTGTAACTTGTTGGAGAACTCAAAGATTCTACCTGGCAAATCTCATTTTATCTTATTGATTCTGTTTAAGAGTGAGACATGTGGTGATTGTTTCATATCTCTCCTAGTTCATTTTCTCTTCTGTTTTAATTACCAGAAACAACACAAGTGAAATGCATGTTCTTAGTTCAGCAACTGTTTTCTTTACTTTTAAACCAGACATAGTTGTGTGACATTATGTTATACAAAGGTAAGGAATCAGAGGTACAATTGGTGAAATGGCGACACCACATTTGTCTTTTGGCTGATATTATTAGATATGGAAACAGTGGCCATCTATTTCTTTAATTTTCCAGAGCTTTTATGGCTGATTATCATTCATATCACATTTTAAGGTTCAATGCAGGTCCCCCAATAATGCCTTCTGCTTTTTAATTTATGTGACCTTATTTTTACAAAAAAAGTTCTAAAATTTTAAAACAACTTATCTTAAATATTTATGTTCTTGTAACAAAAATTTTAATATCTGCTCAAATGTTATACATATTTAAAATCAGATTTTTGTAAAAAAAATATCGTAATTTTAAGATTATAAATTTCATATCCAGTTAAATAAAGCAAATAAATCGAAATAGAAAAAGAGTTTTATTAGAGGAGGTACCTTGAGTTTTCCTGTATTAGTATTTGTTTCCTTGAGGTTTCGGACACGTGCCACTAATATATTGTAGGGATCTACGAAACTAATTTTTAGGGTACACTAAATAAATGATTAATTAGACCCTCATTTTCCATTAATATTAAAGTTTTGTTGAAAATAGTTTTTGCAACAATTTTCTTTCCTTTCTAAAAGCTCTTCATCGAATTTTTCAAGCAAACACTTAGGTAGCATATAAGCTGGTTTGATTGTAGTGAAAAAACACTACCTCAATGGTAGATAATAGTTTAAAAAATAATATGTTTAATAAAATACTCATTTAATATGGGACGAAGGGAATAAATGCTCTTTGGCTATAATGGCAAATTGTAGTTAAGTATATATCCTTCCTAATTGATGCAGCAGTAGCATTTTGAATAACGCCACATATAGCGACACCATATTTATCTAATGGCTGGCATTATTGTATGTATTAAATGATATCGCAATCCATTTCTTCACTCTATATATGTCTCTGTCATTGGAACTATTCACTATTTTTTCGTATTTATTTTTTCCTATGACGAGTGACAATCTGGAAGTTAAAGGTTATGCCCCCCCTTCTTTATTTGCATGTTCCTCTTTTGGTATACTTTATAAATAAGGTTGGGTCCACTACAAGGGACATGATGTTGGGGGGTTTATTTGCCTTGATTTCTTATCATAATAGGTTTTTCTTTTTGGAAAAGGTTTTGGATTGACTAATCCTTTTTCTAGTAGGAAAAAGCTTAGCTCTATAAATAGAGGCATGTTCCTTCTAACTTAATTAACATTCACAATGTAGTCTTAAGCGCTTTGAGAGTTTTGGTTAGGGGGGAAATTTGTGGGTCATAAGCTTGATACGTTATCACTTGTGTGAATCTCCTATGTATTTTCGAGTGAATTGGTTGAGGTTGTTTCTCTCTATATTTTGTACTCTCATATTTATAGTGGATTGCTAATCTCCTTTGTGAACGTAGGTCGATTGACCGAACCACGTTAAATTATTGTGTCTTTTGGTGTTCTCGATTGTCTTCTTACTCATGGTCTTTCGAGGTTTGCTTTGCTAATTTCCGCATTACACCTGCTTATTTCGGTCCTAACACATGACTCTATTACTCCACACGCGCATATTTAGATCCCCATTTTGGATAATAAAATAAAATAACAAATAAAAATTATATTAAATAGTTATAATTGTGGCATTGTTAACATTTTTATGAAAGATTAATTATCTAAATTATAATTAAAATTTTATTTTAATCAATTAAATCTTATTGATTAATTTTTACTTGTTGAAATCCAAAAGTGAAGGAAAAATGGAGTATAAGAGAAATAGATTATATTAGAGTAGGAGCCAAATATTTCCTTCTCTCTTAATAATGTTTCTTAATTTCATCGAATGAAAAGTCGTCATGGTGGGTGAATAAATTATTGTTATCGAATTAAACACCGCCATTGTAGTTGTCGATTTTTTCTATATATTTGAGCGTCAACTATTATCTAAGATATCTTATCAATTATCACAAATTAAAATAATGATATCTTATACATTGGGTCTGACTTTTTTGGTCATACAAATAATAATAATAATTAATTGTAAGAAGAGCTTAGCTAGCTCGTTATCTCTTCATAATTCTGATAAAGATGAACAAATATGCGGATACCAAAAATGTCCATCTCCGCCGTCACCACCACCCCCATCTCCAGCGGGACGATGCGGAGTGCAAGCTGGAGGTATAAAATGTGCTGATGGATCTTGTTGTGGTGAAGAAGGTTGGTGCGGAACAACAGAATATTATTGCAACCCACAGTCAGTGCAAAATTCCATATTTGTCCACTCAGAATCGCACCACAGGTATATATAATCCACTACTCATCATTTGGGTGAAAGTGATCAAATGTTAATGCATTGCATACTAATTAATTGGTTGACTAATTGTTTTACGCTTCCTCTATTCCATATTAAGCAAAATATATATTTTTTTAGTAAACGTCCATTGCCTCACAAATTCATCAATTAATATGGAACGACAACTCATGAAATGTTGCCTACTTGCCAAATGATACTATCTCTACATCGGTCAATGGGAGCATCGTCTATTCATCTATTACATATATAACATATGCATTTAAGAACACAATAATATCCAAGTCTTTTTATATATGAAGAACCTTTCACAAAAAACATTTGCACAAATTATATATATAATCAAGATGTTGTAGCACTTCTCTATGATCTATATCACATTTTCTCCTTTTGTTGATTATTTTTTTCCGATTTTAATTAGACAACCAATCAAATAACACATATGAGTTAATTTAAATATTTAAGAATATCAATAAAGCCCAAATAACTTATTTCCTTGTCAGTTGTTATATATTCTAATTGGATGTTTAGATTAAAATCAATTAGGGAAGATTCTTTATTTGTAAGTATATATGTTCCACTTTTAGATGGCTAAAAGATTTCTTCTCTCATATTGCAAAAATTATTCATCATTGAATTAAACATATTCCCTCTGAATTTTTTGGTGATATGTTTGAGCATGTTCGATCTAACTATAAATTATCCTGCGCTGCGCATAGATGACTTTGAGTGCGGCCATCAAGGTAAGTATAAAAAATGTCCTCCTGGATCGTGTTGTAGCATGTGGGGTTTTTGCGGAACTACAAAACAGCATTGCGGCAGACCGTGGTGTCAAAGGCAATGTCCACCATGACCCCCACCCCGACGATGCGGAATGCAAGGTGGAGGTAGAGAATGTCCTACTGGATTGTGTTGTGGGTTATCTGGTTATTGTGGAATCACACAACATTATTGTGCCAAAGAGTGGTGTCAAAGTCAGTGCAACACTACTATAACTTCATCCACTAACAATAACAATACTACTGAAACCTTCTTGTTGTCTAGCTAAAATGTCATTACTAATAACAGTAATAAATAAACGACTTTTGTCTAAATTAAAAAATATCCCTTCGTGGTATAAAATCGTCTTTTCTGTATAAGCAACATGCATCGCATACTAATAATTGCTTCATATTATTTACATAAATTTAGGAACAAAATATCCACTCATAAAATGTTGCCTACTTCCCAACATCTACCTCATTTATTTATGCATTAATTTAAGCAAGTTGTTGTCCATTGTTACGTGAAAATACCTCTAGTATATACTCCCTCCGTCCGGTATTATTTGTCATGGTTTCTATTTTTACAGTCAAACTATAAAAACTTTGACTAACATTTTAAGATGAATTTTTCATCATATTAATATGCAAAAAGATGTAATTTATAGTACTTTTCATATAGTTTTAGAATATCTATTTTTTTGCTTAAAATATCGAATTAATGTGATCTAAAATATCTTTGAAAATTAGTCAAATTGACTTTCGATAAGTGCAACATGACAAACAATTCCGGACGGAGGGAGTATTAATTAGTCTGAAAAGCAAAATTACCAAATTTGTGTGAATAATATATGAAAGTTTCATACAACTATATATTGTAATTGAATTAATTTTTCAGAAATCATTTCGCAGCGAAATATGAATACAATTATCATACACAAAAATTGTGAATGAAATTCTAAACCTTGAGCGAGATATAAATATTTTATATCGATTTATATAATAATGGTCATACACGAAATTGTCTTGACGAGATATACACATTTCATTCCAATTTTATATCATTTTCATACACAAAATGTGAACAGAATTTTACGCCTTGAGCGAGATTCTTAAAGTATGATTTCGTGTATGTATTGGGAAAAAAAAAACTCCTACTATGTCTGACAAATAAAAAAAATCTGCTACATTTAGTAAATATAAATCAAATTCTGTACCTATAGAAAATTCTCGAGTTCAATGCAAAAAAAGAAGACATTTTTTCTGCACTAGGACACGTCCTGAAGAATACAACCCAAGTGGCCCGTTAACATCTACGTTTAACATCCTATGCCACTTATTGATCTCCATAGAAGACATCTACGAGTTATGGATGGGCTTGACAATGATTATAATCGAATCCAATGACAATTCATTAATGAAAAAATTACATAATCAAACAAACATATATACAGTTAATTAAATATTTAATTTAATTATAAATAACGATTACAGTTAAAGAAAAATGGCTTGGAATGTATAATCTCCATCAATAAAAAGGATTATTGAAGTATACATTTGTATACAATAAATATGATATTCCTCCATCATTTTCTTTGGGTCTAACTCAAGATTTCGAAAAAATTGCGAGTTTCATTAAAAGATCTGAAGTTATTACAAAAACATAAATCTAAATTTCGCGATAAGCCCATCAGGATACAATAAATCATGCAAAAATCGAATTCAATGGATGCTGGAAAAATGAAATAAGGATTTGGGTAGATTGAGTTAGTAGTGGTGACTGGTGTCACCGATGAAAGAGAGAAAATTTCCAACTCTACTGAATTAAACCATAGGCATGACAGAGTATGATGGTGAAGAAATTGAGGTAGTTGTATAAATTATTTTGTATATTTTTTGCTATTTTTTCCCTAGCATTTATCATTTTAATTTTTGTATATATCTAATGTTGATACATTTGATTTATACAAGTTATGTAGTTTTGTAACCCACATGTGATTTTTGTAGTCCAGATTTGTATGTTATCACGAAGAATACACTATAGCTCCTAATTGTATAAGTTCAAACATTTTTTTAAATGATTTTGTATTTATTCTATATGTGAATGCTTTTATATATATATGATTTGTATATCTATGTATATTTTAGCCCGTATGTGAAAGGTTTTGTATACATTTGATTTTTAAATCTAAGTATTTTTTTTAACACCGTATGAAAGTTATAGTTCATATTTGTATATTATGAGCAAATATACATTTAGATATTATTTGTAATTATATGTAAATGCTGAAATTATATACTACAAAAAAAAAAAAAAGTTTAACCCTACTCAAAAAATTCAAATTGTATATTGATTTTGTATCAATTATACAAATTATACTAATACAAATTACTAAATTTTCCTTGGTTTGTGAAATTTTGATCCTTAACTCTTATGTTAATAATGTTTAGTGTATTTTTTTAGGCGTCTTCACTTGTATAGGATGATTTATAATAATGAACTTTTCAAATCATTTATAGAAAAGGTGTCACTTTTATTATGACTATAATATCCTTAACTCGTTTTCTTAGAGTATAAATTTGTGAATTATTTAGCACCGTTTTCTTTGATTTGTGAATTTTTTTGTTACAAAATAGTCGCATGTATCATAAATTAAATTGAGAATGTAATAGCCGATGATGATTAACTATATAAGTAATAAGTGGTTTATGAGTGTGTGTTGACTTCCATTGGTATAACTTGATTTTGTTAATGCAGGGAAACAGTGAGTGAACTCTTATACAATATTTTTCAAAAGTTTTGGTGCTTTAAAATATTGTTGGGAAAATAATATAATTTATTTTTGTGTGACGCCATGCAACATAACTTTACGTGTTTTTTATGTTTAACTGATCACATGACTCTTAGATCTTTTGTTCTGCAAATATAATTATATTTCCTATTTAACATTATTAACTTATATAATTGATTACTTCTTTTACTTTGAAAATGATTTTTTTTTAATAAGTAGACCGATAACATAGAATAGAAAAACGATAAAAAGCTATCATGCAATTATTGAAAACGCCTCATACACAAGTTGCTTTCATTAAGGTTTTCCCTTGGTCGTATTAGATTTAATAATATTGCCTGATTGCATTTTATATTCAAGGTGTATTAAATAATAATAAAACAAATAATATTAATAAAGTTGATGGGTTCTTGACAATGTTAAATTAATTACAACTAATTAAAAAGGAAACAACTTAACTAGTGATAGATATACAACATTATTCATCATATGCTTAAAAAGGACCATATGATAATGTCTGATTGACACAATAATTGGATTCGTCCTTGTAACGATCCGATTCCGTTCTTATGGAAAAGTCAATGAAGAAAGAACTAGGCCAGAAAACTCTTTTGTAGTAACTTGGAATTGTCCAATCTAGCCCTAGATTTGGAAGAAATCGGATTCACTAAGGTGTAGGAAAGTAATGAATAAGAGATAGAATTGTGAATTTTATTACATGAGTGGATAAATAAGACATTTTCGAACCCGTAGCATTTTACGTAATCAAATTTGAACGAGTAGAACTCCCAAAATTGATCTTTTTATGAATGAGTACATTCTGTCAAGGCCGCTAAAGCGGGATTCTGGCCGCTAGAGCGGCGCAGCTGCAGCGGGATGGTTCCATCAGAGAGGGACAAACGCATTTTAAAGTCGCTTATAAATCCTAAAACGAACCTTATTTGGTATTCACCGACTTCTAGGACTAAAAGAGGCGATCCCAGACGAGTTCTTAATAGTTTTTCATCATTTTTTAGGCTAAAGGTAAGATTTTAACTCCCCGAATCCATTTTTCGATCCGCAGAACCTATTTTCTTTGGTTATTATCGATGATGAAGGGTTTATATATAAGAATTATGGTGAAAAAAGCCCTAATTTGGGTATTATGAGCTTGGGTTTGGTTTAGGGTTATTGGGTTTGTTATAATCCAAATAATTAGACCTTTGATTGTTGATCCTTGCGTATATTAATTGTTGTAGACCTAGATCAAGCAAAAAATTTTGGAAAGAGAAGATTCAAGTGTCTTAGGGGATTCAAGCTTGGACTCGAGGTAGGTGATGGTTGTGATTTCATGTTGGTGTGATATATGTTTGTTGTTGCTTCATTATAATGCATGTATATATGCGAATGTTGCATTATTGATCACACACTATGTAAAAGAGTATGAACGAATAATTGTAAGTCATGAATAACCTCTTTTGTATGATCTTGATGATGTACTTGTGTTTATGGTTGTGGTGTGTGATTGGGGATCGAATTGTCACATTCCGGCAAGCTTACTTGGATGGGATTGCCATGTTTCGACATAAATATTGGACCAAGTTATCACATTTTGGCACAACTATGGGATCGTATTGTCACATTCCGGTAAGCTAACTAAGATCGGGTACCACGCCGGTGAACTAACAATTTGAGTTTGGGTTCCATGAGAGGACTATTGCATTGAATTCCCTGAGAGGACCAACTACTTGTGATAATTGTATTTATTGTTTATAAGATATGACTTATGAATTCTCAAAGAGTTCTACTTAGTGAGAGAGAGGGAGTGGGACTCCATTCATGCATTACGCAAGTGAACTTTAAGAGTGGTTGTGGTGTGATTCTCTTATGTTATGAATATTGTGTTTATTAATATTGCTGATATTCGGTATGTTACATGATTATATTATTGCTTCATTGATATATGTTTCACTTATTGGGATAGCCGAGAGATCGTACCACATGCGGCTATTGACAGACCTCGTAATTTAGAATATCAGTACCCGTTTCGAAATCAAGGGTGATCTAGTTCTTTTGGGCTGCCTTGAGTTCTCCTTATTTAAGTCCACTCTCTTCGGACTCAAACTATTATTTAAGGCATTGTTTAGTTTCGGGGTTGTACCCCTTGTTCTTAGACTTATCGTTGTTAGAGTTTTGGTACATTAACTTTCACGCTTTAGGCGTATTTTTCGGATTGTTTTAGTTTATTTAACTTGCTTCCGTAACTTAAATACTTTAGTTTTAGATTATTTGCTTTAGTTGGATGATAGTAGTGGTTCTCCCACCAAAGTGTTATTGTGGGTGTTACAACAATTTGGATCTTAACGGTCTTCATCTCTCCTTTTATGATTCTATTTGCATCCCAATAATGTAAATTTTGATTTAAAACTTTTGTGATTTTATTTATCAAAATTCATAGAATTAAGTTATTCCATGTGATTTTTCAAAAATCTAAAATCTCTTAATGAAATTGGCTTTTAATCCTTAATGTTCTAATGTTATTTCTGATAAATTTATTGACTCATAGCAATTATTACTCAAATATGAACTTAACATGAATAAAATCTTCACTCTATGCAAAAATAAAGTCTTTACCTTTTAAATAAAATCAAACGTCGTGTATAATATAATAACAAGTCAGTAATATTACATTATACTTCTGACCTATTTTACGTGATATCTTTTTCTTTTTTAATTCATCTAAAAATAATATCAATTTATTAAAATAAAAATAAGTTAATTTTAGAAGTTCTCCTTTACCCTCTAATTAGATGATTAACAACTACGTCAATATTTAAAAATCATTTTAAACTACAAATTTAAAAATATTTTATTTTTTTAAACACCACACAAATTAACGAATGACACATAAAGTAGGACGGGAAAAAGATAAAACATAAGGAATCAAAGGTACAATCATGGTAATGTCGACAACATATTTGTCTCATATGTGATATTTTTTTATGTGAAAATTACTCTACTCTTTTTCTTTGAGCTAGTACTGTTACTTTTCATTTATTTATCGGAAAAAGATTTAAAATATCTTTAAAGTATTAGAATTGATACAAAATTATTTTTTCCATCAATCTATAGCCTTCATAATACTTTTGTCATCTATGTTTGGATTCAAAATTGACCACTAAATTTAATCTATTTAAATATTTTTTGAAATATGTGGCGCTCAACTATTTGTTATAATTTAACTTATTAATATAATTTATAAATCAATTCATTGTCCACCATTACTTCACACCAATTTAATAAACCGACCATATTACTAATGTAACAACAAAGTTACTGCCAATGAGTGTTTCTAAAAATTAAGGCAAAAATGTCTATAAAAGCACATTATCATACATTTAAGTCCTTAATCAAAACATATTATAATTCAAGTATTTAAATAAATGTTACTGATAAACTTAAAAGCATGACTATGTTCATCTTAATTATTCTTTCGTCTCAATTATGTGATACTACATAATAGATAAAAAAATTTAAAAATAATATATTAAAGTTTTAATATTTAAAACAATTATAAATATTTATAAAATTATATTTAAAAAGTTCTTGAATTAATTCAGGATGTACTAGTTCTTTGCCTTTAATCATACATATCGAATTCAAGCTTGAAACGGAATCCTATTGAAAGTGTCCTCCTAAATGGGTGGCTCAACTTAAATTAAATTGGGGCTTTGATTCAGACTCGAATAATTTTGGATGACTTTTTCAGGAATCTGTAATTTCATCGTGTTTTAGTAGTGTTTAAGCAATTTTGATATTAGAATCGATTTATTAATTGAGTGGAGTTTAATTAGTATTGAGTGGGTAATGAGTTGGTTTATAAATGATATTAATAAATTAATTTATAAACAATAGTTGAGTGTCAAGTATTTAAAAATATTTAAGCAGTTTTAATTTAAAATCGTTAAATAAGTGGGCAATTTTGAACCCAAAGGTGGATTATAAAGGTATTTTGGAGCTAATATGTGGATGGAGGATAATTTTATACCATTTCTAATACTTCAAAAGTATTTTAGACCTTTTCCATTTATTTATTTCCTGATCAGTCTTAATTTAACAAAAGTAAAATAATAATAATAATAATAATAATAAGTTATTTAACATTACATTATATTTTTGATCTATTTTACGTGATATCTTTTTCTTTTTTAATCCAAATAATAATAATATCAATTTATTATAATAAAAATAATTTGATTTTAAAAGTTTTCCTTTACCTCTAATTAGATGATTAACAACTATGCCATAAAAAATATTTTAAATTGCAAGTTTAAAAATATTTTTTTTCTTAAATTAACGAATGACACAAAAAATAGAATGGAAAAAAGATATAAAATAAGGAATCAAAGGGTACAATCATTGTAATATAGACATCATATTTGTCTTTATGTCTTACATGTGATTACTCCACTCTCTGTCTTTTTCTTTGAGCTAGTACTGTTTCTTTTTATTTATTTATTTATTTTCTGATTAGTTTTAATTTATCAAAAGTAAAACAAAATAAAATAATAATAATAATAACAATAATAATAATGTTAATAAAATTGTTGGGTTCTTGTCTTCGCATAACATATAAATGTGCTCTTTCACTTGGCCCATTTTACGTTTATGTCTTCAATTTTGGATATGCACGAGTAGACATTTAAACTTGTATAAAGTAGAACAAACAAACATACAAGTTCTATATGACACAATACACGTAAGACAAAAAAATGACATGTAGAATGTCATGTAGGATGAATATATCTTGTTCAACTTTATATAAGTTTAAGTGTTTACTCGTGCATATCCAAAGTTAAAAAACATAAATATGATTTAAAATCAAATTAAAAGACATATTTATATATTATATCTAAAATTAATTACAGCCAATTAAAAATATGATGACTTAACTAGTGATGGATGTGCAACATTATTCATCATGTTCTAAAGTGGACCCATTTGGTGATATTTGATTGACACGGTAGTTGTATTTGTCATCGTCTCTTCTTTTATGGTTCTATTTGTATCCTCAATAATATGTATTTTGATTTCAAGTTTTATGATTTTATTTATCGAAATTCATTGTATAAAATTATTTGATCTGATTTCTTTAGTGAAGTTTGGCTTAACCATTACTTGATATCATTTTAAAGTTCTATGTCGGTCCTAGAATTGTATTCAAAATTTCGGGATGATAGGTGAACTATTATGGAAATGTGGATCTAATAGAATTGAAAACAATTAAAATTTTAAAATTATAGATCCAAATTGAAATGCTTAATTAATTGAAATGTCAAAAGTATTACCAATAACTACTAAAAAAGGTGATATCCAATTTTAGAAAGAAAAATAAAATAAAATAGATTTAAAATTCAAATTTATAACCTCATTAAGAGTTGCACCAAATTATCGTCGCATTAAATGATACTTCAGGTGTGGATTCATACATCTATATATTTAAAACAAAAATTAAAAATATAAAATTACTATATATAATTTCAAAAGGGAAACATGAATTCAGGTGAACCCTATTGTATGCGTCTGACAGGTCTCCCAAAAATGCATACAGTTATGCCCTCTGCTTATAATTTATGTGACCTTATTTATTTATTTTTTAAAAAAGAAGTTCTGAATTTTTTGAAATGATTTCTTCAATATTTATGTTCTTTTCATAACAAATTTAATGTCTACTCAAATGTTATACATATTTGGAATCACAATTTTTTTTATAGTTATATAAAATAACATAATATATTTAAGATCATAAATTTCATATCCAGTTAACTAAAATTGAATTAGGAAGATATATAATTGTGATAAACCGTATTTTGAAAGATACATTATTAGTATTTCTTTCCTTAGGGTTTTGGGCACGTGCCACTAATATATTACAGGGATTCATGAAACTTATTCTAAGGACACACTAAATAAAATCGAGCAGTAATTAATTAGATTCTCATTTTCAATTATTATTAAAGTTGTGTTAAAAATAGTTTTTTGCAAAAAGAAAAAAGAAACAATTGTTTTTTCTTTCTAATAGCTCTTCATTGAAAATTTCAAGCAAATACTTACCCTAAGCTGATTTAATTGCCATGAAAAAACAAACTCTAAAATATGAAAACATATTACTCTTATTTATTAAATAAATATAGGTTGCTCATATATTTGTACAAACATAAGCATTTAAATAAATTATCAATTGATTTTATGTAACTAATCAGTGTTGTATTGAGGTCAGGTCTAGTCTCTTTTTATTTTATTTTTATAATATAACACACCTTATTTGGATATTGATTAAAAAAAAGTACTACCTATCTAGTTTTGAAAAATAAATGTTAATTTTCAGATTGATTACTTCTTTTATTTTGAAACTGATTTTTTAAAAATAAATAGGTCAATAACAAGATTTAGAAAAACGATAAAAAGCTATCATGCAATATTGAAAAAAGATTCATTGACAAGTTGCTTTCAGCCTTTCACTAACGTTCATCCATTATCGTACTAGATTTAAGTGGACTAATATTGGCTGATTAATTTATTTATATATATATATATATATATATATATATATATATATATATATATATCCTCTTTATTATATTAATGGTAAATTAAATAATAATAATAATAATAATGATAAATGTTAGCAATAAAATTGATGGGTTCTTGATGGTGTAAAATTAATTACTTGTCCACTTTTGAATTGACACACCTATTAAGAAAATAATTAATGACGTAGTGAGTTTATTATTTTACCCCTATTAATATGAAGTTGATGAAAAGTTCTACATTTTTCAAAGTAATTAGTCATTCAGTTGTGGGTCTAATAGGTAAAAAAAATTGTTCTTTCTTGATTTATCAAAATGAACAAGTAATTATGGACAACTATAAAAAGAAAAGTGCACAAGTAATTAGGGACGGAGGTAGTATCAGTTTGCTATAATTAGAAACAATTTACTTTTACAATTTTCCCTATTTTCCCTATGAGATAATGAACAACTACACAAATATATTTTCAATTTCGTTTTATATGATAATTTTTTTAATTCATCTAAAAAATATCAATTTACTATAATTAAAAACAATTTACTTTACAATTTTCCCTATTTTTCCAATGAGATAATGAACAACTACACTTATATCTTCTAATGATTTTAAATCACAAATTCAAAAGTTTTTGATTTTTTATTTAAAATACTGAATCAAAGGTACAAGCGTTGTAATACTGACTACACGTTTGTCTTATAGCTGACATTATTATATGTGAAAATTACTCCATGTCTTTTTCTTACAGCTACTGTTTCTTTTTATTTATTTATTTATTTTCTAATAAGTTTTAATTGAACCGAATTAAAAAGAAGTGTAACTTAACATTAAACTTTTTTTTTCCACTTGTTTAATCATCTTAATAAATTCTTAAGGTACGTTGTTTGTTCTAGACTGTATGATCTTTATTCGTTTTCTGCTAATTCCTTTTTTCCACCTATTATTATCTTATATTTATAATTTAGCAATTATTGATTCTGACTAATAGATTCAAGATTATCACTATTGTGGTAAAAAAAAATGAATATAATTATGAGTATATAATCCTTTTAAATTCATACCATTAAATAATTATAGAAAATATATCGGATTAATTTCGCTTAACTAATATTAAATCAGTATTATATATATATATATATATATATATATATATATATATATATATATATATATATATATATATATATATATATATATAGATTTATTGTTTAGAAATTACTTAAGATTTATTGATTAGAAATTACTTATTATTTAATGATATTATAATAGTATAAACCTTGACCAACTCAATATAACATATAATTCTTATTTTTAAAGTATAAATCTTAAACAAACTCAATGCAATTTCTCATTTTTATTCTTACAATAATTATTCTTTTTAAAGTATAAAGAAGTGTGAAAAGTTCTAAACGAGGTAAAGTAGTAAAATTATCGTTTTCATTTAATTAATGAAAGGACATGCAACATAGAGTGGACAACTAATATGAGACGTCTTTTTTTTGCAAAATTGATCATTCAAAAAATTTCAATATCTTATCACATAAATTGAAACAAAATAAATATTTTAAGAAATAAAAAATTTCACTATCTCATCACATAAATGACCTCTTTTTTTTTTTTAATAACTTTTCACGTGACATGTTTAAGACCATAAGATTAAAGTGCAATTTTGTACATTTGACATAACTTTAATTTAGGATCATATGATCAAAAATCTTATTTATTTTATTAAATTCCGTGTTAAGTCAAACTAAATCATTCTTTGTGAAAGAGAGAGTAATAATTAGTGCGATTGAAAAGGAAAGGACGTAAAACGTGATCCACAACGTGCTAAGAGAACCATCATTCATGTCTCTCATTTTAACTAGTATCCACTAATTATAGACAATAAAATTACATAATCTAATTATTTTTAGAAATATTATTAAGTATTTTTTCATATTATTAATATTTAAATAAAAACAACACAAAGAATGTTATAAATCTATTTTCTTCCGGATAACAAAAAACATAAGAATATATATATTATATATACATATTAACTTATAAGTTAGTCCAAATTCGGTAAATCGCTTTTTTTAGATTCTTTGAAAAAAATTCGCAGACATTCTCTTCTCCATGGTAAGAACTAAGAATCTTAAACAAATTTCATCTAATTAGTTTAGAATTCAAATTATAGTTGTTCAAAATTAAACTGAAATCAATAATTTAGTTACTGGGTCAATAGTTTGGGTTAATGGTTTAACGGTTCGAATCTCGATTTACTATAAACTTCTTATCAACTTATCGATTCGGGTCACAGTTTGACCATATTCCTAAGCGAGTGCCCCACTAACCTGATAAAAGCTTAATTAATTACATTTATATCACTTTAAGACATTATACACTTTTAGTCTTTGGGGTTTACACTTTCAGACTCTTTACAGTGACTTTATAATTGACACTCAAATTTCACAATATTTTCCAAAGCTGTAACATAACTCATTGATTCACTGTCACTGCTCCCACGCCGATTAGTTATTTTGAATATCATTCTCTAAGTGTCTAAATTGATGTTCAAATGGTTGATTCCCTTACTTTAAATCTTTATTTTTATCTTCTCATTAAGTGAGTGAGCCAGTATGATATGCGTCCAATATTGCAATACTACAATCTGCAACGAATTTTTTTTATTATTAGTAATGGTCTCTTGATCATTAATGATTTTCGTGAGTAGTGTTGTAATTGTTTTTCTTTATAGTTTATATCGAAATTGGTTTGGTTGTTATGAGGAATCCTTTTGAGTTTGACAGTTTGGACAACATCTGACATCTATGTCCAAGTAAATATGGAGTGTTATTAAGTGATTTCATCAGTGACTGTTGGTCAATGCGTATTGTTAATTAGTGATTAGTCCATTAGTAATTCTCAATGAAAATTGTGTGAACTGTTCACAGTTAACCCGATAACCAAAGTGATAACGATCACTAACTGATAAATCAATAACTGCTAAACTGATATCTTAACAGTTCCATAAAGATTTAGCATAATTACAAATCGACAATCGATAAGTAAAATCGATATATTTAAAAATCAAATTAAACTGAGCAATACACAGTCTAATCGAAACTTATCTTGTACTTTTAATTAATGTGACCTTACTTTATCAAATACTTGATGTTGTGAATAATGCATGGATGAAAGTTGAAACTATATCTATGATAATGAGATGAGTCGCTATCATAATTGTGTTATAAATAGTTTAGCATGAAGGAGACCAATTCATTCATCCTACAAATAAAAATGAAGGAGACCTTCATTATAAGTAGTGTTTTATGTGTGGTGACTTTGCAATATTTGTTCCTTGTCTCAGCCGATAGGCTATCTCTTCCTCATAATGAAACCTTTGGCATGCCACTTTCATCCCCACCTCCGCCTGCACCCTCACCTGAGCCTTCACCACTACCTCCATATCCGCGATGTGGAAGGGGAGGTGGTGGTGGAAAATGTAAAAGCAATGAGTGTTGTAGTATTTGGAGTTGGTGTGGAACAACAAGAGATTATTGTGCTCCGCAATATTGTCAAAGTCAATGTCCACCTCCACCTCCATCCCCTCCTCCGCCTGCACCTTCACCTCCACCTCCATCCCCACCTCCGCCTTCACCTTCACCTCCACCTCCACCTTCACCCTCACCTCCACCTCCATCCCCACCTCCGCCTGCACCTTCACCTCCACCTCCATCCCCACCTCCACCTTCACCTTCACCTCCACCTCCACCTTCACCTCCATCCCCACCTCCCCCTTCACCTTCACCTCCACCTCCATATCCGCGATGTGGAAAGGGAGGTGGTGGTGGAAAATGTAAAAGCAATGAGTGTTGTAGTATTTGGAGTTGGTGTGGAACAACATCACGTTATTGTGCTCCGCAATATTGTCAAAGTCAATGTCCACCTCCACCTCCATCCCCTCCTCCGCCTGTCCCCAGCCTTCACCTCCACCTCCACCTTCCACCTCCACCTCCATCCCCACCTCCGCCTGCACCTTCACCTCCACCTCCATCCCCACCTCCACCTTCACCTTCACCTTCACCTTCACCTCCACCTCCACCTTCACCCTCACCTCCACCTCCACCTCCATCCCCACCTCCCCCTTCACCTTCACCTCCACCTCCATATCCGCGATGTGGAAAGGGAGGTGGTGGTGGAAAATGTAAAAGCAATGAGTGTTGTAGTATTTGGAGTTGGTGTGGAACAACATCACGTTATTGTGCTCCGCAATATTGTCAAAGTCAATGCAAAAATACTATAACCTCATCCGTCATGAATGTGGAAGGTATTGAAAGCTTCTAGCTCAACGTTAATTACGTTGTCACTACTCAGTATGTATTCCCAATATACCTAGTAGAGGATATATGTGCCTCTTTTGGGACTGGTCGTCAAGTGATTGAATAAAAATGTTTAATTAGTAATATTATAATAAAAAAATTAAAGGAGTGCTGTCTAAATTAAAAGGTTCATATGTTCTACCAAGAAAAATCTTAATTATTCTACTGGAGTATCATTTTTATTTAACTACCACTCTTTACATTACGTTATACAAAACTAAGAAATCAGAGGTACAATCAATAGCGATACAATATTTCTCTTACGGTTTGGCGTTACTATAAGAATAAAATAAGCATCAATTTCTTCACGATATAAAAGTGGTCATATACACTCGTACCATCAAGGCATCAATATATATGCATGGTCCTTATATGTATTATAACTGCGAGGGTAGTTAAGTACTTATGATTAAGCTTATTGAATTTAGTTTTTCAAGGGTATTAAAAATACCTTCAAGATTAATAATATGGATATAGAATAGAATTGAGAATCTTTAACATTGATGCAAAATTGACAGATGAGAAATAGTCGATCCGTTTAAATTATTGTTACTTTTTCAAGGACCTGTTTGAAAATAATGATAATTGAATTTGGTGTAATTGAGTGTAATTACACTTTGACATGCTTGATTGGTCATGTTATTACTTGATCAATAAGCAATTCCCCAATCGTGAGGGAGATTAGTGAATTGTTGATAATTACATGATTGGTTACTAGGCTGATAATTTCTATCCTAATAATTACCTAATTCGAACTACCAGATGACTTTTCAAACAACTCCTAAGATGTTCTACATTATCCTAGTATATTATTATAAAAGTTGTTTCTGGAGAAAATGTTCAATTAGTTAGGTTAGTTCTACTTCTTTTGTTTATTTTTATCTGTTCAGTTATTCAAAAATAAATTTATTTTTACTAGTTATTTTTAATATATTAATTTTTTTTTATGTTCTACCCTTAATATTAAATACTAAGCCGATGATTCAATAAGCCCCGATTTTGTAATTGGCTTATCAGTGATTCTTAAATAATCCTAATCTTATTAAAAATGGTGAATAATAAGATTACTTTTAATATTCAGCCAAAAAGTGTTTCCAGTTATTATGACAAAAAGTTATTTATATTAAATATATCAACAACTTAATTATGCATTTGACTTTTGAGAATTGGATACTATATTTGTTAGGAATAAAAAGAACAAGGAAATGAAAGAAAAGAGGAGTGACGGAAAGAGAAATGGTAAAAGAGAAGTAAAAATAGGTATATTATTCAAGTGTCAAATAAACAATAGAATCTCACAAAGTTATTATTGATTGTGCTTCTATAATTTTAATTTTTTTATATGATACTACTTTCTCTTGTTTCTTTCTTATTAATAATATAAATAGTATCTTCATTTATTTTAATTTATCGTATTATACTTTTTAAAAGTTAATTTAACTAATGCTATTTTTCAAATACTTTTTAAAAATATTAATTTTAAGCAAGATTTGATCAATTCAACATTGAAAACATCATTTTATTGAGAAAATTATTACATGAATCGAAAATATGATTCTATAAGTAATATGTTGATAAATTTTAAAAAAAGATAAGAGTTAGAATTATAGAATCTAATTCAAAAAGTTGATAACTTGATATATCCTATTTTAATATAAAAATTACGAAGAAATAAAAGAATATTTGTAATTTACTTTGTTCAACACTTTTCAACTATTGATTCATATTTTGACAGATTATTACTCTAACTATCAAAGATTTGAAGAAATAGATTCTTAGAGTGCATATGGAGTTAAAAAGATTTTTAAAAAATGTGAGTGTTAGCAAAGAAAATATATGTATTATGAATAATTAATTCTATTTTATGAAAAAATTAAACATAATTTTTATTTTTTAGAAATTTGAGGCCCCCAAAAAAATTATATGGAAGAGCCGGCACTGGGCCCGCCCTTCCACGTGTTCAAGTTTTAGTATATACACATGAAAAATAATTTTTGATCTATATATTTTCTACAATCTTTTATATATATAGTGTAACTTATTGACAAAAGGTGTTGACTGTTCATCATATATTACACTAATTCCACACTCACCCAACATCCCCCACCCACCCTCTTCCACCCCGCAATCTATGAATATTTTCGTTCGTATCAATCACACCCAAAAAGAAGAAGAAGAGGCATGAATTGAGAAAGAACAACAAAAGAAAAGAACCCCGAGGATAAGAGGAAAAAAATTGAGGAGAGACATTAAATAATTTAGGAGAATAAACGTAAAATGAAAATGGTTCAATAAAATAAAATTAAATTCAACTACTGAAATGGTAAGTACTATCGCGATCTGATAAAATTATAGATCATAGAAGTAATAAATAAGAAAATTTACTTTGATCATATATTTAATAACATATTATCTTATTTTAATTAGTTATGGGGGTAATATACTCTAATTAATATTGTGCGGGGATGCTCATTGCTCAAGATGTGCTTCCGACGATTATCCTTTGTTCAAAAGTTGTATTTTAAAAAATTAAAACTAATTTTTAATCAAACTCTAGTTAGAACGATAAATTTTTTGTATTTCGCTAAACAAATTAAATGATTTTTCTCTTGATGTTTGGTTGAAAATAATTTATGCAAAAAAATAATTGATTTTTCATTTTCAATCAACCACTAAAAAAGCAAATTCGTATTTGATCTCTAGAAAGAAACAAATAACAATTGCACTCAATTATCATTATTATTACAATCGCATTCGAGTACTTATCATGTTTTATACACGTTCAATGATGCAATGTTAAAAGTAAAAATTTTGAAGGCGAAAAAAAATAAATATAATATGTCAATATGTGGATTTGTCTTAAAATTTAATTTATAATAATTATTAACACGTTATATTGAGCAAAAAAAAAAGAATAGGGGAAAAAAACAGAGGGGAGAAAGACTAAAAGAGTATTACATACCACGGTGATTTTATTTGAACACTTTCTTGATAGTTAAAGATTTTACTCTCAATTTGCATATATTTTACTCTATAAGAACCAAAGTAACATCTATCACAATAAATTATGATTTAATTTTTTTTTTTATATATATTATTCTAGATTTAGAACGAACTTTTTTAGAAGTAATATATTGCTGGTAGATGAGAGAAGGTTATTCTAAATTATTGTTACTTCTCTCATGTGTTCCGCATAATTTCAATATATTATGATTTTAATGAAAAATAATCATTATCTAGCACCTCACTTTCCTTTTTGAAATCAAACATTGAAATATAATTTGTCATTTGATATTATATCCTACAAAAGTAAGAAATTAGGGTTACAAACAGTATAATGGTGACATAATATTTGTCTTATGATTGACATTACAACAAAATTATTACGATCTATTTCGTTACTCACTAACAAAAAGTCTTTTTCTCAAATGTACTATTTTATATATATGAATTTGTTTTTTCTATGATAAGTCATAATCCAACAAAAGTAAAAACCAAAAAAAAAGTGTAATTTGATATTCTACTTATTGCTCTTGTTTTTCTGAATAAAATACTTAGGGTAACACAATAAGGCTCGCATTTCCGGGTTAGTTCATATGTCTTTATTGATTTTGCAACATTTTCATTAGTTTTTTTTCCACTTATTATCATATTATTTTAAAAGAAAGGGATTTAAATATCGTTGAACTATAGTAAATTTAATAAAAATATTTTCAATTAATAATTTAATCTAAATTGCTTCTAAAGATAATACACCAATCCAAAAAGCAAGAAATCGAGGATAAAATCGATGTAATTGAGACACAATATTGTCTTAAGGATAAAATTATTATATATGAAAATAACGACCGTCAATTTCGTGTCAATTATTATATATTGTAGATTTGACATAACTTAAATTTAGCACCACATGATCAAAAATCTTTTTTATTTTCCTAAATTTCGTGTCAAGTCAAACTAGACCATTCTTTGAGAAACGGAGGGAGTATTTTTTTAATGTTTCTCTATGATGAGTCATAATTTGACGGAAATTAACAACTTTCATTAATAAGAAGAACGCTTTTAACCCGATAGTTTGACGAAAAGGATAATTTTGAGCTGAAATATTTTTAAGAATAAATATGAGTTATTTCTAATAGTTTAAGAATATTATTGACGCTTTTACTTTATAATGATAAAGTAAAAAATGGACGGAGGAATAGTATTTTGAGCCTAACAAACTTTTTAACATATAATCAAGTTCCCAGGCAAGCTGAGAAAAACTCGTATTACCCTTTGACGTTTGCTTCTACGCGTTATCCTGTGCTTTTCGCAAAAAATAAATGGCGGAATGATCTGAGAGACCCCTGTATTTGACTCCATTTTTCAATTGAATCCTTCTACTCATCACTTTGCCACATGAACCCTTAAACTCGATTAAACCCTATAATTTAAACCCCTCTGTCCATTGACCGAGCTTATGTAACATTAAAATGGTTGAGTTGGACAAATGTGAGACCACAGACTTTGTAAAGCAAGTGAATGCAATATTTATGTTTTAAAATTATAAGACAAAATAATAATTACAAAAAAAAAATATCAAAACTTTTCTTCTTCAGTCCACGCCTCCACCCCATCTTTTTCTTTTCTTCTTCAGCCCACTCACCCCACCCCTTCTCTCTTCTTCTTCAGCCGCATCTCATCTTTTTTTTCTTCTTACTCAGCCCCAACCCCACCCTTTTTCTCTTCTTCTTCAGCCCCCAGACACCCACACCCGGCCCCTACCTTTTTTCTATTCTTCTTCTTTAAAATACACTCCATCACCATAATCATCAAATATAAAGTTAAAAAAGCTTTTGCAAGAAAACATATTATTCAGCACTTTCATAAATATATATTTTTCAACTTAAAGTTTTCTTTATTTTTTTATCAAATCAAAATATATAGAACATAAAGTATGTGCAAGAGCTAATTACACTCTATTATATTTTATGATTGAAAAACTTTGAGTGTAAAATGTGAAGAAAGATGAAAATGTTGGTTATTTTATTTTTGGGGTGAGGCTAAGAGTGGATGAGAATGAAGAAGATGAAGTAGAAAGGAGGAAAGGGAGAGAACATTTCACTTTTTATTTTTTAAAATTTGATTTCTGATGTGTCTGTTGACATCAGGAGCAACGTCACAGTAACTCAATTAAAAAAAAAAATAGTTTTTAAAAAATTAGAAACGGGTAAAAGGGGGTTAAAGGAAAAAGGGAGTCGTCACTTAATTTTTTTGGAAAACTAGGAAACCGATTAATTAATTAACTTGAAAGAAATGTCTACGAAACTAATTTGATTCTAGGTAAGGGGTTCAAGTTATTTCGAAGGAAAGGGGTCAGGCACCTTCAAGATCCACAAATGTGGGTCCCGATTGAGTTTATTTTTTTAAATTGAGGAGAAAAATAAAATAATGTACAAATATAATAAACAAGCAATATACACAATAAAAAATAAAATAATAATATCAGCCTAAGGTTTACCTAACATCGATATATACAAAATAAACAATAAAATAATACAATTTGAACTTCGTTCGAATAGCTTCAAGGAAACAAGTCTTGGATACCTGTAAACACACTTAATAAAAGTGTTAGTAATAAGTAAATATGAATAAAATTGAATATAAGAAATAATAATTTAAAAATAAAAACTCGTCTTATTAACATGAGAGGCCTTGGAAATCGAGGGTAAATTCTTCATCGGCCATTTTCAACAAGCAAAATATATAAACATAAATTAAATTTTCGTCTTTAATATTAGGGAGGCTTCCAAAATCGACGGAGAAATTTTTTTATTGACCATTTTTATAAAACTAATGATGAAAATTAAGAGGAAACAAACAATAAAATAACAAGCTGAACGAAACTTATAGAGAAGCAAATTGCTAAACTAAAACTAGAAAATCCAAATAACAAACCGTGCAAACACGATAAGCTAGAACCAATAGTTAATTCAATTAACAAAGTACACATAATTAATGATAAAATAAAACAACTCACAATATAACAAGACATGATTAATGAAAAACAATATAATAACACATCTAGTTACAAATAGAAATTAAAAAAATGTAATATAAAATGCAAAAATTAAGCCAAAAAATAAAAAATAAAAATGTTAAAGTAAGAAAATAAATTTTATTTTTAAAATAAATGATAATCTCCGACAATAAAGTAATACAAAATCAGCCCCAAACAACAACAATCAAATAAGGGTTGGACTCGAGATAAGTTAAATAGGGTTCAATCTCAACTCATTCAAACCTAATTCATTTTAAGAAAATCCTCAATTGATCATAAATTAATCTCCAATTTCAATCCTTTTTAAAACACTTACTAAGATATGTTCTTATATTAAAGGTATGAATTATTTTCTATTTAACATCTTTTAGAATTTATTTATTCATTTGTTACCTTTTTTAGAAAAAAATCTTGAGCGGAAATTCAAATTGTGATTATGTAAGTTAAATATCAGTATGTTAAAAATTATTGAGATTAATCGGGACAAACTGGATGGGTCAAGATCCAACCTTTTTTAAGACCATTTGAACCCAATCCATTTGAGCCCAAAGTAAACTTGGGTGGGTCAAGACCCAACTCGATTTCTATCTCAACCCATTTTAATATCTCTCATTTCAACTCAACCCGCCCATTTGACACCCCTATCTATTTTGATATCTCCCATTTTAATCAAACCCCGCCCATTTGACATCCCTAATTGTGATTCTAAGGAGGTGATCAGTTAAGTCGATCCATCCTCATGGCACCCAGCTTCAAAGGTGAGCGTAACTGGGTAATCGCATATAATCAAATATAAAATTATAAAAAAAGTGATTTTGAGTATATCACATATATACTTTCTTCGTTAAATTTTACTTGTCACATTTGAATTTGTTCCATCCATTAAAAATGATGACTTACACAAATATTTTATCACACTATTCTGATTAATTGACGTTTAGTATTAGGTCTAAAGAAATAATTTTGAAAATTAGTAATTAGTGATAAAGGGTAAAACATGAGAAAAAATAATTTTTTTTCTTAACATATAAAAAATGATAAATAAAAGTGAAAAAATATTTTTAAAATAATAAAAAATAAAGAGGGGCTAATATTGTCATCTTTTGGGTTGATGTTCATTTGATTCTATTGCTAACTTAACAACTGAGTGAAGAATTTGACGCCCATTGTTCACATAATAATTTCAGCTATAAGACAATATACTGTGTCACTATTATATTGATTGTACCCCTAATTTGTTGTTGTTTTTACATCAAAGTATTGATATTAGGGGTATTTTAGGTCAAATTATTAATCGGGGATATTTTTATTTAATTTCGCAGAGTGTAAAAAGATTTTAACCTTTTCGTTAATATAATTAATACGACAATAAATTTTTAAAAATGAGGGAAAATGACGCAATGTTAATAAATATATGGCCTAGCATGAAATGTAAACCATCATGTGTGAATCCATTTAAGAAAAATAAGAGAAAGAAGAACAATATCAAGCTACACATCTCTTTACATTTGTTTGATAATGACTCATCATAGAGAAACATAAACAAAAAGTTTTTAAAAATAGTATCTTATGTTGTAAATACTGTGGTGTGGATGTCATGTATCAAATCCACACTTCATGACTTTAAAAGATTTTAAGTATGACTTTAGGAGATTTAATTAGGACTTTAAAGATCTTTTTCATGACTTTGAAAGATTAGAAATATACTTGCTTTCTATATATAGTCATCTTATATGTAGATACAAATGCACCAAAATATTGAAAAATTGGAAGAAAAATATTACTACTATTTCTCTCTATTTCTTTGTTATTAAATTTTAATACTTTATTTTATAACACGTTATCAGCACGAAGTCTCTTATAAGATAAATAAAAAAAATTCAGTCTTCAATTGGATCCAAGATGAGTAATGGAGATATGTGCCTCCTGGATAGTGCTACAACTCACACTATATTAAGAGAAAAGAAATATTTCTCTCATTTAATTATGAAAGGGGCCAATGTTAATACAATATCTGGTAGTACAAAAATAATTGAGGGCTCTGGGAGAGCATCATTATTATTACCTGGAGGAACAATATTGGCCATGAATTATGCTTTGTATTGTAGTAAATCTCAAAGAAACTTGTTAAGTTGCAAGGCCATTCGTCAAAATGGCTATCATATTGAGACTGCAAATGAAAAAAATGTTGAATACCTTTATATTACTACAATAAAAGAGGGAAAAAGATTTGTGCATGAAAAATTATCTTCGCTTTCTTCTGGGTTGTACCACACAAGTATTGATGTGGTTGAATCACATGTCATGATAAATAAAAGGTTTATTAATCATAATGATTTCATCATTTGACATGACCGGTTGGGTCATCCCGGTTATAATATAATGCGCAAAATTATTGAGAATTCACATGGACATACTTTGAAGAATCAGAAAATTCTTCAATTTAAGGAATTCTCTTGTGTTGCTTGTTCCCAAGGGAAACTGATTATTAAACCATCAGCAACTAAGGTAGGGATTGAATCCCCTACATTTCTGGAACGTATACATGGTGATATATGTGGACAATTCACCCTTCATGTGGACCATTTAAATATTATATGGTCTTGATAGATGTATCTACAAGATGGTCGCATGTGTGCTTATTATCAACTCGCAACATGGCGTTTGCGAGATTGTTGGCTCAAATTATAAGGTTAAGAGCACAGTTTTCAGATTATACTATAAAGACAATTTGTCTTGATAATGCTGGTGAATTTACATCTCAATCCTTTAATGATTATTGTATGTCCATTGGAATAACAGTTGAACATCCGGTTGCTCATGTTCATACCCAAAATGGTCTAGCAGAATCATTGATTAAACTTCTTCAGTTGATAGCTAGACCATTACTAATGAGGACAAAACTTCCTCTTTCGGTATGGGGGTATGCTATTTTGCATGCAGCAGCACTTGTGCGCATAAGGCCAACCAGTTTTCATGATTTCTCCCCATTACAGTTGACTTTTGGAAATGAGCCAAATATATCCCACCTTAAAATTTTTGGATGTGCGATATATGTTCCAATTGCTCCACCGCAACGCACAAAGATGGATCCCCAAAGTAGATTGGGAATATATGTTGGGTATGAATCTCCTTCCATTATAAAATATTTGGAACCCATAACTGGAGACTTATTTACAGCAAGATTTGTTGATTGTCATTTTGATGAATCTGAATACCCAACATTAGGGGAGAAACATAAGAAATTGGAAAATGATATAGATTGGAATGCAATATCATTATCTCATTTAGATCCTCGAACAAATCAATGTGAACAAGAGGTTCAAAAGATGATTTATTTGCAAAATATTGCAAATCAACTGCCAGATGCATTTCCTAACCTTTCAAGGGTTACTAAATCTCATGTTACAGCTACAAATGCTCCAGTTCGAGTTGATATTCCGACAGAACAAATTGTTAATGCAAATGAGTCTAGACAACGTCTGAAACGTGGTAGACCAATTGGTTCTAAGGATAAAAATCCTCGAAAAAGAAAAGGAGAAAATGATCATAATATGAAAGCAAATGCTCAAGGGGAGCCTCAAGATATAACAAATGATGAGACAACAGAAAATGTTGAACGAAAATAATGAAAATGAAGAAATCTCAATAAGTTATGTCTCGACTGGAAAAAGGTGGACCGAAATGATGTTGTGGTTGATAATATTTTTGCTTATAATGTTGCCACTGAAATAATGCAACAAGATGAGGATCATGAACCAAAATCTGTCGATGAATGTAAACGGTGAAATGATTGGCCAAAATGCAAGGACACAATTCAATCAGAGTTAACTTCACTTGAAAAACGTGAAGTTTTTGGATCAATAATCCAAACACCTGAAGGTGTCAAGCTAGTGGGGTACAGATGGGTTTTTGTGCGAAAACGAAATGAAAAAGGTGAAGTCGTAAGATATAAAGCACGACTTGTGGCTCAGGGATTTTCGCAAAGGCCCGGCATTGACTATGTAGAAATATATTCTCCTGTGGTGGATGCAATTACCTTCCGGTATTTAATGAACTTGGCAGTTCATGAAAATCTTGAAATGCACCTAATGGACGGGGTCACTGCCTATTTATATGGCTCATTGGACCATGATATTTTTATGAAAATTCCTGAAGGATTGAAAGTGCCTGAAACATATAATGGTTCTCGAGGAACTTGTTCAATAAAGCTTCAGAAATCCTTATACTGATTGAAACAGTCAGGGCGATTGTGGTATAATCGCCTTAGCAAATATTTGTTGAAAGAAGGATTTAAAAATGATCCAATTTGTCCTTGTGTCTTCATGAAAAGGTCTGGATCTGAATTTGTCATTATAGCTGTATATGTTGATAATTTGAATATCATTGGAACTCCTGAGGAGCTTTCAAAAGCCTTAAAATGTCTGAAAAATGAATTTGAAATGAAAGATCTCGGAAAGACAAAGTTTTGTCTTGAACTACAAATTGAACATTTTGCAAATGGGATATTTGTTCATCAATCAACATACACTGAGAATATATTAAAGAGATTTTACATGGATAAAGCACATCCATTGAGTAGTCCGATGGTTGTGAGATCTCTTGATATTAATAAAGATCCATTTCGACCTCATGAAAATGAAGATGAACTTGTTGATGCTGAAATACCATATCTTAGTGCAATTGGTGCATTAATGTATCTTGCTAATAATTCTAGACCTGATATAGCTTTCTCGGTAAGTTTGTTAGCAAGGTTTAGTTCTTCTCCAACACGAAGACACTTTAATGAGATTAAGCATATATTCAGATACCTCCGAGGGACTATTGATATGGGATTGTTTTACTCAAATGAATCCAAGTCACAATTGATTGGTTATGCAGATGCAGGATATTTGTCTGATCCCCATAAAGGTCGATCCCAGACAGGCTATTTATTCACATATGGTGGTACAGCTATATCATGGCGTTCAACAAAACAAACTATGGTTGCTACTTCCTCAAATCATGCAGAGTTAATAGCTATCCATGAAGCGAGTCGAGAATGTGTTTGGTTGAGATCAATAACTCAACACATTCAAGAAACATGTGGTCTTTTTTTAGAAAGAGATGTTCCAACAATATTGTATGAAGATAATGCTGCGTGTATAGCTCAACTGAAAGGGGGATACATTAAAGGAGATAGAACAAAACACATTTCACCAAAATTCTTTTTCACTCATGATCTTCAAAAGAATGGTGAAATAGATGTTCAACAAGTTCGCTCAAGTGATAATTTAGCAGATATGTTTACTAAGGCATTGCCAATTTCAACCTTTGAGAAAATGAGATACAAAATTGGAATGCGTCGTCTTCGAGATATTAAATGATGTTTTCATCAGGGGGAGTAAATACGCGCTGCACTCTTTTTCCCTTAATCAAGATTTTTATCCCACTGGGTTTTTTCTTGATAAGGTTTTTAACGAGGTAGCAAACAATGCGTATTAAGAATAACTATGTAAACTCTCTTTTATTCTTCTAGATTTTATTTTCTACATGGACATCCAAGGGGGAGTGTTGTAAATAATGTGGTGTGGATGTCATGTATCAAATCCACACTTAATGACTTTAAAAGATTTTAAGTATGACTTTAGGAGATTTAATTAGGACTTTAAAGATATTTTTTATGACTTTGAAAGATTAGGAATATACTTGCTTTCTATATATAGTCATCTTATATGTAGATACAAATGCACCAAAATATTGAAAGAAATTGGAAGAAAAATATTACTACTCTTTCTCTCTATTTCTTTGTTATTAAATTTTAATACTTTATTTTATAACATCTTAGAAAAAATGGAGTGTTTTTTTTATATTACCAAGTGAAGAAATTGACTGTTATTTTTATATATAATAGGGGCCCTATATGATAATTTATCATAAGACAATATTGTGTCACCATTACATCGATTATATCCTATATGTCTTGCTTTTTTGGATTAAAATATTAATTTTAGAGCATTTTTTTTAACTCAATTATTAATTAAGGATTTTATTTGATTTCACATATTTTAAGAATATTTTGATCCTTCTACATTAATATAATATGAAAATAAGTGAAGAAAGACATAGGACATAGCATGCAATGTGAACCATCATGTGCTACCACAAGGATTTTATTGAGTAAAACAAGAGAAATAAGTTCTCCTATTATAAATGTAAAGCGGTCTCTGTCGACCTGTCTGTTTTAGTATATTTTATTTTTTTAAAAAGAAAATACTTTTTTGAAATTTGTAATTTAATTAATATATTTATTTATTTTTGAAATTATATATGGAATCTATTTTAGTTGTGATTTTTAGTTTGAAATTCATATTCTTTATTTAGTTATTGTTTTATTGTTTTGTGGATAAGGTATAGTATTTTTATTTCCATCTCCCCCCTCCTTTTTGTAGGTTGCTGAGATAATCAAGGACAACTTGTGGTCGAGTCCTCTTAACTTATTTTAACAATGTTTGTTCCTTACCATCTTTCTGTGTTGTATTATTCATTAAGTCATGGAGTCGGTTTATTATTATCTCTGATTGATTGTATAATGTTAGTTTTCCCAGGATCCTGATGAAGAAGAACTTGAGGAGGACGAAGGTGGTGATGAGGTAAAGACTTGTTCATTCTTCATGGTTGCAATAGTTGTGATAACATTATCTAGACGGTAAGCACATGCATACTTATTTGTTTGTAACTGTAAATGCTACCGGTTTGCTTTTTGTGCTTAATTATTTCATTTTATTATTCGATCCCATCAATATCTTAATATATTCTTTCTGGCTTAAGTGGCAAATTAAATTGTATTTTAGTATCCTTCCTAATTTATGCACCAGTAGCATCATGAGAAGTTGCTGTCCAACTACCCACTGCCACTTGACCATGTCGTCTTTTGGAGAATTTTCCTCATGCTCTTCAAAAAGTGTTAACTCTCAGCATATAGTGTCATTAGTTAGTGAAGGCTATCAAAAGACCACATTTATGCTTATTAGGGAATATGTCTTTGTTTCTGAGAAGAACTGGCTATTGTCCTCAATTTTGCACACAGTCTTTTTTTTGTGTGTGAGCTATATGATTTTACGCTAGTATGGAAAAAATTGAAATTGCATCACTATTGATACGGAAGCAACTATTTCTGTGAATGTCCAAAGCTTTTATTTTCGGTTTATTGTGTATGAACAAATTAACATTACGGCTTTAATGAGTTGATTGCCCTAAACCAAGGACAATAGGTTGTATGCTTATGTAGGATTTCTTTTGGTATGACAAGGGGATGAACCAAAAAAAATAAAAAAATAACTCATTTCTAGTATGACTGTCAAACTCAAAACTTTTGGAGGTATGCCAATCTTTTAGTACTCAAAATTACAAATTGAACTTGGCATACCTCTGTTAGACTTTTGATCCATAAAGAGAGGAAGATAGAATTAAGGGTATGATTGATGATAGATGGTGTAAATAGTTTAATGATGGGAGAGGACATGGTAGTAAGACTTTCTAGCTTTACACTGGAAATTGTGAGCTAAGTTCAAAAACTAGTCTGTCTGTTGCCATGTTACATGAAAAATAGAGAAGATTTATATATTGCCATTTACCCAGTAGTTAATTTTATACTTTTTCTAGCAATATAGACTTGATTCTATATTCTAGTGCGTTGGAAATGCTCCTTTTTGTGGAAGCTGTGAACTATAGTTCAGGATGAAAGGAGTGATAGCTAGACCATTGAGTTCTTTTATTCCTTTGTTTCAGAAATAAAACTGGAGGTTATGCTAAGTATAATGAATGTTCACTTACCTGGCTCCCTGCCATTTCTCTGTTGAAGTAAAAGCTACTGTTGCAAGGTTGGTGATGAGGATCCAAAATAAATTTCCCTTGTATAATTGACATACACAATAGAGATATCTTGTGGTTAAGGGAAAGTCAACTGGGTCCTTGTTGAATAGTATTCTTTTGATGCTCGTTATGTGATTTGCAGCATAATAAATAGAGAGTCTTTAAAATGTTGGGAAAAAGAATAGAATTTATTTTAGGTGTGAGGTCATGCAATTGCTAACGTAACTCTACATGTTTTTTGAAGCTTGTTGGTTTTCATTAAGTTTAAGCAGCAGCACCCCCTTTTCATTGATTAATGGCTTAATCATACCGTTGTTCGCAAGGGAGGGATCAATAGAGTGTAACTTGTTGGAGAACTCAAAGATTCAAATCTCATTTTATCTCCTATTGATTCTGTTTAAGAGTGAGACATGTGATGATTGTTTCGTATCTCTCTTCTGTTTTAATTACCAGAAACAACTTAGAAGCTGATTTTATTGCAGTGGGGAAAAAAACACTACCTCAATGGTAGATAATAGTTTAAAAAATAGTATGTTTAATAAAATACTCATTTAATATGGGACGAAGGGAATAAATGTCAAATTGTAGTTAAGTATATATCCTTCCTAATTGATGCAGCAGTAGCATTTTGAGTAACGCCACATATAGCGACACCATATTTATCTAATGGCTGGCATTATTGTATGTATTAAATGATATCGCAATCCATTTCTTCACTCTATATATGTCTCTGTCATTGGAACTATTCACTATTTTTTCGTATTTATTTTTTCCTATGATGAGTCGTAATCTGACTATCTGGAAGTTAAAGGTTATGCCCCCCCCTTCTTTATTTGCATGTTCATCTTTTGGTATACTTTATAAATAAGGTTGGGTCACTACAAGGGGACATGACTCTATTAATCCACATGCGCATATTTAGATCCCCATTTTGGATCAGAAGTAACATAACAAATTAACAATTATAATAAATAGTTATAATTGTGGCATTGTTAACATTTTTATGGAAGATTAATTATTTAAATTATAATTAAAATTTACTTTAATCAATTAAATCTCAGTCATGTTAAAATCCAAATGTAAGGAGAAATGGAGTAGTATAAGAGAAACAGATTTAGAGTAGGAGCCAAATATTACCTTCTCTCTTAATGTATCTTTCTAATACAGTAATATATAATTGTTCATCGAATGAAAAGTCTTCATGCTAGGTGATTAAATTATTGCTATCGAATTAAACACCGCCATTGTAGTTGTCGATTATTTTCTATATATTTGAGAATGCATCTATTATCTAAGCAAGGATTAGTATCAGAAATTAAAATAATGAAAGGGTGCATTAATATTTTGGTTCTGAGTTTGTTCCTCATAATAATAATGAATTCTAAGAAGAGCTCGTTATCTCTTGGTTCTGATAAATATGAACAACGTTGCGGATACGAAAGTTGCTACGAAAAATGTCCTACTGGACAGTGTTGTAGTTGGTTGGGTTATTGCGGATCAACGTATAAGCATTGCGGCTATCAGTACTGTCAACTCCAATGTCCATCTCCACCCTCACCTCCAGCGGGACGATGCGGAGTGCAAGCTGGAGGTATAAAATGTCCGGATGGATCTTGTTGTGGTGAAGAAGGTTGGTGTGGAACAACAGAATATTATTGCAACCCACAGTCAGTGCAAAATTCCATATTTGTCCACTCAGAATCACACGATAGGTACACTCAAACGTGAAAGTGATCAAATATTAATTCATTGCATACTAAGCATCATCTATTTTATATATAACATATGCATTTAAGAACATAATATCGCTAAAAATATTTCCTTTTTTCTGAAAATTGTTGATCATCGAATTAAACATATTCCTGTGAAATTTTTGGTGAAAAATTATGGTGCTTGTAGATGATTACGAGTGCGGACGTCAAGGTTGTTACAAAGAATGTCCTTCTGGATCGTGTTGTAGCATTTGGGGTTATTGCGGAACTACAATACAGCATTGCGGCAAACATTGGTGTCAAAGACAATGTCCACCTCCACCTCCACCTCCATACGCTATAGGACGATGCGGAATGCAAGCTGGAGGTAGAAAATGTCCTACTGGATTGTGTTGTAGTTCATCTGGTTGGTGTGGAACCACTCAATATTATTGTGCCAAACAGTGGTGTCAAAGTCAGTGCAACACTATATCCTCATCCACTAAGAATAGTATGAGAGGTACTGAAACCTTGTTGCTTGACGGTGTTGTCTAGCTAAATATTATTAATAGTAATAAATAAAGGCTTTTTCTCTAAATTAAAAATGCGAGTTCCTGGTATAAAATCATTTACCTCTGATTAAAAATATAACTGTGTTCCACAATCATATTGATATTTTCCGCAAGTAGTTCAGGCACTGCCAGAGAATCTATCGAAAAAAGGACATATACATCTATTTAATCAACAGAAACTCATATTATTTTATTTTATTTCCTATGCATAAGGTACTACAATTCAACGTACCAAAAGATGAAGCAGCGAAAAAAAAGAAGATAATTAATAGCATCAAATTAAAAAAGGGTGCTAATTTGTGCTAGCCATCATTTACTTTAAAAATCTTTTTATTGATTATTCTCCAAAATTCACTCAAGCACAATCATATTTCAAATTTATTCTAATTGAGTTTTCTATAGTAGCTATTTTTGAGAATTACTCTTGTATTAATTAGTATGACATGCAAAATTACCAAATTTGTATGAATAATATACGAAAGTTTAATACAATTATGTTGTAATTGAATTAATTTTTCAGAAATCAATATGAGCGAATATTCATATTTCATATTAAATTTGTACAATTATCATACACAAAAATTGTGAACAAAATTCTAAACTTTGAGCAAGATATAGATATTCTATATCAATTTATATAATGGTCATACACGAAGTTGTCTTGACGAGATATACTGTGAAATTAGGTCTTAGGCCTAACTCATACCCCATTAACACTCCACCTCATGCACGGTGCTTAGCATCTGATGCGTGGACAATTTTGATTTCGGGGGTCCCAACATCGGGTAAGACGAGCCATGCTCTGATACCATGTGAAATTAGGTCTTAGGCCTAACTCACCCACCAAAAGCTAGCTCAAATTAAGGAGGATTCCCCAAGCCTTATGAAGAGTCCACCCATATCATTAATCACGATATAGGACTTTTGTCATTCTTTAACATATACACATTTCATTCCAATTTTATATCATTTTCATACACAAAACGTGAACAGAATTTTACGCCTTGAGCGAGATTCTTAAAGTATGATTTCGTGTATGTATTGAAAAAAAAAACTCTTACTATATCTGACAAATAAAAAAGAATCTGCAGCATTTAGTAAACATAAATCTAATTTTGTACCTATAGAAAATTCTCGAGTCCAATGCAAAAAAAAAAAAAAAAAAGAGACATTTTTTCTGCACTAGGACACGTCCTGAAGAATACAACCCAAGTGGCCCGTTAACATCTACGTTTAACATCCTATGCCACTTATTGATCTCCATAGAAGACATCTACGAGTTATGGATGGACTTGACAATGATTATTATCGAATCCAATAACAATCACTACAAAAAAAAAACTTCAATTATCAACAAAAAAATTCGTTGATAAATTGATCAAATTGATTGACAAATTGATTTACCAACCAAATGCCAACTTATATTAATCCATTGCTAAAAAGCTCGTCGGTAAATATTACCAACCGATTTTAATTTGTTGGTAAATTTACCAATCAAAAATCAGTTGATAAACACCCAAAGATGTTGTTACAAAATTTTGAAACATGGCCCTGAAATTTCAGTTGGTAAATTTACCAACTAATTTTTAGTTAGTATACAGTTAGTACCTTTACTAATGAATTGAAAAAGAGTTATAGTTAGTACCTTTACTAATGAATTGAAAAAGAGTTATAGTTAGTACCTTTACTAATGAATTGAAAAAGAGTTGGTAATATTTTTTATTCATTTTTCAATTTTTACATGGATAATTGGTTGGTAATTTACCAATAAATTTTAAATACTTTTAATTTATTATTATTGGTTTTCCATAACACTCCCTAACAAAGATGATTATGTACCCAACGAGAATCGAACCTGAGACCTCTTGGTTAAGAATGCAGCCTGCAGAAGTACTTACCACTACACCACAACCTTTGTTGGTAATAAACTTTAAATACGTTAGTATGATTATTTATTTTTCTAATAAAGTTACTAATTGATTGTTAGTTTATTGGTAATATATCATTCAAGTTCAATGTTAGGTTAGTAATTGATGACAATATGTTCAAAAGATTATTAACCGAATGATCATTCAATAGTAAAATATTTATTAATTTATTGCATTTAAAAATCTAAGAACACGAATATAAATTCAAAAACATTAATAAATTTTATAAATCATATTTGAATGAAACAATGCAAAATCTATGATAACAAGTTAAATTAGTCTCAATATGACACATATCATTATATCATAAAATTTAATTTGTGCACGTTTATCAAAAATATTGACCGAATCTAAATTTTGGCAAAAACTTAAAAGTTACAACTAAGCAAAATCAAAGTTCTGCCAAAAGTTAAAAGTTAAATCGCCTAACGGTACAAACTGAACATGAAAACCTCAAAATCCGAACCAGCCATCCTGTAAAGCAAAAAATGACCTTCCAGAGCTAACAGCGTTGACCAAATTCAATTTTGAACATGTTTCCCCAAAAAATTAACCTAATTCAAATTTTAGCCAAAAGTAAAAAGTTAAAACTCTTAACGTCACAAATTGAAAATAAAAGTCTCAAAACCCGAACCAACCATCCTATGAGATCAAAACTGAACTTATATGGCTAACTGCGGTGACAAAATTTCAATTCGAGCACGATTACCAAAAATATTGACTAAAGTGAAATTTTGGCCAAAACTTAAAAGCTAAAATGCCTAACGACATAAACTAAAAACGGAAACCTCAATACCCGAACCTTTTTTTTTATTACATCAAAAATGACTTTTTCCATTTAACTGCACTGACGAAATTTCTTATCTGGGTACGTTATCAAATGTATTGACCAAAATTAAATTTTTGCCAAAATTTATATGTTAAAAAACCTAACGGCACACAGTAAAAATGAAAGCCTCAAAACCCAAACCAATCATCCTACTAGATAAAAAATAATCTTTGAAATTAATTATGCTGACGAAATTCTCATATGAGCACGTTCACAAATATATTGACCAAAGTCAAATATTGGCCTAAACATAAAATTTAAAACACATAACGGCACAAACAAAAAACGAAAGCCTCAAAACATGAACCAACTTTCCCGTTAGATAAAAAATGATCTTTCAAAGCTAATGACACTGACGGAGTTCTAATCTGAGCATGTTTACCAAAAATATTGAACAAAGTCAAATTTTGATTAAAATTTAAAAGTTAAAACGTCTAATGATACAAACTTAATATGAAAGCTTCAACAATAGACACTGATTTACCAAAAAACATTAACTTCAATTGGTAAATTTACTAACTATTAAAATATAAGTTAGTAATTAATAATTTACCGATAATTTTATCAGAATTGGTAATAGTTACTATTTAATTAAACATTCATATGTAATATTACCAACTAATAATTAATATGTTAGTAAATTTTGCCAATGGATTAGTATCGGTTGGTATATTACCAACTATTTTAATGATGTTAGTAATTTACTAACTACAATCTTTATTCGTCGGCAAAATTTCCAACTAATTTGATATTGGTTGGCAAGTTTACCAACATACATTTCATTACAAATTTACAAACACATTTATATTTGGTTGGTAAATTTAGCAATACAATCTTGTCGTTGGTAAATGTTTGGTTAGTAATTCATTGGTAATATGTTAATAAATTATATAAATAATTTTTTGTCATATTTATCAACCGATATATACTTCGTTGGTAATATTACAAACAAAAAGTGTGCGTTAGTAATATTTCTGTTGGTAATCCATTGATAGAATGTTGCTAAATTTGGCGCAATTTTTTCCCGCCGTATTTACCAACTAAAATACTTAGTTAATAAGATTTATGTTGGTAATCTGTTAGAATTTGGTTGGTAAGTCTTAAAATATTATTCAGTTAGAAATATGTTGGTAATTTGTTAGTAGAATACTAACCAAATTAAGTTGTTAGTAAAATCTGTTGGCAATTTGAGGTTTTTTGTAATGAATTCATTAATGAAAAAATTACATAACCAAACTAACATATATATATATATATATATATATATATATATATATATATATATATATATATATATATATATATATATATAGTTAATTAAATATTTATTTTAATTATAAATAACGATTATAGTTAAAGAAATATGGATTGGAAGGAATAATCTCCATCAATAAAGAGGATTACTGACGTATACATTCGCATACAATAAAATATGATATTCCTCCATCATTTTCCCTGGATCTAACTCAAGATTTCAGAGAAATTGCAAGTTTCATTAAAAAATCTGAAGTTATAGCAAAAAATAAAATAAACCCATCAGGATACAATAAATCATGCAAAAATCGAATTCAAAGAATGCTGGAAAAAATGAAATAAGGATTTGGGTAGATTGAGTTAGTAGTGGTGACTGGTGTCACCGATGAAAGAGAGAAAATTTCCAACTCTACTGAATTAAATCATAGGCATGACAGAGTATGATGGTGGAGAAATTGACGTATTTGTATAAATAAATTTGTACATCTTTTGCCATTTTTTCCCTAGCATTTATCATTTTAATATTTGTATATATGTAATGTTGATACAAGTTATATAGTTTTGTAACACACATGTGATTTTTGTAGTCCAGATTTGTATGTTATCAGGAAGAATACATTATAGCTCCTAGTTGTATAAGTTCAAACATTTTTTTAAATGCTTTTGTATTTATTCTATATGTGAATGCTTTTTTATATATTTGATTTGTATATCTATGTATATTTTAGCCCGTATGTGAAAGGTTTTGTATACTTTGATTTTTAAATCTAAGTATTTTTTTAACACCATATGAAAGTTATAGTTCATATTTGTATATTATGAGCAAATATACATTTAGATATTATTTGTAATTATATGTAAATGCTGAAATTATAAACTACAAAAAAAAAAAAAAAAAAAGTTTAACCCCTACTCAAAAAATTCAAATTGTATATTGATTTTGTATCAATTATACAAATTATACTAATACAAATAACTTAATTTTCCTTGGTTTGTGAATTTTTGATCCTTAACTCTTATGTTAATAATGTTTAGTGTATTTTTTTAGGCGTCTTCATTTGTATAGGATGATTTATAATAATGAACTTTTCAAAACATGTATTGAAAAGGTGTCACTTTTATTATGACTATAATATTCTTAACTCGTTTTTTAGAGTACAAATTTGTGAATCATTTACCACCGTTTTCTTTGATTTGTGAATTTTTTCGTTACAAAATAGTCGCATGTATCATAAATTAAATTGAGAATTTAATAGCCGATGATTAACTATATAAGTAATAAGTGGTTTGTGAGTGTGTGTTGACTTCCATTGGTATAACTTGATTTTGTTAATGCAGGGAAACAGCGAGTGAACTCTTATACAATATTACCAACAAAATATATATTAGTTGATAAATATGACAAAAAATTATTTATATAATTTATTAAGTTATTCCATATGATTTTTCAAAAATCTAAAATCTCTTAATGAAATTTGGATTTTAATCCTTAATGTTCTAAAGTTGTTTCTGATAAAGTTATTGACCCTTAGCAATTATTAATTAAATAAAGTCAACATGAATAAAATCTTCACTCTATGCAAAAATAAAGTCTTTACCTTTTAAACAAAATCAAACATCGTGTATAATATAATAACAAGTCATCTAACATTACATTATACTTCTGACCTATTTTATGTGATATTTTTTTTTAATTCATCTAAAAATAATATCAATTTATTAAAATAAAAATAAGTTAATTTTAAAAGTCGCCTTTACCCTCTAATTAAATGATTAACAACTACGCCAATATTTAAAAATTATTTTAAACCATAAATTTAAAAAAATTTATTTTTTTAAACACCATGACAAATTAACGAATGACACATAAAGTAGAACGGAAAAAAGATATAAAATAAGGAATCAAAGGTACAATCATGGTAATACCGACAACAAATATGTCTTATATGTGATATTATTTTATGTGAAAATTACTCTCTCTCTCTTTTTCTTTGAGCTAGTACTGTTTCTTTTTATTCATTTATCTGAAAAGGGTCTAAAATATTTTTGAAGTATTAGAAATGATATAAGTATCATTCATTCATCTATTGGCTCCAAATTATCCTTCCCATCAATCTGTTGGCTCTATAATACCCTTGTCATCTACCTTTGGGTTCAAAATTGACCACTTATTTAACGATTTTAAATTTAATCTATTTAAATATTTTTTTAAATATGTGGCGCTCAACTATTTATTATAATTTAACTTATTAATATAATTTATAAATAATCCATTGTTCATCATTACTAATTAAATCACACCAATTAATAGACCGGCCATATTACTAATGCCACAACAGGAAAGGTACTGCCAATGAGTGTTTCTAGAAAATTGAGGCGAAAATGTCTATAGAAGTACATTATCATACATTCAAGTCTTCAATCAAAACATATTATAATTCAAGTGTCTAAATAAAAGTTACTGATAACTTAAAAGCATAACTATGTTCATCTTAATTATTCTTTCGTCTCAATTATGTGATATTACATAATAGATATTTTTAAAAAAATAATATATTAAAGTTTTAATATTTAAAACAAATAATAAATATTTATAAAATTATATTTAAAAAAGTTCATGAATTAATTCAGGATGTACTAGTTCTTTGCCTTTAATCATACATATCGAATTCAAGCTTGAAAGGAAATCCGATTGAAAGTGCCCTCCTAAATGAGTGGCTCAACTTAAATTAAATTGGGACTTCGATTCAGACTCGAATAATTTTGGATGACTTTTTCAGGAATCTGTAATTTCGTCGTGTTTTAGTAGTGTTTAGGCAATTTTGATATTAGAATTGGTTTATTATTGAGTGGAGTTTAATTAGTATTGAATGGGTAGTGAGTTGGTTTATAAATGATATTAATAAATTAATTTATAACCAATAGTTGAGTGTCAAGTATTTAAAAATATTTAAGCAGTTTAAATTTAAAATCGTTAAATAAGTGGGCAATTTTGAACCCAAAGGTGGATGATAAGGGTATTTTGGATCCAATAGGTGGATGGAGGGTATAAATTTATACCATTTCTAATACTTCAAAAATATTTTAGTCCCTTTTCCATTTATTTATTTCCTGATTAGTCTTAATTAACAAATGTAAAATAATAATAATAATAATAATAATAATAATAATAATAATAGAATTGATGGGTTCTTGTCTTCTTGACTATGTAAAATTAATTACAACCAATTGAAAAGGAGATGACTTAACTAATAATAGATGTGTAACATTATTCATCATGTGCTACAATGGACCATTTGGTGATATTTAATTGGCACAACAATTGAATTCGTTCTCATCTCTTCTTTTATGATTTTATTTGCATCCCCAAGAATGTATATTTTGATTTCAAACTTTTGTGATTTTATTATCAAAATTCATAAAATCAAGTTATTCAATATGATTTTTCAAAAATCTATAATCTCTTAATGAGATTTGGCTTATAATCCTTAATGTTCTAAAGTTGTTTCTGATAAAATTATTGACCCTTAGCAATTTTACTTAAATATGGACTCAACCTGAAAAAAATCTTCACTCTATGCAAAAATAAAGTCTTTACCTTTTAAACAAAATTAAACATACGTGTATAATATAATAACAAGTTATGTAACATTACATTATACTTTTGACCTATTTTACGTGATATCTTTTTCTTTTTTAATTCATATAAAAATAATATCAATTTATTATAATAAAAATAATTTAATTTTAAAAGTTCTCCTTCACCTCTAATTAGATGATTAACAACTATGCCAATGATTAAAAATTATTTCAAATCACAAGTTTTTTTTAAAAAAAATTCTTAAATACCTTGACAAATTAATGAATGACACATAAAATAGAATAGAAAAAAAGATATAAAATAAGGAATCAAAGGTACAATCATTGTAATATCGACATCATATTTGTCTTTATGTCTTATATGTGATATTATATGGATATTATATTATGTGAAAATTACTCCACTCTATGTCTTTTTCTTTGAGCTAGTAATGTTTCTTTTTATTTATTTATTTCCTGATCAGTCTTAATTTATCAAAAGTAAAATAAAATAAAATAAAATATAATAATAATAATAATGTTAATAAAATTGTTGGGTTCTTGTCTTCTTGACGATGTAAAATTAAGGCATAACATATAAATGTGTTCTTTAACTTGACCTCATTTTATGTTTATATCCTTTAACTTTGAATACGCACAAGTAGACATTTAAACTTGTATAAAGTAGAACAAACAAATACACGAGTTCTACATGGCACAATACACGTAGGACACCACGTAAGATAAAAAAATGACATGCATGATGTCATGTAAGATGTGTATGTCTTGTTTAACTTTATATAAGTTTTACTTGTGCAAATTCAAAATTGAAGAACATAAATGTGATTTGAAATCAAATTAAAGGACATATTTATTTATTATATCTAAAATTAATTACAGCCAATTGAAAAGATGATAACTTAACTAGTGATGGATGTTCAACATTATTCATCATGTGCTAAAGTGGACCCATTTGGTGCTATTTGATTGACACGGTAGTTGTATTTGTTATCGTCTCTTCTTTTATGGTTCTATTTGTGTCCTCAATAATATGTATTTTAATTTCAATTTTTATGATTTTATTTATTGAAATTCATTGTATAAAAATTTTCGATATGATTTCTTTAGTGAAGTTTGGCTTAACCATTACTTGATATCATTTTAAAGTTTTATGTCGGTTCTAGAATTGTATTCAAAATTTCGGAATGATAGGTGCACTATTATGTAAATGTGGATTTAAAATGATTGAAAACAATTAAAATTTTAAAATTATAGATCTAATATTGAAATGCTTAATTAATTGAAATGCCAAAAGTGTTACTAATAACCACTAAGAAAGGTGATACCCAATTTAGAAAGAAAAATTAAATAAAATAAATATAAAATTCAAATATAACCTCATTAAGAGGTGCACCGAATCACCGTCGCATTAAATGATACTCCAGGTGTAGATTCACACATCTATATATTTAACACAAAAATTAAAAATATAACATTATTATATATAATTTCAAAAGAGAAACATGAATTCACGTGAACCCTGCCGTATGCCTCTGACCGGTCTCCCAATAATGTATACAATTATGCCCTCTGCTTTTAATTTATGTGACCTTGTTTTAACAAAAAAAAAAATCTAAATTTTAAAAATAATTTCTTCAATATTTATGTTCTTTTCATAACAAATTTAATGTCTACTCAAATATTGTACATATTTGGAATCACAATTTTTTTTATAGTTATATAAAATAACATAACATATTTAAGACCATAAATTTCATATCCAGTTAACTAAAATTGAATTAGGAAGATAGTTGTGATAAACCATAATATTTCTTTCGTTAGGGTTTTGGGCACGTGCCACTAATATATTACAGGATCTACGAAACTTATTCTAAGGACACACTAAATAATAATCGTACAATAATTAATTAGATCCTCATTTTCAATTATTATTAAAGCTGTGTTAAAAATAGTTTTTGCAAAAAGAAAAAAGAAACAATTTTCTATTCTTTCTAATAGCTCTTCATTGAAATTTCAAGCAAATACTTACAGGCCTAAGCTGGTTTAATTGCCATGAAATCAAACACTAAAATATGAAAACATATTACTCTTATTTATTAAATAAATATAGGTTGCTCATATATTTGTACAAATATAAGCATTCAAATAAAATATCAATTGATTTTATGTAATAATCAGTGTTGTATTGAGGTCAGGTGTAGTCCCCTTTTATTTTTTTTATAATACAACACACCCTATTTGGGTATTGATTAAAAAGAGTACTACCTATCTAATTTTGAAAAATAAATGAAGCCGTGAAGTGTATATATATATTAGTATATTTTACAGTCTCACCCTCTCATAACTGATTACAAGATCCTTCAATTTTTTGTTCTGATAATTAATTTTCATATTCAAGATTGATTACTTCTTTTATTTAGAAACTGATTTTTTAAAACAGAAGTAGGTCAATAACATAGATTTAGAAAAACGATAAAAAGCTATCATGCAATATTGAAAAAAGACTCATTGACAAGTTGCTTTCAGCCTTTTACTAACGTTCATCCATTATCGTACTAGATTTAAGTGGACCAATATTGGCTGATTAATTATACATATACATATATATATATATATCCTCTTTATTATATTCATAGTGAATTAAATATAATAATAATAATATAATAATAATAATAATAATAATAATAATAAAATTGGTGGGCTTGATGGTGTAAAATTAATTACAACCAATTGAAAAAGGAAATGACTTAACTAGTGATGAATGTGTAATATTATTGTTTGATTGACACAATAGTTTTATTTGTCCTCGTCACTCCTTTTATGGTTCTATTTGCATCCCCAATGTGTATTTTAATTTTATTTTTTGTGATTTTATTTATCGAAATTCATTATATGAAGTCACTTTAACCGTTACTCAATATTATTTTAAAATTCTATGCCGGTCCTCATTCGTCTCTCTCCTCTCTCTCTCTCCCATTTTTGCTCGTCTTTGTCCTTTTCTAACATGTAAATACGACTCGTAATTAGTAAACTATAGGTATAGATCCTAATTAAGTTATTTGAGTGGCTATATGCGAAAATTGCCCTATAATATATGACACTGATTTAGTAGTTTTAATGATATCACTACAATATGTGATACTAATTTAATATCAATTAAGCAATAATAATCAGTCTAACTGAATGGGGGTTATGATCAATAATTATTTATGAGAAATTGGGTATTTCAAGAATTATGTTGGGTTTGAATATGAACTTATAATTATTTTCAATTTTATGGCCCTTTATATAGTTCTTTAGGGCTCACTAAATAATAATTGTACAATAATTAATTAGATCCTCATTTTCAATTATTATTAAAGTTTTGTTAAAAATAGTTTTTGCAAAACAACAATTTTCGTTTCTTTCTAAAAGCTCTTCATCGAAAATTTCAAGCAAAACACCTACGAAGCCTAAGCTGATTTAATTGCCGTGAAAAAACACTCATCAAAATGAGAAAACTTATTACTCTTATTTATTAAATATAAGTTGCCGATCATATATTTGTACAAACACAAACATTTAAATAAAATATCTATTCATTTTATGTAACTGATCAGTGTTATATTGAGGTCAGGTTTAGCCCTCCTTTACTTCTGTTTTGCTAATACAACACATCCTAACCGAATAATTGATTTAAAAAGGTACTAATTAGCTATTACTGAAAAATAAATGGAGCCGCGATGTTCTAAATTAGAATAATATATATATATATATATATACTAATAATAATAATAATAAAAATGTTAATAAAATTGATGGGTTATTGATCGTGTAAATTAATTACAACCAATTGAAAAAGAAATGACTCAACTAGTGATGGATGTGTAACATTATTCATCACGTGTTTAAATCGGACCAGTTGGTGATGTTTGATTGATACAATAATTTTATTTGTCCTCGTCTCTCCTTTTATCTTTCTATTTGCATCTCCAATAACGTCTATTTAAATTTCAATTTTGTGATTTTATTTATCGAAATTCATTATATATATATATATATATATATATATATTCTACTTTTCTTTTATACTACTACTACTACTACTAATAATAATAAAAATGTTAATAAATTGATGGGTTCTTGATCGTGTAAATTAATTACAACCAATTGAAAAGGAAATGACTCAACTAGTGATGGATGTGTAACATTATTTATCACGTGTTTAAATCGGACCAGCTGGTGATGTTTGATTGATACAATAATTTTATTTGTCCTCGTCTCTCCTTTTATCTTTCTATTTGCATCTCCAATAACGTCTATTTCAATTTTAATTTTTGTGATTTTATTTATCGAAATTCATTATATAAAGTTTACTTTAAACCTTTACTCGATATATATATAATAACAATAATAATATAATGTTAATAAAATTAATGGGTTCTTCACAATGTAATATTAATTACACCTAATTTAAAGAAAATGACTTAACTGATGATGGATGTACAACATTATTCATCATGTGTTAAACTGGACCATTTGGTGATGTTTGATTGAGATAATAATTGTATTTTTCATGGTCTCTCCTTGTATGGTTCTATTTGCATCCCCAATAATGTATATTTGATTTTGATTTTTGTGATTTTAATTATCAAGATTTATTCTATAAAGTTATTCGATATAATTTCTCTTAATGAAGTTTGGCTTAGCCTTCAATGTTCTTTAAGTTGTTTCTAATAAAATTATTGACCCTGAGTTATTATCGCCCATATTAATTTCTATTGTAGTATGAACTCAGTTAATAAAATTATTTTCACTTTTCACGAAAATAGCGTCATCACCTTTTCAGTAAGAAAATCAAACCTACACATTTTTTTTTATAATAAACAAGTCAGGTGATATTATATTATATTTTTTTCAATTTCGTTTTATATGGTATTTTTTTTTAATTCGTCTAAAATAATATCAGTTTGCTATAATTAGAAACAATTTACTTTTACAATTTTCCCTATTTCCCCAATGAGATAATGAACAACTACACAAATATTTTTTCAATTTCGTTTTATATGATACTTTTTTTAATTCGTCTAAAAAAATATCAGTTTGCTATAATTAGAAACAATTTACTTTACAATTTTCCCTATTTTTCCAATGAGATAATGAACAACTACAAAAATATCTTCTAATGATTTTAAATCACAAATTCAAAAGTTTTTGATTTTTTATTTAAAATACTGAATCAAAGGTACAAGCATTGTAATACTGACTACACATTTGTCTTATAGCTGACATAATTATATGTGAAAATTACTCCATGTCTTTTTCTTACAGCTACTGTTTCTTTTTATTTATTTATTTTCTAATAAGTCTTAATTGAACCGAATTAAAAAGAAGTGTAACTTAATATTTAACTTTTTTTTCCCACTTGTTTAATCATCTTAATAAATTCTTAAGGTACGTTGTTTGTGCTAGACTGTATGATCTTTATTCGTTTTCTGCTAATTCCTTTTTTTCCACCTATTATTATCTTATATTTATAATTTAGCAATTATTGATTCTGACTAATAGATTCAAGATTGTCATTACTCATTAGGGTTATTATCTTATATTTATAATTTAGCAATTATTGATACTGACTAATAGATTCAAGACTGTCATTACTCATTAGGGTTATTATCTTATATTTATAATTTAGCAATTATTGATACTGACTAATAGATTCAAGATTGTCACTAGGGGTGATTGTGGTAAAAAAAAATGAATATAATTATGAGTATATAATCCTTTTAAATTCATTCCAACTAAATAATTATATATATACATCTGATTAATTTCACTTAACTGATATTAAATTAGTATCATATACTGCATTGGGATAATTAAAATTGATAATTTTGCTCTCTTTCCCCCTCTCTCTCTATATATAAAGATTTATTGTTTAGAAATTACTCATTATTTAATGATATTATAATAGTATAAACCTTAATGAACTCAATACAATATATAATTATTATTTTAAAGTATAAATCTTAACAAACTCAATGCAATTTCTCGTTTTTATTCTTACAATAGTTATTCTTTTTAAAGTATAAAGAAGTGTGTAAAGTTCTAAAAGAGGTAAATTAGTAAAATTATAGTTTTCATTTAATTACTCAACGGACATGCAACATAGAGTGGACAATTAATATGAGACGTCTTTTTTTGCAAAATTGATCATTCAAAAAATTTCACAATCTCTTCACATAAATTGAAACAAAATAAATTTTTTAAGAAATAAATAATTCTTTCACCTCCAAATAATTTCCTCCGTTTAAAAAAAAATGACCTCATTTTCTTTTAGGCAACTTTCACATATAACAAACATAAAATTCACATTTATATGCTATAGCAAAGTTTGCATAATTGCACTCCATAGCAAACATATAAATGTATAATTCGCTACACATATACAGTTGAAGCGAATTGTATAAAACGAGAAAGAGAAAGAGACTTGGGCAGAGAATTGTATAAAACGAAGTGTATAAAACGAGAAAGAGAAAGAGACTTGGGCAGAGAATTGTATAATACGAAGTGTATAAAATAAATTGTATAATTATAAGTGTATAGAACGATTATATTCAATTTGAATTTGTATGAAATGAGAAAGAGAGAAAGGCAAAAGAGACTTTGGCAGAGAATATACAATTGAATCGAATTGTATAAAATGAGAAAGAGAGAAATTATATACAATTTGAATTTGTATAAAACGAGAAAGAGAGAAAGGCAAAAGAAACTGGTCAGGGGACGAAAATATATGTATTTGCATGTATATACAATTTTCTCTCACTTTATACAAACAGAAACACAATTTATACATTTCTTTCTGTTTGTTTAAGCGAGAGAGGCGAGGGTGACGAGCGAGATTAGGGAGAGTGGCGAGCGAGATTTGGGATAAGGGAGAGAGGGCAACAAAAATATATGTAGTTATACAATTTCCTCTCGCTTTATACAAATAGAAACAGATTTTATACACTTGTATTTGTATAAAAGTGAGAGGAAGCGAGCGAGAGATGGAGCGAGAGAGGAGAGTGGCGAGCGAGAGTTTGAGGGAGAGAGGTGACTGACAAACAGTTTGCTACGGGACACAATTAAATCAAAGGGTGGTTTTAGCAATTAATTTAATTTATTAGTTTGCCATTATATACAATTTTCCCTTTTTTTAGGCTGTTTAAAAAAGAATGATTATTTTCTTTTTTTGGTAACAACTTTTCATATGGCATGTTTAAGGCCACAAGATGAAAGTGCAATTTTGTACATTTGACATAACTTTAATTTAGGATCATATGATCAAAAGTCTTCTTTATTTTCTTAAATTCTGTGTCAAGTCAAACTAAATTATTCTTTGTGAAATGGAGAGAGTAACAATTAGTGTGATTGAAAAGGAAAGGACGTGAAACGTGATCCACAACGTGCTAAGAGAACCATCATTCATGTCTCTCATTTTAGAGATTAACTGATGATAGACAATAAAATTACATAATCTAATTATTTTTAGAAATATTATTAAGTATTAATATTTAAATAAAAACAACAAAAAGAATGTTATAAATCTGGAAGTTGTATTCTTGAAGCAATATGAATATCAATTGATTTTATATGGTTAGCCAGTGATCTAATTAATGTAATAATAATTATGATCAATATCAGTTGTGCCTACTGCCAAGTATATTTTGTAAGACCAATGACTTGATCATCAAACCTTGACATATCAATCTATATTCTTCCGGATAACAAAAAACATAAGAATATATATATTATATATACATTATAACTATAAGTTAGTCCAAATTCGGTAAATCGTTTTTTTTTAGATTCTTGAATAGATTAAAAGTACAAAATGAATATTGAATTTCTCTTCTTTGAAATTTTTTTGCAGACATTCTCTTCTCCATGGTAAGAATCTTAAACAAATTCCATCTAATTAATTTAAAATTCAAATAGAGTTGTTCAAAATCAAACTGAAATCGATAATTTAGTTACTGAGTCAATAATTTGGGTTAATGGTTTAGCGGTTCGAGTCTCGATTTACTATAAACTTCTTATCAACTTATCGATTCGGGTCTCAGTTTGACCATATTCCTAAGCGGGTGCCCCATTAATCTGATAAAAGCTTAATCAATTACATTTATATTACTTTAAGGCATTAGACACTTTAGTCTTTGAGATTTACACTTCAGTCTTCAGACTCTTTATAGTGACTTTATAATTGACATTCAAATTTCACAATAATATTCCAAAGCTTATTGATTCACTGTCATTGCTCCCACGCCAATGAGTTATATTTAATATCATTCTCTAAGTGTCTAAATTGATGTTCAAATGGTTGATTCCCTTACTTTAAATCTTTATTTTTATCTTCTCATTAAGTGAGTGAGCCAGTATGATATGCGTCCAATATTGCAATACTAAAATCTGCAATGAATTTTTTTTATTATTAGTAATGGTCTCTTGATCATTAATGATTTTCGTGAGTAGTGCTGTAAATGTTTTTCTTTATAGTTTATATCGAAATTGGTTTGGTTGTTATGAGGAATCCTTTTGAGTTTGTCAGTTTGGACAATATTGACATCTATGTCCAAGTAAATATGGAGTGTTATTAAGTGCTTTATGTAGTAATGGACTAACACATAAAATTTCATCAGTGACTACTGGTTAATGCGTACTGTTAATTAGTTATTAGTCCATTAGTAATTCTCAATGAAAATTGTGTGAACTGTTCACAGTTAACCGGATAACCGAAGTGATAACGATCACTAACTGATAAATCAATAACTGCTAAACTGACATCTTAACGGTTTCATAATAGTTTAGCATGATTACAAACCGATAACCTATAAGTAAACTCGATATATTTCAAAATCAAATCGAACCGAGCAATACACAGTCTAATCGAAACTTATCTTGTACTTTTAATTAATGTGACCTTATTTTAACAAATACTTGATGTTGTGAATAATGCATGTATGAAAGTTGAAACTATATACATGATGATGAGGAGAGTCGCTATCCTATAATTGTGTTATAAATAGTTTCGCATGAAGTAGAGCAATTCATTCATTCATCCTACAAATAAAAATGAAGTCGGCCTTCATTATAAGTAGTGTTTTATGTGTGGTGACTTTTCATTGGTTCCTTGTCTCAGCCGATAGGCTCTCTCTCCCAATGAATGAAACTGCATCAGTTGGTGAGTACTCATACGACAACGGACGATGTGGAAATCAAGGTGGTGGCGCAAAATGTCCTGATGGATTCTGTTGTAGTAAATGGGGTTGGTGTGGAAAATCATCAGACTATTGTGGTAAGGGAACCTGTCAGAGTCAATGTCCACCCCGGTACCCACAGGGAAGTTGTGGATGGCTGGCTGGTGGCAGAAACTGTTCTATTGGAATATGTTGTAGTAAAGCTGGTTGGTGTGGAACCACATCAGCTTATTGTGATCCTAAAAATTGTTATAGTCAATGTAAAATACCATCCCCACCCCCACCTCCACCCCCTTCATATCCAAAGGGAAGTTGCGGAGATCGAGCTGCTGATAGAAAATGTCCTACTGGATTATGTTGTAGTGCCTCTGGTTAGTGTGGAACCACATCAGACTATTGTGATCCCGGAAAATGTCAAAGTCAATGTAAAACACCATCCCCACCTCCACCCCCTTCATATCCAAAGGGAAGTTGCGGAGATCGAGCTGCTGGTAGAAAATGTCCTACTGGATTATGTTGTAGTGCCTCTGGTTGGTGTGGAACCACATCAGACTATTGTGATCCCGGAAAATGTCAAAGTCAATGTAAAACACCATCCCCACCTCCACCTCCCTCTTATCCACGTGGACGTTGCGGAGAACAAGCTGGTGGTAGAAACTGTCCTACTGGATTATGTTGTAGTACCTCTGGTTGGTGTGGAACCACATCAGTCTATTGTGATCCTGGAAAATGTCAAAGTCAATGTAAAACTACTATAACCTCATCCTTCCAGAATCCTATCAAAAGTTTCTACTTCAATCTTGTCTAGCTACCTAGACGATGTTCATGTACTTCTACTGCTCTTGTTATTGAATAGTATTATTATTATCAATGTGTGTGTGTAATGATAATGCATATAAAATGCATTATTAACTAATATTATTATTATGATTATTATAATAAATAAAGGACTTTTGTCTAAATTGAATCTTCATTCTAGAGTAACACAGCAGAACAAAAAACTTAATTATTCTACCAATATTTTAGTTTAATAATCACTACAGTACTAGTCCAACCAATGAATTTAGAGGAATATATATATATATATATATATATATATATATATATATATATATATATATATATGTGAAAAGCAAATCGATATTACATTATATATACAAAAGTAAGGAATCTGAGATAAAATCAATGCAATTGCGACACAATATTTATCTTACAATTGACATTATCAGATATGAAAATTAAAATAGCGGTCAATCTCTTCACTTTTTGTCTTTTATTTTCATAGATTGCTGTTTTTAAAAAAAAATTGATTTCTTTGCTATGATGAATCATAATTGAACAAAAGTAAAATTAAACAACCATGATATTAGACTTCTTTCTCTTTGTTTTTCCTTAATATTAAGACATGATAGTTCACATTTCATGCGAAGCCAAACATTTTATTGGTTATACACTGTTTTTTTTAGTGTTTTTTTCCCACCTATATCATTATCATCTAATATTTATGTGAAATTAGGTATTAGGTCTAACTCACATTCCAAAACCTAGCTGAAATGAAAGAGGATTATCTAATCCTTATAAAGAATTCATCCATCTCATTCACTATCAATGTGGGACTTTTGTCATTATTTTAACACCCAACTCATGTCCAATGCTTAGCATTGGATGCGTGTCAATTTTGATTTTGGGGCTTCAACATTGGGTGAAATGGATCCTATTGTGATACCATATAAATTTAAATTTTGGGTTTAACTCACACCCCCAAGACCTCACTTTTGATATCTTCACTTCCTTTTTTAAAAATAAAACATAGAAATATAAGGTGTATCATGTGATATTACATTCTACTACAAAAGCAAGAGGCATAATGTTTGTCTTAAGATTGACATTATTACATGTGAAAGCAGTGTAACGGCAATTAATTTTCTAACTCTAACAAAAAAAAATGTTTTTCTCATAGGTCTTACTTTTTTTATTTGTTTTTTGTTTCAATGATGAGTTCTAATCCAACAAAAGTAAAAAATTCTAGTGTAACATGATGTTGCACTTATTTCGTTTGTCTTTCTGATTAAATTCTTAGGGTAACGATGGTTGACATCTGTAACACCTCGAATTTTTTAAAATTAAAATTCATTCTTTATTTGTGCATAAGATCGTACCAAGTGATTCTAAAATTTTTTAGGTGTTAAGGTCAATTGTTGAGTGTGGAAATGATTATGGATATGAATTAAGGTCACTAGAATCCCTTAGCATAAAGTTTAGTTGAAAGCTTTCTTACCAATTGAGTTTCAATATGAGATTTTACTTGGGTCAACTTAAATGATATATATGTTAGTACATAAAGAATTAGGTGGCTCTTGACTTATCAAGTTAAAGGTCTTTGAGTCTTCTGTCCAACGCCGTCAAGTTTACTTAATTTCGAGCTCGTAATAAAAATATATGCTCGTTTTAGTGAAGTCTCTCTTTTAAGACACCTCAATCATTTTTGGAGGGATAGTTTGGTCTTTCCCCATCCTTACTGAGCCTAACCATATTTTTCTGCACCTAATTAAACATGAAGAGAAAAATCAAAGCTAGGGTTCAAGCGTTGTTCAAATTTTCATCTATTTCGTCAAGAACCTTTGTTTTTCAGGCTTCTCACAGTGTTGAACTTATTCGTCCTCACACAATACATCTCAATTTAGTGAAGAAATTGTTATATCTAAAAGATCCATTTGATATTGAATTCAGTGGTTTAACAATTGAGATTTTGATTCTTTTGTTTTGTGATTCTTTTAGTGTTATTCCTGCTTGGTATACATTGACCCTAATGATTAAGTGAAGTTATGTTTCCTAAAGAAATTGTATAAAAGTTGACATACATGAACATCAAATTTTAGCCACTTATGTTTAACTCAATTTTCAGACTTTTTTTGGGCCTAATTTTACTCTCCCAAATCAGGTCCAGTGCTTCTCATAATCAGCAATGCCAAGAGAGCCGACCCGACTACAATTTCCATTCCAACGTTAACATCATCATAGCAACGGATACAGTAGCGGAGCCAAAAATTTAACAAAGGGTGTCCAGAAATAGCAATTTACTATATTAAGGGTATCTAAAATATGTTATTTAATCATTTCGTTTATCATTTTACTTATATAGATGGTATCTTTTACCGACGAAGAGTGTTTAATTGGACACCCTTATCACTATGTGGCTACGCCGCTGAACGGATATATATATATATATATATTAAGAATAGGCGCTACACTATATTTATTTATTTTTAAGCTATGTTGTAAAACATGATTCTCAATTGTATTTAATTCATCATGTAAATACATCAAAATATACATGAATATGACTTCAAAGTTGTCATGGCTATTCTCTGGCAAATTAAATAAAGTCTTATTTTTCAGGTTTGTCCTAGGTTTTAGGAGAGTAGTTTATCATGGATTTGATTCCTATTTTTTAAGATTAATACTAGTTAGTGTTTCCGGCCGCAGAGTACTAAATACAGTCAGAAAGTTCTTATTAATTTAAGCGTATTATTTTTGCTTTCTGCTTCATTATTCTGCATCTATTTACCGTGGTAATCGTGAGATTTTGCAATAATACATTCTACAGTGAAAAGAAAATAGCAACAACTAAATCTTTTCTTTCGTTTTCATTTAATCATGGAATCAGATAGTAATTTCGTACAAGCAGCAATTTCTTGCTTTGATGGTCATTATGACCATTAGAGCATAGTATGTTAGGGGTGTCAAAAATAAATTCAAACATATGTAACCTGCCCAACTCGTCTAAAATTTTAAGGATTGGATTCAAGATAATTTGAATTGGGTTCAATCTCAACTCATTCAAGCTTAACCCATTTGAAGAGAATTCTCAATTGAGCCCAATTCAATCTCCAATTTCAATCTGTTTTAAATTTTTTATTAAGGTATGTTCCTATATTGAAGGTATGAATTATTATCTATTTAGCATCTTTTAGAATTTATGTATCAATTTGTTACTTTTTAACAAAAAAATCTTGAGTGGAAATTCACATTGTGATTATAAAAGTTAATTATCAATATGTTAAATTATTGAGATTAATCGGTCAAATTGAGCGGGTCAAGAACCAACTCGTTTTTAGCCCATTTGAACCTAACTCATTTGAGCCCACAGGAAACTTGGGTTGGGTCTTTTATATTCAACCCATTATAATATTTTCAATTTCAATCCAACCCGCCCATTTGACACCCCTAGAGCATGCTAATGGAGAATTTCTTACTTTCAAAGAAGTATTGACCAATTGTCGAGGACGGGATCAACACTCTAGGGAAGGTGAAGTAATTAGAGACAGGGGAACAGACGTAGATATCAAATAATGATTGACATAGCGAGTTTACCATTTTACTCCTATTAATTATGAAATGAATGAATTAAAAACTTAATATTTTCAAGATATTTTAGATTTTCAAAATAATTAATTGAGGGTATAATAGATAAAAAATATTCAATCTTGATTTGTCAAAATTAACAAATAATTGAAGACGGCTAATAAAAAGAAAATAGACAAATAATTAAAAACAAATAAATATTATTTATGTATTTAATAACAAAAACGGAAAAGGGTCAAAATTGTCCCTGAACTATTTGAAATAGACCACTTATACCCTTCGTTATATTTTGGGATAAAAAATACCCCTAATGTTAAGAGACCACATATACCCTCAAGAGTTAACACCCCATATTTTTATTGACTTGGCAAGCCACGTGAGACTAATCTTTCCACCTAAGCATTGTCAACTAGGATTCACTACAAAAGAACTAGACCTTTAGCGACGACAATAGTCGTCACAAAAGCCCAAAAAATCATCACTAAAGGTTTTTAACATTAAATTCTAATTTTGTGTTTTTTCTTCATTGTTTTAAAAAAAAACATAAATGATATCGATTAAGTAGGATTTTGAAGACACTGTATGTTTTATTTTATGTTATATATAAATGTGTAAAATGTACAATGATGCATTATATAGTAAGAGATGTGAATTGAGAAGTAATTTTCATGATTTTTCGTAATAATATTGGGTGTTTTTAATATTGATATTGCAAGTTATTTATTTTAGAAAATTAGATTGCAATCGAAAATTAATTATCATATTATTTTATTAAAAAATAGATTTTACTAGCGAATGGTTGTTGGAGTCTTAGTCGTCACTAAAAATCACTCATAACTTTTTTTGGGATTTTGTGGCAACTTTGTCGCCACTAAAGGTCAAGTTCTTTTGTAGTGAATCTTAGTTGGCAACGCTTAGGTGGAAGGATTAGTCTCATATGACATGTCATGTCACTAAAATATTCGGGTGTTAACTCTTGAGGGTATTTGTGATTTCTTAGGATAACGGCAGAGATATTTTTGATCCCAAAATATAATGAATGATATAAGTAATCTATTTCTCATACTTTAGAGACAATTTTAATCTTTTTCCGTAACAAAAATTACCCAAGTTCCGTTATGAAGTAAAAAGAATATTCATTGTTGGAAGTTGTGTGGCTGCCAAATAAGCTGCGATCTTCTTTTCGAAGCAGCATAATAAGTTCCATACGTTGTTACTTCCTCCCTTTCATATAAATTGAATTTAATTTTTATTTTTACCCTGTTAATTATCATCATATTTATAATTAAAATAATTAAATATTAATTAATTATTAATTTCAATACTATTTAATAAAGGGTAAAATTAAAAGAATACTATAAAAATAGTCTTGAAAATTAAATAATTAAGTTAATTTGAAAAATGAAAAATGCCTCAAAAATTAACTTAATATGGAATAAAGAAATACTGTAATTGTATTAAATTTTCATAAATTTGGTAAGCGAAATTTTCATATTTCATATCAAATTTGTACGATCATACACGAAAATTGTGAGCGAGGTTTTAAATCTTGAGCGAGATATAAATAATTTACACTGATTTTGCACGGAATTATCTTGAATGAAGTACACATATTTCATATTAATTTTATATTATTTTCATACATGAAAAATGTGAGCAAAATTTTAAGTTGTTAGTGAAACTTTTGAAGCGTGATTTGTATACGTACAGGAAAAAACTCCTTGCAATGTTTGATAAATAAAAATTATCTACTACATTTAACATGATATATAAAATTTGAAAAAACTATTTAAACGTATTTTATTATTTTATCTAAATTTTTCTATCATTTGAAAAAATTATAAAAGTTTCTATTCTCCGAGAATGTGATGTATTGGTCGGATACATTACTTTATACGATATATCAATATATACGTGAAGTATCAAATGCTAAGTGATGTATTCGAATTTGAGAGACATGATGTACCAGGACGTTAAAAGGTGTATTCGAAATCGAGACACACTATATTGGGATGTTTTGGGATGTATCCAGACTCTACAAAATTTAATAAATTTTTATAATTTGAAAAAATATAAATATATGATATAATTAACTCTTAACATTATGAAATACGTATATAATTTCCAAAAACAATTATCGAATTCAGTGCAAAAAAGACATTTTGTTATGCACTCTGCACCAAAAGGACATGTCCTGAAGTATACAACCCCAAACGGCCCGTTAGCATCTATGTTTGACGTCCAATGTGAGTTATTGATCTCCAAGCCCATCTCTACAAGACATGTACGACTTACGGATGGCCGGCTTGACAACAATATATAGGGCAAATGTCAAAAATTACATATTTTAAAGGTAAATTATCACTTGTTCCTTATAGGTTTATAATTATAAAAATCTCTCAAAACGGATACAATAATATAAGCGTTGATACATTAATTTGATGCGTGAGATACATTAATCGTTAAGTAAGATGCATTACATTTTATACATGATAAACTAATTTGATATACATTTTATACATAATAAACTAATCTGATGCACAAGATACACTAATCTGATCGCGAGATACATTAATCTGATGCCTGGGATACATTAATCTAATGCGCGAAAATGAGGAATTTAAGAATTTGTAAAACTTATAGGAGATAATGATAATAAGTAAAGTAAAAGGTGGGATTTCTGTAATTTTGCAAATTACAAAAATCACATACTTTTAAGAGAAAATTACAATTTATCCATTTAAAGTTTATAATTAATTACAGAAATCCCTCAAATGGATACATTAATGGATAATGACCAAAAAATCAAAGCGTTGATACATTAAAAAAAGGGTCGGATACATGCGTTGATGCATTAAAAAGAGGGTCAAATACATTAATGGAGGGTCCGGATACATTAATGGCCAAAAAATCAAACGCTGATACAATAAGAGGAGGGTCGGATACATGTGTTGATACATTAAAAAGAGGGTCAGATACATTAATGGCCAAAAAATCAAAGCGTGATACATTAAAAAGGAGGGTGGGGTACATGTGTTGATACATTAAAAAAAGGGTCGGATACATTATGACTAAAAAATCAAAGCGTGATACATTAAAAAGAGGGTTGAATACATGCGCTGATACATTAAAAAGAGGGTCGAATACATTAATGGAGGGTCAGATAAATTAATGACATTTTTGACTTAAGAGAAAAATGAGTGATTTTGGAGATTTGTGAAACTTATAGGGGGAAAAGGTAATAAAGTAAACTAAAAGGTGGGATTTCTGTAATTATTTTTATGATTTATTGCGTTAATATAGGTTAAGTTAAAGAACACATTAAAGCTATAAAGATATTAATTCAATGACAATATCGATAAAAGTTTTAATATTTTTTTGCTAATGTATATATTTATGACCGCTCAAATTTATTTTGGTTGATAACGTACATACTTGGTGCATGTCTCAAAAAATAACAATAAAAAAAAACAATATTTGAACATTAGATTTAGGAACAAACTCATAAAAGGATTGTTTCACTCGTAATATTAATGAACTTCAATATCTATAAAATACATAGGTTAAAAAATGTGTATATATATATATATATAGAGAGAGAGATATTTTACATATGATAAAGAGAAGTAAATGATTATTTTTCAAAATTGAGGGCAAAAATAATTTTTGAATCAAAGTTGATTTTCACCCATTAAGCTTATATATTTTAGTTCTTCAAAGGTATTAAAAATACTTACAAGATAAACAATATGATATAGAGAAGAAATATCAATTGGTTGTGTTTTTTCTTCTTCCTCACTTTCTTTTCCTACAAAAAAATCTAAATTCCTTTTCCTTGATAGAGTTTTTACTCTTAATTCATACAGTTTTCAAAAGAATATCTTAAAAGTTCATATTATTTTTTTCGTATATTAAATTTAGAAATGAAAATATTTAATATTAATTAATGCAGTGATAATTATTCTAGTATATTATTTATTAGTTGTGTAAGTTTTACGTTTTTTATAAAAAAAAGAAAAGCTTTGTTGAAGGGACATTCCTAAATCCTATCTGAGATAATTGGACAATTACTTTAATATTGCCTCTGAATTAATATACACTTGTTGCATCACTTAACAAATCACATCAATGAAAGAATCATGTAAAAATAAAAAAGTCGGAGTCTTTGAAAGATTACTTTCATTAACATTCATTTTTTGATGTGTTACGCAATTTGCTAGATTTAATTAGCTAGGGCAAATCAGAAATGGAGGAATTTTTTTTTTGTTAGATTGTGTTATTGGTAACAACACATTTGTCTTAATAGTTGTCGTTATTTATGTGAAAATAAAAGCGGCCAATTTCGTTGTTCGTTAATCAAAAAAGAATCTCTTACTTTTTTTTTAAACTTCCTATTTTTTGAGTTTTTGTTTTTTTCTTACGATGAGTCATAATCGTACGGAAACACATGATGATTCATAATTGTACGGTAACACATGATGATTCTCATTTCATGCTAGACCATATATCTTTGGTCAAATCTATAGGTGCCATTAATGTTCGCATCAAATTTTACTTAGACACAGTAAAATTCTATCAAAGCTATTTAAAATGAATACCATCCAATTAAAATATCTAAGCAAATATCATATCAACTTTAGATGTTTGTTGATATGTTAAACCTATATCTTTAGTACTTTTGAGCTATCTTTCCTCATATTTTGCAATATATCTTTAGTGCTTTTGTATTACCTTTCCTCACATTTTTTTTTGTTTTTCCTGTTGTCCTATTATAATAACGATAAGGGTTAGAATGTCCTCAAATATATGAAATTAAATAAAAATGTCTTTGTTAATAATTTGGTTTAAAAATATTTATTGCGTTATAATTTAGTTTTAAAATATAGTTACTGTTTTTTATCCAAAAATATCTTTATTATTTTCGGGATAAAAAGATACCTCTTTTTCCTAATAAACATATTATTTGTTTTCTTTTTAACATATTCATTTTCTGATAAAATAATATTTTTTAATTTTTTTTTCTTATTTCTTTCTTTAAAATCCTTTTATAACTAATATAAAAGTGTATAATAGTTTTTCTTTTTCAAGTCACGAATGCCCAGTAACTACGAGTCTACAAGGGTGATAAAAATCTTATTAAGTACTAGTTTAAAAGATATTGTTTTGTTCCTCTAAAACTACGCTTAATAAATTCATTTCTTCAAAGGTATGAAAATAATATTCTAAATAATATAAATTAGAAAGATTTTCATATGGTTATAATTTTTCGTCCTCGATTTTTCTTATTTCTATTCTAACAGCCTTTTTATTTATTTATATTAATTCTCACACATCTTGCCTTTATAACATGTAAGAACCAAAGTATTACTTTAAAGTTCACAATAATAAATAATAATATATCAAGTGTAATATTGATTATCCACTTCAACGTATTAAGGAAATAAGGTATATTTTGATCCAATTTTGTAGGTCTCACCTCTTTTGATGTACATTTTCATTTATTTTTTTCTTATTTAAATTGATATTTTTATATATATGTTTTTTTATTGAGAATTTCAATTCAATGATAAGATAATAGTCCCGCTCTTTATTTTTTATATACTAAATAAATAACAATAACTAACAACAACAAAGATAGGATTATTGACAAGTCTCTTATTTTCTTAAATGTTGGTGTCATAACTAAAGCCGTACTTAAATTAAAACAGAGGATTTAATACATAAGGTTTGTTTAATAGTAATCTATAAGATATTTTAAATTTTAGTTAATAATTATAAAACTTAAAATTACAAGTGTATCAATACAACATACCAACATCTTTCCCATTCTTTTTTTTTTTTTTTTTGAAAACCATAATTTATCAATGATCACCCAAGCTTTCAGCTCTCATGATGATAAAAAAAAAAATTGGCCAAGGCCCCTTAACACATCAATAAATTACAAAAAAGAATAAAATACAAATAGAATCAAATGGAGTGGACTACTAATAGTGTGACTTTTTTCTTTTTTACATCATTGGCTAACCTTGATGATTTTGTGCACTTCACAAGGTCTAATCATGGAGCTGACCAGTGCTTTTAGCAATCAAATCAATAGAGCAATATATTATCCTTTCTTTTGAAACTAAGATCAGTACTCCTATTGATATGAAATACAAATGTGTTAATGAATCACAACCAACTTTGAACTAAATTAAAGTTTGTCATGAGTGAGTGTTATATGTTATGCCATTCATTTTAAAAAGAATGACCGAGCTCGATTTGATATAAAGTATAAAAAGACTTTCAATGTTATGGCCTTAAATATGTGACATGAAATGAAAGAGGTATCAAAAATACTAAATGGAGGGAGAATAGTTTAGTCGCTATCAAATATAGTGATAATTTTGGTATAAATAGATGAGCATTTATCCTAGCTAGATGAAGGTGTATAGCAACATGAAGGAGAGGTTAATTATTATGGTTTTGGCTTTGTTCCTCCTTAAGGTGGTGTGTGCCGATGAACTATCTCATCTCCAATTGAATGAAACCGTGTCCAAATGGCCGGGAGAATGTGGAATGCAAGGTCGTGGCAAAAAATGTCCTCCTGGAAAGTGTTGTAGTGAAGATGGTTTATGTGGAACCACATTATACTATTGTGATCCAAAATTATGTCAGATGCAATGTTCAGGTCCGCACCCAAAGGGACGATGCGGATGGCAAGCTGATGGCAAAAGATGTCCTCCTGGACAGTGTTGTAATTACGATGGTTGGTGTGGAACCACATGGAGAGATTGTAATACCAAATTTTCATGTCAAAGTCAATGTTGGAATCCCTTCCCAAATGGACGATGCGGATGGCAAGCTGATGGTAAATCATGTCCTAATGAATTGTGTTGTAGTAAATTTGGCTGGTGTGGTTCCACATGGTACTATTGTCTTCCTAAATATTGTCAACATCAATGTGGAGACACATCCCCGCCTCCACCTCCATCCTCGCCTCCCCCTTTACCTCCACTTCCATCCCCGCCTCCACCTTCACCCTCACCTCCGCCTCCACCTCCATCCCCACCTCCCCCTTCACCTCCACCTCCATCCCCACCTCCACCTTCACCCTCACCTCCGCCTCCACCTCCATCCCCACCTCCCCCTTCACCTCCACCTCCATCCCCACCTCCCCCTTCACCTCCACCTCCATCCCCACCTCCACCTTCACCCTCACCGCCGCCTCCACCTTCACCCTCACCTCCACCTCCATCCCCACCTCCCCCTTCACCTCCACCTCCATCCCCACCTCCACCTTCACCCTCACCTCCGCCTCCACCTTCACCCTCACCTTCACCTCCACCTCCATATCCGCGATGTGGAAGGGGAGGTGGTGGTGGAAAATGTAAAAGCAATGAGTGTTGTAGTATTTGGAGTTGGTGTGGAACAACAACACGTTATTGTGCTCCGCAATATTGTCAAAGTCAATGCAAAAATACTATAACCTCATCCGTCATGAATGTGGAAGGTATTGAAAGCTTCTAGCTCAACGTTAATTACGTTGTCACTACTCAGTATGTATTCCCAATATACCTAGTAGTTGATATATATGCCTCTTTTGGGACTGGTCGTCAAGTGATTGAATAAAAATGTTTAATTATTAATATTATAATAAAAAAATTAAAGGAGTGCTGTCTAAATTAAAAGGTTCATATGTTCTACCAAGAAAAATCTTAATTATTCTACTGGAGTATCATTTTTATTTAACTACCACTCTTTACATTACGTTATACAAAACTAAGAAATCAGAGGTACAATCAATAGCGATACAATATTTCTCTTACGGTTTGGCGTTACTATAAGAATAAAATAAGCATCAATTTCTTCACGATATAAAAGTGGTCATATACACTCGTACCATCAAGGCATCAATATATATGCATGGTCCTTATATGTATTATAACTGCGAGGGTAGTTAAGTACTTATGATTAAGCTTATTGAATTTAGTTTTTCAAGGGTATTAAAAATACCTTCAAGATTAATAATATGGATATAGAATAGAATTGAGAATCTTTAACATTGATGCAAAATTGACAGATGAGAAATAGTCGATCCGTTTAAATTATTGTTACTTTTTCAAGGACCTGTTTAAAAATAATGATAATTGAATTTGGTGTAATTGAGTGTGATTACATTTTGACATGCTTGATTGGTCATGTTATTACTTGATCAATAAGCAATTCCCCAATCGTGAGGGAGATTAGTGAATTGTTGATAATAAATGATTGATTACTAGGCTGATAATTTCTATCCTAATAATTACCTAATTCAAACTACCAGATGACGTTTCAAACAACTCCTAAGATGTTCTACATTATCCTAGTATATTATTATGAAAGTTGTTTGTGGATAAAATGTTCAATTAGTTAGGTTAGTTCTACTTCTTTTGTTTATTTTTATGTGTTTACTTATTCAAAATAAATTTATTTTTACTAGTCACTTTTAACATATTAATTTTTTTTCATATTCTACCCTTAACATTAATTACTAAGCCGATAATTCAATAAGCCCCAATTTTGTAATTGGCTTATCAGTGATTCTTAAATAATCCTAATCTTATTAAAAATGGTGAATAATAAGATTACTTTTAATATTCAGCCAAAAAGTGTTTCCAGTTATTATGACAAAAAGTTATTTATATTAAATATATCAACAACTTAATTATGCATTTGACTTTTGAGAATTGGATACTATATTTGTTAGGAATAAAAAGAACAAGGAAATGAAAGAAAAGAGGAGTGACGGAAAGAGAAATGGTAAAAGAGAAGTAAAAAATAGGTATATTATTCATGTGTCAAATAAACAATAGAATCTCACACAGTTATTTATAATTTATCTTATATTTATAATTTAGCAATTATTGATTCTGACTAATAGATTCAAGATTATCACTATTGTGGTAAAAAAAAATGAATATAATTATGAGTATATAATCCTTTTAAATTCATACCATTAAATAATTATAGAAAATATACCGGATTAATTTCGCTTAACTAATATTAAATCAGTATTATATATATATATATATATATATATATATATATATATATATATATATTAAGATTTATTGTTTAGAAATTACTTAAGATTTATTGATTAGAGATTACTTATTATTTAATGATATTATAATAATATAAACCTTGATCAACTCAATATAACATATAATTCTTATTTTTAAAGTATAAATCTTAAACAAACTCAATGCAATTTCTCATTTTTATTCTTACAATAATTATTCTTTTTAAAGTATAAAGAAGTGTGAAAAGTTCTAAACGAGGTAAAGTAGTAAAATTATCGTTTTCATTTAATTAATGAAAGGACATGCAACATAGAGTGGACAACTAATATGAGACGTCTTTTTTTTGCAAAATTGATCATTCAAAAAATTTCAATATCTTATCACATAAATTGAAACAAAATAAATATTTTAAGAAATAAAAAATTTCACTATCTCATCACATAAATGACCTCTTTTTCTTTTTTTTTAATAACTTTTCACGTGACATGTTTAAGACCATAAGATTAAAGTGCAATTTGTACATTTGACATAACTTTAATTTAGGATCACATGATCAAAAATCTTATTTATTTTATTAAATTCCGTGTTAAGTCAAACTAAATCATTCTTTATGAAAGAGAGAGAAGAATAATTAGTGCGATTGAAAAGGAAAGGACGTAAAACGTGATCCACAACGTGCTAAGAGAACCATCATTCATGTCTCTCATTTTAACTAGTATCCACTAATTATAGACAATAAAATTACATAATCTAATTATTTTTAGAAATATTATTAAGTATTTTTTCATATTATTAATATTTAAATAAAAACAACACAAAGAATGTTATAAATCTATTTTCTTCCGGATAACAAAAAACATAAGAATATATATATTATATATACATTATAACTTATAAGTTAGTCCAAATTCGGTAAATCGCTTTTTTTAGATTCTTTGAAAAAAATTCGCAGACATTCTCTTCTCCATGGTAAGAACTAAGAATCTTAAATAAATTTCATCTAATTAGTTTAGAATTCAAATTATAGTTGTTCAAAATTAAACTGAAATCAATAATTTAGTTACTGGGTCAATAGTTTGGGTTAATGGTTTAACGGTTCGAATCTCGATTTACTATAAACTTCTTATCAACTTATCGATTCGGGTCTCAGTTTGACCATATTCCTAAGCGAGTGCCCCACTAACCTGATAAAAGCTTAATTAATTACATTTATATCACTTTAAGACATTATACACTTTTAGTCTTTGGGGTTTACACTTTCAGACTCTTTACAATGACTTTATAATTGACACTCAAATTTCACAATATTTTCCAAAGCTGTAACATAACTCATTGATTCACTGTCACTGCTCCCACGCCGATTAGTTATTTTGAATATCATTCTCTAAGTGTCTAAATTGATGTTCAAATGGTTGATTTCCTTACTTTAAGTCTTTATTTTTATCTTCTCATTAAGTGAGTGAGCCAGAATGATATGCGTCCAATATTGCAATACTACAATCTGCAACGAATTTTTTTTATTATTAGTAATGGTCTCTTGATCATTAATGATTTTCGTGAGTAGTGTTGTAATTGTTTTTCTTTATAGTTTATATCGAAATTGGTTTGGTTGTTATGAGGAATCCTTTTGAGTATGACAGTTTGGACAACATCTGACATCTATGTCCAAGTAAATATGGAGTGTTATTAAGTGATTTCATCAGTGACTGTTGGTCAATGCGTATTGTTAATTAGTGATTAGTCCATTAGTAATTCTCAATGAAAATTGTGTGAACTGTTCACAGTTAACCCGATAACCAAAGTGATAATGATCACTAACTGATAAATCAATAACTGCTAAACTGATATCTTAACGGTTCCATAAAGATTTAGCATGATTACAAATCGACAACCGATAAGTAAAATCGATATATTTCAAAATTAAATTAAACTGAGCAATACACAGTCTAATCGAAACTTATCTTGTACTTTTAATTAATGTGACCTTACTTTATCAAATACTTGATGTTGTGAATAATGCATGGATGAAAGTTGAAACTATATCTATGATGATGAGATGAGTCGCTATCATAATTGTGTTATAAATAGTTTAGCATGAAGGAGACCAATTCATTCATCCTACAAATAAAAATGAAGGAGACCTTAATTATAAGTAGTGTTTTATGTGTGGTGACTTTGCAATATTTGTTCCTTGTCTCAGCCGATAGGCTATCTCTTCCTCATAATGAAACCTTTGGCATGCCACTTTCATCCCCACCTCCGCCTGCACCCTCACCTGAGCCTTCACCACTACCTCCATATCCGCGATGTGGAAGGGGAGGTGGTGGTGGAAAATGTAAAAGCAATGAGTGTTGTAGTATTTGGAGTTGGTGTGGAACAACAAGAGATTATTGTGCTCCGCAATATTGTCAAAGTCAATGTCCACCTCCACCTCCATCCCCTCCTCCGCCTGCACCTTCACCTCCACCTCCATCCCCACCTCCGCCTTCACCTTCACCTCCACCTCCACCTTCACCCTCACCTCCACCTCCATCCCCACCTCCGCCTGCACCTTCACCTCCACCTCCATCCCCACCTCCACCTTCACCTTCACCTCCACCTCCACCTTCACCCTCACCGCCACCTCCACCTCCATCCCCACCTCCCCCTTCACCTTCACCTCCACCTCCATATCCGCGATGTGGAAAGGGAGGTGGTGGTGGAAAATGTAAAAGCAATGAGTGTTGTAGTATTTGGAGTTGGTGTGGAACAACAACACGTTATTGTGCTCCGCAATATTGTCAAAGTCAATGTCCACCTCCACCTCCATCCCCTCCTCCGCCTGCACCTTCACCTCCACCTCCATCCCCCACCTCCGCCTTCACCTTCACCTCCACCTCCACCTCACCCTCACCTCCACCTCCATCCCCACCTCCGCCTGCACCTTCACCTCCACCTCCACCCCCACCTCCACCTTCACCTTCACCTCCACCTCCACCTTCACCCTCACCGCCACCTCCACCTCCATCCCCACCTCCCCTTTCACCTTCACCTCCACCTCCATATCCGCGATGTGGAAAGGGAGGTGGTGGTGGAAAATGTAAAAGCAATGAGTGTTGTAGTATTTGGAGTTGGTGTGGAACAACAAGAGATTATTGTGCTCCGCAATATTGTCAAAGTCAATGTCCACCTCCACCTCCATCCCCTCCTCCGCCTGCACCTTCACCTCCACCTCCATCCCCACCTCCGCCTTCACCTTCACCTCCACCTCCACCTTCACCCTCACCTCCACCTCCATCCCCACCTCCGCCTACACCTTCACCTCCACCTCCATCCCCACCTCCACCTTCACCTTCACCTCCACCTCCACCTTCACCCTCACCGCCACCTCCACCTCCATCCCCACCTCCCCCTTCACCTTCACCTCCACCTCCATATCCGCGATGTGGAAAGGGAGGTGGTGGTGGAAAATGTAAAAGCAATGAGTGTTGTAGTATTTGGAGTTGGTGTGGAACAACATCACGTTATTGTGCTCCGCAATATTGTCAAAGTCAATGCAAAAATACTATAACCTCATCCGTCATGAATGTGGAAGGTATTGAAAGCTTCTAGCTCAACGTTAATTACGTTGTCACTACTCAGTATGTATTCCCAATATACCTAGTAGAGGATATATATGCCTCTTTTGGGACTGGTCGTCAAGTGATTGAATAAAATGTGTGTAATTATCATATATTATAAAATGCATTATTAATTAGTAATATTATAATAAAAAAATTAAAGGAGTGTTGTCTAAATTAAGAGGTTTATATATTCTACCAAGAAAAATCTTAATTATTCTACTGGAGTATCATTTTCATTTACATTACGTTATACAAAACTAAGAAATCAGAGGTACAATACAATATTTCTCTTATGGTTTGGCGTTACTATATGAATAAAATAAGCATAAATTTCTTCACGATATAAAAGTGGTCCTTATATGTATTAGAACTGCGAGGGTAGTTAAGTACTTATGATTAAGCTTATTGAATTTAATTAGTTCTTCAAGATTAATAATATGGATATAGAAGAAATATCAAATAGTTATGTTTTCTCTTCCCCACTTTATTTTACTACTCTAAAACTTTAATAGCCTTTTTAATTTGTTGATGGATAGAGAATTTTGCGCCTAATTTCCCGCATTTTTTTATTTTGTAAGAACCAAAAAAATAATATTACAAGTTTATAATTTTTTTTCAGATCCTAAATTTAGCATTGAGAATCTTTAACATTGATGCAAAATTGACAGATGAGAAATAGTCGATCCGTTTAAATTATTGTTACTTCTCCAAGGACCTGTTTGGAAATAATGGTAATTGGATTTGGTGTAATTGAGTGTAATTACACTTTGACATGCTTGGTTGGTCATGTTATTACTTGATCAATAAGCAATTCTCCAATCATGAGGGAGATTAGTGAATTGTTGATAATTACATGATTGATTACTAGGCTGATAATTTCTAGGGAAAATTACGCGGATAAGCAAACTTATATTATTTAATTACTCATCATAGCTATAGTTTGCTATAATTACCACTCGTGACTAACATTATAGTTTAATTACGTGGGCTGATTTTGAGTTTGTATAATTAGTCATGTTTGTATATGTATAATTTGCCAGGATATACAAATAAATATGTATAATATACAATTCTTTAGCCTATATACATATACAATTCACCTCTCTCCACTCTCTGCCCTCTCTCGCTCGCCTCTCTCCTCCCTCTCTAAATCTCGCTCGCCTCTCTCCTCCCTCTCCAATCTCGCTTGTCATTTATACAAATATATATGTATAATATACAATTATATACAATTATATACATATACAATTCACCTCTCTCTCACTCTCTGCCCTCTCTCGATCGTCTCTCTCCTCACTCTCTCAATCTCGCTCGCCTCTCTCTCCCAGTCTCGCTCGCCTCTCTCCTCCGTCTCCCAATCTCTCTTGCCATATATACAATTACATATGTATAATATACAATTATCTAACCAATATACATATACAATTCACCTTTCTCCCACTCTTTTCCCCCTCTCTCTCGCCTCTCTCCTCTCTCTCCCAGTCTCGCTCGCCTCTCTCCTCTATATAACATGTAGGTACAAATTGTCATTATCAAATTATAGCTATGAATAATAATTAATTATTTTTAAGTGGCTATATATGAAAGTTTCCCTAATTTCTATCATAATAATTACCTAATTCGAACTACCAGATGACTTTTCAAACAACTCCTAAGATGTTCTACATTATCCTAGTATATTATTATAAAAAGTTGTTTTTGGAGAAAATGTTCAATTAGTTAGGTTAGTTCTACTTCTTTTGTTTATTTTTATCTGTTCATTTATTCAAAAATAAATTTATTTTTACTAGTTATTTTTAATATATTAATTTTTTTTTATGTTCTACCCTTAATATTAAATACTAAGCCGATGATTCAATAAGCCCCGATTTTGTAATTGGCTTATCAGTGATTCTTAAATAATCCTAATCTTATTAAAAATGGTGAATAATAAGATTACTTTTAATATTCAGCCAAAAAGTGTTTCCAGTTATTATGACAAAAAGTTATTTATATTAAATATATCAACAACTTAATTATGCATTTGACTTTTGAGAATTGGATACTATATTTGTTAGGAATAAAAAGAACAAGGAAATGAAAGAAAAGAGGAGTGACGAAAAGAGAAATGGTAAAAGAGAAGTAAAAATAGGTATATTATTCAAGTGTCAAATAAACAATAGAATCTCACACAGTTATTATTGATTGTGCTTCTATAATTTTAATTTTTTTTATGATACTACTTTCTCTTGTTTCTTTCTCTTGTTTCTTTCTTATTAATAATATAAACACTATCTTCGTTTATTTTCTTTTTATCATATTATAATTTTTAAAAGTTAATTTGACTAATGTTAACATTAAATTAGATGATATTAATTGATATTTAAATAAAAAAATTTATATACTCAAAAATTATACGAAAAGTACTATAGATAGCAATTTTTTTGGTAATATGATGAAAAAATTATGTATAAAATATTAGTTTTATAGTTTGACTCTAAAAAGAAAAAGAAAACTATGATGGTTCATATTCAAGCTAGGCTATATACATATAATAAAATTAACATCCCACACACATTTAAGATGATAAATATCAAGTTATAATCATACCCTTTAAAAATAAACTACTTATAGCATATTATTATCAAGTTATAGCATATCAATTAATTATATATTAATTAAAAATATTAATTCATACTCTTTAAAAATAAACTACTTATAGCATATTATTATCAAGTTATAACATATCAATTAATAATATATTAATTAAAAAAAATTAATTCATATTCTTTAAAAATAAACTACTTATAGCATATTATTATCAAGTTATGACATATCAATTAATAATATATTAATTTAAAAAAAATTAATTTATTATTTAAATAATAATTAATATGTTTAAATAATTACTTTTATTTATTCACTTACCTTTTATAAACCAAACTCTTTAAATTTTTTGCTGATTAATCAATTACATTTTAAAGCTTTTAATAAATAATAAACTATTATTAATTAAATATTAATTAAACTTCACATTATATAGTTACCTTTTAAAAAATAATATCTAAATAATAAGGATTTGATTTTAATTAATTCCCTATTATACGGTTACCCAATAACTATCCACCCCCATCTCAACCAATACACAATCATCTTTCCCCAATACACTCCATCTCTTCCATCACGCGCGATCAGTTCCCAATACGCAATTATTTTTTGATCTTACCCAAATCCGGCCTCAATCATCTTCCACATTATCCCTCTCTCTCAGATCAGTTCATCCCAAAACACAAACATCCCTCTCAGATCAGTTCCCCATTAAGTTCATATAGAATGTTTAAGAAAGGTATATATAATGTTATATACATAATTCATCGTTGTGTATGTAGGGACGTCTTTGATTGATTTTTACTCGAAGGGTGGAGATGTAGGATCAGTGAGGCGAGTTTTTGATGATTTGTTGGTGAAGAGTACGGCTACTTGGACTGCGATTATTGCAGCGTGTGTTAATGTGGGGAAGAGTGAAATTTCATTGCACCTATTAAGGAATATGTTGGAGACTGATGTTGTACCTGATAATTATGTGGTTTCGAGTATCTTGGGTGCTTGTTCGTCGCTTGAGTATATTAAAGGAGGAAAGGAAATTCATTGTTATGTGCTTAGACGGGGAGCGGAGATGGATGTTACGGTGAGTAATGTTCTTATTGATTTCTATATGAAGTGTGGTAAGGTTAAGACTGCAAGGTCAGTTTTTGATCGAATGAAAGTTAAAAACGTTATTTCTTGGACAACGATGATTTCCGGATACATGCAGAATTCTTCTGACTGGGAAGCCATAAGCATGTTTAGAGACTTGAACATTGTATGAAACATGTATAAATATTGTATAAATTATGAATGTCATATTGAACTTTGTTATATGTAACAGAAACAAATGGTATATATATGAACATTGTATGAATACTATATAAACATTTTATGAATGACAATAAAGTTTAATGTATATATATAATGTATCAGTGGCGGATGTATGTTATGAATTATGGGTGCTTAAGCACCCATTGCTTTTTACAACAAACACTAATATTTGTTTGTAATATCTAATAATTCATTCAAATGTATTAACTAAGCACCCACGTTATATAACAATTCTCAAACTAAAAATAATTGAGCACCCATAAAATAAAATTTCTGGATCCGCCACTGTAATGTATAAACATTGTATGAATTATGAATCCCATATTGAACTTGGATATATGTAACAGAAACAAATGGTACAAATATTGTACGAAAATGTATAAATATTGTATAAATTATGAATGTCATACTGAACTTTGATATATGTAACAGAAACAAATGGTATATATATGAACGTATGAATACTATATAAACATTTTATGAATGACAATAAAGTTCAATGTATATATATAATGTATAAACATTATATGAATTATGAATCCCATATTGAACTTGGATATATGTAACAGAAACAAATGGTACATATATGAACATTGTATGAATACTGTATGAACATTGTATGAATACTATATGAACATTTTATGAATGGCAGTATAGTTCAATGTATATTTATAATGTATAAACATTGTATGAATTATGAATGTCATATTAAACTTTGACATATGTAACAGAAACAAATGATATATATGATAATTTTTTACGAAATCAAACTTTATAAATGTCAATGATAACAACTGCACTCAATAAAACAAAACGTGTTTCTAACATTCAAAACAACAAAATAACAAATGTAACATTACGAAATCATTGTTTTTGCACAGGATAATTTGAACATGTCTTTCTATTGTGTCCAACTTGACAGCATCTACTGCAAGTCATTTTTGTCCTTTTGAATTTCACGTCAGCAAACCCCTTCCATCTTTCAAGTTTTGGTCTATCCGCTGTACAAAATTAATACAAAACATATATTCTAATTTCATTAGAAACATATACTGTAATTTTGAAAAAAAATAATGGACTTTCATACACAAATGATACACGTTTCGTATAATCTTCATACACTATTTAAAAAAATTCAGACTTCAACGTTAAACAGATTTATAATCCGTTCATATAATTCATACACACTTCATACACAGTTAATATATCATTCATTGTCCTATACAATACTACAATTAAACAAACACAATACATTTTCAATACAAAATTAATACAAAAACATATATTATAATTTAAATAGAAACATATATTGTACGCCAAAATTTATCAGGTTACTAAAAAATAAGAAGTGAAATATGCAGCTATGAAAATATTCTTGAATTTTTAGAAAAAAATGACTTATACGTTGAAAGCAATCTGAAAATAATAGTGAAATTTTGGAATGAATAATAATTGTAACGTTGATCCAAATTTGATTGAAAATGCAAATCTGAAAATATTATGTGTTATTATCTGGTTGACAACGTTTTTTTAAGGAATTAATTCAAATAAAATATATTATTTTAACTAACTAGAGATATTTAAGGCAATGATGATAATTTGAAAATGTTTAATATCCCTAAAAACGTGCTAATCATATATTTAACTTTAATTAAACTTCCTAAAAAGTGCAACTATTCATATTCACAAACGTGTCTACATGCATTAAATGTAGCAATTAATAAAGAAACAAAAGTTCCATGATTTGTGTTGTCAGTGTGTTAATTATTAACATTAATTATCCATTATTACTTTATCCCTTTAATTTTTAATTAATTGTTTCTTTTTAATAAATTATAATTAACAATATAATTATTATTAAAATGCTATAGAGTGAGATATTAAATGCTACAGAATGAAATTGAAAATCTAATGCCATAACTTGATAATATTACTGTATAAAATGCTATATACAAAATTTACACAGTATATAATTGATAGATGAGAGATAGTTTCTTTGAATTATTAGCCCCCATGCTCTAAAATAAAAGGGTCATATTTGTTTTCATAACTTAAAATCCTTATTTTTCACCTTAATTTTTTCATGTGATTTATGATATATATTAGCCTATATATTAAAAGTTAGTAAATTAATTTTTTTAAAAATGGATACGGAGAATCCACATATCTGGGACATATTTCCCCCCAATTAATATTCATTTGATTACGGTATAAGAGGGCATACTATTTATATATAAAACATTGTATTAGTTTTACTATGTTTGTAAAAAAAAATTATTAGGTTAAAAGTCAACATGACTTATACGATATTTGATGGCTTAAGTCATACACGCCCCTTAAAGTTGTCTTCATATTTAATTTAGACACCTTAACTAGGACTATTACCTATTGAGCAGTTAAATTGTTCAAAAATTATACATATTAAACACAAAATATTGATATGACAAAAAAAGTGTTTTTCACTTCCTATGGGTGCGTGAAAGTTTTTGGAATGCTTTTTATTTTTATTTTTTCCAAAAAAACTTACATTTTTTCTTTTTTAATTGACACTTGGCATTTAAATGGATTAAAATATTTTTTTAATATTTTTAAAAATAATATTCTTAAGTCAAAAAGAAAGAGCACCCCTACCACCCCTCAAGTCATCTTCTTCCCAAAATTTAAATCTTCAAGCTCAACTAAAGAATCTTCATTTTTTTTTCTTTTTTTCTTTTATATTTCTTTTCAACAATCATAAAAAAAACAAAAGCTGAACCAAGTTATTAAATTTGCAAAAAAAATAGCGAAAGTAGATTTTTGAACATTGGCATAAACAAGTAAGTTGACGTTTTATCTTCATTTTCGATCACCTTCGAATAAATATTACAATTCAAAGGGATAATACTCAATTACCCCCCTAGCCTATACCCAAAATCTCTGAGACACACCTTACCTTTGATGAGGTCCTATTATCCCCCCCAACTTTTTTTTTAAGTAATTGTTTACCACTTTCGTACCTACGTGGCAATATACGTGAATTCACCCATGTAAGGCGCGTGAGTGAAGATTTTAGATAACAATGACCAATAAAAGTTGGCCACGTGTCAAAGTAATTTGAAAAAAACTCAAAAATAAATATTAATGTTTATCGAAAAGGACGCAGCTGTCTTCTTCTCTCTATAGCAGTGTTCTTCATCTTTTGAAAAAAAAAACTCCATTTTCAGTGTTCTTCATCTTTGAAAAACTCCATTATCATTCAAGTTAAATAGCTCCTTGATTTGAAAAGGCAAAGTAAAATTTAATATATTCTTTACATCTTTTTATGTCGATTATTAATTCTGAAACAAAAATTAACTATTAAAATCCAACATCGAAAATCAACTATCAGTTTGAAATCAAATTTCTAACCTTTGTTAATTTTTTGAAACCAAGCTAACCTTTCCCTCTTTCTTTCCTTGTTCCTTTATCTTCTTTTTGGTAAAGTGAATATTCAAAACGTAAATGGCCAGCTTTTTGGAATTTTGGGAAGTGTAAAAGTCTATTTTGAGCTGATAGTCACTTTTTAGAAAGCTGCAAAAGTGGGGGCCGGCGCGTGTTGAACAAACCGATCAACCTTTCTGATTATTATTGCCACGTAGGTACGAAAGTGGTAAACAATTACTTAAAAAAAAAGTTGGAGGGGGTAATAGAACCTTATCAAAGATAAGGTGTGTCTCAGGGATTTTGGGTATAGGCTAGGGGGGTAATTAAGTATTATCCCCAATTCAAATAAAATTGTAAATCCACTAAACTTATCAAAAATAATATGAAATAATTCGCTAAATTAATTTAGGTCCTCTTGATTTCTCGTTACAATTGATTTTAAGATGATAAACTATTGACAAACTTCCTTTATTCATCACTCTTGTACAAACTCTTTGAATATCTTTCACTATCACGTATCCGGAATGAAAAATAATTTCCGATAAAATTAATTTGGGTTCCTTTAGATTTTTCTTTACAAATGATTTCCGGATGAGTAACCATTGACAAACTTCTTCATCACTATTGTATCAATCTCTTTAAATATCTTTCTCTCTCACATATTAGGAATACAAAATATTATAAAAAAAATCAAATCAGCTAGTAGGAAGGTTTTTGTTGTTTGAGAAAAAAAATTGATGAGAAGAAGATGAAGGAGAAAGGGGGTTGGGTAGAGTGGGGTTGAGTAAAATTGATTGTCATTTCATTTATTTTTATTAAGAAATAGATACTATAAGATTTATTAGAAATAATTTTCAACCTTTTTTACATTAAAAAATATATATTCTATAGTTGTTGGGGTCAAGTGACACATGTCATCTTCATCTCATCAATTTTACTCAACCCCACTCTACCCAACCCCCTTTCTTCTTCATCTTCTTCTTCCGTCGCAATTTAAGTGTTTTTTTTTGTAGTGTAATATTTGATTGGATACGAAGTTTAAGAAATAAATAAAGACTTTGAAATATTTTTCAAATTGTCTTTCAAAAGTAGACTTACTTTTTTCTCTCCTCATAAATGTATTAGAGTACTATTTTTAAAATTAAGTGGGATCAACAAAGGTAAAATAGGAATTGTACCTTTAAATACTTACCATATAAAAAAATGTGACATTCTTTTTGGGATTGACTAAAAAGGAATGGTCACTACACCATTTTAGGTCTACGGCCACACTAAATCTGAGCAACGCTTGAGAAGTGTTGCCTAAAATATTTTTGGGAACGCTTTTAAAATGTAGCCTAAATTCTTAACTTTTGGCAACAATAATATTGGCAACACTTGTAAAGTGTACTCTTTCATGGCATAGGCTACACTTTATAAGTGTTGTCGTAATATGAAATAAATGACAACAATTATTTATATATATGGGGACACTTTTAAAGTGTCTTATTTTTATAATGGTAAAACAACACATTAGAAGTGTGGCCTAAAAATTTTCACTAAAATATTAAATTCCCTCCAACATTTTTAACTCTCCCTCCCATTTTTATTGGCCAAAAATAATAATTAATAAAACATTAATAAAAACTTTAGTCTTTGTCTTGTTTCCTAGATGAAAATTAGAACCTACACTACACATTAGAAAACACGCTACTTTACTCTTCTTTTCTATATGAAAAATGTACCATTTCTCGTCTCCAGAATATAAAAACGAAGAGTTTGAAGCTGAAAATCGAAGAGATGAAGTTGAAGAACTAAAGCGCTGAGCTGAAAAACGGAAGAGTTGAGCTGATTTTCTTCTCCAAAACCCAATTTTCTTGAATAGATGAAGAGCTGATAATGACGAACTAGGGATCAATCGAGGAACTGAAGATCGAAGAACTGAAGAGTGGAAGTTGAAGAACCGATTTTGTGAAGCATAAGTACCAATTTCGTACAGCTGAGATTCCTTTTTACTCTCTACTAATCGTCTAGTACTAAAAATAGTCAGTTGATTGAATTTTTGTTTTGTGTTTATAAGTAATCAGCTAAAATAAAAAACCTCATCTAAAGTTTTCATTTCCTTCAAACTTCAGCTAACATTTTCATTCCTCTCAAACTTCAGTGAAGTATGCGAAAATTCAGCTAACACTGGTTCGAAGAGTTTGCGGACGCTGAAGCTTTTCCGTTGTTATGGAGATTGGGATAAGATTCTGGAATTGATTGCTGGACAAGTCAGTGAACTTGTTTAAATTCATCTTGAGAGTCTTCATGTCAGTGATACTGGTCTTGCTGCTATTTCTACTGTGAGCTTGAGATAAACATTGAATTAGAGTAAGGTAAAAGAAGAGAAGATGTGGAAACAAGATCTATGAACTTATTATTGAACATTAAGTCTCTGAATCGCTGAAGGTTTATCAAGTAAGTCATAAAACATTAGCACTCTCTTTTTCCCCAAATCAAAAAACCTTCCGTCGATTTGAATAACACGATTTTTTCTCCAAACTAAGTCTGAAGAACACGATTTTCGTTAAACATTCTCACAGGTTTCATGATTTCACGTTGAAAAGCTGAACAGTATTTTACGATTTTTTTTGAAGCCTAGCTCTTGTTTAATTGTTCTCTTTTGCAATGGAGGAGTGTTCATTGCTAAGGGTGGTAGTAAGGTTCTGGTGGAGCCTCATAGACTTTGAGGCGTGTTCATTGCTAGGGACTAGAAAGATGATCTTTGTACTAAAAAATGGTACCCCGTGAAGCTGTCTACAATGAAAAGAGAATCTTTGTTCAGGTTATAACCTTTCTTTTATCTTTATTTTATATTTTTACTCTTCTGTTTGTTGTGTGTGTGGCTTGCAAGGTTTTGTATTGGCTAAGACTAACTGCCAGTAGGTCTAACCTATATGAGATACCATCCACATCTAAGAGGTACTATCTTCATTTGTACACTTTAAGACTACTCTTTCTTGAGACAGTTTACTTGTCCTGTATATGACATAAATAGGATAAGATTGGTAGGTATATTCCATCACTCTGGAAGAACCAGGATCTCTGTTTTCTTATTTTACTGCCATGCCTTGCATAATTGGTTTTCTTTGTTCCTTGTATGGCTGTGGAACTATTCTTGTGGGGGAAGGATCTGGGCTCCTGATTTGACATTGTTGTACTCTGTAGTGATATTATAATTCTTGTTATAATTGGATTGTGTATATCTAACAATTCTAACTCACAGTTACTCTAGATTAATGAATATTGTTGAGCATCTGATTTATTTTCTTGAAAATCAGTTATTTTGATGATAAAATTTTGGTCTCTATTATAAAGCTTCAACAGAATTTTGTTTTTGAAGTCTTGAATTAATGGTGTGAGTTTGAGATAAACATTGAATTAGATTAAGGTAAAAGAAGAGAAGATGTGAAAAGTAGATTTGTGAACTTGTTATTGAAAAAAAGAAGACATGACCTATATTTTTTTGATTTGAAAAAACATAATTGTAAAAATTTTGGTTTTCTGGTTTTGTATTATAGCATGTCACAGACATGTCTGATTTTGCGAATCAAAAGACGCGAATACTTTTGCGCAATCTTGTTATTTAAGTCTTTCTTCTAAAGTAGTTCATCTCCATCACCTACAATTGGTAACTACCCTTATGGCTTTATGGCTTCATTTGGCTTAGCAATCAGCAGAACTATTAGCTTCCATGTAAGTCATATTGACACTAGAATTTCAGTTGTCCAACAGTTTTCCTGGGCTCATTGATGTTGTGCTCCATCTTCCATTGAGTTTAACATTCATGTTGAGCCATTTGGTTAATATCTATGAATCTACCTCCACTATCACCTTCCTGTATCCATGTTGAACACACCACTGCAGTCCATGTAAAGCTGTCTGACTTTCAGCCTGGTTCTTAGTGACAATTCCCAAAGAAATAGTAAAAGCATACACAATTTCCTTGTGTCTCTGAGTAATGCCCAGGGAACCTGAAAATAATTTCCATATATAATTGGAAAAATTCCCAGACACAAAGATGTGATCAATGGAATCAGTTCCTCTTGCAATTGCAGCAAGAACAATTTGCAGGTTCTCTTGCAACAAGAACAATCTGCAATTCCTCTTGCAATTGCAATAAGAACAATCTGGAAAAATGCCTAGACAGAAAGATGTGATCAATGATCTCTTTTGTACATGTTTGTGATGAATTTTTATGTTTGTCAATTGTTTTCTCTCACATTTTATCATTCATATTTGGATCTGCTTTGTACATATTTGCAATCATTTAACTATTTTCTCCCAGATTTTATCATACTCATATTTTCCTACTGTGACAGTCTTGGAATACATGCCTACTGTTTTATCCCAGATTTTATAGTTTTTGTACATGTTTGGGGATCATTTAACTGTGAAGGGGCTTTTCAAAGTGTGTTGGTTCTGCCTGTAGTTCTCCTTCTTTCAAACTTTCCACTGCTCATCACATATCTCATCTGCCTTCTCCTGATTTGGTTGTTGATTTATGTGTAGGGACATGGTGGTGATCTAATTGGAAGGGTCGCTACAAGTAAATTTGATCTCATTGAAGTGGATTATGAAGCATTTTTGAATTATTTTAATATTACTTTTTGAACAATTGTGTACGTATTTTGAATATTGTTGTATACATATGTGTAAGTACACAAGACGTACAATGTTTTGAGGTTTATTGCAAATCTATGTATTTGAATTACTTATGAGCCAATTTAATGCTTGAGATTATTTATTGTAAAATAATATTGGTAGTTTTTAATTAGAAATTGTGGCATATATTTTATGGCCAAATGATATGACCACACTTAAAAGTGTAGCCTTAAGATTGTATATTGTGGTAATCACATGGGTATGGACTACACTTCAAAGTGTTGTCATACATGAGACAGAAAAGGCAACACTTTAAAATTGTTGTTATACATTAGATAGAAAAGGCCACACTTACGAATTGTGGCCAATAAGAAAGCTAAGGCAACACTTAAAAGTGTAGTTGTATGAGATATAAATGTTGCTATTGAGGTACATAAAAGCGTGGCCATTTTACCTTTGAGGCTACGCTTAAAAGCGTAACTAATAAGGCAACACCCGAAAAGTGTTGCCTAAAATCTAAGGTAACGCTTCATTTGGGCACCCCTGGAAAAGTGTTGCCTAAAGTCCAAAAGTGTAGCCTTTTATCTAAGACCACACTTTTTGCTAGTTTAGGCTATACTTTACTAGGGTGGTCGTAGACCTAAAATGGTGTAGTGGGTGCCACATAAAATAGGACGGAGGAAGTATATATGTATTGAGGACATGAAGATATAACACAGTAGAGGTATAAATATGATTCTTTTGTTAAAGTACACAGATAAATATGACCCTAAAATTAGATGAAAATGACAAATATATTGAAGAAATATAATGAAGGACAAATATGACTTATTTAGAAATATTTTCATTAACATTCATCTTTCGTTGTGTTACACAATTTGCTAGATTTAATTAGACCTTTGGTTGGTTGCTGAATTTTTCTGTTTTTCTTTTTTTATTAAAGATTTTTGGATTGTGTTAATGATGACAACACATTTTATCGCATTGTTGTCGTTAATATAGAGTTTGGAACTGAAATGTCATAATTAAAAATTAATTTAGAATGTGTTTGATATCAAATTTCTCATATTTGGTTCGTCAAAAAAATTCAAAAATATTTTTTTTACTAAAAAAAAGTTTTTTAAAAAATAAGAAAAAATGATGCCTCTAATGAAACTAACTAGGATAAACAAGTGGTATTATCTTCTCCAATGTCTAAACCCTCACAACCACAAAACCCCCACCTTCACCCCCGAGGCCCGCCCCCTCCACGTGTTCAGGTTATAGTATATACACATGAAAAATAATTTTTGATCTATATATTTTCTGTAATTATTTTTATATATAATGTAACTTCTGACAAAAGATGGTCACCGTTTATTACACTGATTCCACATTCACCCTAGGTCCCCCACCCACGCTCTTCCACCCCACAATCTATGAAAATAATTTTCGTTCGTACCAGTCATACCCAAAAAGAGGAAGAAGAGGCATCAATGTTGCGAAAGCCGAATATATAGAGAGTGATGGAATCACAACTGCTATATCTGAAGGTAGCTAATAAATAGTAAATAAGATAACAATAAAAGGAACACCAGAAATTAACGAGGTTCGGCAAACTTTTTATTTTCTTCTGCCTATTCCTCGGACACAACCAACCAATATTTATTTCACTCCAAAAGAGTCTAAGTGAAATACTACAAGAGAGAAAGAAGAACAAATGCCTTAGGAGATGAGAAGGCAAGTGAGAGGTGTGTTACAAATGAATTAGGAGCTACCTATTTATAGGAGTGAATTCTTCCTATTGACGTCATCCATGACATCACAATATGTCAAAATGTCAAGATTTACCTTGTGAAACCAATTTATTGTTCACCTAAATTTCACCTACAAAAGGTGCTATCTTTGACTTTTCTACCAATGAAGAATTATCCTCCTAACTACCATATCTTCTCATTAATCCATTTTTGAATCTTGTCAAATTTAACAAATCTCCACCTTGGCAAGATTCTCCATTTTCAACTTTCTCTCAACAACAATTTTGATTGTGTCTTCAACCTCAATCTTCAATGTTCAACAATGTTAATCAAGTTCAAACAATGTTGAAACTTGACCGCAGTCACCACTTTTGTCAATATATCAGCAGGATTATCCGTAGTATGAATTTTCTGCATTATGACTCCACCATCTTCTATGATCTCTCGTATGAAATGATATCGGACGTCAATGTGCTTCGTCCTTGCATGATAAACTTGGTTCTTTGCTAATTGAATAGCACTCTGACTATCACAAAATATTGTGATTCCTTCTTGTCCAATACCAAGCTCTCTAAGCAATCCTTGAAGCCAAATTGCTTCCTTCGCAACCTCTGTAATTGCCATGTACTCTGCCTCAGTGGTAGACAAAGCAACTGTTGACTGCAAAGTAGACTTCCAACTAACTGGTGCATTTGCAATAGTGAAAACATAACCAGTAGTTGATCTTTATTTGTCCAAATCACCTGCATAATCTGAGTCACAATATCCAACAAGATATTGACTATCTTTCTGCTCGAAAACCAAATCAACATCTACAGTATTATGAATACACCGTAGAATCCATTTTACAGCCTGCCAATGATCCTTTCCAAGATTGTGCATGTACCTGCTTACAACTCCAACAGCGTGTGAAATATCTGGCCTTGTGCAAACCAATGCATACATCAAGCTACCAATAGCATTCGCGTATGGTACTCTTGACATATATTCTCGTTCAGCTTCATTCTTAGGTGACATAGCATCACTAAGCTTAAAATGAGGAGCAAGCAGAGTGCTAACCGACTTCGTTTTTTCATTCATACCAAATCGGTTTAGTACTCTCTTCAAATATTCTTTCTGAGATAAATAGAGTTTCTTTGAATGTCTATCTCTTTTTATCTCCATGCCAAGAATCTTCTTTGCCTCACCCAAATCCTTCATCTCAAACTCCTTTCTTAGTTGAATCTTTAGCTTCTCAATTTCCTCTTGACTTTTAGAAGCTATCAACATATCATCAACATATAGGAGAAGATATATAAAGGAATTATCTTCAAGCTTGCGCAAATACACACAATGATCGTATTTGCTTCTTATGTACCTTTGCTGCAACATAAACTTGTCAAATCGTTTGTACCATTGTCTAGAAGATTGTTTCAATCCATACAATGATTTTTCAAGTTTGCACACCATATTTTCTTTTCCATCAACTTTGAATCCTTCTGGCTGAGTCATATAGATTTCCTCTTCCAAGTCTCCATGTAAAAAAGCTATTTTTACATCCAACTGAACTAGTTCCAAATTCAACTGTGCTACCAAAGCCAACAAAACTCTAATGGAGGAGTGTTTCACAACTGGAAAAAATACCTCATTATAATCAATTCCCTCATTTTGAGCATATCCTTTAGCCACCAATCTTGCTTTGTAGCGAACATCTTCTTGGTTAGGAAATCCTTCTTTCTTTGCAAATACCCATTTGCACCCAATTGCTTTCTTGCCCTCTGGAAGATTGGCCAATCTCCATGTATGATTCTGAGGAAGGGATTGCATTTCTTCATACATGGCATTCCTCCACTTATCTTCTTGTGAACTTTGGACTGCGTCTTTATAAGTGGTAGGAATGTCATCGGCTGCAATTGAGTTAGCACAAACCACCATATCTGTGAGTCGAGCAGGTTTTCTTATTGTCCTTTTTGGCTTGCTCGTTGCTATTGATTCAAGTTGTGGTTGAGGTTCTTGAAATGGAACCTCCTATTCGACTGGCTCTCCTTCAAGAGGAAAATCTTCTGTTGTTTCCTCGTTTGATCCCTGTGTTGGGAAAATTATCTTTCCCTCAAACTACACCTGCTTTGAAGCACCATCAATTTGTTTGGCTTCTTCAAGTGTTACCTTATTTGTCAAGGCAGATTCATCAAAGGTAACATCCCTGCTGAAAATAACTTTTCTTGTCTCTGGACACCATAAACGGTATCCTTTAACTCCAGAAGTAATTCCCATAAATAAAGCTTTCTTTGCTCTTGGGTCCAATTTTGACTCTCTTACATGATAATATGCAATTGAGCCAAATACATATAAAGAATCATAATCTTCAGCAGGTTTTCCATACCATTTTTCAAATGGTGTCTTCCCACCAATAGCAGCAGATGGTAGACGATTAATGAGGTGGCACGCATATGTTATTGCCTCAGCCAAAATTCTTTGCCCAAGCCAGCATTGGACAACATACACCGAACTTTCCCCAGCAAAGTTCGGTTCATGCGTTCTGCCACTCCATTCTGTTGTGGTGTATTTCTGACGGTGAAATGTCTGACGATGCCATTTTCCTCACAAATTTTTTGAAAAAGATCATTTTTGTATTCGCCACCATTGTCTGTGCGAAGACACTTGATCTTTCTGCCACTTTGAGTTTCTATCATCGCCTTCCATTTGAGAAAAATTCCCAATACTTCATCTTTTGTTTTCATCGTATACACCCACAATCTTCGAGAAAAGTCATCAATAAAGGTTACAAAATAGTGTTTCCCACCTAATGAAGGTGTTTTGGAAGCACCCCAAACATCCGAATGAACATAATCCAAAATACCTTTAGTATTATGGATAGCTATTCCAAATTTAACCCTTGTTTGCTTTCCCTTGATACAATGCTCACAAAACTCCAAGTTGCAAGTTTTTATTCCTTTTAGCAATCCTTGATCCGATAATGTTTTCAAGGATTTCCCTCCAGCATGTCCCAAGCGCATATATCACAGCTTGGTCATTTCTGCCTCCTTCTCGTCATTGGATGTTGTTGCCGCTGTCCCAATAACTGTACTACCTTGATAGTGGTACATGTTATTATTTCTTCGAATTGCCTTCATTACCACCAGTGCACCAGAGCATATTCTCATCACGCCATTATCTGCAATGACTTTGAACCCCTTTGATTCTAGGACTCCAACAGAAATGAGATTTTTCTTCAAATTTGGTACATATCGAACATCTGTTAATGTTCTACTTAATTCATCATGGTTCCTTAATCGAATTGAACCAACACCATATGCGGTAAGAGGATTATTATTTGCAGTGTGAATAACTCCACATTCTCCTTCTTGTAAATCAATAAACCAGTCCCGATTGGGACACATATGATAACTACAAGCTGAGTCCATCAACCATACATCAGATGATTTGGATGGATCTGTTGTAACTAGTGAGTAATCGAAGTCATCACAATCAGCCACATTTGAATCCATGACAGCCTTTCCATTATTTGGTTTGGCTTTGCTATTCAACTTTGGGCAGTCTTTCTTCCAATGCCCTTTTTCTCGGCAAAAAGCACATTCATCTTTGCTGAGTCTCGATCTTGACTTGGATCTCCTTTTCTTCGTTCTCATATGATTTTGAGAACGACCTCTCGCAACCAGTGCTTCTGCTTCTCCGCCTTTTTGTTTTTCTCTCTTTCTTTGTTCATAACTGTATAAGGCAGAACAAACTTCTTTGAGAGATACTTCATCATTCCCATGCAGTAGAGTCGTTTCAAGATGCGCAAACTCATCGGGAAGTGAACTTAACAACATTAAGGCCATATCTCCATCCGTAAAAGTCACGTCCATATTTCGCAAATCTGTCGCCAACTTATTAAAGCTGGTGATATGATAATTCATTGTGCTACCAGGAATATAAGTGAAGCGTAACAGTCTTCTTTTCATGTAAAGTTTATTTTGACTGTTTTTCTTCAAGAATTTCTCCTCCAATGAATTCCATAATTTATTTGCAGATGTTTCCTTCGTGTATGGATATTTTTGTTCTCTTGCAAGGTAAGATCGAATGGTACCGCAAGCAACACGGTTGATAATCTTCCAATCTTCTTCTCCTACACCGTCTGGTTTCTTTTCTTCAATGGCAATATCTAGCCCTTGTTGAAAAAGAACATCAAGGACCTCGCCTTGCCACATTCCGAAATGTCCTGACCCGTCAAAAATTTCAACTGCAAATTTCGCATTTGACACAATTCTTGTCATAAGCGAAGATGCCAATGATGACGTATTATTGACACTTGATGTGGACTCATCATTTTTCTTGTCTCCCATTTTACTACAAATACTATTTACTAGCTGACAATGCAAAGACCAAAGTAAATCTTTTTCTGATGTGGAAGTTCAGACTATGCTGCAACCACAGAGCATACTCAGATAATACCTTGGCTCTGATACCAATTGTTGCGGAAGCCGAATATATAGAGAGTGATGGAATCACAATTGCTATATCTGAAGGTAGCTAATAAATAGTAAATAAGATAACAATAAAAGGAACACCAGAAATTAACGAGGTTCGGCAAACTTTTTGTTTTCTTCTGCCTATTCCTCGGACACAACCAACCAATATTTATTTCACTCCAAAAGAGTCTAAGTGAAATACTACAAGAGAGAAAGAAGAACAAATGCCTTAGGAGATGAGAAGGCAAGTGAGAGGTGTGTTACAAATGAATTAGGAGCTACCTATTTATAGGAGTGAATTCTTCCTATTGACGTCATCCATGACATCACAATATGTCAAAATGTCAAGATTTATCTTGTGAAACCAATTTATTGTTCGGAAAAGGGCCTAAAATACCCTCAAAGTATTGAAAAGGGTACAAAATTACCCTCCATCCACCTATTGGCTCCAAAATGTCCTTTTCATCCACCTATTGGCTCCAAAATACCCTTGTCATCCACCTTTGGGTTCAAAATTGACCACTTCTTTAATTGTTTTAAAATTAAACTCTTTGAATATTTTTTAAAATACTTGGCGTTCAACTATTGGTTATAATTTAATTTATTAATATAATTTATAAATCAACCCACTACCCACTCATTACTAACTAAACCCCACCCAATTAATAATCCAATTATAATATTAAAATTGTCATAAACTTTACTAAAACACGATGAAATTATAGATTCCTGAAAATGACATTCAAAATTATTTGAGTCCGAATCGAAGCCCCAATTAAATATAGGTTGAGCAGCTTATTTAGGAGGACACTTTCAATAGGATTCTCTTTCAAGATTGAATTAAAAATTTATGATTAAAGGTAAAGAAGTAATACATCCCGAATTAATTCATGCACTTTTTTAAAATATAATTTTATAAATATTTATGATTTGTTTTAAAACCTTTAATATATTATTTTGAAAAAAAGTTAACTATGAAGTAACATCACATAATTGAGACGTAAAAATAATTAAGATGAACATAGTCAGACTTTTAAGTTTATCGGTAATTTTTATTTAGACACTTAACGTATGATAATTTACTTCTATAGATATTTTCGCCTCAAATTTTTAAAAACACTAAATTGGCAGTAGCTTTTTTGTTGTTGCATTAATAATGTGACGGGTGTATTAATTTGGAGGGGTTTAATTAGTAATGGGTGGTTAGTGGATTGATTTATAAATTATACTAATAAGTTAAATTATAACATATAGTTGCGTGCCACGTATTTAAAAAAATATTTAAATAGTTTAAATATAAAACCGTTAAATAAGTGGTGAATTTTGAACCAAAAGGTGGATGACAAGGGTATTTTGGACCCAATAGGTGGGTGGGAAGGGTATTTTGGAGCCAATAGGTGGATGGAGGGTAATTTTGTACCATTTCCAATACTTTAAGGGTATTTTAGGCCCTTTTCCGTTTATTGTTCACCTAAATTTCACCTACAAAAGGTGCTATCTTTGACTTTTCTACCAATGAAGAATTATCCTCCTAACTACCATATCTTCTCATTAATCCATTTTTGAATCTTGTTAAATTTAACAATCAATTGAGAGAGAGCAAAAAAAAGAAAAGAATCCCGAGGAGAAGAGGAAAAAGAATTGAGAAGAGACATGGAATAAGTTAGGAGAATAAACGTAAAATAAAAATGGTTCGATATTATATTTTAGCGGGTCGTGTAAGATATAAATAGCTATATCTTTCTAATGTTTTAAATTTTGGTTTCATATAAAATAGTTATGTTAGCAAAATTTTGATTAAAAATTAATTAAATAGGTTGAGTGATTTTTGAGTCTAAAATTTAAAGTTGAGTTACTTTTTGAAAGAAAATATATTACTAAGTGACTTTTGGATTAAAATTTAAAATTGTATAACTTTTTATTTTTTTAAAAAAGTACAATTAAGTGACCATATGAATGATACATTAATTATTAATGTAATACTAGTAACATAATATTTGTCTTATATTATGGCTGATATTATTAGATGCGAAAATTGCGGCAATCAAAAAGAAATGTCCATTTTTTTATACTATTTCTTTTTTCTAAGATGAGTCATAATCCAACAAAAGAAGAACGTGATATTATACTTATTTCTTTTGTTTTTCTCAATAAATTCTTAGGGTAACACGTGATGGTTGTCATTTCATGCTATATCATATATCTTTATTAATTTTGCGTCATTTTCTTATTTTTTGTTTTATTTATTGTCGTATTATGTTATCGAAAAGGATTAAAATATTTTTAAAGTATATACAATTGAATAAAAATATCTGCTATTAATAGTTTGGTCTAAAAATATCTTTAAAATTATTACTTTAATCCAAATAATGCAAGAAATTAGGGGTGCAGTCGATGTAATAGTTACACAAAATTGTCTTACGGAGAAAAATATTATATGGGAAAATATGGACAATTAATTTCTTCACTAATTAATAAAAAGAATCTCTGCCTTTTCTCAAAGTTACTAACTTTTTTTGTTTGTTTGTTTTTGTTTTTCTATGATGAATCATAATTGATAATACTTGCCCTTAACATTTGTTGGAAGTTGTTAGTCATTAAATATTGTAATTTGTATAGCAATTTGCCTTTGTGTACACCAAAGTTAGCCAAACAATTTTAACCTTGTTTGCCTCTATAAAAATGGTTGAATCTTCAAAAGTAAGTTATTTGATTTTGTATTAGTTTCAAATTATTGAAACTGATAAATAATAAATATGGTCTTATTTAATTATGAGGGTAATATTCTCTTAATATATTATGGAAATATTAAAGATATGCATTGGATGATTATCCTTTGTTTTTAAAAAAATGTGAATTAAATCTTTTTTTTTTAAATCAAACTCAACCTAGAACTAGAAATTTTGGGGGTTTTGCTAAAAATTAAAAGATACCTCTCTTAATATTTGATTACAAAAACTATTGTTGTTCTTATTTCAATCAAACAAACAAAATCGTAATTGATTTCTATGAAAAAACAAGTAACAATTGCACTCGTATATCATTGTCATTACAATTGCATTCAAATACTTGACATATATTTAAAACGTTCAATGATTGAATATTAAAAATAAATTTTTGAAAGCAGCAAAAATAATAAATTCAAAAGGTCAAAATGTGGATTTATTAAAATTTTAATTTTGAATTGAGACAATAATAAATAGAAAAAAACTACTGATGTGTTTAGTAATATGATCTCATTTAATTATGTGGTTAATATTCTCTTAATATATTGTGGAAATTTTAAAGATATGCATCGGATGATTTTCCTTTGTTTAAAAAAAATGGAAGAAGAGTTTTAAAAAAATTTAAACTTTTTTTAAAATCAAATTCAACCTAGAACTAGAAATTTTGGGCGTTCTGCTAAAAATTAAAAGATACCTCTCTTAATATTTGGTTACAAAAACTATTGTTGTTCTTATTTCAATCAAACAAGCAAAATCCTAATTGATTTCTATGAAAAAATAAGTTACAATTGCACTCGTATATCATTGTCATTACAATTCAAATACTTGAGTAACTTGACATATTTTTAAAACGTTCAATAATTGAATATTAACAATAATTTTTTGAAAGCAGCAAAAATAACAAATACCAAAAGGTCAAAATGTGGATTTATTAAAATTTTAATTTTGAATTGAAACAATAATAAATAGAAAAAACTACTGATATATTTAGTAATACGGTCTTATTTAATTATGTGGGTAATATTATCTTAATATATTGTGGAAATGTTAAAGATATGCATCGGATGATCATCCTTTGTTTAAGAAAAATGTGAAGAAGAGTTTTAAAAAATTAAAACTTATTTTTTCAAATCAAACTCAATCTAGAACTAGAAATTTTGGGGGGTTTGCTAAAAATTAAAACATTCCTCTCGGCTCTCTTAATATTTGGTTACAAAAACTATTGTTGTTCTTATTTCAATCAAACAAATAAAATTGTAATTGATTTCTATGAAAAAACAAGTTACAATTGCACTCGTATATCATTGTCATTACAATTCAATACTTATAATATTTTTAAAATGTGCAATGATTGAATATTAAAAACAAGTTTTTGAAAGCAGCAAAAATAATAAATACGAAAGGTCAAAATGTGGATTTATTAAAATTTTAATTTTGAATTGTGACAATTATAAATAGAAAATACTATTGATATATTTAGTAATATGTAGAGCTGTCAATATGGGCTAGCCATCCCATTCGGGTTAACCCATACATATTTTGCAGTTTGATGAGTCAAGCCGGGCTAGCTCATTTTTTGTGTAGACCAAAAAATGATCGGCCCGCCCCATGTGTGGGCTACGGGGTTTGCCGAGTCAGCCCTCTTTTTTTTAAAATTATACTTTTTTATTTATAATTTTTTTAATTAAATTATAATTTAAAATAAAATTTGAAATATCGAGAAAATAATATTACATGATATTAATGTTACTACTTGTTAATCAAATACACAAATAAAATTATCTATATAATATTTATTAAGTTTGATTTCAGGTAAAAAATATAAATAGACAAATAGAAATATTAACCTAATTATTTTCTAATAATCATAATAAAACACAAAATCTATGATAATATTTCATAGGCTATGACCTATGTAGTGATTTTCTAGAAATTTTAGATTTTTTTTTATTTTAAGTAGTACATATTTATAAACATAATTTGTATTTAAATTGTGTTCAAAATTTAAACAGATTTTGAGTGTAGAATCCTGTCATTTTTAATAACTCTATTTTATTTTTATTTTTATTTGACCCACGGGCCTGCCCTATCTATATTTCTCAAACCTCACAAATCGCCAGACTTATTCAGGTCGAGCTAAAAAATCATTTTATTAAATGGGCACAAAAAATCATAGCCCAACACTATCAATTATGATTAGGCCAGACCATCCCGATGGGCCTAACCCATATTGACGGCTCTAGTAATATGGTCTTATTTAATTATGAGGGTAATATTCTCTTAGTATATTGTAGAAATGTTGACGATGTGCATAAGATGATTATTCTTTGTATACAAAAAAATGTGAAGAAGAGTTTTAAAAAAATTAAAACATTTTTAAAAATCAATCTCAACCTAGGACTACAAATTTTCGGGTATCTGCTAAAGATTAAAAGTTCCCTCTCTTAATATTTGGTTACAAAAATTATTGTTTTTCTTATTTTCAATCAAACAAGCAAAATCGTAATTGATTTCTATGAAAAAACAAAGTACAATTGCATTCGTATATCAGAATCATAACAATTGCATTCAAATACTTGTCATAATTTTAAAACGTTCAATTATAGAATATTAAAAATATATTTTTTTAAAGCAGCAAAAATAATAAATATAAAAGGTCAAAATGTGGATTTATTAAAATTTTAATTTTTATATAAATTATTACACATTATATTAAGCCAAAAAAAAGAGGGTGGAGGGTGGAGGGTGGAGGGTGGAGGGGTGATCTAGAGAGGAGAAAGACTAACAAGAATTGGTTTGAAAATATGAAAAATTCTAACTTCTTTGAAATATTTATTTTGATTTTGAAGCTTTGAGGGTTTGGAAACCAATAGCCAATTTTATTTTATTTTTTTAATTTGAGAGTACGTAGGTCTGTTTTTTTTACTTATTAATTTATTTATTTTCTAATTAAAGTTCTGAGAAATAATATATATTGGAAGGATAATTATCAAATGGTTATGCTTGATATCTCTTCCTCGTCTTTTTGATTGGGGAAATTGTGCGGTAAACATTTAAATGTTGTAGCTAATTGTTTAGGAAAATTCTTATTCGCAATTACAATTTTTCTTAATTTTGTTATTTGTCTGATTTGTATAATTCGTCTAATTTGTATAATTTACTTTATTTGTATAAATTTTGAATTTTGTATATGTTTATCCCAGCTATTTGTATACGATTTATGAAAAAATCATAATAAATTACCTTGTTTGTATATTGGCAAGCGAAATATACAATTGAAGTTCTGAAAAATTCCTATATTTATAAATAAAGAATTTGTATATTGTACTTACCCTATTTGTATATTCGCAAGCGACATATACAAACGGGTAGACATATATAACCGCAGCCTCCATAGCAAACAAAATTATAGCTATGAAGTCCACTTATCGAAACTATAGTTATCGAATCTTATTATGTCTATTATGTTTGTTATTTCTGAAATTTCTTTATTTACTTTTATTTCTCGCTTATTTTACTATTATGTTTGTTATTTCTGAAATTTCTTTATTTACTTTTATTTCTCGCTTATTTTACTCTAAGAGAACCAAAGTTTATCACTAATTTAAAAAATAATTAAAAAAAATGTACTAAATCAAATTTCATCAAAGTATCGAATTCTTAGATTCACAATTTTATTACATAATTGGAATTTTCAAGGAAATCAAATAAATAGTTTAAGCAAAGAATTTCAATTTGAATTAAATCTCATGAAGTTTTGAATTAAAAGTTTTACACGACCCCAAAGTATTCTTAAGTTTTACTGAATTTATAAATAAAAGTTGTTACTCTATTTTATTTGTCTAACTGTATATACGTAACATATATTTTAATAGTATTTGAATAGATGGATAAGGGTAACGATATATTGTTGTTTCTATTAATAAAAAAGATAGGTTGTTATCCAGTTTACATTCAGTAATAATTTTGTTATAAATACTCGAGCATAATCTAAGCATTTCATTCATCTTTGTAGAAAATTAATAAAAATGATGAGAATTACTATCATTTTAGGTCTGTTGTCTTTTCAATTGTTCCTTGTTACGATGGGCTCAGACGTTGATGTTCCAAAGAATGAAACTTTAGAAGGTATTAATGAGTCATACCCACAAGGACGATGTGGAAGGCAAGCTGGTGGTAGAAAATGTCCTACTAAACTGTGTTGTAGTAACCGTGGTTGGTGTGGAACCGCACCGGGCTATTGTGATCCACTTTTTTGTCAAAGCAATGTAGTGGTACACCAATCCCACCCTATGTATCACCATTTCTAACTGCAAATCAAGATGGAGGTATGAGAGGCATTCGAAGCTTATTCCTCAACGCAGCTATTGTCTAGTGGATCTATTATTATTAATATATTAATGCTATGTGTGTAATCATAATGCATATAAAATGCATCAACTAATGTTTATAAATAAATAAAGAACTACTTTGATTTTTATTTTGTCTAATTAATTAAAAAAGGTTCATTCAAAATCATTACATTCCATAAAATTATGATGATATCCAATACTATCCCTATCAATATGAATTTATCATTTATTATCCTACCGGCCTCTTCAATCATAACATCATCTAATCCTCAATGGCGTATAATATATAAGTTTTTGGTGGTTCTATTTCAACTTCATTACACCTTGAATCTATAAATTGTTTGTTGTGATAATTTATTACATGGCATAATTATAATTGTTGGGAAAGAAACTATAAGGAGTATTTTAGGATTTAGGGTAATATGTTTTCTCTTCGACAACATTGGATACCGAAGACTTTTGATATTTTATCTTATTTTCTTCTAAACACTTGTTTTAGCTTTTTTAAACATGCTTTGTATTTGTAGATGCTTTTATATTAATGCTATTAAATTTTGAAATTGTTTTATGTTTTACTTGTTTATCTGCGCTTATGAAAGTTACTTTTTTTTTAGCAATGAACCTATATCAATTGCGTTAACACACACACACACACACACACACACATATATATATATATATATATATATATATATATATATATATATATATATATATATATATATATATATATTCGCTATCAAATAAAGCGATTGCTCCCCAATAATTTTTTTTTTTTAATAAATGCTTGAGCATAATCTAACCAATTCATCAAAATTAAATAAAACGATGAGAATAAGAAAAATCCTTTTAGGTTTGTTGACTTTGCAATTGTTCGTTGTCTGGACTGATAAGCTATCTCTTCGTCTCCTAATCAATGAAACCTTTGGTCCTGAAGTATTTCAAGTAAATGCATCCGTCAGCGTGTCATACCAATAGAGAGGATGCAAAATGCAAAATCGTGGCGAAAAATGTCCTACTGGATTATTATGTTGTAGTATATGGAATTGGTGTGGAACCACATCAGACCATTATGTTCAAACAAGTTGTCAGAGTCAATGTCCAAATCCGTAACCACAGGGATGATGCGTGTGTCAAGCTGGTAGCCAAAAATGTCCTACTGGAGTGTATTGTAGTTATGATGGTTGATGTGGAACCACACCTAACTATTGTGACATTGATATTTGTCAAAGTCAATGTTCAAGTCCGTTCCCACAGGTCAAAAATATCCCTCTGTTGAAGAAGAAGGAAACTGACGATTGGAACATGTCAAAGGAACAGGTCCAACGCAGTTGACTGACTTGTCTACAACAAGTGTTGATGAAGAAGGAAGCTGAGGATTGGAACATGTCGAAAGGAACAGGTCCAACGAACAGGTCCAACGAAGCTGACTGGCGAGTTACAACACTGCTGAAGAATTAGAGTCACATTAGGATTAGATTACCTATGTTAATTAAGTTATATTTCGTCTATAATTATATTATTATTAGGATTAGTTTACTATTAGAATTATAGCACAAAGGATTTAATCATTATTATTATTATAGTAATAATATGTATTGTAGTAGGACTCTAAGTATAGTTAACTTAGGACTCTACAATTCTCTCCTATATAAGGAGTATGTACTTAACATTATTATTCATCAATTCAATAATTGATCATATATCAATTCATCAATAATTGATCACATATCAATAACACCAATATTGATCAAACCGATCCATACTATCATATACTATCAATATATCAATACAATCCTTGATTCTTCACATATCTGTCTGTGAGAATTCTTCATGGTATCAGAGCTTAAAGCTCTTCCGCTCTCTGAGTATTGATCATCAAAAAAAAAAAAAAAAAAAATCCACACGTTGCAATGGTCCATTCTACCAAAAACCATGTCAACCTCCTTACTTCACCAAATAATTGTCACTTGCTCCATTAAACTTAAGCCAGCAAATTACCTCATAAAAAGGACAAACATATCTCAATTGATTCATATCACAAAGAATGAACCAAGTAAATGTAGTTGTTCCACTGGACAGACTGCTAGGGAAGTTGTAGCGGCTAAGAAGGATGCAAAAGATAGTGGCATCATAGATGATTGGAAGGAGAGAGATGTGTTACTAAGAAGTTGGATCTCAAGCACCTTGACCGAAGAAAGCACGCAACTAATTGTGGGCTGCTCAACCGCCAAGGAGATGTAAAAAAAAAAAGAAAAAAAAGAGAAAGAATAACATATATTCAAGCAACAAAAGCAATTAATTTGCTAGAGGTTTAGGTAAGGCACAATATCCACTCTTAATCAATTTAATGCTCTCACAGGCTTTGATATAAGAGAAGAGGAAAAAAAGTGTCATAACAAAATCAAAACATGGTATTATCTGTCCAAAAAGGCAGGGAAAGAGGAAACAAAAACATCAATATACCGAAGCATTGACAAAATAAGTTTTTGCTGGGTATTTAAAGTTTTTTTTGGATTTCGGCAACAACAACATCAATATATACCGAAGCATTGGCAAAATAAGTTTTTGCTGGGTATTTAATGTTTTTTTGCTGGATATTCAAAGCAAGCTAGGAGTAACCGTTCCTCTACTCACTAGCTTGAGGGGAAGTGTTGAAGAAGAAGGAAAATGACGATTGGAACATGTCAAAGGAACAGGTCCAACGCAGTTGACTGACTTGTCTACAACAAGTGTTGATGAAGAAGGAAACTGAGGATTGGAACATGTCGAAAGGAACAGGTCCAACGAAGCTGACTGGCGAGTTACAACACTGCTGAAGAATTAGAGTCACATTAGGATTAGATTATCTATATTAATTAGGTTATATTTCGTCTATAATTATATTATTATTAGGATTAGTTTACTATTAGAATTATAGCACAATTAGGATTTAATCATTATTATTATTATAGTAATAATATGTATTGTAGTAGGACTCTAAGTATAGTTAACTTAGGACTCTACAATTCTCTCCTATATAAGGAGTATGTACTTAACATTATTATTCATCAATTCAATAATTGATCACATATCAATTCATCAATAATTGATCACATATCAATAACACCAATATTGATCAAACTGATCCATACTATCATATACTATCAATATATCAATACAAACCTTGATTCTTCACATATCTGTGAGAATTATTCACCCTCAACTTTGGTTTATTGTTTAACTTTATCCTCGCCATTAAAATGAAGTTAATTTTGCCCTTTCCGTCACTAATTTCACCAAAATTACCCCTCATTAGACAAAATCCCCAAATTTGACCCTAATCGTCGACCCAGATTACCCGTTTTTTTAAAAACAATTATGCTCTATTTTTAACCCAATATCTCGCCCCATATAGAATAATCCAATTAAACCCAATTAACTCAAATGCCCTGTTACCCACTCCCATTTACCCATTCTCTCTTTCTCCCAAATTGTCAAGATTTCACAACTTCTCCTCTCCACCATTGTTCTTCCTTTTCTCCCGAATTGTGGTGCTACTGTCTATTGCTTTAAGTGAGAGTTTTAAGAGGTTGATCTTGTCATGTTTATTCAATTGAACATTGTCATTATATGTCACACCATTTCGAATAAAAAGTAACCATGAAATGCAGTTCAAAATCCAAATACAGAAGGCAAGGTGATCATCTTCCCCACTAACAAAACTAGTAGTCTTTTGTTCCCAAGTCCTTGCACAGTTGCACCATAGGTGAGAAGGAATAGGGTGGACTGGAAGATGTGGCATTTGCTGCAAAATCGAAAAACTAGTTATTGCATGAATATCAAATATCCCCTAAGAGAAAAACAGAATAAATTTTTATACATCGTCGAGTTGGTGGAAAGCAAGAAATGCAAGTAAAACAAGAGGGCAGGTTGTTAATAAAAGATAAAAAGGCAGATCAAGAGGAGGAAGACACACTAAACATTATTCTAGAAAGACAAAACACAAAGAAAAACACTAAAAGTTAGCACCAACTACCAATTAGACACTGCAAGAGTGAGTTTTAAGAGGTTGAACTTTTATATAGCATCAGACACATCCCATCATATCCTATATAATTTTTTTAAATAGAATTGGGCAGAATGTCATTCAACAGAGAAGTTGTGAAACCTTCACAACTTGTGACATTTTTTAAGAAGAAAAATCAGAACAATGAAGGAGAAGTTGTGAAAGCTTTTACAATTTTGAAGAAAGAGAGAATGGGTAAATGAGAATGTATAATATAGCATTGGGTTAAACGGGTTATTCTAAATGGGTTATTCTAAATAGAATTGGGCAGAATGTCATTCAACAGAGAAATTGTGAAAGCTTCACAACTTGTGACATTTTTTAAGAAGAAAAATTAGAACAATGAAGGAGAGGTTGTGAAAGCTTTTACAATTTTGAAGAAAGAGAGAATGGGTAAATAAGAATGTATAATATAGCATTGGGTTAAACGGGTTATTCTAAATGGGGCGGGTCATTGGGTTAAAAATAGGGAATAGTTTTTTTAAAAAAAATTCGGGTAATATGGGTCAATATGGGTCAAATTTGGGGATTCCGTCTAATGAGGGGTAATTTTTGTGAAATTAGTAACGGGAGGGGTAAAATTAACTTCATTTTAACGGCGAGGGTAAAATTAAATAATAAACCAAAGTTGAGGGGTATTTTTGACCCTTTTCCCTAAAGAAAAATATTGAAACTATTGAAAGAATAAATCTACCTATAAACAAAGCTCTTAAATGACTATATTGTGGATTCTATTGTGTTGTCTTTGATATGAGAAGATATCTTCAATATATAGAGTTCCAAACTTTTCTTCCAAAAAAATAATAACTCAAATCAGGGCAAACCCCTATCACTATTTAAGTATGTAATCTCCTCATTTTAAGGTACTATGTTGGTCCGTGAGTTGTGATAAACAACACTCTCTATATTCCTAATTAATTGTCTACTTTTGAATTGACACATTTATTAAGAAAAAATGATTGACATGGTAAATTTACCATTTTATCCATATTAATTATGAAGTGGATAAATTAAAAATTTAAGATTTTCAAGAAATTCTATAATTATCAAAAGAGAGTAAAATAATTAGTCCTTTTTTTATTTTGACTTGTCAAAATGTAGAGGAAAATAATTAAGGTGATTTAGACTTGTGAAAAATGTACAAGTAAAAGGAAAATAATTAAGTATTATGAAAGATACAATATTACTCCTACATATACTTGAATAAATATTAGTATGTTGGTGGTTTTTATATGATGAGGACAATGAGATGGAGTTAGTATCAAAGCAAGCGAGTGTGTTCCCTCATAATTGTGTTATAAATAGTTTAGCATGAAGGAGAGCAATTCATTCATTCATTCATCCTACAAATAAAAATGAAGGAGACCTTAATTATAAGTGTTTTATGTGTGGTGACTTTGCATTTTGTTAAAGAATGACAAAATTCTCACATCGGTGGTTAATGAGATGGGTAAACTCCTTATAAGGCTTGGGCAATCCTCCTCCCTTTGAGCTAGCTTTTGGGGTGTGAGTTAGGCCTAAGACCTAATTTCACATGATATCAGAGCAGGGCCCGTCTCACCTGATGTTGGGGCCCCCAAAATCAAAATTGCCCATGCACCATATGCAAAACACTGGGCGTGAGGTAAAATTCTCACATCGGTGGTTAATGAGATGGGTGAACTCCTTATAAAACTTGGGCAATCCTCCTCCCTTTGAGCTAACTTTTGGGGTGTGAGTTAGGCCTAAGACCTAATTGTTGGGTTTTAAAAGGTGTGAATGGAAAATGAAGAGTTGTGACTTTTATGAAAGGTTGCGACTTTTGTGAAAAGTTGCGACTTATATGAAAAGTTGTGACTTTTATGGAAAGTTGTGACTTTTATGAAAGGTGACGACCTTTTCGAAAGATTATGACTTTTCCGAAGGTTTGTGACCTTTTCGATAAGGCACAATAAGAACCTTTTCACACTACCTTTTGTTTTCTATAAATTGAGGGATTTCCTGCCATTTTAAATATAGAATTTATGAACTTCTTCTTCAACTACTAAATCTGTTATTCTAAGTGTACTTTATTGCCATTGAGTGGTTCGCTGACACCAGAGTTTTTGGTATCTATACTCTGGTGATTGAGATCATTTTACCCTGGGAGGTCATATTCCAAATCAAACCTCGGATACTAGAGGGGAATAATTTCCTTAAGGGGACACTGTGAGTTCAGTGGACTTGATCTTTTTCCTATGAAATTTTTTCCAGATTCTGGTACGTGTTTTACAAATATTAGATTTATGAATTAATTTCAGTTCTTCTATTCTTTTGTTTTTCACTGGTTCATTAAACTTGGTAACTTCGGGTTTCTGCAAAGTTTGTTGGAATCAGTAAGATTCTTTAGACACATATTAACAACAATTCTTTTTAAGAAAAATATTTCGTATATTTTTTTCTAATCTGTTTCTGATTCTAGTTTCGCTACTAGTTTTAATTTTCTATTTGTGAAAATAAGTATGTTTGGAATACAAGATGGATAACAATCTTAAGGAAATTAGTATATTGTTAATATTTTTTGTATTCTACTGATTGAGAGAATCTGATCATGGAAGTAGAATATAAATACATTACTTCTCCATAATTCGTTGCTTTGTTTAGCAAGGTCGAAGTGAGAATGTAACAGACAATTTTTGTGGTATTCCGTTTAAAGATTACCAGGTAACCTTCTTATTAAATTGTCTAAGGAGGAAAATAGTTTCTAAGAGTAATCATCTTTGATTTTTTTTTATCATGTGTATCTTTGGAAAAAGATCTGCAAACCATATGTTATGGAATGAATTTTACTTGGCAAATATTGTTGCTTTTAAAATTCTTTAGTTTTCAAAAATGAGAGATGCATAATTTTGTTTGATAAAATAGTATGTCAAAATGTTATAGTTGGAAGACTATTTGATAAGAAAAATATTTCTATGTGATAAAGAATATGTGTTATTCTGTTTGGAGAAAAAAAAAGGACTTTTGTAGTTTTGTACTCCATGAGAAATGTTAGTGTGTCTGATTTTTGTAGACTAAAAACTTTTGTGGTTTTATACTCTGGATAAATTGGACTATGCATTTGGTTTGAAGAATATGAAAACTTCACATAATAAGTCAGTGTTGTACTTTTGATTTTCTATAAACTTCAATGTAATATAGAAATAAATTGTACAATTTTTTTGTCCTTATTGTTAGTATTTAAAATACTAAGTGGTATGTCTATTTATGATAGAGGAAAAATACCCGTGACTAAGAATTTGTGATTTTGTTTCTCTATGGAATGAACTTTGACATTGTGTAAACATTGTCAAAGAGAATTGCAACACTATAGTTCTTTCATAGAATAATGTTTCCAACATTAAAATATGTGAAAAAACTATTTTCAAATACTTGAAACATATTTTTGAGATCACATTTGAAATGTGGGGGTTCTTTGCTTATGATTAGACTTGGTGTCTAATTTAACTTTGGAGCAAAAGATATGAAATTCAATGATACTTTTGTATTATGTTATACCCACAAAATTCTTGGAGTATATTTGGTATTGTGGTTGTTGAGTTTCTCTATTACTAGTATATAGTGTGACTAGTATGAAATAACCAAATTATATATATACTTGTTCAAAATAATTGTGTTCTTTTATGGGGAAAAAAAAAATATCACTTAAAATGTTGTGATTTTTCATGAAAAGATATGTCTATTATAATAAAAGTATTTGCATAGACATGAATATTGATAAATAGTCATTTGTTATGTTTTTGTAAAAGTAACATTTGGACTATATTGCCTTTATTGAATCCGATGAAACTTTGTTCATGGGTAGTTCTATAACAATCAAATTGAAAGTTATACAAAGGTCCTTATGAAAAGGATATTTGACAAGGTGATGACTCTAAACAATGTTTGTATCACACAAAATTGTAAGAAATAGGAACAAAATATTAGTGAGGAAAAAATTTACCTTGCGAAGAGCTTTTCAAACTCAATATTTTTATTTGTTCTTACTTGCTTGAGTCAATGTTTGTGACATGAACACTTGGGGCATGTCAATTACAAAACCTTGTAAGGAAAATTGGTCAACTTAGAAGTTTTGTCTAATTTTGAGTGCAATAAACAAAAAAAAAATGTCAAGTTTTTGTGGAATCTAAGTTTGTTGACAAAAAAAAAATATCAAGTTTTTGTGGAATCTAAGTTTGTTGAGCATTCTTATAAATCTGTTGAAAGGAATTATAATCCTTTAGAATTGATTTACACTGACATTTTTGATATCATGTCTATTTGCTGAATGGTAAGGATGAAGAAATAGAAATGTCTAGACAATGTAATATCGAAGTTGAATATCAGTTTGGAAAAAGATAAGAAGTGATAAGAATGGAGAGTATAAATCTCATTGTGCAGAAATATATTTGGAAAATAGAATTATCCATCAAACTACTGCCCTATTCACCTCAATCTAATGAAAAACCGAACGTTGAAAAAAATGATGGATGCATTATTTATAAGTTCGGGTTTACCATAAAACTTTTATGGAGGAACTATCCTTACTGCAAAAGGGAACAAAAAAAAAGTTTCTTTTGATAAAAAAAAGCAATTTTGTTTGTTCAGGACACAATCTATTCCATATGAGAAATGGAAAGGAAGGAAATCCAACTTGAAATATTTCAAAGTGTGGGGGTGTCTAGCCAAAGTCTAAGTTCCTATTCCTAAAAGGATTGAAATAGGACCTAAGAATGTGGACTGTAAAATTAGACTTGAGTAGTCTAGTGAAAGGTCTACACGACCTTGGAAAGAACAAAAGGAGAATGTACTTAATAAAGAAATCAAGAGGCGTAGTAAATGTCAAGGGACATATACTTCCTTCAAATATGATTTTATAACATTTCTTGTGTCTTATGTAGACTCATCCTTTTGGACAAATGGTATCAATAGTGAGATTGGTTCAATCTTGAGCAATCCTATTGAAAGTTGGTTAATCTACCTCTAGGAAATAAAATTTTGGGTTCAAAGTGAATCCTCAAAAGGAAAATGAAAGTGGATAGAACTGTTGACAAATATTGAGCAAGACTTTGTGTCAAAGGCTTTAGACAAAAAAAAAAAGATTTTAATCTTGTCGATATATATACTCGTTAGTAACTAGAATTACATCCATTCGGATGCTAAAATTATTAGTTGTGGTATATGAACTCCAAATTCATCAAATGAATATGAAAAGAACTTTCTTAAATGTATAATTGGAGGAAGAAATTTACATGGAACAACCCAAGGGTTTTGTGGTTCCTGATAAATAAAAGAAAGTGTGCAAGCTTGTTAAGTCACATTATGGACTAAAGCAAGCACCCAAACAATGACATAAGAAATTTGACCAAACCATGTTGGCAAATGAATTTAAGAATGATGGAAGTGATAAATGTGTCACATTAAAATCATAAGGTCATTGTTTGTTTGTATATTGGTGATATGTTGATCATCAATAGAGACACTAATGACAAAAATGCTACTAAACGTATGCTAGAAAGCAAGTTTGGAATGAAAAATATTGGAGTTGCTGATGCGATCTTAGATATAAGAATCCTTAGAACTCCATAATGTTTAGCATTTTCACGGTTTCATTGCATTGAAAAGGTACTTGACTAGTTCAAATATTTGGATGTCAATATTGTCAAGTCTCCAATAAATGTGAGCTTTGCATTTCAAAAGAGTGAAAGCAAAAGTGACTCACAATTGGATTGTGCTAGAGTATTGGGAAGTATGATGTATATCATGAAGTGTGCGCGATCAGATATAGCATTTGCTATTATAAACTGAGTCGGTTCACAAGTTATCACAAATAAACTCATTAAATGGAAATAAATAGAGTTTTGGAGTATTTAAAATAATACTTAAAACTATGCCTTGTATTATAACAATATCCAGCAGTATTGAATGGATATAGTGATGCAAATTGGATCATCGGACAAATAAAGTAAATCCACGAGTGGATATGTATTTACTCTTGGTAGAGGAGCAGTCTCTTGGAAATATTTCAAAAGAGACATGTATCGCTAGCTCTACAATGATCTCTGAGCTAGGTGCTCTAGATAAGGTCGGTGAATAAGTTGAAAGACTCCGGAATTTCTTGATAGATATTATTTTTTGGCCTAAATCATTGGCATTAGTATGCATACACTTTGATAGTCAAGATGCAATAGGTAGGCATGGAGCATGACGTATAATGGAAAGTCTCGTCATATATGACATAGACATGATATAGTTAGAAAACTACTCTCTAGTGGAATTATCAGAACTGACTATGTAAAGTCAAAGGATAATGTGTCGGATCCACTTACAAAAAGGCCTAACTAGAGAGAAAGTTGAAAGATCATCTAAGGGAATGGATTTATGGCTTAGGACAAGTCATCATTGCGGTAACTCTATCTAGCAGACTAGAGATCCCAAGAGCTAGATTCAAGGAGAAAAATAAAGTTGTGAATGACGGTTCGGCATTGTCAACAAACTCAATCCATTCTCATGATGAAGACAATGCTCAAGGACAAGGATACAACATTAAGGCTTGTTAATGAGTTAATAAAGCTTAATGGTTTTAATGATTTGCTAAGTTTGGTAGAGTTGATCAAATAGTGTATCTACGCGATAACACGGTTAGGAATCACCTATGTGAGTGTGAAGTGTAAGCCGCTTCAAAGAAGATGATTGTCAAAAGCCCATCTCTCTATACACTCATGAAACCAGGAGGTGTTCATGGCTAAAACGAACACAACCGTAAGAACCATAAACGGTAAAGGGTTAATTGTGTGACATATGATTGTCTAGGTATACACCAAAGTTCGACGGTTCAAAGATATCACATCTACCGATTGACCGAGTATATCCGACATATGTTCACTACGGAAAGTCCAAAGGAAAACCTACTTATCCAGATGCAATTAATTCTTGCTTGTAAAGTACACATACTTATCCGTTTCTTTGTCTTAGAGTCATTCCCCATTCATGCGGGGGATTGTTGGGTTTTAAAAGGTGTGAATGGAAAATGAAGAGTTGCGACTTATATGAAAAGTTGTGACTTTTATGGAAAGTTGTGACTTTTATGAAAGGTGACGACCTTTTCGAAAGATTGTGACTTTTCCAAAGGTTTGTGACCTTTTCGATAAGGCACAATAAGAACCTTTTCACACTACCCTTTGTTTTCTATAAATTGAGGGATTTCCTGCCATTTTAAATATAGAATTTATGAACTTCTTCTTCAACTACTAAATCTATTATTCTAAGTGTACTTTATTGCCGTTGAGTGGTTCGCTGACACCTGAGTTTTTGGTATCTATACTCTGGTGATTGAGATCATTTTACCCTGGGAGGTCATATTCCAAATCAAACCTCGGATACTAGAGGGGAATAATTTCCTTAAGGGGACACTGTGAGTTCAGTGGACTTGATCTTTTTCCTATGAAATTTTTTCCAGATTCTGGTACGTGTTTTACAAATTTTAGATTTTGAATTAGTTTCAGTTCTTCTATTCTTTTGTTTTTCACTAGTTCATTAAACTTGGTAACTTCGCGTTTCTGCAAAGTTTGTTGGAATCAGTAAGATTCTTTAGACACATATTAACAACAATTCTTTTTAAGAAAAATATTTCGTATATTTTTTTCTAATCTGTTTCTGATTCTAGTTTCGCTACTAGTTTTAATTTTCTAGTTGTGAAAATAAGTATGTTTGGAATACAAGATGGATAACACTAATTTCACACATTTGTTCCTCGTCTCAGCCGATAGGCTATCTCTTCCTCATAATGAAACCTTTGGCATGCCACTTTCATATCCATCGGAAAGTTGCGGATCCCAATTTGGTTATATAAAATGTCCTAAAGATTTGTGTTGTAGTAACTATGGTTGGTGTGGAAGCACATCAGACTATTGTGAATATCCCGACAACTGTCAAAGTCAATGTCGTCCAATACCATCCTTCCAGAATCGTATCAAAAAGTTTCTACTTCAATCTTTTCTAGCTAGAGGATGTACTTTTACTCCTCTTTCGGACTGATCGAATATTATTAATGTGTGTAATGATAATGCATGCATATGAAATGCATTAAGTAATATTATAATAAATAAAGGACATTTGTCTAAATTAAATGTTTATTCTAGAGTAACACAGTTTGAAAAGTATCATAGAAGAAAAAATTACTTAATTATTCTACCAATATTTTAGTTGTATAATCACTCTTAACGGATACACTACTACTCCTACCAATGAATTTAGAGGAATATATACATACAACTAGCTAATATATGCGAAAAGTAAATCGATATTACATTATACAAAAGTTGAGGAATTAGAGATAAAATCAATGCAACTGCGATACAATATATACTCTTATGATTGACATTATCAGATATGAAAATTAAATAAGCGGTCAATCTCTTCACTTTATGTATTTAATTTGATTTCTTTGCTATGATGAGTCATAATTGGACAAAAGTAAAAGAACCATGATATTAGACTTCTTTCTTTGTTTTTCCTTAATAACTTAACACATGATAGTTCATATTTCACGCTAAGCCAAACATCTTATTGGTATACACTGTTTTTAAGTGTTTTTCTCCCACCTATATCATTATTATCTTATATCATTATTATATAATATTAATATGAAAGTAGGTATTAAGCCTAACTTACACCCCAAAAGCTAGCAGAAATGAAAATGATAGTTCAAGCCTTATAAAGAATCTATTCATCTCATTCACCATCAATGTTGTACTTTTGTCATTAGTTATTCTAACACCCAACTCATGTACATTGCTTAGCATTTGATGTATGACAATTTTGATTGGGACAATATAGTTTAACTAATGCAAACATAATTAATTTTCTTTTTATTTTCTTTTTTTATTCAAGATTTTTGGATTGTGTTAATGATGACAACACATTTATCGCATTGTTGTTGTTAATATAGAGTTTGAAATTGAAATGTCAAAATTAAAAATTAATTTAGAATGTGTTTGATATGAAGTTTCACAAGTTTGGTTGGTCAAAAGATTTCAAAAATATTTCTTTTATTAAAAAAAAGTTTCTTAAAAAATAAGAGAAAATAACGCCTCTAATGAAACTGGGATAAACAAGTGATATTGTCTTCTCCAATATCCTAAGTCCAAACACTCATAACCACAAAAATCCCACCTTCACCCCCCGAGGCCCGTCCCTCCACGTGTTGAAGTTTTAGTATATGCACATGAAAAATAATTTTTGATCTATATATTTTCTACAATCTTTTATATATATAGTGTAATTTATTGATAAAAGATGTTGATTGCATTCGTATCAATCACACCCAAAAAGAAGAAGAAGAGGCATCAATTGAGAAAGAACAAAAAATGAAAAGAGCCCCGAGGATATGAGGGGAAAAAATGGAGGAGAGACATTAAATAATTTAGGAGAATAAACGTAAAATAAAAATGGTTCGATAAAATAAAATAAAATTCACCTACTGAAATGGTAAGTGTGAAATTAGGTCTAAGGTCTAATTCACACCCCAAAAGCTAGCTTAAAGGGAGGAGGATTGCCCAAGCCTTATAAGGAGTCCACCCATCTCATTAACCATCGATGTGAGACTTTGTCATTCTTTAACAGTAAGTACTATCGCGACCTGATAAAATTATAGATCATAGAAGTAATAAATAAGAAAATTTACTTTGATCATATATTTAGTAACAAATTGTCTTATTCAATTAGTTATGGGGGTAATATACTCTAATTAATATTGTGTGGGGATGCTCATTGCTCAAGATGTGCTTTCGACCATTATCCTTTGTTTAAAAGTTGTATTTTAAAAAATTGAAACTGATTTTTAATCAAACTCTAGCTAGAATGGTAGATTTTTTGTGTTTCGCAAAACAAAATAAATGATTTTTTTCTTGATGTTTGGTTGAAAATAGTTTTTGCAAAAAAATAATTGATTTTTCATTTTCAATCAATCACTAAAGAAGCAAAATCGTATTTGATCTCTAGAAAGAAACAAATAACAATTGCACCCAATTATCATTTTATTACAATTGCATTCGAGTACTTGTCATGTTTTATAAACGTTCAATGATTGAATGTTAAAAGTAAAATTTTTGATGGCGAAAAACAATTAATATAAAATGTCAAAATGGATTTGTCTTAAAATTTAATTTATAATAATTATTAACACGTTATATTAAGCAAAAAAAAAAAGAATAGGGGAAAAAAACCAGAGAGGAGAAAGACTAAAGTATTACAGACCATGGTGATTTCTTTTGAACACTTTCTTGATAGTTAAAGCTTTTACTCTCAATTTATATATATTTTACGCTATAAGAACCAAAGTAACATCTAATTATGATTTATAATTTTTTTATATATATATTATTCTAGATTTAGAACGAAATTTTTTAGAAGTAATATATTGCTGATAGATAAGAGAAGGTTACTCTAAATTATTGTTACTTCTCTCATGTGTTCCGCATAATTTCAATATATTATGATTTTAATGAAAAATAATCATTATCTAGCACCTCACTTTCCTTTTTGAAATCAAACATTGAAATATAATTTGTCATTTGATATTATATCCTACAAAAGTAAGAAATTAGGGTTACAAACAGTATAATGGTGACATAATATTTGTCTTATAATTGACATTACAAGAAAATAACTATGATCTATTTCGTTACTCGCTAACAAAAAGTCTTTTTCTCAAATATACTATTTTTATATATATAAATTTGTTTTTTCTATGATAAGTCATAATCCAACAAAAGTAAAAAAAAAAGTGCAATTTGATATTCTACTTATTGCTCTTGTTTTGCTAAATAAAATTCTTAGGGTAACACAAGAAGGGAGTTCGGAGCCTAAAGGGTGAAAAATATTAACAAAAATTTTAAAAATGAATATGAATTATTTTTTTAACCAAAACAGTTGTCCGCAGGAAAAAGTAAAATTGCTGTTATAGCAGCGATTTGTTAAATTTTGATTTATTTTTTAAAAAAACAAATTAAACAAAATCGCTCTCAAAGGAGCGATTTTCAAAATAATTTTTTTTTAATAATATTTTTAATATGTCGCTGCTGAGGCAGCGACTTAAGTTCAATTTATTATTTTTATTATTTTTTGCTTTTTCTTTTTAAAAAAAAAGTTTAAACCAATTTTTTTTAAAAAATAAAATCAAATCGTAGAGATTTTTAATTTTTTTTTATTTTATTTTTTAATATGTCGTGACACAATTTTCTCAAATTTACTAATTCCTCTGTAAAAAAGAAATGACATCATTTCCTTTTTAATTTATTTAAAAAATGATCTCTTTCTTTTTTTAATAACTTTCTATGTGGCATATTTAAGGCCACAAGATTAAAGAGCAATTTTGTACATTTGAAATAACTTCAATTTAAAATCACATGATCAAAAATCTTTTTTATTTTCTTAAACTTCATATCAAGTCAAACTAGAGCAAAGGAGAGAGTGTTTTTTTATGTTTCTCCATGATGAGTCATAATTTGACGGAAATTAACAACTTCCGCTAATAAGAAGAACATTTTAACCCCAATAGTTTGACGGAAAGGATAAGTTTGAGCTAAAATATTTTTAAGGGAAAATGCACAAGTAGCCCCTCAACCTATGCCCGAAATCCCAGAGACACACTTATACTATATTAAGGTCCTATTACCTCCCTGAACTTATTTTATAAGTAATTTTCTACCCCTTTTCGGCCTACGTGGCACTAGCTTAAAAAAAAAGTCAACCAGCATTGGGCCCACAAGATAGTGCCACGTAGGCCAAAAAGGGGTAGAAAATTATTAATAAAATAAGTTCAGGGGGGTAATAGGACCTTAGTATATTATACGTGTGTCTCTGAGATTTCGGGCATATGTTGAGGGGGTACTTGGGCAATATCCCTATTTTTAAGGATAACTATGAGTTATTATTAATAGTTTAAAAATATTTTTGATGCTTTTATTTTTTTTAAGTATAATGATAAAGTAAAAAATGGACTGAGGAATAGTATTTTGAGCCTAACAAACTTTTTTAACATATCATCAAGTTCCCAGGTAAGCTGAGAAAAACTCGTATTACCCTTTGACGTTTGCTTGTACGCGTTATCCTGTGCTTTTAGCAAAATATAAATAAATCATAAGAGCAATTTATTATTGTCCTTTCTTCTATCGAAAGAAACATAAAAGTAGTACTGTTGAGTATTGATGTGAATAACAAATAGTCTAGCCAAACTCCAAATTGACATATGCTGTTTTTTATATATTAATCGCTATCAACTATAGTGATAATTTTGCTATAAATAATACTTGAGCATTTAACCAATTAATTCATATTCATCAATCCTACGTCTATAACAAATAAAATGAAAGAGACCACAATTAGCATTTTATCTCTACTGGCTTTGTTCCTTCTTGAGGTGGTCTTAGCCAATGAACTATTTCATCTCCCAATCAATGAAACCATTGGGGTTGAAGGTATAAATGTATCAGGGGGATACCAGGGACGATGTGGAATGCAAGGTCATGGAGGAAAATGTCCTACTGGACTGTGTTGTAGTGTATGGGGTTGGTGTGGAACCACATATGCGTATTGTTCTCCTAATGATTGTCAGAGACAATGTCCAGCCCCGTACCCAGTGGGACGTTGCGGATGGCAAGCTGATGGTAAATCATGTCCTACTGGACAGTGTTGTAGTTATGGTGGTTGGTGTGGGACCACATCAGATTATTGTGCTCCTCAAAACTGTCAAAATCAATGTAAATTACCTCCACCCCCGCCACCTCCTCCTCCTCCTCCCTCCCCACCCCCACCCATACCCTCACCTCCTCCTCCCTCCCCACCCCCCGCACTTCCATACCCCCAATGTGGAATGCAAAAGGGTGGTGGGAAATGTATTAAAACCGGAGAGTGTTGTAGTATATGGGGTTGGTGTGGAACCACATACGAGTATTGTTCTCCAGGATATTGTCAAAAACAATGTCCAGGTCCATACCCACAAGGACGATGCGGATGGCAAGCTGCTGGTGGATCATGTCCTACTGGAAAATGTTGTAGTAACGCTGGTTGGTGTGGGACCACATCAAATTATTGCGCTTCTAAACATTGTCAAAGCCAATGCAATACTACTAGTCTAACCTCATCCCTCAAGAATCGTATGAAAGGTATTCAAAGTTTCATGCTCAACATTGTCTAGAGGATGTACTTTTACTCCTCTGTTGGAACTGGACAAGTGTGTGTAATAATGCATTAAGAATATAATAATAGTAAATAAAGACCTTTTGTCTACAACCATATTTTAATTACAACTATTTATGTTCCATAATAAAACCATGTTTAGCTACATGCTAGTCGTTCCTGCATGTATTCCCAAATACTGCAAGAGGATGTACATGCTAGTTGGACCTGTGTTATATATATATAGGTTCTCAATGCTCGAATACCTATTAATCTTGACGTCTTTATCTTTAAAGTTAAGCAAAAATAAATAAAGTTAAAAACTAAAATATTGAATGATTGAGCACCCACCATCAAAGACTTGTGTTATATATAGTCCGAATTTAATAAGTCTCAACTTATATATCAACATAATTAAGTCCTCTTGCTTGAGACTTCGGAAGCTCAGCTTTTACAAATTAATATATATTTTCTGTCTCATCTAATTTTTTTTATTTTTTTTTTGGCATCTCATATGATAGGCTTATTTTATAGCCCGATGAACAATTTGCAAGTAGTTTTCTATATAAATTAGTGCTTAAAATCAATACAGTTAAACATATAATTTATATTTGCGGGTAAATTATAATTATGTTTTACTAATACATATAGACAACTTTCTTTGACCTACTAACTCAAATATATTTTTCTCTCTTTAAAATCTTTCAAATTTTTTGCCCTTTTTTCCCCCTCATTTTGTTGTGAAGGAATAAAATCACAAGGACATATTGAAGATAAAATTTAAATAGTTGTCTTCAATTAGTTTATTTATTTTGTCTTTCACTTGAATTAAAGATTAAGATTGTAAATGTAAGTTATAAAAATGGTGAAAGCTCCTGAAAAAGGACAATAAAATAAAAATAATAATTTGCCAACCCAACCTATTGCACAACGTCTTTCATCAAGTGGCACAGCATGACTTTTCATATTTTTAGGTCAGTTAGAAAACGAGTTTAAAGTTTATTTTCAAGTGGTCCAAGATTTACAAAGGGTAAACTTTAATATCAATCCAGTTGGTAGATAAAGAATAACTTCACTTTCTATTTATTGTTGTTACTCTTTAATGTAGTACTATATATTTTTAATACTAACTCTTTATCGAGAAAAAGACAACAATGAAACGAGGAGTAGTTGTATTGCTGAAAAGTTTATTTAAGTTACCAACAAGGGTTCTGGTGGAGTAGTAATTAAGTAATTCATTCTTAATCAAAATATTTTGGGTTTAAGCCTTTTTGAATATGAAGTTGCCTTTGTTTGGAAGCACTTTATCTTATTTGAGACTTTTCAACATTCGAATTTAATTGAGATCCAATATAAATATAAAATATCGCGTGAAAAAATAATAATTTATTAAAGTTAAAATTATATACACAGTCTAAAGTAAATCATACATATTGAATGGTTTATCAGATACTTTACATTTTTCATCATTTATTTTGTGCCGAAGGCATATTTATGGGGTATATGTTTATTTGTAAAAATAATCCATTTTCATGATAAATGTAAATAAGTGAATTTTTATAGATAAATTTTTCAAATTGAATAACTTTATTAATAATGTAAAATTTGATAATTTTGCTAAATAAATTTCATATTTTAATAACCTTTCAAAAGTTTAGAAGTTAGACTCTAAAAAAAAAAAAATTACGAGGTTCTTAGGAAGAGGTAAGAACCCCATAGGCTTGGGCATACAAATCGGATAATAAAGATCCGCTCAAGTATTAGGTCAAATAATGTTCAATGACATTATAGATTCATGCCATGTGTATTATAGAATAATTTATGGTTGAGATTTATTTAAATTATATACTCATTATATTATAATAATAAAAACAACAACTTAAAGCTGTCAACTTATTATTTTTTAAAACAATCAAATAAAGCAATTAAGTGTAACCAAGCTAATTATTTCAAGAATTTTTTTTTAAGATTGACAGGAATAAGCGAACTCCCTGACTTTTTACCCGCCAAACTTTTTCAGAAGTAATTTCACACATGTTTTTCCAAATTCTGAAGCAATCTTCAAAAATAGATCACACTTAAAAACACGACTGAGTTCTAAAAAAAAAATCAACTAAAGAAAATGATAATACATGATTTTTTTTGAAAAAAAAACAACTTATTTGAAGGTTTTCAAATAATTATAAAAACATATTAATCAGATTCTTCAAAAGTGTCGGATTCTTTAAAATAAGTATAATTTAAAAAATTCAATACAAGTAGGAGGTTTGACAGGTAAAAAATTTGGAAAGTCCGAATATCCCGGTAGGATACACTTAATTTTTTTTATTTGATAGTTTTAAAAAATAAAAATAATTGACGACTCTGTTGTTTTTATTATTAAGATGAATATAGAATTTAAATAAATCTCAACCATAAATTATTTTATTATACTCATGGCATAAATCTATAATATCATTAAATATTACTTGATCTAATTATATTTGAGCGAATCTTATCTATACAAATCGCATTATAATTAATGATGTGTAACAAGACTTTCTATGTAAATAAAACCAGAAAAGTAAACAAAATTAGAATAGTCAGGTACGATAGGTTCGACGAAAAAAATAATATATAAGTAGTGGGGCTGGAAATATCCCCGAGCACCCTTTTTTAAGATGCTGCACGTTGCACCAAATTCAACAGACTAAGAAAGGATTAGGTGGGATTCAATCCCCAGTCTTTTTAATTGCTATAGTTCAACCTATCTCTTTCGCTCGGTCTTTATACTAAAAATATATTTTTTTATTTGTTTATTATAACAAATTAAGATAAATTTGTTATTTTCTTCTAATTATCCTTATCATTAAGTAGTAGTCAAATTTAAAATTTTAAAATATATAAGATTAACTTAGTTAAATGCATCTCTAATTTTAAAAAAAATCTTAAATAGTACATTAGGCCAAATATTTTTTATAACCCTTTTCTATTGAAAGGAAAATGTAATACTCCACATAACAAAATGAAACTCTTAGTTGTGTTGGTTTTGTTCCTTGTTAAATTAAAGTGGTCTCAACTGATCTCTTCCCTTTAATGAAACCCATATAGTGCAGTCAGTACATCAACCAGGACGATGCGGATTACAAACATGGGGACATCAACAATGTTGTGAAGGGTCGTGTTGTAGTATCTCTTATCAAGCTATTGTAACTCTCCATTTTGTCAAAGTCAATGCAAAGATCTAGACGGACGACGACACATTGGCCCTATGATCAGTAGTACAATTAGGATTAGGGGTGGCAAAATGGGTAAATAATATAGATATATATATATTATTCATATTAAATGAATGGAGTATCCAACTCATTTGAAAATGGGTAAAAAACGAGTAATACCCATATTACCTATTTAAAAATGAGTAGTTAAGTGGATAAAATGGGTAAAAGCAAACAAAAAGAAAAGTGATAAAGGGTTAGTAAGAAAGTTTTTTTAAAAAAACAAAATCTATAAAAAAATACTCCCTCTGTTTCAAATAGCCTAGTTTGACTTGGAACGGAGTTTAAGAAAAGAAAGAAGATTTTTTAATCTTGTGATTCTAATTTAAAGTTATGTCAAATGTACCAAAATACCCTTTAATCTTGTGGTCTTAAATATGCCACGTGGAAAGTTAAAGTTAAAGTGTTGCCAAAAAAGGAAAGGGGTCATTCTTTTTAAAACAGACTAAAAAGATAATAGGGTCATTCTTTTTTAGACGGAGGGAGTATGATTTTTTTTTTCACATTTAATTTGGGATAGGGGTGGTAGGGAAGGGGGGGCTGGTAGGACGTAAAGAGGTGGGGTGATAAAAAAAATTCACAAAAAAATAAAAATTTTATTTATTTTTTTGTCAAAATTTTTTATTTTTTAAAACTATCAAATAAAGCAATTAAGCTATTGTAACTCTCCATTTTGTCAAAGTCAATGCAAAGATCTAGACGGACGACAGACACATTAGCCCTATATATGATCAGTAGTACAATCAGGACAATGTGGTGGAGGTAAACAATGTACTAATTAATGGAGAATGTTGTAGTCGATTGGGCTATTGTGAGTATTAAGCCAAATCAAAGCTTCTTCCTCAAACTTGGCTAGCTAGAGGATCTACTTTTACTCCTCTTTTAGGACTAGTGAAGTGTGTAATTTTAATTAATGCATATATATGTAACGCATTAATTAATTAATTAATCAATATTATAATAAATAAATGACTTTTGTCTAAATCAAAATAGCTGAATGTTTATGTATGCTCAATCTATTATATATATATATATATATATATATATATATATATATATATATAAACAAACTTTTCTAGTTGTATAACTAAACGAGAAAATTAGACAAAATTATTTATTGAGTCAAAATTTATTATTCAAATTAACTACAATATCATTATTTGTTATAAAATGAGCCATTCTATCCTATTTCTTATCAGCGGGGTGCATTTTGATGCTCTCGTCTATCACTAAACACCATAAATTTCACTAGTTTTTACTCACCACATGTGTATCTGATATAGTTTATATTATGTATGTAATAAAACTTACCCCAACACCAACCAACATGAAAAAGAAAAAGAAAAAAAAAACAATGCTTCAAAGAGAAAATGTGATATCATGAAACAACAAATTAACAACATGAGTGTGATTGCAGTAAATGCCCATCCACTATGGGTGGGTTGTTTTTGAAGAAAAATAAATAAATTTAGATTTTAAAAAAAAAATTGTCTTTATAAAATTTGATTCAAATCAAACTCATTTTTATAGAGTTTCACAAAATATCAAAGTATACCGTATCGTTCGACTTAATTATCTTTTGATTAGTACTGTATTTGTTCGTTAAAGATTTGGGCACGTACGTGCCACTTATATATTAGGCAGGGTACGTCCAGAAATGATTTTACCATTCCACATGGTAATAATGGAACTTTCTTTTTTCTTCGATAAATTCACAAAGGGGTGCTAATAATATGCTTTTGATGTTTAAGGGATTGAAAAGCTAGAAAGTAAGTGCAATAACTCATGAATAGCATAGAAAATGTAAATTATGGGTTACTTTTGAAGAAAGAAAAACAAGGAAAGAGATAGATAATAAATATATTTGGATTACTCTAAGTATTAATAAATTAATTTGGATTTTTTGGTTGATGAAATCGAAATTAAAGTATTTATTTATTTATAAACATTAGTTGATGCATTTTATATGCATTATGATTACATACAAAACATTTTAATAATAATAGTCCCAAAAGTAAATGTTCTAGACAAGAGCTGCATTGAGCAAGAAGCTTCGAATGCCTCCATCTTGTTTTGCGGTTAAGATTGGTGCACCACTACATTGACTTTGACAAAAAATTGGGTCACAAAAGCCTGGGCCGGTTCCACACCAACCAGCGTTACCACAACATTGTCCAGTAGGACATGATTTACCATCAGCTTGCCATCCGCATCGTCCCTTTGGGTATGGACCTGGACATTGCATCTGACAATATCCAGGAAAACAATACTCGTATGTGTTTCCACACATACCCGATATACTACAACACTCTCCGATTATATTACATTTCGTGCCACCATTTTGCATTCCACATTGGTATTGTGAAGGTGGGGATGGAGGAGAGGTGGAGGTGGTGTGAATGGGCATCGGCTTTGACAAAGTCCGTTAGCACAATAATCCGTTGTGGTCCCACACCAACCATCAACACTACAACATAGTTTATGAGGACATGAGCTTGCCATCCGCATCGTCCATTTGGGAAGGGGCCTGAACATTGACTCTGACAATTTTCAGGATTACAAAAGTCTGATCCAGTTCCACACCAACCCAATAGACTACAACACTGTCCACTAGGACATTTTGCACCACCACCTTGCATTCCACAACTTCCATGTGGGGAGGGGCCAGTACATTGACTCTGACAAAATCCAGAACCACAATATTCTGATGTTGTTCCACACCAACCCCATATACTACAACACATTCCATTAGGACATTTTGAGCGATGATTAGCTTGCATTCCACATTCATCTCCATTCGCGAACACGTCGCCTGATACATTCTTATTAATACCTTCAAGCCCAAAGGTTCCATTAATTGGGAGATGAAATAGCTCATTCGCTGACACCACCTCAAGGAGAAACAAACTCAGTAGACCTAAAACGCTAATTGCAGTCTCTTTCATTTTGTTATAAACGTACGATTGATGAAGAGGAATTAATTGCTTAAATCCTAGTCAAGGTTTTATAGCTAAATAATTATCACTTTGATTGATAGCGAATAATAAATATATAAAGAATTTGTTATAGCGTGAATACTTCTTTAACTTTGATTAGCGGCGTCAAAAATAAACTCAAATATAGGTAATCTGTCAAATATGTCCAGAATTTTAAGGGGTGAACTCAAAAATGAACTCTAATCAATCTGTTTTAAAACACTTTACTAAGACATGTTCCTATATTAAACGTATGAATTATTATCTATTTAACATCTTTTAGAATTTTATTATTCATTTGTTACTTTTGAAAAAATCTTGAGCGGAAATTCAAATTGTGATTATATAAGTTAAATATCAATATGTTAAAAATTATTGAGATTAATCGGGACAAATTGGACGGGTCAAGATCCAACCGTTTTTTAGCCTATTTGAACCCAACCCATTTGAGCCCAAAGTAAACTTGAGTGGGTCAAGACCCAACTCGATTTCTATCTCAACCCACTTTAATATCTCTCATTTCAACTCAACCCGCCCATTTGACACCCCTAACTATTTTGATATCTCCCATTTTAATCCAACCCGCCCATTTGACAACCTTGTGATTCTAAGGAGGTGATCAGTTAAGTCGATCCATTCTCATGGCACCCAACTTCAAAGGTGAGCGTAACTGGGTAATCGCATATAATCAAATATAAAATTATAAATAAAAAAAAAGGTGATTTTGAGTATATCACATATATACTTTCTTCGTTAAATTTTACTTGTCACATTTGAATTTGTTCCATCCATTAAAAATGATGATTTACATAAATATTTTATCACACTATTCTAATTAATTGACGTTTAGTATTAGGTCTAAAGAAATAATTTTGAAAATAAGTAATTAGTGATGAAGGGTAAAACATGAGAATATATTTTTTTCCTAACATATAAAAAATGATAAATAAAAGTGAATTTTTTTTTTAAAATAATAAAAAAATAAAGAGGGGGTAATATTGTGTCATATTTTGGGTTGATGCTCATTTGATTCTGTTGCTAACTTAACAACTGAGTGAAGAAATTGACGGCCATTGTTTGCACATATAATAATTTCAGCTATAAGACAATATATTGTGTCACTACTATATTGATTGTACCCCTAATTTGTTGTTGTTTTTTAAAATCAAAGTATTGATATTAGGGGTATTTTAGGCTAAATTATTAATTGGGATATTTTTTTTTTAATTTCGCAGAGTGTAAGAAGATTTTAAACTTTTCTTTAATATAATTAATACGACACTAAAATTTTAAAAATGAGGGGAAATGACGCAAAGTTAATAATATATGGCCTAGCATGAAATGTAAACCATCATGTGTGAATCCATCTAAGAAAAATTAGAGAAAGAAGAACAATATCAAGCTACACATCTCTTTACTTTTGTTTGATAATGACTCATCATAGAAAAAATAAACAAAAAAAATTTTAAAATAGTATCTTTGAGAATATGGAGAGTTTTTTTTTATATTACCAAGTGAAGATATTGACTGTTATTTTTATATATAATAGGGACCCTATATGATAATTTCACCATTACATCGATTATATCCTAGATGTCTTGCTTTTTTGGATTAAAATATTAATTTTAAGAGCATTTTTTTAAACTCAATTATTAATTAAGGATATTTTATTTAATTTCACATATTTTAAGAATATTTTGATCCTTTTATAATAATACAATATGAAAATAAGTGAAACAAATATATGAGTGTAAATGAAAGACATATGACATAGCATGCAATGTGAACCATCATGTGCTACCACGAGGATTTTATTTAGAAAAGGACTAATTCATCGGTGATCATTTAAAGTTGGTATAATTTTTCACTTAGACATTTTAACTAAACTTTGTTCATTTTAGAGAACTCATGTTATGTCCCGTTATAACTTTTTGACATTTTTTTGACAATCAGCCAAATGTGTAAGGTGTATGTAACACACTCGCTGATGACATGTCAAAGTGACGAATTAAATAAAAACATGTGGCTTATATGTCAAAATAATTTAAATTAATGAATTTTATATTTAAAAAACGGACAATCATGACATGTGTCATTTTTAAAGCCTAAATATTTTTTTAAAAATAGCCTATCATATATTATCTTCTCCAGCATCCTCCCCCCAGTCCACCCCTATCAGCCCCACCATCCGAACTCCCTCCTCTCCTCCACCCAAATCATATTCTCGGTGAAATCCTTTATAAAATAAGTTATGGATAATATGACTTTAGTATAGTATAAATATGTCTCTAAGATTTCAGGCATGGAGGTAATCAGAGTTTGCTGATCTGTTATATTTTGATGATTGGTTTCTGTGGACCTTGATTCGAAATTGGTTTTTTAGTTTTTTTAATTATTTGGCTTTTGGAATTTAGGATCAAGACATGGACAGACAGATAGGCAATGATAAATGACATTCAGCAAGAAAAAACAAAATGATCACGTCATAAATCTAAATTAATGGTTGAGATTTGAACACCTGAATCTCTTGTTCAAATAAGAACTTGGAGAAATGAAGAGATGCCAAATTTAACTAACTTCAACACCAAAAAATGCTTATAAAATAAACTCCAAATATAAGACGAAGAACGACATTGAAGAGAAAATTAAGGAAAACATCAATATGGCTAGTTTTGATATTCCAACCATTGATGTTTCTCCATTTTTTAAATCAGAGGAAAATGAAGAAGCGAAAAAGAAGGCTATGGAGCAAATTGGAGAAGCTTGTGCTAGCTATGGTTTCTTTCAAATTGTGAATCACGGAATTCCTTCTGACTTGTTGAGCAGAACCATCGATATGTATAAGACTTTCTTTGCCTGTTCCGATGAAGAAAAACTGTGTGTACCTGATAATTATTTAAAAAGCACACCCAATTCAGCTGAGACTTTTGAGCACTTGTGGTTTCGTTTTCCATTCTCTGGCTTCAATAACTGCCGCAACATTACACCTCATTTCAAGTAACATTTCCGCTATATTCTCTCTCAAATTAACTGCTGATCCTCTGTTATGGTGTTTCTAATGAGTACAAATTTAATTTTCATGTTCTCTGTTTGATATTCTTAGGAAAGTATTGGAGGAGATTGTTTCCCATTTCACAAAATTAGGAGTTGTGTTTGAAGGGATCATAAGTGAGTGTCTTGGACTCCCTCCTGACTTCCTATCAAACTACAGAAATGATCGTTCTCGGGACTCGTTGATGGGCCTCCACTACTTTCCAGCGACAGAAGATGACAACACAGGAAAACCTGCACATGAAGATCCTGGCTGCTTCACTATTCTCTACCAGGATGAAATCGGAGGCCTTCAGGTGCTCAAAGATGACCACTGGATACCCATACCGCCTTCCAAAGACAAACTAGTTGTTAACATTGGTGATGTCATTCAGGTATTTATGATTCCACTCTTGGTTATAGATTTCACATTTACCATTATACAAAAAATTTAACTTCTTATGACGTTGTTGACTTATAAAAAGGTGCTAAGCAACAATAAGTTCAAGAGTGCGACTCACAAAGTGGTGAGACCAAGTAAAACAAACCGTTACTCGTACGTGTTCTTCTATAATGTGGAAGGAGACAAGTGGATTGAGCCATTACCACAATTTACAAAGGAAATTGGAGAGTCTCCCAAGTATAGAGGATTCGTGTTTGAAGAATATCATGAGTTACGATTCAGAAACAGGAGTCATCCACCAGATAGACCTGAAGATCTCATCCATATAACACACTACTCAATTTCTAATTAGACAAAAAGTTTATGTGATGAGAAATTTTCTCTATATATGGCAACAAACATAGCAATAATATGTATGCAGATCTTGTTTTCTTTCTTTCCTTTTTTCTTTTCCAAATAACGTCAACTACTCCTTTCATATTGTTTTAGACATCAATGCATCTGTTTTATAAAATTCAACTCCCTATTAAAGCTAGATGGAATCAAGATTATTGAGATTTTTTTCTCAACAAATGTGAAAGAGTACTAATTAGATGTAACAAAACAAATTATAATAGTAAAATGTGGTGAAATCATGATAAATTGGACGATCCATGTGACATATAGTTATGTGTTAAATTATTTGATTTGATTGATCTGTAACTGAAGTTATCCAACTTTTCATCAATGATTTGTGGAGATCCTTTAACTAATATGTTTGTTTTGTAAGACACTATGCTAGCACGTTAAGTTATAGGATCTTTTCTGGATTACTATAAAAGCATTAAATCCTTAACTATAGCATATGACTAGAGTATTTTTAATTTATTTATTTTATAAATTCATGGCCAGAAACTGAATATTTATATGGCCACATTGGGCAGAATCAACAACTGACTTCTCCTTAAAACTTCACTTTTTTGTTTTATAAAGAGGTTGTGAACAACATTGAGGGTGAAGAAACATCATGGCTAGTATTGAATGTTAGAAACGATTGATATTTCTCCATTTTTTAGATCAGAGGAAAATGAAGAAGCTAAATATAAGGCTATGAAACAAAGAGAAGCTTGTGTTAACTATGGTTTCTTCGAGATTGTGAATCACGGAAATCCTTTGGAGTTGTTGAGCAGAAGTATGATGAACAAGATCCAATAAATCCAAGAAGAATTGATGAAGTATCAACTGTTTTTGGACAGAGTTAAAGAAGAACATAAGAAATACTTCAGGTTACTTTTGATGGCAAACTATCTTTTTTTAGTTCATACATATATAAATTGGAGTTTGAGACTAATAACTCAATCTTACTCTTGACTTTTATATTCTTCTTGGATTTATTCTTTACTAGTACAAAGGATTCATCTACGAAGAATATCTGCAGTTGAGACTTAGAAACTCGACTCATAGACCTGAAGATAATGCACTACTCCATTTCTAATTAGAGGACAAGTTTTATCTAATGAAAAGTTTTCTCTATATGGAAAGGAACATACAAATATATGGAAAGGAACATACATTTATTTTCTAAATTATGTTAAATAAACACGTCTAGTCTGATTCATTGAAGAGGAATCCTCAATTTATATCTATGTTTCTTGCTGCTGTTTGTTGTTACTAATTCAAAAATAATCAAATAGCAGATCTTGTTTTATTTCTTTCCTGAATTACTAGTCCTTCATATTGTTTACTTTTGTTTTTAGTTAGACACCAATGCATCTGTTTTATAAACTTTAACAGATGGAATCTAGATTATTCAGATTTTCTTTTCTGAACAAATCCTTGATAATTAATGCTAAAAAATAAACCACAATTTTTGTCTGCTGGTAACGTTACTAAGGCCCACACAGGGGAACTGAAGAAATAATGGGGTAACATTACAGAGCCTCTTTTTTAGGTAAGAATTTAATTTTGGGAGAAATATAAAGAAAGGACAAGTATAATGGGTTTTTTAAAAATTTTGTTTATTATCTATATATGGGGTTTATGTTTATAAGCTGACATAAAAAGTACTAATTTATTTTATCATGTCAAATTATGTTAATGATGAATGTGGTTGAGTAATTTTTGTGGATAAAAGCTTTAAATTGAATAGTTTTATTGATATAAAATACTGTAGATTGATATCTACCTAAAGATAGAGAATCCCACTATGTCCAAGACTATGAGGTTCTTAGCTCCTCCTTGTAAATATGTAAGATCAGAAAATGCTTTTCATTTTCCATTCTCTGTTGTCGATGTCTGCCCCAACAAACTACCTCATTTCAAGTACTAATATATTCTCTCTTTGATTGCAACTCAAATTAAATTGTTTCTAGTTTTTTTTTTTGCATTTTCAGAATGTTACTGTTTTTTATGTTGTTAGGCAAGTATTGGAGAGATGATTTCGGAGTTCACAAAATTAGGATTTGTATAAGGGGGAATCATAAGTGAGTGTCTTGGCCTCCCTCCTGACTTCCTACCTAACTACAGAAATGATCAGTCTCGCGATTCGTTGCTCGGACTCCACTATTTACCAGTGGTGACACAAGATGACAACATTGGAAAACCTGCACATGAAGATCATGGCTTCTTCACTATTCTCTACCAGGATGAAGTTAAAGACCTTGAGGTGCTTAAAGATGACCAATGGATTCCCATAGCGCCTTCCAAAAACAAACTAATTGTTAACATTGGTGATGTCATTCAGGTATTTATAACTCCCCTCTTATTTGGTTATACATTTCACATTTACCACTATCCCAAAATTTAACTAACTTATTTTGACATAAATAAAAAAAGGTGCTAAGCAACAATAAATTCAAGAGTGCGACTCACAGAGCAGTGAACCCAAGTGAAACAGACCGTTACTCGTACGCGTTCTTCTATAATGTGCAAGGATCCAAGTGGGTTGAGCCATTACCACAATTTACAGAGGAAATTGGAGAGTCGCCAAAGTACAGAGGATTCCTGTTTGAAGAATATCATCTGCTGAGAATCAAAAACAGGAGTCATCCACCAGATAGACCTGAAGATCTCATCCATATAACCCACTACTCAATTTCTAATCAGAGAAGACGTATACGTAGTGAAAAGTTTCATCTATATTATGGAAATAAAGATGTGTGTGACCATCTCAATTAAAAGTATTTATATGTTAGAGAGCACAATGTGTTTTTCTTAGTTACATTAACACCTCAATTTATAGCTGTGTCTTGCCGCTGTATGCTGTTACTAATTCAAAATAATCAAATTGCAGATTTTGTTTTCTTGCTTTCCATTTTTTTCTTTTCAGAATAACGCCTTCATATTGTTTACTCTAGTTATGCATCTGTTTTTACAAAATTTAACTCCATATTAAAAACTATATGGGAATCTAGAGTATTGAGATTTTCTCTGAACAAATCTTTGATAATTCTAAAAAATAATAGAATCAGACAAATGAGAAAGAGTACAGATTAAGATTAACAACGCAAATTATAGTGAAATCACGTGAAGTTATATAAATTGAAGGATCCATATGACGTGGTTATGTCCCTTTTCTATGGGGAGTTGAATAATTTGACTTAATTAATCTGTAACCATACTTATCCCTTTTTATAATGTTAATCATCAACCAGAAACACACGTATCTACACAAGTACTTAAAAAAGCCACCATTTTGTTTGTAATTATCTTGTACTAATAAGATTTTTCTTAGTCATATTGAATGTTGTAAATAAACATGGCTAATTCAGTGATGCCAATAGTTGATCTCTTCCCGTTCTTTCTACGAGATGAAGATGGCCAGAGAAAGGCAAGAGAAGTGATAAACGAAGCATGTAGTCGATATGGCTTCTTCCAAATTATCAATCATGGAGTGCCTTTGGACCTTATGACCCGCGCCTTAAAACTATCAAAGTCCTTTTTCGAGTGTCCTGTTGAAGAGAAAATGAACTGCTCTCCATTGCCAGGGGCGCCTTTTCCTGCAGGCTATAACCGAAAACCAAATCCATCTTATGAATTTGCAGAGTACTTGGTCATGCTTCAGCCTGGATCCACCTTCAATGTTTTTCCTCCCAATCATCCACAGCTACAGTAAGTTACATAGTAGAACGAAACGATTTATAAGTTATATGCATAAGAAGTTTTGACATGATTCGTATTGTTTGACCATATTTACCATGTTATCAATTAATATTCGTCATAGAGTTTACTTCTCATTACCTTTTTGAGTGATCTGATTGCGTAAATATTGAACTTAAAATCACACTACTAGTTATTAAAAGAGTCATCCAAGTTTTCATATTGTCTGCTATCTAATGATTCTTGTACTAAATTATTTGTTGAGAACCTTTACATCTTTTAAAATTTATAACAGAGCTATCCAGAAAATGAATATTATTTATATGACCATATGGGGCAGAACAGAAATGATTAAGGGCTATTTAATTTTAAAATCCCATAGATTTAACTATTTTTATTGGAGTGAATGGTTAAGGGCTAGTTAATTTTAAATCCCGTTTAACAATTTTATATGAGTGAATGATTGCATATTTTAATCTAATGTATAGAACAAAGCTGATCACTTAAAATTTAAAATAAACAGAAAGAAACTTGTCCTTCAAGTTGAACGAATAGCCATTGACATATTAATTATTGTTAATTTAATGTTTCAGAGAAGTAATGGGAGATTTATTCAATCAATTCGCGAAGATCGGAGCAACTTTACAAAGCATCCTTAGTGAATCGTTGGGTCTGCCTCCAAGTATTCTTCAAGAATTTAACAATGAGAGAAATTCTGATGTGTTGACAGCATTGTATTATTTACCAGCAACAGAGAATGAGAAAATAGGAATAAATTCACATAGAGATGTTGGATGTATAACATTTGTGTTACAGGATGAAGTTGGAGGGCTTGAAGTTCAAAAAGATGGTAAATGGATCCCAGTAACCCCCAATAAAGGTGCCCTTGTTGTTAACATTGGTATTGTTCTTCAGGTAAAAAAAAATTATACTTACTACATTATATAAGTATCATTGATATTTAAACCGCCAAGGAATGTGATGGGATGGATAGAGATCTTGAGTTTGAATCGTGTAATTGCAGAAGCTAATCTGCAACAACCATAACTTGAGGAATTACTCGAGACTATTATCCTTTATTGGTGGACCCGACTCAAAAACTTTTCCCAACACTCTTAAATGAGTCTTACATGAATTTGAATTAGTCTGACCAGATACTAGATGATTACACCAAAAATATATTTTTTTATGATGTTTATTTCTTTTATTTTATATTTTGTTGAAGGTGCTGACGAATGACAAATACAAGAGTCCAAATCATAGGGCGATGAGACCCAATGGGAGATCAAGAAATTCATTTTCATTCTTCTATAATGTATCAGGGGGAAAATGGCTTGAACCCCTTCCCCATTTCACTAAGCAAATTGATGAGAAACCAAATTATAAGGGATTCATTTACAGTGATTATTTACAAAAACGCAACGAAAATAAGCTCAAACGTGCTGCTGGACTTGAAGAAGATCTTGGTTTATCTCATTTTTCAATTACTAGATCAATATAGAATTATTAAATGTGTATCAATCATTGTTCCCCTTCATTTTAAATATAAACTTTATTAATTTGTAGACATGTTAATCTAGCTAGTCTTCCATTTTTCTTCTCTTTTTTTTCTTTACAAGAAAGGAAGAAATCAAGGGAGTAATACATTTGATATATTTTTGGGCCAAATTATCTCTTAATGGACTAAATTCATACAGCCCAGCAGGGTTGGATTGGACAGGCGTCCACGTCCACTTCTAATGGATATACCAGAGTAGAAATAACTTTTCAATCTTGTTTTGAAAAAACAGTCATTATTATCGCGGAGTTTCAAATTTTACACGTAAACGAGAGAGTAATGAGAGATTCTTTAATATCAATGTCTCAATTTATGTATAAATATGGTTTTGGTAGGATGATAGGGATTCTTCTACTTTTAATTAAAGGTTTTCAATCGATTTTTTTGAAAATGACTTTGTATTTTAATGAAAATGTTGGACATCATATGAAAACTTAATAAAAGAAAATCTCAATTTATGCTATTAACAGATTTGTAATTCAAAGTATCTTTATCAAATTTACTCGGCTCAAAATCTATAATTTATACATATATTTGATAGATACACATATATACATGATCTAGGCAAAAACCTTTTCATATCAATAGCTTATTACTCATTTTGGATACATATTTGAGTTATGCGATACATTTTTCATTAAATGTCACATTATATCTAAAAACTATTTTTTATTTCATTTTTGAATGATAAATTTAAAGTCACATATATATTCACGACTTATTACATTTTTTATTTAATTAAATAATATCATATAAATTAAAACGTAACATTTACGTATTAAAGTTACGAAATGAAATAATAGCTAAGAGATTAGCTGGGATTTCTTCTGGTGGACCAAAAATAGGAAGGATTATTATTATTATTATTAAAATAGTCTAGTATATGTTTGAGTAATATCGTTTTCTACAAATTTGATGTCAGCATCATATATATAATTATAATAGTAAGCACTCAATTGGCAAATTGCATTTTTTCTTGACTTTTCTTTAAACAGGATAGGAGCTTTCTCAATCCTTGTGTCTCCTTTTCCTTATTCTGATGACGTGTTCTTTTCTTTTTTCTTCTAAAATAAAAATAAAAATATGTTTAAAATCATATTTTGCTTTTATTATTATCATCTCCATGAGTATCCATCATTCTTTCCTTAATCATGCAACCGACAATAAAAAAAATCGTCCTCTCATCAAACTAATATAAGATAATATTCGTCTTCTAGTCATCTTTATCATGATTGGGAAGCGTTTTACTTTTCAACGTGATATTTTTTCTAAATTCATTATAAAATTACTTGATCCACTGATCCAAAAATGTAATGCAAAAATCAAAATATTTAATTAATTAATTATCTAATTCTTTTACTTCAACGATCATAGTTCAATTTTCTTACTGATAATTCCTTTCTCTTAAGAATTTATAAAATATTTTTTCTAGTGGGTTCTGTTTAAATAAATAATAGTATTGATTTTTTTTTAAGTATATAATGACAAGTGTAGCTTATTCCGTGAAAGTGTTTTTCTCCATATTTTTGTGCTTGTCGTGGCTTTCTTATGTGTTATATTTTGATTGGTTTATGTGAAGATCGTTTAGATAAGATATTCTTACGTGGTGACTTTTGGAATTTTGGATGAAAACAATATATACTAAAAAAGAAGGCAATGAAAGATGACTTCACTGACCAAAAAAATAATTGAGAATGACTTTGAGTCAATTGATCACTTCATAGTTATATGATATCCTTTTGGAATCTTATCACAGATTTATATTTGTTAATTATTATCACATGATTCACATCCAAGACTCTGAGGTTCTTAGCTCTAATTAAATCCCTCCTAACAAATATTTTTTTATGTGCCACTATCTTGTAAAATCATAAAACTTGTTAAAATTAAATGAATAATAAAAGTATATTTTTCTCATTAAACATTTTGAAAATATTTTATCATAATTAGGATAATCAAATCAACTTTCATTCAAGTTCTTAATAATTTATTTAGTTGACTGTAAATTAAGATCATATTTTATTTTACAATATTTTCTTTATTATTCACTTCAAATTCTTCCATTTACGTGGAAAAATCATGTTCTTTCAAAGTATATTTGCCCACTCTATTCCACAACGAATACTATCTATATATATACTCCCTCTCTCCCTAATTATTTTTTTACTTTTTTTTAGTAGTCCTTAATTACTTGTCATGTTGACAAATCAAGAAGTACAATTTTTTTATCAATTATATCCTTAATTAATTTTTGAAAAAGGTAGAATTTGAAAATCATAAATTTTTAACTCATTAACTTCATAATTAATAGAGTAAAATAGTAAATTTACTATGTTGATTATTACTTTCTTAATTGATATATCAATTTAAAAATAAATAAGTAATTAGAGAGAGAGCGCTTTTTTAGCTCCCGAATAGTCCCTTTTTTCCTCCACTGTGATTAGGGGCTAGCAAAAAGATATATACTTCACTTTCTATCTCAGAACTATATAAATAAAATCCTAATATATAACCAAAGAATATCAAAACTCTTAGTTTTAAAATATTCTTCACTCTTTAAAAAACCAATAGCTAGAGAAATAAATTAAGGGAAATTTAGCTAACTAGTCAAAAAAACCAACTTATTTAGTGATAATATCCATACTTTAATAATATTAGTAAACATGTCAAAAATGTCATTATTTTAAAAATAAAAATTATTCTAATATTATTAATATTTTCTCTCTCATTATTTACATTTTTTTTTCTCTCTCATAGATTACACATTTTCCTATTTTTCTGTGATTGGATAGATATTAATAATATTTTAAATTTTATCTCTCTTTTATTAACCTTATCAATTTCTCTCTATATATTTATTCATATTCAACTTCCCACATTTATTCTCTCTTTTCTTACGTTTTTATTTTTATTTTTTCTCTCTAACAATCTTCCAAAAGCAATTCCACAGAATCTCGAATTTTCCTATTTTCTATCATTCTCAATTAATTTTGTTTCAAGGTTTGATTTGAAGATTCACATTGATTTGGGTATTATGTTCTTCCTATTCCTTTTTGATTTACTTACTGATTTTAGTGTGTGTTTTTATTTGTTTTGTTTTGTTGTTGTTCTTAAAACATTTTTAGGGTTTCATATACAAAATTATCTCTTCAATGGACGCTTTCAAGAGGGTTACTAGAGGTATTGGACAAAATAATAACTTCTTCCGAGTTCTCATCGTTTAATTTTTGTTTCACTCAAGAAATAAACAACAATGTAGGTTCCGATTCTATATCTAAGGAGGATATACGACGGGGGAAAATGACTGAATCCGTAGTTGTGCAAAATCCCACACAAATTCGTAACCATGAAGTTGAAGAAGACCAATTTTTTGGAGAAGAGATATTTTCTTATATAGAATTTCGATTCTGTTATAGTTAGTATGTATTTTTGGATTTCATAGATTTAATGTATTTTGTATTCATAGATTTGAAAGTGTATATGAAATTTTGATTCTGTTATAGTTAGTATGTATTTTTGTATTTCATAGATTTAATGTATTTTGTATCATAGATTTGGAAGTGTATATGAAATTTTTATTCTGTTATAGTTAGTATATATTTTTGTATTTCATAGATTTAATGTATTTTGTATTTTTTTTTTGTTGCATAATTGTAAAACTAATACTCCTCATATTATTTTTGTATTCAAACTAAAAAAAAAATATTGGAGTTATCAATAAATACATCATTAGAGATGTTAAGAGTTCTCTTTGTATCCAAGTTTAAAAATGTATGCATTTACAATAGCCCTTCCATCAAGTATAAAACATCTATTGAATCATTAAAAAATTTAAACAAAAATATAATTTTCATAGTTCAATGTAGTCTGTCAACATTTATGTATACAAAATAAATATTGAACCATTCAAAACAAAACGGCCGATCAAAAATCTTCAGATAATATATTATCATTTTCCGGAATCAACAACAACAAAATTAGACAAATATTTCTTACGTCGTTCATACTACATAAAATTTTCAATGATAACAGATGCCATTTACAATTATTTACAAACTTTAATATTAAATTTTTATAAACAATTAGAAAATGATTAAGGATGAAGCAATTAACTAATACCTGATCAAATTTGTTCAATTAATTTGATCGAACTCCCAATAGAAAAATCTTTCTATACGGCTGTTTGTCGATGATTTTGTCGTCCTGTTTCGTTAAAAATAATTCTCAACAAACTAATTTTTTTAAATTAAAATATATTAATAATCGATAATGAGAGAACTCATCAGCTATGGAGAAGATCGATTAGTATTTAGATTTTAAATTTTGTAACCGCTGAAATTTTTAAGCAATTCTTCCTTTTTAAAGAATTTCTCTCCCCTAAATTTCTCCTTTTTGTTATTTAATAATTGTATTCATTCAATTAAAGTAAATAATAAAAATTCAAATAAGATACATAATAAATTAAAAATTTGACATTTTTACTAAATACTGAAAGTGTTGACATTGGTTCCTATTAAATATTAAAATATTGACATTTTACAAAATTTCCCATAAATTAAATCACATAATTTCGTACGGGCTAATGTTATAATATGGTGTTCATCATATCTCTGACACTTTAATTATAGATATAGTTGAAGGCAGAAGTGGTAAGATCTTTAAACAGCTTGGCGCATTTTGTATATAATAATTATAATAATAGTATATGATAAAAATTAAATAAAGTAAATCCACATAAATAAACAAAAGAGGATCAATGATGATGTATGAGATCAGTTGGTCTGTTTTAAACAAAATTAAATGGGCTGAGTGGGACTTGGACCTCACAGATTGTGCCTTTTATTTTGTAAAGCACTAATTTGTTTCCGTGCGCCTTTTATTTTTTATTTTTATTTTTTTTGGGTTTAGCATCAAAAGAGTAGATGATATAGGTTTGGACAAACTAATTTAACCGTTTTCACTACACCAAATTCAGCACTAAACGGACCCTGTACATTAGTCTCTCTTCGTTCATTTTTAATTTTAATGTTACATTTTTTAAAGTTAATTTAATTAATTTTTATAATTACATTAAATTAATATAAATATTTTAAATAAAAAATTTAGATATTTAAAGTTTTTACGAGAAGTACTATAAATAAATTGTTAGTTGAAAATTTTATAATTTGATTCTAAAAAAAAGAAAATTATGGCAATTAAAGTTGATGGTTAAGTAATATAAATCCTCTTTCTCCCTGCCTCACAATTTAAATAATGAAGAGACATACATAAACTACATATTGATAATTTTCAAAAATACAATTTTAAAACACAATGGCTTATTCTTTGTTTAAAATATCACAGCAAACTTAATATATACTTCTCATTTGATTTTCTTTTTAAAAGATCTTATTCCCTCCGTTTAAAAAAAATGACATTATTTCCTTTTTAGTTTATTTAAAAAAAATGACCTCTTTCGTTTTTTGGCAACACTTTAACTTTAACTTTTTACGTGGCATGTTTAAGACCACAAGATTAAAGGGTATTTTGGTACATTTGATATGACTTTAATTTAGAACCACAAAATTAAAAAGTCTTCTTTCTTTACTTAAATTTCGTTTCAAGTCAAACTAGGTCATCCTTTTTAAAATAGAGAGAGTATTTACCTATAATATTACATTCTTCTTTCATTTTTACTTGTTTATTTATTATATTAAAAATTAATGTCTATTTCAACTTGTCAATTTAATTTTTTTTTAAAAATAGTTCATCACTTAATCTCAAATTTACTCATATTATTAATTATAATGATTTTTAATATGTGTGTACCCAAAATAATAAATTTATAAAAATAGAGTAATAAAATTATTATTTCTTAAATATTGTTTCAAAACAATAATAGTTGAGGCAGCAGTTCAATGATTGGTAACTCGTCCAACAAGCATTGTGAGGAGGGCCCTCCTCCTCTTATCCTGCTTCCAGAGAGTGTAAATAAGGCAAATTTAAGTGTCTGTATTTTCATTTTTTTATATCAATAAATTGACAATACAAATATTTTGCACCATAAACTTAAAATCACAAGATTCAGAAATTACTATCGTACATTATACACAATTTATTACCTCTAAATTGACAATTCACTTTTTGAATAATTATAACAAACAAACAAAAAAAAAGAAGATGAAAACATGAGTAGTTCCTGAACTTGCATCAGTTGTTATTATTATCTTTAAGACAATTTTGTAAGTATGTTTCTGTCGAGGTGAAATATATCGTACTATCGATGAGACTACAAAATAGCCAAAACATATGAAAATGAAATATGTGAGTGAAATTGAAGTGAGAAAGTTGTAGCCATTACAAACCTAATACTTTTTACGTGATATATAACTTTATATAGTCGGAAAAATTCAATTTTTCAATTTAATGTTCATTCATTTTTACTTTATCACATTTCGCTTCTTTCGTCGGAGGAAATACAAAGGTTATGGTGTGAGAAAAAACAACATTGACAAGAGGTCCACAAATTGGCTTCACGTGATCATAATATGTTGTAAAAAATTACTGCTAGTAGTACTCTCTCTGCATTTTCTGCGTGCATTTCAATCTCCATTATAATATATATAGTAAGTAAAGTATATAATATTATGGACCCCTATAATATATTTTGATATGTCATTTTAGTTCCTTCACCCACCCACATAATTCCATCCCTACAAAATACAATTGTTAGTCTCTTAACTTTACTTGGTGGGCTGGTTTTGTTGGTTTTAGATCAAACACAACCTTTACATGTTTAATGTTGCACTTCCTCCTGCCTCTGAAACATGTCATGAGATCAACTTGATTACTCTATTATTTGCCACTTCTACTTGTAGAGGCTAACGTCACCCAATTTCTGAGTGATCGATGTTGACAACTTATATATACTTATATATATATCCAAACTATGGAAGGATCAGTATTTAAAAATTGCATGTTGGGGGTACTTCACATATGTAACCTCTTTGCACACTAGATAAAAAAGACAGTATGGTTCATTAAAGCTCCTGCTATGTGTAAGGTCTAGAGAAAGGCCCGATCACAAAGACCTATTGTAGGCAGACTTACCTTTCATTTCAACGAGATGATCAAAATGACTAAAGTTATTCACTCAAATTCGAACTTGTTAACTAGACGGGTCATATTCTCGTATACTAATTTAGTCACCGTAATAACACATAGGATGACAAAATTGTCCTTGCCTGGTAATAGATGTTATGCCACTTTGACATTGACTACAACAAAAACAACTTTTAACGGTAATAAATATTAACATTAATTAGGAGTGTTAAAGTTTTTATCGGCATGAGTTAAGTATCATTAGAATCAATATCGCTAAAGACTTTAGGACATATACAAAGAGTGTTAATTAATGCTAAAAATATATATATTTAGCGATAATTAATAAATTAATTATCGGTAATGATCATTTTTGATGTAATGATTCCGCTATTGCTAGATCAGTACACATATCCTATGTACATAAATTTCGTGATAGACATAGATTATATAAACAAATATATGTAACTCTAGATCATTCAACGTACGAAATAATTTTATAATCAGACCTAGCTAGATTATATTCCTGTTTCATTTATTTTTTTCAAGTAAAAAGGACTGTCATCATCATGGACTATAGAAGAAAAAAAAATCTCTATTCATATCTCAATTAGCAGTCTCCATTTTTGAATCTTGGCACCAAATTCGTAACTAACAATATGGTCAAATAATGGAAATACTAAAGTCCCAATATTCATACTTTTGACAGTTTGACTCCGTTAGAAGATGACATTTAAAAATAAATTTACAAAGTCAAACTTTTTTTAGGGGAATTCCTCTATAATTGGAAAAAACTAATTAAGAATTTAAAGGAAAAACTATTATTAATTTGTTTCGAAAAAACTAATTAAGAATTTAAAGGAAAAACTATTATTAATTTGTTTTGTAGTAACATATCAATGGGAACAGAGGAAAAAGAGTTAAGAGTTGGAATGGATATGTGATAATAAGTTGGAATGGATCTAAAAATAATAAATGCAATCCAACACATTCATCAAACAAGAGTTGACAGTTTAACATACATAAATTGATTGATACAGATAGGCTTTTACTACTTGTCTTTTTTTCTTTTTTTGCTTTCCAATTTATTTATTTTTTCTTCATTTTATAATTCGTGTTAATCCGTAGCTAACAGGGATTATCGAATTGACATGATGTTATTTTTAGATATAAAATTTCGTTCATCCTTAATTTTTATTTTCAAAAAGTAAATAAATGATTAGACTAAGTTAGAGTCGCACAAAATTAAAGTTTCAACAAGGGGTGAAAAAGAAATGTTTGAAAGCTGCTTAAATAATATTGTGCATTTAACATCAATTAATTCTAAACGCTAAAACAACTATTTAAAACAATTTTGTATATTTTCTTTCGTAAAATAAAAAAAAAAGAAGGATATTTTCTTTCATAGTTTCTTTTGTAGGTTAGAATCTATAAGGAAAATAATTTTTTTTTTATTTCTTTATAAAAACTGATGTAATCTTTTATTTTCATTTAAAATTAATGCAATGAATAATATCGTGAGTTTATCTTCACTCTCTTTATTTTCTTCTCTAATTTTGTTGATTTTTTCTGACACTAAGCACCACCCTAGAGTCATCATATATCAATGTACGATACACGTACTTCATGCTATTCATCAATAATTTGAATAACATATTTACCACACGTTAATATGGTTAAACTATTGCTAATTGCTAGCGTTAATTATTGACTCAACAAACAGCAAAACTTTTCAGACTTCGACTTCTGTGGGATTATAGGTCTTTTTTTCTTCAAATAAAAATCACCTTAATTAAATATTTACATTTAGGAAATTAGACTGAAATAATACACTACAGGAAATTAATAACTAATGAGAAATGTTATTATATATGTTCACTTCGTCCTGTAATATATATATAAATCACTTCTAAAAAAATACCTTTCTATGTGTAGCACTTCTTTTAACTTCCATTTTATCATTAGTAACATGATTTATAGCCACATAAATATATATATATATATATCCACGTTTTTTAAGGGGAACCTTTACATATAGTTATTCAAAAGTAGCTTAATTATCCTTCATAGCTATAGTTTGCTAATTACGATATGCAACTACATGTTACGGGGAAGAGAGTGGCGAATGAGATTAGAAGAGGGAGGAGAGATAGGCGAGCGAGAGAGGGCAAATAAGTAAGTTTCGAATTGTAATTAACGCAAACGGTAGATATGTTAGTTAATTAATTAGTACTATATGTTTGCTTAACCGCATAATTTTTTCCATCTTTTATTTTTAAACTTTGTATCAAACCAAACACGTTCGTATAAATAAAATGGAGGGAGACTTTGAACAACAAGGACATATGGAGTCATACCTTCTTTACCTTATGTTATCCTGATTCCTGGCATTATCATGTATATATATTTTATATGTATATACTTTCTATGTTTACTTTTATTTATCTCAATATAGCATATATATCAATTAGTAGCACTCTACTAAGCTAAAGTTAGATCAAAATAAAGAAAGATCGATTTTATTTAGACCTTATTCGGCATAAATTGACTTGTAGAGAGGTCCCCTGCTGGGACTTGGGAGAAAAAAGTAGAATGAAAAATGTATATATAATATAATACCAAATATGTCAACAACGTACAGACTGAATTTACTTCCTAATTATTAAAAGAATGTTTTACGTATATATATAAATTATATTTATAACTATAAATTTAGAGGCAAAGTCATGATTAAAAGTTTGGATTCGAAATTTTAAGATAAAATATAAAAATATTGCAAAACATAATTTTATTTGTTTATTTTTTTAAAAAAAACTTTCGTTCGTTGATAGTGAGGTTCGAAATCCACAACTCTAGCGTGGAAAGTATTTCTACGACCCCTTCCTCACTACTGAACCATCAATTAGTTTTGTTAGGGATTTCTAATGTTAATATATATAATCTTTTAACACAAATATAAGATGTAGTTCATCTGGATCCATTAACCCCTCTCCACTCCTGATTATAATATAGAGTGTGCTTACCTTGGTATTGTTAAACAAACATTTGAAAGGTGCATCTCTCCATAGCTGCCAGTCTTGCACCCATACCATTCCTCATACTATGAAGTTTAAAAGTTATTTTCTTACATATTATATATATATATATATATATATTTAAAGGCTATCAATTACTCATGCATGTTTGTATAAATAATTTCTTGTAATTAACTTTTAAATGATCTGATAATGTAAAATATTTTAATAGCTTCGTCTTAAATATATAGAAGAAAAATATATGCCCACCCAAAAAGGTGCGTGTATATATATAGTACATACAATAAAATAGATGAAGTAGGGTGTCACCATGCTAATTAAAGCACCGGCAATACATATGTAACACTAAATCGACCCACCTTCAGCTATCATTCTTCTTCTGTCTCTCTCTAAAAATTGGCTCATCTATCCGCTTTCATTCGAGAAAAATTCATTAATGTCATTATTTGTTATTAAACTTTAATTAATATATAACATAAATGAATTTTTTCTCAAAGTTTAATAATATATTCGATTATTTTTTTTAAAAAAAATAGTTTAATTGATAAAGTAAGAATAAGGCCTCATTTGTCTCCATTAAGATTAAGAGGTCTGAATGTGAATATACATCTGAATATTTAGATTTGCATTAAGATATGAGTGTTTTAATATGAAAATACATCTGAATATTAAGAGGTGGTCTCTAAATCTGAACACTAAATAATTAATGTTTTTTTTCAATCTGAATGTAGAAGTGAAATTAAACATTATATTAATAAAATATTATAAATTTTTCATTTCAACAAAATATATAACTTTTGATTTTTTAAAAAAAAGTTTTAATAATCATGATTTGGAGTACTATTTTTTCATTCAAAATCTTGATAAACAACAATACACCAAAAATATTACTGCAACCAGTGTTCTTGACACACGTCAATACAAGAAAATTATTATTATAAAAAGAAATTACTTGAAAGGATTTATGAAAACTTATCAGTTGAAAAAAATGGTGTTTGATTGAGAAAAGTGAGAAAAATAGTTTTTAATTCTGAGATAAAAAAGCATATCCAAAGCAAAGAAGTTATGATTTATTATTTGATAACTTATCAAATGAGTATGAATGTTATTAAGAGTCACCTACAGATCTGATTCATTCAGACCTCTTTAGATCCATTAAGAGGTTTTTTAAAAATTAAAACAGATGAACTTAATGGGTTGAATCTGAATCATTCAAATTCAGACCTAAAACTCAAACGTACTTAATGGGCTAAATATGAATGATTATGATTTAGACCTCCATTAAGTGCAAATAAATGAGGCCTAAGTGTTTGCTCAAACGATAATGACCACTATAGGAAAGGTGTGAACTATATGAGGATTTTCCTGGAGATTAGTATCATAATCTGCAGGTAACTTATTTTCCTGCAAATATATTTTCATACTAATTTTCAAAAAAATTTAATGCGATTCACTCTTTTCTTGTAATGGACATAGATGAACCAAATTTTTAAGGAAGAATATATACAAAAGTTTTTTTCTCAAATGCAATGAAATATTTGAACATTATTTTTTTTGGTAATTAAAGAAATAATATGAATATACTGTAGGGTGAGAGTAGGTAGCATAGGATTATGTCTAAAGAGTAATAGACTTAGATGAAAGAGGAGGGAAAATAATTGGAGGAATCCCAAAGAAGGTAAAGGTTGAGAACAAAGGCAAAGAGCAAAAGGTGAATGGAAATGATTACATGAATGAAGTAATGGACCCTATGTTACCTTTGATTGATAAAATCTTCCCTTTACCAAGTCTCTCCATTTTTATTTTCAAAAAATTATAAATAAATATTCATTAATATAACTTTTTAAATTAAAAATAACTTATCATATTAATTTATCAGACTATTTATATGAATATCAAAATTAAATTGACTCTTGGGATTGGACCCCACCTTTGGCCACCATTGTCTTTATGGATTGAATGATATAAAGAGCACCTCACGTGGAGTCTGAACCAAAGGCTCTGTCCAACCACAATTAAAAGTATTTTCTCCAAAAATCAAAATAAAATTCAGCAATATATACAATTATTATTTTCCAGTCATATTTGTCAAAAAGGCAAATTAAAAAAGTAGCCTTGAACAAAAGCAAATAATTTCCTTTTTCTCCTTTTGTTCATTTTTTTCTTCACAATGTTTAAAGCTTATAATTCCCACTCATTATCGTTGATGCTTAAAGCTTTTCTCTCCCTCTTTCACCTCTTATCCGAACCAACACATGTTACACGTCAAATGCATAAAGAAAATCCCATACAATTATCTACAATCGAAAGAGACATATTCATCCCAGCTAATACAAATACCAATTTTATTTATCTTTTTATTAAAATGATAAAAGGGAACATTTTGTTTCATTTCATTCATTCAAAGAGAGAGAAAGAAACATAAAACAGACCCACAAAGAATTAAATATAGTGTCTGTCACTATTTTCTCATAAAAAGAACTTGGCCTAGTGAGGAAAAAAAAAAGAGAAAAGAGAAAGAAGGGGCTCATATTTTAATTTTTTTTTAAGAGCGAGTTTTTTAGTCATTACTACTTTGTGAACATGGATGGAGGAGGTGATGATCATCTCCACCAACACCACCAACACCATCACCAACACAATCACCGCCCTATCGCGACTTTTCCGTTCCAATTACTTGAGAAAAAAGAAGACGAAGCTTGTTCCAGTTCATCCAACGCTGCAGCTGCTTATACTACTTCTCTTGCCATTTCAAACACAGATAATACTCATACAAACCCTAATAATACACCTCGATCAACAATTTCAACTCTTCAAATCTCAGCTTCTGCTGCCGATACATCTAAAAAGCCGCCCCCAAAACGAACCTCCACCAAAGACCGCCATACTAAGGTTTGTTGTATTTCTTCTCATCTAAAAGCTTAAGCGAACAGAATATTGAATTAATTACTTATTTATGTTTTGTATCGATAGGTTGATGGTCGTGGCAGACGTATCCGCATGCCCGCGCTTTGTGCGGCTAGGGTTTTTCAGCTCACACGAGAACTCGGTCATAAATCCGATGGTGAAACAATAGAGTGGCTACTTCAACAAGCGGAACCAGCAGTAATCGCCGCTACAGGAACTGGTACAATCCCAGCAAACTTCACGTCGCTTAATATTTCACTACGTAGCTCAGGCTCAAGCATGTCAGTACCTTCACAGCTACGATCTTCATATTTCAATCCGAATTTTTCGCTCTCACAACGACGAGGGCTATTTCCTCCGGGAATTGGATTGTCGACTGATACTTCAGCTACTACGTTGTTGAATTTTCAATCGGCGAATTTAAGCCCTAATATGCAGTTACAAACAAAGCCTGAATTGCGTGACAATTCAATCGATTTAACGGAGTCCAGTCCGGCGGAAGATAATTTAAGTAGGAAACGAAGGTCAGATTTAGATTTGGAGCAGCAGCAGCATCAACAACAACAGCAAATGGGAAGCTATTTGCTACAGTCGAGTACTGGTACGATGCCAACAAGCCATTCTTCAATTCCGGCTAATTTTTGGATGGTGACGAATCCGATTCCTAGTAACCAAGTTATGGGAGGCGATCCGATTTGGCCGTTTCAATCCGTAAACAATTCTGGTGCAGCTGCTGCTTTGTATAGAGGCACAATGCCAAGTGGATTGCAATTTATGAATTTTCCCACTTCAGTTGCACTTTTGCCTAGTCAACAACTAGGAGGCGGCAGTAGCGGTGGCGGCGGTACTAATGGATTGGGAGAAGGTCAATTAGGCATGTTTGCCGGACTAAATCCATATAGAGGTGGTGGCGGTGTATCGGAATCTCAGGCGAGTGGGTCCCATTCACATCACGGCGGTGGCACGGATGATCGGCACGATACAACGAGCCATCATTCATAGCTATAGACTGTTGATTGATTGATCATTAAATTCATCCATTCTTTCCCAACTTGTGCTTTGTAAGTTTGGATGTTTAAAGTTCCTTATTTTTTCTTCTTACTTTTTTTTTTTGTTAAATTTGTTCTGAACATTCTTTTTTCTTTCTTCACTTTTTTTTATCGTGTGATTAATTTGCCTTACAAGTTTGAAGAGGGCACAGTTTTAACAAAAGAAAGAATATTTGATGAGTGATTTTGTCAAAATTTCTCTAAATTGTGTTTTCCAATTATAGAGTAGTGTTCTATTCATCATCATTGCTTGTTCTTTTTTTTTTCTTTCTTTCTAAAGTTACATGTACAAACATTATTAAGTTAATTTGTTTTAGATATGGATATGTCATGTCATAAGCATTTAACCACTTGCAAATTAACAACTACAGTAGTAAAAAAATTTCACTTGTTCAGTTCAAATTATCAGTTCAAAACTTCAAATTATGGAATTCCAAAGTCTCAATTAACTCTTAACTCGGGAAATCTTAGTAGCTGATTGATTTGTTATATGAAATTTCATTATATTGGTTATAGTTCGATTTCCTATTTTATAATTTCTTTCCTTATTCACAATTATAGTTTTTCCCATTATTACTCCATGCTCTTATCATAAACATATGAGTTTAATTTCTATTGACAGTGCAAAATACTTTTCACACTAGCGGGTATATAGCAATTCTTTTATATAATTTAAAGGAGGTAGTATAAGGTGTTACCACTCTTTATGATTTTGAGTCATGTAAATAAATTATGTTCATTGATTGTGTATCATTAAATTGCATTATCAAGTCATATTAAAAGATGATATTATAAGCATAATTGGTAACCTTAAAAAGTGGAGAACAATCTTCTATTATAAAATCATGTAACACAATCTTTATAAACATATAACGTGAACTCTTAAAAATGCGATTAATAAGTTTTTTTACTTGATATGATAAGTTAAATGAAATATTACTTTTTTGCATTATTAATGTAACTTAACTAACAATCACAATTAAGAGCATAATATAAACCTTATTCTATTAAAATTTAGTTGTATTTATCTATCTTAACTTAATTATGTTAATATTTTTGTATTATAAGTACCATATATAACTTAAACTCACAAATGAATTACTCTCTTGTAAAAAAGAATAACCTACTTTTTTTTTAATTCCTTTTTAAAAAGGGACTTCATTCTTTCTTTTTAACACTTTAATATCAACTTTTCACCAGATTAAAGGATATTTATATATATCTAATATAATTTAATAAATAATCATAGAAATTGAAAATTTTTCTTTTATTTTTAAAAACTTCGTATAAAATCAAATCAGATTAGGTCATTATGTTTTAAACTATGAAAATACTATGACTTGAAGCCTATACATAACGCTAGTCGCTAGGTATAGAAGAGTCTTGCTACCCCTTTAATGTTGGAGAAGTATTTGTGGCAAGAAATTTTGGTATTCCCATTAATCACTCTGCTTTCATAACAAACAACAAAAGTATAATTAAAGATTTTTCTCATTTCTAGTTTTAAAATTATAAATAAAAAATAAAAGTAAAAGTAGTTTGAGAGATATGGGCCGAGATTGGTGGGGGCCCATACCTTATCAGGTCCAGATGTTGGCTCAGGTGGTGAGGCCCACATGTTGGTCATCTCCTAAACCAATGTACGATTGGTATTACTGACAGGTGGATCATTCCTCTTTTTCTACTGCTGCTTCCGTTTTAATTTGTTTGACGTATTTTAATTTAACACGAAACTTAACAAAAGATAAAATAACTTCTTAAATCTTATGATTTTAAATTAAAAATATATAAATAATGTCAAAATATTTTTTTATAAGAATCATTCGATTTGAAATAGATTAAAAATAAAAATAAATCAAATAAATTGAAATAAATAATACCAATAGTGAACATTGCTGGCCTGGCACCATAAAGATCGGTGGTGGGTTTAAATGACCCTACTGGACCTGGCCCACCCCTCCAATGATCTGGACCGTTCATGCTTTAGTGGACCCTCTGTTAATGGGCTCAGCGGAATGATTAGTTTGAGAGAAATGTGTATTTTAGTATTAAAGATGAGTTTCTTGCATCACCATGTTGTATCAATGTCTCCCATCATAAATCACAACACTTTACCCTCAAGCTTTTGTTCAAAATATATATGGCTATATAAGTAGATTTTGAAAAACAAATAGGTATTCAGTAACAGTTTAAACTTTCATAAAAAAAAACAGGTATTCCATAGTAATTTAAACTTGTATATAAATTTGTACGTAGTGAATAAACCTCATATTGTGTAAGAGCATATAAACCACAAAGAAGGTAAAATATTATTGAATATTATTATGTAAATAAAAGTGTGAATATTCACTATTCAGTTAGTACCAAAAAGAAATTAAAGTTAAAACTGTGAAAAGAAGTCTGGATAAAAAGTTGATGTTCAAATGGATAATACAGTAATATATCACGTCCCATTCCATCATATGATGAGGAGTCATTATATTGTGAATCAAATGAATACAGGAAATTGTACTGCGCCTAGACTTTGTTGGACGACTATCCTCTCTACTTTACTAAAAAGATTTGCTGCTAATAATCAATTTAAAGGTAACAATTACTTTTATGAAAACATAAAATAGTTGAATAAAGATGAATTTTTACTTATTTTAGTAGTTAGAGTATAATTAATGGAGTACTATTTTTTTCGAATAACAATGGTGTTCAGACAAGCTCATATTCATATTGATTAATTTCACTAGATATATAATGACTGTTATATTATACCCATCACAAGTACTTGGTAACTAGATCTGGCCACAATTTCCAAAATACCTAGTTCAAATTGCATCGAACATAATTTTGTGTGAATTATAGTTTCTATCTAAAAAAAAAAAACGGAGTTTATTTCAATACTTTTGTAATTTTAGCAGAAGAAAAAACTTTTTTATAAAAAAGTATAAATGGAAAAAACTTTCCCTTACAGCTACGTATTTCCTCTGGTACGTGCATATTCTATTGTTTTACAAAGGTCTGTGTATTATTAAATCAGTTGCCTTTTCAAATGTGAAATAAATGATGAAAGCCAAAGTCCCTTCTTTTGGCTGTTGAATGAATCCAAAAGTATGTGGTGGACCTTCAAACCACTAAAGAGTTTTGTAACAGTTGGCATCTTCAACCTTAACTTTTTAGGGGGAAAAAATTATCTGTCCATTGTTGGAGAAAATTAAAAGTGTCAATATTAAAACTATATATGATTGGTTTTAAGTATAGACCGCGTGAAAAATATATACCGCGTCAGTTAAAATAACAGACTCAGTCTGATCTTGAGATTTGAAAAATGTAGAATATATGTTGATCTAATCACAAATATTTACTATATCGTGAAAACTCCACTTATTGATGTTTTTTTCTCTCTTTGGCTTGAAGTGCTCCGATTGAACTCATGTGTTGTAACATACTAACTCGTTTTAGTTAGTTTATTTGATTTTAACTTGATATGGGAGTTCAAAAAAAAAGTACTTTTGAATATTATGATTTTAAACATATCATATACGATCAAATTGAAACAAGAAGGCACAAACTAAAATTTCCAATAATACAATAGTATAGATTGGCATTATAGCAAGTAGTGTAGGCTGTGAAAGGGGGCAAGAACTGGAAATTTTCAGTTAGGTGAAATTATATGTCTGTGGCTGTGAGGGGTAATAATTTGTTTTGTCACTGCTTCCATAATATCAATATAGAAAAAATAATAGTAGCACATGGGTTGAAACTATAAGGTACAACAAAGTGGTCCCTTAAAGAAAATCTTGTAACCCCTTTGAATAGTAACCAAACATCCAGCCATTGTCTTCTTTTTGGAATTAATTAGCTTATAATCCAGCAAGTTGGCAAACCAAATTGGTGGGGGAGATTGATTTAAAGTTTGCTAATTACACATAAATTTTGCTAAATTTGGCCCTATGATCTCCCATTCTTATATGATTTATGACTTTCCCAATATACTAATTAAATGATGTTGACAGCCAGCTCACTTACTTTTGGTATTTTGAGAGTAGTTTTTTTGGTTTTTTAATTGATTTTCCCTCTTTCTCTTACACACAAAAATAGAAAAGAAAATGAGGGTGTATGTCTAGGTAATTTTATGATTTATTTGAGATAATTCATATGGTCACTCAATTATTACCTATTTTTTAAAAAAGTCACGTAATTTTAAGTTTAAATTTAAAAGTTAATCAATTATGGACTATTTAATAGAAAATTATTGAACTTTGTTTAATTCAAAAGTCACTTAATTATAAGATATTTTTCTCAGAAAATCACTCCACCATAAATAAAGTCACTCAATCCTTTATTTTACTTTTTTTCAACAAAATTATTTACTTATCACTTGTGCATTTTTTTAAATTAACTAATGAGGTGCATTATTTGATAGGTTTAATTTTGAACGTCGAATATAACACAAAGACAGTTATAAAATGCACTCAAATTAAATAAAAATTTTCAAGTTGAACGGTTCGACTTAATGCCATTTCTTTAATTTTCCGAGAAACAAATTAGTAACTGCTTAATTATTACAACAATAGGTTGTTAACATCATTAATTAGGTGCTAAAATTATATGTAAATCAAATGATTAGTATTTATTGGTCACTAGTGAAATATAAGAAATAATATTATAAATAATTATGCTTCATTGCAAAAATATTAGGACGTCATTACGGATCATAACGTTCTGCTCAGAACCTTCAGTTATATCATTGATTAATAATATTCAAAAAAATTCTTATAAATGCAATTCTTAATTTAATTATTTTGTTTAATTAAAAAAATGAATGAAGAAAGGCATAAGATAATAATTTGGGAGGAAAAGGTAAAATAAAAGGGGTCACTGTTAGATTTTTAATGGGACGGATCAAATAGGTGGGCATTAAATGGTTTAAATGGACATTTATTTAATTCTTAATATTCTAGTTTTGATAAAATTTTATATCAATAAATTTTGATTAAAAAATAATTAAATAGGTTGAGTGAATTTGCAAATAAATATTTATAGTTGAGTGACTTTTGAGTTAAAAATCAAAATTAAATAACTTATGAGAAAAAAAATCATAATTGAGTGACTTTCTGAGAAAAAAATTCATAGTTAAGTGACTTAGTTAAAAATTAAAATTGAATTAGAGGGTTCATATATTAAAAAAAAAAAAAGAACAGTTACAAATTATAAGTTCGTTATCCTCAATTTATTAGCACTTTTGATTTAACTGAGCTTTTTATGATTTCATATATTCACAATATCTTTCTGATCTCTAAAATACTCTTCCTAAAATATATTTTTAATTTATTTCTCTATTTTATTTTCGTTATTCCTCTTTTCTTTTATGTAAAAATACTTTTAAATGTACTTTCTTTTAGATATGTTAACGATATTTTAGTTGCTTTAATAGAAAAATATTTATTAATATCTTTTCATCAAATATATTGACTACTTATTTAGTTTCAATAGTTTTATTGAAACATGTAATTACTGGTTTATAAAATTAATTTCAGTATCTATAAATTATTTTCAGCTCTAGATACTTCTCAATATACTTTTTCTTGCTCGATCTTTTTTTCTTTCTGATTGAAAGTAGCAATCACTCTTCTATATTTGAGCTCACTCTTCTACATTTAGCTCAAATAAGTTTTTTTAATATATATATATATATATATCTATAATTTTATATTGATTATTCAAAACATATTGATTAATTCAAATGTTTAATTAGACGTGGTAGAATATATGCATCATTTATCAACATGAGTTGTGATATAGTGGTGAGTCTACTTTACTCTTAACTAAAGATTTTGCTATTTCGAATTTGAATCCTGAATATTAAAAATATCATGTTGAAAGCGTCATCTTCAAATAAATCATATAGAGTGCAATTCAAATTTTATTAAAAATTCAAGATGAATTTTGAACATTGGGTGGAAAAAAAGGAGTATATATCATTTATATAGAAAGTGATACATATACCCCACTAAGCGTTAAGAATGGCAGCTGCAACTCTATGATTGTAAAAAGGTACAAGTCAGTAGAAGATGCCATATCATATATACCATTTACTCTTTAGGGTGTAAATATTTTATAGGAAAATAAATGGATATATTATTTTATTATGTATTTGATATCTAATTCAAATTATTATTTTAAAAATATTTATATATAATTTAATTTGTCAAATAATATGGGAGCTTGAGGTGTAGGGGTATGGGAGCGATGCGGGTGGATGACAGATAAGGTATGTTTGAGGATAAAAATGATAAAGTCAAATTGAAATATTATGGTCTGTGAGACTTATTTCTCCTAATTTTACTAAATAAGTAATTTTTTTCATTTAAAAAACTATATATATTTTCAAAAAATTTGACTAATCAAAAATACAAAAATACAAAACATTTTCCTTTGGTATGTAAGACACCGTTAATGTGGGCATATTTTCCCAAACCTGACACTCAATTAATGTTTTCTTTCAATTATTATTTGGTTCAGAACTCGTCATAAACATTTAAAAGAAAGTAATTACAAATACTGTTCAGAACCAAGAAACTTATCAACCATAAGGTAGATCGTCAAACTATTAATTGATCTTGTCGCGTTTAGTCATTGATCACTATATATATTTTCGCCTTCCATTTTTATTGATTCAGTATATTAAATATAAATATTAATTTTACTTATCTATATTTAAAAAAAAAAGATAATTATCTCTATCATAATAAAATTAATTACTTTATTGTTTTTTTATAAAAAATATGTCAAAGTCAATATTGTCGAAATTGAAATTAAATTTTGATTCGTTGTCGTGAGTGAATGGATACAATGCTACTAATTATTATGTTGGAGCTAGCTGCTACCTAAGTTAGAACTGTATATTTAATTTAAGATTGACGTTTTTCCATGTGGAGGAAGAAGGATTGAATGAGTTCCATCTTTTCATGCTATAAATAACATGTCAAATCTGATTAGTTGTGGCTTTGTTCCTTTTCTTCTACAATAAAACGTGTAGAGAGGGTGATAGTCACCTATATTTGCTAATGTCTAGTGTCTTCTTATGATTTATTTTCCTTTTAATTGTTCGTAATGTTTGGAAGCTCTAGCTATAACTATTATTAGTCTACAACTAGTTTACGTTTTTGAATATTCGTCATTTTGTATTTTGAGAATACAGTGACGTATGTAAAATTTAATTCATTACATAAGTGAATTTTGACCTCAAACTTTGATGGTGTGCATGAAGTCTTATGAAACAACGCTTGTTAAATGAAAATCTAAAAACTTATAAACTTGTTTACACTATGGGTGTGTTTGTTGAATATTACTAATAAAGTTTGTTTTCTCTTTCATTGGATATTTTTTTCTTTGAAAAATCTTTTATTTAAAAGAAAATATTTTTTTAAGAATATAAAAAATATTTTTATTTTACCAAACACAACAATGATTACTACTATGTTTGGACTTTCAAATTTGTTGAGTTGGATGGATCGTTCCTTGTCTACAATATGCTGTTTTGCGATTTCTTCTGTATGGGCCGAACTTGCTGACCGGGCTCAATCTAAGTTGGTGGAGTCATTGCCCCAATTTCGGATGGTTTTTAGTAGGGTAACTTTCACATATAACAAATATAAAATTTATATTTGTATATTATAGTAAAGTTTGCATAATTGCGCTTCATAACAAACTTGTATATGTATAATTCGCTATACATATACAATTGAAGCGAATTGTACAAAACAAGAAAGAGAGAAATTATATACAATTTGAATTGTATAAAACGAAAAAGTGAGAAAGGCAGAATTGAATTGTATAAAACGAGAAAGAGAGAAATTATATACAATTTGAATTTGTATAAAACGAGAAAGAGAGAAAGGCAAAAAGAGACTTGTGTAGAGAATATACAATTGAATCGAATTGTATAAAACGAGAAAGAGAGAAGTTATACACAAATTGAATCTGTATTGTATAATTATAAGTGTATAGGACGAAGATATATGTATTTGCATGCGTTTATACAATTTTCTCTCATTTTATACAATTCTATTGTATGAAGCGAGAGAAGCGAGCGACAGGAAGCGAGCGAGAATATGAGGGAGAGAGGGGTTGACAAACAGTTTGCTATGGAACACAAATAAATCAAAGGGTAGCTACTATATTTATTTTATATTATTAGTTTGCCATTTTATACAATTATCCCTTTTTTCACATATAGCAAATATAAAAATTATTATATTTGTATGTTATAGCTATAGTTTGCATAATTACGCTTCATAGCAAACATACATATGTGTATTTCGCTATACATGTATAAAGAAAACAACTGTATAATTTTCTATACATGTACAAAGAAAACAGTTGTATAATTCTCTATACATATACAAAAGAAAACAGATATAAAGTCTGTTTCGGTATACATATACAGAAGATCAATTGTATAATATGTATTTGTATAAAGAGAGAAAGACAAAAGAAAACTGGACAGGAAAATATTTGTATTGTATAATTATAAGTGTATAGAACGAAGATATATGTATTAACATGTGTATATACAATTTTCTCTCGCTTTATACAGACAAAAACACAATTTATACATTTCTTTTATGTTTATATAAGCGAGAGAGGCGAGGGTAGCGAGCGAGATCTGGGAGAGTGGCGGCGAGAGTTGGGAGAGGAGAGAGAGGAGAACGAAAATATATGTATATATATAATTTTCTCTCGCTTTACACAAACACAAATGTATAAAAGCGAGAGAGGTGAGCGAGACTACCACCAAAACGAGAGTGGCGAGCGAGATTCCATCAGGGAGAAAGGCGAAAATAGCAATAGTTTGCTATAAGGTACAATTAAATCAAACTATATTTATAAAATTTAATTTAAATTAATAACTTGCTATTATATACAATTTTCTCTTTTTAATATTTCTCTTAAATATGATATACTGATATTTCCCAAAACTAAATAACTATCCCAAAAAAGAGGCATTTGTGTGCTACTAGCTTGCTTCGTTTACTTCTGGGTTTAGGCCCAATATTTGTACATAAACGATAGGCCCTAAACTGTACCGGTCCTAGGTAGGAAAAACTAAACAGAAAGTCCCACATAAAGACAACAAAACCAATAAATAGGAGATTGAAGACGAACCAAAAAAAAAAAAAAAAAACTTGTTGGCTAACTAACCTAAACTTTGTTTTATTAGTAATCCAATAACAATAAAGACTACGATTAGCCTCTTCAAACTAAACGCCCCTAGCTATTAACTACCACCTATCTCAATTAATAAACATTTTCATTTTATAAAAATATCATGATCCCACATGAAAACTAAAAACTTCTTATTGCAATGTTCATAATTATTTAGTTTCACAATAGAATAGTTTCAAAATTTCAAGATTAATAAGAATATCTTCATTTTCCCTTGAAATAACTCCTTTTTTATTTTATAAAAAATAAGTTGTAGACTAATTTTTTTTGCTTATTTCAATTTCGGCCACTATCGTAATCTCAGAATATAAACACAATATAATGCTCTTTTTTTATCTACAATAACTAGGGTTGTTCAAAATCGAATAGAAAATCAGTAAGTCAAATCGAAAAATGTTATTGGTTGATAATTCGTTAGTAAATTAAATAATTATATTTATACCATTTTATATATAAAGTCTTTAACTTAGAGTTTAGTTTCCTACTTTTATTTTCGACGGTCTTAAAACTCTTGGTAATTCTACAATGTAAAAGTATATACTTTTAAGCGAGATGCAATTTGTGAACTTTGTTGCAAAGTTCATTACTTCATTTGATTTGTCACCTTGTTTCTAAGTGTTTTTCAATTGTTTTTTTATGTGTCAAATCTTAATGGTTAAATTGATAATCAAATCGATAACGATCAATAACTGAGAATTCAATATCTCAATAGTTCTATACAGTGGCGGAGCCACCTTATTCTTAAGGGTTTATTTGACCCTTCGGTGGAAAATTATACTATTTATACATGGTTAAGATAATTTTTTAGATATATAGTAGATGTAGCACCTCTTCATCTATTTCGTGTGTCTATTTCTTCAAATTTTAAATCCTATTACTGAAATCCTGACTTCACTTTTAATTCTATAATTATTTAACATATCTACAAAATCATAACTAATGAATTAAAGCGATAAGCTTTAAAACTGAAGCAAATAACAATCGTAACAACTCCTCCATCTCCTTCTCATTTTCTGTAACACACGAAAATATCCTTTATATAATATTCAGATTTTTGTTACATACTAACTAATAAATTATCAAGATAATAAACAATAATTTGAGATGTAATAGGTTAATTAGTAGTCACACATAATGAAGGGAACTACCGAACTAGTAACGTCATATTACAACCACTTTCTCCCTTTATGTCCACCGTCATGCGCTTTAATATTGTGATATTAAAATGCTTTTTTTGCTCACCACAGTTACAAATTATGGTAAATTGACATGTGTTGGCTTTTCCAGTTCTAGAGTCATAGACTATGGTGCTGAAAATAGAAAACTGATGAACTGATCTGCGGAAAACGAAGAGATATTGAGGAAATAATGAACGAACATAATGATCTACTGGACTGAAATTTTGAAGTAATGGCTAGGGTTAGGAATTATTGTTCCATTTCGAAACCGGCGATTTGGATCTGGTTAATCTCTGCACTTACCTTTTATCTCCTCTTCCTTATGGCAAATCGCAATTCTAGAGGTAATAGTAATGTTGAGTTATATATTTTCATTCATTAAGTTGTTTCCTTTTTTTTTTCTTTTTTTTTTGATTTTGATTGTTGTGAAATCAGATTTCCTCTTAATTGTTGAAGTAAGTAATTAGTTCTGTAGATTATTTAAATTGATTCTTAAGTGTGCTTCTATATTACTTTATTTCTTTATCTACTGCTTCACCGATAATTTAGCTTTTTCTTATCCTTAATTAATTAGCTCAGATTGACTTTCCATATTTTTTTGTGCGTTTAAATGCACTTAATTCTACTTGGGGATTTATATATATAGTATATTATGATAGCTGAGTGAGACATACACTGTAATCGAGAAACAACCAGACATAGATAATATTGATACATCGATCTCAAATGCAGGATTCTGGTAATTCTCTAATTGTAAAGCCTGAAAGGTTTTTTTCTTTCCTTAATTTTTTTTTTAAATTAATAAAATGGTAGATTTTGACTTGTAATTGGTAGCCTTTTGGTTTCTTTCTGTTGCGAGAAAACGGAGTCACTTGTGTTAGGTTTATCACTCTGCTAGTTATGTTTAAACTGTTATCTTTGTGTAAGTTGAGGCTTTAATCTTGGTAAAACTATTAATCTAGATGAAACTTGAGGCTGTGAATTGTGATGTTTCTCTTAGTTTCTCGTTAGGCGTGTTTTCTTTATTGTTGTTAATTTTGATAAGTTTTCCTTTCGATATATCAGTATTGTTACATTTAAACGTTCTGCCATTTGGGAATATCCTTTACTAAATCACACTCCAGAAGAAAAGGTTCTGTCTCCCCATTTATAAGGATGATGTTTGCAACATCGAATTCTGATTTTCTTTACATGTAATCCAGAAGACAATAAAACATCTTGGTAAATAATGTATGGAGAAACCATTTTGAATATCATAGCTTGCTATGTGTTAAACATGCACACAAAAAAACCCTATCTGTTACTTGAATTGATAAGTAATCAAATGGTTGGAACAGAGTGGTCTATCTCAAATGCGGAGCAGAGGTCTAGATTGTATGAAAAGATGGAGAAAGACTTGGAGGATCACGGAGCTGCTTTCCTCAAACATGGAGAAACTACTCAATCACTTTCCCTGTCAGATCTGTTTATTCTCAAAGATGGAGTAGTCACTCCTGTACTCAAGGTTGATTTCACTTATTAATCAGCATTCATCCATATTCTTATTTGTTGTGTCTAAACTGAAGGTGGTTAATTTCCTTCTGCATACAGGCTGCAAATCCCCCTGTGCGAGCAAATGTTTTGTATCTCAACCCAGAGTATACTGTCCCTATTGCGTAAGTTTTGCTTTTTGATTTATCTGGACAAAATCAGCCACAAAATTTCCTGTCTAGCACTGAAGCAAAAGCACTTACATTTAGTTAATATTAAGAAAGCCAAATTTTCATATTTTGAAGGACAATATTGGCTACTCTTACAATTTTGTTCAGTTATGTGAATTCTACTTTTTATATTGCACTTGAATTGCTATATTCACACTTGTTCTCACTTGTTTTTTGTAAAGGGATGCTGTGAGATCTATATTCTCGCCACATTTTGATAAAGGTATGGTGTCTTTCTTATTGATTAATATTTGGAGGGATGAGTTAACCCTTTTTTAAACATCTCTCAATCTATTAATTTGGATGCTTATACACGTGTTGCTTAGCAATTTGGTTTCAGAACTCTAGTTTATATCACTTTAGCATGTTCCACGGCTCCCATCACATTACTGCTGTCCCTGCTTCTGAATCAGAGGTAAAAATGCTTTTAGATTGAAAAGTATCTTAATTTACGTCCTTTCTTCTCATTGAATTGTTATGTTGATGATGCTGAGAGTGTTCTGTGTTTCTCAGATTGAAGCTGAAGCAAATGCTGTTAGAGCTGTTTCTGAGTCAATCTGCCCACTAAAAATTACCCTAGACAGAGTGGTTCTGACATCAACTGGGGTGTTAGTAGGTTGTTGGCAGGTATTTTAGTAAACTTCGATCTCTCCCCATCTTTTCTCTTAATCTATCTCTCTGGAGTATTTTAGCAAGACTCTAAAAAGTAAATGTTTGAGATAAGAATGCTGACAGAGCTCAACTCTACAGTTTTTTTTTTTTCTTTTTTTTTTCTGAATGTAGGCCATTCTAGACACATGGATGTTTCAAGCTTTCTTAGGCAGTTGTGGGAAACTCTTCTTTGCTTTTGGATATAATCTTGTGCTGTATAATATTACTTATGCTCGCAAATAGATGATTAGGAACCTACATTACATTGATTGTTCATCTGCATCAATATCTGTATTGATTTGCCTCAGCTATGGCTGTTTTTATTTTTCAAAATACGTTAAAAGTTAGCATGGAAATTTGTGCGGTCCCATCCCGAATAACATTCACATCCTTATTGGCCCACCATGTATGCGTCCATTTAACATAATTAGGGACTTCAGAATATCAATGTATAAGCTGAACTTCAGATCTACTTTTTCAACTGATTGTTTAGTCTTGTATGTAAAAGCAGTACTGTACCTATTATTTCATTATCAAGAGATACATGGTAACGTTTGCAAGACATGCCTCGCTTTAACAATGTTCAATATAAAGGATGTGAATTCCTCGAGTGTATCTGGTGACATAAATGAGGCAAAGACTTTTTCCTTGTTCATGAATCATGAATATCTTATCTCTTTGATCATAGCAATGAGTTATCTTTTTAATTTATTTATGTTGTTTCTCTCCTCTAAGAATGGCTTATGATTGACTCAAAGTGGTGCACCACTTTGCAATGGTCATCACATGTTGCAATCATTAGGTTAAAAAAATATAATGGAGATATAAGTTGGTGAAATTGTATTTTCTTCCTTTTTACACGTACATTTTATGTTTGCATTTGTAGGTGGACTCTGGAAGTGATCCAGTAACTATCAGACAAAAATTGAGAAATGCACTTCCACATGCACCTGCGAAGCAACTTGTGAGAGCTAAACAAACCTTTTCTGCTTTACATCTTAGTGAAGATGCTTATGTCTTTGCACTTCAACCACTTGGTGCTAATTAACTCTCATATATTCAGAAAGCTATAAATATAATGTTGGCAGTAAAACCATTATGAACTTTAATGATAAATAAGCCATTGCTATTGCATGATTCTTCCACTCATGGTCCACCACCCCCTTTAGGTTTTAGGAATATCTTCTTTGGTTTAAATTCTTGTCTTCTCAAGATAGTACTGTTAAAAAAATGCATTAATATTTCTAACATTTGCTGAACCACACTTCCTTGGTGCTGCAGTATGATGCTGTAATGCTTCATACCTCATTTGCCAGACTTCTTGGACACCCTAGCAGTTGGCCTGAGGTAATTTATTACTAGCATCTTTGATCTGTTGCCTGCATTTTTAATCGTCTATTGTTTTATTGACGTTTAATCTGGAAATCACTGCTTAGTCTCCTGTGATATGTTCTTTTTGGTACTTAAAGGAAATAACACTAATTAACTACTAGAAGTTACAAAAAGTCGGGATGTTTAATACCTCGTCATAGTTTAAGGAAGAGTTAAAACATAAGGGGATAGGGGGAAACAATAAAATCTTGATGGAGATCAGTCCCACACTACCAGTTTGCTTCCTAGTGTTGGGCATCTTTCTATTGAGAGGGACGAACAGTTTTTTTTAAACGCGGGAAGATGAAGGAAAATCAATACTATCAACTTGAACTTCAAATAAGGTAAAGATAAAAAATGCTTGTTTGAACGAAGTTCCTTTGAAATCTTAAAAGCTCGTCTAAAACATGACTGAGGGTGATTCAATTAAAGAGACTGCAACAATTTGTTGGAAAATCGTCCTCACAGTCTGGGCTCCGGCTCCAAATAAACTACAATAAGACTAGACATCATTCAACCAGCGCTCTTCTTTCCCTTACTTTTCATCCCAAAAAAGTCACTTGGTTAATTGAATGTTTTTCTTGTTCTTTCAACTTCCCTTTTATCTTGCACAGGAAGCAAATAAAGTTTCAGAACTCCAATTTCTCTATGAGCTCGTGAGTAGATTAAACAACAAAATCCGTGGCACTAAGGTAATTTTTGGTTTTATCTAAATTAACCCTCATCGTCTAATAGTGAATGCATTGATCCCCTCCCCCGTATGATGTGCTCGTGTTGGCCATATCTGGAACTCATGATTCTGCGTTTGGAAGGATTATGATTTATGAGGCACTTTCCATACACTTCAACATGTGTTTTAAAAGAAGGAAACAATTTGAAGCTTAAATCTCAAAATGGGATGCCACTTTGCAAGACTTGATGCCAATTTTGAGTATGTGTGGTCTTGTTGTCTCCCCACTTCCATAGAGAAGCCAATTTACTCTCCGTTTACCTAAAAAAACTCCAAAAGAGATAACACAGCTCCTTAGAGCATTTTGGGGAAGTGATGGAGGTGAACAGTTCGGGTGTAAAACAAGTTGGAACGTTCTTTGTAAACCTTGATGAACCAGTGGCTTGGGATTATATGACCTTGTAACACGGATTGTAGCTGATTGCGAGTAAATGTGAAACATATGATCTGAACATCCTGCAAATAGTATCTACTCTAATCAGATAGTGTGTACGCAGAGCTTCTAGAGTTCTGGAGCATAGGAATTTGTTGTGGGTCGTTCATACCATAGAACTGTTCCTGGGCTTGGGAAAGATGTTAAAACTTGGCTGTCATCCAAGTTATAGAAATTACCTAGTAAAGTCAGGTTCCTTTTTTATAGCAGACCACTCATGTTTGAAAGCTTACCCATGCTGTCACGCTAGCTTGAGAAGCTATATCTCTCATCGAAAGATATACCATGTCATTATAAGATGCCTAGTTGGACCCTAATGTATTGCTCAAATTTTTGAAAAAGCAGTGTTGGTTTGTTAATGTCTTTCTGATCTTCATTACATTTATTTTAAATGTTGCAGGCAATTGTCGGTGAGCTTTGGTACGTTGAGGAATATGACATATTAGCGCTTGCGTTGGATGGGAGAATGAAAGTCCGCAAGTTCCAGCTTGGCTGTTCGAAAGTGTGAATCAATCTATGAGAATGGAGTATTGAACCTTTCACCACTGGCTCCTGTATGGCAAAGACATTAACCTATGGATGGGGATCATATGAATTTTGATGTACAGCAATATTCACTTTCCACTATCTATACAAAGGAGCGCTAAAAGTTGGGATATTACAATGTATAGTTTGCTATTCGAACATTTTCTGCATGATATTTTAAATTTATAATACAAGTTTGTTAAAAGTATGTGGTGAACATTTTCAAATGTGTCAAGTCTTTGGTGTATAAGTTAAGTTAGGGTCAAATCTATCCTTAATATTATAAAAATGAGCTGAACTTTATCTTATTGACTAATGATATATGCTTTCCTCTAAGTTGATCTTTGTAGCTCTTTACACTCGGAGATGCCACCTAAAGACTACTGTTACTTCAGCACAGATTCGCCACCAACTACACTCGCAAAAAAAATTAAAAATAAAAACATAAGAATCACCCCCAAATCAGACGATCTCATCCACGCCTTCATCATACCATTTTCCTCGGTCAATATCTTAATATTATCTCGGTGGCCATAATATTGTTATAGGAATTGAATATTATGTATGTGTATGGGTTTAACATTAGAATATGTGAAGCCTGACATCACCGTTGAGGGTATTTACTTTGAGATTGAGGAATAGTCATCTAGTCATTGAGGTTTATGAGTGTTGGAAAAAAAAAATTTAGTTTTTATCGTTACAAAAGTGATTTTATTTTTTAAAATGTAGGAGAAAGTAAGGATTATTTCTCATAGTTTAAGTCAGTTAAATCTTTCCATTTTTTTCTTATAAAAATTGACCTATATGTTAAAAATTTTATATTTTTAATCAATAAGGACAAATCCAATTAAATGACAAAAACAGATCTTCCTCTAAATAATCCTTTTGTAAAGTTGATAGGTAAAATTTGGACCTTTTGTCCTAAATATAAAAAAAATGAAGGATAAATTAAAATAAAAAGAATTAAAAAAGTTGGAGGATATATATTTTGTGTGGATTTGAGCAAGTGAGAAGAGTGGCGTGTGTGAAAGGTAAATAAAGATGACATGAGATGGGGTCAAAGGCGAAGCGGGTGGAAATTGCAAGCATAAACGTGTATGGCTTTGCTATTTGACAAAAAAACAAAGCTGGCGTGGCACGCATCTCATGCGTTCCCCACTTGATTCTTCCCACCACCAGCTGCTCGCCACACGCCCCTCCCCACCCACAACTTATTAAAAAACATCCAATCTTTCTTCCTTCTTCCCCTAATTTCTTTTTCCGACTCTCCTCTCCTCTCACCATCCCATTCAGGTATAATTTTTCTCTCATATTCTTTCTATCTGTTTCAAATTTATTGCTCTTATCCTTTCAATCTTTCTTATCTTTAAGCCCTATTTTGTGATGTGCTTGAAATGATTTACTTCGTTTTAGGATGCTAATTCTTTTGGGGTTTCACTTTTACAAAATTTTATTAGTTTTTTTTTTTTTTTTTTTTTTTGCGTCGAGAGAGGCAGAGGCGCAGAAGTCATGGGGCTTCTTTTACGAATTTTTTGTTCTTGCTTTGGTGAAGAATTGGGGACTAAATTTTTTTTCTTATCAATAAATAGTTAACTATAGAAAAATGGGGATTAAATGCTGTTCTTTCCAACGAAGTCTTTCTAAACAAAGAGTGTTTCTGCTTAATATGCTTGAATTTTACTTACCTCAATTTAAGAGTGTGTCTTGTGTTCCGCTGTTTAGTAGCAAAGCATAGGAAAATAGATGGTGAAGTAATGATCAGTAATGAGAAATCGACTAAATAAATGAAGTATACCGTGTTAATGCTAAAAATTTGTTACTTCAAATGAACTTAGCTTGATTGTTCATCATTTGACCAACTGGTATCTAATTCTGAACAATCCTTACTTACACCTTTTGTTCCCTTGGACAGACAGTAGTGTTTCTCATCAAAGGCTACACCGTGGACTCGAATAAGAGATGGATACAGAAAATCCTGCTCCAATAGTTGAAAAGGATACTACAGATGCGGAGACATCATTAGATAGGTCAGCTCTCAAATTTTGTAGCCTGAATGTCATATTATTTTTTCCCCTGAAGTATGAGAATCTGCAATAAGCCTGTGGCCTCTTTGTTTTTGAACTTATAATGTGATTTTTTTTTATAAAGCAAGTGTCGTATTAATAAGAGGCATCAAGAAGATGCAAGAATTACAAGATGTGGCATTTGAGCTTACAAAAAATCTCTGATTGACTATATTAATGAGTTAATTAAGTCCATAAGTTGTTCTGCATTAACAAATTGGACCATTACAAATTGGCAATACACTTTGCCTTGAAGATTCGAAGTTGACTACCCATCAAAATATCTCCTATTCTTCTCTAACCAATTACACCAAAAAATACAAGCAGGTATCAAAATCCAGATCTTCTTGATGACTTTGTCAACTCTCCATAGGCAGTTCTTATGAGCATCGTTAACTGAGAGGGGTGTGACCAATTAAGACCAAAGAGACAAAAACATGTTCCATAATTTTGAGGCCACCTCACAATGAAGAAGATGTCGGGTGGTTTCAGGCTTTCAGCCTCTTTTCCGCACATATAGCATCCGTTCGGGAGCTGTATTTTTCTTCTCTATTGATTGTGTTGGGTAAGATGCCTCATATAGAGCTGTCCAAGTAGAACAAACAACCTTAGTTGGCAGCTTGGTCCTGCAGATGAGTTTCTAAGATCAGTTGTCTATCATGGGGTTTCTAGAGCATATTTGTTGGTACCCTAGCCCTGCCTTGATTGTATGAATTCCTTCTTTTTGGTATCCCATTTGAGCTTGTCAACTTCCTGGGGATGTGATTTTCATGCAAATTTGATGCCAAAATTGCTTCTTATTCAAAGCTTAGCTTAGCTTCTGATGTTGTTAAATTTGCAAGGGCATCGACCCCTTATATAGATAGAGAACAGATTTATGTATCCATGGACGAAAAAAATTTATTCTGGATTGGGTGGGGATCCTTTTTACTTTCGATACTATAGAAATCTCATGTGAGTTAGCTGGCATACTGGTCATCTCGGTAGGGATCTTTTTGTGGTTGATGATACCAGTTAGGCAGCAACAATTTTTTTCACAAGTTTGACACATTATAAAAAACCCAGAACCATACCTTGTTCGTTTGTAGACTGTCTCGCCATAAGTTGGAAGGTACTATCTGCTAGTTTGCAGTTCAAATAGTAGATTTAGAGGCTTAATTTTATGATGCCGAGGAATTGTCGCTTCTTATTTCCAAAATCTACGATTTTCAGCAATAATTTTAGCCCTTTCTGCAAGTCTTAACTTAGCAACAGGATCAGTTTCTAACTGACTAACTTGCAAAAGTTCCTCACAAAATTTAGAGAATGTATTTCTGCCTCTTCATAACTCTATTCTTGTATCTTTGAATCCTCATAAAAGTTCCCAAGTCTCAGGATAAATACAGTAATAATTTGTGTACTCAGTTCATGTATTTATTTTGACTTTGTTTTGCCTGCTCTCTACATCATTATCAGTGGCATATCTACACAAGTACTGATTTTAAAGCTCTTTTGTTACAGCCCTCATATCGGGAAGAAGATTCAGAAGAAAGTTCCAAAAAGAATTCACAAAGCTGAGAGAGAGAAAATGAAGAGAGAGCATCTGAATGAGCTTTTTCTTGGTTTGGCTGATGCTCTTGGTAATTTCTTGATTGATTATAACTTACCCATGTTCACCTCTGACAAATCGCGGAAGTGGTTCCTCTAGTGTACATTTCCAGTAAAGAGATTGGCTAATTTATTAGACGTGGGTGCCTTATTGGTGCAGAGCTATCTGAGCAGATGAATGGAAAAGCCTCTGTATTGAGTGAAGCTGCTCGATTTGTAAAGGACATGCTTTCTCAGATCAAGCATATGAGGACAGAAAATACGACTTTGCTGTCTGAATCTCAATATGTAAGTGTCCTTATTTCTGGGAATTTTGCCAGCTTGGAGTTGCTGCCCATTTTTCTCTTTTTTATGTCCTTTGAAGTTTGAACCTGGATTCACATAGAACATTGTGCCACTATACGGACATGGTATATACACTAAATAGGATGAGTATGAGGCCTAAACTGAGAAGAGTTGCACCCCTTGATATGAGTTGGCCTTCTAATTATCTAACGTGAGTTCTCCAGTAACTCCAGGAGGATTACCAAAAATGATGTAATAATAAGACAGTGGGATTCATTTTTTAATGAATGATTGATTTTGCCCTTCATTCCTCATCTAGGATGTAGGATCCACTCAGTTGTAGTCTATACATTACAGCTTCACATATATTCTGCTGTTATTCTTTTCTAATTCTGCAGTCACTAAACCTGTCTTATTGACAGCTTAGCGTGGAGAAAAAGGAGCTTGAGGATGAAAATACAGTTCTAGAGGCTGAAATTAGCAAACTGCAGAATGAGGTCAAAGCAAGGGAAGCTGAGACTAGTCTTGACCTAAATCTAGCTCCTCCTGAAATTCATCACACAGAGTTTGCCTCACAAACTAACTATATGAGATTGCCTGCTTCGGAGCACGCATTTCAGCAGTCACAGATGATGAACCCTGTGTACGTCTTTCCCTTGAGTTCTAATCCCCAGGCTTATCCAGCACCTGATGCTGCAGATCCCATGGCTATGCCCTCATCTACTTTGAAGAAACCACAGCCTAGATACCCCACTCCAAATGATGTATGGCCATCCCAAATCCTTGAAAAGAGTCCTCAGTTATTGCAACAGGAGGTTCAAGATGGTGCATAATAATAGTAGTCTAGAAGAAACAAGACATTCGTTCATAGGGAATGGCATGTATAATTATTAGTTAGGTAATGTAGATTTAGACGATAAACAGCAGCAGATTCAGCAATACTTTGGACTTGCAGCTCTCCATTGTATATAACCTTTTCGTTGTATTTTGATCAACAATAACCTAGTTTGTCTGTTGAGTGCCGAGGTAGTACCAGTTGGTAGGTAACCATACCATAGCAGTGTTGGATACTTGGTAAACAAAACCTGTAAGTAGGCGCCTGACATGACATCTATGGATTTTGATGTTGAACTCTTACAATGTTCTTGCTGTCGAGGTCATTTTCAAGCTCTGGGTTTCTCTAGAGTGGCCAAAATTAGTCTTAGTCCCTTGTATTTTGACTAGGTAGGAGACAGAGAAGTGACTTAAGTTGTCATTATTATTGTAGAAATCTTAAGAAAATGACACAATTGGTCTCGTGTTTGGGAGTAGGTTTGAAATAGTCACATGGATATATATTTTTACGGTATCTTTGTCCTTCCATTAAATTTATGAAACATTATTTCAGTTTTCCTCAAATACTTAACGGATGTTAGCTATTAAATTAAATAGAAATTGAGGGGAAACAACAGTTGTTTCACAATTAGAGCTGTCGACTATTTTGATAGAGTTAAAATATGCTCACTTTTGATAGTATACACTATTTTAATTAAAATTAAGAGAGCTCTAAAATAAACAGCATATACTATAATCATAATATAAAGTATATATAAAGTTAGATCTAGTATTTTAAAAGGTGGGTGCGTGAGGCGAGACGTTTTATACCGTACAAGGTGAGGTGTAAGTCTCGAGACATGGGGCGTAAGTCCTATGATTATACCGTACATGGTGAGGCGTAAGTCTTGAGACATGGGGCGTAAGTCCTATGGATCTACGGGGCGTCGTCTCATGTATATTTAATTTTATAGTTTTATTTCTAATAAAATAAGCAAAAGTAAATCTTTCAATGATTTATGATTTTTATTTTGAGATTGGTATATTAAATCAATAGTGAAGAAAAAAATATTATAATTAGAGTACCATCTTTCGATAACTAATAATAAAAATATGATGTAAAGCGAAAAAAGCTAAAGTAATAAATTAAAAACGTTCGTGCGTACATTTTTACGTTCATGATTTGCGTTTTTACGCTCGGGACTTACGCCTCAAATTTTAAGACTTAAACATTATGAATCTATGTCTTTAATTTATGTTTGTCCCAAAACTCACTTGGGACTCGCCCCAAAAACGTTTTTGAAAATACTGAATCCGCATTTTGAAGATGGAAAAATTGTTTTATATTTTTAAAAAATATATTTAAATGACTATTTTAAACCTGTCCAAAAATGAGAAATAAGTTTTCTCATTTGAGATCTTGCACTCACTTGTTTTATGTTTGGGATTTCACTAAAATCCACCAAAAATGGTCTTTTGCATAAAAAGAAGAATGGGTAGGAAGGGACAAATATACAAGTCCCGCAAAGTTTGGTTGAGTTGTTGGACGGTCACACGTATATTATCAATTTTTTATTCAGCCAACTCATCTTTTAATGTCAAGTTTTTTTTTCCTCCAAATTTGTATTGAAACTTCTATTAAATTTAAATTTTAAATTACAGTATTTATTTGGAGATGGTATAATTTTCTCCTTACTCAGAACTGGGACCCAATATATTTACCACAGACAACAAGAAACATTTCTATTTATATTTTTGCAGAAAAATAATCATACGATGATTGATAAAAGATTATTCTTGTGAAATTAAAAATTATAACGGATGTTGATTTTTTGTTAGCCCACGTACAATGAATTTAATTATAGACTCTAGTAACCTTTTCTCTTCTTTTCCTTGTTCTTTGTTTTATTATGTTTTCAATTTGGCTTATTATTTTTTTCATGGGGAAGTTTTTAATTTACTTAATAAGAGATCAAAAGTGGAAACGTGAGTGGCAAGTATAAGGCAAAATAATTGCACAAATGGAGCCAAAGTTGTACTCATACTTTTTAGCGTTCAACTTTATGTTATTGTGGTTTTTTCCTTCTTAATTTCTTCCTTCTTTTTTGCTAGTGGAAATAATTTTTCTCCGGATATGGACATTATAATGTACCAATCATGGCTTTAACTGAAAATGATAATTATTAAAGCAGATTCACTATAGTGTATTTAGTCTGCTAAAAAAAAAGTCATATTTTTATATTTTAAAATAATTCATTTACTCTTAATAAATAATTAACCGATCATATAAATAGTTAAAATCTATTTTATAAATTTCAAAATCTATCTATTTTTCTTATATTTCATATATAATTAAACGATATCAAGTAAATTGAGATGAAAGAAATAATATAGCATAGAAAATCTAAATTTAACTTCAAAATTTATGTGGAAAATAAATGGGGTAACTTTCACATATAGTAAATAAAAAATTCATATTTGTATGCTATAGCAAAGTTTGCATAATTGCGCTCCATAGCAAATATAAAAACTGTATAATTCGTTATACATATACAGTTGAAGCAAATTGTATAAAACGAAGTGTATAAAAGGAGAAAGAGAAAGACACTTGGGCAGAGAACTGTATAAAAATGAAGTGTATAAAACGAATTGTATGATTATAAGTGTATAGAACGATTATATACAATTTGAATTTGTATAAAATGAGAAAGAGAGAAAGACAAAAGATATTTGGCAGGGAATATATAATTGAATCGAATTGTATAAAACTAGAAAGAGAGAAATTAGATATAATTTGAAAATTGTATAAAACTAGAAAGAGAGAAAGACAAAAGAAACTGGGCAGGGGAGTATTTTTATTGTATAATTATAAGTGTATAAGACGAAAATATATGTACTTGCATGTGTATATACAATTTTCTCACGCTTTATACAAACAAAAACGCAACTTATACAATTCGCTTCTGTTTGTATAAGTGAGAAAGGCGAGGGTGACGAGCGAGATTTGGGAGAGTGGCGAGTGAGATCTGGAAGTGGGGAGAGAGGGGAACAAAAATATATGTATTTATACAATTTCCTCTGCTTTATACAATTCGAAATAATTTTTATACACTTGTGTTTGTATAAAAAGTGAGGAAGCGAGGGAGAGATTGGAGGAGAGTGGCGAGCGAGATATTGGGAGAGAGGCGCCTGACAATTTTTTTCAAACGTTTGCTATGGAATACAATTAAATTAAAACCTAGCTACTCTATTTATTTTAATTTATTAATTTGCTATTATATACAATTATCCCAAATAAATGGGTGCACAGAATCATAAGGAAGTAGTAGTTATTGAAAAATAGACACACACTAGCTGCATTATTTTGTTTCTTTTGGAATATAAACGACAGGAGAGAAGTCTGTAACTTTACTCTTCTCTGAACACACAAAGCAATAACTCTCCTTCTCATCTTCCAAATCTACACCTATCTTTCTGCTGCTGCAACTACTACTGCAAATCTCAGACTTACAACTCATAATTTTAGTAATTTTTTAGTTCAGCAAAATGGGAGGATCTGGAGGAGGTATAGTAAGCTTACTCAAGGTCATAATCAGCAACTTTGATGTTCTTGCAGGGTATCTCTTCTTCCTCAATCTTCGATACCTACTCCTTTTTCTTAGTATTTGTGTTTTTTTCATTAGTTAATTCATGGATGATGGACCAATTTAGGAGCAATTTATTCTTGTGAAAGCTAATTTTTGTTTTCTCTTGTGCGTTTGAAATTGCAGGCCAGTGGTTAGTTTGGTGTATCCCCTGTAAGTGGGTTCTCACTTGGTGATTTTATTTTTTTTACCCCTTACGGCTTCATATGTGATGTTTTGGTACTGGGTTTTGGGTTATTTGACAGGTATGCCTCAATTAGGGCTATTGAGACCAAATCCCCTGTGGATGATCAGCAATGGCTTACATACTGGATTTTGTATTCTATGATTACACTTTTTGAGCTGACGTTTGCCAAGCTTATTGAATGGTAATTTTTGCTTGGTTGAGATTTGTGTATTCTTTTCTGTTGGTGGTTTTTCAAATTGATAGCTGTGAATAACCTTTTATGACTTTTTGTAATCATGAAGCCTTTGAGCATTTCATTTCCAAATCTAATTTGGTTCTATCCTAGTCTCTAATTATTTGTTATAGAAGAATGCACAGACTTTGAATTACTACACACTTTTATGTGAGGATTTTAAGTTTTACTCACTTGGTAGATAGAGACTTAACACTAGGTGATTTTTCCCCATTTATCCAAGCCTTGATGGACACAGATACTTGGTACAAATGTTGGTGAGAGGTAGCAGGTATCTGTGGAATTAGTCAAGGTGCGCACAAGTTGGCTCTGACACAATGGTCATTAAGAACAAAAAAAGTTTGGTGTTGTAGATTGTCGAACAAGTGATGAGTGATGACACACTACCTAAAAAAGAGAGAGATCATCTATTAGAAGGAATAGAAATTGCAAGTCGACAGTCCTTCAACAAACCTTAGTCATAGAAAAATTGGGGTCACAAAGTAATGATGCTTGAAACATTGTTAGGCCAGGTGAAAATGATTCTGATGGTTAAGTAAATGTTCCTCTGAAATCATATACAGTGACATTTGGAGCAGCTGTCATGATTGACAAAGTTTTGAATGATTACCAAGTGGGTTAGTACTCATATAGTGGAGTCTTCACTAGTGTATTTGAAGCAAGAGCTGTGATTTTAATAACCATCTGTTTGACAATTTCTTGTGAATATGGTTGTATAAGAAACTGGATTGTCAAGTTAAATGCAAAAAATGAGCTGGTGTTGTTGTTGTTGACCTTACCTTTGTTGAAATGATATGTTTGAGCTCAAGGTACTTTCATATTGAAGTAAAGTTTGGAACACTTCCTCCTCCTCACCCACTCTTCCTTTTAACTATGGGTCATGTTTCTCGTCATGTTTGTCCCTTTTTTTTTCGAAGTCATCATATTTTCTGATGAAGCCCATTGAACACTGGAAGAAAAAAGAGAGTAAAACAGATTGATAGAAACACCATTATCTGTATATCAGTTTGTTTCTAGTGAGTTTAGATGATCACTAAATCTTTTCCGAATGCTGGATTCTTTTCGTTTTATATTTTATTCACTTTCTATGTCAGGCTTCCTTTCTGGTCATATGCAAAACTGATAGCGACCTGCTGGTTGGTCATACCTTACTTCAATGGTGCTGCATATGTGTATGAGCATTATATTAGGACTTACATTGTCCAACGAAAAGCAGTTAACATCTGGTATGTGCCACGAAAGAAGGATGTCTTTAGTAAGCCAGATGACATCCTGACTGCTGCAGAGAAATACATAAAAGAACATGGAACCCAAGCATTTGAGGAGATGATCCACAAGGTATGATAATCGGTTCGCTGTGTTATTTATATTTTGAGGAAATGTCAGACTCATGGGAACCAAGTGACTTGAGGTATTCTGAAATTGCAAAAGTCATGTTTTTAAGAACTGTCTCATTTCAGTTTATTTCCCTGCAGGCTGATGGAGAACGAAAGACCCATACCAGCAATTATGTGTTTTATGATGACGACTACAGATACTGAGCCTTGATCACTACAGTTCTTTTTGTTTGGTTTCTGCTGCTCCACTACTTTAGGGAAGGCAGAGATCTATCTGCTGTTGTAAAGAGGTGCCCTGAAACTGATGTTTGGTCTTTCTCCGTGTGGACTACTATCTTTGGTTTTATAGAGTTTTTCGCAATCTTCTAACCTATGTATGTTATAAACTAATACTACTCATCCTTGTTACCGAGTCTTTTCTCCTAGATACTTTGTAATTGTTAATTTCAAGCACTACGTTAGTGATAATGAGAATCGTCGCTCTATTTATCTTTCAGCTGGATTAGGAGATTTCATCACTATCAAAACTTTGGCTTTCTATTACTCTGATCACTAGCGAAGTCTAAGTGGAGTCACTGTGATTGTTTGCCTAACTTAACACAACTTTTAAAATAGGGATAATTGTATATAATAGCAAATTAATAATTTAAAATAAATGGAGTAGCTAGGGTTTGATTTAATTGTGCTCCATAGCAAACGTTTGCCAAAAATTGCCAGGCGCCTCTCTCCCAAATATCTCGCTCACCACTCTCCTCCAATCTCTCGCTCGCTTCCTCACTTTTTATACAAACACAAGTGTATAAAAATTGTTTCTAATTGTATAAAGCAGAGGAAATTGTATAAATATATATATTTTTGTTCCCCTCTCTCCCCTCTTCCAGATCTCGCTCGCCACTCTCTCAAATCTCGCTCGCCACCCTCGCCTTTCTCACTTATACAAACAGAAGCAAAATGTATAAATTGCGTTTCTGTTTGTATAAAGCGTGAGAAAATTGTATATACACATGCAAGTACATATATTGTCGTCTTATACACTTATAATTATACAATAAAAATACTCCCCTGCCCAGTTTCTTTTGCCTTTCTCTCTTTCTCGTTTTATACAATTTTCAAATTGTATCTAATTTCTCTCTTTCTCGTTTTATACAATTTGATTCAATTGTATATTCCTTGTCAAGTCTCTTTTGTCTTTCTCTCTTTCTCATTTTATACAAATTCAAATTGTATATAATCGTTCTATACACTTATAATAATATAATTTGTTTTATATACTCTGTTTTTATACAGTTCTCTGCCCAAGTGTCTTTCTCTTTCTCGTTTTATACACTTCGTTTTATACAATTTGCTTCAACTGTATATGTATAGCGAATTATACAGTTTCTATGTTTACTATAGAGCGCAATTATGCAAACTTTACTATAGCATACAAATATGAATTTTTTATTTGCTATATGTGAAAGTTGCCCTTTAAAATACGCAAGCGAGTGCTGCGTTGTACACAGGAAATTGGAGCAGCCTGAAAGTGTATTAGGCACTTCAACTTTTCAATAATGGTCTTCAACTTTTCTTTGTTACTCGATGATCCTTCGTGGTAGACGTTGAAGTTGGTTTAAACATAGAGGTAGAAAAAGACTCAAAAAATTAGAGTATCTTGCAACTTAAGTATCAAGTGATTTCAAAAAAATAAAATAACTATACCAAACAATAGGTGAACAAATTGTTAAACTTTTTGGTAGAAAAAGACTAAAAAGAAAAAAGAAATGGGGGCATTCCGAGAATTGAACTCGGGACCTCTCGCACCCTAAGCGAGAATCATACCACTAGACCAAATGCCCATCTTGTTGACTTAGTATGTAAAGTGTTTAATAATGCTAAAAGAAGATATATCCAATTGGTTTGATATTGAAGTTATAGTTTACCCAATGTTTTTAAATTTATCTTTGATATTTCCTTTTTATTTTTATAAAAGAGAAGCACTCATTAAACATGCATTACCTTGTATCATGTCATACAACAAACCATTCGATGTGGGGTGTCCCAAAATTGACAATTTTTAACTTTGTACAAGTTAAATAATTTAAATCCACTAAAAACTTCCAATTCTAAATATTAATTGATACAATATTTCCTCTATCAAACAAACTTATCAATCATTGCTTTATATCTTATTCCATTATCATTAATTCATTACTATATTATACTAGTCAATAAAATGTATATGTTTGACTCTATGTTTGGCTAAATACAATCATACATCATTATGGAATGAAAGGAGTAGTTGTTATTCAACATCTTTTTTACAAATTCTACATCTAATTATTCCAATCTTGGAATTTAGTATGAAATATGTTAGTACTATTACACTGTGGAAATTATTACACCAAAGAAGGAGCTAAAGGCCAGCCTCTCTCTATTACATTCTGTTTCTTTTCGCAAAAGATCGTTTTGCGTGATAAATTGTTAAAAGAGGTAATGATCCTTTAGCTTAATAAAATGCTAAGAGAAGAGAGGAAAACAATGTTAAAATCGATTGAGAAATAATGCGACTCCGTAGCTATTATTTCCCCTGTTATAATTTATGAAATACAATGTAAGATTTATAAAGAACTAAAAAAATTGGATTTTGAGATCTTAAAACATATACGTACAGTAATAATATTTCTATGACTACAGATATTTATGTCGTAAATCATTTTTGAAAGGTAATATATTTTTACTAGCTCAATTTAAGTGTGTAAATTTTTTATAAATCTTTAAAATATTTTGAATTGATAATAATTGTGACTGATAGTACTTTTTATGTAGTTTATAAATATATAAATTTCATTTCAAAAAATCTGAAAATTTCATATGAAAATTTCCGATTAAATTAGATTATTTAATTATTAAAAAATATCACATAAATTGAGACAGAAGGATAATTATAATTCAAAATATTATTACAGTAAAAAAATGGAGTTGTTCAAAAATGGTAAGAAAAATGCAAGAAAAAGTAATGTAAAATAGGAAGGTAGATAACAAACCCAGGTGGGAATAAAAAGGCGGGAAGTTAGTTGATTGGAGACAAGACTGAGAAAAACAGAAAAGGTCCCTGGTAACAGTAGTACCCCCACTATCTTGCCGCAACAGATTCATATTTCGTTGACTACGTGGCATCAACAAAGGAGTATAATTTCACCATTGAACCACCAAATAAGAAAAGAATTCCCTGCTACGTATATATTTCATTTCCATCACACGCAATAACTTACGTACTCCTCACACTTAAAAGGAGAGAGGAAAAACCACACTAATTTCCTCACAACACTCTCTGCCAAATTCTCATTTCTCTTCCGATCCGACAAATTTTGCTTATATAGAGAGATATCTACTGAGGCTTTACTTTTGCTATCAAATCGAAAATCTACACTTCTGAGTTCCGTTCGTGTTTCCTCTGCGAGCCTGACGAAGAGTAGTTCATGTAATTCTATGAATTTTTCCAGAATCGACCTCGGTTGACAGTGAGTGTGCTCTTTAATTACCTGTATTGATCTTAGTGGAAGCACAAACTATGAGTTTCGTTGTCATTTTCCTTGAATTTCGTTTACTAAATGAACGTTGTGTTTCTGATAATATACTGTTCAAACCTGTGTAAATTGGTTCGCATTGACATAAACCCTAGCTCCTTGTTGGTTCTGATGCTGTTTTTCTACTGAATTTTGAACGGAGAATATAGGTGTATGTTTTGTTTTTTTTGGTATTATGTGTTTAAGTGATATTGATATGTATTCCCGATTATAGTTAGGGAGTTGTGTTGTTGATACTATTAAATAGGACGCGGATGTTGTCATGAAAAGTAGTAGTTCCGGATATTCAAGGACGTTTTGCTTGGATTTTAGATGTAATTGCTACATGCTAGGATATTTTGTTTACTTGTAGTTGATGCAACTAATTTGTTTGATAAGGTGATACTCATACTGCTAGTGAAAAGTAATCTTAAATCATTTTTTTCCTGTCTGTTCTGTAGGAAAGAAATGTCATTTCTTAATAGTTCGTGTCGAGATGCTTCCAAAAATCATTTTCCTTATTTTATGCTTATCCATGATTGGTTCTTCTGAAATAGTTTGTATGATATTAGTATCCTTACTCTCTTGTACGTAGAAGTCATCCTATGGTGGAACTATGGGGCTCTTTTGCCAGCTACCAGATGTTTGGTATTGTCATGATCAAAGTGCTAGAGTTCATATAACAGCTTAATGAACAACGTACAGAGGAACAGTCTTGGAGAGAGGAATGTGGAACAGGTGATGTTTATTGCTAAACTTTTCTATTCTTTGCTGCGTTAGAACAGAGCAGATATTGAAGAAGGGCAAACAATTAGTTTCACTGTAACAGCTCCACATTGTGCACATTAAAAGTCCTTTTCCTCCAGGAATAGGTCTTTTTTGAGAACAGAAAAACTCTCACACCATTATGAGAAAGTTGGCTTCTTATTGCGAAATAACACTAAAAATGTTTGTATCATTTAGTCAATAAAGGAAAAGAATACAAACTGCAGGTAATAGAAGTACAGAAATCCTTCTGGTTCACGGTTCACCTAATCATGCAATGAACAGAAACATGACTATAATTACATCAACACCTATGTTTTTGCTTTTCAGACCTTTACATTATATTTGTTTATCAAGACGGATGATGCAAAAAAAGAGAAGGTTCCTTGTAAATTCATATATTAACAACCGCTCCCAGTACCTGCATTAAGCAGCAATATATATATCCATTATGACCATAAATTTAAAATTAGAAGCCAAACTTTAGATAACATAAAGGATGCTTAGCTATTTCTTTTTCTGGTGGCTCCCCCACCGATACCTATTTACTGTACTGCATGTTATTAATTGATTTTACTTGTAGAACGACCAGTTTGCTTCTTTTTTTCCAGGAGAGCATGCAATGTGATTATCTTGTATAGATATCTAGAAAAGTTTTTCTCTGTAACAAAGGAGATAAAAGCTAGCATTTCACAGTTAGATCCATTTTGAGTGCCATATTTTAGTACATATTTTCTTGGTGTGGAATGTCAGATAAAAGGAGCTTATAAATTTGCACTATTTTTGTTGTAGTCTGTCTTCCACTCCCGCATTAACAAAATAATAATCCCTTTGATCCATGCTGTATATAGACCTTTCCTTTTCAGTTCAATTTCAAAGTGATTTTAGCAGAAAATTGTCAGTTATATTATACTCTAAAAATTGTTACATGGATTCCATGTTCACTCTTTTGAACAGACTTCTTTCCCTATTATACTTTATAACTCTAGAAACTAAGATTTGGACCTTTAAGTTTCCCTTGCTAAATAGTGGAAAATTCATATATTCTCGTAATAACCATACAAATCAAGATAATTAATTGAGAAATAACGGAGTATCTGTTGCTGATACGGTTAAATTTTTATATATGATTTGTTTGTTATCTTCAACCTACAGATCCTTGTTTTTGCAACTTGCAGGCCATTACAGCCTTAAAAAGAGGATCATACCTACTGAAGTATGGACGCAGAGGAAAGCCAAAGTTCTGCCCTTTTCGTCTTTCTACTGTATGAACTTCGCATTAGATTGTTCATTATTTCCCAATCTCTTTGCTTATTTTTTTCATCAATTTATATTAAGGTGAAATAAATGTGGTTGGGTTTCCAATCCTTAAACCGTAGTTTAGGGAAAGCTCAACACTTTCAATTTGATATTTCTTTTGTTCAAGCTTCATGGTTTCTTGGTGTAATTGCTTTTCCTATAATGTGATATCTTTCTCATGCCAAAAGAGGATTGAGTTGAAGTTGAAGTGTTAGAACTTGGTAAGAAGAATGTGTAGAGCATCCCAGGCACCAGGACAGCTCTATGCTTCTTTCTTTGTTCTGCTGCTTCTCCCGTCCCTCCCTCTCTCTCACGAGTCACGCCTCACCCCCCCAACACACACAGACTCTTTCACACACCCTATTCCTCTGCTTCAAATAAGGGGTATTCCTCTGAGATTTTGTAACCCATTCTGAAATTATCATTCATCAACTGCTTCTGATGGACTAATTTCAGGATGAAACAAGACTGATATGGTATGTTGAAAAGGAGGAGAAACAGCTTCAATTGAGTCAGGTTTCAAGGATTATTCCCGGTCAACGAACTGTAAGATCCTACGTTATCAATATTATGCACACCAAACTTCATCCTAAGTGGTATTGTGCTACTGATATTTTTATCTCAAATGAAATTATAGGCAAATTTTCAGCGGATTCCTAGACCCGAGAAGGAATATCAGTCATTTTCACTTCTATATGGCAAAAGTTCCTTGGATTTGGTAAGTAATATTTACAGTCTTAGAGCACATCAAATTCCCTTCTAAGTTCCGGTACTTGCATAAAATGGAATTTCTTCCTTCATATATTTCTTTTTGAGTAGAAAATAATCATTAAACAATTAGATATGACTAATTACCTATGTACGGGGAAGTGTGAGATTTAAATAACCCCCAATCTTTTTTTTCTTAAGAGAATTTTTTTAATTATTGGGATGATAGATATGAACCCGAGGTTTGAACCACTGTTGATTGATTGATTAACAGATAGCTCTTTAAATGCCTTCCATAGTTAATAGATTGACTCTCTTTTGAGGTTAAAAATTCTAGCCCTGCATTTTTATTTCATACCTTAGTTGCCTGTTTGTTTTAGTAAAATGTAAATCTATGAAATAACTTTATGCAAGTAGTATGAGGAGATGGCAGAACATTGGAAATTGTATATTTATGCTTAATTGCAGTTGGGAGACACTTTCTGTATTGGTCAACACTAGCCAGTCTTCATGCTTCAAAGGAATGGGTATCTTTGCTAAATACTATGCCGATCATAAACACAGTTCATCTGTATTTTCATGATATATGCATTTTGAGTCATATGCTTGCTTCAGGAATAATATATTGTAGATTTTTTATAACTGCTCATTTTTTGTTGGTTAAAATACAACATGTAAGAAAGTGTATATCTTTGTACTTGCATGTCATCATATCACTGATATTATAGAGGTGCAAATGCTTGTGTCCTTCCGATTGAGTGAGAATTCCCATTCTTTAAATTCCAGAGATTTAATGGGTTAATGAAGCAGGATAATATGAACCTCTGTCCTCGCAAAAAGTTAATTTTCATTACTGGTTAGATATGGTTGCCACAAAGATCATCATTATATCATGTGTTATGTATTTAAAAAGTATATGGACTAGAACTGTCAGAGTTAAGAAAATTGGATGATCCAGGATACGGTGATTGTAGTAGACCAATGCTATTAGCAGAAAAATGGAGAGTTCTAGAAGAATTTTATATCTTTAGATTATAGAATCAACAAACTGAACCCTTTGACAGATCTGCAAAGATAAGGAAGAGGCCGAAGTCTGGTTTGTTGCTCTCAGGGCCTTGACATCTCGGGTTGACTGTCAAAAGTGGACAAGCGATATAAGACATGATATAGCATATTCTGATGGTTCAACTTCTGCGACACAACGACGTTCTCACTCTGCTTTGTCAAGTAGTAGTGGAAGCAGCAGTACACCCTGTGAGGTACTTACAATGATGAATTTATCATTAAGTTGATTGATTTATGGTCTTGACTCCCTTTTTCTTCTCATGACAGGACCCAAAGAAAAATCTATTGGGTTCAGTTCCATCTCAGAGTCCTCCAAGAAAGAGATTAGAAAGAGCGTTCTCTGACTATTTACTTTATAATTCAGCGGCAAGATGTTCTTCCCATAGAGAGTTTGCTGCTAGTTCCCTCAACTCAAGATCATATGGAAACCTAGATGATGAAATTGGGCAAAGCTCTGCAGATACTATCCGATCTAGTTTCTCCAGTGCCATTAGTTCATCTAGCCACGGATCTTTCGCAAATGCTGATACCCTCTGTGACATTTTAATATGGGGAGAAGGAATTGGTGATGGCCTGCTTGGTGGTGGGATGTGTGGACTTGGAAAATTTGAAACTGCAAGAAGAGATGCACCTTTGCCGAGGACCTTGGAATCAGCATTACTACTTGATGCTCAATATGTTGCTTGTGGGAGCAGACATGCCGTACTAATCACAAAGCAAGGAGAGATTTTTAGTTGGGGAGAGGGCTTAAGTGGCAGACTAGGGCATGGAGTAGAATCTGACATTTCTAGCCCAAAACTTATTGACACTCTCTGTGGGTTAAATGTTACATCAGCAGCATGCGGAGATTATCATACTTGTGCCACAACAATCAGTGGAGATCTCTATACATGGGGTGAGGGTACCTTCAACTTTGGCCTCCTTGGGCATGATACTGGAATCAGCCACTGGATCCCCAAAAAAGTAAGGGGTCCTTTAGTTGGTAAGCATGTCTCATATGTCTCTTGTGGTCCTTGGCATTCAGCTGTTATAACATCTGTTGGCCAGCTTTTTACTTTTGGTGATGGAACATTTGGTGCTCTAGGTCATGGGGACCGTAGTAGCATTGGTATTCCTAGGGAAGTTGAAACTCTACAAGGACTACGAACAGTTAGAGTGGCATGTGGGCATTGGCACACTGCAGCTGTGGTAGAGCTCTCTTTTGACGATTCCAGTTCTTGTAATTCCCCACCTTGGAAGCTTTTCACCTGGGGAAATGGGGATGATGGACAACTTGGACACGAAGATAATGCTTCTAGACTCACTCCATGCAAAGTTGTACAGTTGGATGGCATTAACTTCAGTAGAGTAGCCTGTGGCCATAGTATTACAGTTGCTCTGACAACATTAGGGCAAGTATATACAATGGGGAAAGCTGATTATGGCCAACTAGGAATTCCTGGAAGTACTGGGAAGTTTCCTTCTCGTGTTCAAGGAAAAATTACAGATTGTTTCATTGAAGAAATAGCTTGTGGCTCTTTCCATGTTGTGTCCCTGAGCTCAAACTCTGAGCTTTACACGTGGGGAAAGGGAGGAAATGGACAGCTAGGACATGGGGACAATCATGATAGGAACACTCCTACACTAGTTGAAGCGCTTAAAGCAAAAAAAGTAAAGGATGTGGTTTGTGGAAATAATTTTACTGCAGCCATTTGTCTACACAGAGAAGTGTCTGTCGCTGATAATTCCATTTGTGCTGGATGCCAGAGTCCATTTAATCTCAGACGAAAACGTCATAACTGCTACAACTGTGGGCTTGTCTTTTGCACAGTATGCACCAGTAAAAGATCTGTAAGAGCTTCTTTGGCTCCAAAAATGAACAAACCTTATCGTGTGTGTGAAGATTGTTTTACTAAATTGAACAAGAGCTTGGATATTGGATTGACTTGTCTACCACCGAAGGCCACTACTGGAAGCTTACAGAAGAATACTGGAGAGAGGAGGAAAGAGACTTCACCTTCCAAACAAAAAGGCCTTCTCTCTAGGCTATCCTCATTCAATTCATTCAGATCTGACAATCAACGTTTTAGAAAGAACCAGAAGCAAGATTCAAACTCTGACAATGTCTCTCCAATTCCTAATGGCAATACTCAGAGTGAAGTATCTCAAACATCAAGCCCATTGTTGTCCTTTTCTAGTTGCCCTGAGATATTGTCTGTTTCTTTTGTTGGATCAACAAGTCGTTCTCAATCTGGTTCTCCTGCTTCTTTTGAATCATGTTCATCTAATTCGGTGTTACTGAGATCTGCTTTTGCTGCACAAGCAAATCACGAAGTGGATCTTGATGATTCAAAGCAAACAAGTGAAAGTCTGAAAAAGGAAATTTCCATATTGAAGGAACAGGTAAAAATTACCAAGATTTTTTGCCAAGCCTCTTTGTTGCTGCATTTTTTTTCCCGGATAAAGTAAGGGTAATTTTATTAAAGATAGTACCAAGTAGGTACTGCAAAAAAGTACAAAGAAGTATTACAAAGACTTCATTACAAAGTTTGCTTCAGAGTCAAAAAACTCACAAAAGGATCTTCTAATCTGTATTCCTTGAACCAGATATATAAGCTCTGTATGCATTTGTATTTTACAAAAGATAGATGTTGTATATTCTCCTCAAAGCATCTCTTATTTATCTGTAGGCATATAAGCCACATAATGCCCAGTGGGCAGTGGGATGGTTTTCTAAATCTGTTTCAGTTTGCTGCTATTCCTGTGTCCCAGTCAGCATGACATTAAGCTTCTAATATCCTTTGGCACCACCCACTGTACCCCAAAAACACACCAGAAGAGTGCCCGAATCTTTCAGGGCCACTGTTGCTGCATTCTGTCATACCTAGAAGAATCATTGAAGTAGAAGACACACGTTTAATGTTAAAATATTAGAATTTGTATTAGATATTTTTCTTTAGCTGATACTGTTTTCACCCATAATTTCATAATTTGAGCTGTTCTTAAATTGTTTCAAGAGAGTCACATTAGATGAAAGTCACTAATTAGATCAGCAACTTAATCCTTTATTCCAAATTAGTTGAAAAATATTTTTGAATTCCACTATTTGAAATCAAGCAGTTACTCTTAAAAGTTCTACACCACTTAACTATAATCCAACTGTTATTGTACTTCTATTCTCACACTGCAGGTATATATCATTTACTTCTAAGAGAATGTCAATAGCTATTCGGATAAATGACCTCTTTTTCATAGAATCCTTCTATTCTTGGAAACATAGTTACAGTGGTTGGAACAACAGGATAACGGATAATAACAATATCAAGAAAAAACTTTGTTTTAGTTTATCCTGATTGGTCCAAAGTATTTTTCTAATGCACAATATCTTACTGTCCATTGAGAAAGATTGTGTTCTAATATAGCAGAGCTACTTATTGCACTAGATACTGGTACTTGTTTTGCAAAGGGTTTTCTTGAAATAGTCCAAGAACCAACTAATAGAAATAGCAGCCAGGTTAAAAGTCACAGTAAACTAATTCATTTGTATGCAGTTTTACTTATCCTTTCAAACAAACAAATTTGTAAGTTGATTTGTATGTGCTCTATTGCATCTGAGATATACACCATGCAGGTAGAGATTCTTACCCAGAGATCCCTGTTCTTAGAGGCTGAGCTTGAGAAAAAATCAACTCAACTACAAGAGAAAACTGAAGAAGCTAGAATGGAAACAGACAAAAATAATGCTGCTAAGGAAGTCATCAAATCTCTAATGACGCAGGTAGACCCTTTTACTTAATATATTCATCACGTCCTTGAATATATTCTGCAGATAATTGAAAATGTGTTTATACTAATTATAAATTAGATTTGGAAATTCAAAATTTCCAGTGGAAAGTCCCTTGTTTACAAATAAATCATAATTCAGTGGTTAATACTTAATTGTTTAGTGTTACATCCAGCTGCTTCTTTTACTTGTCCACGTCTAGCCCAAAAACTTTGATAGAAATTAAGTCAAATTAAGTACCTGATAAATAATTTTAGCATTGGACTTAGCATGGAGAAAGAAGAAAGGAGAAACAAAAAGATCCATGTAAGAGAATGTGGAACCAATAAATGTGAAAATGAGTACCTAACAGAAATAATAATCACAACTATTAGAACTGGTAACAAGGGGGTACTAGATTATATCCAGTTCAGTCACTCCATCGAAGCTAATTTTCCTTTTTTACAATATTATTTTCTTTGAGTGGAAAATGGAAATACAATAGCTGTAGCTTAGCCCCATAATTGTTTTATGCCAAGATACTTCAACAAAATAGGTTGTGATTACAAATAACAACAATTAGAGATATGTTAGAGGAACATAAGATATACTAGCATGTACGTGTAACATGCTTGAGTGCTCGTTGACTTTGGAAAACACCCTCTTAGAGGTGCATCTGGAATTACTCTTTCCAGAATTCTGGAGCAGTTCTTAGCTTCTGCTGTTATTCAATCCAGAGAGGACTTAATTTGCACTTGGGACAATTTTCATCCTCTTATAGAACTCTATCCTTATTCCCATCTATAACTACTTTTCATTGAAGTGTTCTTATTCTTTTTTCTTTTTTTTCTGGATTTACCTAGGTAAAGGGCAACACTGCAAGAGCACCTCAGGATGGTTCTGCAGAAAATCTGATCCATTCGACGATGACAGTGCCTTGATCCTTGTTTCAAGAAAGAGTAAACCATCCAGCTAGGATTTCATCATACTCCTAATCCTTTTGCACTTTTCTGCTGATCACTGAAGATTTATGGTAGGTTCCGAGATTACTTATTTATTCCATTTAACTTTCTTTTTTTTCAGTGAGTGGTTAATTATGCTTTGGGAAAAAAAAATTGTCAGTTACAATCTTCTCTAACAAATAACTTCTTTGAAAAAAAAAAAAACTCACACCATCTTCTCTAATCAAGAATGAGAAATCTGTTAAAGAATCCTTCGGGGTGGCCCAGTGGTTTGGGCTTGGGACTTCCATGTTGGAGGTCTCAAGTTCGAAACCCCTTGCTAGCGAAAGCAAGGGATTTGCCTTCTGGGTCGAGCTCGTCGCACCGGGCTTGCCTAGTGTGGGTCACCTCTTCTGTGTGGTTTGCGAGCTATTGCATAGGAGCGGGGGTTTTACCCTGACCCAAAGGGTAGTGGCTACGGGTTTCCCTTGTCATCAAAAAAAAAAAACTGTTAAAGATAAACTCCTCCCGGTGCATGAAGTTTCCGAGAGAAGCTATTTTTGATAAATCTCTTGTTAGAACTGTATACCAAGTGACATAGTGATCCTATCATACGGTTGATACATGTCCATGCTGCTGTTTGGTTGACACTCACTCGCGATATTAGACCATAATCTGACTCTACATATTCTTAACTCAGTATATTTACTTCAGTTAATTATGTCCATCCCAGATAATCATCTTTCGGCTGGCCCACATCTAATTTGTAGCTTGTTGCTTGTTTATTTGTCTGTTTTGCGAATGTTGCTATTATTCGTAGTTCCAGTCATCTGTTGTCTAAATCAATCTAAGTTTTCTGCATTTTGAAGTGGATGAAGGGCCTATGCCCTTTGCATCAATATGAGGATTCTCCTCCAACTTGCTATGATTCAGAAGTGACCCTAAGTTTTTGTTATGTTCCCATCATAAATGAAAGGATCACATCGGTACTCAATTGCATCATGTGAAACCACAAGTAGTGGGTAACTATTTGACAAAAAAGATTGTTATTTCAAATACATTTTAATGGAAGTTATCTACATCTCTGTGCATGCGCAGTTGGGTGTCATCAATGTCTGAAAGTTTATCAGTCGTGAAATATGAGAACGGTGAGACGCACGCCAACTGGTTCAAGGGAAAAAGTCTTATTACCTGTACAAAGGTTTGATACTAATGAAGATGTCTCTCTATCGGAAAGTGTACATTCAATTTTGCATATAGAGTGGAGCTAATATCCGTAGTACACATTAGGATGAACTGAAGGCTGCTGTTTCTATGATGAGTAGGTGAAAGGAAAGGAAATTCATGATAATAATCAACAGGCTGTGATATGTTCTTCCTCGTTTGAATTCATTGAGCTGTTGAAGTACCTAGGCTTACCTACTTCATGCGGTTCTCTTTCTCCCAACTGTGTAAAGAAGTATGCGGACTTCTTTTTGTTTGTTTGACATTGATCCCAGGGTCCATATCTTGTCAATTTTGATAATGTTCCTGTAGAATAAATGTTCCAACACTACCGAGTATACAAATACAAATAGCACCTTAATCTATGTATGATTAATGCAAGATAGAGTATATATGATTAATCCATGTTGGAGGTGTCACTTTCCAAATGCATCCACTCATTTTTTCTTCTTTCAAATCACTACCTGCGCCTTTTAAACTCGTTCCAACCGGCCCGGCCATGGACTACAATAATAAAAATACATATTCATAATGCATCGGTCTCTGGTACATCAAGCAAATATGCCTGTACCTTTGTGCCAAAATATTAGATCCGCAAAGGAGGTGGATAGGGTCAGCGAAAGAAGTGGCGAGGGCAGAAGAAAGGGTTTTCCATTCAAGATTCCCGCTCCTGAAAATGGGTATTAAACAAAAGACATAGTGGGTTAGGTAAAATCTATTTTGAGAGGAAAGATCTATCAAAGCAGAAAGTCTAAAGCCAAAGGTTTTTTTCAATGCGTATGCTTTAAAAGTCAGACTTGGAATATATTATTTATCTGTACTTTATTAATGGGATAGGAATTCGTAGTGGGACGTTCTTTTCATAGATCCTTCGAGCGAGAAAGGTGCTGCGCCGGGCCTCCTCAAGGTCATTCGGAACCACTTTAAGGCTGTTTATTGACCATAGCAATGCAATGTTCAGTGATAGGGCAAAGCACTAGCGAGAAGCTTCCCTTGGGATTGTTTTCCCAGGCAATTTTCTTTTTTTGCGCTTATAAGCTTTTCTCTGTCTTTGATGTCAAGCCCAGTCCCAGTGACCCATTGGATTGGATTTCTCCCTTGGGTGGACTCCATATGGGGATAACTCTTTTCTATAAACATTAGCATAATAGTGAGGAGAGTCTTGTTCAATTAATATATGTCTACTTTTCCACTTTGTATCGTGCATGCGGGGCTGTCAGAATATCATGTGGAAACACATGATAACTAGCATCAGTGTAATGGCAATGAGTGCCTTTTGTTTTCAGCTTTATGCCCATTCCCAAGTTCTTTACATTGAAAATTCTTATTCATGCTGAACATATAACAATTCAACCAGCAATACTTGCAGGTTTGGCGTAAAGGTCAGAAGATGGTGTAATGAACCTATCTCTGGATAGAAAAGCCTCGTTCTTGAAATTTGAAAGTAACAAAGAAAAAGGGGAAGAGAAAATTAGTAATATAACAAGAGGAAAAATGGAAGAAGCTTTTGATTTGTGGAAGACATGGTACTCTTTCAATTAAAGTTGACTAATATGGTCTCTCAACATCGAAATTTGAAATACAAATTCCGCTTCACTGGAGATATCTCCATCAAGTACACATGAGAGAAAGACTTCTCTTTCAAAGCCAAAAAAAGAACACATGGATGTACACAACAGAAGCTTAGCAACATTTCACCAAAGATGAAACAGTAACCTCTACATTTAAGAAACTACTGCACACAATTTTTACTTATCACATTCCAATTCCAGTTCAGCTTTTACTTCCATCCACGGAGTGACTTAGAACTTCTTGAGCTTCGGCCAAAGCTGATTCTCTTGCATCAGCAGCATATAATATCTTTTTAACTGCCATAGCCATCTGTGGAATGCAATAATAATACCACAACACCATTGATTAGATGACTCGTAACACACATTAATGATATAATGAAGAAACTTTGCTCTAACTGTGAGATACAGAAGGAGCAGTGTGTTCAGTATTATGCTTATACACGATTGCCAATCAACGTACAATCACTTAAGTGGAAATCTCTAAAGTATCATACATGATACCAATGTAATGTTTAAATAATGGGAAAAAATAGCAGAAAGAAGGTCAAATAATTTCTCATAGCCAGCATAATTCAGAAGGAAGCAAAGTAAAATGAACTACTCCATATAAATACTCTCCTTATCATGTTATACATGTGAGTCTGTGACAATTAGAAAACATTAATGAAGGAAACACAAGCAACTGGTGTAGTATTGGTAAGCTACAGAGGGGCTGGGTTTAGGGGTTTGAAACTATCAGTGGTTAATAGAAGGGAGCGACAAAGTTCCTTTAGCCCAATAAGTTCACATAGTACAATCACTTAAATGCTGATCCTTCTCAGAGATGTTTGTTTGTTATCACAGTTAGACATGCACAAGAAAGTCACACTATAGAGGAGTTTTTTGTAGCTAGGCAACTACATCACAATCAATTCTCTTTTGGTAGAGATGGGAGAGAAGAACTTACCGGGACATCTTCTAAGTCTGGAATCTGACAGAGAATCTCAATATCTCGTAACTTTGCAAAATAAAAATCTCTTTCTTTCTCCAAGTGGTCAACAGAGAGTTTGAGATCTGTAACCTGGATATAGTTAAGATATGAGTGCCAATTAGCATTTGAAGTACTACTAGGCAACCAAAACAGGGGATACTTATCACGAAAGGAAAGAAAAACAATAAAACTCAATAACAACTATACCACAATCCCTGTTAGTTGGGGGATCTGTTATGAGAATCCGGAATATCCATTTTGGTCTTTTTCACTCCACTACTCAACAATTCATCTGTTAGGATGAATCAAATCTTGGCACATCCTTATGCAGTCACATAACATCTATAACTGAACTTAAGGCTCCTGTCAAAATCCGAACCTAATGTCGAAGAGAAAAGAAAAAAAAATAGAACCAACGGCAGCAGATGTGATCCATTAATGCTAAGCTAACCATATCTTAAGCCTCGAATGTTCTACATTTTGGTGTGGTTTGGCGGTCCAAAAAAGTTCTGCAAGATCATGTCAGAATAGGAGTCTCTTTTGACCATACAGAAGCAAGTACTGTGATTGACTAAGTCAGCTTAAATTGAGCTTAATAGTGCTTGAAAATTAGAAGAGACAATTATTCATTCACTCAATCAATCTGCTAAAAGCTGCAATACGTTTTGAAAGATCCAACTTCACACAAATATAAGGCTGTTACCTCCTTTGACAAAGCCTGAATCTCCGTTGAAGAATTAACCCCACCCATTACTGGACTTGACCTTCCTTGTTTTATTCCTAGTCAAAAACAGTAGTTTAAGAAAAGTAATACTAACTGAGAATAGATTAGAAAATCTGCCGCTCACCTGTAGTCTTAGTCATGCCTTCCCCTAATCCAGGGTTATGACTGTTGTTAGTTAGGAGTGACTTTGCAGATCTCTGAGAACCCTTCACATTTCGTTCCCTCCCAACCTTACTTCTACGTTCCAGAGGATTATAGTTCCTGCACAATTACAACAAAGGAGAGACAACTAGTGAGTATCTGGCATCCAAATTTTAGAAGGGAAAAAAAACACTCAAGTATGTTAGAAGAAGCACATACTCATTCATAATACCACCATTTACAGACTCGCAATAACGCTTCAGCCATTGCAGAAACTCCAAATTATCCAAAGGACGGCCCTTAACAAGCCTGTTAACTTCAATATGCTGCAAGCAGAACGTAAACCAACTGTAAATTTTATCAAAAAGAATCATCTAGTTCCTCTCCACAGCAGGTTATTTTGTTTCATCAAGGGTAAACATTGATGGCTGAAAACTTTGTTAAAAAGGTAGTTGTGCAGGTAATACAGAAGGGAAAATCTCAAAGTAACCATTCCTCAAAATCAGCATTGAATTAGTATGTCTGAATATCTTCTAAGAAGAATCAACTATTTGTTTTTCATAACGGTGGTGTCCAGACCAACTTGCTTGCACCTCGACTATTCCACCGGGTACTTGCTATAACCCACCAACAACAAAAAAATCTTTGTTTTACTTCTATTGTTACTATTATTTATAATATAAGATAAGCACCATCACAGATCCAAAGTGCTAAATACAGAAAAGTAAAATCTAGGTGAGACAAGTATGTTGAAAGATTTAAGCCCCACTTCATATGACATGCCCTGAGAGGGTTGCATTTGGAAGAAAGAAGGGAGCCAAACTTTCTCAGTAAAAAGATCTACATAAAACTTGAAATGTGTTTCGTAAAAAATTACCTTGTCAATTTTTAGCTTGTTAAACACATCTTGCAGCACTTTGTAGTTTTGGATCATGTCATATTCAGTCTTTGCATCAAAGTTAACCTGTAACCAAATATGATCGATAAAAGATGCCACAACAAATCAAACATGTTACGATAGGACCACCAGAACATCACATGCAGTAATCACCTTGTGCATTGGAACAGCTCCTGGATAGGTCATGTCCATCATCTGACACTGCACAGCCCCAGATGCAACCTAACATAATAAATTTGTAATTCAAATATGTTATTAAACATTAGAAGAGAAATAAAATCATCAACATTTCAAAATGTAATACTACTATACTGTATAACATGTAATACTTACTAAGTTAAATCACTGAACATATAAGGTTGCTAAAATGTTGGCTGGTCTTTTCCATTCATTACAAAAAAGATGCAACTAGAACCTTTAAAGCAAACTGCGATACGAGCTCAACCCTACTTCATAGATAAATCACATAGGCATTTGCTTATCTAGTAACATAAATTTGAAAGGAGAATGTGAACACCAAATTTAATCTGTTTTAAGATCCATATCTTCCTACTAGAAAATTTTGATCTATCTTTTGTATGACTGGACCTCATCGATCATACATTGCTCAATGTCTGGCTTCTATTGAAATTTCCTTGTCCATCTCATTTTGATTGGACACTCCATGATTTCATATGAACATACCAAATAGTACTTGTTTTACATGATAAAACAGCAGCAATATAATATGGTCCATTCACATTCTGTATTCAACTGTTTATTAATCATACTAGAAGCAATACAGTTCTACCCCATTCATCAGCATGTTATTTTTGTTCCTTTCCTCAATAACTTGATCTTTACAACAATCAAACGGAAAATTAAACCAATTTAGGTTGAACATAAATGTAATACTTGGGAGATCATTAGCATCACCAGGTGTCCAGGGTTATAACTTTTATACCAGTAATGTTTACAGGCATTTATCTTGAAGATATGCTACATGGAGAACTAAGATAGCTAGGTTACAAAAAATCTATAGAAATAACTGCAAAGGCTTCAGAATTTAGTATCATTGTCATAGACCAGCGTGAAGACTTATAGAAACAACTTCCTTATTAAAATATTGAATTATCAAATCAACCACAGCCAGTACACACAGAATTCTACAGCCACGTCCAACTCGGGTACCAAAATCCCAAATGAATGAACTCACAGGCATATCTATACAAAATGTAGAGGATCCGGACTCTGACAAATAATGGAGATAAATTTGGCAAAGAAACAACAACAATAATAACAATGCCTCAACCAAACTAGCTGAATTCGCTGTATGAATATCAATGTCTAATAACACAATAACAAGGGGGAAAACAGAAGGAAAATTCAAGGAAAGGCACAATTTCTTGAGATGTAAACATGATAATTGAAGCATTTATTACATTACCCATAAACCGACAGAAAAAAACTATATGAAAAATCAAACAACTCACAAACCGTAACAGATTAAGAGATTCCATACCTGAAAACCCTTGAAATTCACCCCCAAAAAAACCCTAGATATACAAAGCCAAAACCATTCAAGAGTAAAGAAAAACAAGAAAATGGGGGTATGATACCTCTTCAATGCGGGTAAGATTAAGCTGTAACCTGGCATTGATCCATGTCAATAGCTCATTCCTTCCAACAAAATAGGCACTATCCATTATCCCTATATTCGCCATTTTTCTTCTTGTTTCAATTCTACGAAAGCAGATGGAATGAGAAAAAAGGAAGAAAAAAAACTCACATATATGGAATGAGAAGAAGAGAGATACTGCTATTTATATATAGAGTATTAAACATTGAAGAAGAGAGAGAGTGCGTAAATAAAGGGATTTTGTATTTCAAATTACACAGTTTTTTATATAGCCGTTCCGTTTTATTTATTTGGATTTTGTTAGCCTAACCCATAACCCCATAGTGGTAAGTGCCTAATTAATTATTTTATTCCATTAATAATCTTCATGAAATTAAGATGCAAGCAAGCGTTGAATTCAACTCTAAACTATCCATTCGTTGTGATCAATCACATTATTTAGAAAATTCTTAGAAAAGCTAATCAAAAGTTTTTTCTCCATTAGAATAATATTCTTTTTTATAATCTTATTTTATTGTCAGATGATTTTATTTTATCATTTATTCTAAAAAAAATTATAACAACTGCAACTTGTTTCATACTTTTTTAGTAGGTTTATCCTTCAAATTATTGTTGTAAAATTGTACAATCTATACTAACGTTATAATCATAAAAACAATACAATATAGTAAAGTAAATTATAAGTGATAGGTATATCCCTCTATCTATCTACTAAAAATAGTTATCACAAATTACTGGTTAATTCACGAAATCAAGAGAGAATTTATTGTTATTATCCATTTTACGCTTATAATTAATTATTTTTTGAATGCGTGAGAAATCGTAAAGTTGCAAAATATTTCTCAAAGGGTTAAATTGACTAATTATTTTATAATTTCAAAAGGAGTATATAAAAGAGAAAATGAACTACTAGAGGAAATAACAACTATCCAAAAAAGGTGTAAAATAAAAGGAGGGTTCTTGCTTGTATAATGGTTTTGTGAAAAAGAATCGTTTGCTTTTTTTTGATAGTTATTTTATAGGAAGAGCGGACTGGAAGAAGTAAGCTTTTTGTCACTTTCGTATTTGGTTTTGAGCAGTTGCAATTGTCCATTTTCTTAAGTTTTGGCCTGGGTCCCAATTGACTTTGTCACCATCATCTTCTATTATTATTGGAAACAACACTAGCTACTAGCTACTAACTTTTGCATGCTCACTATAATGTTTTAACATTTCATTTTCTAGTGAAAAATTATATATATGATGCTAAAGGGCATTGTCTAGTTGACAAACCAAAATTAATTCAGTTAGGTGAGAATTAATATGAAATATATAACTTGTCTAGTGTTGTCTCTCCGTATATATAATAAAAAAATACAAAACAGAAGTTGTTGTTTGTACACTGAATATGAGAGCCCAAATAAAAAAGGTAATCCATTTGGTGAGAGAGTCAATTCATAATATGTATATAATCAATGTATAATACATGTATATTCTTTAGGTAAATATTTTTATGAGCGGTTAAATATGTAACTTTCCCCTTTTTTTTAATCAATAATGAATAAATGACAACGTAATTGATATTTCCCTTGTTCGAAGATCAACCATCTTGTAGTTCATGAAGTTTGACACTATTTCTTATATCTAAGCCATCATCATGGCACCCTTTTGGTCGAGATTGAATTTGCTCAATCAAAAAGATAAGTATGTTAGATGAAAGAGCTCATGAATTGCTTAATCTACTCTTAATGTTAGATGTGAACCAATTTGTTATGATGTAATTTACTTTCTACTGGTGATTTTGGCTAGTTAACAATCAAATTATTGAGTTTTGTGTTTTTTATGTTAGTGTTATAATCTAGAGTTTTCGTAATGTTTATCCTTCTAAGGTGTGTTCATATGAACATATGTTGATCAAAATCCCAAATTACAGTTCTTCCTATCTTTTACTATTTTAAAGGACTCCTATTTCGTAAATTACCCTTTTAATTTATATACCAATTAGACCATCTTCTAAATATTACAACCTAATGAGCAAAATATTAAATCAGAATCTTAGAATTTGTAAGTTACTATAAACTATAGAGATACTCTAATATTTTATATCTATAAAAATTGAGCAAATTTGAGTAGATGTTACTTAATAAATCTAACATTATTGAAAAGGGAAGTTTTTTTATGAATAATTTAAAAGGGAAAAATACGCGGTTAAGCAAACTTATACTTTTTAATTACTCATCATAGCTATAGTTACCACTCGCGATTAATATTATACATTAATTATGTGGGTTGACTTCGAGTTTGTATACTTAGCCATATTTATATATGTATAATTCGCTAGAATATACAAATATATATGTATAATATACAATTATCTAATCAATATGCATATACAAGTCACCTCTCTCCCACTCTCTGCCCTCTCTCCTCCCTCTCCTGTCTCTCCCAATCTCGCTTGCTTTTTATACAAATGCATGTATAATTACAATTATCTAACCAATATACATATTCAATTCACCTCTCTCCCACTCTCAGCCCTCTCTCGCTCGCCTCTCTCCCAATATCACACGCCTCTCTCCTCTCTCTCCCAATCTTGCTTGCCATATATACAAACACATATGTATAATATACAATTATCTAACCAATATACATATACAATTCACCTCTCTCCTACTTTTGCCCCCTCTCTCGCCTCTCTCCTCTCTCCTCCAGTCTCGCTCGCCTCTCTCCTCCTATAACATGTAGCTAAAAATTATAATTATCAAACTATAGCTATGAAGGGTAATTATGCTATTTCTTAGTGGCTATATGTGAAAGTTTCCCAAATTTAAAAAGACGGACAAAAGTTCAATAATGGCCTAAAAATGAAACATTTGCGAAAATCAGCGAAAAGAGGGCTATCCTTTCACTTGGCCGGTCCAAGCCCATATCCGTTGTAACGGGCCTAAATATGAAACAAATTTTGGAGCCCAATTATGACTCACATTCATCGCGTTAAATCTTGCCAAAACCCTCTCTGCCGAGTTTTCTCCTCCCTTTCTCTTCTTTCTGCAGCGTTTTCTTCTCCGACAATATCAAATTGTCTCTCTATTTATCTGCGTGATTATTCGCAGACTCGCTACTTCGTTTCACTTTTACTCAGATTCTGTTGTTATCTTTGTGCGGCCATTTTTGTCATGACGAGGGAGAAGCTAAAATCCCTAGTTACATCGTTCACTACCGGCGGTGAATATCTCGCCGTATTGTCTCCTGATGGAACTGTTAGAGTAAGTTCTCTTACTTTGCATTTGAACGAGTCAGTTGAGTTTGTTCTACTTGCGGGAAGTATTATACCAATAATGTTTACTTACCCCTCGTTTCCATTTTGTTACGGCGCTTTTTTATTGTTTTTGATTATAGACTTGAAAAAGCTTGAGTGAAAAATGGAAGTTTTTTTAGTAGTGACTTTTTGCTTTACTATGTTGATTTTTGTGTTTTTAGAATATATTTAGGTTGGAGAGTGGTTTATTCTTATAGAGGGGTTCCCTCTAGACATATATGTGTCCATATTTACAAAATTCCATTATATATGAACTTTGGTGCTCTGTAACACTTCGTACTTATTCACATCATTTGATGACATTATAGCAATTCTGTCATATTGTTTCTAGCAACAGTTGCCTAGTATCAGCCTCTTTTGTGCAACTTAAATGTCTTCACTATCTATTTATCACCAAAAAATATTATAATATCTAGTTGTACCCGACCTCAATTGGCATACTATCTGATGAGATTTTGTTAACACAAGAAGAATATTTGCTTTCTTGGCTGGAAGCCTGGAAATAGTAGTGTGAATGACTTTCTTAGGATAGGTTGACTAAGTTATGTAGAAAGCAATAAACAGATATTTTACATGACTTGAGCATACATACTTGAACATTTCATATTGTCAAAGACAAACAATGGACAAAGGATGGCGAGATTTGATGGCTAACTCAAACATGATTTTGCTGGCCCACATTTAGCATGTACTCGTTCTTTATCTGATGCAAAAAGTACTATACGCAGCAGAATTTAATAAGAAGCCAGGAAGCAGGAAAGATAATTAACAGTGAAGAGATGGTAGAACAAGCAACTTATCTTCGATTGAAGAAGAGAAAACAACCATTTTCCAAATGTTAGTTGCAAGCCAGTGCTCCAAAATCTCTACGTATGTTATTATGCAAGTACACAACAAGATAATCCGATTCTCCATAGACATTTAAGTGACTGAAGTGTTTTAGTCTTCATGGAACCTTGTAAAAAGGTGTTTTAGTCTTCATTTAAATAGTTATTATGTCAGGAAACCGCTCATGCAGGGCATTCTGTTAAAATATAGATAAACAAAAAATACTAAGTAGGAAAATCTCTACAAATATAGAGATCTCTACAAATATAACCCTTCGGGGTGGCCCAGTGGTTTGAGCTTGGGACTTCCATGTTGGAGGTCTCAAGTTCGAAACCCCTTGCCAGCGAAACCAAGGGGTTTGCCTTCTGGGTCGAGCTCGTCGCACAAGGCTTGCCTAGTGCGGGTTACCTCTCCTATGTGGTTTGCGAGCTATTGCATAGGAGCGGGGTTTTTACCCTGTGCGCACCAAAGGGTAGCGGCTGCGGGTTTCCCTTGTCATCAAGAAAAAAATCTCCACAAATATTGTATGTTTGTAAAACATTCAATATACTTCGCCCGTTTTTATTTATGTGAACCTATTTGATTGGGATCAAAGTGTAAGAAAGAACGAAATATTTTTGAAATTTGTGGTACTAATCATGTCATTGATTTGTGGATTATAAGATTTTCGAACCTTGTGGTCTTAAACATGTCATAATATTTGTGTGCTATAAAAACTTGTCGTCGTATTTTGAGAGGCGCTCGCCTTCTCGCCAAAGGCGAATGGCGAGCTATGGCGTCGCTTCGCTTTTTTTTTTTTTTAAAGGTCTAGTTTAATAATTAAAAGCCAAAATTAGGGTTTTTTGGGGGGTATTTTTGCAAACCTTCTCGAATCACTACTCTTCTCCTCTTCCTCGCGAGTCGTGACCCCTTCGAGAGTGAGGACGAGACCTTTGTTCTTCTTCTTTTTTGTTTCTTCTTCAGTTCTTCTCTTCTTCTTCCTCTTTTCTTCTTCTCTTCTCCTCCTCTTCTCCTCCTCCTCCTCTTCTTCTTCTTCTTCTTTTCTACTCTGTTTTTCATTTGTCGTGAGTGGCTGAGAGCTCTGTTTTCAGTGGTAGGAGTGCTCTGTTTTTCTTTTTATGTTGGAGGCTTAGAGCTCTGAAGTACTGAACATTGAACAGTGCTCACTGCATATACTTATACTTATACATATACTTATACATATACATACATACATACATATATACATATATATATATATATACATATATATATACATATATACATATATATATATATATATATATATATATATATTTATATATATATATATATATAAAATTTATATATTTATTTATTTATTTATTTATTTTTTAAAAATAAAAAATAAATCCCTTTATATTTATTTCTTCCCTACTTAATTTAGTTTTATACTAATTAATGTAGTATTTATTTGTCCATTAACAGTTAATTCAATGGACTTTTGGAGTTCTAATATTGCTTGTCAATTGTCTTCTAAATTATTGAGTCATTCAAGTTCTAGACTTTTAGTATCTACTATTAGTTTTTGAATTCAATTATTTGCTAATATATGTTATTGCTATTAAGATTTTGGATATTTATATATGCAATTAAAATTTTAAAATTTTGGTATTAATTGGCGTCTCAATTCAAAAACACAAGCGCCTCGCCACGAGGCAGGGCAGGCCCTTGTCGCGTTTCACAGTCCAAAACACTGGTTAGAGGTAATTGGAATGTTTTATTTGAATTGTTTCAAAATCAGGGAAGAGGTCATTCTGAAACAGAGAGAGAGAGAGAGAGAGAGAGAGTTTCAGATATCGTGTCAGCAATCAGCTTCTTCTGCCACACCAACACTGTTTTCTCCCATCATATGTAAAGAAAAGAAATTGAGAAGAAAGCTTTCTCCATTTTTTTAAAAAAATACAGTATCCTGTCATTGGAGTTCTCAAAACCTGACTTTTATTTTGAAAGCTAATGTGTATTGCAAGTTCTTCTTGAAGTAAATGGTCTTAAAATGTAAATTAGCTCCGAAAAGGGTTGAAGTAAAGAAGTTCAACCATTATCAAGATCAGATCAGGTGCATGTGTGATTCCATTATTCAATTTCTGTATGCTTCTTGGTTTCCATTTATGTCATACTCCCATTCAAGATTTACGGAGTCAAGTTAGTGAGAAGAATTACTTGTTAGTTGCTTGTTGCTATGCCAGCAATTTGTTTTCCATAATTGTTACCTCTCTGCATTGCTATTACATTGTGTTTCTATTCTTTTGATTTACTTATTACATACTTGGTGACTAATTGTTGCATGATTCAGGTTTGGAACACAAGTAGTGGAAGCTTATTTGGTCAGTGGAAACCAGAGAATTCTGGAGACAGTTTCTCTCACATGGCGTGCTGTATTATTGGAAAGAAGGTATGACAGAATATTGAAAAAAGCAGCTTTGATTGTTGTAATGATTTAGTGGTAAAAAATCAGCCAAAGTTTTCTTCATCAAAAAAAAAAAATAAAAAAAATCAGCCAAAGTTTTTTGTACAAGATCTGACCTCTCCACCTCTATTGTTTCACTGTAACACTTTTGGTAATAGTGTCAACGTTGTTACCCTATTTTTAATCTCACGACTATGTGGTATCTTTTTGTTTTGAATTTTTAGCGGCTATTTTTAATCTCACGACTATGTGGTATCTTTTTGTTTTGAATTTTAGCGCAGAAAAGAACAATGTCTATTAGTAGCTCTTGGCTCAGATGATGGAAGTGTTTTAACAGTTGACATTTCTGCTAAATTGGTAAGGTGGAGAAAAGATGGAGCCCTTCCTAGGTATGTTTTTTTTTTTGACAGAAGGTACTTTTGCTCTTATGTTGGATGGAGAAGTACTTGCCAAGAAACACGTAGACAGTAATGAAAGCCCCTTAGTGAAGGATGCCTTTGTTCTCACCAAAAACATTAAAAAGTGTAAATAAGAAATATCTTGCTTTTGAATGCAGCGGAGCTACTGGTCTGTTTTTTGTGGGCAAAGGTCGCAGGATTAATGCTGTTGCTGCGAATGGTTTAGTACTTGAGATGAACTCCGAAACTGGAGAAGTCAACAAAGAGTTCAAAGTGTCAAAGAAGCCCATTTCTTCAGTAGCTCATTCAACTGGTTTGTATCCAACTTATGTCTTAAATTGCTTTTTTTACTTTAAGTACTTATCTGACTTCCTTGTTCTCACTGTGAAGACGAGAAAATTATAGCTGTGGCCAGTGATAAGTTGCGATTTCTAAGTCCAGAAAGCGGGAAAGAGTTGCTGAAGTTTTCTCCTGATTCAGTAAGCCGTCTTAAGTTTTGTCTTCATTATGTTATGTTATTTGAAGTCTACAAAGATTCATTAATATAAAAAGCTGCTTTAACAGGCTACTGCACAACATATTTGGCTATCTAATGATGCCCAATTTGCTATTAGTGTGGGGTTTGGCGAGAAACAACTTCAAGTGTGGAAACTTGATTTTGGGAAAAGGACTGCAGATTATGGTCATGTTGTTTCCATGAAACATCCTCCTGTAATGGTTGAATGCAGGAATAATTGCAAGGAAGAAGATGGTATGGTTGTCCTTGCAACATCAGAGAAAGGTGTTTGTTATGTTTGGAACTTTGAGTCCGTCACTGATGAAGCTGCAAAGCCAATTAAGATCTCAGTAAAAGCCAGCAAAGGGGAAACAGATGAGAGAGCTGGAAAAGCTAGAAAGAATCTTCTGCCCGTAATCGCTGCAAGATTGCATGCTTTAGATAGAGATGCACATTTGAGAGCCTTGATTGCTTATGGCTCTGTTGAATCCCCAGAGTTTACATCAGTAGACATTTCAAGTCCAGGGGAGGATATCGTCATAGCAGCAGGAGACCAGACCGAGAAAGCGGTTGCTTCAGTTCAAGAAAACGGCCATGCCAAAAAAGGTATTTTTATAGCAGTTTATGTATTGCTGTTTCCTTGTGGGAGAATCAAAACTCCTTTACAAAAGTCTATGTCACTGTCACCCTGCTACCCCTCTTCCATTTGTACTCCTGACTGGCCAAGCAGCGCAGCTACATTTTCTTAAACTTGAATTCTGTCTTGATGTTTTAGATGGTCTAATAGTCACTGTGAGAGCTTTAAAGCATTTGTTAAGTTGCCAACTTTTTTGCAAATGACGCCATCACTCTATTAGTTTTAACAAAGATTCTCAAAAATCTCATGTATCACGTGCACTGATACATCATGTGAATGATAAAATTGACATTTTTTAATTTATAATGTGAACAGTTTCAAGAATAGAGTTGTCGTTATAATCCTTCTAATGCCTCCTCCCTCTGTTTCAGGTGGAGATATGGAAGTTGAAGGTGCTAACTTAATCCAGAGAAGCAAAGTGACAAACAAACGACCAGCATCTGAGCTGGATGTTACTGGTGAAGCGACTATTACAGATAATGGTATGATATGTTGCATGGTTTTTTGCATTGCTCGAATTGAGTTTCAGCATATGTTTTTTAGGTGGCTCTACAGACCTATTGCTCTTCAAGGCAATTGTCTTTTTAGTGATCTCCAGTTCTCCACCACAGACGGCTAATCTTTATGTAATGGAGAATGACTAAGAAAAAAGTGAAATTCAGTGTATAGAGTATCTGTACCGGTCCATTTACTTGATGTCCCTTTACAGAAAACTTAATCGTCAAGCCTAGTGTTAAGTAGCAAAAGGGAGAGTTTAAGTCTGGGAATAGCATACTCTTGCAATTGGATATAATTGTTATCTTAGGTGTCTTGACATTTTAGGGCTTCCTAGATGGACGTTGTGTTATGGGCTATTATTTACAAGCAGACTGCTTCCAATAGAATAGACCTCAGGAGTTGTTTGGTACCTGATCAGTCTGTTGGTCAGTTGGTGTTCAGTAGAGAACCTGTTCATCTCCTTTGGAAGGGGTGTGTCATCTTTATATGATGTTTCTGTGTATTGAGCATTACGACAAGGGGTCATTTGATATTAGAGACTTGAAAAGCATTCAGTACCTTATGGAGAATAACCTTTTTGTCTGATGATGTGTAGGTAATGGTGAACCTATTGACGGAGTTCAGATTGATGATTTTAGCGAGCCAACCATGGGCGAGAAACTCGCAATGCTCCATTTGGAAGACAATAGTGAAGATAAAAGCAACAAGAATCTAGAATCTGCTCTTCAAAAGAAGCCTCCAAGTGCTGATTCAGTTCATGTTCTGCTGAAGCAAGCACTTCACGCTGATGATCGAGCACTTCTGATAGATTGCTTATACAGACAAGATGAGAAGGTTATATTTCAACTGAACTATTTTCAGGGTTCTAGCATCTGCTTGATGTTTTATTTCCTAATCTGTGGTATGTATCTTGACACTCCAGGTCATTGCAAATTCAGTCTCTCTTTTAAATCCTTCAGATGTTCTCAAGCTTTTACAGTCACTCTTGTCAATTATCCAGTCAAGGTAAAGGAGATCTGTGAATTTCATAACCTGGATGTTCCTTTCATGGTATTTTGTCTCAATTTCGTTCGACTGCCTTAAGAATATCAAGTTAGATTGCACCTAAGGGGTGAAGACTAACTATGAGACTCATTACGTGGCTCAAACTGTCATTTACTGTTAATATATTGTCCATTGCTGATAACCTTTCTGCCATCCACATTTGCAATGTGCAGTTGCCTTCTCGCAAGTTCCTGTTGTCATAGATTTGGTCGAGTTAATGTTCATTATGCTACTTTTTTGTGACAGGGGTGCTGTATTGGCTTGTGCCCTTCCTTGGCTGCGAAGTTTGCTTCTCCAACACGCTAGTGGAATAATGTCTCAAGAATCCTCTTTGCTTGCTCTCAACTCTTTATATCAGGTTAGGGCAGTAACTCTTCTGCATGTTGATAGAGTACCTATAGCAACTGGTAGAATGTGTTTAAAGCTACTTTGTTGGTCTTCTTGCAGCTTATTGATGCCAGACTTTCAACTCTCCACCAAGCCCTTCAGTTATCAAGCTCCTTAGAATTGCTTTACGCAGGGGTAAGGACAATGCGGAATGTGAAATCCCTCAATTACATCCTCCCTCTCACCCTCTTCCGGACTGAACCTTGACAAGTTTACTTACGTTTTCTCAGACTATTGATGATGGTGATGATGATGAAGATGGTGCCATACAGCCCATCATATATGAAGATAACGATGACAGTGACGAGGAGCGTTCTGAAGTTACTATGGAAACAGAAAGTATCCCAGATGTTGAAGAACCCGAAGCTTTCAGCGACATTAGTGATCGTGAAGGAAGTGATGGCATGAGCGAGTGAGTTCCAAACAAGAATTCAGCCAGTTTTGTGGGAATACAATACATATGTCAGACAAATGCACAATCTTGGAAATGGCCAACGGATCCAGATAGACGTCATGAGTCAGATATCAATTTGACATACCGACTCGATAGAATATACAAACGAGAATGAGCTTTGTGACTTGATGACTTTGTTTTAAAGAAGTATCAAAATGTGTTCTGATTTTGAGTCTCCAGAGGGCTATAATTATTTATCTGCCTGCCATGTATTGTCAGAAGAGTGCATCAAAGATAAAATTAGAGTTGCAAATTTTTTGTTTCCTTCTGTAAGCTATTTTTGTGTTTTATGATTTTTTAGAGATGTGCAATAGCAACGGAATTATGTATCATGGCTCAACTATTCGAGTTGAGCTAAAGTCAATTAAAGCTTGCAAATTATCTTCTGTGTCAAGCTTGTACCAAGACTTATTACATCCTCAGTTCAACTGGACCCAAGTTTGTAGCGCAAGTTCTGTTAATTGGAGCCCTAGTGAGGTGAAGGCTAAGTATTAGCTGGGAATTGTGAGATCTACACATTTTACAGAAGGAGCTCTTTACAAAGTAGAATTTATCAACAAAAAAACGTAAAATAATCGATACTTCTACAGCGTAGTCAGGAATTGGTAGATTTCAAGGAAGGTTGAATGAGATTTTAGTTAAAAAAAAGGTTGAAATTTTGAATTGAATTTCATTTGCTTCCCCTTCTGATAAAATCATGTTTCAACAGTGCTGCTATCCCAAGCGTTCTTCAAAAATCCAACTGACATCGAAGGTTCACAGCTCATATTACATACAAAGAAGTGCAAATGTTTTATTATATCCCCTCAAAAGGGGGGAAACTTCCAAGGAACAAACAAGCAGCTGCTAAACACACAAGATACATGACTACTTGAATCAAGAAACAAATAAAAGAGATCCAAGTTTAAAAAACCACTAGACTAGGCTAGTTTAGTGATTTAAAGTTTTGTCTTTTGTGACATGAGGATCTTCATCAGTTTCAGCCGCGCCAAAAGTGTGCTTCACAGCATCAGCAGCTCCTTGAGCCATGCTCCTCACTTGTTGTCCAGTCTGCTGGAGGATTCCCCCAGCTTTCTCTTCACCAGCTTGAGCCGTTTCTTTAGCCGACTCCATCATTTCTGAAGCCTTCTCTTTCGTAGCCTGAGCTGCTCCACTAGCCTTCTCCTTCGTAGCCTGACCTGCTCCACTTGTCTTATCTTTTGTTGCCTGAGCCGCTCCAGCTCCCTTATCCTTAGTAGCTTGAGCTGCTCCGCTCGTCTTATCACGGGTTGCCTGAGCTGCTCCACTTGTCTTATCATGTGCCGTTCCTTTGGCTGAATGCGCTGTCTCGGAAGTCTTATCCTTTGCTGCCTGAGCCTTGTCTTTCATGCTTTCCAGTGTTTGACCAACCTTTTCCTATATATATACTCGAATAATGTCATATAAATTAAAACAAAAAAATATCTTTATAAATTAAGACGAAAAGAATCAGTATGTACCTGGCTTTGGCCCTTGGTTTCACCAGCTTTATAGCTCTGCTCGTGAGACATTGTTGCAGTGTTAAAAAGTGAAACTAAATTAGATGTACACAAAATTAAGCAAGAAGCAGAATAGCAATGGTATATATGGGAAGATTGTTATATAAGCAGAATGTGTAAGTGATGAGAAGCAAAGGGGTTGTGCATGGTTTATAAAGAGTTGGTAGTGCGATACACTGTTGACACGTATTCTGTTATCTGACGCGTGTACAGGACACGTGCCGTGCTGTTGTTAGCTTCCGTTCTGAAGTCAAACTTATCTTTGCCACATTTCGCAAGGATCAATAAACTTCCTGCTGCTACCATATACTAGAGATTATTATGATTATTTCTCTGCGCGTCTGTGACTCAACACTGACTTAAACTTTTTAATTGTACACGAGAGTTACCCAAGAAAACGTAAATCAGAGAATTAGAGAAAGTTCAAGTTAAAAGTAAGCTATGAGAAAATTAACTATTGGCTACTTACGAGAATTAGACATTGGCAAGTGAATAATTTTTACTATTAAATTAATAATTTTGCCCAAAATAAACGGATGTGTAATTTGTTGTTGTCCGATCAAAATCATCCGCCACGCAAGGAATTATTAAGTTGTTGCACTGTGCCATGTGTTAGAATATGCATAAATTGAGATCACAAATTGTGCTTATAAATTCACTAATCTAACAATTTCAAAATCGATTCCATATTTTGCATTTTGATCTACAATAGATTTAAAACATAAAAACAAAACGAAGCAACAAAAACCAATTAACATGGCACACCAAGGAAGCGACAACTTTCATAGCAGTATCCAAGTCCCCGGCCAAGCTCAGGTTTCATTACACTCTCCTTGATATGATGATACTACTTTCAGAATGTCAAAATCTAATCATAAAAATATAATTTATCTAACTCGTTTCATTTGAATGATTTAAATGACTAGTTGATTTAATTAGTTTCACCCCGTGACCAACCTCTTCAATTCAGGTTCATATAAAAGTTTGAGTTCATTTGAGGTAATTTGTCCGAATTCTCATATTTTTTTCTTTTATGTTTCTAATCAATTGTATGTAGATGAGAAGGGAAGACCTATTGAATCAACCATCTGACATTCATAACCAAAGCGAATCAACCAACATGCTTCAAGAGGTAACCACCATTTCAATTAAATTAAAAAAATCGAATACATTGTGAATGTTATTATTATTTTAGACGGGTACACAAGTGAAGAACATGGCTCAAGGAGCAGCAGGAAGTGCAGCGAACATAGCTCGAGGAGCTGCAACTGGTGCAGCAAACATGGCACATAATGCAGCTGATGCGGTCAAAAATACTCTCGGAATGAATCATCCACACGACACAAGTAACATTTCTAATGACAACTATACTAACCCGCCAGGCACTATCAACTTCGATGATGACTTCCCAACCAGTACCACAACCCTCCCAGCCAATACCAATTATCCAATCAACCCACACAATCCTAATACCGGCATTTAAATTATGTTTTTAGAATTTATAGCTTTTGATTTATTCGCTTCATAATTTTATTATTCCATATTTTGTAATTTGTTGGCTTTTTTTGTTGGGGAATTTGTAGAGGAGATGCATCTCCCTCGTTTCCTTGCTAATATAAAATAAAGTTTAATAGATGGATCGAGATTATTGATATATTTTTGTTGTCATTATATACAGTGATTAGGGACTTTGACTGAATGCAATTGTTATTAGTACTACTCAATCATATTTAGTTGGGGAAAACCATTTTAGAAAATAATAGCAACAAAAATAGATCATTCAATTTTGTGTTCGATTTTATTTTTGATGAATTTCTATTTCTAGATAGCGTGTTTATACGACTCTTATTATTTATAAAATTAAAAATTTCAACAAAAATTAGGATAAGTAAAAAAGGTTAGATCTTACTTTAATTTTCACTAATCTCAATGATAATGTGGTCAACAAAAATTATTCTTCGAGAGCAAGATGAAATTCTATTATAGCACAGAGAAAATGCTCAAATTTATTCTTTAATTTTATACTATACAAAAAGATTTTATTTACCCTCTATTATATAACACGTCTAAAAAGTAGTCTCATTTTTAACACCTCCTACCTCCATTATCAATGAAATACTGACTCACAATTGAATTACATATATAATAATTATGATATTAAATAATGTGACATCTAAAATATTGATCTCTTAATCAAAACTTTTAACATAAGACTTAACTATAAAATTTCAATTTACATTTAGTAGTTAAAAAGAATAATAAGTATGATAATAAATATTCTAATTAATACAGTAATACGAATCTCCATTCCCTTTTTCTTGTGTATTTTGTCTTTTTTGAGTTTCATTTGATTTGATTTTCAAGTGACATTAAAGATTTGAAAAGTTAATCAACTAAACGCACACGTAAGGTTCATGTTCTTTCAACTAATTCATAAATTATCTATTTAATCACCTATAAATTACTTTAACTCGATTTAATATTTATAATGAAATCAAATGTGTTAGATATTACTTTACAATGTATTAGAGATAAATATAATATAATGTAACATTGATTTTTATGTGATATATTCATGGTCAATATGATTTGAATTTCATTTAGTTTCTTGATAATTATTTTATAATAATGCATTTTCTCTTATTATATAAAAGAGAGTTTGAAGCGGTAACAAACACCTCTTCATCAACGTGTCTGCAACAATAAAGATATTTTGAAATTCTCTTATTATATAAGAGAGAGTTTGAAATTAAAGTAGGTCTCTCTTCGTCGACATTCCGCTTAAGCAAGAGTATTTTGGATTTTTTTAAAAATATATTATTATTATTTTGCTTTAATTTAATTAGAATAATTTTCCCCCCAAAATTATGGGACTCAATTTTAGCAATGGCCTTTGTTTTTTAATTGATACCCTTTAGTTATAATTTTATTACTTTGAACATCGATAATATTTATGTAAATTTTGTAACTATTTTGAGTAAAAATCAACAGTTGATGAAGAAAAATAGTTTAATTATGAACACCTAATGAGACTCTTCACGTTAGATTTCCGAGAAAAAAATAAAAATGATCTATATCTATTATCTAACTATAGTACTATACTATCTTAAAAACATGAACTCCCTAACTTGAATGTTAAATTACTATAATACCTCCTAACTTGTGCATACCCAAAGTTTGAGGACATAAAAATGTGAAATAAAACCAAGTTAACGGACACATTTATGTATTATGTCTTTTTTATTTAGCAATATTCATATTATTTTTTAAAATAGTGTGATACATGATTTGATTTTCACGTGCAATTACACACGTGCGTCAAAACTAGTACCGCATAAATATATATCATAATTTATTTTAGAGCAAAAATTAAAATTATTTAATCATGTACTTACTTAACACTTACAGAAATTTCATTTAATAATATTTAATTAGCACCACTTAAAAAGTAAATTTATGAACAGATATTTGACATGGACACCCACAACTTTTTCATTAACAAGTATTATGATAATCTATGCTCTTGCACTATAACTTGGCAGAAAAGTGAGAGCAACAATTCTTATTTCTTGGCAAAATCAGGTATGTGATGGGAAATTAATTCCTTTAGTATTTTTTTTCCAATTGAAGCTGAGATTTAGTTATGATAACTTAGGAAGTACATTAAAGATCTAGTTGAAGCAATTCTTATTTGCTCTTTATATCATTTTTTTATTACTACTTTATTTGAATATAATCATTATATGCGGATTCTATATTATCGAAAGCATTATTCTGGAAATCACAGAAAGATCTCAATTCAAGATTAATTTGTGAGAAAGTGTTGGCTCTTTAGGATCTACTCCAATTTTTAGAAATTTTATTAATCAGTAAATGTATTTATCGACTCGAAATATTGTTCTAAAATATACTTCACTTTGCTTGTTTCGATCAGATTGGATAACTATCAGTATCTATTATCAATTTTTTTCATTTATCCGACCATCTAAAATGTTCATAAACAATAATATCAATTCGAACCAAATAGAAACGATCAAATTTTTAGTTCATATAGCACAAATTCAAAATCTTTGTGATTGGAGGAATTCTTTTTATCGAAGTAAGTGATGGAGGAACTTTAACTGAATATAATTACCACAATATCAACTGCTATTACTAATCAATCATAGTTAGTTGAGGAAAACCATGTCAGAAAATAATATTTTATGTCCGATTTTAATTTTGACGAATTTATATTCTTAGAAAACATGTCTAAAGCTCTTATTAATTATAAAAATTAAAAATTCCACAAAAATGAAGATAAGTAAAGAAAATTAGGTTTTACTTCAATCTTCAGCAATCCTAATGATAACGTGATCAAAATTTTTTTATTCTTTCAGATCAGAGTAAGATGAAATTCTATTATACCACGGGGAGAGAGGTCAAATTTATTCTTCTATACTACTATTCAAAAAAATTCTATTTACCCTCTATTATATAACACGTCTAAAATTGCTTTTATTATTATAAACACCTCTTTCTCAATTATCAATAAAATACCAATTCATAATTAAATTACATATGTAATTAATAATTATGATATTAAATAATGTGACATCTAAAAGGTTGATCTCTTAATCAAAACAAATTTAACACAAGTCTGACTATAAAATTTCAATTTACATTTATTAATAGTTGAAAAGAATAATAAGCACGATAACAAATATCCTAATTACTGCAGTGAATACCAATCTCCATTCCCCTTTTCTTGTTTATTTTGTCTCTTTTGAGTTTCATTTGATTTTCAAGAAAAATTAAAGATTTGAAAAATTATTCAACTAAATGCGCATGTGAGGTTCATGTTCTTTCAACTAATTTCATAAAATATCTCTTCAATCATCTATAAATAACTTTAACTCGATTATTTATAATAAAATTAAACGTGTTAGATATTACTTTACAATATACTATAAATAAATATAATACAATATAACATTGATTTTTAAGTGATATATTCATGGTCAATGTGATTTGAGTTTCGTCTATTTAGTTTCTTGATGATTATTTTATAATAATGTATTTTCTCTTATTATATAAAAGAGAGTTCGAGGATGTACAAACACCTCTCTATCGACATGTTTGCTTCAGCAAAAGTCTTTTGAAATTCTCTTATTATATAAGAGAGAGTTTGAGATTGAAGTAGGCCTCTCTCCGTTGACCCTTTTCTTAAGCAAAGAGTATTTTCAAACTTTTTTTTTTTATGTTGCTTTAGTTTAATTAGTGTACCATTTTTTTTTTCATAATTATGGGACTCATTTTAGCTATGCCTTTTTTTCCTTAATTCATATCCTTTAGTTACAATTTTATAACTTCGAATACTGATAGTATTTATGTAAATTTTGTAACTATTTTGAGTAAAAATCTAATGAAGAAAAATAGTTCAATTATGAACATCCTAATGAGACTCTTCACGTTAGATTCGCGAGAAAAAAATAAAAATAATCTATATCTATCTATCTATTTATACTACCTTAAAACCATGAGCTCCCTAACTTAAATGTTATATTACTATAATACTCCCTAACTTGTGCATACCCAAAGTTTGAGGACATAAATGTGAAATAAAGCCAAGTTAAAGGGCACATTTATATATTATGTATTGCCTTTTTTATTTAGTAATATTCATATTAATTTTTAAAACAATGTGGTACATGATTTGATTTTCACGTGTAATGTATGTGCGTCAAAATTAATACCACATAAATATATATTATAATTTATTTTAAAGCAAAAATAAAATTATTTAATGATGTAATTACTTAACACTTAATGAAATTTCATTTAATAATATTTAATTAGTACTACTAAAGAAATAAATTTGTGAACAAATATTTGACCTTGGACACCACACAACTTTTTCATTAACAAAGTATATTATGATAATCTATGCTCTTGCACTATATAAACAAGGGCAGAACTAGTGTAACTTAGCAGAGAAGTAGAGAGCAACAATTCTTATTTCTTGGCAAAATCAGGTATGTGATGGCAAATTAATTGCTTTCATTATTTTTTTCCAATTGAAGCTGAGATTTAGTTATGATAACTTATAAAGTAGTTGAAGCAATTCTTGTTTTGCTCTTTATACCATTTTTTTTCTTTTATCATTTTTGTTATTTTAATTATGATGATATGCGGATTCTATTTTATCAGAAGCGTTATTCTAGAAAATATCGAAAGATCTAAATTCAAGATTAATTTAGTTTTGCTCTATATATATCATTCTTTTATCATTACTGTTATTTTAATCACGATTGTATACAGATTCTATTTTATCAAAAGCGTTATTCTAGAACACATCGAAATATCTCAATTCAAAATTAATATATGAGAAAGCGTTGGCTCTTTAGGATCTACCTCAACCTTTAGAAATTTGATTAATTGGTAGATGTATTTATTGACTCGAAATATTTGTTCCTGAATGGACTTCACTCTACTTGTTTCGGTCAGATTGGACAACTTTCGATATCTATTATTTATTTATTTTCATTTATCCGTCCGTCTAAAATGTTCATAAAAAAATAAAAAATCAAATCGAACCAAATAAAAACAATTAACATTTTTTTTGGTTTGATTTCAATTTTTCAAAAAAAGAAATACTTTGATTTTGTTTTGTTTTTAAAAAATTTAAAAAATTGATAAATTGATAAATTAGATTTGATTTTAAGGGGAAAAAACCTTAAAATGTTTAACCAAATCGACTATATATATACCTATTTAAAAATTATAATTGCACAGACTGCACTTGTAATTTTTTGCCTTTATTTTCTTGTTTGATTTGATTAGTAAGTTTTATTTTTAAAATGTCATGAATTTATTTTATGTTAAAATTAATTTTATTTTTCTGAGTAATCAATCACTCATTATTGTTTAGTCCAATTATCATCAAGATATCTTGATGTATTATTACTAGATCTTGCTTTTTTTGCACTAAAAAAGTTAATGGTAAGAAATTTCATTATGTTCTTTGGAAAAAAGGATAATTTTTTGGAAAAAACATTTAATGTTATTGAGTGATTGATGTAATTAAATCATTTTTTCATATTTTTTTTATTTAACAAAATTGACAAAAAAATTTTTTAATCAATTTCAACATTTTAAAATTTTATTTCGTTGATTTGATTAAATATTAAAAGAAAATTGATCCAAATCGAATAAGGAACATCTGCCCACCATACATTAACTTTTGCTTGTTAGATTTTTTGGGTAAAATACCTTGTAAAACATTAGTAAAAAATAGGTTTATTTTATTTCAAAAGAATTCCAATCTATTATATTAGTGTTGATTAATTGTTTTAAATAATGATTAACCAATTCGGCGTCGTTTTAGTCATCGAAAGAAAGAGAAAATTCTCACTTGTTCAGTTATTTGGTTTCAGAATTCTGAGTTTCTGGCAAAGGACTCTTCAGTACACTCTTTTGATTTCTAAAAACTGAATCGCCTCATTTTGCAAAATTGAAACTTTTAATCTTTTGAGCTTTTTTTCAGTCTTTGAGGTTCCTCTCTAACTGATAATATGAACATTCTGAAGAAAAATATTGATAAAATTTAGCAGTAGAGTTGTTAACACATGATGATCATCTGAGTTTTCTTCAAAAAAAATACAGAACTTTTTTTTAGTGATTTTTACAAAACCCTTGAAACCCTAAACAGTAGGAAGATGAGTATTCTTGTTAATATTAGTGAAATTTCTAGTAAATGTGATGAGTATAGTGATAAAAAATGTGGGTCTAATTTTAATGTTGAATGTGTATTGAAGAAACCCATAGCGAAGGATTCAGGAATGGCCCAGGAAGGTAACAGGTCAATATGCACACGATTCCATAGGTGGGGTTACTGCTGTTATGGTGAAAGGTGTCGTTACGTTCATACTACTGGTGGGTCTACATATGGGCCTTTGCAGGGGGGTGGGTATGACCAAAGTTATGTTGAGGAAGGAAGGAGTGAACACCGGGAGAGTGCTGCGATAACCATTGTGTCTGGTGGGAATGAAGTGAAAAATAAGAGTTCTTCTGATAATGTGGAACCCAAGAGGTTTGAGGATTTTCGTACAAGGATGAAGACCAGGCTTTGCAACCGCTGGGAAAGGGAGGGGAGCTGTTTTTTTGGTGCAAGATGTCAATTTGCTCATGGGAGAGCAGGTATTTTCGCCTTCTTCAATATTGAATCGTTACGTTACTCCCCTGTTATATTGTTCATGTTGATAACTTGAGAGTTTTTGTTTTCTGTCATAAGCTGATTGTGAAATATTGTTAATTATGCTCAACTTGTGACGGTTTTTAATTATGTCTACTTGTATTAGATACAGTGTTGGTTTTTTTTGTTTGAACCTTTTTTGGCACTGTCAAACATGCATAAAGCATATTTGTCTGAGTCTTGATATTTGGAGGAATAGAATGACATGATTTTCATCACGTTGAAATGTAAAAAATGGGGTTGTCTTTTCATTGAGTTAGCAAGACAATCCAAATTGAAGTTAATGTCCATTGTTTGATTGAATGCCGTGGTGGCTCGTTGCACGCCTAGTTGAAAACAAGAAGCTTAGTGAACATGGTTTATGTGCAAGTTCCTGTTCTCAACTTCTATTCTCTGATTTCAACCACTCTTTTTTCTGTTGTTCTTTCTGCTAGGTTGATTTTTGTCATTTTATCGACAAACATGCTACTACCCAAGTATCTACCTGTTTATATGTTAGTAGATGTACTTTTCATTGTTTGTCGACTATAGGATGGGCATGTTTTACGAATCTATGTCCAAACACGTCATTGACACTTCTGTCTATATTACACGTAACCACTTTACCTGCTATCTATTGATCTGATCATACAAAATCTTTCATACTTTCTGCTCTCAGCTGGTAATTCTCTGTTTCTTCCAGACCATTTTCCCCTTCCCGTTTGTGTTAGGCATATTTTTGTGCCAGGCATCAATGCTATTACCAACGTACCTGCATGTCTATATGTTGGTAGATATACTTTCTTTTTGTTTGCAAGTATAAAGATGGAAATATGTTAAAAATCTATTTCATACATGTCATGGACAGTCCTGTCATTTATGGTTTCGCCCTGCTATCGATTGATCTGAAAAGATTATCACAGTATTTGTCTATAGTTTTTGGCCTCAGCTGTTGACATTCTTCTGCGACTTGATTTCTTATAGAGGGTAAGATTCAATTATTGCATTTAATGGCTAGTGAATCTTCTCTTTTTCATGAACTTAGTTATTAACTCATGGTTGAAGTTTTTTCTTGGATGTTTCTATGAAAATGGCGACTTTTCCTGTCTAAATTTACGGGGTCGCTGACATTGTAAATTGCTATGTATGATTTGGAGGTGGGAGTCTTAAATTTTAGTCTTCAGTGTAGAGAATCAGAATGGTTTTTGTGATACTAGTTTTTATGTTAGTTGATTATACAAGGCCCTGTATTTAGACCTTGGTAAAAAAACCTATATCTCAGATTTCTCAAAGATGCTATTATAGAGCTATGCAACATTTGATTTTTTCTTCTATATATATTTATGTTCTTTTTTCTTGGTTTTCTTGATTATATTCTTTGTTTTTCCTTATACCGTTTCTAATTTATGATATTCTCAATATTGACAGAACTGCAGGGTTATGGTTCCTCAAATCCACTGGTATCGTCGAGCAATGCTGGCATTTCTGCTCCTGCCAAGAAGGTTGCACCCAATGAAGTAGGGTCCAGTGCTCCAGCTGAGCGTAGGTTCAAGTGGAATGACGTACGCAAGATCAGCCAGGTCTATGGTGACTGGATTGAGTAGCTGCCTTCCCCATAATCATCAGGCACTGTGGAGAACTAAAGTGCCTCAACTTTATCTCATTTGCTCAACTTTTGGAGTGGTTTATTCGGTGACTTTTTACATATTCAGAGAGACATTTTGGTATCTCTGTAGTTTAAGTTTAAAATGCTGCTTGCTTAGTTATATCATTTCGGATTTCGTTTGACAAAAACTGCCTTGTCATGATTTTGGTGAAGTGATTACATAGTTTTACAAATCAGATAGGTTTATATCTGATGATGCAAGTAAAAACTACAGTTTCAGCATTGAAACACATCTTATGGAAGATGACTTTTTGTTTAATGTTGGGCGTCTTGTTATTTAGACATGGCCATGGAGCTCTGTTTTTATCCTACCATGTTTTCCAAATTTTTCAAAGTCCTACTGCTCCTACATAGGTGTGTTTGGAACGAAGAAAATGTTTTCTGGGAAATGAAGTTGATCTTTTTACTTATTTTCTTGGATTTTGAAGGTGAGTAAATTTTTTCCATAAACTTAAATGCATTTGCATATAATGTAGACTAATATATAGGAGGTGGGGGTTGGGGGGATAGAAGTCTTGGGTAGTGGGGGTGGTGGCTACCGGGGTAGGGTAAAGAAGAGGTGTGTTGGATAGGAAGACATAATCAATATGTAATGTCACTATCAATTAGGGTTGTGCTGAAGTCAGCCGTGATCATATTTCATCTGTGTGATTAATCAAATTCTTTTTCGATCAATAATATATCATTGAATTTCACAATTTTTCACTATTATATTTGCTTTATATATTTGATTTTTGTGATGCCCACTTGAGTTGACTTATCAAAAATAACCTCTACTTTCTCAAACAAATGAACTATCTGCATATTATCTCCCCTTTTTCAAATATAATCGTCAACATTTAGCTCTAAATTTTAAAATGCACAATCTGATACAATGGTATATTGTGTGAACCGTTTTATAACCAAACTGAACCAAACTAGAGAAAATCGACACCTTTAACATTGTGAACTCTGATTCGATTTAAATATACAACCTATTGTTGAAATGCTCAAACTCTTTAATCTTGATAGAAAGATGACTTTAGTCAATAATTCTTGCATGAAGAGCATGAAAGATCCACAAAAGACTGGAGTGTGGGCTAGATAAGTTCTTAATTTCGATTTAATTTGGTTAGTTTTAAATTTCAAAAAACCGTTAAATTTTGATTTGATTTTTATACCGATAAAATTTCATTTCATTTTGATTTTAAGAAAATGAATATAAAATTTAAACAACGAACTATACCAAAACATATTTAAAAATCACCCAGCCCTCTTCAACGGCGTTTTGTGATCTAATAAGAAAAGAAAATCATCCCCTGTTGAGTCAACTTTCTTGCAAATACTCTTTGATTTCTAAAACCGAATTTCCTTATTTCGTTCACTTAAACAGTCATTGATGAAGTTTCTGTTAAATTTGACAAGATTCAAAAATGGATTAATGAGAAGATATGGTAGTTAGGAGGATAATTCTTCATTGGTAGGAAAGTCAAAGATAGCACTTTTTGTAGGTGAAATTTAGGTGAACAACAAATTAGTTTCACAAGGTAAATCTTGACATTTTGACATATTGTGATGTCATGGATGACATCAATAGGAAGAATTCACTCCTATAAATAGGTAGCTCCTAATTCAAATGTAACACACCTCTCACTTGCCTTCTCATCTCCTAAGGCGTTTGTTCTTCTTTCTCTCTTGTAGTATTTCGCTTGTACTCTTTTGGAGTGAAATAAATATTGGTTGGTTGTGTCTAAGGACTAGGCAAAAGAAAACAAAAGTTTGCCGAACCTCGTTAATTCTTGGTGTTCCTTTTGTTGTTGTCTCATTTACTATTTATTAGCTACATTTAGATATAGCAGTTGTGATTCTATTACTCTCTATATATTTGGCTTCCGCAACAATTGGTATCAGAGCCAAGGTATTATCTGAGTATGCTCTGTGGTTGCAGCATAGTCTGAACTTTCACATCAGAAAAAGATTTACTTTGGTCTTTGCATTGTTAGCTAGTAAATAGTATTTGTAGTAAAATGGGAGACAAGAAAAATGATGAGTCCACATCAAGTGTCAATAATACGTCATCATTGGCATCTTCGCTTATGACAAGAATTGTGTCAAATGCAAAATTTGCAGTTGAAATTTTTGACGGGTCAGGACATTTCGGAATGTGGCAAGGCGAGGTCCTTGATGTTCTTTTTCAACAAGGACTAGATATTGCCATTGAAGAAAAGAAACCAGACGGTGTAGGAGAAGAAGATTGGAAGATTATCAACCGTGTTGCTTGCGGTACCATTCGATCTTACCTTGCAAGAGAACAAAAGTATCCATACACGAAGGAAACATCTGCAAATAAATTATGGAATTCATTGGAGGAGAAATTCTTGAAGAAAAACAGTCAAAATAAACTTTACATGAAAAGAAGACTGTTACGCTTCACTTATATTCCTGGTAGCACAATGAATGATCATATCACCAGCTTTAATAAGTTGGCGACAGATTTGCGGAATATGGACGTGACTTTTACGGATGGAGATATGGCCTTAATGTTGTTAAGTTCACTTCCCGATGAGTTCGAGCATCTTGAAACGACTCTACTGCATGGGAATGATGAAGTATCTCTCAAAAAAGTTTGTTCTCCCTTATACAGTTATGAACAAAGAAAGAGAGAAAAACAAAAAGGCGGAGAAGCAGAAGCACTGGTTGCGAGAGGTCGTTCTCAAAATCATATGAGAACGAAGAAAGGGAGATCCAAGTCAAGATCGAGACTCAGCAAAGATGAATGTGCCTTTTGCCGAGAAAAAGGGCATTGGAAGAAAGACTGCCCAAAGTTGAATAGCAAAGCCAAACCAAATAATGGGAAGGCTGTCATGGATTCAAATGTGGCTGATTGTGATGACTCCGATTACTCACTAGTTACAACAGATCCATTCAAATCATCTGATGTATGGTTGATGGACTCAGCTTGTAGTTATCATATGTGTCCCAATCGGGACTGGTTTATTGATTTACAAGAAGGAGAATGTGGAGTTATTCACACTGCAAACAATAATCCTCTTACCGCATATGGTGTTGATTCAATCCGATTAAGGAACCATGATGGATTAAGTAGAACATTAACAGATGTTCGATATGTACCAGATTTGAAGAAAAATCTCATTTCTGTAGGAGCCCTAGAATCAAAGGGGTTCAAAGTCATTGCAGATAATGGCGTGATGAGAATATGCTCTGGTGCACTGGTGGTAATGAAGGCAATTCGAAGAAATAATAACATGTACCACTATCAAGGTAGTACAGTTATTGGGACAGCGGCAACAACATCCAATGACGAGAAGGAGGCAGAAATGACCAAGCTGTGGCATATGCGCTTGGGACATGCTGGAGGGAAATCCTTGAAAACTTTATCAGATCAAGGATTGCTAAAAGGAGTTAAAACTTGCAACTTGGAGTTTTGTGAACATTGTATCAAGGGAAAACAAACAAGGGTTAAATTTGGAACAGCTATCCATAATACTAAAGGTATTTTAGATTATGTTCATTCAGATGTTTGGGGTGCTTCCAAAACACCTTCATTAGGTGGGAAACACTATTTTGTAACCTTTTTGATGACTTTTCTCGAAGATTGTGGGTGTATACGATGAAAACAAAAGATGAAGTATTGGGAATTTTTCTCAAATGGAAGGCGATGATAGAAACTCAAAGTGGCAGAAAGATCAAGTGTCTTCGCACAGACAATGGTGGCGAATACAAAAATGATCTTTTTCAGAAAATTTGTGAGGAAAATGGCATCGTCAGACATTTCACCGTCAGAAATACACCACAACAGAATGGAGTGGCAGAACGCATGAACCAAACTTTGCTGGAGGAAGTTCGGTGTATGTTGTCCAATGCTGGCTTGGGCAAAGAATTTTGGGCTGAGGCAATAACATATGCGTGCCATCTCATTAATCGTCTACCATCTCCTGCTATTGGTGGGAAGACACCATTTGAAAAATGGTATGGAAAACCTGCTGAAGATTATGGTACTTTATATGTATTTGGCTCAATTGCATATTATCATGTAAGAGAGTCAAAATTGGACCCAAGAGCAAAGAAAGCTTTATTTATGAGAATTACTTCTGGAGTCAAAGGATACCGTTTATGGTGTCCAGAGACAAGAAAAGTTATTTTCAGCAGGGATGTTACCTTTGATGAATCTGCCTTGACAAATAAGGTAACACTTGAAGAAGCCAAACAAATTGATGGTGCTTCAAAGCAGGTGGAGTTTGAGGGAAAGATAATTTTCCCAACACAGGGATCAAACGAGGAAACAACAAAAGATTTTTCTCTTGAAGGAGAGCCAGTCGAAGAGGAGGTTCCATCTCAAGAACCTCAACCACAACTTGAATCAATAGCAACGAGCAAGCCAAAAAGGACAATAATAAAACCTGCTCGACTCACAGATATGGTGGCTTGTGCTAACTCAATTGCAGCCGATGACATTCCTACCACTTATAAAGACGCAGTCCAAAGTTCACAAAAAGATAAGTGGAGGAATGCCATGGATGAAGAAATGCAATCTTTTCATCAGAATCATACATGGGGATTGGCCAATCTCCCAGAGGGCAAGAAAGCAATTGGGTGCAAATGGGTATTTGCAAAGAAAGAGGGATTTCCTAACCAAGAAAATGTTCGCTACAAAGCAAGATTGGTGGCCAAAGGATATGCTCAAAAGGAGGGAATTGATTATAATGAGGTATTTTCTCCAGTTGTGAAACACTCCTCCATTAGAGTTTTGTTGGCTTTGGTAGCACAGTTGAATTTGAAACTAGTTCAGTTGGATGTAAAAACTGCTTTTTTACATGGAGACTTGGAAGAGGAAATCTATATGACTCAGCCAGAAGAATTCAAAGTTGATGGAAAAGAAAATATGGTGTGCAAACTTGAAAAATCGTTGTATGGATTAAAACAATCTTCTAGACAATGGTACAAACGATTTGACAAGTTTATGTTGCAGCAAAGGTACATAAGAAGCAAATACGATCATTGTGTGTATTTGCGCAAGCTTGAAGATAATTCTTTTATATATCTTCTCCTATATGTTGATGATATGTTGATAGCTTCTAAAAGTCAAGAGAAAATTGAGAAGCTAAAGATTCAATTGAGAAAGGAGTCTGAGATGAATGATTTGGGTGAGGCAAAGAAGATTCTTGGCATGGAGATAAAAAGAGATAGACAATTAAAGAAACTTTATTTATCTCAGAAAGAATATTTGAAGAGAGTACTAAACCGATTCGGTATGAATGAAAAAACGAAGTCGGTTAGCACTCCGCTTGCTCCTCATTTTAAGCTTAGTGATGCTATGTCACCTAAGAATGAAGTTGAACGAGAATATATGTCAAGAGTACCATACGCTAATGCTATTGGTAGCTTGATGTATGCAATGGTTTGCACAAGGCCAGATATTTCACACACTGTTGGAGTTGTAAGCAGGTACATGCACAATCCTGGAAAGGATCATTGGCAGGCTGTAAAATGGATTCTACGGTATATTCATAATACTGTAGATGTTGGTTTGGTTTTCGAGCAGAAAGATAGTCAATATCTTGTTGGATATTGTGACTCAGATTATGCAGGTGATTTGGACAAACGAAGATCGACTACTGGTTATGTTTTCACTATTGCAAATGCACCAGTTAGTTGGAAGTCTACTTTGCAGTTAACAGTTGCTTTGTCTACCACTGAGGCAGAGTACATGGCAATTACAGAGGCTGCGAAGGAAGCAATTTGGCTTCAAGGATTGCTTAGAGAACTTGGTATTGGACAAGAAGGAATCACAAATTTTGTGATAGTCAGAGTGCTATTCAATTAGCAAAGAACCAAGTTTATCATGCAAGGACGAAGCACATTGACGTCCGATATCATTTCATACGAGACATCATAGAAGATGGTGGAGTCATAATGCAGAAAATTCATACTACGGATAATCCTGCCGATATGTTGACAAAAGTGGTGACTGCGGTCAAGTTTCAACATTGTTTGAACTTGATTAACATTGTTGAACATTGAAGATTGAGGTTGAAGACACCATCAAAATTGTTGTTGAGAAAAAGTTGAAAATGGAGAATCTTGCCAAGGTGGAGATTTGTTAAATTTGACAAGATTCAAAAATGGATTAATGAGAAGATATGGTAGTTAGGAGGATAATTCTCCATTGGTAGGAAAGTCAAAGATAGCACCTTTTGTAGGTGAAATTTAGGTGAATAACAAATTGGTTTCACAAGGTAAATCTTGACATTTTGACATATTGTGATGTCATGGATGACATCAATAGGAAGAATTCACTCCTATAAATAGGTAGCTCCTAATTCATTTGTAACACACCTCTCACTTGCCTTCTCATCTCCTAAGGCGTTTGTTCTTCTTTCTCTCTTGTAGTATTTCGCTTGTACTCTTTTGGAGTGAAATAAATATTAGTTGGTTGTGTCTGAGGACTAGGCAAAAGAAAACAAAAGTTTGCCGAACCTCGTTAATTCTTGGTGTTCCTTTTGTTGTTGTCTCATTTACTATTTATTAGCTACATTTAGATATAGCAGTTGTGATTCTATCACTCTCTATATATTTGGCTTCCGCAACAGTTTCAACTTTTTGTAACCTTTTAATCTTTGATATTGATGATCACTTAATCTTGATTATAAACTCCCATATGATATGTGCAGTTATTTTTACAGAACCCCAAACAGTAGGAAAATGAGTAGGCCTGATAATAATCTTGAAATTTCTGGTAAACGTAATGAGTATTCTGCTAATGCTGAATGTGAATCTTTGAAGAAACCCATAGAGGAAAATTCAAGAATGGCTCAAGAAGGTAACCTTCCAATTGTGCCTACGATTCATGATCGTCAAGAAATATGCGGACAATTCAAAAAGTGGGGTACCTGCCCTTATGGTGAAAAGTGTTGTCGCCTTCACCTTCATTCTACAGACGAAGATGAACCCAGGGAGAGCTGTGCAATAATACTTGTGAATGATTCGCAGGACACTGGGCAACCCAAGACGCCTGTCGATTGTACAAAGCTCAAGACCAAGCTTTGCTACCAGTGGGAAATGAAGAATAGATGTTTTTATGGTGAAAAATGTAAATTTTCTCATGGGGAAGCAGGTATTTCCACAACCATTACTTCAGTTATATTGTTCACTTCTTGATTAATTTGTTGAGTTGATTTCTTTTGATTACTTGATAGTTTTTGTCTTCTTTTATAAGCTCATTGTGAAAATATTTTTTTTTTGTTTGAACCATTTGGCATTGCACAAAATGAGATGTTTAAAGCATATTATGTGAGTCTTGATATTTAGAGACAAATCATGATTTTAGTCTTGAGGAAATGTAGAATGAAGATTATTGTTCAAGACTTTGTTGTTAACAAACATGGTTAATGTGCACTTTCCTGTTTTCTAACTTGGATATATATACTTTTCAATTGGATTTCAACTATAAAGATGGAAATACATAACAAATCTATTCATATATGTCATGGACAGTCCTGTCTTATATGGTTTGGTGCTGCTATCTATTGATCTGAAAAGATCAGCACATTAAGTTGTCTATAATTTTGGTCGTCAGCTGCTGATACTTGATTTCTTATTAAGGGTAAGATTCAATACTATTTCTGATTCGTTATACTACTCAATAATGACAGAAATGAGGAGTCTTGATTCCTCCAATCCACCCGAATCGCGGAGCAGTGCTGACATTTCTTCTCTAGCCAGGAATGTAGAATCCAATGAAATACGGACCATTGCTCGAGCTAAGCGTAGACCCAAGTTGAATGACATAAAACTGAACAGCAGGATCTATGGTGACTGGATTGAATAGCTGCAGCCTTCACCGGAATCACCAGACAGACACTATGGAGAAGTGAAGAGCCTGAACTTTATCGCAATGGCTTTTTGATCAATTTTTGAATTGGTTAATTGGGTGATTTTTTACATATGCAGGGAGACATTATGGTATGTTGTAGGTTAAAATGCTTGTGAAGTGACTACACATACTACATAGTTTTACAAATTAGAATAGCTTCATATCTGATGATGCAAGTAAAAACTTTGAGTCTATACAACACTAGTTTCACCATTTATACACATCTTATAGAAGAAGACTTTGTGTTAATGTGGGATGTCTTGTTATTTTGCCATGTCTCTGAAGCTCTCTGTTTTTATCTTTCTATGTTTTCCAATTTTTCCAAGTCCTATTGGTCTTCTTTTGGATTCTCAAAGCTAAGCAATTGGTGGTACTAACACTATGGGTGTACGGGAAAATGTTTTCTTGAAAAATAGTTAGATTTCTTATATATTTTTATATGTTTGGTGTGTTCAGTTTTTTTTTCTTTAATCTTGTGTACATTCATATATAATCTAGACAAATATTAAGGGGGACAAAAGGCGAGGGTTAGAAGTGTGAGGATGGGGAGATGAAGCTACTGGGTAGGGGTAAAATTGAAGTGGGGGTGGTCCTAAGACACATCAATATGGAACGCCACGGATGAAACTTGTTTTTCCTTCCGGATAGATTGGGGAATGTATCCTTACAATTTAAGTTTGACAAAGAATTTACACATTTAATCTTCAATTTTTTGAAAGTAAAATTCATATATTTAGAAACTACGTAAATAGTATTATAAGTCACAATAATTGACAATTCAAAACATTTAAAAGATATATATGAAAAATTTACTGTTAAATATATAGACATTTAAATCTCGAAATTTAAAAGATGTCATATAAATTTAAACGAAAAAGATAGTAGCTAAATTCATTGGTTATATAAATTTTAATTTTATTGGTGAGAATTCAATATTCTCAACCTTGTAATACTTGCATGATTGATCAATTCTTTTTAGCTTGATACTTTATATCATTAAATTTCACAATTTCACCCCAAGGATTCTTTATCATTGTACTGCCTTTACATATTCTAACTTCTCTGACATTTTATTTGAGGAGAGTGTCTGTAAATAATTTTTCTATCTTTTTCGAGGTAAAAATAATGTTGCCTACCACCATCCTCCCATCACTTATAGAATTGTGCTGATATATTATTGTTGTAAATTATGTAAACATATTTATACAATTTCAAATAAACTCGACCACATTTAGGAGGACAAAAATAACTTCCACCAACTTGTTTTCAATTCAACTTCAAATTACAACTTTTAAAAAATAATTCAAAAAACTTGAGCATTTTTACAATTTCACCTCTGCCACCCCTCCACCCCCCGGTCTCCCTACCCACCCCAACCCCTTCTTTGGTGGGAAGATCCTAACGAAACAACTCAACAAGCATTGCTCTTGAACCACGTGAACCAAAAAAAGTAAAACCAAATCAGAAACTTTAAACTTGTAGAACATCATTTACCAGAATACCCTTGTTAAAAACTTCAAAAATCCACATTCAAAATTCACTCATTCTGCATTTCCACAGGGCTAAATATGTAAAATCATCAAGTGTCATCATCATTATAGAGCGCCAAAACGTAAAAGAAAACATAACCATAGTCTGAAACACTCACGAAAATTCAAACTGATTTTCTCAACAATTTGGCCAGAAAAAAAAAACGATTCGGTGTAGTTTTTGCCATGGCTTCTTCCACCATTATTGAAGCCTGTAACAGTAGAAAGAGAAACCGAAAGCCATTTATCTTCGAAACATTCGCAATTGGAGACTCCATTGACGGTTTTTCAGGACCCTTTAGAGACAACATTCGAATGTTTCTTCAAGAATTTGCTACCATTGAAGATTACACGCTCTGTGGTTTTCCAATTTGGTCTACTTGGTTGATTTCCAACTCTACAGGTTCTGTTTTCCCACTCTACACCATTGAAGAAACCACTCAACTTTCCATTCATCCTTTCTGCGATCACTGTAAATTATCTGGTAAAATCAAATGAGCACTCAATTTTTTCTTTTCTTCTGCAAATTAGTTATGAATTTTCGTGGGTAATTTCGTTTGTTTATTGTTATGGAGTGTTATTTTTGTGTTGTTGAAGGATGGGGTCATCATTATGTGTCGAAACGAAGGTATCATTTGCTAATACCGGCAAATGAGAACTGGGAAAAGCCATTGGGAAGCGATTCTTTTGAAATTGGTACTCATGTTTTGCATGGTTTGATTCATAGCAATGGTTATGGTCATTTGCTGTCCATTAATGGCGTTAATGAGGATTCAAATTTGCTCTCTGGAAGAGATTTCATGGATCTCTGGGATCGTCTTTGTACAATTTTAAAAACCAGGTACTGAAGATCATAGTGATTAAGTTTTTGTGAGAGAAATTGTAGTCCTAACTTAGTAAAAGTTATTTTAAAGTTTCGTGATCTAAGTAAGTAGTATTATAGTTTGATTAGGTGAATAAATGAAGTAGTATTGTTTTATGGAATTTTTAAGCTGCAATTGAAGAATTATTTATCTTATTATTGTTATTTTGCCAGGAAAATTTCATTGAATGATGTGTCGAAGAAGGGAGGTGTGCATTTGAGGTTGCTTCATGGTGTTGCATATGGACAATCTTGGTTTGGGAAATGGGGTTACAGATTTTGCCGTGGAAGCTATGGAGCGACAGAGAAGAAATATGAAATTGCTGTTCAATTTCTAAGCTCATTGGGGCTTGACAAAATTTTGAATGATTTCAGGAAAGATTTTACGGAAAGACGGAAAATAAAGCAGATTATTGGTACCTACAGGGAATTGAGTGAAGTTCCATTGATCACAATTAGCGAGTTATTGCAATTTATGCTTGCTTTTAAGTCTAATGCTCCGTTTCATAGCAAGATGAAGCTTGCAAATGGTGATGATTATTGGTGTGATCCTGATATAGAAGAGAAAAACAGACCAATTAGTATGGAGACATTTGTGAATATGATGGCTAACAGTGATTGTAGATGGCCTGCTAGACGGCTAGAATTTGTGGTAATAGTGATTGTGAATTTTCTGAAAGAAAATCAAGCAAATGTAGGCAGAAATTGTAGGATGACCAGACAGGACTTGAGAAATGAGGCAAGAAAATTCATTGGTGACACTGGTTTGATTGATTTTGTGCTGAAATCCATCAGATGTTTTGCATTGGGAAGCCAAATTGTTCGTCGATCCATCAACCCAACTACTAAGTTATTAGAATTCACTATCCATGAATTTGCTAAGGAAGAAGAATCAATAAGGTTTCCATTTTTGGACATGGATTCTGATTGCAGGTGGACTGAGAGAAAGGTGAAACAAACTGCTGAGTTCATTGTGAAAATCTTGAGAGCACATAATGGGGATGGTGCCATGTCCAGGCAGGAGCTACGTGACAGGGCTAGGACAACCATCCGTGACACTGGACTGATTGATTATGTGCTGAAATCCATTAACAAATCGATAATGGGAAACAAGATAATTTTTCGATCAAAGAACCCCTCTACTAAAAGGATTGAATTTGCCTTTGAAGACATTGTTGATACAAACAGAGTTGAGAACATTGAGTTACACATGAATATAGATCAAGATCTTGTTTACTTGTATGAAACAGTGCTTTTAAGTTACCCAGGGTCAGACTCAGTGAGTTTAGCTATTGGGGTTGTCTTGGACAGCAAGAGATTTGTTAAAGAGTGGAATCTTGAGGATCAAGAACATCAAATAATGGCATTAACATGTAAAGTCTTGCCGAGTTTCGACGAGTTAGAGAGTGAGTTGACTCGTCCATTGTCACCTGGTGTGGTTGTGTTTGTTCCTCCTTGGATTACCATAGGTGAGCTTAAAGGAGTGATACAATATGCACTAAGAGACACTTACTGCATAATGCAGAACTTTGTAGTAACACAAATTGGTGGTTTGAGGGGAATAGAGGATGAGAGGATGCTATCATGCGCAGTGGGAAGAGATGCACATGTTTGGGTGAGAGGTTGTGGGCTGGACTTAGATACTGAACTGAGGTATGAAGGTGGGCCCATAAAGTTAAAGGTAGATTGTATTTGTGGGGCCAGGGATGATGATGGGGAGAGAATGGTAAATTGTGATGCTTGCCAAGTGAGGTTCCACTCAATGTGTACTGGCATTGATGATCATGAGGAGGAGGTGATACCAAAAATTTTCTTGTGTGAGAGCTGCAGAAATTTTTGATTTGATAAGATATTAAGTAGTACAATCTGAATTTATCAAATTTAGTTTGTAGTATAGATTTATCAAGATTATAAATTGATCTGCATATTCATGATTTATGCTGACTGGAATGAATGTATAGCTTCATTAATCATAAAAAGGCTTGTATTTGATGAGATGCAAGTTATAAGTACTCTCTTACAACAATTCAATGTGGGTGTCTTTGTTATTCAGCAGTGTCCATAGTGTTAACCACTTTAATTTATCCTTCAAGTTGTAGTATAATTTTCATAGTTCCATACATCATAGAAGTTAATTCTGATAGACAAATGATCGAAAAACTTGCAAATGAAATCACAATTACAATGATCGAGGAAAGTTTAGATGAATAATTCACAGAGATATCACAGTGTAGTCTTCTTCTATGAACAATTGAGCAAGAATCAAACTCTGGAGAAAGAACGTCAAGAAGGAAACTAAGAAATAGGCGATGATTTTTGAAAGTTCTACTGAGGTTTTCCGTTTAAGAAAAGGCTTCATATTCAACATTACAGCAACGGCGGGGGTGAGCATGGTGGCTGAGGCGTCCTTGGTGGGTACTGATATGGTGGCCGAGGAAAGGGCGGATATGGTGGAAGAGGCGGTGTTGGTGGGAACGTATACGGTGGCCGAGGCGGCTTGGGAGGATGAGGTGGGAACGGCCAGGGGGGCATTGGTTGAGCATAGCCACACATTCCATTAAAACAAAGGCTTGGAGGCTGGCATCTATGCACACAGCTTCCACAATGAAAAGGGCTCATGTTAGTATCGATGCAAATTCCTTGGCAGCATTGCCATGTGAAGGGGCATCTAATTCCACAAAATCCACAGTTATTCACATCAGATGTGACATCAATACAGCGATTCCTGCAGCAACGCTTCTTCATTCTTGGAGGAAAGTCCCCTTCATTGCAAATCCAGGGCCTATTCCCACACCCAATGGCTCGTGGATTCTTCACTACTCTTTTAAGCCATGCTGATGAAGAATTGGACGAGCTATATGTGACAGTTTCTTGAAATCCTCCAACTATTTCTACTTGTAAATATAGCAAAAATGAAATCAAGCTTACAGTTAGCTGCATTATGTAAAATCGAGTACCTTTGAAATGCATTTGTAGCAAAGAAATAATAAGAATTTGCAAAGTTGCATTAGTGAAGCAGAGAGATGGTTAGATATTGGTTATTTTGATGGAGTGAAGAAAGTACTAAATAGTTGAAGGGGATATGGTTATTTTCATGCAAGAATGTAAAAAGTTACTGACTTTATCATGTTTTTCTTACAAGGGTTCAATACTACAGGTGATTCTTGTTTAGACAGAGGTCGGCACAGGATAGAGTAAGTTATAATTTACGTGATTTAAGTGGAGAGACGGGACAAGGTGAGGATTGCTGCTGGTTTTGCACTTTCTACTGAAATAGAGGCTTTTTTTTTAATGCACACACACTTTCTACTCGTATTCATAGCCATTTTGGAATCTGAAATCTTCAAAACTTTTGTTTTTCTTTTTCCAAGATAACAAAATCACAAACTACTCTATTTCAATTGCATTCAAGGGAGTTAGTAGTCCTTCAAGATGGAAATGTAACAAACTCAAGTAATCTTAAAGAACATGATTCATTCTAAAAGAAGCCATTCACAATTTCACTTGCATAATTAATCAATTCTTTTTCATTTGACATTTCATAAAGATACACCTCCCTTGGTCTATTACATATTTGAGGGGCGATAGAGCCCATATTCTTTCACAATAACAATCGACTTCTAAAAAATAACAAACCTTACCAGGATTCAACAAAATATAATCTGTATATACGTTTGTGGGTGCGGAGGCACGATTTTGAATTTATGGGTTCTAGATTTAGAAAGGGCAGCTTATTGGGTTCTGATTCTACTGAATAAATTATTAATTCAAACTAAGTGGACTTTTAAACAGAAATACGCGGTTTGGGATTGGGTTCTACTGAACTCGTAAACAGACCTGTAGCTCTGCCTGTGTGTGGGTGTATTTATGCATTCCCTTCAACTGATTGAAGAAATTTCACAGTTGACCTGGCCAACGCATCCATTGGATCGACACATTTCTTCAGAAGAGGATCATCTGGAGGTAACAGATCACGCATGTCATCTGAGGCAATTATGATAGTGTTAACTGCCCTTACCATAAGAACTTGTAGCGCAATTCTGAACAAATTTTGTGCCCCTTCAATGTCCTTCCTGTTCAAGGCTTCTAACGAAGGGATTACTGTGTGTTCCATAGTGGCCTTATCTGGCAGCACAACTTCAAAACCCTACACTCAGTAAAAGCGGAATAATAAATGACCATCAGTGATAACTCCAACTGTTGATGAATAAATCACCTAAACTATAGTACTATGGTGCCATTGAACATATCCAGAACTTGATGTTGCACATGCCTGCTGGTTGGTAGTACTTAGAGGCTTACAAGCCTTACACACAGAGACTTTCACACGAAGAATATATGTATAGCTTCCTTTGAGACAAGAAAATTGACAAGAATCTCTAATTAGCGGAATGACAAGAAATTTTTTTAAGAAATGGAAAATGATAAGAAGATTGAAGCACTCTTGTCCAAATACCTACAGCATCTTTCATTGTGACGCTTAGAACAAGGGGCTATCTTGTTTCTGTCTGGATATGCCTTTGATAGCATTCTGTGAATAGTAACAATACTCAAAAAATTGATTAACCTACATGTCTACATACGACAGATCTATATCATTGAAGGTTTCCACGATTCTAATGCTCAACTCCCTATTATTGCTACTTGTACTTGAATTGCCTGACAATACATATCAAATCTGGCTGAAGAAAAAACATGTCTTCCCTTCACCATCATATCGAAGCTTTGGTGCGCAAAGATGAAACATCCCTAATCTGTTTGTTCTTAAGCTGTTTCTGAAGAAAAAATTTCAAGTTATTTTGGTACATCTCAACTGCAAACTGGCTAGGTCCTTCTGTGCAACAGCATGGAAAGGTTCAAAAGTAAAAAGGCAAAGGTGCTGTGGCAAGAATATAAGAAGGCATGGACAGCTTATTTGCTGCAATTACTTCAAGGGGGAAAAGAGGGAACCGACTGATCATTGAAAACTAACTTTATACAATTCTGCTTTCTGAGTGGCATTAAACATACTTGGAATCATGCAGAGTTGGCAATCTACAAGATTAGCAACCTATGAGAATACGAACTGTGGGACTAGAAAATTATCAGTATATGCATCCTATATAGTTGCAAAATCAATGCTCAATATAGCACTGAATGAAATAAAATAAAGGATTGCTGAGCAGTTAGTTTCCTATAAACTCTCACATGAAGAGGAGAACAAGACCCATGTCAGAAGGGTAACAGACTAGTTTCATCATAAACTATTTTTCTTCTTAGAGGGAATCATCTCATGAAGCTCATCTTACAACTGGGATTACTATATCATAGAATAGCCAGATAAGTGCTATTTAGATAATTCCTATCTCGTAGCACTCAAAGCACAAGACTGGACATACAACTTATCCTATTAACATACCATCCTCCCATGATCAATATTATCCGATATAAGTTCTTGAACCATTACGAATTCACAAGTTACAAGGTTGTTATAATAGAATATATTGAGGAAAGATGATTGTTTCTTGAACTAGTCATATATTGAAACTAGAGACACATATTTAGATGGTTGAAACAATCACATAAAGGAATGACATAAGAACTTAGAAGAACAACTGTTGATACCTCATTTTGAAGTTTCTCCTGATAAAAACCAGCAGACAAAGTTGCATCCGAAGCCAGAACTGCAATGCGCAGAGTACTCCCAGCTTCAAGTGGTCGCAAATTCGCTTCTTTGAGCTCCTTGGCCACACACTCGCCCATATGAAGGACAGGAACTGAAGACCCTAGTGCAACCTCATCATGCCAAGAATGTGATACATAACAAGGCATGACAATGCATCGAGCTCCAGATTTCTCAAGAAAGATCCTTTTATGCCTAAGATTTTCAACAATTGGAGCATGATCTTTTAGTAAGTTTTCATTTTTACTAGTAAGGTAAGAACTAGAACCTCTTTCATGGAATGAAAGCTCTTTGTCAAGAACAGGATCGGAACAAAGAACAAAGGGAATGCTATTTCCACCATCTTTAGAACTCCATGTGACAAGCTTGCTCATAAAATTGAGAGTGGTTCCAATGGATAACCCCCCAATGATCCCTATTGCATTTTCATGGGTGAGCAAAACAGAAGAATCTTGGCGCTTTGAAGCCATATCTAAAGGAGAATTCTTCATTGAGTTGGCTAGATTTCTGCTTTCTTCAGTTTGTGAGATGATGGATGAAGGAGGTGTCGCAAAAGCTGGACTTTTTCTTGTTCTGTTATGGCTATGGTGGCTGTTCATACGAGCTAATGTACATGTTGAATAGTTCAATGAATTCAAAGACATCATCATTCTTCTCAACCAAGTTCAGGCCAACTTTTCTAAACCTGAGAGAAAGAATCTATCTTTTTGGGTCAAAAGTATGTCAAAATTACAAAAGTGCAGCAGGGTAGTCCTCTTAGATCTGATTCAATAAAAAATAGTACCCATTTTTACCTGAAACAGAATTCTTGAACTCCTCTTGCTCTATCCTAGAGATGGAAAACAGAGGAATAGCAAGAAAAGCAAATGTGAATACCCTCCAACAGCAGCTAGCCATTAGAAGCATACAAACACCTCTGCAAGTGCAAATTTTCTTATGATTCTGATAATATTCTCAGCTTCCATGATGCAGCCGACTCTCTAGTTGGGGGTCACTGAACTCTCAGTACAAGATTCTTTGTACTAGAAAAGAATCTGAAGCTAAAAGGTAGTAACTTTTCCAAGTCACCAACAAGCTTTTCCGAAAAAGAATTTGATAAAAGCAAAACCTGGTATGAAGCGAAAACTCAAATATTTTTCTTTGTAATTGAGAAGAATCCCTCTAGGAAAAATATCTTATTTTTAATTGCAGTGGGTCAGCTCCACTATTCACCAATCAGTTAAGCTCCACTATTCACCAATCAGTTACTCCACTGATTTCTACTGCTCATTATAGAAGGAATCTCTTTTATGTTTTATCTTTCTCCATCACATTTTCCTATTTGATTAACAAATTAACCCATTGAACCAAAAAACAAAAAGACAGAAATCCTTGTTACCTAGTGTAGGATGGTGCTTTGTCTTGCTGCCGCTGGGTCCCCCCATATGATTCATCAAAGTGAGGGCTAGGCCCACATTAGATTCTCTATTGGAAAATGAAAATATCATCTGCTGTTTGAGTCTTTGTTTCTATCAAAGACGACTTTATACCATGAATTCGATCAAGTTACATCTTGTTAAAAGATAAAGGAGTGATGATCACTCAACCAAATCCTCATTGATATCAATCTTTCTTCTGTATATAAATTGCAGGTGTTAATAACTTTTTAAAGAAAACTAACTTCTAATTGCACAAACAAGACGGGACCTACTATATTTACTTAATTTTCTCTTTAAGCGATGATTAATGACACCACAACAAAGAAAAGACTTCTATAGAAAACATAGTATTTTGTCACCATGATTGAGGTATGAAAATAAATGCACCAATGGCTGTTTGCCACTGTGACTCAGTGCTTGGTACTTGTCAGCATCAAAATTACCGCAATGTAGTAATCACTTAATGAAGATAAAATGTTGATAAGGAAGTGTTGCAACCTAAATGTATGACAAAAAAAATAATAAGAAAGTGGCAATCAATCACCTAGCATATCTAACTCTAGTTATCTTTTGCTTTTGTTCATTTCTAATAGAAGCCTGTTGTTTGGAGAAACGTATCATCTTTGTGACATCTGCTCGGATAGAAAAGAAGGCAGAAAGCAAAGCAATTAGCATAGTTGGGTATATGACTACACTTGGGGAATTCCTAAAAAGTACTTGCTTGTCAAGACCCCATGTGATGAGAAGAATCCCAATAAGACTAAATCTCCCTGATTTCATTAGACCCAATAGTGCTCCAGCCACCGACAGGTAACTTCCTACTATAACCTGTGTCACACAACCACAAATTTTAAAAATTAAACACAAGTACTGAAAAAGAAGAACCCCCAAAAAATTCAAGCAGAATTTATAAATTGATAATTAACCTCTAAGTTCTGGAGATCATGTGTTAAATGAGATTCCTTCATATTGGTGAATTTGTAAGCTTCTAAAAGCTTGTTATAGCTTGGGATAGCGTTGTTCTTATAAATGGCTTTAGCTACTGCTCCTGGGTAAATCAGGGCTTTTACCATACCTCCCGGAACAACTCCATTTGCGTACAACAGAGACAGTGACACTTCAATTGGTGTGGTACATGTACCAATTCTACAAGGGAATCTGCAATCAAAGCCATAAATTCCGAATTTATATAAATTCAAACGGCACAATCATAGTCTACTGGCTTGATTCGAGTCATTATATGAATCACTACATTGCGACCATTTATACATATTCATAATTAAATTCTGATATCATTCCACAAATACGGTATCAAACTTGTTCAAATTAACTTAAAACCATAGCATTCGATGTTCCATTAAAAAAACCTAACATTTGTTCGAATTGATTGAGAAGCAAATTAGAACCTGAAAAGTGGGAGTTGGAAAAGTATTAGAAGAAAGTATAGCCTGGACGAGACGAAATAGAGGTCCCGTGCCCATTTCTTTGATGTAGACGCCATGCCAATTGCCAATTGTCAAAAGCTACAAAGCGTTGCTGAAAAGGGCCATAAACCTTTTTTCCAATAGGAAAGAAAATTGAAACCACTTTTTTGTTGGGCCACGGAGTCCCTGAACGGTACCCATCACTTGCGTTGCTTGCTTCCATCATTTTCTGTTTTTTTTTTTTTTATATGGCAAAAAATAACACAAATGTACACAAATTTTATTTTGTCGTCGTGGCCTTAGAAAAAAAGCAGAGAAATTGACACCAAAAGAAGTTAAATTTTCAAAAGAAAAAAAAATCTTAATTAGGTAAGATATTATGATAGATTTGAATACCATATCAAAATTTTAATTTTTTGATATTATGATATTTGGTATGCGTTTTCTAAAAAATTAACGGTATATATTAAAGTATATAGTTTTATTATGAATGCTAGCAAATATATATAAGATAATACTAATATAAAAATTAATTATTTAGACGTTGAATTTTTGATTATGTTAAATTAGGTCTTGAGCCTTACTAACGCCCCATAAGCTAGCTGAAAGAAAGGAGGATTGTCCAAGTCTTACAAAGAGTCTACCCATCTCATTAATCACTGACGTGGGATTTTTGTCATTCTTCTAACAGACTATTTTATTTTGATTGAAATATTTTTTTCGGTGATTGATTAACAAAAGAAATTATTTATACTTTATTTTGAACATTTATACGTGTGTAAGGTGTCAGTGTGCTATGATTAAAACATTTCCTTGAAAATTGATTCCATACAAGTGTATGTAAATTATAATTGACGAAATTGTGATATCAGAAAGCAATGTACCATGAATACTATTCCAAACCATACCGAGTAGATATGATAATAAGATATATTTGAAAATAAAAATTACCGAACTAAAATCTTTTTATACTGTGCCAAGCCCCACCCCTAAACGTAATTATACCTCATGTCGGCCCACCTTTCACAATTTATCATAGTAAAGGGGTTTACATTAAAAATCCTATAAATAGTAGTAGTACATCTTATACCAAATACACAGTAAAAACAGAAATTTATTTAGAGTTGTAGTACCATTTCCAACTTTAAAAATGGCAAATTACAGAACTCACGTATTTTAAGGTAAACTAATAAGTTATCCCTTAAAAATTTATCATTACAGAAATCCCTCAAACGAATATAATAATATAAGCACTGATACATTAAAAAGAAGGTCGGGTACATTAATGGCCAAAAAATCAAAGCGTTGATACATTAAAAAGAGGATCGGATACATGCGGTGATACATTAAAAAGAGGATTGGATACTTGGATACATTAATAGAAGGTCCGGATACATTAATGACCAAAAAATCAAACCGTTGATACATTAAAAAGAAGGTTGGATACATGCACTGATACATTAAAAAGAGAGTCAGATACATCAATGGAGGATCAGATACATTAATGACATTTATGACTTAAGAGAAAAATGAGAAATTTTGAAAATTTATAAAATTCATAGAAGATAATGGTAATAAGAACTAAAAGGCGGGCTTAATTTGGAGTTTTGGTATACTAAACCAATAATAATATAATATAACTAGGGGGACCAAAAGGAATTTAAGGTTCTAATGACAACCAAATTCTCAAAAGAACGAGGCGTGCACGGAAATTTTTTTCTAATAAATTACGTAAATCAGAAGGGACTAAGACGTTTACTTATTTTCTTACAAATGGATAAGTCATAAAACTTAAAGATATCAAAATACGCAATACTTAATTAATATCTTATATTATAGCTGGTTATTAAGATGATCGCATAATTAATTTAATATTATTTCAGAAAATTACTTTTTTTTTCAATTTTTTTGTTGATCAACTTTTTAAGATTAGTAATTATTAGTTGAATAACTAACTATAGGACAACTTTCTAACTTACTACTAATAATTTACTATAATAATGTCCCTGGAAATCCGAAAGGGATTTAGCTCATTATCATTTTAATTTAGTAAGTCAAAGACGGGAACCTCACTCATCTATGATCATGTCAAACGTATGAGGTGGATTAGCATCATCAATCAATAAGTTTGGTCATACAACTGAGGCATAATATATTAACGTATATTTGATCTTAACTAACATATACATGTTGTTTAATTTTAAATATGTACCTATTTAAATATCTATTTATATAATAATTGAGAACAAATTAATAAATATAACTAATGCCAAGTTGATGGCTGCCCGTACTGCTGCAAGGGCTGAGGGCAGGGCCCAAGGTGGCTGCTCATGTCTTTTTGGATACGTAATGATGAAAATACTTTAGCATCTGCTACTTTCATTATCCAGAATTAAAAGGATGGCTACAAATTGCACTTCTTTTTCCTATCTTTCTATTTAAACTTTGTTGGCTCTTGGGCACTTTCAAGAACACCGTCTACGCATTAAATATCCACAAAACAACAAAACACCGTACCAAAAAAAAAAGAACAGAACTTTGACGTTCACATGATGGTCACGCATCTCTATGCTAAATCATACTGTTTTCTGCGTTTCTATTTGATTTTTTGATTTGATATGAAATTATGAAAATAATTTAATTTTTTTTTTAAGGTATGGTTTTACATTAAAGGTAATGAAATGTTTTAAAATATCTTTAATCTTGGAATATGTGGGAAGTCTGAACAAACGAAAAAGAAAAGCAAAATAAATAAATTGAAACGGAGTGAATAGTTTATTTCTCCTTCAATCATTGTTGAGCCACAATCAGTTGCAGTTTGTGCCACATATATAGTCTTCCGTATCCATGTAGCAAAGAGCATTTAGGACGTCTGAAGATATGTGGAGCAACCTTCCTTTTGAACTCTTAGCCAACATTTTCTCTTAACTTTCTCCTGATTCATTAGCCAGGGCTAAATCCGCCTGCAAGAGTTGGCACACATGTGCTAACAATTCACCTTCATGGGCAACGCTGCCATGGCGGCAATATCCGCCGTGGTTTCTAGCATTGCCCACACGCAACCATGGGCGTTTTATTTGTGCTCATAACCCAATTAATGATTCCTGGCATCTATTGCCTCTTGACTTCATTCCCAACCCAATTCGCCCAATTGCTGCAGTTAATGGCCTAATACTACTGAGAGAAACCACAACTACTGCTCTTCAATTAGCCATATGCAACCCTTTCACTCGCCAATTCAGGCACCTCCCAAAGCTAAATGTCACAAGAACTAATCCAGCTGTTGGGGTAATATCACTGGATTCAACAAACTTCCAGGTGTATGTTGCCGGAGGAATGTCAGAGGCAAGCAGCGTCGGAGGAGGTGCTTCATACGAGCCCAGCTTAGAAGTGTACGATTCTGTTAACGAAAACTGGAAAACAATTGCATCAATGCCGATGGAATTTGCAGTGAGGCTAACAGTTTGGACCCCAAACGAGAGTGTTTACTGCAACGGTGTCCTATATTGGATCACCTCAGCCCGGGCTTATACCGTAATGGGATTCGAAATTAGGAAAAAAAATTGGAGAGAATTCGGGGTGCCGATGGCTGACAGGCTTGAATTTGCAGCACTGGTAGAGAGAAATGGGAAATTATGTCTTGTTGGTGGAACTAGTAATGCAGGGGCATGTATATGGCAGCTTGAAGAATCAAATAATTGGAGAATGATTGAGAAGGTGCCACAAGAATTGTGGGCAAGATTGTTTGGAGGTAAAGGAAGATGGGCTAGTATTAACACAAGATGTGTGTGCATTGGTGGGGCAATGTGTTTGTACAGAGATCTTGGATCAGGAATGTTGGTATGGAGAGAATGTGCAGAAACTGCTACTAAATGGGAATGGCATTGGATTGAAGGGTGTGGTACAATAAAAGGGGTGAAATTGCAGAATTTCCCCATTAAAGGATTGTTACTACATCCCTATCTTGCATCTTCCAGTTTTAGCCTGAATGAATGAGCTCCAAATTCTTCTTTTTTCCAGTTCCAAAAAACATATATACTACTACAACAACCAAATCATATGCAGACATTATCGTTACCTTATCGTATAAAGAGGTTCTTTATGATAATGTCAAAAGAAAATACTGACTATTCTGCTTGTGTTTTTATAACATATTAACATTAATTTGTTATTTTGGCGTAAACATAAAAAGTTACTCCAATATACTAAATGGAATTTTCCTAAATCATGTCATGCATTCGATGCTTGGATATTTTATTGATTATATCTTTTACTAAAAATAAAATATTTAATATCTTCGATCTTTTAATCTTTCTAGAATAACCAAAGATGTAAAAAAATTAGATGTTTTGTTGCGGGCATCTTAAATTGCACCTCCTGTTTCTCTTTTTATTAAATTTAATTAAATTACGTTTCGCCATTGTATATCACTTGTATAGTTTAACATCTTTCCGCGAGTTCATTGCATTTGTAACGCTGTATCTTTACAAAAGTAAGACAAAAAGGCAAAAGAAAAAGAAAGATAAGGTAGGCCAAAAGTAGTTATACTATAGATATTTATTTGTGTAAAGTAAAGAAGTTCCAACAATCTGGGCATTAACTACGTTTTATTCAAAAAGTTTTTCAAATGGTAATAATTTTGGATATTTTAGAATTTGGGTATGCATTGTTTTTTCGCTCGATATATAGTAAACGATACATGAGTTATGTATCAAATGCATAACTATAAATCAAATTCATAGTGATTTAGGTTGAAATAATTATGGTTATATATCAACAATATCATTTATATCACATATATTGCATGCAAACAAACTTGTAATGTATATGATAAAGGTGGAGTGATGTATCAAATGATAAGAGAGAGAAGGAAAATGAGATTTTTGTAACTAATTCAAATGGTAGAAATTTTTAAAAATTATGTTATCTTAAATCGTGTAATTGCGTAATTTAACGTAATCTTTCCTTGTTGTAATAACCACCTTGTTAAGAAATTCAAACCGCACCAGGCCTTACCCCAAAGGCCCACTCAGGAATAGCCCACTCAGGAATAGCCCACTCTCTGTTATTTATCCCACTAATGTTCCAGCGTTTCAAGTTTCAACCCTCAAATTTGATGTTGACAATGTTTTTTTTAGATGAAGTCGAAAAGTGATCCATAGACATTATTTTGTTATAAAAAGCATAAATAGAAGGTGAAAGGCGAATAATGATACATGGGAAGACCTAAACCTTACTTTTTGTTTTTCGCTTTTTAACTTTGAACTCACAAATTACCATCTTCGAATTAAAAGTGAGTTGGTTGCTATCCTTACTAGCCATGTTATAAAAGAAATATAGGGTGGGTTTTCTACCAAATTGACAGGGGAATAGTGTTTATAGAATAATGATTAAGGTTGATTTAATCCCACTAGTTGACGTAAGGGATGTTTAGCTAAGTTAGGGAAATTAATTTATAAGCACTTATAATTTATTTTATATATATAGTTTTCAAATATCTAAATTGTAGTTTTAAAATACTAAATTAATCTAATTTAATATAATTCTAGATTATTCAATTTGAATCTTTAGAAGCTAAAACATAACAATCAATAAGTTATAAGTAGCACAAGTTGGTAACCCTCGTGATTATGATAACTCAATGTTTATTCCATTGTGATCGCTCATTATGTTGGTACTCTTCTCGTATGTCTTCTTACTCATAATCTTTTGAGATTTGCTTTATTAGCTTCCGCATGACAGATAATTATTTTGATCTGTATACATATATTATTTTGTAAATAGCTTTATTTAGTAATTTTGATAGGGAATAGCTTATCAAATATTTTATACTAAACACATCAATAGTTTATTATTTGTTTTAGTACTTCAATCCAAATTGAATTCCTACTTCCTTTCCATGGGTATCTTTGAGGGGTTTGGCTTTTACTAGGCACTTGATAATGACAAGGAACCAATTTTTGGCCATCAATTAAATAAGGCAAAAAGCAAAAATAGCAACTTGAATCTTCACAACAAATGGCTAATGATAATGAATGCTTGATGATGTGATGATTAAATGCTTTGACATTGATGCGTAGCGTGGGGTGCTTTTGAGTGTGTTTATAGACTTTGAATCTCTCTCACCGAATTCAAAAGCCTAATCATACATCAATTAACAAATGAGAAAAATAAAGCTTATTTAGTTTACTATTTCTTTTTTATTTCGAATATTTATCATATGAAATAAAACATGACAAGTATAACAAATATTTTGAAACAGAAAAAGTAATAATGGAGCTGAGAGAGAGCGGGGGTGGACTTGAATTTTTCACCAATTGACTTCTTCTATACTTTGACATAAATAAACATTAGAAAGATGAAAATAAATTAAGTTGCCATGTTTCAAAGGAACACGCAAATTTCTACGTAACGTTGATGGTGACGAGGCCCAATTGGCTATGGCTTTAGTGACTTTTGATTAATGGAAAAGTCCACATGCATTTGAATACTCCTCCCAACAAATGTTGTAGGCCACCTCTTAATTGGCATAATTTTTTTTAATCTAGTGATGTGGACGTGTGATAATCGGAAAGGATTAAAAATATAAAAAAGACAGAATCATTATTTTGTAAAACTGAAACCAAATTAAAAGAGTTTTCTGATTAATCTAACATTTAGTCAAATTGTGTGTTTATTGTTTAATTTTATTAATTTAAGTGTGAATTTATGTATTTAACAAATTAAAAAACATAATATTAATCAAAATTAAAATTAAAGAAGATATTTTATATATTAGGTCAATTAAATAAGTTGTATTCTAAGAATTTTATTTTAATAACAGTAATAAATGGTGAAGTAGCTAGAACCCATAAATTGGATAGACGGGCAATTAATATGTTGAGCCTTACATAGCTAATTTACCAAACCCCATGGTCTCACAGTCATTCTGTTTTAAGTACAATTAAGTGTGTTGACTTTCTCAGTATTTTTTTTTTATTTGTTCAGATCAATTTTTAAAGCTCAGTTGGTATATCATTTGAATTTTCATTTTATTTGTGACTTTCATTTTACACTTTATAATTCCATCCTCCAATCCCCAATTTTTTCTTAGAATAATTAAATTATTTTAGATAAATATTAATCGAGTTGAAAAGTTAAATGTAAATAAGTAATATTCTATGATGTATACACAATTTATTCTTATATTGTAAAAATTGAAAAATTATTTTCAGCGCACCTATAAAATATATTTGGAATACAATCAAATAGTACATTTAAGAATAGGCTGATTTTACAAATAGTAATATTCATAAAATTTAGAGCTAAAAAAACAATTTATTAGCCACAAATGTAACCAATAGAAAGCAACAATCATGTCGATAATGGAAACAACCGAAGGAATTATTACACTTTTATCCAAACGTAGCCGTATTTTGCAAATTTCTGCAATTCGACCAAAATCATTTAGGCCATGAAGAAAATAAATAAGAGACAACAGAAAAAATAATTAAACAAACGAAGAAACAGACAATTTGGCAGAAGCGCAGAAGTATATTATTTTTCAGATTCCTATAGTCACAGACTTTTATTTTCATTTATTAATTTATTAATATCAAATAGTCACAGAGTTACAGTCAAAGGAAACCAGAGAGTCAGAAATAAAATATGTAAATTGAAGTATTAAACAAAGCTTGAATTCATAATCAAATGTCAAAAAAAATAAGAAAAAAAATTGATCAACACATGCCTTATTAAATACTCCCTTGTAACCAATATGAGTCAGTGATGCAAGGATGGTTGAACTTCAATCTTAATAGAAGTCGTAGATTTGAGTTTTGGAAATGAACTTTTTTTATATATAATTATTTGTTCACTTCTTCTGTTTTAATTGTCTTTAATTATTTGTTTATTTTGATAAATGAAGAAAATATTTTTTACTTATTATATGCTCAATTTATTATTTTAAAAAAATAATTTAAAATTTAAATTTTTTAATACATCTATTTTATAATTAATAAGGGTGAAATAATAAACTCACTGTAACAACTATTATTTCTTTAATAGATGTGTTAGATTCAAAAAATAAACAAACAATGAGGGAATATGTTAATTAGGTAAAAGAAATAATGCTTAATAAAAAATTACATCTAATAAATTCATTATGCGGGAGTTGCCGAACGGCCGACTACCTTCAACCGCCCGTGAGCTAAGCATAAAGTTTAATTTTGAAACATGAATAAATAATTTACATCTGAAAAAAATTAAAAAAATTTACACTTCATAAATCACTTCTAAAATTATCTTATACTAGTAAGTATAGATAAAAAACAAAACAAAAAATAAAATAAAGTGATTAGCTAATTAATACAACAAATAAAAATATATTGATTCTAATTGAAAAGACAATTAAATCTTCTTTTAACATTATCATTTTTAGATACATTTTTGTTATCATAACAAAATATTATTATTGCAAATTATTTCAAATATAACTTGGCTATTAATGTAAAATATTGTTACGGTGGATGACTATTCTAAAAAATTCTAGCTATCCATAAATTTCAACATCTATAAATAAAAATTGTATCATATTATATCACCTAAAAATACTTATAAATAAGCTGATACTTAAGTAAATATGAATCTTGCAAATTAAAAAAAAAATACCTTATTCACGAATATAAAATAAATATTTAAATAAAAAAATGTACCAACTTTATACTCTATCCGTTAAAATTTATGTGATATAGAATTTAGGAAAATAATAAAGATTTTTAAATTATAGCGATAAATCTTTATATAACTCTAAGTCATTTTATTAAAAATAAATAAATATTTTAAGATAAAATGTATTTATACTGATTTTATATTTAAATCTTAATCTATCTATTAGGAATGATTTGATTCGCAATTAAAATTATTCCAAAAATAGCTTTATATTTTATTTGTGGTTAAATGTATAAATCTATTCTTATCTTTTATCTTTATCTTATATTCCATAAACCAAACTATAGTGAATGAAAAATCTAAATTAGCTAACCCTTTACTAGTTTTAAAACATTGGTCCCATTCCTATATCGTCCAATTCTATAAATACGGCGCTGGTACAGAAACATGTGAGAAAAGGTCCATCCACAATAGCCAGGGCCTCCATACTTGTTCTCACACTCCAAAAAGGATCTACACAAAGAAGCAAAATTTCAATTTTGATCATTATCTGTATACGATGGCTGGATTACAGAGATCGGCGACATCGTTCCGGCGACAAGGCTCATCAGGACTAGTATGGGATGACAAATTAGTGACAGCATCAGGTGAATTGATTCAGCTTGGAAATCCACGAGGAGAAACTACTATTAAAACTGATAGAGAAAGAGAAGAAAAGCCTAAATTGGAAGTGTCGGTGCCTGATAAGGCTTCATCAAAAGCGGCTGGATCCATGGAGAGGAGCCGATCTAATCGCGGCTTCCGAACCGGTAAGGTGTCGCCGGCAATTGAACCGCCTTCTCCTAAAGTATCTGCATGTGGATTCTGTAGCGCTTTTGGGAAGAATGATAAATCTAACCGCCGACCTAAATCCGGTAAGCGTAAGATGTAATATTATTCCGGTGAAATTGGGATTAGGTCAGAATTGGATGGCCCAATTAACGTTCATCTCAATAAGGATGAGGTGTGAGAATTTTGGTGCTAGAAGACAACTGTACTAGTTTTATGCATTTTTGGCTTTTTCTCTGCCAGATTTGTTCTTCTTTAGGTTCTGCAGGGGACAATTTCTTCCAGTGTCTTACTTTTCCTGATTGCCTGATAATCTATGTGCATAAGCTTTAGCTTTTTCGTTAAGCCGCAATGAATCATTTCTCGTTGTACAAAGTTGAACCCTGAAATTGGGACCATCTCTTGCTTTATCTTCTGGTTATGTGAATCGAGTATATCTCATGTTTATCTTCTGTATACTAGTATGCTTATTGTATACACCATTCCTCTCTCCCCATATATTATACTTTATGTATAGTTGTATACGTTACTCCTCCCTTCATTGAGTTCTGATTTTCATTTTTGGGAGCTTGTTGATTCTGTCTTCCTGAAAATTGAATTAAAAAATTACTGTATTTGTTTTTGAAGATTGACACCGAATTTAGATGATATTCAGTTTGGAACTCCTCATTAGATGGACCAAATTTTACCAAATCAATACACATTCCTAATATGATCAATTCCGTGAGGTGAAGAAAGTAGTCGAAAACTGGTAAGAAATTAAAGGGTAAGTTGCCATTATTAGCGTACAATCACTACTCTCTCACTCTGCGTTTGTTGATGGTTGCTACTACACCAAATATATTATTGTTGACTTGTCGATAATCACGAGGTCTTCAATTTTATTTTTTGCAAAGGCAAAGGAAAAACAAAATAACTTCATCCTGTGTGTTGAAGTTGATGGTTAGGTATCAATTATCCTATACAATTAATCAAAATGTGCTAAGCTAACTAGAACTTTAGGGTCATAAAAACACTAGAGCTTTTTCCCGAATGCGCCGTAATTGTGAAAGACGTTTTCCTACCCCCCCAATGCGGCAAATCACATGCCACATGCTGATGCTACACCAACTAAAAATGAAAAAAATGAAAAAAATACTTGACTGCACGAAACATTATATAAGTTTATACTTCCTTAATCATAGTATATTTTGATTTAATTTGTATGTTTACATCAATTAATTTATCACTTAAGTATTGCTCATTAGGATGATTTGATACACGTTACGGATTTGAGAAATTAAGTGCTACTATATGGTGTCTCGTTAACCTCGTCGTGTTAATGTATATGATTAGTTGCTGATGATTCAGTAATCAATCGATTATTATGTTGAGCTCAATATTCCTCACATGTGCGTCGGACACTTAGCCCGACAGACTGTTCCAGCAGAACCATGAATAATGATTAAAACAAGGGAACAATTCCTACCTCTAAATAAATTCTTTTTGGTTTGATACGTCTTATAAAAAAAAATTATTTTATTATAATTAGAAATAATTTAATTTGAAAATTTTGTTCGTACTTTTAAAGAAATGACAATCACACAAATATCTAAATATTCTGTTAGACCAGCTATTTCAAAATGAGATTTTTTTTAAAAAAAATTGTGTCAAGTCAAATAATGTCTATAAAATATGAGAGAATGGATAATAAATAAAGGGAAAATCTACGAACGAACATAGGAGAATAATTTTATTAAAAAGTACTAGTAACATTTTAGAACATCTTTTTCCTTTTTCTTTGAAGATCATCATATCCTCTGCTTGATTTAAAAAAAAAACAATCAATAAACAGGAGCATGTGTCGAACTCACGCATGGGACACCTTATCTTTATTTATCAATAAATGATTGCATATGCCTTGAGAGAAACATTTCCTTGAGCCGATAACTCGGAATGGAGGTGGTCATGGACATGACCAATTCATGAACATGAAACTGCAGAGAAACTCTCAAAACTTGCTCATCATTGGGATTTTAAATATAGCAGCCACAAAATAGATGGCTAACATTCATGAATTTGACCCACACATTATTTTTGTAGTGGGCCTCATGGTCCTGCAGTTTGAAGTCCTACTTTCGCTTCATCATAATTTATTTTCCATCTGTTTGGCATGCAATTTTGGTTACGCGTATTAACAATTTTAATGAAGAATAACTAACAATTCTTTTCATTTCTGTGGTCAATAAATTGGTGAAAAGATGAATGGTCAAGTAGGACGTTATTTTGCAACAGAAAGAAAATCATGCCAAATACAATAATCATTCAACAAAAAAGTGTAAAGTATGAATTTCATATAATTCTTGTTTAGCAATGTCAAGGTAATAAACATATCTAGGGGTATAAATAGGCGGATTGAATTGAAATTTGAAATTTACATATTAAAATGGGTTAAGTAAATAGGGTTGGGTCTTTATAATATAAAAGACAAATGTATTATATTTGCAGACAGATTTTGTTCCTTCGGTTCTAGAGGGGATAGTCTATTTAGGTCTCTTGCTTTTCTTGGACGCTGGGTAATCCTAATGTACAGTACGAACTGTATTATTATTATTATTATTATTATTATTATTATTATTATTATTATTATTATTATTATTATTATTATTATTATTCTTTATTTTTAAAAAAAGATCTTTATATTCAATCTTCTTGAGCTGCTGAGAATCAATTTTCAATGTGCGAAGATCGAATCTTATTATAAATGATATGTTTAATTTGTTTCCCCAACCCAATGCGCACACTTTTCCTTTTTCGTGGGTACATTTTTGGTTTGATTTTCATTTAATTGGGTTGTTGAAAATTGAATTAGTTAGCTCGTGAGAGAAGATTGTCAAAGATCATATAAGTAGACCACAGATCTTTAAATTTATTGATGGGATTTTGAACCCACCAAGACATCTAAAACTTAAACAATATAAGATAGCCCCAACATCAAAAACAATATAAAATTGGATGAACCTGACTGTGATACCATGATAATGAAGCGAAAATATTGCTCAAAATCATATAAGGTGACAAGGGACCTTTGAATCATGGATGTGAGACTACAAGAAGTTAATACCAAATTAAAAACCAGAAAGAATACTTTTGGGTGCATCCTTAGGTGAATTATATTTCACCAAACTCCAAGTATATTCCTCTCGAGGCTGGCATTTGACAGGATCAATCTCAAGAAGTGAAGTTAACATTAAAAAAAAAGTGAAGATTATTAAGAAAGGGAAACTTTATCAATATATAGCATACAATCACTGCTCGGTTATTCTTGCAGCCCTGCTTTGATTTTTTTAATTGTTTTGTTGAGTCGAGGTCTATTACATCAAACCTCTCTAACTCATCAAGGTAATGGTAAGGTCTGAATACATTCTATTTCAGACTCCGTTTATGCGATTACACACTAGGTATACCTGTGGTGTGTGGGATAAAATTAAATAAAGAATTTTATGGCCCACATTTGTTTGTAAAAGACAGGGAAGACCAACTAGTGCTACAATTATGAAAGATTAAATTCCTGTACCCAATTATCTGTGTCATCACATGCTACACAAACAAAATTGCTGCACCATGCACGCAGCCCTCTCGTTTTTGATATATTTAAAATCTCTGTTCTTAGAAGAGCCACTGGTGCTGAGAACATTTCATAGCAAAGAAACATCCTGTTTGCTAAGTAGAGAGCATGATTCAATATCAAGCATGGGAATGCCTACCTCTTTAATAGTACTTTTTTTTTTGCCTCATGTGTACCTTGTATATAAAAACACATATACAAACATGGAATGGAGCTCTTGTAATTCATTGGCAATTCGTGAACATGGAAGTGCTGTGAATATCTCAACATCATATATTACTCCGAGATCTAACATGTAGGACTGATGGCTGACATGCATATATTGGGGCAGCAAAGACATTTCCAGATCATGCAATTGCATTATGTTCCCCCATTGAAGACCTTACTTGGATCTCATCCTATCGATCGTTATTCACTGTCCTTCATTTGTTTGACATCCAAATCTGGTTTGCATACTCAGTACCACTTAACTTGGTCATCTTAATTAATCACCAATGTTGCATTTGAACTGTGTGATTGAATGTTTTCAGTTGCTCTTCAAGCAGTTGATCAGCTCAAGTGCAGCTAGAAGACTAGGGCGCGTCTCTAAATTCCAGTACCATAGACACAGAAACTAGGATATAATATAAGAATTTCACAAAGCTGTGATCAAATGATTAAATTAGCACATTGAGTTGATGAAAACATAGCACAGTGGTCACTTTTTTCAATTTACAACAGAAATATTTTCTGTATGGGTGAGATTTTATCCGAGGTCAAGCAGATTGGAGATCAAGCAACTTTTTGACTTTGTACTACCAGTAATAATGAGGAATCACAATCATAAAAGTAAGGTTGTAATGAAATTTACCAATCTCAATTATCTTAAAGCGAACTTTTTGAATAAATTCTTGTTTTTATAGATTCAGGGGAGCGTAAAACACCAGGTAAAATTGAATCTAAATATCTGATATCAAAGCAGACTTGTACACTATTAATCAAATTTGAAGACAATAGTAGCTCAACAATCAACAATCAACATCTAGGATCAAATAAGAATGCATCTCTCTATATATATATATAAACAAAATTGACACAACGTCGTCTCTTTGACCGTAACTTTACTAGTTATGCTAACCTTCCTTCCAGTTTTCCTTTACCAAGTTCATGGAACTGAATAATTACGAGATCTATGAGGAATCAATTTTTTTTGTTCCATTTGCCAATGAAGAAACGGCTCATGCTCAATTATAATTAAAGGGAAACATATTTCTGATCCCTAAATTATTAATTAACTTCTTTTTTATCCTTGTTACATGGCTCAGCATATTTTAATCAAAATATAAGTTTTGCTATCCCTTTATGTAGAAAAACATATTGTATTTTACTATTTATTAAATTATATTATCATCAAATATTAAGTAATCGACTTTAACATATATCATATATAATTAAATTGTGAAATAATTTATAAATATGGTGAATTTATAGATATTTTCTAATAGAGAGATTAAAAATATAAAACTTAATTAATTTGAGGCTGCTTGGTAGCTGATTTAAATTATGCATATATTAAATCTTATATAAGTAATACCACATTGGGTATTTGATTAGGACTTACGAGTTAAGTAACTTACGCATTATATTCCTACAATGTTTTTTTTTTTCACCCAAAAACTGCCATATATTAATTCATGTTGGACATAGTATGTCCAAAGGAAATTTCAGCATTGTTTACAATCCAAGTTGGAAATTGTCTTTCCCAAGAGAATTCTGATAACAAAGAAATTGAGAACTTAGCTATGTTGTGTGCTACAACATTAAACCTTCTAGAAATATGTCCAAACATGATATGCTCTAGAGATGCAGACATATTCCAAACATCTTCACAAATCATATCTATGTCCCACGTAGTTTTCCCGTTTTTCTTCAATACATCTATAACACCTTTTGCATCAGAGAGGACATAGAGCTTCCTCCATCCTTGTTATATCGTCTTTTCCACACATTTCCTTACTGCACACGCTTCAGCAATCATAGACTTTCCAACAAACTATATCGGGGATCCATGGGCATGAAGCAAAACACCCTTGCTATCCATACAAACCAAATCAATGCTTGCCTTCTTTGATTCAACCTGTAAACCTGCGTCAACAAATAAACATATCCCATCTTCGGAAACTCTTAATCGATAGTCAGAAGTCTCTTGAAAATTTGCATTTGACGAATTTGCAGGCACTATGTTAAGATATTCATTATATTCATATAAAGCATTTTTCACTATGTCTGGAGGGTCGGTTAATTCATTATTAAAACTCCAAGCATTCCTAGACTTCCAAATATGCCGCATAATCATTACCGTTAAATTCAAAACAATAGCAGAATTCTGACATTTTTTTGCCATATTAATCTTATCCTTCCACCACAAAGAAAAGTCAGTAATATTGGCAAGATCAGTCCAGTTTATGGGGCTCATTTTCCAAGTTATTTGTGAGTCCCAACACTTGAAAAATATGTGTTTTACTGTCTCATCTTCTAAACCACATTTTTTACAAATACTATTGACATGATGTAGTCACTTCTTAATAATATTGTTTACAGGTAAGGTATTAAGCACACATCTTCTTAGAAAATATTTATGTTTATTTTTTATTTTCATCGCCCATAAGAAATCCCAAAAGACTTTTGGGAAAGCTGATTACTAGACTGAGCAATATTACCCCTAACATCCCTCATCATGCTTAATTTTTTTTTCGAGGTGATAACCCAATTTTACCTCATGCGTTCCCGAATTTCCTACAATTTTTTATTTGTTATTAAAAAACTCACATATCTAATATGTGTAAAGCTAAATGGTCAGAATATGTGATTACAAAATTAAAAAATCTATAATTTTTTTATTTTAAAATAAATTATTTCTATTTTTTAATTAAAATATATTAAAGTTAAAAGGATAAAGATGTTAAAAAAAAAATTGTCATTACTAATTCACATATCACTAAGTGTTTTTATAATTTTAATCAATTACCGAACCACCATTAAATCTAAGGAGTCGTTTGGTAGGATGTATTAATTAAAATAGTTCCTGGATTAAAATTTAATCCATTCAATACATTGTTTGGTAGCACATTTCAACTCAAATCCACCTAATACATGGATAACTTAATACACCATATGTGGTCTTATTTTATACCAAGAATACTTAGGAATTACTAATACCATGTTTAATAAGCCTTGGATAAGACAACAAAATAACTGAACTGCCCTCAACTTCTTTATACACTCTTCACAGAATTGGTTTAGAAACACAGGATGGACAATGTGAATTGTTTTCCATCCTCCTCTTTATTTAGACTCCTTCTCTTGATATCATGTGCTAGTGATGTAGAAATATGCAACTACAAATCAGTTAGCAAAAAACAGGTCGAGTGGTAATGCAGATTGAAGACGGCAAATCTTTTATAAGGCATAGTTGGTTTTCCTTTTTTACTATGAATGAACTTCTATCAAATTTAGAAATTTTAATATATGTATCGAATATTTAATATTTAAAAATGTGATATATCACTTAAATAATATCAAAACTATCCAATACAAATATTAGGGACTATAACAATTCATTTCTCGAAATAGTCATACTTGAGGGATAGGATAATGTGATGAGTAATATTGGCTAATGAAATGCACGGAAGCTTACCAACGGAATGAACATGAAATATGTCATAGTGTTATACATAAAATAAAATATCACATAATAATTCAAGGCTATGATTGGAAATAAGCTTCTTGTAGAGTCTTAAACCACACATAAGATTAGGTTGAAAATAATGAACCAAACACTTGATAAAAAATAATTTCTGCATTGCTAATCCCTACATTGCTAATCCCAGCATTGTTAATCCCTATATTACTAATCCCTGCATTATCACTCTTTCTACCAAACGACCCCTAAATTTATTAGTATCAACTAAGGGCCAATCAAAAATTAAGTAATGTATAGTTTTATATTGAGTCCCACCTGGAAAAAATGATATCTGCTTATACGCTTTTCGAAATCATTTTTTGAGTCTGTTTAGATGAAGTTTATTTCAAGTGTAAATTTAAAGGCTAAAACTTTTCAAATTAATAGTCAAAAGTACATTTATCTATGTAATTTTCTCTCATTAAATAGGCTTGTGACTTATGATGCCTTTTTTTTTTTGGAAAAATCTAGCCGACAGTGATTTTGACCTTGTCTAGTACTACTCTGTTAAGTTACAAAGTGCTACCCATTAATGGAAAATGGGGAAGATGGCATCCTCCTTCATTTCGTCCTTTACTTTCTCTTCCTATTCCAAATCTGTTGCTCTGTTTCTGTCACTCTACAGTCTCTATTTCCTCTTGATTTCTGCAAATGTAAGTGGATTTGAGTCACTCTTACAGCTACTGCCAGCATCTGCTTCTTTGAGGACCAAATCGGAATCCCTTTTTCGAGTCAACGATTTTGGAGCTGCCGGAGATGGGATTACTGATGACACTAAGGTAAATCCCCTTCATTCCGCTAAAGGTCCCTTAATTTTATCTGCATTCACTATGATTATGTGCTTCATTTAAGAGCCGGTGAAATATATTTTATTTTCTTATTTGTTCATTGTTGGATCATTCTCGGTCTATCGAAAATAGCCTCACTACATATACATTACCCTCCCTGTACCCCACTTATAGGATTATGCTGGTATGTTGTTGATTTTGTTCATTGTGGATCATTAATCAGTCAAAATAGTTATATTTTTTTTATATTAGGTGTGAAAGAACACATGTGAAACAGGGAAGAGAGCCAATGGCCAATCACCAACTCTTATTATTTCTCAATGAACCAATAAATCCTGTTTATATAGGTTGGTAAAAAAACAATCCTAGAATGTTAAGTATGTGCAACTCCTGCAGTCAGGCCCACAAACGTAACAACAAGGTTGTTAATGAAAGGATGATTTACTCATTCCTTTTGTACTGTAGTAAGATTGATACATTAAATTTAAAAAGAAAATAGAAAAGGTTTTGAAGAAGAATAGAGCATATATTTTTTTATTGTAATGAAAAAACTAGGCAAAAAACTGGTTCATTTGCTTGTCTTAGTACAACAACAACAACATACCATTGAAATTCCACTAAGTGAGGTTTGGGGAGGGTATAGTGTACGCAGACCTTTTCATTACTTTGTGGAGGTAGTGGAAATTTTTGGTCCTTATTGTTTGGTGAGCTAAAAGTTTTTGAGACTTTTTTATGAAGATGGATCACCAGAATGAGAAATATTTTAGCTTCAGTTAAGAAGTTTTTTTTTTTGTGCTTTCAGTTTTTTAAAGATGTTTGGGATATGGCTTGCTCTTCACCATCACATGCAAAGATTGTTATCCCTGCTGGTTATTCTTTCTTAGTTCGACAAATTAATTTTGCTGGTCCTTGCCGGTCAAAGGTGTCTATACGGGTGAGTACCTAATTGAGATATTGCATTTTGTCTAACGCTTTATTCCACTAAATGGTATTCAGGTGTCTTTTTCGATATACACAAGATTGCAGGTACTATTTTAGCACCAAAGGATCCTGAAGTCTGGGATGACTTGAATCCACGAAAATGGCTCTATTTCTTTAAAGTAAAACACCTGACAGTAGAAGGAGGAGGAATTATAAATGGTATGGGCCAGGAGTGGTGGGCTCGGTCATGCAAGGTCAACAGAACAAATGTAATTCTCTTCGCCATTGTTTACATCGTGCTTTATGTTACTCTTTCACATAATGAATTTGATGTTTCTTTTTATTTTGCTAGCCTTGTCATCATGCTCCAACGGTCAGTTCTGCCTTTCCCTCTATGTGATTTTAATTTTGACTTATACATTAGATATCGACTTTCTTTCAGGAAAAAGAATTTTATCTGATGCTGATTTTCGTTGTGGTTCATTAATTAATCGGAGTGCAGGCTTTAACTTTCCACAAATGCAACAACCTGAAAGTCAAGAACATAAAGATCTTTAATAGTCAACAAATGCATTTAGCATTTACTGGTTGCAAACATGTTACAGTATCACAAATCGTAGTCAAAGCCCCAGGTGATAGTCCTAACACCGATGCAATCCACATAAGTTCATCTACACAGGTCAATGTCAAGGATTGCACTATTGGCACAGGTTAGTTGATCTTTAGTCATTGCAATTGGAGAGACAGATCATCTGATCACTATTTGGCATTATCGTTGTTTCTAGTTGTAACTTCACTCAACATGGCTTGGATTATAATCTGACGATACAATGAATGCTTTAGATGATAAAATTCGGATTTATGGTTCGAATAATGCATTTTATAATAGCTATGTGTTTGCGGAGGTCAAATATAAGGCATTGTCTAGGGGATCTGCAATACTGGACCAGTAGTTGTTGGTAAAATGTGAAGTCTTTGGATACAATAAGCAGGTAAAATACATAAAGCCAACTCTTCTTTACGCCAGATCGATTGATACTCAGTTAGTTTCTTCTTTTAAAGTTTTTCTCGCTGTTGCCGGATACTCCAGTTGAGGCAATTTCATCATCAACAATGCATTGATTTGTATGATCAAGGATATCGTATTCACATTCGAGCCCCTATCGTATATTTCATTATCTTTTGACTAACGAAGAAACTCAATACAGGAGATGACTGCATATCTATTGTTGGCAATTCATCACGGATCAAAGTCAAAAACATTGTGTGTGGGCCAGGCCATGGTATAAGGTAGAACACTTTTCTATTTTGTTGAAGTTATGTATAAGATGAAGTTTCTAATTAGTTCCCTGTTCGTTTAGCATTGGAAGCTTGGGAAAGTCAAATTCATTCTCTCAGGTTTACAATGTTCATGTTAATGGAGCATCTATTTCCAACACTGAGAACGGGGTTAGAATAAAGACTTGGCAGGTAATCTTGTTTCCATATGTGCATCAGATGAATCTTCTAAACCTCGACACCATTTTTGGTGATCATTCTGCACTATATTTCATCTCTAGAATATAAATTTGCTGACCTAACGGTTGCATATCCTAATCGTGTTGATGGTTTCTCCTTAATGCTTCTTCAGGGTGGTTCTGGGTTTGTCAAAAAGGTTTCTTTCGAGAATGTTTGGATGGAAAATGTCTCAAATCCTATCATAATCGACCAATATTATTGTGATTCTACAAAACCCTGTTCAAACAAGGCATGTTTTCTACTCCATTCCTTGTTTCTCAGTTCAAATTCAGCTTCTTTTGCTGTTCTATAAATTGGTTGCGTGGAAAAAGAGTTTGTTCTTGCATGTCCATTCTGCATTTTAACTAGGTACTTAGGTGAGCCTTTCTTAGCCAAGGCCATTTCTGTATTGAGCTTATGACAAAGGTCTGTTGAAATAGTAAATTGTTGGCCTACTAGTGAATTAGTGAAGGTAACTACATCCATGATGGAGTTATTGCTTGAGAACTTAGGGGTCGTTTGGTTGGGAACAAGTTATTCCAGGATAAGATATCTTATCCCGGGGTTAGCAATGCTGGGATAACTTATTCACCATGTATATGGGATAACTTATCCCATCACTATGATGTAAATGGTGGAATAAGTATCCCAAACATGGCTTCCCATCACTATTATTTTTAATCCCTCACACCAAACGAACCCTTGAAGGGAATACATAATACCCCTCCGTTTCAATTTGTCTGTTTTAAATTGAACTTTCTGCATGACATGGACCACCAGAATAAAGAACATTTTGGTACATTCTACATATCTTAAGTTTGAAGACCACAAGTTTCAAACGTCCTATTTGTTTTCTTAAACTATGTGCCAAGTAAAAACCAGATAAAGAAATTGGAATGGATCTGATTAGCTCTGTATTAAACTCTTCTTTGATAATTACTTGTTACTTCTGGACTAAATGAAATTAGTAATTCACTGCTCAGCATTTAGGTAGAAGAAATAGACCATCAATAGTATTCCATGTTTGTGTGTGAATGTGTGGGCTAAAACTAAGTGTAACTGTGGACTTGCGCAGACTTCAAACATTCACATTGACAACATATCCTTTATGGGTATTAAAGGAACTTCAGCTACAGAAAGGGCAGTAACACTTGCCTGCAGCGATAGCATCCCCTGCAGGAAGTTGTACTTGGAAGATATTCAACTTACTTCATCTTCTGGGGATCCTACAACATTTTTTTGCTGGCAGGCATATGGCACAACCTCAGGTTTAAATTATCCCCCTCCTTGCTTTCCTTGTGATGACGGCATTCTTCAGCCAAAATTTTTATCTAACTGGAGTCAATCGATTTGATGTCTTCTATTGTAATTGTACAAATGTCTGGACCATATATCAGTCGAAAGCTGCTAAATTAATTGTCATTGATATTCATTTTCCTGAGCAAAGCTAGTTAACTTATCAAGTGGTACAGTTTGGTCCATGACGTACTGATGAGTAGCTTGTCCAAATACTAATGTTTATGGAAGAAAATTCGAGTGTTGATTAGTGGATCTTTATTGCTTCATATATATATATATATATATATATATATATATATATATATTATATATATATATATATATATATATATATATATGTATGCTGTGAAGTTTAATCTTCAATTGCATCTCGATTTACTGATATTGCTAGATCAGATAAGTGATGTTATTAGTAAATGTCCTTGAAACGATAAACTCTGTGAGACTTATGAAGTATAGCTATGGCCTTTCTGCAGAATAATTACATCCGTTTGTAGTTTTTTGTTTCGGGTTTTATCTTAATCATCTCCGCTGGAAAACTATATTCAATGTAATATACTGTATGTATCTCGTGTTTCTTTATGTGTTCACTTCTTTATATTTTGAATCGCTATACTAAATATCTTTGCTCTGTTACTATGCGTTCCTTTCATTAATACAATACATATCATTGTTTAACAATTACCACAAAATATTAGAATCACGACCTTCAGGAGAAGAAAAAAAATGAATCTCGAGTTGGGCTCTAGAAACTTCGTTTGGAAAATGGCCAAACCTATACTTTTTAGAGTTTGAAAAACATGAAGGTTGCTGAAAGAAAATTGGTGGAACACCGCAAGTGATAAAATGGAATCCCAAAATTAGGAAAATTTAAGTTGAAAGTTGAAAAATGAGAGGGTCACCGGCATAGCGCCCATGCAGGCTCTATTGAATGTCAAAGTCAAAATCACATGGGCTGACACGTTACTTGTCCATGCCACATGATTTGAGTAATAATTTGCTACCTACAAAGCAACAGTTAGGCATTTATTTAGGTATAGTAATAAACTAAAAAGATGCCATGCCGCTATTCAATGGACGTCTATCCCCTTTCTTTCTTCTTAGATTCCTTTAAATCTGTTAATAGTCACAACAGCACGTGGAAATTCTGTAAGCTACGATACTACGTTGAAGTGCTCATCTAAAAATTTAATTTGTCAGAAAAAGCACACTTTTATTATTTAATTGCATTTTAATAATAATATAATGAATTCAATGTAGAATAAAATTCAAAATAATTAGCATTGCACATGAAAGTGACAACCTTGAATCGCCAGAAATGGCGACCCGACATGGGACCTTTCGGTTTTAATCCATTGCTTATGCCACAATTTTTTCAAACTTCGCGGCTTAAGAAACGCATTCGTGTGGGGAATTTCAACTACTCACAACCAATTTAATAGGCGGCTCTTCTCCATCTAAGTATTTACCAATTTTATGTCTATCTAGCCTATTTTAATTATTTTCATTTTTTTCACGTAGTTATCTGATTAAAATTTCATTTTGTCCTATTAATTAGTTTGATAATATTATTCATATCATTACTGACAATTTGACACCATACATCTAGCTGGACCTTTTATCATCTACTGTTAACCCAAGTGGGGGAAGAAAAAGGACCCTTCAATTATAATAATAATAATTATTTTTTTTTGCTTGTTTCTACCACGTGATAAATAATTATCAAGTGCATAATTACAGAGCTTACCTAATTCCATTTCCAAAAAAGGCGGGGTGATTTGATATCTGATTTAGAGATGAGTTAGGTAAATAATAAATTCCACACAAGTAATAGTAATAGTGTAATATTATGACTAATAGTTGCTTAGTAGGTAAGTTATTAATAGTGAAAATTTTATAAATGAGATATGTAAGATTAATATTTTCAAGTTATTGATAGTATAATAAGACTTTCGAGTTGTAACAATAACAATAATATGTAAATCAATATTATCTTTGGTTTATAATTTAAATATTCACTCAACTAACACATACATAAATCATGAGCTAATTAAATCTATTTTTACTTTATACTAATACATCAATAACTTAATCCTACGTAACTATTTTATACCTAAAATAACCAACAATACAAAAAAAATTCTCATAACTAATTTATATATTACTACTTTTAACAGATTACAAACACACTGATTTAACTATGATTTATTTCTTCAAAACAAAAATAATTAGGTAGCTTACCGGCGTGGATAAAGGGCAAAAAAAAGTAGATGGGAATCATATTCCAAACTTTATCACTCATAATTATTAATTACGAATCATAGAAGAGGAAAAGTCGTATCTCCTATATTGGCGTCTACCTATAAATATGGGTATCCAAATAGCCGATAGAAGCAGAGCATTATCAACTCAACTGTTTTTCTTTCACAACAGAGCAAAAATTAAGCTTAAAAATGAGCAGTTCCTTGAATCCCCGTTACTACCGCACAGCCAAAGTTGAAGAAATTGAGAAAAAAACAGAAAGGCCGATGGAGTATTTCACCAGAGAGATACAGAGGCCTAATTCTACGAATATGAGGAAGCCAGCGGCAGCGCCAAAGAAACTGGAGAGCAAGCCATCGGAAGATATAAATGAAAGCGCAGAGAATTTCATAAAGAAGTTTAAACAACAGTTGCTTCTACAGAGGCTTGAGTCCATAGAGAACTATGAGCAAATGCTTAAGAGGGGAACATAACCTCCTCTGTTTCAAATTTTTTTGTTCTCAATTTTTCGCGTGTATCACGTATGAATTGTTTCATTGTATTGCTATATGTGTATTGTGTGTGTGGTCAATTAGTATGTCATAATTATAAATAACTTTTAATATATAAAAAATTATTACTGGATCTGTTGAAATTTGCTTTCTTGTTGCCGTGCTTTACTCTGTTGAGATGCATATTTTTTCACCCTCAGTGCATTTGTTGGATTTATCCATACATAAAATGACTCATTTCAAAAACTATATGGATATAGTAGATATATCCTTTTCTCGAACAGGATCCCGGTTGAGTGGTATGCATTTCTTCTTTGTTAACGAGAGTTTAAGCCCACGATACAGAATAACATTTGTTTACTTCAACCCCAATTTGAGATTTTTTTATGTAAATTTATATTTAGTCGGACTTAAAAGAAAAAAAAATATAGGATATGTCCTTTTTGAATGATCCTGTTAGCAAAAAAGATGATCCCTTTTATGCATATTAAAGGAGATTAAAGAATCTTTATCTTGTCTTGTCCTTTTGGAAAATGTGGTGTTGGAAATCAAAGGAATAAAAGAGGTTATTCTGTAACTTTGAACAACTTCTTAAGGTCGTATCAAAAGCTAGCCAGTACCCTAATTAGTGTGTGCTTACATTTTAATTTTGTTAACTAAATTCTTTAAAAGCTTTTTGTAAAGGTGTAAAATTGTCCAAGAAGATGTTCTTTAAGAAGGGTACTGTACTCGCTACTAACCATATATTGAATTGAAACTAGGCTGTCAAAATGAGCCAAAACAAAAACAAACTATTTGTCCAACCCATTCATATTTTTAGGAAGAAAATCGCTAAATATAATTAAAATTGAGTAAAATTTCATTTAATTGAAGCGTGATCGTTCCAAAATAAGCTTTTATACGGATTGCCCCTTGAGTGATACTGTTATATATCTGAACCTATTTGTTGGGCATAATTTTAAAGCTTTTGAATATTTCGAAATTAAACTTTGACATCGAGTGACCTAAATTCTATAACAATTAAGTTATGCACGTATAGTATTTTTCAAAATTTATTGTAATATTTAGAAATTAGAATTAAACTTTTTGAGACATGTTCTTTTATCCTTTTTAGATGAAAAAAAAACTGATAAATATTTTTCCTATGTCGTTACCTGGTTAAAACTTCATTTTGTCCTATTTAGATTGATAAAAACATGAAACATATCAATTTGTGACAATTTGACACTACACATATAGTTGGACCTTTTATCATCTACTGTTAGCTATGTGGAAAGAAAGGACCCCTTTAATTATATTATAAACAATTACCTTATTTTTTAGTTTGTTCCTATCACGTGATAAATGATAATCAAGCGCTTAATATAGAGCTCACCTAATTTCATGACACGTTTTCTTCCTCCAAAAATACTCAGAATCGCTTGGTATCTGATTTAGAGTCTGAGTTATGAAAATATTATATTCTACCTAAGTGATATTATGATTGATAACTGGTCAGAAGATTAATTATTTGTGTATGAATTAATATCATATTTGGTTGTAAATTAGAATTCATATGACTAATATATGTATAAATTATGAGAGATTTTTATATATTATTTTGTACAATAGAGGAGATAAAATAATTTTTACATAACTAATTCATTCACAAAATAACATAATAAATCATAAATTTTCTCATAATTAATTTATATATTATGAATATTGACCTAACTTTCACATTCTAAAAACGATCCTAATTTAACTATGAATATTTCCTTAAAATTTAAGTAGATGGGAATCATATTCCCCACTTTCACAATCATAATTATTAATTACGAATCATAGAACAGCAAAAGTTGGATCTCTTATAATTGGCGTCTACCTAAAAATATGGCTATCCAAAAAGCCGATCGGAGCAGAGCATTATCAACTCAAGTTTTTTTTTTTTTTAACAGAGCAGAAATTAAGCTAAAAAAATGTGTAGTTCCTTGATTCTCTTTACTACCGCACAACCAAAGTCGAAGAAATTGAGAAAAAAACAGAAAGGCCGATGGAGTATTTCACCAGAGAGATACAGAGGCCTAATTCTACGAATATGAGGAAGCTGGCCGCGGCGCCGAAGAAGCTGGAAAACAAGCCATCGGAAGATATCAACGAAAGTGCGGAGAATTTCATAAAGAAGTTTAAGAAACAGCTTCTTCTTCAGAGAGTTGAGTCCATGGAGAACTAAAATGCTTAAGAGGGTACATAAGGAGCTCTGCTCTTTTTTTTCCCTCAATTTTTCGGGTGTATTATTTATGAATTGTTTCGTTGTATTGCTATAGGTGTCGCTATGTCAATCAGTAAGTCATAATTATAAATAACTTGTAATATATGGAAAATTATTATTGGGTTTTTTGAAATTTGCCTTCTTGTTGCCGTGCTTTACTGCATGTTTAATTTTTGTGGTGCTGCTTAAGAGATGCATATTTTTCACCATAATTTACTTGCATTGGTAGTTTGGTACTAAGAGTGAAAGGTCTTTCTAAAAGAGTACTCCTTAGTTCTTTTAGTAGTTTATCGACAATTTTTTCTTTTTGGAGCCAAAAGTCTAGAAGGTGTACTCTCTGATTTAAAAATTCACTTACTTTGTTTGTAAGTTGCAACTATAATTTTGAATCAAATAAAGTCTTATTTCTTAAATTTTTATTTCCAATTAAATTACATCATATACATTGAAATAAATGAAGTAGAATTTATATGTATACAAGAAATATTTCTTCATAGTTAACGAGACATTGGAATCACATTTGTTACTTTAACCTCGATTTGGAATTATTTTTATGTGAATTCAGATTAAGTCAAATTTCAATACGAGCATTAATTACTGAGAGAATATAGATATGTCTTTCTTTAATGATCCTATTGGCAAAAAAGATTAGCCCTTTTATGCATATTAAAGGAGAACAGGGTATCTTTTATCTTGTCTATTCCTTTTTGAAAATGTGATAGTGGAAATCAAGGAATAAAAGAGGTTATTCTATAACTTTGAACAAACTTTTTGAGGTTGTATCAAAAGCTAGCCAGTAACCTAATTGGTGTTTGTTTAAGTTGCACTTTGTTAACAAATTCCTTAAAAGCTTTTTGGAAAGGTGTTAATTGTCCCATAAGATGTTCTTAAGAAGGATACTGTACCAGCTACTAACCATTTCCAAGTTCTGGCTTTCGGTCCAGGGGCGAAGCTAGGTGGGGATTTTGTGGGTTCAGATGAATTCAATAATTTTCGCAGACTCTATATTTGTACTAGAAAATTAAGTAATAACTTATGAATTTCTAACAAAACTAATTGCAATTTAATGGTAAGGAAACGGAAGGAAATTTAGAACCCAAACTCCTAATATTGGCTCCAGCTCTGTTTCGAATTGGCAGCCTTGATGGCAAATTGGGACGGAGGTAATATCAATTATTCAAAGCAGGTTGAGGTCATTTTCACGTTCTTAACTCATAAAAAAAATAAACTTGCATATGAAAAACTTGTTGAAAAAAAATCAAAGTCAGCATGTGAGGCTATAAAGAAGTAGGATCTCTTTGGACTTTGAATATCGCTGAACGGCCGTGTTGCAGTGATGATACATTGAGATGAAAAAAGCCCATAAACAATTTATTCACTTAGTTTATTCAAATTTAATAGATTGGGCTCAATATTATTTAAAATTGGATCAAAATTTAATCCATTTATGTGTGACGCATTTCAAAACAAGCTCTTGCTTGAATTACATATTAATGTTTAATTTTACTTCTCATATTTCAGGTACTTAATTTCTCTCTCGCTCATTAAATGAATTTTTTTTAGCCAAAAGATCGTTATTTATTTTGATATAATTTGAGCTATGTTCTATAGAGATAAAGTTATGCATATCATAAGTTGTGTAGTATATTCAAAATTTTGTTGTAATGTTCCGAAAGTAGAGTTATGCTTTTTGAGGCATATATTTTTTTTTTTAGAGAAAAATATTTGGTAGTTAATGTGAGATGACAGAGATGTACATCCTATATATCTACGCCCTCCAGAGTTTTTTTGGTACACTAACCTCGAAACATCTTTAAAAATATTGATATTTAATGATAGAAATTAAAGATCATCCCAAAATAAAGACATTTATACGGATAATCCATTTGCATATATCTTCAAGCGTGATTAAATTGAGTGGATCCGTCAATTATTTCCCAAAGATATTGATCTTAAAATTGATTGATGGATTTTGAAAGAGATCATTTTGATACGCATATTCGTACGTACGCATCCAATCTTATCATGTGATTCAACAGTTGGCCGAATCAACAGAAACTTTGTATTTTCCAACATTATCACTATTTACCTAATATGAATTGATACGTACTACTACAAATTATTTGAACTCATACAGAATTAGGAAAGTAGACCTACTCTAATTAGAGCCTCAAATATAAACTAATAGAGTTTTGTGGCTCTGGTTTATTGTTTGCATGATTAGGTAAACAAGAAGTGTTTAAATCTAATTAATCAGTAATTAGTTTCTATTGATGATTTGTCTTTTTTCGAATGATGACTAGACATGGTGATGAAGGGGACATGATTAACCTACTTGTTTGGTCTTATCTGATTAATAAAATTACTAATTAATAGTATGCAACATGAGATTGCCGTCCTTCCATACTTAAAACTTGAACATGACAGACAGTATTTCTCTTCATTTTTTTATTTGCTCAAAGCTCTTTTGTCTCAGATTAGGTTAAAACTCTATTTCGTTTTATTGCAGTATAGGACCTAATTAGGGGTGGTTGGCGCCACATCTGGCTTTCTTTACTTAGAGAGAAGTCCTAAGCTCGCAAAGGAGCGATCGACACTCGCTCGCGGTCTTGGAGAAGAATAAGATCACAGAGCACAGCAAATTTTAATAAGACTAACATATCTAGTTGATACCCCATAATACACAGATGGCATTACATAGAATACAAATTTGCTATAGCGCGCGACACAATGTAAAATAAATATGTCTATTTGCGGTTTAAATTTACTAATACACACCTAAAATTGAAATTGTACATACCTCAGTGTTTTTTAATAAAAAAAAGTCATATGAATTCTGATGGAGTACAAAGAACCAATTTGAAGTCAAATTGAAATGATTTCAAAATCGAAAAATAAAAAGTATGAAAAGATCTAGTTTTAGCTTTTTAACTTTTTGCAAGTCATTTTAAAGCTATTTTTAACCTTTTCATATAATTCTAAAAGCTAAAAACTAAAAATGGCACAAAAATATATTTGACCAATTTTTATATCAATTCAAGTCGCTCTAAGTACTCCATTATCCTTAACTTTGGAGATTCTTCATCTTTAACCAGAAAGGTTTCAAATTTGAATTTGAATCCCCTTACAAATTTGAATCCCCTTAACTATGGAGTAGCTTTTGATAAAAGGCGTTTAACCGTTTTAAACCTAATATGAAATTTCCATACACGAATTCAAATTTAACCGAATGGACTCTCTACACGAATTCAAGATTAGTAGAAATATGTATGTACTGGATAAAACCAACAAAAGGTTTAAAAAATCATAAATATCATATGAGACAAGTCGAGCACAAGCTAAAGAACAGGTCTATCTTATGTAATCCCTTAAGTTCCATGCCAATTATTCAAAACACTATTTGAAGAAGGCAACTCAGTAAAGATATTGCAATCACAAGAAAACATAACCAATTAAGGAATCAAAAACAAGCTTGAGATCAGGACAATTCTCAATTTGTCTTATTACCAACAACCCCTGAGAAAATAAAAAGAGACCCAAATACATAGAATACTCACTAAATAACAAATATTACATCTTTCAGGTAATCAATCAATCATTCTGGATTGTCCTAAACATGAAAAAAATAACAAAATATTTGAACACTAAAACATAGATTATACTCCTTAAATTTCTAAGGCTTGATCACTGGGACTTGTAGTACAGCAGATTGTTTCTGTGTTTGCTGAGGTTGAAGCAATTGAATATTAGCCCTTGAACATGATCGAGCCATTTCGCCAGCCAGGGGAATCACCGGCAAATTGTCGCAGTTACAAATCTCAACCATGAACCCATCTGGATCATGGAAAAACAATTGATCAACATATATTCCTCCTTCTTCAACCAGCTGCCTCGCGTACTTTATCCCCATTTCTGTTAGCTTCTTCTCCACTGCATCTATGCTCTCACACTGTTCATCAATCAACAAAAATTTCAATGAAAATAAGTTGTTTGCAGACATTGAAATGTTGTACAACTCTACAAAACTGTTCAATTGTAGTTGATCTACGAAATGTATTCGATTCCAGTAGGTAACTCTAGTTTATGTCTATTTAAAGATATATAAAAGTAATGAATTTAGTTAAATCCATTGTAGATAGGCTAAAATCGGCCATTTTTTAGGGAAACAGAACAAATTACCTGGAAAGAGATATGGTTATCTTTGGGATTGATTTCAGTTTTCTTTGGCATTTCCTCAGGATCTTCCGATTGAAGTAGATGAATCCCAATTCCATAGCTAAACAGCCTGAAACACGAAGAAAAACACGGAATCTTAATACAAAAATCTGATAAAGATTCAGAAAGGATCTTAATCAATCAAATCATATAGTAAAATTTTGGTTTATGCATCTTTTTCTTCTTAATTTATTAATAACAGATAAACATGAAATTACCAAGCGCCATTAAAATTGAATGATCCAGGCCTCCTTACAGGCACAAAACCAAGAACATTCTTGTAAAATTCAATTGATTTTTCAACTGATCTGCAAACAAGGGAGATATGATTCAGGGATGTCAAAGCAAGTGGATTTCCAGTATTCCCCTTCATCTTTGGTTTTTTCTGCTTTAAACAACAAGCAAATCGAAGAATTAGCAAATGAATTAGAGATTTGAGAGAGGATTATCAATATTAAAGGAGAAATTAGGATTAGGTTAGGTTAAATTTGTAATGGTAATGATGAAAAAAAGATGAATTAAGGAGGCTTATATTTATAGAATAGCCTGGCTCTGTTTTAGTTTGACAGCTGTGATACATCTGGCCCACTATGGATCTGATTGACAGGTACAAGTTGCTGATGTGGATTACATTATGAAATTACTTTATCTGGCTTCTTACACGTAAGCTGTTTTATTTTCTTGCTCTATTCATTTACGTAAATATAGTCATTTGGACGATATCTGTGTATTTGACCCGGCAATTCTCACTATTTTCTCATCTTTGAAACATAGTACAATTATTTTTCTTAAAAAGTCTTAAGGTGTAATTTTTAAGTTATAAAAGGATAATTATTAATTGTAATTAGAGATATACTCAAACGTGTCGCTGCATATTCATGTAGTGTCCACCGAACAGGCGATAAATATAGAGACATAATTTCGATTTAAATATATGAGAGAACCAAGAAATCGAAGTACAATTTCATATTTTTGATAGTTGAGTTTTTCTTCTAATATACTCTAGTTAACAAAAAAGAGTAAATGATGTGGCGCTGGAATGACCTTTCTAGTCCACAAAAACATATATTCATATATTATATTTATTTAAACTTTATTACTAAGAATGCATTGATATTAGACACTATTTATTTATTCTTAATTATTCGTCTATTTTTTAATTGACGCATTCGTAAAGAAAATAATTATAAATATAATAAATTTATTATTTTCCCCTATTAATTATAAAATAAATAAATAAAAAATTTAAAATTTTCAAATCTTTTTATCTTTTTTAAATTAATTAGTTGAAGGTATATTAATACTTCCTCTACCCACTTTTAATGGTCTTAGAGTTAGCAATAGTAACTTTAACTAATATTATATTCCAATATTTCTTTTCATTATATCAATATAAAAAAAGTCTGCAATTTATAATACTTTGTCCACAATGTTTTTTCTTTTAAATAATTCTGGACTATTCAAACCTTTATATTATTTACATAAAGAATTTTTTATTTTTCACCATATAATCCTGCACCCTAATTTTCTTTTGACATAATATATAAATATATTTTTTAAATTGCTTTTAACAATTATGTATGTCGTCTCATTTTATGAATAATATACATTTTATTTTGTATAAAATTAAACAAATACCACATTTGTTTTACATGATGTCCTAGGTGTATTATACCACATAGATACTTGTGTCTAATTATTTAATTTTATACAAATTTAATTATCTATTTGTACACAAATAAAATTAAAAAACATAAATACCAACTAAATTAAGAGCATATTAATGTATTATGCTTTTTTTCGTCCCAATTTTATTTTGTAATTTTAAAAATAAATGAAGAATCTAGATCTTCCTTTCCTATTTACCATGATCAACGTGTAATGTTAAGTTTCTAGTTAACTTTTTAATTTTCCTAATTATGACATTATCATATGAAAGGGGGTTAACTGTTAGTGGAACAAGATAGCCCCGGCCCAGCTTCCTCCCTACTTCCCCAAACTTTTTGTTCCGATTATCCTAAATTTGACGTATTTTATTCAAATTCAATTTCTTGATAATTTTAATTGAACTGTAATTTATATACACCAATATCATTGAAAGTATTTTGGGAGAAACTAATATGTCCATAAGTTGTTCGTTGATAACTAGAAAGATCATTCAATTTCGTATACTGAATCACATATCCTATTATAATAAAATTAAAATTTTATTCACTATAGGTGTAATAAATAGCCTTTTACGGCATGAAAATATTCAAAATATTTATAATTATTTTCTGTATAGATTAAAATATTTTAAAAAAAATATACAAAGCATTTATATTCAGTTATTTGAGAAAGCAAATTAGTAGAAGTAACATGTATCTGAAAGTTTGATGTCAACGTCATGGAAACATAGTTTGCCAGCTTCACTAACTAAAAAAACTCACCAAACAAATGTAAGTATTATAAAATATTTGTGACTAAGAGAGATTGGATTGTTTAAAAGTAGAAAAATAGATTAAAGATTGTTTTATAGCGCATTCACAGACAAATATACGAGCTTTCTTGTCTTTATCTGAGTTAACATTATATTCCATATATTTAAATAGCTGAAACTGATGGTAACCATTAAACATGGGTCATTCTTGTTCTTGATTAATTATTTATTCACATGCTCAATAATTTCGAAATTAATTTTGAAAAAGGTGGTTATTTTAATTTATGAGTTGAGTAACATGTTTAATACATTGCAAGACGTTAAAGATAGATAAATTAATTCATAAAATTATATTTCGTTTAATTCATCAAAAATTGAGTTGAATACTAGCTCATGTATTTGGCCTAAAGTTCTCAGATTTTTATGCAAATCATATTTGGGTGAAGTTTCATCATGTTTTTGGCTCCAAATTTCCCAAGAAAATTTAACTATTTCAAAAAATGTGATTTATACCCATAAATAATAAAAATCATTCAAAATACCCATAAAATTATATTATCATTTTATAATGAATATGTTTCATTAAAAAAATAACCTTATAATATAATTGATAGGAATCATCAATAATATATGCAAGATAATGCATTAATAGCATACTTAAACTTGTCACTGATTTAATTATAATTGTAACTCATTAAGCATAAATTGTTCTTTTTTCTCAATTTTATCAGTTAAATTAAAACTCAAATTTTTCCGGAGGAGGTGGTAATAAATATTAGTTGAAATTAATAAATAATGAATATTTATTATAAAAAATAAAAACTTTAAGTATTTTTTGGAATTTTAAAATTCTCAAATGTAATAAATTTGCCAACTACTAATTTTTTTCTACTTGACAAGTTATGTAACCATTAACCAACCCCATTTCTCTAATTTTTCCCAAATATTCTTTAGGCCAAACGGATCCTAATTCATATGTATATACTCCATAAGTGAGAACTTGTCGCACAGCATGTGTTTTTTTTGAGAAAGTAGGTAGCAGAAATTAAGTACGTGAGTGCTTTGTCGACTTTGCACTATAAGTTAATTTAACTGACTATATGCATCATGAAAATGTTGAAAGTGACAAATTGCTCCGGTGATTTATGTCATGTCATGTGTATTACAATTCACAAGTCACAAACACAGTTACAATGCTATCCAGCTAGCTTTTCATTTCCTATGTCACTTTATATTCCACTCTCTTTATTTTATATTAATTAAATTCGTGACATAATATACTGTCAAATAATAAATGGAGTAATATTTTTATATGAAATGTAATTTATTTTTTAGAAAATATCAAATTTTATATATTTAAAAAGAGCAAATATTAAAAACTAAAATTTAAATATTTATCTTAAATTTTGAACAAGTCAATTATTTTGTACGATGAAACCTCCCCTCATAATTCAGTTAATATAAAATAGAGAAAGTAATTATTTTAGAACTGATATTTACTATTCCTTCTATCCACAATTTAATTATATCCTTTTTAGTTTGTTGGGAAAAAAATTATACAATTTTCTTATTGACACAATGAACATCTTACTCATGTTTTGTCCTATTTATTTGGTATTTTAGATCTATACACGTTCTAATCCATAAGTACCAAATACATTTTCTTTTGCTGTTTTGCATGCGCATTATGTAACTAAATATGGTAAGTATTTTAGATCTATACACGTTAAGCTTACTTAACGGGATCTTATGATGCCAAATATTATAATTAGTGAAATCCCAAGCATTGGAGGAATCTGTCAAAACAGATAATCATTTTGATCTAATGAAATAGTCATTTTTAGCAGTGATTTGATCTGTCTTGTTTTTCATGTGATGACGGATATGATTAGAGTAGAAGGCTGAAAGGAATATTTAGAAGCGAATTCAGAATTTAAAGTTTTGAATTCGAGCTCAAGATTCTATGAAACTAATTTGATTTACTGGGTCTGAAATCAGATTTCTTATACTTGCTTGAAAAAATATTAACACGCAACTGTTGGAGAGAATTCTCAACTTATCATTAATTTGAAATGAAGGGAGTAAAAGGTTAAGAGCATGTTTGAATTGACTTATATTAAATTTTCTAGGCTAAAACAACTTTAGGAGAGAGACTAATACATGGGGAGAAATATGAGTAATATAGGAGAGAGACTAGCCAGAGAGTTAGTGTATTCCAAATATAAGTACATCCACATTAATATGATGTATTTGAAATAAATTATACTTAATTTTAAGGGCAACTTTCACATATAGCAAATAAAAAAGTAAAAATTTAAGGAATCCCATAGTAAAATATAATAATTACATTCTGTCCCGACTAATTTAATATTTACTAATAATCCCTTGAAATTGCCGTCGTGATACATTAGAACATTGTGATACATAGTAAATGATACACAGTAACTTAATAACTGTTAAGATAAAAAGGGAGAAAAAATGAAACAATTAAGTTGGTTATTTAAATCAGCTTAAGTTACGGTAACAGCTCATGAAGAAACATTAATTCAGCACGTAATTGAGTAACACTTTCAAATTTTGAAAATTCAAGATTATATCATCTAGGTTGAAGATAATTTTATGAATATCCAGTGAAAAGCCGAAAAATACAAATTTGATTGTTGTTAAAATTGACAGCAAACCTTATTGGATGTGTTGGAATCTTTTTTATCTTGTACTTGTGTGGCTGCAATTTGAAAAAATAAAAAATTTAACGATTTTGAATATAAATACTAAATAAAACAACTAATACTAAATCAACAACTAATACCTTATTGATACATGATTTCAGTTTTCAAAAATTCATATAGCATAAAAAACATATGATACACATCTAATTCATGTATCAATGCATTCACTAAACACTAACACACTGAGTCGATATGTATTAAACTTATTGTCTGATACATGATAACTATTTTCAAATACTCATGATATATATAAAATCATCTGACACTCAATTGATTCATGTATCAATGCATCGACTAATTTCAAATACTCGTGATACATAGAAAGGCATCTGACACACAACTGATACATGATAACAATTTCAAATACTCGTGATACATAGAAAGGCATCTGACACGCAATTGATTCATGTATCAATGCATCGACTAAACACTATAACACACTGAGACGATATATATTAAACTTATTGTCTGATACATGATAACAATTTCAAATACTCGTGATATATAGAAAGGCATCTGACACGCAATTGATTCATGTATCAATGCATCGACTAAACACTATAACACACTGATTCGATATATATTAAGTCATACTTATTGTCTGATACATGATGACAATTTCAAATACTCGTGATACATAGAAAGGCATCTGACACGCAATTAATTCATGTATCATAAAATTGAATAAACACTATAACACACTATATCTTTGTTTGAATCCTTCCGAACATTCATAGGATCATGCAAAGACTTTTTTTTATTTTCTTTCCAATTTTCATCGTCCGAATCATAAATCCTCCTATTCGTAAAAGGATCCATTAATATAATGTAATAGATCGATGAACAAGAAGAAAATAAGAAGAAAAGAAGAACGGATGATTGAGTAAGAAGAAGAAGAAGAAGCAGAGACGGATGATGGAGAAAGAAGAAGAAGAAGAAGCAGAGAACAATGGTAGTTCAAATTTCAGAAATTTCAGATTTTTGAATTTTGAAATTCAAAATTGCATATTAAATGTTGTGAAATGTGTTTAATTAAAAGTAATAATTCAAAATTCAAAAAGTGATTCAGAAGATTGAGTATTTTAGTGGAGAAAAAATAGGCATGATCTTGGGGAAGTGTGTGTCATAGGAGAGAGAAGGCTATGTATCTCTAAACTTCTATTAAAATTAAAAAAAAGGGAATTATGTAATATTTAAAAAAAGAAGGGAAAATTAGATAATACTAAACTTATAGTTGTGTATTTAAGTTATTTTTCCAATAAAAAATTTATATTTGTATGTTATAGCAAAGTTTGCATAATTGCGCTCCATTGCAAACATAGAAACTGTATAATTCGCTATACATATACAGTTGAAGCGAACTGTATAGAACGAAGTGTATAAAACGAGAAAGAGAAAGACACTTGGGCAGAGAATTGTATAAAAACAAATTGTATAAAACGAATTGTATGATTATAAGTGTATAGAACGATTATATACAATTTGAATTTGTATAAAATGAGAAAGAGAGAAAGACAACAATTAAATCAAATTGCATAAAACGAGAAAGAGAGAAATTAGATACAATTTGAATTTGTATAAAACGAGAAAGAGAGAAAGGCAAAAGAAACTGGGTAGGGGAGTATTTTTATTATAACTATAAGTATTTAGGACGAAAATATATGTACTTGCATGTGTATATATATAATTTTCTCACGCTTTATACAAACAGAAACGCAATTTATACATTTCGCTTCTGTTTGTATAAGTGAGAAAGGCGAGGGTGGCGAGCGAGATTTGGGAGAGTGGCGAGCAAGATCTGAAAGAGGGGAGAGAGGGGAACAAAAATATATGTATTTATACAATTTCCTCTGCTTTATACAAATAGAAACAATTTTTATACACTTGTGTTTGTATAAAAAGTGAGAAAGCGAGCGAGATATTGAAGCGAGAATGGGAGAGTGGCGAGCGAGATTTTTGGGAGAGAGGCGACTGGCAAATTTTGGCAAACGTTTGCTATGGAGCACAATTAAATCAAACCCTAGCTATTCCATTTATTTTAGGTTATTAGTTTGCTATTATATACAATTATCCCTAATTTTAATTCTATGTATTCGAGATAAATGAAATTGAACGCGCTAGATACATCTGTAATTTTGGACTGAAATCATAGAAATAGTAATTTCGAAAACTCACACGGAAGATACCTAATTAAATTCTAAACTAGTGAAGTTTGCAGTGTGTTCTGAATTTAATTTTATGTAAAAATAAATCCAAATAGCCAATAAATAGGGTTCTCTAAAACTTTTACAACCAAAAAAGTTTGTTATGTTTACGGGCTTTTCTATGGACTTGAGCCCCAATGACATTTTGGGCCTAATAAAAGCCCAATGAAATGGATCCGCACGAAATGAAACCAAAAAAAACATGTTGCTGGGACTAAATTGGCGCATACTCTTTTGAATATGTCTGGTTTCATTTGAAAAATGGAATGAATACATATTTGAACTTTTTCAAGAAAAAAAATGGCGATTAGGACACTTCTTCGCTACAGAAGTGTACATTATTTCCCCAGAACACTCTTCCATTGCTATCTTTCTCCACTCAAAAACACTCAATATTGTCTTTCTTCTTCATTTTCTTCTTATCTTCCCACCTCCAATGCCTTCCGTGGCTGTCTGTTCATGTCCTCTTTAACTGATGCAGAAACCAAAAAGGAACCTGAAAAAAATCCAGACCTGGTGAATGAGATTTCTCGAATTCTTAGTGACTACAGAAGCCCTCACCACGATATTGAGTCCGCACTCAATCCATTTTCCGGCAGTATTTCAACCGATGTAGTTGAACAGGTCCTCAAACGTTGCAAAAATCTTGGATTCTCTGCGCACAGGTTCTTCATATGGGCACAAAAGTTATCAGTTTTTTGCCATAGTCGAGAAAGCTTTCACATTCTTGTTGATATATTAGGAAGTAGTAAACAGTTCCCCTTGATATGGGATTTCCTTGTTGAAATGAGAACTAATAGATCTTGTGAAATTACTTCCGAAATTTTCTCGCTTATTTTCAGGGCTTATAGTAGAGCTGGTTTGCCAGCTGATGCAATTAGGGCTTTTAATAAAATGGTAGATTTTGGGATTAAACCATGTTTAGCTGATCTCGATAAGCTTTTGCTGGCGCTGTGTAAAAGAAAGCATGCCAAGCAAGCGCAGGAGTTTTTCGATAAAGTGAAGGATGATTTCATGCCGAGTGTGAAAACTTACAGCATTCTGATAAGGGGATGGGGAGATTTAGGGGAAGTTGCTGAAGCACAAAAGCTGTTTGATGAAATGCTTGAAAGAGATTGTTCAGTTGATTTGCTTGCTTATAATAGTATTTTGGACTCACTATGCAAGGCTGGTAAGATGGATGAGGCCTTCAACTTCTTCATGAAGATGAGGTCCATTGGACTGATACCTGATGCTTTTAGTTATTCAATTTTCATTCATGGTTATTGCACGGCGAATGATATTCATTCAGTTTTCAGGGTCCTTGACCAGATGAGAAGGTACAAACTTGTGCCTAATGTATTTACATATAATTGTATCATCAAAAAGCTTTGTAAGGCCAAGAAGGTTGATGAGGCTTACCAACTGATAGATGAGATGATTAGTGAAGGGGTAAGACCTGATTGTTGGAGTTACAATACAATCCTAGCTTCTCATTGTGATCACAATGAAGTTAACTTGGCACATAGGCTGGTTTCAAGAATGGAACGAAACAACTGCCTACCAGATAAACATACATACAATATGTTGCTTAAGATGCTGATTAGGGTGGGAAGGTTTGATAGAGTTGAGAAAGTTTGGGAGAGCATGGAAGACAGGAACTTTTATCCTTCAGTCTCGACATATGCTGTCATGGTACATGGTTTATGTCAGAAGAAAGGCAAACTTGAGGAAGCATGTAAATATTTTGAAATGATGATAGATGAAGGCATTCCTCCATATACAGAGACGTGTGAAAAATTGAGAAATAGACTAATAGGTCATGGATTTGCGGAGCAGACTGAGATACTTGCAGATAAGATGGAAAGAAGCACATCTAGTTTAATTCAAGAACTGGCAAGCGTAATGAGAGGTAACAAGGCCTGTGTGAAATTGAAACATGATGAAGAATACTCGGATGAAAATTTTGAGTGAAAGAATCTAATGATCTAGAATCACCTCAATTCCCTGATCAAGGTGATACCTACTCTTGTCGCATGTCGTTTATTGGTAAGTACATGCTGCGTTTCCTTGTTTTCTGATAGCAGTGAGTGGTACTGACTTGGCTATACCCAGTGGAAACTCCTGGCTCAGATAGCAAATTATAGCCACAGAGGCAAAACCTTAGTCCGACTTATTATCTTGTGATGGAAAATTATAGTCAAGGTGACAATATCGTCCAAGTGAGTTTCTTGATCTGTATATTTCTGTAGCAAAGCCTAGATTAATTTTTATGGTCTGGGTTTCCAGTCGGCCCAGTTGCTCTTTACCATTCAATATGTGTAAATGGCATCCTAGCTTGTAAAGATTTGGATGTGGTGTAATTGCTTGCAAGGTTAAGAAATGAAAGGCATGTAGTTATCTCCTGGAGTCCACATTTTGTGTTGGATTCTTCACATCCTTAAAGGACAAGCTGAAGGGCCATCAACTTTCAAGAGTAAACTAGGGGGTTTTATTAGAAAGGGAAAAAAAGGTTAACAGAAGGTGTCGCAAGGTCTGCTTGCTAGTTGAGTGATGCCTTTTACATGGTAATTACTGCTGGAATACATTAGTTAAGGCATACAAGAAACTCTGGCTGTACCAGAGCATATTAAGGACATATTTCTTTTGTGTTTGAATGGGAACATCCGAAATAAATATTCTATTGCGAGTGGAAATGCCATGCAGGTGGATAAGTTGTCGATTTGTTGTTTCTGCCATATATGTCTAGTTAATGGGTTCTACATGTAATCATTATCCTTATTTCTACTTTGTGAATGTACTACATCCAACATAGTTGCTGATGTGACTCGGATCTGTGTCATATGATCCTTCTAGGTGTGACGTCGAGTTGTTGTTTTCTTTGGAAATGACCACAGGAATCGTAAAGGTTGGAACTTGGAAATCTAAGTTGGATAGATCAATCCACTAGATTGGACTGTGGAGCATGTTCTCTAGGTAAGATGATGATGAAAAGGTTGTCTCAACTTCAATTTTTTTCTACTCGCTGATTCTGCTTGCATTTTTCTACCTGTATCTCTTATTTTCTCTCCATCATCCTACCTAGCCCTAAAAAGGTGGGATATTGGTTAGCTCTTTGGTTAGGTGTCAACCACGAAGCCAATATTTTGTAAATTTTGCATGATGCGAAGTAACTTTTGGATACCTATAAACTACTTTTATCACACGTAATGTTGATATGTTTCCTCTGGACGCCTTTACACATGTGGAAGATATATCTATTGTTAGTCATTTTGAAGTGATTAACTGTGAACCTGCTTGTTTCTGATGTATATGAAGATACTCATATGATCTTGAGTGTTCCTTAAAAGCTAGTTCATACAGTTACTTACTCACCACCATGTTGCCAATCTGAAACTGCTGCTAACAGGTGACAAGGTTAAAACTGGAAAAAGCATTCAGAAGGTAAGATGTTAGATCATCTTCTTCCAGTTTTCACCATAGCTGTGTTTCCAACAATAGTTTTGAGAAACTTGGGAAGCCATTCAGAAGCAGGGTACTGAAGAATTATGTCATTTTTATGTAAGCTTCAGGTTGAATTTGATGTTTGCTACTACATGTGGTAGGGAACTGATAGATGGCACCGCATTATCTCTTGAGGATTGAATGCTCATTGGCCAGCCTCCTTTCTTCCCCTCTTTGTAGAGGCCACCTATGTTATGATTGTTGTCATCTCAAAACCTGTCTTAATTTTCTTGAAGAGCTTGTTTTACTCAAATTTGAATTTTTCTTATTCCTGTTATTTAAATTGTTGGGACAGCATGGAGGCTGGAAGAGAGTTAAAAGTTTTTGAATAGACATAATCATAATATATAAACGTATTTTTTAACTTGATCTTAGTTGATATGTATGCACTTTAACTATCATACACTTACAAGTGGACATATGTGACCAGTGATATAACGCACATAGCATGCAAATTGCCGCGTGAGTTCAGCTTTAGCTTAATTATTGTTCTTGTAACATGTGCTCGAAACTAAAAAAATAAATTCCACCTATTTTTTTTGGTTGGAAAAAGAACGCCACCTACTGTAGTAAATTAAATTGGGAAAACAAATTTATCAAACGTAGAGGTTGTGATTCTATTCATTTTTGTGAAGTATTTTAGTGGAAACAGATTTTTTTATTTTTTAATTGGTGTTCGATTAGCCAGACTCGAATACGACCCTGTTTGGTGGAAGCAGACATTACTACTGTCCGTAATTGACACTTAAAAAAAAAGCAAAAAGAAAAACAGAAAAGAAAATAAAGAGCAGAAATTGATGGATAAGTCGGTGAGAAGAAAAAGAGGGGAAAAGGAAAAGGGGAAGGTAGATCTACAACTGTAAGCCCTTTGTATCACATATCGAAGGAAGAGATCTACGTCCTTCCCTCCATATCATCTTCTTTCTTCACATTTTCAATTTATAAACTTAACAGAAAAGAGACCCATTGGGTGCAGTATTCTAAAGAATGATCGCTTCAACTGTGCGAAAGCCCCTCTTTGGCGTTACTCTATTCACCTTCTCTCTCTTTCTCCTTCTCTTCTTCTTCGCACCTTTTTCTTTCTTCTCTGATCCTTCTGTTGCCTTCAATTCTTCACGGTAAGTTTTGCTTCTTTCCCCCCCCCCCCCCTTTTTTTAAAACCTATGTTTGTTAATTGCATTGATTTCCGTGTTAATATCTACGGACATGCCGTTTTTTTTTTGTTTCTTCCTTCATGGAGTTAACTACAAGATCCAAATCTTTGTTCTGTATTTAATTGTTTTTTATTTTCTTTTTAAAGTTTTGGGCTCTTACTATTTGTTACCCTTTCAACGCATTTCTCTCTTATTGTGTGGCCTTCTGATCTGTTTCTGTTTGAGTGTCATTGCAGGCGTGTAAGACCCGAGATATGGAGCATACGAAGATTAGCTGAGTGGCGACCTTGCAATTGGTGGCTCCAACCTCCAACTAATGGTTAGTTTTTGGCTGATATTCCATAATAGAACCCTTATCTAGTAAAAGACGTATTAGTTTATGTATAAGTTATACCATGTTTGGTTGTTAGTTTTATTCATGTATAAAATTAATATGATGTTTTGGTGTATTGTGTTATGTGGGGGTAGAAGATAGAAGAGCTAATACCCGCATAAGTTATCTCTGCATAATTTTAACCAACTACCAAGGACTCTTTACAGTAGATAGCTACTATGACGTTAAATCACATTGACAATACTTGGTGCCTATTTGAATAATTGTACAGTCAGTACTATATTGCTCCATTGGTATTTCTGGTGGTCTGTTGATGGAGATTGAGCTGATTTATACTGAGGATAGTTTATTTTGGGTAATGGCTACTTGGAATTTGTTAGGGGGTGGGTAAAACAAGAATTAGGATATAAGGTCTAGTTGTGCATATAACCTTCTGCTCTGGGGGGTTGTAAAGTTTTCTAAGTCGAGCATTTGACTGGCCTCCAATGCAGACATGGTTTTGTTGTTGAAATGCTGCAGCTCTTCCTGCTCAGGCTAATGGGTATATTCGAGTGGATTGCTATGGTGGGCTCAATCAGATGAGGAGAGATGTGAGTATTGCTATTCGCTGCACCTACATTGAATATTGATATTTATGATGATAAAGGTCATTCAATTTGTTTCTTGTCATTTGTTACCTGCAGTTGTGTGATGGTGTTGGAATAGCTCGTTTGCTGAATGCTACTCTTGTTTTGCCAAAGTTTGAAGTAGCTGCATACTGGAACGAGTCGAGGTATGCTTTTGTTATGACTTATAATTTGCTTTATCTTCCTTTTTCTAACCTACATAATCTTGTAGGTTTTAGGTATTTGATAACTTCTTTAATCATGCATTGCTAAGCCTAATTAGCAGACAACTCTGTAGTTTTACACGGTTAAGAGCTGTCTTATGATTTTGTTGGAGGTTATCTTTATAATGGTTGCCTGTTCTTCCTTTTCATGCCTATGAATGAATTTTCGCCTTATGTTTCAGTGGTTTTGAAGATGTATTTGATGTAGACTTCTTCATCCAACAAATGAAGGGCTTTGTTAATGTGGTAAAAGAGCTTCCAATTGAGATCGCATCAAAAGATCCTGTTAGAGTTGATTGCAGCAAACGCAAAGGCCAATTTGACTATGTTGAGAGTGTTCTTCCTTCCCTACTGAAGCATGGATATATCTCGATCACCCCTGCAATGAGTCAAAGAAGGGATAGGTACTTATATTTTGTATTTTGAATTAAGCCGAGAACTCTTTATCAATCATTTCTACCCGCGGCTTTAAAAGGATAAAGTTTTTTTATTCATCCTTGTAACCATAATTACTCATCTTAGGTACCCTCTTTATGCAAAAGCTGCACTTTGCCAGGGTTGTTATAGTGCGTTGCGCCTTACAAGCCCATTGGAGAAGAAAGCGCTTGAGCTTCTACAAGCTATACCAAAACCCTTCTTATCGCTTCACCTTCGGTTTGAACCTGACATGGTAGCTTATAGTCAATGCGAGTACTCTGGTCTTTCTCTTGCTTCTGCAAAAGCCATAGATGCTGCACGGGTTGACAGGAAACCTTGGACAGGGGAAACAGCTCATATTTGGAGAAACCGTGGAAAGTGTCCACTTACCCCCAATGAAACTGCATTCATACTTAAAGCTTTAGCCATACCCACAAATACGACAATTTATTTGGCAGCTGGTGATGGCCTGATGGAACTTGAGGGACTTACATCTGTGTATACCAATGTTGTTACCAAATCTAGTCTTCTTAGCGGAGAGGACTTCACAACCATGCATGGGAACACAAAAGCTGCACTGGATTATTACGTGTCTATTAACAGCGATTCTTACATGGCTACTTATTTTGGGAACATGGATAAGATGGTTGCAGCAATGCGAGCTTTCACGGGGTTGTATAAGACAATTTTCTTGAACAGGAAAGCCTTTGCATTGTTTACCTCTCAAGGGTTTAAAGGGAAGGAACTAACAGAAGCCCTGTGGAAGGTTCATAGAAATGATTTTATAATGGGTAGAGGATCTGCCTTACCTGACTGTTTTTGTGAATTCAATGTATGAACTTATGTTTTCCTCTTCAGTTTATTCGTTACTTGATGTTTTGGTTATAGCTGGAGCAATTTATTCGAAAAGATGTCGTGTGTTTGATGTAGGTGTCATTCACAAATTTATGTGAGAGAGAGACATTTGATTCATGTATTTAAAGTGTATGTAGCTTATGGAATACAACATTTAACATTTGATATTTTGCATTCATTTCTTCTTTCAAGTGGTGCCTTTTCCTTCGGCCTTTACTCTCTTATATATATGTGCCTCCTCTTCCTCTTTTTATTCTCTTTTCCACAATAATAGAGTTCGTTTTCCAGTTAATGGAATTTAGTATTATGGAGGTTGTCTACCATGGTTCCTTTGTCCTTTGGGTTGAACTAATGGCTCAAGTTTGGTGCTATACAGAAATTATTCCCTCTAAGAGAATGGCTTTACAAGTTCACTTATGTTGGTGAGTTCACCTAAGAAAACACTTGAGTCATCTAAAAATTGATATATACTTAAAAGAATATCATCAATATAGACCTCCTCCTGCGCAGAGTATAACCAGACAAAAGGGTTCTAATTTCCACAGAAGGAACTCCCTCGAAAAACCTAGTACTATATCTATCTCTCAAAATCAACTGAAAAATGCACAAAATATGTCGTCTTCCACAAATTCATCCGGCCTGCTCATTCTCCAAATAGGTAAATCCCATGATAGTTTAAATGGAGTAAGACCATAACTCCACAGTGAAATTGCAATGTAGTAACCACCTTTGGCTCTGATCCTTTGTGCAAATACCACCAACTAACAGTGTATAACTTGCTTTTTTTGCTGCCTTAGTCCTCCTTACCAGCTTCCATATGGGCCTGAAGACACCTCTCCTCGATAAGGGATTGTGTTACATTTGAGGTTCAGCCTGCCCAAATCTGTCCTCTTTGAATTGCACTTAAATCAAATTGCACATTTCATTCCATTCCGAATCTTGGACGGGCCTCCTGAGTCCTGACCAAGAGATAACAATACCTGACCTCCATACCTAATAACCACTCGTGTACTGTGGCTTCTTTATAAGTTTTGGTCAAGATTAAGTTGGAAATTCTTCTTTCAGTTCTAAACCCCGCACCATATCAAACCAAAGACGAATATGGGCACATTTTTCGAAGCTCAAAGCAAATGCACCTTGAGAATCATGTTGTCTTACAGGGATGACACTTTCTCCAAAGAGCTTGCTCCTGTATGTAAGTACACAATAAGTTACAGGTTTTTGGGGGTTAAGCTACCATAACATTCTTCGTCAGCAAAGAGTCATTAAATCAAGCATTGAATGTAAAAACGACGACCAGTAATGAGAAACAAGGGAGCTCCATATTTGACGGCAGCATTGGAGCAGAAGACAAAAAAAAAATCATCGAACAAGAGACATAGAATACATACTAGTACAAAGAAGTATTGAGTTCATTGCGTCAGTCACAAGAGAAGAGAGTCAATCTTTTAGCATCTGATATATTCATTTTCAATGAAAATCACCTGCATGAAACCAGATAAATCAATGGTGTTTTTGTATTTCTTGTTACGAAGTCAAAAAGTCATGACAGGAAAAAGGCAAGAAATCCCACCCTGGTTTTAGTTGCACTGCCACCAAAAGAGAACACCTAGATGAGCTGTGGCAGAACTGCACCCAAAATTGGATGTCAGTGGGCTGCAACACCATCAATACAGAAGATCAAATAAAGCTACAATCAGAGAGCTCCATCCATCTTATAGAAGATCCAGCGTACTCCTATAATACAAATACTCTCTCGATAAAACAGCAATCACACAGACCTTCAGTCTTCTGCCAGTCCAAGCTTACCAAAAACTTAACATCAGTTTCATCTTGATTATGAGACATGGTCTTTACCCAAGGTATGCAAAATCACTGAAGCCTCAGAGTCGAATCCATGACTCAGGTACTGGTCAAATATCAAAGAATACTTTAAAGCGAAAGACAGCTCTGTTGCACTTAAGCTGTAGGAAATAATACTTTTCCATTCTTTGGATTTTCCATCCAAACAAATTCCATGCAATAAGGCGGCAAAGGTAACTGAATCTGTAGTGTAGCCTTTACTAATCATCTTGTCACGTAGTTGCAATGCAGTTTTGAGCATTTTATGTAAACAGAGGCTGGTGATAATGGAATTGTATGCAGCATTTCTCGGGTGCCAACCATCTGATATCATTCTTTTAAAAGTTGCCATAAACTTAGAGTTCATCTCATCCTGAGGATCATTTTTCTCTTTTGAGAAAATAGTAGGTGTGCAATGGGAAAACCCATTGACCAAATAATTGAACGTGACATCAGTTGGATAGCACTTGTGCATGAGCATTTGTTCAAAAATAGAAGCTGCTTTTGCAAGTTTTCCCACTTTACAAAAGCTGCCAATTAGTATAGTATAAGTTATCACATTAGGCATCATACCATTTGATTGCATTCTGTTGAACAAATTTTCAGCTCTCACAAGATCTCCATTCTGACAAAACCCATAAATTAGAGAGGTGTATGTTACCACATTTGGCAAACAATTGCGCTTTACCATGTGAGGGAGTATTGTTAATGCTCGGCGCAAATCATGTTGCTTTACATACCCATCAATTAATGTTGAATAAGTAAAGGCATCTGGAGATATTTTTGACTTTTTCATCCTACTGATGCAAGCAACTGCATCTTTCATCAGTCCAAACTTACAGTATCCCTTGATCATGGCATTGTACCCCACAAGCCCAGGATCCATACCCATCTCAATTGTCTGCTCAAAGAGCTTCTTTGCTTCCTGAAATTCCCCATTTCTTACACATCCATCGACTAAAGTGGCATAAACATAAACATCAGGTAATATACCATGGCCAAGCATCTCATCGAGGAGCTGCCTGGCAGCGGGAAGCTTCAATTTTTTGCAGAGCCCACTCATCAAAACATTATATATTCCAGCATCAGGTGATACTCCCCTTTCAATCATCTTGTCTCGAATGACTAATGCAACATCAACTTCACCAGAGACCACCAATCCATGGACAAGAGCTCCATAAGTTGACACATCGGGCTTTTCACCATACTCTGTCATCTCAGCAAGCAAATTTAACGCCCTTTCAAAATCACCAAATTTGCAGTAGGCATGTATCAGAGGAGTATAAGTAAACTTGGTCGGCACCAACCTCATATTCTTAACCTGCTCTAGAAACTTTTCAGCTTCCTGAATTTTCTCATCCTTGCATGAATAAGAGATCAATATGTTATATGTCACCATATCTGGCTTAGTGCCAGCTTCAACCATTTTCCTTATAGTGTCTATTGCTTCCACAGTAAAACCATGCCTACACCTAGCATCAATGATAGTGTTATACACTCGAACATTGACAATCACACCCCTCTCAACCATCTCCTGCACAAGCATATCAACTTTCTCAAACTTCCCATCTTTACAAAACCCATTTATCAGTGCCCCATAAGTCTCCACTGTGGGTAAAAAGCTCTTCAATTTCAACTCATTGAAAAGCCCGTATGCTCTTCTGATGTCACCCTTCTTGCAGTAGCCATCAATCAATGTATTGTAAAAAATAACATTTGGTACACAACCTTTACCCCACCTATCCTCAATCAATTTCCTGCCTTCTTCCACATTCCCCTCTTTACTCAACCCTGTCACAATAATACAAGTGCTAAAATTATCCAAGAATTTATCCTCAACACCACCACTTCTCTCAACGAGCTCATCGTACAGTCTTCTAGCAGCTTTAATCTTACCATGTTTTACAAGACCATGAAGTAAAGAATTCACAGTAACTACATGTGGAACCAAATTATAAGTTCTCAATACAAAATAATACAATTCAACAGCTTTATCAACCAAATTAGAATCAGAATAAGCTTTAATTACGGCATCCAACGCTTCAAGAGTAGGAAACTTATCTTCACAAGTAGTCAAGCTGGACAACAAACTATCAATTTCACGAAAAACTCTAAACTTAGCCAAGAGTTTCAAAAGAGAAGAACAAGCAAAACGATCAAGGGGGCAACCATAGGGTCTTTGAGATACCCAATCAAAGAACTTGAGACCCACATGAGCATCCTTAAGTTTGTCAAACACAAGGTGTGCAATGTCAGAAGGGACAATTTCTTCCTGAGAAAGACGGATTTCGACAGCGTTTTCCCATTGTTGTTGGGTATGGAGGATTTGACAGACCTCGTTAACGAGTTCTTTGATGCGGCGTGTTAATGGGAAGTTGGAAGGAGAAGAAGGGGTTTTTGGTTTTGGGTTGTTGAGGGGTTTAATGCGGGAGAGAAGGGTTTTAGACATATGAATTAGAAAATGGTAAACTTGGTGTCATCTCCTGGATGAAAGCTCAGTCCAGGAGAAAAAGATGAAACAAGATTAATTCATGCGGCTTTCGGAAACTTCACTGTCTCACAAAACCTGAGTGTCACAAAACCCCAGAGAACTTCAACAGTGTCTCAAACCTCAAAGACTCGTTTTTTCTTCTTTCACTTGGGCGGCCGGGCGGGTGTGTATAAATTCGGTGTATCTTTACGGGTATTATTTGAACCGGCAGAAAGTATTCCGATTATTTGAAATCTATTGAAACTTATTTGAACTATCAGTTCTTTATTTGTTTTTTTTATTTAAAATACCATCATTGTTTAGATAGAAGAATGAAAAAACTCATAAAGTTCATGGGTTTCTCTGTATATTTTTAATGATAGTTTAAATAGAAAATTTACACATTTAATAGTTTAAATGTGCAATTCAGAAGTTAAGATATTTTAGATGTGTTCTTGATGTAAAATGTTACTAACGTAGACCAAATTCACCATATTTGATCTAATTGTGCACTTTTATTTATTTTATTAAGTTAAAAATATTTTTATTTTAAAAAAAAAATTTAGTTGAGAATATATTTAGTCCAATCTAATTCTTAGCTACAATTGTACAACAACTTGATTAAATATTTTTGATAAATCACTTTTGTATATAGCCTGTAAAATGCATTTGTTATGTATTTAGAGAATTGATTTATAGTATTTGACAAATGGATACAATTACTTTCATTATTGTCATTTCATTAGTATAGAATTGTTTGGTTAAATTTCTCAAAAGAGTACTTCTTTGCCCCAAAACATTTTGTTTAGAAAAGCAATTTTAAAATTAAAATTTTAATATTTAGAAATAGTGCTTTTCTAAAAAAAATTGGAAAATATTGATTTAGAGGTATTGGTAATTCCACGTGGCCATAATATGAACATTTTCTCAGGGACTGCTAATTGCAGAAGCAAAGGGCTAATCGTTTAATTTTTAACCACCACTTTTATCAACAAAAGTACAACTGATTTTTGAAGTTGGTTCCAATGAACATGGCGATCACTTCAGCCGCTAGCTATGCGGGATTGACTGTAACGTCGCCGTTTCATGCTAGGTTTCGCCGGCAATTCACTCCGTTGGCAACTCTATCAACGCCACCGAACACCAGCATTAGCAGCCGTCAAGCGGCAGTGGATTGGGTGGAGGAAACTGCTAGTTTCTTTGACCTTGATAATCGCCCTATAATGTTATTTGACGGTATAATCTTTGATTCCTTGCGTCATTTTTCTTTTTAATTTAATTGGATTAGATTTTACGTTTTAAGAAATTATTGAAAAAATGAAGGATTTTTGAATGCTGTATATTAACTGAATTTATTGAAAATTAAGAAGAAATTGAATTTAGATGTTTTGGGTTGCTCATTATTGCAAAACTTAAATTTCCTTAATGCCTAAAAGTTCAGCCTTTTTCCTCAGTTGTAGCAAAAAGAGAATTAGGCGTTTCTCAAGCATCACTTTGCCATCATTTTTGTGTGGTCTGTTGTAGTCTAGTCAAAATAATTTTTCTAGTTTTGACCCTAACCCTCCCGAGTGACATAACTTTCTTTGTATTATCTTGAAGTGCAAGTTTAGAACTTAAATTAATTGATCTGAAAAGGTTAACGAGCATACTGTTTTAGTGGTTTCAGCAAACATTATGCGTGAAACTGAGAAATGTTTTACGTATTTGACAGGTGTGTGCAACCTGTGTAATGGAGGTGTAAAGTTCGTCCGTGATAATGATAATAGAAGGTTGGTGTTTTCCCTCTTCTTTTGTGTTTGGCTGAAAGGATATAGATTCAAACTTCGTTCCTTATGTAAAAGGTTACAAAGTTGTTATATCGGTTACTAATATGTCAGAGATATTGTATAAATGGAAATTTGATGTTGTAAGCCCAGATTTCACATAATTTTTATATAAATTTGATGCAAAGAGAGTCACATAGTTTTTTTTTTCAGAAGATGAGTCTGCTAACAGAAATTATCTGGAGCTCATTTAATCAAGGAAATGTTATTGACTCTTAGCAGTCAGACTTCTTAGTGTTGTCATCATCATTTTTCTGTTCTGTGGTTTTCTGGTTTTCTTCAAGACTATTTTTTCTTTAATTCCTCATTCTGTTGACATCCAGGAGAATTAGGTATGAAGCTTTACAAAGTGAAGCAGGGAAGAACCTGTTGAGGAGATCTGGCAGAGCTCCTGATGATATCTCAAGTGTTGTGCTTGTTGAAAAAGATAGGTATGCTGTATGTTCCCCGGAAAAAAAAAAGGGGGGGGGAGGGGGGGGGGGGGGGGGGGGAGAGGAGGGAAGTAAGGAGCCTGACTTTCTACATATTGGAGTACCTTTTTTCCTTCAATTCAAATGTTGTCTAGACGACACTAATGTTGTAGCAATCATAGCAGGAGTAACTAGTGATCACTGTTTTCGTTGCAGGTCTTATGTGAAATCCGAAGCTGTTCTGAAGATTATGGAGTACATTAACTTGCCTTTCCCTCAGCTAGCATTCTTCTTACAGTTTGTGCCTCTGTAAGTTTCACTGTTCTTATCCCAATCATGGTGAATGTAGGAACTTGCTTCACTTCTGGTGCTTAGTTTCCCTCATTTTAGCAGATTCATTCGAGACTTTGCATATGATAATGTTGCCAATAACCGATATGCACTCTTTGGCCGCTCCGAATCATGTGAGATATAAATGGAGACTCTAAGCACCCTTTGGCTGCTCTAGTTCATGTGATTATACACTATACAGAAACTGGTACTTCTTCTCTCGTGCAAGTAAAATACTCTTTTATATAGAACATAATTTGATATAGTTATTATGACTTGCTGTTGTCTGCATATTTAGCATAAACTTGATTATTATTGTTGTATGGTTCTGGTGTTATGACTAGTTACAGAATAGAGAAAAAAAAACGAACAATCTTATCAATTGTTTCTATATTGAAGTTCATACTTTTTATCTGATGTCTTATTCTGTCAATTAGTTATATCTGTTATACTAGTAACTTGTGATTTATCCATAACTAAGTTCCAATTCTATGAAATGCTCTACAATTTCCTTTTTCCCTCTAATTTGAATAGAATGTTTTGTGTACAGAGATATTCCAGCTATCTAAAAAGGAAATGTGGCTCTGATTAGTTATTCATTAAAGATTATGTCCCATAAGCCTTGAATCTAATCATTCCCTAAAATAACGATATAGATGTAAGATCATAACAGTTGAATAGAATGTTCTGCACAAAAGTGTATTGTGGCCAATGAACAAATCAAGAAAAGAAATTTACCGGTTTCTAGAAGAAAAAAATATATCAAGAAAAGAATACACAATAGAGGCTTTTGACTTCTGAGTGGTTATTCATTATAGAAACTGTATTGATAAGCCTTGAATACAACAACTTCCTAAATAACGAAATAGCTATAATAAGCTTACAATAGTTGAGAACAATGGTACATGTCTCTCCTTCTCTACCTACTCCTTTATTAGTCTTTGTTGAACGATAAGGCATTGAGACATTAAAACTATGGCGGCAACAGACATTTCACAGCAGGGCTAGTATGAGTGTATCTTCCATGAGCATTGATGCACTTGGCATGTACAGGGTTACCGTTAACAGATGATATATACACTCGATCAACAAGTATGTTTTTGCAGCCAACAGTCTCGCTGCAGCTCAGATTTATCACCTCGTCCATCAGGGAAGTCCCTAGTATTCCTCTGAATGTTATGTCACTCAGTGCAACTGCAGCTGTCTGCATTAAATTAGTCAAAACAACCAATTAGTAATGAAATTCAACAATCAGTCCCTAGTTTCCAGTCTATATATCTTTGTTTGTTTTCTCACATCTTTTTTGCAATTGACTCGGCTGGGACAGTAAAACTGGTCGATGATGATGGGATTGTTGACTGCAACAAATACAATTCCTTCAAAAGCAATCCTCCTTGCATACCCTTCGCCTCCCTGTTCCATTCAGAATATGTTAGCTAGTTATAGTTGTAACAATTACTGCAGTATTTGTCAAGTGTAAATGACGAATATTATCTGAGCATTTCCAAGCTGATCAAAAACTAAGTGCACATTACCGGCCAGGTCTTAATCCTTACTCCTGCTAAGGTGTCTTTCATCGTGCAATTTCGTACATTCACATCTTCCACGACTTCAAATCCTCCTTCTCCCAAGGATCCAATACTACAGCCATTAATTTTTTTTCAAAGTTTTATTTAGAAGTTACAACATTCTAGTGAACTAGAATTTGAAAATTCAACAATTACCTAATACCATGGCCAGGTCCGCATGTTATGCCGCTAATACTAATGTTGGACGATCCTCCTCCTATTGCAATACAGTCGTCACCTATCATAATTCATTGCCCAAAACATGTGGAATAAACCCGTTATAATAAGAATCAATCAAGCCAGATTTTGCATTCATGAAGAAGTGTAAGTTCATGGATAAATCAAAATGGAGTTATAGTTAGAGGTTGAGCCAGGATTTGAAGTTGGAGTTTAGGATTCTAGTTCTTTTATATCGGACCCGTGAGCTCAACTCTAACTCCGCCCTTGGTAATAGTACTAGGGATTTACCTTTTATACCTTGATAGTGTAAAAACTTTATGAAGGGATGTCTTGGGACAACAATGAAAATTGTCTCTATATGACCTAGAGCTTACTGGTTTGAATTGTGGAATCAACCATTGATACTTGCATCAGGGTAGGTTGTCTATACCACATCTTTTTAGGGTGGAATTGATCTTCTCCAAATCCTGCATGAAAGTGGGATATTCGTGCACCGGACTTACTCTTTTTAGTGTAAAAGCTTTTATACTATCAGTGTTAATTCAAACTTTTATAGCCTAGTCACTTGCTTTATTTTTCAGGTTCATAGTTTAATTTATCATTACTGTACTATTTTAAGTCACTTAAAGGTGAAATTTATCAGTGTGTATAAGTTAAATTCATCGATGGTGAAAATGTACCTGTTGCGATGAGAGAGTTTTGTATTCGTACATTAGTGCTACTGGAAACATCAATCCCATCGGTGTTGAGACTATCACCAGGGGACATAATACGAATATTAGCAATGCTAACTTCATTGCAAGCAGTCAATATGATATGACTTCTAGCACTTCTAATAATCGTTACTCCCCTAACTCGAAGCTGATCACATCTTCTGAAAATCAGTGCCTATATATATTGGATAATCATCACATTAAATTACTTTAGTATATATACGTTATACACTAGAAATTTGAAAACGATTGTGTAGACTGTATACTTACAGTTGGACCTTTGCATTGTGTTTCCTGGTCAAAAAATAATAATTCCATAGGTAAGAAATCTAGCGTTACGATTTTCTTCATGAAAAACTTTGAAAATATTAAGATTTTAAGCTTACTTGGGATGTGTTATCATTGGCGCAAGCATTTGACCACCATATATGGCCTTGGCCGTCAAAAACTCCATTGCCATTAACAGTAAGATGGTTAATATTAGCAAAAGTGAGCCATGCATTGGCTGCAGCTCCATCCCATGCCGATTTTGAGTTAGGTGCAATTATATTTCCAGATACCTGCAACAGGATAAATAAAAATAAATTAACAAAATTATTTGTCAAATCTACCCATTTTGACATTATAACATAAATCTAAAACGATTACTTTTCTGATGAGTAATTGTAGGTGAAGGGCATCATAACCTGAATATGTATACTGGAGGGCTTGCAAGGACCATCAAATTCTGAAGGCTTAAGTAAGAATTTCTTTCCTTTTGGTATAACAAGAATTACACGACTGGATTCCGATTGACATACAGCTTCCCATGCCTTGAGGAAAGCCTGCATATATATACATGATCAAATGTTTAAAAATTGAATTCTCACGTATATGGTATAAAAAAAACAAGAAAATTTAAGAAATAAATTGTGTATACTTTTATCTTTGCCTCTTGGCTAAGATCAAGTATAATATAAGTTCATGTAGGCCATTAATGACTCACACAATATTAACTCATTTTTAACATCAGAGTAGCTTGCTACTCGGGTCTTTGCGTAAGATAAATAAAATAAAGTAAAAATTTAATGTACCGGGAGATCATCAGTTCTTCCATCTCCGACAGCTCCAAAATCGATGACATTGAAAGTTTTAATATCAGCACTCCGTACATAAGAAACTATGCACAACAAAACCAAGAAAGTTATCAAGTAAAACTGCGAATTACTAATCATCATGATCTAGGTAGTACAAGAATCATGCATAGTAAGAATGTCTAAATCTTCTACTTATATATATATATATAAATAAAGCATAGAATAATTAAAAGCCATGATTCCCTGCACTACTTAAGATATAAGTTACAAATCACAATAACTAGCAAATATTTTCGTATCGAAACAACTACTCCAGCCGTTCCATTTTACGTAGCACAATTAAGAGTACGAAAATTAAACCAACTAATTTCAATGTATATTTACATATTCAGAGAAATTAAACACGATTAATGAAAAATTCATTCGACTCTTCAAATAGTAGTAATAATAATGTCACATAAAAAAGGTACAAAAAAAAATTATAAAATTGGTCCACCTTTTACCAGTATCATTTTATTGAAGTTTCATATAAACTAAATAACATATATTTGACTAAACGGCTTTTTTTTAATATATCAAGTTGCTTTAATCCTCTTGGATCTCTCACTTTTTCTCGTCGATCGAAGCAAATAATACGAATTACGCAAGTAGTATTATTTGGATTCTTTAGTTGCGTTCAAAGTCTACAAAAGAAAAGAAAATACTTATCGTACGTACTATATAAATTCGAGGAAACTTATTACTCCCTCTGTCTCACCTAAAAAGAATGACACATTCTTATATTAAGTAACAATTAACTTTAAAATATTTATTTTTTCCTTAATGAAATAATTTAGAGGCATACAAATTTCTATCGTTCATTTTAGACCACAAGTTTTAAAAGTGTTTCTTTCTTTCTTAAATCGTACGGAGTCAAACCTTCTCCCATTATAAAATGGGACGAGAGTTATATTAATTTAAATAGTGGTACGATTGATCGGGCCTCCTTTATCACTTCAATCGAAAGGCAAGCAACCAAAAATAAATAGGATTATAAATACCAGCAATCATGATTAACCTATATTATCCACTAGATTGATATTTTAACCTATAATACCTGCTATATTGATATTGCATTTTGGGATTATAAATACCAACAATAATGATTAACCTATATTATCCACTAGATTGATATTTTAACCTATATTAATATTGCAACCTACTTATTGTAATTCCATTTGGTTCAAATTTCACCAAGTTTTCCTGCTTACAAAAAAATATTCAACAACGTTGGATAGATAGGAAAAGTTTGGCTTAAGGCTAAGGCAGGTAGAGTTATTTGATTTTGTTCACTTATTATAATTTGGTATTTTAATAATACTACAGTAGTAATAAACTAGCAGCCTTATTTAAAAATTAATAGAAATCTGACTTTACATTGGATTTGGACTACAAAGATTATTTTAGAAGGAATTAAAGAAGGGAAATTTTTCAAAATGTCAATATTTTAACATTTAAGAGGGCTCATTAGCAAACTTTTAATATTTAGTAGAAATGTTAAATTTTAGTTTGTTATGTATCTTATTTATGTTTTTATTATTTGTTTTTATTTAAAAAATATAATTATTTAATAACAAAAGGGAGAAAATCAAGGGAGAGAATATTTCAAAAAAAGATAAGGATCCCTTAATTTCTCATCAGTTACATTTTCAAATAAAACTTAAACTTTATTCTTTTTTTTTCTCCAGAACTTTTTCCTTTTTAAAATTGTATTCATTCCACAATATATTCTATTTATATTCATTATAGTTTTTTATTAGTTTGTATTCATTCCAATAGGTATACCAAATGTATCTATATAGTTATTTAAGAAATATATTTGTATTCATATTTTTTTTCCCTCTGTAATTATTTTTTTCTTAAAAAATCTTGTATTTCGTATTCATTTCAATATGTATTTTATTTGTATTTCTATTTATTCTAGTTTTTATTTAGAATTTTTTATAATAATATATAAAATACAAAAAAATTGTATGATGAAAAAGTGAGAATGAAATATAAAATTGAAAAGAAATAATTGAATATTTGGTGTAATCATTCTTAAATAAAATACATAACTAGTTGACATACCTTTAAAATAAATACAAATTAGAAAAAAATGTCAAATTCATAAACTATGCAACATAATTTTTGAATGAATACAAATATTAATTGTATACATGCGATTTTAAATACAAATTGAGAAAGGATACAAAATTCTGATTTTTTTTTTATATATATAAAAAAAAACTAATAGAATTTTGTTCTTCATTTAAATAATATACATATCTAGTTAGTATACATTTGGGAAGAATTCAATTAGGAACAAATACAAGATTCATAACTATACAACATGAGATTTTGAATGAATACAATTATTAATAGCATACATACTAATTTGATTAATTGAGAAAGGATACAAAATTCTAAGAAAAAATAATAAATACAAATACATAAAAATTTCATAGCATACAATACAAATCCAACAAAAGTTCATTAATAAAATCTGAAATATCATAGTCATGTAAAATGTATTCATAAATTATTGAATATCTACAAATGTGAAAAAATATAAAGGAATGAATAAAAAATGATACATTATCAAAATTAATAAAAACTGACCCCAATACAATAATTAAAAAACAACTGAATACAAAATACAAACTAATAAATATTGCACAATGTACATAACAAGAAATTTACAAATATATTCAGTACACATTGTTGAACAAATTGTTCTTTAACTTCAACTCAACATGCAAAAATCTAAACATGTAAAAAATATTTAAATACCTCTTCATCAACAATTTTGTCTTCTCCGTCATTTTCTTGTACCTTACGAGTTACATTTTCAATCTGAATTTGATGAAGACTTTGTTCTTGTCGTCTCTCTTCCCTAATTTTAGAATCAAATTTTACAATATCCGTTATTTCTTGTGTAATACATAGATTAAATGATGGAAAATCACTAGAAACCATTTTACTAAGATGAATAGTGTCTCTTAGAATCATTTATTGAAGAGTGTTTTATAGTTCTAAACAAGAATTATCCTACTTTCACCGATGATTTAAACAACAATAAAATCAGAAAATAAATCTAAATTGATAACGATGAAAATACCTTAATTAGAGGAATTTGTGTGAATCCAGATTTTGAAGATAAAAAAATATTTTGGTAGAAGATAATAAGAAAATTGGGGTTGAAGAGAAGAAGAATTTGAAGGTTGAATAGGAATATGAACAAGAAAATATGAAGATAGAGAATTTTAAATATGGAGAGAGAGAATTTTATTTCTTTTACTTATGGGAAGAGAGAGATATGGGAAAAATTTGCAAATTTTGATTTTTTAAAAATTAAAATAATTTGGGAAAAGTGAACTATGGATATACATGGAAATGTAAATAAATTAATTTTTTAGGAGATAAAATAGGGATTTAATTAGGATACATATTCTTTTTTAAAATAATGACATTTTTGACATTTTAACTAATATTTTTAAAGTAGTGAGTTTTTTACTAATTAAGTTGTTGATTTTGACTAGTTTGCTAATTTTTCCATTAAAGGGGAAGAAATATCAAGCTGCTTGCTACTTCGGTCTAACGGAATTGATAACATTTTTTTAATGAAAAAAATCTGATTGAGTTTTTAGCTTTCGTTAATTGTTACTTTTAAGTTTTATTAAGTCATATCGTTAAATCCATCTTTAAATAACAATAACGATCCATTTGATATGATTACATTTAGATAATGATCTATAATACTTAGCCTAGATCTACTTATAGTCTTATACCATGAGTGAAAATTTCATTTGTAAATTTAAACTAGTAATTGAAAACACACTTTTATTTAAGCATATCTTGCTAAACCTATTCCCATATCGAATCGAATATCGAAAATTCGTCTTGCATTTTAACAATGTAATGGACCAAAGCAACTAACTTACCATACCTAAGTGGAAGTGGCATTAGCATTCACTTTATTTATTACAACAAGACGTGAATAACCCAAAAGAAATTGTTCAAGCCAACCCATAAATCCCATAGGACTAGGCAGGCTTTCTACTCAAGGGCCAATTTAGAAAAAACAACGAAAAGGCCCATAAACTCTAACCACGAAATAGCCTAGCAATTGTATACAACATAGTGGAACCAATAGAAAGCAAACTCCAGCCCAAGTTTCCGACAGATTTCACAGCCCGTGAACGGCAGTAATTGTGGCCGTACCAAGTGTTTCCCGGGATGGCAACATTGTAGATGAAGGTGACGGCTTTCGAGTTGTAGCCGTAGATGGTAACATCATACGGTATCCATCCATCGTATCCGCTCCTGTAAAGGTACACATAACAGATCTGATACGTACATGGACCGTATACCGTATATGTATCCTTCGAACACCGCTCAAAAGCCCTGCTTGCCGGGTCATCTATCCGCGGTGCATAAACCTGGGGAAAAAATGGTATTCCGATCCGTATTGGACAATTGAACAGTGAAATTAAAACAAATTGGAGCTTAAAGCGGTATGAGAATCGGTATTTGTTACCTGATTTCCATAAGCATCGCCAAAGGCTAAACTAATTTGGTCTCTAGTGTAAGCTGGAGAAGAGCAGCTTGTCCTTATGCTTACCGTAAATGAACAGCGTGCATTTTGTCCCTAAAATATTCAGATTAATCCGTGCTCAAAACATATTGTTTGGTTAATTAATTGAATATCAAATTTTCTGAACTTGATATTGCGAAACCAAAAAGGGAGAAGAAATGACTGAATCGTACCTGGTGCAGAGTGGTGTTGATTATATCGAGGGATGACAAAGACTGGGGCAAGAACACGATGGATCTTGATGCTTGGACACCGGAAGTTATGGAAGCGACGGTGATAACGAGAAGAAAGAGCATCGCCGGCCGGCTGGTCATGGCTGCTGACATCGAGAACCCCTGTTAGGTAAACTTGTTTAACCAGTTTTTGGAATATGATATGGCAATCGGCGTTTACTAATTTGTGGCGAAACTTGGAACGGTACACGACTAATGTTTAGATAATATGGAAAGGGTATATTCGTCATTCCGTGTCTAATGAGCGTAGACAGAAGGTATCAGGTGGCAGGTAAAACGGATGGCTGGTGCTGCAAATAGTACAAACGTGTTTGGCATGCAAAAAGTATTTAAATTTAAGCATCTGGAAATTAAACTGACAATATAGGTATAAATATGCAGCTGCAAATACAACACGGAGGTAGAAAAAAAGTCTACATACATCCTATTTTTTTCAAATTTACCACTGAAATTTCACGAATAATTGGTTTTATGTATCTTAGTGAGCAAGTATATGGACATTCTATTCAAATCCAATTGAAAAAGTTTCGGATGTGTTTTAAGTATCTGATAGGGATGGTTTGTTTGGTAGCTGGAGCTGCGGTTCCTTCTGTCAATTCTTTAAAATAAATACAAAATAGTCCTTATCTAAACTCTACTTCCTGGTTTAGACTTCAAGCATGTTCTTTCAGAAATTTCTGATTAGATTCAAAATTGATGATATATTAAAATTTCAGAACAAGATAATGTATTGTTGTGGCTAGCATAACTTTTAATCTTTTTGGGTAGATGAAAGAAGTTTTGGTAAAATCCGTAGCGTTTTGGTGCTGAATTTCCCTTGATTTTATAAGGGGAGGCTGGTGAGAGAGGGAAGTAGTAGGCACCCACAGTAATTCATTACTGGACATTTACATATAAGCTAAGGCAAAAACTACAAAGTTTAAAGAGAAGTTACATAGTTAAAAGACCATTAATGAAAACGCACAAATTCAGAGGTCGGAAACCATATTCCGTTCAACTGGAAGGGTAATATAGAGATACAATCCTCAAACAAGTCGAAGAATGTAGAGAAGGAACAGGAATCCATTCATCCCTTCTCCACTTTTCAAAGGTTATGGTCCACAATTAGAAATATGGGGAGTGATTTTTCTTATCTGGCAAAGTAAATAAATCAAATTTAAGTGCTAAAACCTGCTAATAAAATTACTAACAGACATTCCATAAGCCAAATGAAGATACAAAACGTGCATTTAAACTATACTTGACGTACAGAGTGCAGCTCGAGTCCCTGGAGCTTTGCATAAACAAGAGACTGGGAAAAATCTTCATCAGAACTCTGTTGGTGGTTTCAACCTAACAAGTCTCTTGATTCTCTCTTTGTCAATGTTTTCAAGCAACCCCTTCAAAATACAAAAAGCAGAATAATATCATTATCCAGACAGCAGCAAGTTAACAGCTTTAAGAATTTCATAACACTGTAATACTTGAGAAGATGGAGAGTTTCAAGCATGTGAAATTATTTATGTTACAACACAGAGACATTTTATCTTACCGTCCACACAATTTCATCCAAGCACAAGCAAATCTTTCCATACTTGTCCAGGAAAAGTCTCTCCGTTGGAGGTTTTCCACATACATCCTTGATAGCAGATGTTATAACAAAGATTGCTTCAGACACTGCAAATAAAGCCAAAAGTCTATATAAAAGAATGGAAAGACAAGTTTGATGATGCTATATACAAGTGTAGAACAGACATCCCAACATATGGAAAGGCTACCTACATAATCCCCGCTGACAAGACACCACACAACTTAAGGGAAGACAACATAACCTCACTGATGGAGGTTTCCATAATAACATTGGCAGACATGTAGATTTTGTGGTTCCCATAATGGAAGCTAAAATGGGATTTGTCACCTAAGCTAATGTGGTAGAGTTAGTGGTTGCTTTTCCCCTCTAGAGAATAAAACACCTCAAGTATAAGAAAAATCAGCTCACTAATGTAATCTACACTAAAATATCGAAGGACATCAAATAAGCTTCAGATTGAAAATCTCTTTTTCGTGGAATGAACACCATAATGAAATTAGGTGCAAAAACTAAAAGTAAGCTGCACATTACGTTTTAATTGCAGAAAACTCAATCATTTATATTTAGGTACACACTCTTCTAGAGTAGATCTTGGATAATAACTCCAATACATGAGAGTCAAAACAATGGTAGGAAAACTATTAGGATAAAACTATTTAGTAAGTTGAGTAGTTGAGTTTATTTTTTATCACGGCGATATCCGGGCACACGTCCACACCTCGACTATTCCACCGGATACCTGCTACTTAGAAAACTGTGTCTGCCAAGACACAGGCAGATAATTACAAACCACCTAATTTTTAACTCGGCTAAATTTGAAACCTTATCTTGGACAGTATTAGTCCCTCTTCATTGACCGCTAAATACGCCTTTAGATACTTAGTAAGTTGACTTAAATTTAGAGATTTTCTTTTAATGCACACAAAAGAAAGGATGATTTACTTGAAAATTAAATGGCAACATCTCAAATCATGAAATCAAATTAGTTTGGAACATTCAGCAACTACAAAGTTTGCAAAGGCATTGGCGTTCACATAATTAAGGTCAGAACAAGTTTGCGTTCTTCAACTCAACCACCTAAATTAATTGCCAAAAGCATGCTTTAAGCTACATGAAGACGGCATAAACATGTCTAAATAAAGCTTATACATATGAGAAGAAGACAACACAATTTAAAGTGACTTTCCAACATAAATTAATTGCTAATGAGGCCTTAAAAAACTGTACAATGCATCAGGAAAACTTATTTTTTTTGTTTAAACATAAAGGTTAATGACTTAAAGTGTATGTGATACACTTACATGCAAGTTCATCATACGCATCCTTTCCTACAACATAGATGCTGACATCTCCAAGTATTGTGTATACAATGTAAACAGACCTGCAGATGATAAGTTTGTGAAAATACTACAGATAAAAACAGTCCTAATTGTTAGCAAACCACCCTTAAATACAATAATCTTCTATTAAGGTTCAGCTGAAAAGAGAGTGCTTTCCAGAAGCAAGCAGCCAATTGATATAAATTCAGTTCCAAACACTACAAAGGGGGAAACTTGGAAGCAATCAATCTTGTTCATCAACACAAAGTTCCTCTCAGTGTCCCTCCCTCCTCACCTCTCCAATTCACAGTTGTTTTTATTTATTATGTTATTACCATTGGTCAGTAATGTTTGTCAAAGTAACCACAAAAACAAATTCACATACTTGTGGCAAGCCACTAGGAGTTCTTCATTCTTAATCCCTCTAAGATTCTCCGCACCCAGCTTAACTAGGAAAGACCTCCAATGCAGACGCTCCTCTGCTGGTACTCCATTAAAACTGCAAGAGAAAAGATTAAAAGAGGTCATTCCTGCCTGGAAAAGAAAAACTAAAAAGTTGTTTTCTGTACGAAAAATAAAAGCCCCTTTACCACTGGAGAAACTTTGATTGAAGGAACAATAGAATAATTATCTCAGTAAAGGGATTTATCCTTTAAAAAACAAAAGAAGAAAAGGCACTGTCCCATATGTATATTGATGCCATGAACTCTTAGTGCAATACAAATTGAAAAAAGATAATGGAAATCTTCAGATTTTAGTCCATGATCTAATGTTTCAAATTTTTGGACTCACTTAATTTCAGAAAAATGACACAATAGATGAATATTTCATACATAGCATCAATAAATGATAGTCGAAATAGATGAGCACAACATTAGTATTTATTTTTGTAGAAAATGTACATTAGCATTAGTACTATGAAATAGGATGATAAACATCAAAGTGGTGGACAGCTTTTTGAAATGGCTGTAAGACCATTGATTTTATATGAGAGGGAATATTGGGCCTTACACAATATGAACATAGACTACGACTATAAGATGGATGACGATTATAGAAAATTAGACAGTATTAGAATGATCACCGTCAATAGAAGGACGAGTAGCACACATAGGAGATGATACATGTTTCATTATATTGGTCTGGTCATGTCATATTAAGACCTCCATATGTATCAGTCAGTAGGTAGCATACCATGAAAAGGAAGGTGTTTAAAGGGCATAGAGTATACCTAAAATTACATTGAGAAAAATGTCTGAAATGATTCTTATAGACAATAAGAGAAAGTCCATTTATTAGTTCCAGTGTTTGCTGGGACTTTAATTTAGTCGGTAGAGAATGAAGAGAATCTAGTGTTGAAGAAGTCTAAATTATGGAGTTATTGGATGTTACAAGTCAAAATGGATATTAAGGATCTCTATAACCAACCACAATTCAACTAGCTTAGAATGGAGTCGCATTGTAGTAGACTAGTAATCATAGGTGTTTATCAAAAGCCACCCCTCAAGTCATAAAAATTCTAGAGTATGGAGGAAATCAACTTCAACACACACACAGCAAAAGAAACAAATTTAATACAGAAGATTTCTTTTGCTCGTTCTTTATTCTCTTCATTAAATGCTTTCCTCTTTCTTCCTCCACTTGTGGTGTGCTAAGAGGAACTTAATGCACCCAAGGATGTGGCCTAGTGGTGACCGTAGGTTGAAAACATTTGCAAAAAATACTAGGTGATTTCTTCTCATATATCTTAGCCTTAGTGGATTGAGTAACCTATTACCTGTTGGTGGTTAGAGAGCGAGGCACCCGATGGAATTAGTCGAGGTGCTTAGGAGAGGGAGGCATCCGGTGCAATTAGTCGAGGGGCGCCCAATCAGTCGGTTATAAAAATAAAAAGGAACTCGGGGTAATATGTAATATGGAGAAGAATCATTTCAATGGTATGCAAAATTGAGCTTCTTCCTGAAGGATTTCCAATCAAACAGAACAAAGCCCCCAAAAAACAATAAAACTAGAGACTAAACACAAATCAGCAGATCTTATGAAACAGATACCATAAGCAATAAATAAATTTAATAGAAAACGCATCGATTCAAACAGTAAACTCTCAAGTAATATTTTACTTAAAGAAATGAGTATGTTACCGTTCGACGAGGATGTTGCCCTCGGAGTTGGAAAATAAGACCGCCAGAAGCATTTTCTAACCCTTATTCAAATGCGATTGTCTGCTGATCTGATCAGTGATCGGAAAACTCGGATCAGAAATCGCGTTTTCAGGCGTTGAAGAATTTTGACTGCTAATTCTATTTTGACCTCTGTCTTACCCAATACTTAATTATTTCTCTGTCTGTTCAGTTTTTTTCGTTTTTGAGTCAAATAAAATAAAATTTATCTTCTTGTAATTTCATTTTGTTTTTGTTTTTTTAAAGAGAACTCTCATTACTGGAAAAAAAAAATCTCATTAAAACCTTCAAAGTAATACACTGAATATGTTTTGGTAATCATCTTTTCACCACATTGTTTTTGTCTGTGGCTACCTAAACTATATACATCTATATTGATGGGTAATATGTATAAAAATAGTTATTTATGCTATTTGATTTTAAATTTACATGTGTTTAAAAAAATATACTTCATTCAGTTTTTAATTCAAAGAGCTTCATTTGGGCCCCTACTCATAAAACGACTCTTCCATCAATGATGGTTATGGTCCATAAGACCATAACACTCAAAACTTGAGAGTGATCTCGTAGAAGGGTTTATGAATGAATGTTTCATATTGCACTTGGTTCTGTTCATTTACATATCTAATCACTATCAAGTTTATGAAAGAGTTAAAAAGACTAATCTTTATTATTTTTTTCTGTTGTAAGGCGGTTATGTATTGTTTATATATAATTTTTTATGTTTCCGTTATTTTTGTTGTTTATTGATGATTGGTTATACGAGGAAAACAAAAACATAGTTCTTTTTTCCTCATATAATCAATCATCAATAAATAACAAAATAACAGGAAACATCAAAAATTATATATACAATACATAACCGCATAAAAATGTACATTATGTTTTTTTCATATGTTTTTCTGTTCGCCACTTGATAAAAATCTCATTGAATATTTGATGGTTGGTTGTATATAGGTAAAAGAGTAATTCATTCCCTTAATATTAGTGTGCATTTATAGTTATGTTATCTCCTTCAGTGTATATTTAATAAAAAAATCAGTACATACATATTTAAAAAATCAAATAATTTATGTATTCATTCACTTATATAATATATACACTATATTGAATAAAAAATTTTAATCATGAACATCATGTATGCATTACATGTATACATATTCGTGTATTCATTCACTCAAAATTTGTATACATTTTAGATTCTTTCTTCAGTGTGTACTTGAGGATTATGCATAAAATTTAAAATGTTCAATGACAAACACACAAGTCGAATTGGATAATGAGAAGAATTTACATGGCTAAAATTTAGAGTTATGGATGGAGAATCCACAAAATTAGAATCAAAATAATCTTTTTATGAATAATCCTAAGGATAACTTTCTTAAACATGACAATTGATACCTACAATCAATAACTATTATGTAAATTTTTGCCTAAATTAGATACAACCTTCAATTTCAAAAATTAAAACCCCCCAAATATTGAACGACAATACAAGAGGGAATCAAACATAGGCTAACAGTTACATAAATTGACGAATAGACATCAACAACCATCAAAAGTTTAAAAGTGAAAAAGAAAAAAATAGACACTATGAACGAATATTTTTATAGAACTCAAATATTAAAACTAATAAAAAGAAAGAATTAAATAAATATTTACATAATCAATAAAAAAAAAAAAAATTCAAAAGAATAGTATGGTATGGAAAAGAAGAGAAAAAAGAAGAAGAAGAATACCACTTCTCGATAAAAAAAGAACACTGTGTTGCCGCTTCCTAAAATTATTTAATTTAATTTAAAAAAATCTCAATACGTGGGCTACTAATTACAAAATTTAATTTTTAAAAATCTTTCTTTTTGTCAAAAAATAAATAAAAGAGGCTATATGTTGATAATTAGTAAAATTGAATGTCATGCTATGCCATTTTTTCTTTAATAGGCGCGGCTAGCCATGTTTTAGAGCCCGGATTCACTTATTTAAAGTTATTTTAGATCATTTTTTACCTTGTCAAACACTTTTTAACTTGTAATTTTTGAGTTATTTTAAATTATTTCTTATTATTGCCAAACTGTTCCATAAGTAAAAAATTTAACTCAAAATAAATTTGACCAACTTTTAAATCAATCTAAACACCCTTCGAGGGTTGTAATTTCTAAAAAAGAATAGATAGTATTACACTACTAGAAATTAGGCCTACGGCAACGGATTTTTTAGCAACACTTAAGCCACCGTTACTATAGATGGTCTATTGCAACGGTTAGAGCCGTTGCCAAAATGATTAGATATTATTGCTACGACTAAGTAATAAATCCGTTATCATTGTGTGAAACCCGTTGCAATAGACCCTCTATTTTGCAACAGTTACTGTTATCGTTGCCATAAAGTAATCTATGGCAACATTTATTGTGAATATTACTCTATTGGAACAATTTATATTACATCCCTCCATAATATCCCTCTATTATTTTCGCTGACCCCGCCAAAACTCTTCATTTTATTTTATTATTAATTAATTTTTTTTAAGTAAAATTATTTCTCTTTATCGATAGAAACTAGACAAACATTTTCACAAGCTCCTTTCCTAATTTCTCTTCCTCTCTTCTCTTTCTCTTTGACAACGTACAGGAGCTTAGCAAAAGAAGAAGAAAACGTACAGGAGCTTAGCAGAAGGACGATGGAAGATTGAAGTTGTGGAGCTTAGTAGAAGTGGAACGATGGAAGATGGTAAGTTGTTCTTCATGTCTGTGATTTTAGGGCATACATAAACCCATTTTTTTCTTCGAATCTGAACTCGTTTCTCTCTTTAAACCATCTCCGAAATCTAATGAAATGGATGGTTGTATGTTTTCTTGTAAAATCTAAGGAAATGGGGTTTTTCTTCTTCAACTCTTGGAGGTTCTCTTCTTCAATCTTTGAGGTTACAGCTGAAGAAACTATAAGTTTGAACTTTTGAGGTTTTCTTCTTGAATCTCTTCTTTTATCTTTAATATTAGGGTGTAGTTAGTGTATGTGAAGTATTTCTCTTTTTGTGGTTTTTTTTTCATTAAGTTGTAGCTATTGTGGGTTTAATGTTTTGTTGGATTTATGGTGAAATTCACTGTTCTAGACCTATTTAACTTGAAATTGATGTTGTATTTCTTGTCCATGAGTTATTCAAGTTGAACTTTGGGTCTCTAATTTATTGGATTTGAAGTTGTAATTTTCTGAGTATGAGTAGTGCTACTGTTTTTGTTGGGTATTTAATTCAATTATCAGAGTTGGATAATTATAGAGACAGACTGAGTTTGGCTACTATTCTCACTAGAAATTATTGTGAAATCGAAGAAAATAGAGGGCTGAAGGATTGCTTGTGAAATATGAGAAATTTTTATGTTCTTTTCTTCAACAACTGAAGGTTCTGTTCTGAAATTTTTGAGGTTATAGTTGAAGAAACTTCATTTGAACTTTTGAGGTTTTGTTCTTGAATCTCTCCTTTTGTCTTTAGTATTTGGATGTTTATTTTTAGTTTAGTGTAGTAATAATCTGAATAGCTGCGGAATTCGGTGCCATAAAAAATCAAATCAACTAAATATCTAACAAAAATGCCTGATAAGGCATTGTCAAGGCAAACATAAAGGGGTACTTGTCAAACTAACATCATTAACATTGTGAACCAAATACAAAACTTGGCAAAGAATCTCACTAATCAAATTGCAGTGTATAGTATCACAGCAAGCTCCTAGTTCAATCTCTGGGTAGCTTCCTTGGCAAGAACTCTTTCCTCGGCCTTGGTTCTGGCCTGTGACTTAGAGCCCATGATACCACCCGACTTCTTCCTGTTCTCTTGAAGTTAGCCTTAATGGCCTTCAAAATTCTGCTGAGTTCCATTTTGTCCTCATTCTTCACGGTTGTCAAACACAAGGCTGAAGCAGTTTTCTTATGCACGATCGATCCTAAACGAGCTTGCCCTTCACAATGCAGTAAGGAATTTCCATCTTTCTGCATAGCGTAGGAAACCAGACAACCAACTCTATTGGGTCCACGTCATGAGCAATCACTACCAACTGAGCTTTGTTCTGCTCAATAAGATAAGTGATGTGCTTAAGCACATACTTCACAATAATGGGTTTCTTTGTTTTAGGAGTCTTTCCTTCTGCTTCAGCTTGAGCCCTTTTGTGAGTTAGTATTTGGATGTGGTTAGTGTATTTGATGTATTTCTCTATTTGTGGGTTCTTTTTCATTAAGTTGTAGCTATTGTTGGTTTAATGTTTTGTTGTATTTATGGTTAAATTGATTGCTGATCTAGACCCATTTAACTTGAAATTGATGTTGTATTTGTTGTTCATGAGTTATTCTATTGGTGGGTACTAAAACGTGCTACTGTTTTGACACAAATGTGAAAGAAATTGAATATTATAGTGAAAGAAATACCAAAAATCGAAAAAAATGGATGAATCCACATACTGCTGGTAAAACAAGTTTTGCTGTGATACGTAATAATTTGGTATATTCTTTTGTTAATTATTAAATATGAACTTGTTGCCATAAAAGATTTTTAATACCAACTCTATGTAATTCGGAAAAAGAGAAGGAAAGTCCCGATGAGCTGTCATCTAAAGAACTCTTTGTGGCTACAAGATCAAGAAAATCTGATCGAGTATACAAGGACTCCAACGAAGATACAATTAGTAAAATTATATGAATTTTACTGGTTTATAAGGTTGTTAAGATACATTATTTGCAGGCTGAAATGGAGAAACTGTAAGGTCAACAGAGTGAAGATGATGATCAGTCATTTGATGCTTTTACAGCAGTCATGGGAAAGGAACACCCAGGCAGCCTGAGATTGTATGGACGAGGAGTTACCAAAACTACTTTGAAAAGGAAAGCACTTTCTGAATCTTGTTCAACTTGTAATGATGAGAGGATGGAAAAGAAAATGGAGGAATTGGAAGAGAGGATGCATCAAAGGATGTTGGAAAAATTAGAACAACAAAAAGAAGCTATACACCAAGAAGTTACAAATGATATTCTTGGACGACTTAGCGTATGTACCCAGGACTTCAATTAAATGCTGCCACATTGGACTCATTGGGTGCTCAATCACCACAAGAAGATATGCAACCGTTAAATCATCCATCTTCTAGCAAAAACAATCAAGGTATGAAAGTTATTGTTTTTCTTCTTCTTCACTTCCACAGTAGCTTGGCTTGAATGTGCTGCCTATGTCTATATATTGATGTTGTTTCTGGACTGTTTCTACGACTATCTGAATGTGCTGCCTATGTCTTTGTATCAATGTTGTTTTTGGACTGTTTTTACGACTGTTTGAATGTGCTGCCTATGTCTATGTATGAAAGTTGTTTCTCGACTATTTCTGCGACTGTTTGAATGTGCTACAATATATGTCTATGTATCAATTTTGTTTCTGGATTGTTTGGGCGATGGTTTGAATGTGTTGCCTCTGTCTATGTATCAATGTTGTTTATGGACTAGCACAAGTGTGGCATGAATTAAAGTATTGGACTGTTTCTGCGACTTTAGAATCTGGATCCAAAACAGTTGCTTTTGCTGAAAGTCTGTATGATGTTCTATATGATGTTCTGGAAAGTTATAACTTGTGTGCTTGGTGTGTGTGCGTGATTTATGATGCATTTTTTAGTATAGGATCCATTTCAAAGTATAGTACAGGAATTGGAACTTTATGTAGGTTCATTGTGTTGTCTTTTGTTACTTTTTTCGTGGTAGTAGTTTGTTTCTTTCTTGTCTTCAATTATAAGTGTTAACATGCATTTGTTTTTCTGTTAAGTAGAGTTTTCAGATTTGGATCTCCCTTTGAGTTTTCTTTCTTCTTTCATTTTAATGTTTGATCAAAAAATGTGATGAATATGAGAAGGGGGTTATGGATCTTGAAGTCCTTTCAATGATTTCTACTTCATGTACTAAACTCATACATTTTCTTCTGTTGGGACCAAATCCTTTGTATAAGAGAGAGACTTATGGGACCAAATCCTTTCTACTTCAAGAACTAATCAAGATCTTTTTTTTCTTTCCATATTGAAATTTATTACTGATGAGTCTTATGAGATTCTTGAGTTTTTTCAATATATATTAGAAACTTTGCTTCCAGCTCATGTTCTTTAAGCAATGAATTGAGTACTTTAATTTTATTCCCTCCCATCCAAAGCCTTACAGTTACTCTTATCATATTCTTCAGTTTTGTTGAGATCATTTTTATGTTATTATTTTGTTGAAGAATGATAGTATTAATGTAAATTACAGTGTTACAGTGTTAACTTTTGTCCCTTGCTGTTAAATTTCCTTCGCCTGGAAATTGTTTGGTATACTTTGGTCCTTTGTTTTGTCCCTCAATAACTTTTAATTATGGTCTTTTATAGGTGGAGAAGATAACCAGGAGGAGGAGGATGAAAGCAGTAGTGATGAAGACCTTACTTGATATATTTGAGACTTAATTTTGTTAAGCAGGAGGATTGATGAAAGCATTAGAATCTTATTACTTTAGCTCAATTCTCTTTTGTTTCTTGACATTTTGAGTCTTTTGTTAAGCAACACTCTTTTGTTTTAATATCTATTAGTATAGAAGTACAAAAACACTCTTTTGATTTGGTATATTTTACCTTTATGGATATTGTGACTAGGATATTTCGAATTATATAATTAGTCGTTTCCTTTCGTGATTTGATTTAGAGAACTTTTTTATAAATTGTTGATTTCGTGTTTGGGGAAATCAGTATATTCATATAGATTGGTTACAATAGAAAATAAAACTGTTGCAATATCAATAACAACTATTGCCATATTATTTAAAAAAGTGTTACTAATATGAAGAAGCTATTGCAACGGACTCTACTGCAACGCTATCTAACAGTTACCACAACCCCTAATGCAACAGTTCTTAACGGTTACAATTGTTGTAATATTATAGTGCCTATAGATCGAAGGAAAACCGTTGCAATAGAGGCACCAATAGCAACAGTTTTGAAAACCGTTACACTACCTGTTACAATAGAGCTATAGTAACGCGAGCAGATGAGACGGTTCACAAAACGTTGTTGTAGCTCTATGGCAACGGTTTGTTGTCCTATTGCAACACAAACTAAACTGTTGTCGTAGGCCTAATTTCTAGTAGTGTTATCATGAAGCATAAAATTTTTCAATTGAATTTTGTCATAATATTAGTTAAGTTTTATTTGTGGAATTCTCAAAGTCCTAGCATTGATAGTTTTTTAATTATAAAAATCTAAAGGGTTGTAATTTCTAAAAAAGAATAGATAGTATTATCATGAAGCATAAAATTTTACAATTGAATTTTGTCATAATATTTTTTATGTTTTATTTGTGGAATTCTCAAAGTCCTAGCATTGATAGTTTTTAATTATAAAAATCTAAAAAGTGATTATTTTTTAATTTTATTCTTTGAATCATTTTATTACAAACAACTTTTCCATGATAGTGCTGCCTAATTCTTTTCATATGAATGCTCCATAGATATAGTTCCTGCCTCTCCTGACACAACCAAACTCCTTAACTTATACAATATTAAATTGCTCTTAATAATTAATTATATGATAAACTCACAAAGCTAGGATATCATTATTGTTAATTTGTCATTTGATAACGATTAATGAACAGAGGTCAAGTCAGGATTAAGAGTTTGAAGTTTTAAATTTCTTTAATAACTATCAATCAACTTTATTAGGGGTTCATAAATTTGTGTAAATATATATTTAATTAATTTTCTGGTTCAGATATAAGGAGCTACTTGATTCGTCCAAACTTCGAACCAAAAAACCTTCACCTAGCTCCACCTCTTCTGTTGATAAAAGCAACAATAACGATATAACAATAAAAATCATGTTTATATATATTACAAGCCCGCAATGCGATCCGCAAACAAAACAATTATTACAACTTTCCCATCTTGCTAGAAACTAGGATTGAGAATGAAATAGTTAAAACACATAATGGTGTTAGTGTTAAAGAGAGACTAGAAATATACTCATGCTTATAATTAGAATTGATAAATTAATTATCCACCTACAATTCACACGGTCCCCACTAGTTGTCATTATGAAATTTGTATAATTATCAACATTACATACATACGTTAAAATAGAGAAATAACTAAGCAATGACCTTAATGCATCTACACCACATGCTTGTTATTCCTTAGTTTAAGTAATTTATAACAAACTCTGAAAGCTCCATATACCAATTCCACTGTGTTTACCCACTCTCTAGACAAGTCTATGGTCCATTTACCTTTTATTTTCGTGACCACTTATGTTGTATTACTTAATTATCTAATAAATTTCTTCTTTAATATTTCATCTTTTTTGTTATTAATATAAGAGAAAATGAGTAGCTTCTAGTTTCATGCAACTTAACTTTCTTTTGGTCCATTGAAAAAGACTAAATAATTTTTTTTTAAAAGAAAAAACTTTTGGTCCATTGCAAAAGATTAAATAAAATAATTTCTTCTCATTAAAAGTAAAATAAATGTACATTTAGAAAAAAGTTATTTTTTTCTAAACAAATTAATAAAGAAATAAGTTACATGAATTGAAATAAAACGGAGTAAAAGCCAGTTTGAATTGACTTAAAAAATACTTATTTAAGTCAAAAAATAGAATGTCGAATTTAAACAATTTTTACATAAAAGAATTATATCTTCTGTTCAAGTCATTTTATACTTATATCGACTTTGTTAAACACTTCCAAATGCTAAAATGCCTCCAATTCAAATAGGCTCCAAGTAATATGGTGTACTCCTATTTATTTCAAAGGTAGTAACGATGCGGCGTCTGCCTAATTGGCGATAGCAAATTAATTGTCCGCATCGAAGTTTCATTTTCCCAAACAATAAACATCAATTACCATCTGCACATAGATACAAAATTCTCATACTTGGAGAATAATCCATGTTGTTTCACATCACATATAATTAACCAACTCAAACAATGTTAAAACTTCAACTTATTAGTACACCATAAAAATTTCTGGTGGAATGATATATATGATCTCTCCATCCTTATCTATCCCTCGTATTCGAATCATAGATATATAAAAATTATATTAAAAGAGTGATTTCTCCTTTACATGAGCTATCGTGGATATCAAACCTCTTATAGAAAAATAGAAGAAAGAAGATTTATTTAGCTCTAACAAATTGACAAGAGTTGAGACATGTATTTGGTGTCAATTATCAGTCGCTCTTCATGTTTAATTCCAAATTTGGTAAAAATGTTCTGTTCCTTGTGAACCAATAATCGATATCACATATACGTTTAATGTAGTGATTGTCACTTATACTAATTATAATTGACTATGACTTGTCTAACTACAAATTATATACTCCCTATTATGGACATTTCCAGTGAAATTTATCCCTTAAAAGGGTCTAATACAATTCTCTCCTGACCAAAAGGGTAAGGAATTCAAAATACAAAAAAAAAAAAAATATTGTTCCATTTACAGGATATTACTTTTGCCAGGCTATCAACAACCTGATTTTCTTCTCTAGTGAATTCATTTTATGAACATACATAGATATAAATTGTGTGACTTTTTCCAAAGCCGTAACCTGAAAGATTAGAGACAAAATGAACATGTTGGAGACTTGGATAATGATGTGATAAAATTAAGAATTTCGTTAAGGTGTTAAGATTGATGTGTATAGGGTATTAGTATACATCTATAAAAGGTATACTTTTTTAATTTGACCTGATACATGGTATTTATTTATGTATTAGACCTTTACTCACGATAGATGTGTTCATTAGGCATGCGAAACCTTCTGCGTAGATCGGCGGTGACGATGATAGGAAAGGAGATTTATATATAAATAATTGGATAAAAGTCAGGTGAGACAAAGAAAACATATCTGATTTAGCTACCTTCTGGTTGGATCAGCAACAACAATGATAGAAAAGGAAATCTATAAATAATGAGATATAGAAGTCAGATGCGACAAATAATAGATATCTGATCAGCGATTTTAATAATATAAAAGGAGATATGTAAATCAAGTGCGACAAACAATAGACATCTAATTTAGCAGCCTTTTGCTAATGATATCTAATAATATATAATATAACTTTCCAATGAAGGGTATTGATCATCTGACCATTCTCGATCTATGTACATGACAAATCAGTTCCTCATCGCGTGGTTTATAATATGTACAACCAAGTTGTTTCAGAATTTTTACTCAAGAAATTCAAAAAATAAAAAATAAAAAATATTAAAACTAATGCAGTCCTTGAGAATCAAATGTTTGAATGAATTTTGAATGCCCTAGAGTCTAGACCACAAAGCTAAACATTTTGCAAGTTATTCAGAATATTCAAAATTTATTTGTATATATGTGTAAACATATAAAAATTGGGCCCTGTAAAAAAAAAATTGACTGGGATTGGGTGAACACCCTCCGCCAACAATATGAAATAATCTGAGATCTAATGCAAAACCTTGAAAACGGAACTGAAATCTTGGACATAGAGTGTGGTGCTTCAAAACTTTTTACAACTCAACTAAAAAATGGAAAATTATGTGAAGTGATAAGTATTATATTATGTAATATAGCTATAGTTTGAATTAATTTTAATTCGTGACTATAGTTTCACAACATTTTGCTATTCAATTTTCTAATTATATAAATTCATAATTCGGTCATTGATTGTATAAATCCCGAATTTTCATAATTTGATTCTTGATTGTATAAATCGAAAATTTATATATGCTTACTCTAACTATTTCTATACGATTTACGAAAAATTTATAATAAATTACTTTGCTTGTATATTGACAAGTAAAATATGCAAACAGAATTATGAAAATTTCTAAATGTATAGTTACAGAATTTGTATATAATTACATTGTTTGAATATTCGCAAGCGAAATATACAAATCACAATCTCTATTTGGATATACTTACTATGTTTGTATATTTACAAGCGAAATATACAAACAGGTAAACAAAATATACAAACTGCAACCTCCATAGCAAATAAAACACAATTACCAAAACTTTAGTTATAAAGCCTTATTATATCTATTATCTTTGTTATTTGTAAAATTTTGTCTAACTAAAAAAAATACTAGCCAAATATCAGAACTCCTATAATTTATAAGTTTAATAATGCCTTTAATTTGTGTAGGGCTTGATATATACTTAATACTAAAAGACAATTGTCAAGCAAAGAGAAGATGCTGTATACGTAAATTGAACCCATCTCATTTACTTTCTAAGCCCCACTATGACGCAGATGCTTATATACAATTATACAGACGTATCTTAGTTGCACAGCCCCACATAGCTTGACTAAACAAACGTAAAAACACTATATGAATAGTCCACATCCATATGTTACTTCTTTGGAAGGCCGTTTCAATACTTAGTTCAATCCCAAGGGAGTAACATTTATGTCTTTCTTTATCAAATTAAATTTAAAAACATTGTTGCACAACATTGGACAAACATAACACTCAGCAATGACTATAATGACCACAGGAAAATATTAATACCTTTTCCTCTTTCGATATAATTAGAATTCAACAGTCAAACAATTTAATTTTAATCATAAATTTATGCATAACATATCTTTAAAAAGTTAGAAATAAAATTTATATATTGAAAAATTATGTCAGCCACACAGTAATTGACAATTCAAAATAGTTAACAGATATATGAAAGAACTAAGTTAAAGAAATATTTATTTGAACCTAGAAAGCCAAATATATCAAATAAATTGAGACAAAGAGAGTAATACATTCGATATTGTAGTAGGAAAAATATCTGAGGGCTGAATTTTTTACTTTTTTTTTTTACGTGTAATAATAAAAGACCAACAATTTTACCTAATAAGTTTAACGGTAGTATGATTAATTAATTCCTGTTGAGGAGTTCCTCAATCATTTGAAGCGCCATTCGTTCTTCTTCATTCATCACACCACATTCTTTGCCTTCTTCAATCTCGATCGATTTCTCCTGTGACGAAAACGTACTTGAAGAAGATACGTTTTCGTCTGGAATAATTATCTGCTCGTCATGGTTAATCATCTTTTTTTTTCCAAATTCAACGGTCATGACCCAGCTAGAATCAGGCCGGGCTCCGGCCCGTTTCTGCCAAACCCCAATGTTGGAGCTCTCTGTATCAAGCCTGAGACAAGTGAGAGACGGCGATGGCGATTTACAGCTCTTCCGAAGTTTGGCGCTAAGTATAGCTGAGAGTGATGATGATGATGATCCTGATAAAGTCGAATTATTAGATTTAGAATTGTCTTTTTTATTTTCATCAATTGCTTGCACTGGGAAATTTGTTTTGGCGTTACGTCCGCTCATTAAAACAGCAGCCTCATCATATGCTCGGGCAGCTTCCTCCGCAGTTTCAAACGTTCCTAGCCACACTCTCCTCTTCCTATCACCAAAAAAATAAAAATAATCAAATATAAATTTAAATATCTTTGATCATGATCGATCAATATATAGAGTGATATGAAATTAAAAGTGTGTATAAATGAGGTGTGCATGGTAAAGTACAGTAAAGGATGACGAATTTCAGCGACCCAAGAACCCCAATGGCGTTGCCTGACACCTCTGAATTTCTTTGCTTGTACCATACTTGAATGTGGGCAAAAAATTGTCAGAGAGATAATGATAGGGAGAAGAGCAGTGAGCGAGAGAATTTGTACAGTTGAAGGTGTAAGGAATAGTTTATAAAAGATGGATACATATAATATTACAATGACAGTGGTATTACTGGCATATTATTATATATACTATTTTAAGTAGGTGATAAAGTTGAGTAAGAAGGGTTGTGTTGTATTAGCTAGAAATATAGTGAGGAGGTAGCATTGAAGAAAAAGAAGATGAGTGGTTGGTAAGAATATTATTAGTGATAAATTTGTAGTAGTTCAATTACTACTGAAAGTCCAGTAGGCTACTACTATAGACAAGTCCACACTATTCATGCAGTAATATCTCTTCTTTAATTCTCTTTTATAGTACCATATATGAGGGGTACCCTTTTGGATTGGCTGCATGTGATGAGCTAGACTACTTTTGATGGTAATTGGCTGATGCCTTGAATGAAATTAAGTGATAGCCCTATTATTTACGATGGAGACTGAGCTACGATTTCAACTTATAAATTTTAAATTTTAACTAGGGTTAGATTATAATTTTCATATCGATTTTTTAAAGTATGATGAATGGATGATTCCTTTAATATGATTTAGATAATTCTTATTTTATAAGTTTGACTTTTGAAATTGAGTTATAGACGTGATTCATTTCTTTGGGGTTATATTGAATATTAGTAATTGAGTTTTATATATTTAGTAAATTATTTATAGAATTTTAAGGTTTTCGTTTGGTTAAGTTAAAAGCTATTGGGTTTGAGTTTGATCAAAACTCATATAGACTCTTCTAGCTCCGTTCTTGGTCCACACTAAAAAGATAATTTTATCAAGCATGTCCCACCTACAAATATATTTAAATGGTACTTTTTTCATTTCAATATAAATGAATTTCTAGCACATTTTTAGTTGTTCAAGATTAATTATTTTTCAAACCCATAAATTATATTATTATTATTATCAAAATTACCCTTTTAATGTAGTTTTCAACTATTTTATATTTTGCTGAGTATTCTCAATAATTATATATGAATTGCACAATTACAAGAATAATTGACAAATTATTGTGTAATTAATATCAAACCCAAAAATGCATTTATTTTGAATTTGAGGGAGTATACATTGTATATCTTTAGAAGTAATAAAAAAAGATAAGTATGACTTGTATGAATTGTTCTTGAAAAGCAGGATTTATAAATTAAAATACAATGACAATATGAAGAAACACACAGTACAAATTAAAATTAAATATATATATATATATATATATATATATATATATATATATATATATATATATGACTTGAGGAATTATTTGTACTAGCTGAAAATTCAGTGTTGCTCAGTTTTGTAACCTAATATTGGAACTCCCTAATATTGAATAAAAATATACCCAAAAAGTGACTTTCACAGTAATAAATGTTCTATTGTTATAGTTTGATAATTGAATCTAAAAGTCATTTAATTCCATTAGGTACATACTACTATTTGTAGCTGAAAATAATTTAAATTATGAATGAAGAAATCAGTGATTATTCAGTATATAGCAAGCGTCCTAGTACTCTAATCAATATGAACAAAATAATGTGAGTAGTAATGATGAATTAGCTATAAATACATTTTACAAAAGAGCGAAAAGCAATATTGTTTAATTTTATTTTGTACTGATCCTCATCTTTTAGAGTGCAGCTTCATTATTTAAAAAGATGTTTTTTGGGTTGCATTAGAATTATTGAATTTTAAATAGTACTAAATGTTTGAAAAGATTTGATTTATTAGACTGCAGTGATATTATTGAATTCTCAAAATTCACTTTTCAATTTACTTTGCCACTGCATTAAAAAAAAAATAATGGTATGGAATGACAAACTAATAATGTAAAATAAATACAGTAGCTACAGTTTGATTTATTTGTGTTTAATAGCAAACTGTTTGTCAGTTTCTCTCTCCCTCATATTCTCGCTCGCCACTCTCCCTCTCTCGCTCGTTTTCTGTCGCTCGTCTCTCTCGCTTTATACAATAGAATTGTATAAATTGTGTTTATGTTGTATAAAGCGAGAGAAAATTGTATATACACATTCAAATACATATATCCCCGTCTTATGCACTTATAATTATACAATACAAATATTTTCCTGCCCAAGTCTCTTTTGCCTTTCTATCTTTCTCGTTTTATACAAATTCAAATCGATATAAAAAATTTTTCTCTTTCTCGTTTTATACAATTCGATTCAATTGTATATTTCCTGTCCAAGTTTCTTTTTGTCTTTCTCTCTTTCTCGTTTTATACAAATTCAAATCGTATATAATTTCTCTCTTTCTCGTTTTATACAATTCGGTTCAATTGTATATTCCCTGCCCAAGTTTCTTTTTGTCTTTCTCTCTTTCTCGTTTTATACAAATTCAAATTGTATATAATTTCTTTCTTTCTCGTTTTATACATTCGTTTTATACGATTCGATTCAATTGTATATGTATAGGGAATTATACATATATATATATATATATATATATATATATATATGCTTGCTATCACTACAACAAAATTGATCTTTAGCGGCAATTAATTAGCAATTGCCGCTAAATATATACTTTTAGTGGCAATTAGCACTCTTTGTATATGTCCCTAAAGGCTTTAGCGACATTGGATCTACTGACACTTAACTAATGCAGGTAAATGCTTTAGCACTCCTTATTCATGTGTCTATTTATTGCCGCTAAAAGTTATTTTGTTATAGTATATGGAGCGCAATCATGCAAACTTTGCTATAGCATACAAATATGAATTTTGTGTTTAATATATGTGAAAGTTGCCCTAAAAAAATTATATTTTTTAACTTTTACTTTATCACTATAAGTCTAACATATCAAGAGAGAAATACAACTTTTTTTCTTTTCATATTTTGCTCTTAACATATTTGACTTCTAGTAACCATTGGGATTTTAGTGGGATGCAAAATCTAATGTCAACAAGTAAAAATAAATCGAAGGAGTAGTTTAGCGTTTGTTTCGTATGGAGGGAAAAGTATTTAAAATTCCTTTTCTATTTTTCTATATTCAATTGGTTGGTTAAAAAATTTTATTATAAAAACACGTTCCTTAAAAATAGAAGCATGACTTTCCTACCGGAGTTATATAATGAGTTGGAGTGAGGAAATTAAATTTTGAGTCTAGCTAAATGTTTAAGGAACTAAAGACAATTGGTATTTATTAGATGATAACGAATTAATTAAATTGAGAAGAAAAATAAAAGTGTAGTGCCTGAATATATGAAAAGAAATGAGTAGTACTTACCTGATTGATCAGTAATTGCAACAAACAATGATATTTCCACATCTTCAATCACATCTATGGCTTCCAGTAAGTAACTGAATAATTGTATGAAATAAATGCTACTACTAGACGTAGCACGTAAAATGTTGCTATTTTTTTGTGAATTATTGAGAATTTAAGTAGTAAGTGATATTATTATTCAATGCATTACCTTTTTAGGATACTCTTCCATAACTATCACAAAAGGAAAAAAGATGTAGTAGTATATGTGGTGAAGAAATTAATCTAATTAACATAATTTGTCATAAGGTATGTGTTTAATTTGGTATTAATATTTTTATTGTTTGTTTGTAGTATCGAATTAAACCTCGTTATATTTTGTAACGAAAGTAAAATATAAAATAAGATTTGATTAAATTTTATTAAGTCTAAAGAATGCTTATTGGGCAATTTACTACTATGCTTAATTTGATGATATTCGCAAAAAACATTTAGGGATGTCGTTCAAACGAATTAGTTGGTATTTTTATCAAGGACTTCTCTAAAGAGGAGAAGAGATGAAAAGAGTCTATATTGACGGCTAATGAGAATAGTGATCTTCTTGTATAACTTATAAGATTTCGATAAGTCTCTTTTTTTTTGGCTAATTTTTAGGGGTAAGTTAAGTGCAAAAATATTATTGAAAAACTACCTATTTAAACATACTTTCATACCATAAATATATATATCTCCACTGCTTCAAAAATATTACATATAATACCATTTTCAATAAATACACCATATTTTTTAAAAAATAATCAGATAGACAATCCCATTAAATATGGTAATTAATAATTATCGTAACAGTATACTTCCTTAATTATTGAGATTTTTACAATTCAAATTATGTTTTCCTCCCCAGTCACATGTCTCCTTTGTATCTCTACCCACATTTACATGTTATTATCCTTCATCTTTCATTACCACTTCTTCTCAACCATCTCAATGCATGTTTGGATGTAAAAATTTCATAAACTTACGTACCCAACTCTACATAAACAGCATTATATATAGGGGTAAAGTAATCATTTTTTTCGATTAATGTATTTTTGTTTGACACCATTTTCATGTATCTAATTCACAGATATAGAGAATTTTGATTTTTTTTAATGATAAGACAAATACTCCACGATCATGATTTGTTTCTAAATTCATCTGTTTCAATTACATTTCATATTTAGATACACATAATTATATGTGTGTATATTATGTATTCGAGATACATGCTTTTGAATATAATATATGAAAGTGATACTTGATAAATCGAATTAATAATAGATACATATAAAATATACATGAAATTAAAATTAGATCATAGGAATAGATACATGAATTTAATATTATATCATATAAATAGATACACGAAATTAATATGGGAAAATTACGTGGATAAGCAAACTTATACTATTTAATTACTCATCATAGCTATAGTTTGCTATAATTACCACTCGCGACTAACATTATACATTTATTACGTGGGCTGACTTCGAGTTTGTATAACTAGTCATGTTTGTATATGTATAATTCCCCAGGATATACAAATAAATATGTATAATATATAATTTTTTAGCCTATATACATATACAATTCACCTCTGTCCCAGTCTCTGCCCTCTCTCTCTCGCTTCTCTCCTCCCTCTCTCAATCTCGCTCGCCTCTCTCCTCCCTCTCTCAATCTCGCTCGCCTCTCTCCTCCCTCTCCCAATCTCGCTTGCCATTTATACAAATATATATGTATAATCAGTTATATACAATTATATACATATACAGTTCACCTCTCTCCCACTCTCTGCCCTCTCTCGCTCGCCTCTCTCCTTTCTATCCCGGTCTCGCTCGCCTCTCTCCTCCCTCTCCCAATCTCTCTTGCCATATATACAATTACATATGTATAATATACAATTATCTAACCAATATACATATACAATTCACCTTTCTCCCACTCTTTTCCCCTCTCTCTCTCTCTCCTCTCTCCTCTCTCTCCCAGTCTTGCTCGCCTCTCTCCTTTATATAATATGTTGCTACAAATTGTAATTATCAAACTATAGCTATGGAGAGTAATTAATTAATTTAAGTGGCTATATGTGAAAGTTTCACAATTAATATTAATATTACATATGAATGTATTTGTATGATACACAGGTATCTAACGGGTTTATTAGTTGGATACATCATATATTGATAATACATACATAAATAATAAATTTTATTATTTTAAGAATAATGAAATGAAATTAATCAAATTGCATGACCAAGATATACATGTTTTGTCTTTTATAAATAATATTATTGATTTTGTTATTTCAAATAATAATAAAATAAAATAAATTAAACATAGATACATTCCTTGATTTCAGCCTTATATTAAGGAAATGGTTACAATCAATTAACTTAAACAAATAAAATACATATTTTGATTTTAAAATTCGACAGATACATGTATCATGTATCTCACAGATTCTCACTCACGTATCTCAAGTATAAATTATGGTAGAGGAAGTGATATTTAAAACTACCGGAAATATAAGTAATTAAGACATAAACTAGTGGAATTTATGTAGTTTGCCCAATATTATTATTGTTACATTAAGGAGTAACAAATTGGAAAATAAGTTAAACTACATTATATTATGGTATTATAAAAAACTTCACGTTAGTATAAAACTTAAATTCACATATTAGGAATATTTACACAGGACTGCCCCCTAAGACAGTGACCTTATTCCATCTACCGTAGGCGTAAAACTCATTCATATTCCGAAATAATTTCTAAAAAAATATTATATCTCTCTAATGATAGTTGAAACTAGTAACTATAGTACTTTTGAGTTATTTTTCGCAAAAATTAAATGATTTGCCTAGAAATAATCATTTTATGGTTCATTTTCCTATTTTTATTTATGTTTTAAAAGAAGATGAAATATGGTAAATAGTTTCTATGTATAATAATTATGAAAAAAGAAATTCCATAATTTAATGGGTATTGTTGAAATTCGAGAGTCATACAATTTAATTTTAATAGTAACTTTAGGCATAATATATCTCTACAAAAATTGAAATAAAAATTATATATTAAAAAGTTATGCAAATTATAATAATTGACAATTCAAAATAGTTTACTGATATATTAAAAAACTAAATAAAAAAAAGATTGATTTGAATTTCAAAATCTAAATTATGTCATTTAAATTGAAATAAAAAGAGAAATACATACATTAGATATTGTACCTTAATATACTAGTAGGAAAAATACCTGAGAGTAATACAATAGAGTAATTTCCAATTTTTATTTATGTTTGGAAAATTATCTAGAATATCACTTATATTTGTTTTAGGACTATAATATCACTCAATTTTGTTTATTTTCTCAAATCATATTTGACACAAAAAAATTATCTCTCTCCTACTAGGTTGTCATGTCACATTATTCCTTTTTTTTATTAATTTTTTTTTTGAAATTTTTTTAGACAACCCATATATTATAACCAGTAAAAAAAATTACATAAGAAACATTAATATGAGCTGCTCTGATTCTTCAAGAAAATATGTGGCCTCCTCAGTTCTTCAAGAAATAAATTAACGAATTCGCATAAGGAATTGTCTTCTAAATCGTTGTATACCTTTGATGTCAACAAACGAAATCGTCACGAGGCAAAATTCAAGTTTTCTTCTGATTCTTTTATTTTTGAAATGTCAATTGTGAAATAATTGGTGAAAATAGTCTGGTGGACCCTTATACTTGTATCGATTTGTATTTTGGACCTTCTACTTACCTTTTTGTCATCTGAACCCTTAAATTCAATAAAACAGAATTTATCAAATCCCCCTAACCATTGACCAAACTTGTTGTATTTAAAATGGCTGAGTTGGCAAAAGTGTGATTTCACGCACTTTAACGCGAGTGAATACCATATTTCAATTTTTAAAATATTAGCAAAAGAATAAAATATAAAAAAAAAAAAATTAAAAAAACCTCCATTTTCTTCACCCACTCCACCTTCATTTGCAGCCATCTCCATGCCTGACCACTTTTTTTCTTTTCATACTCTTGTCATTGTCTTTGAGAGATCTTGACATTGAACCCTCCTTGAGTCAATTGATTCGCCCGCAGATGGAGAGATCGATGGTGGTGGTGCTCGTCGGAGACAACCAGTTTGTTGTAGAGTGAGAGAGATAGTGCTAGCAAGTGGAGCGGAGAATGAGCCGTGGGTGAGGGTTGGAGGATCTAATTATGACAGCGAAGAGATTTTTGGCCAGATCTGGTGGTGCGGCAGCGACTTAGGTAGATACTTTGTGATGGTTGAAGGAGGAGGAAATCTTCTCTAAGACTATATACATCATCTTCACCTTCTTCATCATTTGACTGATGACAAAGATCAATCCGGAAAGAAAAGAGAAGAAGAAATGCAACAAGAAAAAGAATTTTGGGGAGAGCCATAACCCAAATTTGAAGATCTAATCATCAACTAAAATACTTTTTGACTGTTTTAAGGTGGAAATGGGGGAAAAGATGTAAGAATTTCAATTTTAATTTTAATTTTCATAACAAACTCAAAAGAGCACTAATTTCTTGTAAATGGAGTTGAAGTGTAAACATAGATCCATCAAAATGTTAGCTAAGCAAAAGAACTACAAAATCATGTGATTATCATAATAACTAAAATCATGTGATTAGCATTATAACTCCACAGGAAATGAAACTTATACTTGATCTTCTTCTTTGGCCTCAATTGATTGTTGTGATCACATTTCTTCTTCATGTAGTTCACAGCACGTGGATGCAAATTAGCATAGCGATTGCGGAAAATCATCTTCTCTTGGTTGTATTTCCTGAACAAGGACATAAGAGACGGTTCAATGATTCCACCTCGGAGCCTCAGGACAAGATGCAAAGTCGATTCTTTTTGGATATTATAATTCGTCAGTGTACGCCCATCTTCAAGCTGTTTACCAGCAAAGACTGGTCGTTGCTGGTCCGGTGAAATACCTAGATAGAGAACCCATAAATTCATTTGTTGAGATCCATTCATGAGTTCCATTTGAACAACATTTCAGTTCCACAGATCAAATACAAGAAGAAATTAGACCACAATTTTTAACAAATGAATACCTTCCTTGTCTTGAATCTTGGATTTGACATTGTTGATGGTATCGCTGGATTCAACCTCAAGGGATCATGTCGTCTTCCCCGTTAGGCTTTTCATGAAGATCTGCATCTTGCAGATTCAAAATTTTATTTTGAAGAATAAATATTATTTATTTTTTTACTTTTTATTAAATAATTTTGGTTAAGAAATTTTAAAAATAGTTAATAAAAAAAATTATGACATGTCATTAATATAGCTGACGTGGATTTGACATGTTATCAATATAAGGAAGAGTGAACTACACACATGATGAGAGGGGTGTAAAAATCTCATTTGCATTGAGTATAAGGGGTGTAAAAATCTCATTTGCATTGAGTATAAGGGTTCAGTTGATAAAGAGTTAAATAGAAGGGTCCAGAATATAAATCGATACAAGTATAAGGGTCCACCAGATCATTTCGCCTAAATAATTTGAATACTTAACATGATAATGGAGTGTTTTTCTTAAAACTAAGAGTTTTTTGCTTGTTTGTTTTAATCATATATTTCTATTGTTTGAATCTGCCTAAGTTTTGAACAAACGTTTATAATTTATGTAAAAATTATTTTTCTTTTACTATGAAAAAATAAATAAATCAGTGAACAAGTAACATATGTTTATAGTTTGTGTAAAAATTAATGTTCCTAATATCTAGTTTATCTCTAAATATCCAACTAACTTTATTGTCTTCTTCATCAGCTTCAAGGAACTGATTTAATTTCTCGACCGCAAGAACAAATTTTTATATGGATATAACGACAAATACTTATAAATAAAACATGGGATAAAGATTTTCGCTATAAAATGAAGTAACTAGATTTTCATAGAGAATGAATTAATGATCTCTTATAGATACATTAAACAAGCTGTAAAAGAATTAGAAAAATATTACAAATAAATTAAATGATGTGACATGGCACCCTAGTAGGAGAGAGATAATATATTTTTTGTGTTAAGTATATTTTGAGAAAAATAGACAAAAATGAGTGACATTGTAATCCTCAAATAAATATAAATGATATTTCTAAATAATTTCCCAAATATAAATGACTATCTAGAAAAATTACTCTATTCTTAGGTTATAAAGATTTTAAATAATGTCCAAGTATCTTTCTAAGCAAGTGTTATGCAAAATTGAAGTTATAATGCTGGTGAAAGAAAATAATTAACTTCAACCATTAAAACACAGTAAGAGAAAATCTTTATTTTTTCCATTTTGGTGAATCTTATTTAAATTAGAGAACTATTTGCATATAAGGTAATCAGACACCAAAAATATTTTTCCTTTTTTTTTTTGTTAACTTTTTTTCCTTGGTATATACATGAACTTTTAACAAGCTTACTTAGAAAAGACAAACTTACTGCCTTGAGAAACTCTATTTTTATTCATCGTAAATTATGATGGAATGATTGAGATTTTTTTACATTAAATCAAAGATATGAAGAAAAGTACGTTGGGAGTGCTGCTCTCCAAAATGGGTCTTACAATGCATGAACCTGAATTTAATTGAGGCTCAATACAAATACCAGATGTCAAGTTTAAAACAAAACAAAACAAAAACAATAAAAATTCATACGATGTGAATTAGTTACGAGAAAATTTCGTTCATTTTTACCTCTTTATTTTTTGCAGTTCATTTTTGGGTTACAGTACCCTTAATTATGCTCTAATTTCGCAAGATTGCCAGACACGGTATATGTAGGAACAGGTTATGTCTCTTAGGAAATAATTTTGTAATTTTGAAACTGAATTTATGTCTCTATCAACATAAATTTTGTAAAAACTAACTTGTGCTTTGTGAATTTCGCCTTATGAATTTCACTTTACCTTGTATTACATAAGCCATAACTTGTGCTTAGTGAGTTTTATATATTGAGACTTTTTTATCGTTTGTTCTATATACCTCTACCTTTTATTACTTGAAGTATTAAAAGATAGAAATTAAAAATCTATCCTATTTGAAATTGTATACCTAATAAATCAATATTTTTGAATAGGAAACTTAACTACTTTTAATAATCTGAAAGTATTCAATTCTACCATACATGTACCGTGAAATTTCGATGATTCTAATTTATTATTTCCTATTTTATTTTTATTTTTTTAATACACTATTTGTTTAACTTTTACCCTTATCAATTTACAGATCTAATTTAATAATTTTGCACATAAAAATCAGGTCCTCAAAAAGGCAAATTAAATTAGAGTTTAGTAACCTCTGTATACTCAGTCAACCTTTTAACATTCCGCTATGTCTATGGGGCAATTTCTTTAACCGCACAGCTTTATCGCCTATCGAATCGCCACATCACTCCTTTTTACAGCAAACATCTTTAATTTTCCTTTTGTTGCAGTGACATTTCAGGTCTAAATGCACTAATCGATTTTTTTTTTGTTTGCATGCACTGATTATTTTCCCCTAATTTGACGTGAGTTCAACTTACACAATGATTTTTTTGTGTTTGTAGCACCATTTAATTTTGCTACTAATTATATTGTAATCCTTTTGTTTGAAGGTGAAAAATGGCTCCGATTCTGCTTCATGGTACTCTGCATGTCACCATACACGAGGTCGATAAGCTGCACGAGAAGCACGGTCGCAACTTCTTCAGCAAGGTTATATATACATACATACTTTATAATATAAGCTACATTTTCGAATTTTAATTGGTCCTATTCGTATGATTGACTCGATTTCGATATGATATCTACTAATATTTTATAATTTCTAAATTCTCTAAGAATATGAAGTTGGAATGTTCCTCGCTATAGGGATTGTATGAGTGTAATTGCTATTCCAGTCTCATGCTTTTGTGATTGACTGTATCCCTCTGAGTCTCGGAGGACTCAGATGGATCAACAAAAACATATTCTTTAAACTGTTAAATATACTTATATTTTCAATTCTGATATAACTATTATGATTAAATGGATTGGAATCTTATAATTGCAGATTAAAGATTCTGTCGAGGAGAAGGTAGGTATGGGCAAAGGAGCTTCTAGAATTTATGCCACAGTTGATTTGGAAAAGGCAAGGGTTGGAAGAACAAGAGTTATTGAAAATGAACCAAACAATCCTAGGTGGTATGAGTCTTTCCACATCTATTGTGCTCATATGGCAAAAAATGTTATATTTACTGTCAAAGATAACAATTCCATTGGCGCAACCTTAATTGGAAGAGCTTATTTACCAGTTAATGATCTTTTGGAAGGGGAAGAGGTTGATGAGTGGATTGAGATACTGGATGAAGATGAGAATCCCATTGAAGCAGGTTCTAAAATCCATGTGACACTGCAGTATTTTGAAATCAGCCGTGATCGTAATTGGGGACGTGGAATAGGTAGTTCTAAATATCCTGGTGTCCCTTATACTTTCTTCCCTCAGAGAACAGGATGTCGCGTTTCTTTGTATCACGATGCACATATCCCTGATAATTTTATTCCGAAAATCCCTCTATCAGGGGGTAAGTATTATGAACCACATCGATGTTGGGAAGATATCTTTGATGCGATTTCTAATGCAAAGCACATGATTTACATTACTGGCTGGTCTGTATATACTGAAATAACCTTGATGAGAGATTCCAGGAGGGAAAAGCCTGGAGGAGGCGACACAGTCGGAGAGCTGCTCAAGAAGAAGGCGAAGGAAGGTGTTAAAGTCCTTATGCTTGTATGGGATGACAGAACATCTGTACGTCTGCTGAAGAAAGACGGTCTCATGGCCACTCATGACGAAGAAACTGAAGAGTACTTTAAAGATTCTGATGTGCATTGTGTCCTTTGCCCTCGGGATCCTGATGATGGTGGAAGCATAGTTAAAGATATACAGACTTCTACAATGTTTACTCATCATCAGAAAATCGTTATAGTGGACTCTGACATGCCCAATGGAGAGTCAGAGACGAGGAGGCTTATGAGCTTCGTTGGTGGCCTTGATCTTTGTGATGGGAGATATGATACTCCTTTCCATTCACTTTTTAGAACACTGGATACAGCACATCATGATGATTTCCACCAACCTAATTTTGCTGAAGCTTCGATTGACAAAGGAGGTCCTAGAGAGCCCTGGCACGACATTCATTCTCGAGTTGAAGGACCAATTGCTTGGGATGTACTGTATAATTTTGAGCAGAGATGGAAAAAACAGGGCGGAAAAGATATTCTTGTGGACTTAAGAGAGCTTGATAATGTTATCATTCCACCATCTTCAGTTATGTACCCTGATGATACTGAATCATGGAATGTTCAATTATTCAGATCGATTGATGGTGGGGCAGCTTTCGGGTTTCCTGATACACCAGAAGAGTCAGTAAAGGCTGGTTTAGTGAGCGGGAAGAATAACATAGTCGATAGAAGTATCCAAGATGCTTACATCACTGCTATTCGTCGAGCAAAGAATTTCATCTACATTGAAAATCAGTATTTTCTCGGAAGCTGTTACGATTGGGAGGATGATGATGTGAAAGTGGAGGAGGTTGGTGCTTTGCATCTCATTCCAAAAGAACTTACATTGAAGATTGTTAGTAAAATTGAAGCTGGAGAAAGGTTTACTGTATATGTTTTGGTTCCAATGTGGCCAGAGGGAATTCCTGACAGTGCATCTGTACAAGCAATATTATATTGGCAAAGGAGGACAATGGAAATGATGTATAAACATATATTTAAGGCTCTCAGAGATGCAGGTATCGATGATCACCCGAGGAATTACTTGACTTTTTTCTGTATTGGTAATCGAGAGGTGAAGAAGAGTGGAGAATATGAACCTAAAGACAAGCCTGAATCTGATACTGATTATGAACGAGCTCAGGAAGCTCGTCGCTTCATGATCTATGTTCATTCCAAAATGATGATTGGTGAGTTGTAGTTTGCAATTTCATTGATCTATCTTACAATATTTGACATTATAGCAAATACTCGACTAACTTTATTTCTCAACAGTGGATGATGAATACATTATAGTTGGATCAGCCAACATTAACCAGAGGTCAATGGATGGTGCAAGAGACTCAGAGATAGCAATTGGAGCATACCAGCCTCATAATTTAACGACGAACAGGCAACCAGCAAGGGGTCAAGTTCATGGGTTCCGAATGGCATTGTGGTACGAGCATATGGGGATGCTCGATGAGACGTTCCAACATCCAGAGAGCGAAGATTGTGTGAGAAAGGTGAATGGAATAGCTGATAAATACTGGGATCTGTACACAAGTGAGAGTCTAGAAACTGATCTGCCTGGTCACTTACTCCGATACCCCGTCGGACTTACCAACGACGGTGTGATCACAGATTTGCCTGGAAATGGAAATGAGTACTTCCCTGACACTAAGGCTAAGGTTATTGGTACCAAATCTGACCTCCTTCCTCCTATCCTCACTACCTAAGTTTAATAAGACTGTAGACTTGTTATGTTAACAAAATAATATATTCCTAGCTAAGTCATTGTTGTTTTTTGTTACTACTTTTTTTTATTTCAGATTTAATTTTATACGTTTTCTGAAAGGATACTAGTATTTGATGCTTTGAAAATTTAACACTTTGTTATTTTCTTGTTGATCCCATTGTCTCATTAATTAATACTTTCTCCGTTTCAAAAAGAATGTCTTTATTTTTTTTAGTTTATTTCAAAAAAAATTCTCTTCTCCTTTTTTGACAACACTTTAACTTTAACTTTCTACTTGACATGTTTAAGAGCACAAGATTAAAGGGCGTTTTGGTACATTTGATATAACTTTAATTTAGAATCACAAGATTAAAAAATCTTTTTTCTTTTCATAAACAAGTTGACTATATGAAAATTCATTCTAAATAGTTATCTTTGATTGAAATTAGAGGTTTGAGGTAAATTTTGGGGGAAATCATTAGGAGTGTATGAATGATAAGTTTATAGAATGCGGAGGTATAAATGACCACGAAGAATAATATTAACTACTTATTAAATAAAAGTTAAAAAGAGTAATTTCGATCCTTTTTCTCTAAATTTAATCCTAAAATTTATAGTTCCACCTAATTCCTTGAACAAAATGCACATATGGGACAAGCAAAGTTTGTTGAAAGTATGTGACATGTATGAGATGCAGAGATATGAAGTTGCATGCAATGAAATGGTGTTGAAACTAACCAGACAAGTGGCAAAATTCCAAATATCAAAGATTCCATTTGCAATTTGTCCACTTGGCTGATCTTTGGTCTATCCTCAACTTCTCATTATTACTTATTGTTTTGAAGAAATTAGACTGAAACGTGTCTATTGGTCCTTATTATTTATCAACCTAATTCTACTTTTGCCTAATCCAATCAATCGTGACATTCGGATTCAAATCATCCACACTTCGACACGTGCCACGTATTGTTGTAAAAATTGGAAGATATATTTTGTTTTGGTTTTTCCAAGATCTTCGAAGTCTGCGATGAAGCTCCTAATTAAATTTGAATCGTGTATTATAGAACTCATTTAGAAGTAACATTTTAAACATAATTTCTTCATACTCAAAATTTCAAGTTAAAATCTATTACTAAAAACAGTTTTACTACTACACCACAATTCATATTAAATGAATTAGTGTTACTTCATTATTTTGTTTCACGGGACAGGGCCTACAACTGTCTTAATACAGTTTTCTGTTACTTTCGAATACTAGAGGTACATAAGAACAGACAAATGTTATCCACAAAAAATGAGAAACTAATTTATTTCAAAGTTTCTTTTTTTTCTTTTTCTTCTCAAAATATCATATCACATGCAACGAGAGGTGCACAGTAATCTAAAAGTATCAATCTTGTCCGCTTCTCACCTTAAATGAACCGAACGTTGTGATTTTGATTTTGATTTTAGTAACAACCTATTATTCATTATTCGATTCACACCGACTGATTCATTAAAAAAGAGGTCCTCCTAAAAATAATTTTATTTTGAACTCGAATTTAAAATATCTCGTAAATAAAAGATTTTTCGCCTATCATATTCTTTAAAATGTGAATTGTCATAGAAGAAAAGAACTCTAGGTTCAACACTATAGCTTGAATCCAGTCTTAAGATATTCAACTTGTGAGATTTTCAGTTTTATTAATGAAGATATAATTTAAAAATTAGATCGTATGTTCAAATAAAGCTTTAACTTCAAATTAATCTGATTTTCAATCACACACGCCTTATTACCTCTAAGTATTACTTTGGCTAAGAAAAACCGAGATTTTTTTGGATGAAGTCTAATACTAACCCGTTTGGATATAAGACTTTTTGCTTCTTCTTTTTTGTTGCAAAATCACGGAAATTTCACCTTTAAATTTTTTTATTATCATTATTCTCTATTAGTTTTACAAATTTCTAAAATTCCTCATTTTCATGCATCAGAAATGTATCTCGCGCATCAGATTAGTGTATCTTGTATAAGATATACCTCAAATTAATGTATCATATATAAAATATAATGTATGATACATAACGATTAATGTATCTCGCACATCAAATTAATATATCAATGCTTGTATTATTGTATCAGTTTGAGAGTTTTTTGTAATTATAAATTATATAAGGATCAAATGGTAATTCTACCTTAAAAGTATGTAATTTCTGTTATTTATTTTTTTTTTCTTTCAAAATCGTTGTCAATTTTCACTTGAATTTGAAATTGAATTCTATCTACCTTTATTTATAATTAAAAAAATAAAAACTTACCCTTCCCTAAAGTTCAATATTTTCTGAAATAACATGTTTACGTTCAAATATAATTTTATTGTTCAAAATATTATGAAATTAATATTCATCTAATAAATCTATTTCAACGACACAAGTGGTTAGCTATTGTCATGACAGGTAAGGTACATCATTCTTTTCTGGCTTGACATGCAGCCACTGCTACAGCCTAAAATAAAGCACTTGTATCAAAACTTGAAGTTCAAAATAGTAGAGTGAACTTGCACGTCTCCAACTTTTCCCCACTTCTTTTTAGATTTTAGACTGCATTCTTTGTTTCATTTATGCGGGGTTCATCTAAACTTTTTTGGTAAAAAAATATATATATTTATTTATATATAATTGAAATTATTTATTTATAAATAAAATATATATAATAGATATCGAATTCTTCTTTTAATAGTTGATTTATCTACTCCTTTAAATTTTTTTTTTTTTTAAAATTCTACTTCCGCCACTGATTTCATCTAAGTTAAACACTTTTTAGGGACTCTGTTACACACCATAAATTCATCCCCAATTTCATTTTGAACACAACTTTGTCTTTCTTTCCTTTTCTGCCGTGCAAGTGCACTATATTGCTGAAAGCAAAAAGCTCATTTAATTCTACATCAAACACTTGGAGAAATTCAGTTACACTATTTTATCTTTTCTTTCTTTTTTCTCTTCTTCTAAAGATTTAAACAAAAAGTGAAATCGAGATTCATCGAGAGTTGAGCAGTATTATTTTATATATACCTCAAATTACTTGAAAAATCTGTTGCACCAACTCCAAAGTTCTTCTAGCTGTGGCCTTATTACTTTAAGTAACTACTACTGCTTAACCCACCCACTAATTTCTTCCGTATAAAATATTGAGACGCCATTCTTTTCAATCAGTCAACTTTTTGTTGAAGTATATTCTACACCAGTCAATTAATATTCCTCTAAAAATTTCTATTCAACCTCACCAACCAATTATACTATGTCAAGTATGTTGGGTTCACAAGGCTTCGTATTGGCGACAGCCATGGCGGTCTCTGCCGGCACCGTGATTTTACTCGATCTTTTCCGGGTCAAGTACTTCCCGGCGACCCAACTTTCCGATCAACAACAAGACTACCAACATGATGAAGAGCAGATTCTCAAGTCCTGTTTATCTTCAGGTACATACTGATTAAAATCTGTGACCAAACGGGAGATCATTTTTTTTTTATCTTGGTTTTATGGATTAATTTAATCTAATTAATAATGGTTTTCTCACGTTTTTTTAGCTGCGAAGAACAAGGACAAAACAAGAAAGAAAAAGAAGAAAGTTCAATTTGCCGCTGATGTGAAAAGTTCGAGCGGAAATGGCGAGGAGTACAGAAGAAAACAAATGAGGAAATTCGCAGAAAGTCGAATTAAATCTTGTGGGAATGAGATTGTGGGGATGCCAGGAAATAGGATGGCTTTGTATACTGGGATTCTCAAGGATCGGGTTCAAAGAATGGGATTCTCCCATTGATCAATTTGTATTTTCGTGTTGGTTAATTCCTCTTCCTCTTCGTCTCTGTCTTCTTGCAAAACAAAAACAGAGGAATTAGGGCAAAGAAATTTCAAAGGCCTCACTGTAATTTGTAAATAATGGCGTGTGAACGTATTTTCTGTACATGAAATTAGGAACTGCTTAATTAGTGTATATTTTTCTGGAATCTTAAGTTAATGGGTAGTGGTGTATTTTTCTGGAATATTCAGTTTGAATATCTGTATTAAGATTTGATAAAATTTGGATTTACGTATTTTGAAACTTACTTTTGTAGTTAATGGTAACAACACTTCCAACAATTTATTTTTTATATTTTCAAGTCTCGAATTACTTTAATTAAAAGGGAAGAAATTGTAATCAATTTATCCCAATTCTTGTACAAGCTATTTATTAGAAATTGTAATCAATTTATCCCAATTCTTGTACAAGCTATTTATTACTGATTTGTCCAATGTTAACGCCAACATTCATCTTAAGCTTGGATCAGTATAATTGCATTAATTACAAATTTCTTATTCACATATGTTAATTGTTATAAGGGAAAATTAGTTTTCATTAGTCATTTCGAGGCATAATTTAGTTAGGCATTTTGTGATAGAAATGTTTTTTTTTTTTAAAAATTTTTTGAAGTGAGAATATTATTTGGTTAAAATTTTACGAAAAATACGAGTAAATAAAGCTTTATCTATTTTTTAAATTCCAAATATAATCTGTATTTGAGATTTTTATAATAAAAATGGCTGATTTTTTTCAAATAAAATGAAAAAGAAAAGTGAATATTTTTTTAGTTTTGCCAAAAGAAAGGAAGTGAGGCGCTAACCCGAAAAAGCAAAATGAAATTAGTAAACAAGGCCGGCGCGAAAAGAAAGTCAAAAACGAAGTTGAAAAGAGCAAATACAAAATATTAACCGGCAAGTGAAGCGTGAAAAAGGCCATCTAAAAGTTTCGATCAAAAGGCAGTGCCGAAGTGATCGACGTATTGCTGTGGATTTCTATCTCAGGTAATTCCTCCATCTTATCTTCATTGCTTCAGCTTTTAGCTTTGTAGTTACTTTTTTCCAATCAATTAGGGTTTCTCAATGTGTGCCGATTTCTTACAATTGAATTACTGAGAAGCATCTGAGGCGAACGCTATTCGGAGGAATCAAGTATTTAGTATTTGTGGTAAAACTTGTATACTTAGAACGGATGACCTAGATCACTTGTTTGTTTACAATCTGGTATCTGGATTTCTAGAAGCAAGAAAAAAACTTCACGTTGAGTATGGTTTTAGTTTCCTATGAAAAAATTGAACATTGTGATTGATAGAGAAGTTCTAGTCACTGGAATAGTTATTTGGCCAGTGTAATTCTCTTTAGTTGAAACCTCTAGTTCTGATGTATTTTCCAAGTGAAGTTCCATACATGCTAACTGGGTTTCTCTGTAACTAAGTTGAGCACTGAATCATGCAACGTCTCTCGAGGCATATTTTACTTCAGGCAGAAAGCATCAATGGATGTAGAATATCAAATTTTGCAGTACAAGTTCTGGTTTACAGAATCGAGTTATGGACCTTAAGAGACACTTGGTGTTTGGAATTGTAACTCCGGTGAAGTGAACACATTCCTCTATTGTATGCTCTAAGTGGCTGGGGCATTTATTACACGTCTTATGTTTGAGTCCGATTAAAAGCCGTAATGGTAGCACTGCACAGTTTCCAGGTGTGGTGGGTAACAGTCTAATAATAAAGAGAAAGTTGAACTTCATTAACATCGTTGATAATTGTAAATGTAATTACCAAATTAAAGGCAATCTTGCTTTGGTGGGCTTGTTGTTCCCCTAATATTACTTCATTTTTATCTTTGTCTGACTAAAGATAATATTTTAATTTTTCCCTATTTATTTTATATTTTCGTGTTTAGTTGATTCTTATAGAAACAAATATCATTTGCAACAGTACAGTAGTTGTTCAGGCTGCAATATTGAACCAACATTAAGTTCCTCTTCACGAAATACTGAAAGATCAGAAACATCAATATCAGGTGATTCATAAAGCTAATCTATAGAAGGACTTTCGGACAGCCAGCATGTGTGGCATGGACAAAAGTGTAGGTAAGTCTCAAGTAATCAACTCATCAGTTAGTACATCTACACTGACACATGATGGTCATGTGACTGCAAATCCAAACAACCCTGCTGAATTTGTGAATCGTGGTAAATTTGACTCTCCATTGTGCATCCATGTTTTTTCTTGTCTTAACTTTGTTATTAAGACGTACCTTGGTGTTTTGTGGAAAATATACTTGCTAGTTTATACAAATGGTTAAATGCATAAGTCATATATGTAAGTAATTGAAGTTTGTGATATTTGATCTTAGATGGTTAAAGCAATAATAAGGTTTTACTGATAAATTTGTTCTTCTCGTCATTTCTTTTAGAGTGGGTGGGACTGGTGATGGTATTTTTCCTGATATTTTCAAGAAACCTATGATATGAATAAGAATAAGTACTGCTTACATTTTCAAATATCCGAACCATATTAATGTTGATGTTCCAGATTAAATTCCGTCACACCATTGAGAGTGGTAAAAGATAATAGGCCCATCTCTAATAAGTTCTATTTAAACTCAATACACTGTTTAGGCATTTGGCTTAACATAATTGTTTCCTATCATCATCTTTTAAAGGTCTAATGCACAATTATTTTATATACAAATTTTTTGCCAGGACTACACCTCTGGAACCAAAGCAGAGAGCAGTGGATAGGACACAAGAAGCTTATCAACCAACCCCAACAGCTTCATGAACCTAAATTAAAGTGAGATGTTTGTCTTAGATCCCTGCACTACCTTAAAAGTATGGCTCAAAATAACTTTGAACAGGTCTTTTGCTTCTTACTGAACAAATGAGGCATTATATTCTTGTGAATCTTTCGTTCTCTTTGATATAGAGGCATAACATATACCTAGAGACCGAAAAAAAGAAGAAGATATAGAGGCATAACATATAGGTGATAGGCATGCATGCAAAGGTTAGAATCTGAAAAATTCTTTGAATTAGGTGTAAGTTTAGGGTATCGGTGATTTAGTGGTGTTAAGTACTGAAGTTTCTGATTTTCAATTTGGTGTTCTAAACTGCTGGCATGACAGCACATAGAGCAGTTTTTTGTTTATAATTTGCTATACTTAATCTCTTATCTTAGGGTCTAAATAGGTCTTGTCAAATAAGTTGCCCATGACAAGATAGGGTTGCTCGAGTGTAAGCACCCGCCAACTCTAACGAGGGACCAGAAAAGGTGGGAGCTTCTAGGGAGGGGTAAAAAAGAAAAAGAGAAATATATAAGTTGCCCATTCAGGAAGGATTCAAAGATTTCACGACCTTATTGATCCAGATAGTAAATAATGCTTCACATTTTGTGATAGCCCATATCCAGCCTCTAACATTATCCCTTTTGAAGGCATAGACTAACTCTGAATCACTAGTTGTGGAACATGTTGTTAAATGTTCTCTTTCTTTTCAAAGAAATGAGAACTTAGCAACAGGCCAACCAACTTGTGTGTATAAAATTGATTTCAACTTTGCAAGTGGTACATGGAGGAGCGACGTTTATTTTCTTTTATCAATCTATCTCCAGCTTGAGCCTTGATATCTTTGTTTTTTCTGCAGAAACTGTGTAAAGAATATTCTTAGAACTTGTCAAAATCCCATGTGGGCATGTAATATGCCACATTCCAAAGGACTCACATCTAAAGCGCATATGACCTTAGCTGAAATATTTCCATGTAGACTGACCAAATTTTTGCTTGAAAGTATAAAGCTTTTCAAGGATGATCATACTGAAAGAAAAATAAGGAAATGTGGAATGTATAGGTGGTTTTGCTTGTGCGTTAGATTACTCTTTTAACTGGATTTAGGAAGTAGATAAGTAATTTTGTGTTTTTGTCATGATCTTTCTGATGACAACTGTGTTTTAGGTTTTATTACACACACCAATCTTCTAGCTTGCTTAATAGGATGTCATCCCCATTTTATTTTTGAGTTCAATCAGCCTCATTTTTACGTCGGTCAGTAAAAAATTGTTGTCATTAACAAACATAGAGTGTTACTTTTGTATCATGTTTCTGTTTTATTTCCAATTGAGATATATACCTTAATTTTCAAGGGAAAATATTAACCTTAGTGTGTGTAAGACAGTTTGCTGTAAAACATTGAGTGGGGGGAGTCCATGTAATTCAAGAGTCGCATAGGAAACTTTTATTTTTGTTCCCAATATTTCTATATATTGATAAACAAGGGTGAATGAGCCTTGACAAAGATTGAGTGGTAAGCTCCCTCTACCTCCAACCTTGGTTGTGGATTCGAGTCACCAAGGGAGCTAAAAAGAGGATCTCCCGAGGAAGGGTAAAAAAAGAGTGAATGAGCCTTTCAATCTTTGTGTTCTTAGTGTTTGCTTGGCTAGAACTAAATGCTTTATGGGTGAAGTGGGGAGAGAAAACATGTATAAAATTGGAATGAAGAATCCAAAGGGAAGAAATAGCTGATATTTAAGTGGGGGAGAGACCTCTGGTCTGTAACATAATTAGGACTTAGAAGCCTTGTTCTATTAATGGCCACAAATTTCTGCACCAATACTGCTATCCATTTCCACTGTCCGTCCCTAACAAACATTTGTTTGAAAGAAAATTGCCACTGAGATTCGAATTAGACATACCTCACCTTATACCCCAAAAGAGAGATTTGCATAAATATGAATTTGCCAATTATTCTTAATCCTAGTGTCATGTGCTCCCACAAAACAGATTTTAAGAACCGAGGTTTAGTTAGATGTTCTGTTATGTGCCTAAGATTGTTGATGGATCCTTTCTGTTTGTACTTCCTCTAAGGAATTTTTGTCTTTTCAGTTGGAATGCTACATATGATAGTTTGTTTGGGAGCAACAAGCCGTTGCCCATGTCTATTGCACTTGCTGTAAGTATGCATGATTGAATTTAAAGAAGTCAATGCTCCTCATACTTCTGTTTGAATGACACAATGAAAGCTCATGTAAAACTGGCAGGAAATGGTAGATTTCCTAATGGATTTTTGGGAGCTGGAAGGACTGTACGATTGACATGTTTGTAAGCAAGGGATTATTTTATTGATGCATGATGAACAGTCAAGTAGTGACAGACACTTGGATAGGCTGATGTAAATTTGATTAGGAGGTTACTAATGGAGTTTCTGTAATGACATGTAATCAACTTCTGGCAAATTCCAATATTTTGTACTGATAAAGGCGTGTTTAGACATGATTTAATTGATATTTTAATGAAAATATTTGCAAGTTGAGACTGTGTTTGAATATGTTTATACATATTTGATAGTAGAGTTTTTCTGAGTGAAAACTTGACAGTGTACAACAAAATCAACAGATATATGTCCTTTAGAATCTTTCATGGTGTGAAATGACACAACCTTTTCCAGAAAAAGCTAATACATTTGATAATTGTCCTTTAAGCCTGCTAGTATTGTCTTGTATGTGAAATAGTTGCTATTTAATAACGGTACTAATGACACATATAGACATGATTTTGAATAATTAGTGATTTAAAATTAGGTTGCTTTGAAGTTCTAATTTTATTTGAACATGTAGTTTGAGTTTTTAATAAGGTATCAGAATATCTTAAGAAGTTAAATTAATAAAGGGAATCATATGTCTCTCTCTTCTTCTTTTTTTTTTAATTATAAATGAATACTTCTGAAAACATGATATTATAAATTTAGTAACAAGCTATTCTTATATATTCTTCACATATGATATGGATAATCTCTTTATATCGAGCATAGTATATGAACTTATGCGTAATACTAATTTAAGATCAAAACTTCAATTGGAATTTGAGATTCAATGGCGAACGCCTACTTAGAGTATAGGTCATCAAACCTTGCCAGCTTTTCACATTTATACTTCTTCATTTCGGATTAGGAGTTAAATGGACAAGAAATGGAAGTCAACAATGAAGTTAATTTTATTATATTTATTAGTTATTACTAGTATCTGAGCACAATATGATAGGTCCATGAGTTCTAAGATTAATTAACTAACTAATTCAACAGTCTATAGTCAAAGAGTGGTTGATCCACATCTTAAAAAAGGCATTTCAAAATCTAGGAAGTTGTAAAATCTACCCATTGAATCGACAAGGGATTAAGTTACGAGGTTTGATAAAACAGATCATACTATTCGTAACAGAGCCTGATTTTTCAATAAGAGGGTTCAAATCTGAAGAAATAGACACATGAAGTAGCAAAGAGGTTCGACATCTATTATATATATCTAATTTTTTTAATTATATATGAATAATAGAATTTTTCGCCGAAAGGATTTGAATGAACCCCCTAGCAATAAGGTGGCTCCGCCACTGCATACTACTCCCCGTAAATATATGGCATTGAGTTCAAAAAAAGGAGGATTGTCCAATATCGGGTGAAACTAGGGCTATTATGATATCATTTAAAAACATGAAATACTCCCTTTGTCCCTAATTTTTGTCCACTTTTGAATTGACATACCTATTAAGAAAATAATTATTGAAGTGGATGAATTAAAAATTTAAGATTTTCAAGAAGTTCAACCTTTTCCAAAGTAATTAATTGAGGGTATAATATGTAAAAAAAAAAGGTTCTTTCTTAATTTATTAAAATGAACAAGTAATTAGGGACAACTAAAAAAGATAAAGTGGACAAATAAGTAGAGACATAGAGAGTATGAGAACTAACTCAATTTCAAAAGTTAGTTCAAAGGGAAGAGCATTAATTGTCAAAGTCTTATAAAGACACTATCTATCTCATTAATCACTGATTTGAGACTTTTTTATTCTTCAACCTCTCTTTCTTACACTTCTAATTGTTTACAATATTGAAAATAGATATCCATATTTGTCAAGTTTGAAAATCCAGACAAAATTTAATAATTAATTTCTAACTTACTTTTATTATTAACTATAATCATTTTCAAATACATTTCTCAAGATATTAAATTTATTCTATTCAAAGTGTAATGTTATAAAATTATTATTTTATTTATTGTAATTTAAAATATCAAATTAATACTAGACAAGTAAAAATAAAAACAAAGAAAATATTTTAGAAAATTAAAATATAATTACTTATTAATTTCAATTTTAACCAACACCACCAATATATTCAATGTCTAAAAAGGGAAATGATATATACAGATTTTATTAGATAGACTATTTTCGATAGAATCTGAACACGCAAAACGGAGATTGAATTAAAAATGACAAGAGGAAATGAAAGAGGTAGTATTGGAGCAGTTAGTTTGAGTGTAAATGGATGCAACATTTCCAAGAAAGATGCTGAAAATTAGGAGTAGGAGTATATGTAATTTCAAAGTGAAATGTCAAGTGATTGGTGAATCAGAGTATTGTCCCTTCTTATGGAAACAGTTCTCTATCTTGTCTCACCATAAATACTTCATAATCCCTTCTATTGCAATATTCACCTAAAGAAAGAAACAAATTAAACTTCATTTTTTTCTAATATTATTATAAAGTTCATTAATATATACCTATGGCTCTATCAAGCTCTAACTGCTCACTTGGGCTTACATTGGCTCTTTTAGTGTCTCTTCTATTTCATCCTTCTCAATCAGGTGAACTACAATTTGTTTTTCTTCTTCTCTATGGTAAAAAAATGTTCTTTTTTCTATTGTATATATAAGGAAAAAATTTAAGTGCATAAGAGATGATTTGATGATGAGTATTTTACAATTTAATTTAATCCATAGCAAGTTTAATTGAATCCCCTTTTATCAAAACATTGCATGATGTAAAAAGGATTAAATGTTCCGCGTCTTGTTCTTCCTATTAATTATAAGTATATATGAGCAGTATTTTGTTTTACCATTTTTTAAATTATTTTATTATTTCTCTATCACTATTTGTTACCTTTTGTGTTTTTGTTTTTCTCGAATCGAGAGTATGTTAGAAACAATTTCTCTATTTTGCAAGATAAGAGATGCGCTGTCGTTACTTATTATAAGTATTATGTTTGAACAGTGAGTATAGGCAAGCAGATGGTGATAGGGTCAAGGCCACCAGGGTGTGTAAACAAGTGCATGAATTGTGAGCCATGCAAGGCAACTCTAGTGGTTCAGAAGAATAGTGATGCATCTAAAACACAAGCTGATGATAACTATTACTATCTTCTTTCTTGGAAATGCATATGTAGAAATCACCTCTTTCAACCTTGACCCTCTCTAATTTAATTTTATTAGTACTATTATCAACATATATATTAAGGCACTGCAGATAATTGTGTAAATTAATTAAACGCTCATTTTGTACTGGATACTACTCCTAAATATACTCTATATATTAAGGAAGCTACATTTTACGTGCCAATACGTTCAATAGTCTTTTTCTTATGCATGATAACTAGCAGTGCAATAATTAAGTATATATGTTTAGATATGAAATTAAAAAAATAAATTAATTATGTATATTTTTTAACACTATCTCTGACTACAATGATGGTTAGAAACCAAATAACTTGCCCCTCCAAATTCATATTAAGATTTTTGAGTCATCATCCGAGGTGAAATAATATTCATATTTAAATATTGTTTGATTATATTTGTAGTAAGTTTTTTTTAAAAATAATATTCATACTTAATATATTTAAATACAACTTTAACATGAAAATTGAAAAATAATAAAGTTAGTCGAGTGTTTTACGTATTAGATTTGGCTATAGAAAATAATTAGAAATTGTCAACTAAAACAAATGGTCGGTGTACCGAAAAGAGAGATGTACAATTACTATATGCATATTCTTTTTTTCCTTTTGGTCAAATATGTATATATTTTTCGTAAAAAAGAAATATATATTGAAATAAAAAATTAATATATACGTACGAGCGATTAAATCTATCAAACAGTCAAACTTTTTTTCTCAGTAATTAGTACTTAAAATAATACTAATAATTTAAATATACACCTAACGAATGATGTCAAATTCAAGAGGTTTCGAAAATTTTCAAAATCTAAGTAATAAAAAAACGATTTACGAGTACTAAAAAAAAACATATAGAAAAAGAGAAACAACAAAAAGAAATAAATGAAAAAGGAAAAATTAGTCACAGTCGGGAAATATTAAGAAGACGTGTCATAAATTAGTCCGATTGTGCTACTTTTGAATCCAAATGATTTTTTCCTTTTCAAAATTCTTGTAGAGTACTAACAAAATCACTAAAATGAAATCGTGTCTCTCTCTCCGGAACATTCACCGTTCACCGCTAAATTTTTCCACCTCCGCCGCTAATTCCGTAACGCCGCCGCGCCGGTTTTCGCTCCCCACCGCAACCACCTCCTCTAACCTTCGGTTCTCTTTTTTTATGGTAAATCTACAAAGCTCAATAATCTACTCGTATTCTTATCCTAAAACGTCATCCAGTCGCTGCCGGGCTACCAGTGCTGGTCCACCTTCGCCTCCACAGACCGAACCACCTCATAATGAAGAAGACTCTACATCGTCTCCAGGTTTCGTAGCTCATTTTTTGTTATCTGTCAGCAATTAGATTGATTTATTACCATTGCCTTGTAAAAGTGTGTAATAACTAAATTTAAACTTACTGGAAATCACATGTGAAAGAACAAAGGGAGATTTATCTAAGCTCAAAATTTGGAGCTATTTATCCGGAAATGAGATAAACAATCTTACCACATTAACTTCCTGAAATAATCTTAAATTGTTTATGGATGATTTTTTAAGTTGTAAGCATCTTTGTTCACTTCGAAAAGTTATTCATAGATAAAACCACCATCAGTTTCAACTGATTTGACCAGACAAGTTTGAAAAGTGTGTTTGAGTCTCAGATTGAGTCTGTGGAAGAAGCTTGAGAAGTGTGTTCGAGTCTGATGCACCTTGGCTTGGGGTAGTATAGTTATATGATTCCCTTTGGATGTGGCTATTGATATATACCTGATTTGATCAATTCACGTAGGTGTGTTGGTAAGAAGCATATGTTGCTTGGGTTTTTGGTTTCAGTTGTGTACATAAAAACGAACTTACATACCTATATATACATACATAATTGCATAAGTATTAGAATATTCTTCTTTTGTCTGAGATATGCTTATGCAATAAAATACTAGGTGTTCATAGAATTTGGATATACTTATTTTGGTTCAACGTCAGCACACCCTTACTTCTTTCCGTGCCCCTAATCCTACGTGTTAAGTGATAAATCATTCCCTGATGCAGACTAGAGAACTGAGACTGGGCAATGAAACAATAACTAGGAAATGAAGAAAAAAGAAGAAGTTAAGCTGAACTAGCTAATTACGGCTAGGGAATATTTCATTGATAATATTGTGAAGAAGAACGTTACAATATATAGTACCTTAACCCTAGCTGACTAACTATCCTTCTCCTTAAGTAGCAAGGAACAAGCAGTACTATTTCTGCAGAAAAAGCAAAAGGACTAGATAGGGACCCTTCTAACAATTATGGGGTCCAAAGTGTAAATAACAGAACATAAGGGAAAAAGTAAAAAGTAACAAGTAACTAACTAACATAACGGCTAGGTACCACTAAGCAAGCTTAAGGTACAACTCTCACAGCCTCCGTCTCCTTACTTGGACTCTCCTCCACCTCAATCTGCATCATTACTCCTTCCTTAGAAACTTCTGTGTCCTCAAGGAAGAATGAAGGAAACCTTGTCTTGATCACATGATAATCCTCCCAAGTGGCTTGCTCTTTAGACATGTTCTTCCAGTGTATCAAGAGTTGAGCCACAACCTTGCTTCCCTTTTTAATCATCCTCCTTTCTAAGATGCACTTTGGTTCTTCACAATAAGGATTGGCAGGATCAACAATGGGTGGGTGAGTGAACTGAGCAGGTACGTCGTGACATATCTTCAGCTGAGAGACATGGAAAGTAGGGTGGATAGCTACTTGGGGGGTAAGAGGAGCTTGTAAGCAACAGGCCCCACCTTTTGAATCACTTGATAAGGACCATAAAACTTGGCTGATAGCTTGGTGAATGACTGGTTAGACACAGTAGTCTGTCTATAGGGTTGTAGTTTGAAGTAGACCCAATCTCCAACATGTAACTGCCTGTCACTTCTCCCCTTATTGGCCAAGGATTGCATTCTTTGTTGAGCTCTATGCAAGTGAAACTTGAGCAGCGGGATCTTAAACTCCCTAGTGACCAGACTTCTATCCACTTCTTCATCAATAGAGTCACTAGCCATGTATGGCAGATGAATGGGTGGGGGCTGCCCGTATAATGCTTCATATGGGGTGGTTTAGATGGCAGAGTGGAATGTGGTGTTGTACCACCATTCTGCCATGGGCAAATAAATGAACCAATCTTTTTGGTTGTCACTGCAATAACATCTAAGGTAGGTCTCAAAAGTCCTATTTAACACTTCAGTTTGACCATCAGTTTGAGGATGGTAAGCAGTTGAAGTGCTCAAAGTGGCTCCATGTGCTGAGAATAGCTCTTGCCAAAACCTGCTGATGAATATGGGGTCCCTGTCACTCACTATATTTTCAGGCATGCCATGAAGCTTGAAGACCTGTTCCAGGAAGGCTTGAGCAACAATAGTAGCTGTATAAGGGTGGCTTAAAGCTATGAAGTGACTGCTTTTAGTCAACCTATCAACTACTACCATGATGGTGGTTTTTCCTTTTGACTTTGGAAGGCCATCAATGAAGTCCATGCTAATGCTGGACTAAACTGAGGTAGGAATGGCTAGTGGCTGCATGAGACCAGGTGATGCTGCAGCATCATACTTGCTCCTTTGGCATAGAGAACAACTCCTAACAAACTGGTTAATGTCAATCTCTCAGATTCTTCCAATAGAATAATTGTGAGAGATTCTCCTGTATGTGTTCTCTATTCCTGAGTGTCCACTACTTGTCCTATTATGCCAAATCTGCATTATGTCTTGCCTGAGTTGCTCATCCTGCCCTACCACTATCTTGTCATATCTTCTGAGTTGCTGGTTGTAATAAGTGAACCCTTTTTGGCCCTCCCCCTGATCTATTATCTCCTGAATGACTTCCTTCAACTTCTCATCCCTTTTATAGCTGAATTTGATCCTATGGAAAAGGTTAGTTTCCACAGGAATGACAGACAACATGAATAGATAAGCTACTGGTACCCTAGAGAGAGAATCAGCAGCCTTATTTTCTCTTCCCTTCTTGTACTCAATCTGGAAGTCAAATTGCATCAGCTTGGCTGTCCATTTCATCAGATTACCAGTGTGTAACTTCTGATCTAGTAAGAATTTTAGGGCCTTCTGATATGTTCTTACTACAAATTGTCTCCCTAAAAGGTATTGGGACCATTTGGTTATTGCCAGGACAAGGCTAGTAATTCCTTATCATACACAGACAAACTTTGGTGCCTAGGTGCTAATCCCTTGCTCAGATAAGCCAGAGGGTGCCCTTCTTGCATCAAGACTGCCCCAATCCCAGTGTCACATGCATCAGTCTCCACTACAAACTGTAGTGTGCTGCTAGGTAAGCTGAGTACAGGTGCACTTGTCAAAGCTTCCTTGAGCTGGTTGAAACCAGCTCAAGCCATTGTTGACTTGTCATTCTAGATAAACCCTTCCTTCTTAAGAAGATCAGTCAGGGGCTTGCTTATCCAACCATACGTTCTTATAAATCTTCTGTAGTAACCAGCCAATCTCAAGAATCCCCTCAGCTCCTTCACAGATTTAGGAGTTGGCCATCCCTGAACAACAACAATCTTTTTAGGATCAGTGGCCAACCTTCAGTAGAAATGAAATGTCCTAGGTATTCCACCTTAGTAGCTCCAAAAGAACATTTGCTTTTCCTGATTAAGAGCTGGTGTTTGATCAACATGTCAAAAACAACTCTCAAGTGTTGCAGGTGCTCTTCTATGTTCTGACTGTAGACAAGGATGTCATCAAAGAAAACTAAGATGAGTTTCCTGAGATGGTCCTTGAATACATGGTTAATGAGTCCCTGGAAGCTTGAGGGAGCATTTGTGAGGCCAAAGGGCATCACTAGGTATTCAAAATGACCTGAGTGTGTCCTAAAGGTCTTCTGCACATCTTCTTGGCCATTCTTATCTGGTGGTAGCCTGATCTTAAGTCTAGCTTAGTATAGACCTTTGAACCCCCAACTCATCCAACAATTCCTCAATGATAGGAATAGGAAACTTGTCCTTGATGGTGATCTTGTTCAAGGCCCTGTAGTCCACACACAACCTCCAAGAACCATATTTCTTTCCCACTAGCACCACAGGTGAGGCATAAGGGCTGCAACTTGGTTGTACTATGCCTTGGTCAATCATTTCTTGGACCAGTTGCTCAATGATGTCATTTTGGCCTTGAGGAATACCTGTAAGGTCTATTGTTTACTGGATTACTATCCTTTTGCAAGGGAATCCTGTGATCAAAAGTGGACCTGGAAGGAGGGAGCTGTTTTGGGTCACCAAATAGCAACTGGAACTCCTCAGTCAATGCTAAAATCCCAGGGTGTATTTCCCTTGTTGCTTCTACGGTTGATTCTTCTGTGGGCAAGACTCGAATCATGAACAATTGCCCCCTATTGTGAGTCATTTTATCCAACCCTTTGGCATTAACCACCCTGGTAGTCTCCTTATTTCCCTGCAACAGAACCTTCTAGCCTTGATACATAAAAGCCAAAGTGAGTTTTTGGAAGTTCAGCTGAAGATCTCCCAAGGGTAACAACTACTGCACCCCTAAGATCATATCACAAGACCTCAAGGGAAGTAGTAAGAAGTTATCCAAACAAAGTGATCCCTTGCATCATCCAGGGAAGGTCCTTGCACATCTGAGTAGACAGAGTAGTTTGTCTGTTGCCTCCATCAGCAACCTCCATCAGCAACATTTATTGACTGAGGTCTAACCATCAGCACCTCAAAGCTCTAACTGTTTAGCTACTTCTTCATCAATGAAGTTGTGAGTGCTACCTGGATCCATGAGAATATTAAGGGGTCTTTTTTCACTGTACCCGACCACCCTAAGTGTGTGAAATCCAGGGATTCCATTCAAGGGATGAATAGAGATCTCACACTTCTCCACTCCTTCTGCTTCCACTTCAAGTACCTCTTGGGCATCTGCATCATGTTCCTTCCCTTGTTCTTCTTTATCACACACCTCCAACAAGTATAGTTGTTTTGCAGCATTGCATTTGTGACCAGGGACAAACTTCTCATCACAAAAAAAGCAGAGGCCCTTCTGTCTTTTTTCACTCATCTCAGCTGGAGTAAGTCTCCTGGTGTTACTTCACACTGTGATCCCTTTTTGGGGGTTGATATTCCTTCTTGTAAGTGACTCCCTAGTGCTCCCTTGTTTTGGCTAGATCCTCCAGTGTACATAGAAGATTTAGTCAACCTTAGTTGGGCATTCATCTGGGCTTCAGTGCTTCTGGCCAGTTGGTATGCTTGAGGTAATGAGTAAGGCCTATGGTTCTTTACAGTGAATCCTATCTCGGGTTTCAACCCAGTGATAAAGGCACTGATTGCATATTCTGGAAGCAAAACCAACCTAGTCATGATCCTGTCAAATCTACCAGCCCATTCTGTTTAACCAGTTTTAACTCAGACATGGGATCTGCATACTCGGCTCCAAACTTATCCATCAATGCATATACGTATTCCTCCCAAGATGGAAGAGGAAGGTGGTTCATGCTTCTAATGTAAGCCAAATGCCACTCAATGGCTATGTCATCAAAATGAATGGAAGCCACTTTTTACCCTTTGACTGTAATCTATCTCATCCAAGGAAAAGAACTGCTCCACCTTGCACAACCAAGCTCTCAAGTTAGTGCCATTAAAACGAGGGAACTCCAGCTTTGTCATCCTTGTCATATTTAGGCCACCATGGTGATGATTGGTCTGCATAGATGGTCCTGTAGCACTATCTCCTCCTGGTGGTTGGCCAGTTGGAAGAGGGTGAGAGTTCTGACCCATGTTAGCACTAGTTTGGGGCATGAAGTTTACCCCTAAAGGGTATCCTGCTAGGGAATAAGGGGGGATAGCTGGTCTCCCTGCAAGAGGAGGTATCCACGCCATTGGGTTCCCAGTGGGGGTGTAAATCTCCCCACCTCCATCTTGACCCTCAGCACTCTTTCCTCTATCAAACCTCCTTGCCTCCTCCAAAGATTCTTTAAGCGCTCACCAAAGGCCTTCTCATGTTGGCTTTCCCATTGAGTTTGCCTAACAGTGAGGTTAGCAATTTCTATTGTCATCCTTTCAAACATAGACTTGATTGGTCATAGTTAGATACCACGGAGCTCAAGAAAGTGCTCTGATACCAAATGATGCAGACTAGAGAACTGAGACTGGGCAATGAAACAGTGACTAGGAGATGAAGAAAAAAGAAGAAGTTAAGCTGAACTAGCTAATTACGGTTAGGGAATATTTCATTGATAATATTGTGAAGAAGAACATTACAATATATAGTACCTTAATCCTAGCTAACTCACTATCCTTCTCCTTAAGGAGCAAGGAACAAGCAGTACTTCAGCAGAAAAGCAAAAGGACTAGATAGGGACCCTTCTAACAATTATGGGGTCTAAAGTGTAAATAACAGAACATAAGGGAAAAAGTAAAAAGTAAAAGTAACTAACTAACATAACGGCTAGGTACCACTAAGCAAGCTTAAGGTACAACTCTCACAGCCTCCGTCTCCTTTCTTGGACTCTCCTCCACCTCAATCTGCATCATTCCCACGCATATATTATTCCGGTCCATGTCCTTTAACATAGCTCTAAGGCATTCCTGGATACAGCGTAGCAAATGATCTGCTAAATGGATAACCAAATCTTTAGTCTGCAAATTACATGGATATCTGAAGGCTAACCATCAGAGAAAACTAAAAATGTGGATGACAAAGACAATACATACATCATAACTTGGAGGTTATTGGTGGGAATGATTTGAGTACTATTGTAATTAATAAATATGGCAAGTGCACTTCTATTTTTGGATTCCCTTTAATCGTTTATGAAATGATCAGTTGGCATTATTATCAGAGTTTAGGCATTGAGAGGCCAAACAACCACCACCATATAGTTATAATGTTTCATTCGCAGCGTATCAAATTCAGTAATTGTCCAATGAATGATTTCGGTCACTTGCTCAATAACCTGAATCAAATATTTTTACATCCTTCTATTGTTCTTCTTTTCTTCTTCTTCCTTTTTTGTTCTGTGTGGGGTGGTGGTGGAGATTCAGGTAAAGATATCAGGCAGCTGTTTTATCCACGGTAAGGACATGTTCCCATGATGAGAATTCATCAGGATTAGCAATTGCCAGAGAAAAAATAGTTAAATTTCACGTTTGCCTGAAATTTCACTCTGTTATTAATTTAATGGCTTAGCATACCTTGTCTGCTGTGCTATTATTTTTGGTCTGATGGTGGAGCTGGTTTGTGCTCTATTTCTGTACTAAAGGTATTCCCCGCTTGCATTATTTATAATTGATTATCTGAGATGCTGATGGTCAAGATGCATCAGACTTTAGTGATAAATGTTGATTGAGCATGTCAGTAACTTTGACATTGTTTAGCAATTGTCATGATGAGAATTCATCAGGATTAGCAATTGCCAAAGAAAAAATAGTTAAATTTCACGTTTGCCTGAAATTTCACTCTGTTATTAATTTAATGGCTTAGCATACCTTGTCTGCTGTGCTATTATTTTTGGTCTGATGATGGAGCTGGTTTGTGCTCTATTTCTGTACTAAAGGTATTCCCCGCTTGCATTATTTATAATTGATTATCTGGGATGCTGATGGTCAAGATGCATCAGACTTTAGCGATAATCTGGGAAGGAATGTTGATTGAGCATGTCAGTAACTTTGACATTGTTTACTCCTCTTCTCAGACTCATGAAAGTCTTTTTGTTTGAGTATATGCGGTAACAGTGCTCATATTGTTAAGGGTCCCTGACTAATGTTTTTATTTCTTAACCAGGTATCATGTCATCATTCTCCAAAGCACAAGACACCTTGTGGATATTTTTTGCTGTCTTATTTTGGATGTCACTTTTCTTCTGGTATTCTGTGTGGGATGGGAAGAACGATGGCAGACCGAACAAGGGTTCTCGATTTAGAAGATAAAATTGTAAGAAGCTTTATGTTGTCCTGTACAATTAACTCCTGATGTTGTCTTACGCAATAGTGCAAAGCATAGGGAGCAAAAGGGAAAAAGGAAAAAGAGGAGAAATTTAGTGTCTAAAGTTGTTTAGAGTTACTGAAAGAATGGATATTCTTCTGTATACTTCACTAAAAGGTAGTTTAGAGCTCCTTGTTAGCCCAACTAGCATTAGTTTATTCATGCTGTGATTTTACTCCTTCATAGCCTTGAAGAGTAAAATCTTCTGTACAATTATATGGGATTAGAGTCTATCACAATGCACCTTATATTCTCTCATCTTGGGAAATGCAGTGCTCTTTTCCTCTCTCTCTGTCTCTCTCTCCCTCCCTCGTGATGTGTGTTGGTTTGAATCGAAAAAGAAAACTTAAACAATTAGTATGTTTTTGCTATCTAATACCAGAGCTATCAGACGTAACATGTTTTAAAGTAGTTTCCTCGAGGAAGTTTTGTAAGTATCAGTTCTACAAATACTCATGTATCTGAATTTCTGAAGAATCACAAATCTCGTTCTCTTTCCTCATCTTGTTAAACTTGATGCTGCTCAAGTAAGTAAAGATTAACCTTCAGCGTATCTGCATGGTATGAGATTGGAGTAAAGATTAACCTTCAGCGTATCTGCATGGTATGAGATTGGAGAAACATGTAGCAGTGGCTTTCATCCTTGTGAAGGGAAATGTAGATTTGTACCACATATCTTAGGGTAGAACATATTGTTTTATTTATGAAAGAAGAATTTGGAGCAATTGTGATCTAATTAGCTGAAGCAACTATTAGTCTTTTCCTTGGTGAATGTGGTGTGTATATTCTTTTCATGCGGAAGCTATTTCTGCTCTACCTGAACTGTTGATTGAAAACTTGCAAATCTTCCTTGTTTTCGAGTAAAGTGGTTTAGTACTCGTATTCAAATAAGTCTTGCTTTATAAGATCATAAATGGCATGTTCTAGATGCTGTTTGTTTGCCACAAACAAGAAAAACAGCTGGGATGTTAGATGTCCTGGAGTTGCCTTGAAACTTTTCATTACGGCTGTTTAATATCTCTATGCCGGTTATTATAAATGAAATAACTAATAACTCCATGCATCAACTATAATTGTTCTATTTTCTGTTGTTTTTTCTTGTGTGAGTGAATGGAAATTTAAGAAAAACTTGATGAGCCAATCATAATATGTGTTTTTAAGTTCAGACGTGCCTAGAGTCCTCGGGCTATGGCATAATAGCTTTGGGGTTGGAACTGTGACAGAGTATTGAAATACATAGTTTTGTGTGGTTTATTTCAAGGCCATCTACCAAGTGATAGAGAGTACATTTGTGTTCCTTCTACTACTGTATTAGATTGTAGATTTGCTCGTGAAACATCATCTTTGAGCATATTCATTTGAACTCTCGCTATGGAGGTATGAATGGAACTGGAAACTCGCAATGCTGGAAGTTGTTTAAAACTTCCATCTGTACAATAAAAACAGGACCATCTTCCTATAGTACCAGAAAAGAGGAGATTGGTATATCCTTGCAGTTAAAGACAGGGCAGCTGGTCCCCTTCTGGTACCTTTGATCTGGTATTCCATTGCATTATTGATGACTGGCTAGCAAACATTGGAATTTGGAACGAACCGACCAGACGTCTAGTAATAATATGGTTCTTAACGCATTTGATTGTCTTATTATAACGTGTTTAGTTAATGGTTATGTTGAATCATTGTCAACAGGGACCAACTTTAACTTCACTTTACTATCGTGCATTGGATGTGCCATCAAACCCCAAAATAGTCTCCAGTTATATTCAGATGGAATCTAGGGTAGAATAATCGAGGACTTTCGAGTCTTTAAAATGTTCCACCTGTGTAAAATTCCATGGATTTTATAAAGGAAATGAGGAATTGCTTGTTGTAGTCAATTTCAACCTGCAAAAATAATCTGTGTCAATTTGCAATTATGTGACTGCTGCTAGGAAAGATACAATGATTTGAGTAAGGTGGAGCCACACTGTCCCAAAATATCTCTCCGTTTTCATCCTTTTGATTTGTTGTTATTTAACCGTATGAACCTTTCTCATTAGTATCTTTGCAACAGATCCTATACGGATGTGTGTCTTCATGTTACAAAAAATTATTTAGAGTTTAGACTTGAGAGCTTAAATTGCAATCTAATAGTTATAATTTTTTGTACGGTATCGAAAAAAGATGGATCAAAGGTATATGCTTTTCAATCATCGACTTTTCTGGGCCATGACTTCTCAATAGTGAACACCATCTTTAAAAGTCCTCTTTTTTTTTTTTTGGAAAATTCACTGTTCTAACTACTTTTTTTAATGTGAAGATAATGATAACAAAAATACGTCAAGGAAAATTTTATTTGAGTTTTTGAACATTTATAACCTTGAATTCCATGAATCTGGAGTTAGAGCTTTGAATTGATAAAAGTTTGGTTTGAGAATTTTTACAATTTGATTGTGAAATTTGAATTCCATGTATCGTTCTTTGAAATTTGACCAAAAAAAAAAAGGATTTGAACAAGATAGAACTATTTGTGAAGCTGAAGGCTCTTAACAAATTGTATAAGGTAGTTACAAAAATTTGAACTCCATAGATCATTTCAAAAATTTGATTTGATAAAATTCTGAACCCATAAATCATTAGTAGAATTTAAACTCTATCAAGGTTTTATGAAGTTGTTTGTGTTTTACTTGAGGAGTATTTTCTTGTTTATATAGTTGGGACTATTTTTGCCTTAGAAAGTTTATATTTTAGAATTACATTTTTAAACCGGTTATTCGGCCGAAGTTTTAGATAGACAAGTGGTCGTGGTAGGGAAAATTATTAACCAATATCATTGTACTATCTTATTTACATACAGAGTATACAAATAATGTGTATAGATAATATTTTTCTATTTTAATTTGTTTAATTTCGTTGTCTTAAAGTAATTTAAAAGGAAAATAACAATCTTTTTTTTCAACACACTTCTTCAAGTTTAGGCCAAATAATTAAAGCTGTCACTTTTAAATGTCCTGATATGTTTTTCGAAAGTTAATTTGATTAATTTTTAAATTTAAATTTAATTATATTAATTCGATATTATTTAAAAAACAAATACTAAAAACTAAACAAAAAAAAAATTATGCATTAATATGAAAAATATATGACAAAATATTAATTAATTTTTTTTATAATTTAACTCTAAAAAACACAAATCATAACCATTAAAAGTGAAGAACGAGTATAGTATATACATTCAGAGTCATGTCGACAACTAGAAAAGCTACATTTAGGTAAGTTTCCATGGTGGGATCACCACTTTGAGGCTCAATCATATTTGGAACTTGTCCCACGGATTATGGTTGGCTTAGGGAGCTCATTTAGAACCGTCTTAAAATATTCAACGTGCAGATTTATATAAATTATTACTCTAGACTTTAGTCGTTTCCGATTTATTTGGCCAATCAACGGTTTTAGATTTATTCCTATCGGCGATTATTTTGCTTCTATAAAACCATTCAACCATTGTGTCAACAACTTCACACTCTCTCCTCCAAAGGAGGACCGCGGAGGTTACGCTTTTGTAAAAGAAAAGCCCATCTGCAAATTGTTCCGACGATAAAGATGTTATTGAGAAGCTCATCAACTCCTTTACTCAATTCATGGAAACCCAAATCATGTGGGTCGTCGCCGGAATCCGATTTACTACCCATAACGACCCAGCAATTGAACAGGACACGATCTGTGTTAATGTCCACGTCGTTTGGTCCGGATGAATCTCCGGCCAAACATACGTCTCCGACGAAACATGCACCTAATAGGTGTATGTGTGAGTTGGACACACGAGATCCAGCTGTTCCGAAGAAGAACAAAAACGGAACTAAAAGAGAGGCAAAGATGCCGAACCTGAAGAATAACGAATTGGGTGCGACGGAGGTGAGGAGGTTGTTGTCGAATTCTGGTTTGGGGAATGCGGAGGAAGAGGCTAGTGTGGCGGTTGAGGAGAAAGGGAAGGTGTTGCAGTCTCTGGTGGCGGGTGGTGTAGGTGGAGGAGGAGGAGGTAAATCTTGCGGTGGCGGAGGATCGCATGGTGGAGATGGGTCTGATTCTCAGGATTCAAATAGTTGGCATGGACCTGATAGTATAGATGCCTATTACCAGAAAATGATCCAAGCCAACCCAGGAAATGGTCTCCTTCTGGCCAATTATGCCAGATTCTTGAAAGAGGTAAAACAATTCTACATCTGCCTCTGTTAATTTTATGAATCACATCCAGAATTTTGACTTGATGGGTTCAAAATTGTGCTATTCACAGCTAATTTCGTTTTGAGTTGTTTAATTGATTCATTTTTTACTACTTGATTCGTGGATTGATGCAAACAGGTTAGGGCTGATTTAGAAAAAGCTGAGGAATACTGCGGAAGAGCAATTTTAGCAAACCCGAATGATGGTAATGCGTTGTCACTCTACGGTGAATTGATATGGCAAACCCAGAAAGACGCTGCTCGTGCCCGCACTTACTTTGATCGAGCTGTGAAATCTGACCCTGATGACTGGTATGAATATTCTCTGCATTTCCTTTTTAAGATTTGAAATCTTTAGTGGGATATAGATTGTTATATATGTCACTTTCTGGGCATTGTTATCATGTTTATGATTGATGGAACCTCCAATTGGTTATTGATTCCAGCCTGAATGTTCTCTACTAGAGGGCCACTTTTTTGGAGCTATTTGTCCACTCTCTTAAAAATATCTTGGTGATCGTTTGTCCGTACTTTTATTTACTTGATTATATTTTTTAGTATGTCCCTTATGTGTGGGTTTGATTCGTTATTCATGGCCAAACACATGTAACTATCTTTTTGATAATGAGTGATGATCCCAAAACTTTTGCCTGATAGCATATTTTAAAGATTTGGATTTTGAACCTAATCATCATACTTGCTTTGGAAAATCGAGTCTCACTGTCATCCATTATCAAAAGAATTTTTACGTGCTTGACTCATGAAAAGAATAGGACTGTGAAGGGGGGGCGAATTGAAAGACATGACTAAATAAATCAAAAATGTCATCTCTCTAACAAGTTAAGGCTTTTAATTAGATGGTTATATGTTTCAACAAATTGAACCTGTTAACCTTACGGTGACTTGTTTTATTTTGACTTCTAATGTGGCGAATGGGTATAATTGCAGCTACGTACTGGCCTCTTATGCTCGATTCTTGTGGGATGCTGGTGAAGAAGATGAGAATGAGGGTGAGGAAGATGAACTTAGGCAATTTATACTACAACATGAGAATTCAGCACCAGCCCAGAACTTCTTTGGTGCATCGTCTCATCGACCTCCCTTGACTGCTGCTTCTTAGTTTCACAGCCTCTTCCCATGTTAATTACACTCTTGAGAACATGGTTTAGATAACTAATAAGTACTGCTAGTATATAAGTAGCTATGAAATAGATTGCTCTTGACTATGAAGAGTTTTCCTTCCGTCTCTTTTACAAGCACTAATAAAAACTAGAGCTCTAACTTATTTTAATTTTGTATTGTCTGATAAGTGATAACCGAGTATTATAATTTGTATACTTCGCGTTGTTTCTCAAATAATAATGCATAAAGTGCGTTGTTTTGTAGTTTGATAAAAACTCACTATTTTCCTTAAAACACAAGTTCCAAGTGTTCTTGAGATAGTATGTAACTCCATATTTATTTATTTTTTATGAAGTCAGTGTTGGGGCATATTACCTGGCACCTTTAAATATTTTATTGAATACTTGTTACCTCTCATTAGCACGTACCAAAGTTCATCGACTTTTTTGCTCTTTAAGATTGGGCCATTTTCTTGGGCTTGTAGTTCATGTTAATCCATGCTTGAACTTGTCCTGTATAGACTTGGGCTACCACCATATTGCGGAGTGTGTTGGAAGATTCTCAGAAGTGTTCAATTAAACTGAATAATGAAGTGATATTTGAATAAATTGTTAATTATCAGAACTATTTCCTTATTCTATTTTCTTGTCAGGTAAATAATTGAGAGGATTAAACAAACCTCTAAAGTTTTGAGAAAAAATAAGATATCTCAACTGAAGCATTATGAATTTTAAACTGGAAACTTACGAAACTTTATCAACAATGTTTTTTTTTCCCTTTCTTGTAGTAAAGAGTTGCCTAACAAAAATGATTTTATATTCGTGAAGATTCGAACTCGAGACTTCATTATAATCCTTGTTTGTTATCAATAAGGCTATTGATCATGACTGATGAATGCACATCTTCTTTTTAAAAAACATTTGCTGATAAATATCTTTCTGTTATAAAATAATACTAAAGAAATATCAAAACAACTAAAGATAACAGTAATAAAATAAAATATGTAAACAAAAGATTTAGACCAGTAAAAAGGGGATAGAGAGATTACTTATTTATTTTCAAACTGATAGTACAATAATTCGTATGGAAGGGAGGTGCAAAGCTTTTCAGAAGTTATTTGTAAACTAATGTTTGAACTATTTACAATAATATGTCTGCTTGAATTACTCACAAGTTATTTTGACTTTCAAGTTATCGACTTAAGCTACTTATAAATTATTTGTTTGATCTGTTTGTAAGCCATCTGCTTAATTTCAAACTTATCCAAAAATATGCTCAAATATTTGTAACAGTACGCTTCAAGGTTGACTTAACAGTCCTTTTGTTTTAATAGAAGGAGATCAAGTAAGAAAGATGAGTTGCGGTGCCGGATCCAAAATCCCATATTTGAATTCAGTTGATAGAGTTTTGGGGAACGTTATCTACTGAAAAAGTGATCCAAGAATGGAGCACGTAGTTTGATTGAGCCAGCAGACACCACGTGTCTAACCTCGTAAATCACATAAAAGGAGAATAGTCACCCTATCCCATAACAGGCCTTTATTCAACAAATCCTATCCGTCCACTTGTGGGACGTGTGATAAATCTCTTGCGTGTTTGAGGCGGTTTCGTATGAGTATATGTCAAGCAAGCTTCTAATATGGTTTTACTGATGCAAAAACAGAGGTTAGTTATAGGTTTCGAGTTTTGATATTTGGAGAAGACAATAATGGCAACTAACAATATGGATGTTTCGCCTGTGGAACTTCCTGCGCCTCTGTCTTGGAAGAAACTGGTAACCCTTTTTTACCAATATTTCTAGTGTTGTTTGTTCCTCTGCTCTAGTAGGCTATGTATGTTACTACTCTCTTGCTTGTTTTGAGTGTGCTATAGTTCCACTCAAATTGTTTCATATGGCTTTTCAGTTATTCATTCTGTTTATTTTCCCTTATTTCAGTTATTAGTGGAGTACCAGATTTAAGTTTTTTCCTGTTGTTGATTGGAGGGAGTTGGTGATCTGCTTAACAAGCTAGACTAAGGCAGCAAAGTTTAGTTTTTGGTTATGTAACAGAAGCGGATTTTTGTCGTTGCTTTGATTCTGAGCTTCTTGCAGAAATTTCTGTTTTCTAGTCACTAGAAGTTAGACATGAACTGTGGATGACAATATAGTGGAATATGAGAGAAAATCCCATGTAAATTTCATTTAGAAATAATTAGTAAACCAACCATACAAGAATTACAATATAAAAAATACTGTTTCTGTTCACTAAGCTTCAAATTAAATAGGTTTATATGGTTCAACACGTGACAACCACCTTGACTAGTGCCATCTCAAAAGTTCGAAGGGAATTGTGAGGTACCAAATGGGAAGTAATTAATAGTTCTCTGTCTTTTCGGTGTCTGTTTTCTACTGTCTTTAATTTTTCTCTTTACGAGCTGGATATTCGTATCCATGTTCGTGATATCGTTATTGATGAGTGGAAAGTTCTGTATATTGTCCTACTTAGCTTGTTTGAGAAATCAGTGTTTGGGAGCTCTCTGGATTATCCTTCAACAAGAATAGTTAAGTATTTCTTGTGAAGCATAGGTGGACACCTTATATATTTTCCTCTTTATCTGTTTATTTGCAGCTCATGCCGAAAAAGGGTGTTAGAGCAAAGAAGAATGAGGTTGTATTTGTTGCTCCAACAGGAGAGGAGATAAGGAATAAGAGGCAGTTGGAGAAGTATCTGAAAACACACGATGGGAATCCTGGTATATCAGAATTTGATTGGACTACTGGTGAGGCTCCAAGGAGATCAGCACGGATCAGTCAGAAGGTTAAGGCAATGCCACTTCCAGCAGTGCTTGAGCCGGCAAAGAAACGACAACGTACGTCTTCATCTACAAAAAAAGAAGAGGAAATGGATGCCGCAAATGTAGAGAAGGAAAACATGGACAAGAAAGACATGGAATCTGTCATAGAAGGAAAGGAAGGCTTGGAGAAGAAGGAGAATGTAGTAGAAGATGAAATGGTGGACAAGGACGTAGACACAGAGCACAAGAAAGAAGAGGAATTGTCTGGTGGAGAGGTCTTGAAGAGGCAGAAATTTGAAGCCTGTAATGACGCTCCAGCTGAGGCTGCAGGCAAACTGGCTCAAAATGTTACTGAGGATACTATAGTAGAAGTTGAAATGGAGGACAAGGGGGATGAGATGGGAGCTAATAAGGAAAATATAGAGCATAAAAGAGAAGGGGAAATCTCTGGTACAGAGGTTTCAGATAGGAAAAGTGAGGCCAGCAATGATACTCAGGTTGGGGATGGAAGTAAAATGGCTGAAAATGTTACAGTGGAGGCTATCACAATTGATGCAGACTTCTGGAATGATTCCATGGACAAGGACTATTTCAAGGGAGCGTTTGCAAATGCTGTCATTGGAGATACAAATGCTGCTGAAGCAGGAATAGAAGTCGGGGAGAAACCAGGATACGGGGAAAATCTAGAGTCCCAGATTGATATAGAAATTAGTGGAGCAGATGATATGAATCACGACATTCCAGATAAGGTCACACCAGAGAGAAATGACGCAGGAGGGGAGACGTTCAACATTCAGGACCCTGCATTTGCCGGAGATTCTAGTGGTTTCCTTGAAGAGCATAGGCCGTTGGAAGAGGAGAAAAATAAGAACAGTACTGGTCTGGTGATGGATAATGGCCAGATTAACCAGCCAGAGCGGGCACATACCCCACAACATCAATCTTCTGCTACCATAAGTTGCTGAGTATAGCATCTAAAATAAATTAGGCCTTCGCCCAGTGCATGTTTAGTCCGTACTTGGACGAGTATAATAGTTTGTTTAGTAGCTGAGGAATTAGCTTTTCTGGAGATCAACTTTCCTTATCTTTCTGTAACATTGCATCTGTGATCTGTACTTTGTGATATATTGTGGTTTTCTAGTATCTTACTAACATAAATAAATGTCAAGCTTATTCATTGTGATCTTTCCTGTTTATTGGTACTGCTGAAATTCAATAGGTAACGTAGAAAATGTCTTAAGAAATAACGGAATGTCTCGAGTTCAGATGGTTAGAACTTACAGCTGAGTAGGAGTAAAACGCGTGAACTTGGAGATTGAAATTCTGGCTAATTAAGAGGAAGTCATTTGCAATTTTGTATCATGGATTCATGGTTGTTTGTATTGTAAAACAAAGTGTAGTAATTTAAATAAAAATTCTCACAGGATTAAAGCTATCAAAAATATGTACAGAGGCAATAATTTTTCTGATCATCAAAGGAGGAACCTTACATGCCAGTTGCAAATCATTTTCGTCTACCGTATTGCAGAACAGTGGAGTCCAGGTATCGTAACACCTTCCAAGTCAAGTGTCCATTTACTAATTGCTCCATTTGATTATTTTGGGAGTTGAATTAGCCCCATTTTCCAACTTCTCTTTCGGTTTCTTCTTTCTACCTCATTTCCCTGTTAATGTCCAATCAACATTAAATTCCTGCTTTGATTTCTCACCGCTCTTGCTATAATAGAAACTCAAGACCCAGCGCCACGCAATTTAAGAATTTAGACCAATTCAAAAATCCCTTCCTTTATATATACAGAACCATATTGTCTATCTAGGCATCTCATCCTACCTTAAGCAACTGCAACGCAGCAATCATCAACTTCCTCAGGTGTGATGTTGGAAAAACGCGGACAAACACAAAAATATATATGATAAAAGTAATGGAAATAAAATGAGAAAATAACGACACCAAGAATTTTACGTGGAAACCCTTCTGAATAAGGGACAAAACCACGGGCCAAGAGGAACAACTGATATTACTATAGTAAGGAATTTTACACTGTGTAGTCACGAATACAATACTCAAAGTGACTACTACACACTCAAAAGGAACAACACTCTTTTGGTTTCCGTCTTACTAAAATATCGCTCACACTCTATTTTTCTTCACAGACTATTTTCTTGTATAGTCTATGGAATACCTCACTTTGCTCTCAAAATGATTTTTCTCTCTAACTTGGTGTGTTCTACAAATGAGCAAGAATGCTCTATTTATAGAAGGATAAAACCATGCCTATGTCACTAATGACATAGGTAAATATAGCAAAGTCAAAAATGGGTTGCAAATCTTACCAATTTGCCAACTACCAAGTCTTAATTTTCAACTCTTATCACTATTCTTTTTTAACAATTACTTGTACCAATTGAATAGCTAAAGTTGACCAAAAAAATGGGATGGATTCAACAAATCTCCCCCTCCAATCCCATTTACTGGAAGAAGGTATCTTCATCTTCTTTAGAGAGAGCTCATACCCACAAGTTCTTTGCATAAATCGAACTTGTCTTTCGGTATCGTCTTGGTCAGCATATCTGCAGGATTTTCACTTGTGTGGATCTTTTTGACGTGAAATGATTCACTCTCCACTTCCTCACGAATCCAATGATATCTGACGTCGATGTGTTTTGTTCTTGCATGGTACATGGAGTTCTTGCTCAAGTCTATTGCACTTTGGCTGTCAGAATAGACAATATACTCCATTTGATTCAAACCAAGCTCTTGAAGAAATCGCTTTAGCCATATCATCTCCTTGCCGGCTTCAGTAGCCGCAATATACTCAGCTTCAGTTGTAGATAGTGCAACACACTTCTGCAACTTTGACTGCCATAATATAGCTCCCCCTGAAAAAGTAAACAAATATCCAGTAGTGGATTTTCTGTTATCAAGGTCACCTGCCATATCAGAATCTGTATAGCCTTTCAAGATTGGATTTGATGCTCCAAAACACAAACATCCATCTGAGCTTCCTCTAAGATACCTGAGTATCCACTTCACAGCTTCCCAATGCTCTTTTCCCGGATTTTCGAGAAATCTGCTCACAACACCAACTGCGTGAGCAATATCAGGTCTAGTGCACACCATTGCATACATTAGACTTCCAACGACGGAGGAATATGGAACTTTGGCCATGTTCTCTTTTTCCTCCCTAGCTGTAGGACACATCTTCTTGCTCAACTTCATATGACCAGCAAGAGGTGTACTAACAGGCTTAGCATTCTTCATATCGAAGCGCTCCAGTACACGTTCAATGTACTTCTTCTGGGACAAATAAATCTTCCTTTTATCTCGAAGACGAGTAATTCTCATGCCTAAAATTTGTTTGGCATGACCCAAGTCTTTCATAGAAAAAGATTTACACAACTCTTTCTTCAGCTCGTCAATCTTGAAAGTATTCTTGCCCACAATCAACATATCATCCACATACAACAGGAGGATGATAAAATCATTGTCAGAAATTTTTTGTACAAATACGCAATGATTTGAAGAAGTCTTCTTATAGCCTTGCTCCCCCATAACAGATTCAAACTTCTTGTACCACTGTCTAGGAGCTTGTTTTAGGCCATAAAGACTCTTTTTGAGTTTGCATACAAAATTTTCTTTACCTTCTACTTTGAAGCCCTGAGGTTGTTCCATATAAATCTCTTCTTCTAGGTCACCGTGAAGGAAAGCCGTCTTCACATCCATATGCTCAATCTCTAAATTAAGACTAGCAACCAAACCTAGAACTGTGCGAATCGAGGATATTTTCACAACAGGAGAAAATATTTCGTCAAAGTCAATACCTTTTCTTTGACCGAATCCCTTAACAACCAATCTAGCTTTGTACCTGGGCTTCAAGTTGTGTTCTTCAACTTTAACTTTGAACACCCACTTGTTCTTCAAATCTCTCATGCCCTTGGGCAATTTTACCAACTCATAAGTGTGGTTCTCATGCAAAGACTTCATCTCATCTTGCATGGCTTCAATCCATTGATCCTTGTGCTCATCTTCCATGGCCTCCTCATACCATTCAGGTTCTCCCCTGTCAGTGAGTAACACATACTCATTGGATGAATAACGGGAGGAAGAAAACCGCTGTCTTGTGGACCTCCGAAGCGGAATATTTGATTCGTCCACAACTTCATGAGCAACAGGATCATCAATAACAATATCATTGTTATTATCAACATCAACATGTTGATTTGATACATGATTCTGGGCGTCACCATGATTATCAAGCCCAACAACATCATGCACACTTGTGTGAGGAACGTCATCATGATGAATTATACCATCAAAACTTGAAGATTCTACCTTCTCCGCTTTGTCAATATCTTCAATTGTTTGATTCTCCATGAAAATAATATCACGGCTTCTCACAAGTTTCTTTTCAATTGGATCATATAGCCTGTAACCAAATTCATCTAGGCCATATCCAATGAAGATGCATTGCCTTGTCTTGGCATCTAACTTTGACCTCTCATCTTTTGGCACATGTACAAAAGCTTTGCAACCAAATACTCTCAAATGGTCATAGGAAACATCCTTTCCAAACCAAACACTATTTGGTACATCACTTTGCAAAGCAACAACAGGAGATAGATTAATAACATGTGCAGCGGTCAATAAAGCCTCACCCCAAAATGAGTTCGGCAACTTTGCTTCAGAAAGCAAACATCTAACTCTTTCCATCAATGTCCTGTTCATCCTCTCAGCCAAACCATTAAGCTGAGGAGTCTTGGGAGGAGTCTTCTGGTGTCTAATACCTTGATGCTTGCAGTATTCGTCAAATGGTCCACAATATTCACCACCATTATCAGTACGAATGCATTTCAGTTTCTTTCCAGTTTCTCTTTCAACTGAATCCTGAAACTGCTTGAAGACACCTAACACTTGGTCTTTAGTCTTCAAGACATAGACCCAAAGTTTTCTCGAGCAATCATCAATGAAAGTGACAAAGTAGAGTGCACCACCTAATGTCTTTGTCTTCATTGGACCACATAAATCAGAGTGCACCAACTCAAGCAAGTCTGTCTTTCTCGAAGGAGGGTAGGACTTAAAGGAAACTCTATTTTGTTTACCAGCCAAGCAGTGCTCACACTTTTCTAATTTAGCACTTTTGAAATTTGACAATAATTTCTTCTTGGCTAGAACATTAAGTCCTTTCTCGCTGATGTGGCTAAGCCTCTTGTGCCATAATGTTGAAGAGCTATCGCTCTCAATCGCATTCACCATATCAACACAAACAGAGGCCGTAGTCCAGTATAGACCACGACGTTTGTTACCACGAGCCACGACCAAGGAACCCTTAATGAGCTTCCATTTTCCATCACCGTTGGTACTAACATATCCTTCATCATCTAAAACACCAACAGAAATTAGGTGCAGACGAACATCAGGAGCATGTTTCACATTGTTCAAAACTAGTTTAGTTCCAACACTAGTTTCCAAACAAATTGTACCAATACCAACCACCCTAGAAACAGTCTCATTACCCATACTCAAGGTTCCAAAATCACCAGGAGTATAGGAAGAGAAAAAATCCTTCCTTGATGTCACATGAGATGCGGCACCAGTATCCACAACCCAGCTTGACTCATCACAAGCAATATTTATCATATCCGCATCAAGAACAGTAACAAGATCTTTGGTGGTAACGGTGGCCAGGCAATTTTCATTGCGATCTTCTTTAGTTTCCTCTTTGTTTTTGTTCTCCCTCTTCAACTTTCTGCAGAACTTCTTTGTGTGTCCTTTCATGCCACAATGATAGCACTCAATATCCTTAAGTCTGCCTTTGGATTTGCTTCTATTTTGTTCTCTATACTGAGAACCACGAGTTTTATTTCTCCCCTTGGGGCCAGTTATCAAGACATCCGACGAAGAGAAACCTTGAGTTTTTCTTCTCATCTCTTCGTTCAAGACACTACTCTTGGCGGAATTCATAGAGATCACACCATCCGGAGCAGAATTTGACAATGACGTTCTAAATGTTTCCTAAGAGTCTGGTAGGGAACCAAGTAAAAGCAAGCCTTGAATTTCTTCATCAAATTTGATGCCCATAGCAGATAATTGGTTCATGATCCCCTGAAAATTATTCAGATGGTCTGTCATCGGAGAACCATGATGATACTTCAAACTCAACATCTGCTTTATTAAGAACATTTTGTTGTTGCCAGTCTTCCGAGCATACAAACTTTCAAGATGCTCCCATAGGGTTCGAGCATGTGTTTTCCCAGAAATATGGTTCAACACATTATCGTCGACCCATTGCCTAATGAATCCACAAATCTGTCTGTGCAACAGATTCCACTCTTCATCTATTTTATTATCAGGCTTTAAAGTGGTAAATACTGATCTGTAAAAATTCTTAACATAAAGCAAATCTTCCTTTTTTCCCTTTCAATGGCATAATTAACACCACTCAAAGTAACCATTCTACTTGTGTTGGCTTCCATTGTTTTTCTCCAAAAATATAGTTATCGCAAATCAAAGTAAATCTTTCTGATGTGGAAGTTCAGACTGTGCTGCAACCACAGAGCATACTCAGATAAAACCTTGCTCTGATACCAGTTTGTTGGAAAAACGCGGACAAACACAAAAATATATATGGTAAAAGTAATGAAAATAAAATGAGAAAATAACGACACCAAGAATTTTACGTGGAAACCCTTCTGAATAAGGGACAAAACCACGGGCCAAGAGGAACAACTGATATTACTATAGTAAGGAATTTTACACTGTGTAGTCACGAATACAATACTCAAAGTGACTACTACACACTCAAAAGGAACAACACTCTTTTGGTTTCCGTCTTACTAAATTATCGCTCACACTCTATTTTTCTTCACAGACTATTTTCTTGTATAGTCTATGGAATACCTCACTTTGCTCTCAAAATGATTTTTCTCTCTAACTTGGTGTGTTCTACAAATGAGCAAGAATGCTCTATTTATAGAAGGATAAAACCATGCCTATGTCAATAATGACATAGGTAAATATAGCAAAGTCAAAAATGGGTTGCAAATCTTACCAATTTGTCAACTATCAAGTCTTAATTTTCAACTCTTATCACTATTCCTTTTTAACAATTACTTGTACCAATTGAATAGCTAAAGTTGACCAAAAAAATGGGATGGATTCAACATGTGATACATAGCATCCCTTCCAAAAAATCCAAAAAGTTAACAAAAACTTATAGACATGGACAAAATGTTGTGCATGATCGTCTTTGGTGTTTTAGCCTTTGCAAGTATGATGCAAGACGCAACAGCTCAAACGGTGCATGTGGTTGGGGACACCATGGGTTGGATCATACCAAGCAATGGCGCAGCAGCTTATACAAATTGGGCTGCTGGGAAGACCTTCAGCGTTGGTGACACTCTAGGTATGTGTGATTTTAGTCAATTTCCATTTTTCTGATATCCTTCAGCTTATTTTGTATCAACACATCCAGTGTCTGATTATGTTACTTTGCGTATTGTATACAGTATTCAATTTCATGACTGACCGACATGACGTGCTGCAAGTAGAAAAAACATCGTTTGATGGATGCAATTCACAGAACGCCATAGGGAGTGCTATAATGACAGGACCAGCAAATATTACTCTAAACTCTACCGGAGAACACTACTATATTTGTACTTTTGGTATGCACTGCCTAAATGGCCAGAAATTAGCTATTACAGTTTCCAGCAGCACTGGTACTCCAGGAGCCACCCCGCCTAACCCGAGCAATCCAACAACTCCTGTTGTGCGACAACCACAAGCTTGTGCACCTACGCCCTCTGCTGCAGGACCTTCAAGTTCTGTTCCAGGTGGTCGTGATCCTCCTCCTCCTACACCTTCGTCTTCAACGACCCTGTTGGCCAGTTTTGTACTCAGTCTGACCATCATTGCCTTGGCTTCTTTACTTTAAATTGGGAAAATTAAGGAGGTTTTTTAGCATCATGTGATGGATAAATCTTATATATATATATATATATATTGATTTACCAGTTTGTATTGGATTGAATTTTGTTTTGTGAGTGTATTGATTTACGATCATCATCAGTTTAGATTATTTTGATACTGCATGTCCCTTGTAGTATCGAATAAATAATCTATAAATAACAGTTAAGAGTGTATTTTATCATACAGTTTTACCAATATTTGTTGATCGAATGCAAACAATGATGGTGAATAATTATGAAGCAATTCATACCAAGCATGTAAAGAAGATAGTTTTACCATCTCCAGTGATACAAAATAAAATAAATTTATCTTTGATTAAGTTGAAACCTGGACGATACGTATAAGTCCCACAGACCCGATTTAAATTTCCATGCTTTAAAGCCTCTAATTTTGGTGTTTCACAAATCACACTGACACTAAATTCATGATGTAACATTGAATGGAAAAGGTGTAGGTTGTCAAAAGATAATCCCCACAGCAAATATGTCATTGTCTCTAAAACAAACTTACTGATTCTAGCTTTGAGCCAGCCGGCCATCATAGTTGGAGCATACATAGTCAATTGAGTGAACTTCAAAGCATACGGATTCACATTCAGTATTCTACTATCCTCAACATTGCGATACTTTTCTAGCTAGTACGATATGAAAACGATTTCAATGGTTCCCCTGTTTCGATGAACTAGCCGTTTAACTTGAATTCACTTCATTTTTCAGAAGTCATTCAGCCAAGATTTCACCTCTTCCATGTTTATTTAATAATCAAAATAAACAAGGATCTCACTGATCAACTTCCTAACATACATTATTAAAGTTTTTGGCTGTTTGATTAGCTTCTCTGAAATTAAATAGTGTGAAACCTGAATGGTTGCTTCATTTGGACTCTGTATGGTGCTCTCAATGATTAGATAGAGTTAGAAATTGTTGGTGAATCTATTCTTTAGATCACCATTATCAGGCCTTCAAAATTTTTACCAAAATAAATCATTATTAAAATCAATTCATCAAACGAAACATTTTTTTATAAAAAGTTGGGAAAACGACATTTTTAGTCCCTGTGTTAAGGCTATATTCTTATTTTAGTCCTTGTGTAATCTAACTTAGCACTATTAACCTTCAATTATATCAAGTGAGTGATTTTGATCCTTCAACTAACAGATTCAAAAAAGATTAAGAGAGTTCACTGCTAAAAGGGATAGTTCGGATATTTCATTTTAATTCTCTCTTTTTGAAAAACAAGTTAAGTCTTCCATGTCTATATCTTGAAGAACAAACTCATCAATCTGAGCTACAATTTCAACAAAACCAACTAGATAGGCGTTAACCCTCCCTCTTACACCGACGAACGGAGATTTGCAGCGAATGATTTTTTTAAAAAGTTTTCTGTTTTCTCATGCAATAACTTTAAAATTCTCGAATTACTCCTTTTAGCAGTGAACTCTCTGTTAACTTTTTCGGATCTGTTAGATGAAGGATTAAAATCACTCACTTGATATAATTGAAGGTCAATAGTATTAAGTTAGATAATACAAGGACTAAAATAAGAAATTAGCCTTAATATAGAGACTAAAAATACCGTTTTCCCTAAAAAGTTCTACAAAATAACTATAAACGTATTTTCAATAAAGTTTGATTAAATTTTAATAAATATATTCAATGACAAAGAAACGAATTGAAGATATGATGGAGTAACGTTACTCAGAGTGAATCTTAACCGTACTCATCATGAATTATTTTTTTCTTATTGTCTTTGAATTTTTTAAATAAAATATAGCCTAAAATGTTATTAAAAAATATGCTTTTATTAATTTTGTAAAAAAAATTATTTTAATAATGGCTTACTCTGGTAGAAAAAATCTCATTCCTTACAACACCACTAATACGGGAGTTTACCTGCTCTTCCTAGGTCCTTTAAGAAACTTCCATTAGTGTTGATTTTGATCACCCCATTAAAAAGTTTACTTTTCATTATATGTTTTTATTTGTATCCTGAATAAGTTATCCCTCTATTTTATCTAAATTCGCCTCTAAAAACAATCTGAAATAGTTTCATTCTATAATTAATTGGTAATTCTTAATATAGTGGAGGAACTTAGCTTCTAACTATCAGCTGTAAATCAACCTCTTAATTTGTAGTATAAAAAAATAGCTATAAGTCTCACGTACCGTAATATGAAAGGTTCAAGTCAAGTGTGTATCGACTTTGATTAATTATATATTTTTTATCATTTAGGGAGTTGAATTAGCCAGCCTTGTACTTTTCTCCTTCGAGTTCTAATTTCCTGCTCATTTTTTACTTAATGTCCCAATGGTCCAACCAACATTAAATTCCAACTTTGATTTCCCACCACTCTTGCTATAATAGAAAGTCACAGGCAAGCACCACGCAAGTTGAAACTTTAGACCAATTCAAAATCCCTTCTCTTATATAGAGAGAGAATCCATATTGCTAAGCTATAGACATCTCATCCTTCCCTACATACCAAACAAGCAAACTTAGCAATAAAATATCCCTTGCAAAAAATAAAGACATGGACAAAATGTTGTACATGATAGTCTTTAGTGCTTTAGCCATCGCAAGTATGGTGCAAGACACGGCAGCACAAACGGTGCATGTGGTAGGGGACACCATGGGTTGGATCGTACCAAGCAATGGCGCGGTAGCTTACGAGAATTGGGCTGATGATAAAACATTCAGAGTTGGCGATACTCTAGGTATATACATACGCTTAATAAATTTCTCAATTTACATGATACATCCTTTAAATTAAATTAATTCTTATTCATGGTACGATGTTTCTTATTTTAATTTTTGTACAGTGTTCAATTTTACGACCGGTCGACATGACGTGCTACAAGTACAAGAAAGTTCGTTCGATGGATGCAATTCGCAGAATGCTACAGGGACTGCAATAATGACAGGACCAGCAAATATAATTCTTAATTCTACTGGAGATCACTATTTCATTTGTACTTTTGGCACACACTGCCAAGGTGGACAGAAATTAGAAATTTCAGTTTCCGACGACAGAACTACTACTCCTGATACCAACCCACCACCTACACGATCTGTTGATGGACCTACAGGTTCCGTTCCCGGTGGTATTGTTCCTCCTCCTCCTCCTTCGTCTTCAACGACCGTATTGGCCAGCTTTCTGCTCAGTCTATCCGCAATTGCATTGGTCATTTTTCATTAAATTGGATAATTTAAGTATGTTTTGAAATTCATATAGTTTATATACTACGATGTAACCATACTAGATTGTATTGGATTCAGTTTTTTTGTAATTGATCATTGTATTTGCGATATTTTACGAGTTAAAGGTTAAATAAAGGTAACTTCTTTACCATTCATCTAGAGTATGATCGAAATTTCATAAACACATCTTCATTAATTTAAGGTTAAATTACCCCTATATTTATTTTTATTTTTTGTAATTTTGTAGACCTTTTGGCTTACGTGACACATTTTGTGACTAGAGGGAGAGATTTTTGAAGTCCACATAGGCCATAAATTGAAATAAAATCAAAGTTTTTTATATTAAATTCGAATGACCCAAACGTCATCCCTAACTTAAGTGACATGATTGAATCCTAATTGCTAATTGAGTTAAACCCTTTGCAGATACTTTTGCAACGTAACTACGTACGTAACACAACTATCCTCAAATTAAGGTCAACAAAATTATAAATGTAACGTTGATTTTGGGGGTTGAAAATTGCAGTTAGCCTACCTCCCTATTTAATTGACTCGTTTCTGTGAAAACCAACAATTTGATGTAAAGTCTAATGAAATTTCATATTTTACAAACTTTGTTGTGATACATATTTACGTTTAACTACTCCCACAGGCTCAATTTGCATTTTAACTTGTATATATAACGCAAGAAAACATTTCTAACTTAAATAGAATAGTATGTTATGTTTGAGTTTCCCTCAATTAACGAACTGATACTAATAGACTTAATACAAAAGTTATAGTTTATTTAAGGAGATAATAAATTCATTCCCTGAATTAACGAACTGATACTAATAGACTTAATTAATCATAAAAGTTATAGCTTATTTAAGGTGATAACAATTCATTCCCTCAATCAACGAGGAGCACTCTAACAACCCTACGACATAATAAATATTTGAACATATATATGTAATGTGAATAACTTATTATGTGAAGTCCGCATTAGAAACACAACAAAAGCTCTGTGTCTATCGTTATTGATATCATGTTGAGAGAAGAGTACTTTTTTTACTTCAAATAATAAAAGTAGGCCATGAGGTTAAACGATTTTGATGACTAAATATTAAAATGACCATACGATCACGCTCTCAACACATAAAAAACATTTTTTATTATTATTATTATTTTAAAAAGGTGAAATATTCTAACAATTTAATTTCCTGGGTACATGTCTCAGTATGGTCCGTTCATTGTTGTCCCTTTTTTACTCTATACTTGGATTTATGGTCACATTTGTATACGTATTGCGTTTCAATGCTAGTAAATGTCTTTTACTTTACAAAATTTTAAAATCCACAATAATGGCTAATTTGACTAAATATATATGGTCGTAATTACGTACATGCACGGCATTTTGTACGTAGAGTACTTTGACGTAAACAACATAAATAAATGATGTTCTCCTTTTGATCCATTTTTATCTGTTATATTTTTCTTGGTAAGTCTTTTGAAAATATATAAAAGAGAAAATTAAATTGTCTAAATTTTCTTCAGGATTTTTTTCAACCATATTAGTTAATCTCTCTCCACATTTATTGAGCAATGATGAAAATGACAACAAATGTTTAGTTTTCGAAAATGATTTAACCAACTATTTTTATTAGGCGCAACAATTAAAATGGACTAGCGATAGTACTATAGTAATTCACAACTGAAAAAATATATAAAAGATATATTTAAAAATTACGATAAAAAAAGACTTAACTTGTTTAAATCTCAAAAAGTAAAAGTCGAAAAGTATCATACAAATTGAAATGAAGTGAATATCATTTAATTAAATAGTAATTGATGATGTAAATATGTTTTTATATTATCACCTTATGGAACCCAAAATTGATCCAAAATTTCTAGATTTGAAAAGGACCATTTCTAGAACAAACAATTCAAAAGCCGTTAGTCTTGATCATAGTGTGCAGTTTCACACTGTTTATTCATATGTTTGAAAATATGACATAGCAAAGTGAATGGAGTTGTCATATTTCGAAAGATGCTTTATTTGAAATATTTGGTATATTGACCAATTGTTCAAGCAACAACATAATATAATTTTTCTACGTTTCCCAATTTCGTAATACATATTCGTTTCATTAATAAAGTATTTGACCCGGCAATATATAGAATCAATTATGTAGGAGCTTAAAGCTTGCATAGGATAATAATATTGTTTAGAAAAATTATGGAGGTCAAAAAAGTTAGATTGGGAGCTGAGGCCAGCGGCGTATACAAATTTATTTTATAAGTGGTGTCACCTTTAAAATGAAAAAAAAAAAAAAGATATACTACAATACCTTTTCTAAAACATAAAAGAAAAAAATATTATATTTTTTTTCGATGAATTTTCTTTTTTTCGAAATGTATTACTTCCAAGCCTTAGCCAACCAAGCTACATACAACTTGATTTGGTTAAGAGTATCACTTAAAGAATATATACTCTACGTTTCCTTCTACTTATTATTTGTATATACTTACACCTATTTTGTATAACTAGTAATTAATTTAGATAAAAGCTTAACGTTGGAGTATGATTAGGTTAATGAGTCAGTGGATTAAATAATCAGTATTTTTTCCAAATTATACAACTTTTGATGAGTTGAATTAACCAAATTTTGGAACTTTAGTTTCCACTTTGCAATTAATCCAGTCCACCGGCCTATAGTTGACCATCCTCGTATAGTTGGGTTTCAGTCAACTTGTACTTTTTTTAAAAAAAAATAAATCATATCTATTCTTAATCTTTCGGTTTATAAAATCTGTAATAAAGCAAATCAGACTAATATAAAGTTGATTTCTGATTAGTGATTATGATAGATTCTTTTTAATTTTCTCGATGCTTTATGATTTAAATCAATTATATATTTGTCTATTTCACATGGATATTAGTTAGACACGAGCCACAAATGGAATAGTGTGGAGGCCTAATATTGAAATAGTAGGATATAAATTTGCTTCTTAATTTGTCTCGTAGAGTTCAGCACGAGTAGATGTTGTGTTGAAGTAAGTGAATATCTCATATAAAAATTTAAGTTAGAGATAACACATTTTATTTACTTATCTATCATCTTCAACATGTTTTGTAAATAATAATGTACAGATTTAATTCTTTTTTAATGAGCCAAGCACGTAAAAATTCTTTTGATAATATATAAGTCATACTGAGATTATCCTCCATCCCCCGCATTCTAATTAATTTAATAACATGTTAAATATTTGACGACTTTCTCATCATCTAAAAGTTTAAGTTGTCGGAAAGAATGTATTTTATTGACGTATTATTTTTAAATATGTTCAATCCATATGAAAAATGTAAAATATAAATTGTGTTAGAAGTTAGAACTAACCTAAGTTTTTGGGAAGAGGAAAAACTAATTGGATGAATGTCTTTTAATAAATAATTTTTTATTTTAATGATACTTTTTATTTATTATTATTTATAGCAATACTATGTTAAATCTGCAATATGTATTAAAAGTGAATTAAGTATGCAATTTATATGTATTATACCTATTTTTTAAAATATATTATGCTTGTTTGGTAAGAAGTTGGCACATTGTATTATACTAAATAGATAATTTAAGGCCCGTGATACGGGCCCAATATAATTTCACATATTCTGTTGAAAAAATTACATAAATTCACAATTTAAAATATCGTAATCCTCTCTCGGATATATTCTTATTCTCTCTCGGATACATCTACCCCTCTCAAATACATAGATATCCCCTCTTGGATACATCCCTCCCATGAAGTAATAAATATATCATTAATAATGTATCAGACAATCAAGGAATGTATTCGAGAGCAATTATCTTAATGTTATATTCTAAATAATGAAATTATTTATTAATATATTGATTTCTAACTCCACAAAAATAACAACAATCATGAAAGCAATTTTATTTCTATATACGATAACAATTGACATAATGTTATATTATAAATTACATTGATAATTTTTTTTGATACTACACTCTAAATATCATATCGTAAAAAAAACTTTGAATCTTACCCCCACAAAATAACCAATATACTTGTTTTTTTTCAAGTTATTCTTTTTTTTTATTTATTTTCTTCCTTTATATTTCTCAAACCCTTTTCTATTGACATTTTTATTTTTTGTTTTTCTTTGTTTTTTAACTACTCATTTTTCTTTAGTTTGTATTTTAAGTTCCTTAGAATTTGAATATTATTTTTTTTATTGTCAAATTTGTCCTGTCAAATAGTTTATCATATTTGATATAAGAAAATATTCTATATAAATTTTCCCTGTTAAATTGTCAAACATTGTTCATTCTTCTAGTCACGTAATTTAATATATCGTCAAATTAATTAAAATATTGATACATCATTTTAAAGCTTATTATAATAATCAAGATACGAATTTAGTGATCATATTCTCTAAGAAATATTATTTTACGCAATAATTCTTTAAAGTAACTTTAGGAACAAAAATATTACTATTCAAAAACACATTTTATTTTATTAGTTCAAAATTTTCTTTCAAAATATGTCACAACAAGCTTAACATTTATTATTGTTTGTAAAAAGTTAATTATTAGAAACTCTTCATTTTAACACAATTATAAAAATATCTTTATGGGTAAATTTTAAAAGTAAAGACATGTATGGGTTCTTCTAGATTTTTATTTTGGTCATTAATTATACAATTATTATTTCACCCTTAAATAATATAAAAATTACTAAAATGCCATTGTTTAATAGATATTTTTGGTTTAATGAAAATTTCACACACAAAAAAGAAAAAAGAAAAAAAAATTCTATAGAAAATGTGGGTCCAAATTAAATGTCGTATAATTAAGATACACATGTCATTTAAGAAAAGATATTTGGTTGTATTGTTATTATAAATCTATTACCACTTTTTTGATTTCATAACAAAAAAACAAACATTCTAGAATATTTGTGAAATGACAAAATTGCCTTTGGTCGTCCTCAACTTGACTCTTCTATATAATAGAAATGTATTAAAATGTGTGATAAATGTATTATCCATCAATAAAACTTGTATTATATGTGAATAATAAATTGTTTTTTATAATATGAATTAAAAGTACAGTATAAATATATTAAAAGCGATAAAGTGAAGAAAAAATGATATTGCTATAAATGTTAATATTTTTTATCTGCTATGTAAGTTTCCCTTGGGAAGAAGTGCACTCTCTATACAAATGGTTGGGCTTGATCAGTTGGACCCATTGTTATTGGACTGGGTCTAAACAATAAAAGAAAATTATGAAAAAATATATAAAACAAATATACACAACAATATATATATATTATGACAAAAACTAGAGATATGTATACCAAAAAAGAGCTAATGTAGTGCGTTGATTATTTAAAGAGCAAAAATATACATCTTCATACAACATGAGAAGATTGGCAAATGTAACGTTGGCAGAAGATAATGTGGCCTTCAATATATACTGCAAAATTATGGGTCTTGGTACAACTGTGCAACCTATGAAATGAAATATTAGGAAATGAGATATTTTAATTTCGTACTATTTGAATAAAGAAAATAATCTTGTCAAATATCAAATATTCTATAGGTAAAAATAAAAATGTCTTTGAAAAGACGAGATTAGCCCAAATTTAAAAAAAAACTTCTTATTGAGCGACTGATTACAACAAAAATAATTCATAACTGTTCGGATCATTTAGCAACGATTCACTCTTTAAAGTCCATGATCGTAAGATATGTCCTCTAATCTCGAATGAAATTATTCATGAAATTGTGCACCATGGTATAAAAATAAATCTTGTACAAAAAATAAATTTTTTAAAAAAAATAGTAGTAATTAATCAAAAAATCATTTCTTTCGTTTACTATTCAAACTTTTTAACATGTACTTTCCTCCCAGTCACTTGGGATCAATACTAGGCAAACATGTAGCCAGGTAGCATTCAAACTATTTTTTGAATCTCTTTTAAATTTATATAAAATATTTATAAAAATTGAAAGAGGGTCCTCACTAACTTGTAAAAGTATTGGCTAATACACATTGCTTTTAGGTGACCCATCTAATTATAGCATAATTAAGGTGAAAAGTTGGATTTGATTAAAGGTGTGGGCCGTGTGTTAACTGGCAAGTGACAACCATCCAGACATAAGAATCATAATACGATCCCCATATTCATTAAACCGACAAAACAGAATTATATGACTTACAAGTAAATCAAATACTAACAGAAATATTCCAATTTGAGTTCATTCAACTTTTTGACATGTGAATCATACTAATATAAGATTTATATTCATTATTTTACTATTCTCATTAAATTTACTGATTTACCAAGTATATTATAAATATTTATGTATAGTGAAATGCGAATTCATCAACAAATTTTATCTTTTGAGTTTATTTTACGGAATCGCTAAATATATTGTTATGTCTCGGTACTGAATTATCCATTTTGATTAAAATAAAAATTGAGTACCTCTTTATACATTTTAGAGGGAAAAAGTAACACTTTAATTCCGAACTCGATAAATTAGAAGATGGAGGAGAGAAGAAGGTGAAAACTTTGGAAAATAAGCCCATAACATAGCACAATCTAAGTATTTTGTTTTTATAGATTTGGGTGAAAGGGCAAAATGATTCTAGCAGTCCCATTTAAAGGTCCACTATGACAAGGAAATAAAGATAAGTATACTGAATTAATTGATTGAAGAAATTTTAACGTTTCTTTGCGGTTGATTGGTTCTAAGACAAGTCATTTTTATTGCCGACATCAATATGAACCAAACAATACACTAAAAGGGGTAATAATACAATTTTTTGCATTTCAAAAAATTATTACTATAATGGGATATACATCATAAGAATGTGAATATTATCAACACAAAATTATTTTTTAAAGATAAATGTATGTTTCTTTCATTATTAATCATGGTAAAAATATTGATTCATTTTTCTTACATCATATAATAATCCTTTCATTATAATCAAAGCATAATAAATAATGAAAGAAACATACATATATTAGATGATTTCTTTTTATATATTTAAATTTTTGATGAATAAAATAATTCGGCGAAGATAGCAATGAAAACATAAAAATATCACTTATTGTCCCAAATACAGCACAACAAAGTTATAACTTATAAGATTACATATATAACAAAACACAAGATTTATTACACAAATAACAAGAGAAGTTAGTTCAATTGCAAAATTTTACAAGTCGAAACTATTAAATTTGTCTTTCGCCACTATAGTGTATATTACTCTATGCTAAAAATTGGGAATAATTTCAGATTCAGTTAGTAGGATTCCTTTTTTTAACATTAAAGACAAAAAGGAACAGATTAATTTTACAACGAAAAAGGGTCATATTTGCCCTTATACACTTAGAAAAGAATCATATTTATCCTTCGTCATACTTTTTTGATATATTTGCCCTTACCATCCTACTTTGGATACATATTTGCCCTTACCACCCTATTTTGAGTATATATTTGCCCTTGTACGATTAACTTTACCATGTCATCATTTTTTTAGTCCATGTGGCGCCTACATGACTCCATGTAGATATATTTTTATTATAATAATAATAATAATTTATTATTATTATTATTATTATTATTATTATTATTATTATTATAATTAAATTAAAACATTACTCTTTATTTAATATTATATTCACCCATTTAATATTAATGGGATCAGATTTTATTAAATGGGTCGTATATATAATACTAAATAGAAAGTAATTTTTTAATTTAATTATAACTATAATTATAATAATAATAATTGTAATAAAAGTATATCTATGTGGCGCCATGTAGGCGCCACGCGGACTAATAAAATGATGACATGATAAAGTTACTATATAAGAGCAAATATATACGGTAAGGGCAAATATATCAAAAAAGTATGACGAAGGATAAATATGATCCTTTTTCAATTTTACAAAGAGTTCAAAACTATACACAAATATATATAATTTAAAACTCTTTTATAGAGAAAAAATTAAGAAGAAAAATTGGGATCGTCGGTGATAATTGGGTCGGCATCGACCCGATTTTCAGAAAAATCATCAACTTGGATTTGATCAAGCACGAGTACTAATCCCATGGCAAAGGCACAATCAAACTCAGGCTTTACTGAGAGAGAAAAAACGTCTTTTCCAAGCACCACATGAGCACAGGCATCCACTTTGCGTCGAATCTCAGCAAAAGATACCTTGTCGGCGTTGAAGAATGTGCAATTTCTCTGTGCAAATGATCCTTCGATCTGATACTCCTCCGTCGGATTACTGTACACCTCCACTGTAACGTTAGATCTTCCGATTATTGAAGATCTACGTACGCTGAATATCGGCTTCTTCCCCTCTTCTCTTTCCCCTAAATAACCTTCCCACCTGTTATGCAAACTCGGTCTCTGTTTTCGAAAAATAAACCGAAATCAGAAATTGCTGTAACTTAGTCAACTCGGTTAGCCCTAAATTAAAAATCAGAAAATATTATTGAGCTAGTGAGTTTATACCTTACGGCGAACAGTGAGAAGGCATCTGCCGGTAGCGTCCATGAGAACGAGTTCACCTAGGTCACGAGAATCGGTACCATACGTGTCAACTCGGAAAACTATCTGGCCTTTGCAGTCGTAGGCAGTGAATCCATCGCCGGTGAAGAAAAGAGAAGTTTTCCGAACAGTAAGACTCGTCTCTTCACTGTGAACAAATGTATCTTCAACCACTACTTTACTCTTCATATTCTTCTCCTTTTTTGCTTCAAATCTGACTTTGAAAATGAAAACTTAAAAAAAGAACTTAAATTTTCTGAGGAACCAAAGAAATGAAATGTGATGTATTTATGAAGTGGAGAAGCCAAAAGGAAGGTTTGAGAAAGAGGTACAAAAATCGCCAGAGACATGTGGTGTGCATTTATTAGTAAAGTGGCTGTATTAATTATCCACGAAGTAGTATTAATTATTGTACTAATTAAAATCACGCATACAGCAAGTACAGTAATATTAATATTTTAATTCACTTAATTAAAGTCTGCATGTTGCATTATTATACTGGATTTACTAATATTTTTAAGCACGTATATGGGAACCAATATTACGGAGATCACAAATAGCAATTTTTTTTGTAATACTCGAATCTCTAGTGTAATCAAAAGATACTTTAAAAGAATCATAGCGTGAAATATAAGATATAATAAATCTGAAATAAATTGTAATACTATATTTAATTAGAGATATTAAATCATTTTTAGGTTATTTATCTCAATATTTTTGTTATAGGAATGACTATGAAATAAATTATTTCACAGCAATAGTAAAATAATTTATATATTATTTTGAAAATAAGTAATTTCAAAATAATTTATCTCAAATAAACGAGTCCTTGCGGTTACTCTCAAGAGGTCCCATTCAAATACTAGTACTATAAAATATGTTTAATATTAAAACAGTTTACATTAAATATTCTTATACATAATTCTCTAGAAGAAAATGCAATCGCCTGGGGCCGAGTAACTTTTTTCGTAACAACTTAATGTAGGTCCTACTTGTGGGGAAAATAGGATTAGATAGGCGTTTGATTATAATTTATTGTAAAAATATAGTTTTATTCTGAAAGCAAAAATGAATATTTGGAGTTTTATTGATGTTATAGAAAATGATTTAGGGTTTTCACGATATGGTAAATAAAATAAAGGGAAAATTATTTAATTTCATTGATGTATTAAAAGCAATAAATTAAAATAAAGATATACTTTTATATTACACAAACATAAGTGAATGAAGGGAGCAATTTTTAAGATGTCTTCATAATTTATTTTTAAAAAAAAGTACTTAATCGAATAAATTACATTATATACATTAAGTGCAAGTTGTTATTAAAGTCAGAGGAGGAGCCTAAATCAAAGACATTAATGAAAACTATCTTACCTACTTAAGGAAATACAATGCGGTTAGCTGAAGAATTCCCCATTACACGTGACCATAATTTTTTGATGTCCGAAATATAAATTGAAGCTTCGAATAAATTTAAATATGTACCATAGGATTTATTTAAAATAACTTTGTAATAAAATTTTCTTTATATTTAAATCTGAATTGAAACTTCTAATTAAGAGAGGCAATTTCAGACTACCTATAATCTATTTACTCAGCTCTCATTATCACTAAACCTACTCTATGAAGTAGAGATTTTACCATCGTTGGAATATCTAAGATAAGAAGATATATATAATAATAAAAAATAAAAAAAGTGGATAATGTAGTTTACTAAACCCATCTATAATAAATTAGACATGTGTCATATATATGACCAAAATATCTTGTGTACGATAAATCTATCTATGTTGGGAATGATCATACACTTATAAAATTATATGTATATTTAAGGCAAAATGAAAATGACGCTGATTTTCAACAACATAAAAAATTGTAATTAATTAAATTGGCAAACAAGAGAGCGACGCATTGCATAATTGCATGCAAATGCTGGTGTCACTATTTTGTCCGAGCCCTATTAACTTCATTATAATTTTTTTTACTACAATCATTGATATCATTAATAAAGATTTTGCGTCCATCACATTACATGCAAATGCAGGTGTAACTATTCTTATAAGAAACTGTACATAAATGTATTCTTTTTGTCTTATGGACACTTTCGTTATATATACTGGGTGTGTTTGGTATAGAGGAAAATGTTTTCTTAGAAAATATTTTCAATGGAAAACAAGTAGATTTTAGACTTATTTTTTCTTGTTTGGTTGGTGAGTAGAAAATATTTTTTGGAAATGATTTTTAGTATTTGATTTATGTATAAATGTTTTTTTAGAGACATTTTTTATTTTTACTAGAGTAAAAAATTAATTTGTGAAATTGAAAATATTTTTTAAAAAGAAGACTTTTTTGGGTGGTGGTGGTGGTGGTGGGGTGGGGGTAGTGGGTGGGGGCGGGGGGGGGGAGGTGTAGAAGTGAAAAAATAAAAAATTAAAGTTAATAGTATTTTTTAAAAACAAAATTAATTTTTTGGGGGGTTGGGGATGGGTGGGGGGATGGCCGGGTGAGGGGGGTAGGAGTTTAAAAATAAAAATTGATATTGAAAACATTTTTAAAGGACAAAATTTATTTTTTGGAGAGGGGTTGGGGTTGGGGTGGGGCTGGCCAGTGGGGGGTGGGTGGGGGGTCAGGGATCGGGTGAAAAAATAAAATTTTTAAATTGAAAATTATTTTTTAAAATTGATTTTTTTTCCAACAAAAATGTAATTTGAAATTGGAGAAGAGTATTGGAAAATGTTTTATGAAGTGAAGTCATTTTCCATAATTTTGAGTAAAATGAGAAAAATAAATTAATTATATTCTAATCAACTGAATGATTTAGGTGATAATTTGGAATAAATAAATTTAGTAAGATGCTCATCTCTCTCTATATATATAATTTAACTTTAAAAATTAATTAAATTAACTCTTAAAAATAAGATAACAACTAAAAATAGACAGATATAATTAATAATATAAAAGAATCACAGGACCCGAAAAAGTTGAAGGATTCTTCATTTCTTCTGATTTGAAAAAATCAGACTTGTTCAGGAGGAGGAAAATATGCTGCCAGCTGCCCTAATAAAATTTTACCATATTAATTTCTTAGTTGAATTTGGGATGCGTGACAAGTGATAAAAGCATTGATTTGTGTAAAAATTAATTTTTCACTTGTTTTAAATAAAAAAATTCTATTTGACTTGAAACAAAATTTAAAAAATATCATAATTTTTATTATTCTAAAATAAAATTTGAAATAGTTTTTTTTTTTTTTGGCTTTAAACATGATATGTCAAAAACTGTAACAAGTCACTCTGTTCTAGACAGAATAAAAAAAAATGGACAACTTTCACATATAGCAAATAAAAAATTCATATTTGTATGCTATAGCAAAGTTTGCATAATTGCGCTCCATAGCAAACATATAACTGTATAATTCGTTATACATATAGAATTGTATAATTCGCTGGCCTCGCTATACATATACAATTGTATGATTCGCTGGCCTAAATAGTATAATTCGATGGCCTATTTCACTGCAATTGTATAATGCGCAATTGTATAATTCGCTGCCTATTTCGCTGCAATATCTGTATAAAATTTGCTTTGCATACAATTAAATCGAAGTAAAATATTTATATATTGTATAATTATAAGTGTATAGGAAGAAGATATATGTTTTTCTCTCGCTTTATATAAAAACAGAAACACAATTTATACACTTCTGTTGTATAAAGCGAGAGAAAATTATATTTTACTGCAATTGTATAATTCGCAATTGTATAATTCATTGGCCTTTTACGCTGTAATATTTGTATAAAATTTGCATTTGTCTACAATTGAATCGAAGTAAAATGTTTGTAAATTGTATAATTAAGTGTATAGCACGAAGATATATGTTTTTGCATGTGTATATACAATTTTCTCTCGATTTATACAAAACAGAAACACAATTTATACCCTTCTGTGTATAAAGCGAGAGAGGTGAGCAGAGGGAGAGTGGCGAGCGAGAATGGGAAAGTGGCGAGCGAGATTTTTGGGAGAGAGGCGACTGACAAACTTTGGCAAACGTTTGCTATGGAGCACAATTAAATCAAACCGTAACTACTCCATTTGTTTTAGGTTATTAGTTTGCTATTATATACAATTATCTCAAGAAAAATAGGCTATTCTTTTTTAAAATATAGGGTGTATTTGTTCGTTTATCAACTTTTACTTATTCATTAAGTTATAAATAAACAACTTTTTTTTTTCATTTTAGAAACTAAGAAATAATTTTTTATTTTCAATTTATTATACTAATATATAAAAAACTTATAAAGTATTAAGAATAACATAAAAAGAAAAGTCTATCTGTTAATAAATGTATCATATCGAACATAAATTAGTAAAAATGAATGAAAGGAGTATCAAATAACAACGATGGGAACGAGTTTTCAAAACCTGTTTTAATAGTTGAGAAAACTTGTTCGTTTGAACTGTTTTTGCAAAAGAATAAAGTTACTATATTTTCTCGTAATTATGACATTAATAGTGATATAACTTAATTTGGAGTACATTGTCACTTTGTATTAATATAAGTACTATATATTAAAATTAAAATTTCAACTGTAACAGATTGCTCCATTTTAAAGTGGGCATACTTTTTCTACTTGGCGGTTGTGCTACTTTTTCTTTGTTTTTATTTTAGGTCAACCGACCAATAAGATTGGGAAAATCTTAAAAGACAAATGAATAGTAGTTGGGAACCCAATTTGAAATGTGTGGAGCACCAATCTGCGCGTTGCCCAATTGACCCTCTATGTTCCAATTGACATTTTAACAAATACACGTTTAACAAATATCTGTAATTCAAAGTTAACTTCTTATATGGTCAGATTATATATATGTATTATTTTATTTTAACATATGTGATTTTTTAAGATAATAACAATTAGATGGTCACATGAGATAATTCCAGACGTTAAGTTCTATCATTATAATTGATTGTTTTTCTATAGTCTTTGATTTCTCAAATCGGACATATCAATAGATATATAAGAAAGCTTCATTTTTAAAGACATATAATGGAAGCGCATATGCAGAATGTATTAATAGAAAAGTAGGCTTTTAATTTGCCACTTTATAATTTGACAGATATGGAATTAGATATTTGTAATGTTTTGTGGATATAATAATTTGCGATATAGAGAAGTGAAAGAAAAAAAAAGGAGGAACTTGTAGAACATTAATTCAGACATTATTCGGCCAAATGAAACTTTTCTTCTTTCTCATAATCCATGCCTTTACTGGTCCACCATAATATTTACTATTTTTTGTTTGACTCGGTAAATTAAAGAAACAAATCTATTATTTTTATACTGATTCTTGTTTATTATTTAGTATATTGTTCATTTCTCTAACATTCAAATGACTTGTATAATTAGAGAGATTGACATATTAAAATTACAATTTTACGTATTGCTTCTAAAAGGATGTATGAAATTAAACATGAACATGTAAATATGGACGAAGAAAGTCGTAAACTTGTGATACTTCCAATTCTAGATCTAAATTGAAATGAAACTAGGCCAGTAAGAACTAAGTTTGGAAAATTTGATGGTCATTTGTCGATGATAATAAAATTACTTTATAAGATACTCCCTTTTAATAAATAATTACTAATTTTAGAGATACTTTTTATTAATTACGATTCCTAGCAATACTATAATAAATCTGCAATATGTATTAAAAGTGGATTATGTATGCAATATATAACAGTTAAAATATATCATAATTGTTTTGTTTAAAATATATTATTTATCAATAAAACTTATATTATGTGTTTTATAAATTGTTCTCTGTAATATGTATTAAAATTGTATTATAAATATACTAAAAGTGATCATGTGAAAAAAATATTATTGCTATAACTGATAAATATTTTCTTAATATAGTATATTTACGTAAGCTTGAAAAACTGATGAGCAATGGAATTGTAGGCTTATTAACTAATGGGCCCAAACGAGAAAACTCAGATCAGTGTTGACCGTAAAGCCCAGTATCTAAGAAATATGAACTCTGCAGTGTTTTAGGCGGGCTGGGCCGAATCATGAACTGTGTTAGCATTTTACCGTTCCAGCTTTCCATTCACTAAGCCCAAGCTTAAAATCCAAGAGTCTCTTTGAATATCTACATGAAAAGTAATAGCTCTAGCTATATCTTAGAGTTTCACGTGTGAAATTTTTAAGCCCATAAGGTATTTTGTTCAGTAATTATAGATATTGTAAAATGGCTCTATATGAATTTTATCTTCTAAAACACTATAATCATCCGGAAAAAAATTCCCAATTGTTTTAATATAAAAAGGAAATGATATTTTTTGTACGTATTATCAAATAGCTAAATCTAGATCCTCTAGCCTGTTTAGCATAAGGTATGGCTGACAGAGCATCGGGATTTCCTAGATTCATTGTCAATGTAAACAAATGAGAAGTGCATGATCATTTATTTTTATAAATCGATCATCGAAAATTATTTCTTGAGTTGCAGCGTTAATCATATAGGAGTATCAAATGAATCAATGATCTTAATGCATCTAGGTTCACTGATATCCCAATATGTTCAAAGAAACATAAATTTAGCAAATTTAGATTCTACTTTTGAATTTTTTCTGTCAAAGTTATTTTTAATTGAATTGTGGTGCAAATTGCATTAACTGTGAGTTGTAACGCCAAAATTTAATGCAGAATCTTCAAATGATCCTTTACTGTTTGAACTTGTCGACATCGACGTTGATTGATACAAACAGATAAAATATTCTTTACATGCAGAAACACTCATTCAATTTGACTGATGTTTTTAATAACCACGATTTTGATTGGCTACTGTTTGGCATTTGCTGTTAATAGTACATAGAAAAAATAAAGTGACATTTCCATAAAGTTGAAGTCATAAAAGCCGAATCTACAAACTTAAATTCCAGAATCAAAATTTACACACATCAATTCAAACTTCCCAAAACATCCATTAGCTACTTCCCATTACTCCTTTCACTATGATCATAAATTAAAAACAACAAAACTCAAAATCTAATTTACGCTATCTCATTTGGCTCCACTTTTGTTTTAGTGCTGAACTGGGTACCTGACTGCAGCGGCTAGCAGCCTTTGCTGTTCTATCTGCAGCACCAAACTATGATCATTCATCAGAACTATTTAATGCTAAAGTTCATTACAATAACTTTTTATAGAAACACAGTAGGAATACTATCTAATTTATTAATGCATATCGTACTTTCATCAATATAAATAGTGTATGGTAGCTAGGATCAAAATGTGTACTATGTTCAAAATTATTATGGTTTGTTTGGTAGTGAAATTTGAAACGAGGCCAGGAATATAAGTTGTTTTTGAAATTTTTTTGGTGCAAAATGCAAAATTGTTAAATTTCAAAATTTATGATCAAACATGATTTTCGGAATGTCAAAAATATTGGTAGCCAATACGGTCAATAATTACCTGGAAAAGTTCATGAAGTTTGTTCTTGAGATAGCAATATTCATGCTCAAGCAACTCTAGAGCTCTCAAACAACTGAGAAAGAGAAAAACAAACTTTTTTCAATTTAAGTGGTCCTATTTTTATTTATTTAAAAATAAGAAAAAGTTGGTTACTTACCCAAGTCGGTTATTCTGCTCGGAAGCAACGCGAAAGGCGACGCAGACGTTTCTGACGCGTTTTGCACCAATGCTTGAACTGCTTCCTATAAACTGATTCAAATGCACTCCCATTTTCTTGTAGTCCGAAAACTCTCTATCCATCCTGTGTTTTGTTTTTTTTCCGCCATATTATAAAAAGAATACTACTCCATCAGTAAAAGATGAAAAGAAAAGATAACAAACTCAGAGGTATTAAAACCCATCAAAAAGTCTACAACTTTTTCCTCCTTTTTCTCCCACGCTTGATATAAAACATGCCCACAATAGTAAAGTAGTAGTAAAATCGCTTTTGTGTGTTCACCTCTTCCAAACAACTACAACAATATATTCAGCATAATCCTAAAAATAAAACACTCACAACAAGGATCTGAGATTTCGTAAGAGTTTTTCGGACTCTTGGAAGTAGATGTTGACAACTTCAGAGACGAAATTAGGAGAGGATTCATCTTGTAGCTGTTGCAGCTGCAAAAATTGCTCGTCCAATACTCCCTATTTTATTTTTTTACATACAGATAAATATCACATTTAGTACGTGCTATAAAATAAAAAAAAAATTATAATTACAGCAAAAAGTATATGTTTAGTTACTTGATGGAAGAGTAACGCGAGCAAGCGATTCATATCAGCTCGCAAGCGTTCGACGCCGAGACCAAGCATCCACAGAGGTAGACCCGTTTTGGCTGGCTTTTTGTAAATGAAAAAGAGCAAAGGGAATAGTAGTATTAGAGAAGATAGAATTAAATTAGTTTCAGGCTTTTTTCCTAAATATGGGGGCGAAAGGAGAGTTGCTTTCGAGAGGAGTGTGTATGTCGTTTCTTATTTCAGGGTGTAAAAATGGCAGTCACAGTAATTGCTTTAATTTGTTTGCAGTCAAGTCAGGTGAGAGCCGAGACTATGGAGTGAAGACTTATAAAGGATCACCATCTGGCGGTGATCTGACCCCACCTATCCTATGGACTCTCACTTTTACTTTTTTTTTTAACTCTTTCACTTTTCTAAAATGGCCCTATGTAATTTTAAAAAATCACTCTGATCGTTCAATTTGTTTTCATAAACATGTTAAAAAATGAACAATATAATTTATATTCGTAAGTTTTAAAAATCATCAAAGATAATCGTAAAGTTATATTACATAGCAAGATAGAATAACAAGATTCATGACTTCTACATCAAGTCAGTTGAATCTTCATGGCAACAAATAACAAGTAGTCCCTTTGTTCATATTTACTTGTTCATATTTCTTCTTTTAGTTATCTCTATTTACTTGTCCTTTTTGATAAATTAAGAAAAGATAAAAAAAATTCTTATTATATCAGGGACGGGCCCACATGGAGTCCGCCAGGTGCTCGAGCACTCATTAACTTCGTTAGGGAATATATATATATCTATGTAGAAATTAAGTGGTATTTATATGAAATTAACATAGAGCACCCAATTAATAAATGATCTCATTGGCCCAATGACTCTTGAGTGGGTACTTAAGACTATTTTAGTATTGTTGAACCAGGGCTCGAAATTCACTATACCCTCATTTAAACTTTTAGAAAATTTCTTAAATTTTAATTTATTCTTTTTGAAACCATAATTAATAACGGTAAAATTGTAAGTTCACTATGCTAATTATTGTTACAATAATATGTATGTCATTTCTAAGGTGAACAACTAAATATGGACGGAGGGAGTAGTGTCTATGACACTAGAGCAATATAGTAGTTCGGAGTTAGTGCAACAAGCATCATTTTATACCGTGTGAAGGTGACGAAGCACACTTATTTCTCATTTTCATCAATAATCATATTATTACTTTCGTTTTTCATCACTATTTTGATTTTCAGGTAAAATATTATGTATAACGCAAACAATTACTTTAGACAATGTTTTTTTTAATAGATAAGAGTTTAATGTTTAATTTGAATTTTTAATAGCTCCCAAATAATTAGATACAACCCAAATACTATTTAAAATTTGGGTTATTTTCCAAAATAAAATTGTCAAATAATAATAAATTATATGAACAAATACTATTTGTCAATATTTTCGACGAAATTTTACTTGGCTTCTAATACATCATGTCCTTCCAACCAAAATATGTTATTAGGGATGAAATGACAACTTAAAGCTATTTTCCAATTGTTATTTCCATGACACGCATTCTTATTTTGTCTATCCAACATGTTCGTGTTTCCATAATGCAAGTACCTAGTACTACGTCGTTCCTTTGTTACTATTTCTTCACATGCTAACCAAATGTTCCTTTTTTTATACTTCAAATTAATTTACTTCTGGTCATTTCAATTTTAATCAAGTGGATACTCTCTCCTTTTTAATCTATCTGACGTTTTACGTTTTTCAGTAACTAATTAACCAAATAATTTGCAATTAAATTAAGTTAAATGAACTGAGCAACATTTAAAAAAATTGCAAGCAATGGGATGGGTAATCGAGATGAGTGTGGGGAATAATGTAGACCGGCGGACCTACTCAGGATGGTCTATGTACATACAAAATACAGAGTGACTGCAGGATTAGAAAGTGGCGCAGTCGTTTTCTTTTTTTGGTGTTGGAGTTGCTTGGGCTATACCTCTATGGTGACCTACGACTTGCTTGGTAGTTGGTACTCCATATGAAAGCGGAGTCAGAATTAAAGATTTGAGCTTCGAAATAATAGAAAATTATTGATGGTAGAATTTAAATTCACAATTTCAATGTGAAAAGTGTATATTTTTTTAATTTTTTAAATATAAATACATGATCTATAGAAATGTTGTTGAGTTGAATTTGTTTTAACCCACTAATCCGTTTAGATTAGTCTCTGAGCCCGTACAGTCAGTCTCCTCCTCCGCGTGCTGTCCGCTTTTGGTGTAATGTGCGGCCTTCTTAAGCTTCCTCACTCCTCGCTCTCCCTTTCACCCGACAACTCCCTGCTCCTTCTGACTCTAATATCCCATCTCCTTTTATTTTACCACTTAGGCACTGCCTTCTTTTATTTTATCATAAATTATTTTCGATAAGTATCAATTTATATAGTATAACATTTTGAACTTAAATATTTTTAAAAAAGTAACAGTTAAAAAGATATTTTAAAAGCAATAGGAAAATAGAATATTAGCGATAAATATTACTCAGTATGATCATGAATTATTTTCTTAAAATAAATAAAAATTGTAAAGTTAAATTATATTATATATTTATACAAAAGAAGTACACTATTGTATTAAAAAAAAGCAATTAGAGAGGGCATAAAATATAGTGGAGTAGTAATTATCAAGAATATGAACCTGCCTTTTTACTCACTCTACATACTGCCAAAATGCTAACCACACTGCATACGACTGTGGTTTTTCACTTTTCATCTGACTCCCAATTTTGTCCTTAATGGACTAACTTTTTTTCATAACTTTATCTCATTTTTGAGAGTGCAAAAAGAGATAATTGTTTGTTTATGGCATTACCTCCATGTCCACCAAGTCTTGGAGTTTGGCCAAAGCATTAACTTTCTGGTCACTGCTAAACATGCTACAGTCGCAAGTGAAGATGTGGCAAGCTGGCTCCTGCTCCCTGCTGGAAAGTCATATTGAGCAAATTTATTAACGATATAATATATAAATGCGTTCTTTAACTTAATTTTACTTTATGTTTAGGACATTTAATTTTAGATATATATAAGTAGACACTTAAATTTGTATAAAGTAGAACAAGACACACAAGACATATATGACACAATATACGTAGGACGTGCATGTGTGTCTATTTATTGAACTTTATATAAATTTAAGTATCTACTTGTGCACACTCAAAGTTGAAACGTAAAAATATAATTTCATGTCAAGTTAAAGTACATATTTATGTATTATACCTTTATTAAATAATGAAACTTGGAATCAAATAAATTAATTGAGATGTGATAGTAACTTATGTCCGATTTTAATTCAAGTATTTTAGTTTAATTGAATACCTAATTTTAGAGCAAAATCTTATAATTTTTAAATTAAAGATGGCTAGTAACTCTTTAAATTTTGTGTTATCATATTTGTCACATAGATAATTGAAATTAGAATACTTAGGTACAATCAACCTAAAAACAAAAGCAAAACACCTAAATTGGATCGGAGGAAATAATATTCAAGCTAGTTGTTACTCCAATGCTAATAGAAATATAGTCTTTTAGCTAAGACAAATTCATGAGAAAAAAATATATAACAAGAAATTTGTTACTGAAATGCAAAAAGTAGATTGTTACTAAAATGCTTGAAGAGCTTTCTAACTTTTTCTCGTAAAAACATATTTTTTCCCTCTTAATGATCCAATCAATATATTTATAATAATAATCATTAAACACTTTTTTAGTGAAATTTTCAATAAAATAATAGTAAATGTTTTTTAGTAGGTGCAAGTTCTATACTTTTATAATGTGGTGAGTAGCTAAAATTGACAATTCTTTTTAATTATTATTATAAAAAAACACCATAAAAGCGTCGATAACTGAACAAACACTTCCCATTCTTTATCATATTTTTATCCCAAACATTCTAAAAATACTGCATGCTTGGAATTAAAAATATCAAACTTCCATAGCTTGGGAGATGAACCCTTACACTAATATTGATAAGTTAAAAAAATACAAACACTTTTGAAGACGCCCATGTCCAAAATGCTTCTTCAATTTTTTAATATATATGCATAGACTTCATAATCATGCTTTATGCTCCCGTGCTTATTTACTGTGCCTGTTTCTCCATTCAAATTACAACTTTCTAAATGTTTGCTAATAGTATTACTTTCTTCCGTTTCAATGTAAGTGCCGTCGTTCGATTTGATATAAAATTTAATAGAAGATTTTAAGATATTATACATATGTATGCCTTTTTAATTTGATTTTATTCATGACATCTATTCCCTCTATTTTTGGTGTGCACAATTGATAATTTAAACTCGTATAATATTAAATAAGAAGATATGTGTGTTCCACCTGACATAGTTTACGTATGTAAAAAGTGTGTCTCTACTTGTTCAACCCTATAAAAGTTTAAACGCTTACTTGGAGGACACATACATACAATGAGGCCTAGTCAAAGTGCGCGTTTACAAATTATAAATATTTATTTGTGGAATATAACTCAGTTCATTGATGATAAAAGTCGAATTTTAAAATTAAACCGTTTTAAATTATGTAAGAAATACATACTTTTTGTGGCTGACTAAAAAAGAAATGTACCACAAAATTTGAGACATGAGAAGTATATTATAATTATAGACAAATAAGGAGTTGTTTTGGCCTAGAAATTCTAAATGTATACTTGAAATTAAAAGTTTAGGATGCTAATCAATAATCTAATAATTCGTGCGCTTCCAAAAAGTTAAATTAATTAGGACACAATTGCGTCCTCTTCCATGTCACGTTTGTGCTTAAAAATATTAGTGGCATTGATACAATGCTCGAGATCGCAATTATTTTGCCTTTTTATTGTCTGATTAGCTCTTATGAGTGCAATATAATACAGAATTCAATAGAAAATGTAATTATTTGTCTACCTATATTAAATAGTCATCCAAGGTTACTCCATAGTCTCATAATTTCATTTGTGAGAATGCGGGTAGCTAATTATAGCGCTTTCATTTTTGAAAAAAAAATAAATCAGAGTGATAAATTAATGATTTATTTTTTTTAAAAAAATATTATTAAATTTTTATGGGTCGTGAAAGAATGTTAACTATAGTACAACTATATTGTGTTTAGTCCCTCGTATTACTTTTAGTTAGGGGTAACCCATCGGTGACCACCTAAAGTTGACACAAATTTTCACTTAGACACCTTAACTAAGTTTTGTTCATTCTAGACACCTCATGTCATTCCTCGTTTTGCTGACATGACATGGTGAGTGAGATACACTCACTATCAACGCATGAAAAACTTATTAATTCATTTTTATTTTATTTTTTTCGTCCTTTTCCCCTTATTTTAAGCATGATCTCCCAAAACTTAAACTCCTTCCATGTAAAAGTAGATTTGATGGTGTTAATTAGTAAAACAAAAACAACCAACATTATGGTAGATCAAGCTATAATTATTATGATTTATGAAAAAACATAAAAATAGTAGAGAAAAACAATTGAAAAAGATTAACCAATAGAGTTTTGCGTCTTAAATGAAGAACTAATCTTAAACTTGAAAGAAAGGATTTCACCAAGAAAACGAGTTGGGTGGGGGAGAGGAGCTAGGGAGTTCGGGTGGTGGGGCTGATGGGGGAAGATGGTTTGGATGGGGGAGGGGTTTGGGAATCGGGTGTGGGGGTGGGCTTGGGGAGAGGGGTGCTGGAGAAGATAATATATGATAAGCTGTTTTTTTTATAATTATTTATGCTTTAAAAATGACAAATGTGAATTGAGTGATTGCCCTTTTTTTAAAATACAAAATTCATTAATTAAAAATTATTTTTGACATATATGTCACATGTCTTTATTTAATTCGTCACTTTGACATGTCATCGACGAGTGTGTCACACACATCTTACATATTTTGCTGATTGTTAAAAAGTGTCAAAAAGATATAACAGAACATGATATGAATTGTCTAAAATGAACAAAATCTAATTAAAGTGTCTAACTGAAAATTTGTGCCAAATTTAGGTGGTCACCGATGGGTTAGGCCTTTTAGTTGTTGTCTCTGTATACTTTTATTTGTCATGTTGCGTTTTTTAAAAGTTAATTTGACTAATTTAATTTTAACGTTAAATTAGATTACGTTAATTTGATATATTTTTTTTCAAACAAAGATAGATATTCAAAAACTATACGAAAAGTACTATACATTGCAATTTTTTTGCATATCAATATCATGAAAGTATACATCGTAAAATGTTAGTCAAAGTTTTTATAGTTTAACTCTAACAAAGAAAACCATAACAATTAATTATGGACGAAGGGAGTATCACTTATTCCTAAAATAGATTTTCATTTTATTTGTCACTTTTAACATATCAAGAAAAAACAATAATTTTATCTTTTTCCATATTTTACCCTTAGCATTAAATACTTACTCTCTCTGTTCACTTTTACTTGTCACATTTTTCTAAAATAATTTTTTCATTTTTATTTCTCACTTTTTATATCAAGAGTGGAGTATTATGTTTCATTGTTTACCTCTAACATTAAACATTTCTTCTTCAAATAATTTTTCAAGATTTAATACTAAACATTAGGGGTGTACATGACCGGATTGGTTCGAGTTTTACAAATATCAAACCAAACTATTTGTGTCAGATTTTTGAATTTATAAACCAAATCAAACCAATAAAACTCAGGGTTTTCAACTTTGGTTTTTTTGGGTTTTTTCGGATTTTTGGATTTTTTTCGATAAAGTTTTCAAATAAACATATAATTTACTTGTACTTCAAATATTTCTTTAGTCCTACCAAAATGCAACTATCTAAGTTATTTCTCAAGAAAATAACAAAAAATATGATATAATTAAGGGCAACTTTCACATATAGCAAACAAAAAGTTCATATTGTATGCTATAGCAAAGTTTGCATAATTGCGCTCCATAACAAACATATAACTGTATAATTCGCTATAATATACAATTGTATAATTCCCTGGCCTAAAATGTATAATTCGCTTGCCTCGCTATACATATACAATTGTATGATTAGCTTGCCTAAATTGTATAATTCGCTGGCCTATTTCGCTGCAATTGTATAATTCGCTGGCCTATTTCACCGCAATTGTATAATGCACAATTGTATAATTCGCTGGCCTATTTCGCTGCAATATTTGTATAAAATTTGCCTTGCATACAATTGAATTTAAGTAAACTGTTTGTATATTGTATAATTATAAGTGTATAGGAAAAAGATATATGTTTTTCTCTCGCTTTATACAAAAACAGAAACACAATTTATACACTTCTGTTGGTGTATTTCACTGTAATTGTATCATTCGCTGGCCTTTTTCGCTGCAATATTTTTATAAAATTTGCATTTGCATACAATTGAATCGAAGTAAAATATTTGTAAATTGTATAATTAAGTGTATAGCACGAAGATATATGTTTTTGCATGTGTATATATAATTTTCTCTCGCTTTATACAAAACAGAAACATAATTTTTACACTTCTGTTGTATAAAGCGAGAGAGGCGAGCAGAGGGAGAGTGGCGAGCGAGAGTTTTGGGAGAGAGGCGACTGACAAACTTTGGCAAAGGTTTGCTATGGGGCACAATTAAATCAAGCAATAGCTACTCCATTTATTTTAGGTTATTAGTTTGCTATTATATACAATTATCCCTATAATTAATGACACTAAAATATCAACAAAAATAATAAAATCGCGTAAACAAATAATTGCAAATTAAAATAAGTCATAATGAAATTGATCATAATTTAAAGTACTAAATCATGCTAAAATAAGTTTAGTAAGTACTAGTTACATGACTAAATATTAAAAAAAAGTAAAATTAGATCATGTATTTTAATTGTCTAAATCTATGTAAAACTAAAAAATAAATATTCAAAATTATTGTCATTCTTAGTGTTGAACTGATTTTCTTTTTGCATTAGTATTAATTTGATTTTTATTTAAACTGTATTATGATTACAAACATGTATCGACTATAATCTTTATTAGATCATTACGAATTTTAACTTCCAAACATGAAATAAATATATTAAAAGATGAAATCTATGAAAAAGTATAAAAGATATTTAAAAATTATATCAAAGTAAGTATTTTTATGTATAAACTAAAATTTTAAAATTATATATATAATGTCGGGTTGGTTTGGTCTCGGGTTGGTTATTTTAAGTTGAAACCAAACCAACCCAAATATAGTCGAGTTTTTTTTCCAATAACAAACCAAGTCAAACCAAACCACTAGTCGGGTTTTTTTTCGGTTTGACACGATTTACGGGTTGGTTCGGTTTTCGATCCGGTTTTATACACTCCTACTAAACATCATTTAATATGAATTGTTTGATAAAATATGTATATCAATAATCATTTTCTTAATAAGTGTTAAGAGTGTGCCAAGACAAAATGCGAAAAATAAAAATGAATTGAGGGAGTATTTTCCAAATCATTTTCTCAGACATCATTTAATACATGATAATTTTGTAAAATATTTATATTATTAAATAGTTTTCTCAATGGGTGTGTCAGATAAAACCGTGATAAGTAAATGCAAACGGAGGGAATATATTTTAAGATTAGTGTAGTACAAAGAGAGTTGAGACGAAAAAATTGTATGTCTCTAACTTAGTCACTATGAAAAAAAGCATAGTTTCATGCTGAATGAAGATGATTTTTCATGAAGTTTTGGACTATTTAAGTAATTCAAAGTTGCTTAAGTAATAAAATGTTATCAACTTGTTAGGTCGTTGTATTCTAATTGGGATAGATCGAAAATTATTTATATTATGTTGCAATAGGCATGAATATATATTTATTATTTTTGTCATTTTAATTATTATTTTTTTAATTATTAATTTTCTTTATTGTAATTTGTGATATAGTCATCGAAGGAATATGGACTTGATGGATGGCTATCCTTTCAAATCACTCTAAATATTCTTTTGATTGATAATATATTTCACTATAGAAGTGTACAATTATTTTTTGTAAAAATGTTATCTATTGCAAAAAGTTGAACAAAGATGTCATAATCTATAATTTGGAACTTCTATATATAATGTAGATGTGTGTTTATAGCTCAATTGGTGCCAACTACCCAACTTAATTTCAAAGGCTTTTCAAAGATCTTTCAAACCTTAAAAATCCTATTTCGAAATCTAAGCATGGGTTTTTGCATGAAAATGTTTAAATTGATGTTTATGAAGTATTCAATATTAATTGATGATTTTATGATAAAAAATTCCATATGTTTCTCTATGTCTACAAATGTAGATGGTCGCACGTGAAAGATTCCTAGAGTTGAAGCTTGGGAAGTAGATTTCTGTCAAGATTGGTATGTCCTCATATGTTCGAGGACATGGACTATGCTTCTAGTTTCTTTTCATATAAGACTTTGTAATAGACTATAAGTTTCTATTCAAATTAATGAAAGGGCTATGACGCTATGATGTTGACTTGTGTCTAAGATGACTTATGATGACACTTAGTTCTTTCTTACGTTTTATAAAAGAGTTTGACTATTAAAAGTTTTAATTTCGCACTAATTTTCATACATATGTGATGAATGAATGCTAAGAGGCTTGTATAAGACCTCTGAGAGGTTGGTTACATCGTATGACGACTTGAGGGTGCTCTCGGGTCGTGACAAATGTAGGGGCTTTTGGCAGATTGAGTACTTGGAAGCTAGGTTCCTAAGTTTGGAGAAGCTTGAAGATCGTTGAGTCCTCATAGCATTCGAGGACAACACCCTTTGTTTACTTTATGTCTTTTATTATGTTTTAGACTTTTGTGGGTTGCGTCCCAAGACATTATTATATGTTTATCGTGGGTGATTTTGAGACATATGTTAGAAAGAATTCCGTTGTTATGAAATGATTTTCGTATTATGTTTAAAGAAATTTTTTTAATTCGCTCCTTTTTTACATTACGTTATGTAATGAAGCTAAGAGACTTGTACAAGACCTTCGAGAGATCAAGTACGCCGTGTGATGCCTAGGGGTAATCCTTGATCGTTACAAACCTTTTGGAGAGGATACTATGACATATTTAGTTTTTACAAAATAATATTTTTTATCATCATTCAATCCACATCAAATAATAGAGTTGTCGGGAAATCAAGCATATGTATTGTGATTGTCTCTTTGGTTTGTAGCCTATCATTATAATATATTATGATTTTCATTACATAGAAAGAAATAATATTGAGTTTGATATTCTAATTCTATGAGAGAAATCAAGCGTATGTTTTGTGATTGTCTCTTTGGTTTGTAGCCTATCATTATAATATATTATGATTTTCATTATATAGAAAGAAATAATCTTAAGTTTGATATTTTAATTACATGGAAATAACTTCAATTGCAACTAGTACATAGATTGAAAAATTGAATTCTTACTTATTTCGAGTTTCAGAAAAAAACTCAAACCTATACAACTAGAAACTATTTGGAGCAACATCACAAGAAAAATAAATTATCTGTTTGAAAATATCGAGATAGAAATAAAAAACGTAATTATGAATTTGTCGTTCGACATATCTGTAGTTTGATTCCTTGCAGAGTATATATGCTATATGTTTGACTCAAGTTTAAACAAAAATGATAGCAGTTCAATCTGCTGAGTGTTTGCAATTGATTTAATTTAAATGGGCCTATCTTCCAAGTTGTTCTTCGTTTTAATTAGCTGAAATGAATTCTTTGTAAATAGGCCCAAGTATATTTTTCTCATTGTTTTAGACTTGCTCACATTTTATGAAAAGTATATTCTTGCTCACATTTTATGACGCACTACTATATTTTTTCTCATTATTTGGGAAAAATATATATTTTTTTCAACTTGTTTGGACTTTTTGTATCATAAGATAACAACAAACCTAGTGTAATAATGTTGGACATAAACTTACAATTCCTCTTTGTTTCGTGTAAATTTATCATTCACCCAATTTCATTTATTCTCCCCCCTAACAAGAGCTAACAATTTGAATGCAACAAGGCTTCAGTGTTGCAATAAGTTTAATGGAGAATCTATATGCAAATGTAGCTTTCATTCCAAGTAGTTACAAAATGGAGGAGCAGATGAAAGAAGCTTCACCCGTGTGTTACAGTAATTAGTCACTCAAAAATCTAAATTTCTCGTGATACATATTGTGTTTTCCCTAACTGTCAGCTAATGCCAGCCTCTGTTTATGAGTATCAGTTGGTAACTTGACATCAGTGGCCAATCCAATAGCTTCAAGAAATCTTACTACATACCAAGTCATGTCAAGTTGCCACCATTTTAATCCATGCCTGGCTGAATACTCAAACGCGTGGTGGTTGTTGTGCCAACCTTCTCCAAATGCAAGCAATGCCACCCACCTATATTATACAAAATTAAGTCCCCAAAAATGGATAAAATGAAAAGAAGCAACAAGACAAATAAATTTTAAAACTTTTATACACTAAAGTATAAAACTAAACAAGCTTACCAGTTGTTCCTTGATAAGTCACCAGTATTCCACGCCTGCTTTCCCCATACATGGCATGCTGAATTTACTAGCCAAGTTATGTGGTATACCCACACAATTCTCACCCCCTGCACACCGCAGCGAATTTAGCAATTGAATTTCCAGAATCTCATTGCACCAAATGCATAGAACTCAGAATTTTGCCTATGTTACTATCAGATAATCACCCAAGTACTAGTTTTAAGTTTGATTTCGAAAAGTCATTCTGATCAATTCTTTAAAGGTACTAGAACTATTACTTTTACCCTCAAAGGACATCACTATCATCGAACATCATTTAACTACTACAATTAATTGCCAGTGAGATCCAAAAGAGATGTTGCATGGAACAGCAACAAATTAGCACTTGATTTTGTCCGGTAGTTCGTTAAGAAAACAAAAGACCCTGCCAACAGATAACACAACAACTTTCTTCCACAAAATTGGCTTACAACTTGAGTTAGGCCGGGAGAAAGATCCAAAACCATTAGGAGATTTGACACATGAAGAAACAGTAGTCTATAATGAGAGATGCAACTACAGTTTTCTTCCACAAAATTGGTTCACAACTTGCCATTGGGAGATTTGACACATAAAGAAAATACAATACACAAAATCGGGTCACAGCTTGAGTCAAGAGGGTGGACATACCCAAAAGACTAAAAAGAAAAACAAGTTTATTCGAATTGTAAATTGTATATCCTCATTTGTACACATGATATCTCAAAAAAATGTAATTTTTATCAACCCATTCTTCATTTTGCCTCAATTAATAGTTATCCAAAACGTTAAAAGGGGAAAATGAAAGCTTTCTCCATGAATGCAGTTGCGCAAACTAAGAAAAACACCACTTACCATGCCCCAAACAATGTAAGGAAATCCTCCCATTGCATACAACAGAGCTGCAAGCGCGACGGGATGGATCACATAAGTATCGCGAATGAACTGATAGAAACCTTGCTTCTCCAAATCCCCCACATTGTTGGGCTTCCCACACTACACATAAATAGTACATCAATACTCAAAGAATTCTTTCCATTTCATAAGTAGGCAAATAGATTATAGAATGAAAGACTTACCCTCTCAGTAAGGGTGTTGGTATCAAACATCCAACTCATATGACTGAACCAAAATCCTTCATAAGGACTATGAGGGTCTTTCTCTGAATCACAAAACTGATGGTGGTACCTATGAGTACTCACCCAATCAATTGGATGTCCCTACAATCCACACATTGTAAATTCAAAAGCCCTAATACAAGAAAATAAGAAACAATACTTGTAATAATGGGGTTTATTGAATTACCTGAAGTGCTTGGACACCACAATAGGCAAAAAAGTACTCAAGCCATTTGGGAAGTTTGAAACTTCTATGAGAGAGGTTTCTGTGAAAAGAAAGTGTAATACCCAGAAGTCCAGTGATTACATATAACCCAAATGCAATCCCAAGAGCAGCGTAATTGAAAGTAAATGGTGCAAATAGACAGAGCAAATGCATAGACACCACCACTGCAGCTGAGGCCATATCCACTGAATTCCATTTTCTACCCCAAAGCACATCTCTAGGCCGGGTCACCACTACATCAGAAAGAAGAATCCTCTTAAAGTTCGATTCTCTTTCGTTTTCTGACACAGGCTGTGTCACTGCTGCATTCACAATTGGCATTAGCATTACTCTTCTGCTAAATCTAACTTTTCCTTCCAGTCCATAACAATCCCACTTATTAACGGCGCCAATTTTTGTTGTTATTGAAGTATAAGACAAGGAATTTACATTTTTTGTTGTTTGAGCAGTGAAAGTGCTTCTCGCCGGCCTATGAACTGCTTGGGGAAGCGGTGAAAATGGGTAAGGCTTGGACTTAGAGCGCGGTGGTGATAAGAGGGCCATTGTTGGGCTTTTGGCAATTGTTTGGTTTGTGGTTTGCTTGGTTTATAAAGTAAGTTTGAGGTAATGGTGGAGATTTAACGTCAAGTAGGTCGGGAATCTAAGTTGGGCAAAAAAGGTGATAAGGCGGTGGGGCATTTAGAATTTGAGAATTGGGTTAGTGAGAGGCCCTGCTTCGGTTGTAGATTTTTTGGGACCGGGGCTTGACGCCTACCTGGCTAGTCTGTGAACCATAATTTTTTGGGCCATTTTTGTCAGGGTAACTTACTGCGAACGCAGAGTTGGTTTTGTTTTGGGTTTTGTGTGGTTCTGTTTTTTTATACCTCTCACGGTGTGTTATCCATTCTCAGATAGTCTCTATCTACTCTCTCCCAACAATGGCAGTATGAATTTTTACGATGGGGTTCAAAGTTATCGGATTCACGTAACGAACTATATAACTATCTGTTACTCGTTCCTTTTCTAATAGCAATGATGTCAATTCCTCTGCCATATTCATATGGTTGGTTTGTATGTTCTTTACTTCTTTTTTTTTAAAAATGATTAATTGTGAAGATAAACTAGTTTTTAACTTCTTTAAAGGATTTTTCGTGATTTGTGTATGAATCCATGTACTTTCATATGTAATTCATAGTAGCAGTTTACAGGTAACGGATTATTGTTGCTTCAATACTGAATATCTAGTCACTTGTTTATGATGAGTGACTTGTTTAACTAAAAGCATTTTAGCTAGCGTTTGGCCATAGATTTCCAAATACTTTTAGCAAATATTAGTTGAGTGAAAATTTGGATGAAATTTCACCATGTGTTTGGCCATAGTATTTGGAAAATATATTTCACATTTTTAAAAAAATATGATTTACACCCATAAGGTTTTAAAATATCAAAACTAACCATAGTCTATATTATACAAGTCAATTGGATATTTGTTACAACAAGTACCAATGACACTAGAACAATGTGATAATTTGGAGTGAGTGCAACAAGCATCATTTCATACATCGTGAAATAGACAAAACAAATGTGACATGACTTTGTTATTGAGCGGATTGTTCATCATTTTCATTAATAATCATATTATCATTTAACATTCACAAAATATTTCATCACTACTTTGGATTAACATAAAAAATTATGTAATACAACGTAAACAACAACTATAGAGGGTGTTTTTGTAAAAGATAAAAATTTGAGTTATATTTTAATTTTAAAAGATCCCAAATAATAAGATTTGGATCAAATACTAGAAAAAACTAGTATTTAAAAATTTAGAATATTTGCCAAATAATGAAAAAGTGTATGAAGAAATACTATTTATTAAATTTTTTTCCAAATATTATTTGAAAAATCTATGACCAAACGAGCCCTTAGTAAAATATTTGATGCCATTCCAAGTCTTATGGTAGTAGTCTGCTCTAGCAACTACTTTATTAAGTTATTCCATCACAAAGTTATAAAAAATTATTTCCTAATATCTCTCAAATTATCATATATTCATACCTTACGTCCCTCGACAAAGTTAAGAGTTTGTAGACATTGAAATTTTATGGGATCTACAACATGTGTTCAATTTGAGTTAGGATTTTATGTGTTTAACTCAAACTAGGATTCTTTTCAATCCTAAACCCTAATTCACGCCTATATAAAGGGTACTGAATTCTCTTAAAAGACAAATTGAAGATTATTCATATAGAGAGATCAAATCTAAATTATCCTAGTTCAAAAAATACGCCATCAATGACTCTCAAATCATAAATAAATCTTAATTAAGTAGAATTAAAAAATTAACATAATTATACCCGTTATCTTGATGAATAAAATCATGTTTCTTAACAAACAGAGTTATTTTACTTATTTTGCATAGTTTCTGCCTAAGTTATTTTTACTCTTCTCAAAGTGATTCATAAATGCTGCACAATAAACATGGACGACTAATTGATGTATTTTAAGTAATCTGATTGTTGTAAATTCTCACAAATCAGTAAATTAATTAAACTTTAACACTTGATATAACTTAGCATAATACTCTGTATTTTGTGCTTCCGCAACGTGGCCTGGTGTTTAGTGGACACATCACAACAATTGTTGGTTGGGAATTTATTTTCTTGGTAAAATTAAAGTAGTCGGGAACTTGTTATGTGCAGAACGAATTGTCTAAATTTAGGATTACAAGGCACTTGTTTGTTTTGTAGTGTAGCTCTTATTTTCGATTCTCATACGACAAGTATCTACAAGTATAGCTTTAAACGTTTATTAAACGGAAACGTGTTAAAAATATTTTTAAATTATTTAAAATAGATTATATTTATTATTAAATTAGTTTTCAGCTTAAGCTATCTTTTTCGTCAAGTTATTGGGTCAAAAGTATGTTTCTTTTTAACGAAAGCTGTTAAATATCATGTGAATATCACATTGCACGCCAATAGGGTTTCACTGCCACATAGACAAAAAAATGAAATTGGAAATATTTTTTAATTTTTCAACAATAAAAATGTAATTTGAAGTTGAAGGAAAATGAGTTGATTTGGAGGGAAGTCATTTTCCTTAATTTTGAGGAAAATAAGTTGATTTGAAAAATATTTCCCAAAATTTTTAACCCAACCAAACATGAAAAAATTGAAAAATGTTTTCCGAAAAATATTTTCCTTCCTACCAACACAAAAGGCTAATTTGTGATAATTGTGTATCATTCCGTACCATTAAATGTTCGTTAATTTAATAATTAGTGATAATATGTTCTTGGACGGAGAAGACCTGATCAACCCATGCTAATAATGTGCTATTTATGTTGTGAACGCCGCAATCCACCTTAATTATTACTTTATGTATCATCCATATCATGGGCTTCAAAGTCTTAATCCAACTATCAACAAATTCAAATGATTATGGAAAGAAGACGTCAATTCTTCAAAATCCATTAAATGGATGTTTACAAAGAAAAAGACCAAGATTCAAGATATCCACAAGCTCAAACTAAGTAAATTGAACGGTGGATTGTGATTGAATGATTGAGATTCCTTCACTTTTAATAAGAGGTTTCAGATTTGAGAATTAGGGAAAGAAAAATATTCAGAACGCTCAAAAAATAGAACTCTGCAATATAAAAATTAAATTAAATATAAATATCAAACATTGAATGATGAAAGAGGGAAAAAAAAGACTTTAGCCGTGATTATAGTCCCTAACTCGTGATGGTGAGATCAGTTGAGTCCACAAGAATCACGAGTTGTGGTCCTTTTTTGCGATGGTAGAGTTGCCACATTTTATAATTCCGCCCAATCATTTTAATGCACAGTTCAATGACTAATTATTTTAGATATTATAGCAATAATTTTTTCATTTTTTTTTCTGGGGATATTTGTAGTCCTAATCATTTTTAATGCCTAGTTCAATAATTGAATTGCTAATGAGAAGATTACTTGAGTTGAGCAAGTGCTTATTCTAGTAGAATTTATCCCATTCATTCACATCATTTGGTACTACACATCTTTTTCATTCCTTTTCCTTTTTTGCCAATGGCGTACTCAGGATTTTCACAAAGTGGGTTTAAGATATATAAATAAAACCAAAATGTGGTAATGGGGATTCGAACCTAGGCAGGCTGAAAAAATTAAGCCCTTTTCATCACTGGGCCAAGAGTCACATTTGTATTAGTAGGGTCAAAAGTTAATACATACATATAAAAATTTTAAAAACTGATCAAATATACATATATATATATATAGTATTTATTTTTCAACAAAATGGGTTCATGTGAACTCATTTGACCCTCTGTGGGTCCGCCCCTGCTTTTTGCACTCTTTGGGAATTTGTAAGACCTTAAATATTTTTAGGATATATTATCCAGTCAAAATTTAAATAAATAATTACTTAACTTATTCAAAAAAAAAATTTTTGTCTTAAATAACAAAATATGGTGAAAGAGAGACCCTAAATCCAAACGCTTTCATAATTTCGATTTTCATACATACAGCTAACGTGATTAAAAAGAGGAAGAAAAACACGCAACGTGTTTCCTTTTTATTTTTTTGGATGGTCGGTGGCTGGTCGGTGAAGGCTTTTCAATGTGTTATAACCGTAACTCATAGGGAATAGGATCTGAAAAATATTTTAATTTTGGTTAAAATTGTTATTACGATATCAAATTTTATGGAAGATCTTTATACCTCTGTACTATTTAATAATGTATTTTAAATGTGTATATATACCTACGTGGACACATTATTATTTATCATTATGCAATATTTATGATGTCCACGTGGGCACATATTTACCTTTAAAATATATTATTAGATAGTGCATGGGTAAAAGGTCCTTTCCAAAGTTTAATATCGTTGCAACAATTCGATCAAAATTCAAATATATTTCAGACCTTTTTTCCTAACTTATATGTCTGTGTAAGTTACGTTCTATATTCACTTACTTGTTAAATATTTTTTCATTTAATTTATGGGTTCACTTATTATTTTTGATAAATGAAGAAAGCACAAATTTTTTTCTTCCTATGATATCTCCAATTAATTTATATTTGAGTTAAATCTTTGAAAATTATAATGAGTAAATATGTTTGAGATTCCTATCCATTAATAGAGATAAAATAGTAAATTTATTATATTAAATATTATTTCTTTAATAAGGTGTCAAAGTTTAAATTTAACAAGAAAATATAGATCAGGTGACTTATTTAAGCTTATTAGTTTTTCTATTCCCATTCATCAATTTTACTTACCTACTATTTTTAAAAGGGAAACTTATATAAATACACTATAATAGATTTTTACTCATCATTTCTAACATATTATTAAAAATAAATAAATAAAAAGACTGTTTTTCACATGTAATAATTTTAGCATTAATTAGTAATATGGTTATATTAATCATTATTGTTTGTTAAATTAGGTGGGAAATCAAGAGTTAGACGACTAAAAATGAAGAGAAAAGTAATTAAAATAAAGATGCACAAAAAGCCGCAGTTGCACTCGCAAACGCAAAGAACCTAATTGAAATATAGGTCCTTGAAAAAACTACGATTTCACAAGCCAGAGTCGTCTTTAGTTACATTTCAAGATAAAATCTACCCTACATTAGGAGAATATAAAAGGAATCTACAGAAAGCTGCTAACATTAAAATTAAGAAAAGCATAGAGTTTGGTGGGTGAGTGGGAAACTGCAGTTGCAGTTTGCAAAGTACCTAATTGCACTAAGACAAGACCCTACAATTGGACCAAGCCAAACTTATCTTTACATTTCAAACCTAAAATCCACCACCACACATTTGAGTGGATACATTTTAATCTGAAGATACACTTCTGTATTTCACTCCATTTTCATGCTTAGAAGAGTATTCCACCCCAATACCATTAGTAGCAGATAGTTTTGTCCTAGTCTCCACATAGTTTCCGGCCATAGAATCAAACAAAATGCCAGCGCCAATACCAACAGCCAAATCAATAGTGTAATGGCCCCTAGTGCTTAGCAACCTCACAACTTGCAATACATTCAATGCGTCAAATACTCTAGCCATTTCCCATCTCTGCATACGTTTCATATCCAGCGAAGCAATCACCGAGGCTGCAACATGCCCTGAATAAAACAAGAAAAACGACACATTCCCTACTGGGAAATCCACCCCTGACCCCAAGAAATCCTACAATTCAAAAAGCGATATATCACTACATTTTTCGACATTTTGTATTGATGCCATTAAATTGAATCATACATTCAAATAATTCAGAACATGGAGGTTTAATGGTAGAGAATGACACTCTACACTAGTCAGTTTCAAATGTGGGTGTGGTGCTTATGTAATGTCCAAGTATACAAGCATCCAAAAAGTATTATAACATTTATCGCATTAAATTAGTTAAGCTAGGACAAGTCCAAGCTATTTGTTAGACAGCTATTTATGCTAAAATATGCCCCCGGCCCCCACTATGACTTAATGGGAAAAAAATATTATAGTATTAAACAGCATTTATTCAATATCAACATTTCTGTTATATAGAATATTGATTGAAATGCTCATTTTACTTGTCCATTTTAGCAAAGTAAGATAAATTAATTACTCATTTTCTTCCAATAGTACTCATATTAAATTAAATTTTCAAAGCTTATTTGTAAATATTTCTCATGTAGGTTAATATGTACCTAAGCAAAATGAAATGGTGAGCTTTCTATGAGCACGAGTGTACACGAAAGTTTAAGATAGTCCCATCCATACTAGTATTGAAGTCAAATGAATGGTTAGCTTGTGATCTACGCGAATAAGCCGAAAGAACACATTTATACTTAAACTTGTATAAAATTGAATAAATAGACACAAACGTCTTATATGAAAATTTGTGTTCTACGTGTATTGTGACACGTAGGACTCGTGTATCTACTTGTTCAACTTTATACAAGTTTAAGTATCTATTTGTACATACTCAAAATTAAATGACATAAATGTAAAATGAGAATAAATTAAAATATATATTTATGTATTATGAATTTGCTAAAGTTATTGAAACTTTCTTTTAGAAGTTTTTAAAGCAAAAGGCATCTAGCTGTAAAGAAAGAGCTTGTATACAGGGTGGATTATTAATAGAAAAAAGGGAAAGTAAAATACCTCCGGCAACGGCAATTGTGTAGCATACCCGAGAATCCCTCTGAATGTGAACATAAACAGCGCCGATATTGTCGCTCGAGGCCGTCCTTCAATTAGAAAAGTCCCCAAAATGTACGCCGTTTGCATCGCCACAAACACCTAAATTAAACAAAATTAAACTAGATTCGTTGAAAAAAATTTAAATGAATGCTAAAATTTTGTCGATGAAAAGTGTAGATCCAGTTCATAACTAGATCGATAACACCGACATGCACCGATTTGGTGATGTGCGTAGTTGTGTAGCGCACCGTGTTTAGGCCAGCAAAGAGAGTGTTGAGAGCGGGTTTAGCAGCAAGCAATCGATTAAGAGGAACTGTAACAATAAATCCCAGATCGAAAGGCGGAGCAGAAGCTGGAATCATACGAAGAGTATATTCCACTCCCATGAAAAACAACAGTGAAGCAGCGAAGATACACGGTATCGGATGGTACTTCACTACACCGAATACATCCTCCATCCTCCACTTCATGAAATACGCATTACCTAAACACCACCCATAACCACCGACCTCCGTTCCCGTTCCCGTTGCCGATGCCGATGCCGATTTCTTCTTCATTTCTGTAACGTCACCTTTCCTTTCAGTGCTATTCCTTTTGCTGATAGTAGAGGAAGAACTATTCCGACTATGAAATGTGTCTCCGTTCATTGTCGCCGGAAACGGAGAAAAACATGTTGAATGTGGATCTAGTGAATATATATATATATATATGGGGATCAAGTGACGGAGTTTACAAAGGTCGTTGTCGTAGATATTTAATTTGGGGATGATACGTATTATCAGAGTAATCGTTTTCGTTTTAATTACAAGTGTTGAAAATGCAGGACAATCGGCATACCAACTTTTCGACTAAAGTGCCAAATAAAACAGACTATCCAGGGGTAGTTTGGTAATTTGTATATAATAATTTACCGATTAATATTTTTTTTTAAAATAAATAAAATAATCACAAGTTAAATAGAACGATAAATATCGAATGAAACAATAAATAAAGGGGGTTTGGCATGAAATCACACAAAAGTGGTGAGCTGTTTCAATATTTGTGGACTCTAAAGTAAGGATGTATATTTTAGTATACAGTATAACAAATTCATCTGATCCCACGCCTTCAATTTAATTCTAAATTCATCTAATACATTGTCCCTACTCATAAAAAATTCTTTAAAAAAAGATTGAAGAATATTTAAATATAATATTTATATAATCACAGTTTTGTCACAGTCCTAAATAAATGAAGATTCGGTATATGAATGAAAACAATTAAATTTCTTTTAATCAACATACAAAATATGTCTATCTGAAAATTCAGAGAAATAAAATTCTACTTTTTTATTCTTTTAAAGAAAGATATTGCAGAGTTTCTAGTCATAACCCGTTTGTATAAAATTTTATTCTTTCAGTATCTCACTGGATTAAAAATTGGATAAATTATTTCTTTGTGTTTTTCTAGAACACTTATAAATAGAAAACAACAAATATCTCGAACCAAATGAAATAGTAATGTTTTTTGTTGATTATAAATTTAAAATTAAATCTAGGGAGTAGACACTGAGGTCCCTAGCATTTATTAAAACAATATGGAACATATTACTTGTACTATATTATAACAAGGAATTAACTATACAACACTTCGAACTTGATTGTTATTATTTAATTCGTTTCTACATTTTTGTCTCCAGTCTTATTCCGATAAGTTGGGTGTTGGCACGATGCATTAACAATCATGTGACCGTCTCATGCTTTCCTCTCTAAATCAGGTATAGTATTGTCATATTTGTAAAATTAAGATACTTAAATATAAGAATTGTTAACCTACACATTATATATGTGAAGATTAGGTGCCTCATTTATGTGAGGCTAGAAAGTGTCCCAACAAGTTAATCCAAACGGCCAAGGAGTAAATCATGTGGAATGTTTCAATTTTTACCAGCAGAAGCATAATTATCCACTTTGAGATGTGATGTTGAAACAGGCCAAGTAGAAAGGACACAAAATTAACAAGACACTTCTCCGGCAATTTCAAGACATAAATAGGCTCCATTAAAAACTTGTTAAATTCTACGGGCTGATAAATGATTAATGCATTTGCTTAACTCGAACTTATGATATGGTCTAGATCTTACAGCAATGTATAAGAGTCAGAAAAACTTCTGCACATTATTTTAAGGTCATCTACTCATCTTCAAGGAAGAACAAAAATACAGCCTATAAATAACGTGTCTTAGCTGAGAGAGAGAGAGAGAGAGAGAGAGAGAGAGAGAGAGAGAGAGAGAGAGAGAGTAAAATCAACTGACTTGCTTAAGCTCTTGATAATTACACTGCCATAGTTTAGTGCTTGAACAGAAACGACTTAACAGGCAAAATTTCTCAGAGGTTGAACTGAATCCCTAATCTACCTATAATTATCAACATTTTGTCTTTCTTTGAATCCTTCTTTTAACTGAATACTGATCTTCCATACTGTCTCAGCTTTCCACAGGAGACACGGCCAAACTTTTCATCACTGGTGTCAAGAGGTTGTATCCTAGATCTGAAAATCTACAGCTCCCCCCCCCCCCCCCCAAAAATATAGCACAGGAGCATTTGCATCAGAGAGCCCACTGCCGACCGCTACCTTGATGCTTGATCAAGACCAGCAGCAGCAGAGCTCATGCCAGGGGCAACACCATTTTCATTTGGAGGTGGTGTACCCCATTTACCTTCCGACTCTAGAGGCTCAAGCACATAAACCCCGCCATCAGTAAGTCCTACTGCGCATTGGTTTGATTCAGATGGATGAGCAGCAACAACAAGTGGATATACTCTGGAGCTGTCAAGTACATTATCAGGCAACTAGGAGACAGACATGAGAGAATATGAAACTACACCTAGTTTTAGTCTATTGTCCCTGATATGATTCATACCTTGGGAAAAAAATTAGAAAAACAAAGATGCATACCTTGGGTTAGAAGGCAAGTAGGCGGCAGGATTAACCCGACACCTCAGCTTGAGTGCTGCAGCAGTAAAGATACTCACACTTCCATCATCAAAACTTGCAAAAATTGATTGGCTATCACACGAGTACGTCGCATCAGTAACTGCAAAATTTGGTGAAACCCACTGCAAGGAACCAAACTTTATGTGAGTTCAACAGCCTGCTTTCCTTTCCTTTGATCAGTATGAAAAATCAAAGTACTATCTCCCACCATGCAATAATATAATGTTCGCCAAATAAACATAGGACACAACATTATCGCAACCCACCAAGAGCAAAGCACCAGGTAAACAAGATATGTCTTACAAACCTGCTTCACGCATTCAAGCTTTGATGCTTCATATATTGCTATCTGTGTTTCGTGAACAACCAACAAGTGCGTCTGATCTTGATGGAACTGAACCCGTGTCTGAGCAAGAGGATTTATTGCTCTACCAGAGGGGATCTGCAAAAACTTGCTGGCTTTCTTCTCCCATCCATCCATGCTCCAAACACATAGCTAAAGAATGTAAAAGGTAAGAAACCAAGATAAAGAGAGATATCAGTCCTTACTACTACTAATCTTGCGTTCCAATAAAATTACAGGACGGAAATTCTCTGGAGAATCAATGGAAATAATTTGAAAAGGAACTGTTGTGTGTTTTAACTTTCCTGCCATAGACAGGTAATAAGTGTAATAGAAAGCAACTTCATAACAAGGTAGAAAGCTTTTTTGCTCTTTATAAGAAATTCTACACTCTTATCACCCCACTGAAATTTCTCAAGTGTCTACCAAAAAAGCATAGAGCAAGTCCCAACAGTAATCTGGGTCCTGCAGATTTTCTAAGTATAACATGGGATTTACCTGAGCATCAGCACCAGATGATACCAGAACATTCAAAACGCTAGAGAAAGCCAAGCCAGTTACTCTCTTCTGATGACCTTTGAGTTTGCTTTTCACCTGTAGATTTACAAAAGTAATTAAATCATCATGTTATGCACAGATCATATATCAATTATGATATCCTAATCTTAACTTATAATCTTAATTTATTTCAGGACCTCATCAACGCGAACATTATATATTTGTATTGAAGAGTCCTCCATTCCGATGGCAATAATGTTATTATCCTGTGGATGAAAAGCAAGAAAAGTCGCTGCAGGTGGAGGGGGCATGAAAGTTGTCATTGTCTGCAAGGTTAAGCAATATGTTAAGCCTCAGATTTAAAACCGACCAATCACATTGATACACAAGCTATCCAACTAAGCCAGACACATTGATTTATAAATACCTTAAAAGTCATCATGTTAAACAAAGAAATTTTTCCACCAGATGCTGACATAACATAAGAGTCATTCTTAGAAAGTGCAAAGCATGGAACAGCTTCTTCAGGGTTTGTGTCGCTTATATCATTTGTCATCAGAATTCCACTGGAAGGTTGCCATAATTGAGGGGGGACAGCAGTAGATGCCTGGAGGGATAAATCGGAAAAGGTCAACAGAAAAGAAACATTAAAGATCAAGGTTAAAGGGGAAACAGAAAGATAATTCACTATGGAATTTATGGGAAGAGAAAACCTCAAACAAAAAGTCCCAGTACCTTTCCTGTCACGTTCCTCTCGTTCCGTTGCCATTTCCATAGTTTGTGTACGGCATTGTATGCCAAAGCCAGGATTGCACCTCCAGAATTTGTGTACATTAATCTAATGATCTGAATATAGCAAAATATAAAAAAATTACAAGTCAAGTACATAAGATATCTGAAACATAAACTCCTAATTTTAAAAACCACAATGAGTTACCTATCTTTTCCTTACTGGTAAATGAACAAACCAGACAAAAACTTGAATGAATAGACTTGACAAAACTTGTTCCGGAACAACTAGCTAATGAATAGACTTGACAAAACTTGTTCTGGAACAACTAGCTAGTGAATAGACTTGACAAAACTTGTTCTGGGACAACTAGCTAATGGAGAACTCCTAGACACCTTGGTCCCCAAGCTTAAGATATTAAACAGATAAGCAACAGATAGGTACCACATCCTTACCCTCACAGACAGTTGATTATCTGGAAGCCTCGAGGAACGAACTTGAGCAGGTTCACTAATTTCAGTCAATTTCCAAATTTTGGATTTCTCCAGCTCATCAGGAATCCTAGGCTTGGTATCTTGCAGGTTGCGGTTATCTCCATTCTGAAAGGTAGTTTTAGAAATAGTTAACAAAATATTCTATCAAGAGCGCAAATTGACAAAAATGCCATATCTTGCACATGTAAACATCAATTTTAGAGGCATAAAGGAATGTTTTCAGCGAAATGAATGCAGCTGTGAAAACCGAATAATCCAACTGCATGAGCTAAGCATAAAAACCTACCAGTTGAACAATGGCCGTCACTGGCGCAGTTCTATCCGCAATACTGATGTTAGTTCCAGCAGTTGAACTAGAAGCACCATATGTGCTGATCATGGGTGCCTGCAACAGTTGAGAGAAAATGAGATAATGGTCTAAGACTAATAATGAAGCCCACCCCCCACCCCCCAAAAAAAAATAAAAAAATAATATATATATATATATATATATATATATATATATACCTTGGCAACAGCACCAGGAGGACCTCTGGAGGGATCAAGAGCACGGCTTTCAAGAGCACGGATCAGCCGAACGCCATCAGCATTTGCCAATATTTTAACCCCATTTTCACTGGTTGATACAGCTAAAAGTGTCCCTTCTTTACTAAATCGGATGCATGGAGATGCCTAAAGGTAAATTTGTATCTTTTTAGAAGTGCTCGACATTTTACAACAATAACCTTCAAAGCGGTAATAAGATTTTAACTACATACTGGTAATCCGCCATCAGCATCTGCAGTAGTCAAGAGGTTTGTATTATCCATGTCCCAAAATTTGATTATGAACTCATCGCCAGCAGCCAAGAATCTGTTTTTAGTAGTATCAAATTGCACCACCCCAACAGATCTTTTCCCAAGACCAACATAAGTACGTTTAACAGCACCTTCACTTTCATTCCACTCCACAAGGTATGATTCACCATCTTTACTGGTGCCACAAGAAAAGAGCCTACAGTTTTTTGACAAATAAAATATTTAGCCAACCTTTATCTTTCACCATTTTCAACAACAGAGGCGGCTAACAAGACTTTTACCTTGCTCCATCAGCACTATAAGCCATTGTAGTACATGAGTGGCCTGGAGCATCATAATCAACCCTGGATCCCATGTTGTCATACAGCCAAGCCTTGATCTTCCCATCAACAGCAGTTGCAAAAATGAACTAATACAGAAAAGAAGACCTTGATTAGAAAGAAAGAAGTTCAAGACTGGGATAGAAAAAATCAATATAGGAACTCTCTTAAAAGATAAATGCGCAAAATCTCCTTGTCTTGAAAAAAAATTCCAGACTGGGATAGGAGACAATCAATAGAGGAACTCCGAACTCTAATACGCAAAATTTCCTTGTCTTAATGTCTATCAACATAACGTATCAGATAGTTGAAGCTACACAAACTTTTGTGTCCAATAAATTGTAGTCAGGAGATAACTACAAGGATGCTTAAACAGTAAGCAGAAATACAAGATCACAATAAAAAACACATCAAAATCCAGCATTAGTTAATGCAAGTTTGAAAGTATACAGTGGTCACAAAAAGCAATTCCAAAAGTATGTATTAGCAAAAATAGGAAAAGTTTGCTGACATAGCATTTTCTCTTATAATTATTATCCACAATTTTTGGAGGGAGGGGGATAAACTTGCATTGGTTGTCCGCATATCACTTTTACATACTCTTAAGTCAATGAACAAAAAATAAAAAATGCAACCAACAATCCATATATCTCATCATTCTGATTCTAGAGATACACAAATTAGATGGTACCTGAATGCTTTCCTTATAGTGGGGACACACAGAATAGACAGGTGCTTCATGGCCCTCAAAAGTGTACTGCTTAGAGCCAGTGGCAGCATCCCACACCTAGTGGACACAAAAGACTCCAAAGTGAGACCCTTTGATGATTAAAATTCAGCTTTAGAAAACTGACAACTAACAACTATGCATACCTTGATAGCCTTATCCTCTCCACAAGTTATGATGCATAATTGTTTATTTGGATGAGAAAAAGCAAGATCACTAACATTGCCAACATGAGCATCAATCTGGAACAAATAAACGAAGATCAGATCATAGTTGCTTCCAAGATAGAGGCAAGATATCAGACACAAATAGCTTAATATAACTGAAATCTGAAGGTTAAACACACCTCAAGGTGGTTCCTCAAATCATCACCACCATGGTATGAGTATAGATGAACGATGTGCTTAGAATACGCAACACCTGGATCAACATTAATAATCAAGAAAATTGCATGATTGAATGACAGAACCACTGACCTCATAAATTTCATTTGTTATATCACATAATAAAAGAAAAAATAGTGCTGAATCCACTATCACAAAATCTGATGGAGTGGAAATCAATACTTCTCACTAGAGGTATAGTGTACAAAGAAAACCAGCAAACCACACCCACCCAATAAACCGATTTGAACCGGTATAAAAAAACCAACTAGTGGTTTGAAAAGAGAAAAAAAACAATCACACTTAGAGCTACCAAAATTCAACCATCTACAATTTCCTCTTAGCATCTCAAAATCAAATGAAATAGTAGAGAATTCTTAATATTTAAAAATGAGCTCAATCCATCAAAAAATCTACACACTACAAGTACTTTCTCCATAGCAGCACCCTTGTCAAAATGCTTCCACCTAAGGAAAATTCTCACTTCACATTACAAGAGGGATGATTACTACATACCAAGAAGGTTCCCATCAGGACTCCACATCACACGGTTGACTGTTGCAGTGTATTCATTCGCTAAAGAAGCCTATAAGTAAGAAAGAGGAAATCAATATCTATCAAAACTGGAAGGAAGCCCATAAAAAGGTTAAATATCTATTAGAGATGCACTGACCTGCAGAGTCATTGAACAGTTACCTATCTCCCAAACTTTAAAATTTTTAAATGCAAGCCTTTCCCTGCCACCAATCTCCCATATAGCAATGTCACCAATGTTTGTTCCAACTGAAAAAGCAGACGAGCACAATCTTCAGAAAGAAAACATCACATGATTAAACTGAAAAGCTGTATATATCCTGAACAATTAAACAACACCGAAAGCAGACCAAGAAGAAGAGTTTGTTGCACAGGATGGAAATCCATGCTCTTAACAGCAGACCCTTGATTCAAGTTCACCACAACAGTCTTGGGCAAGTCATCAGAAGAATGCAAACTATGAGCATGGCTCTGTCCAGGATATGTGACAGGGAAAATGTTGACGGGGAGATTATTGACCTGCAGAAGTCCAATTAGATCAAGAAGTGAATACTCGATATCCCTTGATAAAGCACAGTTGGACATAAAAAGTAAACCTAAAGACTAGCAGGAACTAATAATTCCCTTAACCCCGACAAAAGTACCTCAACAATCAAGAGTCCAGAACTCCTAAACTAACCCAAGTAATAGGATGGCAATACCCCCCACCCCCACCCCCACACACTCACATGAAAACAAAACCAAAGAGAGAGAGAGTGCGTAAATGGCATATTATGTACCTCCTCTGACATCCCAAAGGGTCTTGGCCTCTTCAGTACATGCTCAGAATCGGCAGTTTGGTAGTCCAGCGCAGCATTACTAGCAGGAGGAGTCCTAGGATGCTTTAGCATTGATGCTATCGTATTGCAACACATGAAAGAAGCCAAAAAATTAGCCAGAGGGAAGAACAGGGTAATTAAAGAACATGAAATCAGATGTTAACACTGATATAGAAATAGGAAAAGGTAACAGTCAAATGACATTCATTAGTAGGTAAAAACAAAATTACCAGGATTAGTAGGAGGGCTTAAGCCTATTGGTCCTCCTGAAATAGCTTGGTGTTGCATAGAGGGAGGATTGGTCATCCATCCTCCAAGCGAAGCAATAGGTGCTTGTGCTGGCTGGAATGGCTTTTCAGACAAAGAAACAAGAGTAACTTCAACAACAAATTTAAATAATATACTCAGCGAGCTTACATTTACTTTTTAGAAGGGAGAAACTAAGAAAGAAAGGAGGTAGTTGTTTCAAGGAACACATACTCCATGGGCGCCTATAGGTGGAAAACCACCTACTTTAGGCATAGAACCAATTATTGGATTAGCAACTGGCGAAGGAGCCCGAGCGCCATTTGGTTGCCCACAAGCATGGTCAACAAAGAGTGTTTTTATATCAGGATTGGGCTTTGGGTTCTTGCATAGCTGATGCTGCCAATTTAAACTGCGAGATAGAATGGAATAATAATAATAAACATACAATGGTGTAAACAGAAAAAAAAATCTAAACTCGGCCAGAAGAAAAAACACATTCCTCTTGCCGAGAAACACAGAGTAAAAGAATATTAATAAAACTGTTCCTTGGTCACCTCTGATTTATCAATGTCCGCAGCCTTGAGTTCTTTAAGCTAGGAAACTGAAGCTTCTCACGGAAAAGAGGATTGGCCTCGATCAATTTTTTTAACTCAACAAGCATTATCGCCCTGGCAGACTTGGTATCTCCATACTTTGAAAGCTGTTCATTCTCCCTAGGATTACATATTTTCCATCATAAATTTTTTATCATGAAATGAACAAGACAGACTGGAACGAAAAGAATAACCCAACTGCTCACCAACAGATAACTTCCTGCACCGCAGTAAACAAACTAAAGGCAGAGAGATACTAGCATATTAATATGGTAATCTTACAAATAAGAGAAAGAAGGAATATTTTCTCTTCCTAATTAGGCATCATGTATTTATTTATACAACTTTGTCAAGCAAAAGTGCAAGCTCCCAAGAACGTCAGCATATATATCACAAGTAACAAAGTAATTTTGACAATCCATCCAGACAACAGAGAAAAATCACTTAATAGAAATAAACCTAGCAACATTTCATCTCGAGTCGGACGTAGGCGAAATTAGACCTCCCATGCAAAACAAGAAATGAACTCCTTGTGTAATCCTTGTGAGTAGTTGATGAATAGTAGCAATCAGATTCTTAAAGATCTCTTTTCAAATTCAATTGAGGAAAGGGAAAACCCTTTGGCTTTAACACAAGATAAAAGAGGGACCAAATGAAGGAAATGATAGCCAGATCTTCAAAAATTTATGTTGCACGGATCCTTCAAATTCCCTTGCAACTGTCGATCCAACATGATAATGTTGGTGTGGGTGTGGGATAAACATTGGACTTGGTCAACATATCTTGGATGCTTTGGCTACGACAAAGACCAAGAACTATAGGTCTGTTGGCCTTTTGGTTTCCATTTTAGGGTAAACATGTGAGATAGTGAGAATATAAATATTCACACAAGTATTAGACCATTTGTATGAGATATCTTACTAGGTATTCAAGGAGAATGTAGTTATACTAGTTTTAGTTCAACGACTTCACTAATTATTGAATATGACTTATCTATGTAGTACTATACATTTATAGCCAAATCTCAAAAAGCAATACTTGTAATCCATTGCATATCTAGAATCCTAAGATTTAGGTGATGACATTTAGCCTTATAGATCCGCATTCATATAGGGTACCGACTTCTAAGAGTTTTTTGCGACAAGTGAAAAAATACTGATGTGCAGAGAATTGTCCACTTAACAACAAATACTCGCTTTCCTAAACAAACAGCAGACTACCCGACAAACTGCAGCTCTGCATTCGTGCTAAATACACAATTTTTCTCAAATAGTACTAAATTTTTCAACCAAAGAAAACAATACAACACATCATGAATGCTAGCATATTCAATGTAACAACAACTACCCTCAAAAAAAAAAAAAACATACAAATTCTATACCTAAAATTCTGCAATGTCAAGAGGAGGGTTATCTCCTTGAACAACTCTTCATTAAATGTGGAAAATACTTTCAGATCTTTCACTAGAATCTCCACAGCCTTAGCCTGATCATGCCTGCAACAAAAAAGAAAATACATAAAATCACCCAAATCAAACCAACCTAAAGCTAAAAACCAAAATGGCAAATGAGGTCCCAAAATAATCAAAAAGAAGCACGGAAAATGAAACTGCTTGTAGTACCTATCAAGTGCTTCCAGATACTTCTGTTTTCGGATCTCAAAAAATATTTTCATTGAGTACCGATTATCATCTACCTTAGTAAACCCAGATAAATACTTCTCCACCTCATCCCACTCTCCATTAGTAACCGAATCCTCAAAATACCTCATGTTGAAGAAGAAACCCGACTCCTTCTCCAACCTTCATCATCGATTAAACAAAAATATCAAGCAAAAAACAATCTTTACAAGATAAAATCACGAATACAAAAATCATTTATAAAAAAAGGCCTTTACTTGTGCACAGTTTCCTTGAACTTCTCTTCATCTAAGAACTGGAGTATCAAAAACACCAGCTCTCTGCTTAAAGAAGTCATCACGTTGACTGATCAAAACAGATCCACCACAATCCTACAATCACCGACCTTAATTTAGGGTTTTCACAACCGATCGCTTCAAATCAAAAAAAAAAAAACATGCACTGAAATTAAACAATCAAAGCAACAGAAACATCAAAATTATACCTGAAAATTCAACAATAAAAACTTGTAGATCGGAAACTTACAGAAGAACATAAACAACGAAGACGATGAAGAAGGTGAGGATTTTTTGGGCTTTTGCGGTGGGCCTCCGTCTTTTTCCTTCCCCTCTTCTTTCTTTCTCTTTCTCTTTCTAATCTAATTTTGTGCTTCTTCTTTCACTCTTCCCACTGCATTTATTTATACAACCAAAAAAAGAAAAAAGAAAAATGGAAAAAGCATGACGAGAATGTTCCTTACGCGCCTCCTCAAGTCGTGAACTACACGGTCTCGCTATAAATTTTGGTCCATTAAACGCGTCGACTTTTGAACAAATGCAACACATCGCCACGTCGCAATACGAAAGTGGTGATAAGTAGAAGCGTCATTATCATAATGATAAGTTAATTGACTTATCAGACTTGGATTCCATTATACGATAAGTGGAATAGGCTGATACGTAATTGTACTTATCAGTTGTAAGTTTTGCGTGTTAGAGAGAAAGAATAAGGTACAGCGACCAAAGCACCATTCTTAAATGTGCTTTAATAATTCGATCTACTAATAAATAGGTGGTCCCTGCTTTTCTTCAATTATTAGCTTCTATTTAAGGATGATTTACTATGTATAGACTATAGATTAACATACAAGTATTTGAATTTTTCTTCAACAAATAAATGGTTTTGACATTACGGTTGAAATTTTAATTTTATTAATTTTAAAATTTTAAAATAACAATTTTAAATATTTAATTATTTCGGGACTTCTTGTGCAATATTTGCTATATTAATACAGTCCAAACTTAATTTGAACAAGGCTCATCAAATAGGTCCTAAAAATATAAGTGATCGTTGTAAATACTATCTACTTTTTTTAAGTCTAGAATCGAGTTGAACAGACAACTAAGACTTAGTTATAATTATTAAATATCACTAAGAAAGTTGATTTAAATAATTATTTAATTTCAAATATTAAAATACTTATTTCTAAGTATTCATTAAGCAATAAAAATTATCGACTAGAAAAAATGGGTTGACTTCAAGATTAAGGAGTCATAGAGTTGTGATTTCCTCAATTGTAAGATTATATAATATAAACCATGAATCTCCCCTTGCTACAAATATCTCTTGACTAAGTACAATAATTTTTTTATCATTATTCTCTCGAATGAACTGTAGTTAGCCGATTAATCTATTCACTTAAAATGCATCAAAGTTTTGTTATCCGTAATCTCCACTTTCAAATCTCACTCATTAATATGGTAATGCTTCGAAGGGACGTTATTCAATTAAAAGGTAATTTTATAATCTCTCGAGAACAACAATGGCATTGTTAATTGCTTGTCAGTCAATTAACTACAATCATTGTGTCGTTCAACAATTAGAGATAAAAGAATGACTCAGTTATGTCAAAAATTAACAAGAATTCATCCAACAAAAGGTTCCATCAAAACTCTAGATAGAAAATTAGCTACTCCGAGCATGATCAATTTTCCAGAAGCCACTACTTGATGATTTTCTTGGTCTCTTTCAACTGACGCGGACGAGCTCGGTAACATCGCTTCGCATTACACTCTTAAGTTCTTGTTTGTTTTCTAAGTTCTTTCTACTCAACGACTATCAAATGCTTTTTTATTATTATTTCAATAGGGTTCTACCCAAATATCGAAGTTCATAACAGGCCTATTTCCCGCTGAACATATCTATTAGGCTCTGACAAATTTGATGCAAAAAAACACATGTAATAAGAATATAATAATTCTAATAATAATCAAGTGATGATGGAAAAATAACACGTGTGAGGTCTAAATATATTCCCTCCGTTTTAAAAAGAATGTCTCTATTTTCTTTTTAGTTTATTTCAAAAAGAATGTCCTCTTTCCCTTTTTGGCAACACTTTAACTTTAACTTTACACATGGGATATTTAACACCACAAGATTAAAGGACATTTTGGTACATTTGACATATCTTTAATTTAGAACAACAAGATTAAAAAGTCTTCTTTCTTTTCTTAAACGTCGTTCCAAGTCAAACTAGGTCATTCTTTTTTAAACGGAGGGAGTATGTATTTTTTGACCTAGTAATTAGTACTCTCTCCATCTCTTTTTACTTGTTCACTTTCGAATTGACACACTATTGAGAAAATAATTAACGACGTAGTGAATTTACCATTTTATCCTTATTAATTATGAAATGGATGAAAAGTTTTACATTTTTCAAAGTAATTAGTCATTTAATGAGGGTGTAATAGTAAAAAAATGTCCTTTCTTGATTTGTCAAAATGGACAAGTAATTAGGGACACTATAAAAGAAAAAGTGGACAAGTAAAAGGAGACAAACGAAAATAAATATGGTTAGTACATAGTAGTTCATATATATATATATAGTAGATAAATTCTTTTTGAAAAATGCATTTCTTACAAACGCAAGGCATAAGTTATTTGTTAGGATGGACTCAGATATATATTTTTACCAGAAGAAGTTGCTCGAATCATAAACATCCTTCATTTTCAATCTTAAAATTGTGAGTCCGAGTCATTAAGAAAGCAAAAGTGGAAGCTCTTGGGGGAGGGGTAAAGAGAGAAAAAAAGCTATTGATTAGGGCAGAACATGAAAAATTAAAATACATTTTTTCGAAAATTATTAGTGGAGCAGGACAATGAATTTCAAATGTAAATTAAAAATTTCTCAAACTGATATTTCAGTATTAAAAATTAAATTGTTACTAATAACGTATAAAATAAAATTTCATACTAGAATAATGAAACATCAATAACTTCGTAACCTTTATTTAAATGAGTTTATCATGGGCCAAAGTGTTACACTATTACTTGAAATTAAATAATTTCAATAATTTAATTAATTGTCTCAGTCAGATACTTGACTCTTTCTTCTCTGGCCAAGTTTTGAACTAAAAATATTGCAAGTTATTCTCTGCTATTAGTTCCAAATTAAGTACTCATAAAAAGCCAAACAACGTAGAAATTAAATTTGTGTATATTATTTTATATTTGGAATATCAAACAGTATTTTTTTTGTCACACTTATTTTAATAGTAACAACACTAATTCAATGCACGATGACATTTTTAATAGTTTATACTTTTTTGAAGAAACATTGAATAAATAGAAAAAATAAAAATGTTAACTAGGCAAAATAGCGTAAAATTTTTTAAATTGTTAAAATAAGGCAGGTCGATTACTTTCTTGCGCTTTATTGAACTCCTACATTATTTTGTCCTTTTCTAATCCCAACACACCTTATTTTTATCCTAATGCTCATGACACACTCACGTTCTCTCGATCATCTCTCATAGTATTTATCTAGATTATATATATATATATATATATATATATATATATATATATATATATATATATATATATACTCTTAAAGTAACATCTTCTTTTACATACTATATACTGTAAATAGTTAATTAAGTAAAAAACTCAAATGCTTCCTAAAAAGTATATTCCAAGTTCTTACCGTGCATACAAATCACAAATAAAAATAGCTTTTTTTTTTATCAGTTTACAATTTGATTTTAGTAATATATTCTATCGATGTCAAGATTAAGAAGGAAGGAATTAACCTTTTTTGAACTTTAGAATCTTTATATTTTGAAAAAAGAATAAAAATTAAGGGCACACAGGAATATATTAAATTAATTTTATCTTATTTATAAATTGACAAATAATTTAAAATAATTATTTTTAATAATAAGAGAGGAGGGAGTAGTTCAGTATTCTTAAAAAAAAAAAATCCATCAAAATCACTAATTCTATACTTTTCTCAGTGTTATCTTTTAATTGGAAAAAAAAAAAGTAGTACGATAAAAGAGCTAACAATGCCTTTAAATTCTCATATGTTTGACAAAATTATCTCTAAATATTGGGAATATCCACAAAGCCAATTCATTTTATGAATTTAATTTTCCCAAAAGAAGAAAAAAGTGTAATACACCCTAAAACACTCTTTCTCCAAATTTTATGTTAACTTGCCCCATTTCAGCTGTTAATATTTTTTAAGAAAAATTGATTAGAGACATATTTTATCAAGCTAAACTTATAGCCCGCTTGGATAAATTTGAAAAAAATATTACTCCTTTCGTTTAAAAAAGAATGTCCTTATTTTTTTTAAGTTTGTTTCAAAAAGAATGATCACTTTCCTTTTTTGACAACACTTTAACTTTAACTTTCCACGTGACATGTTTAAGACCACAAGATTAAAAAGCATTTTGGTACATTTGACATAACTTTGATTTAGAACCACAAGATTAAAAAGTCATCTTTCTTTTCTTAAACTCCGTTCCAAGTCAAACTAGGCCATCCTTTTTTAAACGGAGGGAGTAGTAATTTTTAAGTTAAAAAATAATTAAACTTTAAATGATTTTTAAGTCAAAAAAAAAAATAAGTAGGGGAGAGTATTATTTTATTTTATTTTTAAAGTTATTTTAAACTTATTTTAAGTTTTTTTTTAACTTGATCAAACATTTTCAAAAACTAAAACTGATTAAAAATTAAGTTTAACTAACTTTTTTGCTAATTCAAACGGTCTCTTACTAATAATGTGTTAGTAATTCTAAATTTTACTATTAGTAATTTATATAATTATTTATCCATAAAATAATACTAAAATCCTCACAATTAACTAAAATAAATAAATGAAAGAGAATATTTTATTATTATTATTATTATTAATGTAATAATGAAGTAAAATGAAACGAAGGAAAAAACTTTTAAAATTCAACGAGTATTTGATTTGGGTGTTAGAAATTAAGAAAAGTGAGTTGCTTTAATGCAATTTCATTAATCCACAAATGACACCCTGTCTACTTGTCTAGAGAGAAATATAGCTAAATTAATAGCAATAATTGACAGTAGCAAATTAATACATACACTAAATACAATATGTGGGTCAAAGCAATAATTGATTTTTTAGGTCCATCTGTTAATTAAAAATATATTTTGATAAAGTTTACATGCTTTTGTATTTCAAATCTAATTAAGTCGAACCCGTGACGAACTTAGTACACCACCATACAGGCTGTTGTCTCTTATACATGGAAAAAATATGGGATAAATGATAGATATATGTTTGAATAATCGTAAATGGTATCAAATATTTTTTGTTATACTTTTGGGATATTGGTGTTATTGAAGTTCAAAAATTAGAAGTTCAAAAATTAGAGCTTATATATCTTTTATGACACGTGTCATAATCTTATCGATCGATCCGACATTTATCGACGGATAAGATTGCTCATGTGTCCCTATTTAGTCTTCTGTTAGAGTGAAGGACATAAGTTTACATGCTTTTGCATTTATAAAGTTATGTATATTCAAAAGTTTGTAATCGTAAATATTTATTTATAAAAAGAACATAGATATATGTGTTTTATCAATGCAAGACTGCAAGTAAGATATCTCGATATTTGGTTTATGAACTATAACTTGCTTATTTGCCAAATTGTACGTATAATTTGGAAATTTTTGCAAGTTTTCACAATTTATGAGATTTCATATTAAATACAATACAAGAAATCAAACTCGCACATTCAAATAAAAATTCAATTTCAACTCAATCTGATTTCAAATCATATTCAAACGGGATAAGATAAGAAATAAAATCGGAGTATTTGATTTGCTCTTGTTTTGGCCATAAATTTAGAAGTTTCAACTTCAAAAATTGAGTTATTGAAGTTGTAATATTTGAAACATGAAATTATGTTTGAACATTCATTTTACTTTAATTTTTTTTTTAAATATTTTTGTGAGTAGAAGTAAAATTTCTCCTAAAATATTTTGAACATAAAATCTTCAAAATCAAATCAAATTTCATAGTAAAACAAATACTTAAAGATAATTTTTCAAAGTTTAGTCCAAAATATTATGGTCAAAGTGGTAGGCAAAGAATAAAAGTTTTTAAATGGAATTCGAAAACTGTAAACTGTATTAGTTTTAGAAATGTGATTTACAAATTACGTCTTTTGAAATACAATTTAAGCTAATGTCATTTTTCAAACATTTATTACCCAAGTAAATAACTAGTTGGAAGTTGCACTTCCAACAACTTTATTTATGTTCCAAATTTCATTTCCTCTGTTTTTGTTTAAAAAAAAAAATAAAAAAAATCAATACCAACTTCGATACTACTGGTTATTTTCTCTCCTCAAGAGTAGCAACTAAGTACTAATGTGGAGAACTTATCGATGACAAAAAAGATGAGATTTATGTTGAAGGTTCCTAATGTCACCAATCTAACTGAATAAAGATACTTTTTGAGCATTTCAAGATGACATCTCGAAAGTGCCACTAGTTTGTTCAATCACTTTACCTCCAAAAACTTGATCAAATGCAAACATCATTTGGAAAAAAAAAAAAAGGAAACTTGATTCATGAAGATGGGAATCAATTGAGTGGCTCAATTCAACAAGCTTTGGCAAATTAAATTGCTCAAAGGAATATTCACCATAACTGATCATTATAACAATGTGTGCATATTTGGACAGAGGCCAAGGTACAAAGTCCAAGCCAAATCAACATACTAACTTCAACCTGAACTGAAAACCCAGAAACACCATTCAGCATATAAACAGTTTTCATTTCTTGTGTTCAACATATTACACGACAAAATCACACGAAAGACGAGCAGAACAATAACATCCATTCCTGCACAACCCAATGAAACGATACTTCCAATTCAAAAAAAAAAAAAAAAAAAGAAAGTACCTGTTGTTCCATGTAATGGATATCAGTATTTCTTCTCCGAAAAATACATTAAGTCCTACACAAATTCAATATGAACAAGCCACACTCAATTACTCACATTCTCTTAAGCTTGTACCTCTACCTTTTCAATTTCTGGTTTTGGTTCTTTTTCCTCTGAAACAGTAGAGTCTGCATTGCCTTCTGTTCCTGACAAAACATCATCATCCACTACTGGAGGAATCTTGAACATTTCATCATTTTCCAAAGCTGTGAATTTCTCTTTTGCTTCTCCTTTCAGTAGCTCGATAACGTCAAGCATTGTTGGTCTCTTCTCAGGTCTATTTTGAGCACAAACGAGAGCAACAAGAACCACTCTTTTGAATTCTTCCTCCACGTAGTTCCCACTCAACCTTGGGTCTGCAAGTTCACTCAACTTCCCTTCACACACAAGTGGTAGAGCCCAATCAGTGATTGTGCGTTTCACAGTTAAATCGACCTTCTCAATTGGTTTCTTGCCGCTAGCAAGCTCTAGCAAAAGAATACCAAAGCTGTAAACGTCACAGCTCTCCGATGCCTTCCCTAACATTGCATATTCTGGTGCAAGATAGCCTAGAGTGCCTTTTACTCTAGTGGTTACATGTGTTGCACCATCTGGGATGAACTTTGCAAATCCAAAATCAGCAACTTGGGCTTGGAAATCAGAATCGAGCAGCACATTGCTTGCTTTGATGTCTCTGTGGATGATATGTGGGGTCGCATGGTGGTGCAGATAGCTGTCATACACATTAGAGTTAAGCAAATGAAGAGGAAACATAAGACCCTGTAACACCACAGAGGCTCTAGAAGGATAGTGGGGTGGGGGGAAGGGAGTCAGAAAGAAGAATCGAGGATGTTAAATGCTTACGCAATTCCCTCAGCTGATCCAATTGCAACATTCATTCGTCGTTTCCAATCAAGAAGGCTTTCGGCAGAATGCTGGCCGTGAAGATGAGAAAGCAAGCTCAAATTAGGCATGTAGTCATATACGATCAGACGTTCCTGGCCTTCTGCACAGTAACCACGTAAACTTAGCAGATTTTTGTGTCGTACTCTAGCCAGAATTTCAACTTCAACAGCAAATTCCATCTCGGCTTTGTTGCTCCACACCTTAAGCCTTTTGACCGCTATCTGAAAATATGTATTCATTAAGAAAAGCACAACCCTATGATCAGTGGGTTAAGTTCTACAACTCATTGTAACACATTGTATGGAAGGACTCAAACTTCAGTGGCATGTGATGTCTTTTCAATTTAAAGATATTTTGCCAGTCTTGCATACTACCTTTTAGTTTTTATTATAATTCCTCAGCAAAATATTTTAGTTCAAGAAATGAATCATTTGAAGAAAAGCAAGCAAGCACATAAATGAACATACAACCTGCTCATATTCCTAGTCACGACTACTGTCAGATTTCTTCTTAACGTGCCTACATCACTCTGTCTACCAACCTTTTACAACAGAAGCATTCAATGTCATGGTTTCAGCAGAAGTATCTTCTTCTCTATTTTTTCACTTTATCTTTTCCCCTTTTGATCCTGGGAGATTTTTTTTTGAGGGGGTGGCCCCGACTGAGTTCATTTTCTACAAATTGGCCCCTTCCTCTCAACAAAACCCAGGCATAGACGTGTCCATTGCCTCTAGGGTGATATTAACATATATACAGTTTTTATCTCTAAAACCAGATGTCAAGAATCCAGCAGATAATTAAAAAGATTCTTCAAGCTTTAAAATGATACGTTTCATTTTTAACACATTTGTTACAGCAAAAAATGGAAATTGGACTCACTTTTGAAATTACTACTTGCTGTAAGATAGTAGCTTTAGATACTTAACAAAAGCAGTACCAACAAGAAACCAGTAAATCAGATTAGAGAAGTAGTGAGATAGGAAAGAGGTGAAACAGTGATGGACTTTTCCTGAGAAATCTAAAGAATGAATAGCCCTAAAATGAGGAATATATGGCAAAGAAATATATACTGATATATCCCATTCAGAATTGCAAGTTATTTATCAAACTACCGTATGAAAGAATCAAAACAGATCCCAAACCTATTTATAAAAACTGAAAAGAGTTCTTAACCTAACAAACTGGTTACGTATAAGGTTCACGGAAAGGAGAATCAGGCAGTGAGGACAGTTATCCCGTAAAGTTAAGTTCTAAGAATGATTGGTGCCAGAAAATGGATTTAAATTTAATACCATAAAATAATATAACAACAACAACACACCCAGTGTAGTCCCAAAACAGAGTGGGGTCTGGGAAGGGGAAGAGTGTACACAGTGCTTACCCCTATCTCAGGGGTAGAGAGGTTGTTTCCGACTTAAAGTAATGTAAGCAAGAGAAATTGGAATGTCCTAACACAGTCTCGTCTCCCCCATCACAGCACCTTGACTAATCCTCGGACACCTAGTATCTCCGACCAAGTTCAGGTGTGTGGTAAATCCACCCACCCGGATTAGGCAAATGGTGGGAATTCAACTAATCTTGCCATTATTACAATGCGAACATTTCACATAAACAAATCCTACCTCCAGCTGAATTGGACTACTTCTAGTTCCAATTCGGACCAAACTATCAATCAACTAATGACCGCTCAATCCCAAATTGATTGGATCAGAAAAAAGATCTATATTTTAAAGACACAGTTAGATGTGTTTTATTATCTCTATAAGCAACCTTGATGCTAGTTTTCCCTATCTGATGAGAGAAGGCCAGTGAATCAAACAAAGAAGAGATCCATTTCCTTTTGGGGTTGAATTAAGTGAAAAAGGGAAAAAGAAGAGATCCTTCATACAACTTTTCACACTGCAATGAAAAATCAGCATAATAACTTACATGCAGCCTCCAACAAAAATGTGGTTTGAATCCCTATGGAAGCAATGCTCATGTATTCTTAAGTATCAATTATTGAAAATACAAGACTCTGAGTTGGTTAGAAGTAGAAAAATGCTCTTGTGCACATAATTCTTTTAGCTTAAGTTCAAATGCTCTTGTTCTAATACCAGGCCTACTGCACGCATGCCACTTTTGAGCATTAGATGATGGACAACAAATCCAAATTTTCCTGTACTTTATGTATCATTTATGATTTGAAAAAGAGAAACTTACAAAATGACTGTAGTTTTAGAAACGAGTAAATGGGATGAACAACCATTTTTGAATAGAGGAACTTTTGACTACTTAATACCACTGCCACTTGAGAATAAACTGTGAAGTAACGCTGATATTGTAGTGAGTTATGACTCAAGTAGCAAACATACATTTGAGAGAAGAATGGTAACAACAGATGGTGTTTGCTGATGACATCAGACAGTGTTCCTCCGTACTCATAGGTCCTTTATCTTATGTTTGGTCTTGTGAAGGAGAGAGGGGAAGTTATTTACTAAGTAATCCAGATTTACACAAGTGAAAAATGTAAATTCCAGTCTAATCTCTTCTTCCTGTTCATTTGGGAGGGGCTCAAAAGGCTATAAGTAACTTTGAAGATGCCCGTCCATTAAGGCTGAGGCTGCGCCCCATTTCAGAAAAGCTTGTTGTTGGATTGGAACTAACTATACAAAAAATTATACAGCTTTCCTACCAAAAAACCATTGAATGTTTTTTTAAACCTCCTTTCAAAGTATCTACCATGGAATCAGAGACCTAAGAAACCTCTTAAAGAAAATCCAAACGATCATCAATATTCATCTCTTTACCAGCTAGGGCTTTGGAACCTGTTATATCATTAACAGTCATAATTACTATCACAAATTCACAACCAACTACCTTGAAAAGCTTCCTCTGAGATCCCTAAATCCAAGTGAATGACCATGATACAACTCTTTATATGGGCAATCAATTCTGAATTTTCAAAAGCTATATGAATAGACTCAAGTATACCAATAGTGTTCCAGCAGCTCTACAGAATTTTTCATATAATTGCTCCAATCAGTTAACAAGGAGAAGGGGAGCCTAGAAGCAACATATAGTTGTCACCATGTGACCTATAGTCATGGGTTCGATCCATGGAATGAGTCCCTGATGCCTGAGAAAGGCAGATTGCCTACGTCACACCGTGTGACTCTTCCCCAGGCCTTGACTAAACAAGGGATGCTTTGTGTGCCGCACTGCCCTTAGTTAACAAGGAGAAAACATATAATCTAAAACAAAACATTCAACATTGTAGATGTAAATTACCTGAGATCCATCCCAGAGCTGCCCCCAGTAAACACTTCCAAAACCACCTTCTCCAAGTTTGTTATCATAGTTAAAATTATTCGTAGCAGAGTGCAACTCTTTCAGAGAAAAAACCCTCCACGTTGGCTGCTTCTTCGCTTGCCCCTTTCTGTATCATTCCAAATCGAAAATCAATTCAAAAAAGAGGGAAAATAGGTTCCTGCACTTCGTTTATCAGCATTCCCCAAATTAACACAATTAGAAGTCTTCACAGCAAGAAATTATTCAAATGCAACAGTGTCTAATCAGAACACTCTAGTAAAAAACATGTACAAATAGCTAAACTCAAACCTTAATTAGAACAATACCAGGTGAAATTTACAAGAACTTAGAAGAGAAATTAAAGGTAATAACTTTGAACAAATTTAGCACACACATACCGATCTGAACCCTTGACACAGCAAAACATAGACGAAAAGGCCATAACTTTTGAATTTTGAATATTGAAACAGCAAAAACTCAACTTTCTCTTTCTTAATAACAGAAGAGTATATGAAGAATCAATCTTTCAGAACCCCATAGCAGAAAAGAAGAAAAAACGTGAACTACACTCAGCAATCACTTTATCTGAGTATTTCTGTGTCTCTTAACAGCTCAATAAAAATAAAGTTTCCCCATTTCCGTTACAGCAAAGAAACTTCCTTCGAATCAAAGATTGCACAAAAGCTACAGAGAGATATAGAGAAAGAAAAAAAACAGTAGATTCCAAATGGGGATGCTTTTAGTCAATCCAACTCTATCGAATTCTACTTTCAGTTGAAACCGAAAGTGGTTTGGGGGGTGGGTGAGTGGGAGAAGGAAGAATGGGCGAATGTCGTGCAAAAGAAGATTATGATGGCAGGGTTAAGTCACTATTTTACCTTTTGGACTAATGTTTTTGTTTTTCTTAGTTTTACGCAGTAGCGCTCTATTTTTTCAAACTTCTCTCGAAGCCTGGGCCCAAACAAGAAATGAGGCGTCTACTCTCATTAATTATGAGACCATATAGCATCGTGCCTGCCCTTTGTGTGTCATTAGTCAAATGCACGGAACTAATGCATGCATTATATTTGTTATAATAGTTTATCAAATGATTAAAAATTATTTTCTCAAACAAGGAATGACATACAAAGAATAGAAGTGATTTCTATCTTTTTGCTTTTTCATTTTTTATAATATTGAAGTATTGTGAAAGTTAATTTTGTATAACAAAAAAGATTTTAAAAAATGCACCTATATTATTCAAAATAGGTCAATTTATATCATTTGTTGCATTTTTACCCTTGTATAATTCGAAAAGGGGAAAAGGATAAGCTTTGTCCCTTTGTTATTTCATCAATTTCATCCAAATATAAGCTGGTCTATGGATTATGGTGATGCTTGGATTTGGTTCTGGTAAAAGTGACTTTAGGAAATTTTTGTACTTGATTGTTTGAGAAAATATTTAATTTTTCAAATATAATTTTTTATTAAAAAATTATCAATTTTGTTAGTTTGCATTTCAGATAAAGGAAATTTATTTTTTTAAAAATAAATACAACCGTTTTCAAGTTTACAAGAATTTTTCCAAAAAAAAAAGAAGGTTTTTATATTTCAATTAGTCCATATAGCTTAATGGACAAGTTAAGCATTGGTTGAACTATCATTTATCTTTTTATTACATCAAACAGTTAAATTATAGATTTTATTTGATATACTATAAAGTAACATCACCATCAGCAGCGTCCATTTATTAATTGAATCCAGCCACCATATCTCCATTAATCAAACTTAAATAATTGAGTGGCATATTCTATTTTTGATTGACAAAAGTGACAACTTTCGTAACAATTTATACATTAAAAAAAGATACATAACCTTCTAAAAAAAAGTCAGTACCCTTCGTAAATTAGCAATGGTCTATTTTTAATTATAAACTCGAAGACTATTCTCGATGGGACTTATAGAATATTTATCGACTCAAAGAAAATTTACAATGAAGTTTTAAAAGAAGTTTTATGAAAATGTTTGGAGACCGTAAGTATACAAATGACATATACTAAGACAATCAACAATACATACGAAGAAATCAAGATCTGACTAATAATAGTCGAAAGAGACTCTAAACACTTCTCAATTTAAATAAGTTACGTGAGGAATCAACCCCTAACCTATTTTAAATATATATAATGCATTTCTTTTATAATATTTGTATTATTATATTATTTTATTATCTTATAAATTTAAAATTTTAAAATCTTATCCGTGCTTAATTTGAAGCTTACACTTCACCTCGTACTAAGTAAAACGTCTTTCGGTTCCGCCTCACAGCCCCTCCTTTCAAAACACTATTACATACTATTATTATATCTATGCTACAATTTTAAATTATTATTGTGAGAAGTTGTAATTTTAAAAAAGAAAATATATTAAAAGGACAAGATAACAAGTATCAATAATAATCTGAATGGGAATGGCATGGCATGTATGTCTTCTAGATAGTCATTATTCCAGTAACACTAGAAAATAACAAGAAAATGTCAAGATTTCGAAAGTAGAAAAGCTTATAATTAATTAAAATTACTTATTGGTTTTGGTTTGATAAACAAATTATTGAAGAACACAAACTCTAAGCAACTTGGCCACAGTCACGTGACTTGGGGCCCTTATTATGCAAAATGATAATGTATTGTATTTGTAGTTATAACCTCTTTTTTACTTTGTAAACTGCAGTTCAATATCCCAATTTGGCAGTTTTTGTATATCAACATCTGAGATCAGAATAAACATCAACAATAACAATATACGCAATAATCTCACAAGTTGAATCTAAGAAATAGTAATGCCTAAGAAATAAAAGTCATGCAAACTAAAAAAAAATGTGTCACGGAAAATGAGACGAAAGAAATAGTATTATTAGCCGATACTACGGCAAAATACAGCTACTGTGTAATATTTCATTGTTTTCCATTTTATGTTCACCATTTTTTTAGTTGGTAGGTATGCCTTCTAATCATTTATGTCAGAATTGAAATTGAAATACTACTGTACTCCATATTACCTGCATCCACCAACTGTAGTACAAGACAAAATTTATTCTCTGTTGACAATGACCCATATAATTAGGCAATCAATTGATATTATTGCTGTGAAAAATCTACTACAGAAAATAAATAAATTATAACTGGTCCTACTTCTATATCCATTCCAGCAATTATGCATGTTCAACCAGTATGATAAGTTGGTAACATTCTATTATAAGAATTTTAGAATTGGTTTGGTGTGAGGTATAATGTATTGACAATTTTGAAATTATTTATCTCGCTATTTATACATTAGTATCGTGATAAGTTATTTCATATGTATAACGAAACAATTTATCTCGAAACAACTTATTTCCAACCAAATTAACGACTCCTAAGGTTGAGCTCTTTTCCTCATGTCCATTGATTGCTAATTGATGTCTAAAAGTTATCGCAAAGAGAGCTACAAGGTAGTGTCGGAGTCAGGAGTTTCTCATATGGTGTCCAAAAAAGAGTAAAAATAATAATTTGTTGCTAGTGAGTAGTGAGATTCGAAAACACGAGTTTTTTCGAGGCGTCCAAAATCAATGAGCTACATATCTTATTCTGTCATGGGCGTTCAGAATATGCTATTTAATTAATCCGTGTAGCATTTTATTTATATATACGATATCATTTTCCCAAAAAATATCCAATTGGACACCCTGACTATAACATAGCTACGCCCATGTCACCAAGCATCGAGTAACTAGATATTCCATTCGTCTCACTTTTGTGTTTAGTCATATATTTCCTTTTAAATTAGTTAATTTTTTTAAAAAAACAATTGTCTCTTGGTCGTTCTAATTTATAATCTCGAGAGTAAAAGACATTTTAATACATTTTATAGATATATAATCTAAAACCTCAAGATTCATTTCTTTTTCCTTTTAAAAACTTCATATCGAGTTTTAAAACAAACAAATTAATAAATTGAACCTAACACAAATCATTTATTGTTCATTAGCATTATTTTAGTCTCCTTATATCATGTTAAAACAACAATCTAATAAATTCGACATATCACAAATCATTTATTGTAAGTTCGCATTATTTTAGTTTCCGTATACTATGTTAGATAATTTTCATGTCTTGAATTAACTTTAAATTATATCAAAATCTATCGTGGCTCAACAAGATATAAAAATTCTGAATTCATAAAATTTGCAAGTATATATAATATAATGTTTACAAAATTTGTCATATGCAATAACCCAACATCTGTCATTCTCATGAGCAATTAAATTAAGTTACCAGTTGAAACTATACCATTGCTAGACTGACTTATATTTGTCCCTTAATTATGCGAAATAAAATAATTTTGCTTTAATTTTAGTTTAGTCCCAAATATATTCTTATCGTTGAAGAAATCGCTCAAATTTGCGCTCTCCTTCTTTTAACGATCATAACTGACATCTAGTATATATAATATATAATATACTCTTCTGTTCGCGACTCCACATGTAACTGAAATTTCACAATTCGATTCTTTGAGAGAAAAACAGAGCAAACGAAGAAAAATGAAGCGGCCTTCTTCTCTGCCCGTATTGTACGCTTCTTCTTAATTCTTTCCTTTCTTTTGCTTCACACTGATTCCTCTTCTCTTTCAATTTCACCTTTCTGTTACAATGGCAGGAAACAACTCAAAGGAACTCATCACGTAGATGTCAATTCTAACAAAGGAAAATCTATACTCGAAGATGAAGATGAATACGATGAGATCATCGACTTCGAGAGAATCAGCACACCTGTAATTTGCAAAACAGTACAAAATTGGGAAGCCACCAGTCGAGGTACCTACACATTTCCATGCTCTGTTTTTCTCCATCAAGAAAATGGCATTTGGGTTTGAATAATCAATCTTTTCATGTTTTCTTGAAAAAATTCAGGACCCCATTAAAGTTCTTGTTTTTTCTTTTTCTTTTTTTTTTAAGCAGGGGAAGAGTTTTCTTGCGAAAAACAGGGGCTATGGAGGCGTGAGCAGACAAACAGAGCAACCAGGCTAGAGAAACAGCTAAAAGCAAGATGGGCAGTTGATGGACTTATCGAAGAAGAACTCAATCGCTTTCGAGCCCAATACAAAAGATCTATAGTTCCATCAAAGCTCAAAGATGTAGCTCAATTGATCACGCCTAAATGGACTCCATCACCAGAGCTTGCCACATTAACTTGGTTAGGCGATTGGCGGCCTTCAACAATCTTGGATCTTCTTCAATACTTAGCCCATTCATCTGGGCTTTCAAAATCTCTACCAGATTCAGTCGCAATTGAAGTAGCATTGCCCCAATTGATCAACGAGTTACGAATCGAGGAGGCGGTGATCGATGAAGAAATGGCTGAGATTCAGTCCAATTGCATATTCTATCTCCCATTTGGCCCAAAGAAAGAGGCAAATAAAGGTAAACCTGCAATGGCTTGTGTACAATCTGAGTTTAAGAAGATTCATAGGGTTATTACTAAGGCCCAAAATTTGAGGTTAAAGGCCATGGAAATGGCAGTGAAGAAGGTGTTAAGCAGAACAGATGCAGCAGAGTTTTTGGTTGCTTTTGCTGGAATTCAAGATTTGGTTCATCAATGGGCTATGCAATACAAATTGCAGAGAGGCCCAGTTTCTATAAGTACTAAAGCCCTGAAGTCTGGTGATAGCCCACTGAAGTAGGCCCATTTGAGAATTTGCAATTATAGGTGTTATTTCCATATATTCTTCTAGTATTTCATATCTTGACACTTGAAATCTTTTTGTATTGTAAAAATGATATACAAGTATTACTACCTTTAATTCTTATCTTGTCCTTTTTCTTTTGATTGTTGAAAAGAGTAATAAGGATATAAATATAAATTTTATTAGGGAGGTAATAATTGATCTATATAAATAAGCAAGAAAATTAAGGTCAAAACAAAGAAGAATATTGTAGAGAGGTTTGACACTTTGACTTGGTAAGTAAATGGCTAGTTGGTACAAAGAAAAATATATAAGTTAAAATATTTTTGGAATTTTGCCTTTTTCAGGAAAAATACAATAACATTTTCAGTGTAATATCACATGTGACTTCTGAAAGAGTAAGATATATGCAATCCTTACTTTTACTTTGTGGATAGAGAGATTGTTGTCGATTCACTGTCGGCTAAAGGAAATTAAGAAAGTAATAAAGAAAACAAACAATAAAACAATAGTAGCAATAAATATTAATACATAATGTAGAGAAAATCACCTGAAAACCTAAATTGCTAGGATCGCGATAACACTCTACTACATATAATGATAATAGTAGCAAAGAGGAGGGCATGGTCAGGAACTTAGATGTACAATTTGAAATTCGCGGTCCATCAAATTGATACTTTCATTGAAGTACATTGACGTCAAAATTGTATGTTCCATGTTATCGATGGAAAGTTGCCGCTAGCACTTAAAGATAGTCGATATATAGAACCAGTAAGAGAGCCCTGGAGTAGTTGACTTTTGTAACCCTAGGAGAGACTTATATGTGATGAAAAGACAAGAAAAGAGAGAGCGCGTCGAGGGGACTTAGCCAGAGCAACTATGAAATCAATTGGCAAATAGAAAGAGGTTATTGAGAAGACACTCCCTAGGAAACAAATACCTTTCCGTTACAGAAAATTACTTTCTCGACAAAAATATGGAATTTTTTTTTCTTCTAAATAACTAACATTTCAAGTTTGTTATCTTCTCTGATTTTCAAAGTCTCGTTAAATTAAGAAATTCCGCCACCTCTTTCAAGTCATGAATAAATCTCTTTCATGTTTGCTCGATCAAGATAGGCACCACCGATATCCTCCATTACATTGAAAGAAATAAATATTTTTGTTACCATTAAAGAAAAATAATTTCTTATAATATTTTCAAATTTCAATATGCTTAGACAAACATTAGTTGCGGCAACATGACGGTGTACTTCCATAATCTCCACCATGAATTCCCCGAAGGACATAACACTCTCCCTTTTAAGCGCGTGTTCGGGGACGCTCCTTCTCATCTCCACTATATAATAAGAGGAACCAAACCCACCAAGTCAAAAATTGAGTATACCTCAAGATAAAGCTTCGAATACCCAAAGCCTTTAAACTCACAAAACCCTAATTCCGAATCCAATTCCATTTCATATTATCAGGAAAATTAGTTTGATCTGCCGAGAGGCAGACGGAGATTTACAATGTCTGCAATTGTCTGCGGCAAGAGATCTTTCTTCGAAGATTTACAATCGCCGTCGCCGACATCAGCGTCGCCGCCTGTTTCCAAGAAGATTCGTTGCTCTTCCTCTACTTCTCCGGTTCGGTTCCCGACCAGTTTGATCGATCAACTGAGAACTTTGTTTCCTGATATGGATAATCAGGTTTTTTCATTTTCTTTGTCTTGTTTTTATTTTATCTTTTTTAAATTCACAGTTTTGATGTTTTCCTTGTATAACAATATCTGATATATATATGTTTATATTTTTATGATGTATTGTTTAGCTTGTTGAGAAGGCTTTGGAAGAGTCCGGCAATGACTTGGATGCTGCTATTAAGAGGTTACATGAGCTTCACCTTGTGTATGGCGATGCAAAGACAGTTGCTGATGGAGAGATGGATAATGGTATGTATCCAATAATTACTTCCCCTATTTGCCTGATTCTTTTGATGCTCCAGGTTTTTAGCTGTTGCTCTTGCTTATTATACATTGATATCCCATTTATGAGGTTGCAAAGAGATACATATGTGAGAATGTGATGATTCTCTCATTAATAATTTTATGGTGTTGTATAATTTTCGGGAAAAGTACAACTCTATGTCTTGCATCAACATAAGTAGATGGTTGGATGATCAATTTGTGCTGATAAATCATGTTGTTGAATCAATACTAATATTCCTAGAATGGTGTTTTGAGACTGCCTGATATGGGTACATCAAGTATTAGTTTTATTGTGCTTTATAGTAGTATCTGGAAGAGACATTTAGACTTCTAATGGGAAGTTTCTAACCTTGTCAATCAACAATCAGTGGATGAAGCCTCAAACTGAGACTAGTTGGGGTCTTGGCTATAAGAGTACTCTAGATCTATTCAATTGTATTGCTGCCCATTTCATCCCTTACGCATGAGAGCAAGAAGGTAATAATAAACTAGAATGAGATATTAAGTGTTTTTATATCTACATAACTGCATGTCTTTACTTGTATGTGTTTCTATAGAGGTGTATGAAACTATTTATGTGAGCTCTCACGTGTTCTAGATAAGTAGCTCTCTGATGTATATCTATTATTATAAGGATGTTAAGACCACCTTTGTGCCTCCACCACATTTTGGTCTGTGTTGTTTGCTTGTGAATCACAAACCTAATCAATCAAGCCTCACGCAGGAGAAAAACCAACTAATGGGCCAGATGTTCAATCTGAAGGTCCTCCTCTCCAGAATAATCTTCCAGCTGATGGTGCAGAATGGGTGGAGTTGCTTGTCAGGGAAATGATGAGTGCTACAAGTGTAGATGATGCCAGGGCTCGGGCCACAAGAGTGTTGGAGAGCCTGGAGCGATCAATTAGTGTTCATGCTGGTGCTGCAGCAGCTGAAAATGTTCACAAGGTTGGTATTGGATGGTGTAGCCATTTGATGTCATTGTAGGAAGAGTAATTGCTGGCATTCACATACCTCTTTTTTCTGCTACATTTACGAAGCTTTTGACAAAAAAAAAAGTGCCGAGTACACCTATGTTGCTTCATGTTTGTGCAGTATGTCTTTTCTTTATTGAGGTAGTCTAGTGCTTCTTTGGTTGAAGTACGACAATGACACTCATGCTTGATAATTTATCATGTTGACCTAATTTTCTGACGTTCACCTTCAATTCTTTAGATGTTGACCTTATTACTTCTTTCTTCAGGAAAATGTGATGCTGAAAGAGCAAATTGAAGTGTTCCTTAGAGAAAAGGCCATTTTTAAACGTGCTATTGCTATCCAACATGAAAGGCAAAAAGAGTATGATGATAGAAACCAGGAAGTGCAGCAATTGAAGCAGATGATTGCTCAATATCAGGAACAAATAAAAAATCTTGAGGTAAAAACTGGAGCTTTAGAGGCCAGCTTTTCCTGACGTGGTTTACCTTTTCAATCTGGTCTTTTTAGTTTTATTTTTGCTTAGGGATGGTGGTCTTATTGCATTTTGGTACTCATATTTTTTAATGAACACTTATTCTGATATTTTTTAGCTGCTTATACTGCCTAGTCTGCGTTACAGTAATATACTTCCTCTGTGGCATGTCATGAACATAGACACAGAATCTAACTCATACTGAATTTCGTGTTTTATTTGTAGTGGTTTAAAATTATTTAATAGTTACTGAAAAGTTTGTTTGATAGAGAGAATGTTTAATTTTGAATAATATAATTGCAAATATTTATTTTGTCAGCTACATGGTCTTAGTATGTTTCTCTTTGTACGCAACGTAATCTCTGTCTTTTGCAACCTTTGCATCTTGTTTATGCCTTAAATGAATTTTACTTCATTAAAGAAATTGCAAATACTCTTACTGTACCTAATTGCAAAGATTATCATAAAATGGAATGCAGGGAGTATAATATATGTTATATACCCTAAGACCTTCAAGAGTAACAATTCTACTTTAAGAAAGAATGTCTGCTGTACTTGTTTATGTTGGAAGCAGTGCAGATCATCGAGAAAACTGCAAGTTTAACTTTAAAAAAATGATTGAAGCATACTTCTGTATTGTCTGGTAAAATATTCTGTAGAGTGTGGGCATTAGTTCAAGTTAGTAGCACCTATATTTTTAGGTAAAAGAAAATATCGGCATAAAGATGTCACATTACTGCTATGCATGTTGCAGTTTACCTGTATTGTTCTTTTTCCTGTTCTTCATACTCTGAACTTGAGTAATTTTGTGAACAACTGCATAGTGCCCCATACGTAAGCAGATGAGAGAATAAAGTATTCTTATGTTCCTTTTCTGTGTTCTTAATGGAATGAATGCAAACAAGATTGTCTACTCATTATTCCTAACTTAATGGGTCATCGTTGCAGGTGAATAATTATGCGTTGACAATGCATTTGCACCAGGCTCAGCAAAACAACTCTATTCCGGGACGCTTCCATCCAGACATCTTCTAGTGCGGAGGCTAGTCCAGTTTAAGCTGTGGAACATACAAAGAGACAAGCTTGTTGGCATCTTGTCAGCTGTGATATAGGATGATGTATTAATCAAATTATGAATCAATGTTGTTTTTATAAATAGATCGAGTAATGGTTTGCGTGTTGAGTTGAAGCCACTTTGGTGGATGACCTTGGTCAAGTAAGTACTGTTGTACTGGACATCGTCCATATGGTGAAGTCCTCAAACGTGCTAGTACTTAACTGATATCAGAAAACTGGCTATAAAATATACTTTGATATTTTTGCTTTCTGCTACTCAGTTTGTTCTATTTTTTTTTTCTTGTGATGAATGAAATGATCTCTGTGTCAATTTGTTTTCCTGCGTCTGAGGTGGGGGCTTCGATTATGAAGTAATTCCATTAGGTTGGCAATTACTGGTTCACGCTGGGGTTTTATTTCCTTTCAAAATTGCAATTCATGATTATTATTTTCCTATCAAGCTTGACTATAGTGTTATAATCGGTGGTGTCCAAATATGTAGTGTTCTAATTATCTAAAAAAAAATATGAGTATAATGATTTTGCCAATTACGGATATTTATATAGTTTTATTATTTATTACAGTAAATAGAATACATAATACTTGAAATATTGGTTATTAATTCCAAATTTTATTTTTAGAAAGATAATAAGGTGACAAACTAACAATACGTTAGTACTGTATCTATTTCACATAAAACGTGTTGTATAAATGGCAATTGATTGAAGCGCGTAGCAAATATCGCACCACATCTTCTTCTTTGTGAGAAAAAAAGAAGGGGGGAAGCAAGCATCAAAACGGGACAGTTAACCAGTCTTCTGTAGTCCAATGAATTCGACGGCAATGGCCAGCACAGCTTCTCTATCTCTCCGTCCTTCTCTCATCTCCGACCGTTCCCATTCTCCCTCTCTTCCTCCTTCCTCCTCCTCTAGTTTCTTCTCAGGTGGGACTCGCTTGTGGACCCATACGAAGTTTATATCCATTTCCTTTTCTTCATCTCAGTACAATAAGAAGATACCGGGACGACGTTTTGGGAGATTGGTGGTTGCTGCTGCTGCTGATTATTATTCTACACTTGGGGTCCCAAAGTCTGCTAACAGTAAAGACATCAAGGCTGCTTATCGAAGGTTAGCTCGACAGGTACTGCAATCCTTTCTTTCTTCTTCTTAATTCTAGCTATTGTTCACTGTCATTGTGAGAATCAATTTTTAAGAAAAGAACCAAATGATGCTCCTTCGGAATTTTTGATAAAAGGGTTACACAAAATGATGATTTTTCGAAATTGTGATTTAGGTTGGTCGTGCATTTGAGCTCCAAGCTACGACATAAAAGTAATCTTGTGGCTGACCAGTGCATTTTCCTTGGGATAGTAGCACACGTTGCTAATTATTAGTTTTTGATTCCTATTTCAATTATTTTATGCTACTCTTTGATCTTATATTTGTATGGTTGAGCTGCCTCTATTCGGGAAGCTGATGCGTTATGAATCATTGGTCTGCATGTGTTATCTTTTTCTTTGTATTGTTGATTGCTTACTTTCTGTGCGTGTCCATATGATACATACTCTAGTAGGATGAGGAATGTTATGCTAATGTTACCACTACATGCTACACTTTCACCCAGTTCTTTGGGCCTGTACAATTAAGATAGTTCCACAGCAACACATTATTCTATTCTCCATTAATCCGTTTCTGACTTTTGATATTGTTTTATAGTATCACCCTGATGTCAACAAGGAACCTAATGCACCAGAAAAGTTTAAGGAGATTAAAGATGCTTATGAGGTAAATATGGAAATTTACTATTTTTAACATCTGATCCCTGGTAGTTTTCTTATTTCCTTCTGAAACTATTGACCTTTAGATATATGTAGCATTGCCATCTTTATGTCCCCCCCTCCCCTTTGCGTGATGGAATTACTGTTTATCCACTTATTCAATCCGTTTCTTCATTCCTCTACCTTGGAAACTGCATTGGTTGTCTGTCTACTAAATCCGAAGTGTTCCATTTTCTCGTATATTTTGAAAATTGTGTGCTTTTTAACTAAGGTAGACCTTAGAAATTCCTGTTTTAGCTTTCAAACTTTGGAATCTTGGTGTTAGTATGTTAACATATTTCTCTTTTGTTTTTAACTCTTTGAATCAACTCTGAAGTTTCACTTTCCAGATACTATCAGATGACAAAAAAAGAGCACTATATGATCAATATGGTGAAGCCGGGGTGAAAAGTTCTGTAGGGGCCCAAGCCGGTGCTTACACGGTATGCCATAAATTCTTATTTTTTTTGTTTTCAGCGTGATACTATTGCTGTCATTCCAAAAGGGTAATCTTAATTTCCTTTTAGTCCTTCCCAAATTAACATCCACTTTGTTTAAAAGAGAAGTTTTAAGTCATGTTATAGAACACACATTGTATGCCCAACTTTTACTCTTCTTATGCAACTTCTATTATATTTGTCGATAACTTTTATGGCCCAGCATGTTACCCATACACAACGCATTTTCAACTTTTTTCTTAGTTCCCCTGCCAATTCCAATTAGGACGATGAAATTGTGACTTGGAAGTACTATCATGGCTTATCAAAGAAAAGATACATATCATGATAAAATTTTCTCACGTAGTTACTTGGCTCCCTCTGATGTGAAGTCCTTATGTTGCTTTTGCTCATATCGTATGTTTAGTTCATGTTCTAATTGGTGACTTTTAGGTGTGCCATCTATTTTAGATTACATACTCAATATAGTTCAGTTATGTTCTTGTACTATAGTTTACATACATAATATCTGCAAGTTTTGGGAGTTATAGGTTTCCAGTATTTGTCCCTCCAACCACTATAAGTGCTAATTTTTTTGCCTTCTATTGTTCCCATCCCCACTTGAAGAGGAATTGACAAGGTTCATAGAATTCTTTGGTGTCATTCAATTGTAAATGGGAAAAGAGTTCTTTTCACTTATGTTGAATGACACACCAGGGGTAATATCAGTAACTTTGCCATACCTCCTGGCTCCTCCCATCACTTAAAAAGGAGTTGAATATTAGTTCAAGTAAGATTATTGATGAAAAGAATAGAATACTTCATGCCTATGTAGGTAAATGTATATCAATTTGCATATAGAATGCCAAATGAAAGAAGTTGATGCACAATGTTGGTTTCTGTTTACATGCTGTCGTTTTGCATGCTAGCCAAAAAATTGCGTTTTGTTTGATGTAGGACTGAGAGTTGAGTCTAAGTAAATGTGTCAATGTGTGAAGGTTGCGTTCCTAGATGCTATTCTTCTAATTTATTCACTTCCCAAAAAGGGTAAAATGAGTAGGTCGTAGAAGAAAGTGGGAAGTTACATAATAAGTGCATGGTTATATGGAAATTATCTTTAACCCTAATCTGTTTCTCTTTCTTTTTGGTGAATTTTACTGCAGACAAATCCTTTTGATCTATTTGAGACATTCTTTGGACCTTCTATGGGTGGTTTTGGAATGGATGGAGCTGGATTTGGAACGCGTCGCCGCAGTACTGTTACCAAGGGTGAAGATCTACGGTAAGTCAGTAGCTGATTGGAATGATTTGACACTAAACATCTTCATTAGAATTCACGTGTGTACTTATAACAAAAAGGGTTTTGTCATAAGTATACTTCGTTAACCATGAGAAGAAGCAATTTCTGATAACTAATATGCAACATAGTATGACAGGTAAACTTAGGAGGAATATAGCCTCTAATCGATTTTATAGCAGTGGTGAAGCATATAGTTCCCTTAGAATGATAATTTGTAGAATAAAGTAGACCTTCTCGAAATCATGGTCACAATTATTGCTAACCAAGAGGCGAAAGTTCATTCGGACAACTTTATAGGCTAACATAGTATGATTGGACATTTGGTAAAACATAAGAACGAACAAGTCCTAACACCATTCCAAAGTAGTGCTGGAGTCTTCATTAGGAATCAGTTGTTATCAGTTTCATTTATATTCATGTTATTGCTCTGTACTTGTAACCTGAAGAAAAAACTGAGTATGATATTCAGCATACTTTTGTGCTTGAAATGGTCTTTGCATGAATTACAATTTACAAGTATGCTTTTCTTTAACATATCAATCCTCTGACTGAACGAAAAATGCTAAGTTCAAACTGGACGGGCTAATTGTGTATACTTGCACCAGTGAAGCATAAAATTTTATCCTAGGAACAATGCATACTTTAGAAGCATAAAAATAGAAATAGATAGACACTGTTTCATAAACACTATGAGTTTGCAGATCAAATGATATTTGTCAAGCCTAATAGAGTTTATTTGCACTTCAATGGTTTTCAGTTACGACATGACATTAGAATTTTCAGCGGCTATCTTTGGAGCTGAAAAAGAATTCGAGCTTTCACATCTTGAAACTTGTGAGGTCTGTGTGGGAACTGGGGCAAAGGTAGGCTCCAAAATGAGGATATGTTCAACCTGTGGTGGCCGAGGTCAAGTTATGAGGACCGAACAAACACCGTTTGGCATGTTTTCTCAGGTAATAGCGTATAAATGTATTCTTTTGGTGGTCGAGATAATTTAGATTGCATTTTTATATCAATTTGTTCAGATTTTATTCATTTGGTATTACAGTATGAGTCTATTTTCAGGACTCCTGAGTCATTTTTGAGAAAATCAATCTGTTTGCTATTGCATGTACAGAGGATCAGCTGCTAATTAGGGGTATCAGTTTTAACCCATGGAAGTACAACCTTCCTCAACCTGTTTAGTTGGGTTGCAATAAACTCATTGATAGGTCAATTTTGGGCACAATTTAAATTAAATGTTGTCTAGTTCGTGTTCATCCACTTACTTTCTCTACCAAGAAAAGAAAATGATGTTTTAACTTGATTTGGTAACTAAACAAATTATAAAACATACACACAAATAACAGATGAAACGTAATTCTGAATTAGGCAGGTGGGGCCATGGCTATAAATGTTTCGGCTCAAATTAACCTACTTTTCTTGACACAAGTGAACTCTGGGTGGTTTAGCATGGTCCATATATACTCTATCTATTTTAACCCACGGCTCAAATTTGGCCCAACTTGCCAATTTGACACTCCTACTACTAACCAGGTAATTTTTGGAACACTGGGTTTTGCCTGAACACCATCTCCCTGATATTGCGTAGGATTAATTGCTAGGCAGTCCATACATGTTATAGAAGATCAGGTGGTTTCTGGGTAGTGTTTAAAGCTCTCTATTTAAGGGATAGCTACATCTTCGAAGAGGCTCAGAAAGTTCTTGGAAAGATTTTCAATGAAAAGATGATTCAATGAGGTTTGAACAGTTTGATCTAATAAAGTCTTTCCTACTCCTGTGGAACAATTAGGTAGGTAACACGAAGCGCTTCCGAACTGATGGTGCCGAAATTGTGCTTGAAATTAAATACGCCGTTCTTAATAATAGAAATAATTGTGGCTGAAATGAACTAAAATTCTTTAGCTTGCTTTGAACAGAGCATCTAGGATGTGGTAAAAGTTTCCATTATTGAAGAAATCAAGGGTAAGGATTAATTTGCATTTTTAGTTGATTGGAAAAGTAAATAGTCAAATATAATCTAAAACCATGTAGCAAAGTGATATGCATGACATGACATGACTACTACAGACAAATGAGCATAAGTCAGTCTTCCCTTGCACAAAGATGTCCTAATGGTTGAAGAATCTGTAGTCAAAATGTTTTTTATTTGAGAAGGTAACATGTATGTATATTAAAAAGATTGCTTGTTTTCCTGGAAATTGTTAATTTTTTACTGTTGCAGTTTCTTAACCGGTATGACATATTTATTTTGCTTTAATGTTTGGACTGATTGGTTGTCTATCTTATTTCTTTTGGCTAATTTCTTGTTTGGTCTCTCAGTTCTTACATTGCTGGGCTTTCTCATCTTTGTCACTCAAAAAGTATATGTTCATACTGATTGTTACATTTTCCATATATTTGGATTAAGTGTAGGTTTCTGTCTGCCCAAACTGTGGTGGGGATGGTGAAATGATCTCTGAATATTGTCGTAAATGCTCAGGCGAGGGGCGGATACGAGTGAAGAAAGATATAAAAGTCAAGATACCCCCTGGAGTGAACAAGGGAAGTATCCTCAGAGTTGCTGGTGAAGGTGATGCAGGTCTTAGGGGGTATGTATTCAAGTTATATAGTTGCATTTCTTTAACAATAGTCTGCATAATTGTCCTGGGTTATGGTTCAGTAGAACATCTCTGGGGTTCTTGTATGTTCAGTAAAACATAGTATTGACAATTATTTGCGTATTTTGTTCTTCTTTAGTCTTTTAGGATCACTATAATGGTCTTGTTGATATATACAGGGAGGAGGACCCATGTACACTTACAGCTCCACTGATATTCTTTCAGCCAAGTGTAGCTTATTAACTGAGTCAGTTTTGACTATTGTCTTCCAAATGTGCTTTACTTACCCTGCAAAGAGAGAGTAAAAGGAAAAGCTGATGCCTTGCCTCCTTCACAGAAATGTGCTCTTAGCTTACCTAATAAACAATTAGACCTATGACAACACCTTAAAAAAAATGAGAATCAACAACAACATACCTAGTGTAATCCCACCTCATGAGAAGAAAAGTTCAAGCTATCCTTCTTATGCTTATGCTCAAGATTTCCTTGTTCATACATTAAGTCATTAACCATGCCCATATATTATCCAAATTTCATCTGTCAAATGCTAGGTTGGTTTGAAAAAGGGTTGGTTCAGGTTGGGCTAGGAGAAGATACAAGATGAAGATCTATAGTATGAGGCTTTTCATGACTGTTAAGATTATTTCAGATTAAGGCGGAGCATGCATGAAGAGTCAAAAATGCTTCTTCTATTCTTTTTCCTGTGCTGCTAGGGAGTGTGTATTACTGCTTTTAATTTTAATTTTAAGTGAATTTCACAATCTTGGGGAATATAGGTGTTCCTTCTTGCTGTTTTTGACATATGCAGAATGCAAGTGACATTCTATGATTAAGACTAGCACATTTGGATGAGTAGTCAACAGATACTCCTTTAGTCCCTGACTATGTGCTCAGATCCTCCAAAAAAATGTTATAACACCCACATCGAATCCTCAAAAAATGCATTTTTTCTGGAGGTTTGAATGCGGGTGCAGTGACATTTTTGGAGGATTCAAGCAAGATAGGTCCTTGGTCAAAAAAAGAAAAGAAAAGAAATACCCCTTAGTCCTAAATTCCCTCTTGGATCTAAAATATAAATCGTCAGTTTAAATAGAGTACTAGCAATTATTGGACCTAAAGTAATTGAGCCAACATAACTCACTAGTTTGTATTGCCTATATGGACCTTTTGCTTCCATTGCGTTTTATTGTTCTCTAATAAATGCATGGCTTGATATTCTAGATCTTTGAGAAGATTTCTTATATGTGAGTTTAGGTTAACCCTGTCCCGTTTTAGCATTTGAATCATCATGATATGAAATGAGCTTAAACGAAGGCAGAGATTCATTTAGCTGACCCCAATTCGTATGAGATTGAGGATGACTTGTTGTTCTTGTTATAGTCTATCACATGTTAGATGTTCACATACAAATTGAGATTGAGAACATATAGCTCAGTTTGTTAGTTCATTTTTGACAATGTTTTGCAGTGCCCCACCGGGAGATCTTTATGTCTATCTTGACATTGAAGAGATACCTGAGATCCAAAGAGATGGCATAAATCTGATTTCAACAGTTTCAGTCGGTTATCTAGATGCTATACTTGGGGCTGTTGTTAAGGTAAATTTACACGATATTTGTCTTGGCTCCTTCCATATTCTGATAAGAATGTGAAATAAGATAGTAATTCCCTACAGCCTGTATGCTGTATCGCTATTATAGTATTTTCAATGTAAAAGTTTTTGTTACTCTCAAAGATAGAGCCTGTATGGAAGTATTGTTTTTGGTGAGTCAGGAAAATAGAAATTCAGACTTTTTAGTATGAGCCTAACTCATCGGAACCGGTTCCTTTTTCTCCTTTCAAATGAGCCTCTTTCGAGAAACATCCCCTATCAGATCGCAAGGTACATCTACTTGAATAATGAGAAATGAATACAAGATTCTGAAAGCTTCATAAATTTTTAAATTTCCTTATGCAACAAATTCATGGTAGTACTGTAATTTTCCTGCCACATGATGAGATCCTTCTATATTCCATATGTTTGTCCGTTTGTTGTTTAGGCTTTCTCCCTTGCTGGAAGAGGGGGATTAAAGGTGTGAGAGAAAGAGCCAACGCCTGGCATCTGTCAAGGCCACCTCATTTTGCCCTTCAATTGCCTTTATTGATATCATATTTCTGAGTCTAGTTCCTTCTCCATGATGTTCTCGTCAGGTTAAAACAGTGGATGGGATGACTGATCTCCAGATTCCTCCAGGCACTCAACCTGGGGATGTGCTTGTCTTGGCAAGGAAAGGAGCACCAAAGCTAAATAAGCCATCAATACGCGGTGATCACTTGTTCACGATTAAAGTTAGCATACCAAAACGCATCAGGTGCGCAAGTGTTATGTTGTAGATGATGAACTAATTATACATATCAGTTTTCTTACATACTCGTGTCACTCTGCCTAATGATATTCCTGAGGAGTATGCCGGACACGTTTGGGAACTAATTTCCTGAATAACTATAGATATATTTTTCCTTGAATATGTCCAACAGTCCTTCTCTTTAAATGGACTTATATATATATGTGTGTGTGTGTGTCCAGTAGTCGTATCAGGGGTGGGCATCATTCGGTTTTGAATAAACCGACCAAACCAAAATTTTTTGTTTCGGTTTTAGTATTTTGGGTATTCAGTTTGATTTTCGCTTCTTTTAGAAAAAAATTGTTAGCTGAAAAATTGAAATTTTTAGTACATGTGAAAACATTTTTTTCTCACATAACTTTACCTATTTGTTCAATCTGAAAACTACCATGCCTGACTGAATCCAACTTCAAATGAGTTTGATCACCTCCTCCATCTGTATCATGAAGGCACATGAGGAAGTGAAAATACCAGTATTTGTTTGTTGTATACTCGATATATCTCCAAGACTTAATTAAAATGCATAATATACTTGCATGGCCAAGTGCATCATGATCTGGGTGATGCGAGTGGTTGATCATACTTCGGGAAAATATTTTGTTTCTTTGTTGTTATTTTTGTGCATTTCCTCAAGCAAAATCTATTTTCAATAAGAGTTAGAAACTTATTCAAATTGTATCTTAACCCCATCCACCCCAAAGTGAATGGAGTAATTAATGTATAGAATGTGTTAAATACTCTTGCACTTCTTTGCTCATTTGCCAGCCAGCCTAGTGGTCATATGTCCTAATTCTGAAGTCAAAAAATAAAAGGAAAAGGAACCATTACTCAGGCTACAGGTGAAAAATCAATATATTTCCACTCATCAGTAACACCATCTAATTTTGGTTAGTAGTATCTTCAGCATACAAATTCCTATGAGCAAACTATTCCCCCTGGTCTTCTGAAAATGATGATATAAATGCATATAGGAAATGCTTTTCACATCTAATACAGATTTGATATTGTTACACAAGAATTTAGGGCTTGTATGCAAGTACTCTCATAATTGCTCCTGTCTATGTATGGGGACTTCATTCATGGTTCTCTATTTTGTAGTGTGACGGAGCGTGAATTGCTTGAAGAACTTGCTTCTCTAACTAAGGGATCAAGCACTCGAACAAAAACTCGCCCGACGGTTCAGCAAACTGGTATGATCACTTCTTGATTCATCTTTTTCTCAATTCTCTATACGTGAATGACAGTTAATGACACTGGGTTGTGACATTAGTTAAACATGATGAGTTCCAGAGAATAGAAGGTAATGATCTGTCACTTGAGTGGCTGATTGTATGGATATATCCTTCCTAATATTTACTCACTGTAAATGAATATATCCTTCCAAATAAATGCTGCTACCTCTGGTCCAAAATGAAAGAATTTTTGGAAGTCCAAAGATGTATTAATTAATTTTTTCCAAAATGACCTTTCTCTTTAATGTTTTTTTCCCCCAACTATCTCTAGTTTTAAGAAAAGTTCGGGAAGAAACAAAGGGTAATATTGACAAATTGCCATTTAATTTACTAACTTTCTTAAGGGGTGTGCCACACCCCAAAAATTCATTTTTGTTGGAATGGAGGGAGTACATCTTATCTTGTTTGGAACTAGAGCTGGGGTCATCAGCTCTGAAATAGATGCTATTGATTATCAATAAAAAATAAAATGAAGATGAACCATTTGCGAGTTCAGTGATAGGTTTTGGCTACTGTATTTGGTTAGTTACTTAAAAAACCCTAGATCAACCACTAAGTTTGACTTGGAAATTTGTGTGATGCATCAAGTAGTTAAAACTGATACAAAATACGGGAGAACAAAGAGGAATATATTGTTGCTCGTGAATTGAGAAATGAAGTTATTGATTCTAACCCATACTATATAAAAGCTCTGTTATGTTTCTCAACCTAGAATATCCCAGAAGAGAACATCCTACTAAAGTTGGAAATATTTCCAATGCAGTTTAGATAGAGCATGCAGCTCAGATAATCAGAGCGCGTGATTAGCAAATACAGTCAAGTCTTAGGAGTACCTTATACAGTTGTCCCTAAAAGGATATATTTTTTGATGAATGTCCCAAAAAGGAAATACTTATCACTATGAGGATAGGAAAATTATTCTCTGAATTCACTCACAGTATCAAAAGTAAGAATTTATCCTCACTCAAAAATAGGAACACATGTTGCTCCGAGTGTAGGAAACTTATGATCAGGTTAAGGCAAAATTCATGGTACTTGGATGTTGATAGAGTATCTCATTTACAGTCAGTACAATCCTTTGGCATAAAATTTTACCATCTTTTTTCTGCTTCGCAGCTAAAGTTACAGAAACTCCAGTAGATTCAGATTCAACTGCAGCACAAACTGATGAGTCATCATCAGAAGATCAAGATGATCCATTGAAGAAGTTAGCAAATTTTGCTGGGTAAATTTCTTGATCATTATTCGTTAATTAGGAATTCTGTTGGAAAGTATTTCGTTCTTGGTAATTTAGTCTTGATTTGGGAGATGCTTATGTTGTTAGAACCACCGAACCACACAAGTCACCTATTTTTGGGGTCTAAAAACATGGTAGATCTTTTTAAGTGGTTTTGCTGTATGAATTCAGCAACCTTGTCAGAAAATAGACACACATTCACAAAGCCGTGGTAGAATGACCCTTTACTTGTGTAGGGGTGTACATTTAGCTCGACATTGGACGTCAGATTACCAATAAATTTTGCACCATTTATATCGCCATATTTCTAATCTTAACCATGTTTAGTTTTATTCTATTGCAAGTGTTTCTTGCTTCTAATTAAAGGTTTGTGATTGCAGGTCTGTTGTAAATGGTGCACTAAAATGGTTAAGAGACAACCTGTAGTACTTGGTGCTGAGATACTGCCTCAGCAATCCTCTTTTATACGACAATGGCATTGAATTTTATGTGCTTCAAAACAGCCATTATAGCATCTTGCGGCCTTTCATTTCTTAGAATAATTTTCTTTGTTGATACTGCCTGTAAAATTGAATCCAGCCACCTTATTCTTTTAGGAAACCTAATCCTTCGCCTTTGTAAATTCTGACAAATATATTTTCTCCACCTCAAAGAAGTTGGTGAGATGGATTCTAACAGCTATTTTTGTGTAAGAAATTTTGTATGTCAGCAAGCATTTAACAGAAACCCAGAAATATCCAAACATTAGTAGAGTATTTTTTAAATATTGCTTCCATATTTTGTCCAAAAAGTCAGGTGCACTAAGCTACCGCTATTTGCGAGGCTGGGAAGGTTGACATGAGGCTACTCCATACTTGTCCACCATTTGAAAATGATTTGCAGTGGACTTAACACAAACTTCTTTGTATTTTCAGCATAATACTTGGTAAATTTGGAATTGAGCAATCAAAGATCACATTAGTCTAATCTACCATAATATTCTCTACAATCGTTGCACATTATTCAGGTCACCACTTAAATAACAATTTGGACTAAGTCCAATAGCTTGTACTTGGATCATATATTTGTAATTTAAAGATTTATTAAACATGTGTAAATATTCAGTTGCGACATAGGAGCTACAAAATTCAGGAAAGAATATATAAAAATCATATGGTACAAATTTTAGAGCTTTGTTCACGCGGAATTTGAATCTGTACGGCTTTGTAAGAATAAGAGCACCATCGCAACAATCATCGGAGCTGATATCATAAACAGAGCTAATGAAATGTTTGGTGTTGTTATCTCTGGGAAAATTACACTTCCGTACTTTATCGCTGCTCCTCCCGCTACTGAACCTACTCCCAGCTTCACCAAAAAATTCGAATCCTCCTGCAATTATCACAAAATTTCAACAAGAGAATATAATAAATGTATATATAATGAAGTGGAGTGGGAGTAACCTGCGGTAGAAAAGGAAGGCCAGGTTCATCGGTGCTGGGATTTGCTTGGTCAGTTTTAGGGTCGAAAGCTCGGGCAATCATGGGCGTCTTAAATGAGGAAGTCAATCGAACAGATTTTTGAACGAGGAAGACAACTCCGGCAGCAGACGGCGGCTGAAGAAATGACACCGGCGTTGAGCAGTTAGCCGGAAGTTTGGTAGCGTTTGGTCGCAATTTGGTAGTTTCCATGTCCTCGGAAGAAAACGGGTCAGTTTGCCACACAAGAGCCACAGATTTTTGTTTCTTCCTCATCCAATGGCCTGGCTTTGTTCTTTTTCTCTTTCTTTTTTTACCCCTCAATAAAAATTAATAGACAAATTGAAATTTTATAGTACGAGTAAAATTTATGAAATATAAGACCCAATAACTTTCTTCAGGTAATTTAAAACTATACTATAATTTTTTTTCATTTTAATAAAATGATTCGAGCATATGAAAATGAAATGCAGGGGTGAATTCACATTGGATATTTCGAATGCTCGAGCTCTCATTAATTTTGCATTGAACTATATATAAAAATTTGAAATAATTATATAGAATTTAACAGTAAATATCCATTACACAATTAGTTGTTTGGTTCAGAATAAAAGTAGGTCGATGAAATAAGAAGAAATCAAACATGACATGATATAATTGCGAAAAAATTGATCTTAAATTTGATATTGTAGATTTCTATTAACTCCTTATTCCTCAAAGTGTTATGTTATGCTTTCCGGTATATCGGACACAATCTCTACGAAGCCGCACTACATGATAGATAGATATTATAATATTTAATTGAGGACTTAAGGCTCAGAGAACGAAAGCTGCAGATTTGATTTGGTATGACACTTTGAGACTGAAATTGAAATTTAGATAACTGTTTCGAAAGAATTATCGAATAAGAATGTGGAAAACCTCTATCAAAGGCTGAAATTTTTAGTGATAAAGGTGTTTTAAAGCATGATGTACTATTTGAGAAACTCCTCATTTGATCTAACAAACGAAGGGCAATGGATAGAGAAAATTAGAGCCGAGAATGATCGAGAAGCAGAGCAGAAGAAAGAACATATTCAAAAGACATAAATACCCTCACTTTTGATTAAAATTACGGAGAGTACATATTTGTCTAATCATTGTTGCGTAAGGTAGAACAAATATAGCTATGGTCGTCCTGCTCTTTCACGCTTCTATAAAAAAATAACTAGATAAGTGTGGCCCGTGCCAACGTGTAGTCTTATTTATGTCTAAGATTGATTAACATAAATGATCAAATCACATATAAACACCATTATATAAAGTAAATTAAAATATTACTATCTTAATCATAGTAACTGCAAGTGCCTATATATTTGTAAACGTCATAGTGTTGGATGTTGTAGTGGAATATTTACGTAGTTGAATATTTACATATGTGAAAGTACTAATTACACTTACATATATACTATTTATAAATCAAACACTAACAGAGCATCTTGTATGTTGTGATCAATTTCTTCTGAATTGTCTTTGATCAAAATCACATGTTACATTTGAAATTAGGATGAAGAAAGTAGAAGATGAAAGGAAAAAAAAAAAACGTCTCGCAGACAATAGAGAGCGCTGCAGAAGAAAGAAGAAGAAAACATAGCAAGATGGAGAAGTAGAAGAAAAAAGAAGAAGATAAAAAAGATGTTTACCTGAAATTCAATCATCGGAGAAGATATGAAATGTAAAATTTTGAAGTCAAACTTTTTTTCGTTTAGAAATAAATCTTTTTAAATGCTAAAAATATAAAGGAAAGATGTTTCCATACTAATTCACGCTTAACGTCGCTTTGCCAAAGCACTCGCTTCTCAAAGGTGCTTCGCAACAGTTCACCTCTTAAAGTGACGAAGCAATTGATTTCCTGGATACTAATTCTTAGCACAACAAATGAGGTTTGAAACTAAACATATTAGATACTTAAGTATGTTTGAGGTCTAATATAACTCGTTCTACTTAAGTACTACCACTAAACATACAACAATATACCCAATTTAGCCTCCATAATGTCTATTCACAGTGCATTATAATTTGAAGTCTAGCAACAAGTTGCTTTATGAAAATTAAATGGTTGACCATTTAAGTGATTTTGGGATTGCGAAATATTAGGATTATCGGATACATTGCGCCATGTCACAAATACAAATTATAACAATATGTGTTCGCTTTTCTGCACTTAATTCTACCTATTAACAAAATTTTTGAGTAATGAAAACTGGAGGCTGCAATATAGGAAAAAATACTCTTAATATGTCATCTTATAAGTTTACGCATAGGACCATTACTCTCTTTGTACGTCCTAAAGCTTCATACAGACTGAAATTAGATAGATACACCAAAACAAAGAATATGTGGAATGAATACGCTAATTTTGCTAGGATCGGCATAGTAAACAGTGATAACTCATTGCACCAAATGTACTCAATACAAAAACAAATAAGAATTGCATATAACTGAAATTTAAAGAGTTTTCACACAACATATAAAACACTGGACCTACAAAATAACTTATACAACTGACACAGTAGCATACATATTCAAGTAGTAACTACAAACTTAGGAGACAATCTTTTTATGAGCCTCATGCAGATTTTACTTCGACAATCTGTCTTGGTGACATGAATTATCACCATTAAAGCTTTTACACAAAGTTTATGCACTAAATTGTACTGACGATTTTCTTGGACTCCTGTATCTTCGAATCTAGAAAGCTTCTCTTTGCCCTTTATTACTCGCTATATATCTACGGCCCTTGCCATTAGTTATCTTGTGCTTCCCTTACTTGACCTTTGAGTTTTCAAAGTCAAGGTGCCTTTTCCATTTTCATTTTTTGCCTTACCTTTCCTTTCATTCTCAACAATCAGCCTGTTGCTAATTTTCAAAAGACCCAAAGTTCTCCTTATAAATCTCAAAACTCTGAAATGTAGAGTGAGTTTTTAAAAGCTTCCATTCAATCTTTTAGTCGCCTCTTTGACTTCAAATTACAACATAATAGCCATTATTAAGAAAGTAATGGGACAGAAAGTATAGAAATAATTGTCACAAGAGTGGACAAAGTTTCAGCTTGATAAAACAAATTATTCACCTTATAAAATTATACTTTTGCAGCATCAAAAGTATTCAACTCCATATGAACTGTGCATCACATTTCACAACCCTTAGAATATGCAAGTATTTTTCAGATCATAAAAAGAACAGGATATAAGCATAGGGTGGAAGAAATCAAAATTTATACCATACACAATTGGAGTTTTCTGGCAGTGCCATTAGTTTCATCTAATATGTACATCCTTGCCTCTGGGTTCTTGTACAAAGTGAATCTTCAATTTTACTATTACTTTGAACTACCTAATCTCGCACAAAGAATTTCCAGTTATTTCTTTACACTCTAATCAGAGTATCTAATGTGTGCTTAAAAAACATTTGGGGTCTTACACACAAGAAAGCAGCCCAAACAATAGAAATTATTTGAATCGTGTTTAGCTTGAAAATTAGCTTACACCTATCTTTGACAAAAAAAAGGCGTGAGTTTTTAGATAAAAATAGTGACATCAACATTATAGTATAATTTTTTGAGGCAATTGAAACAATAATATAGATATGTACGTGTACTGGAAAAAGACTCATATTGCAAATCAAATGCTATTAGTCCACTAATCTATCCCATGTATAGATATTTTGGAATAATATTGCAACTCTCACTAAAAAAAGTCGAGGTTAATTCATTTTTTTTTATAAACATTAGTCCTATTTTGGCCGCTAAAAATCATTTATCAATCCACAACTCTATACATTATTTCAGGAGTAGCAATAACTACTGTTAGAGTGCAATTTTTCAATTGGATGCAGCCGTGATTGATTCTAGAATTAAAACCATTTTTGGTGCCACTCTACTAACCACCATTCAACAAACAAACATGTTACAACCATCAGTCCAAACATTGAACTAATTTCTGTCCAAAAAAAATGATAGGACTTCGGCTACAATAATTGCATAGGTTTTGTTTATAAAAGATACTATTAATTATAGGATAGATATCAAAATAGTAAAAATTTATCCATTCTGATCCAAGAATAGATACTCTAAATTTTTTGATAACAAAAGATAGCCCAATTATTTATTTTCTTTACAAGAGAACAGAAATGTTGTCAAAAATGAAAATTTTCAATAAGCCAAGATAGTAATGCTAAGAGGTTTCTGCGTCCAAGCGGTGATGATACTTTGACTGCTCACACAAATTATTACATTTACAAACGAAAATGTTTCTTAGGTAAAATGATCAGAACTACCTATAAGGTTCACGAGAAACTGGGAGAAAAAATTATCAACAAAATTTTTATAAGAATTCAAACTATTCCCTTTGATGATTCCTGGTTGTACTATTTATTTGAACCGAATAATACGCTCAACTAATCATTTAACTACGGTGGAAGTTAGCATTTAATGAAAAGAACAAACTTGTAATTGGATGACTCGACTACTAAGATATATTAATCATTTGCAATTTGAAAGGTTTCATCAAAAGTATAAAATGGGGATTGAAAAGTTATAATTGAAAAAAGTGTGTTATCAAAAACTAAACTCTGAAAATGTCCAAACGATTGCTCTTACTCTTATCCTTCCTTCACTGCATCGAAAAGAGCATTAAATCAAGAATGTGTGTATCACATGGAAATTTGTAAACCCACTTTTGGGCCCTTCATCTTTGTAAATCGAATCTGAAAACAAATTAAGGAGAAAAAAATTATTACATCTAAAAATAAAAGAAAAAATACTACAATCGAAGAACAGTCAAGCACAACAACAATAACACCATCCATAAAATTGAAAATTTGAAGAGAATTGGAAGAACATCACATGTCACAATTCCTACTACTCCATTACGGGGAAATGGATTAGAGATTCTTTAGGGAAAAAGAAATAGACAAAAATATACCATTAATTCATACACTTTGAAAGGCAATTTGGGATCACGAGTGAGAGTGACTTTGAAGGAAACTTTCCTCCGCCACAGTAGCACCACCGCCGACGCACTTTGATTTTTTTTTTACAGATCTACAAATGTGGCTATGGACCATTACAAGTATCTGAAAAGATTGGAATGCATCGTGAGAGAAAAAATAGAACTACGTGAAAGAGGGCAATGGATTCTAGAAACTACTGATTATGTATACCAAGGAAAAACGTATGTGTCCTATTACAAATATTACAAGTATTCTAGAATCTACTGCATATATATCTCATCAGGTAAGAAAAAACTTATGAAATAAAATTACCATTTTAACCTTATATGAAGTCAAATTTACTAAAGTGCCAGTGGTCGTCCACCATGGCTCTTCTATATAGTATATATATATATAATAAATAACTAGATATGTGATAGAAATGAAATTTGAAAAAGTGAACTAAATTTTTTACATTTATTTTAAAAAAATATATTTTAAATTATTAATTTATGTACCTTTTGTGTTATTTTCGAATAATATATGTTACTACATCTGTTTTATTTCATGTGATACAAGTGATATTAGAAAAGTCAACGAAATTCCTTATATGATTCTCACATATTTTTAATTGTCATTTAATCTGGTTCATAGTACTTTTTAGTTCTTACGTTATTTTCAAAGATATGCAACTTGTTTTTTTGTTTTGACAAAAATAAGGGAGTCAATCAAATTTTATTAATTTTTTTTTAACTATGATTTTCTAAAAATATCTTAAATTGGTACATTACGTTTTTAAGCTTTTTTTAATATAATTTCATATATGTAACAAAATAGAAGTTAAACGAAGAAATTAAAGTTTTCAAATCATTATATTTATATATTAAAATGTTCAAATCTTTAAAACTCCACATATATGCACAAATTAACAGAAGGAAGCCAAACGATTTTCTTAAAAAAAATATATATGAAATCTCATTTTAATAATAACACATGTACATTTTATTTTTAATATATGAATCCCCCCTTTTCGATTTATATAAACTTATTATTTTATTTTATTTCGAAAAGAAAATTAACTTCTGGATTTTAATTTTTTTATATAGCATATTTAAAATCAGAAAATTAAAAATATTTCAATACTCAATTTAAATATACATATAAATTTAGTGTTAATTTTGATTGATTTCACCTAATATTATATTTGATATATAATTATTAAGAGCTAACCGTAATCATTATTTATTTACTTTCATATAAATAAACAAATATCACAATGACTCATAAAAAATGAAGAAAATACAAAAATGAGATTATACTAATAATAATAACTAAATATGTTTCTAGAACTATTAATTTTGTTGTTGTCATTCGTGGTAGAATTTTGCTTGCATGAAATTACATTTTTACCTTTGATCATCATTCACTTCATATATAGAAAGATGTTTCTAGAACTATTTATTCTTGATAGATTTTTGTTATAATGAAATTACATTTTTATTCTTAGTCGTCTTTAATACAAATATATCATCCTATTCATTTTTATTTGTAAAGTTACTTTTCAACATCTTTTTCTTTAATTTCAATCAAATATATATTATTAATTTGATCACATTTATTTATTTTCAAGTATATTAAGCCAAAATAAGATGAAAATAATTAATTCATGATAAATTTTTATATAAAAAGTAGGCATTTTTATAAGCACAATGAATAAAAAAAATTAAGAATTAAATTAAAGTAATAGTAAAATAGAGTAATAATAAAATAGATATCACAATAACTCATAAAAGAAAAGAAAGTGAAGTAATAACAAAATAAGTTAATGATAATAACAATAACTTAAGATGTTTCTAGAATTATTTAATTTTTTTGTTATCATTCTTGATAGATTTTTGTTATTGTGAAATTACTTTTTGCCCTTGATCATTATTCACTTCATATATAGAAAGATGTTTCTAGAATTATTAATTATCTTTTCTTAATAGATTTTTGTTAGTTTGAAATTACATTTTCGTTCTTTGTCGTCCTCCCACTTCACTCTTCTATATAATAGAAAAATAATAGAAATTTAATTGAAATATTTATTTATTTTTAATAGTATATATTTTAAGAGGAGAAAATAGAAGCTCCCGGCCCATGAAAGACGAGAGAGGGTCGGGTTGAAGTCAGAGACCCGAGTCCACCAGCAAAGACTTGCGTTCATCTTCTTTTTCCCCCAAAATTATCCTTATAAGACAAATCACTGAACAAAGATTTCGTTCCCAAATCTTAAAGCCTAATCAATTGGCATTCACAAACATTGAAATTCCTTCAAAATCCTGTTGATTTCGTTAATCGATCTCCGTCAAGATGGTGTTAGCACAATTAGGGGGGAGCATCTCGCGTGCTCTCCAGCAGATGAGCAATGCCACAATCATTGATGAAAAGGTCCTTAACGAGTGCCTCAATGAGATCACCCGTGCTCTTCTACAGGCCGATGTTCAATTTAAGCTAGTTCGTGATATGTCAACAAATATCAAGAAGATTGTCAATCTTGAGGATCTTGCCGCTGGACACAACAAGCGTAGGATTATTCAACAGGTTTGTATTCTTTTCGCCGAAAATTTTACCTTGTTATGTTGATATGCATGTAAAGATTATCTTAGATGAGCTGTTGAGAATTTGATATACACAGAGTAATGCGCTGAAAGATTTTCAGGAAATCTTGTACGCGTTTATATCAATTTCTTTGCAGGTTGGAGGGGAACTGTGCCCTTTTTCTTTCATTATCTAGTAATTTAGATAAACAATGGAGACATCTTTTTACCGCCCAATACGTCTCTTAAGTGGTGAGACTGGTACACAAGCCTCCTCCAATGTTGTTAGCTTATGGAGCTGGAAAGGCATCAAACAAGCTCCAATGTTGTTAGCTTATGGAGCTGGAAAGGCATCAAACAAGAAAGGAACACTAGTACTTTAATTAAAAAAACCAAGAAAAGAAAGCAAATGAAATTATAGGCCATCTATCATGATATCTCTTCACTTGTTTCTTCCTTCTTATGATGCTTAACTGGTTTTCTTTTGTGTCCAGTTTGGGCGTCATTGTTTTTTTCTATTTTCTTAATCATTTTATACTTATGTTTTCCTCACTATCTTCTTGTATTGACTTGAGATAGTTTCTTTCATTTGTGTAGGCTGTGTATAATGAGCTCTGCAAGATATTGGATCCTGGGAAACCTGCATTTACACTTAAAAAAGGGAAACCTAGTGTTGTAATGTTTGTTGGTTTGCAAGGTGTGTTAATTTATTTTTCTACCTTAGGTGTATGTTCTGTAACAAGTTTATATGTGAGCTAGCATTAACTATCTGAGCAGTAAGCATTATTTGGCGCAATTATTATAATGCACACCAAGAGCTTTTCCTCTTCAATTACAAGATGGTATCCTTATGTCTTGTAATTTCACACAGGGTCTGGAAAAACTACAACGTGTACAAAATATGCTTACCACCACCAGAAAAGGGGTTGGAAGCCGGCTCTAGTCTGTGCAGATACCTTCAGAGCTGGTGCTTTCGATCAATTGAAGCAAAATGCTACAAAAGCTAAAATTCCTTTTTATGGAAGGCATATCCTATTCTGAATCTATTATTGTTGTTGATATTTGATTATTATTGTTATCTCCACACATTTAGATGCTTGATGCTCATCATACTTTCTAATGAGGGTCTATATTCTTCTGTTCTTCTTCCTGACAGAAGAAGCCGAAACTCATCATTTTTGTTTGTTTAATCCAATCAATATACAATGTCATAGGTCCATAAGCATTGATAAATTTGAAGTGCATTTAGATAAGGGAAGTTGAGAATGAAATCTAAGAAACATTGCCTGGTGTATGAAAAAGTGAATGGTTCTTTGCTAAGAAATGTCTCAAGATTAAGTTGATTAGCTGCCTGCTGCCTAAAAGTCATCATCTGCACTATCAGTAAAAGCCAATCTGTTAGAGTAATTAAGCTTTCTCAGTGTTTTCCTTTAAAATTCTTTTGAGCAAATTTTTCATCCAAACGGGAAGGAGGAAAAAAGAAAGCTATTCTTGTTGCTGCTAGGTTAAAGAATATACAGAGCTTACCTGTTTTGGATGGAATTTACTGTTGTTGTGTATCTTTCTGCATAGGACTGAACCTGCAATTGGCAATCTGGTCATTTTAAACTGCATCACTGTTGTAATCAACACCTAAGGGCATTTTGTTTTAATTGAATGAGTGTTTCTGCAACAGCTATACAGAATCAGATCCAGTGAAAATAGCTGTGGACGGTGTAGAAACATTTAAGAAGGAAAATTGTGATCTAATAATTGTGGATACCAGTGGGCGCCACAAACAAGAAGCAGCTCTTTTTGAAGAAATGCGACAAGTTTCTGAAGCAACGGTATGTTCTACTGTGTTCTATATTTTCCCTTTCATTAGATCCTCATCTTATTGTTTTCCGCAGAAACCGGATCTCGTGATATTTGTTATGGATAGTAGTATTGGACAAGCTGCTTTTGATCAAGCTCAAGCATTTCGACAAAGTGTTGCGGTGGGAGCCGTGATTGTTACTAAGATGGATGGCCATGCAAAAGGAGGTGGTGCCCTAAGTGCGTAAGTTTTTAATCGTTTGGCTGTAGCCTTAAAGAAACTTCTTCTTAGAGTTTCTGGTACTCTTAATTAACTACAAAGCATATGTTAAAGCTCATGATATCAGCTTTTAACATTTGAAATTCTAGCCTTGGTAGCTCAAAGCTGCAGGCTGCTGCTGTTATTTCTTTTTTCTTGTTTTTGGTGATACAACCTGTTAGTCTGCTTTTTCTGGCTAAGAGAAATGCTTGTTGGTTACCTATTTCTGTCGCATAGTAAACCATTAAGATATTCCTGCAGAAAATGCTTATTCTTTATCCAACGAGATTTAGAAATTGATGCTGAACATTTTATGCAAAACTAGAATGGTAAAACTTGGAACTACTGTCTTTTGGCTCCAAAAAGCTCAAAACATACTGCCTCTATAGTAGATATATCCGTCTTTTGTTTACAAGGATTTTTCATATTGGTGGTGTTCGCCCCAACTTATGGTCTTTTGCGGGCACATGTTGTCAAGGTAGTCTTGCTTGCAAAGGTTGGAGCAAATTAGCTCCATCGCGTGTATTAACTGGGATGAAGATTTGGGATCTCCAGGTTGTTCATCTATCACAGCCACTAGGACATTCCCTGGGGACTTCACAAGGATTTTATTATTGATTTTCACAAATTATAAGTTGGATCAAGTTTTGTCTGAATATTTTGCTGAATATTTATTGTCCATTTCTTTGGATTAAAAAAGATTTATTTGTTCTTTTGCTCTTCCATCTGCAGAGTTGCTGCAACTAAAAGTCCAGTCATATTTATTGGAACTGGTGAACACATGGACGAGTTTGAAGTTTTTGATGTTAAACCATTTGTCAGCCGTCTTTTAGGTTCGCATCCTTCTGTTGACTACTTAATATTGTCAACTTTGCTTGGACCTATGTTCCTATTCCACTGCCATTGATTTTGTTCTGCTGAACTATCTCTAGGCATGGGTGACTTGTCTGGATTGGTGAACAAGATACAAGATGTGGTCCCAATGGATCAACAGCCTGAGCTTCTTCAGAAGTTATCAGAAGGACATTTTACCTTGAGGATCATGTACGAGCAATTTCAGAACATGCTTAAAATGGGTCCCCTTGGACAGGTTTGCCACTCAAATTTATCTGATCATCCCCCAGCCCTTCTCTCTCGCTTTCTCCCACTCCTTTTGGAATTTGGCAGACTTCTTCTGAATGTTATATCATTGATAATTAAAACCAGAACCAATAGGTTTGGTTTCTGAATCAAACAATTGTGTGGAAAAAAAAAACAATTGTGCGGCAAAACCAACATAAAAGTCCCAGTTGGTACAAAAATCAGTCATATCAGTTTTTTCTAGTTTCTAAAATTTTGTTTTCAGCCGCCATTATCTTCATCGAGGTCCCACATTTCTTGATTTTTTTTACTTTACCACTTTTTGAACTTTATGAGAGAACATTCGGGTCCCTCCTTTCCCAACTGCTGCTCCCCACACACACCCCTCTGCTTTTTTCTCTTTTGGTTTCTTTCTTTCTTCCTTTTTTTTTTTTTTCTTCTTTTGCCTTTAACCATTTCAAAAGAAAATCTAGTTGCAATGTACAAATGTTTTTTTGCTGTTTCTGAAATCTGTAACCATATGAAATAAGTTACTATGGTTAGGGATTCAGTGATATGTTTTCACAAGTTCAAATCAGATAAGACTTCTTTTTTCCAATACTAAATCAAAACACAGTTGTTTCCGAAAGCCCAATTAAAATATGTTTTTTTTTTCCAAAACAAATTCCCAACCAAATCAAATGAAGAATTTTGTTTTGGAGAATTTTCATCATTTGTACAATTCTTTCGCAAAGAAGTAGCTTTCATATAGTATATCCCAAAAGCTTACGATTTCGTTTTTGTTAGTTCTTCTAGAAAATCTCTTAGGATTGTTTCTATTTTCCATCTGTCCTTAATCTTCAGGTTTATAAATTTAAAGATACTGATCTAGTAACTTTAGCAAGTTGTTGAAGACCATTTGGAGCCTGCTGTTTCATTTAGGCTTTATTTGGATTGGTAGATTTTAAATCCTTCCAAGAATTTAAAATTGTTAGTAGGCAACTCTATTGTTTATTTGTTAACTTTCCATAATAAACATTTTTATTTCCTATATTGCTCAAACTGCAATGATTTCAAAATGGCACTAGTGTTGAAAAAAATTGAAATCCACTAAAGATAGTTAGAAAATACTTGGGGGTTTGGACAATATTTGGTTGGAGAAAAGAAAGGAGTTTTGAAGTAGACGTTGGAAAAAGGTATTTGAATTCAAATTGTATTTGGACAATAACTGGTTGATGTTGGAATAAAAGAGTATTTGAAGTTGAAGTGGAAGAAATGTATGTGGAAGTTAATAGTGTTTGAACATGAATTTCACTTGGAATGAGTTCTCTGAGCACTCACATTAAATATGGATCCCACATTAGGTAGCTTGTAGCGACTTGGCAAATTGATAGTTGATGCTATTCGTGGAAATGTTTCAAGCATCTTTATGTGTTTTCGTCCAAATAGATCTATGGATTTCAAATCACTTGAGTCTCATTTGAGCATTAATTTTTCCTACCAAAAGTTTTTTTAACACATGAACATTAGTTTGATTGGATGGGAATTTTTCTGCTCTTCTTCTAACCCCCCCCCCCCCCCCCCCCCTTTTTTTTTTTTTTTTTTTGGTTCCCCCTCTTTGATTCCTTCTTTATTTTACGAAGTCACGCTCGTGCCTGTTTTGCTTTTCGTTCTGGAGGTTGATTGATATCATTCTGGTTGCACATCATTGATGTTCTTTTTGGTTATTGTAGGTTTTTTCAATGCTTCCTGGATTTAGTGCAGAGATGATGCCACAAGGTCGTGAAAAGGAAAGTCAAGCAAAATTTAAACGGTATATGACAATGATGGACTCCATGACTGATGAAGGCAAGTGAGCTACATTTTATGTTCTGTTTAAGCTATTTGTACACCGTATTAAGAATATTGTTTAACCTTTTGATTTGAAATTGATAACATAATTGCAGAATTGGACAGTACCAATCCAAAGATTTTGACTGAATCTCGGATCATGCGTATAGCTAGGGGATCTGGCCGCCTAGTGCATGAGGTAATGGAGATGCTGGAAGAATACAAACGACTTGCCAAAATATTCAGCAAGATGAAGGGTCTTAAGATTCCAAAGAAGGGAGATATGAGCTCCCTGTCGAGAAACATGAATGCACAAAACATGAGCAAAGTCCTCCCCCCTCAGATGTTGAAGCAGATCGGTGGAATGGGTGGTTTGCAGAACTTAATGAAGCAAATGGGTTCCGCCAAGGACATGATGGGTATGTTTGGTGGTGGTGGTGGAGAGTAATAATGGGAATCACAATTGAACTACACTTTACGTTATCAATTCATAGTTGGTGGAAATAGCATATAACCAAATCTGTCACTCCCTATCTTTCAAATTTTGAATCAGATGCATTTGGTAAATTTATTTGATTTAGAATGAAACACTGTATGGTTTTTTCATGCTATGCTTGTATGACATGATCTTTTCATGCGCTGCTTGTAAATTATCTGTTTACTGGATGTGACAAATGAGCAGCCAAGTTGCTATTTTAACCTTTGCCGATATATTTGCACAAATTTTCTATTGCACATTGTATTGAAGTATTTCAGTGAGCACCTATGAGTTGGTCTTTCATCAATGGTGTCTGGTTCTCTCGGTCTCAGGTTATAGCAGTACAATGGAAAGCTTTATTTCAAACTTTATCTTCAATGACAATTTTCCAATTAGTCACTACTATTACATAATGGAGATGAAATAAGACACGTACATACAACAAGGCCATCTGAGAGATAAGAGTAAGGAGGAAATATTATACAAGCTTCCCCGTGTTATTATAAATACGCGTTTTGTGTTTTATAAATCATCCATCTAAAGACTTCGTAAGATCTGTCTTTGTAGAAGGGTTCTCTTCCTCATTGTCCTTTGATCTACTAGCTGTTTGCAGTGCATAACGAATGACAGAATTCATCTGTTTCCTCAATTTGGCATTGTCAACATAAACATCAGCTAGTTGTTTCCTCAATTCATCCACTGTTGTGCTTGAATATTCTCCATCAAGATTTCCACCAGCAATGGTAGTTTCAACATCTTGTGCTAGCATCTGGGCCTGTTTAAGACACGAAGGAAGAAAGAGGAATGAGAGAGATTTGAGCATGTTCATGCAAGTTTTCCTTCCTTATCATAATGACTCAGCCAATCAACAGAATTTATAACAGCAAAACATAACAAGATATGAAACACACAACATTGCAAGAAATATATAGCCATGCTAATTCATGTAGGGCTGGATATCAAACAATCACGTTACTAGTTTGGTAGGTTGCTACGTCTAAGTTAGATATGGCAAATCATACTAGCATTTGGTATAATACTATGATATTATCTTGTCCTTATAACCCAGTTATTAAAAGCTGGGTTCCTTGTTCCTTTATCTGCATAGCAACAGATATAATTGCTAAGCAACACATGAAGTAAATTGGCAAGTCAGAAAAGGTGATAGCACTCTCCTTATTTTTTACTTCTTCGTTCCCAGGTGGTAGAACACTATTTTTTTTTCCAACCTTTTATCTACTTATGTTCTTGATTCCCAAGCACCAAGAACAGAACAATAAAGACAGTAATACCTCAGTATAATCAAAGCATTCTCCTCTGGTAATCAGAGTCCACATAAGATGCAAAAGAAATGTTTATAATCTTATCCAATTGGTAAACCAATACTCTTTAGGGCAGGATATTGGTTTCTTCATATTCTTCCCATTTTTTCCCTTTCGTTAAAATGTTTGGTATATCTATTTATTTCCTTTTGGATGTTGTACAGAAGACTGGAAACTTGATCTTAACAAAAGACAAGGATCTCAAGCATCTGAGTAGAACATAAATTGTATGTAGAGTTTTTGTTAGAGAAAAACACGTGTAATTCAAGAGCATTTAGGAAAAGCACAGCCAAGAACAGCCCAAATGAAAGCACAAAAAGTAAAGACACACCTCTGCAAGAAGTAGACCTATTCGATCATCAGATGTTGACAGTATATCAATGGCATCCGATGGAATAGAAGCATCCAGGACCAGTTTATTTTCTTCCTCGATGAGAAAACTGACACTGCATTCCTGCAGTCTACTGCGAAGAATTTCATACTCTTGCAGCAGCTTAATATTTGCAGCGGTAGCATGTTCCCTAGTTTGCCTTTCCTCCCGTAAAATCATCTGAAAGAAAGGAACATCATTATTTTCACAGTTTATTGAAGGACAGACGTATGGAGAAAAATTTACAACCCCACCCTTCCCCAGGGACAAGAAAATGAAAAGCACAATATATCCTTGGTTTAACCCTAAATACTAGAGATCAATTGCATATCCACTGCACTTACAAGTATCCATTTAAAGAATGACTATGCATTAATAAAAAACAATGAAGTGAATGATTACTTCAACTTCTGCCTTCTCTTTTGCCAAGTTGCTGAGCTCTTGCTTGAGTTCTGTGTGGGAACTTCGTAGAGATTTAACCTCCTTGACTAAAAGTTTGACATCTGTGTTGGACTTCGAGTCCAACTCCAAATGGAGTTTCTGCAAGCTATTGTTCTGCTGTTGAGCAGCATCCAATTCTTGGTACAGTCTTTCATTCTCTTGTACTATGATTCTTTGAGTTGATTCCATCCGAATCTTGTCAGCCTTTACAATTTTCAGTAAGAACTTGCTCACTGTCCGAAATATAGAAGAAAAATCACATTTTGTAATAGAAGAGAGTGACAGTAGACCTGTTCAGCCGCCAGCTTCAATTCCATCTCCACACACTTTCTTCTAAGTTCCTCCATATCCCATTGCATTTGAGTAAATTTTTCCTTCTCAGTTAGAACTGCTTGCTGCAGGTTCTCTTTGCCACTCTGTTTTAGGGAATCAAGCTGAATTTCCAAATCTTTGACCTGTGTAAGTCCACAAATGGTATTATTAGCATCTTTATCATAACACAAGATCGAGAAGTCCAGCAGTAATATAACTCATATTCGTAAAACAGACAAGTCCAGCAGTAATATTACTCCGGTTCTTTGGTTTAAAAAGTATTTCGTTGAAAGTTTGGATCTACAAGTTGAGATAAACTTCTACGCGTAAAATGATTGTTAAACATGTATCTGTAAGAATTACCTAGCCCTTTCATAACCCCATTTCCATTATCCACCTATACTTGGGGTGGAATGAGTAGGAAGAGGGAAGTGTGACTGTGACATATTACATAAGGAAATATCAGAATGAAGTTCTCTTTACAATGGGAAAGAGTGGTGGCAAGGAGGAGAAGTATACGAGCTTGTATGGGCTAACAATTTATGAGTATATCACAGGAGCTTGTCATTAGAGACCTTAGCTGGGGGGAAGGATATTACAGGAGAGGGTGCCTGAAGACAAGTTGTTAAGACTGGTTTTGCTGGGTCATTCTTCTAACCAATTCTTCTGGAAATTTCACAAAGGGAAGCCCAGTGCACTAAGCTCCCACTATGTGCAGGGTCCGGGGAAGGGCCAGAATATTCCAATTCTGATATAAGAAAAGGCAACAAAGGACATTACACGATGCATCAATGCAGCAAGCAAAAGAGAATTCTGCTTTGTAATGTACAAAAATAGACAGGTGGCTTCTGCCATTATCCAAATTAACACGCGTATTTCGTACGAAGGAAAATGTTTTCCACTGAAAATGATTTCCTGGAAAACAAGTGGGTTTCTTACTTATTTTCTAGTGTTTAGCAAGTAAATATTATCCCAAGAGCATTTATAAGTTATCTAGCAAAACACTATGGAGGTGGGATGTGAAATGGGAGTTCAGGGGTGTTGGGGGTGGGGGGATTGGGTGGGTGGGTGGAAGGAGATGATAAACTTAGAATGCCACTTATGCAACTTGTTTTCCCTACTTCCATTGGGAAAGTCATTTTCTTCATTTTTATGGAACTTGTTTTCCTAGAGAAACTATTTTCCAAACATTTTGACAACCAAAACACATAGGAAAATTGGAAAACATTTTCTGGAATATGTTTTTCGCCATACCAAACACACCCTAATCTCAATTTTACATACTGCAAGGTTTGCGCAGCTCTGAAGAAATAAATGTACCAATACACGTTTAAATTGCAGAATTTGAACTAGGATCCATACCTTTGTGGCAAGGTACTGTTTCACAGCAAGCTCTTGATTTAATCTCGACAGGAGATCCTCAATGTCAGTTTTTGCTGTGGCCAGCCTCAGTTGCATAGTACTGAGAATTCTATTCAATTTGTTTTGTTCATCCAATTGAATAACAACTTGTAAATCAGCACCTTCAGCATGGTCTTGTGAGGTGTTCCTCAATGGTTCAAGCTTCAACAAATTTGAAATGTCTGAGATTAATTCAGTAGAAATATCAGGTTCGAGAGTCCGTTTGACATGAACACTATCTGTGACTCTCTTGGTGGAAACATCAATCTCACTTCCTGTGGAGGGCATTTTCAAATGATTTTCCTGGTTCCCTTGTTCAGAATCCTTCATTGGCTTGCTGTCACGATGTTTCAACCAGGCATCCTCAGAAATTACTTCCCCTGAATGGGTGAAGCCCTGGTAAATTGCTGCATTGTCACGTTCATGAAACTGGCTCATGCCCTCCATTGGAGATCCCAGCTCAGGGGTTCCATAAGCAGAATCATTGCCGCAATCAGAAGCAATTGATGATGAACCAGCAAGTAAAGAAACATCTGAACTATTTAAGAATTGAATAGATGGAGCTACACTGATGGATGAATTCACATCTGCAACGTTCTGATTCAATTCATAGAATGCTGAAAAGTTCATAAAAGGGAAAAAAGGTTTAGACTAATTCAACTAAGCTTTGCTTGATAAATCATAGCATACTGGGTTGATTAGACCACTTTCAAGTGTTTGGTGAAAGTACAAGGAAAAAGCACAAGAATTCATCAAGCAGCAAGGAGACACCTACATGACCTTGCAGCTGCTTCAAGTTCAAGAAAGATCCCTATGGAGGCACTTCTTGATAGCTCGATGTCAGACAATACTTTCATCATCCAATCCTCCAATAAACACCTACGCTGAGAGGAAATCAACTTGAGCACATAGCAAAGATCGAGTTCATACTAAAGAACTATCACTGACCTATTATACCAGTGCATTCCTCAATTAAAAATTTCAGGTTATGATGCCATCATGCAATTATAATTGAAATAAAAGAAAACAATAGAAATAGAATGCTACTAACTTCTTCCAAAAGTTCATGGCTTTGCATTCTCAGAAGTTCCTTTGAAGGAGCAGGGGGCAACTTTTTCTTTGGAAATTCTTTCTTCAGCTGCAACAAATGAAAGGTGTGAAGTAATCATATGGATCAACTTATACCATACATTGTACGTATGAAGATTCAGTCCAAGAACCGATCAGTTCTTACTGAATCCATAGAAGAAAATTGACCTACTTGTTACAATATGGCCTATGCATGATCTCAAAGAAACTAGCTTACCTTTGAAGATAGCTTTAAGAAATCACTAAATCTTCGTAGTATCTCTCGCGTGGTTGTGAACCCATCAGGTGATTGTAAACCAATTTGAACCCTATAAAACTGTTCCAGTACAAATGTCAATAACTCAAGCAAGAAATAACAAGTCATCCAAGTTAGCTTCTTTTTGTTCCTGAAAGAAAATAGACTATAGTAATCTCCACTAGACCAGGTACATCTCACCATTAAAAAGGAGGAAAAAACACCTAAAGATTGTAAAGGCAAACTCCAATCATGGTTGGAAATAACAGCCCATTTCAATGCGAATATAGCTTTTTCCTTTTTAAAAAATAAAAATAAAAATTGGTAATGTTGAATATAGCTTATTCCTTTTACTGTGCTCAATGCATTAAAGGATCCTGACTCAAAAATTCACAGGGAAGTACCACTACAGTAGCTGAACCTCTGGGGCGTAAAGAGATAGTCCAAGAAGGAATAGTGGCACAGTAACTCCATCCTGTATGAGAATCATGTGGCCAAATGGTATCATGTCCATCCTGTGTAAAATAAGGGAGAGCTCATCTGAACATGCACTGGAAATCATGACTAATCTTGTAACAAAAAATTAAAGTCTAGTTAATCTCTTCAAGCTTTTCTTCATGACTAATCATGGACCCCCATATATATTAGTAACAGATTAGACATACTGCAAATCAGATTAAACTGCCAATAGAATCTTCAAATATAACAGATCAAACTAACAATAGTTTGTCCAGGTTTCCATAAGATTTTAGCATTGAACTACTGTTTCGAAAACCAGGATTTAGATTGGTACTGCTAATCAAGATAAAGTGAAATGTCCATGTTATCAGTCAAGTAACAGCTACATAGTATAATGATGACAACATAAACCCGTGTATGCACACAAACATAATCTATAATTTTTCAAGTGTGCTACAAACGGTGATGCATCATTATCATTTATATACATGAATGTTGGTATAATTCAAACTGACTGATACTGATTGAGTACTATTTAATCATCAAATAGCACAAAGAAAATGAATTCAGTCACAAAGTAAGTAACAATTGAAAAACACAGCTGTCAAATGACTATTTTTACCCATACGCGAGGGGAAGGACTCCAATCCATCCCTAAAGGAAGCGGCGAGGTCCCGTCGTGCCGGTGCTTTGGTGGACTCTTTCGACCTTTGCTAGCTTTGTCAGCCGATGAAGAAATCCTCTCCGGTAGCAAATCATCGTTGACGATTGACGAAGTGTGAGAAAGCGAAAGGGATTCGATGAAAGAGGGATCGTTAAATCCCGAATCCAGATATGAGTAATTACCGTAGAGGTTCATCTCAGGTAACAAAGCGTCCATTTTATATTTGTACATTTCAAACCTTACACTCTGCTCCGGCAGCTCTCTCGCCGGTCCGTCACGGCCTCTCGTCGCGTTAAGTTTTTAACTTCCACTGGCGAACTAACGGTCCTGATTCTGTCGATGAAGCGTACCTACTAGCTAATCGTGTGTTTTATACGACCGAAATTGTTTTCTGTGCAAAAATATTTTATACATTTTAATGAAAAATAATTTCACTTTTTATTGACAAATAGAAAATATTCTCTAAGAAAACTACATTAACAACTAATAAAATAATAATAATATTAGAGATATAGAAAGTATTTGGATGAGAATTCGGTATTAAAAATAATAGTAATGATATTTAACTGTTAATTCAAGCAAATAATATATAATTGTAATTGTGACTAATTTTTCACTTTCAATCAATTTTTTTATAAAATACTTGTTAACATTAAAAAATATAATCATCATCTATCCAAAAAAAAATCACAAACCTATATCGAATTGAAATATTTTTGATCGAAATTATTGTGTGTACTTCCATACATATTTGTCACATAAAATTAGATAGTCTATGGACCTTGCCCATTTTATAAGTATTTTACTTTTTGATTCGGTAGGATTTTTTATTATGAGCTTGTGTGTTTTCAATTATTTGTATAGTCTACTTTTTGAGTGATCAACGATCAATTTTTTTAATAAGCGATTCATTACAAGTGTCTTAGACAACCGAACTCCAAGATCACACGACCGTTCTCGAACCTCGTACAATAAGAGTGTATATACAAATGACCTTCTTCGACACAAACGATTTTTATGCCTCCAATCAACGATAACGCTCAATTATCTCCATTAACTGGGTTTTGTGGATAAGGCTAAGAGTCTCAGGGACTATTCAATGTTTTTGCGACACTTTCTCTTTCGATTGATTTGTTCGTTTTTATTAGTGTATAATACATTGTCTATGCCCTAATTTTTACGATAATTTTTTCTCTCTACATTTATTACTTATAATTTTTAGACTTAATGTATCTATACTTTTTTGAGTTTCATATCTGAACAACTAGATACGCGAGTGAGATTCATATTTTAACAATTAGATACGCGAGTGAGATTCATATCTGAACAATTAGATACGCGAGTAAGTTTCATATCTGAACAATCGAGTGAGTTTCCTACCTAAACTATCAGTAGATATTTATTAAAACACACCTATGTTATTTTCATTCAAAAGTCGATACAAAAAAGGAAAAAAAGTACTTGCAATCACCCATTTTCTTCAAATAGCAATACTATAAGTTAAGGATTCTTGTTCCACAAAAAAGAACAATAAATAAAAGTAGTAACCAAAAATAGTGAAACAAATCAAATATGTAGCTGACTAGGAAAAAAAACGTGGGTCCCAACAAAAATACAGGGTTCTGATTGGCTGAAACGCAGCGGGCGGCGTATACACACCAAAAAAAAACACAGTATATATAATGGACCTTAAAACCTCAACAAAGCTCACAATCCACTGTTCGTAGGCCTAAAACCTTATAGCGGCAAGCGTAAAAAGGCCATTAGGGTTTTGAGCTTTGAACATCAAAAGTTCAAGGCTTTGAAGCCCATCTTGTTCTTTGTCATCGTCTTCTCCCTCCAGAAAATTTTCTTGAATTTACGATTAAAAAAGTAATCATAAACGATAAACGATAAACCCTAAACCCTGCGATACAAACAGAGGTTTTTGATTCAGCATTCGTTTGCGAAGTTGTTTAAAGTAAGTTTTTTTTTTTAGTTTTGGTTGTGGAATTAGTTAGTTTTGTTTATGTATGTGTTGTTTATCCGATTTTTATGTGTGTATAATTTGAAAGATACAAGATTTTCATGTTGTTTATTCATTCATTCGAATATATCTTTTCTCTACATTCCGATCGTTTTGGAGTTCACTTTTTTTTATTTGTTTTTGATTCTGGGAAGCGTGTTTTGTGCACCTGAAAAACCATGATGTAAATTGGGGGTTGCCATTCCTTTCTGTAAAGGAGCATTCGGGGCTAGAAGAGTATATGAACTAGAATGAATTATGCTGGAAAAAAAAAGTATGCTTCCATCATATGATCTTGTTACTTTTTTTTAAAAAAAATGGTGTCTTTGTGTGTGTTCGTCTTCAAGAGAAGGTTCCTAGTATTTTAATTTTTTTAAAACTTTTCTTAGGGCTTTATAATTGTTTTTTCTCATGTACTTAAGAGAAGTTTGTATCATGGGTATTGAGTTTCATTGGAAGTAAGACCATGGCCACCAAGTCCATGTAAGGGTGTAATGTTGAGAATTCCTAAAGGAATCTGTTAAGGAACTTGATATATCTGGGCACCCAAGGGTGTGGCCATGAGGTCCTAGGTTCAAATCTCAGCAGACACATTAGGATTTGCCTCTACAACAAAGGTTCTGTTTTCCAAAAGTGGGAACACCCTATATAACTCATAAATAGTGACAAAAAGCACCCCCTCCCCCCACAGAAAGAGAGAGAAACAGTTGTTTGCTACTTGTCAATCACACTATTGAGCATGCTTGTCCCTCCTCCCCTACCCGACTTCTTCTTTCTCCTACTGTAGATCCAATTATAGACAATGCAGCTTCAGCCTTACTTTTTAATCATCTCTGTTATTCAGCACGTTGTTAAATCTGCCTTGAAATTAAGTAGCTTATTGTGTTTGGTAATAAATCATTGTTGGATAAACTTCAATGCACGACTTATCATCCATCCGTTCATATTCAGTAATATTCATTTGCAATATTCATTTGCTTATGCCTGAGAAAGACTTGTCTAAATCCTTGAGACATATTGCATCACTGCCGTGTTGGTTCATTTACATTGTTGAATTCAGTACTGTTGCATTGTTTATGCCTGAGAAAGACTTGCATATATTGAAGTATTGCTTCATTTATTCATGTATTCTAAAACATTTGTTGTATGCCCTTAAAGGTTCTGAACTTTCTTACCTTATTTTTTATATTATCCTTGTATAACTGGTGAGTAATTTCAATGATAATGTGCCATAGAAACTCAAAGAAAAGGCGGCATCTAACAGATTTTTCTATATAACCTAGTCGCGCAATTCGATTAATGAACTTATTTAAGCTGATGCTAAAGTATCTTCATAGATATTTTGTTTGCTTTGCTGGCAGGGAGTTACTATGGATACCCTAACTACTCTCAATGAGATAGCTGATTCAGAGGCACAACCGAATAAGTTTAGGCGGAAGAAGTCCATAGTTTGGGAACATTTCACAATCGAAAGAATCGGTGCAGACTGTACCAGGGCCTGTTGTAAGAAGTGCAAGAAGTCATTTGCCTATATTAGTGGTTCAAAGTTAGCAGGCACCAGCCACCTCAAGCGGCATATCGCCTTGGGTATTTGCCCGGTGGGTCGGACCAACCAGGACAAGAATCAATTAACCTCATTTAACTCTCCTGCGCCAACTAATGGTTCTGCTGGGGCTACTGGTAAGTCAAGAAAGCGTTACAGAGCTAATCCAGGACCAACAAGTGTCCCATTTGATCAAGACCGTTGCTACTATGATATAGCAAAAATGATAATTCAGCATGACTATCCACTTGAGATGGTGGAGCACTCTGGATTTAATAAGTTTGTGCAAAATCTTCAGCCTTTGTTTAGTTCAGTGAGTGTTGATACCATACAAGAGCATATTTTTAACATTTACCTGGGAGAAAAGCAAAACCTTTTGAACATTATTGGTGCGATTCCTGGACGTGTTAGTCTGACACTCAATTTGAGAACTTCAGATCAAAATTTAGGTTATGTCTTCCTAACAGGATACTTTGTTGACAGTGATTGGAAATTGCGGTGCCGACTTCTCAATGTTATCATGGTGCCTTTTCCTGATTCAGACGTTGCCTTCAATCATGCTGTTGCCGCATGTTTGACAGATTGGTGTTTAGAGACGAAGCTATTCACGCTAACTCTTGATCAATCCGTTGCAAATGTCAATGTCAGAAATAACCTGGGACATCTACTATCGATCAAGGGAGGAAATATTCTCAACGGTCAGCTAATTATTGGTAGTTGTTGTGCTCGTGTTCTGAGCGATCTTGCACAGTATGCATTACATTACATGAGAGCAATTGTTGAGAAGGTCCGCCAAAGTGTTAAGTTCGTTAAAACCGCAGATGCCCATGAAGAAAAGTTTTTGGAGCTCAAGAGACAACTTCAAGTTCCCAGTGCAAAGGAGCTCATCGTGGATGACCAAACAAAATGGGATACCACATATCAAATGCTGATGACTGCGTCTGAGCTGAAAGAAGTATTTTCTTGCTTGGATACTTCTGATCCTGATTATAAGGTGACACCTACAATGGATGAGTGGAAACAGGCCGAAATTCTCTGTGAATACCTGAAGCTTTTCTTTGATGCAGCCAGCCTCTTAACTTCCCCGACATACTCAACGGCCGATGTGTTATTTCATGAAGTGTGGAAAATCCAGCTTGACCTGATGCAGGCAGCCCGTAGCCAGGATCGTTTCATAAGAGATTTGACTAGACCATTGCAGGAGAAGTTTAATGAATACTGGAATGATTGCAACCTGGTTTTAGCAGTTGCTGTTGTTATGGATCCTAGGTTCAAGATGAAGTTAGTTGAATTCACTTTTAACAAGATCTACGGTGAAGAAGCTGAAACTTGGATCAAGATTGTTGATGAGGGAGTGCATGAAGTTTTTTGTGATTACATTGTGCAATCACTTCCTCCGCCTCCGGCTAGTTTTGTAGACGAAGCAAATGACAATTTTGTAATAAAATCAGAATTCTCTCAGGAAGATAGTTTCCTTGCTACTAATGGTGACGCATTTCCAGATTTTGAGGTCTATCTTGACATTATTAACAATCAGCAGATGAAAACAGAGTTAGATCAGTATCTTGAAGAATCTCTGATGCCTCGCTCACAAGATTTTGATGTTTTGGGTTGGTGGAGAATTAACAGATGCAAGTACCCTACTCTCTCCAAAATGGCATCAGATATTTTATCCATCCCAGTCTGCACTGTCACTCCGGATTCTGTGTTTGACACTGTATCGCGAGATTTGGATAGACACCGAAGTTCATTGAGACCCATAACTATTGAGGCTCTCAGTTGTTCCAAGGATTGGCTTCAATATGAATCTTGGGAACCCCCTTATGGAACTCCAGACGCTACAGTTAAAGTGGAGTATTAGATTTATTAGTAAAGATTTATTGGTGTAGTTGCTTCTTTATTTTCTTTTGATTACCCCTTTATAGCAAACAGTTTTGTGCACACAAAGGCGTATAGATCAATGAAATTCATATTCTTTCACCAACTTTATATATAGGAAAATTCACTCTAACGTCTCTTGCGTTGCTTTTTCAGAAAAGTAGAAAAATACATAAAAGCTAGTGATTGAAGCCAAAAAATATATCTGTTTTGATTGTTCTTCACTACCAAAAGATTTAAGCCACTACCATCAATATACCATGAGATGTCATCTGATTAACTCATTTTAATCAGCTTTGACAGGATCATGTTATTTGGTGATTCTGACGAACATTCTAGTAACAATGGCTGTGTTGAGATATTATCTTTTGGCTGCATGATGAATTTTGGGACGATGAGCACTCGAACCAACAACCTTAGAGTTGGAGGAGGAAGATACTCTATCATCCAAGCATATCGACCGAAAACTGTACTTTTTTTTCCCGCTTTACTATCGTAGTAACTGAAAAGAAAAATGTTTCTGTAATCGTACAACTTTCATAGGCTGTAATTGGAATTGGTTGCATTAAGCGATTACACATTAGATTCTACGGAGGAAACAAGATCTCTCGACCTCTTACCAATTGAATAGAAGAAAATGATATTTTCATATCTCTTTTAGTTGTAAAAAATAAATAAAAATCTGCTTATGTGATGTGTGTGATAGTGAAATCAGAATATGATTATGATGTTAAGCTCTCTCAGGGGACTCTCTAACTTGACATATACTTTCAATTTGGCTTTCCATGGAAAAGGTGTCTTCTTATTAGCTTCACAATGTCCAAATCAAGTTTTCCAGCTTGCTCATCTTCATTTGTCTCCAGAAATCCATTTACCCTTGCAGAGTCTCATAGAGAAGTGCAAATCCATGGACCAACTTAGACAGATTCACTCAGTAATAATCCAAAAAGGCCTTATTTCTGATCCTAAACTCTGCTCCAACATTATAGCCTTTTGCTCTAACAATGAACTAGGTGATATGAAATATGCTCGTTCTCTGTTTGACATAATGCCTGAACGAGGAGTTTTCATTTGGAACACAATGATCAAGGGCTATTCAAGAGAAAATAGTCCCCAAAATGGAGTGTCAATTTACAGAGAGATGTTAAATAACAATATACAACCAGATAATTATACGTTTCCTTTCTTGCTCAAGGGTTTTACTCGTGAAGTATCGTTAAAACTGGGGAAAAGTATGCATGCTCATATATGTAAATTCGGGTTTGAGTTGAATGAGTTTGTTCAGCATGCTTTGGTTCATGTGTACTGTTTGTGTGGGCAAGTTGATATGGCTCGTGGGGTATTTGATTTGAGTGCTAAAAGTGATATACTTATTTGGAATTCTATGATTTCGGGGTACAACAGGTCCAAGCAATTCGGAGAGTCAAGGAAACTCTTCTATGCAATGAAGGAGAAGCAATTGCAGCCTACTTCGGTAACTCTCATCTCAGTGATATCAGCTCTTTCGCAGCTTAAGGATTTAGATACTGGCAACCGAGTTCATCAATATGTTAAGGACTATAACGTACAGTCTAGTTTAGTGTTGGACAATGCTATAGTTGACCTGTATGCGAGTTCTGGAAAGATGGATGTTGCACTTGGCCTATTTCAGAGCATGAAGCATAAAGATGTTATATCATGGACCACAATTGTCAAAGGTTTCGTGAACATTGGACAAGTTGATGTGGCTCGGATATATTTTGATCAGATGCCAAAGAGGGATAATATTTCTTGGACAGCGATGATGGATGGATATGTCAAAGAAAACCGATTTAAAGATGTGTTGATGCTCTTCCGTGAAATGCAAGCAGCAAAGATACGACCAGATGAGTTCACTATGGTTAGCATCCTTACCACCTGTGCACATCTTGGGGCTCTTGAACTTGGAGAGTGGATCAAGACTTACATTGACAAGCACAAAATTAATGTTGACATACACCTCGGTAATGCTGTCATAGACATGTACTTTAAGTGTGGGAATGTGGAGAAGGCATTGGTGATGTTTACTCAAATGCCTTGTAGGGACAAATTCACGTGGACGGCCATGATTATCGGTCTTGCATCTAATGGGCATGAGAGAGAAGCTCTAGATATGTTCTTTGAGATGCTGAGAGCTTCAGAAACACCGGATGATGTGACTTACATTGGTGTTCTTAGTGCTTGTACTCATATGGGTCTGGTAGAAGAAGGAAAAAGCTTCTTCGCTAACATGGCCTCTCAGCATGGCATTCAACCTAATGTAATACATTATGGCTGTCTGGTTGATCTTCTTGGTCGAGCAGGGCGTTTGGAGGGAGCTTATGAAGTTATAATGAGAATGCCAGTGAAACCAAATTCAATTGTTTGGGGAGCTCTTCTTGGTGCTTGCAGAATTCACAAGGATGTTCAAATGGCTGAAATTGCAGCTCAACAACTTCTTCAGCTAGAGCCTGGAAACGGGGCTGTCTATGTTCTCTTGTGTAATATATATGCAGCTTGCAAAAAATGGGATAACTTGCGCGAAACAAGAAGAATAATGACAGATCGCGGGATCAAGAAGACACCAGGTTGTAGTCTGATAGAGATGCATGGAATTGTTCATGAATTCGTTGCAGGGGATCAGTCTCATCCTCAATCTAAAAGCATATATTCGAAGTTGGCTGAGTTGATTGGAGAACTAAAATTTTCCGGTTATGTTCCAGATACTTCAGAGGTTTCTCTTGACATAGGAGAAGAGGAGAAAGAGAACTTCATTAATCGACACAGTGAGAAGTTGGCGATTGCATTTGCTCTAATCAATTCTGAACCTGGATTTACTATTAGGATAGTGAAAAACCTTAGAATATGTACAGATTGCCACCATGTAGCAAAGGTAATATCAAAACATTACAATCGAAAACTAATTATTAGAGACAGGACCAGATTCCACCATTTTGTACAAGGTTCATGCTCTTGTAAAGATTATTGGTGATCCTCTATCATTTTTGTTTTACATTTTTTCATAATTGTTTATTCTTCCCAAGAAAATGCCTTGTCCTCAAATTTCGAGTCTGTTATATTTCCCTCCATTGTATTTGTCCCTCCAAAAAAAGGCATCAGCCAGCCATTGTGTCATGGCTGCATACAGGCAGCCTTGTCACTGCGGCAAGCTCATCCCTCTTCGTTGGCACCACCCTTCTCCAGGCGATACCCATATTATAGTCCTTTCTAGTTGCAGATGGTTCTTTTTCTTGTATAGCAGAGAGTGCCATTCGCTTCACCCTGGGAGAGGTAAATGCTCTTTGGTCTTTCAAGTTTCTTATAATTTTTATGGTTGCTAAGAAGCTATTATTCTTTGAGTCAGATTAAGGAAGAACTATTGAGAGAACTAGGACTTCAGGGGAAGAAAGGAAGTTCACTTGAATTTCTCAGAAGAGGCTACAAGGTCACCTCCTTAGTTTACTACTTTAATAGTCTGTTTTATATCTGTGATTAGCCCCATTATTCAAATGGCATATTATTTGAAGAAATATGAAATAGGTCAGTCAACTTCTCCTATTGAATCATTTCTCATTAGACTAATACCTTGTGCCCTTACTGCAGACAGCAACTTGGTTCGAAGAAGATTTGATTTAGAAGCATCTTCTGCATGGCGTAGTTAAGCAGTAGAACTGAGCTACAAGAAAAAGTTGGTTACCAAAAGAAGAGGATGGCGGTGGAAGCTTACAGATCCATACCCCCGTGGTGGAGAAATTAGGTACGGATTAATTACCCAACTCGTTGATTGAACAATGTTCTTTAATATAATGCTCTTCCCCAGCCTTTAAAGAGAAAAGTTCCAGTCATCAGATATCCACAAAATAGTTTCAGATCCAGTCAAATAACACATATCAAAGCAGTTAGAAAAAGAAAATATAGAAGTAAAGAAGACATAGCAATTGCCTTTTCCATAGGGAATACGTTCCCATTGGACAAGAAAATAATATACTTTAGTTGTGTTAACTGTTCTTTTACAAAATTGAGACACTTTGAATACACAAAACTAAATCTCTTACAGCAATCCCAAAACAATTCTCTAATATTTAAAATTCAAACACTCGAAACAAAAAATGTCATCTTGACTTAGTCTGGATTATGGACACTAAAGCCAGTCTCAAAACCTCTAGAACTTGAGCTCTAATGCCTGTGAACTCCAAATAGGATTAGCAGCAAAAATTTGAAGAGACTAATATGGTCTCTCCGGAGATTTGTGCAGCATTGGAGTAAACTCAGTTTCTCCATCATCGTTCTCATTAAATCCGTCCTCTTCCATTTCCTCAATTTGACGAAGTTCTGCAATTTTCCTCCTTGTATGCCGGCGCCATGCAGCTTGTATGAAGCTGGCAGCCCAGGTTCTCCATTGCTGCGAGTAAAACCTAAAAGTGTGCTGTACCTGTCGACTCTGCAACCGCCTGAACTGTGATGTAATGTACTTCACTTCTTCTGCCTCTAAGGCAAATGCCTCTACTTCTGTCAAAGCCTTGACTGTCCTAGTTGATGGCGGCAAGTTAGACCCGGATTTTGGATCCAATGCCCATGTTAGCAGCTCCTCACCACAGAAGTCATTTTCTTTCAAGATACCTCTGTTGAAGAATCCACTTCTCCCACCATCAGTTGTTACACTTTCTAGGCGACCACGGATTATAAACATCATTTCACCAACTGGATCTCCTTCTCTAACTATATATGTTCTTTCGGTGCATAAACTTGGTTTCAATCTCTCACATATGGCATCAAGCATTCTCTCATCCATGTTCTCAAACAAGGGCACCTGCAAAATGTATCATTCACAATATTTTTACATCAAATTTCACATCAAGGTTTCGAACATATAAAAAAGTACTTTACATCATGCCCAACAATGTGAACTTGAGCTATCAACAAGATAAGAGTACTTACCCTTCTAACCAAATTCAGACAGAGATGCCGCTTAATATCCCTCCTAAGATCTTTGGGCAGATTTTGCACCAAACTCTCTTCATCTACTCCTCTAGTTTCCAACCATTTGTACTGATCGTAACGTCGAACTCTCTCCCTTAGCTCAGGAGGAAGTACTCTGTGATGCATCCACTGCTCTGAGTCACGCCTTTTGACCCTCATCTCCTCAAGTCGTACTGTTAGAGACTGAAGATAGGTCTGTAGGGTACACAAAGCCAAAGTATAAGCACTATTATAATGTATGAACTTAAATACTTCTCTAACCTAACAAGCACTACCTGTACTTGTTAAAGAATTTACATGTTCCTGGAGCTTAATATATACAAGCATTTCCTTAATCAAGCAATCAATAGGTTGTTATAAATCATTTCTTCCATTTGTTTAGGAAGTAACACGCTAAATTGTGCGAGCCCTCCATTTTTATTGTTTGAACCAGTCTGAATTAGAAAAAATATGGGAGGGAAAATACCATATTTTATCTACTCTGACTAAACAATACTATTAGAAGGATAAATGATAAAAAGGAGGTATGAGACCTGTTCAAAATATTACTAGCTTTTACCTTCGAAAAAAAAAATAAAAGAATAAAATAAGTATCACACTGAAAACTTATGTACTATTCTGCATCATCTTCTACAGAGTTTGGCAACATTAACCTTAAGAAAAAAGTTGCCAAAAAAGAAAACGTAAAGAGGGCATCTTTAATCTACTCACCTGCATGTTTCCAATGAGAAGAGCGAATAGTAAGAGTCCAGAAATGGCCAATATTATTGAAAAGAGATTTTCCTTCGTATAGGTACTGGTCTCAAGCCCCTGACCAAGTGTGCTGTAAAAAATGAAATTTAAAACAAGTTAAAGGTCCCAAAGGCATTGTCCAAAGGGTGATTTTCTGACTCTCATGAACACCCCATCAGAACAGGGAAAATCACGATTCCAAGAGCATCCATAAAACCCTGTTCTTGGACAAATGAAAAGCTACCTCAATAAAGGAAAGCAACAGAACATCATTTTGTCTGAATTATAGACAGCGCACTTCCACATAAACCTCTTGCCTTCTAACCATACTATGCCACTCAATGGAGTAGTAAACTAAGAAAACAAACTTAGATGACACCTCGATAGCTTTCAAATTTTTACACTTTGTTGAACTAAAAGTAGACAGTTAGTTTGTGTTTCAATGTGGAGTAACATAATTTTCACACAGAAATCGGGAAGATCTTTGAGGCAGACAAATATTATTAACTAAAGACAGAGTGTAAAAAAGGAGGGAAAATGGAACAATATAATTAGGTGCATCATATAGCTGAAATTTTACCTCAAATTCTGCAAGCCCCACCACAAACAGAAACAATATTTGATCACAAAATCTTCAGTGTCAAGAACATTAGTTGTTACAGCTCTTGCATATATTCCATACGAAAATTTCTCCTCCTCAGCACATTTTTCATCAAGAACACTCTTGCCAATGTTTTGCCATTCTGTCAAATTGAAGTTTCCTTCACGTGAACAATACAGATAAGATAATTTATCTTTGCACTGGTCATTTTCGGTACATGCTTCATACCAACATGTATCTTTGCGTTCGACAGCTAACAGGTACCAGATGGCCCCAAATATCTACATATCACAAACAACAAACTTTAAGCATTTCTGGGTTCTGGCCTTCTGATCATGTTTGAGACTCGTTGATTATTTAACCGGAGTTACCTTAGCTTCTCTTAGTACCATAAATAATCAAATACCAATAACTGATGAAATTCTAGTTAACAGCTCAGATTATAAAACAAAGATGCCGAAAGGAAAAGGAAGTAAAACGATCCAGTCTACCCATTGAAGTGGGGGAATAGGTAAGAGTGATGTACTACTCATGGTCAATGAGGAGATGAAAAGATTGCCGTGCAGTGTCCCAAATGATGTCCTATAACAAATACTATTTGTACGAGACAGAAAGCTATTTAAACTATGAAATCTAGAAAAGGGAAGAGTATATTGTGAATGATCATTTTTAGATGCCATATACAATTGTCGCAGAATTTTCATATTCTAGGCAAGGGACCATAAAAGAGCAGAGTGGAAAATCAATTACCACTACATGGTCTTTTAATAAGAATTTTGACGAAAATCTAAGCTTCACTAAATACTAATGGGTTCCTTTAGAATATGTTAGCAGGATGTTTCATCTTGCTACTATATACGTTCTTACCGTATGTAATGACTGGTCATTTTATGTCAAAACCTTATCAGACAAATGTGAAGAGAAATTTGCGAAAGCACAAAAGAGTACTATTAAATGCATTAATGAACAAACTTGAAAAGTTACTTACATGACTAGCTAGAACAAACCACAACAGATAATATGCAGCACCAGCCCAAGCAGTTTCTGCAAACACCCCTGCAGTCTTTTTCAAATCCGAACTTAATGGAATAAACCGCAAAAATCTAGGAATATATTGAATGAGGATGATGTACGATAATAATGTCTTTGTAATCAATACATCCGAACCTCTTGATCCACCAAGATATCTCCATATCACAATCTGAAGAAGAAAATGGACTAGAAGGCATAAATCAAACAAATACCGCTTTTGTAGAAAGAAACAATCGTAAAATTATAGTTGAAGCTTTCATTAAGAGATCCAGATGTTTCTTTTTTCTTAATTTTAATTAGATAAAAAATAACAATGGAAACTGGTCTTATGTGATTTTAGAAAGAGGGCATTAGCATTCAAACGAAGAAACAAAAGGTGCATGGAGAAGAATAGATATTATCTGTCTACTGTGACTGCCAGTACTTATATGCATGTCCTCCTCTAAACTTTCTATTTGTGTGTGTCTCTATTGCTGGAATAAAAGGTGCATAGAGAAAAATAGGTATTGTGTATATATTGCTTTAACAATTGCTAAAATAGATTATATGCATATTTGCCTCACTATCTGCATGCGTGTGTAAGCCTGTCACTGTCACAGTGTGTCTGAGAGAGAGTGTGTGTTCCGAAGATATGTATATAGCAAAGCCTGGTGCACTGTGGGGTCCGGGGAAGGGCCGTACCACAAGGGTCTATTATATGCAACTTTATCCTGCATTTTTGCAAGAGGTTGTTTCCACAGCTCGAACCTGTGACCTCTTGGTCACATGATAGCAATTTTACTAGTTATGCCAAGGCTCCCCTTAAAGAGAGTTCCAAAGAGAAAACTGTTTACCCAAATGGTTGCTGAATGTTGAATAAGCACATGAGTTGTTACATAGTCAGAGGTATAGTAGGAACCTGCGGTGCAGGAAGAATGGAAAAGAAATCCACTACAAAGTAACGGCTGAGGTATCTGGTTGCTATTTGCTTGGGATCTATTACGAGTTCACCTCGCCCAAAAACACGGGAAGATGGAGCAATAAAAGCTGTTCGAAATTGGAGAACCATGCGGATAAGGTAAAAGAGATCAACTGCTGTCCGCATCCAACTTACTATCGTTGCTAAACTTTCATCTATGTGGAGACACTTCCCTTCATCCTTAAAAACAGGAAGGTAGAGAAATAGAGGATCAATAGATACCGCCAAAATACATGATATGACCAATAGCCTATTCCAGAACAGGAGAGACTTGTCTTGAGGATCAAATATCCTTTTATCTGAAACTCTTAGATCTTCTGGAAAAACTGCTCGGGTAACGCCAGATTTCAGTGTTCTACCAAATGTCACTAGTCCCTCGGATCCTCTTTTTACACCCAGTTTTATTGACTTGGATGGGTTGGTTGCATGACCCTCTATATTAAATCCATACTTTGTCCTTCCAGCCATATCAGACTTAAACGATATGTCAGAGTTAGCGTCCTCTAACCTGCAAGAAACAAGGAAAACTTTTTCTGACTTACAATAGACAACCAGTTCATTTCAGGAATTTAATCAGGGGTGTAGAGGCTGTCTCAAAACCATATATATGACTATAAAACAATTGAAGTGATAATACTACATCCATTAATTACTTTAACATTCTTTAAAGTATCAGTATGCAATTTGTGTTTAAAGACAAAGAAAACACATAAATAATACACTAGCTGCCTGCCTAATGCAGCAATTTACAGTACTGAAAGTGAAGAGTCCAAGCAACTTAGGTAAAAAGTCTTCGTCTACATTATTGGACTGAACAGAGATGAAATATGTGAATATTACAGACATTTTGAAAGCATACCTTACAAACTTTTCTTTTTGTCCTCCAATAATCTGCGACTTGTAATTACCAAACATTGTATAAAATCTCTTGCATAGAGAATGAAGGAGTTCATCAAAACATCAGGCATATGGCCACATCAAATACTTGTGTTCTGACTGCACTTTAATTTGATACAAATAAGGTGTCAGTAGATTCAGGTGGAGGATCCAGAATTTTCATCAAGGAGGTTCAACTATATAAGAAATAAATGCACAAAGAAACCAAGAGAATTTAATATCTAATATAGATATTCTTTTATCCTATCAATATACTGTAGTTTTCCGTCAAAGAGGGTGTGAATGAACCCCTTGCCCCTACCTGGCTCCGTCCCTGAGTAGAATATTGTTAACAAGTAAATAACCATGCATAACATTGACCAATTCCAATTGTTCCATTACAAATTCCTATGTCTTTGTTTCATCCTCTCTGTCTATGGCCTATGTCAATTGGTTTTATGTGGATGAATAGCATTTCGTCAATCAAAAACAAAACAAAAAATAAAATGAAACACAAGACCTATAAATTTCAGAATTCGTGTTTTTTTCTCTCTTTCAGAATCCATCATTTTCCATTTCCTCAACAACCAAAAAAAAATGTGAAGAGGAAGAAACAGATATATAGGTATAGCTAAATGATTAATGACAATTAGAAAAAAAGGTCTCAAAATTCGTTATGCATGCATGCATACGTAACAAGAAAAAATAAACAATTTAATAAAATAGTACAATTTCGTATAATTATATCCTCTTTTAAACAATTGTACGACAAAAAAATTTGTGTTTGTGTATGAAAGTAGAAATTTTTTTAATTTAAATTTCCCCCTCTCACAGAAACTAGATCATCATCACCAAATTGAAGCTAAAAAAATTTAAAAATTTGGAGGGAGAAGGGTAAAAAATGGAACTTACATGAACATTGACGATTTTAATTTACAAAATGAATCAAAAAAATGCAGGAGAATAATTAGAAAAGAAGTAGATTATTTTTTTTTGGGAAGTTGGAAGAAAGTGAAAAGGAGAAAGAGAGGGAGGGAATAAAAAAGGGAAGAAATAAAAAGGAATTTTTGTTATAACGAATTATTTTAAACAACGTTCCGCTTTCTTCTTGAAATTAAGGCCGGAGAATTATTGGTCTCGACTCCTCTCCATTACATTTTCCCCTCCATTTCAACGGAAATCCTAAAAGGGAAAAAGAACCTTTATTATTAATTAATAAATATGAAAGAAAAAAAAATTAATTTAAAACATTACACATGGTCAAACCCCAATTGACACATTTGATGCCAGTCATGTTCTGTGTCTTAGATTTTTCTTATACTATGTCGTGGGTTTTTCTTTCTTTTTTTTTTCTCAAGGAGAGGATAAAACATTTATCACAATTAATTTTTTTTTTATCTTCAAGAGTAAAGACTTTAAATCTACCATAATTATTGGAGTTTTGAAAATAAGATTTAGAGGGTGGTTGGATTAACTTAAAAATTGGTCAAATTTATTTTTTTAAGTCAGTTTTTTATTTTGGAAAGTGTTTAATAAATATAAAAATAACTTCACAAGTCAAAAAAATGACTTAAAATAAGTTAGAAAATGTTTGATAAGATGAAAACAACTTAAAATAAGTTAAAAATCAAAAGTAGGCATGCCCTACTGATTTATTTATTTTTACTTAAAAGTCATTTAAGTTCGAATTTTTATTATAATCCATACAAAATTCATAGTGTTAAAAGCTAGTTATATTATTTCCCAACTATTTTCCAAATAATAAGTATCCCTTAAAATTTATGGATTTCAGATACTAGACTTCCGGATGCATCAGCAGACATCCAGATACATAGGAGAGGGATATGTCCGATAGGGAAGGGATGTATCAGAGAGGGGATAGATCATCCGGATACATAAGGAAGGGATGTATCAGAGAGGGAATGGATGTATCAAAGAGAGAAGGTATATATCCGAGAGGAAGATATGGATGTATCAGCGAGAAGGGAGTGATATATCCGAGAGGAAGATATAGATGTATGACATAATTATTTAAGTAATTTTTTCTTTTATTTTTGACTTAAAATCTACTTTTTTAAGTCAATTCAAAGGAAAACAATACTACGATTTTAAAGAATAAAATTTGTGAGATACAAGCATCGCCAATCCCGGACAGCAGTGCAATACTGCAATATAGGACGATGCGCAAGAGTTAATGTGGCAAGTTATCTTAACTAATTTGGATAGCGTGTTATAGGCAGTGATTTCAACACATAAATCTTCAGCGTTGATATTTAAAATCTCTGATTAAAAATGAAAAAATATATGTAACTATGTTACTGCAATCCATGTTGATGGGAATGAGATCTTATTTGTTAACATGACATAATATGATATATGTAATTTTAATAAAATAACAGTTCCGTAACACAATTTTCAAAGTACTTATTTAAGAGTATATGTAAAACTAATACTACTAAAAGCTAGCAATAGACTAACAGAAAAGCCAAATATTTGATCGTCATTTAGTGCGTTTTGAATATTATAAATTCTGAGTATATATAAGTAGTTGATTATTAGCTAGTACAACTATCAACTGGCGTAATTAAATCACATTTAAATAGTACTCATATAAATACACATTTCATATACTATATGATACCATGCACACTGTACACTACGTGTATATGTATGAAATTTACGTTTTATGCACTACTAAGTCCTAAGCATATCTATATTTTACATCACTAGATATTTATTACAACAATAATAATAAACTCAGTATAATTTTATTTGTGGAGTACATTGAAGAGGGATAATATATACGTAAATCAATCTTTTAATCGTAATAATAGATATGTAAATTATTTTTTATAGACCCTTAAACTTAACGTAAGAAGAGGTAAAAAAGAATGAAATTGTAATAACATGAAGTAGAAAGTTGATAATATATGATGAGTTAATTATAAGTAAGTGGGTAGAACGTGGTTGTGATTATTAATTGTAGATTAGTGCTAAATGGTTGATCAGTTGTTAAGCTAGAAAGGGTTTTAATTTGATGATTATATGCGATGATAAAATTAAAGTTCTAAAGCTAACGCGTGGCTAGATTCCTGCTGTCATTAGTATAATTTTGTTGTTTAATTAATTAATTAATCTCAGCGCCGTTTGATCTTTACTCTTTCAGCCGAAAGTTTTAGAAATGCTAATTTCTTTAGGGGACCATTAGTTATTCCATATTATTCCCATCTTTTTTCACTCCACAATTTTAACCATAACATCAAAATAATTCTTTCATTTGATACTCATCTTTTACTTAATTTTAATTTAGATTCTTGTGATATTTGACTAAAGGTATATAATTTTTAGTAGTTGACTGGTATGTGTGTTTTTTATCCTTTTATATATAAAAAAAAATATATCATGTTTAATTATATTATTTTAGAGCTATGTTAACAACATAAATTTATCACATTAAATAGTTTTAGTAGTTATAATTCATTTGATTTTACGAGTAGAGAGATCAAAATTCAAAAATCAAAGTCAGAGCTAAAACCAGCTTAATCAATAGAAAATTATATATATGATTAAAATATTTTTGAACCTATCTCGACTAGTTCATATATTTAACTTTATATATTTTGGAACTCCTCGGTAATATTTCAGATTCCACAATTATAAAAAAAAGAAAGTGCACATTAATTATTATCAATATTTAAAAGACTTAAAAGCACAATTTTCCCTTAGAAAAGGAAAAAAAAAGGTTTTCTTTTAGTTACTCACTACATTACAATTTATACTGCATAATTTGACCGAATAAGGAATTTTGAGTTTTTTTTTTTTTTTTACATTTCTAGTGTGAAATATGTCATGAGATTTTCACAAACATGTCATTCAAGATATTATACTAAAAAGATTAAAAGTTACATAATTTCTAAATATAAAAAAGACAGACATTTTTTTCTCAAATAAATTAATAAGAAAATAGTATCATATAATTGTTTTGAAAACTAAGAGGTAGTCATTGTTGTTGGTTGGAATATACAATTGCTCATTATGTATAAGCTTATCTAAAACTCCATGCAAACCTACTACTATTTAAAAGTCACGCGGATCAACGAAAATAACTGATGAAGACTTAGAAACTTGAGACTCCATCCAATTATCATCATCCATAGATAATAATTCATTAACATCAAGTTTCTTCATACACCATAAATCTCCCCATGAAAACTTGTTCCATCGTGGTATAGCCTCTTTAATAGGATCATCAAAACCAACTTCAGACACCAATAAACGACACTCTTTATCATTTCTTCCCATATTATGAGCGAACGCGTAAAGCGATTTCATAAGTCTTGGACCATCTTTACCTTCCATATGAATTCCATACAACAAATAAAACCCAAACATTTTAAAAATATTAGGTATTGATGGAACCCTTAACCATGGCATCCATGAGTCCAAAACCCTAGTCCCTAAGCAACAAGCATATTTTAACGACGATACGCCTCTTACTTGTAACTTATAAACTTCCTTAGTATTCCAAACACTTAGTATAGCAAAAGTTGTTGGAAAAGATCCACTTTTTGGATCCCAATTTAAGAGTGTTTTTTTGGGTACAGCCATGAAAGTACCAAAATTAAGCTTGTTGTCTAGTATATGATCAATATCTTTAGGGAAAAATTCGGAATTCGCGAAAATACGTCGATAGAATGACTCAGAGAGTTGTGGTGAAACTCGTACGATAGCAATGTCAGATGCAACCGGCTTGTAATGAGCATGAACTGGTTGAACTAACACAGAAGGAGTGCGAAATTTCGCGTATTTACATTTCGATATGAATAATTTTATCGATGCTTCGTTGTTACTATCAGTAGCCATATAAGCATATTTTGCTCCATTGATTTTGCTCCATTCTTCTAAGTTTTCAACTAGTTTTGTTCCAATGCCAAGTCTCCTAAATTTTGAGACAAGATAATCAATATATTTGAATATACTATAGTTTAGAAAAAAAGGTGTGATGGAAAATAAAACATGTCAAGACGACGACTTTGTATATATAATTAAATTAAAGTCTAAAAAAAGTAGGAGACATTATTTTTTTTGCATTGTTCTAGTCATTTTGGGAGTCTCCCATTGATGTTTGTAAAGTTAAATTAAAGTTACTTTAATTTGGCCCATGCATATTTAACTTATTCAAATATGAATATGTTCTGATAACGACATAATTTCTCATAAAATACTGTTAAAAGAGCATCATTTTTGCGTAGATTATGAACTTAATTGGATATATAGTTGGAAAGCATATCATTTGTCAATGTTGTTTTCACATTTGTATGTGCAATCCTTCAAGATTTTTAGTATAGATTCTAATATTCCAACGATATTTGAGTGACCTAATAGTATATAAATAATATTTTACTTTTAACTATGAGTCGATGATTCGATGATTCGTACCTGTGGTGAGATGAAACACGAAGTCCAAGAATATAAGCAATTTTTACATAAACTGGACATGGTGTTGAACCTTTATTTCCTCTAGTAACAGTCTTTATACAACCTCGAATTACCCCAACAATTTCTCCATTGTTGCCATATTCAGCTACCTGAATTGTAATAAATCAGAAAAATTAAACGAATCACATAACATAAATTGAAACAGATAAAATAGTAACGTACCAACATAACATGTAAAGGGAGATTTCGAATACGACTAATGGGGTCACCCATGAGATCAGTAAACAACGATGGTTGACCTCGTTGTCCAAAATCACACTGTCCTTCCAATTCTTCCACAGCCAACTTATCCTTCTCTTCATCATATTGCCTTACAACAATTTCTGTTTTTTTATTGGTATTATCATATTGCCTTACAACAATTTCTGTTTTTTTATTGGTATTATCATAAGTTGATAAATTTTCTTCTGAGATATTTAGAGACATTCACCTAATATAACTAGAGTGAAAGAAATGTTTGTTATCTATATATTGATTGATCTGCTAATAAAATTTGATCTTATATCATCCTATATATATATACCTAAAGCTTGTACTATACTTTGAAACTTTAATTATTTCATGTTAATTAAAGTAAGCTGGGACCTACTAACTGATGACATGGCAAAATCACCGGTTTTGGAGGAACTTTTGTTGGATTGAATAAATTCTTTGGGAATTTTCTCAGTGTTTGATTATAAATTTTAGTAAAAGTTTATTTTTAAATATTTGTTTGACAATAGATTTTTTTAAAAAAGTTATCTTTAAATATTTGTTTGATCGTAAATTTTGAAAAAGAAAATTTTATTTGATCATAAATTTTGAATCGAATTTTATAAAACTGTCTTCGAAAAAAGTTTTTGAAGAGCCAAACTAGAGGTAAATATATAATACTAGTTGATTCATATTTTAAAAGATTTATAATTAAAAAATCTTCTTAATGCCCAAGGTAAAGAGGTGCATGTATCTATGCTATAGCTAATACTTTATTATCCAATTGATGGGGATTGTTAATATTAAGCTAGTGAATTGTGTTCCAATAATTGTTTCTCCATGAGATTGTCATCTTGCGCTTCATGCATGATGGTGGCAATGAGTATCGTTAGAGTCCCACATTGATATATCGAATTACTTTTTAAATTAGTTTTTAACGTTAAGTTAAATTTAATATATTTTTTTCCTATCATAATATATGTAAAGTCTGAAATATCAGGTTTAAATTAGATTCAAGTTTCAGTTCTTATCAAACATGATAGGATATGAGATTTTTGTATCAAACGTGATAAGATCTTTCTGTCCTTAGCTAAAGGTGTCTGATTCGAATGATAATGCATTTTGATAATTGAAGAATACACTTTCATTAATTCCAAGTTTTGGAAGGAAGATTCGTTATAAAGAAATTCAGATTCATATCTTTGATTGTACCTTCATTTGTTAAGTACTCATAAAACAAATATTTTAAAGTTAATTAAGGAAAAAGGGAATAGCATGAGAGAAAAGCAAGGAGGAAAAAGGAAAGGGGGTACCACTAATTATGATTAATTTAAATAAAAACAATGGTTAATTAAGTTAAAAAGTTATTGTTAGTTCTAGGATGTACCTTTTTATTGGATGTAGAGATAAAAGTAGTTTCTTGGATCAATAATTGGGTTGGGTTGGTGAGAATCGTGGCCAAATAGAGAGGGGGTTTATTGGCTAACATGTGGAGGGGGCTTATTAGGTGATAATTAAATCACATGATATTCAATTTATAATTAATCCATTTGCACTTCCCATTTGCTTTTGTGCACAAAAATAATGGCTAATGACATGACGAAAAGGAGACAAGTGTTGGATGGATGAGAACGCACCACCCTTTCTTTAGAGAAAAAAATATATTTAATATTTGAAATTTATCGATCTCTATTAATTTAGAGATGCATCACATGATATAACTCATTTAAAGAGAAGTGTTTTTTATTAGAATAATACTTTTTTCTATTTTCTATACTCAAATCTACTCATTTAAATAACTTTTTGTTATAATAACATTTTCTTAATTATTTTCAATTTGTAAAAAATGAACCCTAATTTAATCACGAAGATGGAGCAATTTTATCTATCAATTGATTCAGATTTGCATCATATGACCTGATTCATTTAAGGAGAAGCACTTCTTATTAGAATAATTCTCTTCATTTCAATACTCGAATTTAAACTTTTTGAAGTATGTCAAAGCCAAAATTTCAACTAAAATAGTAAGCCTAAGGAGAAAAGAAGCTAAACGAATCTAAAATCTAAATCGATTAATTTAGATTCGAATTATCTAACGAAATACATCTCCTATAGTTATATTCTTCATTTTTAGTGTTCGAATTCAAAATCTTTTAATACTGTGGCACATACCGATCTCTCTTTTTCATATCCTATAAAAGTTATTGCTCCATGTGTCAAATCTTAACCTTTGGATTATTGATTGATAACCCGCCGCCTAGCTATAGAAAACAAATATTTTCTCCACATGAAATCTAAACCTACATGGATTAATTAGTAGCTAGGGTAGTTTACCAATATATATGCCTTTTAATTGGATACTAATCTAATCTAACCCTAATTATAGTCCTCCATCATTAATTATATATGTGATTAAGGCAAGTAGCCTAAAAATAGAAGGCTATATAAATATATAAGTTTATAATAGCCTATAAATGATATCTAATTAATTACTAGTAAATTAAAGCTCTTTTCTTGATCTCATTAGGTATTTTTTAAATTTTTAATCCTTCACGTTCGAGCACGCCAAACAGTTAATAGGACATGCATGCCTGATGGAGCACACTTATTTATGAATTAAAATTATATAAACTTTATATATAATGTAGAAATATTTAAATAATTAAGTTGCTTATTAAGTAATCATATGTTAATTTTTTATTAAGTATTATTAATTGGTAATGAGGTAACTTATAACGTGGTATATCACATATTATTAAACTTCTCTACTTGTATTTAAAAAAATCTTTATGTACACTTATTAAAATGAATTTTAATTATTATTATATATATAGATAGTGTACATAAAGATTTTTTATATGTGATTTCACATTAGTTACTTTTCACCACATCATCAATTACAATAACATATTCAGTGAAATTTACAAGTCGAGTTTGGGGAAAAATAGAATGTACGCAGACCTTATCACTATCTCGTGGAGATAGAGAGGTTATTTTTAAAAGATTTTCGGTTCAAGTGCAATAAATTTAGGTATAATGAAGAAAATATAACAGGTAACAACACCAATAAATAATAAGTAACCTAGTTGATTAAATATTTCTTCATTATAAGTGCATATAATTTTAATTACAAGTGTTGATTAACAATGCATGTAAAGATAACTAGACGGAAAAGAGAAGACAAGATGGACCTATATTTTTACTTTTAGCAAATATATATTATGTAGCACATAGAAATTAACCAGGATAAGAACTCAAAGTTATAGTAAATAAATAAATAAAACAGAAACGTCTGAATTAAAATATTATAAAGAGTATATATTATGCACGTGATGATGAGGATAATAGGACTAGGTCCTATATATTCCATTTTTTAAAAAGAAAAAAAGAAAAAAAGATGATGATGATATAACTAATACCTGTATATTATTGCTTAATTCTAAATTAAGTTCTACCTTATCTTAAAAGCATGTTCTAAGTTGAATGCATATATCTCATAATAACCATTTGTCTAAAATTGATTCTCTAAACAATGAGAAGAAAAAAGTTGGAATTTCTAATTGATGAAACAATTTTTTTTTTGAAAGACAGGATCAAGAAATGATATGATAAGGTAAAATATACAAAATATTCATTAGCACTAAAGCATATTCTTTTTCTCTGTATTTCTAATGTTCAAAGGAGAATATATGTTGGAAAACTTTAATTAATTTGTGTGGTATATATGATTAATGTAATCTTGTTCTTAATTACTTTCCCAGATTTCTTCTAATTTTCATCCTTTTCTGTAATGTCCAAGTTAGGTCATAGGTACAACTTGTAACTTTAATTTAATTAATATTATTATTTATATTATATAGTTTAATATGAATTAATTCTATACTATGACCTCATTGCCATCGTCTTAATTTATAATATAATGCTTATGGTGGCTGAATCTTATCATTGTAGTAAAGTAACAAAGCTACTTTTTTCATATTAACTATTAAGATTATTGAATCATGTTTTGAAATATTGCTTAAAGAATAAAAATAAGAACAGAAAATATGTGCGAGCTCGTTCATATTGTCAGTTTCTAATTAAGGAGAAGTTGTTGATCAATATCGACTTAAAATGTTCTTTTTATAAAAAGAAAAATTCATATCCAGTTAACTGTAAAAAAAATTTAATAATTTGACTCTTAAAATTCTCACTGTACGAGTAGATCATAATTTTAAAAAATGATTTTCCCTTTGTACTTTTCCTATCTTGCTCAGGAGTTAATTGAGTTTTCATTCAGTATAATAATGCTACTAATAGAACAACAAAAGAATAATTAAAAGTTCAAGCCCTTTAATTTGTTATTAGCCACTCCACCTTTTTTAAGTCCTAATCATGGTTTGTAACCTTTTCTTTAATATCTTTTTGTAAGCATTTTCTATTAATATATTTTATTTTTATATACTATGATTATTTAGAAGAGAGTTCTGGATAATAATAAAGTTTTTTTTTTTGTATATTGGTCATCATTTAGAGCTTTGAAAGTAGTTTGTCATTAATATTTGCACTAAGGTAGACTGTCTATATCATATTCCTTATAATACGGTTTCGCGTGCAACGTATTTTTATAAAAATATACTATGATTACTTAGTCCCAACGTATGATAATGATTTATGGATAGTACTATCTCACGATGTTTTTTGTTTTGTTTAATTTTGGTTACTTAGTCCCAACGGATGATAATGATTGATAGATAGCAAGTGTTTAATGATGTTTTGATTTTATTTAATATTTATTTACAATATGTCTTTGCTTTTCTATTAAAAGTTGATCCCACTTGCAAATTTTAGCTTGATTATAAATAAAAAAAGTAGTGACTTGCTGACACTAAACTTTACAAGATTATTCCAATTTCATGTAATATTGATATTTCATTCATGGAATAAAACAACTTTATTTGATTTTGTTGTTTAGTATCCTATTATCTAAAATTAAGATTTTTCTTACTTTTACTAGTAAGTACTTATGAGTATATCAAACTCACCTAACAAGAACTTTCCATTCTCAAAACACGGGATCAAGATTTTTAATTAGGAGTGGAGGAATCTCATAAATTTTTCGCTGTGCATATCCGTTCAAGGAAGTATAAGTGAGAACAATAGAAAATTAAAGGGAAAAAGTCCAAAATAGTAAATATTTAAACGATATTAAATGTTATAGACTTATTGTTTTGGAAAAATGTGATTTGTAGCCATAATTTCCCCAAAATCTTGCTATACGTTTTATTTGTATAATTCACCTAAATTATATAATTCTTCTGGTTGTATAAATCAAAATTTTATATAATTCGATTCATGATTGTAAGAATTCCAAATTTGAACGTGTTTGCCCTTAGCTATTTGTATACGATTAATGAAAAATTCATAATAAAATTAATAAAAATAACACTCCACACACATTTAAGATGATATATATCAAGTTATAAACATACTTTTTCAAAATAAACTACTTATAGCATATTATTTTCGAATTATAGCATATCATGAAAAAATAAATTGAAAAATAAAATATAATTAAATAATTAATTTATTTAAATAATTACCTTTATTTATTCAATTACCTTTTTTAAACCAAACTATTTAATTACATTAATTTTTTCAGTTACCTTTTTTAAACCAAACTCATTAATTTTGTACTGATACAGTTACCTTTTAAATGACATTTTAAAGTTTTAACAATTCAAAATAAAACAAATTATTATTAATTAAATTAAACATTATGTAGTTACCTTTTTGAAGACAATTACAAAGTAATAGGGATTTGATTACACCCTAATAACTACCCATCACCATCTAAACCAATACAAGATAATTATTCCCTCATTACACTCAACCCACACACGCCTATACGCCTGAATATTATCAACAACTTTTCTCGCCGGAACCGCCACATGCATAAAGATTCATCTTCCCCAAATACACTAATTTTTCCCCAAATCTTCTACCCACATCTTCACAAAATCGACTGTTTTTTTACCAAAATCTTCCACATTTTCAATCACATATCAGTTCATCCCCAAAATTAAACCTTCATACTTAGCATCTGTACAATGTCGAAGAGAGGTAGTGAAACCCCACGCAAAAGTAGGAGATTGAACGATGAGTTAAGTTCTGAGGATTTTCATGCTCCATCTTTCAACATTTTGTCACAATCTCAAACAAAAACATCAACTGCAAAAGTCAAGTCTAGGTTAGAAAAATCAAAAATGAAAAAACAAACAAACAAAGAGGCAAAGGAAAGCAGGAAGAAGAGAAAAGGAAAAGAAAAACAAACATTCTCTGAATCTGAGAAAGAGGAAAAGGAAAGAGGGAAGAAGAGAAAAGGAAAAGAAATTCAATATTCATCAGATCCTGATTCTGATTTTGTTGATGAGTTCATAAATTCAAAATCAAAAAAACCAAGAGGTACTGAAATTGGTATGTCAAATGTTCAAGCAACAAATAAACCAAAAAAAGTTATAAAGGTTAGTACAAGATTTTTTTGGGGTTTTGAATTAATAATTTCTGTTTAATTTTGTTTTAATTTTGATTTTTATTTGTCAGTAGAATAGTACATGATTTCTGATGTGTTATTTTGTGTATGAAATTTTTTTTTTTTTTAATTGTAGGAGTGTATCACTTAATGTATGAAGTTTGTATGATATCTGTATGAAATGCTACTTTGTTTTATTACACTATCAATGTATGAAAAATGTATCAATGTTGTATGTTGTATATTTTTGACTACTACCATACATATTAAAATAAATTGTTTATGCTTTAATTTTGTGTATTAATTTTGAATGAATTGTGTATGCATTAATGTATTAAGTTGTATGATATGTGTATGAAATGCTATATTGTTTTATTACACTATCAATGTATGAATATTGTATCAATGTTGTATGTTGTATATTTTATGACTATTACCATACATATTAAAACTCAATAGTTTTATGCTTTGATTTTGTGTATTATATTTGAATGAATTGTGTATGACCTGATGTACATTTTTTGTATGCTTAATGTATGAGTTGAATTGAATGTCCATTCAATACAAAAGTTTATTTTATGATTGTATATGATATTATATAGTATGATAAACGTATTAATTTAATTTTAACAATTATTTAGGAGAAGAAGACACAAAAACATTTGTCTTCATGCATCAACATGAATGTGTTTGCGGATCTGTTGACCTTTCTAGGTCAAGATAAGTTTCAACAATACTTACAACAAACCCCGTTTGGATTTTTTTATAATTTGCATAACATAAAAATCCAATGTCAATTATTAAGACATATATTTCTTCTTGAAAATGAAAATGTCAGGGATGACATGTTTGTTATAAATGTAAATGGTAAAGATTTACATTTTGGGTTAAAAGAGTTTGTTGCTATAACCGGTCTGAAATGTGGACCTATTTCTGATTTTGTATCTGACCCATCTTTTTCAAACAGACTTATTGCTGAAAATTTTGGGGATTTTGATAAAGTACCCAAGTCAAATTTTTATCATAAGTTTAAATTGCAGAACTTTTGGGAAGAAGATGACCGTTTAAAAATCGGGATCTTGTATTTTATTTCTTCTTTTCTGACTGCATCAGACCCTTCAAAAACAACAATTCCAAAATTGTATTTTGATTTGGTCGAATCTGGACAGTATGCCACATTTCCTTGGGCAAATGAGTATTTTAATTTAACACTTAAAGCATGCAGTCAAAAATTTAAAAAAGATCCTTCGTCATTCAAATTCAGTCAGTTCCACATAGCATTGCAGATATGGTTTTATGAGTGTTGTCATCCAGTTGACAACACAATTGCTATACATGCTTCAAATCGCACACCGAGAATCCTGAACTGGAAGACAACTAATGACGTCATTTATTTTAACGATTTGAAGAAAACAATTTTCAGAACACATGGCAATCAGGTATTTTCCAGAGAATGTTATTATATTCATTATAAATAAATATACATTTTAATTTTCTTATTTGCTGCAGCATAAATTCAGAAATATGATTTTTTCTGAAGAAGAGTTAAATCTCATGGACGACACCATTTTAAATCAGTCCAGCAGCCACCATGATTCGGAAGATCACAGATCGTCAGAAAATCATGGCGTTGATAGTGAAAAAAAATTTGAAGCATTGAAAGCTGAGATTGCAGAGGTACAAGTACAAATTTCAAATTTAAATATTTTTTTTTTAAATTATAATATATGTATCAAAAACTTATTATTTTTAATTAACAGGTTAAAGCAGAATTGAAAGAACTCAAATTCACTGTAAGTTTCAATATATTTTTAAAGAAATAATATCATTACTATACAATTTATTTTATTTTTAAATTTTATTTTACACAACGATAAGGTTGACAAGCACATGGCTGATATCAAGAGTTATGTCGATAACTCGACCAAACTGATAATTCAAGAGATTAGATTGTCAAGAGGAGAACAAATACCGGAAGAACAACCAGATGTATTAATATATGTATATTTTGGGTATGAATATTGTTTGATATCAATATAAGTTGAAGTTTTATAATAGTTATATATATATTTGTTTCTAATATGTATGAAATTGATATTATTATATATGCTTGAATTATGCATAAATGTTTGTATTAATCATGTATGAATTTGTATTTGAAAATATGTATGATTAATGAAAAAATGATGTATTAAACATGCAAGTTTTTTTGGTTTGAAATCTGTTAATTTATTTCATACAAATAAATCAGAATACATTAATATCTAACAATATTCATATTATCTGAAAATAATTTTCAGGACAACGCCAATCAACATGCTGCACAATCTGATAAAGGTCCAACAGCTATCTTGAAGAACAAGTCCAAATGTCAAACACATCTGGTACGATATATTCATTATTATCACATTTATCTTAATTTAATTTTTTTTTATATAACGATTTATCTTTTATGTACATGAAGCTCAAAAGTCAACTGATGGTTGTTTCAACGTTGACGTACCTAGAACGTCAACATCAAAACCATCAACATTGGACGATTATCCTGATTTTACTATGACACAAATCATCGCACTTGATCCAATTCTTAATGCTACCACGACTCCAAATGTGCAAACAAGACATAAGAATCCAGGGAAATACGAATTTTCTCCTTATATCAGAATGTCGGAAGGGGAAAGTAGTTCAAATAGAGTACCTATATTCTTTCCAATCAAACATCCATTCCAAAATCACAATGGTTTTGATGTTCAAGATGACATGATTGAGGAGTTCAATAAATGGGTTTTCAAAGATGTGTCAAGCAGGCGTGGCAGGTATAAATGCTGATAAACAAAATTATTTTATTTAATTTCACAAATTAACATTTTATATAATACTTATTTATATATATACAGAAAAGCAGCATATTCCAAGGTTAAAAATACACTTCATCCTCAAATGGACTTTGGCGTTGTCAAAATAGCAGAAAAGGATTTTTTCCACAAAATAAGTCAACCGGACAGACCTTGGGAAGATGGGGTAAGACATAATTTGACTCAATTTTTCTCATTTGGGTTTGAAGTGATGTACATATGATTATTGTTCTATGAAATATGTGTGAATTGTGTATGAAACATTTGAATATTTTTAAATGTATAATTTGTGTATGAGGTATCAACTATGTTTTTTTTATGTTTTTTTTGTAACAGCATATAAATACAATAATGTATTATCTCCGAAAAAAGGCAAAATACTCTGAGACAGTCACTTCTTACAGTACTGTTGATTGTTGGTTTATGGCGTGGATTGATAACATTGAGAAACAGTGGAGACAGGCAGAATGTGACATGAGATGCATTTCCCCGGACCATGATGTTGGACAGTGCATTAGAGGATTCAAGTTGCTTGCTAACATTCCTTGGGATAGAGTTGACGAAGTAATCATCCCAGTCAACATCAGCGACAAGTTCCATTGGTTCCTTGTTGTATTCCGGATCAAACGTAGATGTCTATACGTATATGATTCGATGATGGGAGGATCTGTTCACTCCAGAAAAGTTAAAGAAGTTGTTGATAAACTTGCAACCATGATTCCATTATTTCTGACGAGCACAGGGTTTTATGGCAAAAGGCTTGATTTGTATGCGAATAACTTTCCTGATTATCAACAGAAGTCTCATTCCGAACCTCTCAGTATCAAGCATGTGACAGTCTTAATGTTCCTCAACAAGAAGACTGTTCCAAGTATGTACACTTGTTATATTATATTTTCTTTATCTTAAATTACATTGCTTTATAGTCATTAATTTCTTTTTCTAATTTCAAATTTTTTACAGTGATTGTGGTCTATACACATCTCTGTTTGCCGAGTACATGAGCAATGGTGTTTTTGATATATCTGATATTGATATCGATTCAAAATATCATCGTCAAAGATATGGTACATTACTTTGGCATTATGCAAAATCAAAGAATGATGAGGGCGCAATAAGTGAAAGTGAAGTTACGGGAACAGTTGCTAGCAAGAAGGGTGGACCTCGAACTCCTAAAGAACAAGTTATGGACACCACCAGTTATCCTATTCCAAAACGCCGTAATAGGAATTAGAAATCTTCATTGCAGCTTGTACATTTTTTTGAATGACATGTTTTTTTAACTTCTGAACTAGTTATGTTTTTTTTCAGTGTTTTATTATTAATACTGATTGTTTTATATAAATTATCAATGAATATTAGTAATTATTAAATGTGTCTCACTTTTGAATAAAATTTGAACTGTACATGCTAATATAGGAAAACTATATGAATAATGTATGAACATTGTTTGAATTATGAATATCATATTATAATTTCATATGTACAACAGAAACAAATGTTATATATGGCAGTCTGATTCACCATATATTTATACTTATTAATTGTATATGATCTCTGTATGAATTTCACTTTCAATATGTAATGTAATTTTTTATATTTTTAATGTATGAAAATTGTATAGATAAATACTGTCATATGATTATACCTTAGTAAATGTGTATAAATTTTGTATAAATTTATCATATGATATGCAATAATTTTTAAACTGTATGAATACTTTATGAAGATTATATGACTTATGAATTCTATATTATATTTTTATACACAAAACAGAAACATATGTTATATATATTTCTTTGTATGAATATTGTCTTAACATTGTATGAATTATACCGTATTATAATTTGATATGTATAACATAAACAAACTTTATTATACAAATTACAATATGACAATATCATTCAAATGTATAAATATACCTTAGTAAATGTGTATGAATTTTGTATAAATTTTTTATGTATTCATACTGTATGAAGATTATATGACTTATTAATGGTATATTTATACTTTCATATACAAAAACATAAACTGATGATATATGTATGAACATGTGTATGTACACTGTATGAACATTGTATGAAAAATATTACGCTTCATTCAATAAAACAAAAACATGTGTATAATAATCGTAATACTCAAAAACACAGATGTAACAGTAGGAAATCATTGTTTTTGCACAGGATAATTTGAACATGTCTTCCTATTGTGTCCAACTTGATGACATCTACTGCATGTGATTTTTGTCCTCTTGAATTTCACATCAGCAAATCCCTTCCAGCGTTCAAATTTGGGTCTTCCCGCTGATTTTTTTGGATCGGGTGGCATCATTTTAGGCTCTGAAATATAACTTGGTATATCCCATGTACTCTCGCATGGGATAGGCTCGACAGGAATGGCATAAGCATCTCTGAAATTCTTGAGGCTATAAAAAGCAGAACAGAAATCTGCTTCCTGTAACTTCCTGTATCTGAGAACTGCAATAGTATGACCACATGGTATCTCATAATGTTGGAATCTCCCGCAACTACACATCCTTGTGTTCAAGTTTACTATGTACTTTTTTGCTCCTTCAGCTACAGCATGCAGATCAACAGTTGAAGGTATCACCTATTTTAAAAATAAAAATGTTATTTTTATGTTATAAATACCACTAAATATTGTGAAGAAAAATACAATATAGTGAAATACATACCCTCATATTGCAAGACAACGCAATACTTTTCTGTAGATAAATATCATATTTTTTAGTCAGATCAGATGTTGTCTTATCAGCCTCCTCATTGTGCTTGTGAATCCACCTCTGAATTGTTACCCTCATAAATTCAAGAAGTGAAATTACCGGTAACCTCCTTGCTAACCTGTTAACATTGTTCAATGACTCCGCGATGTTTGAAGTCATGGTCCATGTGCGCTTACAATTCGAGTAAGCTCTTGACCATTTGCTATAACCAATATCAAACAAGTATGGTCGTATGCGCGTATCTATCTGATCTATTCTTCCCATAATTGTCTCAAACTGTTGTTTTGTATAAGCTTTTGCCAATGTAAAAAATAGAATCTTCAAATCTTCAGTATTTCTATTGAAATTCTTCAACACATTGACTGACAGATGCCATATGCATGCCTAATGTTCTGATTCAGGATATACAGTAGCAGTCCCTTTCCATATGCTTTCATTTCGATCAGACATAAAACACATGTTTTGTCTAACTCCATATGCTTCCTTAAACTGTTCAAAGAACCAAGTCCATGAAGCATCATTTATGAATCTACTATCGCATACGCCAACGGAAGTATATGACCTGATCAAATTTTTTTAAAAAAAAATCATACAAATTAGAAATACAATGTATAACTTATTTTATTTTATTATATAATCAGAAAATTAAATAGGATTAAAATTTACCTCCCGGATCCATTGTGCTGGCAGTTAACATTGTACCACCATATGAACATTTTAATCCCGCCCCATCAACAACTACAATTGGCCTACAATATTCCCAACCCCTAATACAAGCTTCTAACGCAACAAATGCATATAAAAATTTATCACCTTCTTTCCTTTTAATTTTCAAAATGGATCCTGGATACGTTTTGCTCCAAAATGTAAAAATAACCTGAAACATAACAGTCCAATTCATACCAAAAGTATACATAGTTTATACATAAAGTATACACGAAAACAGAACAGTCCATTTCAGTAGGTAATCTTTAAGTTCATTCTAAATTCAAAATTACCAGGTAATCTTGCATATGAATCTGCTGGATCTCCGCGCACCAACTTTATCGCTTTTTCTTTAGCTCTCCATGCCTGTATGTACGTCAATGAAACGCCATGCAATTTCAACATATCATCAGCTATATCTTTTGGAGTATATACAGTAGATGGATCAATATACTTCTCCGTTATCAAGACAGCTACAACGTCAGTTATCCCCTGACGTCTGGCATAAACTCTTTCTCTAACAGAACAAGTGTGCTGAGCTATATACTTTCTCACTTTGAATAAATTTGATTTATTCAAACTAGATGCCCTCATCATCCAAGAACAAGTCTTAGAAATACAATTCAAGTGATAACTGTTTCAAAATTGAGAAAATATACATTACAATTATATACAGTGAAACAAATCACATAAAAAAATAACTTAAAAAAAGTTGTGTACACTTACTTAGATGCATTACACCGCGCAACACGAAAACTGAATTTTTCAACAAGGCCTACATGCCTAATAACCTCCTTCAGTGTTTCTCTATTGTTATAAATCTGATTATCAGCTATAAATAAGTTGGAATGGTCACATATTACATCATTATCTATTTCACTATTATCATTTACAACTCCGTCTAAATTCATTCCGATCAAACGGATAGAATTATTAGAGTATAAATCAATGTTAGTCTGTGATAATCTAACATCAGAATTCACTCTATCAGTAATAACAACTACATGACCTTCGTTATACATCTCACGATCTTTCAAAGTGATGCATAATGGATATTTTGTAAAAAACTCCAAATGTACCCTCATCTGACTTAGAAAAACCTTTACCCCAACATCATTATGAATTTTAATTGGTGGACACATATCGCTAACAATATACTTTATCTCAATAGAATTTATATTTTCTTCTATATTAAGTTGAGTTATTATAGCATTAACTAAACCAATATAAAGAGTAGAAGTATCATATAATATGCCCTCCATCTCAAAGTCGACGTATTTTCCTGTTTCACAACATTAAAATTATTTTTAGTGAACCACACTATAAAATTGCAAAAAAACATCATACAAAATTCATACACAGTTAATCCATGTTTCATACACAATTAATACAAGTTTCTTTAAACATTCATACACAATTAATCCAATATTCATACAACTTTCATATACATTTAAAACATCAATCACTGATATATACAATCAAAAAATGGACTTTCAAACATAATTGCTACAAGTTATTTAAAAAATGTCATACACAATTAGTACAGTTTTCATATTTCATTAATACACAAAAATATATCACCTGACAATTTAAATATAATCTGAACAGTTTTTAACCATTAAATACAAATTTCAGATAATTTTCAAGCAATATTCATATAATTTTCAGACATTATTCATATTTTTTTCATACTTCAACTGCACAATGAATTCTACCAATTTATTCCTTTTCCAATCAATTAACAATCTGTACATTTTTATATTTTCTTACTAAATCAATTAACACACAAATATTTATTTTTATTACAAATCAAACACATTTACCATTACTTAATGTTTTTCATAATATCCTATACGCATAATAACTGTATCATAAAAAAAATTGAGATCAGCATTTAAGATCTAACAGTAATAAAAAAATGAATTTTTCTATACATGTCAAATACAACAAATATAACAACAAATCATTTATAATAAAAATAAACCATTCATAATTAAAACTAACCTGATGAACTCCACTTGCCACCATGTTTAATTAATATTGATACAATATTCTCCATCAAATCAAATATAATCTTTTCCAACGCCAAAATTTTAGAAATTTCAAATAAAACACACAAAAAAAATTTCTTCAAGTATCAAAATAATCCTAAAATTATGGAAAACAACAAGACCTATACGTTTAAGGAATAAAATCACACATTAGAGTATTTTAAGCAATTAAATCATCAGTTATTATCATTTAAAACTAATTAGAGATTTTTATGGTAACTATCTAATCTTAAAAAAATTCAAATCCCTTAAAAAGTGCAAATTAGTTATCACTAATTAATAATTAAATTTTCACGTATGCCGTTTTCTATTATTAATTTTACCGTTTTAATTTTATTTTTTTTAAATTTAATTACCTCTTTTTAATAATTTAAAATTGACATTATATTTTTAAAAAAAATGCTATAGCTTGATATATTAAATGTTGTACAATGAAAATCAAACTCTTATGCCATAACTTGAGAATATGACTATATAAAATGCCATATACCTAATTTACACATAAAATTATCCTCTTTGTATATTGACAAGCAAAATATACAAATAAAGTTCTGAAAAATTCATAAATGTATATAAGGAAAGAATTAGTAGATGATTATCCTATTTGTATATTCGCAAGCAAAATACAAACTGCAGCCTCTATATCAAACATAAATATAGATATGAAGCGTAATTATCGAAACTATAGCCCCATTTATTATGTTTGTTGTGTTTTGCCATTTCTGAAATTTTCTCAAAATTGAAACATTGAGCACAAATTGGGCCAATGATATGGACCCGATTCCACATTTTCTTGGCCCATTCGGCTGCTTCTTCAATTTCAGATCAGTCTTTTTCTGATAGAAATTTTGAAAACGACCTCATAATATCATGCACATACAATACAAAATCATGATTCATAATCAGATTGATTTTGAAGTTAGAAATTTCGTTTAGATATGTCATTCAGATTTTTTAAGTCAGTATTTTTCTTAGAAACATGAAAATTCGCAAGTTGTGAAAACTATCATATTTCTTTATATTTATACAATCTTGCCAACTTTATAGATATCAGAATGTCCTAAAGTGTCACATTGATAAATAACATATCTCCATATTCCTTTGCTGTCGAGACAAAAAGAACGAAAAGTATCTTTCCGCTTCTATTAATTACAATTGAGAAGAAAATGGAATAGTAACAATTACAGGAATACTTAATTACTACTATATATGTAAGAGAACTGGAGGATGTAATATTTAGAAGATTGCTAGGGGCATGGTGAAAATTTGAACAGCACTCTTCACAGCTTCAACATCAATATCAACCAATTTTCCAGTATTTGATGAAATAGTTGCACATTTCTTTGCTTCTGCATTGGGAACAAAACTTCTGGCCTTATCCTCAGAGCAGAATAGCCCAATACTGCACAGACAAAACCAAGATACATCAACCTCCCCACAAAGACAGCAAAAGGTGCAAAAAAATCCGCGTTTACAGCTTCTAGTACATGACGTTACCTTGGTTTTCCACGTGCGTGAGCAAGTTGTATGGCAGCTGTATTTGTAGCTATCACTCCAGCAGAGTCATCAACAAGAGCAGCAAGCTAAGGTAGAGAAATTTGTGGGGACTGTTAGTTTTCTAATGCTCATCCCGCGGTATATAGACTATAGTTAAAGCTGTCACTAAACATGCAACAGAAGCAGACTATTTCATTTGATTATACCCTCCTTGAATATAACGTAAATTGTTGCCATTATATCTGTGACTCCAACCAATTTCTTTGTTTATGGTTATTCAACTAAACACTGGTTGATCACCGGTCATTGATATTGTGAAAGTGGTTGAGAAAACAAACCTGTCCAGGGGTGGTTATGAACACTATACTAGCATCGTAACCAACTGCATCTTCCACATTTTCTCTTTCTTTTTCATGCGGAATGACAAAAACTGGCTTGACTCCCCTGATCAAATAATAGTTTACAATTCATTAGTATATCTCTCAAATTTTCTTGCATTTGATGAAAAAGACTAATCAGCTAATTCGAGAACTAAAAATGACCATGTAGTCGAGTCAGCCCTTTTTCCGACAAAGAATAAAATACTGACATTATACCTTATCTCCTCTGCTATCTCAGCCCAAATCTCAATTGGGAGCAAGCTATCAGTATCACCCCTTGACTGCATAGAAGCTTTTGAATCTGATTTAATACCATGAATCACAATATATTTGCCTTTCTGTGCACCAACATTCTTATATTTTGCCTCTACAACCTCCCTAACCTTTCTTGAGATTGAAATTTTAAGTGGGGGTAAAGGTTGTCGAGGTACTTTACGAGCTGGTCTCCCCAACCAATCAACCATCTGACGGTACCTATTTCAGAAAAGTGTGTCTGTAAACACGCGATACAAACTTTGACGAAGTAAAACTGTTAAAACTTTTTACATTCCCTATTTTGATATGAATCTTCAGTTGTGTCAAAAGAATCAAATTATCAGTTGGATCATCTACTTACATATGATATCCGCCCTCGGAAAGGTTCATGCTTTCTGGTGTAAAAGTTTCTGACAGAAACAATCCCGCTCCTGCAGAATTCACATTTGGGTAAATGTAGCTAACTCTGTCACGAGCAGTTGACATAAACAAGAATACTGCATGTCCAATCCCTGCCAGTTTGGTTGACAAGATCATATCATAGTACCTACTCTGCAATAAACCATGCATTACAGCAAATAACTTAGCCCAAAATTGACTACAACTCTCTATTCATAATGCAGGAAGCAAAATTTTTTTATCTCCATATATCTGACTAAACAAGACGAATAACATCTTCAAGCTAATGTAAGCGATTCTTTTCCAAACGTAGTTTGCTCAACTTTTGAATTATCTACAAACTTATAGTTACTATCTTATAAAAAAATCACAACATTATGGAGGTTTGGAGAGCACTCAATATGTAAATGTATCGAGATTCGAGAGCACAACACCAGCCTATTCTAGGCAAATATTACAAGTAATAAAAAGCAGTTTAATGTATATTAGTATAGGTGTAGTTGAACTAGAACCACCGCGATCACTTAACTACACAATGAAGAGAACAAATTTAAGTTTTATCCACTGACGAAGATATATATATATATATTTACACAATCAGATTACTCATAAGATAACCATAGTTAAATCTTCGTATTTAACTAAGTTTCCATATAATGTTTGTTACTTTCTCTAATTTTAGGTGCAAATACATCAAGACACAACAAGAATCATACTTCAAATGAAACAACTTGCTTAAACCTATGTTGCTCGAACTCTTCAAAAATGTTAGATTAATGTGTGTCGGATACTTCCAAAAGTAGTGCACTTTAAAATCAGAGTCCAAGCAACGTAGATTTAAACAATTATCTATCGATGTTAATTGAAAGGCGTCAAACCTTAATAATTCCAACCATATCAGTATACTCAGCTGGTTCAGGAAAATCATCATCCAGATCGTAGGCATTAGCCCACCTCACATTTTTATTCATCTCAAATGTCTGTTTTCCCCTGGCTGTTGCAAGTATATCCACTTGAACACCAGGGTACCTATCCTTAATCATCTGAATTGCTGGAAAAAACAGCAAATTCTCATAAACCCCACCATCAATAACACAACAACATCTCCGAACATCACCTCTAATTTTCAAACCCAATGAAGCAATTTCAACAGAGTATCCCATTGGAAATTTGAGAAATCCATATGGGTTATCAGGATTATCAGGTGGCCTTGGATCTTCATCTTGTTTGCCTTCAGAAAAAAGTGAACCATATTCCATTTCAGGATCATCACCATAGTCAAAAGGGTCAAGCCATGGATTTTTTTTCTTGGCATTGAGGCAAAAATTCCCTGATTTTCTGGCGGGAAAAGATGGATTGTTGTTCAAGAAAGGTACATTTGTGACATGGGTTACAGGAAAATTAGGTGGATTAGTAAAGAAAGGAGAAATGGAGTTAGATAGTAGACTTAGTGGCAGCCATTTGAGTGTATCATAAAATTCTGCAACTTTTTTAGGGATAGCTAAAAACTATAGCAGAAGGTGACGTTGGATTTCAATGTGTGAAGGTAGTTAGATAAGTAGGTCCCACTTTGTTCCTGCCTTGTCTTTGACGATTCTCTTTTTTCTTAATTTATATGTTATATATCAACGTCTATTATTTGGAATTGAACAATCGATTCTCGTGAACTAGCTTTTGATATTTGATTTAAGGAATTCATTTCTTTTCAGAGCTTAAACTTAAAATCTTTAATCAAGCGTGGAAGGCGAAGACGAATCTAAAATTTAAACTTTATAAATTCTTATAATCATCTCAAATATCTTCGGTGAACCTATAAATATAAGGCTAGATGTGTCCTGAGATGAAGAAATCTTATCGATCCTGTCGGAATCGTGAGTTATACTACTTGTGTTAAATTAAAATACAAAGTGCTACTCCCTTTGTCCCTATATACTTGTTCATATTTTCTCTTTTTGGCTGTCTCTATTTACTTGTCCATTTTGATAAATTAAGAAAGGATAAAAAAAAAATCCTATTATATCCTCATTTAAACTTCTTGAAAATTTTTAAGTTTTAATTTAATTCTTTTTGAAATCATAATTAATAAGGGTGAAATTGTAACTTTACTATACTAATTATTGTTACTTATAATATGTGTGTTATTTCTAAAGTTGACAACTAAATAGGAACTTGAGGAATTGCAATTAACAAATTATATATATTGTTGTTCCATCATAGGGAGAATCAAGTACAGTTATCCAAAATACGATTGCTTAATATGCAATCAAAGAGAAAAAAGATGCATGAAAAGGAAAGGAACTGCACAAAATTGTGTACCAATTAAGTCAATAAAGATTATAAACAGAGTCAATTGATGAGATCAAAAGGAAGAAAAAAAAGGATTATATATAGAAAAAGAGATAATGAGATCATAAAAGAGAAAAATGTAAATTCTTTGGCTTTGTTTTATTCACTAAACTAGCTTTGATATGTCATTAATATTATTGACTTATAAGGTAACCTCTTTTATAAAACAGGCTACACTTTTTCTTTTCTTTTCCTTTTATGATCTTTATTAAAATACGTGAAGATGTTCATCAGTTCATGAAACTAAAATTATACTTAAAAATTCATTTATTAATCTAAAACAATAATAATTTAGAAAATAATCGATCGAATCGAACGTACTTAAAAAATAACAAAGGAAATTTTAAATTTCTAAATTTTGCTTTAAAATAAATAGATGTAGATTCCACTCCACAATGAAGTACCCATCACAAATAGAAAAGCTATCTTCAATCTAGAGGATTTATATTCCTTAATCAATTTCCACAGTAATAGATAAACAATAATTAAGCTCTATAATTAGATTCTTGCTTATCCTGAATTAAATTGTGTTTTAAGTTGGCAATTCCCCTTTTCCCATTTATTTTTTTATTTCCAAATTTGGTCTAATTATGTGGGTGTTTTCAATTATTAAAAAAAGACATTGTTAGGGTTAGTAGGTAGCATATCCTTTTTTATTCTAAATTAAGTCAAATAAAATTTATATTATTCCAAAGTATATCATTTCAAAAAGTAATAATTTGCCCTTCAATCAAGTATGACAACACCAACTTTCAAAAAATAAAATACAAAATAAATTGAGAAATAATAATTCATGGAGATGAAAGAGCAGACAAAAAGCTTTGTACTTGTTTATTTTAATAAACTAAAAATAAAATCTCTTCATTTGAAAACAAGCATCTTCTTAAAAAATTTAAACCAAAATAAATATCTTTTCAAATTATATCCTAATATTAAAAAATTATTTCTGGGCAACTAGTGTTCAATTCACAAGTAAACATATATTATAATAAATATGGTTAATTTGTTAACTCTCTCTTCACTTGTACTTATTATTTTTAATATATTCTTCTAAAAAAAACGTGATTATTTTCATGTGTTTATCCTCAATATTAATTATATATTCTATCAAATCACTTTTCAAGAACTAAGACTATACACCAATTCATATAAACATAGTGATATATACTCGTATTAATTCTTGTATTTCCAAGGAGAAGGAAGAATTTTATTATTATTTTTCCTAATTAGCATGAAGTCAGCTAAAGTGACAATTATTTTAAAACGAAGAGTAAATTATTATTTTTCTTATTTTCTTACCATCCTTAACATAAATCTAGTAATCAAACAGCAGTTTTGTGCACTAAATCTCCGGCTATGTCTGGGATTCTTAGGTTTTGAAAATCTAATTAATAAAAATAAATCACACAGTAAAAGGTTAATATTAGGTGGCAAAATATAATTGGTTAGTTTCAATGATCACGCTAAAATGCAAGTGAAGAGAGAAAGAGGCGTAGTATAATTCTCTCTCTAGAAACATCCTTAAAGAAGTCGCCGTTGGTTTCCCAGATCGGACAGTCACCATTTTCTCAATAAATTCTTCTCGCCGATAATATATCTGCTCTCTCACTCCTTAGGGTTTTAATTCTCTACTTTCCGGTCCATACAATTACAATGCACCTTCTTTTTCCCTTCACTGTTTTGCTCTTCAACCCTAGCTAAGCACAGTTGAAGAAACTCATGCTAAGTTCAACGAATTTCTAGTTACTAGGAGTTGTAATTGTTTCAATGTCTGGAGGACCTAGGGTTAAATTGATGAACAATGCTGATTCTGAAGTACGATCAGTGCTCGGTCCGGCGGGTAACAAGGCTAGATCCGTTGAATTACGAAAGCCCGTGGAAAAGCCTGTTAAGAAGGCTGCTGAAAGTGAAGAGTCTAAGGGTAAGAAATTTGAGGGAACGGATTCCGTGCCGCAATCACGGGCACCGGTGGCTGCTTCGAAGAAATGTGGAGGAGCTGTGCCGTCTATTTTGAGACAGCAACAGGACCATAGGTCATTGATGATGAGGCCTAATTTGTCGCTGAATGCGTCTTGTTCGTCGGATGCTTCGACGGATTCTTCTCATAGCCGAGCATCGACGACGGGGAAATTGAGCCGTGGTAGTGTGACGCCGACGGCTGGGAGAAGGAAGCAATGTAGTAGTCCTAAAGTGGTGAAGTCTGAGAAAATTGGAAAAACTGTTGGTGAAGGTGAGAGCTTGGCTTCAAGTCCCACTCCGGATGATGCTTCAGTGATGAAGAAAAGGTGTGCTTGGGTGACCCCAAATACTGGTATGTTTAATTCTGTAATGTTGCATTTCATTTGTCGTATATGTACAGTTACTGTGTTTTGATAAGGCAAACGCATTGTTAAATTTGTTACATAACTGTGGGGGTAGCATTTGCTCTTGGTTCATTTTTTGGTCCTTCTAGTTAATCCACTAGCAGTGGAGAATAATTGGGATATGTAGGTCTTTGCTTGAATACCAATATGTCAAAGTGTAGGTAGGACTTGGATTTCCCAGTTCATTAGGGCAACAAACGATGGACTGAGCTAGTTCTGCATTCAGCTGAGTTAGGGGGAATGATTCCACTTCCTAGTATTAGCTAACTGATGGGTTCCATTTTGAAAATCTTTGTGTCTCCAAGCTGTCATCATTCAGGCCTGCCCTGATATATACTGCTGGGCTGCGTTGGATACGAGCTTATTGCTTGTCCATCTTTGCTATATGAAACAATGTTCCGTGTTGTTGTCATGCACACACACACACACACACATATATTTCCCTAGACTAATCACTAATCTAGTATTAATGCTATTAATTTTGATTGTGAACTACTTCGTGGTTGATAATTGGAGCTCATTTTTTAGGGATAAACTTTTTCTTCTTTGGTTAAGTTGTAATGGACGTCTATTCCACTAAGCTGATTGTAATGTGAGTTGAATCCCTAATTATATGTCATTCCTATCTCTTGTAATGGATAAGTTTTTTATAGGGTCACTAGTCTAATGGTTGGTTTAAGGTATGAGCAATCTGGTTACTAGTTGACAGTTTAGTGGGGTAAATCCCCACAAATCAACCCAAACACCATTGTCATTCCGTGTACTAGCCAAATATCAAAAAGTAGAGAACCTACAAAAAACATGGTTCTCTATGAAACTCTCGATCTTCTACACAAATAGGGTTATCATGGATGCACTAAAGAGAAACTAGAGATTACAGATTTGCTGATTGACATTCACATTCTTTCCTCTACTTCCATGCTCAAGTTAATCTGAGAAAATATGCTCATCTTTGACAGTTCATACTAAGAATTTTTAATTTACCATCCTTTTCCTTGTATTTCTGAACTTGGTATTCGAATGCATTTTCTTTTTCAACTTTCTTTTTTTTCTTGAGTTCATGAAGATAGAATTTGATTCCATTCACGGTGTTGCTTGAGGGAATGAAAAAAAGCTACTTGACCTAGTATGGGAAGAAGGTGAAATCAATTTGAAACTAATATCATACTGTTCAGGCCCTCAGAAAGTCACTTAAGTTTCATTTTTTGTTTGATGAAATCTATGAGGAAGAGGGGTGAAATAGTGTTTTTGTGTGATGAACAGACTATGTGGAAAAATGGTGAAATAGAGGGGATTTTTTCCTTCATCAATTGGAAGGTCATCGGCATTTGTACATGTCATTATCTAAGATGCCATATATGCCTAAATGAGTCTGAACTGTAAACTTGATTTCCTTAGGCATTAAAAGAGGTTCCTCTGGTAAAGATCAAGCTGTCAATCAGTTTGTAGCCATGATATAACATGCATGCATGCTTCTTTAAGTACCCCCACATGGCTCATCGTGTCACACCAGTCTTTACTTAAACTGACCACTGGCTTCATGAATTTCTTTTGAACTGATTAGTGGTGAGTTTGCTAAGGTCTGTGTGTGTCTTTTGCAATTTTTTTTAAAAAACTGGTAACAATGTATTCCTCAGCATTAAGGGTATGCCGTCCACCTCTAACAGCTTACATTTACTGGAAGTAATCACAGAAGTCCTAGAAAGCCCACTAACTGAACATCCTCTTCTATATATTGCTCTTTACATAAAATAATATAAAAAAGTGATAAACCTCCACTTGATCTTATTTCTAATCATTACATAGACTAGCTAGCAGCTGGCTGGAGGACAGGTATGAACACATTGCTGGTTTTGTGAGGTTCTGTGGAAAAGTTTGAGGAGAATTCACCTTTCCTGTGATGTATTTGAGGAAAGTGTAAACGCTGGGAAACACCTTATTGATCCATGCATGTTGAGCACTTTGACCATTTGGTTTTATATCTCATATTCTTCTTTTATGGACTTTGCACATATATTATGTCTCAGGTAAAGAAAAAGGGATGTAATAGGTTGAAGGTCCGTCTACATGAATCCTTATAGTACTGAATATGCTTATTAAGTCCAATATTTTCTTTGAGGCATTTGAGTCTGTTCAGAAATATATATGATTACGAAAAGAAGAACCGTTGATGTTAAAGAATCTCAATTTATTGAGTAATTGAATGAAATGGGTCAAAATCAAAGAAGATAATAGATGTTGATTGTTGAGGATTTAATGAAATGAATCTACGCTAATGTGTTATTTATTTCTGTTATTTAACCTTTTTAGTATGTGTATTGTGTATTTATGATAAATATTTGTAGAGATGGTTGCATAATTTTTATATTCGCATCCTTCTATTGAAACACATCACCTGTATCCCGTTCAACATTTTTTTCCCTCCGCTTATTTTTATTCCTCTTTATCTTCTATTTTGTTAAAACATGGTCAGTGGAGAGATGGAATCATATGCTTGACATTTGGAGATTAAGGTTATTGATTATGCATGGCCTTTTAGAAGTTCCAGTCTGTCCTGCTCATGTTGCTCAGACTTTTCAAAAATATCATGGGGTGCATGTCGGATTCTTCAAAAGTAGTGCATTTTTGGAGGATCTAACACAGGTGTGACAATATTTTTTGGAGAGTCCGAACAACTTGCCGCTCTAATACATAACTATTTCCAAGTATTATCAGGCCATCATTGGAGATGCTCTCTCTATATTAGTGTTTGTGGCATTCTTACCTACTTTCTGGCCCCTAAGAATGAGAATTTGCCACTTCTCCCGTGGTTTTTGAGTCTACGACTTGTTATGAGATGAACACGTTGTTTCTAAACCTTGTTATTAGGGGTTCTCTTTTGATCAAGTAAGTTAAGCTTTCATTCGATCATCAAGAGGATACAAGGGGTAGAAAAACTATGTTAGGATCAGGGAAATTAAATCCGCTATTAATTGTATTCTGTTAAGGGGAAGAATAATTATAGAATCATCTTGTTTCATTTTGGGCAGGAAAGCTAATGATTATAATCAAGAAAGGTCAAAGTATTACCGTGTTAGGCATCATTCCTAATACTAGAACACTTACATAAGCACCCCCCAAGGGTGTGACCTAGTTATCAGTGAAGTGGTGGAAGAATCCTGAGTTTCAGGTTCGAATTCCCGTGGAGACCACTAGTTGACTTCTGTCTAAGCCTTGGTGGATGGTGGACAGTGTTATCCAATAATGTCCTGGTGGAAGGAAGTAGGTACCCGGTGGAATAGTCGAGATGTGCACAAGTTGGCCTAGACACTAGCATTGACAAAGAAAAAAGGAATCGTTCTATAGAGGATAACTAAATGTGTGTCCACATCTCTATTCTTGTCAAACATGTATAATGTCCTGTAATCTAGCTCTCTAACTCCAGTTTGTAGTCCTACATCATGAAACAAGTTGTACATCTTCCAACAAGTTGATCAGATTTTTCCATGTGTGTAATTGATTCTAAGCACAGAGGATTCATATAGGTTTATTGTTTGTCAGGAGTCCTATTCTGGTTGTATGTGTCCTTGTATGTGTAAGTGTGAGATTAATAGAATCTCTACTTTTGGGGAAACCTTACTTCGAACAAAAGCGGGAAAAGGTACAGAAGACTCATTTAGCAAGTCCTAGTAAGTCTGCTACCGGGGGTTAGTCCATTGTTTGTTATATATTCTTTTATTCATCCAGTTTTTGATTTTCCATTATATTGGTCCATGGTCATCCCTTTTGCAGGGTATATTATTGTAATGCTGTAGATAATTTATTCTTATCAGTTCCCTCTGCTAATTGGTTTTGTTTTGCCAAAAGATCCATCCTATGCTGCTTTTCATGACGAGGAATGGGGAGTTTCAGTCCACGATGACAAGTGCGTACTCCTACTTTATATTTTCTCATTATTTTGCGGCTTGTAGGCAATTAAATGTGATGGTTTTCTCAGTCTTTGTTACTACTATTTGCAGGAAGCTCTTTGAACTTCTCAGTTTATGCACTGCATTAGCTGAACTCTCATGGCCAGCAATTCTCAGTAAAAGACATATGTTTAGGTACATTACGCTCTGCACCAGTGTTTTGGAGTACCAAAAAATGGGTTTATCATTTCGTATCTGGTTGCCTTTCAAAAGCTGCTACTTCAATTTGAACTATTTGTTATGCAGAGAAGTCTTTCAAAATTTTGACCCAGTTGCAGTCTCAAAACTAAATGAGAAGAAGATAGCACCACCAGGAAGTCCTGCCAGCACTCTTTTATCAGAGGTAAAGCTACGGGCAGTTATTGAAAATGCACGCCAAACATGTAAGGTACGTGAAAGTTTTCTGTCTTATTGAGTTGTCCATGTCTTGAAGATTGAATAAGAAAAACCTTCCTAGTACAGCTACGAGAAATTAAATTGTATTGGTTAGGATAAAATTTTTAAAGCTTTCTAGTTCTTGGCTCTTGAACCTTCTTCAGATTTTCACAAGTCAAAATGTCGGTTCTTATATATTCTACCAAGATAAACTGTCAAATTTAGATAAAGTAAAAGGAGGCTCTTGGACCCTTTTTAGGTAATGAAAGAAGAATGCAACGGGAAATTGCTTCTTAACCACAGATTATTTCAATCTCAAAAGTTTTCGGTTTAATCCGTCGGCATTTAATGTATCAGCTGTCTTGAGCTGAAAGTCTTGCTGTTGTTAATTATGTTGCCCTGGAAACTGATGATTTCTGTACTGCGTGCAAAATTTTCTAAATACTCGGCAGCTGCATGTGAGATTTATTTCAAAAGTCAGAAACTACAGTCTACAGATATGATGTGCTTATGAAATACTTGTGGTTTTAATAGGTATGTCATTCTAGAGAGTAGGCATATTAAATGTAAAAAAGAGCTTCTGAAAGGAGATAGATAAACAAGACTTTTATTAGTATACACCTCATTTCAAATTTAGAAAGTGTATATACCCCCGATTATGGGGGTCAAAATATCTAATAATTTTTTGTAAATTTTAGGTAGGAGTTTTTTACACCTTTTGAAATAGAATCTACATATTCAGAAACTTCATTATAGTATTAAATCTTTTTCTTTTTTTAAAATTAAAATATGCAAAAAAAAAAGTTAGGTTGTCATCAAAGAGAAAGCCACGATTGGCTTCTTAATAGTGTCAAACAGAAGTCCTGAACTGGCTCATTAATAGTAACTTTCAGTGAGTAGTATTTTTAGAGTTGTTACTTAAGAACGATTTTTGATGTCATGCTCTTGTTATCCTCTCAGATCATCGATGAACTTGGATCCTTCAACAAATACATATGGGGTTTTGTGAATAACAAACCTATAGTTAGTCAATTCCGATATGCAAGGCAGGTGCCAATGAAGACATCGAAAGCTGAAGGGATAAGTAAAGACCTAGTTAAAAGAGGATTCAGAGGAGTTGGACCTACTGTCGTGTACTCATTCATGCAAGTAGCTGGAATCACAAACGATCATCTCATCAGTTGCTTCAGATTTCACGATTGTGTAGCTGCAACCGATGGAACGGATAAAGATGATGGCCTTGCAGCCAAGACAGAAGTGAAGCAACTACAACTCAAGGATGAAACTGAGATGGGCCTTAAAAGAGCTATTGATGACTTCAATTTAACGACATAGTGAAATGTGTTCAGAGTAGTAGTGCAATGTAATTTATACTCCTAGTAGATTTGGTAGCTTTGCGCCCTTGGTTGCGATACAGTTGAAAGGGCGGCAAGTGCTTGTGTACAAATGACCTTGCTTATTATTTTTACCATTACTGTGTACATCTGATCTATATCTACATCTAGTAGGGATCGCAATGTGGCAGGGAGGAACAAGATATAAGTTTAGCACTCTAAGGTATGACTTTGTCGTAAATGAAGTGGTGAGAACCTTGAGGTCTCAGGTTCAAATTCAACGGAGACAAAAAACACTAGGGGATTTTTCCCGTGTTTCCTTGTCCTAGTCTTGGTGGATAGAGTTACTTGGTACCTGCTGATGGTGGGAGGTGACAGGTATTAAGTGGAATTAATCGAGATATGTGAAAGCTGGTTTGGACACAACAATCATTAAAAAAAAAAAAAGGATGACAATGCCAATTGGACAAGGTGGAATTGGTTTTAAGGGTAAGAAATTGAGTTAATGATTAGCTTAGGGAATTGTCATTGATTAATACTTTATGTTACGTGTGGTCTCTAGCTTATTTTGTATCACTACAAACTACTCCTATTTTTTAAACCTTTTATCTATACATCATTTTTTTTAAAATTTACTTTTGAAATGGTACTAAACATGTTGTATTACTTTTTTATTCCACCGCTACAAGAAATTACGTCCAAGTCTTTTCAGTGGGATATAAAGAAAATTGAAACAATGACATCAAGTGGCTGATGTTAACATTTAGAAACCAATATCTATTTCAAGTTATAGTCTCAGAATGCCCCTTAATTATTTTAATCCTTAGCTCAAGAAATTTATACCAAAAATTCAGTTTCACGTGTGGTCTTTTCTTATTTTGACTTCAACGTGGCCTCCATTTCTTTGACTCTAGTCGAATAGAGTAGAAACCAATAAAAAAAACACAAGTACCAAACGAGCTTGTCGTATTAAAATAATTTAAAAATATTCTTAACATAATTTGATATTATCCACTTCATTTGTATACACAAATAGTAAGGACTATAAATCAAATTATGAAATATTTATTTGAGCAAATACAACAATTTAATTTCAAGCGCCACCAAAAGTCTCAATCTTGTGAGACTGAAAAGGAGCAAATTGAGACCTAACTAATATAGGCTGCTATAGAAAATTAGCCCATCCCATTTCCACGTGCACTTACTAGTCCAACCTACTGCCTACTGTTCTCCAAAAAAAAAAAAAAAAGACAAATATAGTAAACAGTACTATATACATTTTATAACAACATGTCCTAGTGGCTGCCTGTCTTTCTCTGGAACATTTCAATGTGTCTAACATAATTTTCGTTTTAATTATTTATCCTTATTAGTGTTACTATTATTTTGCAAGAATTTTCCTGATATGGCGGCTGCTAAGGCTGCTTGAAAACTTGGATCTTTAGTCAATGATGAAGCCATTTGTTCTATCAAGAAATGTTGAAACTCTGGTCTATTTTGCTGTTGTTGATCAGTTCCTGGTGATTTACGCTTCTGACCACTTGCACTACTTGTACTTGTAATGCTATGAACTTTTTTGATATCATTTTGTAATGTTTTTCGTTCTCCCAAATCAAGACTTAAGGTTTGTCTTGGCATTACTGCAGCAGCACAAGTATTATTTTTCGGGTTAAATCGGCTAGACGGGGAAGTTGTTGTAACTGGGCCTGCAGTATCCACTTTAGAATGGTTGTGTTCTCCTTCATATGTTGCCACTAGAATCGATTGGTCTTCCACGCTTCTTTGAACCTGACAAAAAACATCACGTAGTTCATTGTTAGAAAAGACAAATTTGCAGTCTAGAGCATGTATTGAATTCAAAATGAGTGTAATTTTATCATATGCTAGAAAAATTGAAATGTAATTTTATCTAATTTTTTTCAGTTTTACCCTTGCTAGTAAAGGGGATAATAGTATCTACAACTAGTTCAGAGTCGAAAATAATAATTAAGTTCAGTTTAATCTAAAAAAGTGTGGCTGTGAATTCTGGCCACCAAATACATAAAATATGTGGAAGCTGCAACAACTAGAACTAAGTAACTTCAAGTTAAAGTTGGGTTACCTAATTATTAAATTACTTCTACTTGTTGAGTTGTTTCCTAATCGAAAATGACTTGGGATATTTCATATTTCTTAGCATCTTTTAGAGGCATTTGTATACACCGCTCGTTACACTATGAGAGCGTAAAATTATTCATTAGGCTCCTAAATTACACCGCCCGTTATACTATGGGAGCGTAAAACTGTTCATTAGGCTCTAAAAGTTGTACGAATTAGTAGTACCTTTTTCTTAACGGGACAGGTAGGAGCAAAAGAGCATTTGAAATAAGCTCTTGGAGATGGGTTGTCTCTTGTTACTTTCTGTCCATATTTCCTCCACTGATATCCATCTTTCACTATCTGCAACAACATTAACTTTTACCCATTAGAAAAACAACTTACAGGATTAACACTCTTTAACCAAAAAAATTAATTTCAGCTACGAACTTCATCTCTGATTCATCGCTATATGGCTCGTAGCTAATATTGATTTATTTTTTTTATAATGGGTTATAATTTGTCATTCTGCGGACAAATAAAGGAAAAAGAGTCTGATATATCTTTCAAATTTGTCATTTAGACATAATATATCCTCATTATAAAAGTTATACACACATACTTATACCGTCATACGAATGATTTATATGTACCTCGTGATGAAAGAACTATTTACTCCGTTTTAATTTGTTGTCTTGTTTTGACTTGAGACAGAGTTTAAAAGAAAAAAAAGAACATTGTAAATGTACTAAAACGTTGTTGAATCTTATGGTATTAAAGATGTGTATATAGAAAGTTACAATTGACCTGTTGTTACAAAAGAGGAAGAGACGTTTTTTGAAACGAGCTATAAAATAGAAAAAGTAAGATGAATAAATTGAAACGGAGGAGAGTGTTTGGGAAACTTACAAGAGAAGTATCAGATGGTTCAGTTCTCATATAAACTCTTGAAGTCTTAGTTTTAATGTGTTCTTCTCTTGGTTTCTTTGGAGATGAATCTTCATCACTTGAGCTGCTCTCTGAATTCCACACTTGAACTGACGATTTCACAATTTCATTATTATTATTATTGTTTTCAACTTTTATTTTCTTCGATCCATCGCTGCTCTGATCATGATCAGCTCCACTAGTACAACTATTCTGCTTGCTCATATATTCCGTCAATTGATTCCTCAATGAATTGTAATTCTGGCACATAACTGTTAACATCTCCGTCAATTTCTTATTTTCAGCGTTTACTCTATTTAGTTCCTCCATTAAATTGCTTGCCTGGAAAAAATACAAAAAAAATTCAAAATCAGAATACATGCTCGTATAAACTTTCGAATTCTGGATCTGACATTGTTATCAACGAACAGAAATCGGAGAAGATGAAGATTTTACGAACCTCATCTTTTACAGGTACCAGATCTCTTCCAAGTCCAATGAAATTACTCTCAACTTCCTGTTTCTGCAACGAAAATGAAATCATCACATTAAATAATTATATCAATGCATGATTATAGTGTATATTGTAAATTTTTTATATTGCTTCTACATACTGGTAATTCATCGGAAACTCGATGAGGTCTAAAGTTCAAATCCAAAGAAGTATCAACTAAACTTGTGAATTCCATTTGCTTTGATTTTTTTCTTCAAATTGATTGCAATTTTTGTAAGAGAGAATTGGAAAATTGGGGGGAATTGAAGTTTGGAAGCTGAAGCTCTTTGCCTATTTTTCACAGCTTATTTATAGTTGTGAAAAAACGTGATGATGGGATGTTAAATTGGTATATTCAGAAAATACTTTAATTAAAAGTAGTAATTAATTGAGTGAGTTTGCTTTTCTTGTCGGCCCATATCTTGTTGTTTGAATTTCTTTCTTACTAGTCAAAGTCAAGCCAGCGCCAACGAAACTAGAAAGAAACACATTGTATAAGACAAAACACATGAAATGAATTTTTTTATCAGCCCATCGAATACGTGACCCTAGATACAAAGATATAAAAGTTGAGAATAAAAAAAAATGTTCATAAATAGGTAGATATATTTCTTTTTCATTGTTGAATATTAGTATTGTCGTTGTGTTAATTCGTTCATTTTTTTTATAATTATAATATCTTAATTAGATTATGTGTATCTCGATTAATTTCATGGAACACCTAATCTCATGATGCTCGATTTATATTATAGATCACTAGAACATACTCTTAGGTATAAGGGGTGACGGGGGCCTATCACAAAATGAGCAAGTTAGGGACTTATCAACGCTTGATGGCAAGTTTTTTTCGGAAAAAGAATATTTTTCAGCGAAAGTCTCGTCTGGGTGGTTGATTTAGTCATTTTTGAGAATTCAGATTGACGGATAGTGAAATAGAATATTCATATGGTCGATTTATAGATAGCATTTGACTCTTCGGACAGATAACTTGTACTTGCCCTTAAATTTCTATTATTAGCTATTTGTATATTGAATCCCAAATATCTTGTTATATCTTGTTGTTATTTCAGTTTATAATGATTAGTGTCTTTTCATCTTTCTTTAAAATGGAGATCCCTAGAAAAATTTCTCTATCTTCTCATAATAAAAGTAAAATTTATATAGATATTATTTTTTTCACACTCAACTTATAAGATTGTGGTGATTCTTATTGAATGGTGTGTGTAATATCTGATGGTCACTGAAATAGTTGTATTACAAGATTAAATAAAATAAAATATTATATAATTTTTTCATATATTCTAATCGTATCTGATAAAACTATTTCATACTTATTAGACGAAAATTAACCTGAATATCACGAATATTCAAAAAAGGGACGTTAATTTGTTGTGTTATAATATGAAGTGACTTAAATTCATATGGTATGGGCAGAGGATGGAGGATGAGATAATAGTCTTCATAAATAAATAAACAAGTAGAATTTTGGTTTTGGTTCAATCTTCTTATCTAATTTTGTCACGTCAGCCGACCTGTTTAAAAATTAATGAAATTATAAAATATGATAAAATTGTACTGTTGATTTATTTATTTTTTCTTAATAAGTGGGGTAATGTGAGATTTCTTTCCAATCACGTTTCCAATAATATTTTCCACGTTATCTCTAATATTATTAATTCCCCGGCAAGGTCTGAACTTTATGACTTAACCCATTTTTAAAAAAAATTAAATTACATTGAAAACTGGAATACTAATTCATCAATTTATATGTACAATACGCGTTCTGTAAGTGTATTTCACGTGGATTTAAGTTATATACAAATAATTTTTGTATTTGTTATCACAGGTTATTCCTTTTATTTTTTAGATTATTATACCACACTTACTATAAAAAATTAATAATTGTTATGAGTGAACTTAAAAGGTGGTACAAAAAAATTAATATATTGACAACATGCCGTGTGGATGAGATTATTTTAATCTTAAATAATTTGATAAATTTCGATATTGTTAAAACGTGCTTGACAAAACTTAATTCAACTTTTTTTAAGGAGAGAGAGAATTAAATTTTTCTCGATTTAAGTTTGAAAGTTTAAGAGGAATTAGTTATTTCTTTTTGACTATCAATTAATTAATCTATGTAATTGTATTTGAATTCAAAATGTCACGTCTATTAAGAAAATCTAGACTTTATAGGGAGAAAATTAATTTTTTTTCATAAGCATTTAATTTTCCAGATTAGATAGAGAAAATTCATAATACATGGACGGCATGATAGACTATGAGCAAGAGTTGAATTTACACTTGAGAATGATAAAGTGGAAGAAAAGAAAAAAGAATCCTATAAAATTGTCAATACAATTCATACGATAAGACTTTTCTAAGATAGCTTCAAAATAGTAGTTACTTTTAGTTATTAATTTTGTAGTAAGTTGTATAATTACTCCATCCGTTCTTAATTATATGTCTATTTTTTAAATTGACATATAGATTAAAAAAATAATGATTGACAGTAAGTTTATTATTTTACTCATATTAATTATAAAGTGGTTGAACATAAATTTTAAGATTTTCAAGAAGTTATACTTTTTTTTGTACTTTCTCTCTCTCTGTCTCTAACTAGTTGTCCATTTTTAAATTGTCACACCTATTAACAATGATTGACATAATAAGTTTACCATTTTACCCCTATTAATTATAAAGTGGGTGAATAAAAATTTTAAAATTTTGAAGAAGTTATACTTTTTTTCAAAATAATTAATTGAAGGTATAATAGGTAAAAAAAATTGTCCTTTTATCAAAATGAACAAGTAATTAAGGGACAACTAAAAAAAAATGAACAAGTAATTAATAACAATTATAAAAATAACAAATAATTAAGGACAAAGTTGTTAATTAGAAAAAAAAAATTATGAGTACAAAATAAGAACAGGAGGGAGTAATCATACAACTTATTACAAAATATTAATACAAAAATCTAACATAATTAATAATTAAACTAAAAGCCTAAATACACAGTTAAGAGTACAGTAGTGACTGCTTGAAAATTAAGTATAGTACTTAATTAATCGTATTTCATCAAATAGTAAAATGTTTTATTTTCAAGAAAAACGTGAGGAAAAAAAAAACACATTCATGAATTTCATAGTCATATGGATTAACTTGATCTCTACGGTAATGCAGAAATAGGGGGCAAAAAATTAAGTAAATGAGAAAATAAATTGAGGTCAGATGCAATGAACGTAAACATCGTGTCAAAGTTATTAATAAGAAAAAAAAATTAATTATGATTAAGTACAAATGACGTCTTTTAACTATGTGCGGTTAGTAGTTAAATTAAAGTACATTTTAGTTAGACAATGGATTAGTGCCAGATTAATATGTAGCTTTACTATATAGTATATGATTGCTAATTAGTTTTTTCAACTCTAAAATTGACTTGGACATTGACAAATTGTCTAATTGGCTTCCTCTTGTTTCACATTTTATATACTTTTATTCATTAAAAAAAATAATCACTTAAACGTCTTTTTCACTTTATTAATAAAGATTACTTCTTTAGTTTTTCTGTTTTCAAATATATTATGTAAAATATTAATTGACTCTTGCCAAAACTTGTGGATTTGTTCCATAACCTCTCAAGTCTTAACTGATTTTTAACTTACCTTTTACTTCTTCCGTTTCTTCGTGGATTTTTAACTTACCTTTAAAAAGTAATAATCTATTACACTTTATTTAGATCATTGTTATCAATTATTTCATAATGTATTTATATTATGTTAAACTCTATTGTATGGTAGATATAATGTTTGGATAGACTGTATTGTTTGTTGTTGTTTAATAACATTTAATTGTTTGGTTTGATAGTATCGTACTGTATTGTAATTTAAAAATTTACTAAAATATCCTTAATTATTCTAGGATAGGAGGTTTGATTAGATTTAAATAATTAAGATAAATGGTAAAATAGTATTTTAAAATATTATGTAAATATATAATTGGAAAAAGAAATTAAGTAACAATAGGAACTCACCAAATTGGTTGTTACATAAAATAGAAGTTTTCATTGTACGTAACAACAAAGTTTAACAATACAATACAATACATTTTAGGGGTTTATTAATTATGATTTTTTTTTACCAGAATGGTATTTTATTTATTTTATTTTATATTTTAAAATATTTTATTCTTTTAATTTTAATATCTTTTTTAATTTAAAAATGAGAAAAAGACTAGTATATTTTAAAATAAAAAAATATTATAGATATTTTAAATTTCTAATCAAATTCTGGTTAAATTTTCTGGTACATGACAAGGGTTGTATAGTATTGAGTTTTTCTTGATTTGTTAAAATAAACAAACAAAAAAGGAATAATATATATAAGAGTCAAGTAAAATAAAATTGAAAAATATGTATATATTTTTTTCTCCAATTAAACGACATAAGCATATATTAATATCATATACATATAATTTATATAGACCAAGAATTGAAAAACATAAAATGAATTTCAAATCGACCTAAAAAAACATAAAAATAATAATAATATATATGGATAATTAATTAGGTAGTTATTTTTTTTTTAGAACAAAAATGTAATTTTGCAGTTCATAATAGGGAATAGACTTTGATTTTTTTGACCTTTAAAAAAGTCTCCTATGTAATGAGAAATGCATTGAGAACTCTCTTAACTCCATTTTTAGGGCTGCAACGATAGAAGACTTTCGACCATTTTTTTATTATTATTTATTTTTTCAAAGTAATTACATTTTTATACTTTATCATACTTTGTTGATTTAATCAATTTTAATTTTATTAATTTTATTATGAATATTAAATTTTTTACTCCACCACTAATATTATAGTAAGAAATAATAATCTCAAACTTTGGAGTATGTTGTATGGGGGTCCGTCATATAATTGTGAGTCATGAACTAATGACGGTGAAATAAAAAAATTAATGAACTTAAACCTAGGTCCAGTCGAAGACTATATTTTATATTTTAATAAAATATAATAAAGTAATAATTTAGCATGATGCACCTGCAGGAACCATGACTTAGTCAGCCATAAGTTGGTGAACATTCATTGAATTTAAGAGTTATATAAAACATATGGTTACGTACATAGAATTCTTTTAATTTTCTACGTGTGTTCACACAATTATTCAACATTCATGAACTAGCCTTAACTAAATTATTTTGTCGTCCACATCCATTTTACACTAAATATATATTGTACACAAAGACTTTCAAATGTTGAATGTTTGGAATAATTAACAAGACTAGAAAATATACATTTCGATTAAATTCAATTCAACCAAGCGTGCGTGCGTCCAAGTCTTTTGCTTATATTTTCCAAAACATAGGTCTTACACTATTATTATTATTATTATTATTAAATTATAATTATTAGATTATCATGATTAATATTTTAGCAAGCAAATGGGTTGTTGAATTATGACCTTTGTTTTTTGGTAGGTCCCTTCCATCCGCCACTTGAATGTTCTTGTCTTATATCATTTGTTTCTGATTCTTATATTTCACTTTTTACAATTCCATTTAGTGGTTGCAATAAAAAAAATCACTAAGAATTAAAATAAAAGATATAAGTATACAAAGAAATCAAAGAGAATTCAATATCTATGAGCTTTCTCGGTCTTACCTAACTAAGCTGATTCCACTCTTGATTGAATCAATAAGTTCTTTTCCTATTCTAAATATATTATATATTAATAACATAATTCATAAAATATGTGTTTTTATATATACCAATATTAGATGTGGAGTACTTTTTTAAAAGAAAAACTATAAATTTTAAGTTCGTCATTACCGCTAATTTCTAGCCGAGTAGAAGGTTTTTATAAAATTATAAATTTTAAATTCACCTATAGCTAACAAAAAAATCTCAGTGTCTAAATTAGTTGTAAGAAAAGCAGTGGCATAACATTGTCTGTGATTCATAGTCGACAAAAGTTGGAACTTTATGCACCGAAAGCAGCACAAGTTTGACACGCTTTTCCCTTATTTGTGTCCATTCTCGTCGTTTCAATTTATTTGTCGTATTATCTTTTTTAATTTATTATTTTTATAAGTATTTAATAATTTTAATTTCTCGCATGATATGTTTAAGATTATAAGATTAAAAAAAAATTAATACATTAATCTATCTTCAGTTTAGTATCACAATTTTAAAAAACATTTTTAGTTTCTTAAATTTTGGACCAAATTATAATTGAACAAATATATTAAAACAAATGGAGCGATATAGTTATATCTTTAAATTATACGTACTATTTTTGAGGTTCAAAGTCATGCAGGACCTTAAATTAACTTTTGTGTGGTCACAGTCTTCTTTTTCACCAGTTACATCTCAACATTCTAAAGGCTCTTCCCAATTTTATTTTTTTTAGCTTTTTTCCAAGTCGATGGGGTAGCCTTATTTAAAAAAATTAATAATATAGACATCAATGTTTTGGTTTACTGTGCAATTTAATAATAATAATAATAATAATAATAATAATAATAATAATAATGGCCATTTAATTTATTTATTTATTGAGATGTTTAGCTCACGTACGTGAGGAAATATGTGGGGCAAATTAAAGGCTCGAAAGTGAGTTCTTCTATTTGTCCAAAATAAAGTGTAGAAATGTATTACTACTTCATTTTCCCATTAAATCGTTTTTATTTTATTATGAAGATACTTGTTTTTACTGATTTTTATTTTAAAAAAATAAAAAATATGTATATTATTTCCTAAGTAATGAGGATTATGGCACCGGTTGACATAAATAAATTAGATTTTTTAAAAATTCTTGTACGTATTGTTCAATCTTGTTGAAGCATGTAACTATGTAGAATAAATTAGATCAGCTTAAATAACACGATTAAGTGATTTAATAAGATTATAAAAGCCATACATTAATTAAGTAGTCAAATAATCCATGCATTTATTAGTTTGGTCAATAACTCAATATTTATGACATATTTTTCGAATTATTTTCTAACTAAGAACAAAAGAAATATTTCATTCGTTCACTTTTAATTGTCATATTATATTTTTTTAAAAGTCAGTTTGACTAATTTTCAAAGTGAGATAAGATTACCCTAATTCGCTATTTAGAACAAAAAATTTAGATATTAAAAAACTATACAAAAAAGTATTACAAATTTGCAACTTTTGCATATAATTAAAATGATGACAAAATACATTATAAAGTATTAATAAAATATTATTTAACTATCAAATAAAAAAAATTATAACAATTAAAAGTTTGCAAAAATAGTACTATTAAATACCAAATTTCAAAATTGTGGACTGTTGACTACGTACAAGGCAAAGTAGGCAGATGTGGCCTTGAACAGAAACACAAAATTATCCGACCATGTATTCTAAATGTAGGGTCCTTAAAATTGAGTTACAATCATTACATTAACACACAGGTTTAAGAAAATAAAAATAAAATTAAATGGTATAATCCTAAATTAAAAATATATAAAATACGTTAAAATATTTTTTATAATCTTAAACATATATTGTATAAAGTTATAATTGAAGATGTGACATTTCTTTTAAATCAGGTAAAAAGAGAGTAGAACAAACAAAATTGTAAAAGAAAGTCCTATAGAAGAATCCAATTTGTATACATTTGCCACCGTTGTTGTCCGTACACCTAATAATAAGCTTACTATTTTGATTTTTTTCTTAATCAATTTTTAATTTTATTTTTCAAAAAACATATTACCAAAGAGACTGGAGAATTTAATCGACTTGTATTGGCTGTGATGGCATGGATGATATAATATTAGTATACTATATAGTAGCCTCCAATTTATTTTTCTTTTGTCAAAACTCAAATCAAAGAATCAACAACGTACGTCGTTTGTGATTTTATTTTTCCTTCAAAGTCGTCCAGATTCATAATGCAATAGTAGTAGTACTATTTTTTATAGACTTAATAAATATTTTTGGACCAGACAAATATCAGGTCTTAATATGGACAATTTGGCATAATATATTTATATACAGAAATTAAATCTCAACATCATATGAAGAACCTGGTAGAAACTCCAGCAAGACAATTTGAAGACAACGACTAACGTTTATATTTATTTTTTATATATGATAGAAGGCAGCTTGGATATATGTCATGTATGCACTAAGCTTAATTCCATGTAAATATAACATCAAATGATTTTTATGGTGAACTCGTAACTTTATATTCATGACCCAATATTCAGATTAATATTATCAATCAAGAAAGCCCATTCACTCATATCCCATTACATTTTATCATCTTTTATAAATAGTATAAAATTCTCTTCATAAATGCTTCTTTTAAAAATTGTATAGATATACAAAATTTGTTAATCTCTTAAATTATTTTACATTTCTGCTATTTTGTATTAGCATAAATAATTATTCCTTCTTCAATAAAAACAACTCTCAAAATTTCACTCTTATTTTGGCCTTCACCACTCTTTCATTTCCTACATTTATCCACATACATGTACTATTCTAAATTGTGTTACACGTGTGCTTGTGCTTACGGAATCAATAGTAATCCTTGTATAATTTGAACTATTTTTGCTTTTGTGTTGGAATAGATTTGATTTACCCCTTGTGATAAATACCTAGGTACATGTATTGAAATTAAATACTTCTGTATTTAATAAAAATAATAATGACAGTTAAAATAATATTGTAAACCAGACACATTTTTTTCCCCAACTATTGAAGATGACAAGTTAAATACTCTCTCTAACCTCTTTTACTTGTAAAACTTTTAAGTTGACACACTTATTAATAAAATAATTAATAAAGTAATAAATTTATCAATTTAATTTTATTAATTATGAAGTAGATAAAAAGTTATACATTTTTCAAAGTAATTAGTTATTTAATTGAGGATATAATAGATAAAAAAATATCTTTTATTGATTTGACAAAATTGACAAGTAATTAGAGACAATTATAAAAGAAAAAGTGGACAAGTAATTAGGAACGGAAGGAGTAACATATTTGGACTTTTTCCCATTTTTAAATTATGAGCCTGTTTGGATTGACTTTAGAAAAATAGTTTTTGGGTAAAAATAAAAAGTCTTTTAAGTTAAAAAAATAAAAAGTTGGGAGAAATCTATTTTTGATTTTGATTTATTTTAAGTTATTTTTAAAACTTATTTTAAGTTTTTTTTTTTACTCATTTTAAGTGATTTTTATATTTGTCAAACACTTTTAAAAATAAAAAAATAACTTAAAAGCAGGTTTGGAGAAACACTACTATTTTTTTTCAAATAAAATAACTATATTTTTTTCCAATACAAAATCAAAATATAATAATAATACATATATAAAAGAAAATCTTAGACGATTTTCTTATATTCAAATTGTAATTAAGGGATAACGTTCACTAATTTTTCCTCAATTTGTCATGCTCTGTGTACATATTAGAGCTTTTCTAAAAATATTATTCCAGCCATTTTTTCAGATCTATTTATTTGATTGTTCAAAAAGAACAAAAAAACACAATGCATCTCCTTTTTCATATGTCGGAAAAATGTCGTTCTGAGCTAAAAAAAAATAAAAATATTTTCAAGCTACTCTGTCAAATCATATATTCAATTACTTATTAACCCACCGTCCAAAATAATTGTTACGTAATTACATTTTGGTCTTCGAGACTTATAATTTTGATAAAGTTTCACAACTTTATTTAATTATACTATTTATATATTTAATTTATATATTTTAAAATTATGTGAAAAATTGTATAATTAGTAATTTCATTCATATCAATATGATTTTAAAAAATGAAAATATTAATCTAAATTTATATAATTTAACTTTTGAAAAAATGAGATTTAACGAGCATTTTTAAACTGTGAAACACGATAAAAATGAATTATAGAGCCGAATTAGGAACAGTAGATCAGGGGTCACGTTGGGTGTTACAAAATTGTGATATAATTGTAAAGAAAAACACGAAATATACATTGTAAAGCATTGACACAAGGAAGAATTCAACTTTGTCGATAACACTTTTGGTCATGGTGTACACGTGGAAGCATGTGGATATGCCCACGTTTTCATATCATCAACTGTCCTACTAGACTAAGTCAATTACGACTTTATCACCCGTACTCAAATGTTTTACTCTTTAACTAGGAATGTCGAATTTTTCAATTATGGTGAATAAATTATTTAGAGCGCGATTCTTAATTAGATCTTGCAGTACATTATTTAGATTTAATTGAGGCTTCATATGAATTTTAAGTATATGATGAAAAATTATAAAAATAATACAATAGTATATGGTCATTTCGAACACATGGGAAAATAGGAGGTCTATTTAGCCCATAGGCCATAGCACCTACCCACGCACCCACCAAATAAAGATTCTTGAATAACTAGGATATGTGTGTTTTTGTGCACGTTTTAGTGAAGGAGATTTTAGCATATGATTTTTTTTTTTTTTGGTCGAGCTGTTGAGTGATGATGAAAGCTTTTTATTTAAAAATAACACAATATTTTTGAGTGATTGTAGCAACTTACTTTTGATGATTTAATGTATCACTACTTATTAAGTGTGAATTGGGAGGTTCTTGTCTTGTCTTTATTTATTTATATTGATGATTGCAGCAACTCCTAATCATTTGATACATAATTTGATTAAGTGAAGATTAGTTTAATTTATTACTATAAAGGAAAAGGTTAAAGGAGTAATGTCTCTATGTTAACTTGTTAATATAAAGATAATTATCTTTATGCATTGTGTTGATTACAACTCGCCAAACTAATTAATAGTAATAAACAAAATTTAGAGAATTTACCCCTACGTTACCTTATTTTTTAAAATTTTTATAGAGACTCGATATAGAGTGAGTACCTAGCTAGAAAAATTAATTAGGATACTACTTGTGTTATTGCGCAAGGAGTTTGATGAATGAATGAAATATTGGGTTCCTTATAAGATTTATATATGATGTGGGATCTTAGGAAATCGAACCGTTGTGAGTATGGAAATACTCCTGATTCATAAATGTGTATGCAGCGGATTTGAAAGTGGAACTCCAGATAAAGAATGTATGGATTCGGGATTGGAAGAGGGGATGATGAATGAAATGTTTCACATCAATGAATGAGTGAAATCCTAAAATTTTTTAATACGTTTGAAAAGTCTTCCTTATTTGAGTTCACTTTTAAGGTATGAATTAGGCCTAATGTACATTTGGATACTTCTTTGACATGTTTGATAGTTAACGTTTAATAATTAAAAAACACATTTTGAATATTTTTTAGATCTGTACGGATTGAATTTTGGATATTCTTTTTCAATAGAAACAAAAAATATAATAGAAAATACAGAGAAGAAATGGTCCAATACACACGTTTTTTAATGTTGGTCACTTAAAATTAATTAACGTGATGTGGTTTGCACGTTGTCGATGTGGATAGTCACTAAAAAATAAATAGAGATGCCAAGCAAACATTTGTTTAAATTTTATTATTAAAAATGTGTTTTTTCAAACATATTTTATAAAAATAGTAGTTTCTAGCTAGGTATTTTTTTCGAATCAATGCGTTAAATAAATTTATGTGGACTAATTAATTAGCATAGAGTATATCGACATATTATCATGGTCCCCATTTAATTATCTCCATGAGAACACATACTTTTCCAAGTACACTTGGAATTTTGCTTGTATATATAGAGTGTGAACAAAAGTATACATATTCTTTGAGTAATTATTACGTTAGAGGCGTAGCACCAAATATGTCGATTGTAGTACCAATTAAGGTAATTTTGAAATTATATTAGAACAAGTCAATTGATGAGTTATAATATAATGTGATCTGTCTATAAACTTTATTTGAATTCAAATAGGTTTGTGTTATATAATTAGCATGATTAAAAAATTGATCATACAAAAGGTGCTTTTATCTTTTTTCTCCCTTGATAACTTCAACTCACGATCTTTAGGTTGAAATTGCGGGGTGCTTGCCTTACCATCTTAACAACTCGCTCTTGTATTAGCCAAATAATCATATTAATTATGTTTTTTTCAATTTTGAGGAAATATATGGGGCCTTCACACACATGCCTTGGATGGGCCTTTTAGAGAAATTTTCACAAATGATACCTTTTTAGACATTAGTTTAATAAATGATCTTTTAAATATTTCTTGCAATTTATGGACCTTTTAGACCATCACGATCTAAAGATTTCTTTTGAGCAAACTGAAATTTATATGAGAAAATGTTAGATTATGGTCTGAAATTATGTAAGTTATTCTTATATTAGATGCATTACAATATTTTATCTGTAAGATTTGAAGTCTAATAATATCTAAAAGGGTATATTTTTTCCAAGGGCTATTGTACATAATATAACTTTTAGAAATAGATATAAAATCTAATTGGTAGTCTAAAAACATAGATAATCAACAAGCCTTTTTTGTACTTAAGCCCAATTATAGAAAGTCTTGTTATTGGAGCCCATTGATAACTTTTGGAAGCCCATTGAAAACCAATCAAAAACAGTAAAGTACTCTTTAAGAGGTTCATCTATCCTAGCTGGGCCTTTTTCTCTATCTCAACTATTTCCGAGAGCAAGTGTCAAATCGATTGAGTTGATTTTTCACATGATTATTTAATATATAATTTTTATCTCATATAATCATTTTCTTCATTGAAGAGATTATAATTAAAAATAATTTTAATTTTCTAAGATAATAACATCAATCATCTAAGAAATCAACACGAAATCACTCTATTAGTACTTTTCTTCACTTGCATTTTTAGCCAAATAAAAAAATTTGGATTTCGATATCTATCAAAGTATGTGGTCCACACGTTAAGCCCACTTTGTGGGACAGTGAGCATGCACTTGAATTTTCGATATTATTCTCCACATGCCTTGTGTATAAATTTCAATGGCTATGGCTATGGCATCTTCTATCTTGTTTATAATTATGACGTATATATTTGGAATGGATTTCATTTTCAAAGAGTGTTTCAAAACACTATCTCATTTTCTTTATCATATTAAAAGTTACAATGGCATCATGCGTACTAGGGGTGTCAAAGTCAAATTGGCGGTTAAATTGAAATTAGAGATATTAAAATGGAAAAAATTACACAATTAAGCAAATTTATACTATTTAATTATTTATCATAGTTATAGTTTGTTATAATATCACTCGCGACTAAACATTATACATTAATTACGTAGATTGACTTCGAATTTGTATAGTTAATCACGTTTGTATATGTATAATATACACTTATCTATGACATGTAGCTACGAATTGTAATTATCAAACTATAGCTATGGAAAATAATTAAGCTATGTGAAAGTTTCTCTATAATAAAACGTGTTGGAAATAAAAATTGATTTAGGTCCTGATCTGCCCAAATTTATTATGGGCTCAAATGAGCTTTAAAATGGGTTGGATCTTGACCCGCCTAATTTGACCCACTTAATCTCAATTAATATATTCTTATTTAAGTTTTATAACCATAATTTGAATTTCAACTAATGAAAAATTTAAAAGAAAAATTACAAATGGATAGACAAATCATTAAAGATATAAAATAGATAGTAATTCATACATTCACTATAGAAATATACATTACATTAATCCAAATAAAAAATCTTAAAACGGATTTAAATTAAACTTAATTGAGTATCCTCTTAAAAAGGACTAAAACGTTAATGAGTTGAAATTGAACTATAATTGATCTCATTTTTGACAGCACTTAATAGAGAGGCATCAAATTCATCGGCTATGCTTAATATGTGAAATGGATGAGAGATTCTCCTTTTAATTTCTTAAAGCACATGATGAGATTTTCGATGATTTAGTCGAATTTCTTTTATCTTTCACTATATAAATAATAGAGATTTTGATAAATTAATTTTTATTGCCTCATCGGTTTCTATCGAAAGTAAAAACTCAATTTGACAAAATAGTAAAATAAAGTACAAAAAAATATTATGGCAAGTTAAATAATAATATCCCTTTTGATATGCAAAATATATATTTTCCATACATAAGTTAAATCCTTTCATATTTTGACCATTTTAATTTTGAGAAAAAATAATAATTTTGCAGACCCTTCCACTTTGTAAATTATGGCTACTGAAGTTTAGTATAAGAAAATTTTAACCCAAGTCAAGTACATATATCTTTTTCTCAAAATTATATAATATAATGGTTCTGGACTAATTCCTACCACCACTATATCATTTTTATTTTTATGTTATTAATAATAGGGCAACTTTCACATATACCAAACAAAAAATTCATATTTGTATGTTATAGCAAAGTTTGCATAATTACGCTCCATAGCAAACATATAACTGTATAATTCGCTCTATATATACAATTGTATAATTCGCTGGCCTCGCTATACATATACAATTGTATGATTCGCTGGCCTAAATTGTATAATTCGCTGGCCTATTTCGCTGCAATTGTATAATGCGCAATTGTATAATTCGCTGCCTATTTCACTGTAATATCTGTATAAAATTTGCTTTGTATACAATTGAATCGAAGTAAGATGTTTGTATATTGTATAATTATAAGTGTATAGGAAGAAGATATATGTTTTTCTCTCGCTTTATACAAAAACAGAAACACAATTTATACACTTCTATTGTATAAAGCGAGAAAAATTGTATTTCACTGCAATTGTATAATTCGTTAGCCTTTTTCGCTGCAATATTTGTATAAAATTTGCATTTGTCTACAATTGAATCGAAGTAAAATATTTGTAAATTATATAATTAAGTGTATAGCACGAAGATATATGTTTTTGCATGTGTATATACAATTTTCTCTCGCTTTATACAAAACAGAAACACAATTTATACACTTCTGTGTATAAAGCGAGAGAGGCGAGCAGAGGGAGAGTGGCGAGCGAGAATGGGAGAGTGGCGAGCGAGATTTTTGGGAGAGAGGCGACTGGCAAACTTTGACAAACTTTTGCTATGAAACACAATTAAATCAAACCGTAGCTACTTTATTTATTTTAGGTTATTAATTTGCTATTATATACAATTATCCCTTAATAATAATTAATATCAATTTGAGTAATGGTATCATTCCACTAAACTTTTGTTTTTATATTTTTTATTTCTTAAAGTAAACTTTTGTCGTGGTCCCTTAATTCAGTGCAAATTAATTAAAATTTGAGATTCCCCCACAATAAGTGCCTCTCATTTTCTCAACATACCTTTTTATTTTTAAAAAAAACATAATATTCCATCATGAATGGTTTTTATTATCTTAGGAAACAAAAATACTTTGCTCATCTTTTATGCTTCTCTACAGTAGCTGTGAATATGATTATCTCATCAATGATCAAAGTCACATATCAATTTAAATAAAATTAAAATAAGTGTGCCAATTAATTTACAGTTGCTTTTGATTTTTAAAGATTGATGTGCTTTATCAGATAAACTTTTTAATTGAACGCCGCCTAATTAATACTTCTGATTTATTTTACTTTTTCATTTTGAATCTTGTACGTTTATTAAAAAAATAACAATTAATATAAGATTATGGGTACAAAATAAAAAGAAAAAAAAAAAGAGCTGGATTAGGGGCATAATTGACCCCTTAGTTATGGGTCGGATAGGTGTTTTAAAAGAGCTCTGAATAATTTAGGGGCATAATTGACCCCTTTCCTTTTAATATAAATAACATGTGGTAATGTGAAAATGTCGTGACAATTCCATTTGGCATTTAAAAAATGTAAAAAATTGACTTGAATATTTCCAGGAGACCTACTAACGTCTATAAGGGCATATTTATGCGCAAAGTTGGACGACAACGGCACGAGTGAGCCAAACTTTAAAAGAGCGGGGGGTATATTTAGACATTTTTGAATAGTTTAGGGGCATATTTGACCCTTTTCTCTTATTTTATGTGATCGTAAATTATTTTATTAGATAAAAAATAAATTTGAATTATTTTTAAAATTTTAAATTAGTTGTTGTGGGGTGGGGTGGGGTGGGTGGGGTGGGGGTGGGGGGCGACTCCTATAGTATCTCATTTGTCCCACCATTAAAGGAAGTTGATTAGACAAGAATTGAATAGTAGTAGCAACATTTATTTGGGCTTCATTGTCATCAAACCCAAATTGGGCTTTTATTCTCTTCTTAATGTACAAAAAGGCAAAAAGTTAGGCCCTTTAAAAGTCAAGGTGATGGGGCCCATTAAAAGTTGGACCATTCAATGTGGGCTTCGAATAATCAACAAGGATCCCTTTTTGTGGACAAATCGCCACATAAGACAACACAATATTCATCAATTATTTTTTCCACATATACATACATAATAAAGTAAAAAAAGTCATTTTTTTTAATTTATTGAGTAGAAATAAATAAAATATACTAATAATAAATTATATATTATGTATTTTTCAATGGACGTGAAAAGAGCTTGAATGACACAATTAAAATGAGACGAAGTAACTCCTAATTAATACCACGCTGGCTTGTCTAAATTATAATTTATTAAGTGATATATTACTTTTCAATAATATGATTTATAATCATTTTGAGTAGTTGTGACTTTGTTTTAAATGACATTCAAATTTTATTTTTAAACTTTATACCCAATATAACATACACATATAATTGAAACTAAAACCACCAAACTAAAGCATGATCTATCGAATAAGTATAGAAACTAAGGAATATATATATATATATATATAATGTGCTATTCTTTCTTCCTATATAGTAATAAGGAAAGAGTAGGTACAACTTTGATTTTATTTAACTTTTTTTTTAGTTTAAATATCATCGTGTTTGGAGCAGTTTTCACAAATATTTGATCTTAAAAATAATAAAGTTAAACAATATTTATAAATATTCTACAAATTTATGACAAAGTACTCGTAAACAATTAACTAAATTATCTTTTATCACATGATTGAATTTTTATCACGTGGATGAACAATCATGTATACATATTTGTGTATTCATTCACTAAAAATGTAAACATTGAATCGAATAATCTTTTATTACTGGAATGAATTTTTTATCATTTGGATAAACAATCGTGTATCAAAAATTCATGTATGCATACATGTGTATTCATTCACTAAAAATTTGTATACATTCCAGATTCTTCTTTTAGTGTGTAAATGAGGATTACACTTGGAAATTAAAATGTTCAATATTACACAAGTCAAAAATATTCAAAGTTAGACGATTCATCACTTTCTATAATCCTTCTCCTTCTAGCAACCTCAACTGGAATAACTCTTTTCTATATTTTTTTATGGGATAATAGTATATAATAGCAAACTAATAACCTAAAATAAATGGAGAAGCTATGGTTTGATTTAATTGTGCTCCATAATAAACGTTTGCCAAAGTTTGTCAGTCGCCTCTCTCCCAAAAGTCTCGCTCGCCACTCTCCCATTTTCGCTCGCCACTCTCCCTCTGCTCGCCTCTCTCGCTTTATACACAGAAGTGTATAAATAGTGTTTCTGTTTTGTATAAAGCGAGAGAAAATTATATATACACATGCAAAAACATATATCTTCGTGCTATACACTTAATTATGCAATTTACAAACATTTTACTTCGATTCAATTGTAGACAAATACAATTTTTATACAAATATTGCAGCGAAAAAGGCCAACGAATTATACAATTGTGAATTATACAATTGCAGTGAAATACAATTTTCTCTCGCTTTATACAACAAAAGTGTATAAATTGTGTTCTATTTTTGTATAAAGTGAGAAAAAAACATATATAATCTTCCTATAAAGTTATAATTATACAATATACAAACATTTTACTTCGATTCAATTGTATGCAAAGCAAATTTTATACAGATATTGCAGCGAAATAGACAGCCAATTATACAATTGCAGTGAAATAGGCCAACGAATTATACAATTGCAGCGAAATAAGCCAGCGAATTATACAATTTATGCCAACGAATCATACAATTGTATATGTATAGCGAGGCCAGCGAATTATACAATTTATGCCAGCGAATTATACAATTATATATGTATAACGAATTATACAGTTATATGTTTGCTATGGAGCTCAATTATGCAAACTTTGCTATAGGATACAAATATGAATTTTTGTTTGCTATATGTGAAAGTTGCCCTTTTTTTTTTATATGCTACACCAATCAATTCACATTGTTTATCTTTAAAATTATCCTTACTACGAACCGGATACTGCAAAGAACTTGCATGACTAAAATTTGAAGTTTTTGGTGGAGATTCAACATAATCAAAATCTCTTTTTTTAGGAATAACTTTTGGAAATATTTTTCTTAATCATGACAATTGATACCCACAATTAATTACTATCTCCTTAATTTTCACTCAAATATAAAAACTTTCAACTTGAAAAAATTAAAAAAAAAAAAAAAGTTAACAACAATATAAAGATTGAAAACATACAAATCTTTTAGAGAAGATATACATCAATTTTTAACACTTTTATTTAAAAGAATTGAAGAAGAATGATCTAAATTTTTACATTAAACGTGTATGAAAAAAGAAGAGAAAAAAAAGGAAACAAAGTCTCACTTCCCTTTAAAGTGCAACATGTTGTTACTAATTTTAAAAAATAATTAATTTAAAACTAAATTACTTCTCATATATTAACGTGGCCACAAGGGACAAAATATGCCAATTTTTATTTTTAAAATCTTTTTTTGTTATAAAAATAAAAAAAGGTTAGATGTCCAATTAATTAAAAGAGAATACATGTTGTGCCATTTTTTCTTTGTTTATTAGTTTAACTAATACGAATTCACATGAAAAGAATACTAAAAGGGCAAAATGTTTCTATTAAAGATCTATAGTTAACTAAACAACTTTTAATTAAGCTAGAAATCATATTATCCTTTTTTTCTTAAAAATCATATTATCCTTCTACATCCATCAAATGTTTTTATCATTTAGAGTGTTTTTGGTATGAAGGAAAACATTTTCTGGAAAATGTTTTTCAATTTTTTCATGTTTGGTTGGGACAAAAGTTTTGGAAAATGTTTTTCAAATCAACTCATTTTCCTCAAAATTAAGGAAAACATTTTCCAAAGCTCTCTTTCAATTTCAAATTACATTTTCTTTTGGAAAAATCATCAATTTTAAAATAATTTTTTTAATTTCAAAATTTTATTTTTTCACCCGATCCCTGACCCCCCCAACCGGCCAGCCCCCCCAAACCCTAGCCCCTCCCCAAAAAATTAATTTTGCTTTTTAAAAATATTTTCAATTTAAAATTTTTATTTTTTTAAACTCCTACCCCCCACCCCCGGCCATCCCCCACCCCACCCCCAACTCCAAAAAAAATTAATTTTGTTTTTTAAAAATACTATCAACTTTAAATTTTTATTTTTTCACTCCTACCCCTATCCCCTGCCCACCCACTACCCTCACCCCACCACCACCACCACCCCCAAAAAATAATAATTTTATTTTTAAAAAGTATTTTCAATTTCATAAATTATTTTTTACGTTAGTAAAAATAAAAGATATCTCTCAAAAATATTTTTCATTCATAAATCGATAATAAAAATCATTTTGAAAAATATTTTCTACTCACCAACCAAACAAGAGAAAATAAGTTCAAAATCTACTTATTTTCCATGGAAAATATTTTCTAGTGGAAAACATTTTCCTTCATACCAAACACACCCTTAATCAAAATTGTGTTGTATTAAATGAAGATTAATTTTTCCACCATTTCTAGACTACTTTGTCAAATAGAAGTGGGCACCAAGATAAGAAAAGTATTTGTCTTCTCAAATTATATTGGAAAATCTATAATTTAGCCCCTCAATATAAGTAGGGTTAGATATCTTTCCCTTTCTTAGCACCATCGTATTAAGTATTTTCTTCATGAGCCGAGCAACTGTTAACAATCTCCCTCCCTCAATTGTTCTTATAAAGACGGTGTTAAAGTTTCATTTTTCATTTTTCTCAATCTTTAACTTATAGTACAATTAATTATTAGATCACAATGAATATCTCATCGGAATGAACATATTGTTATTAAAATTTCATATAAGAAAAACTTTTAAATTCGTCGTCGTTCAATGTGTTTTATCGAGTTAAGCCTTGTGTTAGTGTGGAATTAGGTTGTAGGCCTAACTCACATCCCGAAGGCTAGCTCAAAGGGAGAAGGATTGCCCAAGTCTTATAAGGAGTTCACCCATCTTATTAACCACCGACGTGGACTTTTGTCATTCTTTAACAATTAGCAATCTCGTACATGAAATTGTCAGATTTTTTCCTCATGTTGTATATATAGTATACCCATTAATTATTGATTGCATGAAATTAAGTTAACTAATGAGTACATTTTTTCTTGAATGCTCATATTCTTTCCATTCTTAATTACTTAGAGCCTGTTTGGATGGGCTTAAAAGTTGATCAAACTGATTTAAAAGTCAGTTTTTGACTTATTAGAGTATTTGACAATCATCAAACTGAATTATTTTAAGTCAAAAATAACTTATTTTAAGCCAAAAACTAAAAGCTAGGTGAGGGGTGTTCTTTTTTCCAACTTATAAGTCATTTTATGTTGATCAAGTATATTACCTTTTTGTCCTTAATTCTTTTATTATTATTATTATTATTATTATTATTATTATTATTATTATTATTATATTATTATTATTATTATTATTATTATTTATTGCTATTATTATTATTATTATTTTAATTATTTATTATTATTATTATTATTATAAAAAAATTGCGATGAAAAAGAAATATGTGAATAACCGGAAATATTATTACTTATGGATGTAAAATATAAATTAATTTTGTTTTAATTTTTTTAAGTGTAAAAATCTTAAATTAATCAACTTTTTATCATGTTAACAGTTTTAAGGATATTTCAGACATTTTAATAAAAAAAAAGTGTTTACCAGCACTTATTTGCCAAACACATCAACAATTTTTTTTTCAATTGAAGCACTTTTATCCAAACACATAACTACTTATTTTAAAAATAAGTTTCAGCACTTTCAAAAGTATTTTTTAAAAGTTGCTTTTATTAAGCCCATCCAAACGGGCTCTTATTCAATTTTTCTTAGTTGTTTATTTATTTATTTATTTTGATAAATTAAAAAATGATAAATTTTTCATCTATTATATCCCCAATTAATTAATTTTGGAAAAGGTAAAAGTTCTTAAAAATCTTAAATTTTTAATTTACCACTTCGTAATTAACAAGGATATAATGATAAATTCACTATGTCAATAATTGTTTTTTGGGAAAAGGGTCAAAAATACCCCTCAACTTTGATTTTGTTGTTTAAATTTACCCTCGCCGCTAAAATAAAGTTAATTTTACCCCTCGCCGTTAAAATAAAGTTAATTTTACCCCTCATGTTATTAATTTCACCAAATTTACCCCTCATTAGACGGATTGACCCAAATTTACCTCTTTGATATTTAATAAAGATTTGGGAGAATGATAAATGGGTATAGGAGATTTGGGAGAATGGGGTCGGGTTATTTTAAATGATCGGGTTAATGGATTAAAATAAGGAATATGTTTTATTTTTAAAATTCGGGTCAATCCATCTAATGAGGGATAAATTTGGTAAAATTAGTAACAGGAGGGGTAAAATTAACTTTATTTTAACGGCGAGGGGTACAATTAACTTTATTTTAACAGCGATGGGTAAAATTAACTTTATTTTAACGGCGATGGATAAGTTTAAACAATAAATCAAAGTTGAAGGATATTTTTGACCCTTTTTCCTTGTTTTTTTAATAGGTCTGCCAATTCAAGAGTGGACAAATTATTTGTAACATAGAATGTATTAATCATGATTAAATTAGTACATTAAACCGTACTTAGTGGCAAGATTATACTCAACTCCGTCCACTTCTAATTATTACTATTTCTTTTTTAGAATCAAACGATTAGAACCATGACTTATATTTTGTGATTTATTTTCATTATACTTATATATGTAAAAGAATTATAATTTATATTACTTTTAATATTATTTTTGAATATATAAATTTTTTTATTAAAAATATTAAATTAATATAATATAATTTAACTTTAAAAATTAAATAAATTAACTTTTACAAAATGTAATATGATAATTAAAAATGAAGGGAGGAAGTCGGTAAGATTTTGAATCTTTCACGTTCTGTATTGCCAACGTGTGCATGCCTCATAATTTTGGCCTCATCAGAATATTAGATAAGCCAAAATTTGACATAATACATTTAACGGTTATAGACTATAGTCTCTAGTCAAATATATCACTACTATTCTTTTTTATTATTATTTCTGTACTTGTCTATATTTGACTAAGAACATGTCTTAAAGATATATAATTTATTTTTTATATTATTTTTAATTATTGTAATCTATTTAAACATTAAAATGAATTATACTACTACTAATAAAAAGTAATACTAAAAAAATAAATATTTATCTCTAGTATGATGAAGTAAACGTGGACCAGACATAAATACAGAATGACTAAAATAACTTCACTTTATATTTGTCATTCGTACTATTTTGAGAAAAATATCAATTAATTTAATGTTATTAACAAGTAAAATGAATTAAAAGGATTTATTAAGGTATTTTATGAAATTATTTTATTTTACATTTATGGTATTTCATACTATTTATATTGAAATAATAGAATAAAATAACTATGAAACAAACTCAAAAATAGAAAAAATATATTTCGTCCACTTTTAATTGTTATAATTTTACTTTTTTAGAGTCAGACAATATTTTTTCTATTTAATTGTCATACATTCCATTTTTAGTGTCGAATTATACAAATTTTGACTAACATTTTGTGATATATTTTTTCATCATATTAATATATAAAAAATTGTAATGTATAATACTTTTCATATAGTTTTAAAATAACTAAATTTTTGTTTAAAAATCAAATTAATGTAATCTAATTTAACTTTAAAAATAAGTCAAATTGACTTTCAAAAAGCGCAAGATGATAAAAAAAAGTGGACGGCGGGAGTAATAATTTTGGTTAACATTTAATGATGTATTTTTTCATCATATTATGTAAAAAAATTAGAACCTATAATACTTTTAGCATAATTTTTGAATATCTAACTTTTTTTTTTATATTTAAAATATCAAAATAATGTAATCTAAGTCAATTTTTAAAAAAACGCAACATAATATAAAATATTTCAAAATTTTTATTTTTATTCAGCCAATCAAATAAAGCATTAATTATCAACAGGCAACAACCGAGTCAAGAGAGAAAGAGTCCGTTTGGATGAGCTTAAAAAAAATAACTTTTAAAAAGTACTTTTGAAAGTGCTGAAACTTATTTTTAAAATAAGTAGTTATGTGTTTGGATAGAAGTGCTGAAGTTAAAAAAAAGTTGTTAGATGTGTTTGACAAATAAGTGCTTGTAAACACATTTTTAATCAAAATGTCTAAAATATCCTTCAAAGCTGTTAAGATGATAAAAGTTGATTAATCTAATAATAATAATAATAATATATAATATATAATAATAATAAATAATATACAATAATAATAAAGTAACAATAATAATAAATAATAATAATATAATAATAATATATAATATATAATATATAATATAATAATAATAATATATAATAATAATAAAGAATAATAAAATAAATAATAATAATAATAATAATAAAATAATAAAATATTAATAATAATATATAATAATAATAATAATAATAATAAAAAATAGAATAAAAATAATTAAATATAAAAATAATAATAATAATAATATTATAATAGTATAATAATATGAAAATAATAATAATAATATAATAATACTAATAATTATAATTATAATAAAAATAAAAATAAACGAATTAAGGGTATATACACGGTCAACATAAAATTACTTTTAAGTTGAAAAATAAAAGCACCCCTCACCTAACTTTTAGCTTCTAGCTTAAAATAAGTTATTTTTGACTTAAAATAAATTATTTTAATATTTGTCAAACACCCTAATAAGTCAAAAACTATTTTTTAAAGAGAAAATGATATTTTTAGTCCCTATATTAAGGCTAATTTCTTATTTTAGTCCTTGAGTTATCTAACTTAGCACTATTGACCTTCAATTATATCAAGTGAGTGATTTTAATCCTTCAGCTAACAGATCCGAAAAAGTTAACAAAGAGTTCACTGCTAAAAGGAGTAATTCGAGTATTTTAAAGTTATTGCTTGAGAAAATAGAAAAGTTTTTTAAAAAATCATTCGCTGCAAATCTCCGTTCGTCGGTGTAAGAGGGAGGGTTAACGCCTAACTAGTTGGTTTTGTTGAAATTGTAGCTCAGATTGATGAGCTTGTTCTTCAAGATAGAGACATGGAAGACTTAACTTATTTTTCAAAAAGGGAAAATTAAAATAAAATATCCGATCTATCCCTTTTAGCAGTGAACTATCTGTTAATCTTTTTGAATTTGTTAGTTGAAAGATCAAAATCACTCATTTGATATAATTGAAGGTTAATAGTGCTAAGTTAGATTACACAAGGACTAAAATAAGAATATAACCTTAACACAAAAACTAAAAATGTCATTTTCCTTTTTTTAAATTAGTTTAACCAGCTTTTAAGCCCATTCAAACAGACTAGAATCTAAACTTCTAACAAATCTTACAGGAAGAAAAAAAGTATTAAAAGACTTTTCACTCTTTTATCTTTTATCTTTATAAATAAAGATGGCGAAGAATTTAGGACAACAAATAAACTAAAGCTCACAAAAGAACTGAAACTCGCGTTTTCTTTCTCTCTTTCATTTTCTCCTCTCTGCAGCATCAGGTATTTTTTCCTTACATTCTTCTCACAAATCGGTGTTTTTTTTGCTCATTTTCGATTTCTCATTGGATCTGGAATTCCCCTATTTACAGCCAACTTGTTGATAGAAATTACTATTATTAGTATTTTTTAATAGTTCATTTATCAGGTTGAACGTGAACCCGTACTCCTTTCTCTAGACTATATATAGTAATGCGATGTTTTTTTTTTTTAATAAATAAAATACTTAATTATAAATGAGTGAGGATCTATAAATTATAAAATTTAAGTATGTTAAATCAATTTTTTTTTTGGTAATAGTAGACTCATTCGGTTGAAATCGTATATAATTATAGCAGTTGAATATTTTTGTAATAGATGATTTTTACTGTGAAGGGTGAGAAGATGGCGGCGAGCTCGTCCCCACAACCACAGTTTATGACAAGCCCTGCAAATAAGACCCATTCGAATCAGCCATTAATTGATGATATTGAATATGATCAAATTGTTGTACCCGATGTCAGTTTTCTATCCATCTTTTTCTCACTCACACTCTGTTTTGTGTCCTTTTCTGGTTTTTCTTTTTTGTCTTATGTTAATTTAACTTTTTATTATTATTTTATTTGATATAATAAGCTAGTGTATTTGTTTGGCCAAATCTGTCCCACAACTTCAAGTTTATGAAATCACAATTTTAAAAATTTGTTTCAAACTAGAGCTAAATATGTTTAATTCTTCAAATTAATAAATCTGTCATATACTACTTGTCAACTAGAGCTATGAACAGGTAATGTTTATTAGAGAAAATCGAGTTATTATTACTTTTTATATATATATATATTATTTTTTTGTATTGTGAGTTTAATTTTTGATTTCAGATGTTGGATATTTCCTTAATTTTTTAGTTTGCTTAGTTTTGAGAAAAATTGTAGGACTGGTAGATGAAAAATTGGATCAAATTTTAAGTTGGAAAGTTTGGATTTCTTGATTTTCTTTTAAATACCTTGTTCTCATGGATCCAACAATATAGGTTCGTGGGTTTGTGGTCCGTGCCTAAAGCAACTACCTTTGGTGTATATAGAAGATTTCGAAACCACTTTAGTTATACTATTTCTGAGTTAGCCATTTATTTTCATCTGTTTGTTACTCTGTTTTAGCTAATAGTCAATTACCAGCTCCAAAAGGTTTTACAGTTATCTGACTCTTATAATATTTGCTACTTTTTCTGACTTCTGTCTCCTATATTATTTTGAAAATGATGTTTTACCCCCATAATCCATGTATTATTTTGTAGCTACTCACATTTCGTAGTTAATTATTACTTAATCGAGGCGGATGAGTTTAAGATACTTAGTATTTACTCGATATGATTATAAAAGTTTTGGGTTCTCATCTATTATTTGTTATAATTTTATTGAATTTTTACTCATAAATTTATGGTCCAATTTCAAAAGTATGGAGTTTAGATGAACTTGGTACCGCAAGGGTGGATGCACCCCTGCTACTGATAAAATACCTCTCAATTTGAAGATGAGCATGTAAAATATCTGGTTCATCGTGACAGTGTGTGGCTAGATTTTACTGGAGTTGTTTCTTGATCTTGAAATAATGTGAATTCTGTCTTAATTCTACGTTTGAGCTCGTTTTGAATGTTGTACTTCTGACTTTACTACCCGCAAATGTGATGAGTAATCAGTTGAGTGATTTTTTTTTCTTATATAACGGAGCATGAAAGCTGGTAACACTAACTTCAGTAACACGTTGTCTCCCCTCATAACATGTCTAGCTCTTCAAAGTATCTGTGCAGCTATTAATCATTAGTTACAGCTGGAATACACTTCTTCATTTTTGTTGGAGTAAGTTCTTATGTGAAATTCATGGTGTGAATTGATTAATGTATGTTCTCGTATTTGCAGAAGAAAAGCTGGAAGAACATATTCTCATATATCGGTCCTGGTTTCCTTGTTTCTATTGCCTATATCGATCCTGGAAATTGTAAGTCCTGGTAATGAATTTGGATTTACTGATCACATTTACTTCTGCATATAACCGTTTCATCTCTGCACAATGTGTCTTGCAGTTCAAACTGATTTACAAGCTGGGGCTCAGTACAAATATGGGGTGTGTATCTGCTTTGCTCTGTTCTTCTTAATCTAGTATGCATATGTCTAGATTAAATTTACAATTATTTAACAAAACTTGTACATGTTCCACAGTTGCTTTGGATAATTTTACTGGCGTCCTTTGCCGCTCTTGTGATCCAATCCCTGGCAGCAAATCTTGGGGTTGTTACAGGTTCATGATTTTTGATTATTTGATCTTCTTATCATTCTAAAAAGCATAAGAGGGATGACATCGATGTACTCCTGGCTTCATTACAGGAAAGCATCTAGCGGAGCATTGTAGAAAGGAGTATGCAAAGGTGCCAAATTTCATCTTATGGGTCATAGCTGAAATTGCTATTGTGGCGTGTGATATTCCTGAGGGTAAGTCATAAGTGTTCCTCGACAAGTGAAGACTTCAAATCTTTCTTGATACTATCTCATAAGAGACATCTATCTTTTCAAAGCAAGCTTAGTAGTAAGAGGTTTAATATATTCCTGTCAGCTCTACCTTGGTTTGTAACAAGTTTGCTCGTCACTTATTATGCAGCATGCATGAGACAATGTGTAATTAGAACGTGCAAACTTCAAATAATCAAGGAAAAGGAGAATACTCTCTCATGCTGAAGTTAATTAAACTATTTTCTTCAGCTATAGCAATGACAAAAAAAACTTGCACAACATACGTCGATTCTATACTACCTTTGCTGCAAAATTAGTTGTAGATTACCAAAAGCTAGATAGGACCGAATAGCTTAGGGTTTTCATGTTGAAGTTGAACTTCTGTTGAGTTTTTTCTTAATTCCAATGTTCTTTCAATTGTGCAGTCATTGGGACAGCGTTTGCTTTAAACATGCTCTTCAAAATACCAATATGGTGTGGCGTGCTTATCACAGGGCTGAGTACCTTGACTCTACTTCTATTGCAACAATATGGGGTATGTTTGTATCATTCACTCCGAAAACCTATGCTTGAATAAATTGTTTTATGAATGGTCAACAGTTATTGGAACAGAGAGTCTATCTATCTATATATTTAAAAACACGACGCTCCTAAGAGAAATGTCGTTCGCCTTTTTTACCTTGTCAAAGACAATCTTTTCTTATCGAACTAGGTATGAATTCTTAATATTTGATACTTCAAATTGTTTTTTCTTTCTGAATATTTAAGCCAAGTAACAATTTAAGCAAAGATTTATGCCTCTTCTTACACAAAAATCAGATGTTCAGTTTTATGACAGTTTTTTCCTCATCTAAGTTCAATAAGAGATAGAAAGGTTAGTCTGATCTAACATTAACTCTTTTTTAAAATAGTACACCTATTCTTTTATTCTCCAAAAAATGGAACCATTTTTTCAGAAATTAAGTTGACAGTGATCTATCGATTCTAATTACGCGATAATTAGAAAACAGTTTTATATGCCTTTTTTTGGCAATTAATTGACATTTATTATAGTCACCAGTAAATATTTACAAAGACAGAGTCAATTAAACCTGTTTGCTCGTCACAAATATCCAGTGCAACTATACAAGTCCACCAATACACTCGGTTTACTATGCTATAGAGGGAATATGAGTAAAGAGTTTCACCTTTCTCCTAACTCGTATGCACATGTTTGTTTTTAGCTCATGTACCACTGCTTCCTTATTCCTGTTCTTTTTGTTGAAAATTCTGGCATTTCTTACCCCTCATACACCATGTACCACAGCTGCGAAGCATGCCTTGAGCAGAGCCTCTCTTGGGGTTCTTGACTTGCATGTTTGTTGTATCCAGCAGCATTCTTGTTCCCACGTCAGTATGGTCCTTTGCCAGTGCAACCAAAGTAGTATTCCTTCCCACACATCAGTGTAATACACACAGTCAAAGAATAGGTGAGGCAAGGTCTCAAGGTGACTTCCACATAAAACACAATCTCCAGTAATTTGCATGCCCCATTTGAGTAAGACATCCTTGGTTCTCAATCTTCCATGAAGTGCTACCCATAACGTAAACACTTGTTTGGGGCAGGCAACCGAGTGACAAACTAGGCTTCTCCATTCTACATTAGCTACATCTCCTCTAATTCTTTTATATGCCTCTGAAATGTGGATGCCCAAAACTTCCTCATATTTAGTATCGTCCTCACCATCCATGATGATTGTTTAGGAAGGTCCACAGTAAAACCATTTCGCCTTTTTATACAGTATGTGTGGATCCAGGTGATCCAGAGTTTTTCCTTCTGTTGACTTAAAGCCCAAATTAATTTGCAAAGTGCTGCTTGATTCCAGATTCACATATTGATGATGTTCAGTCCTCCCGCTTCTTTGGTAAGCATATTTTATCCCATGCCACAATAGCTCTCTTGATGATTTGTGCTTCTCCTGACCATAAGTAGCTTCTACATGTAGCCTCTACTTGTTTAATAATCTTTTGGGGAGCAGAAATAGTTGTGACCAATAAGCTTACACTCCCATCAAGACTGCTCTAATTAGCTGAATTCTTCTGGCATATAAGACCCTTCTAGCCATCCATGAAGTAATTTTAGCAGTTATCCATCAATTATCTTCGGTGAGTTGTAGGATAAAGCATACCCGTGGTGGCAGTACGGTTCAATGAGAACAGGCTGTTCCAAGTTTTCTTCCCATCTGTATTTGCATCTTCCCCCAAATTTAGTTGTTGAACAACTCCTTTCTTAGGACCTGAAGGTTTGGTTTCTGGCTCGTCTTCTGCACCCCTTGGGTAATTTCTTCATGTTTCCATAACTTGTGGACCCAGATTCAATAACACCCTAACCAAAATATAACTTCTCTGAATACGTGCAATAGAGATTTCTCAGTACTCATCCCATTTCCTCGATTGTGTACAAGTGATTCCTCATCTACCGGAGTTCCCCTTATTTCAGTCGCAGTGATTGAGGGACTCAACTCGAAACCACTGTCTATCTTTTACCCCACAGAGGGGGCACGTGCCGTAGCCTTTGCATCGATCAGCACATCTTTTTGTGGCCTATCTCGACCTCTTTTCGCCATGAGAATGGGTTTTGGTGCAAGTTAGCAAAGGGAGCTATCGTGCACCGAGAGCATTGTTTCCACGAAATTTTGAAGTTAAGTTACTATACAACTAATTTAAGTTAAGTCATCATTATGTTCAAATTAAACATATTAGATTTAGCTACGGTGGCAATATAATGACATTTTCATCATTTGAATTTTTTTTGCATTTATTTTAATTTTAGCATTATTTTTCAAAAATCAGTTTGTTTTGTTTATCTAGTTTTTATTGATTAACGTGGTACACATGTGCAACACACGTAGATTAAAACTAGTTTAAAACAAATGTGTTTGTATCTATCCTTCTGTCTCTTATTCATCTGACAGTGAAGTGTACTAACATTACAGGTTCGGACACTTGAATTCTTTATTGCGTTCCTGGTACTTACCGTAGCAATATGCTTCTTTGTGGAGCTTGGATATGCAAAACCGGACTCCTCAGAAGTTCTCCAGGGGCTTTTCGTTCCTCAACTCAAAGGGACTGGTGCTACTAAGCTTGCTATTTCACTTCTGGGTGCTATGGTTATGCCGTAAGTGTATATGGATGTTCTCTGTATTTTTTTTTGGATAATCATTTTACTATTGTCATGCTGATAATTTTCACTTTCTGCAGCCACAATCTTTTCCTCCATTCAGCCCTGGTGCTTTCCAGGAAAATTCCTCGATCTGTCAATGGCATCAAAGTATGTTTAATAATGAAAAACCTCCTCATTCACCCATATCAACCTAAGAAAAGAAAACAAAGAGAAAATTTGACTATCCTATGCTTGTTGATGTTAGCTACGAATCAAGTAGCATCATTTTATCGTTGATGCTTATGCTCATACTATGTTACTATAAACTCATGTTGTCATTTTGTTTGGAGTATCTTCTCGTACCCAAATTTATCTCAATAATTTATTAGTTCAATTATTGTGTGGTTAGGCAAGTCAATCCCGAGTAAGATGGTCAGCAACCTTCGTACACGACGTGGTTGACTTAAAATATAGTTCATTTCTGGTTCTCCTTTTTCTTTAGTTTCTGTAAAATTGAAGGATTATTTTGGGTTCAGATTGGAACACCCTAAACTATTTGATGTCCTAATCTTTCTTTTTATTTTGAATTTAGGATTATGTTATAACTTACAGCTGTGCAAGTTTTGACATAATTAGTCAAATAATTTTGCAGGAGGCATGCAGATATTATCTGATCGAAAGTGGTCTGGCTTTGCTGGTGGCATTTCTTATTAACGTATCAGTTATCTCAGTAACTGGTGCTGTCTGCAATTCCCCTTCTATGAGCCCAGATGATCAGGAGAAGTGTCAGGACTTAGACTTGAACAAAGCCTCTTTTTTACTCAAAGTAGGTGACACCATACTACAACGTCATTGAGATTCAATTATGCAAAGCTATGTTTTTTCATATATTTTATGATGTTTTAAGTTTTAATGACGATGTTCCTTTTTACGTTACTCCTTACAGAATGTTTTAGGCAACTGGAGTTCCAAGCTATTTGCAATTGCTTTACTAGCATCAGGGCAGAGTTCAACTATAACTGGGACATACGCTGGGCAATACGTTATGCAGGTAATCAAATGCTATATCATTTTGTCTAATAATTTCTCATGTTCTTTTTGACATTTAAAAAACATAACTTGATCACCTGTATTCAACCTTGTTAAGATCTAAGACAAAAGCATTTGGGATTAACACGTTTGATAGAGTGACCAATTTCTTAGTTTATCAAAGAACATTAGAAATATATCTAAGTGGGTTTGTACTTCTTACTGTATCCTAAAACTAGGGGTGGAATGAGGTTCTATAATCTATAATTGTTAGGTAAAATCGAATTAGTGTTCTGTGTTTATTCAAAGTTGGTTCTTGATTGGTGGACCTTCATGATTCATTTATTTTTAATGTAAAACCAAACCTCTTCCTTTATCTGGTGCAAGAGAGCCACAATGAATGCCAAAAATGTTATGATATCAACGATCAGTTATGTTTTAACTTAGGGTAGTAAAGTTAACTATTAAAAGTTGTGCAACTAATATTTGTTTTATTGTTCTGTAGGGTTTTCTTGATTTGCGACTGAAGCCATGGATTAGGAACTTCTTAACTCGATGCTTAGCCATAGTTCCAAGTTTAGTTGTTTCACTCATTGGAGGCTCTGGTGGGGCTGGAAACTTGATCATTATTGCTTCGGTAAAGTATCTGTACTTAAGCTTTTTGTACAGTTATTAGAACACTAGCCATCCTGTGGAAAATTCTTTTGTGGTATGAAATTGGATAATGTAAACTTGACAAGTGGACTGACTGTTGGGGTCTTCCACTTGCGTGAACTAGGTCTACGTATTCTATACCCCCAAAATGTTAAGAGGTCGTTTGAGTCCTCCACCATTTATGCTGAGCTCTTTGTTTATATGTAACAACACTTAAATATAAATTGACCTTATTATATGGACTATTCATGAGTTTGATAAATAACAATAAAATTGATCTCCTTAAAAGGACCGTGGATTGGACTGACCATGCACTGGCTTAGAGGAGTGGAGCATTATTAAACACATGCATATTTGAATTGGCACAACCCGGTTGTCATTTTCTAGATATTTCTGTTCTTACCATACAAATATAAGTGTAGAAACTTATTTGGGATACCTAATTGCTATATCGGGGTACACTAGGTACTCAATTCAGTTAAGAACATCAACATTAAAAGTTTATTGCTAATAATACAAACATGATACATAACTGAGGTCTTAGTATAAACATGGTTGACAAATTTTTCATGAAAAGTTCTTATTCTAGATTGTTAAATATTAATCCAAATATCCTATCTGTTTTTCTGCAGATGATCCTATCTTTTGAGCTCCCCTTTGCTCTGATTCCATTGCTCAAATTCACAAGCAGTAAGACCAAGATGGGCTCACATGCAAATCCAGTTGCGGTGAGAGATCTTCTAGCTTATTTAACTTTTGCACACTATTGTTGCACCAATGAGATTACAGGAGTTTCATGTGTAAAAAACTAAAAATACTGATGAAACAAATGTAGTTTAATGATACAACAACTAATTGCAAGAGCACCTGATTTACAGTATCAAGGTTGGGTCAACTGTTGCAGGTACTTAGTCTCTAATAGTATAGAACTCTTGCTCTCTTGATTAGGATAGTCGACTTTCTGATACAAAACCTGCATGCAAAAAGTTAAATTCATTCTATCAACAGTTGCATAGCATCAAACTGAAACACATTGGGTAACAATAAAGGAGTTTGGGAGTTCAAAAGGTACGACAATGGGCTTCCCTTTCTTTGCATAATTAGCTTAGGCCGTAATACCCAATCACTTTTCTTGTTAGTAGTTTGAAAATCGTTTATGTGTATATTCCATAATATGTTTCTATGCCTATGGCTTTGCCAAAAAGTTCTCTCTGCATTCTTGGTTTGCTTTCTTATCTCGAATACTAGCAACACTGTCCAACCTTTGCTCCACATTGACTGATCAATTTTTTCCGCTTAAAACTTTTTACAGGTTTCAGCAGCTACCTGGGTTATTGGTACACTAATCATGGGAATAAATATATACTATTTAGCAGAAAAGTTAGTTACCTCTCTCAAGGATAGCCATTTAGGAAAGGCGGCTAAAGTTCTTTGTGGACTATTAGGTGCCTCATGTTTGTTAGTTTATCTGAGCAGTATCTTATACTTGGCTTTCCGGAGAAATAAGGAAGGTACACATCTTCTGGCGCTTACAGGGCAAGAAGGTTTACAAGTTTCTGAATTGAACAATCTACCTAGAGAAGACATTTTACGCATGCAGTTGCCTCAGCAGAGGACCACTAATTGACAGGTTTACTGAAGGAGTTAAATGTAACACATACTGTGTGTGTTAGAACTCGTTTCGTGTTAACCTGTTTTCATAGGCATTATTGCCAACGATCCAGTGTTGTAATGTTAGAATTAGTTTGAAATGATGAGAATCCCATATAGACTTTTTATATAGAGAGAACTGCTTATGCCTCCTGGAAGGCCATATATGAAAATAAAATTAGCTGTGATCTACATTTCCTTAATCTTAGTTGGTTTGATTGCATTGTTAATCATGTTTAAGGAATGTTTTCTGATGAAAAATTCAATGTTAATGTCTCGTTAGCTCTATCATCTATGTTTCCTTAGCATGTTTGACCAAACTACTAATAAAATCAGCATATTATGAAAAGCGTTTTTTTAAAATTTGGTGAGAAATAGTTTGTGTTTGATCAATAACATTTGAAATCAGCAACAATTATTGTTTGGCCAATGCAAAAATTTGGTAGATTGTGATCAAGACTTGTAGGATTCCAAGTAAATTAGGAATGTTGGATTCAAAAGTTCTGAAGATAGCTGACTATTTGGGAACCCTCAAAACAATCGATGGATTGTTGGTGTCCAATATTTATTTATGGGTCCTGACTAATTCATATTCGAGTCGTGTATGAAAATTTAATTGGATTCAAAAGAGGGCTGAGGAAGTCCCTTTCCCCCACATTAATCTTTGGCACGCCATTTCAACTTAGATTAATTGTAATGATGATTGTAACACAAAACAATAATTAAGAGTTGGAAAAGTCCTAATTTCATTTTACTTGTTTGGATTATCTGTGTACACAAAAAATCAAAGTCCCATCTTTCATTTTTCTAACAACTAATTCAACTGAAAGGAACCACATTTAAGCTAGCTAGAAATAGGGGCATGCACTATTTGGGTTAAATCGAAAAACGAAATCAAATTTTAATTTGAATTGGGTTTTGGATTTTTGGATTTTTAATTCGATTTTGGATTTATAATTAACTTTGTTTAGATTTTTGGTTTGATATCGAATTTAGAAAAATGAAAATCGAAAAACCAAAAAAACCATTATATATATATATATATATATATATATATATATATATATATATATATATATATATATATATATATAAAAGTATACTTTTAATATATGATTAGCTTTAGTTATTTTCATTATAATCGGGTTTTTTTTTACATCTATAATTGATATACTTTTAAGTATTGTGTTTTACGTTAATCTTGTGATTTATATTAAATAGTATATTGACATAACCGATTAACCAAATCGAAAAAATCCAAATCAAAAAGAGAAAAACCAAACCAAACCAAACCAATTCTTTTTTTTGGTTCTAATTAGATTACACTTATTCAAAATCAAAAATCAAAAAATCCAAATCAAATAGTATAAAATCAAACTGAAAAAACGAATGCACACCCCAAAGGTGCATAGGCAAGTTATATTCTTATTATCATGGAGTATTATTTTTGATGACTTTTCTTGTCGCAGCATAAATCGTGGTCTAATCAACTTTCTAACTTTACAAGACCGAAAATTAGTTTTTTTTAAGCCTACTCTTGTCTTTCGAATTAAGCTTCCGATTTTCAGCTTAAAAAATATATTTTTTTTCACATTTTTTTGTACAAGTTGTATCGTTTTCTATTTGGCTTGCACATCTAAACTTTGCAAAAAAAATTATTTCCCCTAAACAATAATTTTTCCAGCATCAATCTCTTAACGATCCTAATGTGTCATGTGGATGTGAAAGTGATTTTTGTTTTGATAGCATACAAGAGCAAAGAAAAAAAAACACAATTAGTTTCTTGTAACTTTTCATGTGATAAACAACAAACATTGTAATTTATGGTGTTAATAGGAACTCAACATATAGTTTTAAGTGAGGAAACTGTAAATTAACCTAAAACGTACGGAGGATATCACTCACTCAATCAATAGACTAAATATAAATGTCACTTTCAAATTTGTTAGGGTAGGTTATTAAATCCATTATATAAAAAAGGGTAATTGCATGCATGAATTGATATAATATAAATGCAACAATACCAATGGAACTTTAAATCTCAATTAGTTGATACTATATGCATAGGGACAAATTTAAACTGAACAGTATGTAGACTTCAGAGTGATACACATTGACAATATTAAAAAAAAAAAAAAAAATCGAAAAGCTAACTTCACATTATGAGATTATATATTGGGACTATTTTTTCTTTTTAAGTAACAATTTTTTTTAAAGGCAAAATTAGGAACACTAGAAACATTTCATAAGCACACATAGTAGTTCTTTTTTATTTTAATTTGGTACATAAAAAGGGGGAAGGCTTTCAATATTAATAATCGTCCTTTAATACCAGTTAATTAAGAGCTAATTAATTATAATTCAGAGTGAATTTTAATACGTTCATAATTTTGAGTAGGAATTGGAAGGTGACCCTTCTCCTGCAGACTCTTCACTGTCTCATATAAGCACTGTTTCACTGGCGTAAACTCCAAACCTAAGTCCTTGAGCTTTTGGTTCGTGAATATGTACGGTTTTGCCCTTGGCCTCGTTTCATCCGAGCACCTGAACATATAATAACAATAATAATAATTATTATAATCATCAAACGTACGTGATTCATTACAAATCTATTTCAGTTTAATAATCGTTAAGAGATGATTATTAAAATTACTAAAAAAAACATGTCCCCTCCCACTATTGTTGAATGTCTGGGACCAGACAAGATTTTGATGTTTTTGTAAGTAAAGTCAAATCCAGGTCCAGAAATCTTGCTAGAAAATGTTTGTAAATGGTTAGTGGGTATTTTTATTCATTTTTCTAGCATCAATATATAGTCAAATTCTTTCATATATAGTATATGATTTTGGTTGTCGGGTAACCTACTAACACATCATCCCTTCAAACAAAGGAAATTAAATTCCCTTTTTAGGCATAGAAAGTACTCCCTCCCTTCGTTTATAAAACAATGATCCTATTTTTTTGGTACTGCGGTGTATATATATTCAAATAATAATAAAATTTTGTTGAAAGATTTGGTAAGTAAAATTACTTGGTGGGGATTGGATACTCCGGGAAGAATTTGGCGAGAATTCCAACCACATCACCGCGATGAAGCACGCTCTCAGCACAGATATAGCGGCCAGATGCAGAGGGAGCTTCGTAGAGAAGTATGTGGGCTAGTGCCACATCCTTAACATGAACATACGCCTGAATGGAATTGGCATATGTTTTAGCAGAGCCAGTTAGGTACTTGAGTATGTGAAGAACACTAGCATTCACTGTTGGTTGAAGCAGTGGTCCAAGCACCAAAACTGGAATAATCACAACCAAATCCACTCCTTTTTCTCTTGCCTCATCCCATGAGGTCTTTTCCGCCACCGTCTTCCCATAGCAGTACCAATTCTGCATAAACATATCAAGTAAATTGAAATCGACTATATCAAATGTCACTATCAATTTCTAATTCGAGGTCTTTTTAACGAACCTTAGTATTTTTGCAGAAGTCAAGATCACTCCAGCAAGTCTCGTCCACAACTTTATCAGGGGCCCGGTTGGGGTCCATGTATACAGTACCAATTGACGAAGTAAATACAACTCTTCGAACTTTGGCTTCTGCTGCTGCTGTTATCACATTCTTAGTCCCAATAACTGCTGGCTCCACCATTTGTTCCTTCAACATTTATCAAGGATAAAGGACAAAAACACCACAAATAGTGTAAAAAGAATATATTTCAGCTTGCATGCAGAGCAAATTAAAGTGAGTGGATTTCAAACTATGAATAACCAAGCATTAAAAAATAACTTTATCAGCCGAAAGGAGATTCAGATGAACCCTTAGCTGGCTTTTACCTGATTCTGCCTCAATCCAAATCATTTTCAACGAAAAATACAGTTTATGTATAAGATTTAAATTATTTTTACGTGTATATATGGTAAATGATAGAATATTCTTCGATTCGTTTCGATATTTATTTACTTATATATTTGCCAAAAATTAAACTCCGGCGCTCGAGGCATGTATTAGTAGTTAGTGGAACTAAAAGCTGAAACAACTTTGCTAGTGCGTCTTCGATGTGTTAGATGATGATCAATTCTGGTTACAGACGTGGGCCCACAATTTACGTAACAGATCGAGATCCTTCCTTTTTCTTCTCTTTTTTTAATTTTTAAAAATATATACTATTTCAGTCTCGTCCATCCCGGTTCTTTTCGATAAATCACAATCAACCACTATCAGAAAATGAAAGGAAGAATCCCAGAGCACTAGAGAGCTAATCCCGTGAAGCAATTCTAATGGCTTTAATTCTAAATAGTAGTACCATTTTGTGATTTTGTTTTTTTGAAATAGAGAATCAACATGAATGCTTACTTTAAACAACAATAATATATATAGTGAAATCGGATAGTATACACAGATCTCACCATGACTACTTTCTGCAGGTAAATAGAATGTTTTCAAAAGGACTCGGCTCAAATGCTTACATTAAACCCCCCCCCCCCAAAAAAACATGAATGCTTACTGGATCATCAGTGACAGGGGACGCGGTGTGGAAAACTCCGTCACAGCCATAAATTGCTTCTCTCAAACTCTGATAGTCCAGAAGATCAGCTCTCAACAGAATCAGTCTCTCCTTTGCACCTTCAAGTTCTTTCAAGTGACCATTTTTGGGATCATCTGAAACACAAGCACATTTTCACAAAAAGAAAATTGAAAATTTAATCAATTGGGAAATGTATCATGAATTTTGTACAAAAATGGAATGTTAATTTTACCAGGGTTTCTAACGGTTCCTCTGACAGTGTAGCCTTTTTCTAAAAGGAGTTTAACGAGCCAAGAGGCAATGAAACCTCCGGCGCCGGTAACACAAACAACTTTACCGGATTCTGATGGCATGCTTACTTTTATTGCCGGTAGAAGGAATTAAGAAGGGAAAATAAGAGGAAAAAGAAATAGTGAGTAATCTCAAGTTAATGGAAAGAGAGAAAATGGAGAGTTTATATAGAGTTGGAAAAGCAAAAGCCAAATATTTACAGACGTACCTATTACGGACAGTAAATACTAGTATTTCTTTTCTTAGCACCTCAGACAGGGGCGGACCCACATTGGGTCCAGGGTATTTATCCGAACACCCTCGGTAAAAAAATATACGATATATATAAGATAAATTTTTTGTATTTTTGTAAATGTATATATTTCGAACCTCCTCAATAACAATTAAAATTAGATGGCTAATGGTAAGACTCCCGAATATTAAGTTGCATGTCCAAGTTCGAATCCCATCAACAACATTTTTATTTTTCGAACCTCCTGAACAAAAATCCTGGGTCCGCCACTGCCTCAGACAGTTACAAGTTATTTTCGATATATTCTCGATTTCCCATCAACAACATTGTTATTTTTCGAATTTCCTGAATAAAAATCCTGGTCCGCCACTGCCTCAGACAGTTACAAGTTATTTTCGATATATTCTCGATTTAACAGAGCATCTTACATATACATATTAAAGCCCTGTTTTCATTAATATATTTTGAAATTAACTCAATTTTGAAAACGATCAAAGGATAATTACTTAAATTCATACAAGGAGATTGTATAATTATTTTTCATCTGACGTGAAACTATTCAACTACGTCCATTTTCCAAAGAATAACATTTTTATTTTTCGAACCTCCTGAACATAAATTCTGGGTCCGCCACTGCGCTCAGACAGTTACAAGTTATTTTCGATATATTCTCGATTTAACAGAGCATCTTACATATACATATTAAAGCCCTGTTTTCATTAATATATTTTGAAATTAACTCAATTTTGAAAACGATCAAAGAATAATTACTTAAATTCATACAAGGAGACTGTATAATTATTTTTCATCTGACGTGAAACTATTCAACTACGTCCCATTTTCCAAAGAATAACATTTTTATTTTTCGAACCTCCTGAACAAAAATCCTGGGTCCGCCACTGCCTCAGATAGTTACAAGTTATTTTCGATATATTTTCGATTTAACAGAGCATCTTACATATATATATTAAAGCCCTGTTTTCATTAATATATTTTGAAATTAACTCAATTTTGAAAACGATCAAAGGATAATTACTTAAATTCATACAAGGAGATTGTATAATTATTTTTCATCTGACGTGAAACTATTCAACTACGTCCTATTTTCCAAAGAATAACATTTTTATTTTTCGAACCTACTGAACAAAAATTCTGGATCCGTCACTGTGCTCAGACAATTACAAGTTATTTTCGATATATTCTCGATTTAACAGAGCATCTTACATATACATATTAAAGCCCTGTTTTCATTAATATATTTTGAAATTAACTCAATTTTGAAAACGATCAAAGAATAATTACTTAAATTCATACAAGGAGACTGTATAATTATTTTTCATCTGACGTGAAACTATTCAACTAGGTCCCATTTTCCAAAGAATATGAGATTTCCAAAGGCTCTTCAGATAACATTCAATCTCCTCCATGAAACGATAACGTAAGACGACACACACGATGTGAATTCTTATGATATTTTCCTCTAGAAAATTATTTAAAATGGACCTTTGTCCTACAATTCTATTCCCTCCATTCCTATTTAGTTGACGATTTTAAAATGACACATATTAAGATAGCAATAATTAACATAATGAAATTATAATTTCTTTTATATTCTATATATTATCATAAAATAGGGAACTAATGAATTCAATATTTCTTCTTTTGGATATCACAACATCAAATCTTTACATAAAAAATTTTCTCCTTTATCAGTGGTTTCAACTGGTTACTCCAATTTCTATTTTGTGTCCATTTATATTTTATCGTTGTTTCTTAACCTATATCTTAAAACTAAATTGTTTTTTCTTATAAAAAAATTAATAGCTCAGCTGGTTAACTATTTAAATTCCTGCCTAATTCGTGATAATTCGATTTCCTACATTGTAATCTCCTCTGCATTTCTTGTTACCCTACCCCATTTTTTTTCAAAAGAAAAATTGCTTTTGTAGTCTTCATTAGTTTTACCAAAGTAGTCTTTCTTCGCAATTATTACAGTGACGCTCATGGTGGAGAAAACAGCAATTAATTTTATTTTAATTTTTTAAAATAATAGCTATTTTAAACTCATTTTTTATTATTTTTAATCAATCATGATAATTAAAGAGGACCCGAACACTATCATTAAGGCAATTGTCTTTGTTTTCATGGCTCATCTTTCAACCTAAATTCAGAGAAAGCAAGTCAATGAGCTGATTAATATAATCCTATTTTTCTCTTTCATTTTCTTCATTGAAGAAATATTTGGAATTAAAATATCAAGTACAAAATGTGTTGTTGCTTTTTTAATTATTTTGGTATAGATTATTTAATATTTTGAAATTTATTCAGGATTTTTTTTGATATATTTATACATTTATGGCAATAAAATGTGAATATTATCATACAACCAAAACAACTCAAACATTATTTACAATTTATGAGCATCTAGTGATTTGAATCCCCTTCTAAGAAGATTATTCAGTTTCGATTTAGATCTCCAGCACACTTACTAAAAAAAAGATAGCAAACAATACCTATATAAATTACAAAATCTTTTGTATCAAAACTTGGCTCCTTCTTGCTTTTCGAGATCCTGTCAACATGCTCACCCTTTCTCTTTGTGTCTACGTTCAGACTCCTGTACACTCTCCAGTTTTTTGCTTGCCATGCATAATAAACGAAGGCTCCATATATTGCAGCTGCTAGTTTTTTGATATATATTATACTGATCAATTATCATATAAAAGTTAGAACTTACAATTAAAGGAAAAAATTAATCCAAATCAATTATGATTTTTCGTTACATTTAAAATAGTATAGTATAAACACAGAAAAACATAAATAGTAAAAGAATGGAAGATATAGATATAATATACAAGAATACTCTTTCAAATGTGGAAAAGAAGAATAATAATCGTGTTTCTAGGCTTAATCTTTATGTTTCTTTGTATATCTTTACAGTCAAACAATTTCTCTATAATGACATATTTGTCACAATATTCTTTTTTTCGTGTTATAAATAAATGCTATTACTCCCTTCGTTTCAAAAAGAATGTCTCTATTTCCTTTTTAGTTTGTTTAAAAAAAGAATGACTTCTTATCTTTTTTGGCAACACTTTAACTTTAACTTTTCACGTGACATATTTAAGACCACAAGATTAAAGGGCATTTTGGTACATTTGACATAATTTTAATTTAGAACCACAAGATTAAAAAGTCTTCTTTATTTTCTTAAACTCCGTTCTGAGTCAAACTAGACCATCCTTTTTGAAACGGAGGAAGTATTATATAAAACATATAATATAACATAATATGGAAATCAATTCCCTATAAAAGAGCTTATGTGTTTAATTAGGTTTCACTTCTCTTTCTAATAATTAGAGATTATTTATTTATTAGGATAGAAAGGGATTATTGTTCTCTAGAAGATTAATGAGGAATTTAGTTGTAGACGCATCAAAAGATATGGGGTTTGACAATTAAGTTTGAACTAATTTAGAGTTTTTCATTAATCAAGTATAGATGTAATAATAACATACTCATTATAATCAAATCTAGAAGCATAGTAGTTATTCTTTTGTACAATTTATTATGATCCATATCTGATTATGTGATAGAATCATTCAACCCTCATTTGAATATATATTATAACCTTAGGATCTCAATTCTAAAAATAATGATTTCTCGAGTAGTTAGTAAAAGAACGTCCCATTCTTATAAAAGTTATTTATGTCATTTTATTGACAAATTAATTGAGACAATTATTTTTTGTTTTTTACAATCTATCGATCTAGGTGAGATGTATCTCAAGTTGAAATAAAATTTTAGGGACGAAAATTATAGTCTTTTTCAAAATCCATCACGTTAGAATGTAAAATGTTCTTTCTTTCTAACGACCGAATAAATGAAAGAAAATCTACATCTGATTTGACAATCATAACGTTATTATTTATGATAGGAAAAGTTTTATATTTCTACTTTAGTTTATTATTAAATTAAAATTACACCGAATATCTACACATAAGACCTCATATTTTAGACTCATTAATTTCTTACCTTAACAGATCACTTTTATTTGGATCAGTCTTTTAATAATAACATTCGTTATACAATTATTTGCAAATATAATAACCTAATCAAAATTGAAACCACAATACGATAATTGTAATTTTACTAGAATCATAATTCACTAGAATCACGCCACATGTTTAGTTATATTCACTTCCTCTATTCCAAATTACATAAATACCCTATAATTCGTTTGTCACACAATCACCTACTCAAGCCCCCATAAGCTTGATAAGTGTACAAGTTATCTTTTCAGATTTCACTTTGTGTGAACACACTTGATGTATTGTATGTATATAATATAGCTAATTAGAATTAATTCAAAATTTGAAAAACTTATAATGTAATTACTCGTTGATAATTATAAGCTGCAAGTTGGAATCTATTTTCTTGGAATAATTATCAATATCAGAGTTGGTCTAGATGGATACTGGCTATTATAATTTCATTATATTTAAGTCTATAATATTTTGGATCATTGACGGATTTATAGTACATGCAAATTGTCAAGAGACAACAGCAAAGAAAAATCAGAAGTAGATATTGTTTGGAATTAAAATAGAAACCATGTTTTGTTTTCTAATTATATTATTATCATAAACCTTAAACGATTATTATTATTACAATTATTATTTGTTTATAACAATATAGTAAGAGTTTGGTATAGTAAAGTCGAAGACGCAAAGACAGATTAATGAACGTACAAATAAAAAAGGCTTTTCTCCTATCAATAATTTTAATTAAATAAATTAGGTAAAGGGTGATGTGCCCAACATATATTAACATCTACAATTTTTTTAAAAAAAATAATATGTAGCAGTTTATAAATAAGGTAATATAACCAATGTTATAAAATGGCATCTCCCTTATATTTATTGTTTAATTCTTTTCATACGTGGACTTGTTTTTATTATGATATGCTAAATCAATTCAATTTATCATGAAGTCTGTTTTTTGTTTGAAAAAAAAATTAAATCTTTATTATTTATTGCAGGCTAGGAGCTTTAGCACAAGTATAGTTAAGATTTTCACTAGGTGAGCACTACACTCCACCATGAATAACATCATCTAATTAAAATGCCGCAACGATTAAATACTATAGTTAGGCACGGGAGCTAGATAGAGTTAGGGTTCATTCGAATCCCTTTCAGCGGAAAATATTACTATTTATACATGATAAAGATTATTTTTTATGTATATATATAGTAGATATTGTATTCCCTTTAATTAGTTCGATTTGAACCCCTTTATTAAAAATCCTAGCTCCGCCACTGTTAAGTTAGGTAAAGTTGAGGAATTCATTCGAATTATTTACTACAGAAACTAATAATATTCTTACATGAGTAAAATTATTTGTTATAGTAAAACTACGAATTACTTATTATTTTCTCAATTTTCAATTTGTTCGTCTAATAATTTGCATGGAAGACATAGCTCTCAACCTACAACTGACAAATGACCACTCTTTCATTTTGTCTTCTTCTTTTTAACTTGCATAGCTTCCTGGTTTTATTTATTTAACAAGTTTTAGAAGCATTCTAGATGGAGTTGGTTTATAGAAGTTTCCTAAAGGTGCCACACACTAATATATTGTGTTTCACACATAATAATTACAAAATCATTGGGAAAAAAAACTATGTGACTTGAGTCTGACCTCAGCATGATGGACATACTACACTTACTAGATGCAAACTTTTGAGCCAAATAATTCTACTGAGTTCAGCTCCAAAATGGACACTTTTTGAACGTTATAAATCAAAGTGACCCTCCCTACAAGAAAAAAACATAGACTAAAATGGACACTTTGCTCATTTATGAACGAACTGTGATAAACAAAGTTAACTAAAGTTACTTCACCCCAAAACTCAACTTCACGAAAAGAATTTGACATCACTTAGCTTTGTTATGAACAAGGAAAGTTCACAACATAACAAAGAGAGAAATGAAAAGAAGTCTTCAAAACAAATCAAGTTGCAAAGAGAACAAATAAATCACAGCAAGAAGCAGTTGGATAATCATTCATGCATGTCCTTAAAAAGGCGATGCTCCACCATGAACTTGGTTGAGCATGGAATCCACCAATTGTACATTCAAATAAACTAAGTTGACAAACTAATGATCTCATAGCTTTCAAAGTTAGAAGAGCTATGGAATTCAAATATTCAATAAATAGTACAAAGTTTCCAGATTTGAACTAGTAACGACTAATGACTACTGACTTTTCCCCAAATAAAAACTTTCAACATATTTATATTTTAGCTTCTTCATTTCGACAATGCTGTGAGTGCACTGGCGTCAATGAGCTATCTAAGGCAACTTCTAATGCTTGGACTCTGCTTGTGCGAGCATGTCATCTTCATTGTCTGCAAGTTGTTTTTTCTCACTGATCGTTTCACAGCCAACACCAGATGCATCCTCCATCTTATCTGGAATGGGAATATCCAGGGACTCAGTGTCACTCTTTTGGCCTTTTCTTTTAAACCTGAAGATAGAAAGCCTACTCGTCAATACCCTCAAACATTTAAATCAAAGATCAACACTGCAGGGAAAAGTGTACAACAACAAAATTATAACCTTTTGGATGACGAGACTCCAGGTTCCTTTTTTGACGAGGGGGTTCTTTTTGTTCTCTTCTTCTTGGGTCTGCTCAAGTTCAATGAATAACCATATCATATCAAAACAAATAGTAGTGGCTAATCAAAGGTGACGCGAAATACAATATCTAATATAAAAATAGTAGGTAGAAATAAACATGAAAAACAAGAGTCAAGAACAAGTAAAGAACTAGGATATGTCCAAGGTCAGGAAATTTAGAAATCAATACTTACAGAGAAGATGGAACATCATTGCTTCGAGGACCTGTCTCATGATTCTGTACATATTGAATCCAAAAAAGGAATCATATCAGAATGGTGTATAATGCCAATGATGTTTCGAAAATATGTTAAGAGATAACACAGTATCAGATGGAGAAAGGACCTTGTCAGATGGTTGGATTTCAAGCGCTAATGAGCTCTCAAAGGCAACTTGTTCCTTGTCCACGAGTTCTTTTATCCCACTGCTTGTTTCGCAACCAACATCAGCAGCATCATTCATCTTACCCAGAATTGGAATATCCAGGGATTCAGCGCAACTCTTTTTGGGTTTTGTTTTAGAGCTGAAGATAGAAAATCAACTTGTCAAAACCGTCAGAACATTCAGTTTAGAGAGCAATACTACAGGCAAAAATGTACAACAACAAAAGAACCTTTTGGATGACGAGACTCCAGGTTCCTTTTTGGTTGAGGGGGTTCTTCTTGTTCTCTTCTTCTTGGATCTGCTCAAGTTCAATGAATAACCATATCATATCAAAACAATAGTAGTGGCTTATCAAGGTGATGCAAAATACAATATCTAACATAAAAATAGTAGGTAGAAATAAACATGAAAAACAAGAGTCAAGAACAAGTACGAACTAGGATATGTCCAAGGTCAGGAAGTTTAGAAATCAATACTTACAGAGAAGATGGAACATCATTGCTTTGAGAACCTGTCTCATGATTCTGTACATATTGAATCAAAAAAAAGGAATCATATCAGAATGGTGTATAATGCCAATGATAATTTGAAAATATGTTAAGAGATAACACAGAATCTGATGGAGAAAGGACCTTGTCAGATGGTTGGATTTCAAGAGGCAGTGAGCTCTCAAAGGCAACTTGTGCCTTGTCCACGAGTTCTTTTATCCCACTGCTTGTTTCGCAACCAGCATCAGCAGCATCATTCATCTTACCCAAAATTGGAATATCCAGGGATTCAGCGCAACTCTTTTTGGGTTTTCTTTTAGAGCTGAAGATACAAACCAACTTGTCAAAATCGTCAGAACATTCAGTTTAGAGAGCAATACTACAGGCAAAAATGTACAACAACAAAAGAACCTTTTGGATGACGAGACTCCAGGTTCCTTTTTGGTTGAGGGGGTTCTTCTTGTTCTCTTCTTCTTGGATCTGCTCAAGTTCAATGAATAACCATATCATATCAAAAAAAATAGTAGTGGCTTATCAAGGTGATGCAAAATACAACCATATCATGTCAAAACAATGGTAGTGACATATCAAGTTGATGTAAAAAACAATCTTTAACATAAAACTAGTAGGTAGAAATAAACATGAAAAACAAGAGTCAAGAACAAGTACAGAACTAGGATATGTCCAAGGTCAGGAAGTTTAGAAATCAATACTTACAGAGAAGATGGAACATCATTGCTTCGAGGACCTGTCTCATGATTCTGTACATATTGAATCCAAAAAAGGAATCATATCAGAATGGTGTATAATGCCAATGATGATTTGAAAATATGTTAAGAGATAACACAGTATCTGATGGAGAAAGGACCTTGTCAGATGGTTGGATTTCAAGAGGCAGTGAGCTCTCAAAGGCAACTTGTTCCTTGTCCACGAGTTCTTTTATCCCACTGCTTGTTTCGCAACCAGCATCAGCATCAGCATTCATCTTACCCAGAATTGGAATATCCAGGGATTCAGCGCAACTCTTTTTGGGTTTTGTTTTAGACCTGAAGATAGAAAACCAACTTGTCAAAACCGTCAGAACATTCAGTTTAGAGAGCAATACTACAGGCAAAAATGTACAACAACAAAAGAACCTTTTGGATGACGAGACTCCAGGTCCCTTTTTGGTTGAGGGGTTTTTTCTTGTTCTCTTCTTCTTGGATCTGCTCAAGTTCATAACCAATAACCATATCATGTCAAAAAATGGTAGTGACATATCAAGTTGATGTAAAAAACAATCTTTAACATAAAACTAGTAGGTAGAAATAAACAGAAAAGATGACAGTCCAAGAACATGTAATGAACTAGGATTATGTTCAAGGTTACAAGTTATGGAGAAATCAATACTTACGGAACAGATGAAGCAGCATTGCTTTGAAGATCTAGTTCATGCGTCTGTAAATATTGCATCCAAAAGAATTTGTATCACAAAGATATATAATGTGAAAAAATGTTAAAAGATAACACAGTACAGATGGAGAAAGGACCTTGTCAGATGAATGGACTTCAAACGCCAATGAGCTCTCAACGGAAACTTTGGAAGTCTTGGATCTCCCTTTCTGTGTGATATCATTATCTTCCTTCTGCACAAGTTCTTTTTTCCCACTGCTCGTTTCACAACCAACGTCATCAGCATCATTCATCTTATCTGGAATTGGAATATCCATGGAACCAATGTCACCCTTTAGGGGATTTCTTTTGGACCTGAAGACAGAAAACCTGCTTGTCAAAACCTTCAGAGCATTCAGTTCAGAGAGAAATAATACAGGGAAAAGTGGCAACAACAAAAGAACAACCTTTTGGATGATGAGACTCCGGGTTCCTTTTTTATTGAGGAGGTTCTTTTTGCCTTCTTTTCCATGGATCTGCTCAAGTTCATCAATTAATAACCATATCATGTCAAAACAATAGTAAACATGAAAGACAACAGTCAAGGACATGCAAAGAGCTAGGATTATGTCCAAAGTAACAAGGAAATTTAGAAATCAATACTTACAGAACAGCTGAAACAACATGGCTTTGAAGATCTGTTTCATGCTTCTGTACATATTGCACCAAAAGAAATGTTTCATAACGATATATAATGCCAATTATAATTTCAAAACGTGTTTAAGAGATAACACAGTATCAGATGATGAAAGGACCTTGTCAGATGTATGGTCTTCAAGCGTCAATGAGCTCTCTAAGGCAATTTTGCTAGTCTCGAGTCTCTGCTTCTGTGTGGTATCTTTATCTTCCTTGTCCACAAGTTCGTTTTTCCCACTGCTTGTTTCACAACCAACTTCAGCATTCATCTTATCTGGAATTGGAATATCCATGGACCCAATGTCACACTTTTGGGGATTACTTTTAGACCTGAAAACAGAAAACGTGCTTGTCAAAACCCTCGGAAAATTCAACTCAGAGAGCAGTACTGCAAGGAAAAGTGTACAACAACAAAAGAACAAATGACGAGATTCCGGGTCCCTTTTTCATTGAGGAGGTTCTTATGGCTGTCTTCTTTGTGGATCTGCTCAAGTTCATCAACCAATAACCATATCATATCCCGAGAATAGTATTGTCATATCAAGGTGATGCAAAATACAATATCTATCATAAAAGTAGTAGCTAGGTAGAAGTAAACACGACAGTCATTAATATGTAGAGTTCTAGGATATGTACAAAAAAAAAGATTGGAAATCAATACTTACGGGACAGATGAAACAGCATTGCATTGAAGATCCGCTTCATGTTTCTGCACAGAATGCATCCAAAAGAATCATTTCACAAAGATGTAATGCCAATGATATCTTGAAATTGTTAAGAAACACAGTATCAAATGGGGAAAATACCTTATCAGATGGATTGTCTTCAACAAACTCAAACTGCTCCTTATTCAGATTCAAGATTTCTATTTCACCATCATCATATGCGATCTCAAAAGGAAAAACAGCAAATAGTATCAGTCAACTAAAAACTTCAGTTAAATTCACTACTTCCCTTCCATGATATATTTCCCTTTCTGCAGTTTTAGCACGACGACAGCCTTCCAGAAAGATGTCTTTTAGGCTGTGTAAGGCCATTATATCAATCGGTAAAAGGGACTTCTGTTGCAGTGATTATATTTGGTTTGGAAATAGTTTTGCCTCTAGTTATCAGGAAGATGGAGTCAACCTCAGTAATAGTTTGCCTCAACATTACTTAGCAGGAAGATGGAATCAGCAAGACTTGCAGATATTTTGGAAATTTTAAAAGAATAGTAACAAATATGACATTTGAAAGTAGTCTCAAGTTAAATTGAGAAGGAAAATGGATTCATACTGACTACTGATGATGAATTTTTTGAGACTTGGAATGGTGTATAAATTCTCGTCATTATTAAAAGAAATATCAGAACATTGCAAAGTGAAACATATATGATATACTGGGAAGAAAACTGTACAGAGATTAATTAAAAAACAGTGCAGGAAGCTTGATAATAACGTCACTACCTGATGCCTCTTTTTCACATGATCAAATCCAGAAACTGCACCCTCATAGAACCTGCAAAGGGAAACTTAAAATCAAAAACTTTAGCTAGATTCTTTTTTTTTTACTTCTTTTTCTTCTTCTTCTTTTTTTTTTTTTGAGAGAGAGGTAAGTGTGCTTTTAATATAAGTACCAAGAAGGTGCAGGCAAAAGTATTTACAAGATACTAAAAGAACATCCTTGCTATTCTTAGAGGAAGTCTATGAGATCTATCACTGTTTAGCTAGAATTCTTTCTTCCATTTGCAAGACACCATAAAAGTCAATTTAGTAGAAGCAATTGAAGATGTGCTCTGGTACTCCACAAATCAAAGGAATGAAGCAGACTCTTGGTGACAGCCTAGCAGGCAAGCCAATTTTAGAGATGATAAACTTAACAATAGAAGGAATCAAGGATGAAAAATGCTGGGATGAGAGTGGATCTGTAATTAGTACCACAAATTTACAATAGTATGAGAGTCCTGACAATATTCTGTACAACTTACATTTTGTCCAATGGCCACCAAACTCTTATTCTGGTACCAACTATTTCTTCTCCATATTTTTTGGTGAACTGACGCCTTTTAAAATCCTGAATGAAACAATTAAGAACCATAAACTTCTCAGACATGAAAACACTCTTAGACAACAGATAAATTAAAAGCAAAAGGGCTTAAACAAATACTAGTTTCAGTCCTTTGAACTGTATTGAAAAGAGGTAAGCATAGCGTTTTCCGAATTCAAGGAGAATAAAGCAGCTTATAACTTATTCTTACTATGATTGGATTCCTTTGAAAAAGCAATGAAGTCACAGAATTAGGAAACACACTACATTTCAACAATACTACGTGAACACAAGAAAACTCGGGAAATTTTGCAGATATGGAAACAAAAAATTACAGTTTACTTCAAAAGTTGCTATATTAGTACCTGATTCTTTCGTGCGGTAAGCTTCCTCCGATGCTTTGTCTTGGGAAGTTGGATGGAGAGATTTTCATCCCCAAATGATGGTTTAATCTCCTGTGAAACCCACAAGCACAAAGGGAAAAGTAAAAAAGAATAGTGATTGTCAAATTTGTGCTTGAAAAAAATTATAAGCACAGATCGAGAGATAGCAACTTCTAAGAAGTCCTCCTTTCAACCTCATTTCCTGATTCTTCTATATCATGAATCTCTTTCTTCTGTTTCTGTTCATCAATTTGTTGCACTGATGACTCCTCAGCGTGAGTAAGGTTCTCTTCTTTTTTTACAATGTTAAGACCAGAAGTGGTGTCCACATCACCTTTCGGAGCAGATCCTCTCTTCCTTGAGCTCTGACGTGGTTTTCTTTTGCTACCGGATTTGCCCTTACAATTGCTAACACCAATATTCTTTGGCTGCTCCATCTGACTGCAAGGCTGTAATGTTTTTGAAGAGGTGCCATTATTATTTGAAGGCAGCCCATCCTCCAGCAGTGTCTCACAGATAACAGCAGCAGATGGACCAACTTTTTCAGTAGTCACATTTTCATTTCCCGTCTGACCATAAAACTAATGTTAGCAAAAAAGGAAAAGAACAGCTGCATACAAAAAGATGTCATGAGTAGGACACACCATTTGTTCTCCCTTGGGCATTTCATTGCAAATAGAGGCAATGATTTCCGCATGATCATTAAGATCCATGCTTCTTGATTTGAGGGCTTTGAGAAGACAAGGTCTAACGGTGGAAGCACATTCTTTCAAGACCTTCTCCCCCAACTTTAACGAGATAGGTGACAAAATCTGTACAGTATAAAAGATCGAGTAAAGCACTAAAGAAACACGATTAACAGAAGATCAATAGGATGAGCTTTACTACCTGATTTTCCTTTCTGAGGCTATCAAGAAGGGGCTGAAGAAGCTCCATATTGATTTCATCACTTTCTTCAATGAGCAGAATCATGATTACTTTCATGCTTGTGAATACAGTATCAGGATGGTCGGCCCTTGAAAAAAATACAGCATCAAACATAAGCATTCATCAGAGGAAACTTATGCATGATAATCTTGTAATCATTTGCTGGGGGAAATGGCATAGTTGTATGATGCCAAACAATTTCCAACATGCATAAATGTGTCAAACAAAGATGTGCAAGGACTAAAGTATCAAGAATAGTTAAATATTTTCCTTGTTACCTGATGATCCTGAGAAACATCCGGATAATCTCTACAACCAATGCATGACAGTCAAGGTCCAGCATTATTAAGCAGGCCTTGACTTCTGCCACAGTTTCAAGTACATTCACAGCCTTCTCATAAAGGCGGCCTGAATGAGACAGCTCTTCAAATGTTCTTACAGTAAGCTGGAAAATCTCCTGAGATTTTTCAAAATACAAGTGTGTGAAAAACAAATGGAAATGGATATAAAGTTTGAGCAAGAGGTATTAGCAAGCTAGTTTCTCTCTCCCTCTCTCTCTTTAGTGCGTTTGTGTTATGTGTTTTAGGAAAATAGAACAACAAACTAGAATGTTATATCCTGGATACCTTCATTAGCTCATCATCATAAGGCTGCTGCGGAGCAGATATTCTAGAGATCTCGTAGATACAAGATACGACAGAAACTATGACATCTGCATCAGTGTGCTTTAGAAGTTCACTTCTGACCACAGCTTCCATTACTGGTAGAAGGGCATCTTTAATTGAATTCGCAGGGGCTTGAGCTACCTTCATCAACAGAGATTCTAATTTCTAAAAGACACAAGAAGTAAAAGTGAGTCAACTTGCAGCTTCCATAAATTACTGAAAACGAGCAAACAGCTTTAGGAAATTACAATCCCAGTGAATAAAAAAGTCGCAAACATGTAGAAATTGCTCTATGGTGGAATTCATGTACTTTCCTTTTTATTTTAATTCCAAAATCATTACACCAAAACCACATTTTCCACTTCCATTCCTTCATTACTGATTCAACACCATGTCATTTATAAAGTTAAGAACAAAAAAACTTCTATTTGGAGATAAACATTCATCCTGATCTATAAGAAAAACTAGGCATCAAATTTATCAAACAAACAGCCCTTCCCCTAAAAAGTACTTTTTGTTATCAAGGTAAAATCAATCTAATATAATAGGGCACAAAAAGAGGCAAAAAACACACATTTACTAGATTAAGAACAAAAGGCTTCTATTTGGAAACAAAAAAGCATCCTGATACATAAAGAAAACCAGGCATCAAATTTATCTAACAAACAACCCTTTCCCTAAAAAGTTCTTATTGTTATCAAGATAAAATCAATCTAATATATAGGGCACAAAAAGAGGCAAAAACACACACATTTACTAGGTTAAGAACAAAAGGCTTCTATTTGGAAACAAAAAAAATCCTGATACATAAAGAAAACCAAGCATCAAATTTATCTAACAAACAACCCTTTCCCTATAAAATTCTTATAGTTATCAAGATAAAATCAATCTAATGTAATAGGGCACAAAAAGAGGCAAAACACACAGGTTTACTAGATTAAGAACAAAAAGCTTCAATTGGAGACAAAAAAAGCATCCTGATACATGAGGAAAATCAGGCATCAAATTTATCTACAAACAACCCTTCCCCTAAAAAATTCTTACTGTTATCAACATAAAAATCAATCTACATCAATAGGGCACAAAAACACACAGATAAAAACTGGTACTTTATAAGTAAAGAACATGAAAAAAAAGATAAAAGTTAAAAACTTTACATCAAGAATAGTGATGAGCTCTTCAGTAGAATGAGGAATGTTGATGAGGCTATTTGCACAATCTTTTAGCCCATCTTCAATTTCTTTCTGGGAAGGAGAATCAGCCATTTTCACTCTCACTCTCAAAATATCAAGAAATTTTTGTATAAAAATTTGCCCTTTCAAGAACCCCAAAAAATAAATAACACCCTATGAAGAATATGCAACCTCGGACACATCAAATGCTGATTATATACAAGTGTTTGGAAGGACAAAATTGGCATAGAAAAACTACCCCTCCAAAACTGTAATCTCCACTGGATTCAGTCACATTAATTGCATTTCTCCCTCAAATTCACATTTTTTTTCAGGGGGGGTTGTGTTTTTCTCGTGTTCAGACTTCAGTTTGCTAAATTTGGCTTATGCACACTACGTGTCTCTCTGAAAGTGCACAAAGACACCAAAATCTTTGTTTTGTTTCAACAAAGAACCTTTTCAAGACACAGACAAAACAGAGACACTTTATTTATTGGACAATTTTGTCCTTCCAACATTGAACTTAGATTACTTGTATAGAGGTCTTTTTCTATTTTTAAAATGTCTAAAATTGGAAAAGTATTATTACATATACATTTTAGCGGCAAAACTCAAACTTTGATTTCTTTGTATTTTCTTTTCTTTTTTTTTTATTGGAAAATTTTGTTTTGACTATTAAATTGGAAAATTTTACTTTGACTATTAAATTGGAATTACTTTTACTTTCATTGAATACACATTTGATTAGGTGTTGTATAATTAATAATAATTAATAATGAAAGGTAAAAAAATCAACACATTTTAATGGCATATTAATTGTGATAAAATAATTTATTATTAATAAAAATCTATTATTTTTCTAAATAAAATAATTTCGTTGGAACTTATTATTATAGAATAAAATAATTATTCTTTTAAATAAAACAATTCGATTAGAAAAACTTTAACTTTCATTGCATACACATTTGACTAGATGTTGTTGTAATTAAGAAAGTTAAGAAAATCAACACATTTTAATGGCATATTAAATGTGATAAAATAATTTATTATTAATAAAAATCTATTATTTTTCTGAATAAAATAATTTTGATGGAACTTATTATTATAGTATAATTATTCTTCTAAATAAAACAATTCCAATGGAATTTAAAATAAATTATATTAATTGTGTTTTTCACTCAACATCTGGCATTTCACATTAAGTTCTCGATTAGTTTGTATTCGTAGAGGAAACCGTTTTCTATTAAGATTCTTTTAAATTCAAGACTTAAATTCGAAACATCTTATTAATGATTGAAGAATCATATATATCACGTCACAACACTCTTGTTTATACTAATATACAATGACTAAATTATTGAGATAATAGGTGTTTATATTAAATTGACTAAATTATTGAGATAATCCTATTATTTAATTTTTTTATAGATGTTGATGTGAGTAGGGGTGTCACTGAGACGGGTTCGATCGGTTAATTTTAAAAAATATGTCATTTCAATTTTTTGGATAATTTATAATGTATAACCAAAATTATATTTTTTTAAAATCATCCCAACATATCGATTTCTCTTCGCTATAGGTTCGATTCATTTTTTTTAAAAAAAATATCACCTCAATATATAATATTATCAAAATATTTTTTCCCAAGTATATTCTTTAAGAAGCACTTCAATTTTTCACAAAAGATGTAAAACCTTGTTGCCGTATTGTTTGATCTTAAACATTTAGTAGGAGTGCTAGCATAGATTTTGTCGTATTGTTTAATGGAGTATCTATTATATATAGTCTCTTTTAATTTTAAACATAATTAAGTAAATGCTAATTAAAGAGCAAAGATCTAAAGTCGTCCGATCACCATAGGCCTAACACTTATATTATATTTATATTTGAATTATATCATAAAACATGTTTATATATTAAATTAAACATATTGTTAATATATTTTTTATATTTTTACATATTATTTGTTTCAGTTCAAATTTTTTTTGAATTTTTTTATAAAATAAAAAGACTATTTCTATTGTTCGGAAAAATTATACACTTAAATAAGAATCCACGATTTTATTAAAAAAATATAAATTGGTTCGATTAGGTTTGAATGATACAATCAATTTTTCATTTTCTTTAGACAGCCCTTGGTGTCAGCTATCAATTCTAATAAAAAATCATAATTCATAAAGATTATTAATTTTAAAATTTTAAACTTCATCTTCTTCATCAATTTCTTCTTTTGAATCTTCAATTTTCAAAGTTTTTTTTTTTTTCAAATGGTGAATATCACAATAGTATTGCAAAAAAAAGTCTCATAATTTTATAATTTGTATCTCGAGCAAATAATGTATATGCCATTGTTAAAATTAACAATATGGTGTTTAAGAGTAATAATTTGTGTAGCATGTATAATTAGTTAGTCATGTATCTCAAAATCGATGAGAGTATTTGTATATATAGAGAATTCAGGATAATGTTAAATACATAAGTTGTATCTTATATACTTAAGCACGTATCTCATAGCCTCAATGATTATAACTAAGTCAATAGATAATGAGTTTATGTATAAGTCACCCGAATGCATAAGTTAGTAGATAGTGAGTTCATGTATCTATTTATAGCGTTATATCCTTTTATAATAAAAACAATTTGAGTACTGGACTTTATATATATACCAGAACTGAGATACTAATATATAATACACTAAATCTATAAAAATCATATCTGAAAAACATTCTACCTTTTTCAAAAATCAGATCCACATTATGAATCAAAATACATACTTAGATACATACATTCTGTTTCATTAAGAAACTAGATAATTGAAGGCCCATTCACGAGCCCAACATAATTAATTATCTTTATAATTTTATTTTTTTTTTACCTAAAATTCACATATTATTTTATTATAATTTCTAAAAAAAATTAGCATTTAAAAAAATTACAAAAATTCTCTATCAGATACATCTCTCTCCTCTATCAGATACATCACTATCCTCTCTCGAATACATACATATCCCCTCTCGAATACATCTTCATCCCCACTTGAATACATCTCTATCGTTTCTTGGATACATCTCTCTCCTCTCGGGTACATCCATATTTCCTCTCAAATATAGCTCCTCCTTTCGAATTCATCTGTGAAGTATGTGTGTGCAAGTTTCCTTAATAGCAATGTATCATGACCGATATATCCGCATGTCTGTTGATAAATCTAAATTTTTTTAATTTTAAGATTTTTTTTGTAATTTGTTAAAAATAGAGATATAATGTGATTAACTCTTAAAATGATGAAAATTTATGTCATTTTAATTTTAATTTATGTGACATATTTTTCTCTGTAGTCAATTTCTAAAGAATGATGTATTAATATATTTAATAACATTTTGACTTTAAATATACATGTTATTCTTATTAAAAAGTTTATAGTCACATGAACATATATGATTTGTTTTAGACCACGAGTTTTAAAAGTATTTTTTTAATAAAAAACTTCATTTTAAGCCAAATAAATATTTAAATCAAAATGGAGTGAGTACAGACTTTAGTTAAGTTTTTTTATTTTTTATTTTTTATTTTTTTTATAACTATTTTGCTGTTTAACAAAATTTAAAATGAAAATGCTAAACCTTTTTCACAATTATGTTTTATATATTTTTTTTCATCAATATCTAGTCGATGATAACGAAAATTTTAATATAAATAAGGTAATAAAATAACTTAATTCTGAAATTCAAGTATTGATATTAATTGAGAAAATATTTATTTATAAATTGTAAAGCATTCATAATCTAATATCTAATTTGCATCTTACTCTCGACGAATGACACTAATTTATCATGATTCAAGATTGTAAGAAGTAGAAATCAAGACTAAAAAGTGCAACTCACTATTATATGAAGATTAATATGTAGTTTATCTATTGTGGAAGTTTTCTAAGTATATGATATATAATTCTATGACAAATTAATTTTAGATCCCATATATTTATACTATTTTAAAATTTATCCCGTTAATTGGTTATGTATTTTCTTAAACTACAATTATACGGTCATTATTTATCAATTCTTACATTATCAACTCTATATTCTTCTTTTTTAACTACTTAGAATTGTGCTATTTTTGTTTTCTTATTTAAGTCACAATTTTTAAAGATAAAATAAATATTTTTTGGAGATAAAATAAGTTAAATGAAACTATATGAATACTTATGTTTAAAAAATATTATATATAATTAAAAGAATTGTGGTATTTTTGTTTTCTTATTTAAGTCACAATTTTTAAAGATAAAATAAATATTATTTTGGAGATAAAATAAGTTAAATAAAACTATATGAATACTTATGTTTAAAAAGCATTATATATAATTAAAAAGAAAATTACATACATGGAAGATTGTACGATTATACTGAATATGTTGTAGTAGTAATAAACATAGATGAACGATTTGAATTGTCACGAGTATAAAAATAAAAATATTTTCCCTATTTATTATTATAATCAAACAAATACAAATTGATTTTTAAAAATGAAATAAAATGAATACACATGAAACAAAACTTTTTGTGACTCTTGAAAAGAAAAATTAGATTCTTCTAGAATACTATTTTGACAATTAATTATACAATATGAATTTAAAACTTTGCTCATAATAATGATTAAAATTACAAAATTATCATTGGTCGTCCTCATCATGGCTCTTTTATATATCACTAGATAATGAAAGGCCCATTTACGGGCCCAATATTACAATCTTATATATGTTTATAATAGAATTTTGATTAGTTTTTTTAAAAGAAAGATTATTACTCCCTCCATTTCAAAAAGAATGACCTAGTTTGACTTGGAACGGAGTTTAAGAAAAGAAAGAAGACTTTTTAATCTTGTGGTTCTAAATTAAAGTTCTGTCAAATGTACCAAAATGCCCTTTAATCTTGTGGTCTTAAACATGCCACGTGAAAAGTTAAAGTTAAAGTGTTGCCAAAAAAGGAAAGGGGTCATTCTTTTTGAAACAAACTAAAAAAGAAATAGGGACATGCTTTTTAAAACGGAGGGAGTATGATATTTTCAGATAAACATGATAGTAAATTATAACAAAACACAATAGGTGTTTAACAAACAAAAGTAATAACTTACTTGATGAAAATTAGAACGAATCATCTCATTCTTTACAAAGTGATAAAATGATGAAAAAAATTATAACTTTGTGTCTTGTCTTAATATTTATTAAAATTAAGAGAACAATTTAGTATAATAAAGAAAGAATTTTTTAGAATAATTAATATATAATTAATAAATGTTTTACCTCAAATGAATTAGAATTTAAAAATATTTACAAAAGTTGATATAATATATACAACAATAATTTAACATGAGATAGTTAATATTATAATTTATATAACTTGCTTAAAATTATTTTAACTAATGATAAACTAATAGTAATAAATAAGTATATATTTTTCAATAAATTATATAATGACTTATATGTTACGTAAAGTTTTTGGACTATACATAAAAAGAGAAATCAAGTAAATTAGATATTTCAAAATTATCTTTGCAATCCAAAAAAAAAAAAAGCAACACCATGAAATTGAAAAGTCTGAAGAGAACCAAATGAAAGGACATAACACGCGCCGAAATTATTGAAAATTTTGTTCTTGCAGAGCTTTCTCAGTGGTTGCATTTATTTTGGATTAGGCATTTTGAGAAACACAATTGTGATTGACATTGGATTTAACATGTTAACTAATTCACTAGAGTGTTTGAACAGTGTGAAAAATTAGAACAGTTGAATTTTGCTGAAATTGGCTATATGGACAAGTCCCAAAAGTTATACGTCAACTAAGAAATATTGAATTTTACTTTTGTCTTATAGTTATTTTACAAAAGTAGGGTCATTATATAGAGAATTGATAAGAAAAAATGAAGTTCTTAATGTTGGAAAAAAAGCTGCATTAATGGTCTTCCTAATAAGAGATCTATGTCAGATCGAGAATATAATATTTAGGACACAAATTAGAAATAAAGGGCGAGAAATTTATTGGTATAAAATATGAGAGGGAGAGAATAGAAAAATATCAAGTTTTGATCCGGCGACTTCAAATTTATTCAGATGAATATGTTTGAAATCAAGTAAAAGTACAAACTTGATTATATATTTAATGAAGAACAACTCTTTTATAATCTAGAAATTTTTTATGGTTTACTTTAAATGCAAATATACTATCCTATTCATTTTATTTGTAAAGACTTTTTAATATCTTTTAAAATATTGAAATAAATTTTATTTATTCTTTAATTAGAATTTAATACATATTATTAATTTTATCAGACTTATTTCTTTTTAGGTATATTAATTAGAGAGTAATGGATTTTTATGTTAAAGTAGATATTTTTAGTAAGCATAATGAATATAAAAAATATTAGGAATCAATTAAAATAATAATAAAATAGAGTAACTTTGATGGTCACTCAACTATCAATTGTTTTCACACAAAGTCATTCAACTTTCATTTTCAACTCAAAAGTCACTCAACTATGATTTCTTTGCACAGAAAGTCACTCAACTTTCATTTTCAACTCAAAAGTCACTCAAATATGACTTATTTGCACTGAAAGTCACTCTGTACTATTTATTCTTCATTTATTCTCTGTAACTAAAATACTATGATTTATTAATATATATATATATATCGCACCGCCGTGGAAGTTTACTCACGGGGTTTTACCACGAAATTCTCTCTCTTTCTCTCTCTAGATCTCTCATCTTCTTCTCTCTAAAGTTCTTGTGTTCTTCATCCGAAAAGTGTGTGTGTGTGAACTAGATCCTAACATATAGGCCTAGGACTTAAGTTATATTTATATTTGAAAAATATTATAAAATATATTTATATATTAAATTTAATATATTGTTAATATATAAATTATATTCACATATACTTAAGATTATTCATTCCGGTTCGGGAATTTTTCAAATTTATTTTATAAATTAAACAGACCATTTCTATCGTTTGGGACTGCTATACATTTAAATAAAAGTTCACCATTTTATTTTAAAAAATAATATAAATTGATTCGATTAGGTTCGATCGATTTTTCATATTCTTTTGACACCCAAGTGTTAGTGCAGTTTCTGTTTCATGATGATATGTTGGATTTATGACATGGTAGCTTGTTTGATATTACTCTTGTAAATTTATCTAGTTAGAATTTACTCTTTTGAATATTTGGCACTATGTAGGATTTTTCCATTGTTAATGGAAGTAGCCTTTTTTGTCAATAAGATTTGTATTCCTTAGCATCTTTAATTAGGTATCATGTTTGAGTCTTAAGCACTGAGCTTGATTTATTTGATCGAAGGGTGCAGTAGAACTTGAAGGAGGAATAAATTTCTGGTCTATAATTTTGACAAATGAGGACCGTTATTGGAAAATATCTTTTTGGTCGTCATCAAAGAAGTTGACATCTGGGGCTTCCTCTTTCCCTTTAAAATAAAAGCGGTGAAGTCCATCCTAAAGTTTCAAATCTACATCCCCAGAGTTCCTGATAAGAACAAATTGTAAGGCGTTGAAAGAAACCCTTAAAGAAAAATGTCAAGATGACAACCAACCATATATCATCGATATTTCAAGAATGGTAGAAACTCTGCATCCGAGATCATGTTATACTGCTTTAAGGTCATATTGTGGTAGAAACTCAACAGTATTGCATATGCCCATGAGCAAGGAATTAAGCTCTCATAGATTTGCACTTACATAGACGCACATTTGGCTGTAAAATCACTGTACTTTGTAAAGATGACATCAGACATAAGTGCAGTGCGAGTATAGACATAGTATCTCCATATCTGTTTAGAGAGTCCTTAGGCCATTTCATCGACCCTGAAGATCAGCGACTTATTAGAAATGACTAGTCCAAACTTATAAGATCCTAACTGAAATAGGAAATAAGTTAGACCTAATAGGCGGCAATTGAGTGTTTATCTCAAATGAACCCCTACGTATACTATATTTTGGCCTTGTGAGTCCCTACGTATGATGTAACTTGTCATGCCTTACTGCATAACTTGTAAAATATTATGATACAAAAATATTCAAAAGAAAGGCTACAGTTCATTGCGCATAATCAGATGACAAAGGAAAGATTCAGCACATTAAAATATTCAAATGATGAATGAGTGCAAACGATTTTAAGTGTGTCGAAATGCAATTTACATGTATGCTAATTCACACCGACACAAAATATCAATCAGATTGTTTGAAGAAACCTAAATATTGTTGGAGTAAAGGATCGTAAACAAAAACGTTATGTGTTTGATAAAACGAATGTTAATAAACTCATTTCACAGAGAAATTGATGTCTTGCTCCACAATTCAACGAAGAAGGATATCGATATCCATGTGTAACCTTTTCTCCATATCCTCTTCTTTTGAAATCTCATCCAGATACTGCTGCAGCCAAGCTACATCAAGCTCGATTCCCACGGCAGTGGAGACAAAAGATTTCATCTGTTTGATTGATGAAGAACCAACATCACCAGCTTTCAGCCTCTTTACAACATCACAAACTAGATCGAGAAGGGAAGCTCTGGAAGCCAATGATTTGTAGTGACAATTGACTGCAATGTCACCATACTTGGCAAAAATGGCAGTCAATATGGGAGCACTGCTAACTTCTACTTTATAGCCGTGCACATCCACCTTGACCCCTTTATTTCGGCGCCCACATTTTGGAGTTAAATTATGCTGCTTGGTCCTACAGCAACATAAAAAGAATATGTTTTTTAGCTCAAATTACATTCATTATTATGTAAAGGGGGTCTAAATATATGATATTAATAACTCACGTTGTTGGAGGATCCAGATCATCAGCTGCTTTCCCCTGCCAAATTTTAGAGCATATAAAGGTGTTGTGAAATAAATAATAAGTTTTTAGATATCTATCGAATCGCCATGTATGCTTCCTAGGTTCTCTCGCTCATCTAAACTTCTGCAGCAGTTTGCCATTCACAATGACACACTTGAACACTTTTAGAGTCCAAAATGGTTGTCGTGCAGGGTGAAAATGACTAATTTAAGAGGATAAAACAAGAACTAATAACTCACATTTAGAAACAGTTTGAGCTTCAAACAAGGTAGAGGAAGAATAAGGGGTAGAACAAACGCTTTACTTGAACTGACAGAATATTCCAAAATAATTACATTCATTCACTTTAGTGAGCACTTACTGAAAAAAGACTAATATTAATAACTGAAAGCCAGATCAAATTAATGATAACAGATGTTTACCTCTTCTTGTGATGGCAAGTACTTCCTCCTTTTACGTTCTTTACGTTGTTTTTTACAGGCTTTGGGGAAATTGATTTCTTTTGTGTTAGAGACAGAACCCAGTACCTGCAGAGATCAATTTATGTACATAATAAGTCCAAATTAAGGGTAACTTAAATACTTTACATGAGTAAACGTAACTTTCGAAATGAGGACATTCACTTCAGTGTAATCACTTATTGAAGGTTTTCTAATATAATTAGATAAAGCCAGCTCTAATTAATGACAAAGCGATAAATGTTGACCATTTCTTCTGATAGTGAATTCTTACTTTTACATTGTTCTTTAGAGGTTTTGGAAAAATTGATTTCTTTGGTGATTGAAAAGGCAGAGCCCAATGCCCGCACAATTTATGTATATAATAAGTCCAGAACTAAGGGGCAGAAATAAATGATCATATACTTAAATACACAATTTCCTAAAAGAGTGGAGTCAATTAATGCTAACTGTTTGATTTACCTTAGCTCCTGATTCACCAACTGATAACCGCCGTCTTATATTTGATCTACTTTCTGTACTTATCCAAGCATCGTCATATCCTTCTTCTGCTTTATTCAAAAAAATAGCCATGCACATCAACCATGACCCCTTTATTTTCGTGCACTCCTTTTGGAGTTAAATTATGTTGCATGGTCCTACCAAAAAAAAAAAAAACTTCATGAAAGAGTTGGTTTTGGTTCTTGTGGAATCAAACTAAATGGAAGATGAATTAATATGAATATTTGGTAGGAAGATAATTAGTACAAAATTCAAGTCAAAGATTGTATCTTGGTAGGTGAAAGTTAGGCAAACCATAAAATGGTTTGCTATCTTAACCTTGACAATTTTGACACATAGTGATGTCATGGATGACATCAATAGGATGAATTTATTCCTATAAATAGGTAGCTCTTAATTCATTTTCAAATCATCCTCTCACTTGCCTTCTCACCTTCTAAGGCATTTGTGTTCTCTCTCTTGTAGTATTTCACTTGTATTCTTTGTAGAGTGAAATAAATATCAGTGCAGTTGTTCTTTGGTGGACATAGGATCATTTTGATCCGAACCACGTTAAATATTGTTGTTCTTCCTTGTTCTTTAGTTTCACGTTTTCGCTAACAATTGGTATCAGAGCCAAGGTTCTGTCTGAGTATGCTCTGTGGTTGCAGCACAGTCTGAACTTCCACATCAGAAAAGGATTACTTTGGTTTTCTGTAGTTCCAAATACATTATAGTAAAAAAGGAAGAACAAGTAAAAGAATGAGTTCCATGAAGTTTGAAATTGATAGATTTAGTGGGCGCAACAACTTCAATATCTGGAAAATCCAGATGATAGCGTTACTGCGGAGGGAAGGTTCAATCCATGCTATTGACGGAAAGTACCCCGATAAGATATCGGATTCCGACAAGGAAAAGATTGAAGGAGATGCATTGAGTGCAATCCAACTGTCTCTTGCACCTAACCTACTTTGTGAAGTGAGTACAAGTACCGAAGAGACGGCCAAAGAGTTATGGGAAAAGCTGGAAGGGCTTTACCAGGACCAGTCAGTGACAACAAGGATGTTGTTACAACGGCGTCTTCATACATTTAAGATGGATTCAGGTACTTTGTTGCAAGACCATCTAGATGCGTTCAATAAACTTATGATGGACTTACAAACTGCTGGAATTAAAAAGAACGAGGAGATGCTTGCATGTTCTTTGCTTTTCATTGACTTCAAAATATCGTGATATTGAGAATTCAATGATGTATAGCAAACAACCTATTAAACTTGAGCAAGTGCGGCAAGCACTAAACTCTTGTGATGTGCGAATGCATTTTGAAGGAGACAAAAGTGACGAAGCTAGTGGACTCTTTGTAAGAGGTCGTACTAGCCAAAAGGCAAGGAGCAAATCGAAGTACAGATCAAAGTCTCATGTGAACAAAAAGAATGCGGAATGTTGGGGCTGTCACAAAAAGGGGCACTTTGAAAGAGATTGCCCTATGTCGAAGTCCAAAGAAAAGGCGAGTGCATCCATTGTTGAGCAAGTACATGATAATGATAATGATTATGTACTAACAACATCATGTAATAGTGGAGTCTATGACAACAAATGGGTCTTAGACTCTGGTTGTACTTTGCATATGACATTCCGAAAAGATTGGTTCAGCAGCTATGAAACAAGCAGAGGAACTGTATTAATGGGCAATAATGCAACTTGTAAAATAGTTGGCATTGGTTCAGTTCATGTTCGCTGCCACGATGGAATCGTGAGGACTATTACAGAAGTCCGTCATGTTCCTGATCTAAAGAAGAATTTGATCTCCCTGGGTACTTTTGATAAACAAGGCTATAAGTACATGAGTGAAGGAGGAACTATGAAAGTGACTAAAGGGTCTTTAGTCATGTTGAAGGCCAAGCTGGAGGATGGCCTCTACACACTTGCGGGAAGCACCATTATTGGCTCTGTAAATGTATCTACAGTGCAGTTATCTAATGATGACAAGGCAAAATTATGGCACATGAGACTAGGCCATATGAGCGCACGAGGATTGGAGATGTTGAGCAACCGCAACCTTTTAAATGGTGAGAAGATCAGCACACTTGAATTTTGTGAGCACTGCGTCTTAGGGAAGCAGAAAAAGGTCAGCTTCAGCACTGGCAAGCACAAGACGGGAGAGGTGCTAGACTACATCCATTCAGATTTATGGGGTCCCTCTAAGCTTCCATCGAAGGGAGGAAAGAGGTATCTTCTCACATTCATTGATAATTTTTCACGAAAGGTTTGGGTGCGTTTCCTGAAGACAAAAGGTGATGCTTTTGAAGCATTTAAAGAGTGGAAGATTTTGGTTGAAAATCAAATGGAGAGGAAAATCAAGTATCTTCGCACGGACAATGGCTTGGAGTTTTGCAGTGAAGAGTTCAATGATTTCTGCAAGGTTCATGGGATCGCAAGGCATAAGACGGTCAGGCACACACCACAGCAGAATGGAGTTGCCGAGAGAATGAACAGAACTCTTCTTGAGAAGGCTCGTTGTATGCTCTTACAAGCTAAGATGTCCAAAGTTTTTTGGGCTGAAGCAGTTCATACTGCTTCTCATATTGTCAATCGGTCTCCAGCATCAGCGATTGACTTTAAGACTCCGAACGAGGTCTGGTCAGGTGAACCCTCTAACTATTCATACTTGCGGATATTTGGGTGTCCAGCTTATTATCATGTTAATGAAGGTAAGCTTGAACCAAGGGCTAAAAAGGCCATATTCGTAGGGTATGTAGATGGAGTAAAAGGGTACAAACTATGGTGTTTGTCTTTACTCAAATTTGTAGTTAGTAGAGATGTTACCTTTGATGAATCCTTTATACTTGATCCTCATAAAGTTTCTGTGGAGTTATCTAGAAACGAGAACAACGAGCAGGTGGAGCTACCGGTGGAGCTTACCAAGGAACGGGATCAAGAGACTCAAATTGATGAGTCAAAAGATGCAGATCTTAAAGAACTTGCTTCCAATGAACCATACACAATAGCGAAGGGAAGGGACAAAAGGCAGATACGGAAACCGGAACGTCTTATAGAGCAAGAAAATCTGATTGCACATGCGTTCGTAGCTGCAGAAGAAGAGATTAAGGATCTCGAGCCCTCTTCGTATGTTGAAGCAACTTCTTGCAAAGATGCTGCACAATGGCAGTTAGCCATGATGGAAGAGATGGAGTCTCTTCACAAAAATGATACATGGGTCTTAGTTAAAAGGCCAAAGGGGATGAGGACAGTTGGATTGCAAATGGGTCTACAGAAAGAAAGAAGGTATTTCAGAAGTGGAAGATGCTAGGTTCAAGGCGAGATTGGTTGCAAAGGGCTTCAGTCAGAAGGAGGGAATTGACTACAATGAGATCTTTTCTCCAGTCGTGAAACATAGCTCAATTCGCGTGCTACTAGCATTGGTTGCACAATTTGATTTAGAGCTTCAACAGCTTGATGTCAAAACTGCTTTCTTACATGGTGATCTAGAAGAGACAATCTATATGGATCAGCCAGAAGGTTTCCTAGCTGAAGGAAAAGAAGACCATGTATGCCAACTGAAGAAGTCTTTGTATGGTTTGAAGCAATCCCCTAGACAGTGGTACAAGAGGTTTGATGCATTCATGACTACACATGGATTTTCGAGGAGTGCATTTGATAGTTGTGTGTATCACAAGAAGATGTCTGGTAACTCTATGATTTATCTTTTGTTGTATGTTGATGATATGCTTATTGTTGCTAACAACATCACAGAGATAAATATTTTAAAGAAACTGTTGAGCAAGGAATTTGACATGAAAGATCTGGGAGTTGCAAAGAAAATCCTTGGAATGGAAATTTCAAGAGAAAATGGTGTTGTACATCTTTCTCAGAAGAGGTACATCGGAAAAGTTCTTGAAAGATTCAATATGCATATGAGCAAGCCTGTAAGTACACCGTTAGCTTCTCATTTCAAGCTTTCAGAGTTACAAATGCCTCAATCAATGGATGAGGTGGAGCATATGTCAAAGGTTCCTTATGCGAGTGCAGTTGGTAGCATTATGTATGCTATGGTATGCACACGTCCAGATATTGCCCAATCTGTAAGTGTGGTAAGCAAGTATATGGCAAATTCAGGAAAAAGGCACTGGGAAGCTGTCAAGTGGATATTGAGATATCTCAAAGGAGCTCCTGATGTTGGCCTAACCTTTCGGAAAAGTGAAGGTATTTCAATTATCGGTTATGTTGATTCTGACTATGCAGGGGATCTTGATCGAAGGAGGTCCACAACTGGATACATCTTTACTCTCGTTGGCAGTGCCGTTAGTTGGAAATCGACTTTACAGTCGATTGTCGCTTTGTCTACAACAGAAGCAGAATATATGGCAGCAACGGAGGCAGTGAAAGAAGCTATCTGGTTGAAAGGTTTGGTGGCAGAATTGAGTTCAGTTCAGCTTAAATCAATTCTAAAATGTGATAGTCAAAGTGCTATTCATTTGATTAAAAATCAAAGATTTCATGAGCGCACCAAACACATTGATGTCAGATTTCATTTTATTCGAGATGTCGTAGAAAAGGGAGCTATCAAGGTTGAGAAGGTTATCACAGACGATAACGCTGCAGACATGTTGACCAAAATAGTCCCGCTTGCCAAGTTTGCACACTGCAAGGACTTGGCGGGAGTATGCATCAATTGATGCAACTCTAAGAGAACAACTGCTAGGTGGAGCTGGTATGTTCAACAAAGGTTTGATTCTTCTTGTTTCTTACAATGGGATTGCCCAGTAAGCTTAGAAGTTTTGGCCGGAGTTGTTTATACGCATGCTTGGAACACAAACCAAGGTGGAGATTGAAAGAGTTGGTTTTGGTTCTTGTGGAATCAAACTAAATGGAAGATGAATTAATATGAATATTTGGTAGGAAGATAATTAGTACAAAATTCAAGTCAAAGATTGTATCTTGGTAGGTGAAAGTTAGGCAAACCATAAAATGGTTTGCTATCTTAACCTTGACAATTTTGACACATAGTGATGTCATGGATGACATCAATAGGATGAATTTATTCCTATAAATAGGTAGCTCTTAATTCATTTTCAAATCATCCTCTCACTTGCCTTCTCACCTTCTAAGGCATTTGTGTTCTCTCTCTTGTAGTATTTCACTTGTATTCTTTGTAGAGTGAAATAAATATCAGTGCAGTTGTTCTTTGGTGGACATAGGATCATTTTGATCCGAACCACGTTAAATATTGTTCTTCTTCCTTGTTCTTTAGTTTCACATTTCCGCTAACACTTCATTCAGCTCGAATTAAATTCATTGCAATGTAAATGGGGCCTAAATGCGATATAAATAACTTACATTGTTGAAGGAGTTGGATCATCAGTTGCTTCCTCCTGCCAAATTTTCGAGCATAGACAAGTGTTGTGAATTAAATATACAAAGATTATGTTTTTAGATTTCTATCACTTCGCCATGCATGCTTTCTAGGTTTTCTTTCTCAGCTATACTTCTGCTGCAGTTTGCCATTCTCAATGACACATTGAACACTTTAAGAGACCAAAATGGTCGTCGTGTAGGGTGAAAAAGACTAATTTAAAAGGATATAACAAGAACCAATTATCATAAATTAATGCCTAGGAGAACTCACATTTAGAATCAGTTTGAGCATCCAACAAGGTTGAGGAAAAATAAGGGGTAGAACAAACACTTCACTTGAATTGACATAATATTCCAAAACAAATACATTCATTCACTTCACTAAGCACTTACGGAAAGTAGGCTAACGTTAATAGCTGAAAGCAAGATCAAATTAATGATAACAGATGTTTACCTCTTCTTGTGATAGAAAGTACTTCCTTTTACGTTGTTTACGTTGTTTTTTACAGGCTTTGGGGAAATTGATTTCTTTGGTGTTTGAGACAGAACCCAGTGCCTGCAGAGAAAGTCCAAATTAAGGGGTCAATTAAATACTTTAATTGACTCAACATAACTTTCGAAATGAGAACATTCACTTCAGCGTAAATAAGAAATGTCACATGGAAATCCTAATCTATGATAAAACCTAAGTTGAAGCACAAGAAAGAAAGCTAGGCCATGTTCCTTCAGAATAAACATAATATAAGATGGATCATGTTGACTGATCCTTAATCCCTAGTTATGTGCAGTAAACATGTTAATAATAGTAGATATCACAATCTAGGCCCAGCTTTTAGGTTAGATAAAAACATTTACCCTTGAAAGATCAGAAAGTAACCCAACGACCAATCAACAAAGTTCAAAAACTTAAGAACCATCCGATGTGGTATAGTATTCATTGAACGATAAGGTATCACATTATCTGGATATACAAGCCCTGCAATGCAATCCCAAACTAGAGTGGTTCAGCTGTATGATGTATCCTTCTGCAATTTCAGCCCCATTGAGAGAATCAGTGAATCAACCTACCGCATCCCTTATCTGGACTTTGCCCCTCTTTGCTAAGTTGATTAAACATAGACAAGTTTTAAGTTACTAGAATGTCCTGATAAAGAAATAAACCTCTTATAGGAGATGATCTTTAATAAGAATTTCACCTAATGCAATCATTGGTCGTTATGTACTTTGAATTATCAGATAAACAATCATGTATTTTACAAATAAATGCAGCAATCAATTTGAATTATCAGATAGACTCACCGTAGCTTTACATTTCATTGCCTCTCTCCATGTCAATTCAACAACTTCGGAATAGTTATTTAAGGAAATGTTCAGGGCCGCCACTGCTTTTGGAAGATATGGATGAAGTTTGACAGCACTTTCTTGAAGAACTTTCTCTCCCAGCACATAGGAACGAGGCGAAACATTCTAAACCAAAACAAGACGTAATTAAAAACAATGAGAAAGATAGATGAATAAAGTTGCAGAGGAAAAGCAGTACCTGATTTTCCTTCTTAACACTATTTATGAGGATGTTCGCAATGATGCTCAGAAACTGCATTGGAATGTTTTCACTCTCTTCTATTATCATGGTCATTATTTCCTTGATGTCCGTGAATACTTTATCAGGGTGGTCCGGCCTTAAAATAGGGGAAGAGACAAAACAGTTGTCAGTCATTCTCTAGAAGAAAAAACTGGCATACTGAGGAACTGGTAGTCTTTGAAATTTATGAAGGAAAAAAGAATCCGGTAGATTTTGACATGCTATGTACCTTACCATATAAGTTCATTTATGCTGCATTCAACCTATGAAGGTACAACGGTGAATATACGGATAAAACTGTCATATACTCCCTCCATCCCATTTGCTATAGCAGTGTTTGATTAGTACAAGTTAAGGATGTATAATTGATTTGTGATTAATTAGTGATAGTAGAATAATATCTAATTAAGAGTCAAAGAGTGATAGTTTGTAAAATAAAATACCATACTTATCAGATTTCAAATCTGAATAGTCATAAACATAGAATTTTTAAGAAATTTCACATAGAATATTTAATCTGAATAGCAGCCGGTTGTTGAGAAATTTCAGAAAAAAATAGCGGACAAGAAGACTATATACCAAGGGAGGGAAAATAACAGTATTTATATAAACTCTCTCTAGTTGGTGCCAGCAATGAAACGGTGTCTATGTGTAACATAATTGGAAATATACCTTATACCATTCAGAAAATGTTGAAACATCTGAACAATCAATGCATCTAACATGAGATCCAACATGAGAACGTATGTTCGGTACTTTGCCAGAACTTCAATAATTGAGACAGCCTTTGAGTAAAAGCGACCATCCAAGCAAGATAATTTCCCAAACGCCAACACTGCAGGCTCAAAAAAGTCCTGTCCACCAATTAAGCAAGAAACCAAACTATGAGAACGTATAAATGCTATGCATGTATCCAAGAAAATCATAGATGCATAAATACTACAGAATCTGAACTATCAATTACATAGCAAAACAGCTTCGTTGGAAGAAAGACTGGCAACCAGTCTGACTTCCAGTTTGGGGAAAGAAAACTGTATGAGTTGTACTTGCCTCAAGTAAGCTATCATTATATGGTTGATCAGGAGCTGTAATTCTCATGATCTCACTGATGCAAGATGCAACTGACACCTTCACATCCATGTCAGAATGCTGTAGAAGTCCATCTGCAACTAGTGCTTCTTTTGCAGGCCGAAAAGCATCTCGCGTCGATACGGATGGCATTTGCTTCACCAGTGACAAAAGATGCTCTAACTTCTGAAAATTGCATATACCAAAAAGAAGTGATTGAAACATGTCAAATACATTGGACATACTTCTCTAGATAACAAATTAAGTCTAGATCAGGATATCTTGTAGAAAATAAAGAATGAAGTTCGAAACTGCATCACAAGGTCAAACATCTCTTTGTTTCTCTCCACACTTTTATTTCCTTTCATCCATCACGAAGCCTGATTTTGTCCTTTACACAGTAAAAAGTAAACGGAAACCTAGATAATTGACTTCCAGGACCAGTAAATAAGCAATGGCACAAGGAAATCCTAAGTTATATGCAGGGAACATGTAGTAGATATCACAAGTGACGATAGTAGATATCACAAGTGATGCAATCATAGACAGATCTTTTAATTACTACAATGTCCTTAAAAAGAAATAGACCTCTTATAGGAGATGATCTGCCACTAGAATTGCTTATAGAAAATTTCACCAGATGCAAACCAAGATCATTCTACATTATATACAAAAACAAAGGATCATTTTTTACAAGATGGGGACCAAAACCTCACTTTTAAGGTAAAAAATTAGGCAATAAACCAACTAAACTACTAAATTTTTCAAATAACATGATTATTTTATCCTAGGATTAACTAACAATTGTTGACCAGAACCATAAATAAATTTCAACCATTTTAGGAAGTCAGTTATAATTTATCAGAATCTCATAGATAAAATTGAGCCCCCTTGGTTGCTACGTACTTTTCACTTCATAGGTTTAAGCAGATGGAACGAGAAAAGAGAAGATTCTCACATCCAGTTTCTCCAGAAGCTCCTCTTTAGAAGATGGAGGCTGCTGAAGCAGCTCATTCCCAACTTCAAGAAGGCTTTTGTTGTGTTCTTCCTCAGAAACAGAAGCACAAGACAGGGAAACCATTTCCTTTTCTCACAGAAACTTTGAAACCAGGATTTAAGTTTCAAATTCCAAAAGTAATCACTAGTACTTGTACAAAAGGACAACAGAGAAAAGAGGGATTATATGAAAATTTGAGGCATTATGAATTAACTCTTTGGGCAGTTACGGAAATTTTTTCAAAGTGTGTGAGTATAATTGAGGTCGTCTTAACTGCTTAATTTCAATAATAGGAATTCGCTTCCGAGGGTATACTTATAATGTTCTCTTAGATTACAGTTATCTTTTTGATAATATTTTTTTATATAAAATATTACAGTAAATCTGAACACATTAACTTCTGAACACATTAATTTCTGAACACATTAACTTCTTCTTGACCTTCTTTTTGTTTCATTTAATCTTTCCTCCCTATCTTTTTCTTAGGACACTTCTGCTATGAATGAATACAGCCACACCCAAAAGTCAAAAGAATACAAAGACGATGATAACAATAGCAAGCTATCAGTCTTAGACCATTAATTTTATTTTGAAACTGGGAAGAGTAGTGTTTATGGTAGTAACTATATCAACCTTTTTTTTATACAAAAAAATGATATCTCTTGGCTACAAATTGAATAGAATAAAATGACCTTTTCATATCTCTTATGTGTAAAATGAAGATTTCTATAGAGAGACAATAAATCTAAAATAATTTATAAGTGACTTACGAAACTAATTCTCCCTAAACTTCAAGCCTTTTAAAAAGAAATGTTATCAAAGAAGAAAATTAGACTTTGTACTATAATCTATCTCTGGGTATCAGAATACCCAAATATATTTGCATCGGGTCTTCTAAATAAAGTAGTGGAATGTCATCGGAACTGTTACAGCCCATTGAATAAAAGATTTTATTCTAAAAAGTGAATATGAAAGGAGAAACTGAGTAAAACAATTATGTCGCTACCTACAACTGAGAGGGTCCCCCGTATTAAAAGGTATAAAAAGGTCAAGGAACGGCTCCTGTTCATAGACAAATTTATTTAGGCGGATTTAGCCAAAACCATCACTTTGAATTTGAAGCATGTATAAATCTACAAAAATATCTTTTACATAGACATGCATGTATAATAAACTTACTGATAATGATAGCAAATATATTACTCACATGCATGTACACATAAGTTGCCTTTCTTGTAAACAGTTTTCACGAACAGGTGGAAAGACCACATCACGGCCTGTGTTCCATCTCCTTAGTGGTTGCCCACATAATGATCATGTCGTATCATTCCATGATTCCCTGATATCTCAAGATTGACAGACTCTGCATCTGAGATAGTGTTATACATTGGCTTTAAGGTTATACTATTGCAGCAACTCAACAGTATTGTAGCAAGGAATTAAGCTCTTGTGGATTTAATCTTGTAGCTACTGGTTCAGAGAGTCCCTATTCCATATCACCGTCCCTGAAGATGAGCAAATTATTAGAAATGATTAGTCCAAACGTATAAGATCCTATACAGAAATATGAAAAGGCAGCGAGCTAAACAAATAGTTTAGACCTAATAAGCACAAAAGAGTGTTTATATCAAATTTAGAATATACTGAACTAAGAAAGGTAAGAAAGAGAAAGCTAGTTAACTTAAAATTTTACATCTCCTGGCTATACAAGGTCGATAAGCATAATTATCTCCACATATTTGGTCCGTCCTAAGCGCAATTCCGTTCTAAATAGATAGACATCATTTCTTTATAGCTTCTTCCATTTAACACAACAGTAAGACTTTTTTTCTCGTCATTGTTATGACTAAATCAACTCTTATGTTATATTAATCACAATTCCAAGAGTTTTCAGCATATTTTCCCTTAACATACAAAGACAATCAATGAAACCATAAGCTGAGGAAAGCTTTAATCTTCTGTACAAAAGACAAACTTGTATGGATAAGTGCAATTAAAATGCTTGGATAAAAGAATAAAATTGTATAACTGAAAGAGAAGAATCTCCACGATCAATGACAGAGCTCACCATATAAACTTGTAGAATAAAGCAACCTATCTCGTAATCTGTTCGTCTATGACACCTGCGTCTACATTGACATAGGTCAATGTAGGTTTCTCAAAGAGGATGTCAGTACACCACTAGTGGTACTCAGTGAGTCTCAACATTCTCCTCACTAAAGTGGCAAGGAGACCTTGAATAAAAAAACGAGAATAATGAAAGGATAAGAGAGGAGACATGCCACAATTCATTCTAAAGTATTATACAACGATGAAGCAGGAAACAATCACCTAAAACTTATAACTTAATTCATTTTTTTCATTTTCTTTAAGTTGTTTCAGTCAATTGAACGTTTATTAACTACACCACCTCTGGCAATTAGTAATCCTTTGTACAGTTACCATTTATGATATGCCTCGTTAAAACAAGATTACTAACCCTTTATATGGTTACCATTTATCAGAGTTCGCATTAAGGTTTCAACATTTTAACTTTATCATAATCATAGCAGTTACACATTTTGTACAGTTATATCAAAACACTTAAAAATCTAAAATCACTGAAGCACTATTTAACATTAGCTAGATGACAACACTGGAAAAAGGCCATTTATTCTCGACTCTGGCAAATACACATCACACTGGACTGGAGACAATGGTGCTATCTGGAACAATTTGGCATATTCCATTCCTTCTATCTTAAACTTTGGATTGTTTAGAACTCCAGTAATTGGAGCTGATATATGTGGTTTTCAAGGAACACTACTGAAGAGCTTTGCCGTATCCAAAATCAAGAATCACATTAGTCTAGAGAAGTTGGACATTATGGCTTGGTCTCGTTCCAATTAAACTCATATTAACCTTAAGAACATTTAATCAAACAATCATAGACATGACTTCGTAAGGAAAGAACTTTAATAAGAACAAGTAATCTCACCTTCTTCTTTTTCCTTATATGATGAGATGAATCAATAATGCAACCAAGGCACCTGCACATTCACAATTTATGTAAAATACTTATCACGCACTGATATTGTTTCACATCGATAATTGAGAAAGAAATAGCTTTGAAGTACGTCATAAAATATATGAAATTTAACATGTGACACAGGATCTTATCCCAAAGCTCATAAGAAAATATAGTACTTTTAATGACTTTGTTTTTGCATTACGTGAAGTGTCCCAGTAGTCTGCTGATGCATTAGAAAAATTTACTGAAATCTGAACCATTATTGATTGTACAATTAACACGGAATACGTTCAGCTTGCCGAACCTTGTATTGCACATATCCAATTATGTTAATTCTCTAAAATCTGTATATCGGCATTGCAAGGTTTCTTGTTAAAGGGAGTGACGATGTTGCAACCAAAGATCCTCAACTAGCTCCTGATAATAACAAATCCAAATCTCCCCAAAATCAGGCTGAGCGATGACATCTTCCAGCAGTAGTGATAAAATATAGACGTGTAGCAAAGAGAAACATCATTCCTAAATATAAAAGTAACCATTTGCAGAACTATAGAAAGTACTAAATATTACAATAAGGTTGTTCCAATTTTCCACTATATTTAAAAGAACATCATTTCTTAGATTTTTTCTGCAAAATTTACTTTCCTATTCTAAATTATAAACTCATCATAAAGTTTAAAATTTAGTATAATGCACAAAATAACAAGTATTCAATTGCTTAAATTGTCTCCTTTATTTCTATTAAACTGTTCTAAGGTTTGCTTGCATGTGTTTGTTAACTGTATTTGTTGAGAGTTGAAATAACAAAGATTTAGAAAGGCATAAAACAAAGTTACTTCATTAGCTTCTTCGTTCGTTTCTCCTCCTACCTTGCTACATGTCTAGGTTCATCGTTGCCGCTAGAAAATGTCATCGCTCTACAAGAATGATGAACCTTCATCGTACGCTCAACCTTCCGCCCCTAAGCAGCCTGGTCTGAGGATAGTTCACTGGGAGATTTGAATTTGTTATCATCAGGAGATGGTTAAGTTCTTTGGCTGTATCATCACTCTCTTTAACAAATAACCCTGCCAAGGAATGCCGTAAAATAATTGGATCTGTACTATAAAAGTTTTAACTCTCGACCACAGTATGAAAGCTATCTGCTTGACGAACCATGCATTGCACAAAGAAATGCATGGTTGCAGCCAAAGAAATTCAACTAGCTGCTCATAATAACAAATCCAAATCTCCCATAAGTCATTCCCAGATCAGGCTGCTAAGAGGCTGAAGGTTGAGCGTACGGATGAAGGTCCATCACATTCTTGTAGAGCGAAAACATCTTCCGGCAGCACCACTAATGAACCTGGAGGTGTTGCAAGGTAGGAGGAGAAACGTTCGAAGAAGCTAATGAAGTACCTCTGTTTTATGACTTTCTAGATCCTTTCTATTTCAACTCTCAACAAGTATAGTTGACAAACACATGCAAGCAACCTAAAACAGTAAAACAAAAACAAGGGGAAAGGTGAAAGGGAGACAGTTTAAGTTATTGAATATTTGATATTTTATGCATATGAGTAAATTTTAAACTTAATGATAGAGTTTAAGATTTAGCATAGGAAAGTAGAGAAATGATATTCTTTTTAATATAGTTTTAAAATTGGACCAACCTCATTGCATTATTAAGAGAAAAACATTTTGTACTTTAAGATCGTCCTTCAAATCATGACTTTTATATCTAAATAATGAAATGTTTCTACAGATGCAGGTCCATCACATTCTTGTAGAGCGACGACATCTTCCAACAACAAATGAACCTGGACATATCTATTCCCTCTTCTCTGCCCCATCCAGTTGATTGGGGTTCCAATGTATGCCAGTATGTCTTCATCATTCAAACAGAGCAAAGTGTTCCTTTAAAGGAGTTATCTAGTTCCTACAATTGACAAAATGTTTACTGACATCATAACTGAGGCTGATGCATTATTCATATTCAGATATTTATGACAAAGCAATTTGTCTAACAAACAACCCTTCCCCTAAAAAGTTCTTACTGTTAATAACAAGATAAAATCAATCTAATATATATTAGGGCACAAAAAGAGGCAGAAACACACAGATTTACTAGAGTAAGAACAAAAAGCTTCAATTTAGAGAAAAAAATGCATCTAGATACACAAGAAAAACAAGACATCAAATTTATCTAACAAACAACCCTTCCCCTAAAAAGTTCATAAAACCAATCTAAAATAACAGGGCACAAAAACACACCGATAAAACTAGTACTTCATTTTTAAGAAAGATGAGAAAGATAGTGCAATCTCACACACAACAAATGGTATTTATATACAAATTTAGGGACAAAACTGGCATATACATAAGCCTCTCACGTTAATTACATTTTTTTCTCACAACTTTTTTCAGGGTGGTTGTGCTTTTCTTGTGTACACAGTTTGCTTAATTTTGACATTTGCACTCTACGTGTCTCTCTAAACACCAAATCCTTGGTTTCAAGAAAGTGCCTTTTTAAGACACAGAAACATAGAGACATTTTATTTATTGGACTCTTTTGTCCTTCGAACAGTGAACTTAAATTACTTGAATTGGTGGTCTTTTTCTATTTTACTAGTTTGCTTCGCACGTGTTTCAAGTGAATTATTATAGACACGTTAGAATGACTAAAATTTCATAAAAATATATATGTAAATTGTAATGAATAATAAAATGTAACAATTACAAAATAAGAATAAAGACTTGAGGCAATAAAACGTTCATACAAAACTAAATTAAGAAATCTAATAGAGAAAAAGAAAAAAGACAAAACGAAACAGATTCAAGGAAAAAGGGAACCATTTCCAATTAAGATTTTTTCAAATTCAAGACTCAAATTCAAAACATTTGATTAATGATTGAAGAATCATATACATCACGTCACAATACTCTTGTTTATACTAATACTAGTTTCTAGACACGTGCTTTGCACGTTTGTTCCATTTGAAATTTTATAGATATGTTAGAATGATTAAAATGCTATGAGAACATATATGTGAACAACGGGTAATCACATATATATATATATATATATATTTAAAAGAAAACCTTAGGTCCGCCCACGTGGCGCTCCGACAAATAAGAATTCCCTTTTAAATTTATTTATTTCTAAAACTAGTCTTCCCCTTTCATTAAAAGTTGCGACTTTTATGAAAAATTGCGACTTTTATGAAAAGATGCGACTTTCATGAAGACAACATTAATGAATTTACCCGATTACAATAATTTTTTTGATTAAAAAAAACTGATAAAATATTACAGTAATCTGAACAGATTAACTTCTTCTTTGACCTTTGTGTTGTTTCATTTAAATTTTCCTCCCTATTTTTCTTGGACACATCTGCTATGAATGAATACACCCAAAGGTCAAAATAAATATAAAGACGATGATAACAATAGGAAGGGATAAGCCTTAGACCATTCGTTTTTATTTTGAACTAGAAAGAGTAATGTTTATGGGAGTAACTATATCAACCTTTTTTTTATAAAAAAAAATGAGATATCTTTCGCTACAAATTGAATAGAAGAAAATGACTTTTTCATATCTCTCGAGTGTAAAAAAGAAGTTTTCTCTAGAAAGACGATAAAACTAAAATAATGTATAAGTTACTTACGAAACTAATTCTCCCTAAACTTCTAATAGGAAATGTTATAGAAGAAGAAAAATAGACTTTGTACTGTAATCTATCTTTGGGTATCTGAATACCCAAATATATTTGCATCGGGTCTTTTGAAATAAAGTAGTGGAATGTCATCAGAAACAGCCATTGAATTGAAATCTGCGTATGTGAATAGAAGATTTTATTCTAAAAAGTGAATATGAAAGGAGAAACTGAGTAAAACAATTATGTTGCTACCTAGAACTAAGAGGATCCCCCGTATAAAGAGGTCAAGGAACAGTGTTCATAGACAAATTTATTTAGGCGGGTTTAGCCAAAACCATCACTTCGAATTTGAAGCATGTATAAATCTACAAAAATATCTTTTACATGGACATGCATATATAATAAACTTACGGTAGCAAATATATTACTCACATGCATGTACACGTAAGTTGCCTTTCTTGTAAAAAGTTTTCACGAACAGGTGGAAAGACCACATCACGGTTTGTGCTGCCTGTATTCCATCTCCTTAGTGGTTGCCCACAATGATCATGTTGTATCATCCCATGCTTCTCTAAACACCAAGTTCTTTGTTTCAAGAAAGTGCCTTTTTAAGACATAGAAACATAGAGACACTTTATTTATTGGACTCTTTTGTCCTTCGAACAGTGAACTTAAATTACTTGAATGGTGGTCTTTTTCTATTTTACTTCGCACGTGTTTCGCACGTGCTTCGCACGTGTTTCGCACGTGCTTCGCACGTGTTTCAAGTGAATTATTATAGACACGTTAGAATGACTAAAATTTCATAAAAATATATATGTAAATTGTAATGAATAATAAAATGTAACAATTACAAAATAAGAATAAAGACCTGAGGCAATAAAACGTTCATACAAAACTAAATTAAGAAATCTAATAGAGAAAAAGAAAAAAGACAAAACGAAACAGATTCAAGGAAAAAGGGAACCATTTCCAATTAAGATTTTTTCAAATTCAAGACTCAAATTCAAAACATTTGATTAATGATTGAAGAATCATATACATCACGTCACAATACTCTTGTTTATACTAATACTAGTTTCTAGACACGTGCTTTGCACGTTTGTTCCATTTGAAATTTTATAGATATGTTAGAATGATTAAAATGCTATGAGAACATATATGTGAACAACGGGTAATCACATATATATATATATATATATATATTTAAAAGAAAACCTTAGGTCCGCCCACGTGGCGCTCCGACAAATAAGAATTCCCTTTTAAATTTATTTATTTCTAAAACTAGTCTTCCCCTTATTTTAAAAGTTGCGACTTTTATGAAAAATTGCGACTTTTATGAAAAGATGCGACTTTCATGAAGACAACATTAATGAATTTACCCGATTACAATAATTTTTTTGATTAAAAAAAACTGATAAAATATTACAGTAATCTGAACAGATTAACTTCTTCTTTGACCTTTGTGTTGTTTCATTTAAATTTTCCTCCCTATTTTTCTTGGACACATCTGCTATGAATGAATACACCCAAAGGTCAAAATAAATATAAAGACGATGATAACAATAGGAAGGGATAAGCCTTAGACCATTCGTTTTTATTTTGAACTAGAAAGAGTAATGTTTATGGGAGTAACTATATCAACCTTTTTTTTATAAAAAAAAATGAGATATCTTTCGCTACAAATTGAATAGAAGAAAATGACTTTTTCATATCTCTCGAGTGTAAAAAAGAAGTTTTCTCTAGAAAGACGATAAAACTAAAATAATGTATAAGTTACTTACGAAACTAATTCTCCCTAAACTTCTAATAGGAAATGTTATAGAAGAAGAAAAATAGACTTTGTACTGTAATCTATCTTTGGGTATCTGAATACCCAAATATATTTGCATCGGGTCTTTTGAAATAAAGTAGTGGAATGTCATCAGAAACAGCCATTGAATTGAAATCTGCGTATGTGAATAGAAGATTTTATTCTAAAAAGTGAATATGAAAGGAGAAACTGAGTAAAACAATTATGTTGCTACCTAGAACTAAGAGGATCCCCCGTATAAAGAGGTCAAGGAACAGTGTTCATAGACAAATTTATTTAGGCGGGTTTAGCCAAAACCATCACTTCGAATTTGAAGCATGTATAAATCTACAAAAATATCTTTTACATGGACATGCATATATAATAAACTTACGGTAGCAAATATATTACTCACATGCATGTACACGTAAGTTGCCTTTCTTGTAAAAAGTTTTCACGAACAGGTGGAAAGACCACATCACGGTTTGTGCTGCCTGTATTCCATCTCCTTAGTGGTTGCCCACAATGATCATGTTGTATCATCCCATGCTTCTCTAAACACCAAGTTCTTTGTTTCAAGAAAGTGCCTTTTTAAGACATAGAAACATAGAGACACTTTATTTATTGGACTCTTTTGTCCTTCGAACAGTGAACTTAAATTACTTGAATGGTGGTCTTTTTCTATTTTACTAGTTTGCTTCGCACGTGTTTCGCACGTGCTTCGCACGTGTTTCAAGTGAATTATTATAGACACGTTAGAATGACTAAAATTTCATAAAAATATATATGTAAATTGTAATGAATAATAAAATGTAACAATTACAAAATAAGAATAAAGACCTGAGGCAATAAAACGTTCATACAAAACTAAATTAAGAAATCTAATAGAGAAAAAGAAAAAAGACAAAACGAAACAGATTCAAGGAAAAAGGGAACCATTTCCAATTAAGATTTTTTCAAATTCAAGACTCAAATTCAAAACATTTGATTAATGATTGAAGAATCATATACATCACGTCACAATACTCTTGTTTATACTAATACTAGTTTCTAGACACGTGCTTTGCACGTTTGTTCCATTTGAAATTTTATAGATATGTTAGAATGATTAAAATGCTATGAGAACATATATGTGAACAACGGGTAATCACATATATATATATATATATATATATATTTAAAAGAAAACCTTAGGTCCGCCCACGTGGCGCTCCGACAAATAAGAATTCCCTTTTAAATTTATTTATTTCTAAAACTAGTCTTCCCCTTATTTTAAAAGTTGCGACTTTTATGAAAAATTGCGACTTTTATGAAAAGATGCGACTTTCATGAAGACAACATTAATGAATTTACCCGATTACAATAATTTTTTTGATTAAAAAAAACTGATAAAATATTACAGTAATCTGAACAGATTAACTTCTTCTTTGACCTTTGTGTTGTTTCATTTAAATTTTCCTCCCTATTTTTCTTGGACACATCTGCTATGAATGAATACACCCAAAGGTCAAAATAAATATAAAGACGATGATAACAATAGGAAGGGATAAGCCTTAGACCATTCGTTTTTATTTTGAACTAGAAAGAGTAATGTTTATGGGAGTAACTATATCAACCTTTTTTTTATAAAAAAAAATGAGATATCTTTCGCTACAAATTGAATAGAAGAAAATGACTTTTTCATATCTCTCGAGTGTAAAAAAGAAGTTTTCTCTAGAAAGACGATAAAACTAAAATAATGTATAAGTTACTTACGAAACTAATTCTCCCTAAACTTCTAATAGGAAATGTTATAGAAGAAGAAAAATAGACTTTGTACTGTAATCTATCTTTGGGTATCTGAATACCCAAATATATTTGCATCGGGTCTTTTGAAATAAAGTAGTGGAATGTCATCAGAAACAGCCATTGAATTGAAATCTGCGTATGTGAATAGAAGATTTTATTCTAAAAAGTGAATATGAAAGGAGAAACTGAGTAAAACAATTATGTTGCTACCTAGAACTAAGAGGATCCCCCGTATAAAGAGGTCAAGGAACAGTGTTCATAGACAAATTTATTTAGGCGGGTTTAGCCAAAACCATCACTTCGAATTTGAAGCATGTATAAATCTACAAAAATATCTTTTACATGGACATGCATATATAATAAACTTACGGTAGCAAATATATTACTCACATGCATGTACACGTAAGTTGCCTTTCTTGTAAAAAGTTTTCACGAACAGGTGGAAAGACCACATCACGGTTTGTGCTGCCTGTATTCCATCTCCTTAGTGGTTGCCCACAATGATCATGTTGTATCATCCCATGCTTCTCTAAACACCAAGTTCTTTGTTTCAAGAAAGTGCCTTTTTAAGACATAGAAACATAGAGACACTTTATTTATTGGACTCTTTTGTCCTTCGAACAGTGAACTTAAATTACTTGAATGGTGGTCTTTTTCTATTTTACTAGTTTGCTTCGCACGTGTTTCGCACGTGCTTCGCACGTGTTTCGCACGTGCTTCGCACGTGTTTCAAGTGAATTATTATAGACACGTTAGAATGACTAAAATTTCATAAAAATATATATGTAAATTGTAATGAATAATAAAATGTAACAATTACAAAATAAGAATAAAGACCTGAGGCAATAAAACGTTCATACAAAACTAAATTAAGAAATCTAATAGAGAAAAAGAAAAAAGACAAAACGAAACAGATTCAAGGAAAAAGGGAACCATTTCCAATTAAGATTTTTTCAAATTCAAGACTCAAATTCAAAACATTTGATTAATGATTGAAGAATCATATACATCACGTCACAATACTCTTGTTTATACTAATACTAGTTTCTAGACACGTGCTTTGCACGTTTGTTCCATTTGAAATTTTATAGATATGTTAGAATGATTAAAATGCTATGAGAACATATATGTGAACAACGGGTAATCACATATATATATATATATATATATATTTAAAAGAAAACCTTAGGTCCGCCCACGTGGCGCTCCGACAAATAAGAATTCCCTTTTAAATTTATTTATTTCTAAAACTAGTCTTCCCCTTATTTTAAAAGTTGCGACTTTTATGAAAAATTGCGACTTTTATGAAAAGATGCGACTTTCATGAAGACAACATTAATGAATTTACCCGATTACAATAATTTTTTTGATTAAAAAAAACTGATAAAATATTACAGTAATCTGAACAGATTAACTTCTTCTTTGACCTTTGTGTTGTTTCATTTAAATTTTCCTCCCTATTTTTCTTGGACACATCTGCTATGAATGAATACACCCAAAGGTCAAAATAAATATAAAGACGATGATAACAATAGGAAGGGATAAGCCTTAGACCATTCGTTTTTATTTTGAACTAGAAAGAGTAATGTTTATGGGAGTAACTATATCAACCTTTTTTTTATAAAAAAAAATGAGATATCTTTCGCTACAAATTGAATAGAAGAAAATGACTTTTTCATATCTCTCGAGTGTAAAAAAGAAGTTTTCTCTAGAAAGACGATAAAACTAAAATAATGTATAAGTTACTTACGAAACTAATTCTCCCTAAACTTCTAATAGGAAATGTTATAGAAGAAGAAAAATAGACTTTGTACTGTAATCTATCTTTGGGTATCTGAATACCCAAATATATTTGCATCGGGTCTTTTGAAATAAAGTAGTGGAATGTCATCAGAAACAGCCATTGAATTGAAATCTGCGTATGTGAATAGAAGATTTTATTCTAAAAAGTGAATATGAAAGGAGAAACTGAGTAAAACAATTATGTTGCTACCTAGAACTAAGAGGATCCCCCGTATAAAGAGGTCAAGGAACAGTGTTCATAGACAAATTTATTTAGGCGGGTTTAGCCAAAACCATCACTTCGAATTTGAAGCATGTATAAATCTACAAAAATATCTTTTACATGGACATGCATATATAATAAACTTACGGTAGCAAATATATTACTCACATGCATGTACACGTAAGTTGCCTTTCTTGTAAAAAGTTTTCACGAACAGGTGGAAAGACCACATCACGGTTTGTGCTGCCCGTATTCCATCTCCTTAGTGGTTGCCCACAATGATCATGTTGTATCATCCCATGCTTCTCTAAACACCAAGTTCTTTGTTTCAAGAAAGTGCCTTTTTAAGACATAGAAACATAGAGACACTTTATTTATTGGACTCTTTTGTCCTTCGAACAGTGAACTTAAATTACTTGAATGGTGGTCTTTTTCTATTTTACTAGTTTGCTTCGCACGTGTTTCGCACGTGCTTCGCACGTGTTTCAAGTGAATTATTATAGACACGTTAGAATGACTAAAATTTCATAAAAATATATATGTAAATTGTAATGAATAATAATATGTAACAATTACAAAATAAGAATAAAGACTTGAGGCAATAAAACGTTCATACAAAACTAAATTAAGAAATCTAATAGAGAAAAAGAAAAAAGACAAAACGAAACAGATTCAAGGAAAAAGGGAACCATTTCCTATTAAGATTTTTTCAAATTCAAGACTCAAATTCAAAACATTTGATTAATGATTGAAGAATCATATACATCACGTCACAATACTCTTGTTTATACTAATACTAGTTTCTAGACACGTGCTTTGCACGTTTGTTCCATTTGAAATTTTTGTAGATATGTTAGAATGACTAAAATGCTATGAGAACATATATGTTAACAACGGGTAATCATATATATATATAAAAAAAACCTTATGTCCGCCTACGTGGCGCTCCCACAAATAAGAATTCCCTTTTAAATTTATTTATTTTCAAAACTAGTCTTCCTCTTTCATTAAAAGTGGTGACTTTTACGAAGAGTGTCGACTTTTATGAAGAGTTGCGACTTTAATGAAAACAACAGTAATGAATTTACCCGATTACAGTAGTCTTTTTGATTAAAAAAAACTGATAAATATTACTGAACACATTAACTTCTTCTTTGACTTTTTGTGTTGTTTCATTTAATTTTTCCTCCCTATTTTTCTTGAACACATATGCTATGAATGAATACACCCAAAGGTCAAAAGAAATATAAAGACGATGATAACAATAGGAAGGGATCAATCTTAGACCATAATTCATTTTTATTTTAAACTGGAAAGAGTAATGTTTATGGGAGTAACTACATATCCAAATTTTCGAATATTATATAATGTGTAACCAAAATTAGATTTTTTAAATCATACCATATAGACTTCTTTTTGGTATCAGGACATTTCGGTTAATTCTCATTTTTTTATTTTAAAAATATCACCTCAAAATATGCTAGTATCGATATATTTCTTGAAGAAGTACTTATATTCTTCACCAAGAAGTCAAAAATGTAAAACCTTGTTTCCGTATTGTTTGATCTTAAACATTTAATAGAACTGTTTGTATAGATTTTGTCGTATTATTTGATGAAGTATCTATTATAGTCTCTTTTAATTTTGAACATAATTAAGTAAATGCTAATCAAAGAACAAAGATCTAAAGTCGGCCAATCATTATAGGCGTAGGACTTAAGTTATATTTATATTTAAAAAATATTATAAAATATATTTATATATTTTATTTGATATATTGTTAATATATAAATTATATTTACATATACCTAAGATTATTCATTCCTATTTGGGAATTTTTTGAATTTTTTTTATAAATAAACAGGCCATTTCTATTGTTTGGACTGCTATACACTTAAATAAAAGTTCACGATTTAATTTAAAAAATAATATAAATCGATTTGTTTAGGTTCGATTGATTTTTCATATTCTTTTGACACCCCAAGCTAAGGTGTGAGTGCAGTTTCTGTTTCATGATGATATGTTGGATTTATGACATGGTAGCTTTGTTTGATATTACTCTTGTAAATTTATCTAGTTGGATTTTACTCTATTGAAATTTGGCACTATGTAGTATTTTTCTATTGTTAATGGAAGTAGCTTTTTTTGTCAATAAGATTTGTATTACTTCATTTTTAATCAGGTATCATGTTTGAGTCTTAAGCACTCAGCTTGGTTTACTTGATCAAAGGGTGCAGTTAGAGCTGTCAAAATAGACTTGGCCCGCGAGGTTGACCCAATCCAACCTTGAAATAAGTGGGGTTGGGCTTAATATTGTTGCTCCATTTAGGAATGAGGCTTTTTAGCCCCGCCCCATTTGGCCTGTTGGCCTTGTAGGCCTAGCCTGCAAGCCTAAGAGGCGAGTCCGTGGGCTATTAATTTTAAAAAATATTCTTATATATATATATATTTAATAGTGTTTTATTTGTAAAGATCTTATCAATAAATATTTTAAAAGATAAAAAAATCAAGTCTTTTGCAATATCATCTTGTATGATGAATTGTAGATGAAGATGAACTTCTTAAGGAAACAATATTACATGTCGATTCAAATGTGATCGATGGTGGAAGCAGAAGAGGAAGCAGAGTCGTAAAACTTTAATTAATGGGTCATGTAATATTTAGTAATTTTGATTTGTCAAGTATTTCGGTTGCCTTGTGTTGCTGGATATCTTTTAAGTGGGAGAAATAGTGGAATGATCAACATTTATCCGCTAAATCTATGTTGGCTATTATGTATTTTTGTAAGTATTCATCGAAGTGTGTGATTCAAATGTACTTTTGTAAGTATTTACCGAAGTGTGTGATTTATAAATAAATTTTTGAATGAACTGATATTGTGTTCATAGACGTCAACGTTCGATACTCTTTCTAAGAGAGCAATATTGTTCATTTTTTGGTTTAAGAGCCAACCCGTCCTAACTCATGGCCCACTTAAGGCTGGGTTGAGTTGCTACTTTATAAGCCCTTTAATTAAAAGGGTCAGCCCGCCCCAACCTATTAAACTCTCTAGCCCGTTAGGATTGGGTTGGGCAAACCCATTTTGACAACTCTAGGTGCAGTAGAACTTGATAGAGAGGAATAAATTTCTGGTCTATAATTTTGACAAATGAGGACCGCTATTGGGAAATATCTTCTTGGTCGTCATCAAAGAAGTTGACATTTGGGGATTCCTATTTCCCTTTAAAACAAAAGCGGTGAAGTCCATCCTAAACAGTGTTGTGAAAAGCGCGCTTCAAAGCGAGACGACCCTTGTGCGCTTCTTTATCTTGAGGCGAGGCGATCTGAAAAAAGCTCTCGCTTCTTCATCTGAAGCGAGAAGCGACCCTAAGGCAAAAGCGCAATAAAGCGCGCTTTTTATAAAAAAGCGACAATTAGTTTGTTTGTTTTTTAAAAAAATAATATGAAATATACAATATAACCTTCTTTCTCTCCTTACGACTCTTCTTTTGCTTCTTTCTCTCCTTACTATCGCGACTGAGGCTGCCTCTCTCTTCAACCTCGATCGCAACTGCAGGTAAGTTTTAGTTCATCTCTTTTTTAGCCGATGTTTATTAGTTCATCTCTGTGAGTTTCTTTTCTCCTGAAATATACAATCTTCGCCTGTGCTTCATCTTTTCATCTCTCTGAGTTTCGACTGCTCTAGGTTTTTCTTCTTCTTTTTCTCTTCTTCTCTTCTTCTCTTCATCGATGCTGCAATCTGCTCTGTTTCTAATTACTGATTGCTGCCTCCTCTGTTTTTTTTCAATTCTTTTACTTTTTTTTTCATTTTTATTTTGTGATCAGTGTGTATGCTAGCAGCTTTTTTTAATTATTTTTTGACACTTCTTTTTTGCTTGTAGTATTTAGCGAACTTGTATTTTCTCATTCAATATGTCACAAAAGAGGGATCCGGCTTGGGCATATGGAACTCCTATGGGTAGTAACACAAAAGTCAAATGTATCTTTTGTGATGTGACATACAATAGCGGAATCTTTCGTCATAAAAGACATCTCATGGGTGGCTATAGAGATGTAAAAGTATGTCCGAAAGTCCCGGATAAAGTGAGGGAAGAGATCAAAGAATATATGTTGAAGAAAAATGAGTTTAAAACTCAAATGAACCATGAAGCATCCACGGTTAATCTTGTTGATAATGATGAAATGGATGATGATGAATTTGAAGTGAATATGCCAATGCCAATGGGGCCTCCCTCAAAGCATCAAAGGATGCCTTCAAGTAGTGGGAGTGGGTCTTCCTTCAATAGCACCGTCAAGGGTCCTTTGAATCTCTATTTCTCGCAAAAATCAAACGAAAAGAGAAAAGGTGGACCTATTGACTTAGAATCTTCTAGAAAGATTTTGAGGGATCGTGTTGTATCTGCTTTTGCTAGGTGGATGTATCATGTAGGACTTCCTTTCAATTGTGTTAACTACATAGATGGTTTTGGTGAATTCATTGAGGCAGTCGGCCAATATGGCCCTGGAATGAAGCCTCCCACCTTCATGAGGTAAGAGTTCCTTTTCTAAAAAAGGAGGTGGAGAAGACAAACAAGATAGTAGAAGAACATAAGGTCCAATGGAAAACGTATGGTTGTTCCATTATGATGGATAAATGGACAGCAAGAATGGAAAAATGATCATTAATGTCTTGGTGAACTCTCCAAGAGGGAGTGTATTTCTTGAATCTTATGATGTTAGTAACTCTTCTACCGACTCTAATAAGATGTTTAATTTGTTTGAGAAGACTATCATGAAGGTAGGGCAGGAAAATGTGGTACAAGTTGTGACTGATAATGCAAGTGAGAACAAAAAAGCAGGTAAAATGTTGAAAGGAGTGTTCCCACATATTTTCTGGACTCCTTGTGCTGCTCACTGTATCAACTTGATATTTGGTGATATTTTCAAACAAGCCCCATATTCTACAGGTGAACATGAGTCTTGATATTTAATTTTTTTTTTAACTTCATGTTAGATTTCTTTACATTTTAACTGTCATTTTTTGACAGTTTTTAGCAAGGCTGTTAAGGTACATGCTTATATCAATCAAAGGGCATTGTTGTTGAATATGATGAGGAGATATACAAAGCAAAGAAATTTGGTAAAACCCGCCAAGACAAGATTCGCAACAGCTTTTTTGACTTTGTATAGTTTTTATAAGCAAAAGAAAAATTCGAGAAATTTGTTTATGTCAACTGAATGGAATGAGAGTATTTATTCAAAGAAACCTCTTGGTAAAGAAGTTGCGAGACATATCATTAGTCCATTTTTTTGGAATGACGTTGTTCAAGCACTCATAGTTGGTGGTCCTTTAATTCGTGTACTTCGTATGGTAGATAAGGAGAAAAAACCACCAATGGGTTACATTTATGAAGCCATGGATAGGGCCAAAGAAAGTATTGAAAAGGCATTCAATTATGATACAAGGAAATATCAAAGTGTTTTTGAAATCATTGATGCAAGGTGGACAGATCAACTTCATCAGCCTTTGCATGCAACGGGACACATTTTGAACCCAGGGCTCTATTATAAAAATAATGACATGAAGACTTTAACTGAAGAAGTGTGGCAGGGATATCATAAATGTGTTGAGAGGATGATCCCAGATAAAACTTTGCAAGACAAAATAGGGGAGGAGCTTGGTGTGTACATGAAAGCGGATGGCCTACTTGCAATTGAATCAGCCATTAGAGCTAGAACCTTGAGGTCACCAGGTGAGAATTTCATCTTTTAATTGTTTACAACTTCAACTTTTCAGTTATTACACATCTTTTAAAATAACTCTTCTACAGTTGAATGGTGGATGAAATATGGTCATAATGTCCCAAACTTGCAACAATTTGCTATAAGAGTACAAAGTTTAACTTGTAGCGCATCCGGTTGTGAGAGAAATTGGAGCATGTATGAACATGTGAGAAACTACATTACATTAATACATTATTACTAATTTAATTGATATCTTAATCATCCCAAGTCCTCCTATTAATTACTTTATACTATGTGCAGATTCATAGTAAAAAGAGAAATAGGCTTGAGTCGACACGCCTCGATGATCTAGTTTTCATCAAATATAATAGAACATTGGCGCGTCGTTACAAGGCTCATAATACCATTGATCCAATTTTGTTGGATAGTATTGATGAGGCAAATGAATGGTTAACTGGAGCACCACATGATCACCAAGATGAAGAAGTGTACGAAGGAGAAGTCTCACTTATGGTGATGTTTCTGTGGCAAGTGGTGTTGAGGAGAATATTTATAGTTTTAGGGGGAGTACATTAAGGGGCAAGGAAAGAGAAGTTGGAGGTTCTAGTTCAAGTCGAAACCTTGTTGATGAGCCTTCTGATGATGAAAAAGATGATGACCAAGTAGAACCCTTGGTTATGGCACTTGAAGAGTTTGAGGATCTTGTTGAAGAATAGGAGTTTGAGTCTTTGTAATTTAATTATGTTTTTGATTTTTTGCTTTCTATGTTATGACTTATGAGTATTATTGACTATGTAATTTCTTTCAATCTAAGACTATATTACCTCTATTAAGTTATTTAATATTTTTTTATTTTTATACTAAATATCGCTTTTTTTAAAAAAAAGCGCGCGCTTCGCTTCACGCTTCTCGCTTCTGTGAAGCAAGCCCTCATCGCTTTTTTCCGCTTCTCGCTTCCCAAAACACTGATCCTAAAGTTCCAAATCTACATCCGACACCAGAGTTCCTGATGAGAACAAATTGTAAGGTGTCGAAAGGAACCCTTAAGAAAGATGTCAAGATGACAACCAACCATATACATCTGCTTAACAATATCCTTTTAACTTATCATATTTTACCTTAAGAAAGGTCTCACCATTGGTTAACATCATATTTGAAACATATATTCCCCTACTAACAAACCTATTCTATTCAGTTGATTGGAAGGTGGGGAAGAGGGGAGCAGGAAAAAAACATTTTTCTATTAAATCATAAAGAAGCAGCTGCACCATTATCTTTTTCAAATGTAAACTATAGTGTTAGGCCCTCAAAAGGAGTCATCTAGTTCCTACAATTTACAACATATTTACCTACCTTCTGCAATTGACATCATAAATAAAGGGTGAATTAAATACTTCACATAACTTTGGAAATGAGAACATTCACTTTAGTATATTGATCAATTCTAAAATTGGGACAAAAAAGGAAAAACTGAGTAAATCAATTATGTTGTCAACTAGAACCTCAGGGGTCCCATGTATTAAAAGGTCAAAGTGGTTAAGGAACAAAGCCTCGGCTCCCGTTCAGAGATAAATTTGGTTAGGTGGGATAAACCAGAACCATTGCTTTGAGTTTGAAGTATGTATAGATCTACAAAATTATTTCTAAAGTAGACATGCAAATATAATAACCTTACTGATAAAGATAGCAAATATATAACTCGCGTAGTACATGTACACATAACTTGCCTTACTTTTAAACAGCTTTCACGAACAAGTTGAAAGACCACATAGCGGTTTGTGTTGCCTGTTTTCCACCTCCTTAGCAGTTGCCCACTTAATGATCATACTGTTATCATCCCATGCATCATTGATATCTCAAGAATGGAAGACTCTGCATCCAAGATCATGTTATACATTGGCTTTAAGGTCATATTGTGGTAGAAACTCAACAGTATTGCATATGCCCATGAGCAGGAATTAAGCTCTCATGGATTTGCACTTACATAGACGCACATTTGGCTGTAAAATCATTGTACTTTGTAAAGATGACATCAGACATAAGTGCATTACCGGCTTCAATCTTGTAGCTACTAAGTATAGACATAGTATTTCCATATCTGGTTTAGAGAATCCCTTGGCCATATCATCGAACCTGAAGATCAGCGAGTAATATATTATAAATGATTAGTCCAAACTTATAAGATCCTAACTGAAATAGGAAATAGGTTAGACCTAATAGGCGGCAAATGAGTGTTTATATCAAATCTAGAATATACTGAACCAAGTAAGGTAAGAGAGAAAGAAAGCTAGTTAACTTTTAATTTAGCATCCCTCAGCTATACAAGGTCGATAAGCATTATATCCACAGATTTGTTCCGGCATTGCCTCCTTGGTGTAATTCCATTCTAAATAGATAGATCTCATTTCTTTATAGTTTCTTCCATTTAATACAACAGTAAGTATTTTTCTCGTCATTGGTTGGTTTAACTGAACCAACTTTTCTGCTATATTAATCACAATTCCTACAGTTCTTAGCATAATAAATCCTTACCCTACCGTGTTATTTCAACGGTCCACTGATTCTCTTGATCATAACTGAAAGTCATTCCAAGTTTCCAAAGTCAACCAAACAATCAATTTTAAAGATTAAAAAAAAACCAAGTTTTTTAGAATGCACATCCTCAAAGAATAGTTCTACCCCTTCCTCATAACTCCAGCTTTATTTCAACAGTCTACTAACTCTCTACAGCATAAAAGAACGAATCCAAGCTTCATAACTACAATATGACACCTATTAATGTCCAAAGTTCACACAAGCTTATAATTACAATATGACCTATTAATGTACAAACCTAGCAGAATAATAACTACAACAAAAGTAACCCATCACAAAATTAATAGAACCAACTAGAGTTACTTTAGGGTTCTTTAAATTTGAAGAAATACAATGAATACTCAACTGAGAGTCTTGCAATTTTCCAAATGCCATCTTGAAAATGTTCATAAATTAGGAGAACTTCAAATTAAAAGAAATTTCGCGACCTTTAGATACCGCCATTGATGTTGAAGCGAGTCTGTGTAGAGTAGAAGCCCTAGCAGTGAATTGCAAATATACATATTCTTGATTTTAGAGCCAAAGTGATTTCAAGAAGATGAAAAGGTTCCACTCTCCTGTCAAGCCTTATTATATGTGTTATGATAATATAAATCTCTTTTTTCCCTTCCGAATCAATTCATTGAAAAATATTATTGAAATAATGGAAAAAATTTCATTTTTTTAATATAAAAAATATATTATTACTTTTTTTTTCTTACAGATTCAATCAAAATATTTATAAAAATAGACTCTGAATATTTACAGTGATAAAAAATTGTGACTTTTTAAAATAATGTTACACCTAAAAAAACAGATAAATTTTACTAGATATAAGTTTATACTAAATAAAAAATACTCCCTTTTAAAAAGAACAAAATTTAAAAAAAAATACGAGTCAATTTAGATTACATTCAGCTAAACTATGATGTTTTATGTACAAATTATCCTGTTCTCAAATGACTACTATTATTTTAGTTTTCCTCCGTATTTCAAAAATGTTTAATTTTTGTCTATGCAGTTCATTAAATAAAAAAATTGTGAATGAAAGATTTGAAGTATACATATTTATTCATACTTTAAAAGTTTAGACCTATCTGAACTCAAACTTTATATTTTCTTCGCATATATTATAGGGATAATTATATATAATAGCAAACTAATAACCTAAAATAAATAGAGTAGCTAGGGTTTGATTTAATTGTGCTCCATAGCAAACGTTTGCAAAAAATTGCCAGGCGCCTCTCTCCCAAATATCTCGCTCGCCACTCTCCTCTAATCTCTCTCGCTTCCTCACTTTTTATACAAACACAAGTGTATAAAAATTATTTCTAATTGTATAAAGCAGAGGAAATTGTATAAATACATATATTTTTGTTCCCCTCTCTCCCCTCTTCCAGATCTCGCTCGCCACTCTCCCAAATCTCGCTCGCCACCCTCGCCTTTCTCATTTATACAAACAGAAGCGAAATGTATAATTGCGTTTCTGTTTGTATAAAGCGTGAGAAAATTGTATATACACATGCAAGTACATATATTTTCGTCCTATACACTTATAATTATACAATAAAAATACTCCCCTGCCCAATTTCTTTTGCCTTTTTCTCTTTCTCGTTTTATACAAATTTCAAATTGTATCTAATTTCTCTCTTTCTCGTTTTATACAATTCGATTCAATTGTATATTCCCTGCCCAAGTCTCTTGTCTTTCTTTCTTTCTCATTTTATACAAATTCAAATTGTATATAATCGTTCTATACACTTATAATCATACAATTCGTTTTATACACTTCATTTTTATACAATTCTCTGCCCAAGTGTCTTTCTCTTTCTCGTTTTATACACTTCGTTTTATACAATTCGCTTCAATTGTATATGTATAGCGAATTATACAGTTTCTATGTTTGCTATGGAGCGCAATTATGCAAACTTTGCTGTAGCATACAAATATGAATTTTTTATTTGCTATATGTGAAAGTTATCCTATATTATATAGATATAGAAATTAAGTTACGCAACATAAGATATAGGAGTATATAGTATTTTCACAAAGTTGTAGTAGTTATATAGTACATAGAAACTAGAGTGATGCTTTTTTGGGTCTGTTCTTTTCCTTCTCTTGGATATTATATTTTGGCCTTCTGAGTCCCTACGTATGATGTAACTTGTTATGCCTTAAAATATTCTGATACAAAAATATTCAAAAAGAAAGGCTACAGTTCATTGTGCATAATCAGGTGACAAAGGAAAGATTCAGCACATTAAATGTAGGAAAATTTTCAAGTGATGAATGAGTGAAAACGATTTTAAGTGTGTCGCAATGCAAGTTACATGTGTGCTAATTCACACCGGCACAAAATATCAATCAGATTGTTTGAAGAATCCTACATATTGTTGGAGCAAAGGATCGTCAACAAAACATTATGCGTTGATAAATTAATAAACTCATTTCACAGAGAAATTGATGTCTTGCTCCACAATTCAACGAAGAAGGATATCGATATCCATATGCAACCTTTTCTCCATATCCTCCTCTTTTGAAATCTCATCCAGATACTGCTCCAGCCAAGCTACATCAAGCTCGACTTCCACGGCAGTAGAGACGAAAGATTTCATCTGTTTGATTGATGAAGAACCAACATCACCAGCTTTCAGCCTCTTTACAACGTCACAAACTAGATCGAGAAGGGAAGCTCTGGAAGCCAATGATTTGTAGTGACAATTGACTGCAATGTCACCATACTTGGCAAAAATGGCAGTCAATATGGGAGCACTGCTAACTTCTACTTTATAGCCATGCACATCCACCTTGACCCCTTTATTTCGGCGCACTCCTTTTGAAGTTAAATTATGATGCTTGGTCCTACAGCAACATAAAAAGAATATGTTTTTTAGCTCGAATTACATTCATTATTATGTAAAGGGGGTCTAAATATATGATAATAATAACTTACGTTGTTGGAGGAGCCAGATCATCAGCTGCCTTCCCCTGCCAAATTTTAGAGCATATAAAGGTGTTATGAAATAAATAATAAGTTTTTAGATATCTATCGATTCGCCATGTATGCTTCCTAGGTTCTCTCGCTCATCTAAACTTCTGCAGCAGTTTGCCATTCACAATGACACACTTGAACACTTTTAGAGACCAAAATGGTTGTCGTGCAGGGTGAAAATGACTAATTTAAGAGGATAAAACAAGAACTAATAACTCACATTTAGAAACAGTTTGAGCTTCAAACAAGGTAGAGGAAGAATAAGGGGTAGAACAAACGCTTTACTTGAACTGACAGAATATTCCAAAACAATTACATTCATTCACTTTAGTGAGCACTTACTGAAAGTAGACTAATATTAATAACTGAAAGCCAGATCAAATTAATGATAACAGATGTTTACCTCTTCTTGTGATGGCAAGTACTTCCTCCTTTTACGTTCTTTACGTTGTTTTTTACAGGCTTTGGGGAAATTGATTTCTTTTGTGTTAGAGACAGAACCCAGTACCTGCAGAGATAAATTTATGTACATAATAAGTCCAAATTAAGGGTTACTTAAATACTTTACACGAGTAAACGTAACTTTCGAATGAGGACATTCGTTTTAGTGTAATCACTTATTGAAGGTTTTCTAATTAATGACACAGCGATAAATGTTGACCATTTCTTCTGATAGTGAATTCTTACTTTTACATTGTTCTTTAGAAGTTTTGGAAAAATTGATTTCTTTGGTGATTGAAAACGCAGAGCCCAATGCCCGCACAATTTAATTTATGTATACAATAAGTCCAGAACTAAGGGGCAGAAATAAATGATCATATACTTAAATACACAATTTCCTAAAAGAGTGGAGTCAATTAATGCTAACTGTTTGATTTACCTCAGCTCCTGATTCCCCAACTGATGACCGCCGTCTTATATTTGATCTACTTTCTGTACTTATCCAAGCATCGTCATATCCTTCTTCTGCTTTATTCAAAAATATAGGTTTCCAACCTCTTTTATTTGAAGTTTGAGCAGCTTCTGGATCTACTGCTTCTTTGGCTGCTTTTGGTTCCTTTAACGATGAAACTGTCTCTAGAACAACATCATCGTTCTTATGTGCAGCATGTGGTGCAAGCTCTTGCGGAGAACTTTCCACCTGACAAGTGTGCAGCACAGGAAGAATTCACATCATTACTATAAATCCAGAACAAATATCACTTATTATCTGTGAAGTTACCTTTACTTATCACACCTTTATATCAACAATTAATCAGCAAAATAAGAGCTTCTGACTATCTCGTAAAAAACTTTAAAGTTTTATCTTTCTCAAGCTAGTCAAAGAATGAGGACAGGTTGGTGGAAAACTACATGTGTACACATTCCTGAGTTTGGAAAAGTAAAAAGAACTTATGAGAAACATCACATGAAAAGTGCTTTAAATTTAACAAAGAACATGGGATCAAAGTTATAAAAACACTGTAGCACATTGTGTAATGATCCATGATAAATACTCGCAGCTGATGCTACAGATTGCCTTCAACGTATTAACAAGAAGGGTCCAGGTCATCTTATTTGAACGGTGAAACATGTCATTATTTCCTTTATCAGAACTGTCACTGTTGACATCAAGGATTACATTTTTCTTTCCTCTTCTATTTTTTGATAGTTAATATCAAATTTCTTTCTTTTCCCACCTCATTTTCCTAAGATTCTTAGATCTTCAGTCATGATCACCTGATTGCATGTTTATCTGCTTCCATTTCTTAGTAAATTAGGCAGGAAAGGAGAAGGACAGAATTATACATCTAAACAATCATAGAATTTTTAAACAAATGCATCAATATACTTTGAATATCAGATAGACCCACCGTAGCTTTAGTTTTAATCGCCTCCCTCCAGATTAATTCAACAACTTCTGAATAGTTGTTAAAGGAAATGCCAAAGTCCGTCACTGCTTTTTGAAGATATGGATAAAGTTTGACAGAACTTTCTTGAAGAACTTTCTCACCCAGCACATAGGAACGAGGTGAAACATTCTAAACCAAAATAAGACGTCATTAAAAACAATGAGAAAGATAAATAAATAAACTTATAGAGGAAATGCAATACCTGATTTTCCTTCTTTACACTACTTATAAGGATGCTCACAAGGGTGTTCAGAAGCTGCATTGGAACATCTTCACTCTCTTTTATTATCATGGTCATTATTACTTTGATGTTCATGAATACTTCATCAGGGTGGTCCGGCCTTAAAATAGGGAAAGAGACAAAACAGTTGTCAGCCATCCCCAGAGGGAAAAAAATGGCAAACTGGGAAACTGGTAGTCTTTGAATGTTATGAAGGAAAAAAGGAATCTGGTAGACTTTGACATGCTATATATGCACCTTAGCATATAATTTCATTTATGCTGCATTCAATATAAGAATAACCATGGTCAATATACTGCTAAAACTGTCATACACTCCCTCCATACCATTTCCTCCATACCATTTCCTATAACAGTGTTTGATTGACTTGTGATGAATTAGTGATAGCTGAAAACTATCTAATCAATAGTCAAACAGTTAGCTTGATAAAGAAAATATCAACTTATCAGAATCCAAATTTGAACAGTCACAAACATGAATTTTTAAAAGTTGGCAGCCGGTTGTTTACAAATTTCAGAAAAAAATAGTGGATGAGAAGACTAGACACCAAAGGAGGAAAGATAACAGTATTTACATCAACGCTCTTTAACATTCCCACATGTTTTAAATATATTGTCTTTGCATGCTATAAGTGTTTCAACCATTTGGTGATGTTTATTGGAAGGGAAAGAAGGGTCATACGAACTTCACCTTGTATAGACTAGAGAAGGGAAGAAGATTATGGTTCCCAAATGGAGTGAGCAGGACTTAGACCACTATCCACCTATAATACAATTCTCTTAGAGTAAGTTGTGGAGATTTTTATACGAAAAAATATGTGCATGCTTCATGGATAAGGTTATATTGAGTAATATGGACTAGAATGGTGATTAACTAACTGGTGAGCGGGTAAATTCATTTGGAAGTGACTTTTCTTCAACATGAGATTGATTGAAGCTGCTGAAACTGTACTTAGTAGTTGATCCGTACCAGCAATGAGACAAAGCTTTACCACTCCTCCCTGGTCTTTCAGCCATAACTTCCTTCTTTTTTTACTTTTTCAAGTATACCGATCTTATTTAAGATTGAAAATTCCATCTGGAGCAAACCCTTTGGGCCAACGCAACCTTCGGAACTTGGGGATGATGGGCCCTCTCCTCTATCCTTCTCTACTTAAATATTGGATTTAGTTCACTTGGGGAAGGACTCAAACTTGTAACCTAAGACACAAATCCCTCAACCGGTGCCTGTTGAGCTCATCCCTGGGGGCTTAACTCAATCCATCTTTAGGAAAATTATGAATGTATATCGAAATTGGAGGTATACCTTATACTATTTAAAAAATGTTGAAACATCTGAACAATCAATGCATCTAACTGGAGATCCAACATCAGCACGCACGTTTGGTACTTCGCAAGAATTTCAATTATTGAGACAGCCTTTGAATAACAGCGACCCTCCAAGCAAGACAATTTCCCAAATGCCAAAACTGCAAGCTTAAAAAAGTCCTGTCCGCCAATTGAGCAAGAAACCAAACCAAGAGGACATATAAATACTATTCATGCATCCAAGAAAATCATATATGCATAACTACACTAGAGAATCTGAACCATCAATTAAAAAGCAAAACAGCATCTCACTCATGGAAGATGCAATCAGTCTGACTTCCAATTTCAATAAGGAAGGCTGTGTGAGTTGTACTTGCCTCAAGTCTGGTATCATTATATGGTTGATCTGGAGCTGTAATTCTAATGATCTCACTCATGGAAGATGCAACTGACACCTTCACATCTATGTCAGGATGCCGTAGAACTCCATCTGTAACCAGTGCTTCCATTGCAGGCTGAATAGCATCTCGCACCGATGCAGGGGGAACTTGCTTCACCATTGACAAAAGATGCTCTAAGTTCTGAAAATTGCATACCAAAGAGAAGTGATTGAACTATGTCAAATACATTGGAAATGCTTCTCTGGATAACAAAGAGATCTAGATCATAATTCATGAGATCTGGTAGAAAATAAAGAATGATAAAGTTCTAAATAAAATCACAAGGCCAAGCATATCGCTCTCTCCACAGTTTTATGTTCTTTCATCCATCAGGAGGCCTGATTATGTGCTTTAAACAACAAGAAGTGAAACACGGCGAGATAATTGACTGCCAGATCAAGCAAATAAGCAATGTCAAACAGGAAATCCCAATTTATGATAAAACCTATGTTGAAGCACAAGAAGGAAAGTTAGGGCAAGTTCTTTCAGAATAAACATGATGGAAGATGGATGGTGTTGACTGATCTTTCTTCCCTGGTTATGTGCAAGGAACACGTTAATAATTGTAAATATCAAAACCCAATGAAAATCAACAAGGTTATGTACTTTTTGCTTATGACATTGAGGGAAAAAAAAAAGATTCTCACGTCAAGTTTCTTCAGAATCTCCTCTTTAGAAGATGGGGGTTTCTGAAGTAGCTCATTTCCAACTTTAAGAATCCCTTTGATGCATTTCTCCTCAAAAACACAAGAACGATCCATGGAAACCGATTCCTTTGTTCAAAGCACTCAAAGAATTGAACAAGAAGTGAACTATAATTTGGAAACTAGGTTTTAAGATGCAACCCTAAATAAATTACAAGAGAGAAAAGGGGAAAACCGCGGTACAAAAAGGCTTCAAAAGTAATGCCAGTACTAGTATACAAAAGACAAGTAAGAGAGAGGCAGAGAGGAAAAGAGGGGTATGAAAAATGGGCGCCTACAGCACAGGCGGCGCATATCTGTCAACGAGTTATTAAAAAACCCAACCTTTTGTGCTATTAAGGAAAAAATTTCAACGTGTGTGAGTAGGACTGAGGTTGGCGTGAATTTCCAGGTTTTCCCTCTTAAAATTGAGTTTCAAATAAAAGAATTTGCCAAAAAGGGTATACTAATAAATGCCCCGCTTAGATTACAGTAATTGTATAGATTCACTTCTTCTCTGCCCTTTCTGTGTGCTTCTGCTATAAACGTATTCGGCCAACATCTAAAGATCAAAAGAAATATAAAGGTGATAATAACAATAAGAAGCTCTCAGTCTCGGACTTTATTCATTTTTATGTTGAAACTCAGATGAGTAATGTTTATGCTAGCAACTATATCAACTTAAGGATATAATAGGGAGTAATCAAAGAAGAAAATTATACTCGGTATTGTAAATCTATCTAGGGTATCAGAAATATAAATACATTCGCAGCGGGTCTTGCAATAGATTATGTAGTTGAATGCAATGTTAGACATTAGAACTGTTATAGCCTATTGAAATAATATCCCAGTATGTGAAATAAATATTTGTTATCTGAAAACGTAACAGGAATGGAAATCCAGATTAAATCAAATTTGTTGCCACCAAGAACCCAGGGAGACCCACGTATTGAAAGGTCTAAAAAGGTAAGGGAAAAAAGTCTTGGGTCCTCTTCAGAGACAAATCTAGTTGGACTGGTTTATTCAAAATCAGTGCTTTGAGTACGGATCCTGTATAAATTATAGAATTAAGACCTGTAGATATGATAAACTTACTGATAAGGATTGCAAATATATTACTCGCATGCAGTACACACAGGTTGGCTTTCTTGTAAACAATGTTTTCATCACTTTAGTGGCTGCCCACTTAATGACCGTTTTGTTATCATCCTATGCTTCCTTGATATCTCAAGAACATCAGACTCTGCATCCCAGATCGTGTTATACATTTCTTTAAGGCATTCTATTGTAGAAACTCAACAGTATTGCATATTACCTGAGGAAGGGATTCAGCTCCGTGGATTTGCACTTGAATAGACAAACAGTTGGCTGTAAAATCACTATACTTTGTAAAGATGTTATCAGACACAGGTGCAATGCCGGCTCTATTCTTGTAGCTACTAAGTATAGCATAGATATAGCATCTCCGTATCTGGTTCAAAGAGCCCCAAGGACTAATCATCAGCCCTGGAGATCAGCAAATTATTAGAAATGATTATTCCAAACATAAAAGATCCTAACTGAAATGTGAAGGCAGCGAGCTAAGCAAATAGGTTAGACCTAATGGGCGGCAAATGAGTGTTCATATCACATACAGATATACTAAACTCAGTAAGGTAAGAGAGAGAATGTTAACTTTTAATTACATCACTTAGCTACACGTTAATAGGGATTATCTCTCCAGATTTGGTACGGGTTGCCTCCTTGGCACAATTCCGTTATAAATGGATAGATAACATTTCTTTATAGCTTCTTCCATTTAACACAATAGTAAGATTTCCTCGTCATTGGCGAAACTAAATCAATTCTTCCGCTATATTTATCAAAATTCCTACAGTTCTCAGCATAATAAATCCTTATCCTACAAAGACAATCAAGGAAACCTTAATCTAAGTAAAGATTTAACCTTCTGCATAAAAGACAAACTTGCAAGGATAAGATTAATCAAAATGCTTGGAGAAGCCCTCTGCTGAAAATCACATAGAATACTGCACTCTATATAACTTCTTTAAATGAAGAGCAGAAAAGAAGGGATTCCTTTCCTAAAGTTGGACATAGAAAATCAATGTAAAGCATGAGAAAGTCACCTTTACATAAATGAAATTAGCTTAACGTGTATGGTCATGGTATCATTCAATACTTTTACAGAAGTTATAGATAGGATAATTTATCATTTCAATTAACATTTAAATCAAGGCTGATTCATCTATCTACATGAGAATCCACATAAGGTTAAATGTCTAAGGGAGAGATATTCATTGGCATGCATATGCTATTTCAGTTGTAGAAACTCAACAGTATTGCATATGACCCTGAGCAATACTGTGGAGGATTTGCACTTGAATAGACATACAGTTGGTTGAAACATCTTTGTACTTTGTAAAGAGAGCATCAGACACAGGTACTGTGTCGGGTTAAATCTTGAAACTACCTAGTATAGACATAACATTTTATATCTGGTTCAGAGAGTCCCAAGGCCATATCATCGGCCCTGAAGATAAGTAAATTATTAGAAATGATTACTCCAAACATATTAGATCCTATACTGATATATGAAGACAGTGAGCTAAGCAAATAGGTTAGACCTAATAGGCTCCAAATGAGCATTTATCTCAAATCTAGAGTATACTGAACTCAGTAAAGTAAAAGAGAAGAATCTTCTTACTTCATAAAAATAAAAAATAAAAACTAAGAGGATGCTTGACCTTTGACAAACTAAGAAAACCAGTTACCACATACATAGTAGCACCCATGAACAATATGACCAAAGCCCTATGCAAGAGTCCAATTTAAGCAGTCCCCTGAAACGGTTCAGGAGATGTCAATATTTTTTCCTAAAGAAGGAATACTCCATAACATACTTTACCCAAAATAATTCTTCTCCAAGTGAGAGTACTAACCTAACCTACCTCACAAATCACAAGTGGCAGTGTTATTTCAATGGTCCGCTGATTCTCTTGATCATATTTGAAGCTATTACAAGTTTCCAAAGTCAACTGAAAGATCAATTTACAAAAATAAAAACGTAATATTTTTTTAGAATACAGATCGTCAACTGAGAGTATTTCTACCCTACCTCATAAATCACATGGACATCTTTATTTCAACTGTCGACTGATTTTCTTCTTCATAAAAGAACTACTCCACGCTTCATAACTACCATACGCAGATAAGACCATAGCCTATAGATGTACAATTAAAGGTCATATAACAGACTTATTATGTACTTGCAAAATAATAATATTGTGACCATAGAAATAATTCCATAAAAAATAACAAATCACAACTAAATAATCACATGATCGCGGTACAACATCAACAAAAGTAACTGAACTAACACGCCGACTAGAGTTACCTTCCTGTTCATTAAATTCCAAGAGATATGATGAATATTTGTGAGATGTATTATAAGTTTCCAAAATCAACTGAACCTAGCAATTTGTAGATATCCTCAACTGGAACTCTGTTAATTGCTGCCATAATGGTACTTTAGAAGATCTTGAACCTACTCTTGAGATAATGGCGTGGAACCCTAATAATGAATTGACACAGTACATATTTATGGGATGAGGAAGAAGTGAGAATAATTTAGAGCTTAAGTGATGTGGAGATGAATATTACAAGTTTCCATCTTTGACCCTGCACAAGATAGAAACACTTACTAATAGAAATAAAGTATCAGAAGTAACTGGAAATCCTCATGAGTTACTTACTCCTCCTTTAAATTTCAAGAATTGAAGCGAGTGTTGGTATCTTGAACCCTAGCAATGAACTGATACAGTACATATTTAGAGCAAAAGTGACATTTTCCATAGTCAAGAATATGATCTTTGTCCCAGCACAATATAGAAACAGTTACTACTAATAGAAATAAATAATGACATGAGTAACAGAAGTAACTTCAAGAAAATTTCAAGAATTTGATATCTTTGAACCCTAACAAGGACTGGAAGAGAGAGATTTGAGAATAAATGTGATAGACAATACATATTGCGAAGTACTTCTTTATATAGAAGAAAGCGTTCGTCTCCGGTATGGAAAAAATGGAATGGCGGGAACGTCAAGCTTTACATACCATTTGGCTTCATAATTTAGTTAGACATAATACATAAATAAACATTTTAACTTAGGTTTCATTTCACATTTATACTCTTCAACTTTGAATATACACAAATATGTACTTAAACTTGTATAAAGTTGAACAAGTAGACATATAAGTTATGTGTGGCAAAATACACGTAGCACAAAAAATGACATATAGGACATGTGTATCTATTTGTTCAATTTTATACAAGTTTAAGTGTCTACATGTGTACAACCATAGTTGAAGGACATAAATGTAATTTGAAACAAAATTAAAGGACATATTTATGTATTATGTCATTTAGTTATGTTGTCCCGGGACAGTGGTACCTTAGAATTGTTTGGTTGGGTACAAATTATTTTGGAATTAATTATTTCAGAATAAGTTGACATATGATAAGTTATTCTACCTCTATAGCATTTTGTTGTTTATTGTGTTTCGTTGATCACCTTTTTTCGTGTAACTTTGTTTGATGCTCAATGATGTTATTGTGGGATTTGGGCTATAGAATTAGTATTTGAGTGATGAATTAATAGATTGATTATGGATGTCGTGGATTATTAAAAAAATTCAAGTGATGGATGTGCACAAACAATTTTATGTGTAACGCTACATGTATGTGTTCAAGGAATCCTAAATATTGTTAGAGATGAGGATATTCAACAAAAACTTTATGTGTTGGTAAAAAGAATGTTAATGAACTCATTTTACTGAGAAATCAATGTCTTTGCTCCACAATTCAACAAATAAGACTATCCACATCCACACGGACAGACTTACTTGTATATACAGCATTCCAGAAATTAAATTTAAAAAGTTGATCTAATACATGTTTTAGATTTACTTGGCAATAGTGTTCAGGAAAAGTAGCAAGGGTAAAACAGCTCTACAGAAGCTCATTTAACCTACTTAGTCGATACTGTGCTTGATCCTCGACCTCCTTTATGTCCTGCTGAACTTTTTCACGTACTGTTTCAAGCACTTTGATAGACCTTTCCACAGTTTCGCTCGGCTTTGGGCCTTTTGCAAGCGCTTTTCAGCCTTTTTGAGTCGTTCCTCTGCAGTGAAGACCTTCCTATTCCTTTCTACCATGTCCTTTTTAGCTGCTATCGACACTAGCATGGTAGTCTTGCTCAACTCCGTTAAATCCGATAACTTCTTTTCCATATCTCCCTCTTCTGAAATCTCATCCAGATACTGCTGCAGCCAAGTTACATCAAGCTTGACCCTCGCTGCAGCAGAAACCAAAATTCTCATATCGTTGATGGAAGTAGAGCCAACGTCACCGGTTTTCAGCCTCCTTACAACATCACAAACTATATCAAGAAGGGAAGCTCTGAAAGCCAGTGATTTATAGTGACAATTGACTGCAATGTCACCATACTTGGAAAAAATGGCAGTGAGTATGGGACCACTGCTCACTTTTACTTTATAGCCATGCACATCAACCCTGACCCCTTTATTTTCGTGCACTCCTTTTGGAGTTAAATTTTGTTGCATGGTCCTACCAAAAAAAAAAAACTTCATTCAGCTCGAATTACATTCATTGCAATGCAAATGGGGCCTAAATGCGATATAAATAACTTACATTATTGAAGGAGTTGGATCATCAGTTGCTTCCCCCTGCCAAATTTTCGAGCATAGACAAGTGTTGTGAATTAAATATACAAAGATTATGTTTTTAGATTTCTATCACTTCGCCATGCATGCTTTCTAGGTTTTCTTTATCAGCTATACTTCTGCTGCAGTTTGCCATTCACAATGACACATTGAACACTTTAAGAGACCAAAATGGTTGTCGTGTAGGGTGAAAAAGACTAATTTAAAAGGATATAACAAGAACCAATTATCATAAATTAATGCCTAGGAGAACTCACATTTAGAATCAGTTTGAGCATCCAACAAGGTTGAGGAAAAATAAGGGGTAGAACAAACACTTTACTTGAATTGACATAATATTCCAAAACAAATACATTCATTTACTTCACTAAGCACTTACGGAAAGTAGGCTAACGTTAATAGCTGAAAGCCAGATCAAACAGATGTTTACCTCTTCTTGTGATAGAAAGTACTTCCTTTTACGTTGTTTACGTTGTTTTTGTACAGGCTTTAGGGAAATTAATTTCTTTGGTGTTTGAGACAGAAATCAGTGCCTGCAGAGAAAGTCCAAATTAAGGGGTAAATTAAATACTTTATTAGCCCAAGTTGGGCATAGAAAAGCACGAGTAAATCACCTTTGCATAAACAATATTAGCCCAACTTGTATGGACTATGGTCATGGTATCTTTACAGAAGTTATAGATTGGTTAATTTACCATTTAAATCAAGGCTGATCGCATCTATCTGCATGAGCATCCCTATAAGGTTAAATGTCTAAGGGGGAGATATGCATATGCCATTGCATCAGTACAAAGCTTCCAATTTCAGTGGCAAAACTCAAAATTTGATTTCTTTGTATTTTCTTCTCTTTTTTGTTATTGGAAAATTTTGTTTTGACTATTAAATTGGAATTACTTTTACTTTCATGAAAAATTGTGATTTTTATAAAAAATTGTGACTTTATGAAAAGTTGCAACTTTCTTGAAAACAACAATAATGAATTTACCCGATTACAATAATCTTTTTGATTAAAAAAAAACTGATAAAATATTACAGTAATCTGAACAGATTAACTTCTTCTTTGACCTTTGTGTTGTTTCATTTAATTTTTCCTCCCTATTTTTCTTGGACACATCTGTTATGAATGAATACACCCAAAGGTCAAAAGAAATATAAAGACGATGATAACAATAGGAAGGGATAAGTCTTAGACCATTCGCTTTTATTTTGAACTGGAAAGAGTAATGTTTATGCGAGTAACTATATCAACCTTTTTTTTATAAAAAAAGTGAGATCTCTTTCGCTACAAATTGAATAGAAGAAAATGACTTTTCCATATCTCTTGAGTGTAAAAATGAAGTTTTCTCTAGAAAGACGATAAAACTAAAATAATTTATAAGTTACTTACGAAACTAATTCTCCCTAAACTTCTAATAGGAAATGTTATTGAAGAAGAAAAATAGACTTTGTACTGTAATCTATCTTTGGGTATCTGAATACCCAAATATATTTGCATCGGGTCTTTTGAAATAGAGTAGTGGAATGTCATATCAGAAACAACAATTGAATTGAAATCTGCGTATGTGAATAGAAGATTTTATTCTAAAAAGTGAATATGAAAGGAGAAACTGAGTAAAACAATTATGTTGCTACCTAGAACTGAGAGGGTCCCCCGTATAAAAAGGTCAAGGAACAGTGTTCATAGACAAATTTATTTAGGCGGGTTTAGCCAAAACCATCACTTCGAATTTGAAGCATGTATAAATCTACAAAAATATCTTTTACATGGACATGCATATATAATAAACTTATGGTAGCAAATATATTACTCACATGCATGTACACATAAGTTGCCTTTCTTGTAAACAGTTTTCACGAACAGGTGGAAAGATCACATCACGGTTTGTGTTGCCTGTGTTCCATCTCCTTAGTGGTTGCCCACAATGATCATGTTGTATCATCCCATGCTTCCCTGATATCGCAAGATTGACAGACTCTGCATCCGAGATAGTGTTATACATTGGCTTTAAGGTCATACAATCAACTCAACAGTATTGTAGCTACTGAGTATAGTCACAGCATTCCGTATCTGGTTCAGAGAGTCCCTATGCCATATCACCGTCGCAGAAGATCAGAAAATTATTAGAAATGATTAGTCCAAACATATAAGATTTTACAGTTTTCAGCATATTAATTTTTCCCTTAAACATACAAAGACAATCAATGAACATAGTGATAACAAGTAACAGGCCAATTTTTCCATCTTCCTCAGCATGTCTAACGTTCACTAGGTGCAGAGACCTCAAATGTTTTAATGTTCAGACTAACAAATACAATCTTAAGAATATATATGAAACATAAGAACCAGACAGAAAATGTTTCCCAACAACATGTTCAATATTAGAGGGGCCAGCAGGTAAGAGATTTTGAGATATGTAATGATCAAATCCAAGACAACAGGTTCGGCTATTGAAGGATAGTAGTTTAAGACCACTAAACTAATACGGGAGAACCAGTCACATAATAGCACCATATCCCCCAAGTACTGGATGAGAGTAGTCCAATTTAAGTCTTTTCATTCTGCGTGCAATTTATGAATTTGTTTCCCAAAATCAATTTTGGTGGTAGTTATTGAATTGAAACGAAATTCACCACTTAACTCTCTTTTTTCACACATATATTGGTATGGACCCTAGGGTAACAAGAAAGGCGTGTGTTTTCCCTTGGCTAATTACGATCCAGATGGTAGCGAATCTACGGAAGAACATTACTAGAGTTAGTTTGTGTTACATGCGCAAAGATTCAGTAGAAGATGTAAGCTTTTCTGCTTCTTTTTCATAAAATTTGCCAAAGTTCTCTTGCTGGTTTATTTAGTATCGGCTCTCTTACTTGAACTCAAAGATTTAAGATAAACTACAAAATGGAGGCCTGTTAACAACCCCAGCCAAACCCTGAAAAACAAACTACAATAATAATTTTAATCTCAATTTATGAACAAGGTCTAATCAGATAGGAAAAATACTAATGCATTTGACAGCCACAGGTCAGTCACAAGCGCTCTTCCCATAAAACATTTAATCAAACACTTCATAGACATAACTTTGTAAGAAAATAAATTTAATAAGAACAAGTACTCTCACCTTCTTCTTTTTCCTTATATGACGAGATGAATCAATAATGCAACCAAGGCGCCTGCACATTCACAATTCATGTAAAATACTTGTCAAGCACTAATATTGTTTCACATCGATAATTGGGAAAGAAATAGCTTCGAAGTATAACATAAAATTTATGAAATTTAAAATGTGACATAGTATCTTATTCCAAAGCTCATAAGAAAACATAGTACTTTTAATGACTTTGTTTTTGCATTACGTGAAGTGTCCCAGTAGTCTGTTGATGCATCAGAAAAATTTACTGAAATCTGAACCATTATTGATTGTACAATTAACACGGAATACATTCAGCAAACATGTCAAACGCCCACCAAAAATTGCATGGACATTCTTCTTTTACTGGGTTTTATTTCCGAAGTTCATTAATACAAACATAAAACTATTTTGTTGATTCATTGTTCACGTACATCGGTGCTTGACTTTTAATTGTTTTTAAATTTACCATATAAAGAAATCCCCTATCAACAAAAATGCTAGAAAGGAACTGTAAATAACTTGAAATGAATTATTAACTATTATTCATGCCAACTGTTTTTTTTCAATAAAAAGCAAATGAAAAGAGCAACTCCCAACCACATTCTGAAAACGGAGGCTTGTTTGTCAGTAAATAAAGCACACGACGAAAAGGGAAAGATCTCTATAAGCTATCAGCTTGACGAACATTGTATTGCAACAAAGATCCTCAACTAGCTCCTGATAATAACAAATCCAAATCTCCCCAAAATCAGGCTGAGCAATGACATCTTCCAGCAGTAGCGATAAATATAGACGTGTAGCAAAGAGAAACATCATTCTTAAATATAAAAGTAAACATTTGCAGAACTATAGAAAGTACTAGATATTACAATAAGGTTATTCCAATTTTCCACTATATTTAAAAGAACATCATTCTTAGATTTTTTTCTGCAGAATTTACATTCATAATCTAAATTATAAAATCATCATAAAGTTTAAAATTTTAGTATAATGCACAAAATATCAAGTATTCAATAGCTTAAACTGCCTCTCTCCACCCACTCCTTTATTTCTATTAAACGGTTCTAAGGTTTGCTTGCATGTGTTTGTCAACTGTACTTGTTGAGAGTTGAAATAACAAAGATTTAGAAAGGCATAAAGCAAAGGTACTTCATTAGCTTCTTCGTTCATTTCTCCTCCTACCTTACTACATGTCTAGGTTCATCGTTGCTGCTAGAAAATGTCGTCGCTCTACAAGAATGATGAACCTTCATAGGTATGCTCAACCTTCCGCCCCTAGCAGCCTGGTCTGAGGATGGTTCACTGGGAAATTTGAATACTATCAGCCTGGTCTGAGGATGGTTCACTGGGAGATTTGAATACTATAAAAGTTTCAACTACGGACCACATTCTGAAAGTTATCTGCTTGACGAACCATGCATTGCACACATCCAATTATGTTATTTCTATGAAACGTATACATCAACATTGCTTGGCAAGGTTTCATTTAAAAGGAGTGACAATGCTTCAGCAAAAGAAACTCAACTAGCTCATAACAAATCCAAATCTCCCATAAGTCATTCCCAGATCAGGCTGCTAAGAAGCTGAAGGTTGAGCGTACGGATGAAGGTCCATCACATTCTTGTAAAGCGACATCATATTCCGACAGCACTACTAATTAACCTGGATGTGTTGCAAGGTAGGAGGGGAAACGTTCGCAGAAGCTAATGAAGTACCTCCGTTTTATGACTTTCTAGATCCTTTCTATTTCAACTCTCAACAAGTATAGTTGACAAACACATGCAAGCAACCTAAAACAGTAAAACGAAAACAAGGGGAAAGGTGAAAGGGAGACAACTTAAGTTATTGAATATTTGATATTGTATGCATATGACTAAATTTTAAACTTAATGATAGAGTTTAAGATTTAGCATAGGAAAGTAAAATTGCAGAAAAGAATCTAAGAAATGATATTCTTTTTAATATAGTTTTAAAATTGGACCAACCTCATTGCATTATTAAGAGAAAAACATTTTTGTATCTTAAAACCGTCCTTCAAATCATTACTTTTATATCTAAATAATGAAATATTTCTACAGATGCAGGTCCATCACATTCTTGTAGAGCGACGACATCTTCCAACAACAAATGAACCTGGACCATAGCAAGAGACTTTTGAGATTACAGTTGACCCTCCTATTCAGTGGCGGATCCAGGATTTTCTTTGAGGAGGTTCGGAAAATAAAAGTATAAACATCTAACTAAAAAAAAAAAAAACTGAAACAAAAAAATGTAAAAAATAAAACACCAATCCAGGGATTCGAACCCTAGACATCGCGCGTAACATTGAGCTCAGCTACCGCTGGGCTATCTCATCCATTTGTGATTTAGGGTGTTCAAAATATATATATCAATACAAATCCATAAAATTCACCTTAGATATACAGTGTATTTTTTTATCGAGGGTGTTCGGGTGAACACCCTCGACAACACGTGGGTCCGCCCCTGCTCCTATTACCCCTTCTCTGCCCCGTCCAGTTAATTGGGGGTTCAATGTATGCCAGTATGTCTTCATGATTCAAACAGAGCAATGTGTTTCTTTAAAGGAGTTATCTTGTTTCCATAATTGACAAAAATATATAGTAGGGCACAAAAACAGACAGATAAAACCAGTACTTTATAATTGAAGAAGATGAGAATGATAATTCAACAAATGGTATTTATATACAAATTTAGGACAAAATTGGCATACATAAACCACTCACGTTAATTGCATTTTCTTTAAAATTCACAACATTTTTAAGGATGGTTGTGCTTTTCTCGTGTACAGTTTTATGCTTAATTTTTGCATTTGCACTCTAGGTGGCTCTCTAAAACTGCACAAAGAAACCAAATTCTTTGTTTCAAGAAAGTGTCTTTTTAAGACAGAAAAAGAGACACTTTATTTGTTGGACTCTTTTGTCCTTGAACTTAAATTACTTGAATGGTGGTCTTTTTCTATTTTTAAAATGTCTAAAATTGGAGAAAAAAAAAGTTACTTTTATTGCAAAAGTTGTGTTGACTATTAAATTGGAAAAACTTTTACTTCCATTGCATACACATTTCGGTAGGTGTTGTAATTAATAATCAAAGGTAAAAAAAAAAAATCTAACACATTTTAATGACATATTAAGTGTGATAATTTATTATTATAGAAATTTATTATTTCTAAATAAAATAATTACAATGGAAATTATTATTATAGAAAAAATATTCTTCTAAATAAAACAATTTCATGGAATTTAAAATAAATTGTAAATTGTATTAACTGTGTTTTTCACCGAATGTCTGATATTTTATATTAAATTTTCAATTAGTGTGGATTTGCAGAATGAAGCATTTTCTACTAAGATTTTTTCAAATTCAAGATATCTAAGTAATGATTGATGAATCATATACATCGCATCACAATACTCTTGTTTATACTAATATTGACTAAATTTATTGAGATAATCATATTACTTAATTTTTCTGTAGATGTTGTGTGAGTATGGTTGTCAATGAGACGGTTCAATAGTTTATTTTTTAAAAATTGTGTCATCCCAGTTTCTAATATTATATGATGTGTAACCAAAATTAGATTTTTTAAAATTATATCATATCGAAGAAATCGATATCAGTACATTTCGATTAATTCTCATTTTTTTTATTTTTAAAATATCACCTCAAAATATGCTATTATCAATATATTTCTTTCGCAAGTATGTTATTGAAAAAGCACTTCAATTATATTCTTCACCAAGAAGTCAAGAATGTAAAAACCTTGTTGTTACATTATTTGATCTTAAACATTTAATAGAAGTGTTTGTAAAGATTTTGTAGTATTGTTTGATAAGAATCTATTATAGTCTCTTTTAATTTTGAACATAATTAAGTAAATGCTAATTAAAGAACAAAGATCTAAAGTTGGCCAATCTATATAGGCCTAGGACTTAAGTAATATTTATATTTGAAAAATATTAGAAAATATATTCATATATTAAATTTAATATATTGTTAATATATAAATTATATTTACATATACTTAAGATTATTCATTCCGATTCGGAAATTTTTCAAATTTATTTTATAAATTAAACAGACCATTTCTATCGTTTAGGACTGCTACACATTTAAATAAAAGTTCACCATTTTATTTTAAAAAAATAATATAAATTGATTCGATTAGGTTCGATCGATTTTTCATATTCTTTTGACACCCAAGTGTGAGTGCAGTTTCTGTTTCATGATGATATGTTGGATTTATGACATGGTAGCTTGTTTGATATTACTCTTGTAAATTTATCTAGTTGGATTTTACTCTCTTGAATATTTGGCACTAATGTAGGATTTTTCCATTGTTAATGGAAGTAGCCTTTTTTGTCAATAAGATTTGTATTCCTTCGCATCTTTAATCAGGTATCATGTTTGAGTCTTAAGCACTGAGCTTGGTTTATTTGATCGAAGGGTGCAGTAGAACTTGAAGGAGGAATAAATTTCTGGTCTATAATTTTGACAAATGAGGACCGTTATTGGGAAATATCTTTTTGGTCGTCATCAAAGAAGTTGACATCTGGGGCTTCCTCTTTCCCTTTAAAATAAAAGCGGTGAAGTCCATCCTAAAGTTCCAAATCTACATCCAATTGTAAGGCGTTGAAAGAAACCCTTTAAGAAAGATGTCAAAATGACAACCAACCATATATCATTGATATCTCAAGAATGGTAGAAACTCTGCATCCGAGATCATGTTATACTGGGCTTTAAGGTCATATTGTGGTAGAAACTCAACAGTATTGCATATGCCCATGAGCAAGGAATTAAGCTCTCATAGATTTGCACTTATATAGATGCAAATTTGGCTGTAAAATCACAGTACTTTGTAAAGATGACATCAGACATAAGTGCAGTGCCAGTACTGAGTATGGACATAGTATATCCATATCTAGTTTAGAGAGTCCCTAGGCCATATCATCGACCCTGAAGATCAGCGAGTTATTAGAAATGATTAGTCAAAACTCATAAGATCCTAACTGAAATAGGAAATAGGTTAGACCTAATAGGCGGCAAATGAGTATTTATCTCGAATGAGTCCCTATGTATACTATATTTTGGCCTTGCGAGTCCCTACGTATGATGTAGCTTGTCATGCCTAATATTCAAAAGAAAGGCTACAGTTCATTGCGCATAATCAGATGACAAAGAAAAGATTCAGCACATTAAAATATTCAAATGATGAATGAGTGCAAACAATTTTAAGTGTGTCGAAATGCAATTTACATGTATGCTAATTCACACCGACACAAAATATCAATCTGATTGTTTGAAGAAACCTAAATATTGTTGGAGCAAAGGATCGTAAACAAAAACGTTATGTGTTTGATAAAACAAATGTTAATAAACTCATTTCACAGAGAAATTGATGTCTTGCTCCACAATTCAACGAAGAAGGATATCGATATCCATGTGTAACCTTTTCTCCATATCCTCTTCTTTTGAAATCTCATCCAGATACTGCTGCAGCCAAGCTACATCAAGCTCAATTCCCACGGTAGTGGAGACAAAAGATTTCATCTGTTTGATTGATGAAGAACCAACATCACCAGCTTTCAGCCTCTTTACAACATCACAAACTAGATCGAGAAGGGAAGCTCTGGAAGCCAATGATTTGTAGTGACAATTGACTGCAATGTCACCATACTTGGCAAAAATGGCAGTCAATATGGGAGCACTGCTAACTTCTACTTTATAGCCATGCACATCCACCTTGACCCCTTTATTTCGGCGCACTCCTTTTGGAGTTAAATTATGCTGCTTGGTCCTACAGCAACATAAAAAGAATATGTTTTTTAGCTCGAATTACATTCATTATTATGTAAAGGGGGTCTAAATATATGATATGAATAACTTACGTTGGTGGAGGAGCCAGATCATCAGCTGCTTTCCCCTGCCAAATTTTAGAGCATATAAAGGTGTTATGAAATAAATAATAAGTTTTTAGATATCTATCGATTCGCCATGTATGCTCCCTAGGTTCGCTCGCTCATCTAAACTTGTGCAGCAGTTTGCCATTCACAATGACACACTTGAACACTTTTAGAGATCAAAATGGTTGTCGTGCAGGGTGAAAATGACTAATTTAAGAGGATAAAACAAGAACTAATAACTCACATTTAGAAACAGTTTGAGCTTCAAACAAGGTAGAGGAAGAATAAGGGGTAGAACAAACGCTTTACTTGAACTGACATAATATTCTAAAACAATTACATTCATTCACTTTAGTGAGCACTTACTGAAAGTAGACTAATATTAATAACTGAAAGCCAGATCAAATTAATGATAACAGATGTTTACCTCTTCTTGTGATGGCAAGTACTTCCTCCTTTTACGTTCTTTACGTTGTTTTTTACAGGCTTTGGGGAAATTGATTTCTTTTGTGTTAGAGACAGAACCCAGTACCTGCAGCAATAAATTTATGTACATAATAAGTCAAAATTAAGGGTTACTTAAATACTTTACATGAGTAAACATTCATTTCAGTGTAATCACTTATAGAAGGTTTTCTAATATAATTAAATAAAGCCAGCTCTAATTAATGACACAGCGATAAATGTTGACCTCAGTCAAATCCGATAACCTCTTCTCCATATCTCCCTCTTCTGAAATCTCATCCAGATACTGCTGCAGCCAAGTTACATCAAGCTTGACCCTCGCTGCAGCAGAAAGCGAAATTCTCATATCGTTGATGGAAGTAGAGCCAACATTACCGGTTTTCAGCCTCCTTACAACATCACAAACTATATCAAGAAGGGAAGCTCTGAAAGTCAGTGATTTATAGTGACAATTGACTGCAATGTCACCATACTTGGAAAAAATGGCAGTCAGTATGGGACCACTGCTCACTTTTACTTTATAGCCATGCACATCAACCATGACCCCTTTATTTTCGTGCACTCCTTTTGGAGTTAAATTATGTTGCATGGTCCTACCAAAAAAAAAACTTCATTCAGCTCGAATTACATTCATTGCAATGCAAATGGGGCCTAAATGCGATATAAATAACTTACATTGTTGAAGGAGTTGGATCATCAGTTGCTTCCCCCTGCCAAATTTTCGAGCATAGACAAGTGTAGTGAATTAAATATACAAAGATTATGTTTTTAGATTTCTATCACTTCGCCATATATGCTTTCTAGGTTTTCTTTCTCAGCTATACTTCTGCTGCAGTTTGCCATTCACAATGACACATTGAATACTTTAAGAGACCAAAATGGTTGTCGTGTAGGGTGAAAAAGACTAATTTAAAAGGATATAACAAGAACCAATTATCATAAATTAATGCCTAGGAGAACTCACATTTAGAATCAGTTTGAGCATCCAGCAAGGTTGAGGAAAAATAAGGGGTAGAACAAACACTTCACTTGAATTGACATAATATTCCAAAACAAATACATTCATTCACTTCACTAAGCACTTATGGAAAGTAGGCTAACGTTAATAGCTGAAAGCCAGATCAAATTAATGATAACAGATGTTTACCTCTTCTTGTGATAGAAAGTACTTCCTTTTACGTTGTTTACGTTGTTTTTTACGGGCTTTGGGGAAATCGATTTCTTTGGTGTTTGAGACAGAACCCAGTGCCTGCAGAGAAAGTCCAAATTAAGGGGCAAATTAAATACTTTAATTGACTCAACATAACTTTCGAAATGAGAACACTCACTTTAGCGTAAATAAGAAATGTCACATGGAAATCCTAATCTATGATAAAACCTAAGTTGAAGCACAAGAAAGAAAGCTAGGCCATGTTCCTTCAGAATAAACATAATACAAGAAAGAAAGCTAGGCCGTGTTCCTTCAGAATAAACATAATACAAGATGGATCATGTTGACTGATCCTTAATCCCTAGTTATGTGCAATGAACATGTTGATAATAGTAGATATCACAATCTAGGCCCAGCTTTTAGGTTAGAAAAAAACATTTACCCTTGAAAGATCAGAAAGTAACCCAACGAACAATCAACAAAGTTCAAAAACTTAAGAACCATCCGATGTGGTATAGAATTCATTGAACGATAAGGTATCACATTATCTGGATATACAAGCCCTGCAATTAAATCGCAAACTAGAGTGGTTCAGCTGTATGATGTATCCTTCTGCAATTTCAGCCCCATTGAGAGAATCAGTGAATCAACCTACCGCATCCCTTATCTGGACTTTACCCCTCTTTGCTAAGTTGATTAAATATAGAGAAGTTTTTAATTACTAGAATGTCTTAATAAAGAAATAAACCTCTTATAGGAGATGATCTTTAATAAGAATTTCACCTAATGCAAACCATGACCAATCTACATTACATACATAAAAAGGGGATCATTGGTCGTTATGTACTTTGAATTATCAGATAAACAATCATGTATTTTACAAATAAATGCAGCAATCAATTTGAATTATCAGATAGACTCACCGTAGCTTTACATTTCATTGCCTCTCTCCGTGTCAATTCAACAACTTTGGAATAGTTATTTAAGGAAATGTTCAGGGCCGCCACTGCTTTTGGAAGATATGGATGAAGTTTGACAGCACTTTCTTGAAGAACTTCCTCTCCCAGCACATAAGAACGAGGCGAAACATTCTAAACCAAAATAAGACGTAATTAAAAATAATGAGAAAGATAGATGAATAAAGTTGCAGAGGAAAAGCAGTACCTGATTTTCCTTCTTAACACTATTTATGAGGATGTTCGTAATGATGCTCAGAAACTGCATTGGAATGTTTTCACTCTCTTCTATTATCATGGTCATTATTTCCTTGATGTCCGTGAATACTTTATCAGGGTGGTCCGGCCTTAAAATAGGGGAAGAGACAAAACAGTTGTCAGTCATTCTCCAGAAGAAAAGACTGGCATACTGAGGAACTGGTAGTCTTTGAACTTTATGAAGGAAAAAATAATCCGGTAGATTTTGACATGCTATGTACCTTACCATATAAGTTCATTTATGCTGCATTCAACCTATGAAGGTACACCGGTGAATATACGGATAAAACTGTCATATACTCCCTCCATCCCATTTGCTATAGCAGTGTTTGATTAGTACAAGTTAAGGATGTATAATTGATTTGTGATTAATTAGTGATAGTAGAATAATATCTAATTAAGAGTCAAAGAGTGATAGTTTGATAAATAAAATACCATACTTATCAGATTTCAAATCTGAATAGTCATAAACATAGAATGTTTAAGAAATTTCACATAGAATATTTAATCTGCATAGCAGCCAGTTGTTGAGAAATTTCAGAAAAAAATAGCGGACAAGAAGACTATATACCAAGGGAGGGAAGATAACAGTATTTATATAAACTCTCTCTAGTTGGTGCCAGCAATGAAACGGTGTCTATGTGTAACATAATTGGAAATATACCTTATACCATTCAGAAAATGTTGAAACATCTGAACAATCAATGCATCTAACATGAGATCCAACATGAGCACGCATGTTCGGTACTTTGCCAGAACTTCAATAATTGAGACAGCCTTTGAATAAAAGCGACCATCCAAGCAAGACAATTTCCCAAACGCCAACACCGCAAGCTCAAAAAAGTCCTGTCCACCAATTAAGCAAGAAACCAAACTATGAGAACGTATAAATGCTATGCATGTATCCAAGAAAATCATAGATGCATAAATACTACAGAATCTGAACTATCAATACATAGCAAAACAGCTTCGTTGGAAGAAAGACTGGCAACCAGTCTGACTTCCAGTTTGGGCAAAGAAAACTGTATGAGTTGTACTTGCCTCAAGTAAGCTATCATTATATGGTTGATCAGGAGCTGTAATTCTCATGATCTCACTGATGCAAGATGCAACTGACACCTTCACATCCATGTCAGAATGCTGTAGAAGTCCATCTGCAACTAGTGCTTCCATTGCAGGCCGAAAAGCATCTCGCGTCGATACGGATGGCATTTGCTTCACCAGTGACAAAAGATGCTCTAACTTCTGAAAATTGCATATACCAAAAAGAAGTGATTGAAACATGTCAAATACATTGGACATACTTCTCTAGATAACAAATTAAGTCTAGATCAGGATATCTCGTAGAAAATAAAGTATAAAGTTCGAAACTGCATCACAAGGTCAAACATCTCTCTGTTTCTCTCCACACTTTTATTTCCTTTCATCCATCACGAAGCCTGATGTTGTCCTTTACACAGAAAAAAGTAAATAAGCAATGGCACAAGGAAATCCTATGTTATATGCAGGGAACATGCAGTAGATATCGCAAGTGACGATAGTAGATATCACAAGTGATGCAATCATAGACAGATCTTTTAATTTCTAGAATGTCCTTAAAAAGAAATAGACCTCTTATAGGAGATGATCTTCTACTAGAATTGCTTATAGAAAATTTCACCAGATGCAAACCAAGATCATTAATTCTACATTATATACAAAAACAAAGGATCATTTCTTTCAAGATGGGACCAAAACCTCACTTCTAAGGTAAAAAATTAGTCAATAAACCAACTAAACTACTAAATTTTTTCAAATAACGTGATTATTTTATCTTAGGATTAACTAACAATTGTTGACCAGAACCAGAAATAAATTTCAACCATTTTAGGAAGTCAGTTATAATTTTTCAGAATCTCATAGATAAAATTGAGCCCCCTTGGTTGCTACGTACTTTTCACTTCATAGGTTTAAGCAGATGGAAAGAGAAAAGAGAAGATTCTCACATCCAGTTTCTCCAAAAGCTCCTCCTTAGAAGATAGAGGCTGCTGAAGCAGCTCATTCACAACTTCAAGAAGGCTTTTGTTGTGTTCCGCCTCAGAAACAGAAGCACGAGACAGCGAAACCATTTCCTTTTCTCACAGCAACTTTGAAACCAGGATTTAAGTTTCAAATCCCAAAAGTAATCACCAGTACTTGTACAAAAGGACAACAGAGAAAAGAGGGATTATATGAAAATTTGAGGCATTATGAATTAACTCTTTGGCCAGTTACGGAAAATTTTTCAAAGTGTGTGAGTATAATGGAGGTCGTCTTAACTGCTTAATTTCAATAATAGGAATTCGCTTCCAAGGGTGTTCTTATAATGTTCTGCTTAATTACAGTTATCTTTTTGATAAATTTTTTTTATATAAAATATTACAGTAAATATGAACACATTAACTTCTGAACACATTAATTTCTGAACACATTAACTTCTTCTTGACCTTCTTTTTGTTTCATTTAATCTTTCCTCCCTATCTTTTTCTTGGACACTTCTTCTATCAATGAATACAGCCACACCCAAAAGTAAAAAGAATATAAAGACGATGATAACAATAGCAAGCTATCAGTCTTAGACCATTAATTTTATTTTGAAACTGGGAAGAGTAGTGTTTATGGTATTAACTATATCAACCTTTTTTTATACAAAAAAAGTGATATCTCTTGGTTACAAATTGAATAGAAGAAAATGACCTTTTCATATCTCTTATGTGTAAAAAATGAAGATTTCCATAGAGAGACAATAAATCTAAAATAATTTATAAGTAACTTACGAAACTAATTCTCCCTAAACTTCAAGCCTTCTAAAAAGAAATGTTATCAAAGAAGAAAATTAGACTTCGTACTAAAATCTATCTCTGGGTATCAGAATACCCAAATATATTTGCATCGGGTCTTTTAAATAAAGTAGTGGAATGTCATCGGAACTGTCAGCCCATTGAATAAAAGATTTTATTCTAAAAAGTGAATATGAAAGGAGAAACTGAGTACAACAACTATGCGCTACCTCTGGCAATTAGTAACCCTTTGTACAGTTACCATTTATGATATGCCTCAGTAAAATAAGATTACTAACCCTTTATATGGTTACCATTTATCAGAGTTCGCATTAAGGTTTCAACATTTTAACTTTATCATAATCAGAGCAGTTACACATTTTGTACAGTTATATTAAAACACTTAAAAATTTAAAATCACTGAAGCACTATTTAACATTAGCTAGATGACAACACCGGAAAAAGGCCATTTATTCCCGACTCTGGCAAATACACATCACACTGGACTGGAGACAATGGTGCTATCTGGAACGATTTGGCATATTCCATTCCTTCTATCTTAAACTTTGGATTGTTTAGAACTCCAATGGTTGGAGCTGATATATGTGGTTTTCAAGGAACACTACTGAAGAGCTTTGACGTATCCAAAATCAAGAATCACATTAGTCTAGAGAAGTTGGACATTATGGCTTGGTCTCGTTCCAATTAAACTTATATTAACCTTAAGAACATTTAATCAAACAATCATAGACATGACTTCGTAAGGAAAGAACTTTAATAAGAACAAGTACTCTCACCTTCTTCTTTTTCCTTATATGACGAGATGAATCAATAATGCAACCAAGGCACCTGCACATTCACAATTTATGTAAAATACTTATCACGCACTGATATTGTTTCACATCGATAATTGAGAAAGAAATAGCTTTGAAGTATGTCATAAAATATATGAAATTTAAAATGTGACATAGGATCTTATCCCAAAGCTCATAAGAAAATATAGTACTTTTAATGACTTTGTTTTTGCATTACGTGAAGTGTCCCAGTAGTCTGCTGATGCATTAGAAAAATTTACTGAAATCTGAACCATTATTGATTGTACAATTAACACGGAATACATTCAGCTTGACGAACCTTGTATTGCACACATCCAATGATGTTAATTCTCTGAAATCTGTATATCGGCATTGCAAGGTTTCTTGTTAAAGGGAGTGACGATGTTGCAACCAAAGATCCTCAACTAGCTCCTGATAATAACAAATCCAAATCTCCCCAAAATCAGGCTGAGCGATGACATCTTCCAGCAGTAGTGATAAAATATAGACGTGTAGCAAAGAGAAACATCATTCCTAAATATAAAAGTAACCATTTGCAGAACTATAGAAAGTACTACATATTACAATAAGGTTGTCCACTATATTTAAAAGAACATCATTTCTTAGATTTTTTCTGCAGAATTTACTTTCCTATTCTAAATTATAAACTCATCATAAAGTTTAAAATTTAGTATAATGCACAAAATAACAAGTATTCAATTACTTAAATTGTCTCTCTCCACCCTCTCCTTTATTTCTATTAAACTGTTCTAAGGTTTGCTTGCATGTGTTTGTTAACTGTATTTGTTGAGAGTTGAAATAACAAAGATTTAGAAAGGCATAAAACAAAGTTACTTCATTAGCTTCTTCGTTCGTTTCTCCTCCTACCTTGCTACGTGTCTAGGTTCATCGTTGCTGCTAGAAAATGTCGTCGCTCTACAAGAATGATGAACCTTCATCGTACGCTCAACCTTCCGCCCCTAAGCAGCCTGGTCTGAGGATAGTTCACTAGGAGATTTGAATTTGTTATTATCAGGAGATGGTTAAGTTCTTTGGCTGTATCATCACTCTCTTTAACAAATAACCCTGCCAAGGAATGCCGTAACATAATTTTCCTTGTAACATAATTGGATCTGTATTATAAAAGTTTCAACTCTCGACCACATTATGAAAGCTATCTGCTTGACGAACCATGCATTGCACAAAGAAATGCATGGTTGCAGCCAAAGAAATTCAACTAGCTGCTCATAATAACAAATCCAAATCTCCCATAAGTCATTCCCAGATCAGGCTGCTAAGAGGCTGAAGGTTGAGCGTACGGATGAAGGTCCATCACATTCTTGTAGAGCGACAACATCTTCCGGCAGCACCACTAATGAACCTGGATGTGTTGCAAGGTAGGAGGAGAAACGTTCAAAGAAGCTAATGAAGTACCTCTGTATTATGACTTTCTAGATCCTTGCTATTTCAACTCTCAACAAGTATAGTTGACAAAGACGTGCAAGCAACCTTATACAGTAAAACAAAAACAAGGGGAAAGGTGAGAGGGAGACAGTTTAAGTTATTGAATATTTGACATTTTATGCATTTGACTAAATTTTGAACTTTATGATAGAGCTTAAGATTTAAAATAGGAAAGTAAAATTGCAGAGAAGAATCTAAGAAATGATGTTCTTTTTAATAAGTTTTAAAATTGGACAAACGTCATTGCGTTATTAAGAGAAAAACATTTTGTACTTAAAACAGTCCTTAAAATGATTATTTTATATCTAAAAAATGAAATGTTTCTACGGATGCAGGTCCATCACATTCTTGTAGAGAGACGACATCTTCCAACAACAAATGAACCTGGACATATCTATTCCCTCTTCTCTGCCCCATCCAGTTAATTGGGGGTCCAATGTATGCCAGTATGTCTTCATGATTCAAACAGAGCAAAGTGTTCCTTTAAAGGAGTTATCTAGTTCCTACAATTGACAAAATGTTTAACTACTTCTATAATTGACATCATAACTGAGGCTGATGCATTATTCATATTCAGAAATTTATGACAAAGCAATTTATCTAACAAACAACCCTTCCCCTAAAAAGTTTTTACTGTTAATAACAAGATAAAATCAATCTAATATATTAGGGCACAAAAAGAGGCAGAAACACACAGATTTACTAGATTAAGAACAAAAAGCTTCAATTTAGAGAAAAAAATGCATCTAGATACACAAGGAAAACCAGGCATCAAATTTATCTAACAAACAACCCTTCCCCTAAAAAGTTCATAAAATCAATTTAAAATAATAGGGCACAAAAACACACCGATAAAAATAGTACTTCATATTTTAAAAAGATGAGAAAGATAATGCAATCTCACACACAACAAATGGTATTTATATACAAATTTAGGGACAAAACTGGCATATACATAAACCTCTCACGTTAATTGCATTTTTTTCTCACAACTTTTTTCAGGGTGGTTGTGCTTTTCTCGTGCACACAGTTTGCTTAATTTTGACATTTGCACTCTACGTGTCTCTCTAAACACCAAATTCTTTGTTTCAAGAAAGTGCCTTTTTAAGACATAGAAACAGAGAGACACTTTATTTATTGGACTCTTTTGTCCTTCGAACAGTGAACTTAAATTACTTGAATGGTGGTCTTTTTCTATTTTACTAGTTTATGAGCACGTGCTTCGCACGTGTTTCATGTGAATTATTATAGACACGTTAGAATGACTAAAATTTCACAAAAATATATATGTAAATTGTAATTAATAATAAAATGTAACAATTACAAAATAAGAATAAAGACTTGAGGCAATAAAACGTTCATACAAAACTAAATTAAGAAATCTAATAGAGAAAAAGAAAAAAGACAAAACGAAACAGATTTAAGAAAAAAGGGAACCATTTCCTATTAAGATGTTTTCAAATTCAAGACTCAAATTCAAAACATTTGATTAATGATTGAAGAATCATATACATCACGTCACAATACTCTTGTTTATACTAATACTAGTTTCTAGACACGTGTTTTGCACGTTTGTTCCATTTGAATTTTTATAGATATATTAGAATGACTAAAATGCTATGAGAACATATATGTTAACAACGGGTAATCATATATATATATATAAAAGAAAACCTTAGGTCCGCCTACGTGACGCTCCCACAAATAAAAATTCCCTTTTAAATTTATTTATTTTCAAAACTAGTCTTCCTTTTTTATTAAAAGTTGTGACTTTTATGAAGAGTGTCGACTTTTATGAAAAGTTGTGACTTTTATGAAGAGTTGCAACTTTTATGAAGAGTTGCGACTTTCATGGAAACAACAGTAATGAATTTACCCGATTACAATAGTCTTTTTGATTAAAAAAAACTGATAAAATATTACAGTAATCTGAACAGATTAACTTCTTCTTTGACCTTTGTGTTGTTTCATTTAATTTTTTCTTCCTATTTTTCTTGGACACATCTGCTATGAATGAATACACCCAAAGGTCAAAAGAAATATAAAGACGATGATAACAATAGGAAGGGATCAGTCTTAGACCATAATTCATTTTTATTCTGAACTGGAAAGAGTAATGTTTATGGGAGCAACTACATATCCCAATTTTCGAATATTATATAATGTGTAACCAAAATTAGATTTTTTAAAATCATACCACATAGATTTCTTTTCGTTATCAGTACATTTCGGTTAATTCTCATTTTTTTATTTTAAAAATATCACCTCAAAATATGCTAGTATCGATATATTTCTTGAAGAAGCACTTTAATTATATTCTTCACCAAGAAGTCAAAAATGTAAAACCTTGTTTCCGTATTGTTTGATCTTAAACATTTAATAGAACTGTTTGTATAGATTTTGTCGTATTGTTAGATGAAGTATCTATTATAGTCTCTTTTAATTTTGAACATAATTAAGTAAATGCTAATCAAAGAACAAAGATCTAAAGTCGGCCAATCATTATAGGTGTAGGACTTAAGTTATATTTATATTTGAAAAATTTTATAAAATATATTTATATATTGAATTTCATATATTGTTAATAAATAAATTATATTTACATATACCTAAGATTATTCATTCCGGTTTGGGAATTTTTGAATTTTTTTATAAATTAAACAAGCCATTTCTATTGTTTGGACTGGTATACACTTAAATAAAGTTCACGATTTAATTTAAAAAATAATATAAATCGATTGTTTAGGTTCGATTGATTTTTCATATTCTTTTGACACCCCAAGCTAAGGTGAGTGCAGTTTCTGTTTCATGATGATATGTTGGATTTATGACATGGTAGCTTTGTTTGATATTACTCTTGTAAATTTATCTAGTTGGATTTTACTCTATTGAATATTTGGCACTATGTAGGATTTTTCTATTGTTAATGGAAGTAGCTTTTTTTGTCAATAAGATTTGTATTACTTCATTTTTAATCAGGTATCATGTTTGAGTCTTAAGCACTCGGCTTGGTTTACTTGATCAAAGGGTACAGTTAGAGCCGTTAAAATGGACTTGGCCTGAGAGACTGACCCAATCCAACCCTTGAAATAAGTGGGGTTGGGCTTAATATTGTTTGTCCATTTAGGAACGAGGCTTTTTAGCCCCGCCCCAAATTGGCCCGTTGGCCTTGTAGGCCCAGCTCGCAAGCCTCAGAGGTGAGTCCGTGGGCTATTAATTTTAAAAAATATTCTTATATATATTTTTAATAGTGTTTTATTTGTAAAGATTTTATCAATAAATATTTTTAAAAATAAAAAAGCAAGTCTTTTGCAATATCATCTTGTATGATAAATTGTAGATGAAGATGAACTTCTTAAGGAAACAATATCACATGTCGATTCAAATGTGATTGATGGTGGAAGCGGAAGAGGGAGCGGAGTCGTAAAACTTTAATTAATAGGTCATGTAATATTTAGTAATTTCAATTTGTTAAGTATTTCGGTTGCCTTGTGTTGCTGGATATCTTTTAAGTGGAAGAAATAGTGGAATGATCAACATTTATCCGCTAAATCTTATGTTGACTATTATGTATTTTTCTAAGTATTCACTGAAGTGTGTGATTCAAATGTACTTTTGTAGTATTCACCGAAGTGTGTGATTTATAAATAAAGTTTTGAATGAACTGATGTCGTGTACATAGACGTCAACGTTCGATACTCTTTCTAAGAGAGTAATATTGTTCATTTTTTGGTTGAAGGGTCAACCCGTCCTAACCCATGGCCTGCTTAGGGCTGGGTTGATCTGCTATTTTATAGGCCCTTTAATTAATAGGGACAGCCCGCCCCAACCTATTTAACTCTCTAGCCCGTTAGAATTAGGTTGGGCCAACCCATTTTGACAGCTCTAGGTGCAGTAGAACTTGAAAGAGAGGAATAAATTCCTGATCTATAATTTTAACAAATGAGGACCGCTATTGGGAAATATCTTCTTGGTCGTCATCAAAGAAGTTGACATTTGGGGATTCCTATATCCCTTTAAAATAAAAGCGGTGAAGTCCATCCTAAAGTTCCAAATCTACATCCGACACCAGAGTTCTTGATGAGAACAAATTGTAAGGCGTCGAAAGGAACACTTAAGAAAGATGTCAGGGGTCCCACAGATTAAAAGGTTAAAGTGGTTAAGGAACAAAGCCTCGGCTCCCGTTCAGAGATAAATTTGGTTAGGTGGGATAAACCAGAACCATTGCTTTGAGTTTGAAGTATGTATAGATCTACAAAATTATTTCTAGAGTAGACATGCAAATATAATAACCTAACTGATATAGATAGCAAATATATAACTCGCGTAGTACATGTACACATAACTTGCCTTGCTTTTAAACAGTTCTCACGAACAGGTTGAAAGACCACATAGCCGTTTGTGTTGCCTGTTTTCCACCTCCTTAGCAGTTGCCCACTTAATGATCATACTGATATCATCCCATGCATCATTGATATCTCAAGAATGGAAGACTCTGCATCCAAGATCATGTTATACATTGGCTTTAAGGTCATATTGTGGTAGAAACTCAACAGTATTGCATATGCCCATGAGCAGGAATTAAGCTCTCGTGGATTTGCACTTACATAGACGCACATTCGGCTGTAAAATCACTGTACTTTGTAAAGATGACATCAGACATAAGTGCATTACCGGCTTCAATCTTGTAGCTACTAAGTATAGACAGTATCTCCATATCTGGTTTAGAGAATCCCTTGGCCATATCATCGAACCTGAAGATGAGCGAGAAATGATTAGTCCAAACTTATAAGATCCTAACTGAAATAGGAAATAGGTTAGACCTAATAGGCGGCAAATGAGTGTTTATATCAAATCTAGAATATAGTGAACCAAGTAAGGTAAGAGAGAAAGAAAGCTAGTTAACTTTTAATTTAGCATCCCTCAGCTATACAAGGTCGATAAGCATTATCTCCACAGATTTGTTCCGGCATTGCCTCGTTGGTGTAATACCGTTCTAAATAGATAGATCTCATTTCTTTATAGTTTCTTCCATTTAATACAATAGTAAGTATTTTTCTCGTCATTGGTTTAACTGAACCAACTTTTCAGCTATATTAATCACAATTCCTACAGTTCTTAGCATAATAAATCCTTACCCTACCGTGTTATTTCAACGGTCCACTGATTCTCTTGATCATAACTGAAAGTCATTCCAAGTTTCCAAAGTCAACCAAACAATCAATTTTAACTCTCTACAGCATAAAAGACCCCAAGTTTTTTATAATGCACATCCTCAAAGAACAGTTCTACCCCTTCCTCATAACTCCAGCTTTATTTCAACAGTCTACTAACTCTCTACAGCATAAAAGAACGAATCCAAGCTTCATAACTACAATATAACACCTATTAATGTCCAAAGTTCACACAAGCTTCATATTTACAATATGACCTATTAATGCACAAACCTAGCAGAATAATAACTACAACAAAAGTAACCCATCACAAAATTAATAGAACCAACTAGAGTTACTTTAGGGTTCTTTAAATTTGAAGAAATACAATGAATACTCAACTGAGAGTCTTGCAATTTTCCAAATGCCATCTTGAAAATGTTCATAAATTAGGAGAACTTCAAATTAAAAGAAATTTCGCGACCTTTAGATACCGCCATTGATGTTGAAGCGAGTCTGTGTAGAGTAGAAGCCCTAGCAGTGAATTGCAAATATACATATTCTTGATTTTTAGAGCCAAAGTGATTTCAAGAAGATGAAAAGGTTCCACTCTCCTCTCAAGCCTTATTATATGTGTTATGATAATATAATATTTTTTTCCCTTTCGAATCAATTCATTGAAAAATATTATTGAAATAATGGAAAATTTTCCATTTTCTTTAATATAAAAAAAAAATATTATTATTTTTCTTTTTCTTACAAATTCAATCAAAATATTTATAAAAATAGACTCTCAATATTTTTCAGTGATAAAAAATTGTGATTTTCTAAGATAATGTTACACCTAAAAAAACAGATAAATTTTATTACTTGATATAAGTTTATACTAAATAAAAAATACTCCCTTTTAAAAAGAACAAAACAAAAAAAAATTATGAGTCAATTTAGATTGCATTCAGCTAAACTATGATGTTTTATGTACAAATTATCATGTTCTCAAATGACTACTATATTTTAGTTTTCCTCCGTATTTCAAAAAATGTTTAATTTTTGTCTCTGCAGTTCATTAAATAAAAAAATTGTGAATTGAAGATTTGAAGTATTCTTATTTATTTATATTTTAAAAGTTTAGACCTATCTAAACTCAAACTTTATATTTTGCTTGCATATATTATATAGATATAGAAATTAAGTTACGCAACATAAGATATAGGAGTATATAGTATTTTCACAAAGTTGTAGTAGTTATATAGTACATAGAAACTAGAGTGATGCTTTTTTGGGTCTGTTCTTTTCCTTCTCTTGGATATTATATTTTGGCCTTCTGAGTCCCTACTTATGATGTAACTTGTTATGCCTTAAAATATTATGATACAAAAATATTCAAAAAAAAAAGGCTACAGTTCATTGCGCATAATCAGGTGACAAAGGAATGATTCAGCACATTAAATGTAGGAAATTTTTCAAGTGATGAATGAGTGAAAAAGATTTTAAGTGTGTTGCAATGCAAGTTACATGTATGCTAATTCACACCGGCACAAAATATCAATCAGATTGTTTGAGGAATCCTACATATTGTTGGAGCAAAGGATCGTCAACAAAAAAAACATTATGGGTCGATAAATTAATAAACTCATTTCACAGAGAAATTGATGTCTTGCTCCACAATTCAACGAAGAAGGATATCGATATCCATATGCAACCTTTTCTCCATATCCTCCTCTTTTGAAATCTCATCCAGATACTGCTGCAGCCAAGCTACATCAAGCTCGACTTCCACGGCAGTAGAGACGAAAGATTTCATCTGTTTGATTGATGAAGAACCAACATCACCAGCTTTCAGCCTCTTTACAACGTCACAAACTAGATCGAGAAGGGAAGCTCTGGAAGCCAATGATTTGTAGTGACAATTGACTGCAATGTCACCATACTTGGCAATGGCAGTCAATATGGGAGCACTGCTAACTTCTACTTTATAGCCATGCACATCCACCTTGACCCCTTTATTTCGGCGCCCACCTTTTGGAGTCAAATTATGCTGCTTGGTCCTACAGCAACATAAACAGAATCTGTTGTTCAGCTCGAATTACATTCATTATTATGCAAATGTGATATTAATAACTTACGTTGTTGGAGGAGCCAGATCATCAGCTGCTTTCCCCTGCCAAATTTTAGAGCATATAAAGGTGTTATGAAATAAATACTAAAGTTTTTAGATATCTATCGATTCGCCATGCATGCTTACAAGGTTCTCTCTCTCATCTAAACTTCTGCAGCAGTTTGCCATTCACAATGACACACTTGAACACTTTTAGAGACCAAAATGGTTGTCGTGCAGGTGAAAATGATTAATTTAAGAGGATAAAACAAGAACTAATAACTCACATTTGGAACCAATTTGAGCTTCAAACAAGGTAGAGGAAAAATAAGGGGTAGAACAAAAGCTTTACTTGAATTGTCATAATATTCCAAAACAACTACATTCATTCACTTACTGAAAGTAGACTAATATTAATAACTGAAAGCCAGATCAAATTAATGATAACAGATGTTTACCTCTTCTTGTGATGGCAAGTACTTCCTCCTTTTGTTCTTTACGTTGTTTTTTACAGGCTTTGGGGAAATTGATTTCTTTTGTGTTAGAGACAGAACCCAGTACCTGCAGAGATAAATTTATGTACATAATAAGTCCAAATTAAGGGTTACTTAAATACTTTACATGAGTAAACGTAACTTTCGAAATGAGGACATTCATTTCAGTGTAATCACTTATTGAAGGTTTTCTAATATAATTAAATAAAAGCCAGCTCTAATTAATGACACAGCGATAAATGTTGACCTCAGTCAAATCCGATAACTTCTTCTCCATATCTCCCTCTTCTGAAATCTCATCCAGATACTGCTGCAGCCAAGTTACATCAAGCTTGACCCTCGCTGCAGCAGAAAGAAAAATTCTCATATTGTTGATGGAAGTAGAGCCAACGTCACCGGTTTTCAGCCTCCTTATAACATCACAAACTATATCAAGAAGGGAAGCTCTGAAAGCCAGTGATTTATAGTGACAATTGACTGCAATGTCACCATACTTGGAAAAAATGGCAGTGAGTATGGGACCACTGCTCACTTTTACTTTATAGCCATGCACATCAACCATGACCCCTTTATTTTCGTGCACTCCTTTTGGAGTTAAATTATGTTCCATGGTCCTACCAAAAAAAAAAACTTCATTCAGCTCGAATTACATTCATTGCAATGTAAATGGGGCCTAAATGCGATATAAATAACTTACATTGTTGAAGGAGTTGGATCATCAGTTGCTTCCCCCTGCCAAATTTTCGAGCATAGACAAGTGTTGTGAATTAAATATACAAAGATTATGTTTTTAGATTTCTATCACTTCGCCATGCATGCTTTCTAGGTTTTCTTTCTCAGCTATACTTCTGCTGCAGTTTGCCATTCTCAATGACACATTGAACACTTTAAGAGACCAAAATGGTTGTCGTGTAGGGTGAAAAAGACTAATTTAAAAGGATATAACAAGAACCAATTATCATAAATTAATGCCTAGGAGAACTCACATTTAGAATCAGTTTGAGCATCCAACAAGGTTGAGGAAAAATAAGGGGTAGAACAAACACTTCACTTGAATTGACATAATATTCCAAAACAAATACATTCATTCACTTCACTAAGCACTTACGGAAAGTAGGATAACGTTAATAGCTGAAAGCCAGATCAAATTAATGATAACAAATGTTTACCTCTTCGTGTGATAGAAAGTTCTTCCTTTTACGTTGTTTACGTTGTTTTTTACGGGCTTCGGGGAAATTGATTTCTTTGGTGTTTGAGACAGAACCCAGTGCCTGCAGAGAAAGTCCAAATTAAGGGGTAAATTAAATACTTTAATTGACTCAACATAACTTTCGAAATGAGAACATTCACTTCAGCGTAAATAAGAAATGTCACATGGAAATCCTAATCTATGATAAAACCTAAGTTGAAGCACAAGAAAGAAAGCTAGGCCATGTTCCTTCAGAATAAACATAATACAAGATGGATCATGTTGACTGATCCTTAATCCCTAGTATGTGCAATGAACATGTTGATAATAGTAGATATCACAATCTAGGCCCAGCTTTTAGGTTAGATAAAAACATTTACCCTTGAAAGATCAGAAAGTAACCCAACGAACAATCAACAAAGTTCAAAAACTTAAGAACCATCCGATGTGGTATAGTATTCATTGAATGATAAGGTATCACATTATCTGGATATACAAGCCCTGCAATTCAATCCCGAACTAGAGTGGTTCAGCTGTATGATGTATCCTTCTGCAATTTCAGCCCCATTGAGAGAATCAGTGAATCAACTTACCGCATCCCTTATCTGGACTTTGCCCCTCTTTGCTAAGTTGATTAAACATAGAGAAGTTTTTAATTACTAGAATGTCCTGATAAAGAAATAAACTTCTTATAGGAGATGATCTTTAATAAGAATTTCACCTAATGCAAACCATGACCAATCTACATTACATACATAAAAAGGGGATCACTGGTCGTTATGTACTTTGACTTATCAGATAAACAATCATGTATTTTACAAATAAACGCAGCAATCAATTTGAATTATCAGATAGACCCACCGTAGCTTTACATTTCATTGCCTCTCTCCATGTCAATTCAACAACTTCGGAATAGTTATTTAAGGAAATGTTCAGGGCCGCCACTACTTTTGGAAGATATGGATGAAGTTTGACAGCACTTTCTTGAAGAACTTTCTCTCCCAGCACATAGGGACGAGGCGAAACATTCTAAACCAAAATAAGACGTAATTAAAAACAATGAGAAAGATAGATGAATAAAGTTGCAGAGGAAAAGCAGTACCTGATTTTCCTTCTTAACACTATTTATGAGGATGTTCGCAATGATGCTCAGAAACTGCATTGGAATGTTTTCACTCTCTTCTATTATCATGGTCATTATTTCCTTGATGTCCGTGAATACTTTATCAGGGTGGTCCGGCCTTAAAATAGGTAAAGAGACAAAACAGTTGTCAGCCATTCTCCAGAAGAAAAAACTGGCATACTGAGGAACTGGTAGTCTTTGAACTTTATGAAGGAAAAAAAATCCGGTAGATTTTTACATGCTATGTACACCTTACCATATAAGTTCATTTATGCTGCATTCAACCTATGAAGGTACACCGGTGAATATACGGATAAAACTGTCATATACTCCCTCCATCCCATTTGCTATAGCAGTGTTTGATTAGTACAAGTTAAGGATGTATAATTGATTTGTGATTAATTAGTGATAGTAGAATAATATCTAATTAAGAGTCAAAGAGTGATAGTTTGATAAATAAAATACCATACTTATCAGATTTCAAATCTGAATAGTCATAAACATAGAATGTTTAAGAAATTTCACATAGAATATTTAATCTGCATAGCAGCCAGTTGTTGAGAAATTTCAGAAAAAAATAGCGGACAAGAAGACTATATACCAAGGGAGGGAAGATAACAGTATTTATATAAACTCTCTCTAGTTGGTGCCAGCAATGAAACGGTGTCTATGTGTAACATAATTGGAAATATACCTTATACCATTCAGAAAATGTTGAAACATCTGAACAATCAATGCATCTAACATGAGATCCAACATGAGCACGCATGTTCGGTACTTTGCCAGAACTTCAATAATTGAGACAGCCTTTGAATAAAAGCGACCATCCAAGCAAGACAATTTCCCAAACGCCAACACCGCAAGCTCAAAAAAGTCCTGTCCACCAATTAAGCAAGAAACCAAACTATGAGAACGTATAAATGCTATGCATGTATCCAAGAAAATCATAGATGCATAAATACTACAGAATCTGAACTATCAATTACATAGCAAAACAGCTTCGTTGGAAGAAAGACTGGCAACCAGTCTGACTTCCAGTTTGGGCAAAGAAAACTGTATGAGTTGTACTTGCCTCAAGTAAGCTATCATTATATGGTTGATCAGGAGCTGTAATTCTCATGATCTCACTGATGCAAGATGCAACTGACACCTTCACATCCATGTCAGAATGCTGTAGAAGTCCATCTGCAACTAGTGCTTCCATTGCAGGCCGAAAAGCATCTCGCGTCGATACGGATGGCATTTGCTTCACCAGTGACAAAAGATGCTCTAACTTCTGAAAATTGCATATACCAAAAAGAAGTTATTGAAACATGTCAAATACATTGGACATACTTCTCTAGATAACAAATTAAGTCTAGATCAGGATATCTTGTAGAAAATAAAGAATAAAGTTCGAAACTGCATCACAAGGTCAAACATCTCTCTGTTTCTCTCCACACTTTTATTTCCTTTCATACATCACGAAGCATGATGTTGTCCTTTACACAGAAAAAAGTAAACGGAAACCTAGATAATTGACTTCCAGGACCAGTAAATAAGCAATGACACAAGGAAATCCTAAGTTATATGCAGGGAACATGTAGTAGATATCACAAGTGACGATAGTAGATATCACAAGTGATGCAATCATAGACAGATCTTTTAATTACTAGAATGTCCTTAAAAAGAAATAGACCTCTTATAGGAGATGATCTTCCACTAGAATTGCTTATAGAAAATTTCACCAGATGCAAACCAAGATCATTCTACATTATATACAAAAACAAAGGATCATTTTTTACAAGATGGGGACCAAAACCTCACTTCTAAGGTAAAAAATTAGGCAATAAACCAACTAAACTACTAAAATTTTTCAAATAACGTGATTATTTTATCCTAGGATTAACTAATAATTGTTGACCAGAACCATAAATAAATTTCAACCATTTTAGGAAGTCAATTATAATTTTTCAGAATCTCATAGATAAAATTGAGCCCCCTTGGTTGCTACGTACTTTTCACTTCATAGGTTTAAGCAGATGGAAAGAGAAAAGAGAAGATTCTCACATCCAGTTTCTCCAGAAGCTCCTCTTTAGAAGATGGAGGCTGCTGAAGCAACTCATTCCCAACTTCAAGAAGGCTTTTGTTGTGTTCCTCCTCAGAAACAGAAGCACGAGACAGGAAAACCATTTCCTTTTCTCACAGAAACTTTGAAACCAGGATTTAAGTTTCAAATTCCAAAAGTAATCACCAGTACTTGTACAAAAGGACAACAGAGAAAAGAGGGATTATATGAAAATTTGAGGCATTATGAATTCACTCTTTGGGCAGTTACGGAAAAATTTTCAAAGTGTGTGAGTATAATTGAGGTCGTCTTAACTGCTTAATTTCAATAATAGGAATTCGCTTCCAAGGGTATACTTATAATGTTCTACTTAGATTACAGTTATCTTTTTGATAATTTTTTTTTATATAAAATATTACAGTAAATATGAACACATTAATTTCTGAACACATTAACTTCTTCTTGACCTTCTTTTTGTTTCATTTAATCTTTCCTCCCTATCTATTTCTTGGACACTTCTGCTATGAATGAATACAGCCACACCCAAAAGTCAAAAGAATATAAAGACGATGATAACAATAGCAAGCTATCAGTCTTAGACCATTAATTTTATTTTGAAACTGGGAAGAGTAGTGTTTATGGTAGTAACTATATCAACCTTTTTTTTATACAAAAAAATGATATCTCTTGGCTACAAATTGAATAGAAGAAAATGACCTTTTCATATCTCTTATGTGTAAAAATGAAGATTTCTATAGAGAGACAATAAATCTAGAATAATTTATAAGTGACTTACGAAACTAATTCTCCCTAAACTTCAAGCCTTCTAAAAAGAAATGTTATCAAAGAAGAAAATTAGACTTAGTACTATAATCTATCTCTGGTAATCAGAATACCCAAATATATTTGCATCGGGTCTTTTAAATAAAGTAGTGGAATGTCATCGGAACTGTTACAGCCCATTGAATAAAAGATTTTATTCTAAAAAGTTAATATGAAAGGAGAAACTGAGTAAAACAATTATGTCGCTACCTAGAACTGATAGGGTCCCCCGTATTAAAAGGTATAAAAAGGTCAAGGAACGGCTCCTGTTCATAGACAAATTTATTTAGGCGGATTTAGCCAAAACCATCACTTTGAATTTGAAGCATGTATAAATCTACAAAAATATCTTTTACATAGACATGCATATATAATAAACTTACTGATAATGATAGCAAATATATTACTCACATGCATGTACACATAAGTTGCCTTTCTTGTAAACAGTTTTCACGAACAGGTGGAAAGACCACATCACGGCCTGTGTTCCATCTCCTTAGTGGTTGCCCACATAATGATCATGTCGTATCATTCCATGATTCCCTGATATCTCAAGATTGACAGACTCTGCATCTGAGATAGTGTTATACAGTGGCTTTAAGGTTATACTATTGCAGCAACTCAACAGTATTATAGCAAGGAATTAAGCTCTTGTGGATTTAATCTTGTAGCTACTGGTTCAGAGAGTCCCTATGCCATATCACCGTCCCTGAAGATGAGCAAATTATTAGAAATGATTAGTCCAAACGTATAAGATCCTATACATAATTATGAAAAGGCAGCGAGCTAAACAAATAGTTTAGACCAAATAAGCAGAAAAGAGTGTTTATATCAAATTTAGAATATACTGAACTAAGAAAGGTAAGAAAGAGAAAGCTAGTTAACTTAAAATTTTACATCTCCTGACTATACAAGGTCGATAAGCATAATTATCTCCACAGATTTGGTCCGTCCTTAGCGCAATTCCGTTCTAAATAGATAGACATCATTTCTTTATAGCTTCTTCCATTTAACACAATAGTAAGACATTTTTTCTCGTCATTGTTATGACTAAATCAACTCTTATGTTATATTAATCACAATTCCAAGAGTTTTCAGCATATTAATTTTTCCCTTAACATACAAAGACAATCAATGAAACCATAAGCTGAGGAAAGCTTTAATCTTCTGTACAAAAGACAAACTTGTATGGATAAGTGCAATTAAAATGCTTGGATAAAAGAATAAAATTGTATAACTGAAAGAGAAGAATCTCCACGATCAATGACAGAGCTCACCAAATAAACTTCTAGAATAAAGCAACTTATCTCGTAATCTGCTCGTCTATGACACCTGCGTCTACATTGACATAGGTCAATGTAGGTTTCTCAAAGAGGATGTCAGTACACCACTAGTGGTACTCAGTGAGTCTCAACATTCTCCTCACTAAAGTGGCAAGGATACCTTGAATAAAAAAACGAGGGTAATGAAGGGATAAGAGAGGAGACATGCCACAATTCATTCTAAAGTATTATACAACGATGAAGCAGGAAACAATCACCTAAAACTTATAACTTGATTCATTCTTTTCATTTTCTTTAAGTTGTTTCAGTTAATTGAACGTTTATTAATTACGCCCACCTCTGGCAATTAGTAACCCTTTGTAGTTACCATTTATGATATGCCTCGTTAAAACAAGATTACTAACCCTTTATATGGTTACCATTTATCAGAGTTCGCATTAAGGTTTCAACATTTTAACTTTATCATAATCAGAGCAGTTACACATTTTGTACAGTTATATTAAAACACTTAAAAATTTAAAATCACTGAAGCACTATTTAACATTAGCTAGATGACAACACTCGAAAAAGGCCATTTATTCTCGACTCTGGCAAATACACATCACACTGGACTGGAGACAATGGTGCTATCTGGAACGATTTGGCATATTCCATTCCTTCTATCTTAAACTTTGGATTGTTTAGAACTCCAATGATTGGAGCTGATATATGTGGTTTTCAAGGAACACTACTGAAGAGCTTTGCCGTATCCAAAATCAAGAATCACATTAGTCTAGAGAAGTTGGACATTATGGCTTGGTCTCGTTCCAATTAAACTCATATTAACCTTAAGAACATTTAATCAAACAATCATAGACATGACTTCGTAAGGAAAGAACTTTAATAAGAACAAGTAATCTCACCTTCTTCTTTTTCCTTATTTGACGAGATGAATCAATAATGCAACCAAGGCGCCTGCACATTCACAAAAATACTTGTCACGCACTGATATTGTTTCACATCGATAATTGGGAAAGAAATAGCTTTGAAGTATAACATAAAATTTAAGAAATTTAAAATGTGACACAGTATCTTATCCCAAAGCTCATAAGAAAACATACTACTTTTAATGACTTTGTTTTTGCATTACGTGAAGTGTCCCAGTAGTCTGCTGATGCATTAGAAAAATTTACTGAAATCTGAACCATTATTGATTGTACAATTAACACGGAATACATTCAGCTTGACGAACCTTGTATTGCACACATCCAATTATGTTAATTCTCTGAAATCTGTATATCGGCATTGCAAGGTTTCTTGTTAAAGGGAGTGACGATGTTGCAACCAAAGATCCTCAACTAGCTCCTGATAATAACAAATCCAAATCTCCCCAAAATCAGGCTGAGCGATGACATCTTCCAGCAGTAGTGATAAAATATAGACGTGTAGCAAAGAGAAACATCATTCCTAAATATAAAAGTAACCATTTGCAGAACTATAGAAAGTACTAAATATTACAATAAGGTTGTTCCAATTTTCCACTATATTTAAAAGAACATCATGTCTTAGATTTTTTCTGCAGAATTTACTTTCCTATTCTAAATTATAAACTCATCATAAAGTTTAAAATTTAGTATAATGCACAAAATAACAAGTATTCAATTGCTTAAATTGTCTCTCTCCACCCTCTCCTTTATTTCTATCAAACTGTTCTAAGGTTTGCTTGCATGTGTTTGTTAACTGTATTTGTTGAGAGTTGAAATAACAAAGATTTAGTAAGGCATAAAACAAAGTTACTTCATTAGCTTCTTCGTTCGTTTCTCCTCCTACCTTGCTACGTGTCTAGGTTCATCGTTGCTGCTAGAAAATGTCGTCGCTCTACAAGAATGATGAACCTTCATCGTACGCTCAACCTTCCGCCCCTAAGCAGCCTGGTCTGAGGATAGTTCACTAGGAGATTTGAATTTGTTATTATCAGGAGATGGTTAAGTTCTTTGGCTGTATCATCACTCTCTTTAACAAATAACCCTGCCAAGGAATGCCGTAACATAATTGGATTTGTACTATAAAAGTTTCAACTCTCGACCACATTATGAAAGCTATCTGCTTGACGAACCATGCATTGCACAAAGAAATGCATGGTTGCAGCCAAAGAAATTCAACTAGCTGCTCATAATAACAAATCCAAATCTCCCATAAGTCATTCCCAGATCAGGCTGCTAAGAGGCTGAAGGTTGAGCGTACGGATGAAGGTCCATCACATTCTTGTAGAGCGACAACATCTTCCGGCAGCACCACTAATGAACCTGGATGTGTTGCAAGGTAGGAGGAGAAACGTTCAAAGAAGCTAATGAAGTACCTCTGTATTATGACTTTCTAGATCCTTGCTATTTCAACTCTCAACAAGTATAGTTGACAAAGACATGCAAGCAACCTAAAACAGTAAAACAAAAACAAGGGGAAAGGTGAGAGGGAGACAGTTTAAAGTTATTGAATATTTGACATTTTATGCATTTGACTAAATTTTGAACTTTATGATAGAGTTTAAGATTTAGCATAGGAAAGTAAAATTGCAGAGAAGAATCTAAGAAATGATGTTCTTTTTAATAAGTTATAAAATTGGACAAACGTCATTGTGTTATTAAGAGAAAAACATTTTGTACTTAAAACAGTCCTTAAAATGATTATTTTATATCTAAAAAATGAAATGTTTCTACGGATGCAGGTCCATCACATTCTTGTAGAGAGACGACATCTTCCAACAACAAATGAACCTGGACATATCTATTCCCTCTTCTCTGCCCCATCCAGTTAATTGGGGGTCCAATGTATGCCAGTATGTCTTCATGATTCAAACAGAGCAAAGTGTTCCTTTAAAGGAGTTATCTAGTTCCTACAATTGACAAAATGTTTAACTACTTCTATAATTGACATCATAACTGAGGCTGATGCATTATTCATATTCAGAAATTTATGACAAAGCAATTTATCTAACAAACAACCCTTCCCCTAAAAAGTTTTTACTGTTAATAACAAGATAAAATCAATCTAATATATTAGGGCACAAAAAGAGGCAGAAACACACAGATTTACTAGATTAAGAACAAAAAGCTTCAATTTAGAGAAAAAAATGCATCTAGATACACAAGGAAAACCAGGCATCAAATTTATCTAACAAACAACCCTTCCCCTAAAAAGTTCATAAAATCAATTTAAAATAATAGGGCACAAAAACACACCGATAAAAATAGTACTTCATATTTAAAGAAGATGAGAAAGATAATGCAATCTCAAACACAACAAATGGTATTTATATACAAATTTAGGGACAAAACTGGCATATACATAAACCTCTCACGTTAATTGCATTTTTTTCTCACAACTTTTTTCAGGGTGGTTGTGCTTTTCTCGTGTACACAGTTTGCTTAATTTTGACATTTGCACTCTACGTGTCTCTCTAAACACCAAATTCTTTGTTTCAAGAAAGTGCCTTTTTAAGACACAGAAACAGAGAGACACTTTATTTATTGACTCTTTTGTCCTTCGAACAGCGAACTTAAATTACTTGAATGGTGGTCTTTTTCTATTTTACTAGTTTATGAGCACGTGCTTCGCACGTGTTTCATGTGAATTATTATAGACACGTTAGAATGACTAAAATTTCATAAAAATATATATGATAAAAATATATATGTAAATTGTAATAAATAATAAAATGTAACAATTACAAAATAAGAATAAAGAGTTGAGGCAATAAAACGTTCATACAAAACTAAATTAAGAAATCTAATAGAGAAAAAGAAAAAAGACAAAACGAAACAGATTTAAGAAAAAAGGGGACCATTTCCTATTAAGATGTTTTCAAATTCAAGACTCAAATTCAAAACATTTGATTAATGATTGAAGAATCATATACATCATGTCATAATACTCCTGTTTATACTAATACTAGTTTCTAGACACGTGCTTTGCACGTTTGTTCCATTTGAATTTTTATAGATATGTTAGAATGACTAAAATGCTATGAGAACATATATGTTAACAACGGGTAATCATATATATATATATATATATAAAAGAAAACCTTAGGTCCGCCTACGTGACGCTCCCACAAATAAGAATTCCTTTTTAAATTTATTTATTTTCAATACTAGTCTTCCTTTTTAATTAAAAGTTGTGACTTTTATGAAGTGTGTCGACTTTTATGAAAAGTTGTGCCTTTTATGAAGAGTTGCGACTTTTATGAAGAGTTGCGACTTTTATGAAGAGTTGCGACTTTCACGAAAACAACAGTAATGAATTTACCCGATTACAATAGTCTTTTTGATTAAAAAAACTGATAAAATATTACAGTAATCTGAACAGATTAACTTCTTCTTTGACCTTTGTGTTGTTTCATTGTAATGACCCTTCTTGTCATTTTTAGTGTTTTATCTTTTGTGCATCGTTTAGAGCGTTCCTATAGCGATCCCAAGTCATTTATGACTTGCTGGGACTGACAGTTCGGTCACCTGGTCGTTCGTTTGGTTATTGTGTGAGCGTTAGTGTTTTTGGAGCTTATGAACCTTGAACGATCATTTTCGATCAAAAGTTCAAGAAGATGACATCAGAATCCAATTCTGACGATTCCATCAGTTCCGGAGGGGTCATTTTAGCCTAGTAGCATGGTCGACATGACTCCCGAAGTTTTCAGTGTGAGTTGGTGCGATTAGGCGTTTTAACTTTAAGTTTAAGGCTAAGTTTGACTTTAGTCAACATTCTGAGTAAACGCGCTCGGATGAGAATTCCGTCAGCGCGGTTAGCTCCGAAATGTTGAGTTTGGTCTAGTTTGACCCTTCTTTCGTGTCCTGAGGTTTTCGATATTTTTCCGAGCTTTTTTGTGGTTTTTGACTTAAAATGGCAAATGGAAGTGGAACCCACATTTTATCGAGATGACCTCTGATGGAAATTTTTACTGCGCCATTGAGTCCGGAATGTCGACTTTGGTAGGGTAGCATATCTTCTTTATTTTTATCAGGTTCCGAACGGATTTCGAGCACCCGTCGGAGACTTTGAAGAGTCTAGATAAAGCTGAAATCTGGTGCAGCCCTTTAATGACCAGATTTTGGGGTTTTAACGACCAGATTTTTGGCTTATTAGCGACCACCTTCGTCCTTATAAAAGCCCAATTTTCAGCCTTTAAGTTTAACTTTAAAATTTTGTTATATTGAGCTATAGAACTCCAAATTGGGCGATTCAAAAGGCTAAGTTGTGAGATTTTTCGAGGGCAACGCGTTGGTGAGCTTGGAATCTGATTTGGGGACCCGATTTGAGGTAAATTCCGTGAGTTACCTGACTGTTAGGCCTTTTTTTCGAGCAATTGTTTTTGGCATTGTTGTTTTGGTCATATCTCTCTCATTTTAGCTCGGTTTTGGGTGATTCGAAGTCCCAGGTGTTGGGAATTATCGTGGCTATGTCATGGAGTGTTCAAAGAGGGCTGGGCACTTTCTGATTCGCGTAAATTCCTAGTTTACACTGCTGCAGGTTTCTTTTAAGTTGATTAATGTGTGAGTTTCTTGCATGTTGGGGTTTTGCTGCATTTTGCGTTCCGAATTGTGTTCCATTTTGGAACACGTGTCCGGAGAGATTTTTACGATATATATTTGGGGTTAATTCTGGAAATTTCAGCACGGATCCCACTTTTCCCGCTTTGATTCCAAAAAAATTGTTCCGTCTCCGTTTCTTGCGATTTTAGTTTCTAAACGACCGTAATAACGTTGTAACTCTATTTTGATAGTGTATCAACGTTTTGAGGCCATTCGGAAAGGGAAAACTCCGGAGAAGTGATTTTTGGAACGCGTGTGATATTCCTACAGGTAGGCTACGGTTTCCTTCTCTTAGATTGAACTCGAATATATGAATGCATGTTGATTAGTTCGGATTTGGGTTGAATAGTTATTAAATCATGCATAAGTGTTAGAAATCATGTTTTCGGCCTATTTCTAAGAATTATCGGGTAACTGTGAGCATGCTTTATGTTATTCAATGGACCTTCTTTGCTATATGGAGTACTTGTATGTTTGAATACTGGTTATCAGAAGTATGTTGGGCCTTAGTTTAGGTTTGACTAGGGCTTGCCTTAGAAATGCATGATTCGAAGTCGGTAGGACTTAGTTCAGCCTCGACGTCGTTCGATTGGCTTAAATCCTTGTAGACTGGCGTAGCAGACTTGAGTCTGATAGTTTGGTCCTTAGCTAGACGATGAGCTCGCTACGACGATAATTATCCTTAATTCTTCGATGTTACGGCTTCACGAGTTACGTCGGTGACAGTGAATTCCGCTCCGCGATTCAAAGTTGATTTTCGATTAGGCTTCAAGGACTTACATTGATTAGCTAAATGTGGATGGTGTTCCACGGGTATTTATGATTATGGATAGATAAAGACTCTTTCAGCAGCTATATCGACATCTTTGTCGGGTATCCGGATTTAAGGTCCGGCCTCGACCATCCACATACTTATGTAGAGCATCCGGTTAGAGGTCCGGCCTCAAGTATGTAGAGCATCCGGTTAGAGGTCCGGCCTCAGTTCTTATATTTTGTGATTGGCTACTTGTATAATTCTGGTGAGCGTCAGGTTCAAGGCCCGACCTCCGTACCGTCAGATTCTACATTTTGGTTTGGAGCATTTGGTTCGATGTTCTTTGGCCTTGAGTTCTATTCTCCTTAGTTATAGTTATTCTGTGTACTCGTCGGGCTTATGGGGGTCCGTTCGGGTTTTTATTTAAACTTGCGCACGAGTGTATCTTCTGGGCTTATGGGGGTCCAGTTAGGTGTAGTTAGCTTATATATTAATTTAGTTAGATCTTTATACACTCGTGTGCATTCCATTATTACTTAGCCTTCCATTTTTGACCTCTAGTTATGTGATTCCGTCTTTTCATATTGCTTTACTTTTCTAGTTCAGTCGGCCTATGATGCCTACTGGGTACCTGTTGTTTGGTACTCATGCTACGCTCTGCATCTATTTTCGTGATGCAGGTCCGAGTACCAGTAGCCAACGTTGATTGAGTTTGGAGCTTTCTGGTCTGGAAACGGGGGTGAGCACACGGCGTTTTGTACTATTTCGGTCTCCATCTGTACATATAAAGACTTGTCTTTTACTTTTCTAGACAGTCTAGTTTTGGTGGTCCACTGTTGGGACTTGTACTCGTTTTGTTGGTAGCTCTGTATTAGTAACTTCCAGGTTCTGGGAGGGATCCTTAATTGTATTCATATTTTGGTTTGCTAATGTTGTTATAGTATTTTTGCTTACTCTTGTTTAGTTTCTACCCACACACCCATTACGTGTTGTTCTGAGTTACGGGTTGGCTTACCTACTGGTGGGTTATAGTAGGTGCCTTCATGACTCGAGAAATTGGGTCGTCACATTCATTTAATTTTTTCTTCCTATTTTTCTTGGACACGTCTGCTATGAATGAATACACCCAAAGGTCAAAAGAAATATAAAGACGATGATAACAATAGGAAGGGATCGGTCTTAGACCATAATTCATTTTTATTTTGAACTGGAAAGAGTAATGTTTATGGGAGTAACTACATATCCCAATTTTCGAATATTATATAATGTGTAACCAAAATTAGATTTTTTAAAATCATACCATATAGATTTCTTTTCGGTATCAGTACATTTCGGTTAATTCTCATTTTTTTATTTTAAAAATATCACCTCAAAATATGCTAGTATCAATATATTTCTTGAAGAAGCACTTCAATTATATTCTTCACCAAGAAGTCAAAAATGTAAAACCTTGTTTCCGTATTGTTTGATCTTAAACATTTAATAGAACTGTTTGTATAGATTTTGTCGTATTGTTTGATGAAGTATCTATTATAGTCTCTTTTAATTTTGAACATAATTAAGTAAATGCTAATCAAAGAACAAAGATCTAAAGTCGGCCAATCATTATAGGTGTAGGACTTAAGTTATATTTATATTTGAAAAATATTATAAAATATATTTATATATTGAATTTAATATATTGTTAATAAATAAATTATATTTACATATACCTAAGATTATTCATTCCGGTTTGGGAATTTTTGAATTTTTTTATAAATTAAACAAGCCATTTCTATTGTTTGGACTGCTATACACTTAAATAAAAGTTCACGATTTAATTTAAAAAATAATATAAATCGATTTGTTTAGGTTCGATTGATTATTCATATTCTTTTGACACCCCAAGCTAAGGTGAGTGCAGTTTCTGTTTCATGATGATATGTTGGATTAATGACATGGTAGCTTTGTTTGATATTACTCTTGTAAATTTATCTAGTTGGATTTTACTCTATTGAATATTTGGCACTATGTAGGATTTTTCTATTGTTAATGCAAGTAGCTTTTTTTGTCAATAAGATTTGTATTACTTCATTTTTAATCAGGTATCATGTTTGAGTCTTAAGCACTCAGCTTGGTTTACTTGATGAAAGGGTGCAGTTAGAGCCGTCAAAATGGACTTGGCCTGCGAGGCTGACCCAATCCAACCCTTGAAATAAGTGGGGTTGGGCTTAATATTGTTGGTCCATTTAGGAACGAGGCTTTTTAGCCCCGCCCCAGTTGGCCCGTTGGCCTTGTAGGCCCAGCCCACAAGCCTCAGAGGTGATCCGTGGGCTATTAATTTTAAAAAATATTCTTATATATATTTTTAATAGTGTTTTATTTGTAAAGATTTTACCAATAAATATTTTTAAAAATAAAAAATCAAGTCTTTTGCAATATCATCTTGTATGATGAATTGTAGATGAAGATGAACTTCTTAAGGAAACAATATCACATGTCGATTCAAATGTGATCGATGGTGGAAGCGGAAGAGGGAGCGGAGTCGTAAAACTTTAATTAATAGGTCATGTAATATTTAGTAATTTCGATTTGTTAAGTATTTCGGTTGCCTTGTGTTGCTGGATATCTTTTAAGTGGAAGAAATAGTGGAATGATCAACATTTATCCGCTAAATTTTATGTTGGCTATTATGTATTTTTGTAAGTATTCACTGAAGTGTGTGATTCAAATGTACTTTTGTAGTATTCACCGAAGTGTGTGATTTATAAATAAATTTTGGAATGAACTGATGTCGTGTTCATAGACGTCAACGTTCGATACTCTTTCTAAGAGAGTAATATTGTTCATTTTTTGGTTGAAGAGCCAACCCGTCCTAACCCATGGCCCGCTTAGGGCTGGGTTGAGCAACTATTTTATAGGCCCTTTAATTAAAAGGGCCAGCCAGCCCCAACCTATTTAACTCTCTAGCCCGTTAGGATTGGGTTGGGCCAACATATTTTGACAACTCTAGGTGCAGTAGAACTTGAAAGAGAGGAATAAATTCCTGATCTATAATTTTAACAAATGAGGACCGCTATTGGGAAATATCTTCTTGGTCGTCATCAAAGAAGTTGACATTTGGGGATTCCTATATCCCTTTAAAATAAAAGCGGTGAAGTCCATCCTAAAGTTCAAAATCTACATCCGACACCAGAGTTCCTGATGAGAACAAATTGTAAGGCGTCGAAAGGAACCCTTAAGAAAGATGTCAGGGGTCCCACGTATTAAAAGGTTAAAGTGGTTAAGGAACAAAGCCTCGGCTCCCGTTCAGAGATAAATTTGGTTAGGTGGGATAAACCAGAACCATTGCTTTGAGTTTGAAGTATGTATAGATCTACAAAATTATTTCTAGAGTAGACATGCAAATATAATAACCTTACTGATAAAGATAGCAAATATATAACTCGCGTAGTACATATACACATAACTTGCCTTGCTTTTAAACAGTTTTCACGAACAGGTTGAAAGACCACATAGCGGTTTGTGTTGCCTGTTTTCCACCTCCTTAGCAGTTGCCCACTTAATGATCATACTGTTATCATCCCATGCATCATTGATATCTCAAGAATGGAAGACTCTGCATCCAAGATCATGTTATACATTGGCTTTAAGGACATATTGTGGTAGAAACTCAACAGCATTGCATATGCCCATGAGCAGGAATTAAGCTCTCGTGGATTTGCACTCACATAGACGCACACTTGGCTGTAAAATCACTGTACTTTGTAAAGATGACATCAGACATAAGTGCATTACCGGCTTCAATCTTGTAGCTACTAAGTATAGACATAGTATCTCCATATCTGGTTTAGAGAATCCCTTGGCCATATCATCGAACCTGAAGATGAGCGAGAAATGATTAGTCCAAACTTATAAGATCCTAACTGAAATAGGAAATAGGTTAGACCTAATAGGCGGCAAATGAGTGTTTATATCAAATCTAGAATATACTGAACCAAGTAAGGTAAGAGAGAAAGAAAGCTAGTTAACTTTTAATTTAGCATCCCTCAGTTATACAAGGTCGATAAGCATTATATCCACAGATTTGTTCCGGCCGGTGTAATTCCGTTCTAAATAGATAGATCTCATTTCTTTATAGTTTCTTCCATTTAATACAATAGTAAGTATTTTTCTCCTCATTGGTTTAACTGAACCAACTTTTCTGCTATATTAATCACAATTCCTACAGTTCTTAGCATAATAAATCCTTACCCTACCGTGTTATTTCAACGGTCCACTGATTCTCTTGATCATAACTGAAAGTCATTCCAAGTTTCCAAAGTCAACCAAACAATCAATTTTAAAAGATTAAAAAAAAACAAGTTTTTTAGAATGCACATCCTCAAAGAATAGTTCTACCCCTTCCTCATAACTCCAGCTTTATTTCAACAGTCTACTAACTCTCTACAGCATAAAAGAACGAATCCAAGCTTCATAACTACAATATAACACCTATTAATGTCCAAAGTTCACACAAGCTTCATAATTACAATATGACCTATTAATGCACAAACCTAGCAGAATAATAACTACAACAAAAGTAACCCATCACAAAATTAATAGAACCAACTAGAGTTACTTTAGGGTTCTTTTAATTTCAAGAAATACAATGAATACTCAACTGAGAGTCTTGCAATTTTCCAAATGCCATCTTGAAAATGTTCATAAATTAGGAGAACTTCAAATTAAAAGAAATTTCGCGACCTTTAGATACCGCCATTGATGTTGAAGCGAGTCTGTGTAGAGTAGAAGCCCTAGCAGTGAATTGCAAATATACATATTCTTGATTTTTAGAGCCAAAGTGATTTCAAGAAGATGAAAAGGTTCCACTCTCCTCTCAAGCCTTATTATATGTGTTATGATAATATAAATTTTTTTTTCCCTTTGAATCAATTCATTGAAAAATATTATTGAAATAATGAAAATTTTTCCAGTTTCTTTAATATAAAAAGTATATTATTATTTTTTTTTTCTTACAGATTCAATCAAAATATTTATAAAAATAGACTCTACATATTTTCAGGATAAAAAATTGTAATTTTTTAAAATAATGTTACACCTAAAAAAACAGATAAATTTTACTACTTGATATAAGTTTATATTAAATAAAAAATACTTCCTTTTAAAAAAAAAAAAAAAATTGAGTCAATTTAGATTGCATTCAGCTAAACTATGATGTTTTATGTACAAATTATCCTGTTCTCAAATGACTACTATTATTTTCGTTTTCCTCCGTATTTCAAAAATATTTAATTTTTGTCTCTGCAGTTCAATAAATAAAAAAATTGTAAATGAAAAATTTGAAGTATTCTGATACAAAAATATTCAAAAGAAAGGCTACAGTTCATTGTGCATAATCAGGTGACAAAGGAAAGATTTCAGCACATTAAATGTAGGAAACTTTTCAAGTGATGAATGAGTGAAAAAGATTTTAAGTGTGTCTCAATGCAAGTTACATGTATGCTAATTCACACCGGCACAAAATATCAATCAGATTGTTTGAGGAATCCTACATATTGTTGGAGCAAAGGATCGTCAACAAAATATTATGCGTTGATAAATTAATAAACTCATTTCACAGAGAAATTGATGTCTTGCTCCACAATTCAACGAAGAAGGATATCGATATCCATATGCAACCTTTTCTCCATGTCCTCCTCTTTTGAAATCTCATCCAGATACTGCTGCAGCCAAGCTACATCAAGCTCGACTTCCACGGCAGTAGAGACGAAAGATTTCATCTGTTTGATTGATGAAGAACCAACATCACCAGCTTTCAGCCTCTTTACAACGTCACAAACTAGATCGAGAAGGGAAGCTCTGGAAGCCAATGATTTGTAGTGACAATTGACTGCAATGTCACCATACTTGGCAAAAATGGCAGTCAATATGGGAGCACTGCTAACTTCTACTTTATAGCCATGCACATCCACCTTGACCCCTTTATTTCGGCGCCCACCTTTTGGAGTCAAATTATGCTGCTTGGTCCTACAGCAACATAAACAGAATCTGTTGTTTAGCTCGAATTACATTCATTATTATGCAAATGTGATATTAACAACTTACGTTGTTGGAGGAGCCAGATCATCAGCTGCTTTCCCCTGCCAAATTTTAGAGCATATAAAGGTGTTATGAAATAAATACTAAAGTTTTTAGATATCTATCGATTCGCCATGCATGCTTTCAAGGTTCTCTCTCTCATCTAAACTTCTGCAGCAGTTTGCCATTCACAATGACACACTTGAACACTTTTAGAGACCAAAATGGTTGTCGTGCAGGGTGAAAATGACTAATTTAAGAGGATAAAACAAGAACTAATAACTCGCATTTAGAACCAATTTGAGCTTCAAACAAGGTAGAGGAAAAATAAGGGGTAGAACAAACACTTTACTTATATTGACATAATATTCCAAAACAACTACATTCACTCACTTTAGTAAGCACTTACTGAAAGTAGGCTAATATTAATAACTGAAAGCCAGATCAAATTAATGATAACAGATGTTTACCTCTTCTTGTGATGGCAAGTACTTCCTCCTTATACGTTCTTTACGTTGTTTTTCACAGGCTTTGGGGAAATTGATTTCTTTGGTGTTTGAGACAGAACCCAGTACCTGCAGAGATCAATTTATGTACATAATAAGTCCAAATTAAGGGTAACTTAAATACTTTACATGAGTAAACGTAACTTTCGAAATGAGGACATTCACTTCAGTGTAATCACTTATTGAAGGTTTTCTAATATAATTAGATAAAGCCAGCTCTAATTAATGACAAAGCGATAAATGTTGACCATTTCTTCTGATAGTGAATTCTTACTTTTACATTGTTCTTTAGAGGTTTTGGAAAAATTGATTTCTTTGGTGATTGAAAAGGCAGAGCCCAATGCCCGCACAATTTATGTATATAATAAGTCCAGAACTAAGGGGCAGAAATAAATGATCATATACTTAAATACACAATTTCCTAAAAGAGTGGAGTCAATTAATGCTAACTGTTTGATTTACCTTAGCTCCTGATTCACCAACTGATAACCGCCGTCTTATATTTGATCTACTTTCTGTACTTATCCAAGCATCGTCATATCCTTCTGCTTTATTCAAAAAAATAGGTGTCCAACCTCTTTTATTTGAAGTTTGAGCAGCTTCTGGAGCTACTGCTTCTTTGGCTGCTTCTGGTTCCTTTAACGATGAAACTGTCTCTAGAACAACATCATCGTTCTTATGCGCAGCATGTGGTGCAAGCTCTTGCGGAGCACTTTCCACCTGACAAGTGTGCAGCACAGGAAGAATTCACATCATTACTATAAATCCAGAACAAATATCACTTATTATCTGTGAAGTTACCTTTACTTATCACACCTTTATATCAACAATTAATCAGCAAAACAAGAGCTTCTGACTATCTCGTAAAAAACTTTAAAGTTTTATCTTTCTCAAGCTAGTCAAAGAATGAGGACAGGTTGGTGGAAAACTACATGTGTACACATTCCTGAGTTTGGAAAAGTAAAAAGAACTTAAGAGAAACGTCACCTGATAAGTTAGGATCAAAATGCTTTAAATTTAACAAAGAACATGGGATCAAAGTTATAAAAATACTGTAGCACATTGTGTAATGATCCATGATAAATTCTCGCAGCTGATACTACAGATTGCCTTCTAGGCATTAACAAGAAGGGTCCAAGTCATCTTATTTGAACGGTCAAACATGTCATTATTTCCTTTATCGGAACTGTCATTGTTGACATCAGGGATTACATTTTTCTTTCCTCTTCTATTTTCTGATAGTATTAAATTTCTTTCTTTTCCCACCTCATTTTCCTAAGATTCTTAGATCTTCAGTTTTTCATGACCGGCTGATTGCATGTTTATGTGCTTCCATTTTTTAGTAAATTCGGCAGGAAAGAAGCATAGAATTATAAAACTAAACAATCATAGATTTTTTAAATAAATGCAGCAATTACTTTGAATATCAGATAGACCCACCGTAGCTTTAGTTTTAATCGCCTCCCTCCAGATTAATTCAACAACTCCTGAATAGTTGTTAAAGGAAATGCCAAGGTCCGTCACTGCTTTTTGAAGATATGGATAAAGTTTGACAGCACTTTCTTGAAGAACTTTCTCTCCCAGCACATAGGAACGAGGTGAAACATTCTAAACCAAAATAAGACGTCATTAAAAACAATGAGAAAGATAAATAAATAAATAAACTTACAGAGGTAATGCAATACCTGATTTTCCTTCTTTACACTACTTATGAGGATGCTCACAAGGGTGTTCAGAAGCTGCATTGGAATATCTTCACTCTCTTTTATTATCATGGTCATTATTTCTTTGATGTTCATGAATACTTCATCAGGGTGGTCCGGCCTTAAAATAGGGAAAGAGAAAAAACAGTCGTCAGCCATTCCCCAGAAGAAAAAAATGGCTAACTGAGAAACTGGTAGTTTTTGAATGTTATGAAGTAAAAAAGAATCTGGTAGACTTTGACATGCTATGCACCTTAGCATATAATTTCATTTATGCTGCAGTCAATATAAGAATAACCACGGCGAATATACTGCTAAAACTGTCATATACTCCCTCCATACCATTTGCTATAACAGTGTTTGATTGACTTGTGATGAATTAGTGATAGCTGAAAACTATCTAATTAATGGTCAAACAGTTAGCTTGATAAAGAAAATATCAACTTATCAGAATCCAAATTTCAACAGTCACAAACATGAATTTTTAAAAGTTGGCAGCCGGTTGTTTACAAATTTCAGAAAAAAATAGTGGATGAGAAGACTAGATACCAAAGGAGGGAAGATAAAAGTATTTACATTAACGCTCTTTAACATTCCCACATGTTTTAAATATATTGTCTTTGCATGCTTTAAGTGTTTCAACCATTTGGTGATGTTTATTGGAAGGGAAAGAAGGGTCATACGAACTTCACCTTGTATAGACTAGAGAAGGGAAGAAGATTATGGTTCCCAAATGGAGTGAGCAGGACTTAGACCACTATCCACCTATAATACAATTCTCTTAGAGTAAGTTGTGGAGATTTTATACGAAAAAATATGTGCATCCTTCATGGATAAAGTTATATTGAGTAATATGGACTAGAATGGTGATTAACTAACTGGTGAGCGGGTAAATTCATTTGGAAGTGACTTTTCTTCAACATGAGATTGATTGAAGCTGCTGAAACTGTACTAAGTAGATGATTAGTACCAGCAATGAGACAGTTTTACCACTCCCCCCTGGTCTTTCAGCCATAACTTCCTTCCTTTTTTACTTTTCAAGTATACCGATCTTATTTAAGATTGAAAATTCCATCTGGAGCAAACCCTTTGGGCCAACGCAACCTTCGGAACTTGGGGATGATGGGCCCTCTCCTCTATCCTTCTCTACTTAAATATTGGATTTAGTTCAGTTGGGGAAGGACTCAAACATGTAACCTAAGACACAAGTCCCTCAACCGGTGCCTGTTGAGCTCATCCCTGGGGGCTTAACTCAATCCATCTTTAGGAAAATTATGAATGTATATCGAAATTGGAGGTATACCTTATACTATTTAAAAAATGTTGAAACATCTGAACAATCAATACATCTAACTGGAGATCCAACATCAGCACGCACGTTTGGTACTTCGCAAGAATTTCAATTATTGAGACAGCCTTTGAATAACAGCGACCCTCCAAGCAAGACAATTTCCCAAATGCCAAAACTGCAAGCTTAAAAAAGTCCTGTCCGCCAATTGAGCAAGAAACCAAACCAAGAGGACATATAAATACTATTCATGCATCCAAGAAAATCATATATGCATAACTACACTAGAGAATCTGAACCATCAATTAAAAAGCAAAACAGCATCTCACTCATGGAAGATGCAATCAGTCTGGTAATCAGTCTGACTTCCAATTTCAATAAAGAAGGCTGTGTGAGTTGTACTTGCCTCAAGTCTGGTATCATTATATGGTTGATCTGGAGCTGTAATTCTAATGATCTCACTCATGGAAGATGCAACTGACACCTTCACATCTATGTCAGGACTCAGGATGCCGTAGAACTCCATCTGTAACCAGTGCTTCCATTGCAGGCTGAATAGCATCTCGCACCGATGCAGGGGGAACTTGCTTCACCATTGACAAAAGATGCTCCAAGTTCTGAAAATTGCATACCAAAAAGAAGTGATTGAACTATGTCAAATACATTGGAAATGCTTCTCTGGATAACAAAGAGATCTAGATCATAATTCATGAGATCTGGTAGAAAATAAAGAATGATAAAGTTCTAAACAAAATCACAAGGCCAAACATAGCTCTCTCTCTCCACAGTTTTATGTTCTTTCATCCATCAGGAGGCCTGATTATGTGCTTTAAACAACAAGAAGTGAACAAACACGGCGAGATAATTGACTGCCAGATCAAGAAAATAAGCAATGTCACACAGGAAATCCCAATTTATGATAAAACCTATGTTGAAGCACACGAAGGAAAGTTAGGGCAAGTTCTTTCAAATAAACATGATTGAAGATGGATGGTGTTGACTGATCTTTCTTCCCTGGTTATGTGCAAGGAACACGTTAATAATTGTAAATATCAAAACCCAATGAAAATCAACAAGGTTATGTACTTTTTGCTTCTGACATTGAGGGAAAAAAAAACAAGATTCTCACGTCAAGTTTCTTCAGAATCTCCTCTTTAGAAGATGGGGGTTTCTGAAGTAGCTCATTTCCAACTTTAAGAAGCCCTTTGATGCATTTCTCCTCAGAAACACAAGAACGATCCATGGAAACCGATTCCTTTGTTCAAAGCACTCAAAGAATTGAACAAGAAGTGAACTGTAATTTGGAAAGTAGGTTTTAAGATGCAACCCTAAATAAATTACAAGAGGGAAAAGGGGAAAACCGCGGTGCAAAAAGGCTTCAAAAGTAATGCCAGTACTAGTATACAAAAGACAAGTAAGAGAGAGGCAGAGAGGAAAAGAAGGGTATGAAAAATGGGCGCCTACAGCACAGGCAGCGCACATCTGTCAACGAGTTATTCAAAAACCCAACCTTTTGTGCTATTAAGGAAAAAATTTCAATGTGTGTGAGTAGGACTGAGGTTGGCATGAATTTTCAGATTTTCCCTCTTAAAATTGAGTTTCAAATAAAAGAATTTGCCAAAAAGGGTATACTAATAAATGCCCCGCTTAGATTACAGTAATCTGTATAGATTCGTTTCTTCTCTGCCCTTTCTGTGTGCTTCTGCTATAAACGTATTCGGCCAACATCTAAAGATCAAAAGAAATATAAAGGTGATAATAACAATAAGAATCTCTCAGTCTCGGACTTTATTCGTTTTTATGTTGAAACTCAGATGAGTAATGTTTATGCTAGCAACTATATCAACTTAAGGATATAATAGAGAAGTAATCAAAGAAGAAAATTATACTCGGTATTGTAAATCTATCTAGGGTATCAGAAATATAAATACATTCGCAGCGGGTCTTGCAATAGATTATGTAGTTGAGTGCAATGTTAGACATTAGAACTGTTATAGCCTATTGAAATAATATCCCAGTATGTGAAATAAATATTTGTTATCTGAAAACGTAACAGGAACGGAAATCCAGATTAAATCAAATTTGTTGCCACCAAGAACCCAGGGAGACCCACGTATTGAAAGGTCTAAAAAGGTAAGGGAACAAAGTCTTGGGTCCTCTTCAGAGACAAATCTAGTTGGACTGGTTTATCAAAATCAGTGCTTTGAGTATGGATCCTGTATAAATTATAGAATTAAGACCTGTAGATATGATAAACTTACTGATAAGGATTGCAAATATATTACTCGCGTGCAGTACACACAAGTTGGCTTTCTTGTAAACAATGTTTTCATCACCTTAGTGGCTGCCCAATCAATGACCGTTTTGTTAACATCCTATGCTTCCTTGATATCTCAAGAACATCAGACTCTGCATCCCAGATCGTGTTACACATTTCTTTAAGGGCATTCTATTGTAGAAACTCAACAGTATTGCATATTACCTGAGGAAGGGATTCAGCTCTGTGGATTTGCACTTGAATAGACATACAGTTAGCTGTAAAATCACTATACTTTGTAAAGATGTTATCAGACACAGGTGCAATGCCGGCTCTATTCTTGTAGCTACTGAGTATAGCATAGATATAGCATCTCTGTATCTGGTTCAAAGAGCCCCAAGGACTAATCATCAGCCCTGGAGATCAGCAAATTATTATAAATGATTATTCCAAACATAAAAGATCCTAACTGAAATGTGAAGGCAGCGAGCTAAGCAAATAGGTTAGACCTAATGGGCGGCAAATGAGTGTTTATATCAAATACAGATATACTAAACTCAGAAAGGTAAGAGAGAGAAAGTTAACTTTTAATTACATCACTTAGCTACACGTTAGTAGGCATTATCTCTCCAGATAGAATCAGTTTGAGCATCCAACAAGGTTGAGGAAAAATAAGGGGTAGAACAAACACTTCACTAAAAATTGACATAATATTCCAAAACAAATACATTCATTCACTTTACTAAGCACTTATAGAAAGAAAGTAGACTAATATTAATAGCTGAACAGATAAAATTAATGATAACGGATATTTACCTCTTCTTGTGATAGAAAGTACTTCCTTTTACGTTGTTTACGTTGTTTTTTACACTCTTTGGGAAAATTGATTTCTTTGGTGTTTGAGACAGAACCCAGTGCCTGCAGAGAAAGTCCAAATTAAGGGGTAAATTAAATACTTTAATTGAGTTGACATAACTTTCGAGATGTGAACATTCACTTTAGTGTAATCACTTTAGTGTAAATAAGAAATGTCACATGGAAATCCTAATCTATGATAAAACTTAAGTTGAAGCACAAGAAAGAAAGCTAGGCCAAGTTCCTTCAGAATAAACATAATAAGACCATGGATCGTGTTGACTGATCCTTAATCCCTAGTTATGTGCAAGGAACATGTTATAATAGTAGATATCACAATCTAGGCCCAGATTTACCCTTAATAGATCAGAAAGTAAAACACAATGAACAATCAACAATGTTCAAAAACTTAAGAACCATCCAATCTGGTATACTATTCATTGAAGGATCAGGTATCACATTATCTGGCTGTACAAGCCGTGCAATTCAATCCCAAACTAGAGGGGCTCAGCTGTATGAAACCTACGTATCCCTTCCGCAATTTCAGCCCTATTGAGAGAATCAGTGAATCAACCTACCGCATCCCTTATCTGGACTTTGCCCCCTCTTTGCTAAGTTAATTAAACATAGACAAGTTTTTAATTACTAGAATGTCCTGATAAAGAAATAAACCTCTTATAGGAATGATATTTCACTAGGGGTGCTTATAAGAATTTCACCTGATGCAAACCATGACCAATCTACATTACATACATAAAAAAGGGATCATTGGTCGTTGTACTTCTCGCTTACGACATTGAGGAAAGAAAAAGAAAAGGGAAAAGGCACTCACGTCGAGTTTCTCGAGAAGCCCCTCTTTAGAAGATGGGGGCTGCTGAAGCAGCTCATTACCAACTTCAAGAAGTTTTTTGTTGCATTCCTCCTCGGACACAGAAGCACGAGCCAGGAAAATCATTCTCTTTTTCCAGAGCACCGCAATTTAGAAACCAGGTTTAAGTCTCAAAACCCGAAAAGAAATCACCAGCGAGCAAAGGGAAAACGGAAAATCTAAAAGGTAACACCAGTACTAGTATACAAAGGACAAGTAAGAGAGACGGAGAGAAAACAGGGGTTATGTGAAAAATGGAGCGCATACAGCATAGGCAGCAAACATCTGTCAATGAGTGAGTAGGACTTTTAGTGTTGTTAAGGAACAATTTTCAATGTGTGTGAGTAGGACTGAGGTTGTCTTAACTGTGTGAATTTAGTTGCCATCTTAAAATTGAGTTTCAATTAAAGGAATTTGCCAAACAATATACTAATAAATGCCCGACAGTGTACAGATTCACTTCTTCTCTGCCCTTTTTGTGTGCTTCGGCTATGAACGAATACCGCCAAAATCTAAAGATCAAAAGAAATATAAAGATGATGATAGCAATAAGAAGCTCTCAATCTCGGACCTTATTCGTTTTTATGTTAAAACACGGATTAGTAATGTTTATGCTAGCAACTATATCAACTTTAGGATATAATAGGAAAGTAATAGAAGAAGTAAATTATACTCAGTATTGTAATCTATCTCAGGTATCAGAAATAGAAATACATTTGCAGCGGGTCTTGCAATAGATTATGTAGTGGAATGCAATGTTAGTCCATGACACTAGAACTATTATAGCCTATTAGAGGTGTCAAATAGACGGGTTGGATTGAAATTGGAAATATTAAAATGGGTTGAATAGAAATCGGGTTGGGTCTTGACCCGCCCAAGTTTACTTTAGGCTCAAATGGGTTGGGCTCAAATGGGCTAAAAAACGGGTTGGGTCTTGATCCGCCAAATTTGACCCGATTAATCTCAATAATTTAACATATTGATATTTAACTTTTATAATCACAACTTGAATTTCCGCTCAAGAATTTTTTGTTAAAAAAGTAACAAATGGATACATAAATCCTAAAAGATGTTAAATAGATAATAATTCATACCTTCAATATAGAAACATATCTTAATAAAAAGTTTTAGAACGGGTTGAAATTGAAGATTGAATTGGCTCAATTGAGTATTCTCTTCAAATGGGTTAAGTTTGAATGGGTTGAGATATAACCCAATTCAAATTATCTTGAGTCCAACCCTTAAAATTCTGGGCGGGTTACCTATGTTTGGGTTCATTTTTGACACTCCTATAGCCTATTGAGTAATATCCGAGTATACAAATCTTTATTATTATTTTTTTCCTTCTCAAAAAAGAAATAAAGATTTGTTTTTCGAAAAACATAACAGGAAAGGGAAAATTGAATAAATCAAATCTGTTGCCACCAAGAACCTAGGGGGTCTCGCGTATTAAAAGGTCTAAAAAGGTTAAGGAACTAAGTCTTAGGTTCTGTACAGAGACAAATCTAGTTAGGCTGGTTTAACCAAAATCGCTGCTTTGAATTTGGAGCACGTATAAATATACAAAATTAAGACATGCATGTAATAAACTTAGGTGTTGTTTGGTAGTGTAATAATACTAAATAGAGTGTAGTGATGCTTGCATTAATAATGCTTGTACTAGTAACGCTTGCATTAATTATACATATATTATTTTTATATGCATTTTTGGTTTGGTGTACTAAAAGTAGCATGCATGGCATAAAAATATTTATTTACAAAGATGTCCTTCACAATTATGATGAAAAAGATTTAAAAAGGAAATTGAGTCTTTAACCATGCATTAGCATGTATAAATCTCTGGTATTACTAATACCTAGAAATCCATGGTATTAGTAATACACTCTTCAATACACAATAGAGTATATAACTAATGCAAGTAAGTAGTTATGTCCAAAGACAAACTTGTATGGATAAGATTAACCAAAATTAGGAGAAGCCAACTGCAGAAAATCACATAGAATACCACTCTAGATCACTTCTTCTTTATATGCAGAGCAGGAAAGTAGAGATTACTTTCCTGAAGTTGGGCATAGAAAATTAATGGAAAGCACGAGTAAGTCACCTTTACATAAACGATATTAGTTCAACTTGTATGGACTATGGTCATGGTATCATTCAATATTTCAATATCTTTACAAAAATTATAGATTGGTTAATTTACCATTTCAATTTACATTTGAATCAAGGCTGATGCATCTGTCTGCATGAGCATCCCTATAAGGTTAAATGTCTAAGGGGAGGATATTCTCTGGCATGCATATGCCATTGCATCAGTACAAAGCTTCTAATTTCAGTGGTAAAGCTCTTAATGCGTACTGTGATAACAAGTAACAGGGCAGATATTCAAAGCACTCAACCATTGCACCTATACACAAAAGCTTAAAACTTCACGAAAGTCTCAAATGTAAGAGTGCGGGAACCTCAAATGATATAACATTCACATTAGCAAATATGATCTTAAGAATATATCAATCAAGAACCACACGGAGCAAATGTTTACCAACAACATCTTCAATATTAGAGATCCAGGCAAAAGTTTTTGAGCTATCTACTTATCAAATCAAAACAATGGGTTAAGCTATTGAAGGATATTAAAGCATATGTACAAACCTATGAGGATGCTGCCCGTAGACTAGTCTTTCGTCTCCTTGGGCAAACATTCTAAATAGTATAACCTTTTTGTAGCTTATCAGCTTCCTGCTATATCATACACAATTGTAATGAAGCTGACAGCATCTCTTTTGTATACTTAGCATCTTCTTGACCTTTGACAAACTAAGAGAACAAGTCACCACATACATAGTTGGCACTCCTGTACCATACGCCCAAAAAGCTGTGTGAGAATTGTTCAAATTAAGCTGTATCCTAAAAAAATTCAGGAAAACTGCATGACATACTTTACCCAGAAATCAGAATGCTTTATTGACGTTGGAACTCTGTTAATTGCCGCCATAATGATACTTAAAAGAGAGAGTCTGGGTATGCTGTCGTGGAACCCTAGCAATGAATTTGAAGGATCTAAAGTGAGAGTGATACAATAGACGATATTTGTGACACCTTCAACTGAGAGTATTAGTACAAGTAAGTCAACTGAACCTTCACAAGCAATTTAGAAAGAAATGGAAAATATGATGACAAACACGGAATCATTCATGAGTAAGTGATAGGAAGACTTTGGGGTTTTTCTAACATTTTGGGTAAAGATGATTAACGAACAGAACCAATACAGCCGACAAGAATTACCTTCCCGTTCTTTAAATTTCAAGAAATATGATGAATATTTACAAGTTTCCATAGTTAACACCATGATCTTTGTCCTGCACAATGTAGAAACAGTTACTAGAAATCCTCTTAAATTTCAAGAAATTGAAGTGAGTGTTGATATCTTGAACCCTAACAATGAATTGAGGCAGTACAAATTTAGAGCAAAAGTGATGAACAATAATACAAATTTCCATAGTCAAGAAGATGCACAATATAGAAACAGTACTATAGAAATAAATAGTCCCATCATCAAAGTGACGGGAGACATTCAATAATCCAAGCAAGTGTTGCAAATGGTTTGAGAGTAAACGAGACCTTCCGGAAGTACTTTTTTTCTCTTGTCTCCTCTCTGCCCGCTTTACATACCTTTTGGCTTCAAAAAGTCTGGCAATATTTTCATTTCGAGACAATTTGAGATACTTTTTTCGTCCCAATTTAAATGTCATTTTTTTATACATAATTGAATTATAATATTTATTATTTTATGTTTTTTTTATTTATTTTTATTTGTCATGTCATATTTTTTTAAAATTAATTTAATTAATTTTAAAATTAAATTAAATTATATTTATTTGATATTTTAAATAAAAAATTTACATATTCAAAAACTATATGAAAAGTACTATAAATTATAATTTTTTGCATATCAATATGATAAAAAAAAGTACACCTTAAGATGTTAGTCAGTTCTTAAAGTTTAACTCTAAAAATAGAAATTATGACAGATAATAATGGACGAAGGGAGTAAAATTTATGCTTAAATTACTATATTAATTTCCAATTATACCTTTAATAGAATAATTAAATAATCTTGTCATTTGTTAATAAAGTTGATTCAAAAAACATCAAATAAGAATAGAAGAATAAAGTTATATAAATTATATAATTTATTCATGTACGTACAATATAAAATGTGACATACAAAATGTATAATGATATTCCTCCTTTCTTTTTGTCACTAAAACTATTTGTTCTAAAACATAGTAGTCAGTATATCTTCTTTTCTTTAACTTTTGACTTTTACATTAACTACTCTAGAATATTTATATATATATATATATTAAAGAATTACTATAAGGAAATTTATGAGTTAAAATTTTTTCTTTATTACTACGTTCGTTCATATTTATATGTCTTATCACAAAATTAATATATAAATGATACCATTTTTTTTATTCCTGAAAGTCATTACACTCTTCATTCCATAATATTATAATAACTTAAGCTTCGAATTCTTTTTCATTTTTCAAATAACTTAAATTTTTAATTTTCAAGACTATTTTTAAAATATTCTTTCAATTTTATTTTTAAGTTGGTACTGAAATAAGTTATTACTCCATCTGTCCATAAATTGTTTGTCAGGGTAAGGTATGCACTCCCCCCAAAAAAAATAAAATACAACGTATAATTTGACTTATATAACCTATTATAGCAAGAATATCAAAAGTTTACATAACTTTTTAATTAAGAAAAATGGGGTAATTATTAAGGACAGAATTGGAAAAAAATAACTAATTATTTCTTGATTGTTTCAATTGACAATTGATATTGGACATCTATTTTTAATATATCTGTCAAATATTTGTGGACGAAGGAAGTATAATTAATATTTAATTATTTTTGACATTAATAAGATAAAAATAAAAAATTACATTCAATTTATGTCTTAGATTACTTTTCTTAAAAGGTGTAAAATATCTCAAAGCTTCTGTTATTATGGAATGGAGGGAGTAGCATTGAAATTATGAATTTAACCAACATAGAAAAACTAAATGGTTAATTCATATTTAAAGGTCAATTAATTAATCAAAATAGATGTTCATTTATTGAAAATTTGAGTTCAAGAGAATACTGTATAACAATAAACTTGCATAGTTCTCTTAAGGGACGTAAATCTAAAATGCTGAAATAATTTTTTCTTAATAATTGTAATAAATATTACCATGATAACTAAAAAAGAAGGAAAAAAATATTTTTATGTCTTCTTCCCTATGATGTACATGTCCAGAAGCTAATCTCAATCAACTTTGTTAAAGGTTCCATGAAGTTTACTGTGGGATTTGGACTTGAGAATTATTTAAGTGCGTTTTCATATTCATTAATCCCAAATTAACTAGCTATGGTCAGCTTTTTAACTTCTCTGCGTATTCATAAATCATCATTCATCACACTCACATATGAATCCAAATCTTTTTAAGCATTCAGGAGTAGCAATTATTTGCGAGACATTGGCTGAATCATATTCACAAGCACATGAAAAATATAAAAGAGAAACGAAAAATGGATCGAAATTCGGAATTAATATTCCTTTTCTGAACAAAAACTATGCATTACTGATTAGAACAAACAAAAAGCACAAAATTGAAGCTTCTTTTATCATCTTCCTAATATACTGAGTCAAATTCAGCCATCTAAAACTAAAACGGAAACAGAACCAGCAAACGATCGTGAAACGAAAACTGAAATTAAAAACAACAAACAAACTAAATTTTTCCTGTATGATGTGGGTTTCAAAATCACCATGATCCGAAATCAAAAATCCGAACCCGAATAATCAGGCTCCGGAGCCAGAGCCAGATCGGTAGCGGTAGAATTTGCCTAGGACATGGAGAGTAGTAACGAATCCGATGAAGCATAGGCTCATCACAAGGACGACAGTCGGGCTGATCTTCAGACCTGGAGAATCATCGGTATAGAAACGGAGCATGTTGCTAGCGTTGCCGGAACCTACTACAGCGTTTCCACCACCACCGCCCGCAGAGGAAGAAGCACCGAGTCTGCGTCGGCGCATACCAGCCGTAGCGGCGGCAGAGCCACGGGGTGCGGCGGTCCCTGGGCGATTGGTGGAGGAGGAGGTGGATTGGGAAGAAGAGCCTCGCGCCATTATTTGGGGTGGTTGGTTATGGGGGAGAAAGTGTCTGATTATTATGATGAAATTTGAGGAAATGATGAGAGAGAGAGTCAAAGTGTAATTAAAAGGGAAATCAGGGGTTAAAATGACGTATGAGTTTGATTATTATTTTTTATTTGTTGTACAAAGTTTATATTTGAAGCTTCGACTAAATTTGAATTCGACACTGCAAGACTCATTTGAAATGATGTTTCTAATAAAATTTTCGTCATACTCAGGCTCGAATTTAAAATCTTGAAGCATTATTATTAATGCATCACAAACCATATTAGTGATGTATGATTTAAATTAGTTAGGCCGGAAGAAGACAATTTTCTTAGACAATTTATCTTCTTCCTAGTTATACCCTCTCTTTTTTTTTATTTGAATAAGTTTTCTTAAACTTATACATGTGTTTATCTAATATTTTTATATTCTTGGGTGTGTGATATTTATGAATAGATTTTTTTGCAAACAATTCGTTTGTTGTCAAAATTTATTTGGAAGAAGTTATTATTGTTTTTTGAGAAAATAAATTAATTATTTTATCTTGGAATGAATTATAATTTTATTCTTGAGATAATTTTTTGGAAGAAGTTATCTTGGTTTGGATGATAACTCTTATTGATATGTTGTTTAAATTTTTTTTTTTAAAATAATCTTAGTGATTCAGTGTTTAGACCTATAAATTATGTTTTAATATTCATATGTGTATTTAGATTTTTAGATTTTGACATCTTCATCTTAATGCAAATTTTTATTTTCAATCATTTAGATTAGTCTTAAATTTAATGAAACAAATGAGGCATTATTACTTCATCCGTTCACTTAGCATATCGATATTTGATAACTCGATCATTATTAAAATATCTATTCACTGTTACTTCCTATTTATTTTTATTGTATCAATTTTGACATATCAAGAAATAAAATTATTTATTTTTATACTTACCTTAATATTCAATACATATTTTTCAAATTATTTTTTAAAATCTAATACTAAATATTATTTAATAAATAATGTGTCAAAATATTTACATCACTAAGTTTTTTTAAAGAGATATGCCAAAGTCAAACCGTGACAGAAAGGATATGCCAAGTCAAAGGTTAAAAGTGAACAAAGCGACTATTTATATAAATAACAGAAGGGAGAGAAAAGAAGGCGGAATAAGCCCACAAGTACTCTCTGCCTCACTTCTTCAGTGGATTCAACGTGAGGAGAACTCAAAAGTTTATCAATAATTCTTAAAGAATAAGGGGGGCATACAGTGGCCATACCTCATAGATACCTGTCCATCAATATTCAAGAATTGTGGAAATTTATCAAGATTTCAACTTGAAATTTGTTTTCAATTAGGTAATTTCTTTACCAGTTACTAGAATTCAATCATAGATTACATGTTTGGTAGGCATTATAAAGTAGTAGTCACCATTTGATTTGAATTCCATATTAGTTCTTGTAATGGGTCTGGTTAAATTAGGGTTCTTGAGAAGGGAAAAGATGAAATTATGATAAAAGCTGGAGTTTTTTGGGTGTTTCTCTTGATGGGGCAGATTTAGTATCGAACTTTGTAAGTTAAAAATAAAGAATTTGCTCCAAATGATTGTTAAGGAATTTGATTGGGTTTGAACATGAGTGAAGAATTTTGGGGTAAATTATTAAATGAACCTACGAGTTATTGATGCAAGTATACATTATTTTTGTAGTAAAATGTTGCCCTATTGTATGATAAAAGGTAATAGTAGCCTATGTAAAGACTAAACCCTGCGGGTCGAGTTGTTGGAGACTTGTCATACTTCGATTAGCTAGGAAGGTACCAAAGGTATGTAAAGCCAAAACCTTCTCCACCGTTAAGGCACAACCTTAATTAGTCACTTGTCTCTCCTAAAAGAGTCAATGTATTATAGTTTACTTGATATATGTGAATATGTCCTCCACTTTCTCTCATTCCTAACACAGGTTGATATGGTAAAATATTTATATTCTCGTCCCACTTTAACTTTCTTGTCTTCACGTTTTACGTCTATTTATTGAAGTCGCAATATTCATATTACTCCTTCGAGTTGAGTACTCGTAATGTTCATGACCGTAAGTGTCTTCACTCAAAATCCTTATAAGTCATATGGTATATCTGTCACGTGTTATAAATGAGAATAAATGTCCATAACACAGATCACTGGCAACATAGGCATAAAATAAAACCAAGAACTAACACCATCATAATTAGATAGCATGATTAAAGAAGTCAACTATATATATATATATATACTTATGACAAGGGAAACCTGCAGCCGCTACCCTTTGGGTGCGCACGGGGTAAAGCCCCGCTCCAATGCAATAGCTCGCAAACCACATAGGAGAGGAATTATACAAATATTGAGAATGATTTTATCATAATCTACTTGTCATAGGCCTTGAAGGCATCACTTGATAAATTCTTCCCAAATCGAGGGGAGGGTATTCATAGGTTTTACTTGACACATATGCGTGATGTGATTCTGTGCACATGATTGAGACCAGACCATTATAATGAGCCTAAAGATTGTGGTGTACTCGCCCTTGTGGCATCATTTGCATTTGGAGTCAGATGGAATGTCATGTATTGGTTCCCTGACTCGAGCCAATATATCACAAATATGGCCTGCCGGCAAGACCCTCATATGCAAACCCACAACGGGTGCACCTTGTGTCAGACCTCGATTAAAATTATGTGTATGAAATCATAATTTTGAGTATTTATGCAACACATGCCATACATTAACATTGATCGCTTTTTTAGGCCATCATATGACCATTTGTATTAAAAATTGCCACAGGACACCACTTAGGCAAACTATTAGGTGATCTAAAATAACGAACAAGGTATAACACATTATATGTTAATCTTATGAAGTTATTCATGAGTTTAATTTTATATTGAAGTTTCTGATTGTCTATCCATAGTTGTTCATCATTAACACTTTGGAGTATGATATGCTAATAAGATTAGTATATAGGTTACAGTTCAATATTGTATATTTGTTACTTGTACGCTCATAAGTCTTTCATTTTTAAATCTGATTCATATGATCATCCCTATGTTCGGGGGCGCTGCATTCTGTAAATGCAGTACTAGGCTTACAGTCTAGCAAACTTTCATGTTAGGAACCCACTATATATTCAACAAAGCAGTTGGTGAGCTCCCCATTTATCTGGAGCAAATGGATGTCAAGTACTCTTTATTCATACTTATAGTTATAATTTGGGTATGTCGATGACCTGCTCGATCATACATCATTGTATAGCTACAAATTCTGTTAGAGGCTTCATGGAAAATGTAAATTATCATGTGTAGGAATAGTCTCAGTTGTTTATTGAAGTTGTGCGGCTAGATGTACAATATTGTTATGTGTAGTCCTTTAATATTGTCTTATGAATAGTAGTTTCTCTCCACTTATTGCAGGTCAATTGTATAACATGTGGTCATAGGGTTCTTTTCGGCCCTTCTTGGCTTGGGGCGTGACAAAATGGTGGGAAGTTAAAAGAGAGATGGTAGCAAGTATTCTTTATATTTTAAATAAAAATAATTTGAAGAGAGAGGTGGGTGTGAATAAAAATTTTCTTCCTATTTTTGTGCAAAATAGACGTATGACTGTTATATGCCAATTCTTTTTACTCTTTTATTTGTTAAATATTTATTTGGTGCCAATTTAATCTAAGAGTATATATGTGTCAATTCCTCTAAAAATAGACAAAAATTTGGGGACTACCAAAAGTGCACAATATTGCAAACATGAGGACTATCAGTGTTCCATGCGAAAATCTAAAGGATTATTTTGAGTCTTAACCCAAGAATAAGGGACTATTTTGTACTTTTTCTCAAGGATTTATCATTGTGCTCTGATTATTGGCAATAATTTGTTGAGATTTCTGGTAGGATATAAGGTATTGATGATCCACTGAGTAATAACCCAACTCTCAACAAAATGTGGAGGCTAAGCGAATCCATTTTGGGGGAAAATGAAGAGCAGCAAGATAATCTGTTTGGTGACCAAGAAGCCCTCTGCGATGTGTCCCCTTTACAGGTTTGTTTTTATGGACAAGATCCAAATTTTTTCTCCTAAAACCCAAGTTGATGATTTATGTGACTTTCTGGATTTTGATTGAGTAGAGAGTTTATGGTTTTGCGGCTTGTCTGCTCGCCGGCTTTATTTGTATGTTCCTGGTATGACCACTTATTCAGTTGCTGTAATCATTCTACTGCTGTTTTTTATGACAAATTCGTCAGCTGATTGTTGTTTTTCCCTTTATGACCACTAATTCCCATGTCTTATTCTGCAGTCAATGATTGTGTTCATCAAGCCCATCAAATTTGCCTTGTTATTTACTTTTGGCAACATGTTGGCCATTGGAAGGTATGCCACAATCTGCTTGGGTATAGAAATATGAATTGTTGGAACTAATTAACCATGCAGTCGGTTGTTGCCATTTTAAAATTGTTAAAGATTCGGTTTTACTTCAACTCTGCATTGTGAAATACGAATTCTCGCGGGATATATTGTTTTGAAGGAATCAAAATGAAGTGAAGGTTATAAGAAGAAGTGCATTTTAAAGTCAAAATATGACCCTTTTCTCCATTTTCTTTCATTTTTCTTTATTTCCTCTCATTTCTAATTCCAGCCAATTTATTTCTCTGTCTGGTTGCTAGAAGGTTGGGCTTAGAAATAGATGTGTGTCTCTCAAACCAATACCAGCAAATTGCTTTTGCACGGTGTTGCTCCAAATTTTCCAATTCTTCAAGTATAACTAGTTTTTTAGTATCTCAGGTAGATTTATGTTGTTGTATGTAAGCCATGCATTTGAATTTCATTCATCTTACAGTTTATTGTGTTTTGAACTTGGATATTCTCATTGCAGCACAGCTTTTCTCATTGGACCTCTGCAGCAACTTTCAATGATGATGGATCCAGTTCGTGCCTATGCCACATCCATGTATGTGGGATGCGTTGTTTTAGCTCTCATTTGTGCACTCTGGGTAAGTGTCTTTTCTATACAATGGATTATCTGTTAGAGTGATCCTCTTCCTAAATAATAGTGCTTAATTAGTAACATAAGATGGATTATATATTAGAGTTCACTTCTTCTGATATACTAGGAAAGCCCAGTACTCTTTTCTTTAATTTGCACTCATCCTTTTTGGGCATGTCACAACAATGCGATAATTCATAAACTGCAGTAGACATATCTTCTTCCTTGCCTAGTCTCCTTTCCAAGGTGAAGGTTATCCTGTAGGAGTTCCTTCTTTCTACGAGGAAGTTGTAGTTATACTGTTATAGGTAAAATAAATGTAGTGTTGTTAAAAATCTAATGCAAGGAAAAATTCATTCTGCGTCCCAATATCTTTTTTCCTTAGATATAAAAGAGATCAACTGAACTCTTATTTCTTCTTGAGAGAAGATATCTAGAAAGTAGAAAGTTATTATTATTATTATTGCTATTATTATTGTTGTTGTTGTTTTTGTTTTTGTTATTATATTATTTATGGCCAGTTTGACAAGAAACCCTCTCTTGATATGAGAAGACGATGAACTTAGCGAGATAAATTTTGCTTAACAGTAGTTTTAAGGTGTCAATGTTGAAAATCTTATCCTAAAAGTGTGTTATTTTCTTGCTATGTGATGCAAAACATTGATGTCCCTTTTACTGTCCTTGTTGCTGCTTCACATGGTCCAAGTGTCAAAGATATATGTCACTATTCACTCTACCTTGTTATGTTATGTGCACTGATCATTGTTATCTGAAGTACAATCTTTCTTTTGTTTATTGTTTACGTATTTCTGCAGATCCACAGTAAGATTCTGACACTACTTGCAATCATATGCGAGATATGTGCCCTTGTCTGGTCAGTTGCTTAACTCCTTATCTATCTAGCATAGTTTTTCTTGTATGTACTGTTTTTCTACAATCTACATTCTTTTTAACCTTATAAGTTACATTTAGCCCAAAAGTAGGATATGAGATGACAGGGTTCTAATGTAAGGATAAAACTATGTGTTTCCATCTCAAATGTAAAGTTGAAATTTAAATTTAACTGAACAAATTACAGTAAGGAATTAAGGGGAAAATGTATTAACAAATGTCTTATTTTGTGGTTTATAGACCTTTCTTGGTTGCTTGCCAACCAAAGCTGGGTCAGAAGTATCATCAAAAACTTGATTTTTCTTAAAGGATATCTCAACATGGTTATAGTAGTACATGAGGTACGAAGGCATTCATCAATTAATGCAAGGATAACACTGAGATCTGCTCAACCTCTCTGTTGAAGTTACATCACCTCTATCACTTAGTAGTATACTTTTGATTTTATTATTTCAATATTTTATACGTGTTCTTTGAACAACTTTTTTGGTGCTTAAACCTGCCATACATATGTCATATCGGCCTGAAATTAGTTAATTTTGGAAGTGCTGAAAAGGGTCTCCGTCTGTGATTTCTTAGCACACCTAGATCGGATGGTTTTATGCTTAAATAGGTAAAAGAATAGAGATAAGGGGTTGGTATATTAGGAGCATTTATATGTCAAAGGGAGGATGTAGGTGGGTTTCTTTTGCTTTTTGAATGGTTGAGGCAGTCCAGGCCACTGGATTGAGGATGAACGGGAAACTGGAGATATGGATGGTTAAATTGCTGCTTAACAATGTTTGAGATTCCATGATCAGGTTTTCCTAGTACATGCAGTAAATCTCAAGTATTCAGATTGATGAGTTAATTTTCAACTTCAGCTTTCAACTCATTGAAGCTTGAATTATTCTCAATAATTTTGTAAGGAATGTTCAGACTCTGAGTTATCCAAAAAAAAAAGCATCTCTAAAATCTGGTTAGTTCATTATGTTCATGCCACTACATTTGGAAAACAAAAAATACTGTCATCGTTTTCTCAGTTCTCCTCACCTAACAACCGAACTTAGCTTCAAAGCTTGAACTGAAGGCTTTAGAAGCTAATTAATGTGTAGGCAGCACTGCATCGTCTGTTGTACCATTTTAGAGGAGAATTTGAGTTAAGAGACTAGTCCAAAATAAGGAAATGACCAATATTTTTGTGTGGAAGGCAACGGAGAGATGGTAAGACTTTGGCCTTTGAAGCTAGTACATTAGAAAGGGTGAGAAAGGAAATGCTTCTATTAACTTTAAAGAGTGTCTCTCTTGTCTGGCTCGATGTGAATGAGGTAGGGTGGTAGATGGGCAAAAGAGCAACGCCCACCTGCAATTTGTGCAAAACTGAAAGCTAACTGACATAGGTTATCAAGAAGCAATGAGAGCCGATGTTCTGTTTCCACTTTGTGGCGAATTAGACCAACAAAGAAAGCAACCTTAGTTTTTAAGGACTACATACTCCCCCTTTAATCAGAATTCAGTGTGCTACTAGTCATCGTTATTCTCCGCTAACCAGTTTATCTGCAGTTCGCGATCATGCTTTATTTTCTTTTAACAACAACGACAAATCCAGTGAATGCCACAAGTGGGGTTTATCTAGTGTGTACGCAATCCTTACGCTTACCTTGAAAAGATAGAGAAGTTGTTTTCGATAGACCCTTGTCTCAAGTAAAGCATACCAAAGCAGGTTGAAAAGGAAATACAATAGTAAAAGAATACAAAAATGAATGTCACTATGCCTAAAATAATGGAGAAGATAATGGTATCAACAACAAGTAATACAATAACTTAAATGAAGGAGACAAATAGTAAAAATAAAATCAAAGAAAAATATATTAAGAGAGTAATAATACCAACATTGATAAGGAAACTAAACAACACTTGACTACCTACTAATCCTTTTTCCTGATTAACGACCTACATATATCCTCCTATCTAGGGTCATGACCTTGGTAAGTTGCAGGTGTGTTATGTCTTGTCTAATCACCTCTCCCCTATACTTCTTCAACTATAGCCAACATCTCACAACTTCTCATTGGGGCATCTCATCTTCGCATGCCCAAATCATTTTTGCCTCGCTTCCTTTATCTTGTTCACCACAAAGGTCACTCCCACCTTGTCCAGAATATCTTAGTTCCAGATCCTATCTCTTCTTGTATGACACACATCCATCTCAACATCCTCATTTCCACTATTTTCATCTTCTAGACGTGCGAGGTTTTGAGCCGCATCTTTTTAAGTCTTGGTGGGACATCTTTATCACAAAAGACATCGGATGCGAGCCTCCATGTCATCCACCTCTTCCTCTGCACACACGTCTGTATACAGTATACTCCACTCAATTTTGTAGGTCCTACTTAAGACAAAGTGGTGTTAGCTTGCTAGGTGATTCCTTTACACTTGATATAAAGTGATCTTCAAGAGGAAATTTTTTCCTGTTGACTGTGTATATGCACTTTATACATTTCTTAAAGAAACTTAGGATTGAGAAAAGAATTGTTTCAAAAATGATTTGCTTGGAACTTCCCAATAACCGACCAGAGTTATCCTCACTATTTTGCTATATTGTCTGATTTTCAGGTACAGTTTAAGTTATATTCCTTTTGCCCGTAGAATGGTTTCAAATATCACAATCCGCCTTTTTGACACTGAAATCTAGTGGATTCTATGCGGAAGCAACATCACTCCAGTATATTTTTGAGTGCTGCACTCTAGTCTACTCAACTTGGAAGAGGTTCTTCCCTGCGGATTACTTTGAAGAGATTGATAATTCTTTTTGGTTTTCATCTGATGACAGACGGAACTCCACTTTTCAATCAGGTGTGAATGAATTCGCTTGGACAGTTAACTTTTATGCTGTCATAGGTTGTACCCTCTGGTTTCTTTTCATTTTGGAAAGTTATGGTTGCTTTCTTTTTCTGCTGCCCTGCTCACCTCATAGTTGTCCCGTGCCATGATTGACAAATAATTTCATCCCTCGCCCTCACACAACAAACTTAAAATCATTGCTGAATCAGATCACACTCTTGATGTATATCTTCTACTTAGTTCTGTTGTCTTGCAACTGTTATATTATGTTTTGCATTATGAACAAATATATCTATTCTTTCTGATATATGGTTGCTTATATTTAAGGAAACTACATCGGGAATGATTGGATAATCAAAAAGGCCATGTTGTTTATTAGTTGTTCGCTTATAAGATTTAGGAGATCACTGAAATGATTATTCACCCTTTACTTATTACCCGCCTGTACACTAGTTCATGTTTTCATGTGAATCTTTACAGTCGATATCACAATGCACCTATACAATAAGATGAAAAATGCCTTCCTTTTCTAACTATGCTTTAGAGTTTAGTGCTTTGGCTCTTCCATAATGGTGTCATTGGTGATCTAAACACCAGAAAATTAGTAAGCTTCATGCCAATGTGATAATCTTCATTGACCTTTTGCATTGTGGAATTAAAGTCTTGAATAGTATATTAAGAAGAGTAAATGTGGATGAGGATTTCTGTAGTTTTTGAAGTGTATTAGAACTTTTTATCTGAAGATTGTGGATAATTTTTTGACAATACAATAGGAAAAAGAGAACAAGCATTTCAACATAGTATTTGTTGCCCAAATATTGACTTAGGTAGTTGGTGGAGCCTCAATTTCACATATAATATCCACTATATACAAAATCACAAAATTAGTGAGTAAAGCTTAGTTACTTTAATGGGGCGAAAATTAGTGTTTTTTTTGTGTGTGACAAAGGTAACAATTTTGTGTATTAATCTTCAACACTGAGGCTGGGTTCCCAAATTTACATCATGGACATACATACAGTTGCATGTACTTGAAACAAAAACGAAACTAGATCCTACTTCATCTTACAAAGGACCTAGGATATCTCTAACCGCTATAGGATCATCTACATACTCCTAACTGCACCAATAGCAAAAAGTGATTGTGCAGTTTATTTTTATCCTGTGTAAAGGACTACTAACACTCTCAACTGATAGTAGTAGTAGTAGCAGTAGTCCTTCAATGGCTGATCCATAGCGATATAAAACACATGATCATCATCTTTCTTTTCAAATTTAAAGGGTTTACAACTCATAATCAAGACGAGCGCTACGCGATTTTGTTTGCTACATCTCAGGATCCATATAACCTGCAAAAACACCAATGCCATTCTGCTTCCTTTCTTCCCCAAATACGTCACTCACATTTTGTACTTTTGGGCATATATATGTAAAATTTGTTGGTATTATATATGACAAGGACAAGTTATCTTATTAAACAAATTTACGAGATCTCTCTTATTATATCCCGAACCTTTAGGTTTCAAATTAACCTGATATTTAAGTGGAGAAGTATAAACGAACGGGTCCATTATTCCTGAATTTTGAATGCTGCAATTCATATTTCCAAAAGTACAGTCAGAAACTTTGTTCATATACTTCCAAAGCTACAAGAGCTTTTTCAATTCTAACCCATGATTCATCCCTTTATAAGTTTATATTGTTCAATTTGTTATTATATTGTTCTTTCAGGGAAGTGACAAAACAATTTGCCAATTAAGGACACTGATCATTTAACTGATATGTACTACTATTTATAATTTTCAATTATTGCTAGCGTCTCACTTTTATTTTATTTGAACTGATTTGTTTAATTTATTGTATATTCTATGGCTTTGCCCAATGTAAGTCAACAATACTACAGTAAATGATTAGTTGTATAAATTGCCATGCTTTTATTTCTCTTTAATTTATAGATTAATCAAAGTTTTCTTGTTTATTTAACTAGTAAAGTACTCACATAAATTAAAAATCTTTTGAGCATTTTAATTAAATTTATAGGGTTTTAATGGAATCGTTCCTTATTCTTTTTCATAGAATTTTTTTTTAAAATTTTGACGAATTATTCATTTGGATCTTGACTGTGACACCGTTGAGGTGCTTCAACCCAATGAATACATAACACCTACAATTTTATTGCTAAGTTATAATTAATTAATACACGATTTGAAGCACTCGATCGTGAGGGAAAAAAGACTTGGACAATCGTTGTACGTTGTAGTTGATTAATACACTTCAAAAAAATGCTTGTGATAGTTAAAAAATTAAAGTGCACAAGCTTTTGAACTTAAGTTGAAAAATACACGGTATTAATTAGTAATGCAAGCAATTATTGGTCAAGAATAATACTTTAACAAACTGAAATTATTCTAACGATGAATTTTGAAGAACGAAGGACATATTTTCTTTTACTTATATGACTAATATTCTACCGACACATAAAAATGCAAATCTAATTATCTCAAGCATCACCAAACAAAAATATCAGATTCAGATGAACTCACAATGCAATGGATTAGTTCAAAATTACCTTAAGCAGAATACACTAGACACTGAACTGTTCAAGGTGTTATAGCATAACATACAAACATTCCAGTTTAGTTTTTGCTATATGACAAACTAGATGCTACACAAAATCCGAATGTTTACAAAAAGAGTTAAATTTTACCATCATGTACAAAATAAAATTCAACCATGAGCAATTTTGTCAGCTTCATGATCATTTTTACAAATTTTAAAATGTCTTGACATAAATAAGCCATGTCAAGACAACCGTCTTAGTGTTCAGAAAAATTAGTAGAGGGATAAAACAGTTGTGGGCTATAAAAGCTCACTCAACCTACTCAGCCAATATTGTTCTTGATCCTTCGCCTCCTTGATGTCCTGCTGAACTTTTTCACCCAGTATTTCAAATGCTTTGACAGACTTTTGCACCTCTCCTGCTCGGTTTTGGGCCTCTCGCAAGCGCCTTTCAGCCTTTTTGAGTCGTTTCTCTGCTGCTAAGACCTCATTGTTCCTTTCTACCAAATCCTTTTTAGCTGCTTTAGAGACAAGCTTGGTAGTCTCTCTTAACGCCATTAGTAAGGAAGACTTTTTCTCCATATCCTCCTCTTCAGAGATCTCATCCAGATACTGTTGCAACCAAGCTACATCAACCTTGGCATCCACAGCATCAGAGACTACAGATCGCATGGCTTTAATGGAAGAAATACTAACATCACCGGTTTTTAGCCGCCTGACAACATCACTAACAACATCAAGCAGGGAAGTTCTGGCAGCCACTGATTTACATTGACAGTTGACTGCAATGTCACCGTACTTGGCAAAAATGGCAGCAAGTATAGGAGCATTGCTCACTTTTACTTTATAGCCATGCACATCCACCAGCTCACTGGACACATCACCATCTTTGGGCGACACCTTTATAGTTGTTGTCAAACTCCTTGGATTTTCGTCTACTCCAGATTCTGAACCTTCAACCTTGATACCTTTAATTTGGTGCACTCCTTTTGGAGTTGAATTATGCTGCATGGTCCTTCATAAAAAATACTTCATTTAGCTCGAGTTCCATTTATTATCATGCAAAGGGGGTCTAGATGTGATAAAAATAACTTACATTGTTGGAGTCATCGGAACGTCAGTTGCTTTCCCCTGCCAAAATTTTGAACATAGACAGGTGTTATGAAGTAAATATTAAGATTAAGTTTTTCAATTTTTTATCACTTGGCCATGCATGCTTCCTAGGTTCACTTTGTACTAAATTTCTGCAGCAGTTTGCCATTCACAATGACACTACGTGAACACTTTTAGAGACCAAAATGGTTGTCATGCAGGGTGAAAAAGACTAATTTAGCAAGGCAAAATAAATTCACGTGAACGTGAATCTTCGCTTACAATTCTCTTTTAAAAGTTTTAATTACAAGGAAGGGCTATTTCGTTCTTTCAGAAGTCATTATTTCCTTTCAGAAAATGTGATTGGATCTTAGTGCTTAGAGATGGCAAAGTGTAATGTTTAGTTAGAAGGAGATGACAACGTACAACGTAGCAGAACTTAGATGACAGTGTGAAAAAACCCTCTGAAATAAGATGGCTACAGAAGAGAAGAGAAAGAGTCAAGGATTAGTGTACCAGACTACGATTGAAGTAGCACCAACTTACACTATATAACTTTGTTTTGCTGCATGCCTTCTTCTTGCTTTCAGTACCAGGAGTTAGCAACGGCACATCATTATCAACATTCAAAGCCTGCTCAAAAAATTGACATTAAGAATGCAGAGAATATAGGTTTCATAAAGTGAACACATTTCAGTCCATGGAGAAGTTTTTAACTCATGCAAGTTCTACCCAAACAATATCAACTCCGTAAAATAGGTGAAATAGGATAATACCAGCAGTTCTTTAGTAAATCATAAACCAGGATAACATAAAATAGGTGAGATATACTTTCATTAAATGAAGATGCTCAGCAGAGAGGCAAGGAGAAAGATACTATCCATTGGAAGTATATAACAAAAACAAGAACCGCAGAAAAGCGCCAAACTCTATTGGGGCTTAAAGCACAAAGTACAATTAAAGTGCAAGGGGCAAGCCAAAGATGTGTAGCTCAAAGGCAGAAAGCTTCCACACAAGTACTCTCACCTTCTTTTTTTTCCTTGTTTGGCGATATGAATCAATAATGCAACCAAGGCGCCTGCACATTAACAACTTATGTAATATTTTTTTGATGAAACAATTTATGTAATACTTATCAACCACTAAAATTGTTTCACATATATATTTAAGAAAGCAATAGCTGCAAAGTACAACATAAAAATTTATTAACTTCCAAATGTGCCATAGTATTTTATCCTAAAGGTCACAAGAGAACATAGTACTTCTAGTGATTTTATTTTTGCATTAGTGTAAGTGTCCCAGTAGTCCTGCTGATGCCTTAAAAAGATTTACAGAAACCATCTGCGCCACTGTACAATTAACATCAAATGCAATCAGTAAACATATTGAAGACCCACCAAAAATTTCATGGACACTCTTATTTTACTAGGTTTTATGTCAGAAGTTCATCAATATTTCAAAAAGGGAAAAAAATTCAGTACAAACATAACACTATTTGTTGCTTCATTGTTCACATACATCAGTGCTCGACTTTTAGTCGTTTTTTTCCCTTTTAGCATTTACATTTAGAATAAACTCTTAACAAAGTGTCTTATATTTTGTTTACATCCCAAATATACTAAAAGGAATTACCTATCAACATAAATGTTAGAAAAAAACTGTAAATATGTAAAATGAAGTATACTTCATGCTTGTTTTCTTCAAAAAAATGAGGGAGGATTGTTTAAATGTAATTATGTAAACAGATTAAATAAGGCAGGAGACGAAAAGGGAGGTTTTAATCCCCACTTTTGCAAGAAGATTTTGCATAATATCTGATTGGATACAAGTATCACTTTTCTGATGCATACATAAGTGAAGACAGATGTGTAAGGGTAGCTTATCTGAAGATACGGGCACCAAATAACACAGCAACAGAAGCAAACTAGTAAAATAGGGAATGCAAAAGACTTGAAGTTTGGACACCTAATCTATCGAGAAGTTTTACTTGAGGAAAAAAAAGGGTGACATTTTCAGCGAGAGACTTGCAGGTATATGCATGTCTATGTGAGAGAACAAGATTAATATTGGATAGTTGAGTTAGATTTGATGCACCAAAAGAAAATTAAAGAACACAAAATAAGCGCCACACAGGAAAAGCTAAATGAAGGTGGTTGACAAGAGGGATTGTTCGGATGGTAAGCACACTCCACCTCCAATCCTGAGGTTGTGGGTTCAAGTCACCATGGGAGCAAAAATGGTGGGAACTCCTAGGGATGCTAAAAAAAAGGTGCTTCATCTATAGCATCTAAAGGTATCCAGCATGTCACAATGATCTAAGTTCTATTCTGATGCTAATATTTAGCTCTCAAGCAGCATTCCAAATCATCAAATACTTGCCATGAATGAGAAATCAGGTGAATGAAGCTTACATGTCAGACAAATCACTTGGACCAGGAGCAATCTCGTGTATCTGAAATACATCCATCCAATAAGTCATGCAAATAAAGACAAGCACAGAACAGACGGGTAGAGAAGAGAAGGGAAAAGAAAAGCCTGGCAGAGTAACCCACTGGATCTGATGCATTGTCATTGTCAACTAGTTCCCAGCGTTCCTTTGTAAGATTAAGCATTTCTTGATCGCCATCTCCATAGATCACCTTAGAATATCATGAAAAACATGAATGATGAAACATTACCAAGGCTTAGAAAATTGCTTGCCAAATTAACTTCAGTTTAGATTCTGACAACCTGTGAAACTGTAGACTGATACCAGCCTATTAGCATATGAGGAGCATCAACCAGCATTTAAGGGAGTACGAATGTATGATAACATAAAGCAGTTGAACTCAATTAATATACAAGAAAAATAATGTTTATACAGCCATTCTAAATCTTTACCGTGTGCTTCTTCTCTGAATGGTCAAAATCAGTGACAAGTCCTTCATAGAACCTACAGAATGTGAATGCTACGTGATATGACATTTGAACTAAAAAATGAACTTCATTAGAACGAAAAAAGTAATGTGTCAAAATTTTAAAACAAAAAGGGATAATAAGAAGCTCAATGCTCAAAAGTCTGCCTGTATGGACCTAAGAATATTCTTGGAAAAAAAAAGAGAAGAAAGTAAACACCAAATCTTTTTGGGCAGATACTACCAAATATCTAATATGATGCAATGACAAAGCCAAGCACCAACAAGATACATCTGCTTAACGATGTCCTTTAACGTATTTTACCTTGAGAAAGGCCCTCTATTGGTTGAACATCAGATTTTAAACACATATTCCCATACTTCTTTCTTTGATCAAGATATATCCCCATATTAAAAACCTTTTCTTTTCAGGGTGCAAGTGTACCAGCTCCCCCTTCTCAACGACAAGCCATCAACCCAGAGTTTCATGCCAAGAGTTTAGATGCCCTTGAGTCATTATTACGGCTGGACTAAAACAAGTACTTGTATTTAATTTAATAATGCCCTTGAGTCATTATTACTTGTATTTAATTTTTTAGCAAGAAACTTTAAGAGTATAGTTGACCATACTATACCCTCTTCTTTGCTCCGTCCAGTTGATTGGGGGTCCAATATAAGCTAGTATCGTCTTCATGATTTAAACAGAGCTCAGTATTTCTTTATACAATATTCTAGTTACTACTACCTACCATTGACAAATTGCTTGCCTACTTCTGTAATGGACATCACAACTGAGGCTGATGCATATGCATTATTCATATTCAGAAATTTATGATAGAGCAATTCAATCAGAGTTATTCGGATGAAAAAAATGTGACTCGCTCAGTGAAAGAGCAAGTCAACATTTAATCTTTTAACAGGAATATCTGAAGCTTGACTACATAATATACCCCCATCCACATCAGGTCCCCAACTCATTCTCAAAAAATTATATATACATATTCAGTGAAATCACATACACTTGATCAAGTGGCCACCAAACCCTTACTCTGCAGCCAACGAGCTCCTTGCCATGCTCTCTGACAACCTTATCCGCAGAATCCTAAGGAAAAAATTATAGAGATGATCATCAGTCTAGAGAGCAAACACTGATACATCTAGAGACAAGGTGGAAGCGTTGAAAAGTATGCACATCAGATTCCTTATTAGTCAAAAGTCTTTTCTCTTCAGTTACAACTGGTAACTTCTTTATAGAATTTCATGACATAAGGACTATATCACAGGTAGAGGACAGTCACGTTGGAGATAGAAAAAAAGAAAATATTCTCTACTCTTAAGTTAAATAAACAAAAGTAAAACTACTTTGAGCACATAAATAACCTCACTGGCAAATTTTATGGAACATTCACTTTAGTGATCACTTGATAAAGGTTGTCTAATCTCACTAACTGTAAGTTAACTCTAATTAAAGATAATAAATGTTTACCTCTTCTTGTGATGGCGGGTTCTTCCTTTTACGTTGTTCTTTAGAGCTTTTGGGGAAGTTGCTTTGCTTGATGATTGACACAGAACCCAACGCCTGAACCATTCAATTTTTGTACATTATAAGACCAAAACTAAGGGTAGAACAAACACTTTACTTGAATCTACATAATATTCCAAAACAAGTACATTCACTTTAGTAATCACTTACTGAAGGTTGTCTAATATCATTAACTATAAGCCAGCTCTATTAATGATAAAAGATGTTTACCTCTTCTTGTAATGGCAAGTTTTTCCTTTTACATTGTTCTTTAGAGGTTTTGGGGGAGGTTCTTTCTTTGGTGTTTGAGACAGAACCTAATGCCTGCAGAGATCAATTTATGTACATAATAAGTCCAAACTAAGGGGTATATTAAATACTTTACTTGAATCCACATAATATTCCAAAACGAGTACATGCACTTTAATAATCATTTACTGAAGGTTGTCTAATATCATTAACTATACGCCAGCTCTAATTAATGATAACAGATGTTTACCTCTTCTTGTGATGGCAAGTTCTTCCTTTTACGTTGTTCTTTAGAGGTTTTGGGGGAGGCTATTTCTTTGGAGTTTGAGACGGAACCTAATGCCTGCAGGGATCAATTTATGTACATAATAAGTCCAAACTAAGGGGTATACTAAATACTTTACTAGAATCCACATAATATTCCAAAACGATTACATTCACTTTAGTAATCACCTACTGAAGGTTGTCTAATAGCATTAACTATAAGCCAGCACTAATTTATGCTTACAGATGTTTACCTTTCCTTGTGATGGTGAATTCTTCCTTTTCCGTTGATCCTTAGAGGTTTTCGCAAAGTTGCTTGCTTTGGTGATTGAGAAGACAAAGCCCAATGCCTGCACAATTCAATTTACGTATACATTATGTCCAGAACTATTGTGGGTGGTGTAAAAAGAGGAAATTGGAGAGTTTTTGAAGGTGTAGAGTCAAGTTTCTCTTAGTTGAGAAGTAGTCTCTGTTCCCTTATTTTCTTTTGGCGTAATCAGAAAATTCCTTGTTGTATAGAGGATTGGATAGAGTGTGAAGAGAATCATAGTGTGTAGATTCTTTTCTTTTTGGTATATCTCTTGTATATGGCAAGTTTAGCCATATTTATGAATGAAAATACTTTTACAATAAATACATCAACATACCCATTGAAATCCTACAAAGTGAGGTCTAGGGAGGGTAGAGTGTACGCAGACCTTACAACTACCTCGTGGAGGTAAAGAGTCTGTTGCCAAAACGAATACACAACTTCCTAAACGAATTCAGCCAATTGACGTTAACTGTTTAATACTTTAATTTACCTCATCTCCAGATTCATCAACAGATAACCTACGTCTTTTATCACGACTGGCTGGTATATTTTTCTTATCGTCTTTTTCATGCTTCTCTTCTAATGCCTCCACAACAGCAAATTTTTCTGAAACAACCGATGTAGGTTGTGAGACTTTCTTCTTGGTTATAGCTCCTGGTGCATCTCTTGCTGAAATTGATTTGTCATTTTTCTCCTTTTGGTGTCTCTTTATACAAGTCACTATTGGAGTTTTCTCCTCATCATACAATCCTTTGGAGATTGCACATTTAGGTGAACAACTACTTCTCTTTTTAGTATCTTTCCCACAACCCTTCAAGAGAATACGGGCTTTTGACCTCCTTTCTCCACTTACCCAAGCATGATCATATCCTTCCTCTGGCTTGTTCAAAAAATTAGGCTTCCAACCTCTTTTCTTTGAAGTCTGCGTAGCTTCTGGATCTACTGCTTTTTTGGCTGCTGCATTTACGAACCCCAAGTTTTCAGATTTCGAGGTGGTCCTTGAATCAGTACTTTTTTGCTGCTTCATTGCATCTCCATGTTCTGATTCCTTTAAAATTGTATCCGTCTCTAGAACGACATCATTGTCTTTATTCTTGGGATCATCTTTCCCTTGCAAAATAGGTGCTTGATCTAAGAACGGAGCAACTATGTCAGGTGCAGCATGTGGTGCAAGCTCTTCGGGAGCATTTTCCACCTGACAAGTGTGTAGCAAAGGAAGAATTCACATCATTAAATCCAGAACAAATATCACCTATAATCTGTGAAGTTACCTTTACTTATCACCTTTAGATCAACAATTAATCAGCAAAACAAGAAGAGTTTCTGACTATCTCATAAAGGAGCTTAAGTTTTATCTTTCTCAAGCTAATCTAAAAATGAGGACAGCTTGGTGGAAAACGTGTACACATTCCTGAGTTTAGTAAAAAGAATACGGAAAAGGAATGCTGAAATGTAGGAAATACGTCTAGGATCAGTGCTTAATCAGCTGCTCATGAAATACGGAAGATCTAATAATCTCAGAAAAAAAGGTGGGGGTGGGAACTCCATTCTTTGAAAATTAGAAAAGAGAATGAGAAATGGAGAATTACACAACTAAACAATCATGTTTTTTACAAATAATTGCAGCAATTACTTTGATTATCAGATAGACCCACCGTAGTTTTACTTTCAAGTGCCTCAATCCAAATCAATTCAACAACTTCCGAGTAGTTGTTAATGGAAATGCCGAGGGACCTCACTGCTTTTGGAAGATATGGATGAAGTTTGACAGCACTTTCTTGAAGAACTCTCTCTCCCAACACATAGGAACGAGGTGAAACATTCTAAACCAAAAGAAGATGTCATTAAAAATAATGAGAAAGATTTATGAATAAAGTTGTAAAGGAAAAGCTATACCTGGTTATCCTTCTTAACACTACTAATGAGGATGTTCAGAAGCTGCATTGGAATTTCTTCGCTCTCTTTTATTATAATGCTCATTATTTCCTCGATGTCCATGAATACTTGATCAGGGTGGTCCGGCCTTAAAATGGGGCAAGAGACAAAATATTGTCAACCATTTCCCAGAAGAAAAAAACGGCATACTGAGGAACTGGTAGTCTTTGAACTTTATGAAGAAAAAAAGAATCTGGTACACTTTGACATGCTATGTACCTTAGCATATAAGTACATTCATGCAGCATTCAATATATGAAGGTACAACGGTGAATATTCTGCTAAAACTGTCATATACTCCTTCCATCCCATTGCTATAACAGTGTATGACTGGTACAAATTTTAACATGTATAATTGAATTATGATTACTAGTGATAGTGGAAAAATATTTAATTTATAGTCAAAGAGTTAGTTTGATAAGAAAATATCTACTTATCAGATTTCGAATTTGGATAGTCAGACATTGAAGTATTAGAAGTTGGATACTCGGCAGCCGGTTGTTGAGATCCCAGAAAAATTTGAGTGGACGAAAAGACTATATACTAAGGAAGGGAAGATAAAGTATATTGACTCTCCTTAATATACACACATATTTTATATATATTGTCACTGTGCATGCTTGCAAGTGTTTCAGAAATTTGGAGAAGATCATTAGGGATTTTATTGGAAGGGTAAGAAGTGTAATAGGAACTTCACCTAGTAGAGTGGAAGAAGATTATGGTTCCCACATGGAGGGGGAAGGAATTAGGAGACTATCCACCTATAATACAACGCATTTATGGTAACTTGTGGAGATTTTCTCCCGATAATAATGTGCATGCTTCATGGAGGGTGATTATATCAACTAAATATGGACTAGCATGGTGATTTAGTCTTCTGGTGAGTGGGGTATTCATTTGGAAGTGACTTCTCTTCATCGTGAGACTGATTGAAGCTGCTGAAACTGCACCTAGTAGTTGATTGGTGCCAGAAATGAGACATAGTTTCTCCCAGTCCTCCTGGCCTTTCAGCCTTTACTTCCTTTCCTTTTTACTTTTCAAGTCTACCAGTCTCTCTTTTAAGATCGAGAATCCATCTGGAGCAACCCTTTGGCCAACTGCAACCTTTATAACTTGGGGATGATGGGCCCGCTTCTCTACCCTTCTCCACTTAAATACTGGATTTAGTTCGCTTGGGGCAGGGCTCTAACTTGTGATATAACACATAAGTCCCTCAATTGGTGCCTATTGAGCTAACCCCTTGTGGCTTAAGTCTACCAATCTGATCCACAACTACCAAAATCTCAACTTTCTTCATGTTACCAAAACAGAGAGGAGGAAAAGCAACACTATAAATCACTGTTGTTCTTTTCCACGTTTGCACTCCCATTTGACTAGCTCTATGTGTTCTGAACTGGGCATAATCATTGATCTCCTTCAAAGCCCAAATCAATTCGAAATAAAACAATTTGTGTTCCAAAAAAGGGCTCACCGAATTGCTTGTTCTCAGCTGGGACAATCTTTCAAAGACATGCAACTGCTGACGCACCCATATAGAATTTCTCCTAAGTCCTAAGACAGATATTGACCAAGAAGAAACTCTAAGCCAAGTAGCTAACTAAAATATACTGAACAACAAGATAGCTGTAGTCACAAGCAATTACTCATCTCATTCATGAATGTTCTGCTCTTTTAGGTTGACAGTGCACAAATAAATAAATGAAAAGGAAAAGTAATACATTAACTTGTGGCAAGGACAGAGCATACATTATATTACCAGAAAAAGAAATGAACAACAAAAGATAAAATACCAGCAAAGTTACACCCGGTCCACTCCCTCTTTCCTTTAGAAAATTATGAATGAGTCACATCATTGGAAATATACCTTATACTATTCAGAAAATGTTGAAACATCTGAATAATCAACGCATCTAACTCGAGATCCCACATCAGCACGCACGTTCGGTACTTTGCAAGAACTTCAATAATAGAGACAGCCTTTGAATAACAGCGACCATCCAAGCAAGACAATTTCTCAAATGCCAACACTGCAAGCTCAAAAAAGTCCTGTCCACCAATTGAGCAAGAAACCAACAGTGAGTATGTATAAATACTATTCATGCATCCAAGAAAATCATAGATGCATAACTACTACAGAATATGAACCATCAATTACAAAGCAAAACAGCTTAGTTAGAAGAGAGACTGGAAACCAATCTAACTTCCAACTTGGGCAAAGAAGGTTGTACGTGTTGTACTTGCCGTAAGTCTGCTATCATCATATGGTTGATCTGGAGCTGTAATTCTCATGATCTCACTAATGCAAGATGCAACTGACACCTTCACATCTATGTCAGGATGTCGTAGAAGTCCATCTGCAACTAGTGCTTCCATTGCAGGCCGAAAAGCATCTCGTGCTGATGCAGGGGGAACTTGTTTCACCATTGACAAAAGATGCTCTAAATTCTGAAATTTGCATACCATTAAAAAAATGTTTGAACCATGTCAAATACATCAGAAGCGCTTCTCTGGATAACATATGAAATCTAGATCATGTAGCAAATAGAGAATATATAAAGTTCTAAACTATGTCACAAGGTCAAACATCTCTCTCTCCACAGTTATATGTCCTTTCATCCATCAGGAACCCTGATTATGTCCTTTACACAACAAGAAGTAAATGAACATATATATATATATTTCCATTACCAGGTAAAGTGAATAAGCAATGCCAAATCATAATCTGTGATAAAACTTAAGTTAAAGCACAAGAAGGGAAAGCTAGGCCAAGTTACTTCAGAAAAATAATGATTCAAGATGGATCATGTTGACTGATCCTTCTTACCTAGTTATTTGCAAGGAACATGTTGAGAATAGTAGATATCACAATCTATGTCTAGGTGCTAGGTTAGATAATAACATTTTTTCTTTATTAGATCAGAAAGTAATATCCAATGAACAAACAACCCAGCCCAAGACTAAAGAATCAGTCAATGTAGTATAAATTGATGGATAAGGTTCAAATTCGCCTCCTGCGCAAGCCTAAAAACTTCCTAAGCGTGAATATCTAACCCTCACAATCCCAAATCTACAGACAAATAACAACGACATACCCAGTGACCAATGTAATGCCACGAGTGGAGTCTTGGGAGGGAGAAATGCATCCTTACCCCAAATCTACATAAACATGGGATCAAAATTACAAGTGAAGAAACGATCTTGTATTATTTTGAGAAACCAAGGTGACAACGTTTTTGGCTATCTTGGTTCGCCAAACAATTCAAGCATATAGTATTAGGCGGTGGATATCTGAGCCTTCGTAATATTACTGATTTCATAAAGAGTTTAGGGAAACCATAATATTACGAAGGCTGAGATATCCACCACCTAAAAAGGTTGTCACCTAGGCTTCTCAAAATGATACAAGAACATTCTTTCACCTGTATTTTGATCCCACGTTTATGTAGATTTGGGGTAAGGATGCGTTCACACCTCCCTCCCAAGACCCCGTTTGTGGCATTACACCGGTCATTAGATATGTTATTGTTGTTGTGGTTTGTCCGTATAGATTTGGATTGTGGGGGTTAGATGTTCACACTTAGGAACATTTAGACTAGACTTTGAAATGATTCTTTAGTCTTATGTTTTTTTGTTTGTTCATTGGGTATTACTTACTGATCTCGTAAGTGAAAAAAAGGTTATTATCTAACCTAGCACCTAGACCTAGATTTTGATATCTACTATTCTCAACATTTTCCTTGCACATCAAAGAAGGTAACCAATTAGGGTCATTTTTCATCCTATGATTAATTAAAAAATTGGTAACCTAAAACAAATTTCGAAACAGTTTAAGAATTCTATTATAAAGAAAATAAACAAATTACAAACAACAGCATTGCAGCAACGCACAGGAGTAAGTACAAAAATTGAGACCCCTTGGTCCTTGTGTACTTCTGGGTTTAAGCAGATAAACAAATGGCAAGAGAAATTAAAAGGGTCTCACATCAAGCTTCTCCAGAAGCTCCTCTGTAGAAGAAGAAGAAGTAGGCTGCTGAAGAAGCTCATTCCCAGCTTCAAGAAGTTTTTTGTTCCGTTCTTCCTCTTCATCTGAAACGGAAACATGAGCGAGGGCACCCATTTCTTTTTTCCAGAGCAAACGAAGAAGAAACAAGAGCACTGCAAAACCAAAAAAAATTCAAAAGACCCCAAAAGGTGACACCAGTGCTAGTGAACAAAGGACAAGTAAGTAAGAGAGAGAAGATGGAACGCATGCAGCAGAGGCACAGCCATCTGTCAAAAAAAATTATTTTATTTTTCAAAACACCGAACAAGAAAAACTGAATTATTTTTTAAAAAATTATTTTCTTGCAAAAACTGAATTGATAAAGTTACTAGTATCCTCGACTTTTGGCTTTATTATTTTAAATTTAAAATAAGTTTTTAAATGTATTTTTTAACTATTTTTTAGAAAATTATTTAAATTTGGAAATACCAAGTTTTGTTCTTTAGTTAAAGGTGTTCGATATATAAGTAAATACAGACTGCACTGGAAAGTCTCACATCAGAGTTTAAGTATTTTCTAACCGAGGGAACTAATTTTCTACCCTAGGAAATCCGAGATCTCTTCCCACTTCACACAATACTTGTTGGTAGAGACAAAATTAGTTAAGTGAGCATAACTCTATAAAAATAATTTTTATTTTTAAAGCAGACACGCACACATAATAAACTTTTTATAATAAGATTGCAAATTCAATTTTGCAGTACTCACTTGAATTTGCACATAAGTTGCGATCTTGTAAATACAAATGAAAATTCATGAATTTTAGTAGCTTGGTCTCTTGGCTTACCTGAGCTTCTATTTCGTTGATAAGAGTTCGATTCTACAAACTGTAATCCTCTAGTTATTTTCCCTTTTTCTATACCCTTTTTTTCACACAAAAAAACATAGGTAGAAATGAGGGAGAGCCAGAGGAATTTGTGTTGAAACTGATTTTCTTCATCGTCATCATCGTCGTCCTGAATTTCCTTCATCTCCGCCGAAATGATTCAAGTTGTGTTAGAAATGAGAAGTTCCGATAATATCTTTATATAGGAGGCAATATTGATTAGGTTTTGAAAGTTATTACACTTTTATTTATTTGTTCGGTCTAAATTTTAGTATAAATTATTATTTCATCCAAAATTTATTATACAAATCTTTATTTCGTTCGAAATTTATTACAAACTTTTATTTCGTCCAAATTTTATTACGAATTTTTATTTCGTCCAAAATTTATTATAAATCTCTATTTCGTCCAAGTTTTACTATAAACTTTTATTTCGACCAAATTTTATTACAAACTCTTTAATAATTTGATTATTTACTTCCAGTTTTATATTAATAACTTTTTTTTCTTTTTGTGAAATTATTTATTTGGATAAAAATTATTTTGAAAAAAATACAAGAAATAAGTCTATTTATTTTGATCCAAGACGAAATGAGAGTTGATATTTCAATTTTTCTCATTTGTGATCATGTCATGGGACATGATTCCATTTTAAAATAAAATAACTTTTTCTGAGTAAAAAATTATTGTTTCGCTTATAATATTTTTTAAACTATGTATTCCCTCTCAAAAGTAAAAATTATATTTTTAAACGTTAAACTGTATTAAAGGTATAGAGCCTGTTTGAATGAGCTGAAAAAAATAGCTTTTAAAAAGTATTTTAAAAGTGTTGGAACTTTTTTTAAAAAAGTAGTTATGTGCTTAGATAAAAGTGCTGAAGTTAAAAAAAAAATTGTTCATGTGTTTGGCAAATAAGTACTGATAAACTATTTTTTTTAATCAAAATGTCTGAAAACCCTTAAAACTGTTAAAATGATAAAAGTTGATCAATTTAATAAAAATATTATTATTTATATTATTATTATTATTATTATTATTATTATTATATTATATATTATTATTATTATTTTATTATTATTATTATTTATTATTTTATTATTATTATTATTATTTTATTATTTATTATTACATATTATTATATTATTTATTATTATTATTATTATATATATTATTTTTATTAAATTGATCAACTTTTATCATGTTAACAGCTTTTAAGGGTCTTTCATACATTTTGATTAAAAAAGAGTTTACCAACACTTATTTGCCAAACACATCAACAATTTTTTTTTTAACTTCAGCACTTTTATCTAAACACATAACTATTTTTTAAAAATTAAGTTCTAGCACTTTCAAAAGTACTTTTTAAAAACTATTTTTTTTAAGCCTACCAAAACGGACTCTAAATCAATTTGACCAGCTTTTAATCCCATCCAAATAGTCTCATACACTTTCTTCCTCAATTACTATTTGGTTGGATGAACTTTTTTTGAAGAAAATTATTTTTCATTCTTTTAATTTCAAAAATAAATGAGAGCAAAATTTCCTTGAAAACTATATTGGATAGATTAAGTTTCTCATTTATATATACGCTATATGTGGAATCAATATCGACTCTATTTGAGTCGTTATATTTTTCACAATCGCCTTGCATTGAATTAGGTGTACAATTTAGATTTATTAAATTTTAACATTTATATTCGTTAAATCATTTTTTACTATTTTTTAAAACTAGGTGGATCTATAAAAACAATTGAGGTAGGAGGTAAAATTTTTATACACTCTATTATAAAAATATTGTTACACATAGTTATACAATATCTATTCATTATTTGTATTGTACATATATAATCACATAAATATTATATAATTTATAAATAAGCTTTTGATTTTTTACTTCCCAGTATATTTAATGTATAAGAAGTATTTATTATAGGTATATATGTATATATGTACTAGCAGATAACAACGTATATAATGTGTTAAATAGAATATGAACAAAATAATTTAAAATAAGCTAGAGATTAAAATGTGTGGGCACAATTTTGAGTAAATTTATCCATTTTGAATGTAAAACTTACACAATTTGATAAAAGGGAAAATAATACTTATACTCAAAACTTGAAGTATAAATAAACATTCATTTCTTTATTTTCATATGCCCACATTTTTAACTATTAATGTACTTTTACTATTTGATACTATCAAAGTATACTCTAATGATAACAAAGAATCAACAATTAAGTGAAAATACTATTTAATTGCTCCTCTTTAATACTAACAACGTAAGTATATATATATATATATATATTGATGACATCAAAAAGAAACATGATATGTTTAAGAGTCTGTTTAGATGGGCTTAAAAACTGGTCAAAGACTTAAAAGTAATTTTTTGATTTATTAGAGTGTTTGACAATTATCAAAGCGACTTATTTTAAATCAAAAATGACATATTTTAAGCTAAAAACTAAAAGTTAGATAAAGAGTGTTTTTTTTAAACTTAAAAAGTCATTTTATGTTGACCAAGTATATTACTTTTTTGCCCTTAATTCTTTTATTATTATTATTATATTTTTTTATATTATTATTAATATTAGTATTTATTATTATTATTATTATTATTATTTATTATTTTTATTATCCTTATTATTAGTAGTAGTAGTAGTAGTAGTAGTTTATTATTATTATTATTATTATTATTATTATTATTATTAATATTATTATTACTAATATTATTATTTTTATCATTCTTATTTTTATATTTTATTTATTTATTTATAGTTATTATTATTTTTATTATCATTACTATTATTTTTATTTTTATTTTTATTTTTATTATTATTATTATTATTATTATTATTATTATTATTATAAAAAATGATGATAATAAAGAAATATGTGAATGATAGGAAATATTATTACTTATGGATGTAAAATATAAATTAGTTTTATTTTAATTTTTCAAGTATAAAAATCTTAAATTAATCAAATTTTTTATCAGGCTAACAGTTTTAAGGGTATTTCAGACATTTTAATTAAAATTGTGTTTACCAGCACTTATTTGTCAAACAGTACAACTTTTTTTCCAACTGAATCACTTTTATCCAAACACATAACTACTTATTTTAAAAATAAGTTTCAACACTTTCAAGGGGAAAACGGCATTTTTAGTCCCTGTGTTAAGACTATATTCTTATTTTAGTCCTCGTGTTATTTAACTAAGCATTATTAACCTTCAATTACATCAAGTAAGTGATTTTAGTCCTTCAACTTACAGATTAAAAAAAAAATAACAGAGAGTTCAGTGCTAAAGGAGTAGTTCGGGTATTTCCTTTTTAATTCTCTTTCTTTGAAGAACAAGCTAAGTCTTCCCTATCTCTATCTAGAAGAACAAGCCCGTCGATTTGAGCTACAATTTCAAAAACCAACTTGATAGACATTGATCCTCCCTCTCACACCGACGAACGATAAATTATGCAATGAATGATTTTTTAAAAAAGAGTTTTCTGTTTTCTCAAGCAATTACTTTAAAATATCCGAATTACCCCTTTTAGCAGTGAACTCTCTGTTAATTTTTTTGGGTCTGTTAGTTAAAGGATTAAAATCACTCACTTGATATAATTAAAGGTTAATAGTGCTAAGTTAAATAACACAAGAACTAAAATAAGAAATTAGCCTTAACATAGGGACTAAAAGTATCGTTTCCCCCACTTTCAAAAGTACTTTTTAAAAATTGTTTTTTAAAACCTATCCAAACAAGCTCAAGGTGAAAAAAACTGCTCAATTACTATTTAATACCATCAAAATATATACTCTAAGCAATAATTCAATGATAAAAAAGAAAGCAGTCGAGTAAATAATTCAGATCATAGATTTAATCAACAATAAGTATATTAAATCGTGTTCAATTTGAATAAATAATTTACCTAATTGATCTAGTTTGCAGTAGTTCTAAAAAATGTTTGTTTGGCCGGTAAATTTCGGTAAGAAGCCATTTGGTCCGTATCGACCGGTTTAGTCTTTATTGACACGTATAGTACAACTCTTGTGCTCCAATCAGAAGTAGCCAAGTCACCAAAAGTCCACGTGGAGAAAACTGATTTGCTCAGACTACTCATCCAACGTGGAATCTGGAATAAGGTAAAAAGCCTCCTGCATCCGAAGCCCAAGCCAAAAAAGCCCACAACGACCCTCAAATATCACCGGAGATTGGAAAGTAGAAATTGTTTGAAATTTCACCTCCGAATCGGAACATCGTCGGAGCTCCATCGGGCATCCGTAAAGAGCTTCATCGTGGCTCCTTCAGGCTTACAACAACATCAAACTCTTACTAGAAGGAAATCAGCACCGCCGTCGACATTGAATCAAGCCGGTGCATCGGGCTCGAAGCGAATAGTGCTGAAAGAATCCTCATCTGAATCGGACCTTGATCTTCCATTTTGGCAAAGAACCTGGTTCATTGTGCTCTTACTTCTCATGGCGATTTCCTTCTTCGGCCTCGCCCTCTTTCTTTTTCTCACCCTTGACTCTGATTACACATCAACAACACCTGTCTCCGCTGCTTCCGAAGGCGTGCAGGTAATGAAATATACTTCCCATTAACTGTTATCGTTTGTTTCAAGCTTAATTGAGAATTGGAATCTGTTCTAACTTAGATTTTAATATCATATCTTGCGCGGTAGGATCTAAAGTGTGATAGAACCCAATGGTGATTAATAGTAGTTCTGGTTTAACCCTAAGGACACCAATCTGTTTATGTTTTCGTAGATTACATATGGATCCGCGATTAAGTTGATGCACGAGAAGACAAAGTTTCGGTTGCATTCCCATGATGTGCCATATGGTTCTGGCAGTGGGCAGCAATCGGTCACTGGATTTCCCGGCGTAGATGATGCTAACAGCTACTGGGTATGTTAGATGATTGTATTTAAGTATTATCTCTTGCATTCACTTCAAAATGTGTTAAATTCATTAGCTGATTGATCTGTGGTTTCTCACTAGGCTGTTAGGAGCACCGACTCGTCCAAGCAAGGTGATCCTATTAAGAGTGGAAGCATCATCAGGCTGCAACATATAAAGACCAGAAGATGGTTGCATAGCCATTTGCATGCATCTCCCATATCAGGAAATATGGAGGTTTGTAGGCTGGTTTATTTCTCTTTCTCAGTTACACCTCCTTAAATATTGTATTTCCACTTGAAAATTGTGAGCTAGATACCATCCCAAGGCAGATATTGTTTTACCAAGGAGTACGCGAATTGACCTCCAAATGCTTTGGTTTAGCTGGGCTAAAACATTTGGAGATCCAAAAGGGAGAATGCCCTGGATTAATTGTTGTGGAACTTATAAAGTAAACACAAAGTCATCTAGATAAATTCTCATTTTTGATGCAGTATAATTATGATTGTGCGTTCACGATTACGTAAACATCTAGTTTCTCAAAGAGATTTTCCCTATGACTTGAGTGTTGTATGTTTCATTTATCTGAGTTGACCTTTTCTTTGGTTTAGGTTGAGATGATGTCCATATATTGTTTTATGCAAACAGTTGTGGGGTGTATGTTGTGAATTATGACATTAGGTACATCATTCTCTATTGAATAACAAAATGGGACAAACAGTTCCCATACGTTGGTCTCTAACAAACATTGTAAAATATGCATTCTGGTTCCATTCTTAGTAAACATCACCTCTACGGGAGACAACCTTTATATCTTCTTAAGGTAGGGTAAGGTTTGCATACACACTACACACTACCCTCTCCAAACCCCAATTGTGGGATTACAGTGGGTTTGTTGTTGTTGTTGGTGTCTTAGTAACATCACCAAATCGATCTGAATTCTGATACATTTTCTGGTTGATGAATAACTAAGTCAATACATTACATTTAGTTGGTGTTTAACACCGAATATAGGTTTTCTTATGCAAATGTGTCCATAATATATATATAAAATTATAACTATTAACTTTCTAAAATTAAATATGATGAATTTTGGTAATAACTAGTCGTAGTTTGTTATTGCTGGAAAGCAAATTGGCAGCTTAATTACTTAAAAAAAAGAATAAATATTGGCATCTCATTTCACGGCAGGGGCAGAGCTACACTACACTATACCAAGGGTGGTCAGCCGAACACCCTTCATTGGGTGAAATTTTGTAATTTAGGTTATATATTACACAATGAACACCCTTCAAATAGTTGTGTACCATGGGTTAGTGGTCAAGGGTACTTTGAGTGGGTCAGTTGTTGCGGGTGCGAATCCTCGCAGAAGCAATTAAATTTTTTTTTTCCCAGTTTAAAAACAAAGCTTGATTGACAAGCTCTTAATTACATTTTATTCTTTCCATATATTTATCTTAATATATTATTAAAGAAGCAAATTATTAAACAAGGCCCTTTATTGCTTAATACTTTCTAAATATTTGTCTTAATATATTATTAAAAAGTAAATTAGAAAGATTTTACTCATTTTTTATATAAGATTTCATATTATAGAAGTACCATCTAAAACCCTTTGTGGTAGGATCAATGGTTTGGGCTTGAGACTTCCATGTTGGAGGTCTCAAGTTCGGAACCCCTTGCTCGTGAAAGCAAGGGGTTTGCCTTCGTGGTCGAGCTCATTGCACCTCTTAAACAAGTTACCTCTCCGGTGTGGTTGTCGAGCTATTGCACAAGAGCGAGGGTTTTACCTTTGCGGGTTTCTCTTGTCATAAGCAATAACGAAGTACCATCTAAACATTTAATCTTATAAATATCCTTCTTTCCTTCCTGCATATATCAAACACTCAATGTGAAATTTGAATGAGATGTAAGATACATCTTTCTTTTTTAATTTAAAATTTGAAATTTTAGTAATTAAGACTACACAGATCAAAGTCGATAAAGAAAAAGTAAGAAAATTAAATATACTTTTTTTTTTTATGACAAGGGAAACTCACAGCCGGGGTGCGCACAACGTAAAAACCCCGCTCTATGCAATAGCTCGCAAACCACATAGGAGAGGTAACCCGCACTAGGCAAGCCTGATGCGACGAGCTCAACCCATAACATGGCTCTATGCAATAGCTCTTGCTTTCGCTGGCAAGAGGTTTCGAACTTGAGACCTCTAAAATGGGAGTCTCAAGCTCAAACCACTGGGCCACCCTTTCGGGTAAGAAAATTAAATATATAAATTATTTACTCCTTATATTATTGAAGGGGAGCCTTGGAGTAATTGGTAGTGTTGCCTCCAAGGGACCACCTGACCAAGAGGTCACGGTTTCAAGCCTTGGAAACAACCTCTTGCAGAAATGCAAGGTAAGGTTGCGTACAGTAGGCCCTTGTGGTTGGGCCCTTCCTTGGATTTTGTGCATAGCACGAGCTTTAGTACACTGGGCTGGCCTTTTAATTAAGAGTTTTCTTTAATTATTTTTCTTTTTATAGGAACATCTGATAATGAAAAATGCAGTTCAATATAAATTTTAATTATAAGGAAGATGTTTATATTTGTGATTTCACCAATATATTATTAATTTTTATAAGTATAAATCTGAAAGTGCTTGACAAAATTTATTGAAGTATTACTTTTAAAATTTTTCCATGTTTTTCACACCGCATGAAGTACAAATAATTTTACTAGTTCTATTTAAAATAAACTACGCTCGTCTTTTTGTTTAAATTTGTTTCTTCTCCGCCCGTTGAATACTACTAAAGATTATTGATTTTTTTTCTCTTTTGTTACCTTCCAACCTTTTGTTCTACTGATGTGTGGTGATTTTCTTTACTGAACTTTTTGAATTGATTTTCTTTGCTCAATTAAAATTCAGTAGAAAACACATTTCAAATATAGCATTTAGATACTTAGGACAAACTACGTGAAAAAATGACAAAACCAAATATTATGTAGCTTGACTCATTCATTGAGATTTCTTTACTATATAAGTTTGAACACCCTTGATCATATTCCTAACTCTGCCAATGGTTCACAGTGGAACAGAACTTCCTCTCATTGTTGAGTAAAATAAAAATTACAATGTTTAGTTTGAAGAATGCTAACAGTTTTATGTTCACCTGATTTCATTGAAGGCCATAATAATAGGATACACCATGTTACAATTTTCCGATGAACTGAGAACTTATTTTTGATGACATAAGTGGATCCAATTAAAAGCATCAAAAAGAAGCAAAGAGTACATGACGATTGGAATGAGGAATTTCCGTTCACACAAGTGGTGGATGATAGCTATTAGCAAAAGAAAATATGTTTATGTGCTCTTATTCTTTTGGGGTGGGAGTGGAGTTGGCATATATTTTAGATGGCGTCAACATCAATAAACTGTAGTTTCTGATGTCAAAATCACATTGTTTTTGGTTGTATGTTATGATATCAACTGTTCTCTAATGTTGTTTTTTTCTGATGTTTTCGAGCTGAAATTAATTGGTTGACAATTTTGCAGGTCAGCTGCTTCGGTGATGACAAGGAATCTGATACCGGGGACTATTGGAGGTAAGGCTGGATCAGTCTTTGGACACAATCTGACATGTGCTGCCTTCTTGGCTTTTTAGTAACCACCAGCTCTTTGTTTGATCTGTTTCTTCTTTCTCCTCTTGGCAGACTTGAAATTGAGGGCAGTGGGAAAACTTGGAGGCAAGACCAAAGAATCAGGCTTCAACATGTGGACACTGGTGGTTATCTCCACAGTCATGACAAGAAATACACCCGAATTGCTGGAGGTCAGCAAGAGGTGAGCTTAAGATTGTACTGACATCGTGATAGTTCCAAAGTTATCCCATCTTCTGCTACCCTGATAGCCTTAAAATCTCCATCTATGCATGTTGCAGGTCTGCGGTGTTAAAGAAAAACGTCCAGATAATGTTTGGTTGGCAGCAGAGGGTGTCTACTTCCCAGTTACTGAAAAAAGCAAGTAAAGATTGTTGATAACAGCATGTTAGCTGAATTTTATCTGTAGAGACAGACTAGTTACTAGTGTACCAAACCTTTACTAGTACTTTCAGCTGTTGTTGGCATTTTCACTGTTGCTAATGGTAACAATTGGTTGATAATTCTTCGCTGCTCGGTTTCCTTGTTACTTCCTCAGTTGAGAATGTTTCTGGATCAATTATAAGAAAAAGTAAAATGTTAGCCTCATCTTCTATTTGATTGCACTTCTGAATCAGTGTTGTATTTGTGGTTATTAATCTAGCTTTGGCAGTAGTTGGGAAGTATATATAGCTTCCAAATTAAGAATAAAGCTTGCATTGCTTTTGTCATGGATTATAATTCTGATAACTGGGATTTTATAATGCAACAAGATAATAAACATGACATATTCATGGAATGATTCCATTGCTGTTGTGCTAACAATATACACATAAAATGTACATAATTTATCATGAACCGAGAGTTTTATTATAAACAACCTTTTTTCTTCTGAAGTAGGAATGAATAAAGTGTGAATACATTTTATGGAATGGATAAAGTATGAATACATTTTATTTATTCTCAAATCTCATAGGACTATGCCGAGTATATTATTATTGTAAAATTTATCCTCGATAAAAAATAGAAATATAACAAGCTTAAGAAGATTATGTGGTGTTGTGCCTTACTATTTTATCATCCACGAGTCACAATTACTAGTACAATACATCGTTTCTAACCCATGAGGACAAGACTCGTGTTGCCTACTAATTTAATTTCCAAAATTGCTAATTTTGGGAGATATTTATATGCTCTTAATAATTTTGATTACTCTTTCTTTTTCCTAAATTATTTTTTATTCTAATCATGTAGACAATTCATATGCAGTTTATATGATGTGTCAAAAAGGAACACCGAACATGCAATGCACCTCTTCTGGGGACACACTAATACCTTCTTTATTAGGTAAAATATCAATTATTTTGAAGTAAAATAAAAATAAAAAACACATTTATTTTAAAATAGAAAAAATACTTTTAAATCTTTTTCTTAAATGATTTTGCCAAAAATTGATTAAATAGCCCTTGATGTATGGTGAAGAATGCGATAACGATCGATATTTTTTTTACTATTTTTATCAATTGTGGTTAATTATTATTATTACAACAAGTGTTTATTTTTAGTAAAATCTCATATTTCACCTTTTTTCTCTTTCTCTTCCATAAAACCACATTGTCTACTCTTCATTCCTTGAAAACCCCCAAAACAATCAAAAGTCGAAAAAAACATTAAAAAAAAAAACAAAAAAAAACACCAAAACCCTCAACCCCAAAAGAAAAAAAAAGGACCATTAAAACAATTACCACTCAATAAATTGTACTCCAACTTTTTATATTCCACAGGATATTCTAGAATTAGAAAAAAAGTAAATTAATTCGAAAAACATTTATTATATATTTGTAGCTTTGGAGTTTTGAGGAGGTGGACAAGAAGGGAGGGCCCCATCTCTTTTTCTCCCTCTAGAGTGTAGCATTAAAAAAAAACAAAAAAAAAGCAAAAAACAAAAAATATCCAAAAACAAAAAAAAGTTTTTTGATTGTTGCCCTAAAAGTTCATATTCTTATCCTTCTTCGCCGCCTCATTTTGTTTCTGTTCAAACCCTAATCTTTCAAGTCGATTTCTCTCCGCTGATTAATGTTTCGGAGTTGTTGGATCCGTTTCAATCATCGATTCATGGTTGAAAGTTTGATTTTTTATTTATATTGAAAGGTAAATTTCGAAGATTTGATGGTTGTATGGTTGTTTTAGATGAATTTATTGATTTCGTTGGGCTGATTCAGTTCATTTTCACCTTATTTTGCAGATCTGATTTTGATTAGAGGGATTCAAAGAGATCCGTTTGTATTCATTCCGGCGATTCAACATTTGTTTGAGCGGAATTGGTGAAGATAGATTTTTCATTTGATTGAACGTACTTTTTTTGGCAAAAGCGAAAATGTCGATTTTGCCAAAAACTGATTCAATCCACATTCGAGAGGTTTGGTTTGACAATCTGGAGGAAGAATTCGCATTGATGCGTGAAATAGTCGATGATTTTCCGTTTGTTGCCATGGATACGGAGTTTCCCGGAGTGGTAATCCGGCCGGTCGGGAATTTTAAGAATAGCAACGATTACCATTACCAAACGCTCAAGGATAACGTGGATATGTTGAAGTTGATTCAGTTAGGGCTGACCTTTTCAGATGAGAATGGCAACTTGCCTAAGTGTGGAACCGACAAATACTGTATTTGGCAATTCAATTTCCGTGAATTCAACCCTAACGAGGATGTTTTTGCGAATGATTCAATTGAGTTGTTGCGTCAAAGCGGCATTGATTTCAAGATGAACAATGAAAAAGGTATTGATGCCAGACACTTTGCGGAGCTTTTGATGTCATCAGGGATTGTGCTGAATGATAGTGTTTCTTGGGTTACTTTTCACAGTGGGTATGATTTTGGATACCTCTTGAAGGTTTTGACTTGCCAGGATTTGCCTGAAACACAAGCAGGTTTCTTTACCTTGATCAATGTGTACTTTCCTGTCATTTTCGACATCAAGCACTTGATGAAGTTCTGCAACAGCCTTCATGGTGGGTTGAACAAGCTCGCCGAGCTGTTGGAGGTTGAGAGGGTTGGTATTTGTCATCAGGCGGGTTCAGATAGCTTGCTCACTGCTTGTACATTTAGGAAGTTGAAAGAAAACTTCTTTAGCGGTTCACTGGACAAGTATGCCGGTGTCTTGTATGGTCTAGGTGTTGAAAATGGGCAGAGTACCCATTAAAGAAAAAATATAAATGAAAAAAAAAACTTAAAGAGGATAGATGTTTATTACTTGTGTGTTATGTAAGGATCCACAATTGCAATGTGTACTTTTGGTAAAAAAATTGTGGTTATTTATAATATCCACCTTATTTTGGTTTGATACAACTCTTTCTTCATCCTTATTGTTTTGGTGTTACTGCTCATTGTTTTGCTCCAGGATGAGAAAGGTATCATTGCTGAAGCTTTCATATGTAGGCATTAGCTTGTAGCTTCCAGGTTTGTTCTGATTCTTTTCCTCCGTTTTTTCATTGAGCTATGGGGGGGAAGCATATGCTAGGATAGAATTGTTGTACATCAAGAAATAGTTTTGTGCTGTTTTGACATGTTTGATTGGAGTTGAAAACAAATGGTGCTGTCTATGATTGTCATCCTCACCTGTGGAATGAAATGATTATCCTCAATCAAGGTTTTCCGTCTAACTGAACGTAGGTTACAACATCATTTACAACCCATAAGAGGCTTATGTTTAGTTACTATGTTTTGGGATTATCTCTAGCCATGTACTCTTCAAAGGATTTTCCCCAATTTTAGCAAAGAATGAAAAGAGGTGGGGAGTCTCTGGATAACCTCTTCCCTTAACTTAATTGGAGCTAGTTGCAGTTTAGAACTATAAACCTTGTTCTTACTGACATCTTATTGTTTTAGCACGTGTACTTAACTCTACTGCTATTTACTTGTCCTGTATATGACATATAGAGGTGGTTGGTATTTTGCATCACTCTGGAAGAACGAGAATCTCTGTTTTCTTACTACTGCCATGCCTTGCATTATTGGTTTTCCTTTTTCCTTGTATTGGTTGTGGAATGATTCTATGTTGGGGGAGGGATCTAGGCTCTCTGAGCTATGGCTGTTATATTTTTGTTGTAGTTTTTGTTTGACCTGTTATGAGATAACTCTCGGTTTGCCATAGTTATCCTCTGGAGTGATTCAATAATTCTTGTTAGAATAGGATTGTGTATACCTAACAATTCTAATTCAGTTACTTCAGATTAAGGAAGTTTGTTGAGCGGCTGATATATTCTCTTGAAAGATCAGTTGATTCTGATGACATTTCTCTGGACACTCTGTTATAAAGCTTCAAATGAATTTGGTTGTTGGAGTTTTGAATTAATAGTGTGAGTTTAAGGTAAACATTGAATTAGAGTAAGGTAAAAGAAGAGAAGATGTGGAAAGAAGATCTATGAACTTGTTATTGAAAAATAGAGGACATGACCTATATGTTGCTGGTTTGAAAAAGCATCATGGTAAAAATTTGGTTTTCTAGTTTTGTATTATAGCATGTAACTGACATGTCTGATCTTGTGAATCAAAAGACGCCAGTACTTGCTGCCATGTGTTTTTCATCTGCTTCTGCGCAAGCTTGTCATTCAAGTCTTTGTGAACTTCAAATTTTACAGTTGTAATTTATTTCTGAATGTTCCAACTTGGGTTGATTAACGAAAGCGCAAATGCTTGTTACCTTTATGATATTAAGATATTTGCCTCAGATCCAAAAAGTTGGTTTACTTTCTGATATTATGTTTGGAGCTGATCCACTGTTGAAGAACTTTTTTGGGTAAAGCTGAAGTAAATACTTGGAGAAGGATTTGAGATTGGAAGAGCCAATATCTCAAAAATTTTCATGTGGGCTTCCATGCTTTGTTTAGTCTGTAAACATTATAGTTGACCAGTAGAGGGATGATTAGGAGTCTAGAAAACATTTCTTATTACATGTTACGGGATGCATGGTTATTTTAACCTTTGTTGTGAATTGCGTCTGCTTAATAACAGAATGGTGAAAACGTATGATTGCATTCTGTTTGCTTAGCTACAAATGACTGGTCCATTCATCAGATATGTAGTTCTCAAGTTTTGGTTTCATAGATAGACAGAAATATTGAAAGTGAATACTTCATAGTTCATATGGTGCCGCTTAAACATGAGTGTGTACGGGAACAACAGACTTAATTATTTGAGGGCAAGATCCTGTTGGCTTGTTTGGTTATGGCATATTTTCTGCGAAGTTGATGATGCCCAGTGTTTTGGACGGCGAAAGGCGACAAGGGTACAAGGCGAACGGCAAGGCGAGCGCCTTTTGAAGTGCGGCACCATTTAGTACCAAAAAATTAAAATATTTAATTGCATATATAAATAATCAAAAACATATTAGCAATTTTTTCAATTTAAAAACTAAAAATAAATAGTACATACTAAAAGCCTAGAACTTGAAAGAAAAAAAAGAACAAAAGTCAAATAAAGGTAAAAGTGACCAAGTCTGAAGAAGAAAAGAAGAAATATGTATTGGTTAGACTTTGGAGTCGCCAGAAAAGTTTGGCTAGTTGCCGGAGGAGTCTAGTCGAAAATCCTAAAATTACCTTTTAATTTTTAGAACCCTAAATTGGTCGCCTTTTTTTTAAGAGAATACAAAAAGCGACACCTTTCTCGCCTTTCTCGCCTCTAGCCTTTTGTTGGCATGGCATCGCCTTTTGAAGATTGCCTCGCCACAAAGCTGAAAGGCGATGAAGGGTCGCCTCGCCTCTTGTCATTGGCGACGAGGCAATCGCCTTTCACAACACTTGATGATGCGTGATCCAAATAGTAATTTTATTGGCTGGAACAATCTCTGCAAAGTTGGCGGTGTTCTATACTGTTACTATCCATGACTTTTCTGTGAGTAGCATGTACAGTAAAATACTGTCAGCATAGCCAAAAGGTTGACCAGTTCTATTGAAGAATACTCTGATTAAGTCTTTCCTCTTATGGATGTGTTGTTGGAATTAGTAATGGCCGAATTAGTTAAAGACAAAGTTCTAGGTTTCTAGTAGCTGCTGTGCTGCCAAAATAGCCAAGACTAGTGAGGTCACACAAATTGACAGCACAATCCTTAAGAGGAGAATTTTTTGTTTTTTTTACATCTTTTTCTTCATTTGGTACGTGGGGTTTAGTAGATGAGTGATCTTTCACCCTTCGAAGTAGGGCATGGACAAAATTGCAAACAATTAGATGAAAAGCCCAAGTGAAACCTGCACAGAATTTCATCATAAACAACTAAACAAGCCATGCTGTAGAATTGATATAGAGCCGTCCTAGTTATAGATGCTTGGTATTGGACTACGTATTCTCTGAAGGATAAGGGAAGAAAAACTGATTGATGACACAATTTAAATTAAAATTGAAAGGCCATCAAACGCAGTACCAATCCCAATGGCTTATCTTAGACGATAATCATATTTTTGACTGCAAAGTCTCCACAGAGAAGGCGAAAGGAATGATCAACAGAGTCGGACATACATGGTTTTACAAGCATCTTTAAAAACATATAGGGGCTACACCAACCAGTTAAATAGAAAAACACCCAGCTATCTCTTGCGTTTTTGTGCCTTCAATTGCTTGAAAATGTAACTGATTACTTCCTTCAGTGTGGCCTTCCTTCCTTCCTTGAAATTCCATAGCTCAGGAATCGCGTACCTACCGCTAGGATTGTATTCCTCTATCTCCTTCAGAGCTACGGTCACCGCATCATAAATTTCATCCCCAAATTCCTCCTTTAGCTTTCCCAGTTCTTCATCATTCTCATCTATCACTCTCTGCATTTGAAGACAAATGGTCACACTTCAAGCTGTCAATATGACATGAATATGCTTCTATCTTTTGCTTTGTAATTGTTGTAAAGCAGCATGGTCCATGGATAGTTAATTATGGGGGCAAGAGTGCAAAATTAGTAAAGTTCAAGTGCACAAGCAATTTAACCCTCTAGTTATTTTGAGCTGCGGAGATGAACCTAAACTATTCAAACTTGTAATTGTAACATTTCTATTATTAGATTACATAAATGTTACTGTTGTAACAAAATCACATTGATGACTGCAAATGTGAATTTGTGAGGGGCGATATACCTTATTTTGAGAAGGGAAAACTATAAGGAGAATTCTCAACATAATTCTTCCCAAAATTTAAAATAAGACGCAGATATAATACAATTCTACTTGGGGATAACCTAGTGTCTTTAATCTTGAACTAGGGGAGAAGAAAAAGTTGAAATAGAGCTGTCAACTACAAAATGAAGGAAACAACTTTTTCTGTGTGTGACAGACCATAAGGTTAGGGTATCAGGTCACAGCAGGGGAAAATATGGAAGAGATCCACTGTGACCCTTGTGCAGAGGGACTTGCAGGGTGTGCTTTGCTCGTAAATAGAAAAAGGTTAAATTGCTAATCTATCTAACGTTTTAAGGAGTAGCAGTGCACTTCGCCCTTTAATGAAGCTCGTCCACATTGACCAGATGCAAATAAAACAAAGAAAAAGAAAAAGGATGGATGATCTTGGAAGCTAAGTCCCAACTCGTAAGTCCTTGACCTTAGACTCTTAAGAGTCGTTTGGTGTGAGGTATAATAATCCCAGGGATAAAATGCAGGACTATTTTATCCCGCGTTTGGTTGGAGGTATTAGGCAGTCCTAGGTTATTTATCCCACCATTTACACCTCAGTGATGGTGATGGGATAAGTTATCCCATATACATGGTGGAATAACTTATCCAGGATAACTTGTTCCCAACCAAACGACCCCTTATATAAATAACTCTTAACAGAAGGAACTAAAGCGGCAGAAAAAGAGATAAAACTGAAATAGCCTAATCAAAGAACAAACCTCCACATTCGACTCATCAATCATGATTGTTTTAAAGGGATGCCAGTCAGGATCTTTTATTTTTTCCTGCCACAGAGAGAGAAGTTCTACAGCCTTGATTTCAGCTTCCTGATTCGGGAACTTCTGCTTTAGTGCATTCTGGAAGGCCTTTGAATCAATTTCCCCCATTCTTTTTATCCCAATATGGGCTCGCGCACTGCTCAATACTTCAATCAATCCCTAAAGAGAGGATTATTGCAAATAACTCAGGATAATAAGAAATACAATGTTACAACAAAGAAACAACATCACCATCAAATGCTTGTATGGATTCAACAAGGTTTTGACTACATTAAGTGATTGAAAATCTTACTGATACCGGATATCATACCTCTTTTAATGTGCGCCGTGCATCTTGCAACTCATCATTACTTTGGCGCTCTTTCAACAGGAGAGTCTGGTTTAGGGACTCCATACCATCCATCTCCTCCATTTTATCTTTCAGCTCCTCGTTCATCTCTTTAATCTTATTCTGTACAGCTGCATCATCATTGCCTCCAAGGTGCTTCATAACTTCTAGTTTTCCTTTAAGTTCTGCTATTTCCATTTCCAGTTTTTGCTTGGCATCGATGTCCCTCTCTAGCTCAAGAATCTTTTTCAAGGCCTCCTCCTTCTCCCTCTGGATATTTAACATCAACATGAGTAAAAGCTTTGTGCTAACAACAATGGCAGAAACCCCAACTTGCAGGTTTCGCAAGAACCAAATGCAGAAATATCCTTGCTCAAAAATAAATACATACACGCAGAGAGAGAGAGAGAGAGAGAGAGAGAGAGAGAGAGAGAGAGAGAGAGAGAGAGAGAGAGAGGAGCAGGGGAAGAGAACATGATTATGAATGACACCTTTTGTTCTTCAACCAATCTCAAGACATTCTCATCAGCTTTTCTTTGTTCCACAGATGCCATTTGAAGTGCTGAATTTCTCACATCATTCTGAATCAACAAAATACAGTTCAACACATAATAATTGAAAGAGTTAGCTTTAGGGGATCATGCTAAGAGAGAAATATTTATATATAATTTTAAATTAAGATGGAATTTGATACCTGTTTCTTCTCCTCATCAAGCTTTTGCTTTTCTCGCTCAGTTAAGGCTTCACGTTTATTCAGTTCTCTGACCCAAGAATCAAGCTTCTTCTTCTTGCTCTCCAGCTCTATGCTTAACATTTCTTGCTCCATCAGGACCTTCTGTACATGCTCACGTGCAAGGCGTTGCATCTTCCGTGATTCTGCATCAAAATACACTTAAGTTATACTTTAGAAACTAGTGGAACTTTCTATTACCTGATGAATATCCAAAAAAGGAGCTCTTCAGCTTGTGATCTTTGTCAATCAAGGATCTAGTGACACCTTACTAGTTCTAACAGCAAATGTAAGATGCATAAAGTTATTACATATTAAATAAAACTATTTTAAAGAGACAAGCTCTACTGAATCCCTTTCGTCCAACAAATGAAACAAGCTAATTATAGAGTAGATGAAACAGAACTGGCACTTTACAATGTCAAGTCTAAACATTTTACCTATCAGACACATCAGACACATGGCAGGGACATCAGATAATAAATATAAATTTCACACATTATCTGCAGACCAGACAGAATAATAAAAATAAAAAAAAGTTTGCAACTAAAAAACCTTCAAAAAAAGAACGGTGTAGCATGTCTTTCTCCGCGAGCATCTGACGAAGAGACAGTGTATTCAAATTGAATTTTGTCTGCAGCTCATCCAGATTTTCATTTTTCATGTCAATTTCATTGGCTAGATTTGCTACAACTTTCTTTCTACCCTGTGTTTCTTCTTTCATAAGGTCCGAGATAGTTTTCAGCTCCCCCTTCTCTCGCAGATATTCGCCTAAAGCCCCTTCTGCTTTATAATCATCTTCTCGAGCAACCCACCCATATAAATTTGGACCAGGGCAATTTCTAAGGGATTTCCACTCTTGTTTGCTGCAGTGAGAGGCTTCGAAAGACTTCTCAAATTCCATCGCACCCTTAAAACCAGTCCAATCACTATTAAATCTCACAATAGCTTCGGAGACTCTTGCTTGGTTATCACAGAAAAGCTTAACTTCCAAAGGCATATACATGGAAAACTTTTTTAACCAATACTCCTTGTCATCTGGAGATCTTCCATTTGCTGTTTCCTTTGATACATTAACGAAAATCCCAGTCCAAGGCCAAAAGAACAGTTCATCTTTTTCAGCTTCTGAACGCTCTGGAGTCACAGCACGTTTAGGTATTGGCTCAGCCTCATTCACTAGGTCTGTTTCCAGATATTTTGCAAGTGCTAAATGGTTTGCCTTCTGTTTAGCACTTCGGTTAGCTGAACCCTTGCCAACCCCTGTAGCATGTTGAAGAAGGTCTTTGTACTTGTAGTCTTGCTTTTTCTTCCCTGCACAGAAGGGACATCTAAGGGACCCATTTGGACCCTTAACTTTCAATTTTCCTGTTCTTAATTCTTCATAAGGCTTCTCTTTAAACTCAAAAATTTCAGAGTCACTCAAATCTGATTCTTCGCCTGAACTGCTACTCATCTGGATTTGTTTAAAAAATCAAGAGTAAATTCTAAAGATTGTACATAATTGATAATACAAACAAATATCAAGGCAAATCAAGAAAAATTTTAAACAAACAATTTAATGGAATTGAATCATAGCCAAAGATGTTAACAATAGCCTACAGCGCATGTAAAAGCAGTTAACACGCAGAAACTATGACGCAAGCGACTAAGAGAACTTGAATCATAGCTGAGTATGGTACAGATAGCATGCTTACATCAGTTAATATAGAAGCTTTAGAACAAGCAGCTTAACGAACTTGAATCAAAGCTGAAGATGTTATAAGTAGCCTACAACACAGAATCAGTTATATACAGAAACTGCCCACAACAAAGTACAAAACTAAAGTGTTTGTCAGCTGAAAGAGGGAAATCATTAACTTTAAATGAAACAATACCATTGAAATACACCATTTACATGAATATAAAAGGGTGTTTTGGTTGACACAGTATATTTTCACTTCAATTCACAAGATCTACCACTTGTAATAAATGTAGACTCAAGAAAAATATTAGAGGAAGGGATTATGATGTTTCAGCCAAAACCTATCATTTTCCTCAAGTTAATAAATGAATATTCAGAGGAAAGTTATAACAACAACAACAACAAATAATCCAGTGTAATCCCACTAGTGGAGTATGGAAAGGGTAGAGTATACCCATGGGTAAAAGCTACCCAGGGATGAAAACCACCATACCTTAATAACAATGCCCAAAGAAATTGATTTGTAAAAGCTTGCTTTCGAAGCCCTAGTTGAATCTCCTCCTCCTTGTTATTCAAGGTTCTAGAGAGAATATTTTGAAAGGATGAACTTTGGGGAAACGATTTGGGTTTTGGAATATATGACTTAGTTGGGTGAGTTTTAGAGTTAAAATGAATTATATAGTGACCCTAGGCTTAGGCAAAATGACCTCACTTAAATTGGATTAAAACAGGAAAAGACCACTTAGCCCTCAACTTATACTGAGCTGCCCAGTGACCATGTGACCTTATCTATACCTTTGAGAAGGTAGAGGAGTTGTTTCCAAAAGACACTTGGCCAAAAAAATTCAGTTAAAAAGAGGCAATAACTCCAAACAGAAACAAGAGCAAGATAATAAGATACCGAGGCAAAACAACAAGAAGAGGATAGAGTGTACGTAGACTTTAAACCTAACTCGTGGAGTTAGAGAGGTTGTTTGCGAGAGAAACTTGTTTCCTCATGTGTGCAAGGCATTAAAAATTGACTCTAAATTATTTTTATGTGGTGGTTAGTTCTAAAATATGAGTGCAATAAGTGGATACTGAGAGTCTATGTCGGTTTGGAACCAATTTCCTAAATGAACTATCTCTGACCAATTTAAGTACACTATTTTGGATTACTCTAATTTGAAATTCCTAACAGTAGTCAAAACTATTTTAAAGTATGAATCAACAATTTTATTTAGTAATCAATGAAACCCAACACTAGAAGCTGAAACTCAAAGCTATCTGTGAAAACCATCGCAAGGAGATCCAGAGTCCAAACACACAAAAAAAATAAAAATGGAAGCAAAATCACATTTCAGATGTAATAGCCGAGTATCAGCGCAGCTCCTATTAAGCTAAATTCATAAAACCTATCGTAAACACTGCAAAACCCTAACCCTAAACCCACAGAACTAAGGACAACAAAGGCATAAAAAAGCTTGTAGACAACAAAAATAACAAGTTTCAGCGCAAAAAAAAGAGATATAAATCCAAATTATAACAACAAACTGGAGAAAAAATAGATCATTTCTGCGTTCTAATACCTCTGCGAAAAGGATCGACGAACTTGAATAAGAGAAATCTGAGCTCTAACAACAAAATGCAGGCGACGGCGGCGACGACGATGTTTGAAATTTCGATCGGGTTCCAATTTTATGAGTAGAGAAAGGAAAAACCTAAGGGTGAAAAGAAGAGGGTCTCTGCACTCTGCAGTACCCAGTACACTCAGATGGAGTAGCGTATGGATGCCACGTGTAGAAGGACAAGACTAAATGGGTTGGATTTTATTATTTTGGACACTTCAACCCTCAAGTTTATTTCGGTTAAATCTTTATCCCATATCGGGAAAAAGTTTAAAAATATCCATCAATTTTGATTTATTGATTAATTTTGTTTTTTACCATTAAGATGAAGTTATTTATACCATTGCCTTTAACAAGCTTGTCAAATGTACCCTTATTTGACGAAAATTTCAAAATCAATAAAAATCAACCTAATTTCAATTAAAATTACTCAAAACCGACTCGACCCGACCCATTATACTAAATAAACGGAAAAGGGCCTAAAATACCCTTAAAGTATTGAAAATGGTACAAAATTACCCTTCATCCACCTATTGGCTCTAAAATGCCCTTTTCATCCACCTATTGGCTCCAAAATGCCCTTTTCATCCACCTATTGGCTCCAAAATACCCTTGTCATCCACCTTTGGGTTCAAAATTGACCACTTCTTTAATTGTTTTAAAATTAAACTCTTTAAATATTTTTTAAAATACTTGGCGTTCAACTATTGGTTATAATTTAATTTATTAATATAGTTTATAAATCAACCCACTACCCACTCATTACTAACTAAACCCCACCCAATTAATAATCCAATTATAATATCAAAATTGTCATAAACACTACTAAAACACGATGAAATTATAGATTTCTGAAAATGACATTCAAAATTATTTGAGTCCGAATCGAAGCCCCAATTAAATATAGGTTGAGCCGCTTATTTAGGAGGACACTTTCAATAGGATTATCTTTCAAGATTGAATTAAAAATTTATGATTAAAGGTAAAGAAGTAATACATCCCGAATTAATTCATGCACTTTTTTAAAATATAATTTTATAAATATTTATGATTTGTTTTAAAACCTTTAATATATTATTTTGAAAAAAAGTTAACTATGAAGTAACATCACATAATTGAGACGTAAGAATAATTAAGATGAACATAGTCAGACTTTTAAGTTTATCGGTAATTTTTATTTAGACACTTAACGTATGATAATTTACTTCTATAGATATTTTCGTCTCAAATTTTTAAAAACACTCAATTGGCAGTAGCTTTTCTGTTGTTGCATTAATAATGTGACGGGTGTATTAATTTGGAGGGGTTTAATTAGTAATGGGTGGGTAGTGGATTGATTTATAAATTATACTAATAAGTTAAATTATAACATATAGTTGCGTGTCACGTATTTAAAAAAATATTTAAATAGTTTAAATATAAAACCGTTAAATAAGTGGTCAATTTTGAACCAAAAGGTGGATGACAAGGGTAATTTGGACCCAATAGGTGGGTGGGAAGGGTATTTTGGAGCCAATAGGTGGATGGACGTAATTTTGTACCATTTCCAATATTTGAGAATATTTTAGGCCCTTTTCCGCTAAATAAATAACAACAAACTCCTTTGTTCGCTTTCCCTCTCAACAACCTGAACAGTAGCTTCTTTATGCTGCATCAAAAAGGTTATCAATATTTGTCTTTTTTTTTTCTTTATTAATATTCGTTTGATTCCGACGAATTGATTCACGCTCCGTTCTTCTTATTCTTCCTTCGATTCCAACGAACCAGCACAAATCGATTAGAATCATGTTGCCGCCTGCTAATTAACAACATGGTTTTTCGATATTAAAAAAATTGAGATATTGGGGGGGGGGGGGGTTTCAAAACAATGGAGAAAAATTGAAAGATTGAAAGCAGGTATTAATATGGAAGAAAATATAGTGTAGAAGATGGAGTGAAACAGTGAGGCAGAAGGGAGTCGACCTCTTACTTTTTGATCGTCATCGTTGCTAGGAAATGATGTGAATATGCAATTATAAGTTCTTCAGTTGTATTTGTCACCGTTTTGATCGCTCAAGAGTTGTGGGTTGTCGGAGTACAAGAAAACAATACCAAATACTCTAATGGTGTTTTCTCATTTATTTCATACCATCTATGCAAAAGTGATTTGTACCATGGCAATAACTTTCCATTTCCTCCAATGGTGCCTTTTCATTTTTGTTGGTTTATGTATATTGAATTGTATATTAATGTGCAAAATCTCTGTTTTTGATAATATTTGGGAAGAAAGTTTGAAGTCTCACCAATGTAATTTGGTTTAGTAAGTCGGGTCGAGTCTAAAAGAGGAAATCAATTTTAAAAATGGGTAATTCAAATTGAAATTGGGGATTTGGGATCAATTTTGGGTAACCGTTAATTTGGAGCAATTGACAAGTTTGCTAACGGGTACAAGTAACTTTATTTTAACGGTAAGGGCAAATTCAATCAATAAATCAAAGTAGAGGGGTATTTTTTATCCTGACAATTTTTTTAAACTAAGGTACTCCATATAAAATAGAGTGCGTAGACTTTAGGGAGAAAATTATGCGAAATGAGAAATATCTAAAGTATATTATGCAACATAATTACAGTTTCAGTTGATTTTAATTCGTGGTTGTAGTTTTGCAAAAAATTTGTCGTTCAGTTTTTTAATTGTATAAATTTAAAATTTATAGAATTTGGTCTTTAATTGTATAAATTCAAAATTTGTATAATTCAATTTCTGATTGTATATACAAAAATTTGTGTATGCTTACACTAACTATTTGTATAGGTTTATGAAAAATTCATAATAAATTATCATGCTTATATATTTACTAGTGAAATATACAAACAAACAAAACATGTAAAATTGAATATATTCTAAGCAGAATGAATTGGGCTACCTGTTGTTAGAATGACAAATTTTCAGAAACAACAAACATAATATGGCCCTACAACTATAATTTCGATAATTGCGCTTTATAGTTATAATTTCGTTTGCTATGGAAGTTGCGGTTTATATATTTCTGTCCGTTTGTATATTTTGCTTGCGAATATTCAAATATGGTAAGTGTATACATATTTTGTATTCATGCATTTAATTTTTTTCTTCAAACAAATATACCAACAATGCAATTTATCATGGATTTCTCATAAATTGCTTAGGCATGCAACAAAAATGGTAAAAGTTGTCTTCCTTTACAATGACTTATTTCTTTCCTCTTCACCATACGAAATTCTAGCTCACCCTCGAATCAGAGAATACCTTAAATCAACAACTCTCTTGAAGATAGGGCATTTACATAAACTTTGAAATCGTACCAGGAAGCTTACATCATGAAACTCCCAAACTTGCTGAGTTATACAAATTAGGCGAAAAACAAAAAATAGAAAAAAGTATAGCCATAAATTATAATTTTCTTTAATGATAGCTGTAATACATAATATAGGTTAAATATTCGCCTGCATAAATTTCCTTTATTTCTATTCCATTTCTCATTTTCCAGGAAATGACACACACACACATATATATATATATATATATATATATATATATATATATATATATATATATATATATATATGTATAATCACACAATAGTTATAATTAGCAATAAATAGCCTAACATTAATTAACATTTAATAGACAAATAAAAAATGACCCAAATTAATAAATGAAATTTTAATATATTTTTTGTTTTCCTCGTATAACCATATCACTAAACAACAAAAATAACGAAAACATGCAAAATTTATACAATATGTAACCGTCCAAAAACGTAAATATGTATTTTCATATATTTTTTTTGTTCGTTATTTGATAATAAAAAATTCAATTGTATCCTTGATGATTGTACATAGGTAGATGACTGGTGTATTCATTCACTTAGTATTAGTATATGTTTATAGCTATGTCATCCCCTCCAATGTATACATATTAAAAAATCAAACACTTTACGTATTCATTCACTTATAATATGTATATACTGCATTGGAAATAAAATTAATCATGAACATCATGTATGCACTGCATTCATGTATGCGTATTCGTGTATTCATTCTCTCAAAATTTGTATACATTCCAGATTATTTCCTCAGAAAATGAAGATTGCACATGAAATATAAAATGCTCAATAGAAAACACAAGTCGAATATAACAACGAGAAGAACTTAGAGTTATGGGTGGAGAATCCACAAAATTAGAACCAGAATCCCTATTTTTATGAATAATTCTTTGATAACTTTCTTAAACATGACAATTGATACCCACAATTTATTACTATTACGTAAATTTTTACCTAAATTAGATATAACCTTCAATTTCAAAATTAAGACCCCACATAAAATCGAACAACAATACAAGAGGGGATCAAACATGGGCTAATTAGTAGAGAAATTGACGGGTAAATATCAACAAACCATCAAAAATTTAAAAGCAAAAGAGAAAAAATACACTATGGACGAAAGTTTTTATAGAATTCAATATGTAAAGTAAAACTAATAAACAAGAAAGTAAATCATCTTTTATTCAAAGTAATGAAAAGTAATGAAGAAGATAATCAATAAAAAATTGATCCAAAAGAATAGTGTATGTATAGGAAAGAGGAGAAAAAAACCACTTCCCAATAAAAAAATTTCATCATGCTGTCACCTCTTAAAATTATTAATTTAATTTTAAAAACTTCCAATACGTAGGCTACTAATTACAAAATTTAATTTTTAAAATTTTGTTAAAAAAATAAAAGGTGGCTATATATGTAGCCAATTACTAAAAGAAAAACTTTCACATATAACCACTTAAAAATAATTAATTACTCCCCATAACTATAGTTTGATAATTAAAATTTGTGCTACATGTTATATGGAGGAGTGAGGCGAGCGAGACTGGAAGAGAAAGGAGAGAGGCAAGAGAGAGGGGGAAAAGAGTGAGAGAAAGGTGAATTGTATATGTATATAGGTTAGATAATTGTATACATATGTATTTGTATACATGGCAAGAGAGATTGGGAGAGAGAGGCGAGCGAGACCGAGAGAGAGATGAGAGAGGCTAATAAGATAGAGAGAGGAAGGAGAGAGGCAAGCGAGAGAGGGCATAGAGTGGGAGAGAGGTGAATTATATATGTATATAATTGTATATAACTGTATATTATACATATACATTTGTATAAATGGCAAGTGAGATTGGGAGAGGGAGGAGAGAGACGAGCGAGATTGAGAGAGGGAGGAGAGAGGCGAGCGAGAGAGGGCAGAGAGTGGGAGAGAGGTGAATTATATATGTATATAGGTTAAAAAATTGTATATTATACATATGTATTTGTATAAATTGGCGAATTATACATATATAAACATGACTAATTATACAAACTCGAAGTCAACCACGTAATTAATGTATAATGTTAGTCGTGAATGGTAATTATAGCAAACTATAGCTATAATGAGTAATTTAATTGTATAAGTTTGCTTAGCCACGTAATTTTCCCTTAGTAAAATGGTTGGCAATGCCATTTTTTCTAGGGATAATTGTATAGAATGACAAACTAATAATATAAAATAAATATAGTAGCTACCCTTTGATTTATTTGTGTTCCATAGCAAACTGTATGTCAATCCCTCTCTCCCTCATATTCTCGCTCGTCACTCTCCCTCTTTCGCTCTCTTCCTGTCGCTCGCCTCTCTCGCTTTATACAATATAATTATATAAATTGTGTTTCTAATTGTATAAAGTGAGAGAAAATAGTATAAAGCGAGAGAAAATTGTATAAACGCATACAGATACTTCGTCCTATACACTTATAATTATACAATATAAATATTTTCCTGTCCAAGTCTCTTTTTCCTTTCTCGTTTTATACAAATTCAAATTGTATATAATTTCCCTCTTTCTCATTTTATACCATTCGATTCAATTGTATATTCCCTATACAAGTCTCTTTTTGCCTTTCTTTCTTTCTCATTTTATACAAATTCAAATTGTATATTATTTCTCTCTTTCTCGTTTTATACAATTCAATTCTGTCTTTCTCGCTTTATACAATTCAAATTGTATATAATTTCTCTCCTTCTCGTTTTATACAATTCGTTTCGATTGTATATGTATAGCGAATTATACATATATAAATTTGCTATAGAGTACAATTATGCAAACTTTATTATAGTATACAAATAAAAAATTTATGTTTTTTATATGTGAAAGTTGTCCTTTTTTCTATAAAGCATTGATTGAAAATTGGAAATGTTGCTTTGGAGTTGAAATATTGGGCCTTTTAATAAGGCAGCCTAGAAAATTGGGCTTTTAACTGTTGGTTAGTGGGTTCGGCATCACTATAAGTGGACTAGCCCAGTTTGATATTTGGTGCCTACTTTTGCAGTTTCGTGTTTGTCTTTTTTATAAGGGATTTTTTTTAAAATGTCATTATTTTAGTATTTAATAGGGTATAGTGTCAATACTTTTAATATTTAGTGATAATGTCAAAATTTTATCTTATTATGTATTTTTATTATATTTTAATTATTTTGTTTAATTAAAAAGAATACATAATTTATATAACAAACTGGAGCTATTTAGGGGAGAGAAAATTTATAAAAAGTAACAGATGCTTAAAACTTTCAACATCAGTTTACTATTCAATATATGAAATATAATATACAATTCCAAATCTATGGATACAAAAATACAATAAAACTATTAAATACAAAAATACATACTGACTAAAACAGCATCAAAATTCAATATACACTTCCAAATTTATGAATACAAAAAATATTAAAACTATGAAATACAAAAATAAATACTAACTGTGGTACATTGACATAGCTATCACAAAAAAAATAATACAAAATGAATTAAATATATGAAATAAAATTCCAATCCTATGGATACAAAAATCCAATAAAACTATGAAATACAAAAATACATAATGACTAAAACAACAACAAAATTCAATATACACTTCCAAATCTATGAATACAAAAAAATTAAAACTATGAAATACAAAAATAAATAGTAACTATAACAGAATCAAAATTCCATATACACTTACAAATCTATTTGATAATAGTAAATACACAATCAAACTCATAAAATGTGTTACATTGATATACTAACACACAAAAAAAAACAGAATACAAAATACAATAAATATATGAAATACAAAAATAAATACTAACTATAACAGAATAAAAATTCCATATACACTTCCAAACGGATTGTAACATGTATTTTTTTGAATCTTAAAAATTACTAAATAAATTCAACTAAAAATGCAAGACACAGAACATGCAAAAAGAAAAAAATACCTCTCCTCCAATAAATTGGTATTTTTCAACTTCATGGTTATGAATTTTTGTGGGTTTTGCACATCGACGGATTCCTGCATTTTTCTCCGTAGATTTAGAAGTGGAACCTACATTGTTGTTTATTTCTTGAGTGAAAAAAATATTAAATGATGAAAAATCGAAAGAACTTTGATTATTTTGTCCAATACCTCTAGTAACTTTCTTGAAATCGTCCATTGAAAAGAGAATTTTGTATTATCAAATCCTAAAATATGATTTAAGAACAACAACAAATCAAAAAAAAAACAAAAAAACAGTAAAATCAATAAGCAAATAAATAAGGAATATAAAAAACATAATACCCAAATCAATGTTAATCTTCAAATCCAATCTTGCAATGAAATTAAAGAAAAAATTATAGAAATAATAATATATTGAATATGAAATCTGGGGATTTGATTTGGAACAAATTTAGAGAGAGAAATGGAAAATATGCATAAGAAATGAGAGAGAAAATTTAAAATGACATTAATATCTATCCAATTACCCAAATATAGGAAAATGTGTAATCTATGAGAGAGAAAACATGGGTGTAAATAATGAGAGAGAAAATATAATTAATATCAGAATAATTTTTTATTTTCAAAATAATGACATTTTTGACATGTTTACTAATATTATTAAAGTATGGATATTATCACTAAATAAATTGTTTTTTTGGACTAGTTAGCTAAATTTTTCTTTTTTATAATGATAATGGAGAATAACTTCCAAATCCAGCAATAAGGATCAGGGATTGTTGACTGATAATTATTCATTTATTTTTAGTTAGAGGTTTTGAGTTTAATTTTTTTTTTGAATAGAGTCTCGCTTTTACTAAGGCACATTTTACCTTTTAATAAGAGATTTTCAGCGCAAATACGAATTTAATTGAATCTCAATAAAATATCAAGCTCTAGATATGAAATCAAAAATAATAGGCTTAAGTCATACGCGACCCCTTAAAGTTGTCTGCATATTTTATTTAGACACCTTAACTAGGACTATTACCTATTGAACACTTAAATTGTTCAAAAATTATACCTATTAAACACAAAATGCTGATATGGCAAAAAAAGTGTTTTTCACTTTCTATAGGCGTGTGAAAGTTTTTGAAATGGTGTTTTATTTTTTATTTTTTCCAAAAAAGCTTACTTTTTTCTTCTTTAATTGACAATAGGCATTTAAATAAATTAAAATATTTTCCCCCCCCCCCAAGGTCATCTTCTACCCCAAATTAATTTCAAACACAACTAAAGAATCTTTATTTTTTTTCTTTTCAACAATCATTAAAAAAAAACTGAATCATGTAATTAGATTTGCAAGAAAATAGCGAAAGTAGATTTTTGAACATTGGGATAAACAAGTAAGTCGACGTTTCATCTCCATTTTCGATCACCTTCAAATAGATATTACAATTCAAATAAAATTATGAACCCACTAAACTTATCAAAAGCAATATGAAATAATTCGCTAAACTAATTTAGGTCCTCTTGATTTCTCATTACAATTGAATTTAAGATGATAAACTATTGGCAAACTTTCTTTATTCATCACTCTTGTATCAACTCTTCGAATATCTTTCTCTAGCACGTATTAGGAATGAAAAATACTTTTTGATAAAATTAATTTGGGTCCTTTCGATTTTTCTTTGCAATCAATTTCCGAATGAGTAACCATTGACAAACTTCTTCATCACTATTGTATCAATCTCTTTAAATATCTTTCTCTCTCATATATTAGGAATACAAAAAAACAAAAACAAATCAGCAAGTAGGAAGTTTTTTGTTGTTTGAGAAAAAAAATTGATGAGAAGAAGATGAAGAATAAAGGGGGTTGGTTAGGGTGGTGTTGAGTAAGTTGATAGTCATTTCATTTATTTTTATTAAGAAATAGATATAAGATTTATTAGAAATATATTTCATTCTTTTTAACATAAAAAGATATTTTATAGTTGTTGGGATGAAATGACACGTGTCATTTTTTAATTATTCATTTTTATCACATCATAGCAAGTACATCTCACACACTTTACTTTTTTTATTGATTATCGAAAAAGGTCTAATAGGAAGAGGTTTTGAATAAATAAAAGTGTTCAATAGGTACTAATATTAGGTGAGGTGTCTAAGTGAATTATGCGAACAACTTTAACTTTAAGGGGCCACAGCTAACTTAAGATAGAAGAAATGAATAAAGATGTAACAAGACAAGCTTGAACCTAACTTTTTTGGCCCGATATTATTATGTACGTAGCATAAAATAGCATACTACTATAGTAGTCCTACAAGCTGCTAATTTTATTCAACGTTGTAGCTAGAATTGATGCTCATTTTTTTATTCACTCCAAAAAGAAGAATAAAAGAATTATCAACTGTTTAAGTTGTTAAAAGTGGAAAATAGTAATATTCGATTGTAAATCTCAAGATGGATTAAGTATGTAATATATATAAGTTTACGTGAATATAATAACTTTTGAACAAATTTAGTATTCAAAAGTTTATCTAAATATCTTGAAATGTTTGATTGTGAGTTATCTTTTAAGATTAACTTGAGATAATTATGCGAAACTATACTACATTTCTAACTCTAATCAAAACTTCAAAACTCCATTGAGTGAGAGAAATATTATTGAAGAGAATTATTTCCACTCTAATCCATTCATGTAAGAAAAGTATTCTTGCTGTTTTGCATGTGAAAAAAAGCAGGTCTATACTCTATATACCTAAAATTCTATACCAGACAAGAATTATTATAAATTAGAAGGACCTGTGCATTTGAAATAACATTTCTCTTAATATAGAAATTTGTTTTTTTTCCACATCGTATTTCTGAATACTTTTGCTTTTGATTCTAAAAAAACAATAAAATAGAGGTATAAGAACCATTCATATCTCATCAAGCATGGGAGCATTTGTTCTTTACCTTAAGTTTTATTCCTCAATCAGTTATAAATCTTTTCAACTCTGTGCGTGCGAACTTACTTACATTACTGCTCATTTTAAGTTCAAATAAAAACGAGGGTTATGATAAACCTACAAACAACATAAATTTTACTCTCATGATACCCAATGTGATGAAGATGATACCCAATGTGATGAAGATATACAAAAAATTTAAATTCAAGTAAAAATTTATATAGTTAACCGAGCTTATTCAGTTGAGAGGGAGAGGTAATTTTTTTTTTTTTGGTTCGTGTATTATCTTCTCCATATAGCCAGTTTCAATTACTAGCCTATATGATTCCGCACATAATTAAAAAAATTTGGTTAGTACTACTTTTTTTTAAAAAAATTGATGCCACTATTACTTTCTCCGAGTCCGAAGCTAAAAGGGCAAAAAAAAATTATCAATTTTTTTAAAAGGGCACATTAATTATTTTTTTTTAAATCAAAAGGGCAAAATCGCTCCTGACGAAGCGATTTCGTCTGACACACAGTTAAAAATAAAAATTATCAAAAAACTTTTTTTCTTTTTTTAATAAAATCACTGCTGTAGCAGCGATTTTAAGTCTGATGAACTTTTTTCCCCTTACCTTGCAGAGGCAGCGTTTTTATGTCTATTGTTAAAAGCATGAGGAAAATTGAATTATATGTCATAAATAATAATAAAAGAATATTGAATTAAAAAAAGAAAACTTTAAAAAGGGAAAGATTTGACACACAACAAAACTTTTTTAAAAAATTCTTAACCAATATAGCAGCGATTTAACTTTTACAAAATTCTTTTGTATAAAAAACGCTGTTATAACAGCGATTTTAAAGAAAATATATATTTTTTTTCCAGAAAATCGTTGCAAAATGCAGCAATTTTTACTTTTTTGTCAAAAGAAAATCGCTCTTGACGGAGCGATTTTGCCCTTTCGGTTTAATTTTTTTTTGATGTGCCGATTTGGATTTTTGAAAGAATAAAGTTGCCCTTTTAGCTCCAGACTCTACTTTCTCGTCCACTTTTATTTGTCTTGTGTTTTTGAAAGCCAATTTGACTAATTTTTAAAATTAAATAGATTATATTAGTTTGATATTTTAAATAAAATATTTAGATATTCAAAAATTATAAGAAAGTACTATAATAAACTACAATTTTTTCTATATATCAATCCGATGAAAAAATATTTATAACAATTAAAGTGGATGGACGAAGTATATTGTTTTGTATTAATATATGACAAGTCAATTCTTTTTATATTCTTTTTTTAATGATTATGTCTGGAAATTAATTATGCCAAAAGTTTTTATTTTTAAAATTGGAGTTGTCATTCTTTAAACGGTGGATGCAATGAGAAATGAGAACCACCAAAATTGTAGGGAAAAAAGAGAAGAAATAGTGATAAAATAAAGAAAGAAAGACTAAAGACAAACGTATTATAGTACAGATCATTGTCATTGCCAAAGATCCCCTTCAGTATAAACGTTTAATTTAATTTATTGTTTTCCACTTAATATTATATACTCAAATAAAAAGCTGTTATATATTTTGTTCAAATCCCTTTTTCTGGAATGTTTCCGCTTCGAGCCAATGCTGGAGCCACTTGTACGTAATAAAAGGGATTTATGTAAATAAGAAAAAAAATTGTTGAAAAATTATACAGGGTAATAAAAGTAAATTTTCTGAATTCTCTTGATATTAGAAAAATACATGTTTAAATTTACGTGTGATAAAATATATTCTTAAATTAAAATTCTCAATTTGGTTGCTGCTTTCTGCTATCATCAGAAAATTTGAAAAGTCGAACAAATTGACATCAATGATTTTTTTCACAGGTTCCTATGTATATTGGAGCACAAATTATAGCATAGTTTTGTGCTGCATTCACATTGAAGATAGTTTGCACCCAATTTTGAGTGGTGGCGTCACTGTTCCTACTGGTAGTTATGTTCAAGCTTTTGCATTTGTAATTCATCATCAGCTTCAATCTCATGTTCGTTGTCACTGACCAACACTAGAGCTATAAGCATTTACTCATTTACTCTTCTGATTGTTTCTCTGTTCTTACTTGTCAATTCAAAAATGGTTGGTTAATTTATCCATTTCCGAAATTTACTCGCATCGGATATGTAAGCTAGATTTTTTTTTTTGGGGCAAACCATAGGTAGGAGAGCTAGCAGGAACAGCGGTAGGAGCCACTAACATGCTCAAGTTGGGTAATTATAGCAAATAACTTAGCATAATAAGAAATACAATGATACAACAAGAAACTACATCACCATGAAATGCTTATACGGATTCAACAAGGTTTTGACTACATTAAGTAATTGAAAATCATACTAATACCGGATATCATACCTCTTTCAATGTGCGCACTCATCATTACTTTGAAGCTCTGTCAACCGGAGAGTCTGGTTTAGGGACTCCATACGACCATACGATCCCTCTCGTCCATTTTATCATTCAGCTCCTCATTCATTTCTTTAATCTTCTGTACAGCTGCATCGTCATTTCCTCCAAGGTACTTCATAACCTCTAGTTTTCCTTTAAGTTCTGTAATTTCCATTTCCAGTTTTTGCGTGGCATGAATGTCCCTCTCTAGCTCAAGAATCTTTTTCAAGGCCGCCTCCTTTTCCATCTGGATATTTAACATCAACATGAGTAAAAGCTTTTTGCTTGCAACAATGGCAGAAACCCCAACTTGCAAATTTCGCAAGAACCAAATGCAGAAATACCTTAGCTCAAAAAATAAATACACACACGCAAAGATAGATAGATAGAGGAGTGGGGGAAGGGAACATGATTATGAATTGACACCTTTTGTTCTTCAAGCAGTCTCAAGACATTCTCATGAGCTTTTCTTTGTTCCACAGAGGCCATTTGAAGTGCTGAATTTCTCACATCATTCTGGATCAACAAAAACAAAGTTCAACACATAAATGTTCGAAAGAGTTAGCTTTAGGGGACCAGAAGCTTGAAAGTTACATTCTACCCAATACCCACATAATACAGGCACAATGGAGCGCCACATAATGTAAGTCACTGCGGCTTTATCAAGATAAGATAGAAATATTTATATATAATTTTAACTCATGCTGGAATTTGATACCTGTTTCTTCTCCTCATCAAGCTTTTGCTTTTCTCGCTCAGTTAAGGCTTCACGTTTATCCAGTTCTCTGCCCCAAGAATCAAGCTTCTTCTTCTTGTCCTCCAGCTCTAAGCTTAACATTTCTTGCTCCATCAGAACCTTCTGTACATGCTCACGTGCAAAGGGTTGCATCTTCCTTGATTCTGCACCAAGTACACTTAAGTTACACTTTAGAAACTAGTGGAACTAACCAATGCATAACCATAATTCTTAACTGACAGCATGAACTAAACACAACTATAAGCCTCTTGGACAGCAAATAAGTTTTTTGTGCACTTGATTTAGAATACTTAAAACTGCAGTTCATGAGGAGATTACTATATACCGACCTAGAGTCCTTTGGTCCTGTACAATCGTAAGCTGAAAAATCAGGCTATAAATACAGATATTAAGTCTCTACCATAAAATCAGATTACTAACATTTGAGTACCATGTATCAGTGTTTGTGCTAAGAAGTGGTCACATTCTTAAAGACAACGCAAGGAAATTCATAGTTCAACATACAAAAAAAAAATGGAAGCAAAATAACATTTCATATATAACAGCCGATAATCATCGCAGCTCTGTGTAAGCCTAAATTCACAACTAATACTGCAAAACCCTAACCCTAAACCCACAGAACTGAGGACAACAAAGGGCAGAAAAAAGCTTGTAGACAACAAAAATAACAAGTTTCAGCACAAAAAAGAGATAAAAATCGAAATTATAACAACAAATTGGAGAAAAATAGATCATTTTCTGCGTTCTGATACCTCTGCGGAAAGGAGCGAACTTGATTCGGAGATTACTGAGCTCTAACAACACTAAGACGAGTAGAAAGAGGAAAAACCCAAGGGTAAAAAGAAGAGGGTCTCTGCAGTACCCAGTACACTCAGATGGAGTAACGTATGAATGCCACGTGTAGAAGGACAAGACTAAAGGGGTTGCATTTTATCCATTTTGACACTTCAACCCTCAAGTTTATTTCAGTTAAATCTTTAACCCATATTAAAATATTTTATTTGGGCCCTTTTTTTTTTTACTGAAGTACTCCATATAAAATAGAGTGCGGAGAAAATTAAGCGAAATGACAAATATCTAAAGGTTTATTATGTAGTATAATTACAATTTATATTACTTTTAATTTGTGATTATAGTTTTGAAAAAATTTGTTGTTCAGTTTTCTAATTTTATGAACTTTAGTTTTTGTGTAATTTAATCTTTGATTGTATAAATTAAAATTTGTATTATTCGATTCCTGATTATATATTCACAATTTTGTATTTGTTCACCTTAACTATTTGTATAGAATTTATGAAAAAATTATAATAAATTATTATGTTTATATATTAATAAGCGAAATAAACAAACAAGTGAAACATAGAAAATTGAATATATTCTAAGCGGAATGAATTGGGTTGTCTGCAACTAAAATGAGGAAATTTCAGAAATATCAAACACAATAAACATAATAAGGCCCTATAGCTATAGTTTCAATAGTTGTGCTTTATACTATAGTTTCTTTTGCTATGAGGTTGTGGTTTGTGTGTTTTTGCCTATTTGTATATTTTGCTTGCGAATATACAAATCGAATAAGTGTTGACACCCAATTTTGTCCCACCTCTTTTTAAATTTATTTCTTTGCGCTTTCTAGTCATTAATGATCTACTTTTAGATATTGTTATATTTTTTAATATATTGGAGCACTACTTTCCATTACTCTTATTATCGATATCAGTATTATAATCGCGTTATCTATCGCTATCACTTTTATAATCAGAGGCGAACCCAGAATTTGATGATTGTGGGGCACCACTAAGAGTGGCTCAAAGGTAAGGCTATGAGTGTCTTAAGAGTAAGGTTAGCGGAGCACCCTGCTTACTGCTTAGGGTGCCAAAAATTTTGAGGCCCAATAAATTTTAATAGTTAATTTTATTATTTTATTTCACTTTAATCTATATTAAATATTATAATTTAAAAAATTAAAAAAAGAACAATCAACTTTTTATCAACAATATATTAGCACTTTGAATAAACAACTCAAATCTTCATATTAATAAATAAATTTCTCCAGAATTCGATTTAAGTGATTGCAAATCAAATTCATCTATAAAACGCAGAGAATTGTCTCTAAAACTAGAAATTGGTTGAGAAGAATTATGTTTCGTAAAAAATCTATCCATTTCAAATCACAAGAATCAACAACGAATCTCACAAAAAAAATAACTCTTATAAAGAAAATATGCTTATAAAGAAGAACTTGCCAATTTATACAAGATAATGGAAGTAAACTTTAATTATACGGAGAATAATACTTGTAAGCGTAGATTTTCTAGAAGTCTTATATTTTGTTTAGAATTGTGTTAGAAAAAGTTAGTTTTATATTTTGTTTAGAATTGTGTTGGGACTTTTATTTATTTTTAAATTAATTAAGAAAGGAATGAGACAAAATATTTTTTTTAAAGAGAAAAAGCGGAATATAAAGTAAAAAAAAAAAAGTTAAAAAAAAAAGTTACGTCAGCGGGATTCAATCTTGGGCGCATTTGCTTTTGAGAGGAGACTTCAACAACCAGTGCACCCGCAACAACATTTTGTTGGTAGGGTGCACACTTATATATATTATCCTTTTACCATCTGTTTATACTTATATGTATGCTTTTTTTTAAAATTTTACGGGTGCATGTGGGTCCACCCGTGCTTTTATTCCATTCCATTTTCATTTTAGTGTAATCGCTATTTGTTCTAATTATAACGATTATCTTTATTATTACTTTAATATTTTATCGTCCTATTTTTTATGTGTTAATATATGTAGTGGTCAATTATTAAAATAAGGAAGCTCAAAGAAATTATATTGAGAAGGGAATTCGCCCAAAAAAGAAGGCCCAAACAAGCAAATTTCAGATCATTTCTTATGTGAAAATCTGATAAAAAATACAGAAAATCCAGCCCATTTTCGCTACACTACAACAGCCCCCCTTTCTCTCAAATAAACCTAAATAGGTTAATCTCTATGTGTAGCTCTCTCTCTCCAGTTCAAGCAAATCTATGAACTTCTTTCGCCATTTGACAGGAGTTATTGCCATTTTTGTGCAAACTTGGAAAATGTCAGACATATCTCCATCTTCTCTTTCTCATTTCATGCATTTCTCAAACGTATAATCTGAAGTAAGTCACGCTTTCTCTGTCTCAACCACGTGAAGACTGATTCATCCATTTCTCAAACGTTCCATTTTAGAACTTTTTGACCAATATTTCAAATTTCAACGACTCTAAAATCCCGCTCAAATCTACCTATTTTCATCTATCGATAGATACACTATTGTTTATCAAGCAAAGGGTGTTAAATTTGATAAGATTTCAAAAATGGATTAATGAAAAGATATGGTAGTTAAAGAATAATTCTTCATTGGTAGAAAAGTCAAAGATAGCACTTTTGTTGGTGAAATTTAGGTGAACAATATATTGGTTTCACAAGGTAAATTTTGACATTTTGACATAGGGTGATGTCATGGATCAATAGGAAGAATTCACTCCTATAAATAGGTAGCTCCTAATTCATTTGTAAAACACACCTCTCACTTGCCTTCTCATATCCTAAGACATTTGTTCTTCTTTCTCCTGTAGTATTTCATTTGTATTCTTTTGTAGTGAAATAAATATTGGTTGGTTGTGTCCGAAGAATAGGCAAAAAAAAATAAAAGTTTGTCGAACCTCGTTAATTCCTAGTGTTTCTTTTATTGTTGTCTCATTTACTATTTATTAGCTATCTTTAGATATAGTAGTTATGATTCCATCACTCTTTATATATTCGGCTTCCGCAACAAACTGAGATTTTTGGGATCCTTGAAAATCTCCATAGGCTCTTCTTCTTCTACTTCGGTTTATTGTATATACATTTGCACCAATTATACTATAAAAAAGGGATTCCCTTTTTAAAAATTGGTAGAAACTATTATGACTTCGCTCACCACAAATATGCGTAATTAGATTTCTGTATAAATTGTTTAAGTTTTGCAAAATCTCAAATTGTCTCGGTTTGATTTCCCTCATGTATAGAAAAGTAATTTCCTTATAGTTTGAATTAAGTGATTTTGAGTACTAGTTTTGTGGCCAAGAGACTTGTAAGATGATTTAGCTATTACAAATTTGTTCGAAAGTCGTCAATGCTCAAGATGAGCTTCTCATTCCGTGTTTGTATATTTTGTATTTGGGATAGCATATTTGTTAAATCATCTTATTAATCTTTTTATTTTATCTTATTTGCATGAGACCTCTTACTCTATTATTATTATTATTATTATTATTATTATTATTATTATTATTATTATTATTATTATTATTATTATTCTCGTTTTGTCATTTCCTCTTATTTAACTCCTTGTGGCTAATTGTTTATGTATGTGTTTTGTTATTTATTTTAGGTTTGGGGAATTTACTTGTTTTTGGCTATAGATACTTAGAAATACACATAGTTGATATGCTTTTTTCTTCAGTGAAAATTAGCTATATAACATTTTTTATTGTAATAATTTCAAGCTATAACATTAGAGTTTGTCTTTCAATATGTAACTTTTAATATATCAAGTTATAACACATTATTATAAATTAAAGGTTGATTTTAAATAATTTAATATATTTGTTTTTTTAAAAAAAAAAGAAATTAAGAAAAATAACGGATCAATTTTTAAATGGAAAATATCATGATTCATTATTTAAAATAATTACATTTAATAAATATAATAACTGATTAACGCCTATTAAGAAATTTTTTTAAAAAAATCAGATTAATTAGTTATCTAAAAAAGCTCAATTTAGTTGAAATCAAATTAAATTGTGATTTGATTCCTTAAAACACTTTAATAAAACGAAATCACATTAAAAATTGTCATTTTATTTCCAGATATCCTGTTTTCCTCTCTTGTTTGCATATTGCATTTTCGTTTTTTAGGTGATTGAAGATATTTTACTGTTGAAAAAACGTGATTTGTCGTGATGGACAACATTGTATCTATATTCATTAAACATGGTGGAAGGTGGAATCCGTCAGATTGATATTTATTATAGTTTGTTGGTTTGTTTTTGATAATTTTATTCAATAAACAGATTTTGCATTTTTTGTTTCACATCGCGCTTTAGTATATACCATATTTGCAACAGCACGAAACAATATATACGTCTTAGTTTTATTAAAATTGAAGATTCGATTAATACGTGTTTTATGAAAAAATATAAAAAATGAAATTGATTTTACAGTGTGTTTAATAGCTAATCAAGAAAAAATCAATTTCATTTTTTATATTTTTTCATAAATCACGTATTAATCGAATCTTCAATTTTAATAAAACTAAGACGTATATATATTGTTCCGTGCTGTTGCAGATATGGTATATACCATAACACGGTGTGAAACAAAAAATGCAAAAAATCTGTATATTGAATAAAATTACCAAAAATAAATCAACAAACTATAATAAATATCAACCTGACGGATTCATCTTCCACCGTGTTTAATTAATATAGATACAATGTTGTCCATCACAACAAATCACGTTTTTTCAACAGTAAAATATCTTCAATCACCTAAAAAACGAAAATGCAATATCAAACAAGAGAGAGAAACATGATATCTGGAAAAAAAATAATAGATTTTAAGGTGATTTCGTTTAGTTAGATCGTTTTAAGGAATCAAATCACAATGTAATTTGATTTCAACTAAATTGAGCTTTTTAAGGTAAGTAATTAATCTGATTTTTTTAAAAATTTCTTAATAGGCGCTAATCAATTATTGTATTACTAAATGTAATTATTTTGAATAATGAAACATGATATTTTCCATTTAAAAATTGATACGTTTTTTTTTTAAAACAATTATTTTAAATTATTTAAAACCAACCTTTAATTTATAATAATATGCTATAACTTAATTATTAAATATTATATATTGAAAGACAAACTCTAATATTATAGCTTGAGAATATTATTATAAAAAATCCTATATAGCTAATTTTCAAATTGGAAATTGAAAATGTTGCTTTGGAGTTAAAGAAATATTGGGCCTTTTAATAAGGCAGACTAGAAAAAATGGGCTTTTAATTGTTGGTTAGTGGGTTTGGCATCACTATAAGTGGACTAGCCCAGTTTGAGACTTGGTGCCTACTTTTGCAGTTTTGTTTGTCCTTCTCATAATGATAATGGAGAATAACTTCTAAATGTAGCAATAAGGGTCGTGGATTGATAAATATTTATTTATTTTTAATTAGAGATTTTGAGTTCAAGCTTTTCTGAATATAGAGTCATCTTTATCGGGGAGCATTTTACCTTTCATTAAGAGATTTTTCAGCGCAAATTCAAATTTAATTGAATCCCCATAAAATATCAAGCACTAGATATGAAATCAAAAATAATAATTACTCTGAATAGATGAGGAAATGAATAAAGGTGTAACAAGAGAAGCTTGAACCTAACGTTTTGGCCCGATATTAGGTACATAGCGTAAAATAGCATACAACCATGGTAGTCCTACAAGCTGCTAAATTTATTCAACTTCGTAGCTAGAATTGATGCTCATTTTATTATTCACTCCAAAAGAAGAATAAAAGAATTATCAACTGTTTAAGTTGTTAAAAGTGGAAAATAGTTAATATTCAATTGTAAATTCAAGACGGATTTAGTATGTAACATATAAGTTCACGTGAATTTAATAACTTTTGTTTAAATTAACGAATTTTGCATTAAAAAATTTATTTAAATATTTGATTGTGAGTTATATTTTTAGATTAACTTGAGATAGTTTACAAAACGATAAGTTTCAAATTCTAACTATGTTCCTAACTCTAATTAAAACTTCATAACTCCATTGAGTGAAAAAAATTTATTATTGAAGAGAATTATTGCCACTCTAATCCATTCATGTACCATAAGTATTCTTTCTGTTTTCCATGTGAAAAAAAAGTAGGTCTATACTCTATATACCTAAAATTCTATACCAGACAATAATTATAAATTAGAAGGACCTTCGCATTTGAAATGACATTTCTCTTAATATATAAAAATTTGTCTTTTTTCCACATTTTATTTCTGAATTCTTTTGCTTTTGATTCTAAAAAAACAATGAAACATAGAACTATTATAAGAACCATTCATATCTCATCAAGCATGGGAGCATTTGTTCTTTACCTTGAGTTTAATTCCTCAATCAGTAACAAGTCTTTTCAATGTCATTTCATTTCACCCAACTCCGTCTGTGCGAAGTCATTTCAAGTCCACATAAAAATGGAGGGTTATAATAAGCTGACAATCAACATAAATTTTACCCTCATGATACCTAATGTGATGAAGATATACAATAAACTTAAAGTAAAAATTTATATAATCGATCGAACTTATTCATTTGAGACTGAGACGTAATTATTAGTTTTTAGTTTTTGTTCGTATACTTCTTCTCCATATCGTAAGTTTCTATTACTAGCCTACAGGATTCCGCACATATTTAGGGATTTGCTATATGATAGTGGTAATAAAGGAATAACTAAAGCTTTTGAATTTGGAATATATATATATATAATCTTTTATTACCTAATCAAACGGAAGAAAAAATTGTAAAATAAAGAAGGAGAATAATTAAGAAAGACAAACGTATTATTGTACTTGATCATTGTGATTACTCACGTACGTTGTTGATTGAGGGAATATATACTCTTCATTACCAAAGATTCCTTTGCATTATTAACGTTTAATTTAATATATTGTTTTCCACTTAAAGTTATACTCAAACTAAAGCTTTTATATATTTAGTACAAATCCCCAAGTTAATGGCGCAGCCACATATAATAAAGGAGATCTACATGAATTTAGAAAAGACATATATAGAAAATGATCCTTAACTTGGCTTTAACGAATAACTATGCCATTTAATTTTAAATGTACATAAGTAAATATTTAAACTGATATAAAATTAAATAAATAGACACAAGTGTCCTACATGACGCAATACACGTAGGACCCCATGTAGAACACAAACTGTCATGTAGGGTGTCATGTAGGACGAATGTGTCTATTTGCTCAGTTTTATACAAGTTTAAGTGTCTACTTGTGCATATCCAAAGTTAAAGGTCATAGTTATCAACTGACGTCAAGTTAAAGATCATCTTTATGCATTATGCCATTAGAAAAAGATAAATTGGAAAATTATATAGTGCAAATAAAACAAAAGAAATATTTGAATTTTCTTGATGGATAGCGATATCTATAAAGTATTTTTCATGAACTAGCTATTACCCCATGCGATATACCTTGTCAAATATTTAAGAATTTCTCTAAAAATATTTGATTATTGAGAATTTGTATATTTGACTTACTATTGACGTATACAGATATAAGAAAGGCAAAGTGGAAGACATAGAGATCCCACCAATATTGAAATGCATGCATTATTGGTGCTCTATTATACTGTTGCCATTATTATTGCCTTTGATTTTGAAATACAATACGCCAAGGATTAAGAGGTTACACATTTATATGATACAAAAATATCTATTCACCCTTCCAATTTCTTTTCAATGTCTTTCACTTATCCTTTTATCTTTTATCATCTGTCTCTTCACCATTAATGCTGTAAATTTCTATTTCTAGCTAGTCATATGTTCAAACTTTGATGAACTATCATAGGTATTTAGTGAAATTAATTAGTCGAGTTGAATGAGCTAGCTAGTCTTGTCTCCATAGTTATAAGAATTTTTTTTTCTTTTTAATTATTTATAGTCATTTTTCTAATTAGCTTTGGTGAACAAAGTTATTAATTACTTGTGTGAGTAGAAGATAACAGATATCTCAACATTCGAATTGCGTGCAAGTTAAGCTAGCTCAAATACTAGCGTTATAAGAGAAAAAAATGCATTTTAGTCATCTATCAAAGCCTTGATGAACAAAGTTATTTTGAATTTATATTGGTCAAAGATAACATGCATGTACTCTATGAAATTAATTAGTCGTGAGATGAAAACAAGTTAATCCGGACACTACAATTATAAACATATACAGTAGTTTATTTTTAACCATGCACGTGTCCAAGCCTGTTTGGTGAACAAAGTTATTTGTTATATGTATCATGTATATATGTGTGTTTGTTTAAAATAATAAGGTACGCTCCATTAAATTAATTAGTTGAGTTGCGCCTATAAATCATGATTAGAATATAATCATTTTAAATATATGAATCCATCCACCTTCAAATTAAAGTTGTGTATAACCTAATTAATTAAGCACAACATAGAACTTATCCTCTTTAATTATAAACAAATAAAAACGCCATAAAGCATTGATCATCAAGTGCATGCTAAAATCATTGATTTAACAGATGATGGATTCATTCTTATTATCTTCTTTTGCTTTAGAAAAAAGATATAAAGTGACGTCTGAAGTTATCTCAAATTTTTAAAAAAATATCTAAACTATGCACTTTAATGGTGAAGTACTGAGAGCCACCAAAATCAGAAGAAGAAATAAGTGAAGGAGAAGTACATAGGCCTACGTTGTTGTTGATTAATTGGGAAAAGTTTTGACATTTTCATTCATTCATAAATATAAAGATTCTTTTGCCAATATTCACTTTTAGTACTATATATTTCCAGTTAATCTTTTTACTAAAAACAGTAGTATATTTATTTAGCACGACCCCATGTGTTTGTGGATCAGTGGATGCCTTTTATCACTCCACTCAACTTAAGTTAGAAAATAAAATGTCTTTCGTATCAGACTTAATTTTAAAAATTAGCTTAATAGATGACATATAGTTTAAAATTATATAAAGAGTTTAAACTATTCTCCTTCCTCTTAGTACTCAAGGACATCTAGAATTTGAACAATTTATAATTAACAAGGGGTCAAACAAGATAAATCATGAATTGAATGTGTCATCTTCTAATATCATGTTAAAAAAATAAACATTTTTATCCCAAACGCTAGTTTAAAGACGTGACATCCATGATTTGGTATCGACTTTAGGCCCAAACTAACAAAGCCAGAAGTCATGATATATTGAAATGTAGAGAACTCAAAGTGGAATATTGCCAAATGACTTGTTCCAGCTTAATGAAGCACTTTGAATTGTTAACAAACACCTCTTTTAATTAAAATTTGTAGCTAGTTACTACTCTCTATGCATGACAAATAAATTTTAGTTTTAGGAATTTTAATTTAGAAGGTTAACGGAGAAATGGACTCATCCACATGTTTTAAAAGTAAATGGAAGGTAGTAGAATAAGCATGGTCGACCTGGTGTTGGGATTTTTCTTCTTCTTAATTTTCTCCTAAACAATCATGACAATATTAATCAAGAATGATTTACTTTATTAAAGGAAGATGATTATATAAATTGATTTTTGCCCACTTCCATGAAATTCACCTACCATGATTCTTCCCCTCCTGTTTATTTTTTTCATCAAAAGATAGCACCATGGATAACTAAACACCCTGTGTGCAAAGACTTTATTTCAATGACAATAATAACATTTTAGTGTATTCTTATCGACAGACCGTTTTCAATAGACTCAATAGCAAAAATGTATTCTTATGAAGGGAGAGACTGATTTCCATCGATAACTAAACACTGCGTGTCCAAACACAAATATATGTCAATCTTTAAATATCAAACAATTCATGTCCAAACGTTTGCTTTGTTGCTGGAGAAAAATAGTCAGCTCCATGATTATATTTGTATAGTGAATTGGATCTTGTGTTCAATAACAAGATCAAGTGGAAACACATGACTGATGTCTAGAGTTTAAATGCTTTGTTCTTTTAAATTTTCCAAATACAAAGGATTTTGATTCTTGCCCCACTTTCCACTACCAAAAATCCCACTTTCCTTTTCAATCTTTCAATTCCATCCACAAACTTTTTCTCCAAGTCAAACACTTCATGGTTAATGATGCAAAATAGAACTAGAAATAGTATTCACTGGCCAGGCTCACTGTCAGTATACAGTATACACAAGCACAAAGTAGAGTTAACTCAACTTTGTCTAGCTATTAATACATTGTAAGAGTATTTGTGTAATTCAGCCCCTGACTTCATATAAAAACTCTTATTTCTCGATCTAACTTGATAATCTTTGAGAAATAGGCCTTTTTCGAAATTAATCTCATAGGAACAAGTGTTGAGAAATCAATAGACACGATGGACCCTGAAGAAGGTGTGTCAGCTCCTTCAACACCAGCAACTCCTGGTGCTCCTCTCTTTGGTGGATTGATCAAGCACGAGAGGAGAAACGGAGGGAATGGCAAAAATTTTCTTCTTAGGAGCTGTAAATGCTTAAGTGTTGAACCATCGGCCTCGGAAGAAGGAACGTTGCCTGCTGTTTCATGCATGTTACCTCCTCCTCCTGTTTCATTAGCTAGAAAGGTGAGAAAAGTACAAATAGAGACGATGATTCATGATTTAAATTACGTTACTGATATTTTTGTCAGAAGTGTTGAGTTCAGTTGAATCGTGTTGATTATAGGGCGAATGCAATGTATAGCTGATAGGAAGATTGGTTTTGTATCAGGTGGGAGCAGAGTTTGTAGGTACCCTGATACTGATATTTGCAGGGACAGCCACAGCAATTGTGAACCAGAAGACACAAGGCTCTGAAACATTAATTGGACTGGCAGCCTCGACCGGCCTCGCTGTAATGATTGTGATTCTGTCAACTGGCCACATCTCTGGAGCCCATCTCAACCCTGCTGTGACTATTGGTTTCGCTGCTCTCAAACATTTCCCCTGGAAACATGTATGAATACACGCTCTGTATCACTTAGGAATCATTTGTTAGCACTTAACGGATTGTTTATTTTGCATGTGTGTTAATTTTTTTTCACAGGTTCCTGTGTACATTGGAGCACAAATTATAGCATCATTTTGTGCTGCATTCACGTTAAAGGTAGTTTTGCACCCAATAATGGGTGGTGGAGTCACTGTTCCTTCTGGTAGTTATGTTCAAGCTTTTGCATTGGAATTCATTATCAGCTTCAATCTCATGTTCGTTGTCACTGCCGTGGCCACCGACACTAGAGCTGTAAGCATTTACTCTTCTGATGGTTTCTCTGTTCTTACTTGGTAATTCAAAAATGGTTTGTTTATTTATTCATTTCCGAAATTTACTCACATCGGATATTTCAGCTAGGGTTGTTTTTCTTGGCAAACTATAGGTAGGAGAGCTTGCGGGAATTGCGGTCGGAGCCACTGTCATGCTCAACATACTAATAGCCGGGTAATTATCTGCAACTCTTGCGCTTAAGCGAGTCTAGAGCCCAAAGGGCAAAAAATATCGATAAAAATCCCAAAAAGGTACATCAAGAATTTATAATCAAAAAGGTAAAATCGCTACTGACGTAGCGATTTATTTTAACGCCGTTAACAAATGAAAATCGCTGCTGTATAAACGATTTTGTCTAGTTTTTTTTTTCCTGAAAATTGCTACACCTGCAGTGTTTTTGCAATTTTTTTTTTAAAAAAAGTTTAAAATTGCTGCTATGACAACATTCTTAATAAAAAATCTTTTTTTAAAAAAATTGGAAATCGCTGCCTCGCCAGCGATTTTCCTTACTTTTTTTTTAGATTTTTTTTTTTTTTGGAAATCGCTGCCTTGATTATATTGAATTGGATTTTTTTTTTGAAAAAAAAGATGAAATAGCTACCTTGGCAGCGATTTAAGTGATTGAAATTTTTTTTTTTTAAAGTAATCGCTGCCTTGGCAGCGATTTTAGAGGATTTCTTTTTTTTTTTTTATAATATTTTTATTTAATTCTTTCAACTTTCATTTTTGAAATTGTAAATTTTGTGAACTTTTTCTTTTCTTTTCTTTTTTTTTAAAAATTTGTCAATACTTTTTTAATTTTTATTTTATTTTATAAATTGGCTGGATTATAAAAAGTATATTAAGATTTAAAATAATAATTGATTGGGATATTTATAAAATAAATTAAAATTAAAAAAGTATTGACAAAATTAAAAAAAAAAAAGTTCACGGCTATTTACATTTAAAAAATGTTAACATATTAAAAAAAATCCTCTTAATCGCTGCTTTGGCAGCGAAATATCTTCTTTTTAAAAAAATAAATCCAATTCACTAAAATCGCTGCGATTTTTATTTTTTTTTAAAAATTATTTTATTAAAAAATAAAAACGATTTTAAACTTTTTTTAAATTTTTTTTTTGCAAAAACGCTACAGGGATAGCAATTTTCAAAAAAAATTCAAATTATTAACGGCGTTAAAATAAATCGCTACGTTAATAACGATTTTATCCTTTTTGTTAGAAAATTGTTTGATGTACCTTTTTGAAATTTTATCAATATTTTTTGCCCTTTAGGTTTCGGACTCCTGGTTAAGCTGTAGTCCTATGGTGTTCATTTTTGCATCTTGGAGTATTTATCTAACAAGTAACAACAATCCGTTTTTTGGGCTAAACCATGGTCTCCTGAGCTACGACTACCTAAAAATCATAAACATTTACTGTAAGACCTATTAAGGAGAACGATTTTTCATCTAATGGCTCGACCTAAAGACTTCTGATTAAGGGTGAAAAAAAATCATATCCATTCCTACCATACTCTTCAATTGCACGAAGAACTTCTATCAAGATTCAGTAGCTATTTGTTTCTTGGAGTGCTTTTCATGCTGCTGGAAAAAGTTCCCCTGAAATGAAGATCCATGTACTAGTATAAGTGTCTGCTTGTCCAGCTGATGCATAAAGTAAACGGACACTTTCTCTTTCTTTTATTTTAAATATATCTCTAAACGCCATTTTCTCATAATAGGAGTGCTAACTTTGACAACTTTTTCAAGCACAATTTTCAAAATATTTATTCAACAATAATTTCAATACATCTTACACTTGCTACAGCACATGATTACTCTGTCTAAATAAGATGTGACATAAAATGAATGAACAATCAAGGAAGTACAACATACACAATTAACGAAATAATGACAGCTTCCATAGGAATCACTTAGTAGCTTGCGAAAGAAAAAAAGAGAGTAGTGTACGGTCTTTCTCACAATTTGTATATTTCTTGTGTTATAGGGAGACAACTGGGGCTTCAATGAATCCAGTGAGAACCCTCGGACCAGCAGTAGCAGTAGGAAACTATAAAGCCATCTGGATCTACCTCACTGCTCCAATTCTTGGCGCTCTCATTGGGGCAGGCGTTTACTCTGCTGTCAAACAGCCTGATGAAGACAGAGACAATCATCCAAAGCCTTCCCTGGAACATAGTTTCAGAAGGTAATTCATCAGTAACGCCATCAAACCATGATAATCGCCTATTTTTGTAGATGGTGTGCAGTTCTATGAATGTAAAAACACCTGGAAGGCAAGGACAAAATCTTTCCACTCTCTCCAAATGTACAGATTTTGAGCAAGATATAACTTATCAAAAGAACAGATTAAAGCAAGATATAGTGACGGAGAGAGGAAAGAAAGGAATGAACATTGGTGAGCTACTATTGGCAAACTTATGCAATGTGTAGAATTGGTGAGTTTTTACTGGATTGTAAAAGAGACCTCTGTATAATGTATTTCAATTCACAGAACTAGTGCCACATGAGTGTAAATTCTTTTTCTTATTCATTTGTCTGAAATCTTGGAGGGGTATGAAATGAAACTGAGAGACTCGATTCATATTTCCGTTTCTCTTAGGAAGCCAGCTAATGAATATGAAAGTATTGTTCATGACTATCAAATGAGAAAGAACTATTGTTCATACATAAAGTACTGCCAAATTTGGCACAAGCAAATCCAGCTTATTGTCATATTAAAACTTGTCTTTTCTCCGATTAGAGTATTGCATAAATGGACTATATATAACTCTCTGTATTGAGTTAAACCTTGACCTGAAACTGTTAACGCTGTACACTACTGATTTGGCTATTTATCTTAGGACAACAGACCAAGCAGAAAAAAGATCCAAAGTCCTAATAACTGCAATAACAACTATCCTACTAAGGGTGATATCATATAATAAAGTCATGGATAAATATGACAATCAATACAAATATGATCAAAAAAATCAATAATAGAAACCAGAGGATTTGCAGTGTAATAGTATCCAATTGTGAAAGCAATATGTTCATATAAAAACTGTCCTAAAAGCAACTGCTCATCCTAACAGAGAAGAACAAAAACAATTCACTCTTTCTGCAACTAATTTATTTATCTACTTCATATGAATTACTTTGTCATGAGTAAATGGTTACACATTCTAGCCTCTGTTAATAATTTAATTTTAAGAGAAAAGGGAACTTTTTCCAGTTCAGAAATTGAAAACATATATATGATGATAGAGATTAAATAAAGAAATTCAGCGTAGTGAAATACCGAATCATCTGATTCTTTTTTTTTTATTCCAAGCAACAGATTAAACCATCTGAAGTACTTTAGCTTGAACGGACTGATCGGGCCTCCGGCGTATGAAGGATGATTTGTAGAGAGAGAATGCGAGAGCAGCGATAAGAGTACCAACGACGTCGGCAACAGCGTCCCTGGTAGATGCACCTGCTGACCTGAAAAAACCCAGTTCGTCGGCAACCTCCTTAGCTGCGCCGGCAGCGAGTGAAATAATGGATCCGACCCAGATGCTCCGGCGGCGGATGAAAGGGTAGCGAGTTCTTTCCGCGAGAAAAGAGGAAATGATAGCAATGAAGAAGCAGAAGAGTATGTGGTAAAGCTTATCAGGGGCTATCCAATCATCTCCTTCCTCCATTCCTTCTTTCAGGAATTGGTTATAAGAGCCACGCCATTAGATCTTCAGTCAATATAAAAATCTAATATTATATTAATTTGGTAATATTATAGCATATGCATCACTAGTGCAATTTGCAATTTCAATCATCCTTTTTTTTTAAAGATAATTATTTGTAATGTTCAAACCAACTTTCACACGCCCTTATTTATCAATTTGGGGTCGGATATTTATAATGTCCGAACCAACTTTCATGCCCTTATTTATCAACTTTGGATCGGGTTATTTGTGTTTAAATGGACCTGAGCACCACCGGCTCACTCCAAATTGTTCTCATTTGGTCTTCTCAACGATAGGATTAGTGCTGGAGCTTTCAACAGTTGCATAGTAAAATATCGGTCTACACAAAAAAGCCGGATACAGTAAAAATGGATTTGGCTTCAAGGCACAAATAAGAAACAACCCACGAAGAGGCTACTGAGATCAATGGTCAGGTGAAAAATATGAAAATCATCTTAGGTATCATAACTACAATTCTTCTGCATCATCCGACAAAGTTTTAAGTGCTACATACCTAAATGACACTATCACAAACAATGATTACACCTAACAAATAGACCAGCTTGAATATGCTAATTCATCTTGCTGACCAGCTCATTGATGTGATCCTCACGATTGCCTGAATCGCCCCCATCCAAAAATCGTTTTTTCTTACCCTGCAATGCCTTTTCTGGCTTGGTGAGAGCAAAGGGACACAGGAAACTAGTGACCTCTTTGAAATGTGGACCAACGTTGGCAATCTCAGTCACTACGTCTTCTAAACATAAAATACCATTTTGACCCAATGCCTGCAAACAGTAAATAGTTACTACACAGGAACTCCCACAAACTATATACTAAGATGATAGATGCCTTCGGCAACTTGTTAAAAAGGAAAACAAAGGAATTGAATTTATGGTACCTGTTCGACAACTTCGTTGCTGGTTAAAGGCACTCTCTGATTGTCAATTTTTCCAGCACCTTTCTTGTAAATCAGATCCTTGATGCTCTTGAGATTTGGATATCTTCAAAAGCATGAACAGTTCCATTAGACATATTCTACACAGCCCATAGGTAATGACAGCAGAGGAATACAGAATTTTTTTTTTGGACAAGGACACAAAAGAAATGCAAAGACCTGCTAAATATGTTTTTTTTTTACATAAATCCTGCATAAAGAAGGAATATGTAATTGCAATATGATGTTCTAACAATATCAAGCATGGTTTCCAAGTAGATGGTAACCATTAGCTGTAAAAGCACCGGTTCTAGCCCTTTTCACCTCTCTATTCTTTTCTTTGAGCTTCAATTCCTCAATCCATTGAGCGTACACCATAAGCCTTGAGAAATCCATGTCATGGAGGAGCATTGCCATACGACACTCTTTTTCAATCCAAGTAATTTTTCCTACTTATTTTTTGTTAAGAAATAATCCCATTAGTAGGGCCCAATGCTAAGCCCAAAAGTTGAACTAATTAATGTATAACCCAAAACATTCATACTCAAAGAAACCCTAATCGCAAAAAGAGGCCAAGTGTATTTGAACACTTCTCAGACCTATGTGATCCCGGTGTAAGTATTATTGTTATGCTCCTGGTGTCATATGATGTTAAAATTTTCTACTTCAAGTGTAATTGTCTTCAAATTGGTGGGACTGTAGATGGATGAATATTCAGGGATAGCTGACACTGAAATGGTTATATATAAAATATGCTAAAGGAATACATAGTCATAGACTTAATTAAGGTTCTCATTTTCCTCTTTCTTGACCTACACCAATTTAACTATCAAAGACGAAACAAATACAGATTTTGGCATGAGGAGAAAACTGCACTCTTCAACAGGATTATAAGTATGAGATAATACAAATATTCTAAATAAGGTCCATCGGCAGCTCTAATATGAACGTAAAATAAAATTTCAGGGACAAGAAAGTCAGCACCAATCAATAGAAAATTGAAGGGGCCAACAATTGTCTCCTTCCAAAGAGAAAATAGCACAACTATTTGTATGCTAGATTGGGCAAATGCTAACACGTAGATATTGGTTACTTCTTAGAAATTTACTAAGGTTTCCATGTTGTAGAATGAGGTGTTTACTAGAGATTTTGCACGAAAGACACACTAGATGCTAACATGCCATGCAAACAACAAAAAGTAATGGAAGAAAAAAAAATATCATGTTAAAGATAGCTTTAAACTTAAAATAAACAGCGTCATGCATCATATGTACACCTTAAACATAGTGACCTGCTGTTACGAGTTATTCAAATTTTCTCCTGTCTAGGAAATTTCATTTTTGCCTTAGTCAAACAACTCCCTCCATTTAATGTTAGTACCCTCATAGCTAGGGTAGTATGCTTAGTTTCAGATCCAACCCAGAAGGTGAAAATAGCATGGTATGGCCATTCAGAAGTTAAGTGTGGCTCTTTGGATACAGCCTACTATAGCAAGGCATTGAGAAAAAAGGGAGGAGAAACGTCGAGTGAGGAACTTGTCCAAACTTATTTAATGCTGCAGGACATCAAACTGTCATGCAGTTGTAAGCATTGGTTATTCCAACACATCCACCAAAGCACCTTCATACTGTAGTTATACTAGATGTCTAACAGCATATTTAACTTGACAAGACTGAATAGCCAAGAGAGAGAAGGTAAAACACCCTGTCACATGTATCAAGGACTAGACACAAAGAACAAGGACAGAGAGAAGTAATCGGCAAAAACCAAGAAACCAGTAGACACAAAGGTGAGATCACCTGCTTTCCAGCAAGCACAATGCCTATAGTTACTGATTTGAGGTTGAGTACTTTAAGGATATCCAGTAAAATGAGTTCATTAAATGTCATGCAGCAAAATAATAACAAAGGCTACTTAAACATACCCATACGTGACAAAAGGCTCCACCTTTTGCAGGATTTCCAATATTCTTGCATCTGCCTTCACAAAGACGCCATTGAAGATTTTCCGCAGCCTCAAAGAGTACAAGAGCTTCCGCGTTCTTGGATGCATATCAGATTTTCTGAAGTGAAATACAATTATTAGGCCCCAAAAGTAAGTTACCCTAGCTTAAAAGTAGAAGTATGATAGTAAAACCAGGAACTCACCCTCCAATGCGTATGACAAAAAGGAGACTGGAATCAGACGTGACAAAAGCTCGCCTGGATCTGTTCTTTCCCCTTTGTTTCATTTGGACAAGGTCCATCTCCTAAATATATTTTACAACAGCTCAGATGAGAAGGATGTTGAACGAACAATACACTACAAATCATAAATCAGATTATTGCAAGGTGATTGCTCAGAAAAGGTATATAATCATCATTACTGTATGTGAGTATACGGCAAAAGTAGTTCCAGAGTGTTGTGTAGTCCCGATCCCCTAAATTTCAACATGTAATGGATCTTTCCTTAATACATTTTTTGTCCATACTGCTTCACAAGGTCTTTTATTTGAGAAAAGGGTAACCTTGTATTCACAGACTGCTTCACAAGGTCTTTTACCATCTTTCTTCTCGAAATTGCACAAATACTGTCTTCCCTCTTTCTTGGAGCATCATTAATAGTGTATTATGACTATTGGACCTCTAGAGAACGCTAGTCAGAAGTTTTGACCACAATGATTCATATTCAGGAAAGACAAAAGATGCCGGTTACTTGCAAGTGATTATAAGAAAAATTGGACTTCATTTAGTTTCGGGACACCAAAATAGCGGATAAGTGAACCTGAGTAAATATCACACCTTATATACACATATATCAAAACTTAACAAAATTCCTGATAAAAGATTTTACAACCGATAAAGAAACTCAAAACAAAAATAAAATGCTGAAGCCAATAGGAAAAAATGAACAATTGCTTGATGAAATAAATTGGATGTGTCATTAATAAAAAAATAATCAAAAGATGTGTGCAAGTATACAGTTGACGAAAGGAAAAAAGCTGAAATTCAATCTAAACATACCTTATCCCTGTACTCTCGAATAAACTGCTCGGGCTTCTTGATAACAAAATTATCAGATTTAAGTCTCTTGACTTTCTGCTCTAACTGGAGTTTTCTTCTGATTGCCCATTCTTCATTGTTCTTCCTCTTCTTTAGAATCACTTCTGGTATATAATTTAGAGACTGTGGCACCTCCTCTGCCATTGCTAGATATCTCTGCAAGGAGAAATGAGCAATGGTAGATAAAACTGTCAGCAGTATTAGATATATGGACTATTAACTTCTCAAACATTAACTTCAACTCAACTGGGTTGAATTTCAATTAGGTGATATCAAATGCTTGAAATCATAAGAAATTGAAAAATAAAATAAAATTGGCGACACTGAAACAATAGTTCTGAATAGAATGATAGGGAAAACAACTTGAATTCTATGAATTGCATTGAAAGAAATGCAAACTCACAACGTCAATGTAAATATTTCATGTTTACATTAACATACATGTCTATAGCATTAATTTCTAGGAACTCTCAAAATTAGAATCACGACCGACATTTTAAGCGATTATCATATAGGAAAAAAATGATCGTAAATTAAATAGTAAAAACACAGCAAAAGTAGCTAAATCTCATATATATACCGTATATACGCACTCTAACAGCAAATCCAGCATGAAAATAGATATATAGGTTAATTTATGTTTAGAGAAAGTGATAAGAGATACACAGTACGAAAAATAAAGAGAGAAAAAAGACTTACAATTAGATAACGCCTCTGGAGAGTTACGCCGACGAGTTGTTCGCCGGAGAGGAGCAAGTCCACAGACGAGGTTCGGTGGTGAGGGAGGTTTAGGGTTTTGGATTTTGGACCGGGAAAAGAGGAATATTGTTAGGCGATTTGAGAAATCAATTAATAGACGGGCCGGATCCATCTGAAATTGGGTTTCATGATATACAAATTGGGCTTCTCAATTCCAAATTAGTGAGAACCCAGCCCACTTAGGGGAGAGAATTAAGAATTTTGCACAAAAAGAGGATCATTTAATTAAGGAAAAATTACATAAATTGGTACATTTTGATAAATAATTACTAATTTTAGCAATACTTTTTATTTATTACCATTTGTAGCAATACTATGTTAAATCTGCAATATGTATTAAAAGTGAATTATGTATGCAATATATATGAATTATATATGAATTATATATGTTTTTTAAAATATATTCTGTTTGTTTGGTAAAAATTTGACACATTGTATTATAAGTGTATTAAAATGTGTGTTAAATGAATTATCTATCATTAAAAATTGTATTATATATGAATAAAAAATTATTCTTTGCAATATGAATTAAACTTGTATTATAAATGAATTAAAAGTGATTAATTGAAAAAGAAATATTACTGCTATAAATGGTAAATATTTTTTAATTATAGTATATTTATGTAAGTTTCCCTTTAATTAACTTAATAGTCGCTAAATATGTTCTATTAAAGTAAATATTCTTAAAGCCTGTAAGATATTAGATCAAAATGATTATTATCTAATATTGATAAAGATTTTAACATTCTTTATTAATATATACATTTAATGTCGTAAAAAGTGTTTTTATTACAGTAAGTTTGTGTATATATTGATAGCAAAATGTCACTATAAGTTGGAAAATATCGTTATTATAGATAAATATGGTGCCATTTTTATTTATATAGAGGGACTGTAACTATATTTATCGTCTCAGAATTCATTGTTAAAATCTATAACTAAAGTTTAAAAAAAACACAAAAAAAACAGTAGATTGCATGCAAACAAAATAGATGAAATCTCATAGATAATATTTCATATGATCATTTGACTATATATATATTATTTTTTTTCACAAAGAGTCATTTAACTATGATTTTTTTTTAAAAAAGTTAATAAATTGTGAATTTTAATTCAAAAATCACTCAATTATCAGTGTTTAACTTACACAATCACGATCATTCAACAAAATTTTGGACAAATTAAAGTTTTTGAAGATTAGTGAAGAATGACACATGGCCACATGGGTGTGTGGAATATCAATAAACTAAGCATAAAAAGTTAACGAATTAGATAAACACCACTTAGTTCATTCCTTCATTAATTAGTCTAATTCTATTTCCTAAGCATGGTGCATATTTGGTCAGACTCTTACTCTTATCGTTTGGATATGTCTAGTTCAGTTGAGACACATCCAAAAAATAAAAACACTAATGACTTGTTAGTCAAACAATGTGTACTTGGCCATAATTTTGAGAAAAGAAAAAAAAATTTCCACGTACCATTATTAAAGATATGACTAGTTATTCAAATCACGTCTAATAAAAAACTAGTCATGCATACATTACAATAACAACATATCTAGCGGGAAGGTCTGACATGCATTAGTAACCACCAAAATTTGATGTCGTTTTCAAATGTCAAATACTTCACTACACGTACTAGTGATATATATAGACCAATGAAATTAGTCAATTAATTAGGCCTTTGGAGTTAACTTTTTGTTATCAAAAGTATTATACCCCATGAATGAAGATATGTTGATCATAATCCTATATGGACATGTGTTACTTTTACTAAAAGCAGCTTTTGGAGTGGACCGAAAGCCAGAAGCAACGACAAGGGATATCAATGTATGGTGCATGAAATGTGTGATAATATCTAGTTCATTTTTAAACGTTCACACAGTTTACATATACATTAAAACATAACAAATAGATGTATATACTTTATTATAATACTTAATAATAATTGGTATATAAACTTTTGTCAACGTGAAGATGAATTTAGAATGAATAGTTAATTTTAAGATAAAAACAAAAAAAAAAGTTATTTTATATTAAAGTGAACAGGTAAAACTTAAAAAAATATTTTAACATGTATAATCGACAATTTCATGAGTATGTAATAGGTGGATAGCACTTAATTTGGGCAGGTTAAAATGACTAATGACAAATCAAAAATTTTGAATTTATAGATTTTGAACTTAAAAAAAAAAATAATTAACTTGACTCCATTATAAAGTATTTAGACATATAATTAGCTACGAATTTATTAATATAAATATATGATCTTAATCAAATTATATTGAATACTTATGTTAAATTTATATGTAACTGAAATTCAACTTACGCCTCAAAAAGGCAAAAAAAAGTTGCTTTCCCTTTCAATATGTTTTCTTTAGTCCTCTCTTTAATTTCCCAAAACATTTGGATTGTACAAAGATACACAGACAAAGAAATCTAACACGAGTTGAGAGAATTTTGGGTCCCAATTCTTTTACTTTGATTTGATTAGACAAAGCAAACTCCTTAACCACACGCAAAATCTTTAAGAATCCTCTCATTTCAGCATTGAGACAAAAAAAAAACTAAGATGTCCATTACTATAGTAAACTCTCATTTTGTATCAATCCTAAAAATACCATATCTTTTTTTGATTTCAAACAACTATATTGTATGATTATATCTATAAAAAAAAAAAATTATATGTTCATGTTAAATATAGCATGTATGCCTAGGCAAGCACTAATAACTCCTTTGCACATTATATATTAGGGGGCCCTTTATCTCCATCTGCTTCCTATCTAATTGTCGGCCATTTGTAATGCATCAAGACAATTTCCACACCAAGCAACATATGTATACAACTAGTACTAGTAGTACTGTTTAAGATTTTTATTCAAATTATCATGAGATTTGGTATACACTATAATAACATATATAATATCATATATCCAATGAAAATTAAATCTCACGTTATAAGGGGCGGATTATCCAAGTTCATATAAAAAGACTAAATTTTCATCTCTTTTTCGATGTGGAATTCTCCACACTTACCCCCCCCCCTTTAAACCTCATTAACTGGAGCGTGGATACTATAATATGGGGCCCAACATCGATAAACAAATAATTTGGATGTACCTAGCTCGGATCATTGGTGGAGCCACCTTAACATTAGGGGGTTCATCCGAACCCCCTTACGCGAAAAATTATATTATATTTATATGGTTAAAATCATCTAATATATATATATAGTAGATATCAAACCCCCTTCGGTTACTTCGTATGTCTATTTCTTCAGATTTTGAACCCTCTTATCGAAAATTCTGACTCTGTCACTGGCTCTGATACAATATAAAGATGGATCTTGGGCCTAACTGAACCTTAAAAGCTAGTTTACGAGGGGAGGATTGTCCAAGTCCATATAAGGAGACTAAATTCCCATCCGTTTTCTGACGTGCGAATTCTTAACATGAAGGTAGATATAAGAGGTTGTTTCTGGAAGATCCTCGGCCCGAGTACAACACATCAAAGTAAGTTAAAAAAGGGGAAATGACAGTGATAAAAATATCAAAATAATGCAATAACCTAAACACGATTAAAATGACATATTTATCTTCTTTTTTGGTTTGTAATATTATAATTATTTGATTGAGTTTGAATTCTAAATTTCTTATGTGTGTATAATGCGTATATCGTAATATTATTTTAATCATGTCCTCATCTTATCCTAAAAAAATACTAACAGTAATTTCATTTATCCTTCAACATGACTCGAAAGATCAGCGTATTGCGGTTGATCGATGATGGAGGGGGTTCAATTACCACCAAGCAAGCCAAATGGATAATTATTTGATTAATATAGTTGCGTGTACTATGACAAGAGAAAACACAAGGTTGGGGCCGGGTGTGTGTTTAAATAATTTATAGTTGAATACTAAAATACAAGAGAATATTAATTATTTTAAAATGAGTCCTAACAAAAGATTAGATATCGACAACTTTGTGAATTAGATTCATTATTCCTAAGCCTCATAACCCCATTTGATGTCATATCAGTAGTGGAGTAACACCTAATAATACCAAAGTATTAATTCATATCAAAGATTTTAAATACATTTTTATGACAAAGATTAATTGACAACTTAACAAAAATGGTTATACTAATGTATATGGTACAAAGTTTTAAGGGAAAATGCATAAGTACCCCCTCAACTTATGCATAAAATCTCAGAGACACACTTATACTATACTAAGGTTCTATTATCCTCCTAACTTATTTTAGAAATAATTTTCTATCCTTTTTACGCCTACGTGGCACTAGTTTGAAAGAAAATGTCAACACACGCTGGGCCCACAAGATAGTGTCACGTAGGACGAAAAAGGATAGAAAATTATTTATAAATAAGTTCAGGGGGTAATATGACATTAATATAGTATAAGTGTATCTCTGAGATTTCGGGCATAGGTTAAAAAGGTACTTGTGCATTATCCCAAGTTTTAAACTACACTAATGATGTTAAAACATTATATTCAGTCTAGATACTTTTGGTTTTTATATAAAGAGTCACATTAAAGCAACATTCCTTTTAACTAAATTATGTACTCCAAGAAATATGTCATACTTGGAATATTATAAAAGTGTATTACTTAAAATAAAAGTAAAAATACAATTTTAACATAACACGTGTTTTATGTGTAGTTAAATTGTGAAATGATTTGATAATTCTAAAATATTGTGAATATTCACAAGAAAATTAAAGATAAAAATGCACATTTCAAATAATTAAAGTTAAACATCCTTAGTGTATAATATCACAAAGAGTAAAATTATAATTTACCAATAATTAAGGGATCAAAACTACTCACCTTTATATCTAACAAAAAAAACTAGTTATGAAACGCTTGAGTTTGTGTGTGGGCTCAATATTTGTTTAAATTTTTTTAAAAAATGGTATTAATTAAATGATATTAAATAATCTTACTAAGTGTAAGATAAATATCTAATAAATTTTAAGTGGTATTGATTCAATGATATTTAATCTTTTGCTCATATAAAATAAATTACAGTATATGTTTTTATGGCAATAAATCATCTCATTCTCTTCTCACGCAAATCTAAGGAATTTCCAAATTTAATGTGAAAGGGGCTCATTTAGATGTTCATGACTAAAATTATTTTCTTCAACCACCGTTGATTAAATATTCTTCAAAGTAATTACAGTTAATTGACCATTAATTTTTTACTCAAAGTAATTACAAATTTTACATAAATACTATGGACATTTAATATAATTAAACTATAAATAAATTATATGAATTTAAAACTAAAGATCATAAATTAAGCGGATTTCACAATTTTGAAAAAATAATTATGCACTACTTAAACTAAAGTAGACCAAAAGAAACAACTTTTGAGAATGGTTCTTTTTTTCTGCAAAAATTTCCTTAATTAGTGAAGCAAGCACATACCTTGTTGAAGTAAATAAAAATAAGAATAACTTAGCATACTATACCTTATTGAAGTATTAATTGTTAGTTCTTAATGAAGTTGAAAAAAGAAGTTAAAATGACCGTTTCCCTTTTTATTTTTCCAAACAGAGAGGCATAGCTCATGTGCAAGGAATTCATGAACTTAATTATAACTTTCCATTATTAGAGTTGTGATAGCTACATCTTACGTGAATATACATACGTCCATATTTAATTGTCATAATTTTTTGTTTTAAAATTAAATTATAACAATTTTAACTAATAATTTACGATATATTTTTTTTATCATATTAATATTCAAAAAATCAAAATTTATAGTACTTTTTGTATTGTTTTTGAATATCTAAATTTTTTGATTAAAATATTAATTAATTTAATCTAATTTATAAAATTTTAAAATTAGTTAATTGATTTTTGAAAAGTGCAATATGACAAATAAAAATAGACGGCGTGCTATTATATTCCTTATGTTGTGCATTAATTAATGTTTTCCAAATTGAGATTTGTATGCATGTAATACATGAATGTCACTAGCTAGCTAGTAGCACTATATATACTTTTAAGTTTTAATGATCAGTTTCAAACAAACAACAATAATGGTGCCTATATGGTATTCATAATTACAAATGAACAAATCAAATACTTGTGTTTTTATAATATCTGGGACTATACTGTTTTAGAATAAATAATAATAATGAAGTTTGATGAACAATTATATGTTTTATTGATGAAAGCACTTCTCTATTAATGTATGTAGGTCTCTTTCGGCCAAATAAAGTTGGCCAAACTCCATGCGTTGCTTCCTTGTTTTATTTGGAAAAAGGTTGTCCCACTCTTTTTTCTCATTATTGATTATTAGTACTTATGTTAGGTTGCATTTTTTTCTTTTCAAGATATACTCTCTCATTTTGAAATAAGTATCGTCTTAACAAAAATCATGTTCATTAAAAAATTAATAAATATAATATGTAATTCTTATTTAATAAATGTCTCTTAAAAACTGAACACAAAGTATACAAAGTATATAGTTGGCAAAGCAAACATATTGGGCGGCAATATTAATTACTAAATGTGTAAAATTATATCCTTAATAACCATCTTTATTAACATCCTTCTTTAGTATAGGTAGGGTTTGTTTATGAAATAAATGTTTATATTACTTAATTGTTTTATATATACTAGTATCAAAAAGTCAATGAATTCATGTCCTCATATATTAATCCTAAACTTAGATAACCGAATCATCATTGACAATTAGACAAATCAAGGCGTTGTATTTAAGGTTTAATTAACCTCCTCCCCCTTTTTGATAGGGGAAATCAACTTAATTATGGTTACTTATTATGACCTTTTTCTTCTCATTATAATATAGCTATGGAAGACTTTTTAAAAAAGCTGTATTATCTTTCCTTTGATGAAAAACTAAAGTGAAAGCAAACACTTGAATGAAGTAAAATACTGAGCAGAAATGAAATAAGGACTAATAAGGTGCTACTTACAAAAAATTAGGCCATTTTTTAGTTTTTAATCCAAATCATATTATATGCTTATTACTTTAACGCAGTAACAACATAAAACTCATTGATTGTTTTTTTTTTTAAAAAAAAAGAACATAACGCAGTTACAGAACTGTTATCTCCTATATTCAGATTAGCAAACTCTACTCGGGTTGTAGTTGTACTTAAATGACACTTACTAATTTTTTCCCGCAATAAATTATCAGTCTGTTCATTTTAACTTGTCTATTGTATTATATATAAATACGTCATTTAACTTGATTTTAACTTGTATCTATTCCCTCAAACTTTAGATTTATACAAACAAATACTTAAAGTAATATAAAATTGAATATATGCATCTTATGCGACATCCTACGTGGTATCAAGCATGTGTATGTCTAATTATTCAATTTTATATAAGTTTAAAATATCTATTGTGCACTAATTGAGTCCAAGTTAAAAAAACATGTTAATGTATCAAATATTTTACTTTCCACATTAATTACCTTATTTGTCAAATTATTTTTCAAACACATGAGACTAAGTACTCGTCTACCGCTAAATTAATTACAACCTCATGTTTTTTTACTAAAAACTGATTTTGCAAGTTCAAATTTAAAGAAACAATATATACATGCATGATATCAACAGTTTGAATCTCTGATTAGGAATATATATGTAACTGATATGAAAAATATGCGTATATATGTTCATTCATTAAAACAGTATCCTTTAACAGAAATTTCAGATCATTCACTTAATTGGTCGATTATAGTATGAAATAATTTTGAAAATTTAATGTAATTAGTACTCCCTCCCTCCCTCTCTGTTCACTTTTATTTGTCGATGTTTGCTGTTTGAAAGTTAATTTGACTATTTTTTAAAGTTAAATTAGATTACATTAATTCGATGTCTTAAACAAAAAATTTAGATATTCAAAGACTATACGAAAAGTAGTATTTTACATGAAAAAATACATCGTAAAAGGTAAATCAAAATTTTTATAATTTAACTCTAAAAAAAAACCATGATAATTAAAAATAAACGGAGATAATATAACTTTGAAATTAAAAAAAAAAACATTAGAGATTTCCTAAAATGGTCAAAACGAAAGAAGACTAAGAATATATATACGGTATATATATGGTGGCTAAAACTTAAAAGGGCAGAAAACGTGGGAATAAATAGACAAGGAAAAAAAATTAAAGAAACATTAAATGGGGTATATATGGTTTAATTGTTTGTGACAAAACTTCATCAGTTTCTATCAAAACTCTTTGATCTATATATATATTTATCTATCTGTATTATTATTATAGGAGTACTATACTATAAAATCCCCTTTTGAGTATCTTTTTACTATAATAAGCTTATTGTAACTGTAATGCTTCCTTCCTTACATAGTACCATTGCATTAAATTCTCAATCAATAAACATTTTACTACTTTTTTTTCTTTCTATTAAACCCCAATTATACTCTTTCATCATCACAAACACAAATTAAAGTGCAATTTCTAGTCCCACTTTCCCCCTTTCTTTTGATCCATATGTACTTGTCTCAATTCCCCAAATAACTACTCTATACAAAACTCCACTCTCAGAAAAAAAAAAAAAATGGAAGTTCAAGCCTCCAATAGTAACCAAATTTCAAATGATGAACACGAACACAACGATCTTATTCTAGATCTACGCCTCGATCACGGAGTTAAATCCAATATCCAGACTAGTTCATCAGACGCAGGTAATAATAATACCGAATCGGAGCCTCGGGTTTTTTCATGTAATTATTGCCAGAGGAAATTTTACAGTTCGCAGGCGCTAGGCGGACATCAAAACGCGCATAAAAGAGAGAGAACAATAGCGAAAAGAAGTCAAAAAATTTCTGCAGCAGCTTTTGGTTATGATAATAAGTATTCGAGCATGGCTTCTTTACCACTGCATGGTTCATTCAATAGATCTCTTGGAATTCAGGTTCATTCAATGATCCATAAACCTACTACCAGTACCGCTTTCGGCGCGCCGGCCTTGTACGGACATCCTGGATGGTCAATTAGAAGGCCGATTGAGCAGCAGCCGGCCATTGGCCGGCTGGGCACAGAGAGTAATTTTACGAATAATTACCAAATGGCAGGAACATCATCAGGTGGTGCTGCTGCTAGATTTGATAACATTATCCAAAAAATTCCTCAAATTGATGGTATTTCACAATACAGATGGGATAGTGGTGGTGGTCGTACTAATAAACCAGACGAGACGAAGAAGCTTGACCTGTCTCTCAGACTCTAAATTATTAGTAATAATAGAATTAAGTTATTTTTTTGTTTACAGTTATTTCTTTTTAGATTTATATTTTCTCAATTATGAGGTCCACTATTGTAAATGTTTCTTATGCCATCTGTGATGTGATTTCCGACATTTTAGTAAAGATCATGCTCAAATCTTGCCTTCAATGACGGACAATCCAAATATATAACTATTCATTTAATAATTGAGTTACAAATTTTACAAACTGGAAATGCATGTTTTCACTCCAAATAAAAATCCACAAATGAATTGATGTTGGCAAGTGAAGAAATAATTTGATATACAAAACATCCCGCGTAAACTGTATCAAAAAAGTCCACAAAATGAAAAAAAAAATAATCAGTGCTAACTGTTTGTGTTTGGATTAGATTGATGTTTATAATACGTGACAAATGCACATGCCGACAAAATATTGTACCGTTTGATGAATTAATAACAACTACTATTACAAATAATTTTGCAGATTCAACGGCTGAGATTTAGTGAGCAGTTGATGAAATAGACTATCTACTAAAGGGTCATGTTCATTAGGTTGGTGGGAGGCATGTGGAAAGTGTTTATAAATGATCTTTGTCCATTTTGATTAGGAAAACTTTTTTAATTAAGGTGATGTTAAAAACAATTTTAAGTTATTCAATCACATCATTATCTTTCATATATATTTAATGCTGTAAAATCTTGATTGCATTGATTTCTTACCTAAGAAATCTTTTAAACAGTGTTACTCTATAATATGGTGGGACCAAAATTTGGCTTTATGATGGATTTTAAACTTAATAATGTCATTTTCTCAAAGTAATCCAACTCTAAGCAACAAACATGATGTGTACGCTGAAGAGAGACATTATTTGATACAAAAATTGAAGTATTCATCCATTTTTAATATCGAAAAAGAAGGAAGAGAGAGAGACATTTGGCGCGTACAAGAGGAAATTAAAAGGTGTAGGGTTGGTGGCTTTACTGATATTACACTGTTAAGTGAAGAAAATATGTTTCTCTAGTGTTTTTATGGCACAAAAACAACGACAAATAGTTTGGGAAACATAAAAATGGACAATGTGGGGACAAAATATATGTATTTTCGTTCTTTCATTTTATTTTCTCAGCTAATGAAAGCAATATGTACAGCTTGGCACTTGGCAGCTTCTCAATCACCTTTATTCAACTCTTTTTCATCCAAAAACATGAACATAGGTGATAAATTTAGCCCATAAAAATATAATCCGCTCCATTTATTTTGTTTTATTCAAATTTAATTCGTTAAAATTGGATTGATTTAATTAGAGATCCTAAATTGAACAAATAGTCGAGTTTGGGGATTAAACAAATCATTCCCTTCGTTTTTATTTAGTTGTTATCATTTTAGGTTTCACGCTTCTTAAGAAATTAGGTAAGTTTATCACTATATCCTTATTTAGGATTCTCTTAAAGTCAAGTTTTCAATAAATGAATATGAATTAATTAACTTTGACTAGCTAATTTGACCAATGAATATAGATTACCTACTTAATTTTTCTACGTTGATCAAATGTATATACTTTCAAAGGGTTAAATAAGAAGAATAGTGTCATTTATATATCGATTTTGTGAAATGAAAAATATTTAATAAAAGTTATTTTTAGTAAGAACGATATATAGATAAGAATGGAGAACTAACAAATGAATTAAATTTGAATGGAATTATAATCTATTGTTTAGCTCATTTTATATAATCCGGTCAATCATATTAACTTTTGAACAAAACTAATTAGTTGATTCAATCTATTTTAACTCGCTTAAATCAGATAACCTATTTGCCACCTCTATGCATGAGCAAAGAGCCATTTTTTTTTATATTCCAGTTGTCAAATGAACAAACCAACTCTCCCCATCCCAACCGGAGCCTATTAAAATTAAGAGACTCGTGTAATCTGATTCAGATTTGGATCAATGACTTTTCAGCCAAAATGGACCTAATTGTCCTATATTAGAATTAATAATTTTCTAAAAAAAACCTATGCATTTTTCCCATTTTGTATATATCCAAGTTTGTTATTCTATTCTTCTTAAGAAACTGCATCTATTAAGCCCTAAAAGAGCAACACGAATCGTACTGATTCATATAATCGATCTCAACTTATCTATGTTTTGTTCAAGTGGTAACAAGCAAACTGCGACTCTACTTCCTGTTTGTGGGGTAGGCTTAAAAAATCTATTGATTGAAATAGGAGAAACGCACTTTACTTTTTCCATGTGCCTTTCATGGAGAAACTGTTCGTTTATCTGTAGGTTTAAATAATCAATAAGTTGGTTGTATACACAACACAAACCAGACAATTTGGTATCTATGACCCATAAGATAATGCTTTACTAATTGAATAAAAAGCAACTCCCAAACATGAAGATAACGTTTAAACAATGAAAGCAACAACGTTGGCCAACTCAATTCCACCACTAATATACACAGCAAAAAGTTATTCCATCATAGTCAAGGCTCACAATTCATCCTAATGCAATAGAAGTTTCCCCTTATTCGCGGGTTTGACCATCTTAAACCATGAAATTCAACATATACAGCAAAGGTGTAGGTACTGGTAGGAAATTGATGTGGGTAGGAATTAGCATACTATCAGAAAAATAGTTGATGTCGACGACTAAGTTCCATCTCAACCATTGCTTGATATAGATTAGATCATCAAGAAAGTCTTATCAGGTGTTTAATTGATGAGTAGGGCCTAATCATAGTGAGTGGGACACAGCTAAACAGTGAGAACCATCTGAAGTAGTACAATCACAACCTAATCTTCAAACAAAATAAGACATTTCCTGTATATAGCTTTAAGTAGGGGTGTCAAACATGGATGCCTGTCCAACGCACCCAAAATCTTATGAGTTAGGTACAAGATAATTTCATTCTGGGTTGAGTTCACCTCAACCCAACATAACTCATTTTAAAGTGATCTCGAACTTAGTCCAATTTTAAGATTTACTGTAATATGGGTTTACTGCTTCAGATTTACTTTGATTTTTTTCTATGGGTTGGGAGTTGAGTTACAGGTCAAGGTCGGGTTAGGTCTTGAGTCTCATGTCTCGTGGTCCAGGTCTCAGATTGGGTCTCCATTATACCCAGGTCTCGTGTCCCAAGTCAGATATGAAGGTCCAAGACAGGCGGACTCGATGGATGGTAGGGGTGGGTGGGTCTGAACAAAGGGCAAGGCTGGGATAGGGTGGGGGACTGGACAATTCAAAAAAGTTAGGTCAAGTTGAGTGTGTCAAGACTCAATCCACATCAGGCCAAGTAAATTTTGGCTAGTTTTAGCATAACCCATTTTAACATGCTCAAATCCAATCCAACCCGCCTATTTGACACCCTAGCCATAGGTACATTTCTTAAAATCTCCAGGAATTACATTAACTAGGTTACAAATGAAAGAGAAACTCACATGTAGTACTAGAGCACAATAGTGTTTGTTTTCAGTAAGAAAACTAAAAAAAGAGAGAGTTGACATAAACAGAAATAGTTACTAATACCTACTACATTGTCTTACAAATAGGCATACAAACATGAGTGCAAGAGTCCACTTAAACAAGCATCCAAGGTCAGATGCAGACAAGTGTAATATAACATACCTAATCTTCTCAATCAAGGAAAAGACAGTCTATCTGACTAGATAAATATCAGCAAAAAATATGATAGTATATCTTAATGCATCTTCAATTAATGCAGACATCTACCACTAATAATAGTTAAAAGTATCTTTAGTTATACTAAGTTACTAACAGACAGTTAAGTCGGAAGACAGCTGGAAGGAAGCACTTATGCTGCATCACAAAATATTTGATTGAATATGTTCAGTAACTGTGGCATAAAATGTGAAACAGTCTACACCAAGACATTTGGCATAACAGCAAAATGGTTTTAAAAACAAAAAGAGACACAAAGAAAATAAGATAGTGTAGCCAAATATACTTTACCTTTTGCAGGATAGTTGAGTTTTTGAAACAGTAAAAGACAATGCCCATATGAGGGACATGGTTACAATGAAAATATCTTAAGTTGAAAGCGGAAGTTTGCTCAAAATTGAACTGACTAAATTGCTACTGAAGTAGAACACAAATACATAATATAACATTTTTCTCCTAAAAATTATGACAGTTTCTGGAAGTTCTCTATGCACCAGCAACATAGCAATCTAAAACGTTCAAGTACAAGTATGTGGCAGAGAGGTCAGGGAAAAGGAGAAACCTATTGCGCCAAATGCATCGACTTTATAGCAAAGCCAGGTGTACACTTTGCTAAGATGCAGCGCAAACTTTGTGATTGAATGGGTGATGTCTTTGAACTTCATTCAATACATCAACTAATAGTAAATTTTATTGCCTGTCTTCTCGGTAAGGCTGATTTGCCTCTGATGTAGTAGGAAACCTTGACAAGAAAAATATATTAGTATGGATAGACTTCCAATTGAGCTAAAAAGTGTGTCTTTCACATTCTAAACCTGCAGTTATAACTTTTCACAAGTAATGACATCCACAGAATGGTCCGCAAGCAAGTCAGCAAAACAACATTCGGGGGAGAAATGCAACCACACTCTATTTCTTCTCTATGAACGATTTGACCTTTTCCATCCAGCGAACAAATTCAAGTTTATCTTTGTTCTTCATGTATTGATGTAAGAATGCACAAAGTTCATCGCTTACTCCCCTTGTCTCTAGGAAATCATAAAGAGAATTCTGCAGTTCATCATCCAATTCCCTGCAAATCATGGTAATACAAGAGTTGATGAAATTTTGGAATGTTCAGTTTCACACATTTCCCCATCTTGAAGTTCTTAACAACCACATAAGCAAACTCCGAAGAAATTCGGAATGTTCAGTTTCACACATTTCCCCATCTTGAAGTTCTTAACAACCACATAAGCAAACTCCGAAGAAATTCGGAATGTTCAGTTTCACACATTTCCTCATCTTGAAGTTCTTAACAACCACATAAGCAAACTCCGAAGAAATTCGGAATGTTCAGTTTCACACATTTCCAATCCTGAAGTTCTTAACAACCTTATAAGCAAACTCAGCAGAGAAACACTAAATAAGAAAGCTAAGCAAGCAAGATGGAGATAGGGGAATTTAGATAAGAGATACATACTTAAATGGAGGGCCTACATAAGGCTGATCCACTGTGCCATTCTGTCCACGCATGTAAACTTTACGAATCTCAACGCTGTTTGGCCATGCAGAACAAACAAACTCGAGCACTTTATTGCCTTCTCCTTTGAGAACATTGACAATCATAGTTATGTGAAGTTGCACATCATCTGCTGCAGATACATCACTACCTTTTTGAACAGGAATAGATGCATCAAACATAGTAACTTCAACTTTAATTTCTTCATTCTCTCCAAATTTCTTGTTTAATTTAATCCATTGCTCTCCAGGCCTTTCATCAATGATAAATGAATCAAATTTTGTGATAGGCTGCAATTCAGAAATTGCAAAAATATCATTAGAGATATTGGTGATTCACACTATTCAATGTATAAAAACATAAGCAACAGCTAGCCAAATAATAAATAACATAGTTCAAGAGTTTCCTTCTGCAACATGAATAACTTGGAATAGGTATACCATGAGTTGCGTCCATACATCAGAGCATATAGATGAAGCAGATATAAGATAATTACTTGTTTAAGTCAGTTCACATTTAAAATTTCTATTTTAGCATTTTCAAAGTCAACTACCTCAAAGCATTTTCTGTAATGTATGTAGAATTGTAGATTCTATTACAAAAGGGGTAGCTGCATGAGCAGAATTCAGACCTGATCTTTTAATGCACGGATTGTGTAATACACATTTCGTTGTGCAATTGTGTTAATTGATACAAATGAATGTCTAATGTTTACAGTGACCCTATATATTTATATGTCCCAAATGCTTCAGATCATACGATGACGTTACTTTTTTTGATAAGTCATATGATGACATTAGTTTGCTATCAAACATATCCGATGCAAAGCTAAAGTTCAAGATTCTTCATTTACAAGTCAGAGTTAATGAACATTCTCACTTTGGTTCAGAGAATCAGTCGAGCATGTCAATGGTGTGGAACAAACAACTGCTTTTAATCAGAAAGAATGTAAATGGTATGACATATAGCTGATGACAAAATTCATTAATATAGTTCACTCTTCTGTTGAAGTCACCCATCTCCTCCTAGTTTTCTCACAACAAGCTGCACAACAAAAAACACATTCCTACTTTAAGAAAGAATGAAAATTTACCAGGCCTTCCCAAATTCCAGTCATACCTTCAGAAATTAGTAAAGATCATCAAACTTCAGCCTAATCCCTACATCTTCCTGACCACTCCCAGAAGCAAAAAGAAGAACATGGGGTTTGACAAGGTTCATCTTTTTCTCATGGTTAAGAGGCTATGATATGGAACACCTAATTCTAATCAGCAAACACTAATTAATTAATAAGATTCAATTGCCTGCTCAAACATTGGCAAATTACATGAAACAACTAAAAGGAACTAATAAGCTAGGCCACCATTGTAAAATTAAATTGGCTACTAAAACATTGGCAAATGAGACTATCTGAAATAAACGAAAGGAACTAATAGTGTTTTCTCGAAATAATTCAAATCCCTCTTTAGTCCAAGCGATTTCCTCATACTCCAAAACTGTTTTGGAAGAAACAATAATTTAACAAGGAATGAGAAATTGCGTACCTGAGAGGGAGGAGAATGTTCAAGCTCGTAGCGAATCTCGTAACGGAGGAGTCTGAGAATGTTCTCTTCAAATGCTTCTCTGCGCATCTCCGATATGTAATTTCTAGAAAAATTGAAGATGACTGGCTGGGGTTGCTGCTGAAGCATAACCCTTTTGGCTATTCCTCTTAAAGGTCTAACTAATCGACGAGCCATTGCCATGGATGAATACCAAATTCCCAGAGGAAAGCGAAGGGCTTAAGGAGGGTTTAACAATCTTTGATCTTCTATCATTTTTCCATTTTATCGCAGTTGCTCTATTGGGCTGTACCTGGAAACTTTTCATGGCCCAATGGGTCATGTTCCTTTTATATACCTAAGTAAAGCAGATTCGAAGTTATTCCAGTAGAATGATAAATACTTCTCCATCTTTAATTAGAGATGTCGTGTTAGGGCGCTTTACCCCATGTTAATGGAAACCAAAAAACAAACGAATACATGCTTTTGAGGTCGCCATAAGGTCAGACATTTTTTACTGAGATGCATGCAAAAATTGTTTAAAAGGATAGCAACGGGTACTGATTTTATGAGGAATTATCTAAGATATATATAAACAATGTCTCAGTGTTAACAGGGTGGTGCTCGTATTTGGCTCCAATTTTCAGTAGCATTTTGATTCGACTAACCATTTACCAACAACAGAATGCTATTGTCAAATGTATGCTCCAAAACTAGCTTTTCCGCTTAGAAAACCTGCAACATGGCAGCAAGCAATCCTTACAAATGCTACATCTCCCAATTATCTTCTAATACACATTGATTTGAAAAATAATTAATAATGAAGCAGTGACTTTTCCCTATTTTGCAAAACTATGCACTTTGAACTCTTCAGAAGGCTTGACTGCGCAAAATGATATATGCTACTGATGTCATTTGTTCACATCAGGGGAGGAACCACCAGTTTTTATCTGCTTTTGATCAGGCAAGGCTGATTTTGCTCGAGTTTCCCCTTCATTAGAGGGATTTGTCTTTTCCTGAGTGTTATGAGTCCCTGGCTTGGTTGTTGCAGGTTCTTTGACAGCATTGTCAATTGGCCTGTCTGCAACATCACCTGATTGTTTCTTGGACTCGACTACAATTTCTTTTAAGGTCTCCTCCAACTTATCTAGTCTTGCTTTCACCTCAGAAAGTTGTGGATCAGTCCCTTGTTGTTTTTCCTCCTCAGCCATCAATTCCAGCTCTTTTACTTTTGCCTCTTCGTCAGCTTTCTTTTTCACTTCAGCTTCCTGATTGGAATTTTTTGAACAAGATAATCAATGAAGACTAGTACTAGCAAAAGCAACTAACTGTAAACTATTGACAAGCTCTGATATGTAAAGTCAAGACACATTGGGATGTTGTAGGTGAATTCTCTGTACTTGCCTTGATCACTAAATAAGACATGTACTAAGGGCAAAATATAACCAATGAATAATAAACAATATAATTAGTAGTCCAAGACATAGCACAAGAGAACAGATTCAAGTAAACAAAAGAAAGCATATGAAGTACCCAACGCAAAATCGCAATATTTTGTAAAGAGAAGCAAGACAATAAAATTTGCAAGAGACTATGGCTTTTGGTTTATTTATATCTTTTGTAGACATTTTATTGAACTACTATACATATTCAAACTATAAAATCCAAAAGAAATCCAGCTGATGTTTTACCCCCACACTAAATACAAGTCTTATGAAACAATTCCATTCCACCTCTCAAAAGTAATTTTAATTTCCACTAACCTAACTGCGATATCACTCAGACAGCTAGCTGAACTGAGTAACTTTTTTAGATATTTACCTACACCTTTCCTCTTTTGCAAAAGTCAAAACCGATTTAGCTTCCAAAAGAACAATATTCACTTCTTTTTTTGAGTTTCTGCATTCTCAAGTCCTAGGTATCAATGAGAATTTATGCTTTTCACTTGCTTACTACAACTCCCATCAACAGCCTTGTTTTTTTATTAACACAACTCAATCATACTATTGCAAGAAAGTTGCGTGATTACTGCTAATAAGCACTTCTACTCCACACTTCTGTTCGAATCAAAAGATTCCACTAGATAAATGCCAAAATGATTTCAAACATTTCCAATATGACTGTAAACTGGCATATTCTCATTCCTCTTAACATTCTTACCCATTTACATAGAAGTAATTTTTCCTTGCACCAAAAGTATACGTGACAGATAAGTGATCTATTTGTACTCCTATCCTATGTCATGCTTGATGTGGCAGGGCAAGCTTCCGGGTACATCGACTTTTTCACTTAGTACTTGCCACCTCCCACCAGCATAAGTACGAGGTAACTTTGTCTTACTAAGGTTAGGTAGGTGGGAACTGGGAAGACATAACACCTTAGGCTGCAAATATTACAGAAAATTCTTCTATTCCTCTATTTCAAATGGTCTACTATTCCTGATATCATAAACCATCTCTGTGAGGCAAAAATGGTTCAATATCATTGAATGAAATTGGCACAACGGTGTTGCTTTTAGAGCTGTTTTGCCTTCCATCTGACTCTCTGCAATTCCCACTGGCAAATGTTTCAGCTACAGCTCTTAGTAGCACCGCACAACATCAGCTACCTAGCAACAGAAATCTCATGACTGGTAATAATTCTGCAGTGCAACAAAATATAGTCTTTATTTCCACACTCTTTGCGCACACAATTAACTCACCAGAATCTCTCTCTCCTCCTTAAATATAAGATATTAAAGATAATATTTCAATGCTGCACACTGCACACCATGTGAAGAAAGCAAAGTTTTTTCGCACCATCATATTCCATATTGTCTTCCAAAACTTCACTCTACCCACTTAAGATTATCCAATGTGGTATGATTTTTACGGCGAACACCCTTGGGCCTGACCCCCAGCATACCATCCTATCTTCTCTCTTTTTGTCTATTTTTAATGTAAGTTGGTAGAATGTCCAGCATACCATCCTATCTTCACTCTTTTTGTCTATTTTAATGTAAGTTGGTAGAACGTCTAGATTTCCGTTCACTAACAATCCTGGAAGCTTTCATATGTTCCCCTCCACAATATTCCACTTATCTTCTGATACTTTTGGTTTTTGGTTAGGCTTTGGGACAAAATGTTTTGGTATTATAATTTGGGGGGAAAACATCATTAGATCCCTAAAACAACTCTTGAATCTTTTTTTTTAGTAATACCGTGTTAAAACCCAATTAAACATCTTATTTACTATACCAAACATATTTTCAAATTAGAAGATTCTTGAATAATGAAACAATTTTTGGTCAGAAAAGAAGAGACGGATCATGAGTGCAAATCTGAATAGCATAGAAGTGCTTAGAGGTCACTATACAGTTTACACACTATGGCCAAGATAGAGGCCACTCTTTTGTAAATCTCTAGATGCATCAATCCATAGGTATAAACTGAAATGGAGATGAGGTAAACCTGAAATTTGTCTCGGAAGAATCATGCAGACTTAGCAAACAATAACCACAATAGAAGAAAAAGATTCATCTAGGAGATACCAACTAGATGAGATTAAGCTTAGTTTTGCTACTACACTCGCATTAGTCCAATATTTCCTAGGGATCTTTTTAATCTCATCAGGGATTTATACGTCAATAGAAAAAGTAGAGAAGATCTAAGAGTAAAGAACCTCATATATTGAATATTGGAATGAGGGATCTGAATGGATGAAATGTATAGTGAGGATTCATATAGTCAATCCAACGGGCTTGGGATTTGAGGCGTAGTTGTTTTCCAACTGGAATCTTGAACTCTTGTTTATTTTTGGAAATAAAGAAATTGAGTATGTTCTTCGAAAGGAACACCATGTCTCGTTTGAGAACCTACTAAGAAAGAGATACTGGAGATTTAAACCAAGAATGTACTGATGTAGTTCAACCAGAAGGGAAGAATGTTGATGAGATCAACCCATAACTTCTCTGAAAGAATTTACATAGAAAAAGAAATTTTGGGGATAAATGGTCTTGAGGATGAAAAACTTCTTGTATCCCATGATAAACATCAAATATAGGGCTGAGTGCATATTAAATGCAAAAGCATTAAATATTTCTTTTGTACATGTTGAAAAGTAACATGATGCGTTTCATCTAAAATTCACTCCTTCATGCCAAATACTCAGAGGCAGAACACTGCAGCCTCTTTTTGAAGGAAAGCACAAGTATCCCATGAATATGATTTATCTAAAGAAAGAATATTCAAGTACACCGTGAATATGTAAGCAGTGGTACATAAATTATAATTTGATCATACGAAGATATTTTGTGAAAGAAAAATGGCATCAATGAATGAAAATCTACAACTGGTTAATAGCCACAAATATTTGAAGATGACCCCAAAAAAAGATTCAAAGAAAGAGAAGTTTCCATTACCGCCTCCATTCTTCTAATTTCATAGCGAGCATACTGAGCCACCAAATAAACAGCTGTCAAGAAAGATTGTTTCAGACAGAAGTGCCAGAGGGAAAGTACTTCAAAGATGAAATAACATGTAATAACAAAGATAGTAGAGGTACCCAGTGAAGGCAAGCAAGCAAAGAAGAACTGTACCAGATGAAAATCAAGCCTGCTCATGGAAGAAGAGTAGAAAAGATGTCAATCAACTGAAAAAGGGGAAAACGAACTGGACATTCAAATCGACAATATTACAATATTCATGATGATGCAACTTAAAGTTTGAAGAGAGGAGGCGTGTCTAATTTGAGGGCATCAAAAAATAATTGAAATGTGTAAGAGAACATAAGAGAAATCGAACTTGACATTCAAATCTTTTTGGTCACATTATACCTCAAAACATATGTCATCATCTGCATCCCAGCAATAATGAAAATAAATACTAAATCAATTATTTTAACATAGAACTAAGTGAAATACGATGTATGTTACAACCTGTCAAGGGAATGGGGATCCCTCAATCTTGGTTCTCTAGGGCAATGGGCATAAGCATGTTGAAATTTGGTCAAAAATTCACAGTAGACAAATAGGTTCAAACTGAAAGGAAGTATCATATAAGCATTCTTTAGCACATTTATCAAAAACATGCAACAAGGAAAGACACTGCCACTGCCCTAGTTCTATGTGAAGACTAAATAGAGATAAAATGGATTATATGCCTCTCCAGCAAAGACCACCGCAGCATACTCAGTGATAAGTGGCAGTAATATGATGAAAATTCTTTCATACATAGAAGACAAGTCAAAACTTGAGGGAAATGAATGTATATTTTTCTTTTTATTGATTCACGGTTACTATTTGTCTCTTTTCTTTCTTGATTGAATTCTTTAGTCGCTCCTTCTGACAATGACAATGTCTCTGTTAATCTTCTTGTTAAATTGCAGAATGTGCAGGGTAATTGTCTTCATCAAACCAAACAAATTCTTGTTAAATTCACCAGTTTCATGATTTCTCCATCCTCAACCAAACAAATTCTTACTTGACAAGTCTAGCTTTCATCTGTCAAAGCAGCCTCGTGCCAACGCCTCTGTAAGAGTTAGCCTTCAGAGACATCGGCACGTGGCATGTCCAGTTACAACACCATCACAGCGGTCAATTGTCAAGTGATCCACCTTATGTCAACGTGCCTCAATGTAACAATACAACTATTTACTTAATTCAGTATCAGCACCAAAAGTGAACTTGAAGCAAGTCAATTGACAAAAACAGGTATATAACGTGCAAACTGTTTGATAAAATGCCTAGGAGAAAACCTTTCTAAAAGTCACTAGAAAAACATCGAAAAAGGTAAAGTACCCGAATTTCTTCTTCTTCGGCGGGTCCGTAAATAGCATCTTGGCAGCAGTCATGAAGTCAAGGTTCTCCAATTGCTTATAGGCATCCTGGCGACTTAGAGCAACAGAGTTATCAACTTCCTTAGTACTATTACGATTGACCTTGCCGTTGTTGTTGGAGATTGTGATTGACTTATTGTTACCGGAAACTGTTCTTCTCTGGAGGAGCGTCGATCGCCTAGAAAGACGGACCAAAATCCTTCGACCGCTAAACATCACACTCAACCTTTGCCAACATTTCACCGACGACCAAAAGAGTAGCCAATAGCAGCCGGCGTAACGGAGGCAGTGAGTAAAATTCTTTCGTAACTTGAACCGGAAATTAAACCGGACAGCTTCCTGTTATTCGGTTCGCTGAGATCCGATTTCCGGTTCCGCTAGATGACGTCATTCTAAATTGCTAAAAACTTTTCCTTTTTACAAAAACAAAAAGGTGGAAAAGAGCTACTTGTATTTCTTCAGGGGCCAAAATAGTATCAACCGAAATTGTGGTGAAGTGATAAACAGTTATTCATTATTTAGCATAGGTCTAGTGTTCCGAATTCCTTTGATATGACAGTAAAACCAAAAATAAAAAAGGTAAAAAAAAAAGGGCCCAATTTGCACTAATCTAATTACACTAATAAATGCATCGGATGTCGATTTTATCTAGAGTTTAGACTAAGGACATGACGATAACCTACATAAAATTGTACAATTTACTCTTTCATCAATCCAACATATGTATAGTGGACATATATTGTTTAGAAATTCAAGTCATATAATTTCTAAATATTATGATACAAAAATATATATATATATATATATATATATATATATATATATATATATATATATATATATATATTTTTAAATGTTTAATTAAAAATAAACATTAAAAATCTACACAAAACATGATAAAAATGCAAATGAATCAATACACAGAGAGAGATTGCGTTAACCAATAGGCAATAGATAATTGCACGTATAATCATTACCCCTCTTAATAAAGTAAAATTTTCGTATTTGAGACATCATATCATTATATATCGTCAAATAGTTTAATCCACTAATCTTTAGATAAACATAATAATTTTTTTAATCTATCTGTTCATTAAAGAATGATTTCATTTTTTTCAACTATTCACTTGACTTCTTCGAAAAAATAGATAAAAATAAATTAAAAGTAGTAATTAAGAAAGGCAGTTGACTTAAATTATAATAAAAAGGTAAATGAACTTTTAAGAAAAATTTTACTTTGCTTTCCGCTGTACCTCTTCATTATAAAACTTTTCTTGTTGAAGATTAGTTTCAATTTTTTTAAAAAAGAAAAGAAAAGAAAAAGTGATTCTAATTCATTTTTAAAGGATCAAATTGTTCGAGAATTTATTTGAGAAATTATTTTAAATCTATCGTCAAGTATAAATGAATCATTTTAGTCATTTTCTAGATTAAATAGTATTGTAATTTACAATTGCATATTTTCCATATTAGTCACTTTTTGTTGATAGTTATATCATCATTATTTTATTATTCCGATGATAATATAGTTTAAAAGTTTTTTAAAACGGTCTCTCATTCAAAAGTTTAATATAGATAGACACTAGAAAGACTACTTTTTCCAAATTCTTTTATAAAATAATTACAAAAGGCACTAAGTTTTACATTTTGTTAATATTAGGGTAAACAAGGTTTCTTTAAACCACAATAATTGAAGATAAAGTATCCATAATCATTCATAACAGCAATGAAAGTCATTATCAAACATGTGGTGCGGCAAATGATATTATTTTTTCCTTAAATTTTGATTTCAAGTAGGATAAAAAATAGTCAATTTGATGGCTCATTAAGGAAGAACAAAATAAGAACATATTATTGAATAAATTTTAATATATATGTCAGAAAGATCTTTATTGATTGTGTATGAATAAAATTCAAAGGCAAAGGCAAAATAAGAAAGAATCTAAGGCAAATTCGATCTGTCTTGTGATGAGGAGAATTTTCGATGTTGAAAGATATTGTCACGACAACTTAATTTGTCCTGTAAACTACTTGGAGCTCCCTATGATTTAGTAAAAGGGATGAAATATTTTTCTTCATCCGGGGGTTCATTCATTATGAACTAAAAAATGGTGGGATGATTAGTGAGGTTTTAAAAACGTCATAGAATTCATGATCGGTCATTCCATTTTTGCTTTCCGCAAGTAGACGACGCGAATCTATGCTTTCTAGAAGTGTCTCAACACCTGCAACCACTACTTTGTGTGACGCCCGCCATAATGCCAGCTGATTTTTTGTCCGGATGCGGCCAGAAGGGTCTAGAGGTTTGGCAGAACGCTCTAGACGCCTAGAGAAGATTAGAGAATTCCGTAGAATTCTCTAGAAGGTCTTTGTGACCGTTGGAGGGGCGGACCGTTCTAGAATTGGGCGGAGAATTCTAGAAGGTCCAAGTAGCCGTTGGGGAAGGTCCCAAGAGAAGTGTAGAATTCTCTAGAAGGGGACCAAAATGTAAATAATTAGGAACTTGTAGAGTTATTTTTATTTACATACAGACCCTTAAGAAGTTGTATAAATAGAGGGTCTTTCATTTGTAAATCATCCATCCAACAATCCAACAAAGAAGTAATAAAGACTTCTTCCTCCAAATCTCTCTCTTTCTAAGTCTTCCTTTGCATTTCTCTTAGCGATCTTAGTGTGAAAGGCTTACTTGAGCTTACAAGATCGTGAAAGATTCGTGAGTAAGTTGTCAAGTGCTGCACGGAGTCTTAGCAAATACTCTAAGTCCGTGACAAAGTGGTATCAGAGCGGGTTAAGAGAATGGCTTCCGAAGACGACATGAACGCCGCTAACATCCTCAACGTCCGTCAGGAAGGTAGTAAGAAGAACCGAAAGGGGAAGAGACAGCAGAAGGAAAATGAAGAGATGCTGCCAAACCAAGCGAGGTGTTGACATCTCATCCACCTTCGACCGCCGGAGCCAGTGACGATGAGAGGGGTGAGGAGCCCATAGACATCACTGCCGGAGAAGAATGGGTCGCAAGGGTGGAGACGGCGAGGAAGGCCATGGAGATCTTAGGCCGGGGCATGAACGTGGCAGACGGCAAGTTCAAGACCCTTGAAGACTTCACCCTCGAGGAGACCGAATCTATCCGTAAGGAGTTGGAGGGGCATCAGCGTGCAGAGTTTGAGATGAAAGAGGTTATCACTTCCTTGGAGTGTCGGCTCATGGAAGCGTTGAGCGCGATTGAGACCATGAAGGCCGAGATATCAGCACTCAAGGAAGGTGCGAGGGTTGGAGTATCACCGTCGTTCGAAAGGGAAAGGGAGGCCAGCGTCGAGGCTCCCAAGCCACCTATGTTCAGAGACGTCCGTGATGCGCATGAGGTGGAGAACTTTCTGTGGCATTTGGAGAATTAGTTCAAGTGCAACAGATTGAGGAACGACGAGAGTAAGTCAACACCGTCGTGCTGTATCTTACTGATATGGCCATGCTATGGTGGAGGCGTAAAGAGTCCGACATCAGGAAGGGGACGTGCACCATCAACATGTGGGAGCAATTCCGCGAGGAGTTCAGGAGGGCGTTCTTCCCCAACAACGTCATCTATGAGGCGAAGCGCAAGTTTAGGGAGTTGAAGCAGACGGTAGCATACGTGCATATGTGCAGGAGTTTACTACCCTTACGCTTCAGATTCCCAACCTCACGGATGAGGACATGTTGTTCCACTTCATGGATGGGCTGCAAAATTGGGCCAGGACGGAGTTGGAACGGCGACAGGTCAGGACTATTGATGACGCTATCACGCAGGACGAAGCTTTGACAGACTTCAAGCAGGAGAAGCCTTATAGTGCCGGAGGGGACGATAAAAGAGGTAGTCATTACAATGGTGGGGGAGATCGTGGCGAATGCGAGGAGCAACAGCCACAATCCAGGAGGCAATGCGAGGAGCAATAGCCTCAACCCAAAGGGCATGCTACCTATAGGTCTGACGGCAAGAAGTCTGGAGGCCATGGCAACACGGTGAGGAAGACAACGGTTGCCAAAGGGGATGGTTGCTACTTATGCGGTGGGCCGCATAGCTATGCGAAGTGCCCCGAACTGAAAAGCCTTGGTGCTCCTACGAGAGCAGAAAGCTAAGGAAGCACATGAGCAAGGTCAAGTCGAGGAGACTAAGCAGTTGGGCCTGATAGGCCTATGCGGGGCTATCACCAAGCAACCACAGGAGCCGCTGAGGCATGCAGAGCAAAGGCACGCGGAGTCAAAGCATGCGGAGCCGAAGGCATGCAGGGCGCAGTACGTCGACATCATGATCAATGAAGGACATGCTCGTGCGATGGTCGACACAGGTGCGGAGGTCAATATAATGACCAAGACGGCAGCAACGAGGTTGGGGTTGCGTTATAGTCCATGCAACGCCCAACTCAGGACGGTCAATGCACCACCGACTCCCGTGTGTGGAGAAGCACAGGGAGTAAGCATCACGTTAGGCAAGTGGCAGGGGGAGACCGACTTCATTGTCGCTCCCGTGGATCTCTTTGACATAATTCTTGGGCAGGAGTTCTTCCGGAAGTGCCATGCTGTGATCGATCCTTTCCTCCAACGACTCGTAGTCTTGGAGCAAGGAGGAACATGTATGGTTCCCATGGTGAAGGCACCGAAGACGGAGGGACAGGTCCGACTGACGGCCATGCAGCTCGAGAGGGTCGATAAGAGATCGAGGATGACATCCACAGCGATCATTGCAAGTTCGAGAGAAGACAATGATGCTGAGAAGTCCTTGCCACCGTGCACGAAGAAGGTTCCACGAGGGAACGATGCCGTGATGCCAAGGAAGCCGCCGAGGCGCTTGCCTCCTAGTAAGGAGTAAGTTCGTGAGACCGGGCCGAGAGAAATCGGGCAACAACTGAGAGAGCTGCTCAAAGGGATTGATCGGGTACATGGATTGAAGATCGCACGACAAGACTCGGTCGCCGAAGGAGCAAGGATGCGTCGCGGTCGTCGCATCATAGGTGGGGGAGAGTGTGACGTCCCGCCACAATGCCAGCTGATTTTTCGTCCGGATGCGGCCAGAAGGGTCTAGAGGTTTGGCAGAACGCTCTAGACGCCTGGAAAAGATTAGAGAATTCCGTAGAATTCTCTAGAAGGTCTTTATGACCGTTGGAGGGGCGGACCGTTCTAGAATTGGGCGGAGAATTCTAGAAGGTCCAAGTAGCCGTTGGGGAAGGTCCCAAGAGAAGTGTAGAATTCTCTAGAAGGGGACCAAAGTGTAAATAATTAGGGACTTGTAGAGTTATTTTTATTTACACATAGACCCTTAAGAAGTTGTATAAATAGAGGGTCTTTCATTTGTAAATCATCCATCCAACAATCCAACAAAGAAGTAATAAAAACTTCTTTCTCCAAATCTCTCTCTTTCTAAGTCTTCCTTTGCATTTCTCTTAGCGATCTTAGTGTGAAAGGCTTACTTGAGCTTACAAGATCGTGAAAGATTCGTGAGTAAATTGTCAAGTAGGATACAAAATAGTCAATTTGATGGCTCATTAAGGAAGAACAAAATAAGAACATATTATTGAATAAATTTTAATATATATGTACGAAAGATCTTTATTGATTGTGTACGAATAAAATTCAAAGGCAAAGGCAAAATAAGAAAGAATCTAAGGCAAATTCGATCTGTCTTGTGATGAGGAGGATTTTCGATGTTGAAAGATATTGTCACGACAACTTAATTTGTCCTGTAAACTACTTGGAGCTCCCAATGGTTTAGTAAAAGGGATGAAATATTTTTCTTCATCTGGGGGTTCATTCATTATGAACTAAAAAATGGTGGGATGATTAGTGAGGTTTTAAAAACGTCATAGAATTCATGATCGGTCATTCCATTTTTGCTTTTCGCAAGTAGACGACGCAAATCTATGCTTTCTAGAAGTGTCTCAACACCTGCAACCACTACTTTGGCTCCTGCTATGCAATTATGAACTTCACAGAACTTTATCAATTTCAACGCGAAAGAGCTATTTGATGAGACTTCATCAGATTATTGTACAAGAAGAAACTAGATAGATTAGAGAGAGAAAAAAGTACAGATAATAAAAATAATAAATAAATAAAGAAATTTTGTGTTACGTCAGCAACCCATGTTGGGGCGGTATGGATAAAAGAACTTCCAATGTTATACTCTCTAATTTTCGATAATGAAATTATTTGATAATTCAGATATTGTTATTCAAGATATTGATTTGATTAAAGATCATCGAGAGGTAATATTCATTCATTGAATTTACGGCTGAGTGACTTAAGACATTGGTTTGCTAAATCGACATACAAGCAAAATAAAAACATAGTGCCAATAAAAGGAACCCAGGGCCATATTCTTCTCCAATTTGAGTTTTACTCAAATCTCCGATGATTTCAAGAACATATTCAAAGAAATTTTGACCCCGCTCCCCACGTCAAAATTGACCCATAACACATCGCCCATTCACTCCCCGCGCGGAAAAGCCAATAAATTTCAGTTCATAAAATCGCAACGCAGAGCAGTGGAGCGCAACGATACTTTCTTACTGGATTTCGCAGGTGCCACCTAAACTGTAGATAAGCGTCGGATGTGTGATGTTCGAAGTTGTCGTTCGTGCACCTGTCTCCAATGAAAGAATGAGTGATCTGTTCCTATTCGGATCATGGCCTTACCACTCGGTTTCCGATTTTAGCTAATGAAAAATATTAACTCTTTTGAAAATCAACAATGTGTAAACCATGCCGAATCATGACCTATCAATATTCTTGATAAAAACACACTTTCTCCGAATTTGCTCTATTTATTGTAAATTAGGTTAATTAAATTTTAATACGAATATCAATCACCAAACTGATGCGAAATAAAATAAGATAGAAAGCACCATCCCAATATATAGTATTATAATGAACACACTCCAGCACTTCCCACTTGATATCATAATGAGTGTACGTTACTTTCTCCCAGAAAAATCGATCTTTTCAAATTTTAAATAACAAAAAAATAAAACTGGATCACCCTACAGCTCATATTCCTAAGTTCCCTACCTTTTGTTCTTAAGCTTTTGCCCCAAATTCCCTCTGTTTTATACATTTTATGTAGTATAAAAACAATCCACTCTCCGCCAAAATTAAACGGCGCTGCACTAAAACGCCGCCGCTATCAACCCCAAAGAAAAAAAACCATAATTCAACCTGAATTTTGTTATTAAAGATTCATTTTTTTCAATGTGTGTGTTTAATGTTTTTCTTTAACAAAGGGTGTTGCTAGAAGGAGTAGGTTTTGTTCAAAGATGCTGTGCAGAAAGAATTCAGTTAGTTGTGGGCGTGGATCGGTGCCGGTGTATCTAAACGTGTACGATCTTACTTCCATTAATGGTTATGCTTATTGGCTTGGTCTTGGGGTTTACCATTCTGGTGTTCAAGGTGAGTAATCAACTGAATTGTTCATGAATTTTCGTAGATCTAGGTGTTTTTTGGTTGATAAATTAAATTTTTGTTTTAGTTCATGGAGTAGAGTATGCATTTGGAGCTCATGAGTATTCGACGACGGGGATTTTCGAAGGGGAGCCGAAACAGTGCGAGGGGTTTACATTTAGGAAGGCGATTTTGATTGGATGGACTGAGATGAGTCATGGAGAAGTGAAAAGAGTTATGGAAGAGTTTGCTGAAAAGTACAGGGGAAATGCTTATAATCTTATAACTAAGAATTGTAACCATTTCTGCAATGATGCTTGTGTTAAACTTTCTGGCAATCCTATCCCTAGTTGGGTAAATCGACTTGCACGAATCGGTAAGTCTCTTGAATCAATCAATCAATTATACGAGTCGTCTATATGAATCATCATTGCTTTATTCTATTCATGTTCAAAAAAATCATAGTTAGCAGTTAGCTATGTTTCTGTTGGATATTTGATTTCGAGTGAGTTTTACAGAATTGGTTCTTGTTCTCATTTGCAGCTCAAATAGCTTGTTAATATATTAGGTCTAATTCACTCTGAAAAATAGCTTAATAGGAAAGTGTTACGACCCCATTCTCATATTATTTGTTGTAGTTACTGTTCTTATTTAGTATGTTCTATCGTAACGGTAACAATCTTTATCTCTTTTAAGGTAATGGTAGAGTCTGTGTACACGTGTTCTTAGAATTTAATATGTTCTGTCGTAACGGTAACAATCTTTGTTTCTTTTAAGGTAAGGGTAGAGTCTGTGTGCACGGGTTGTTAGTATTTAGTATATTCTGTGTAACGGTAATAATCTTTGTCTCTTTTAAGGTAAGGGTAGAGTCTATGTACACGTGTCGTTAGAAAATTAGTATGACCATGACTTTATAGGACCGGATGTGCCCTGGTAGCTATTCCCAATTGAAAAGATGGTTATGGTTAAAGTTAAAGCATGTGCCTTTAGGAAAAACTTATCCAGGAACTTCCATTGATATGCCTTTGAGTGATTAAAAATATTGTTCTGATTCTTTTCAAATTTGGCAACTATGAGAAGATGTGTTTAATTTCAGAACTAATCACGTCTTAATCCATGCTATAGGTTTGTTTTGCAATTGCATAATTCCAGTGAGCTTGAACTCGACCAAAATTGGGCACCATCGTATTGAAGACAAGGCAGGTGAAGGGGAGAAGAAGAAACTAAGAAGCCGCTCTAGTAGGCTGACTCCATCCTCGGATTCGTCATCTCCATCTTCATCTTCGTCGAGTTCTCCTCCTCTTGTCACAACCTCAAGCAACAGAAGCAGAGGCAAAAGCCCGGTTCCTTCATCTTCACCATTGATAGCCAATTCAATATAGATTTCTTCATGAAGAAGAAGAAAGCCGCTCTACATGCGTTGTTCTGTTTTACAATTGATTCTTTTGCACCTTACTTCATAAACACTAAAGCTGTTCAGGAAGCCCTGAAAAGATTCTGTGCATGAATGATTTCAATGAATTGAGTATAAACTTCTTTGGGTATTGCGTATTATGATAGCTGCCAATTACAAAACCTAATGAATTTGTTTTCGCTTACAAGTCATCCCATCTTAGAGTATAAGTGCATCAAAATTCAAAACCAAAAGTCCCATGGGCAGAGTCACCATAAGCAATTTCTGGTTTATTGCACACACTTGGCGAAAAATCAAATGGGGTACATAGATAGATAAGTACTGATTAACTATTACGAGTGTATATTTAGTTTTACACATCATTAACGATAATAAGGAAATTTTTTGCATAAATTTTCTTAAATTCCTAGCTCTGAAACTGAATTTATTTAGGTCCGAATTTGTTTTTTAGGAGACCAGGAATCTGCTCTGTTTCTTTTAACAGAATAATTATATTATATACCTTTCTGCAGCATTTATCAGGCTTCTTTTTCTTTAAGTTTCTACCAAATCCATCTCGAATTTGACTACCTATCTTTTATTCAGTCTTAAAGTCCAATGTTTTAGACTGGAATTGGACCCACAATCTTACCGACCGACCTATCACAATTGGTACTTAAAAGTCATAATACTATCTACTTAAACCTACCAACGAATATAGTTAGATTAGATTCCGAAGTTCAAACCATATTCCACTTTTATACTGAAAGTAAGATACCAAATAACAGTAACTACTATTCATGTTGAACACAAATAGTTAGGGCCGTTTGGTTACGGTATAAGAGGGCATGTTATTTATGTATAAAATATTGTATTAGTTTTACAATGTTTGGTTAAAGTTTTTTTATTAGGTTGAAAAGTCAACATGACTTATACTATGCTTGGTTGTATTTTTGTGAATTTGTGACTAAACTAAGACATTATATAAAGTAACTTACCAAAATAATATATTTTTCTAAAATTTTACAAAACTAGTATAAACGTATTTCACAGTAACGTTTTTGAATATATTTCGTGTTTTAAAAACTAACAGCGTTAGGTTGATATACGTTATTGTAAGTAACATTTTACTCCTAAAACGTTATTTTGAGTAACGTTTTACTTCTAAAACGTTATTGTGAGTAACATTTTAGGAGTAAAACGTTTCTGTGAGTAACGTATATCAATCTAACGCCGTCAGCTTTTAAAAAATAAAATATACCCTAAAATATTACTGTGAAATACGTTTATACTAGTTTTGTAAAAATTTTAAAAAATGTATTATTTTGGTGAGTTGCTTTATATAATGGCTTAGTTTGGTCAAAACCTCCATTTTTGTAGTCCTACATAATTAATACCAACATAACTTATGTATAAATTTATGCAGGGTAGAAGGTGGAATAAGTTATGTGGGTATTAGTTATACATGTATTCAAGTGATAAATTACATGTTTACCCTATTAATTTATTTTATTGTTTTTAATTGAAAACTTTATTGTTTTCCTATATATAGATTTGTTGTTTTTATTTCTTTTTTATATTTAGACTATTTTTATTTCTTTTAATTGAAACTTTATTGTTTCCTATCAACATGTGTTATTTTTATTTCTTATTATATATAGATTATTTTCATTTGTTTTTATATACTTACCATTTTGATTGATTTATCCCAATATAAATATATTTTTTTTGATATTAGAAATTGATTGTATATTTTTTAACGCTATATATGCTAATCAAATATTAGCATTATATATTACTCAATATATTTCACATTTTATTAGCATGTATTATTATTTTGTAAATAATATATATTAATAATTTACAACAAATTTAATATTCAATAGTTAATAATTCATGTAATGTAATCTCTACGTAACTAAATAATATCTACATAACTAATATCCACATAGCTATACCCGCTTAATTAAATCCAACATAACTAAACTTGCATAACTAAATCGTGCATAACTAATACCTTAACTAAATCCTGCATAACTAATACCTACATAACTAAATCCTTCATAGCTAATACCTGCATACCTCTAACCAGTAACCAAACAGCCCCTTAGTTATCTGAAAGAATAGATCCACTTATCATTCTTTATCTTAGCATCCAAGCTGAAGGGTGGGGGAGAGGGAAAAAACAGCATTTTTCAGAACAATAGTATGTTTCGGAACAATGGTATGCACAGCTTGATGTGCGGCTTGAACGACTCCTGCACAGTAACAATCTTTGTTTCTTTAAGGTAACGGTAGAGTCTGTGTACAGCCACGCTTATGAGGTAACACCAGGTAATGTGTATATTGTTGTCGTTAGAAAATTAGTACGACCGTGACTTTATAGAGGGTAGTAAATGTACGTCCTATTCCCAATTGAAAAAATTGGTTATGGTGAAAGCATGCGCCTTTAGGAAAAACTTATCTAAGAACTTCCATTGATATGGCTTTGAGTGATAAAAACATTGTAGTGATTTTTTTCAAATTTGGCAACCATACTTGTATGAGAAGATGTGTTTAATTTCAGAACTAATCACTTTCTTAAATAAACTGATCATGGATGCAATAACAAGAATTGAAATGCTCCATTAGATAAAATGTAAAACCATCAATAAATAGTGAATACACAACAACATATGATAAACTGCAAAAGGTGCATTCAATAAAATGCAAAATGCTGAATTGATATTAAGCAAAGACAATGACACATATTTACAACTGTTTTACTAACCAATCCTAGTGAGCATTCTTAAAAATAACCAATATAAATCTAATATTTTCAATTAGGCTAGCCTCATTACATCAAAAGATGGATAATTCACATTGCTAGAGAGTCAAAATCTGTTTAGGGTGTTCAATCATACGTCTTATCTGCAATAGTTATATCACGCTTTGGGACTGTCTCATTGTTACTCTTCCTCCATATGCTCATTGTTGGAGATACACTTTGGATTTTACCCCAATAACATCTACAATTCATTGTTTGAAAGTGCAGCACAAATATTTTAAGCTTTCCAACAAACTCTCAATATATACCGACGGTTGAATCCTCTCAACACAAGGAAGATTCTAGTCTCAAAATAAGAATACAGAAACTAGCTAGTAATAAATATCTAACAGCCTATGAACCCAAACAACAAATACTAAACAGAGAGTTATAGCACACATCCACAAGGAACAAACAATTGCAAATTGAGAACCTATGAATCCAATCAACAAATACTAAGCAGAAAATTTTAATACACATCAATAACAAGGACTATTCCAAGCCAGATCCGGTTGCTTAACTGGAAGAAAACATTACTACTATATTTCATATTGAACCTAGAGAAAAACCATAAACAATTAATATACCATAAATAACATTAAGAGAATCCACAATAATAACTTTCATATTTCATATTATTAGTTACAGAAGGTAGAAAATTCACAAATCGTACAGAAATAATAAATTGAAAAAAAAAACTTAGATATGTTAATCTTTTTACCCCACAAATTTTTTACTATAGTTGGTGAACTAAAAAAATAGAAGGTACAACGAAAAATAGGAGAACAAAAAATTAACTGCCACTTAACTTCCCACAGACATGCAAAACATCTCCATTTCCAAGATACATGCTTCATTATTTTCATCATCATCTCTTTCACAATTTTTTCTGTTAAAGAAAATATGATTATTTTTTTCTCGATGTTAGCTGAGTCTAGATCAAAAAAGTATCTCATCATTCAACCAAATCAATCACAGCAAGAAAAGGAAAACATAGTATAACACCGTTCGCATTCGAATCTTGCGTTATCCTTTTTTATGAGTCACTAAGATCACTAAAAAAGGAAAACCATATTGCACTGAACACGTATTAACATAGAGATGTATTTCACAATAATAATAAAACTTATTATTTAGCAAAATATTAGTCCTCAAGATAAGATGAATATTACTGCGAAAATATCAAGTTGGGCACGGTTTTAGAAATTTGAATAACCATTAATTACTATAAGCAAAAGCTAAAATGGATGATAGAAACGAGAGATTGGAAACAAGGCAGAATGTTGATTTTCTTTTCCTCTTAATGAATAAAAGTGTGAAGTATATATAGGGATAGAAAGAGATGAAATAAGTCATTTGTTCAATCCCCTTACATGAAATATGACACTTTGGTATAGAGGTGTCAAGAGATAAAAAAGCCTTACAAATATTTATAATCTTTTGAAATACACCACAATTTTCCTTACAAAGCTCGGCATATTTCAAAAGATTTTATGCACAAAAATATAATTTATTGAATTTTCAGGACAAAATGTAATAGGTTTGGTATTTTTTGAATTGTGAATCAAACTTAAATTGATAAAATTTAATTTGCAAAACTATCGGTGAAATATAATATTTTTATGAACCAATAATTATTATTATAAATTAGAGATTTTATCAATCACATTTTGACCTCAGTAATTTTGTTGTTCAACGCGGTTTTGCGCCATAAGGCCATGCGAGTGTCTGGTATTCATGAGAGTTGTAGTGACCGCACTTCACTTCTCATATAGATAAAATTATCAAGTGCATACTGCTTTAAATTCACCATTCTTAATTAATGACTATGAATTCAATAAGAGTGAATAACTCATTCCTCATTTTCAAAAGAAGTTCAAGCACTCTTAGTTAGTGTGCTGTGTCAATTTTGACTTGTTATTACCCATGTGAACCTACTTCATGAAACCATATCTATTGACAATCACATTGACCTTAAACCCATCTTTTTGACATTTGAAGAATTCATTTTCTTCCAATGAATTTAATTGATTATAGTAGATTGTATTATGAATAAATTTTGAAATAAGATAAAAATATATGGGTAGGAAATCAATACGATATGTAATGATCTATGTATTAAAATATATCATGTCAATTAAACATTTAACTCTAAAGAGATTCTTAAAAAATGCATTTATGTTTTGAGACTGTTTTCAATTTTTTCACTAAATTGGTAAAATAATAAAATTATTATTCCTAAATTGTGGATGAAAAAGAGCACCAAAAACACATAGCGTAGCATGCTAAAAAAAAATTTGTGTTCGTTAAAATAAATTATACATATATAGGACTTTATGTTGATAGTGAAACATGCTTAGCTTCTTAGGTCTAAATTTTATGTGTGAGTGTTAAATTAAAAATATTAATCTCTCTATTTTAATTTGCTTGTTCTATATTGATTTGGTATGAACTTTAAGAAATTAAAGATTTTTTTCGAACCCTGGGATTTTAAACTAAAGTTATGTCAACTATATCAAAAAAAATTTAATTTTGTGATTTTAAATATATCAGGTAGAATTGAAACTAAGAAAAGAAAATGAACATTACTTTTTAGCAAATTATAAAGAAAAATATGACAGATTAATTGAGTAGATTTCAAGATAATAGTACATAATGTTTCATGATTTTTATATAAGATATAATTTAATCTAACAGACAAATGAACTTTGAAACTTAATAAATTTGTGTATGTTGTAAAACCAAATAGATGACATGTGGCCATCCTTTGAAGAGTCATCACTCATTATACTAATATAATGACATGTGGAAACATCATCCACACTTGGCAAATTATGGCCAAGTTTTACCTTTTCTAGTACTACTATATATAGGTAGTATATTTCAAAATAATGTAGAGAAGAAAAATTTGAAAACATTAATATACTCTCTCTTATTTGTTCTTATTTTAGTTTATTGTTATAAATTATTAGCTATTTATTTTATAACACGTTATCAGCACGAGACTCTGCCAACTTGAGCTACTTTAAATAGAAAATATGGATATGCCCCAAACTTCGTTTGAATCAATGATCAATCATGAAGATATTTGTGTAATTGATAGCGGAACAACGCACGCCATATTCAAAGATGAGAAATACTTCTCTTACTTGCTTAGAAGAAAAGGAAATGTTACTACAATTTCTGGTAATTCAAACTTAATAGAAGGCTCCGGAAGAGCTACTATATTCTTGTCTAAGGGGACAAAACTTGTTATAGAAGATGCATTGTTCTCTTCTAAATCCCCAAGAAACTTGTTAAGTTTTAAAGATATTCGCCGAAATGGATATCATGTTGAGACGATAAATGAAATGAATGTTGAATACCTTGGTATTACCAAGATTGTCTCAGATCAGAAATATGTGTTGGAGAAATTATCAACTTTATCTTCTGGCTTGTATTATGCAAAAATAAGTACAATTGAAGCACATTCTATCGTAAACCAGAAGTTTACTGACTTAAAAACTTTTGTGCTTTGGCATGACCGAATAGGTCATCCTGGATCAATAATGATGAGACGAATCATTGAAAACTCAAATGGACATCCATTAAAGAACCTGAAGATTCTTACAAATGATGAGTTTTCATGTGCTGCTTGTTGTCAAGGCAAATTGATTACTAGGCCATCACCAATGAAGATTAACATTGAATCCCCTCAATTTTTAGAACGAATACATGGGGATATTTGTGGACCTATTCACCCATCTAGTGGGTTGTTTAGATATTTTATGGTCCTAATAGACGCATTTTCAAGATGGTCTCATGTGTGCCTCTTATCATCTCGCAACCTGGCGTTTGCAAAATTATTGGCACAAATGATACGATTAAGAGCGCAATTTCCAGATTATCCCATTAAAGCAATTCGCCTTGATAATGCTGACGAATTCACATCCCAAGCTTTTGATGCTTATTGCGTATCAGTAGGGATAAAAGTTGAGCATCCTGTAGCTCATGTCCATACTCAAAATGGCCTGAGTCATTTATTAAGCGCTTACAATTGATAGCAAGACCTCTACTTATGAAAAGTGAGTTGCCTACTACTGTTTGGGGTCATGCTATCTTACATGCAGCATCACTTGTTCGTCTCAGACCGACTCATTATAATAAATACTCCCCGTCACAATTGGTATTTGATCATGAACCAAATATTGCTCATCTTCGAATTTTTGGATGTGTTGTATATGTGCCAGTAGCACCACCTCAGCGCACTAAGATGGGCCCTCAAAGAAGTTTAGGCATATATGTTGGGTTTGATTCACCCTCCATAATTCGCTACCTTGAGCCATTGACGGAAGATTTATTAATCATTATCTCATTTTGATCCACGCTCCCCTGTCTGTGAACATGAGGTCCAGAAGATCATCCATTTGCAAAACATAGCAAATCAAATGCCTGATGCATTTACTAATTTAAAAAGGATAACAAAGTCACATATTCCTGCAGTAAATGTGTCTATCCGAATTGACGTCCCAAAAGGACCATCTACAAGTGTCATGGCTTCTGAATCACAAATACGCCTGAAGCGTGGTAGACCATTAGGTTCAAAGGACAAAAATCCTAGAAAGGGAAGTACAAAAAATGACACTACAAAAGAATCTCACGAAGATAAGATCCAGGATCTGATTAATACTGATATTTCTGAAGAGATCAGTGAACCCGAGACTCAAGTGAATGAAGAACTTTCAATAAGTTCTACGGGTGATGAGATAAGTTTAGATCGATCGAAAATTATTTACATCCCTACTCTGTTCAAATAGGGCGAAACGTCGCGGCAACTCGAAAAATTATTAATTGATTCAATTTTAACGAGTTTTAAAAATGAATGAGTTTTAAAAAGAGTCGCCACCTAATTTTAGGAAAAAACTAGGAAACCATTAAATGATCTACGAAACCAATTTGATTCTAGGTAAGGGGTTCAAATTATTCCGAAGGGAAGGGGTTAAGCATCCTTCGAAATCCACAAATGTGGGTCCCGACTGAATTCATTTTTTTCAAATTGAGGAGGAAAATAAAATAATAAACATGTAATATACACAAATAATAAAATAAGAAAATATAAAAAATGGCCTAAAGTTTGCCTAACGTAATATATACAAAATATTGAATAAAGAGTATAATTCGAACTTAATTCGAATAACTTCAAGGAAGCAAGTCTTGGGTACCTGTAAACACACTTAGTAAAAGTATTAGTAATAAATAAATATGAATAAAATTAAATATATGAAATAATAACTTAAAAAATAAAAATCCGTCTTATTAACATTGGAGGCCTTGGAAATCGACGGTAATTTCTTCATCGGCCAATTTCAACATATAAAATATATAAGCTTAAATTAAAATTCCGTCTTTTTAAAATGGGTAGGCCTTCAAAACCGACGGAAAGGTTTTCTCATTGGCCAATTTCAACATATAAAATATATAAACTTAAATTAAAATTCCGTCTTTTTAAAATGGGTAGGCCTTCAAAACCGACGGAAAGGTTTTCTCATTGGCCAATTTCAACATATAAAATATATAAACTTAAATTAAAATTTCGTCTTTTTAAAATGGGTAGGCCTTCAAAACCGACGGAAAAGTTTTTTCTCATTGGCCAATTTCAACATATAAAATATATAAACTTAAATTAAAATTCCGTCTTTTTAAAATGGGTAGGCCTTCAAAACCGACGGAAAGGTTTTCTCATTGGCCAATTTCAACATATAAAATATATAAACTTAAATTAAAATTCCGTCTTTTTAAAATGGGTAGGCCTCCAAAACCGACGGAGAAATTTTATCATTGGCCACTTTAATAATAAATAATATAAAATTAACTAAATTTTCCGTCTTTTAAAATAAAAAGGCCTCGAAAACCGACGGAAAAATTTTCTCATTGGCCATTTTAATATACAATCTAAAAACTCATATAAATATAATATGCAATAATTTAAAATAAAATATAACAATCAAAATGATAAAATGAACAGAATGGTAGTAACAATTCTTATTAAATAATAACAAAGATTTGTTGATCATTCTTAGAATAATAGGAATTGAAGCAAATAAATAATAAACAATAAAAAAAAAGAATTTTAATGAGAAAGAATAACACAACTAATACTAGCAATGATAATAATTGACAGCTAACAACCTAAAAAGTCAACAAAAGAAAAAAAAACTATACAAACTTATCAATAATTTAAAACAATAATAAGAAGAAAAAGTAGCTACCAAAACATGTTACTCCTTAATGAAATATTGTGAATTGCATCTAACCTATTTAAATAAAAAAAAATAACATAATTAACAATAGTAGAAAGTTAAATAAAAACAAAATTAAAAGAAATACTAAATTTAAAACCCGTCTTATCAAAATGGAAGGCTTTGAAATCGACGATAATTTCGTCATCGACCATTTTAACAAATTAATAATATAAACTTAATTAAATTTCCGTCTTATAAAATGTGGAGGCCTCTAAACTCGACGGAGAGATTTTTCATTGGCCACTTTAATAATAAATAATATAAAATTAACTAAATTTTCCATTTTTTAAAATAAAAAGGCCTCGAAAACCGACGAAAAAATTTTCTCATTGGCCAATTTTTAACAAATCAAATAATAATACTAACATCGACAACACAATCATAAAATGACAAAAAAGGGACAATATAAACAAGCTGTTAGGAGAAAATTTCCAGGGCCACAACAATAAACAAATGAAAGAAAAAATAATAATAATAAAATAATATTATGTTATCACAAAACCCAATAAAATTTGCTGAAAAATTTCAACATTCACAAAAAGTAACAGTAGGACTAATAAATTCAACACGAGTAAGGAAAATATCTCTAACACCAAATAATTACTAGCCAAAAATAATTAACAATAATTCAATATCAATATAAAACAAACTAGAAATTAAACATTCAAATGATAATCAAAGAAAATAAAAGTAGACCAAACTTGACCATAAAATATGAATAAAATAATCTAAACATCTTGCTATTTTTTTTTAAAAAGAAAACAGCAGGTAAACATAAAAATAATAATATCCAAATCAACTAAACAAACAACTAAAATAGAAAATATGTATCGAACACTAATATAAACATCTGGAAATATAAATACAAAATGAAAGAGAAAATTACCGAAGATTGCTATTTTTTGAGTGGATCTGGAAATGGGTTTTAGCTCTTCGGAGCTTGTGCTTTCCTCGACGGAATTGTTGTTTCAGTGTCGTTTCCGGTGGTTTTGGTTGAGGAGATGGAGCAATGATCGAGGTGTTTGCTGGTTCTGTTTAACAGTGGGCGATGGTGGCTTGCCGGAGAGGATTTTTTTATTGAGTTGAGGCGTGGAGAAAAGGAAGACGGAGGCGGTTTTCTGGTGGTTTGCTGGAAAATCTGCAAAACAAACCAAAAAAAATCGTAAATCTGAAAAAGGGAGAGCTGCCGGAGTTGTTGCTGGTTCCCCGACGTGCTAGTGGCGAGACGATAAGGGAGGTAGCAAGGAAGGCGAGAGGAGAAGAGAGAACAGGGAAAGGGAAAGAGAGAGGGGTCGCGAGAGAGAGGGAGGCGGCTCGAGAGAGGGGTGAAGAGAAGAGGTGGAGAGAGGGAAAAAGGGAGTGAGGGGGCTGCCAGGAGAGGGGAGGGAAAGGGAAAAAGATTAGGGTTAGTATTAATAAGAAAACCCAAAATGGCTCAAATGATGGGTTTAGTATTGTGGCCCAAAAATTATCTCAATAGAATCCCTAAAATTTTTCATTTTTTAATTTTTTTTCGTATTTGACTAAATTTTAGATTGTGCTAAATTCAACAAACGTAATAAATAAAATGAATTTTAAATAATATAATGAACGTAACTAATGACATGTGAAATGCAGTTTTTAAAAATTAACTAACAAAAATCCTAAATTTTGATAAATAAAGATAGTTATCGAATTATATAAAAATGATTATTCTAAGCTATTAAATTAATAAAACTTCAAAATTATGAATTTTTAAAATGTTAGGCCAAAATTGGGTGTCAACAAAAATCATAGTTAATAATATTTTCGCATATGATGTTGCACTTAACATTATGCAAGACAATGAGGATCATGAACCTCTATCTCTCGAAGAATGTCAACAAAGATGTGATTGGCCAAAATGGCAAGAGACAATTCAATCAGAATTGAATTCACTTGCTAAACGTGAGGTTTTTTGACCAGTAGTCCAAACGCCTAGTGATGTTAAATCAATTGGCTAATGGGTCTTTGTACGAAAAAGAAATGAGAGAAATGAGATTGTAAGATACAAGGCACGCCTTGTTGCACAAGGATACTCTCAACGACCTGGTATCGACTATGAAGAAACATATTCACCAGTTATGGATGCAATAACTTTTCGATATCTCATCAGTTTAGCTGTTCATGAAAATCTTGAAATACATCTAATGGATGTGATTACAGCTTATTTTTACGGTTCACTTGATAATGAAATTTATATGAAAATTCCAGAAGGACTTAAAATGACTGAAGCATATAGTTCAAAACCTCGAGAAATGTGTTCATCAGATTACAAAAGTCATTATATGGCTTAAAACAATCAGGACGCATGTGGTATAATCGCCTTAGTGAGTACTTGATAAAACAAGATTATATAAACAATGTCATTTGTCCTTGTATTTTTACTAAGAAAACAACATCAGGGTTTGTTGTTCTTGTTGTTTATGTTGATGACATAAATCTTATTGAAACTCCAGAAGAAGTCCAAAAGGCAATCGAATATCTAAAGAATGAATTTGAAATGAAAGACCTTGGAAAGACAAATATTTGTCTTGGACTACAAATAGAACATTTAGTAGACGGGGGTTTTCATCCATCAATCTGCCTATTCTGAGAAAATCTTGAAACGATTTTACATGGACAAAGCACATCCATTAAGTACTCCAATGGTTGTGCGATCACTTGAAGTGAGTAAAGATCCATTCCGACCTCAAGAAGAGAATGAGGAACTTCTTGGTACTGAAGTACCTTATCTTAGTGCAATTGGCGCACTTATGTATCTTGCTAATTCTACAAGACCTGACATAGCATTTTCTGTTAATTTATTTGCAAGATTTAGTTCTTCTCCTACACGAAGACATTGGAATGGAGTTAAACATATATTGCGATATCTAAAAGGGACTAGTGATATGGGTCTATTTTATACTAACAAAGATAGTACAGATCTTGTTGGTTATGCAGATGCAAGTTATTTATCTGACCCACATAAGGCTCGATCTCAAACAGGCTATCTGTTCACATACAGAGGTACTGCTATATCATGGCGATCTACGAAGCAGTCTATAGTCGCTACTTTTTCAAATCATGCTGAGATAATAGCCATTCATGAAGCAAGTAGAGAATGCGTATGGTTGAGATCAGTTATACATTTTATCAACGAAAAATGTGATTTGAGATGTGATGTCAAGATACCCACGGTGTTTTTTGAAGACAATGTTGCATGTATAGCTCAATTAAGAGGAGGCTTCATAAAAGGAGATAGAATGAAACATATTTCATCGAAATTATTCTTTACACATGAACTCCAGAAGAACGGTGATATTGATATACAACAAATTCGTTCAAGTGATAATCCAGCAGATTTATTCACCAAATCTTTACTAGCCTCAACTCTTGAAAAGATGGTACAAAAGATCGGAATGCGAAGACTTAAACATCTGAATCGTAGTCTTCATCAGGGGGAGTAAAATACGCGTTGCACTTTTTTTTCCTTAGTCTAGGTTTTGTCCCACTGGTTTTTCCTAAAAATGTTTTTAATGAGGTAATATGTAAAACGTATTGTGAATGTCTATGTGTATTTGTTTTTAATTTTTATTTACATAGACATCCAAGGGGGAGTGTTGTAAAACCAAATAGATGACATGTGGCCATCCTTTGAAGAGTCATCACTCATTATACTAATATAATGACATGTGGAAACATCATCCACACTTGGCAAATTATGGCGAAGTTTTACCTTTTCTAGTACTACTATATATAGGTAGTATATTTCAAAATAATGTAGAGAAGAAAAATTTGAAAACATTAATATACTCTCTCTTATTTGTTCTTATTTTAGTTTATTGTAATAAATTATTAGCTACTTATTTTATAACAGTGTCATAATAGTAAAAAAAAAAGAATAAATATTAGACTTTAAATGCTGTGCAACTTAAAAAATGAATCTGCCCATCTTTAATACCAAAATAGGCCCCATTCTAATATAGCGCTTCCTATTATGTTTTTTATTTGAGAAAATACATCAAATCCCCCCTGAACTTGGCATGAAAACTCGCTTTAGTACTTAAACTACACGGGCGTTTAAATTACCCCCTTATCATCTTTGAAGTGATTTAAACACCCCCTTAGGGATGACGTGGCAGGGAGAGTGAGTGTACTCTCCTTAAAGAGCGTGAAAGAAGAAAAAAAAGTTAGAATTTTTTGAAATCCTACACATGACCTTTTTTTATTGGTCAATATATAATTAATATTTTAAATACTTTTTCTTGATATATTAACTCTCTAAAAATATAGAATTAGTAGGTCCCCTTTTAATTTCTTTATTTTTTTTCTTTTCATTTTGTTGTCTTTCCCAATACACTTTTTTTCTCCATTGAAACACCTCCTCCTCCATCTTCCTCCCACTTCAAAAAAAAAACTATTTTCATTTTACTAATTCTTTACTACTTCGTAAAATTCAATATCAAAGTTATTTTATTGACGTTGATTTCGCTCTATATTATTGGTGTCGATTTTGTAAATGTAAACTTTCTTAATTTTGAGTGACCCATTTTGATTTCTAGATCTATTCAAATATTTCTCATAGAATTTATATTTTTTTTATCAACTTTCTTATGTAATCTTCATTTCTTATTTGAGTTGACAATAAAACCTTGGCTTTCAAAAAAAATTCTTCCTCCAAAAGGATAAATGCGTGGGGTGGATTCGAAGAAGATAATGTGAATATTATAGTGAATAATTTCATTCTAGTTATTTAAAAAAATTGTTGAATAGTGTAGAAGAAAAGTAAATATTGAAGGTTGAAATGGTGAAAAACAAGGAAGATGAAAGATAGGGGGTGGGGGTATGCATTTATAAATTAATTAATTGATATAATTAATATTAAAAGTGTTTAATAGAAAATAATGAATAAGTAAAAAAGAACTAAAAATTAATGACGTGGCGCTTACGTGGATATGATGTGGCGCTTACGTGGATATGATGTGGCGGGTGAGAGTGGTGTTACAGTCTCAGGGTGGAAAAAAAATCACTTCAAAGATGATAAGGGTGGTATTTAAACGCCCGTGTAGTTTAAGTACTAAAGCGAGTTTTCGTGCCAAGTTCAGGGGGGATTTGATGTATTTTCCCTTTTTATTTTTATATTCGAAACTCAAATTCAAGATATTTGAAAGAAAGAAGCAACACCATTCACACACTATTATCTTTGGCTGTTATTTTAATATTTTATTAATTCCAAATTTTTCAGAATGCTGTAGAAATACTTTTTAATATTTGTTAAATAACGATTAATAATCCATTATATTAGATCGATATCACGCGCCTTAAGAATAACACCCAACATGGGTAGCATTTCAAAAAAAAAAAGTTCGTTTGACGAAAACTTAGACATCAATTGCATATCGAAGAAATTTAGGCCTAACTTTTATTGACAACCAATTAAGTTTGAAGAAACAAAAGGGAGGAGGCAAAAAATTTGAAGATGAAAATAGCATAAATTTAATCAAAGTTGAAGCAAATTATGCTATCAGAACTCTAGTTTGCACTTGGATTTCAAAATATTAATGGCATGGAATAGCTGCATGTTGCTAGTCACATAAAACTTAGATTATGATTGTACATTCATTTTTCTTTTTCAAAACATATGAGACTTGATGTATAAGTAAAGAAAGAATGTGTAAAGTGAAAGTTGTTGGGAAGAGACCTTTAACCATCTACTGCCAGGCAAATCATTCAACTATTGAATTTTGTTAAGGCATCAAAATGCATAATTGGTGTGCATCACTTAGAACACTATCTACTTAAACCTACCAATGAATATAGTAGATTGGATTCCTGAGTTCAAACCAAATTCCAAATTTTTATACTGAAAGTAAGATACCAAATAACAGTAACTTAGATCTATATTACTATTCATGTTGAGCACAAATAGTTATGTCAAAGAATAGATCTATATCTTAGCATACAAGCTGAGGGGTGGGGGAGAGGGGAAGAAAACAGCATTTTTCAGAACAATGGTATATTTAGGAACAATGGTATGCACAGCTTCATGTGCGGCTTGAACGGCTCCTGCATCTGAATGATACTTGTATTATCAGCAAAACCCATCTCGAATAAATTTCAAGATTCATTCACTATATGGAAACAGAAAACATACTTTCGGATAAAGAAATTATTTGGTTCACACAGTGACATGCCAAACAGCTGAGTTCTTAGCCCTGCTTTTCTCTCATTAACTCGACAAAATTATCCAGGATTAGTGGCCAAGCAAGGGTCGAGTCATAATTGCTCAAGTCTGGAAAACTTATCTGTTACACAAAAACATCAAGACAGGAGATGAGACTTTAATCTTTTAACATTCAGACCTCAAAGTCCCCACAAGGCTTCTGACGGAAGCAACTGTCAGATAACAACCAGATTGCTCATATAAGATGAAGACACAAATAGGGTAATCAAAAAAAATTGACAAAGTGAACTGAAGATTTACCTCGTTAACAAACCTAAAGAAACCCATCCACTGATCCATGTTTATAACCTTGTAATCAACCTGCGTCTGCATCAGTAAACAAGCACGTAAGTGTACTTATTACTATAATTAAGAAGGATTTACTCTGGGCCCTTCACTCAACTTCTTTGGGTTTTAAAATATGACGAAATGACTAAAAGCAGGCATGACTTTCAACGGAACAGTCCCCTTTTACAGAGAGGTCAGTGAGCATCCACAATTAAAGGAGCTATAGATTGCAGCTGCGATTTTTCGGTCAAACTAATAGTTCTCACCATAAAAAGAACTCCAAAAGCATCTTAAAGGGCACAATCAAATTTACACCAGTAAAACCTAACAATTATATTGTTGTTGTACCCTGCCGACCAAATGGACATTTTAAGTGAATTAAAAATCAGACTATTAAATAGCAAGAGGAGCATAGGGTAACTCACTCTCAAATACTGAATCAGAGCGTCAACTTGGGGCCGAAATTGAGACCCTAAAACGAGATCCAGCAGGAGACAAATGCTCTCAATGTCTATGCTCTTCTGCTTCTCCTCTACGAAGAAAAAAAGAAAAATTGGTAATCAGAAGAAAAAAAGACACAGTTCAAAGATCCAATTCAATGTCCCAACTTTCACAGCCAGCCCCCGGAACTTGCAACGAATGGGAAAAACCATTTAAGAAATAGTTACTGCATGAAAACAAAAACTAAAACCCAGCATAAGAGGACATGCTGTTCTTCCCAGCTTCAAAGCCTTATATTTAATTATATACTTCAAAATATTACAAAGCTATTATGTTCTGTTTCATCTTTGTTATCTTTTTCAGTCTAAAGCTGATCAATATATCTTTCCCTCCATGAGTTAACATAACTTAATGTTTACATAACAGGCGACAGTGGTAGCACCATACCTGTCAAGCAGTACTGAAATGCGTAGGAGTAAAAATCCACAAAATTTGATGGCCTTCTAACCTTTTAGAGAAAAGAAAATGTGGTTATTAGCAGGAATTGGACAACACTCCTCACATCAGAAGGATACCCAAAAATTCACTTAGCATGAGCAGAAGTTAAAATATGATAAGTACCTCCTTCTCAAGTTCTGGAAGTGCTTTTTTTAATTTCTGTACTGTGTCAGCTCTTAATGCTTTGAGGCCCTTCCGCCACTCGTTCTAGTAGTCAAAACAATGGTGAGTCAACGTCAAGAAGCACACAAGCAAGTATAAGCAACAAAAGTAACAAGCTGAAAAGTAGAGGGCAACTGCATAACATAACAACAATATAATGGGTTCAAATCATTATTTCAGATTTCCGGAAGAACCGAGTGGGAAAATTTTGTTTATCATGCCAAATCAAACATTCTACAATGACCGGAAATCCGCAATAGTTTCATTCCTAGGAAAAGCTGATACACATGTGTCTTCTTGCATTTTATAAGTGCTGGATTCTACTGCTTGCTCAATGAAAGTAAAAATGTCAAAGCCTAATCTCACTTTGGCACAAAGGCAACCCTCCTGTAAATCTGTGTGCTAAGCTACAACTAATTGGACCAACAACTCAAGCATACTTATGAATAGAGTAACGTAGAGATCCAATTAACATACCATAGTGATGCTTCATTACAACATCAAACCAATGCATGCCTTTCAATAGTGTAACAGATCAACTAATATCTCGACTTGATTTTCCTACAATAAGCACTTCTTTTAAATGCGAGTGGTGTCTGGTCCAACTTGCGGGCACGTCAAGAAAGGATTGTGGCTATCGGAATCGAACCGATGACCATCAAGTGCGGATCATAATGTATTCAATCAAGCTAAGTGGGATAAGCAAATTTGATCTCTTTAGGTATTCGCTTAATCTTGTTAGGTAGGTGCTTAATCTTGTTAGGTAGGTGCTTTTCTTTTAGTATTCGCAAGGAGTCTGCTTTAAAACCGTCCGCCCAGTACCAATATAAGTCCAATTCTAAAAATTCGAAAGTGCATGGCAATATGTGACTCAACTGAAGATCTTCTTCACGTCCAATATTGTACCTACGCGTACACATAAGAATGTATTGAATCAACTACTTTTACTATTCCACCGGTACCTGCTAACTCCAACTAGCACATACGCCAACCTAGAAGATGGAAGAAATAACCTAGTACTTGCTTTCTGCCTCCACTAGGATCTGAACCTGTAATCTCATTGTCCCCTCCCCCCCCCCCCCCCCCCCCCCCCCCCCCCCCCCACACACACACACACAATTAACCACCAAATCATTGGGCAACTACTTCCAAACCATAAGCCCGGGATGAGTTCTTAACATAACATTCTCTAATGCGCATGTAAATGTTCAGTTCCGTTGTATTACATGTCATACTAGACAAAAGAGTATCTCTCCCTATAAAAAGTCTGAACATGCTCAAATAAGCATAATTCTCAAATAGCCTTTTTCCTATGTTATTACTCTGTTAATCGGCACATGGGCTAAGAGAGGCCAAGCATTTAATAAACTTGAGACTAAAATCAACTTTTCAGCATCCTTGACCTAATCGTTGGTACAAACTTCCTAAGATAACAAGCACACCCATATGCCTGGAGTACAAACGCCAGCTTTATTCAACAACAGCGACGACATACCCAATGTAGTCCCACTAGTGAGGACTAGGGTCACCAGCCTTATTTGACAACTACGGTAATCGAATTAACAGTCATAACAGGTAAGTTGATAGAAACAGCAAAAACAGTGCAGTAGATCCTGAAATGCTAAAGTAATATTAGTACTAGCCAACGCAAATACATACCAGGGAAAAGTATCCTTGTTTTTCAGACTGCATTTTCCTAAAATTCAAAGACAACATTTATTAAACCTCTGAGGATCCATGATACTTCATACATACTAACAAGTAACCCGGTATAGGGATCTTACCATGCAAGCATCAATATCCTGACGTCAGTATGTTCGACTTCCAAATCGGAACAAAGAAACTCAATTCCTTCAGGGCTAACAATGAAAAATATAAAGCACATTAATTGCAAAACTGAGGAACTTAAACAAGCTGGTGAAACTGCATTAAAGGCGGAAAGAGTTGGCTGACAAACTCAGGGGATCCAGGATGGGTTCAGAAATCATTTAGCCTGGACTCAAATAAAAGAGTATATTTATCCATATTTAGCAGATCTCTTAACACATAAACAGGGTTTGAGCCAAAGCTAGTAGGTTCAATTGAACCCAGAACTTATTATGTACATCCACCCCTGAAATATCCATATATTCCTCTCTCGTTATTCAATTCATAACTTTCTTGCTTAAAATCTTAGATTTCCTATGGACTACTACAAGTGAAAACAACAAAAGATAACTTGTAATGATAGGAATATATAGAATATGAACTACACTGCTGGGAGATAAATAAAAATGGTAAATGCATACTTACTCAATCATACCAGACGAAGCACTGGCATATGTATGAAATAATTGATCGATACGTTCCAGCTCCTTACTTGCTGCTTTACTTGAAGCTGGGCAAATTGACAACAAAGTGAGATAGTGTAATGCAGCTACAGTGCATATAACTAATGCAGCTGGAGTGCATACATTATATTTCAAACATCGATAAATGGAAAAAGGAACATTGATGTCCAAGAGGTCTAAATAGATCAGTAGAATAGTTCTGAAGCACTATGAAAATGCTTCAGCCGCTACAAGACAAACACCAAATGAAATTGATTTTCTTAAAGATCAAATACAGAAGAAAAATATATTCAAAAGCATCTCGATGTAGACAATAAAAACAACAAAGATACGTCAAAAAATTTCTTTTAGATGACCGAGAAATCCGTATGGGTCCAACCTTTAGGGTCAACTGTAGCCTCCAGACGGATTAATGGAAAGCAGATGTTATCTTGGGCTGGACTGAATCACCTTCATTTTTAGTTTGAGCTCAGGAGGAAGAGTGATTAAAACTTAAAAGGTAAGCCGGTGAAACCTTAATGCACTACAGGATATGGGAGAAAATAAACTTCTAACATAAAGGGTCCATTTTCTTTATCTATTGTTCAGTTAAATGAGGATTCTTATGATCACAAAAAGCTTGGCAGTGACACTATATTCTGCCTGTGTGGTTCATAGCTGTTTCAAATTGTTACAATAACCAGTCTTCTGCAGCACGCTCACCACACCAGATGGTTGCTACTAGCACTTACACAATCACCTTAATAACAATGAATAATCCACTAATTCCCATATCTAATCAAACAACAATCGAAAAACAATGCAGTTCAAGTTATTACACTAAAACCCTATTATCATGAACACTTGACTCAACTATATAAATTCCCAAAATTCAGAAGCCACTAACGCAAATTGAATCATTAATTATCAGGTATCTCCACTCCAAATTCCAATTTCCAATTTCCAAGGGGTCTGCCTGATCTAAAAGGGAACGAAGGGGGTTACACATGATCTATAAAACTCTAACAATCAGACAGGCATTAGAGAGAAAGGGCAATTCAGATTGTGGGAAAAGATGCATTGAAATCAATGATTAAATTAAAAATTGAGGAAGAGGAAGAATTACCAGAACGAAACAAATCGGCGGCAGGATTGGTGGATGCTGCAGAACCAGTTAAACCCTTTTTGGAAGAAGTACGAGGCATCTTAAGTGAAGAAGAAAAAGAAAAAAGTTGGTGTAGAGAAGATGATGATCCTCGGAGTGAACGGTCCAAGGGTCTCGACAGGACTCGGAAAGCGTAGAGGGTGAATATATATATGTGTGTGACGCACTCTCAAAGGCGGCGTACGTGTGTCAGTAGAAAAAGAGGAAGCTTCGCTGGCGATTGGGATTGACGAATTACAAATTTCAGCTGAAACAGGTATGTACTTTTTATCTATCTAAGGTAAAACATCTCCAAATTAGTATTATCGGAATCTTCAAATATTATTATTTATTGAAATATAATGTGATTAATAAATTTTAAAAGTGCTTTTGAAATTGAGTAAAAAGATTAATTTTGATTATATCGTTTGGAGATGAAAACCTCAAAAAATTTAAATAAATCCTTTTGTGTAGATTACGTTCATGAATTTAAAGTCATGATTAATAATCTTTAGTGTAATTACTTAAAATTTATTAAAATATAAATTTATAAAATGATTTGAATTATATTAAATTCCTAAATATATTAATCCAAATAAATATTATGATTAATATACTTGAGTTAAATATTTAAGTCCAAAAAATATGGACTTAATTAAAGTCTAAATTAATTTATTTGGGCTACAATGGATGAACCAATTTGTTAAGCCCAGTTCCATCTCATTCTAGAGCTCATCTTGGCGCCACGTGTGCAAATGATGTGACATGCCAAGTCAAATAAGAAATCAATAAAATCATGACATGTGTTAAAGATGACAAGTCCGCTCCATAAAGTCCATATGTCATGTCACTTAAATCTGATTTGCTTAAATCTGATTTGCCGAACGAAATCTTATTCCAATCGCAACTCCTCTATTCTAAAACTATAAATAGGGGTCCTCATAATTCAAAAAATAGACAGAAAATTCTAAACAAGAAAATCCGTGGTACAAACACCATTTAATTCTCTACAAAGCTACAAGTTTAAGAATTCAAGCATTCAAGTTCAAGAAATATCAAATCAAGACCATCGAATTCAAGAACAATCTCGAAACCCTTGAATTCAAATAAAAGTCAAGATAAAGTTTAAGTTCAAGTTTAAAGCCCTTAAATTTATATTTGAAAAGGCGAATTCAGAGGAATTATAGAGATTGTAACACTCACACTTGAAATAATAAAACGATTGTTGCTATAATTTTCCGTTCTTGATTATTGTTTTCTCGACGCGAATTTTATTGTGTACACTTATCAATAAAATAAAGCATGTTGCATTATCCGAGTAAAAATGATATAAAACCAATTACGCATAAGATAACACTTATCGCGTCTAGAATTCTTTAAAATTGTTTGATGCAATTCAGAAAAATCTGAAAGAATTTTTTGGATATAGTAAGTAAATTTAGGCCTATATTTAGATTTTAACAAAACCAAAAACACTAGAATAGTACGTAGTACCCATAGCCTAATGGATTAGGAGACTTGTAATCCTAGTGACATTTTGGTTAAAACAATAGAATCATATTTTATTAAATTGTTTTTGATATTTTTATAATTTTAAAGAATTATATAATATTAATGAAATTATATATTCAAATTTTCTTAATATCTTGGGAAACTTACATAAATATATTATAATAAAAAAATATTTAACATTTATAGCAATAATATTTTCACTTAATCACTTTTAATTCATTTATAATACAAGTTTAATTCATATTACAAAGAACAATTTTTTATTCACATATAATACAAATTTTAATGATAGATAATTCATTTATCACATATTTTAATACACTTATAATACAATGTGTCAAATTTTTACCAAACAAACATAATATATTTTAAAAAACAATTATAATTCATATATAATTCATATATATTGCATACATAATTCACTTTTAATACATATTGCAGATTAACATAGTATTGCTATAAATGGTAATAAATAAAAAATATTGCTAAAATCAGTAATTATTTATTAAAATGTATTCATTCATGTAATTTTTCCTAATATCTTTTTCTCATTTTATTTTTACTTATTATATAAGAATTTTATTTTTGTTTTTTAATCTTTATCTTTTAATAGGGTTCTACCCATACTTCACCTACTTATATGTTTATGATTCAAAGACAACAGAAAAGAATACAATAGATAATCATTGAAACCCTACAATATATTATGAAACAATAAAGAACACCCATCCAAACAGAGAAAGAAATAATAGCAGGTCCTTACACAATTAATTTTCCATGTAACTTATCTTTCAAATCAAATGACCCCTTGCCACTTTCATCATCACTCGTTTAAAAATTTATTTTAAAAAAAATGTGAAAGAATACTTATGGTACTAAATATAACTTATAGCCAAATAACCGAAACTTTCAGGCTCGCCAAAAGCATGTTAACGTGCAAGTACAATTAATCCAAATCAAATTCCGACACATTGTAAAAGGTTGATTCATTAAACTGCAATGCAAACTCGTCAAACTTTTACAAGTACAGGATTTACTTATGAATGAATACACAAATCACCAAAGATAACAGAAGTCCCGGGAGAGAAGGATTATAACATAATGGGTTGTTACTTGTTACTACACAAATGTTGACATTTTTATGACGTATAAACATACAAAATTTCGTTGTTAAAATAGAGTTATGGGGCTTGAAAAAAGAGAGCTATGACGACACCTCAGAAAGGTAAGATGTAAAAAGTGACACAGCATCCTGCAAATGGTATGCACGGGTATCTTCAGGTATGGGTGCTTTGAATATGGTATCGTAGCAGCTTAGCTGGACCTCATTTGATGAACTTCCACCGCTATCAGAAAGCAGCAAATTGCATATCTCCTCAGCCATTTTCGAATAAACCACCCTAGAGACAATAAACATCCATTAGCTCAAACTTGTTACTTTAGGTGCTTAAGCATAGAATAAATGGACTTAAAGCATTCAAGGATCATGTCAAATTTTCATGTTTTATGGAATGATTTACCTCAATATAAACCACTTGACATAAAGCTCTACAGATTTAACCATAGGCGAGAAGATTTTAGGTGACCTAGGGCCATAAGTTAACTCACTCTTTAGGGCAGTAGAAAAATAGAGAACAAAATAGTGAAAATTTTAATTACTACATGCAACAATTCTCTCTTTATAACATCCATGCACCAAACTATTATTTTGAATTTCAAGGCCGAATACCAAAGAGACCTTTACTCGCATTGATTTGTAATTTTGTATTCCCTGCCGCATTTTTCATCCAAATACTTCAGCTTGGTCAAAACAAGTCCTTGTGACAGTTGACGAGCTTATGTGTGGTATTAATTAGGCTGAATTGGACAAGGTGAAAGTACAACTCTCTAATTGCAACTCTTCAGATCCTTTACCCAACTCCTCTCACGTCCTTCAATTCTATTATCTCCTTCACCATAAATCAGACGGGAAATTTTATATTTTGGTTGTTGTTGATGGTGGAGATTGAATCATTTAACAGCTAAGGTGATCTGCTTCTTGGTTTGATTTTGAAATTTGAAGTGGCTATGATGCAGGGAAAGGAAGAGAGGATAACATGTTTCTGTAAAGATGAAGGCTTTGGGGCTTGAAGACATGAATTGGATAGCAAGCGAAAGACCCAGATGAGTCATCTGAACTGGTAACTGGCGGTAACTCTTTCTGCGTTTCCGGTGACAGAGAAATATTAGGAAATTCTGCTAAATATTCGACACATTGAAGTAAAGAAATATGAGAAAACAGTAGGAGGACAAAGGAGTTTAGGATGTGGAAATTTGTTTGTTTGGATTTAGTTGAAAATTGTGGTATTTTTTGGTTGTGAATTGCGATGATTAGTTTATTTCTCGCTGACGCTATAACATAGGGGGAGATGTACAGGGGAAGTGCAGAAGGAAGAGGATTTGTTTGGTTTTGGTTGAAGAAGATGACATGTCAGGAGTTTGTCTTATGTGGATATGATAAGTAATCCACGTCAAGGTGAATGTGGAACACGCAAGGTTAGAGGCATATGAAAGACTTATTTTGATCAAGTCGAAGTGTTTGGATGAAATCCAATAGATTAGGGGAGCAAAAAAATAAATCGGTACATGTATAGGTGTCTATTTGGCCAATCGACCTTTACAAATGGTAAGATGCACCTAATTGAGTTCCGCTAAGCATGGCCAGTCTCAACCCTAGAAAATGGGAAAGGTTTGGTAGGTTAATATGAATCCTTTGGATACTTAGGCATGAATAGATTGGAAAATGGGAAAGGTTTGGTAGGTTAATATGAATCCTTTGGATACTTAGGCATGAATAGATTGGAAATAATTCAAGGAATTATGCAGCCTAGAAAATGGGAAAGGTTTGGTAGGTTAATATGAATCCTTTGGATACTTAGGCATGAATAGATTGGAAATAATTCAAGGAATTATGCAGCCATTAAAGGATTTAAACAACCCCTTTTTAGTTAGGGATTGAAGCGTAGTTGAGATGACACTAGCTAATAAACAGGGTTGAAGTATTTATTTTTTTGGAACTGGAGTAAGATATAATCATAAAGATGGCATTACAAACAAAGTTGAAGTTTTATACCAGCTAGATATGTATGATCTTAGGGATGAGTAACGTAGTTTATCGTTGTCTCCAAAATTGTGTCAATTTTATATGGTGATTTACCTAAGCAGTTTGTTCCAGGATCCATGTAAAAGACAAGAAATTGAGCAAATTTGTTGGTCTTTACCCTTGATAGCTAGGAGGGAAAGAAATTCAGCTCCAAGGTATAGATGACACTAGTATGTTTTGCCTAGATATAGGTGTAATTAAATATAAGAATACTACTTAATTAGACATACATTACTATCATATATACTAATTTTTTTTATTTTTTTTTTGACAAAGGTAACAAGCTGTTGTATAAATCTTCAGCACTAAAGGTTGGGGTCCCAAAAATTTACATCACAGAGCTACTTACAACTTACAACTGAGTAGGCTCAGCAACCCAAAAAAAAAAGGAAAATCTATCTCTAGATCCTATCTCATCTTACAAGGATCCTAAGATGTCTACAATCGCTACAGGATCATCTATATATTCCGAACTACACCAATAGCAAAAAGTGATAATGCAGTTCGTTCTAATCCTATGCAGAGGACTGCTAACACTTTCAAAACATCTCGAATTTCTCTCCTTCCAAATGGTCCACCATATCACTGCTGGGACAATTTTCCATCTGTTTTTGTCCATGCTACCACTCCCCTCATAGTTCCAGCTTACTAGAGCCTGACCTGCCCTTTTAGGCATAGTCCACCTTATGCCTCTAAAATTAGTAAACAAGTTCCACAGTTGGCTAACCACTTTACAGTGTAAAAACAGATGGTAGATTGTCTTTGCCTTTTGCTCACAAAAAAACATCTTGGACACATTTGTATGCCCTTCTTCATGAGGTTTTTTTGCGTTAAAGCAGCCTCTTTCACTACCAACCAAGTAAATACTGTCACTTTGTAGGGAATTTTTACTTTCCATATAAGCTTCCAGGCAAGAAACTGATTTGAGACCCCGTCTGATTCAAACTCTTATAAGCAGAGCTGACTGTAAATAACCGTTGTTATGGCACTTCCATCTGAGAGCATCATCTCCTTCCTTTGGTCCTATATATTGATCTAAGGTGCCATAAATTCAGCCAGTCTTTCGACTTCCCAATCTTGCATCAGTCTTCTATATGTCAGGTTCCACCCTTGAGGAGTCCATACTTCTTGTAGAGTAGACTCCTGTTGCTAATTTAGTAGGTAAATATCTGGAAAAAGTTGCTTGAGACTGCCATTTCCTAACCAATCATCATCCCAAAACTTGATCTTCCTTCCACTCTTTACATTGAAGCTTGTTCTTTTAAAGAAAACCTACCCCAAGTTTCTGATTGACCTCCACAAACTGATGCCATAAGCAGAGAAAACTTCTTTGGTCTTCCAGAAATCTTCCTTCTCATATTTTGCTTGGATCACCCTCACCCACAATGTCTGCTCTTCTTTAGGGAATCTCCACAGCCATTTCATAAGCAAGCTTTTGTTATGTTTTCTCAAATTTCTGATGCCTAAACCGCCCTGCTTTTTTGATAGGATTACAGTCTTCCATTCAAATAAATGAAAACCTTTGTACTCCTGTTCTCCATTCCACAAAAAATTCCTCCTTATGGCATCAATTCTTTTCCCTACTTTGGCTGGAATAGGGAAAATTCTCATCAAATAAGTTGGCAAGGCATCTAACACTGAGTTGATCAAAACTAATCTCCCTCCTCTTGACAAGTATTGTGCTTTCCATCTGGACAGTCTCTTCTCACATCTCTCCACCACTCCATTCCAAATCTCTTTGACTTTGCTTTTTGCTCCTAGAGGCATCCCCAAATAGATAGTTGGCAACTGCCTATCTCTCCTCCAGGACTTCTATAAGTTGTTGGATTCTATTCACCTTATTGATTGGAAAAATGTGACTTTTCCTCCAATTGATGTGCAGACCAGAAGTTGCTTCAAAAAGTATGAGTATTACCCTCAGAATCGTGAGTTGTTTCTCCTCTGCATCATAAAAGATAAGAGTATCATCTGCATATTGTAAATGTGTGACTTCCACTCTTGCATTCCCATCCTTTGCAACATTGAAACCCCTTATCCAACCATTGTTGTGAGCTGTCTTTATCATGTTACTTAGACCTTCCATCACCAATAAGAACAGAAAAGGTGAGAGGGGGATCACCTTGTCTCAATCCTCTGTCCGAAGGGAAAAAATCTTCAGGAGACCCATTTATCAACACTGAAAATTTGACAGTACTTATGCAAAATCTCATCCACCTGATCCACTTCATTCCAAATCCCATCCTCTGCATGATTCCAAGCAAAAAGTTCCAATTGACATGGTCATATGCTTTTTCTATATCCAGTTTGCACATAACTCCTGGAATCTTGTCATTTATTCTTGAATCTAAACACTCATTAGCAATGAGAACTGCATCCGTGATTTGTCTACCTCTCAATAAGGCCATCTGTTGTGTATCAACTAGCTTATGCATCACTTTTTTTAATCTTTCTATGAGAATTTTAGATATCAGTTTGTAGACACTTCCTACCAAACTGATTGGTATGAAATCTCTCAACTCCTTGGCACCATTCCTTTTTGGAATGAGAGCTATGTATGTTGCATTAAAACTCTTCTCAAAAATCTCATGCGAATGAAAGTCTTGAAAAGTTGCCATCCCATTTTCCTTCACAATCTCCCAACATTTTACAAAAAAAACCATAGTGTACCCATCCGGACCTGGTGCTTACAAGCCTTAAGTCCAAACAGGACTTCTTCCTCTTCAAAAGGTTTTTGCAGTTCTTGTTGTTCTTCTGCATTAATAGGACACTGATTCATGTTTTAAGATGGCTTCCAGTTCTCACTATCACTATAGAGCTTCCTGTAAAATGATACAATCTCTTTTTTGATGTTTGCAGCCTCCACCAGTTCTTGTCCTTCTAGTACTAGTTTATCAATGTGATTTATCCACTTGCGAGCATTAGCAATTTTCTGAAAAAACTTAGTGTTCTTGTCACCCTGTTTAATCCACAATGTTCTTGATCTTTGTTTCCAAGCTATCTCTTCCCTTTTTGCAAAATCTTCAAACATTTTGACAACATTTGCTTTCTGGACAGCTTCATCTTCTGTTAAAGGTCTATTCTGCTGAATATTATCAAATTCAGTAATTCTGGAAAGCAATTCCTTCTTCTTTTTTCCTAGATTCCCATATGTACTTGCACTCCATTCTTTCAATTTGAACTTCAGGGCCTTTAACTTGGAAGCTAAAATATAGTCAGGCTTCCCATCAAAGACGAAGGATGACCACCATTCTTTGATTTTTTCATTAAAACCATCAGTCTCCAGCCACCACCCTTCAAACTTAAAATAGGATTTTGTGTGAATCCAACTGCCACTTGTTAGTGCAATTGGTGTATGATCTGAGCACTCTGGGTAAAATCTCTTGCTTCACATTGTTGAAACTTCCCCCCCCCCCCCCCCCCCCAGTAGAATATAGAATTCTATCAATTCTTGATACAGCTTCCGTGCTACTACCCCTGGCCCAGGTGTACTCCCCTCCTTCCAATTGTGGATCGATCAATTCCATCTCCTCAATTACATCAGAAAACTCATTCATGTATACCGAGGTTCTGGAGCAGATCTTTTTCTCCGAGGCATACCTGACAATGTTGAAATCACCTCCGACAATCCAAGTTCCGGTGAATAAGCTCCTAACTGCCCCTATTTCCCACCAAGCTTCCTGTCTCTCCATATTACAAGTTGGGGCATACACTCCGGTCATATGCCAAGCAAAATCAATTACTTTTGAGTTGAAGCTACAAGTCGGAGTATATGATCCTATCTACACTACTTCCCCATCCCAAACTTTACCATCCCACATCATCATAATACCTCCCCATAATACCTCCCCTGGTGCCACTTTTATCTCTAGTTTCAAACAATTACTTATATTACCACTTATTATATTTTATACCATATATTTTAACAGATACAATCATATAAACAAATTCCTTAAAAATGGAATTGATTAATTATCTTTGTATTTGAACACCTAAATTAATGGTGAATTAACATAGAAAAATTCTCTCTCATCAACCATTTCTCTCTTCCAAATAAAATTCTCATTATTCATCTGTATCTATCATCCCCACCCTCACGTACTACATCCATCATCTTTTTCTTCTTTCTTTCTCTCAAATTATGTTTTAATAACAAATTATCAAAATTGAATACTGGCATTCAAAATTGTATGTAGAAATTTGTAACTTTGTTTCATTATTCTCATGTATCTAGAATAAAGTTCTCCCTTTTCACATATATATGGTAGAGTTCATATCGTTTTAAATTTTAATTTTAAAAAGTTTTACGAATAGGTCCTACATAGTATGATCTTGTTGCTATTTATTATAGTTTTGTTTTCTCTCAAGATTTTTACATTGCAGGGTTGAATCTCCATCCTCTAACATTTAAGCTAAGAATAGATCTAAGCACGAAAATGACCCAATATAAATGAAAGAACAATGTGAAGCTCTACTTTCCCAAATAGATACATCACTAAACCCAGTTACACATCTAGTGCGAGATGTTGTTTCTAACACATCTTCTTAAGGATACAAACCCAGAATTTTAATAAAACATGTATCTTGATCTTTTTTACCCGTTAGATACACGTATCTCGATTTTTTAACCCTCGGATACATGTATTCAAAGGCCAAAATCTGTTAAGTTCTTAATTAATACTCAATTGCTCCTTTAATTAAGGAAAATAGTAATACACATCTATTTCAAAATTAATAAAACATGTATCTCGATCTTTTTTATCCGTGTATCTCAATTTTTAACCTTTGAATACATGTATTCAAAGGCCAAAATTTGCTAGAGTTCTTAATTAATACTCAATTACTTCTTCAATTAAGGATATCAGTTATACACATGTAATTAAAAAATAATAAAACATGTATCTCGCTTTTTTTAATTATCAGATACATGTATCTGTGTATCTAACAAGTCATGATACATGTATCCAAATGCCAAAATATGGTATAGAAAGTAATGTTCTAAACTAACGTGAATCCTAGTAATTAGGACCTAAACTAGTGGGATTTGTGTAGTTTACCCTTAAATATATTAATGACACTGAAAAACAAAGACCATTTACAGTTCATAGTATTCCCAGACCCATTTATATTCACTAAATGTGAAGTAGAAACATCAAATATTTAAATGTAGGTAACATACACAGGAAGCTAATTTGTCTCCATCCCTATACTATTTTTAAGAAAATAAAGAACAAATGACTTCTTACATCACATTCTGGATTCATTCATCATAAAAAACAATACCATGTGAATATTAATGCTTTTATTTTTGATAATTGGTAAGTAAAGATAAATTAATCCCATATTTAGAACTTACTGTACCACTTTACTATCCTAGATAACAAACCTCTCACTTAGATATGAGAAATAAGGGTTCAATGAGATGGTGGGAAAAGAGAGGGGGGTTTAGCAGGAAGCAGTCAACTTTTCGAACCACATGTTTCAGTATTAACAAATTAATATCAAGTAACATTACCTAGCTTTGACAGGCAATCTGTTTGTCCAAACAGCCAAAGAGTTGTTTAAGCGACTGATGAAGTCTGCACAAGCATTGTCTTTGTTTTCTATAGTGTCCTGCCAATAGAAATGTGTGCTTTGTCAATCTCTTAAAAGATATTAGAATAGCGAGGAGATACTAGATAGGATTATAAGCTTCAACCAATAATCTTGAACAGGTATTCGCTCTACTTCCTATTACTATGCAGAGAAAAGACACTAATCACTTCTCGTCAGATTGACCAGTATCAATTGAGCAACCATAGAGGTTGGATCCAGCTCATGAACTGTGCTCCAACTAGAATGAACTTCCTTTTTTTCAGAAGCTGTCTTCTAGTCACTTAGAGTTGATCATTAATCAAGCTGTACAGCTACAGCTAAAATCTCATTCCCGTACCAGTTTTCCTATCATTAAATACATGGGGCTTCCCACAACCACCAGAAAAAAAAATTGTTCATGCAACCATCACATAAGCACACTTTGATCTAACGAGTTCAACAACTTCAGGAAATTTGAGAAGAAGGATTCAAACACAAATAAGTTGATTATAGAGAAATTTCATATTACTTGATTCGTAGTGTCATTGTCCTCCTGCAAAGAACTTCTCAACAAATAAAAAGATATATATATTCCAGCTCCCAGATCCCAATCTTCAATTTCTGATTTGTGATCCTCCATGGAAGCTGCTAGCCTCCATATCTCTGAGTGTTCTTCTGTGTATAAACAATGTTAGAATGATTTAGCACATCAATTTTTATCGAAATTCAAGGTTGAAAATTGAGATACTTCTAAAGCAAACGAATGTAGTCAAGAGTTCTTCATCAACATATCATACTCAGTCCTCCGTGCAGTTACCAAATTTGATTAGCACTTATTACATTTAAGTGTGGTTTATCATGCTCATGATAACTTCATTGCATATACCACGATTCGCTCTCTCACATTAACAGTTATTACCTTGCAGTGTGGGGCTTATTCAGTCCATGGATAATTCCATTGTATATACCATGATTTTCTTCGCACTTTGAGTAGAAAAGAAAATAGCCATGGCCATGCCCTCTCTCTCTCTCTCTCTCTCTCTCTCTCTCTCTCTCTCTCTCTCTCTCTCTCTCTTTGGTAAGTAACAAAATGATAATTTATTCATGTGGGATAAATGATAAATCTGTGAAGAAGCCTGCAAATCAAATAGGTGATGCATAATTGCATATCACAGTATATGAGGGAAAACAAATTGTATAGTGAGACATTTAGACTTGAAGGCGACTCAAGACTGCCATAGAAAGACAACTTTTATGGTGTCTGTGTTTCATTAATCCTATTCCAAAATATATAACAAGGTTCACGTAAGAAAAAGATTGATGATGGAAGAAGATAGGGGAAACGCAAAGCCAGCAGAAAAGCATCCCAATGGAACTGAAGTGAGGTTATAGGATCACTACAAACAAATATTGAACAGATAAGTCTTTAGGTACATATGCTGAATAATGAAATAGCAAGATATAAAGATGAATCTAAAAGATCGACAAAATATAAAGATGAATCTAGAGATTAACAAATCTATACCTGATAGAAAAAGAGAATGAGCAACTGAAGTCATAAAAATAGTGTGCGCTTTCTGCCACTTTCCGCACTCCAAAAAGTGTTCTAGGGCTTTGGAGAATTCAGAGTAATAATTAAAATATGTTGCCTGCAATAGAGTAAGACAAGGATGAAAAATATGATGCAAGTAGAAAAGTGATCCCACACCAGTGACAATCAATTGCATGCAAAGGACTAATTTGAAGTAAAAGTACTAGCATTTAACTAAAGCATTACAAAAGAAATATACACTGGAAATTTCCCTCCACAATTTCAGTATATTGTTAAACCATCTTGTCAGAAACAGCTAGCAAAATATCCCAGTAACATAGATTGGCTTTGACTTGCCAGGTAGTGGAAAGCGAGAAGCATTGATTGATGTAAAACTGAAATAAAATAAGGGCACCGACTCACCAGAGCCTCGTTCAACCATGCTGATGGAATACCTAAATCCTCCATAAATTGCCGCTGCAAGTCCTGAGAACTCCAAGTTTCACAGTACTGGAAGAGTATTTCCCTAATAAGAGCAGCTTGCAAATAAGGACAATCTTCACGGTGAGGCATGTGAAGCACCACATAGACAGCCCAATGACATTGACCAAGGCATAGCAGCTGAGAAATGAAACTAATGTCTAGCACATGAAGATCATTAGAACTGAAAGCATCAATGGCTTCTAAAACAGCTCGCTGATGCCATATCATATGGTAGTCAAGGGGATCATTTGTTGAAGCAAAGGCACTGAACATCGTCTTTAGAGCACTGAAATCAATTTCTTGATTGGCATGAAGAAGCATAAGATAGTAACCAAGGTCAAAATGTTTAACTGCATGCCAACTCATTGACACTTCTATAGGTCCTTCATCAATATAAACTGGAACTGGAGATGGAGCTTTTCCTTCATTAAGAAGCCTCTGATATGTGCGGAACACAATAGGCAATTCAGTTTCTGGTGGAAGCTGATACCACATCAACAACCCCAGAAACCTTTTCCAGTCAATGTCTACATCATGCAATGCTCTATGAATGTTGCCAGCAACCAACTCAAGAACCCTAATCCTCTCTGTCTCAACAAAATTGAAGTCCAACCCATTCACTCTCCAAATATCAAGCTGCCTAGCAACATCAGAACGATTAACCATCGAACCACCAGCTTGGCTAAGAAGACATGCAAGCCGCACATCTCCTCTAGAAGCAGCCAGTTCCACAGCAGCATTTAGCTGCCGACCAGTTAGAAGTAAAAACATATGTTGTAGATCACTTGAATCATTCAAAGAACTTACTTCTTCCTGTACCCTGTGACAAACACTCTCTTGCAACCAATAGCTGAATTCTGCTCTCCTTATCAATGGAAGTGCTTCTGGATCAACATCTGCAGCAGTTTCTCTCACATCAGGTATCATATCTTCCTCATCCTCATCTTCAAGAGACTTTAATTTCCCACTCAATTGTCTTGTCGAGAAAAGCACTTTTATTAATTCCCAAATCATTGCTTGGTGCATCAGAAGAACACGGGATGCTGGAGATAAGTCAGGAACCTCCAATTGCCTCTCAATGACACCAATATAGCTCCGACATACATCTGAAAGTATTAGACGATCACACACAAGTCTTTGAAGCTTTAACGCAAAGGGTCCCTCCCCGAACTCTTTGGTTTCATGAGTAATTTCCTTGTGAAGATGGAGGGCTGAATCAAAACACAAATCAACAAGCTCCTCCCTGAACTTTTTATTTTCATCTCTAGCTACTTCGTCAAATGCAACCTTCTCCAAATTGATTATTGAGGACAAACACTGATTGTCTTTACTACCAACTGGAGCGCCAGAATGGATAAGAACACCATTAGGCCCCCAGCCAACTCCAAATGATCTACTCATGAACAATCCCGCATCAACAACATTACAAGAGTAGGTTCCACTTATAGGTGTTTGCTGCCTGACATCCAGCTTGAAACCTTCAGTCTTTGTTGTCTTTAGAAGCACACCCTTATTTTGTTGGGTCAACAAAATGGACCCAGGTGAGTCCGAGCCAAAACTACCATGTTTGTATTCAATCAAAGCCAATGGAGTCTTGCGAGTTAAAGGTGGACTAACTCTCTGGAACTTATGTTGCAAAGGGGATTTTGAAGATTCTTTACTGAATTGTGGTTTTCTATCAAAAGGAACACCATGATAATCATCTATATCCTCTTCTTCTGCTGGAAACATCAGCATTCTCATTTCTTTCATCTTTACAGGATCTAACCCAAGATGAGCAGGAAGAGAATGTGAAAGATCAGTTGTATTGGCTAAAAAGGTTTCTTCATCTATGTCAGAAATGTCTCCTCCGATCATATCCGCAGGATCTTGAACTTCTGGAGACACACTATCAATAATCATATCTTCATCTTCTTCCTCATCATTCAAACCAAATCTGCTGAAATGCTGAACGAAGAATTTCCATTCTCCATTTGATGGATCAAATGAGATAAAACGTGCTCCTTGTCTCTCTGTTCTAAGTCTTAATTTATCCACCAGTTCTCTAGAAGAATCCACATCATAGTGTTTGGGGGATCGTATTTCCAGTAGCAAAGTTACTTCAGCAGGCTTGTTAAGCCCCATGCCAACTGGGGGCTTGTCATTTTCATCTTCATATACAATCACCTCATGTCTGCTGAACTTAACAATTCGATCCAAATCCAACCCCCTAACATCTGTTTCCCCAGAAAATTTGACAAACCCATAACCAAACCTCCCAACAGTAAAATTTTCAACTTTACCGCAATACCCTGAGCTCATAAGCTCCCTAACAGCCAATTCACTCAAGCATGGCTCAGTAAAATAATCAGGAGATCGCAAGGTAGGTAAATCAGCTTCGTTCTCACCCAAAATCTGATCTATAGCAGAAATTTTTCTTCTTTTGCATTGATATTGAGAAACAATAAGTTGTTCAGGATTCCCTAAATCAACCTCCATTACTATGTTACTTCTTCCAAAACCTCTACAAGTTTCGTTACAAGTGCCTGATAATCAAATTCAAATGCACATATTAAACTTAACGCAACAGTAACAAAAAATTGGCATGATTCAGACTAAATAGTTAAGGGCATTGAATGCGCGAAAAAACGAATCGAAGCAAAAAAAAAAATACAGAAAAGAAGCAAAGCAGCTCCCAAAACCCTAATAAGTTCGAATCAAAATCTACCACAGAAAACGAAGAAACAGTAGTAGAAAATGGAATGAGCTTACCTTCGATTAATGATACAACAATTAGGGCTTCTTAGCTTTGACAGAGTTCGTCTTCATGAATGTGGCTGAGACTGTGGAGCGAGACGAAGGGTTTTAGCTTTGCTTTCTCAATTTCCCAAACTCCCGCCCCTACCCCTCTTGCGAACACTCTGGTCAGTAGCACGTGCGGGCACGTGATGCGTTAAAGGGTAAAATGGGAACTTACACTAAAATAGTACACCATAATTTTATTTTATTTAATACATAAATGAGTAAACTCTCCAATAATTAATTCTTACCGGAAATAGTATATCATTTTTTTCATAATTACTCTTTATACAACTCTAACGATTTACCATGCAAAATTTATAATACTAGAATTAATATAATTTTTTACTATTAAGTACAGATGTTTTGTTTAGTTCCTTAATTGAAAATTGAGATATATATTGTTTATAAAAAAAATGTGTTTAGTTAAGTATTATACTTTGAATTAAGCTTGGTTAAACTTTTATTTTCAGTTTTAACGTTAGACTTTGTGAAGGGATTTTCGGTTATTTTTGTCATTTGATTATTTTAATTGGAAATTAATTATTAATTTTGGTATTATGATCCCATAATCTCACATTCTGAAATAAATAATTATGGAAAAATTAGCAAACTAGTCAAAATCAACTTAATTAGTAAAAAACACACTACTTTAAAGATATTAGTTAAAATGTCAAAAATGTCATTATTTTGAAAAAGAATATGTATCCTAATTAAACCCCTATTTTATCTCCTAAAAAATTAATTTATTTACAATCCCATGTATATCCATAGTTCACTTTTTCCAAAATATTTTTATTTTAAAAAAAATTAAAATTTGTAAATTTTCCCCATATCTCCCTTCCATATTTATCTCATAAGTAAAAAAAGAAAAAGAAATTCTCTCTCTCCATATTTTCATGTTTATATTTCTATTCAACCTTCAAATCCTTCTTCTCTTCAACCCCAATTTTCTTATTATCTTCTACCGAAATGTTGTTTTTTTATCTTCAAAATCTGGATTCACAAAAATTCCTCTAATTAAGGTATTTTTTCATCGTTATCTTCTTTTTTTAGATTTATTTTCTGATTTTATTGTTGTTTAAATCATTCTTATTTGGTGAAAGTAGAATAATTCTCGTTTAGAACTATAAAAAACTCTTCAATGGATGATTCTAAGAGACACTATTCATCTTAGTAAAATGATTTTCATTTAATGTATGTATTACTCAAGAAACAACGGATATTGTTAGGATCTGCTTCTAAAATGAGGGAAGAGAGACGACAAGAACAAAGTCTTCATCAAATTCAGATTGAAAACATAACTCGTAGGGTACAAGAAAATGACGGAGAAGATCAAATTGTTGATGAAGAGGTATTTAAATATTTTTGCATGTTTAGATTTTTGCATGTTTAGTTGAAGTTAAAAAACAATTTGTTCAACAATGTGTATTGAATATATTTATAAATTTCTTGTTATGTACACTGTGCAATATTTATTAGTTTGTATTTTGTATTCCGTTGTTATTTTATTGTTGTATGTTGGGGTCAGTTTTTGTTAATTTTGATAATGTATAATTTTTTATTCATTCCTTTATATTCACATTTGTAGATATTCAATAATTTATTAATACATTTTACATGACTATGATATTTCAGAGTTTATTAATGAACTTTTGTTGGATTTGTGTTGTATGCAATGGAATTTTTATGTATTTGTTGTATTTGTGTTATATGATTATTGTTAATGAATTCATTTTGGGTGATTTTGGATTCAGATGTGTTTATACTAATTGTATTTTGTGTGAGCCTTGTTTGTATCCGTAAAGTAAATATACACATTGTAATGCTATTTGTATGTTTCCAAAGTAAATACATATTAGTTGTATTCAGTGTATTTTTATTGTATTTTGGATTCAGATGTGTTTATTCAGTGTATTCTTATTGTATTTTGGATTCAGATGTGTTTATTCAGTGTATTCTTATTGTATTCACATTAAAAAAAAACTTCTCAAGTCATTAATAAAGTCAGGAGTAGAGTTGTTAACAAAGTCAAGATTAACTAACTAATATATGTATTCACAATTGTACTTGCATCATGTTATGAACAAAACTTTATTCAAGTAATATCACTTACTGAATACATAACAATCACCATGTTATGAACAAAACTTCATCATAGTAATAAATATTATGTATTCACAATAGTAATTTTTTTCATAATTCATAGAAGTCCCTTAACATATACGTATACAAAATAAATATTGAAACTGTATCCATTTAAGAACAAACGCTTACAACATACATTACATTGATCATATATATTTCGTTAAGAAATACAACTTGTTCAAATAGTCATACGTTATCCATAGTTCATACAATTTACAACCAAAACAGAATACGGACGAAAACAGACTACTTATTTACAATTATACGAAACCTGAATACTACGCTTTACAATTATTTTCGTAGTATATCAATTTCAAATATACGAAAATAGAATACGATTAACAATTATATCAATTATAAGCAATTAGAAAAAGAATAAGGAAGAAGCAATTATCTCGTCGAATTTATATGAAAATCAAAAGTTGAGAGAATTCATCAGATTTTGGGAGTGTCGGTTGATTTTTAAATTTGTTTTTTTGTAACTGATGAGAGTTTTAAGCAATACTTCCATCTTTAGCTTTTTTCTCTCCCCTTAATTTCTCCTTTCTGTTTTAAATATTTGTATTCTTTCAATTTAAACAATTAGAAAATATATTAAAAAGATACATAATAAACTAAAATTGTGACATTTTTACTAAATAATGAAAGTATTGACAATGAGTTCTCTTAAATAACAAAATAATGACATTTTGAAAAAATTCCCATAATTATTGACTAAAGACAAAATAAAATAATTCTACATTTTATCAAATGATAATTATATCATTAATTATTTTAACTTCAAAATTCGTAACGAATAATTTTAAGTTGGACAACCTATGTTAAATGTAATTTAAGTGAAACAATAATTTACTTATGAAAGCACTGAGAGAAAAAAAAAGAAAAAGAGCAGCAGCTAAAATCCCAATAATGAAATTTTATGCATGAGTGTCATCATTTTGCCTAACGTAAAATCTGCGTTCATCATTAACGATTTTTTTTTTAAAATACACCATGTTTTATATAAGTACTTGTTACTTTAGTCACATCAAAAAATGACCTACAGTGATTTTTTGGTATTGCAAATTCATGCATGCATAATAATCGAGAACAAATACGTATTCTCATGATTTGTATTTAAAAATCACTTCATGAACATTGAAAATTTAAATTATGAATCAATATATACTCTCAATTGAATATAAGTATGAATAAAATATCCGAGCAAAAATAATAAGTTGATATCTCTAATAAATTGTCATATATCATTTTATACCTATATTTGGTATCGCTTTCTTCTTTGCAAATAAGCATATGATTACAAGTGAAAATATATACAAGTCCCTTTTGTTGTATCTGAAGTTGCTCGTGGTAAGTCTAATCATAGAGGAAAATAATTATAGTAAGTTCATTAATAATTATGCTACTTCATTTTACATGAAACTTAGTATTCATTAAAATATTGCATTTGGCAGTTTTGAATTTTAGTTTTTAAGTAAATTATATAAATTTTAAACCCCTTCGGTAAAAAATTACACGATACATATAATATTTATATAAATATATTAATTTTGAACTCCAACGTGGACATGAAGCAAGCTTTAGCAGAGTGATCGATAGTATGGTAGACTGACCCTCGTGTATAGGGTTCAAATTCTATTGTGTTTGTTATTATTGTATTCACATATTTATATTTTTATTTTTTCAAATATCCTTAATAAAAATCTTAAATCTACAACAGTTAACGTAGCAATCCAACTTCATACTAGTTGTTTATCGCTCCTAAAATTTTACTTTGAGACAACTTTGCCGAAATTTTGAAGTGTTACATCAAAATCACTGCTCCAATGAAAGATACATATGATGTAACACAAATAAATGTCATATAGTACGTATGGTATATGTCTATTTAGAGATAAAAGTCAAATATTTCAGCTATATTACAAAAATAAGAATTAAGACAGCTAGCAGAGAGACGCGTGCAGGGAGAAACTAAAGCGGCTTCAGGACCAGATTCAAATTTTATCGGGTTCTCATTTTTAAGATGATGGAATCAATTGCAGATAGTAAAATTTTTAAATTTTATTCTTATATGTATTAAATATGTTTTTTGTTAATGGAAAGAGACATTTAGAAATTGATCTATTCTAAAATTTATTACTATCACTGTTTTAAAAAGCGAGAGTATGAGATAAGGCATTTTATACAGTATGGAGCGAGGCGTAAGCTTCGAGACACAGGACGTAAGTCTCATGGATCTACGGAGCGTAATCGCATGTATATTCAATTTTATAGTTTTATTATTAATAAAATAAGCAAAAGTAAATTTTTCAATGAATTATGATTTTTATGTGAGATAAGTATTAATATTCAATAATGAAGAAAAAATGATTAAAATTATTATTTGAGAAATATCATTAACTAATAATAAAAACTGATTTAAAGCAAAAAAAAAATAAAAAAAATACAAACATCCGGGCATACGTTTTTACGCTAAGACTTACGTTTTTATGTTCAGGGCTTACGCCTCAAATTTTAGGACTTACGCCTTATGGATCTACGTTTTTAATTTACGTCCCAGAGCATTTTTGATATGCCCCGCCTCGAAACTCGCCCTGGGACTCGCCTTAAAAACGTTTTTGAAAACACTGATTAATATGTAAAAATATATTATCCATCATTAGTTAGGCTAGATTATGACTTTAACAACCGCATGAGTAGAGGAGGAGACAAAATACCTTCTGTTTAGAGAGAGAATTGTGATTTAAAATTAATTTATATTACAGATATTTTATTATTTTAAATTATATTATTAATGAATAAAATAAAAATCTAAAAATATATTTTTTTAAATATATATGAGTGATCAAATAAAAGATATTTAAATCTTTTTTCTAATACTATTAAATTTGTTAAATTTCGAGTTTGAACAAGGAAGAAATGCCCATGTATATGTATGGTCTAATACATGAAACTCATGTCCTTATGCTACGAGGATAAGGTCACATTTTCTTATGTAATTATTGTCCTCGGTCAGTCAAATATGTACATGCATATATATGGTAATAATCTTAGGAAATATGCATTTTTAAATAAGACGATTTTAAGATTTGAAACTCTAAATATATCATATTGCTTTCACATTAAATATTTAAAATTTATAAAAAGAGTGTCAATATTCACATTGAAAAACTATAATATTTATCAACAATTTTTTTCACAAGTCAGGCCCCATCTTGTTAATGTAGTCAAAATTTTAGTTAGAAGAAGCCTGGTATTCGATTCTAGTGGTTAATTCTAACGTTTCTCAATAATAAGTTCACCAAAACAGGATGTCTATCGATTAAAAAATGAATTCAATAAATTTAAACTTACGTCCTAAAGAAAAAAACATGAGCTTTAACAATTAAAATACACCTTGTACTCGTATCATAATTAATATTTATATGATTCGCATAAATTGTGATATCTTCATTTATAGCACTTAGGAAATTTCATATTGTCCGTCAATTATGCTTTCACCACACAACCATAAACATTATTAGTTTTGAGATTTAAATAATCGTAAATTTTTCATAAAATTTTTAAATTTTCTGAATTAATAATTATTGTGACTTCTAATTTTTACATACTTTATAAATATTTTTTATTTTAAAAATTAAAATTTTATGTGTAAATTATTGATCAAAACTTCGAAAAAGGAAAAACACGACATAGAAGGAGTAAAAGGTCCACTATATTCCTAAATCCTAACTTCGCATTCTGATTTGTCTTCACCAAAACTAGAGTACAACTTTACTAATCCATATTCTTGTATCCACACAAACTGCTTTCCTTTTCTACCTTTTCTTTTATAAAAATACAATAATTTGTTTCCTTACTAATATTCTATCCTTTTGTTCCGGTTCATTGAGAGGGAAAAAAAAGAAGAAGATATTTTTACATTTAATTAACTTTGTACTATCCTTTTCACTGAGAATTTTTTTATAATCATATAAATATTATAATAAAAATATATTCAAATAAAAAACTTTTTCATTAAATTACACATCAAACTCAATTTATATTGCATAAAAGAAAACAAGGAAAAGCTATATAAAGCACCATCAAAGGTTGTCATGCAATAGAAGAAATAACTGCTTCCTTTTAGTAAATATCTTTGATTTTGAGATTTGAGTATAAAAAATATTTTTAATAGGTAAAATTAATGCAATTTCAGATTAATCAAACTTCGTGCGTGGCGAACTCCCTTAATAATTTGGAGGTGAAAGCCAAAAGAGTCGCTTACAAAAGCCCCTGAAAACCTTTAACCTTCTTCCCCTGCATCTCTTATACTAATCACTTCCCTTGCTTTTATTAACCTCTAAATTTCCCCATGTCTCGACCACAACAAAAATATCGAGGTGTTCGCCAGCGCCATTGGGGATCTTGGGTTTCCGAAATTCGTCATCCTTCATTGTAATTCTTCTCCCTCTTTCTTTTTTACTTACAATTTGTTTCATCAGTGAAGAGCAGAGCTAGCTTAGAGTTCGGACAAATTTGGTAGCTTTCGTAACAACTTTATATTTGTTTTGGTATTGTTAGTCGGGAAATGAGAATCTCAGTATCTCAGTTGATTGACTATCTGAACTCTCATTTTGTTCAATTTTCCATATTGTAGTTCCCTCCATTGTCCCAATTTAGCAAAAATGATCATTGGTAGTATTATTTTTGGTGAATTTAATTGATTACTATAGTTGTACAGGAAAACACGGATATGGCTGGGAACATTTGAGACATCAGAAGATGCTGCGAGGGCATATGATGAAGCAGCAAGACTCATGTGTGGTTCAACAGCACGCACTAATTTCCCTTACAATGCAACAGAGTCATCAAGGTTTCTGTCTTCTGCTTTGATAGCTAAACTTCAAAGATGCAACATGACATCTCTCACTGCTAAGTCAAGAAGACCTGGAAAGACAAAATTGGAAGATAAAAAAGAGAACGAGATATCCGCGCTTATTAGAAACAGGGGAGATGGAGAAGAAAGACAGAGTGAGAGTGCATCACAACAATACATGAAGGCACTTGAAGATGAACATATAGAACAGATGATTGAGGAATTGCTTGATTATGGATCTATTGAGATGTGTTCTGTTCACAATGAATAAGACATATTAGCTTCAAATGGAAATCATTTTGTATCCCTCGTAATTGTCTGTTTTAATTTATCTACTATATTAAAAATAAATGTTATTTAATACTATTACTTATCTAGTTTCATTTCAAATTTCGATAATTAAAAGATAATATATTTTTATTATTGACGATAGTCATTTCTTGAAAAAATATTAAGCTTAATATATTTAAAAAATAATATAATAAAATTATTATTCTATTTATTTAAATATCTCAAATATAAAGTACGAACTTATAAATAATTTAATCTCTTTATTAGAATGTGAGTGTGAATTCGAGGAGGGATATGATCCTTTTTTCTACAAAATTCTGAAACTTAACAGACACAGATACCTTGGGAAAGCAGTAAACTTTTTGACTATTGATTTTTTTTATGTTCTTTCTTCTTGGACTAGATCTGGTGAATCCACAACCAAATATCCCATTAGCAGAAAGAAATAATGCATGCATATAATTCTTAAATTAGTGTCAGTTTATAACTATAATCCTTAATTTTAAATGTATACAAGTAGATATTTAAAATTGTATTAAATTGATACATTCGTTCTACATGAAAAATTATATTCTACGTGACGCCCTATGTGTATTATGTCATATAAGACACGTATGTCTACTTGTTCAATTTTATACAAGGTAATTACACTCAAAGTTAAGAATCATAATTGCCAACTGACGCTAAGTAAGGTTCATATTTATAGATTATGCATAACAAAAATCTTGCATTCATAATAAGGTAACATCAAAATTTTATGTAGGATGTTCCAAAATTCAAAATCAAATAATTCAATTTTAATCGTAAGACTTTTAAAATAAAATTTAAATATTTAAAAATTACATAAAATTATTGTAAGTTCTAATTCTATAATAGTTTGAGAACACAGGAGATCATGTTAATCGAATTGTCTCATAAGGGAATGCATCCTAACCTATGCATTGTGGGATAGACCTACATAATAATACAAAGAGACAAAAAGAGATTGGAAATGCGATCAAAATAGTCTTTTATTTCACATCAGTAACAGTACATTAAATAGGAAATGCCTAATTGAATTTGACGAAGACTACGATTAGAATGGTGACATCTTAACTTATAGTGTTATTGAACAATATTACATCAGTTGAAACAATGTCAAATTAGTTGAAATTTGAAATATAAAAGTGAATACACAACAGTAATGCTATTATGAAAACCAGACGTTTTCTGGTGAGAAATTAAAATATGTAGCAAAATGCAAATTGAAGGGAACTTTTGTGAAGTAACCCTCTGTCTACTTCTAATTGTTATGTTACATATTTCAAAAGTTATTTTAACTAATTTTTAAAATTAAATTATATTATATTAATTTAATATCTTATATGAAAAATTAAAGTATTTGAAAAATATATAAAATTATTATAAGTTACAATTTTTCATAAATTAATATAATAAAAAATACATCATAAATATTAATTAATTAAAATTTTTATAATTTAACTCTCGAAAAAAAAATCATTACAGTTTAAAATGGTGAATTCAGACAAGAGTGATATAACTAATGAGCAGTGTCTTTCGGGCAAGTGTTGTCTGGCTTTCATTCCGACACGTGCACATTAATTATGACGTGACGTGGTTCAAAAATATTTCGATTTGTTTGCGACTCGATATAAAATTTTATTTTAAATATATAATATGATACTTTGTGCATATGAAAAAAATTTCATGCTTAATATGGTTAATATTCGTATATATAAATTAAGGAAAATTATGCGGATAAGCAAACTTATATTATTTAATTATTCATCATAGTTATAGTTTGCTATAATTATCACTCGCGACTAACATTATATATTAATTACGTGAGTTGATTTCGAGTTTGTATAATTAGTCATGTTTGTATATATATAATTCGCAGGATATACAAATAATATGTATAATATACAATTTTTTAGCCTATATACTTATATAATTCACCTCTCTCCCACTCTCTGCCCTCTCTCGCTCGCCTCTCTTCTCCCTCTCTCAATCTCGCTCGCCTCTCTCCTCCCTCTCCCATTCTCGCTTATCATTTATACAAATTTATATATATAATATACAGTTATATACAATTATATACATATACAATTCACCTCTCTCCCACTCTCTTTCCTCTCTCTCGCCTCTCTCCTCCCTCTCTCGATCTGCTCGCCTCTCTCCTCTCTTCCAGTCTCACTCGCCTCTCTCCTCCCTCTCCCAATCTCTCTTGTCATATATACAATTACATGTGTATAATATACAATTATCTAACCAATATACATATACAATTTATCTTTCTCCCACTCTTTTTCCCCTCTCTCTCGCCTCTTTTCTCTCTCCCAATCTCGCTCGCCTCTCTCCTCTAAATAACATGTAGCTACAAATTGTAATTATCAAACTATAGCTATGGAGAGTAATTAATTATTTTTAAGTGGCTATATGTGAAAGTTTCCCAATAAATTAATACCCTTTTTCATATTTTGTTATGGTCATTTATTTTCACTCTTCATGACATTTCTTTTGAAGCATAATAATATTTTTATATTATAATATCCTATAAATTATAATCAGAAACCTATGAGGCATAAGTTTAATTGCTAACTGAAAAAAAAGAAAATCAATCCATCGAAGTGTAAAATAAAGACCAACATGTTTGAATGAAAAACATGCAATTCTTTGAATAAATTGTCAATTTTATTGGAAAGTTAATATAAATGTTAACTCACTCAACAATTTAATTTAAACTAAAGACAAACGTCACATCTATAATATATTTAATAATTAAGGAAGTAGGCATAAATCCACGTATACCAGCTCAAAACAAACAAACAATGTATTTATTGAGTTATTTGTGTAAATATCAATTAATTCTTTTAGGGAAAATTATTCGTATAAGCAAACTTATACTATTTAATTACTTATCATAGCTATAGTTTGCTATAATTACCACTCGCGACTAACATTATACATTAATTACGTGAGCTGACTTCGAGTTTGTATAATTAGTCATGTTTGTATATGTATAATTCGCCACGACATACAAATAAATATGTATAATATACAATTTTTAACCTATATACATATAGAATTCACCTCTCTCCCACTCTCTTCCCTCTCTCGCTCGCCTCTCTCCTCCCTCTCTCAATATCGCTCACCTCTCTCCTCCCTCTCCCAATCTCGCTTGCCATTTATACAAATATATATGTATCATATACAATTATATACATATACAATTCACCTCTCTCCCACTCTCTGCCCTCTCTCGCTCTCCTATCTCCTCCCTCTCTCGATCTCGCTCGCCTCTCTCATCTCTCCCAGTCTCTCTCGCCGTATTCTCCCTCTCCCAATCTCTCTTGCCATATATACAATTACATATGTATAATATATTTTATCTAACCAATATACATATACAATTCACCTTTTCTCCCACTCTTTCCCCCTCTCTCCTCTCTCCTCCAGTCTCACTCGCCTCTCTCCTCCAAATAACATGCAGTTGCAAATTGTAATTATCAAACTATAGCTATGGAGAGTAATTAATTATTGGGAAACTTACATAAATATACTATGATAAAAAAATACTTACCATTTATAGCAATAATATTTTCTTTTCACTTGATCACTTTTAATTCATTTATAATACAATTTTAATTCATATTACAAAGAACATTTTTTTATTCACATATAATACAAAATTTAATGATAAATAATTCATTTATCACACATTTTAATACACTTATAATTCAATGTGTCAAATTTTTACCAAACAAACATAATATACTTTAAAAATAATTATAATTCATATATAATTCATATATATTGCATACACAATTCAATTTTAATACATATTGCAGATTTAACATAGTATTGCTATAAATGGTAATAAATAAAAAGTATTGCTAAAATCAGTAATTATTTATTAAAATGTACCAATTCATGTAATTTGTCCTAATTATTTTTAAGTGACTATATGTGAAAATTTTTCTTTTTTTTAAATTGTAAAATTGCCTTCGATTTATTTCTCAACTTTTTAATTTCTTGTTGGACCTGAGATATCCCAAGATGCTGGGATGATTCCTATTACTCCAACCTTGAGTCAAACTACGTTCAGCCCATATTTTTCACAATATCCTATAGTTATCAACTCTGGTTTAAATAGGATAATCTATTAAATATTATTCTCTTCGTTTATTTTTACTTTTCAAAAAATAAAATAAAAATTCTATTTTACGATTGACGTTGATTACTTATTTAGCAAATCAACTAAAAAAAACCATACATCAATTATATCTAACCTAGAAAAATTCTGTCAGTTAATATTTCACTAATTAGGTAGCATTGAAGTTGCAGTCACTACGCAGTTGTGCAAGTCCACCCTACACACCCAATAATAAATTGTTTTTAGGACGATAACATTTTTGATACTTTCATTATCATTTTCCAGAATTTTCAGTCAAATACTATAATATATATAAAAAAACTAAAATAGAACATAACAAATTCTTAGTTTTTATTTAATTCATATCTAGTTAGGATTTGTTTGTTTTGGTTCATACCAAAATAGATTTTATAGTCCGTGTAATTTGATTTCTTAGTATTATTAACACTGGTGCTCACACATTTTTTGTAATATTGAGATTTAATAGTTTTTGCACATTTATATAAGTAACAATTTTAATATAGCCGTGTCAAATGGAACCACATCACATAAATTGAGACGAGGAGGAGGAGGAGTATTACTGTATTAGAATAAAGAGTAACCAAAATGGAAAGAAATTAGTAATTACCGCTAGTTTTAGTTGGTTTAGAATAATTGGTTGGGAGTAAGTAACTCTCACTCAATCCGTTACCTTAGTAAAGCTTAATTAGTTGAATTAATGGGAGTCATCCTACTATAATAATACTACCTATTTACTTCAATTCAATTCTCAATCTATTACACAAATCCGTTGATACCAGACCTAGTCAAATTATGTTTCATATATTGTCATAATATGTTTCATTTAATGTCAACAATGTTCATTATAAACAATAATTTCTGATTAATTTCAATGTGCGTATGTTATATTACTTGTAGCTGACAGAAAGTGAGTAAATTAAACATGGCGAATCAAAAGGAAACCGTTAGCTTGGATGATATCAAGAAGGAGAACGTTGACCTTGTATGTTTTTATTTTTATTTTTATATGATAGTATGATTGTCATTTGCAATACAAAATGTGATTTCTTTTATCTCTTACGTAATGTTTGGACTTTCCTGATGAAAATTCTGATTCTGCTTATATTGGTGTATTTATCTACTAATCAAGAATGAATTTTGTTGTTTGGGAAAAATGTATAACATGCATTGTTTTGTGTGTTATACAGGAAACAATACCAGTGGATGATGTATTTAGGATATTGGTAAGTTCCAAGGAGGGATTGGGATCTCAGGATGCAGCTAAAAGGCTTGAAGTGTTTGGCCAAAACAAACTTGAGGAGAAAAAAGAGAATAAGGTCTTAAAATTTTTTGGTTTCATGTGGAATCCCTTGTCATGGGTTATGGAAATTGCTGCTATCATTGCTATTGTATTGGCAAATGGACAGCATAGGCCACCAGATTGGCAAGATTTTCTGGGAATTATGATCTTGCTTGTCATCAACTCTACGGTTAGTTTCATCGAAGAAAATAATGCAGGCAATGCTGCAGCAGCCCTGATGGCTGGTCTTGCTCCTAAGACGAAGGTGATAAGAGATGGTAGCTGGAAGGAGATGGATGCAGCATTGTTAGTACCAGGGGATGTGATAAGTATTAAGTTGGGGGATATTGTACCGGCTGATGCTCGTCTACTTGATGGAGATCCTTTGAAGATTGATCAATCTGCTCTTACGGGTGAGTCATTACCCGTGACAAAGTACCCAGGGGAGGGAGTTTACTCTGGTTCCACATGTAAACAAGGTGAAATTGAGGCTGTTGTTATTGCAACTGGAATCAGCACCTTTTTCGGAAAAGCTGCTCATCTTGTTGATAGTACCAATAATGTTGGCCACTTCCAGAAGGTAAAAATCTTACAATTTTGATTGAAAAGTTGAAAATGGAGCTCATCCATCTGACTTAGATGATTTTTACAGGTGTTGACAGCAATTGGAAACTTCTGCATATGCTCTATTCTAGTTGGAATCATCATAGAAATACTGGTGATGTACCCAATTCAGCACAGGAAGTACAGAGATGGAATTGATAATCTGCTTGTTCTTCTCATTGGAGGGATTCCAATAGCCATGCCTACTGTATTATCGGTCACTATGGCTATTGGATCTCACAAATTGTCAGAACAAGGTGCCATTACTAAGAGGATGACTGCTATAGAGGAGATGGCTGGAATGGATGTTCTTTGTAGTGACAAGACAGGAACTCTTACACTAAACAAGCTTGAAGTAGACAAAAGTTTAGTCGAGGTTTGTGAATTAACATGACATTTCTAAAATTTATAGAGATAAGCCAAAGTGTATGCTAATTCAATGTCTTCATTGGGAGGGATGGTACAGGTCTTCGCAAAGGATATGGACCAAGATACCGTTATTCTTCTTGGGGCCAGAGCTTCAAGAGTTGAAAACCAGGATGCTATTGATGCTTGCATAGTTGGAATGCTAGCAGATGCCAAGGAGGTAGAAAACTTGTCCCTTCATTTATGATAGGCATCGTTAGCAACTTTCATCGATAGGAAGTGCATCAACTTACTTGTACCTGAAGTTTTTATTTATGTGTGCTCTGTAGGCTAGAGCTGGGATTCAAGAAGTGCACTTCCTGCCTTTTAACCCTGTTGACAAACGCACAGCTATTACTTACATAGACACCAATGGCAATTGGCATAGGGTTAGCAAAGGTGCACCAGAACAGGTAAGTAATAGCACTTGATACTTCTTTCTGTCTATAACTGAGTTGGTTACATAAATCATCTGAATTCTGTTACCAGATTGTTGATCTTTGTCGCCTAAGTGAGCATGTAAAGAGGAAAGTTCACTCCATCATTGACAAGTTTGCTGATCGTGGTCTTCGATCTCTTGCAGTGGCTCAACAGGTGAAAAATTTATAAAGCAAAGTCTGTAGCATTGTGTTTTTTAATTTTCTGCTTCAAACTGAAGCCAGTGGATGTATTCTTTATGAATACAGACTGTACCAGAGAAGACAAAGGAAAGTCCAGGATCCCCTTGGGTTTTTGTAGGGCTCTTGCCTCTTTTTGACCCTCCAAGGCATGATAGTGCAGAAACAATTAGGCGTGCCCTTGTCCTTGGTGTCAACGTAAAAATGATTACTGGCGATCAGCTTGCCATAGGCAAGGAGACTGGTCGTAGGCTTGGCATGGGAACAAACATGTATCCTTCTTCCTCCCTCTTGGGGCAGCACAAGGATGAAAGTATAGCTAACCTCCCTGTGGATGAACTCATCGAGATGGCTGATGGCTTTGCTGGAGTCTTTCCAGGTTACTAACTATTTCCCATATATTTTTTACTGTTGGTAAGTCATCCTCCTGACTTCTGTTATTAACAATCTTTATACTTACTTGTATTTGGGCAATATTTTGGAACTGTGTAGAGCACAAATATGAAATTGTGAAGAAGCTCCAAGAAAGAAAGCACATTTGTGGTATGACAGGAGATGGTGTGAATGACGCCCCTGCTTTGAAGAAAGCAGATATAGGCATAGCTGTGGCTGATGCTACAGATGCTGCTCGTAGTGCATCAGACATAGTTCTCACAGAGCCAGGATTAAGTGTGATAGTGAGTGCTGTTTTGACTAGCCGAGCCATATTCCAGAGGATGAAGAATTATACCATTTATGCTGTTTCTATAACCATCCGAATTGTGCTAGGCTTCATGCTCATTGCACTAATCTGGAAGTTTGATTTCTCACCTTTCATGGTTCTTATCATTGCCATTCTTAATGATGGAACCATCATGACCATATCTAAAGATAAGGTGAAGCCATCACCCATGCCTGATTCATGGAAACTGAGAGAAATATTTGCCACCGGCATAGTTCTTGGTACTTACCTAGCCGTGATGACTGTTATCTTCTTTTGGCTTGCTCACCAGTCAAATTTCTTCAGTGTAAGTAAATTCTGCACTATCCAATTAACAAACAATATAACTGAAATGTTGCTTATCGATCCAACTTGCACTGTATTTGCAGCACAGGTTTGGTGTAAGATCGATTAGAGACAATGTACACGAACTCAATGCTGCACTGTATCTTCAAGTTAGCATTGTTAGTCAGGCACTCATTTTCGTAACTAGGTCAAGGAGTTGGTCTTACGTAGAACGACCTGGTCTCCTTCTGTTAGCTGCTTTTTTTGTAGCACAGCTGGTAAGTTGGTTAGTTTCCAGTACCAGATTAGCCGTTAGCAGTTAACACCATAGAACTTCACCTCTAATGATTTGCTCATCTTTCAGGTAGCCACCATAATTGCAGTATATGCGAACTGGGGTTTTGCTAGGATCCATGGTATTGGTTGGGGTTGGGCTGGTGTTATTTGGCTTTACAGTATTATTTTCTACATACCTCTAGATTTTCTAAAATTCGCAATCAGATACATTTTGAGTGGCAGAGCCTGGAACAGTATGATTGACAACAAGGTACTTCACATCAACAATGTTCATATCAATTAAAAATTTACCTAACATGTTATGACTCGTGACACTCATTTCCTACTGCGCAGGTTGCTTTCACAAACAAGAAGGATTATGGAAGGGGAGAAAGAGAGGCACAATGGGCATTGGCTCAACGCACATTGCACGGACTTCACCCTCCTGATTCTTCACAGATGTATGACAACAAAAGCTATAATGAATTGTCTGAAATAGCTGAGCATGCCAAACGTCGTGCTGAAGTTGCAAGGTACTTCTGATTGATATTTCCATATTGCAGCTTGCAGGGGTCATTTTTCAATAGCTTAACAATTTTCTAATTTCGACTCTTCTGCATTTGTTAATAGGCTAAGAGAGCTTCATACACTCAAGGGGCATGTGGAGTCAGTGGTGAAGCTCAAGGGACTTGACATTGAGACAATTCAGCAACATTACACGGTGTAGTACAGCAACCACAGTACAAAAGTCAGTTGGCAAATAAAGAGTTAGAAATAAGAAATAGAAAACTGTTTCTAGGTTCCCTCTTTCCCTTCCTTACATTGCTGATTAGCAGATAGTATGTGCTCCGGGAATAATGTAGCAAACAAGGTCGGAAAGCAGAGGTCTCGTAAGAGCTAGACAGTTTCATTTTTAGCTTATACTTGTATTCTACCAGCTTTTAACTACTTAAATTGTAATCAGCCAAATTTAGAAATTGCAGCATTTCAGTTTATGCAAATGAGATTCACTTTGCTGAAGTTTGTTCTCTTTTTGACAAACATGTGTGACTCATGAGATTTGAACCAATTTTTAACAAGGATTTGAGTTGTGTACCTCTGCAGTAGCAACTCCATCCTGCATTGCTTCAAGGGCATGGGATCAAAAATATCATTCCGCGCTAGGTAGTCTCCAATTAGAACAAAAGATAATGAAGAAATTACAATAGTTCCTTATCTAGTCAAAAGAACGATATAAAAAGAGATAATCACAACGCAAGAAGTCACAATTGGTGTAAGCTCATATATTATGGACAATTGAGAAAACCTCATTCATACACTTTAAGTCACATAGCATTAAGATTATATTCTGTTTCTGTTTATAAAATTTAAGTAACAAGGTAATTCAGTGCTTTAATCTATAACCTGCTTGATTTAGAAACCACATTGCTCCTTCAGCTGCATTCTCTGCTGCAGTTTTCTTCTTTGAATGCGGATTGCCCATACACTCTATAATTGTTGTACGAAGTCCTCTTATTTCCACAATTACCTTAAAGGTGAACCTGCATTTTAGCTTGTTGATCATTCTAACAACTCATTATACGCTTAATATCAATTCGTAACTCATTACAACTATACTATACTATGAACCAGTGTATTAAAAGGCGAGAGCGTATTTTTAAATTGGAATAGTAATAAACTTACAACTTATGGTGATCTGGACCTTCCTCATTGCAACATTCAAATAAAGGTGCTTTCCAATGATTTACTGCACAAATCTCATACAAATGTGATTTGATGGAGCCCTGATTTTGAGTACCTGTTAAAAAAGTCAAAATTATTTTTTCCACTTGAAATCTATGGTCGAGCTTAAAATTCGTTGACAATCGATATCTATCCACTAAGAAAAGTTTTGGCAGCTTTATATTTACCTTTGCCTTTGGAGTTCCCATTCATGACGGCACAAAGCGGGCGAAACGTATTCGGGCGGGGTACTGTTTCACTTCTATATTCTCCTCGAAGCCGCTGCATAGATCTTTCAGCTTCACTATATTCCAATTTGTTCCAGAAACATCCAAATTAATCTTATCATCAAATTAAAAATTAAAGAGATGCTATAATTGTGTTTTGAGTGTCGATAACGAATTAGTATTAGTAGAAAGATTTTGGTGAATATTTTTTTTCTTTGTTTTGGAGCTGTTCTAGAATCATCCTTATTCATATTTTGTACATAGTGTCGGAGTCATAGTGTTGGGTAAACTAAATGAAGGTTGAATTAATTACAACAATTAATTAAAGTTAGGCTTCTGTTGAATTTATTGATTTATAGCCGCAGCTTTCCTTGCCGTGTCATTGTTGATTAGTGCGTGTACGAAAGTAATATTTTGAGGATTTGACATGTGACAATGTTTGAGTAACATAGAAACACAAATTTAGAGATACAATAGAACTTTTTTTTTTATATATAAAAAAAAGTGTTTGATATTTTTTTTGCATTTGCAGAAAACTTGTTATTCTTCTGAGATGCTTTCTAAACTTGGATGCCATTGATCGAAAGACGAAAGCCTTGTGGGCGAAACTCCTGTTGATGTTTCATTGAGATCTGAAGTTTTCTGTTTTCTATTCAGAAAATTTGTTTCTGAGGATCCCAAGCTGTTGCTTGATGATGTTGTTTCAGTACTCATAACATTATTTATACTAGCTGATTTGTTGATCTTCATCCCTGTTAATAAGCAGGTAAAGCAATTTTCATCCTGCGATTGTGAATCTCTGTTTTCTTGTCTCAGAGAAGAATAAGGAACCTCTGATTTTTTGTTTGAATTTCTATGGAACAGCCAGCAGTTAGAAAAACTGCCTTCCTGATTTTCTGTTGTGTTTTCCTTAAGACTTGATTGTTTCTGAAATTTATGAACTAGAACCGGAGAGGATTTTAAGGCGAGGGATTGAAGTCTTTTAAGGGTGCTTATAGGCACAATATAGAATTTTTGGCCAGGGCATAATGGCCCATGGCTGCTGGAAAACTGTTGGATGACAAATCCAACTTTTCAGGTTTCTGCTGATTATTTCTGATGCAAGAACAGGCCTGTCATGAAGTTCTATATGTCCTCCTGGATGAACAATTTTTACAAACATGTTTTTGGTATTACGACTGCATATCCAGTTCGAAAAGGCCATAGATTTTTCAAGCATATAACCCGAATTTGTTTCCTTTTCGGGGTGCCAGGGGAAGAACAGATCAGGTGAATTAATAGTTATGAGCTGGGATGGTTAATGAAAAAGAGAGCATATTTTTTTAATACTATTGTGTTTGATGTCAACATCCTTAGATATTGCCGTGAGGTTTACTAAGAACAGAATCTTACATGTAAACAATAAATTCCTTGGTGTGTCGTAGAGCAATCAAGATTTTGTTTTAATCGTTCTTTAATAGAAAACTGCATTTGGAGGTATAGATATTGACAAAGGAAATAAGTGCAGTTGGAAAGTGTATATATAATGGAGTAGACCACTACAGGGGTAAATTTGGCCTGATAGTACAATAGAGAGTAAACGTAGACAATATCGAAAGTAGAGAGGTAAATTTGACCCTTGGTGTTTGTGAATGAAACACATCTGATATACCGATGGTAGTCAAGTTGCTGTGACTGAAAACTTCAAGGAAACCAGCTATTGACACTGGTTTTCCAGAAGGAGAATCTTCAAACTAGGAAGTAACAACACTGTTCTTTTGTCTTTCTTGATGCGAATGTTGTTTCTCTAAAAGATACGTTCAAATTGTACCATGTGACTATCTAAGACAATGAACTGGATATTCTTTTCCCCATCCTATGACTCCAGTTGTTATTAAAGTTCAAATTCAACTGGTAGGTGAACGGTTTGAGTTTACACCGGTGGGTAAGTGAGAACAAGTGACCAGAGGTGGAGCCAAGACTAGGAGTTAGGGGGATCTAAATCGATTTTGTTTGGGGATTCACATGTAAATATACATATATTTATTTAATCTGCTAATACAAATATAGCGTCTACGAAATCCATGAACCCCCACCTAGCTCCGCCTCTAAAGAAAATTCAATCTAGGCAGCAGCTGATGAGGAAGTACCCTTCCTTTAAAGAGGATGGCATTTATCATTTTTAGATGGGCACATGCTATAATTTTTATGGTCCCAGATCCACAAAAATTGTAGGACATGCTACGCATGGTTAGCATTCATGACATACATTTATCTTCTTTATTGAAGATGTAGAAGAAGGCCAAAAACGGTGCTTGAATTGAAGTAGAGACTAACATTTTTATCCTATCTGCCAAGCTATACAGAAAAATCAGCACATGAAGCTCAGCGAGGGTGGGGAAAAGGGGACTAAAAGGCGGTCTATAATCGATTGCCAGCAAGAGGAAGGACAAGTTGGAGCCTGGCCAAGCTAATCATAATAGCTATAGATGGAAAAGAAATAAAGAGAAAAGAAAAACTTTTGTATGCACAAAAATACTGGAATATTTTGTAAGCCATTCTTTACAGTAAAAGCATATTAATTCATCTAATACATAAAACTACCATAAAAAGGCTAAAAACTTGAGGAATCTTGAAATAAAATCAGACCTTTTGCTACCTCAAATTTACAATTATATACACACAGCATAAGTTTTCTTTTGGTGAGTGGTCCTAAGCTAAATTCATAGCAAAAAATGCAATCGACAAATAACAAACCAAAGATGAAAAAAAAAAAAACAAGAGGAGAGGTCAAGTTGCTCATTCAATTACCAGCTTCAGTGTCTATAGTAAACTTTGAACGAAGCAGTTCATCTTGTTAAGCGCTAATAGATAGTGCAGAATCCGCAATTCTCAGGGAGCCACCAAGGTCAATTGGTACAAGGGGAATGAAGGAGTGCAGGACATCTGTTATCAGTGGTCGGTAACTTGGTTCTGGTTGTACACATAGCACGGCTACAGCAGCAACCTATCAAATCATCCGCTTTGATTCCATAAGTTAAAATAGTAAAATGAAAGTAATAATTTGACAAAAGATCCGGTTGCTCTCACTTGATACAAGTGCTTCAGGTCCATTCCCTCTCTAATGACAGAATCAACAATATTAGGGAGCTTTGACCTGTCAGTTAGCTGTGGCATCGCCTGTTTGACATAAAATTACTTAAACGTCAGCATCCCGTGAGCTCAAAGAGATTTAGAGCAAATATTCAAGTATGATTAGACTATCTCTTGCATAACTTACCCATGTGACTATAGATTGGCATTGAGCTCCCTCTAGTCTCTCCACTGGTCTTCTCCCCAGCAAAAGCTCCAGAAGTATAATGCCGAAAGCATAGACATCACTCTTATCAGTTAATTTCCCTGAAGCGCAGCAAAAATATAGGCAAAAATGTTTTAATTCAGATTTCTGGTTAGGATGTTATTTCATATGTGGAGAGCGCGAAAAACAAGATTCAACATTTACATTGTTTTTGAGGAAAAGAATAACGAAATTTAGCATTCATTTCTTTTTCATTAGCACACAAAGTACTGTGGACTAGGTAAGAGCTTTTGCTACTTCATTGGAGTATCCTTGATCTGTATCTGCAATTTCCTTCCACTTCAACTTAATTAGCCAAAAGCTAAGTAGGACTCAACCAATATTAGTACAGAACTGAACTCTGCCTTTTGAAATAAACTTATCAGGGAATATATTTTTGGACATTAACATTTAAATATCAATCTTGAGATACTAGTTAACAGTTTCACTTTCCCTTTTTCTTCAATGCGACAAAGAAACAAAGTTGAAGCCTTGAAGGTAAAATGGTCATCACAAGGGAGTCAAAACGTTAATGTGAAGTTCAGGTGTATCTTGGAGAATCAAATTCATCATACTAGAGAAGACATGAGAATCTGGTAAACAAAAGAAGAGAAGCTTATCTTCTTCATATAATCTAATTGTTGATAAATCAAATATGTAGCTCTAGCAATTACATCAGAAGCTCAGTGATGATGGTGCTTCTTTGTATATGCTTTTGCAGATGGGTATATGAATTCTAGGAGGGACCAATTTCTTCTAATCTTATAGGAGCAAAGTGAGGATAATTCTTGGGAGACACTTCTATGACACGAAACAGAAGACAAGTAAATTGGACTGTCTACTAGATGAGACACCTTCAAACAAATTAACATCAACGTCATCTTCATTTAGTAAATTGTGATAAAATGGGGAGTCTCACGTACCATCTAAAAGGTACTCTGGAGCCACATAACCCAGAGTTCCTGAAAGCTTTATGTTGCTCTTGCTCAAGTTCCATCCAGCTATGGCAAGGCCAAAATCAGAAAGCTGATCAAAGTAAAAGCTGACCGATTCAGACAAGCCAAACCATACCAAAATGTTTATAAAGGAGAAGCAATTGAGTGAGATCTATGTGTTTATATTTCTAATTTACCTTTGCATTGAAGTTGGAATCCAGTAGAACATTAGATGACTTGAGATCTCTATGGATTACAGGGGGATTACAGCGTTCATGGAGGTATTCTAGTCCCCTGGTCAATTTCAACAACATAACTATATCATTAACTTCTGAAAACACAGAACTGACGGAGAAGAAAGAAAGAGGTAGCACTAATAAATCATAACATTACATACCTAGCCACATCCAATGCAATTTTCATGCGAAGATGCCAAGTCAAAGCTGATCCACGCGGAGGTCCTGATCAAGCAGGTCAACTCAATTATGGAAAATGGAGAATAATTTAGATAGCATATATATATACACTTGTTCTCTTTTGTACTTTATATCAGGACAAAGATATGGCTATTACCATGCAATTGGAATTCCAAAGATCCATTCTGCATCATCTCATACACCAGGAATTGTGCATTGCTATGAATGCAGTACCCAAGAAGCGAAATAATATTTTGATGCTGAAATTTACTCAACATGTCCACCTCATTCTGAAATTCAATCAGATATCTGTTTTAGCACAAAATAATTATCATTATGGTTACATTCTGGTCAAAATCTATCAGACTACCTCAAATTCTTTCTCAGCATCCTGATCCCCACCATGAGTTCTTTTAACAGCTGCTTGGACGTCGTCACTGAATTGAGCTTTATAAACACATCCTGATCTACCTTCTCCTATAGCATTCTTCTCATTGAAATTATCAGTTGCAGCTACTAACGACTGGTACTCGATCACAGCAACTAGTCCTTTCTTACCGACAGTTTTTAAAGAAGGGAACTTGGCCATTATAGGACCCCATGAAAGCCCCTTCACAGGCTCTACACCATAAAATTGGAACAAATAAACAATGTGCAAGCTAGGTACAGAAAATGAAACAATTTAAATAACCAACAGAAACTCGAACCATCCTTCAAAAAAGTACTACTTTTAATGACAGAGTTACCTCCTTTCTGATGTCCTTGTTCGACGGATTTCTTCCGTGTTTTCAGTCTGTATATCCAAAAGCAAGATGTAAACAGCAGAATTCCAGCAAGGAGGGTTGAAGCAACAATAAGTGAAATCAAAATCTTCTTATTTAGATCCTGGTGGTGAACCACTTTGAACTCTGCAACTCCTGATTTGAAAAATAAAAGTAGATTCAATGAGGTTGAGCTTACTAAAACTACAAAAAGAGAAATGCCCTTTTTCCATTTCCAATCTTTAGCTTATTGAAAGAAAAAAATGTGGTCCTTCCAACTTTAAATTTTTCTTGAAAGCATCATTATGTCTGCCATCAAAAGGGTAACAAAAATTTCAAAAAAGCAAAAGCGCTCTGCAAATCACTTCAAAAAAAACAAAGAGGGAAGTAACAAATCTAAGTATCAAACTGCAAGTTCCTTCTAACTTCATCATAAGTTAACTAATTGCACCTTCAATGTATATACCCATCAAGAAGATCCATAAAAAAAAACAGTTTTTTTTTTTTTGCATTGTAAATTACCAGGAGAAGGGGCGTCCTTATCAGAAGAAATTTGAAAAATGGGTCCTTTTTCAGTAGGAAGAACTGGATCGGCACTTGGAGGCTGTGGAGTAACATCAACAGGAGCGGACAACAGAGGAGTAACAAAAACCCAAAAGGGTATAAGAAAGATGAGTAGTTTCATCTTCAAAATAACATACAAAACAAACAATCAGTGATATTTTTGCAGAAAGACTCAATCTTTTTTTTTTTTTGAAAATTGAAATGTGGGATAGTTGATGTGGTTTTAAAGGGGGTATCTCAGTTATGCTTTTTACCAGAAAAAATGGAAAGAAAGGGACAAAATAATGTGGCAGATAGAAAATGAAAAAGGGAAAAGGAAAAGGAAGTTTGTTTTTGTAAACCTGAAAAGCTTAAAAGGGAAAGAGAGACACAACACAACAATCTCGTGGCAGTTATCAAAAGTTGAAAAATCCTTTCATCAGAGATTTAAGAAATTCACGTATTATTGTATATAGTTGGCCTCGCTGTATTGGAGATTGTGCTTTGTGGGGTTTTGACACTATTTTGTTGTATATTGGGGATTTGGGAGAAGAGAGTGTTAAGAGGGTGTGAAATTAGTGCTTAATTATCTTAGTTAATGATTTTTTTTTAGAGTCAAATGATTATTGTTTTTAGTCTTAAATTATCAATATTAAATTTGTTTGTTCAATTTAGTATAAGATAAAGAAAATGTCATTATTTTAAAATTCATTTATTTATTAATGAAATAATTTATGAATATATAAGTGGTCAACGAATGTTTTAGACCACACATTTTAAAAGATTTTATTTTGTTTTGTTAAATTTTATGTCAAGTTACACAATATTAAATAGAGAAAGTTTGACTTAGATGGTGATTAGATTGGTTTAAAAATTGGTCAAACGTATTTTTAAGTTAGATTTTGATTTCTAAAAATGTTTAATAAATATATAAAAATAACTTAAAATAAGTATTAAAAAATGATTTAAAAATAAGATAGAAAGTGTTTGAGATGGTTGAAAATAACTTAAAATATATTTAAAAGTCATTTAAGTTTGATATTTAATTTTTTTACTTAAAATTTACTCTTTTTAAGCCATCCAAATGGGCTCTTAGTTATTCCCTATGTTCTTTTTCAACAATCACAATTTCCTTTTTAAGAGTCAAACTATATGAAATTTTGATTAACATTTTAAAATATATTTTTTCATCATAATGATACGAAAAAAATTGTAATTTTAAGTACTTTCCATATTGTTTTTAAATATCTAAAATGAAATTAAAATATAGAATTAATGTAATCTAATATAGATTTGCAATTTAGTCAAGTTGACTCTCAACAAAATACAACATAACAACTAAAACAGAATGAGAAAAAAAAACTAAATTTTTTAAATATGTAACTCTATAAGAATAATAATTTATATTTAAATTTACGATTAAATATAATAAAAACTTAACTCTCAAACATTTGAATTGAATGTATTGAAGAAGGGAGTACATGTTTTTATAGAGGTGTGATATATTATAACAAATAATCAATCTCACTTTTATCGATGATGAATATTTTGAAGCCAATAACATAACATTTTCAATATTATAATATTCAAATGATATTTTATACATTTGATCAATTGGAGGTAAAAGATTTTACTTAAACGGTTTAAAACATTCAAAAGTTTTGTTTTTATATTGGTAAATTTTATATCTAATTAAATTATGGAAAAGGGTAAAAAATGTTTAAAAGTTCACTCATTCATTTTTAGGTTTAAAAATATCCTTTCATTCATTTTTTAATTTAAAGATATCATTTTATTCACCTTTTTGGCTCACATATACTCTTAAAACTAACTACATTCTCTTTATTTTGTTTTTTAATATACCTATTATGTACATTTTCTTATTGAATGAGATAAAAATCTCATATTTTCTACATTTTCCCCATAATTTATTCAAGTCAAAATAACCCCAATTTATTTTTATTTTTTAAAGAAAATCTAATAGTTTTTTGTATTTATTGCATTTTGTTTTTTAAGTTTGTTTTGGATTGATGAAGAAGGGTATTGTTTTGACTTAAGATAAATTATATGAAAAAAACTTAAAAGCTTTTTTGAAAACCACTGTAGTAGTATTTTGTATTTGTTGTAGGGTTTTTTTAAATTATTTTTTGGGGGTGATGAAACAAGTATATTGTTTTAACTTGAATAAATTATGAAAAATAATCTTTAATTTTCTTAAAAAGATATTTATATTATTTATCGAATATTTTATGTTTTTTTTTTTGTCAAATCTCGCAAAAAACGTAATTTTTTTCTGACTTTCTCTCTTATTTCCGGAGCATATGTTATGTGATTCGTGTATTCATCACATGTATATCCTTCTCTTGTTTTTTTTTTTCCAAATGAATTGTACAATAAAGTTATGAGAGGATTGTTAGTTTTAAAAGTATATATGAGCCAAAATAGCGAATAGAAGGATTAAACAGATATTTTTAAACCAGAAGATGACTGAAAGATATTTTAAAATCTTTTCTTTTATAATTCAAAAATATATTTAATTTTTTTCTGATTAAACTATGACATATCAAATAGAATGGAGTAACTACTGAAGGTACCATGTGGCCCTTGTGACTAATAATTTTTATTGTACACCGACTACTAGATTGGAAAGAAAAATCAAACCCCTTGACAACTTCTAGACTTATACATATATATAATAAGATAAAAAACAATCTGATTTGACAATGATAGTTCATAATTGAGTACCATTCAAGATCTAAAATACTTAATCACTCCCCTTTTTAGATGGATCCCATTAATTATTATTATTATTTTATATATTTATATATATTATAGAACGCACTATTATAGCTTAAAGCTTACATTTAAGCCCTTTTTCGTCTATTACATTATTTTAACCAAAAAATTATAGGTACACAAGTTATGCCAATATGAAATGGGTGGACCATACAATGAGTTTGAGTGCAATTAATTAGATTGTACTATAGTATAACTTATGTTACTCTAATTATAGTACAATTATTCCTTGTTATTATTTTTTTCTCTAACCCTGATATTTTTGTATAATTTCTACATTATATACATTGAATTAATTTATATTCCCAAAGTCAAACAAATGTATTTTAATAATTTTCTAGTGCTGTTTGCTTTATTTAATTTATTTATTTTGCTGAGATATGTATTTATTGTTTACCAATGGAAAGTGCAATTTGAAGAAAGACGACAATCAGCCCTTCATAATCCCCACGAGAGTAACAGCCCAACAGTTGTTGACTGCTGGCAAATTAAATGTGCGCTGTGTAAAATAAATAAATAATAATATTATTTCTTATTATTATAACCTATCTTACTTATTGGGATATAGATTGAAATTAATTAATTAGAACTCAATAAATTAAGAATGAAATAGATGGTAAAAAATGATGAATTATTTCAACTCTTTTTTTAAAGTGTAGGTGAACATTTTTGAATAAGTAATTAGTTTGTGTATGCCCTCAACTTGCAGATTGTCTATCCTTTCTCAAACCTCACTTTGTGGGATTCATAGAGCCATTGCTCTCTTTCTCCCAAATTCGTTTACCTACAATAATTAAACCTTATAACTTTTAACAATAATTATCAAATTCATTTACATACAATAATTAGACCTCATAACTTAAAAGAATAATTATGGAATGAATTTAATACCACACTAGTTTTCCTCCCCAATAATTGAGAAATTATGCTATGACAAAAAGTAATAACTGATGAGTAATTAAGAAACTTGAACTCCTTTTGAGACAAGAAAAGGGAAACTCAATAGAATAAAACAAAACAAAAAGAAGAGAGGGTTGAGTGTACGCATGCTCGTCGTGTATGGTGTTGTTATCACGCGCGTATCACTTATTTTGTCACCTTACTACATTGGTTTGTCAATTTTTGCATAATGAATTTAGTAAGTCAATGCATTTCTTATTGTCTTAAGCTTCGATTCTACAAATTTCATAGATCAACTCAAAATTCAAATAATAGAATACCTTTTCAACAAGAAAAAGAAATTCCAGACCCACTCACACGCATTTCTAAACTATACTAGTAATATTTATATGTATTTCATTCAGAATTTTCATAAGTTCAAAATTAAAAAAAAGTACACTCAAGCTAGTTAAAGGAATTCAACATCTACCAATAAATATAAAAAATAATTTAACCATGTATAAGTGATCCCCGCAGACACAATATACAACTTCCAACTTGTTCCAAATATTTACTTGGTCACCAACACCCTGGGCCATGTATTTGGTTGTGTTGGGCTTCTTCTGTTCATTACGAGATGGGCAGGGCCTATCTAATGTCTCATCCTACAGTACTAGTACCCATTCTTCATCATAAAGATTTTCCTTACAATGTCTACAAAGTTTTTTTTTTTTTCATGAAGTACGGTGTATAAATACTGTTCGTATGATAACTCATCTCTACTATCATGGTAGATAAAAATGTGTATTACCTGCTCACATAAAAGTGTATTATTTTCTAACTACTTAAACTTTGAGATGGATACACTTCAACATAATATCAGAGCAGACAAAAGTTTAAGATCGAATCTCACGGCTATAATGTACATGTTTTTTTTGTGCCAAATCCAATTGATTGGGCCCTAACACAAGCACATGCCTCGGGCCTGGGCCTCTCAACACAGAATAGAGAAACAACCCAGACCAACATTAACACTTGTTTGATTGTTTCTGCTAATGGCTGTATCCTTATCGAATTGTAGTAAGCCATGGTTATCCTTCTACTCTGCACAAACTGCATGAGAATTAAATGTAGAATTTAACGTTTCTCTTTTACATTCAATCTTGTTTTTGGTCAGCTCTTTGCTGAAAGGATCAAGAGTGGCACATACAACAAGACACTTCATTCATTTCAATTGCCGCATTTTCTGCAGCAAACTGTCCCCTGCAAATGATCATTCATCAATCATCCCTCCAACTAATCCCGCATTTGCAGTAATGTTCACCGTTCAACAACTAAATCACATTAACTCTACTCAATCATCCTTCAGTAAACACAAGCTTAACCTTGATATGCCAACCTTTAGATTCCGGTCAAGTTCATATTCCATTGATACTTGTGATGCATTAATTTACTGTTGCCCAGTTGTTGCATGGGGCGCATTTAACATATGATCGTTCTTCTATGTGCAACTAACAAATTTCATTTCCTCAATAAGTCTATAAATCTGTATATATATGAACATGCATGATATGATTATCAAAACATTGTACGGAAAATGAAGGACACTTACTGAATAATTCGAGATGAAAATTAACATTGTTATTCTGAGTTTGATAGCCTTGCTCTTGATTTCTTCAACCTTATTAGTGGAAGCTAGAAGTAGGAATAATGAAGAAGAGAAGAGGAGAAGTCGCGTCGGGGTAGGAAGAAGTAGAAGAAGATCAAGAGGGAGGTCTTCGTCATCTTCGGGTTGTGATCCTTTATTTTCATACCTCTTTGGAAGTTGTGGTCAATGGCCTTTTCCTCGTAATTCACAAAACAACCCATTTACGCAACCAATTTCCCCTTCACCCTCACCTCGCCTCCCAGCTCCGCCATTCCGTCCTCCGATTGTACCGTCTCCTCCACCAGCGGTTATACGGCCACCAGTTATCCCGTCTCCACCACCTCTCATTCCTTCACCTCCAATAGTAAACCCATCACCTCCTCCGCTTGTAACGCCGTCACCTCCACCGGTCGTAGCACCATCACCGCCACCTGTAGTGGCTTCTCCGCCACCAGCTTCACCACCACCGGTCTTCTCACCTCCTCCGTCTCCGCCACCACCTTCTCCTCCACCACCTTTAGTTCCTTCCCCACCTCCGCCAGAACCTCCGCCATTCTTTGTCTTCCCACCACCACTAGTTGCTTCGCCACCTCCACCGGCGGAACCTGTCTTCCCTTGGTGGTCCCCTCCTGACCCAGACGACACTCCCAATTTTCCGCTATTTTCTCCTCCGCCCTTGGTACCCGATTTTCCCCTCCCAACACCTCAACCACCAGATTTTCCACCAGAAACTCCACTCGTGCCCATATTTTCTCCACCACAACAAGATTTTCCCCCAACTACACCACTTTTCCCCATATTTTCTCCACCAGAACAAGATTTCCCCCCACCTACACCACTTTTCCCCATATTTTCTCCACCAGAACAAGATTTTCCCCCACCTACACCACTTTTCCCCATATTTTCTCCACCTCCAATTTTCACTCTTCCTCCGCCGGAACAGAATTTACCTCCAGCAACTCCACTAGTCCCTATTTTTCCACCAGCAGATGACCAGCCAGTGGTTCCCGATCAACCACCAAACAGTTTTCTGCCGTCTCCACTGTTTCCTGATCAACCACCGACCAATTTTCTGCCTTCACCGGTGTTTCCTGATCAACCACCAACCAATTTCATGCCGTCACCGGTGTTTCCTGATCAACCACCAGTCAATTTCCTGCCGTCACCTGTAATTTCTGATCAACCGCCAGAAACATTTCTTCCGTCCCCGTTAGTTCCTGATCAAGCGCCGCCAGTTGCAGTAATTCCGCCATTTGAGCTTCCGCCTCAGCCGGACTCGCCACCATTCGCCTAATAGCTAATGGTTCACGTCTTCACGATCTCCATTGAATTTGAAACCGCATGTTTTTTTATTTTCCTTTTAGTGCATTTTTCTTTTTTACTAAATGCTACTGTAAATGATTGCTTTTTTATTACTACTATGAATAAAAAAATTATAATTTATAATTAATAATATGATCTTTAAAGTTATCAGCTCAACTTTGTTGGGTATTAAAAGGTGTGAATGGAAAATGAAGAGTTGCGATTTTTATAAAGAGTTGTGATTTTTATGAAAGGTTGCGACTTTTATGAAAAGTTGTGATTTTTATAAAAAGTTGCGACTTTTATGAAAAGTTGTGACTTTTATGGAAAGTTGTGACTTTTATGAAAGGTGACGACCTTTTCGAAAGATTGTGACTTTTCCAAAGGTTTGTAACCTTCCCGATAAGGCATAATAAGAACCTTTTCGCACTATCCTTTGTTTTCTATAAATTGAGGGATTTCCTGTCATTTTAAATATAGAATTTATGGTCTTCTTCTTCAACTACTAAATCTATTATTCTAAGTGTACTTTATTGCCGTTGAGTGGTTCGCTGACACCAGAGTTTTTGGTATCTATACTCTGGTGATTGAGATCATTTTACCCTGGGAGGTCATATTCCAAATCAAACCTCAGATACTAGAGGGGAATAGTTTCCTTAAGGGGACACTGTGAGTTAAGTGGACTTGATCTTTTTCCTATGAAAATTTTTTCAGCTTCTGGTACGGGTTTTACAAATTTTAGATTTATGAAATAATTTCAGTTCTTCTATTCTTTTGTTTTTCACTGGTTCATTAAACTTGGTAACTTCGCGTTTCTGCAAAGTTTGTTGGAATCAGTAAGATTCTTTTGACACATATTAACAACAATTTTTTTTAAGAAAAATATTTCGTATATTTTTTTTTCTAATCTGTTTCTGATTCTAGTTTCGCTACTAGTTTTATTTTCTAGTTGTGAAAATGTTCTTAAACTTTGTTGTCTCACAAAGATGTTCAAAGTTTTGTTCTAAGTATGTTTGAAATACAAGATGAACAACAATCTTAAGGAAATTAGTATACTGTTAATATTATTTTTATTCTACTGATTGAGAGAATCTGATCATGGAAGTAGAAGATAAAAGCATTACTTCTCCATAATTCATTGCTTTGCTTAGCAAGGTCGAAGTGAGAATGTAACAGACAATTTTGTGGTATTCCGTTTAAAGATTACCAGGTAACCTTCTTATTAAATTGTCTAAGGAGGAAAATAGTTTCTAAGAGTAATCATCTTTGAATTTTTTTATAATGTGTATCTTTGGAAAAAGATCTGCAAATCATATGTTGTGGAATGAATTTTATTTGGCAAATATTGTTGCTTTTAAAATTCTTTAGTTTGCAAAAATGAGATATGCATATTTTTGTTTGATAAAATAGTATGTCAAAATGTTATAGTTGGAAGACTATTTGATAAGAAAAATATTTTTAAAGAATATGTGTTATTCTGTTTGGAGAAAAAAAAAAGACTTTTGTAGTTTTGTACTCTATGAGAAATGTTAGTGTGTCTGTTTTTGTAGACTAAAAACTTTTGTGGTTTTATAATCTGGATAAATTGGACTATCCAATTGTTGAAGAATATGAAAACTTCACATAATAAGTCAGTGTTGTACTTTTGATTTTCTATAAACTTCAATGTAATATAGAAATAAATTGTACATTTTTTTGGTCCTTATTGTTAGTATTTAACTAAGTGGTATGTCTATTTATGATGGAGGAAAAATACCAGTGACTTAGAATTTGTGATTTTGTTTCTCTATGGAATGAACTTTGACATTGTGTAAACATTGTCAAAGAGAATTACAACACTATAGTTCTTTCGTAGAATAATGTTTCCAACATTAAAATATGTGAAAAAACTATTTTCAAATACTTGAAACATATTTTTGAAATCACATTTGAAATGTGGGGGTTCTTTGCTTATGATTAGACTTGGTGTCTAATTTAACTTTGGAGCAAAAGATATGAAATTCAATGATACTTTTGTATTATGTTATACCCACAAAATTCTTGGAGTATATTTGGTATTGTGGTTGTTGAGTTTCTCTATTACTAGTATATAGTGTGACTAGTATGAAACAACCAAATTATATATATACTTGTTCAAAATAATTGTGTTCTTTTATGAAGAAAAAAAATCATTTAAAATATTGTGATTTTTCATGAAAAGATATGTCTATTATAATGAAAGTATTTGCATAGACATGAATATTGGTAAATAGTTATTTGTTATGTTTTTGTAAAAGTAACATTTGGACTATATTGCCTTTATTTAACCTGATAAACTTTGTTCATGGGTAGTTCTATAACAATCAAATTGAAAGTTATGGAAAGGTCCTTCTGAAAAGGACATTTGACAAGGTGATGAATCTAAACAATGTTTGTATCACACAAAATTGTAAGAAATAGGAACAAAATATTAGTGAGGAAAAAGCTACATTGCGAAGAGCTTTTCAAACTCAATGTTTTTATTTGTTCTTACTTTCTTGAGTCAATGTTTGTGACATGAACACTTGGGGCATGTCAATTACAAAACCTTGTATGGAAAACTGATCAACTTAGAAGTTTTGTCTAACTTTGAGTGCAATAAATAAAAAATGTCAAGTTTTTGTGGAATATAAGTTTGTTGAGCATTCTTATAAATCTGTTGCAAGGAATTATAATCCTTTAGAATTGATTTACACTGATATTTGTGATATGAAGTTAATACCATCTCATGGTGGAAAAAAATATCTCGTTACTTTTATTAACAATTGCATTAGAAATGACTATGTCTATTTGCTGAATGGTAGTCTAGACAATGTAATATCGAAGTTGAAAATCAGTTTGAAAAAAGATAAGAAGTGATAAGAATGGAGAGTATAAATATCCTTGTGCATAAATATGTTTGGAAAATGGAATTATCCATCAAACTAATGCCCTATTCACCTCAATCTAATGAAATATCGAACGTTGAAAGAAATGATGGATGCATTATTTATAAGTTCGGGTTTACCACAAAACTTTTGTGGAGGAACTATCCTTATTGCAAAAGGGAATTTTTTTTTAATCTTTTGATAAAGAAAGCAATTTTGTTTGTTCAGGACACAATCTATTCCATATGAGAAATGGAATTGAAGGAAATCCAACTTGAAATATTTCAAAATGTGGGGGTGTCCAGCCAAAGTCAAAGTTTCTATTCCTAAAAGAATTGAAATAGGACCTAAGACTGTGGACTGTAAAATTAGACTTGAGTAGTCTAGTGAAAGGTCTAAACGACCTTGGAAAGAACAAAAGGAGAATGTACTTAATAAAGAGATTCAAAGGCGTAGTAAATGTCAAGGGACATATACTTCCTTCAAATATGATTTTGTAACATTTCTTGTGTCTTATGTAGACTCATCCTCTTGGACAAATGGTGTCAATAGTGAGATTGGTTCAATCTTGAGCAATCCTATTGGAAGTTAGTTAATCTACCTCTAGGAAATAAAATTTTGGGTTCAAAGTGAATCCTCAAAAGGAAAATGAAAGTGAATAGAACTATTGACAAATATAGAGCAAGACTTTGTGTCAAAGGCTTTAGACAACAACAACAACAAAAAAAAAAACAAGATTTTAATCTTGTCGATATATATACTCGTTAGTAACTAGAATTACATCAATTCAGATGCTAAAATTATTAGTTGTGGTATATGAACTCCAAATTCATCAAATGAATATGAAAAGAACTTTCTTAAATGTAGAATTGGAGGAAGAAATTTACATGGAACAACCCGAGGGTTTTGTGGTTCCTGGTAAATAAAAGAAAGTGTGCAAACTTGTTAAGTCACATTATGGACTAAAGCAAGCACCCAAACAATGACATAAGAATTTTGACCAAATCATGTTGACAAATGGATTTAAGAATGATGGAAGTGATAAATGTGTTCACATTAAAATCATAAGGCCATTGTTTGTTTGTATATTGGTGATATGTTGATCATCAATAGAGACACTAATGACAAAAATGCTACTAAACGTATGCTAGAAAGCAAGTTTGGAATGAAAAATATTGGAGTTGCTGATGCGATCTTAGATATAAGAATCCTTAGAACTCCATAATGTTTAGCATTTTCACGGTCTCATTGCATTGAAAAGGTATTTAACTAGTTCAAATATTTGGATGTCAATATTGTCAAGTCTCCAATAAATGTGAGCTTTGCATTCAAAAGAGTGAAAGCAAAAGTGACTCACAATTGGATTGTGCTAGAGTATTGGAAGTATGATGTATATCATGAAGTGTGCGCGATCAGATATAGCATTTGCTATTATAAACTGAGTCGGTTCATAAGTTATCCCAAATAAACTCATTAGATGGCAATAGAGTTTTAGAGTATTTAAAATAATACTTAAAAATATGCCTTGTATTATAACAATATCCAGTAGTATTGAATGGATATAGTGATGCAAATTGGATCATCGGACAAATAAAGTAAAATCCACGAGTGGATATGTATTTACTCTTGATAGAGGAGCAGTCTCTTAGAAATATTTTAAAAGAGACATGTATCGCTAGCTCTACAATGATCTCTGAGCTAGGTGCTCTAGATAAGGTCGGTGAATAAGTTGAAAGACTCCGAAATTTTTTGATAGATATTCTTTTTTGGCCCAAACCATTGGCATTAGTATGCATACACTTTGATAGTCAAGATGCAATAGGTAGGCATGGAGCATGACGTATAATGGAAAATCTCGTCATATATGACATAGACATGATATAGTTAGAAAACTACTCTCTAGTGGAATTATCAGAACTGACTATGTAAAGTCAAAGGATAATGAGTCGGATCCACTTACAAAAAGGCCTAACTAGAGAGAAAGTTGAAAGATCATTTAAGGGAATGGATTACGACTTAGGACAAGTCATCATGGCGGTAACTCTATCTAGCAGACTGGAGATCCCAAGAGCTAGATTCAAGGAGAAAAACAAAGTTGTGAATGACGGTTCGGCATTGTCTACAAACTCAATCCATTCTCATGATGAAGACAATGCTCAGGGACAAGGATACAACATTAAGGCTTGTTAATGAGTTAATAAAGCTTAATGATTTTAATGATTTGCTAAGTTTGGCAGAGTTGACCAAATAGTGTATCTACGCGATAACACAGTTAGGAATCACCTATGTGAGTGTGAAGTGTAAGCCGCTTCAAAGAAGATGATTGTCAAAAGCACATCTCTCTATACACTCATGAAACCAGGAGGTGTTCATGGCTAAAACGAACACAACCGTAAGAACCATAAACGGTAAAGGGTTAATTGTGTGACATATGGTTGTCTAGGTATACACCAAAGTTCGACGGTTCAAAGATATCACATCTACCGATTGACCGAGTATATCCGACATATGTTCACTACGGAAAGTCCAAGGGGAAACCTACTTATCCAGATGCAATTAATTCTTGCTTGTAAAGTACACATACTTGTCCGTTTCTTTGTCTTAGAGTCATTCCCCATTCATGCGGGGGATTGTTGGGTATTAAAAGGTGTGAATGGAGAATGAAGAGTTGCGACTTTTATGAAGAGTTGTGACTTTTATGAAAGGTTGCGACTTTTATGAAAAGTTGTGATTTTTATGAAAAGTTGCGACTTTTATGGAAAGTGTGACTTTTATGGAAAGTTGTGACTTTTATGAAAGGTGATGACCTTTTCGAAAGATTGTGACTTTTCCAAAGGTTTGTAACCTTCCCGATAAGGCACAATAAGAACCTTTTCACACTACCCTTTGTTTTCTATAAATTGAGGGATTTCCTGTCATTTTAAATATAGAATTTATGGTCTTCTTCTTCAACTACTAAATCTATTATTCTAAGTGTACTTTATTGCCGTTGAGTGGTTCGCTGACACCAGAGTTTTTGGTATCTATACTCTGGTGATTGAGATCATTTTACCCTGGGAGGTCATATTCCAAATCAAACCTCAGATACTAGAGGGGAATAATTTCCTTAAGGGGACACTGTGAGTTCAGTGGACTTGATCTTTTTCCTATGAAAATTTTTCCAGCTTCTGGTACGGGTTTTACAAATTTTAGATTTATGAAATAATTTCAGTTCTTCTATTCTTTTGTTTTTCACTGGTTCATTAAACTTGGTAACTTCGCGTTTCTGCAAAGTTTGTTGGAATCAGTAAGATTCTTTTGACACATATTAACAACAATTTTTTTTAAGAAAAATATTTCGTATATTTTTTTTTCTAATCTGTTTCTGATTCTAGTTTCGCTACTAGTTTTAATTTTCTAGTTGTGAAAATGTTCTTAAACTTTGTTGTCTCACAAAGATGTTCAAAGTTTTGTTCTAAGTATGTTTGAAATACAAGATGAACAACAACTTTACCTTAAGATAAATTTACATATGCTCGTTTCGCTTCCGCTTCACAAATTCTGATAAGATTTAGACAATTATGTATTTTAATAGAATAAGAAACTCAGACATCACTGTAAATTTATTTTGTGGTAACTTTTTTAAAATTCAATCAAATTGATCGATTATTTTATTTTTTATTGAATGCATCAACTGATCGATTGAGTTGTATTGAATTATATCACAAAACTTTCACTAGTTAAAAATCTCTTTATTGTTTGAATAGAGGGAGATAAATAAAATTTCACTAGCTAGGAAAATTAATGGCATAAAACTTCCTGTTATTCCATAAATTTGATCTGGGACAGATTTAATTTATTCATGAAAAAGATTAGATGGCAAAACGTCGAAGATTGATTAAGATATACAAATTAAACTCATTCTACAATGAGCACATGCAACACTTGTTTGGGGCATGATATTGATAAATTTGACTTGGTAATCTCGCATATTCTTTTTCAAAAAATACTCCATTACTATCATTATCATATATGTTAAGCTAATTCTATATAATTTGGTATTTCAAAGTTTAATTTTGATATTTTGTGGTAAAGTTAAATAAAAAAATATAATAATGCATTCGATTTTGATTTACATATATATATGTAATATATAATTAAAACTTTAATTTTTTAAAATATGTTTTAATTATATTATACTAACATTTAACACAATAATAAAACAACCTCTCACACAATAGGGTCTACGAAACATAGTATGACACCTTACCTCTACATTAGAGGTAAAGAGATTATCTTCGATAGAACAACCCCCCCCCCCCCGGGCTGAAGACAATATCAATCTAGTAAAGGACATAAAAATATAATTTCGATAAAGTTACACATTAGTTGAGAAAAATAGACTGATGAACTCATTATATGGACTCTCCCCTGATAAGTTAGGCTTTGAGGTGGACTTGAGCCTAGATGTCATTTATAACAAGATAACAAAGCCAAGTTTATCTCTGTTTGGACTCCAAACTCAGGTGTCATATCTTAATACAATAGACAATAGATATTAAAAGATTATCTTAGCATATATAATAAAAAATAGATATTAATTGAAACGGCCCTACTAATACTAGTAAATGCAACAAGACAAACTAGTAGGGACACACTACGTATTAACTTTTTATTCTAATTTGTGTCTTGTACATGTCACACATATACAAATATTTAAAAGAAAATACAAGAAATATTTTTCATTAACCAATTATACATAAAGGATGTTTCAATCAGGATAAAATAAGCAAAATTCAAAGGTCTAATTAATTAGTATCATACAAACACTACTTTATTCTCTATTTTCTAAAATTATAATAAGATAGAATTGTTTGAGAGATTTTATACTTGTTTGAGAGATTTTATACTTTGACTTGGATTATTAATGGGGAAATTACATAAATAGATCATAAAATTTAAAATAATTACAAGTTCACACTCAAACATTAAGAGTAATAATTTTCGCTTAAGTGATATTAAATCGGTATGATATATTGTATTGCTATTATTAATGTTGATAATTTTACTTAATTGATAATAAATCAATATATATATATATATATATATATATATATATATATATATATATATATATATATATATATATATATATATATATATATATATATATATATATATATGTTGGTATCATCAAGATTTCTTGTTCAGAAATTACTTATTAGTCAATAATACTATAATAGTATATATGTATAGTGTTGTGGTATTATTAAAGTTTCTTGTGTAGAAATTACTCATTAGTCAATGATACTATAACAATATATAGCTACTCTTATAGTATCATTGATTAATGAGTAATATATTAACAACAAACCTTAATGATACCAATACAATATATATATATATATATATATATATATATATATATATATATATATATATATATATACTGATTAGTATCAAGTCAGCGAAATAATCAGCCTTAGTGATACCAATACAATATATATGATACTGATTTAGTACCAATTCATCGAGATTATCGGCCTTAGTGATACCAATATAGTATATATGATACTGATGTAGTATCAATTAAACGAAATTAGTAAATGGGGTATATAGTTTAATAATTTAGTAGAGTGTGAATGTAAATGGGTATATGTTTATAATTATTTTGCTTTTATGGGATATTTACTTATTTTTCCCATCATTAGTTATATCATTTTACTCACAATTTTATGAATCGCCACTTAAATTCCTTAAAACACATTATTTTTAAATGCTTCTTACCATTAACCAAATTTATGTAGCTTGGTATTTGATCATAAAAAATTATAAACAACATGGGTTGTGGTGCACTGGTGAGAGTGCTTCACCCTTAATCAGAGCACTCGGGTTCGAGCCCTGGGTATGGAGAAAATCCTATTGGGAGCGCCACCATCGAATGGGCCCTGCAGTGCGCAATCCGAATTTAGTCGGAGGTCTAATGTGAGCTCCGGACACTGGATGAGAAACCAAAAAAATAAAAATAAATAAATAAATAAATTCTAAACCCTCTTCTTCTACTACATCTCCGCCCTCTTTTCCATCCCTCTTTTACCCCTTTACACATCAACCCATCCGACATCTTAAGATATTCTCAATGGAAAAATTATTTAGTGTTGGAGAAGTTTGCATAATTTATCAAAAATTGTGAAATTTTTATATTTTTGAGGAAAAAATATAATTTGCCTGTAAAACTAAAATTCAATTTCAAAACACTTTAAAACAAAAAGGGGCTATTATTTCTAGATCTCAAATTTAAATTTTGAAATTGACAAAATAAAAAAGTTGTTGGATTAGTCTATCAATAACAAAAAGATAAGGACCCATTTCAACAATTTGTTAAAGTAGCCTCAATCCAAAATTCACTTGTAAAGTACACTGAATTCCAAAATTCGCCAGAACAGAATTCGTAACTGAATTCCGAATTCTCTCTCGAAATTCGAGTCAATTTTCATATGTAAAATTTTAGCCCTAATTAGCTAAAATCAATGGCGAATCGGTGCAAGGATTTGCCGGTAGAATGCTGGGAACTGATATTCAGTCGTCTTCATCACAAATCCGACTTGGAATCGTTTTCCGTGGTGTCCAAACAGTTTCTTGCTCTCACAAATCGTCTGCGCATTGGTTTAACGGTGATAGATTCGACTCTGCTCACCCACGGTACCATATCTAAACTCATTCATCGATTTCCGAATCTTAAATCCATTGATCTTAGTAATTTCAGTGGTGACCTTGATCCCGTTCTTGTTGATCTTGCCAATTCCCTTTCGTATACATCAAATCTCGAACAAATTGATATCTCTAATCATAAGAAATTACCCTTTATGGGTTTGAAGGAGTTAGGGCGGAAATTAAAGGGTTTGAGGGTTTTGACATGTAGCAATCTAACTCTTTTGCGTGATTCTGATTTGTATGTTATTGCTGAGTTGTTTCCGTTTTTGGAAGAGTTGGACATTAGCTATCCGAGTACGGATTATGTTTTGGATTCTGTGTATATTGCTTCAGAGGCTAGTAATTTGGCTGTGACTGATTCTGGGGTTGAGGTTTTGTCTGTGAATATGAGTAATTTGCGTAAGATCAATGTTTCTGGGAATCATTTGATTACTGATAGGTCGCTTGTTGCGCTTTCCATGAATTGTTTGAATTTGGAAGGCCTTGAGATGGATGATTGCCCTTTTATTACCTTAAAAGGGATCCTTTCTATACTGCGTACTTGTGCTGCTTTGAATTGGATTTCAGTGTCTGAGATTCACATTGCTCAATCAAGTTCCGGTTTTGAATGTTTGGCTACTTCGAGCCGAACTTTACAGAAACTAGAGGTTTCCAATTCGATAATAACGGATGAATTCCTCTTCATGGTGGCCAATGCTTCTCTCCCTCTAAATACACTTACACTTTGTTGGTGTACAGATTTCACATATTCTGGTATCTCTAAGTTGTTGTGTGCATACCAGTCTCTGAAGTACTTGTCATTGGTTCAAGTAGATTTTTTGACTGATGAGTGTATGGATGATTTATCCCAATATCTACGGTGTATTGTTACCATTGATCTCAGTGGTTGTATGAGATTGACCAATTTGACGTTCTACGCACTTGCAAGAAACTGTCCTTCACTAAAGGAAATTTATATGGAAAATACTGGTTTTGGGACGAATCATTGTTTTCATAATGATGTAAAGAACCCGAGAATCAGGTCTGTTAATTTGGCAACTAACCATTACCTAGATGATGACTGTCTCATGAATGTTGCTTTGATGTGCCCCAACATGGACTTTCTTGATGTGATATCATGTACTAGCCTTACAGAGGCAGGTATTATTGCTGTTCTTGAGGTGTGTAATCAGTTAAGGGATTTGCAACTTGATAACTGTTCAGGGATTAAACATATCGGAAAAGGTGCAGAACTGCCTAGTCTTGAGGTAATAAGTGCAGCTGGTTCAGCATTAAATGATGAAGGTCTGGTCATGATCGGAAGCAGATGTTCTCGACTGCTGAAATTAAACTTGGAGAACTGTAAAGGAGTGACAGCAGAGGGATTACATGCAATGGTGAAGAACTGTAGATCATTGAGAGAGATAAATTTGAAGAAGTGTCCTCAAGTTAGTATCAATTCTCTGAATAATTTGGTGTTTTCGTCTTCATCGCTAAGGAGAGTTATTCCGCCCTGTTGCTCTGCTTTTACTGATAGTTTGAGGGGATTTTACTTGCACCATGGATGTAGAGTGTACTCAGGCTAGTGTTTGTCTGGTGTATGTAGCACATATTATACATTGTGTCCCTTTGATTTCTAACATTTAGACTGTGTCAATCGTGTCATAGAACTAGTCCAGCTTTTCTTATCTGTTGTAAATTTTGATGAAAATTTATTTAGACTCTGCAGTCTGCCATTATCTGTTCACATTTTTTTTACAGCTGCACGCTGCAATCATACCCCCCCTCCCCTCCTCATTCTGCGTTTCCCAGCTTTTCTCGTTCTTATTAACCAGATGTTGAGTTCTCCTGTATTAGTTGAAAGTTGAACCACTGTAAGTGGAAATAGAGGATCAACACCATGTTGGATGTTCTTATTTATAGAGTACATCCATTTATTTCCTCATTTCCAATTGTTTTCACCATTTTACTGTAAACTGACTACAAACCCATAACCTTATACATTCTTTCAACTTTTTCCTTTCTCTTCAAAAAATCCAATTTAGTTTCTAGCTTCTGCCATTTTTGATTTGTTGCTCAATCATATTCTTTCTCCATCTTCTACTCCTTGTCTCTACCAGTGTTTCTTCTATGCTTAACATTGAAAGTTTGGTAACGGTGTATGTTTATCGATGCCCTTACATTGATGGCTCTTCCCTCTCCCCTCTCACTGCTTCAAATACTACTGTCGTTGATCAATGGCTTTATATTGGTATAAAAACAGTTAGAAGTAAATTAATTGTTACGTAGTATTAAATTTAAGACCGAATGACATTCCGGAATATGTGAGATAAAATTAATGATTGGATCAATTAGTATTTAAATTTGAAATGAACTGAATCAAATCAGTTAGTTCTTGGCTGGCCACTGATATGAACATATGCATCATTTTTCTCTTTTCTTTTTGGTAAATACGTATAAATAATTTTAATCAGCAGATGACTACATAAAAATAATCACTACTGTTGCGCTCATTTCTTATTTTCCTTCTTCTTTCTTCTTCTCTAATGGCCTGAAATTGGAACCATAATATTAAACTTCAGACATAAGCATGAAGTTTTGTCTACATAAATCAATCGATCTTCGGGACACATGATAGAGTGTCTCTGAAGTTTGAACTATCTAAACTTCAGGTCACTAAAGCTCAAACTCTAAAGCTTGAATTGAAAAAATTAAACTTAAAGATATTGTGACACGAAGTTGTGTACTTGAAAACTCTGAACTTAAAAGACACAATATCCTGGATTTGATCACAAAATGTTGGAACTTAAGACGCGCTATCTTGAATTTTTGAACTGAAAAAACTGAACTAAAGACAGTGTCATGATGTCTTAAATGGGAAAATTGAAGCGTCTTAACTAAAGAATTGAACTCCTATGACAAATTATCTTAAAGTTTGAGAAAGCAGAGAAGAAGAAGAAGAAGAAGAAAGAAGCAACATCTAAACGTCTTTAAACCTTTATGTATTATTTTATGTGAAACAGAAGATTGAATAACAATGCAGCAAACATTTATAAATAACGAATCAAGTTATGTATTACGCTACGCTAAATAAAAGACTTAATAATAATGCACACATTATGATAAAACTACTTAAATAACAAATTTTGCTCTCTATCACTCCAAACTTTTTATTCTGTTAAAGAATGACAAAAGTCCCACATCGATGGTTAATGAGATAAGTGGACTCCTTATAAGGCTTGAGCAATTTTTCTCTCTTTGAGCTAGCTTTTGGGGTGTGAGTTAGGCCTAAGACATAATTTCACATATTCAAGTGCTTTCACGTGCCAATTAAATTTTTGCCTCGCCTACCTCGCCTCATTTTTAAAGAACAAAACATTGTAAGTATTACTCCCTCCGTCCGTCCAATTTTCATCTTGCGTTTTTAGAAAATAATTTATTTTAAAAATGAGATTAAATCAACTAAAAAATTTTAAAACTATACCAAAAGTATTATAAACTATAAACTTTTGCATATCAATCTGACAAAAAGAATCATAAAATGTTAATCAAAATTTTTATCGTTTGTCTGTGAAAATGAAAACCATGACAACTGAAAATGGATGAAGTGAGTTTTAAGAAAACATGATAATTAAAAATAGACGAAGAGAGTAGTATAGTAGTAATTTTAATACAACAAAACAGAACTTCCGCACAAAGAATTCATATGCCAATCAAGGGCCGTTTCGGTCATTTCGCGTAAAACACTGGAGTACGTGTTAAACCCTTAAGGGGCTTTTTGGTTTTTGACGTAGCTCTCCGTTGTGCTGCAAGCTTAGAAATAGAGGGTATTTTTGGTACTTTATAAGTTCTATGCTATAGTTCTTTTGTACTTCATTTTTCTTGTGTGTACCTTCTCCGTTTTGGACCAAAAACCCATACTATTTTCAATTATTTTCAACATATCACGTAAACAATTTGTCTGAGCATGGGGTCCATTTGCATTTTCTTTAATTTGTGGGTATGACTTTAAAGTTGGTTTTATACTTTATTAGCACACCCATTTTCTTTTTCTTATGTATTTGCAATTCCTTATCATGTCTAAATTAGTATGGTTTTAAAATGACGTGAAAATTATTATAAATTATAATAATCTAAAATATATATATAAGTATTGTTGACTTTTGAAATTGTATATGTATCGTATAAATTGGGAAAAAGTGATATATATTATTTATTACACAAACGTATTATAAAAAGTCATTGTTTTTCAAAATTTCATTAGTACCACATAAATTGAGAAATAGAATAGCTCACAATAATTAATAGCTTAAATTTTTTAAAAACATACAAAATCTTTGTTGACTCTCGGAATTTTTTGAGTGCCACATAAATGGAGCAAAGAAAATAATGATTTAGTATTATTTTAAAATGTATAAAAATCATTAAAAATCATAATAATTAAAAACTTCAAACATTTAGAAATGTTATTTAAATATAATTAATTCTTTAAATTATATTTATATCATATAAATCAAAATTAAAAAAAATACATATGTTGAATCCGTGCTAGCACTGATCTTGTATCTAGTATTATAATATCTTTCATTTTTTATTTATGCATGGCTAATAAGTGAGGTATAATTAGAAATTACCAATAGAACAAACAAATTAAATGAATGAAGGAATATATTAGTTTTTTCTCGTGAAAGAGTACAAATATTTTCCTGAAGAATGTTGGGAACTAATATTCAATCGTCTCTCTCACCAATCTGAGTTGGAATCAGTTTCTTTGGTATGCAAAGAATTCCTTGCTATCTCACCAATGGTCTACGACTCCATTTGTCTGTAATACATCATCTAAACTCATTCAACGATTTCCTCATCGATGGTGATCTTGAGCTTATCCTCTTTGATATTGCCAAGTATGTATACGACTTGACTTGTCTAAACACAGTTTTTTACCCATAGAGGGGTTGAAGTGTAAACTAAAGGGTTTAGAAATGCAGAAATCTCACATCAATTTAGAGACTCTTGTTTGTATTGTACCTGAATGATGACTCTCTCACAAAAGTTGCTTAAATGTGCCCCAACATGGAAACACTTTATGTGTACAGAGGCGGGCGGGAATTGCTTCTGCTCATGAGGTGTGCTATCATAGTAGGAACTTGGAGTTTGGTGGTGGTTCGTTGATTAAACATATAGGAATAGGTGCTGAAGTTGAACTGTGACTAATCTTCAGGTAATCAATGAGGCTGGTTCACCATTAAGTGATGAAGGCCTGCCCATGTCGGAGTGACAACAGAGGGAATACTGGCAATGCTAAAAAATTGTACATCATTGAGAGAGATAAACTTGAACAGATGTCATCAAGTCAGTGCCTGTGCTCTAAATCGTATAGTGCTTTCGTCTTCATCACTGAGGCGAGTTTTTCTTACCAGTTGTAATGATCTTTATAACGGCTTGAGGGGGATTTTCCTTGCTCAATGGATGTCTAGTTTCATCAAGCTAATGATTTCAACCATTGTCCATCTGTCATGTAGTTTAAGAATCACAGATTTATTTTTATAATAGAAAACAGAATATATAGAGATAACATGCTATCAAATATTTTAAAAAGTTCCACCAAGCTTCAGAACAAACTTGGAGTGACTTGATATTGATCGCGTAGATCAACATATCCTTCACCTAAATGTTCAGTCATTATTTTCATAAATAAGCCTCAGTTGGCTTGATATGAAGATGCCTGCATGGTATGAAAATATATGCAGTCAAATAATGTGATGTAAGTGTATGCATCAATTGAGAAAAGAAAATTATGGTATTCAAGTAATGTGATCAACTGATATATAGAATAGTTACATCTTTATCTGTAGATATTTCCAGAGAGAAACTATGAAGGAATGAGGGTTGGCCCCAAAGAATCGGACACTGAAGAAATCTGTCAGAAAAAAAAAAGAACTGTCTACTGCAACTAGTAAGTTAGGATCTCTAACCTATGGTTGACATCTTCTCAAAGAAATATCACAGATCCTAACTACCCTCAGTACCTTCATGACTAAAAATCCACTTCCACAGCTTCTGTTTGACAAGTGGTGAAGGAAAGAAAGTCTTTACTTACTACTGAATCCATAATTCATCCTATAACAGGGTTAGCCCTTACTAGTTTATACTTGTCTTTCTGTGTTGGAGGATCCCCTGTTATGCAGAAGTATTTCAGTTCACCCCCAGAGATTGTCAGAGCCAGAATCCTCGCCAAATGGAATATTGAGGTCTGGGAGTACGAATTTGGAATCCAAAGCTGCGACATCATGCTGCTTTTCCAGAGAGGATGGTGATACTGCAACCTTGTTAGCAGCTTTTTCCAGTAAGATGGGAATGACTGGATAGCTTGGTTGAACCTCTTGCTGATACTGACCCAAACTCCCATCATTTGCAACAGTTGTACCTCTTCCATTTGCCTGCTGAGGGAGCACATCAAGCTGGAGCAAGGACATTAAGTTAGTATACAGTTTCAATACCTCCGTTCTTTCTTGATCTGTAGTGGAGAAAAAGTAGATAAAGCTTGCTTATTCGTAGTTTCAAGTGGCAGTCTTATGTTCTTGGTGAGAGTTGAAAAACTACTTAGGGAATTCATCAAGAAAATACATCCACATGTTAATCATTCGCTCTAACCATTAAGTGTTCTTGATTCACTAGCAAGGATAAAATCAGCCTATAAGACAGTTGAGCAAGAATATTAAGGTTGCCTAAAATTTAAAAAGAAAAAAAGCAATAGGTATCATACAGTATAAAATAGACCAGACAGCCAAATAGATAACCATAGTACCTTCATTCTTTTCAGTTTTTCATTTGTTTCCCTCTGATTCTCCACACTAGCGCGTAGTAAAGCCACTTGCTGTATAAAGAGTGGTGTTAATTGAGGAACTTATAATACAATCAAACTATAAGTTATAGCAAAGAAAAATACCTTCTTCAATTGCTTTCTTTCCTTAATTAGCATGATCTCATCCATTTTCAGCTCAGCCAATGTCTGCTCATCACAGAAGGGATAAAAAGGAAAAATGAATAAGTGACTTAGTAGTCTTGAATTATGGAATTAAAACATTTTACGTCCCAGGTCACGCACTTAATAAAGATCAAAGTAAAAGTGATGAAGCAATGGGTCTTCCTTCAAAATTACAAACTTTTTTGCATTTACAAATGTACGCTTAAGATGAACTATTCTATCTCAATTCCTAAAAGCAAAATGTGTCATACATAACTTAGTGGAGGGTAAAAACTAACCTTTTTCTTTCTTGACCTCTTGCTGGTGGTAGCATCACTAGTACCATTAACCTGAGAGTCCAGCAAAGTCTGCAGATAAATGATACGTCCAATCAAAACACGCGCTTGCTTTCAAGAAAATAGTGTGTAATAATTTGTTACCAAGAGAGAATATATATTAAAGGCTTGTCCATATATCTGCATACATATTTAACACACTACAGTGTGTTTAAAACATCAATCACAATGTAAGCCATAAAATATATGGGACACAATCTGCGACCAACATGTCCTCTCCTTATCCAAACACCAAAGAAAGTTATATGGTCGACAAATTTCTCAGACAAGTAAGACATGTAGGGGCAGTAAAATTTGTTAATAAGCCAGAGACGGATATAAAATGAAGTTTCCTTTAACAACTATACACCTATTTTGTCGTAGATAATAACCCCTAGGACGACTTTTTACACATGCAATCTGATAAACCCCTCCATTAAAAAAACACTTCTTTGACTAAACACTTTCACTTATACAGCTGCCACTTCTTGATTAGCTCGCCTAGGAGTACTAACAACAAGAAGCTTCCAAGCAATAGGTATTACACTGTTATTTATTTAATTTTTTACCCTAGTTTCCGGGCTAGCTTTCACACAACTTGAATAATTTTACCATAATCCCAACTTTTTTGACCATGACAGAATGTGAAGAAGTTTTGTTACTGAGTACCAAAAAAAAAAAGGTATGTATAGAAGCTGCACATATTCTAAATTTCTAACAATCACTGATATTTAACTACGTACGGTTGTGGGGTGCCCCAAAATATTCCTTTTCATTTGCTGTCAACCAAATGTCGTTTAGATTGTGGGTATGAATAAAACGACAAAGCTTAAATTCAAGATTCTGACTCTGTACCCACAGCTTAAGCTATCCCTACATCCTACCACACTTTATAATTCTCCCTCAACTTTCCACGTTTACAAAAAAGAAAAAAAAATTACTCCACCAAATTGCTTAACCACTAACAACACTACCACCAAACTGAACGCAGACCTATTTGCCACGAACACACGCCATCCTCTTTAGTCTTTACTCATTATTAAAATTTCAAACTAAAATATTTAAATTGACGTAAATGCCCCCACTAATCATAGTTAAAGACACAAAAAAGTAAGTAGGGATATTAAAAAGTGAGGACAAAAAGGGGTTTGACTAATTGAAGAGTTGGCTTATTTTGCAATTCAGTACCAAATCCAATGGTTCAAAAGTGAACCGACCCCGACAAAGACTGGAGACATTTTATTAGTCACTTCATCAGGTCGGCCAAATTGACACTATTGCCCTTAAGATAGGGTTAAGAGGCTAAATTTTCGATGAGATTTTAAAAATTTATTTTTAAAAAAAAATTATTATCGCGAAATTAAAAGGTGTTTTGGTAAATTTTAGGAGTAGAAAGTGTGACACGAAGACGCCACAAAATAATAGGGGGATTCGGGTGGTGAGAGAAAAACGTGAAGAGTCATTCAATCTTGTGCGTCTGACAACATATGTTGAAAGTAAAGTTCACCACTTTTCTCCTCCTTGTAAATATTCATTTAATAGTAACTTTAATAAAGATAAGTTAACATTAATTTGGAATATGGGGAAATTGGAAAGTCCGGAGATTTATATATGGTAAGGGGTACTTTGGTCAACACGCGGAGAATAAAACGGAGCCACCAACGACGACCGCGGTTTACTCACCGGAGACCTAAGGAACTGAAGCTAATCCGATAAGTGAGTTTGTTATTTTATTAAATGAAAAAACAGAGACAGGTGACTGCTATATCTATTTGCTTCCAATGGACGCTTTGAAACAAAAAATAAAAATTAAAAAGTCGAATTTCTGGAAGAGTCACGAGGAACGAATCGAATGACACACGCGACTCAAATGAAGAGGCTCACGTCAACGAATTAACAACTTGCCATAACCACCACACACCAGATAAATTAACAGAGAATCCGCCGTTCACTGTAAACGATATACACGATGGACAAACCAATAATCGTAAACGAAAAGCACGCACATCGAGTGAGAGAGAGAAGAAGAAGAAGAAGAACAAACATCCAAACCTTAGATCTCGTGCTGCTTGGAGTTTTGTATAGCGGATGAGGAGATCCGCTAGACTCTTCACAGCCACCATCAACGGCGCCACCACTACCTCCGCCACCTCCACAACTAACAGATGTGCCGCCACTCCATGACAAAGGAGTAGTAGGACTAGCACGTGGAGCCACCTTCTTAGCATTAACAGAAAGTTGTTTAGACCTGCTCCGACGCACAGACCACTCAAGTGGTGAACCTGTCCTCTTCAACTTAGCCGGTAACGGAGCCGGAGCCGGAATCGGAGAAGGAGATGGATTGGCCTGGCTGAGACGCAAGAGTAATTCAGCAACGACAGAGTCATCCATGATTGCCGTTTGAACCCACTCTTCTTCAGGCATGACGGCGATTTTTGATGAATGGAAAGGGTAGGAAGAGGTTGGAAAAGGAAAAAGTGCAAGGAAGATGAGAGAGGAATGAAATGAGATTGTGGGCTTAGTGGTGGCAAAGGCAAATAAAAATCGGAAAAAAAGTGTAGCTGCATTAATTTATAGTATATTTTTTATTATTATAAATGGCCAGGATGACATGAAGTGGCTAAATATATACATACACATTATCGAAGTGCGTGGATGTCTCTTTATACTAACTGATGTGTATAAAAAAGATTTTCAACTTATGTATATCACTAGCTTCGGATTCAGAATTTAAATTTTAAAATAATATATATAATAAAAATATAAAGTTTAAATTTTAAAGTATAGCGTTCATTTGAATTCGTATATTGACTTTCAGTTCAGTTACTATACAGATGGAGTGAAGATTTAAAGTTTATTGATATCAAATTTTAATTTATTGCTTTTTTACTGAGTGAGATTTACCTAATAATTTATGTATTTATCGAACTGAAACAAATATAAAATTTAAGTTTTAGTTAATTAATTTAATAAAATTTATCTGTGCAATGGAGGCTCAAGAGCAGGTTAAGAAAGACGATAAGTGACAATGAAGGATGATAAACGTCATTTATGGTACGCGCGAAGGACACGTGTAGTAATAACGGAATTTTGAAATCGAAACTTATGGTAACTTTAAACCTGTTAGTTTTCGTGCTGCGTTTGGCGGCATCGTACGTGTTATAATGAAATTATTTTTTATATAACACTAATTTAAATTCATGTGCTTGCTTTTTCTATTCAGATTTCGCCCATGGTTATCTACTTCATTAATATAAAAAAATAATTAAAAATTTATTTTTCCATATGATATAGAAAAAAGATATCTCAATTCTATTAATTTTAATTATTTTTTAAGCTTACCATTCATTAATACTTTAAAAAATAGTTATAAATTTTTTTAAGTGATTTTATTATGTAAAAATATATTTATCGATAGTTATCATGTTTCTCGTTTCAAAATAGGTGTTACCTTAATCATTTTGTATTCTTTAATATATACATAAAGTATAGATAAAATTAATTTACTAAATTATTAATATTTTTTATTTTCACATATATATCCCACTTTCATCCTTGTTAAAAGTAGATGGTCCTAAAGTAATTTTTATTTAAAATTATAATTATTGACATATTTTTATCTTCATCCTTAGTTATAAATATAGAAAACTATTAATATCGCTTGAAAGAAAAAATATCAAATAAAGAATAGTAAATAATAACGTTAATCAGTCAAAATTATCCTTTAATTAATATTTTTCTTAAAAAATATGTCAAATAAAATATGACAAACACAATGAATCGGAGAGTTTAAACATTTCTTTAGCGTTGATCATTATTAGAAAAATACTTATAAATATAAATATATAATTAGAAACATTTTTTACTTTTCACCTCTTAAATTAAAAAAATGATATTTATTTTGAAACGATTGAAAATGATATTATCTGTATATGGAATTAATGTAAATGTCGAGATGTCAATTGACACACTTTTGTGTTGGTGTTGAATAGAAGGCAACAATTGAAAATGAGATTACACTTTGTTTTTCTTCTTAATTTAATTTAGAGGACTCTATGATGGGACCCACAAATTAAAACGTGGCACTGAGCAGCTGGTTTTGATGATCACGCGCTTGGTGGCCGAGAGTGGTTGATAAAATAGAAAAAGGCATGGGAGAATGGTGATGTTGTCTGTTTGAGAGTTGAGTGTGGGCTAATTGGCTTGTTTTATGCTTACATTATGCCGCATATGACACTCTTCTTATAGATTCAATCTTCTATCCAATCAAAAACTTACATTATCATGTGTTTTCTTTAGTTTTGATGAGTCTTAACTTGATTTGAACTATTGGTGTGAAAAATATTCACCTTCGAGTGAGATAAGAAGTTGAGTTTGGATATGATTTGAATTATCTCATTCGATCTTTCACAGAACAAAGCTCTTTTCCTTTCTCGTTAAAGTATAAGTAACGAGGAATCATTGGGACGAAACTCGATCCAGTTATGTAACCCACTTTAAGTTCATATTTCAGTCTCTGATACTGGCCTTAAAGGTCTAAGGAACTAGGAAAGTATTTACTGAAAAGTGAAAAATTAATATCTTCGCCCTTGTTAGTAGTAACGAATATCATTAACTTCATATTGCAAAACGACAAATTGATAATGAAAGATAATGTACTAATTAGAAAATGCTATCTCCATTTGATTTTTTTGGACATGTAGTTTTAATTTCATTAGTTGTATTAATTTTCATTAACAAAATAAACTCAGAATATGTGAAAACCATCAAAAACATATAAAAATACAAAGTTTCCATAAAATATAAATTTGTGAGTCAAATTTTACATTTTAATAAAGTAAAATCACATTTTGAAATTTAAAATCATACTCTTAAAATAATAATGAGATTTGAAACTAAAATTTAATACAAATTTTATTACTTTCAAATTGAGATCCAAATCCTATGCCCAAAGTCCTAGTAAATGTTGGTATTATTATGATAATAACAAATTAATTTTCAACCTTCAAATTCCAAGGAAGAGGTTGAAAATTTATTTCAAAGTGTAATTGAAAGAATTAATTAAAGAAATAAAAAAGGGTGACGCGCGATGGAGAAGCATGGTACTTGCCTTCAACAAGTGAAGGGTAGCTAGCTACTTTACTTTTAAATATACTACTTTAGAGTTAATTGTCACACAAAGCATCATGTCATTTCACGTGATACCTCCTACATTAAGGAGAATATAAAATGATGATGATGAACAAGAGTAAAAAGTCGTCTTTAACTACTACTAATAGGACTAGCATATATAGTCACTTTATAATGCAACAAACTTTAAAGGCCAACACAGTTCTCAGAGAGGTCCAATAATGTTTTACTCTCTTACTATCATATATCACGAATCATCATATTTTTATCTGAAATCAAAATTAAAAAATACTATTTTATCTATTTACTATATCAAATTTTTTACTTTGTTATCTTACCCTAACATTAGTGACGGAGCCAGGAATTTTTTAAAAGGTCTTCAGAAATAATAATTTGTTATGTCAAGGATATCCAAAATATGTTATTTAATTATTTTTTATATCATTTTACTTATATATATGCTATTTTTTCCGATGAGAGATGTCCAATTGAACACTCTTACCACTATGTGGCTACGCCACTGCCTAACATTAACGATCCATTAAATTGTTCCATTAAAATTATACAACAATTAATTGACCAAACCAAATCACAAGCACCCTGAAGTTGCTAGTGAATAGTGAGTGCTTAGTCAATAAAATTTGTAGTAGAGTTGTAAGTAATTTTTCTCATTAATTAGATGTCTCAGATTTAAATTTTTTAGATATAAAAGTCGTTTCTATTAGAAAGCTTATTACTTTCAATGTGGGACATTCTGGTATACATTTAAATTTAGTCAAATATAAAAATATATGATAAAAAGGTATATAATATCAATAAATTAATTCGATACAAATTTAAATTTAATTGAATCCTCTAACACATATAGGATAGGAATGTATTCCGTGCCAACCAATCTCTACCAAAAATACTACTATCCATTTTATGATTTGGAGCGTGCTATTCACACACTCTTCATGCCTCTACACGTATTCGGAACCCCGTTTTTTTTTGTTTTTGTAATTATTGTTTTTGGTAGTTCCTATATTTCCCAAAGATATTATTACTCAATATTGGTTTCCCCTTTATGATCTACCGCGTGAATCATTGTCTCCCTCCACTGCCTGCTTCTTTCGGTTTAAATTTATTTTATTTTATTTTATGATCCAACTTATACATATAAATTATGCCTATTTTTATTCATAATTTGATCATAATTATATGATATTATAGTTTTACTGTTAAAATGATAAATTGGATATCAATTATAATAAATATCAGATTCGTGTTAATGTTTATTCGTTTTAGTCAAAGTAATTTGAAACTATTATATAGTTAAGAAGACACAGCATTGCGCCAGTGGCCGCCATGCGTACGAAGCGATGGAATTTGAACTTTCTTAGTTTACATGTCAAAATGGAACAATGTGAATGCTGCTAGGAAAGTAATCTAAGCTAGGAATTTTACGAAGAAGGTATTATAGAATAGAAAGTAGACTTATAAAAAATAAAAAGATATGTATATGTTATGTGTGTATAAATTTAAAATTTTAATCGAGCTAAAAATATTCAACTTTCCAGCATAAGGTGGATCCATCACTTATACTAGGAGAGCATATAAGAGAAAAATTGAAAACATTTTAAAATTAGACATGAATTATTCGTTTTATCTCTAAAGTATAAACAACCTTTAAACATCTCTTTATTTGAATAACTAAACTTAAATACATCATCGATCTTGTAATATTAGTAAAATACTCCTAAATTCTAGTAAATTTTAGGTGTATTTTGAACAATTTTATCGACTTTTAATTAAGAATCTCATGCCCTTATGAGAGTGTGAAACTACTTAGGGCCCGTTTGATCATGTGATATGATATCATGATATGGAATCATGGGATGAAATTAAAAATTTGTTTGGACATGCGATATAAAATTTTGGTGTTGCATATTTTCTCATAAACATAAAAATCTCACAAGTTCTAAAACTATTAAAATAGCCCTAATTGTTTATTCAATATTATCAAATAAACAAAAAATCATAAAATCCTTTAATAAGTTACTATAAAGCTATTTGTTCTCCACTTAAGTAATTGTTTCATAAATAAATTTGAGTAAAAATAAAATACCTTTCACGGACTCTTCAAGATTTTATTACTCAACAATCGTAAAGTGTGAGTTAAAGTGATTATATGTTGGTGAGAATAATAAATTTTATGTCGGTGAGAATAATAAATTTTTAAAAGTAACGATGTGATTAAAATTTTTATTTATATGTGAAATAAGTGATTAGTAGATATAAATGCCGGGTTGATTTTGATAAAATATAAACTTGTGATCAATTTTAGTATTAAAATAACTCAAATCATGATATGGTATTCCCATATGATTGCATATCATGGTTTTTGGAGGATATGTTATCACATCTTATGGTACCATATCATGAGATGGAATCAGCGTAAAATCACATGTCCAAACGTTGATTCCATCTCATAATACCATATCGTGATATGGTATCACATGACCAAACGTCTACTTACTATGTCATATGGCAGATCAGAGCTAATTAAAAATTTATCTAAATTTAATTAGTCCAGTAGAAAACTATTATTAAGACTGTCAATAATTGAGAAACAAAATTAATAATTTACTCTAAGTTTATTATTTCTGTACAATTTTATATATTTTTTGAATTGGAATATGCTACTCTCTAAATTTTTATTTTGTGGTCAAAATAGTATTGGTATGAGGTAAGCTTGTTAAACTCCAAAATGATCAATGATTACGCGTGACTAAATTCTTGGGTGTCTTGGTGGACTACTGTTTCTCAATTTGGGAAATTAATTTAGCACATTCTAATTTTTACTTTATTTCACCTTCTAAATACTCGCACAAGCTATATTTATTGACCCAACATAAATATTGCCACGTCATTTTGATGGATCTATATTAAGTATTGACACACTACTCATTTAAGTTTTTTATTATAATCATTAATTGCTAATCAGTAAAAATTCAAGTAATGGTAAAAGAAAAAACTTTAAAAATTGTTAATATATATATAACTTGTAGTCTTGATTTATTTAAGTTAAGAGTTTAACAAATACCGTGCAAATTAAAAATTAAAATAGTAAATTTTGAATAGTATGTAAAAAAAATTAAAAAACATAAAAATAAAAGAGGAAGTTCCATTACATGTAGGGTTAGTAGGTGATGAGACAATTGCCCAGATTTTATTTTATTTTTTAAATTAACGACACATTTGTCAACTGTTCCATGGCATTGGGAGTAATATAGCAATAGCAAATATTTGGGGAGAAATCCATGAATGCGTTGACTAATTACTACTATTACCCCAAACTTTAATTAATTAGTAGTATTTTAGTTATAAGCATATAAAAACGAGGCGAGGGAATCACGGTTTAGTTGAGAAACCCCTTTAATTAGCACAATCCTTGATAATGTTACTTGGAAAGTAAATGTTGTTGACTGACGCTTATATTTTACACCTTAAATTATTAAGGGGTCGTTTGGTACAAAGATTCATAATGCATGGATTAGTAATACAGGGATTAGTAATGCAGGGATAAGTAGTGCAGGGATTAGTAATGCAGGGTTTATTTTTATCAAGTGTTTGGTTCATTTTTTCCCACATCATCTTGTGTTTAGATTATAGCTCTATGAAAAGCTTCTTTCCAATTATACCCTTGAATTATTATGTAATTGAATCAAGCTAGATAATTGTTGGACAATATTACTTTTTATAACCTTCTAACTAGCTATGGAAAGAACAATTTAGTTGTCTTGTTTGTTATTTTTTTCACTTGAATTATTTGAGGTTAAATAATTGTCATCTTAATAAATTGATCACTCACAAAAGGTCAATTTTCAATTAAAAAAAGATAAACCATCTATTTTTAAAATCAAAAAAACGGTCAACAATGGTAAAATTGAATAAACCATCTACATGTACACATAAAATTGCAAGTTTTAGTTTTAATATGTATGTAAATTTTTTAAATTGTTTAAAATATAAATAATTAGAAAACCAAGCAAATATATATATACACACACACATTAAGTTTAGATCAAAAACTTCATATACAAAATATACAACTCACATTTCAAATTTGTATTGATTTATATTGGATTTATTAGTAACAAACAACTCTCTCTAAATAATTTGTAAGCTAATTTATTTAAATAAACTTACTTGTACAAATATAAATAATAAAATCAAGAAAATAGATAAAATAATTAAAATGATTGAGGATAGTTTTGTCTTTACATAGCTTATCCCATGGTATTATATCCTATGTATTACTAATACCTCCAAATGGAAGGTATTAGTAATACATCCTATAATACCATGTTGGAGGTATAACTAATCCATGGATTAGTTATACATAGACTCAAATTCCTACCAAACATGGTACTAAGTAATATCTAACATAATCCATGGATTATTTTGTTCTAATGCAGTCTACCAAACGACCCCTAAGTATTTTAATAAGCATAAAAAATAATATATAAGCATAATACAAAAACACGACTTTTAATTTGACTTTAGCAGATAATCATGTTCTTTAATTTTGTGTGTGGATGTGTAGGCACTTTAAACTTGTATAATACATATAGGATTCCGTGTACGAAACAAAAGTATCACGTAGGATGCTATGTAGGACGATTGTGTTTATTTATTCAATATTTTACAAGTTTAAGTGACTATTTATGCATAACTAAAGCAAATTATCATATGTTTAAGCTGACAATATGTTAGCCGTTACGGTTATATTTATTTATTATGTCAATGATATATGTGATCACAACTCTGCTCGAGAGAATCACGGGTTAGTTTGTTTCCCTACGCCATGGTAGATGCACATAAACTTTGTACTAATCTTTAGAGCAACTTACAAAAATGACTATATTTATAGGCAGTGTTTTAAAAGACTCTTTTGGGACTCGCCCTGGGACGGGGCTCTAGCAAAAAGCATCGAGACTAAAGTTTGGGACTTAGTTCTACAAGAATTACGCCCTAAGCGTTCGACTGTACGCCCTAAGCATGCCCAACGCCCAACGCTCGGGACTCGTTTAACAGATCTTACACAAATTATGTGTTAAATCTTTAATTAACATTGTTGCCCTCATAATTCTTGAATAAATGAATGATACACAACTTTTTAATCTATAAAGATAACTAGATTGAGAGTAACCTAAACAACAAATGTAGTATCACATATTTACTATTTGATAACACTATAAAGGTAATTATATATTACATAACATTTCTCTTAAAAATATGTAGCGAAATTTTACTTGTTCACTTATCATTGGTCTTCATGGTTTTGTCATATGTCTCAAAATTATCATATTTTATTTAATTATTTGAAAGTAATTTTATTTTTATTCATGAAACAGTGATGTTTATACTATAATAATTGTAAGTTTATTGATTATTTTCTCTTAGGGCTTTGAGGGGAGGGGGGATAAATTGTATAGTACGATGTATATATTTTTTTTGAAATAATGATTCTTTTATTATTCATAAGTTAAGATATTAGATTATTTATGCTTGTATAGTCATGTTTTATTGTTATTGGTGTAATGATATTTCTCAAATAATAATTATGATACTTTTTTTCTTTATTATAGATTATCAATACTTATTGCAAAAAAAAATCATAATATAATTTCCATTTATTATAGGTTTTTAATAAAAAAATTATATGTAAAATCATTGAAAGGAATTTAATTAGTAATAAAACTATAAAATTGAATATACATGAGAATACGCCCCGTAGTTCCATGGGACTTACGCTCCGTGTCTCGGGGCTTACGCCTCGCCCCGTACTGTATAAAATATCTCGCCTCACGCCCCCGCCTTTTAAAACACTGTTTATAGGGTTATTGGAGTTCAATAGCTATAAATATGTTATTTATTAGAAATGACTACACTTTATGTCAATTTCTAGCTGCATGTTTATATTAAATTTTATTTTATTTTATTGTTATTATTATTATTTATACAATGCACTAAATAAGGTATGATATGTTACCATAACTTTCAAGTACTAACCATTTATTATGTTCCTAAATAACTGAAATTTCCATTATTAAATTACCAACTAATAAATACATGTTGTATGCAAATATAATTGATTCACATAATATAAAAGGTTGTATTTATATTTCTAAATACAATATATTCACTAAATACTAATCATAAATGTATTCATATATTTTTGAATATAAAAGTTTATTCATGTCTTTTCTCGTTGTATTTTTGCATATGTTTTTCATTTTTTATTATTTATACACTAATACTGTTGTAATTACAATAACCAAAATAAGGAAAATGTATTACTTGTACAATTAGCATATGAATACTTTGAATTCAAATTGGTGTTTCTATTTATAAAACTTAAAGTATTAATATATCAAGGATACAAGTATTTATAAAAATAATGTATTAATACATCAAACAAGGTAAAGTAGTACAATATTAGCATATGAATACAACAATTTAAAAAATGGATACACTATTGTTAACCCAAAAAATGAATATCCCAATATACTAAAATATGAATACACTGTTGTTAAATAAGAAATAGGAAAAACAATATAATGTGTATGTCTCAAAATGTGTAAGTATTAGACTAAAAAAAAATTTAAAAAAAAAACACAAAACGTCGATCTATTTTTTGTGAAGTTTTCTATAATACTTGAGGCTTGACGTTAACTTAGGTATTTATTTATAAAAATATAATATTGATGTATCCTACTATACTTGTATTGCCTAATCAAATTGGATAAATTACTTATGTATCCAAATATATTTGTATTCACAAATTATCACCATTTTATTAATATTACGATACAATTATCTATGTATATAAGTATTATTAAATATAAACATTTGACATTTGGTTGGACCACAAATATAAGTATAAATATAAGTATCATGAATTCAACCACAAAAATCACTTCTACAATCATACAAAAGGATCTTGAATTGGAAGGAATCGGGGGAAAATACAAAAAAAATCTTTAATATAAGGATATTGATGAAAGAGAAGGTATGAATACATAATTAATTATGAGTTTAATAATAATTTTCCTATTTATTATTTATTTATATTAAACATAAAAAAAATTGATTATTGATATACAGTTAACTTTGCTATTTATTGTATAGTTATAGTCATATAACATATAAAAATTAAACTATAGCTATATTATTTAAATGTATATTGAAGTTTGCCATATTATGTAATTTTTTCTAATCTTTATTGTTTTAATTGAACAATTCATTACCCAACAATTCTTGGGCCTAAAATGTGTCAAATATGAATGTGTTAGATGGGCTTGGGCTTATTAAGCGTGTCACTCAAAATGTCATTTACTAGAGAATCTAATTTAATACTGTGTAATCACATATTTAACCTAAAAAAAACTTAGTAAATATTATAAAGATAATTTTATTTATAGATTTAATTTAAAAATAGTAACATTAACATCATGTAATATTGTTTTGTTAATATATATAATAATATTTTAAAATTATAGTTTATACTTTAATTTAATAATTTTAAAAATAATATTATTTTAAAAAAGTGGTAAGCCCGACAAACCTGTAACCCACGTACTTGTGAGTTGGGCCGGCCGTTTTTTGGCCCACACCAAAAAAGGGCTAGCCCAGCCTGAGCCGTGAAATATCTAAACATATATAGGTTAACCCGAATGGGGTGATCTAATCATATTGACAGCTCTATAAATTATCATTCTATTTGCATCATTAAAGACGAGAAAAGTTATTTTTTGATAAGCAACTATGGACTGGAGGGAATAATTAATTGGGCCTGCTCGTAAAAATAGAGTGAGCTAGCCCAGTTGTTTGATCGATTCCAACTTTATTATTCAATAATGGGGTTAGCGAAGGAAAGAAAGATTAACATACGTTTTCTTGCTCCGTTTCCTTGGTACCCCAATCAGAGAACTATCCTCAATTTATACAACTAACTTAGATTTTTAGACAATCTTAAAAAGAATGATATATTTCTATATTAAGTAATAATTAGATTTAAAAATATTTATTTTACGCTCAATGAAATGATTAATAGTTAGATAAATTTTTATCATTAATTTTAGATGACAAAGTTTAAAAATCTTTATTTTTTCTTAAATTTCGTGTTGACTCAAACTAACTCACGTAAAATATGACTGATGAAATTCGAAAAATAACCATTTCTTAAAGCAAAGGTATTTTTATTAAAGTGCATGATATATTAGTGGACAACAAACGGAGAAAATCAACATCTTGTCCGGAGTTATACAATGTTATTGGATTGTTATATACTAAGGGAACTAGTCATGAATTGCACTGCTATACCAATTCAAAATATATCGTAGTAAACTTGAATCACCTTAATTGAAGAAACCAAAATACACACACATCAACCTTAACATTTTAAACTCGGTAAAAAAAATCGATGTCTACGAATATATTTTTCAAACAAATTTTGTTTTAAGAAAAAATATCTTGAATAATTTGATTTTTCATTGATGTTTTTTTTTTTTTGATTTAGAAATATAAAACTTTTGTATGTACAAAAAACATAATTTTGTGAAGAAGAATATATAAGAAGGGATATATATCAATCAATAGTGAAGCATGCATAAATCAGAAAATGCCTCAATCAATAGATTATGATTTATGATGATCGAATCCATCCTGGATATCATGCTTAGATTATGCTGCCTCTTCTGTTTATCACTGTTTACTCATGACTATTACATAAGAAAACCATTTTAAGTCATTTCATCATATATCCTTATATATAATTAGATTCTTTACATTAAATTTTGTTATAGTGAGATTAATCAGTATTGAAATCAATCTAAATAATTCAGATTCACGCGGCATAGAATCTTGTTTGGGTAAAGCATTCCAAACTAGAAAATTTTAAATTTTGATATATTATTTCTCATGTATCGGTTTTGATAACCATGCGAATTTTTTACAACCGAAATACAAGCTAAATAATCTCTTTGTTTTGTTCCCAAACAAACATCAACACATATGCATGAAAGAAACTATAATATATACATATATTCCGTTTAACTTTTAATAATATGATTTAATAATTAAATTAGAATTAAATTAGTATATAACTTTCCATCTGAACATACTAAAAAGAAAAAGAACAATTTTCAATTATAGCAAACATAAAATTCATATTTGTATGTTATAGCAAAGTTTGTACAATTGCGCTCCATAGAAAACATTTTTATGTGTAATTCGCTATACACATACAATTAAAACGAATTGTATAAAACGAAGTGTATAGAAAGAGAAAGAGACTTGGGCAGAGAATTGTGTAAAACGAATTGTATAAAACGAATTCTATAATTATACGTGTATAGAACGATTATATGCAATTTGAATTTGTATAAAATGAGAAAGAGAGAAAGGCGAAAGAGACGTGGTCAGGAAATATATAATTGAATTGAATTGTATAAAACGAGAAAGAGAGAAATTATATAAATTTAAATTTGTATAAAACGCAAAAGAGAGAAAGGTAAAAGGAACTGGGCAGGGAAGTATTTTTGTTATAAAATTATAAGTGTATAGGACGAAGATATATGTTTTTGCAAGTGTATATACAATTTTCTCTTACTTTATACAAACAGAAACACAATTTATATAATTTATTTCTGTTTGTATAAGTAATAGAGGCGTGGTGGCGAGCAAGATTTTGGAAAGTGGAGAGAGACGAACGAAAATATTTGTATATATACAATTTTTTTCGCTTTATACAAATAGAAACAGATTTTATACATTTGTGTTTGTATAGAAGCAAGAAGAAGCGAGCGAGAGATGGAGGGAGAGAGTAGAGTGGCGAGCGAGAGTTTGAGCGAGAGAGGTGACTGATAAACTGTTTGCTACGGGGCACAATTAAATCAAATGATAATTATAACATTTAATTTAATTTATTAGTTTGTCATTATATACAATTTTCCAAAAATACATTACTCCCTATGTTTTACTAAAAGCCTTTTTGGCTTCCCTTTAAAAGAAAAAAGATTTTCAACTTTCTAAAGGTCATTTTAAGCTTGTTTTTAACTTATGTTTGATTTTGTCAAGCATTTTCAAAATATTAAAATAATTTAAAAGTATTTAGAAAAGAATGTCACATTCCTTTTACATAATTTGAAATTTTTAATTTCTAACATGTCGTATATAAAATCACACTATCATAATTTATATATACATATTATTACTATATATTTTTAAACTTTATTGATTGTTTAAATCAAATTAACATTAAAAAAGCAAAAGTGTAACAGAATTTTGAAAAGTTTTTAGTCAAAGGGACTTAAGTATAAATTAGAATGGTACAAATTTTGAATGAAATCGAAAAGGTAGCTTTTATATAGCAGGACAGACTGAACTTACAGTTCATCACTGTTAAAAATTCTGAGAGAAAATGTACTTTGCCCATTTATTCAGTCTTGCGAATATTTAGAGTATCTAACCATCGGATCAACCAGAATTTCCTCATCCCTAAAGTACACAATCTAGGGCAGTTCACCCCATAACACAATTACACAAATGTCAAGTAAAATAATATTTTTAAATAAAATATTTCAAAAATATTATTGATAGAATAAGGTATTGTAGTATAGTGATTTTAAATATCTAGAAAGAACTAGCGCTTAGCGTGCTCATGTGTTTGAATCTCACTAACAATAACTTTTATGTTTTTCATTTTTTTTACAATCTTTGTGAAATTTCTAACTCTTCTATCACTCTAGGCTTGGTTAATATGGATGCATTACAATAAAACAACTTATAATTGTTGTTTATTGATACAAAATTTAATATTGCTATTAGCTTTTAACGACATTTAAAAAAAGAAAGATAATTAGCACTCAAAATACCGGTAAATAAACTATTATTATTATTAAATGATTGCCACTGAAAATGACATTTCTGCCCTCTTCGAAATTCATATACACAAAATAAAAAGCAAAATAAATTTTACAACTCAAACCTTCACACAAGGAAATTTTACAGTTTGGTTGGATGGTTGTTGTTAGTTGCTGCATTTCATTTCATAATTACTGTAGGAGTATCTCATATGAATGAATTGTACCCCAATTATACGCATTTATTCATAATATATTATATTGTATTATATGATATATTTTTACTGTATTAGATGATAATTTTTTCAAAAATTAAGTATTATACATCATATTATTCTCATTGCTAAAAGTAATGTAAGATCATAAATAATAAAAAATAAAATAATTAATAATAAGCCAGACAAATTCACCTTAATACAAACTGATAAATAAAAAACCAGATGTGTCATACAAGTAACAATCGTCCTCTGAAACCCCGTCTTTCGTGGGCGCCTTTTTAGGCGTTACAACGTCATTAATGTTATCACACAAAAATTAACTCTATAATATATATAACGACAAATTTAAGGAATCATATAATTTTAATTATAAAATTATAATCTATCCTTTTTAATTTTTAACTTATAATTACATTAATGTCTTAAAAAAAACACAAATTGGATACATAATATGTAGCTCGGATACGTTAAAGAATATCTCAAATGCATTATAACATAAATCGGATGGGTAATATGTTGTTTAAATATATTAAAAACTGGTTCTGATACATAATATGTATATGTAGCTCAAATACATTAAAAACTAACATAGATACATTATAAAAACCTGAATAATATGCAGCTCGTATACATTAAACACTAATTCAAATACATTAATATATTATTCGAATACATTAAAAAAAGAAAAATTGTAGAGAATTTTAGAAACAGAAGAAGTTATTGAAAATAAGAGAAACTCCTCTGCTACTACTTTTTGCTTGAGTCACTTGGGACTAAATAACAATATAACATTATGACATGAATTAAATATTTATTTTAAGTATAGTATATAAATGTATCTTTTAAATTGATTTTATATCATAGTCATGCCTTTCAATTTGGATATGCTAAATACTTTAATTTATTTAAATGGTGTCATATGTGACACAATACACATAGCTCACCACATAGGATAAAATATTACGTATAATATATCATGTATGAATTAATATATTTTTTTTTAAACTTCACACAAGTTTAAATTTATACTTGTGTAACTCAAAGTTAAAGGACATAAGTGTAATTTAATACCGAAGTAAAGACATATTTATGTCTTATGTCTTTATTTTATTATATAATATAAACTTGTTATTTTGTATATTTTGTAAAAACATAAAAAATAATTAAATCGCAAAATTATTAAATTCTCGTAAGTTTGTATAAAATTTACAGAGTAAAAGAATCATATAAAACAATATAACAAATATATTCTAAAATATATATACAACATTTACTGTTTTATATTTAATACAATAATATTAACCTTTTTTTTCTCTAGATTTTATGACTAACAAAACTAAGAGCGAACTATAAAGTTAATGTTGATAAAAATAATATATAACTAATTTAAAAAATGTTGAAAAGCAATGAAGATAGAAAAAGGAAAAATTCAAACCCTATTTCCAGCCGGCCTTGAAGCAAGCTAAGTTCTCCATGCATGTCAGATTAGAAAATGTAATAATTTCAATAATCAGCCATTAGAAGTAATTAATTAAACGCATAACATACACATTGATGATTAGAAAGATCAAAGGAACATAACGGATCATTAGTTACACATAGTCGTGAATATTGTAACTCAAATAAACAAAACAAAGTCATTACTATCGAACCTAGAATACAAAAAAGATAAAATTATATTTAACATAACGTTTTCTTGTTCTTTTTTTTTTTTCTCAAGGAAAACTACAACAAAATCATAACATGCATTTCTCCTCGTATTGCATGAAGTACTGGAACCACATAGTTTAATTTACACACTAATACGTTTATGCTAAAACACATGCGATACGGTACGAAACAAACATTAATTGACTCTACTTCCTTCCGAACCCGAGCTTGAGATCAAGTTCCACAGTAACACTTACCCCTTTACTTAATTCATTTGAGCTGAATAAATGCGCAGCTGAAGTTACTACTGAGCATTTTCTTTGATTATTAGCAATAGTGCCACCATTTTTCTTCTTCTTTTTCATTTCACGAGATGAATTTGAAGATGATGACGTGGATGTTGGTGAAGTAGGCAGAGGAACAATTGGAGGAATTTGGAAATTTGTTCGAGCTTTTGAACCTCTCAACCACCTCGCAGCCGCGTCGTACGCACGCGCCGCCTCCTCCGGGGTGTCGAATGTACCCAGCCAGTGTCTGCACCGCCCTATACGGTCGCGAATCTCCGCTGACCATCTCCCCCATGGCCTCTTTCTTACTCCTCTGTAACTCTTCTCCCCTGATTGAACATTATTATTGTTCTTCTTTTCTGCAGGACATGTGCGTTTCAGAATCGAAACTTCAGATTTCAAATTATTATTCTGATTTTGGTTGTTGTTACCGAAGAGAACATGTTCTCCAACAACAGCAGCAATTCCTTCAAGAACAGGGGATTTTTCATTTTTATTTTCATTTTCATTATCAGAAACAGAGTAATTATCCCAAAATGGGTCGAGGGAATAATTAGTGTTGTCAATGGAGAAATTATGGTGGATTAGATGATGATTCGTAGTGTTGCCAATGGAGAAGTTATGGTGATGATTTGGTTCATTTGGGTAAAGGGGTTTTTGTGTGGAGAAGAAGAATGGTTCAGCTTTTTGAGAATGGGAATTATACATTGTATTGTGCTAAAGATGGAAGGTGCAGAGGGTAGAGAAAGACAAAAAGATTTTACATAGATTGTGATGATGAGAACTCAGAGTTCAACTATTTATAATCTCAAGAGAAATTCATTGTTTTATTAAAACTACGAAAAGGGATTATATTTGTCCATTCCGAAAAAAGTTAAATTCCGTTTGAATTGCTTAAAAAATATAACTTTTAAAATATATATTTGAAAGTGTTAGAATTTATTTTTAAAATATATAGTTATATATTTGGATAAAAATGGTGAAGTTAAAAAAAATTGTTGATGTGTTTGGCAAATAAGTACGGATAAATATTTTTTTAAATCAAAATATCTGAAATATCCTTAAATTAAAAGTTGTTAACATGATAAAGTTGATTAATTTAATAATAATAATAATAATAATAATAAAATAAGGAAAATAATAATAATAATAATAATAATAATAATATAATAATAATAATATATAAAATAATAATAATAATAATAATAATAAATAATAATAATAAAATAAAAAAATAATAATATATAAAATAATAATAATAATAATTAATAAATAATAATAATAATAATAATATATAATAACAATAATAATTATTATTATTAATAATAAAATAATATGAAAATAATAATAATAAAATAAATAATAATAATAAAATAGTAAAATATTAATAATACTAATAATTATAAAAATAATAATAATAATAAAATAATAATAATAATAATAATAATAATAATAAAATTAAAAAATAAAGGGTAAAAAGGTAATATACACAATCAACATAAAATGACTTTTAAGTTGAAGAAAAAAACACCCCTCACCTAACTTTTAGCTTTTGGTTTAAAATAATTAATTTTTGACTTAAAATAAAGTACTTTTATATTTGTCAAATACTTTAATAAGTCAAAAACTAACTTTTAAGTCAGTTTGACAAGCTGTTAAGCTCATCCAAACAGGTTTTCATATTTATTTTCGTCATACATTTTTTTTTGATATACTTACTCTTATCATCTTATTTTGAGTACATTTACCCCTATATAGTTAACTTAGTATACTTTTTATTTTTATTAGTTCACATGGCATCTACATGGATCCGTTCATTATCAATTAACACTAATTTGGTGAAACTTTTATAAGGAATTCACCTATCTCATTAAATATGGATGTAAGAATTTTGTCATTCTTTAACACCCTATCTAATGTTGATTTTGGAGTTCTAATATCGGGTGAGACAGACCTTGCTCTGATACCATGTGAAAGTAGGTCTTATGCCTAACTCACACCTGAAAAGCTAGCTTTTAGTGATAAAAATTATCCAAATCTTATAAGGAGTTCACACATCTCATTAATCACCAATGTAAAATTTATCATTGTTTAACAAATTTTATACACATTTGATTCACATATTATGTTATTATCATTTATAACTTATCATTTCGACTTAGACTCCATATACTTAAATTTTTGAAAATTAGTCTGACCAATATTGGTGGCAATTGAAATATGAAGTAGAGTTGAATAAAAAACATTAAATTAAATATTTGAAAATTTTATTGTATAAATAAATTCATATACATTCCGAAATTCATATAATCTAATGCATAATTCAAAAAATAAGATTTAAGAATATATTTTCTTCTTTTCCATTTCTTTCATCTACTTTCTTTTTTAATCTTTAAGAAAGAAAGATCCTTTTCTTCCCTTATATTTTACATGTTTTAAGTTTTGGATATTATAATTTTCAAAATCCTTTTTAACTCAAATAAATCAACTTAAAATAAATCATACAAATCTATATTAAAGAAATAACAGTCTATTTTAAATGAATTAAATATTAAAAACATATCTCATAATATAATGTATATTATTAGGGGTCTAGGATTTTATAGATATGGGTGTCAAATACGATAAGACAAGAATCCGTCATGTTTATTAATTATCACCCCTGTCATTACTTGCAAGGGAGGGATATATACCTCTTTGTTAAAAGACAAAACTACCCACTGAAGCTCTCCAACATTTTTCTAAATTTTAATTTGATAGAATGCAAATATTTTAAAAAGTTAAACAAGTCTTATCGAATCTTGTAATCTAGTATTTTTTTCGTTTAAAAAAGAATAACCTAGTTTAATTTGAAACGGAGCTTAAAAAAAGAAAGAAATTTTTTTTATTTTGTGTTTTAAAATTAAACAAATATATTAAAATATTCTTAATCTTGTGGTCTAAAATGTTTCACGTGAAAAGTTAAAGTTAAAGTGTTGCTAAAAAAAAAAATAAGCTATTATTTTTTAAACAAACTAAAAAGAAAATAAAAATATTTTGTTTAAGAGTATATACGTAATTTTATTTATATGCAATTTGTTTAAATATGTCATGTTAGAATAATTGATTAAAAAGATCACTATTGACTTTTTTTGTATAAATTTAAGTTTAGTCATTTTAAGTTTTAATCATAATTATTATTAGTTTAATAAAATTGAAAATCTTATATCTAATAGTTGTGTGAGCTAAGTTGCTATTTCAATTTATGTGTTATATTTTTTTTGTTGTTTATTTCAAAAAATCATTATTCTTTCTAATATAAAATATTTTTTTGTCTTATTTTCAGTAAAGTAATTTATAACAAATATTTATAATTTTCTAAGTCATAAGTATTAAAATGACTTTTTTCTTAAAAAAATAATAAAAAAATAATAGTTGAATTAGTAAAACCAAATAAATTTGAAGAAAATAAATACTTCGTCATTAAAAGATTAAAATTGAATTACTTTTTAATTATAAGTCTTATCTTAAACTTAAAGAATAAATTTCTTTTAAAATGTCATATAAAATGTGACTAGAATAAATTAGGATATCTGATGCAGGGACTTAATTATCATTGTGAGAAAAGTGACTGATGCGGAATAATCAGATACCGAGGAAATAACAAAACAGGGTGAATATTACTTAAATTCTTGTAACGCTATTTTAATTGGTATAAAATAAAAGAAAAATAGACTCTTGAAAATTGTTACTTAAAATTTATCTTAATTTATATATGAAAATAAATTATTTTATTAAAATAAAATTAATTAATAGTAATTTCTTTATGATTATTTAAAATTCTTATCTTTTATGCCGTGTTAAAAAGAAAAACTGTGTTACGAAATTATTATTTTATTATTCTATTTTATGTGACATGCTTTCTTTTTAATCCATGTCAACAAAGTATCACTTTAGAATAATTAAGGATAATTTAATTTTTATTTTTTTTATCATCGGTAATGAAATCATATACAAACATACAAATATCAATTGCAAAACTATGAATTTAAACTTTTTTTTGTATTTTCTTAATTGTTGGCGTAATATATCATATATATACAATAAATTACAGTAGAAGATTAAATGATCAAGAAAATAAATACTTCATCCGTCTCATTTTATGTGCCACTTTTCGTATTTTGAGATTCAAATAAGTTTATCTTTGACCGTAAATTTTTCATAGATTCTTTTAACATTTTGAATTATCAATTATTGCGAATTATAGTACTCTTTATGTAGTTTACTAATATATAAATTTTATTTCAAAAAATTTGAACGATTCCATACACAAATGTCCGGTCAAAATTAAATTGTTTAACTCTTGAAAAATAAAAAATACCACATAAAATGAAATAGAGAAAGTAAATAATTATCGGATATATATCGCTCCAAAAGCTATACTCGTGCTTTATTTCCTCCAAGATTCAATACTCTATCAAGTACAATTCATAATTAAAAGAGCACAAAACTTCACAAAATATTACTAATATATCAAATAAATAGTGTCACATAAAATAAAACGAACTGAAAAATAGTTAAACTAAAGAGTAAATGATGTCAAGAATTTAAGGGATGTAAGTAGGACGTAATAATAGGCGTAGGATTACTGTAATGTAAGGCGTCAGAGTGGCGTCAATAAGAAAAGATAGTTTGACTGCATTGCATGGTTTTGGTATGATTGCTTCTTTTTAACCAGAGGAAGATTTGGGTGTATCACAGATACATTATTGTAACCGTGTAGTAACTATAAATGAACCATCATATACAACACATGCACAATACTATTTATGATACAATATAAAACCAAAGTCATGTGTAGATTAATCAGATATTAAAGATTTGATCATGGAAACATGAGTAAGTTACGTGCATGGATATATAAAAAATGATAATTATCACATCAATCAAGGGAGTTATGTTATGTTAGATAAAATTATGGGACAAAGTGGTAAGCATTATATTTTTGGACGTGTATCAAATGAAAATAATAATATATATGTAAATCTTTTGGAGTGTAGTAAAAGGGACCTTTATTATTTTAATCGATGCTATCTATACTGCTCCTTCGATCTTGTTTTAGTGGATTTTATATAATTTTTTAGGAGTTAATTAGTTAATTAGATTATAATTGGTAATATTATTTATCTTATTAAATTTTAGTTTTACTTATATGTTCAAAACTCAAGTATTTCGGATTAATAGTTGTAATTTATCTTATTTAAATTGCATTTAAGTGAATTTACATGTATATGAGATACATAAAAAATTTCGTTAGTTATTTTTTTCGTCCTGCTCCCAGTAGTATCACATAAGAAAATATGAATACAAGTATCTAATGTGATTTGTTTGTATCGAAATATAAATGAATATTGCTCGTCTTCTTCCCCAATCTCACTCGCTTCACTCCCTATTTTTATGTATATAGTAGCAAAAATACATATATGTTAAATGTATTTTTTTCAAATATATAGTAAGATACTTGATATTTTGAAAATATATATAATAACAATATATGATAATGAAATATGTCCGAATAATTCGTTTTTTAAATATGTTTTCAATATCTTAAATGAAAAAGGGTTTTTGTTAATTTTGCATTTAACTCTTTAGGATATATTTTTTTGTCTTATTCATTAACATTAAGATAACAATGAACAATTATTTTACTTTTTTTGAAACTTTTCAATATTTATATATTTATATTTAAATATTTTTAAAGACAAATTTTTTTTTTTTTTAATTATATCTTAATTTTATAAAGTAATAGGAGTAAATAGTAATTAATTTGAGACATATATTTTTAGGTTATGGAATGTAGGGAGTACAAGTCTCACTCTTTTCAGGATGCAGTCTACTGTGTGCTGATGTGCTTCCTGCATCTCTCATCCTTCCATAGCTCTAAAGATTTTCTTTTATCTCTAAACAGATTTTTGAAACATTAAATTTGACGAGTTTAAGTTATTATACAATTAAAAATAAAGAAGATAATTAAAGTAATTTGTGACGCTCTAATAGATGGGATTAACTTATATTCATGAAAATTGTACGTAATCACATGGAAAAATGTACAAGTAGCCTTTTAAGTTATAACTGAAATTTCAAAGAGAGATCTTAATAAAACTAAGGTCATATTATTTTATATATTTTTCTTGTAATTTTGTGCACCTTTTTAGCTTAGGTGACATCCAATTATGTTCCACTCATCTTAATTGCATGGAGTCACAAAGTTTGTCACGTAAGACTAAAGATGTACAAAATTACAAAAAAATAAATACATAGGATAATGAATTTAATTAAGAAGTGTTTCTAGAATTTCAGTCATAATCTAAAAGGGTACTTGTGTATTTTTCCTAATCAAAAGTTTAATGAGTTATTTAAATATTTTTATACTAGTGTATTTTTCTTTCACTTAATTATATTTTTATCGTTTAAAATATGTTTGTTGGTGAATGGAATATGGGCAGTTTGGGACATATTTCGAGGAAGTGTTGGGTGGAGTATATGATAATTTAGGAAACATTAGCTACCAACAAAACAGAATGTCGGTCTATAACTCTCTAATTTCTTTATTTTTTCAGATATTAAAATAAATAACCAAAAAACATGTATTTATTCCAAGGAATTGAATTAGATATTAGTCAATATGGTGTTTTATGTACAAGACACTCTTTTTTACCAAGAGACAATAGTCATGTTATTTTATGTTTTGAAACACTAGGTTAATAAATAAAGACAGTAAAGGAAATCCCCAAAAGAAAGAGGACAAACACTAAAATGTGTGATATATATAATGATACTCTTAATTAATAACCTAATTTGTCCGTTTCAAAATATTTATCGTATTAAAAATAAATTAATATTATAATGATTTTTATATAGTATAATATATACTTTAATTATCAAACATAAATAATAATAAAATAATTGAATACTATTTTATAATACAACAAACATACGATAAATAAATTTTATGAGAGACATTATTATTTATTACTATGATCGATATCTCTGTGGATTCTGCTTGTTTCGATGTGTCAGTACTCACTATGGATTCACTCTTATTTTGCAACAATTTTGATGCATTGGAAAAGTAAAATTGGGATATGTTATAATGCACTCTCTTTTTGTATCTTCTTCATTTATTTTTGTCTCTTTTCAATATCCTTTCGTGCTTTTCTCTTCTTTGATCTACAATTTTCTATCCTACATTGGGTTGCCTACAATAAAAAATTATATTTGTCCTAGTCAAAACCAATAAATGAAATACTTTAATTTGTTCTAAAAGGGTTGTTGTTGAGTGAATTAAGTATATTAAATATAAAAATATAATTTTTTTTATTTGAATTTATGAGAGAGCATTTTACCTTTGATGTGGATTTTTCAAAGCAAAATTCAAATTCAATCTCCATTCTATTGAAAACTCTAAAAAGAAGTGTTAAGTGTTTCAATAGTAGTAATATTTAACATGAATATAGTTTCGAGATATAAGAATAATTCGAATTTATTTAAATTTCATTGTTCATAATTATCATTAATATAATATTTTAAAGTGGCAAGATGCATAAGTGAAAAGAAAATATAAAAAAAAATAAACACAGGTTAAACATATGATTGAATATTCGAGTTGCATTGTGCGAGTATTTTTCGCTTATAGCCACTTAAAATAATTTAATTACGCTTCATTACTACAGTTCTAATTATCAATCATAGCTACATGTTAAAAAAATGAGAGAGGCGAGTGACAGAGAACAGAGAGTGGAGATGTAAATTGTATATGTATATCGGTTAGATAAGTGTATCTATGTAACTAGTATGTATATGTATCAATGCTTGTATTTAAATGACTACATACAATTTGTATACAATTGAATCGAGTTCAAATAATTGTATTTGTATGTCCACTCTCTTCTCTCTCACTTTATACCAATACAAAGTGTAGCTATGTTTGATAGTTAACTACAAATACTTGTTTTAATTGCGTAATTTTCCTTTATCGTAACCATCCAGCCTCAGTTTAGCCCATAAAATTCCACATCATGGCGGTCCAATTTGACTGAAGGGGTTGGGCTGGGGATATCAGTGAGGTTGGGCCGAACAAGATACTGGGCTTGGTAGAGCAGCCCAGGTCCTTGCTCGGGTTGCACTCATTTCCATTAATTAATTCTTTTGAAAATATTCCCCCAGTGCGTTAATATTAGAGATATATTTTAGATTCCTAATATCATGATTAAGATTAAACATTAATGAAAAGCTTTTATTTATTTAAAATCTATGATATTTGAACAATCATAACATTTTGAAATATTTATAGTTTCAAGAATAATAAACACTAAGAATAGAATTGGGGAAAAAAACTACTAATTTTTTTCTTCTAAAACGATATACTTTGGGACAAAGGAGTAGCAAGCTGAGCCACAAATTCACAAAAATGTTGGTAAATTATGAAGTGCTCATATAGAAATTTCTCCATAAAAGATATTAAATCTAACATTCAAACAACTTTTATCAAGCACATTGCAAAAAACTAGTTTAAAACTAAAAAAATTAAAGCATAAAGCAATAAAAGTGCACTTCATTTAGATTGATCAGGTAAGGTTGCAAGCCAAGCAGGAGGCTGCATCCCAGTTTGTTCCTGCACTGTTTGAAGCAGTGGAGGTAGCATGCGGTACAAACCCGCAACATCCTTCAATCCGCTCCCACCTTCATCACCATTGCTTTCACCTCCATTAGCGCCTGACCAAATGCTGATCTTTGGCTGCATACCATTCACTGCTTGAGCGTTGAGTTGGGCGATTTCCTTATAAGTACCGTTGTTGATCATCAAATAGTCTCTGAGAGCAGAGTAATCGTGATTCAACTCCTTGAGAATGGATCCTACGTACACGGCTTGTGCTTTCCCAATCGCTGCTACTCCTTCCGCTTCCTTAAGCTTTGCATACAACTCACTGTTTGCAGCCTGCTGTCGAGCATAGAGTTCAGCATCTGCACTTGCTCTTTGCGCCTCTGCTTTCTTCTGGCTCTCGAATAGAGAAGCTTCTGCTTCTTTCTGTCGCTTGTATAGTTGTGAGTTTGCCTCTTGCACCTGTTCAAATCAACATGCATATAACTCTCTTTCAGCTACCAAAACAATGTTACACACTTACAAACGATACTACACAAGGTACAATAATTAGTACTGCAGGCATGCTTGGCAAAAGGATGATACAATAAAATCAAATGTAGTATAAATGGCATATATAGATATACATATATTAATTATTGAAACTACAGATGCAGCTAAACCGAACACATAAATTGAGACAGAGGAAATAGTAAGGAAATACCTTAATATCGTATTCAACATTAGCCTTACTGAGAAGATCAGCCTTGAGCTTAGCAGTCTGAGCAAGAGCATTCTTCTTCTCCACTTCCATTTGCAGCTCCGCCTCTCTTATTGCCACGGCCTTTTCAGCTTCCACCTCCGCCAGCCTGGCAGTCTGAGACCACCCGGCTTTCTTCTTTGCCAGCTCAGCACTTGCCTCAACAACCTCAGCTTCTTTTTGGTTTTCAAATACTCTAACTTCAGTCTTTACTCTAACTTCTTCTTTTTTGCCTTCTCCTTGCCTTCTGGTTGATATGATCATTGTCTCAGCATCAATCTTAGCAGCATTCTGCTTTGTCTCTCCATCTCTTTGCTTTGAACCTATCTCTCCTTTCATCCTCGCCTCCGCTACATCTATCTATAGGAGAGAAAGCAAAAACAATTAGCAATTAACTTGTCCACGTGCACTATTAAAAAGTGAAGGGGTAATAGGTCATTCCAAAGTTTGAGATTGTTACGATTTCGGTTAAAATTTGGATATATTTCAGATTTTTTTCTCTTTTGAGTGAATAGGTTAAAAACTTCCTAAATCAAAATGTTAGGATAACTCGATGAAAGGAGAGAGAGATTTTTTTTTTTATAAAGTGAGTCCCCAAGCACAACAAGTTCATACTAGTCGGGTTATGTGAACTCTCAATAATTCAGTTATGAAACTTGCAAAAAAACAAAAGATAGTTTAGAGTTTTGTTCACTCAATTTATAACAAATTGATTGTTTATGAGTTTTATTGTCAATAATAATGAAGCAACTATTATACATAACAATACATTTACAATGAGATATTAGTTTCCCTCCTTCAATCTTAAAAGCATCAGAAACAACAACATACCGAGTGACATTATAAAGAAACCAAAAATAAATAAACAAAATAAAGATTGATATATATACCTTAGCTTGGTTAGCAGCTTCCATCTGAGTTTTTTGTCCAAGGTAAGAGAAATACTCATGGCCAGGTACATCTACAAGTTGTTTAACATTAGCATTATAGATATAAAGCCCAAATTGATTCAATTCAAGTTGCACTTTATCAAATACTTCTTTCTTAAACTCTTTAGTTCCCTTAAAGATCTGTTCCATAGTCATTGAAGCAGCAAGAACACGCGTTTCCCCTTCGATAATTCCCTTTACAAGTTCTTTAACATGATTTGAATTCTTGTCATGATTCGATACAAGCTGCGCAAACTTAATCAAACTCTCATTGTTTTCGTCCAATTGTGGCCCAATTGTGAAAACAGCAGGGAGAACAAAAGGGAGTTTTTCAGCACTCATAGCTTGAACTTCGAACGAATAGTTCACAGGTGATATATCGAGCCTGGTGCATTTTTGAAGAGGCCATAAAAAGTGATTCTTCTTCAGTTTTATTTCTTTTATGCCACTTCCGGTGATGGCAAGTACCTCCGATGGACCAGCAACTATATACTGTGGAATACCCATTGTTAATTACAGAGAACGAACGATTTGATGAACAATTTCTAGGGCACAAAAAACGAATTATATATGGGAGAGTCGTGTAGTCCTAAACGTGGTGCAATACTAATAATTACAATGAAGAAAAAATTGGGAAATATCGTGCTGTTACGTATGGGACGAGTCTCCTTTCTGTTACTGATTCTCTCTATTTTCTAGGTTCCTATTTGGATGGAAGCAGCATATTGTAATTACGTGGTAGTGTTAAACCCTTGATAAGAGATCTCGGATTTAAAACTTATATAGATATGGAGAAAATCTTATTTGGAGCGCCACACTGAAATGAACGCTATACGAGTTTAATTGTATTAGACTTCGGACTTGGGTAAGAAACCAAAAAATAATTAAGAAAAGGTTAGAGATTTAATAATTTAAAATTAAGGTTCTGATTATGATTAAATAAATAAATAATTTTTATATTTACTTTGAAAAATCTTAGAAACATAATTCTAGTCATAAAAAAAAGGAAAAACTGTTTAAAAAGAGCTTAGGAATACGGAGAAATTTTAGTTATATTTAAGTATGGGATGATTTTTAACTAGAACAGTGGAATTGACAATTTTTAAAAGTAAATAAACAAATTAGAGAAAATAGGCAAATGAGCTTCAATCTATTTGTGAATTTCCAACTGCATATTTATACTTCCTATTATATTCCTGGACTATTTTGAAGTGGAATGAATAACCCCTTTTTAAGTGTTGTATGAGAAGCAATAAACATGTAAATAATTTATTATATTTCTGTTATAATCAAATAATTTATATATATTTTCTTAAAAATAAAATTGTCACCCCTCTACTGGAGATATAATTTTCTTTCACCCACTTCCATCTCCAATGGATTGATGGTGCTGGGAGATAATTGGCGGAGAAGATGAAGTCAAAGAACTAAGAAGATGAATTTATTGGCAACCTTTTATTCTCTTCTTTTTTCAATTTTTCTTTATAATTTACCTCACTTTTCATATATACAAATCAATCTTTTGAGTTACCCAAAATAAACGTTAGATCAGTAATTTTATTTAAACAATTTACAATAAAAGAAAGAAATTAAATAAATCCAATTCCTTGTTCATCTTCAATAGAAATGTTGATTTTCTTTTTCTTAACCAATTTGTCTTTCCAACAATACATATTAATGATTTTGTTTAAATTATCATCATTAGAAAAAGATTCTTGCTAAGAATTTTCAAAATTTTGATATTTTTTGCATTTTTAGCTATTATTAGAAAAAGGTCTGATATTATTTTAGTGGTGAAAAAATAATGGAGGGTAATGAAAAGAAGAAGAATGAGAAAGAAAGTAAATAACATATACACATGTTAAACATGTGTTGGTGCGTGCGTAATATAGTTGTGTAGTTGGAAATTCGATAAAGATTGAGAAGTTACAGTAGAATTGAGTTCATTGGATCATGCATTAGGTGAAATGCCTTTATCTACCATAGCGTTTTACCAATTCATGACTTATACATTATTTCCAAATACATGAAAAACAACTTCAATGCAAAATAGTACTAATTTATAATTCAAGGACCAGAAACTTAAAGCATAAATAATCCCATAGAAAACTCATGTGCATTTCATTTATGGTGTGGTAAGGTTGCAAGCCAAGCAGGAGGCTGCATCCCAGTTTGTTCCTGTACTGTTTCAAGCAGAGGAGGCATCATGCGGTACAAAGCAGCAACATCCTTCAATCCGCTCCCACCTTCGCCACTATTGCTTTCACCTCCATTAGCACCTGACCAAATGCTAATCTTTGGCTGCATACCGTTCACTGCTTCAGCATTGAGTTGGGCGATTTCCTTATACATACCGTTGTTGATCATCAAATAGTCTCTGAGAGCAGTGTAATTGTGATTCAATTCCTTTAGAATGGATCCTAAGTAAATTGCTTGTGCTTTCCCAATCGTTGATACTCCTTCCGCTTCCTTCTGTTTTGCATACAGCTCACTGTTTGCAGCCTGCTGCCGAGCATAGAGTTCAGCATCTGCATTTGCCTTTTGTGCCTCTGCTTTCTTCTGGCTCTCGAATAGTGCAGCTTCTGCTTCTTTCTGTCGCTTGTATAATTCAGAATTTGCCTCTTGCACCTAACATGTTAATTTAGTCAGTAACATCATGAATTTTGAGGCATGCTTTACAACAAGAAAAAAAAAGAAAAGTACTACTTACCTTAATATCATATTCCACAGTAGCCTTGGTGAGAAGTTCAGCCTTGAGCTTAGCAGTCTCAACAAATGCTTTCTTTTTCTCCACTTCCATTTGCAGCTCTGCTTCTCTTATGGCTACCGCCTTCTCGGCTTCCACCTCCGCCAGCCTGGCAGTCTGAGACCACCCTGCTTTCTTCTTTGCCAGAACAGTAGTTGCCTCAACAACCTCAGCTTCTCTTTGGTTCTGAAATATTTTAACTTCAGTGTTTACTCTAACTTCTTCTTTCTTTCCTTCTCCTTGCCTTTTCGTTGATATGATAAATGTCTCAGCATCAATCATAGCAGCATTTTGCTTTGTTTCTCCATCTCTTAGCTTTGCACCTATCTCTCCTTTCATCCTCGCCTCCGCTACATCAATCTACATCACACATGAAACAAATTAGGTGAACTCAATAGCTTTTGCTCAAAAAATATAGTAATATATTTGTATTTACGTACCTTAGCTTGATTGGCAGCCTCCATCTGAGTTTTTTGTCCAAGGTAAGAGAAATACTCATGGCCAGGTACATCTACAAGTTGTTTAACATTAGCATTATAGATATAAAGCCCAAATTGATTCAATTCAAGTTGTACTTTATCAAATACTTCTTGCTTAAATTCCTTTGTTCCCTTAAAAATCTGTTCCATTGTCATAGAAGCTGCAAGTACACGAGTTTCCCCTTCGATAACTCCCTTGACAAGATCTTGTATATGAGTTGATTGCTTGTCACTATTAGACATAAGTTTTGCATACTTAATCAAGCTCTCAAAATTCGTCTCGTCCAACACTTTTGGCCCAATTGTGAATACCGCGGGGAGGTAGAAAGGGAGTTTTTCCGCGCTCATAGCTTGTACCTGGAACGAGTAGTTCACCGGGGAAATGTCGAGCCTGGTGCATTTTTGGAGGGGCCATAAGAAATGCTTCTTTTTCAGTAGTATTTCAGATATGCCATTTCCCGTGATAGCAAGCATTTCCGATGGGCCAGCTACTATATACCTCGGAATCCCCATATCGAATTTTAAATGATGATTGTTATAGAGAGCGATAAATTAAGAATATTGAGCTGATGATCATAGAATAAATGTGACGGTATGTATATATAGAGTAGGGAAATACTGTAGGAAGGTGCTAGTAGTGATTATTAGGGTTGAGGCAGTTATATGAGTACGAAAATAGTGCAAATGAAAGCATTTCTGTTGAGAGTTTTAAGGCCAAAGGGATTGTCCTTCGATGGAAATTTCCCATTTTGTCCCTTAATTAGATCCGTCGCTTCATAGTGTAACTTAATTTTCAAGATTAAATAAGTAGTTGCGAACGTTATTCATCTTTAAATTATTTGAATTTTATTGTGTATCAATCGAATCAGGCAATTTAAGAGTTTTTATCTTGGAAAATTACTTGACTAAATAATTTTTTTCTTTTAAAAAATAATTATTATGCTTCTCCTCCTCCATTTCAATAATATATGTCATATGTGTAACAAGTAATTTCTGGCTTATGCCTAATGAATAGGAGCATTTGTTTTCATTTAATAAATCAATAGTTAATTTCACTTTTAGTTCCATAAAAACTTATCCATTGAAGAAAAGAAAAAAGGTGGAGATTTTTGTGCAACAAGGAAACTAACTTAAGTTACTTATTTTATTAAATACAAAATAAAGTTTGATAACTCTTTTTAGTTTAAATTTAATAGTTGGGTAAAGTTTTGTGATATTTGTTCAAAAGAGAAAGTCCAACTATATTTGTCCTCTATTTAAGCAAGTGTTAAAATGGAGAGGCGCAAAGTGATAAAACATGTATTTAAACAATTATATCCAGTCCAATGAATGATCCTTCCTTTGTATGAAAGAATAATTTCTTTGATTACAATTCTTTCTTTGCATTGTTTGATGTGAAATTCAAATATAAAGGAAGCTTCCGGATCATAAAAATTATTTATATACTGTTTTTGTAATCCCAAAATATTTTGATTTGTTGTCACAAGCACACAATTTCTTCTTAAAAGAATGAGTGACCTTTTATTATCTGTTTCCATTACTTATATATACTTAAAATAATAATAAATAAGTACAAAGTTGGGTTGTTGAGCATTTGGGTTTAGAGGGCATTTTGGGAGCTTTTTAATATAATTTCCATTCGAAAAATGCTCATTTCTTAAGTTTACAGTTTCTTAAAAATCACCCACCAATTACCAGTAAGCAATATACAGTATACACGACTCAGGAAGTTGTTGGATATCAATTAGTCAAGATACATGTAAACTGTTTTGATATTAATTAGTTATGATACTCACATTAATTTACACGCACCTTAATTAATTTAAAAATGAACGTCATTCTGATACCGAATTTATTTGAACCCCATACTTTACCTCTCATATGCTTAATTGAGACTTTGAAATTCAAGATAGACGCATCATAAGATAATTTTAGTAAATCAGCTACATCACAATACTCGAGAGAACTTACGTGCTATATATATATTTTGCTCTTAATATAATGAGAATTGGAACACTTCTTTTTCCAAATTCAAGCGATTGCTACGCTAGATTTTTTTTTCCACGTATGTTAATGGTTAATGAGAGTCAAGAGGCAACCTAAAGTTGGCAGTAATTTTCACTTAAACACCTAAATTAAGATTCGTTCATTTTAGACACCTCATGTCATGTCCCGTTGTATTAATTTTTCACTTTCTACTGAGATGGCATAGCAAGTGTGATACATTCTCTAGATGCGTGAGAGCCTCATTTATCATTTTTTTCTTCTTCTTCCCCATATTTTGGCTATCATTTTCCAAGTTTAAACTCTTTCCATTGGTGAAATAAATTTGACGATGCAACAAACAAAAAGTGAATTCTAGCGTCCATAAATTTTAAGCTTAAATACTTCCACTTATTTTGTTGTCCTTCCTCCTCAAAATAATTTGAGAAAAATCAACATAAATTTCAAGAAGAAAAAACACAATCACAAATGATATTTTCAATTATCAAATCCTACCTTCACAATAAATAATTTTAGCGTTCCAATTCATTTGTATGCCTTCTTACATCATAATCAATGAAAAAGTTCAAATAAGCTCTATAATTTTTAGTAGAAAGATTGGACTCCATATTTATGGACTAAAGCAACAATTGTTGACTTGCATTGATCAAAAAATCCTGCAAAAAGGAAAAAGAAAAAAGAAAACCCTCGAAAATAATCAAGCAAATACATTACCACATTCACCAAATCAAGCATTCAAACATCAATATATTAGAATAAAGACGTTCTTATCTCACAACATTCACAAAGTGAAAAAAAAAAAAGTTTCTTTTTTGACTCATTAGTGGGGTTGGGATAGTATAGAAGACAATTTGGGGTGGAAGTGTGAGTATAATTTTCTTTTTATTAAAAATGATTTTTTAATTATTTGGTTAAAGAAATTTCACATGTCAATGAGTCATTGGTAGTTTTTTTTCCTACTCACAATTTATTATTTAATAATTAATTTTTCTATATATGCAACATGTCTTTATTTAATTCGTTATTTTGACACGTCATCAGTAAGGGTGTTACACACCTAACAAATTTGGCAAATTATAGAAAAAGTGTCAAAATGACATGTCATAAAGTGTATAAAATAAAGAAAGTCTAGTTAAACTGTCTAAGTGAAAGTTCTTGTCAAGTTTAGGTGGCAACTGATGGGTTCTCTCTAATATTTTTATATGTTCTTGACAATTTTTGCCTCTGAGATAATTTTTTAAACTTAAATTAGACTCAAAATTTATTCATGTTGTAACAAAGTCATGCCCCCCCCCCCCCCCACACACACACACAAATATGGACACCCAAACTTTGCCTGGAGTGATCACACCGTGGTGGGGTAATGAAGCATCTCACATCGATAATTAATGGATTATCGACTCACGATTAGAACTATTTATGTATTTTCTAATAATAAATTTAATTAGTACTGGTATCAATGATTGTACTTTACCTTATGGGTTATGCATTATTTTTATTATATAATATAATTTCACGGCTGCTATACATTTTTACAACTACTTTACCCTAAAAACATGGGGAAAACGAGCTTAAACTCATTTTGCTGGGGCCAAACAAATAAACAATGCCTTCATTCCATCTCACGTTTTTTAAATTTGGTGAAATTGCACTTTCTATAAACAACATTTAATTCTATAAATTAAAACTCCATTTGTCTTAACTCCACCATTCAATAAATTAATTAAAATTAAACTGTTATTTCTTTGTTCAGAATACAGAGAAATTAAACCATGTCTTCTTATCCACCCCGCGCTATGGCCTCAAATTTCGATGAGGATCGATGGATTATTCAAATCCGTCGAACACTTGATGAAGAACTCGAAGAATTCAGTGAAATCCCAGTCTGCATTTTTAACGTCCCCAAATCCCTAATGGTTTCGGACCCCGATTCTTACGTGCCCCAAGAAGTTGCGTTAGGTCCTTACCATTATTGGCGTCCAGAACTATACGAAATGGAGAGGTATCGTTAAATTGTATGATAAATTGTTAGAGTACGTTTGTTATGATATCATATTAAATTGTGTGACATTAATTATGTCTTTAACAGGTATAAACTTGGCGCTGCAAAGAGAACTCAGAAACAACTCCAAAACATCAAATTTCAACATCTTGTTGAACAGTTGATAAAATTGGAGTCTAGAATTCGCTCATGTTACCATAAGTACTTGAATTTCAATGGTGAAACTTTAGCCTGGATGATGGCTGTTGATGCCTCTTTTCTACTCGAGTTTCTTCGAATTTATGCTGCTAAAGAAGGTATGGTTCTAACACGAGCAATTTCTTCCTCGACGATGTCACATTTAGTTGATGTTGCTGGTAGAAAATCAGCACATAATGCTCTTCTTAGAGATCTAGCCATGTTGGAAAATCAAATCCCACTATTTGTTTTAAGGAAAATTTTAGAACTTCAATTCTCATCTTTAGATTTGGCAGACAATATGCTATTGTCTATGCTAGTAGGTATTTGCAAAGAACTTTCCCCTTTCAAAATGGAGGAAAAAATCAGAGAAATTCATGTCACAGAATCCGCTCATTTGTTGGACTTTTTGTACCAAATGATCGTGCCTAAATTTGAATTACGAACTTCTGATATAACAGAAGATCGCGATGATCAGGACCAAATTGATACCAATCCATCTGAAGAGAATTCCTTTGGAAAATCAAGTTATGTTAAACAATTTGTAAACGAAGTTTGGAAGATACTTGTTAAAGTAAACAGAGGACCTGTACGTCTTGTTAAAAGATTAGTACTTTCGAAACCTATGAAAGTCATGTTCAAGTTACCATGGACACTTCTATCAAATATTCCAGGACTAAAACTATTAATTTTGCCAATGAAATACCTATGCTTCTCACAAGAAAAAACAGAAGAGAATCCTGAAAATGAAAATGAAAACGAAAGTAATTCACCTTTACTGGAGGAAATAGCTATCCCTTCAGTAAGTGAACTTTCTAAAGCAGGGGTAAATTTTGTAGCTACAAATGGAGGAATCACAAGCATAAGTTTCGACGTTAAAAACATGACATTTTATTTACCTACAATCAACCTAGATATCAACACGGAGGTAATTTTAAGAAATTTAGTAGCTTATGAGGCGTGTAACGCGTCAGGGCCATTGGTTTTTACTCGTTACACGGAGTTAATGAATGGAATTATTGATACGGAAGAGGATGTAGCATTGCTTAGAGAAAGAGGGATTGTGTTGAACCGTTTGAAGAGTGATGATCAAGTTTCGAATTTGTGGAATTCGATGAGTAAATCAGTGAAGTTAACAAAAGTTGAGTTGTTGGATAAAGTGATTGAGGATGTTAATAAGTTTTATAATGGAAAATGGAGGGTGAAAATTGGGAAATACATGAAGCATTATGTGTTTGAATCATGGCAATTTCTCACATTCTTGGCTGCGATTATGTTGTTGATGTTGATGACTTTGCAAGCATTTTGTTCAGTTTATAGCTGTGCTCCTGTACTCCGATTTCAGAGCTCTAATCCGTAACAACAACACTATATCCAATGTAATTTCACAAGTCGGTCTTAACCAGACCTTACCCTTACTTTCGTGAGATAGATATGTCGTTTTCCTATCTTTGTATCTTTAAATGGTAAAATTTATAAGAAAGCTTTTAACTATCGATATACATATTTCCAAACATATTCTCTCTGTTTCTTATTAGTTAATTATTATAATAAAAATAATTGTCTATATTAGTTATCCGCCTTACTAACTCGAGAAAACATTAATTAACTTTTTTTCTATATTATTCTTACAATTAATTCATTTAAAAGTGTGTAAATTTATTTGCGAAATTCTCAAGAGGTGAATTAATAAAATTAGATTTTTATTTATGATATTTTGAGCAACGTAGATTTTTATTTATGATTTCTTAAGTACCGTATAAAATAAAAAGTGATTAATTAATATGAAAGTGAGAAAGTAATATACAATAATATCTTGGTCAATTTATAAATAACTAATATTTTTTTATCTTTAATCCTAATGGTTAATCAACTTCAAGAATCGTCATGCTAAATCCTTTGAATGCTTAAAAATATTAGTCAAGTCTATAGTTTGAGGCTTAACCTTGTGCCTTGACTCGAGGAGATCAAGATAGGATAGAATAATCTTTCTGAAAATTGACTTATTTTTTTATTATCATTTCATTTATTTTAATGTAAAAATAGACTAAAGATAGGTAAAACATGTGATATTTTTCATATCATAACGTCTTTTAATATTTTATGATCGGAGAAATTAAACTCTCAATAATAAAATAAATAAAACATCTGGGTTATTAGAACTTTCAAAATCATAGTAGCAATAATAGTGGTAATATATTCTTTTGGTCGCAAATAAAGTTGCCCACTGCATTAATGAAATATTGTCAACTATAGCCGAAAGTCTCATTCTTACTTCACAACTAATTGTCCTCTCAACTACTCACTCAGGGTTCATTTTCCACAGGTTTATATTTTCAAAATAATTTTTTATTTTAATTTATTATTTTAAAAGATAAAAAATAATTATTTTTGTCATATTATATTTTTAGCATTAATTACTTATGTTTTAAATTATTATTAAAGATTTAAATTATGACAAATAAAGATAAATAAAAAATAATACACTAACAAATTAAATAAGTTTATTTTTCCTTTTCGAAAAAAATATTTTTCTCGTGAATTAATTATATATTACAAGCATCTAAGGATAATCTCCTTTCCGTAGACAAAATTAAATACATGATACACCATGTAATACATCACATACATTTAAATTATTCAAACAAATAGATCACATTAGTATATATTATTTATTAAATCATAGCACTTGATTCATGTTCTGATAACATTATATCACATATACAAAGCCACTAAAAAATTTCAATGAATTAATTATACAATAATATATACATCTATTATTATTATTATTATACTATTAATTATTATTATTATTTTGGGTCAAATTTTGAACCCAACTAACACAACATCTTACGTTATCCTTCCAACGTAAATGTCACAATTACTAATTAAAAACTTCAGAGAGCAGTCTTTAAACGATTTCGAAGTAGTCATTAAATTAGAAAATATATACTTAGCTTTATGACAATTTATTTGTCTTCGATTGTGGCGGCAGAAAGAAAAAGATAACACAAGCCTTTTCATTTTGCTATATATTAAGTACCTAATTTATTTATTTAGATGGTAGTGTGGCTTTTCTACGGATTGTTAAAAAATCTATATTCATAAATATATTTCAAAAAATATATGGTGTATATGAATGATAAACAATATACATGTAAAATATATTAAATGTTGAGATTTATTTAAAAAATATCTTAAAATGTAAAATAAATATCTTTCAGCAAATCTAACTTTACAGTAATTCCAAATTAATCAATGAACTCCTTCTATCTTTGGCTCGACAAATATTGTTGAAAAAATAATTATACCTCTACGTTAGAAAAAGTATTAGTACTATATAGACACATTTTTCATGCTCTTGATTAAAACCTTAGATAGAAACAAGTTACTTTCATTTTCTTCTAGAAACTTTTTGGATTTTAACTAAACATGATACAATAGGAACCATAAAATTAATTATTAGGGCTTTCCATTATGAAAAATTGAAAAATACGTATGATTTGAAAATCTCATTTTAATTTATTCTTGTCGTTACAAATGATATATGAATCATTCTAATAGAAATTAGAAATTATACTCCTCTATTTATATTATAAAAATTCTAATAGAATACTTATATACTTAATCCTTCGTGCTAATAATATAGATACTAATTAATAAATTAAATTATTTTTTATATATAAATAAAGGAACATATGTCTAACTGTATGGTTAATAATCAATACATATCCTTAGGGGCGAATTTATAAGTGAAACCTAGGAGACAAAAATTCATCATATCTTTATTAGATTATATATTTTATGTATATATATTCTTCTAGATATAATTAATTATTGACATTTATAATATACCAATACTAAATAATCCCTTGATCATGGGCAGATTTACCTTCAACCGCTACCAAGCGGGTTCATTCGAACCCCTATTGTCAAAAAATTATATTATATATACACCAGTAAATTTTAAATATATATCTATATATATAACATTGAACCCCTAATCATACACCAAAGGTGTAGCTCAGTGGTGTTGGGGTTCAAGAATCTACGCTGAGGCATGCAAGGTCGCAAGTTCAAATCGGATGGAGGCAATTTTTTATCAGCTTAATAATGGAATCAGAAAATGATTTTAGTTCCAAAAAATTAAAACCATGATAGGAAATTTAGGATTTATTATTTTAATTCGTAATTATAAAGTTAAATATTAAAAATCCTTTTCTTCTTTTAGGATTTTTTCACGGGCTGCTGCTTATTGCTTCTGTTGGATCGATTGTTATTGAAAACTTGATCTATTTAAGTTTTTATATATATTATTTTTTATCTAAACTATTTATATCCGATCCGACCTATTTTTTATGAATATTATTTATGTGATTAATTTATTTTTTTGAATCCTCTTAATGAAAATCCTCGTTCGCCACTGCCCTTGATTATTGACCAGGGATCAATTCTACTAAACTACTTTTCCCCATCTTTTAGATTTGAAGGTTGACTAGTGATCAATTAATATTAAACTACTTTCCCCCCATCTTTTAGATTTATCACCATAGTCCATATGTACTAGCATTCTTTTACTTTGATTTTCTTTCATTATGATAATTATATAAATATATTATAGTTAAACCTATATATATCCACCAAACCAACAAGTGTTATGATAGTAATACGTATTTTTTCATTTTTAACCAGAGATTTTGCATTCAAAGTTTCTTAACAATAAAATTATTTTTATTACTTAAAATTTTATTTTCTAATATAAAGCTTTTTGGAGCGAATAAAAACCTAAATAACTTGAACCTTAGAAATGTACTTTTTTAAATGCGATTCTAGATTAGTATATACGATAATGTTGACCATATACATCATACATAATTTATATTTGACCCTAATCTTAGATCTACTTCAAAGATATCGTCATGCTAAAGACTTTGGAATGCTCAAATTATACTAGTATATAAAATTATATATTGGACTCGTTATTCAAACAGTTCGAGGCTTAGCTCTTGTAAATAGTATTTCAACATTTTTGTGCACAAATGGGATAATTTGTATAAAAAGTGGCAACTCAAATGAATGGCTGGCAATATGCATTTCACAAAAACAAACCACTTGTTATTATTTGAACTCTCTTTATAACACCTATAAATAGGCATTTCGTTCCATGAGAATGCACCAAAAAATATTTTCTAAACATAATTCTCTTTAGATTTCTTTCATACATTTTTCAATTAGCCTTTGCCTTAATTTCATCCTCCTACTTGGTAGTATTAGTAATTTTAATTTTATCTTAAAACAGTGATCAACACGATTTTTACTTTGAAATTATTTAAAAGGCTCCTTATAAAATAGACTAAAACAGAAAAAAAACATGTGATATTTTGGATACCATTATATAAAGTTTATAAACTTCTCATAGTTATATATTTTTTGGGTTACATATAAAGTAGGGCAATTGCATTAATTAAATATTACTAACTCTATCAATTTGTAGGGACAAAGACTTACAACTGCCTGCTCTTAATATATAATATAGACTGTCCAATTTCACTTCAATAAAATTCATTTAATTTCCAAATCAAGCACCATGGTTTCCGGTGACTGTACTTCGTTCGGCGGTGCTATTACTCCGATTAGATTGAGCCTTACCCACTCCCGGAGTCACATCAAACAGCTGAACCATCACTTGCCGGTTTTCTCAGAAATCTCATCTTCATCGGAGCAAATCGCCGGCAGTGAAGATCTTTTAACTGAAATATTCCTCCGATTACCCCCAAAATCTCTACTTCGTTTCCAGTGCGTCTCTAAACACTGGCTTTCTCTTATTTCTAGTGCCCATTTCCGTCGACTCCATACTCGTCGGAATTCTACCTCCTCTGCTTCCACCGTCGGCGTTTTCTTGTGCCGACACCCAAATTATGATTTTCTTGCTCTTAATGAAGAACGAATATCTGAAATGGGTCGGATTTACGACCGTTTATCCGATTCACGTGGTAGCAAAATTGTGTGTAATATCAATTCTTGTAATGGGCTTTTATGCGTTGGTTTTAAATCGGACGATGCTAAGACGGATTTTTATATTTATAATCTCACTACCGGTCATCAGAGGTATATTCCGGTGCCGGAGACTATGTTAGTGAAAAGTATGAACTTAGCATTCGATCCCAAGATCTCCGACGATTACTATGTTGTTTGCGTTTGGTTCTCTGTTTCTGAAAATCGACTCCGATTCTCTGCGTATTTATCTGGATCTGGGATTTGGAAGCACTCGAATGAGCACTGTAATAAAGTGGATTTATGCAGCTATGGTGGAGTTTTCTGGAAAGGGGCTGTTCATTGGTTTAGCCAAACAAGCCCCTTTTTGTGCTTGCAAGTTGATACCTGCGTATTTAAATCAATGCCTAGCACCGATATTCCTAATCACCAGTGGTACAGAAACATAGAGTATTTTGGAGAATCGGGTGGTCATTTACATCTTATTGAGATTCATAAACCTCAAGATATAGCGTTTGATGTTTTGGAATTGAAGAGTGACTATTCTTGTTGGTTTGTGAAGTATAGAGTAAATCTTGAATTTTTGACCAATTTGTATCCGATTATGGTGAATCAAGAAGTTTATCCTCCTGAAGATTATAACTTTCCATATGCATTCAGTACCCTCTGTTTTCTAAGAGATGAAGAAAACAGAGCAAGGGTATTGATATCACTTCCAGGGAAGATTGTTGTGTTTGATATACATAATGGGATGGTGAAAGAGTTAGCTGATATACAGCCTCATTCTTTCAGAAATTTCATTGGTGGTGCTCGATATGATTGTTTTGATGCCTATAAACATGTTGAGACACTCGCTTTTGTTTGAGTTTCTTGTATCTTTATTTCTTGTGTTTTCAAATGCTTCAATAAAATGCTCTGTTTTTTTATATTCAAATTAATAGAGTTTGAGTAACCTAAATGTCTATCTCGTTTAAGTTTGAAAATAATTCTCTTTTCTTTGAGAGATAAGGTTTTGAAGTGTAAGTTAGGTTGAAGACTAATGCGTCAAATCAATTATTGGATTGTTAAAATAATTTAACATTTTAATTTGAAATAATCAATTTATTAGGTCATTTTTAAATATAAAAAAATTGTATCGCTACATATAAAATAAATTAAAATTACAAAAAAAATGATCTCATTTTCTTTTAGTATGTTTCAAAAATAATGATCTATTTCTTTTTTTGTAATAACTTTTCACGTATCATATTTAAGGCTACAAGATCAAAGAGCAATTTTTTACATTTGACTTAACTTTAATTTAAGACCACAAGATTCAAAAGTTTATTTTATACTCTTAAACTTCGTGTTAAATTAAACTAGGTCTTTGTGAAACGGAAAGAATTTTTTTTTTTAAAATAAATAATTGTATGATCAAAGATCTCATTTCCTTCTAGAACGAATTCTCATTTCACGTGATGGTGAAAGTGAAACACGGACACGTGTGACCATGCGCCACCAAATATATTACATTTTGTTTGTGGTCTAGAAGCACTTTAGGGGTGAACGTTTGATTCTTCGATTCGATTTTATTAAATTTTAGTTTAATTCTTTGATATTTGATTTTAGAAAGTGTGCGTTATATTTATATCAAACTAATATCGGTTCGGTTTAAATCAATATTTTTAAATTAATTTTTCGATATAAATAAAAATAAAGTGAAAATATAATAAAGTGTTAAGAGTTTTTATGTGCTTAATAAAAATAAAGAGAAAATAAAGATGCAACAATATTTTTGATTTCTCCCATACCTGAGTGAATAAAGAAGAGAGCATATATAAGAACTCATGTACATAAACAGAAGAGGAACTAAATTGTCATTATAATGTTTTATCAGTAAAACATTTTTTTATCGTAATGACTAGCTTAAGTAAAACGTTTAAATGGCTCATGTAAATATTTTGAGTAAAAAATATATAAGTATTATTAACTAAGCAATATAATTAAATTTTTTAAAATTTATTTAATAAAACTTCGGTTCTTCGGTGCACCGTAGTTTCGGGACTCTTGCACAAAAATCCGAACCGAAGAATCGAAGTTTCGAAAATAACAAACCGACACCAAATTGAAGAACCGAAGAACCGACACCAAAAAACCGATATAATTCAGTTCGGTTTAATTTTTTGATTTTTCGATATTTATGTCCACCCCTAACTTCTGGTACACAATTCTGAAATGAATGCCCTCAAAAAGTGTTCTAAAATATACTCCTAGTTTAAAAAAGAATTACTCTAATTTTTTTTCAGTTTAATTTTAAAAAAATGATTTATTTTTCTCTTTGTCAACACTTTAACTTTAACTTTTCACGTGACATATTTAAGACCACTAGATTAAAGGATATTTTGATATATTTGACATAACTTTAATTTAGAACCAAAAGATTAAAAAGTCTTCTGTTTTTTAAACTTGATTTCAAGTCAAAGAGAAAAGACATAAAGTCACCATCAAAATTGTCATGTATTTGCATAAAGACGCTTTAACTTTCAAAGTGTCATATTACCCCACCAAACTATTTAATATCGTTGTAAATGGGTCATTTTGACCCATTCCCTCGTCTATGTAGTCGTGTGTGTTGCTCACTCCCTATGATAGAGTTCAACCCGACCCTACCCTATTGTTTGAAGAAAAGTCATCTTTTCCTTTCCTTTTCTTCTCTATTTGGCATGCCCCTTCACTAGACTATCATCAATCTCTCCTAAAAAAAAATTCATTAATGTTTCTTCATTCCGAGTTTTTTATTCTACTATAGAGTTAGGTGACAACAAAATTTTGAGTGTGGGTTGCTTTTAGTTGCAACCCTTTTGGTAGCAAAGCTCATATTTGCACTAATTATGTTCAGATCTAAGAAGTGTTTGCCTCCAGTGATTAAGGCATGGCATATTTTTGGTGGGTTGATTCGTTGCTTAGACAAGAGTATTCAAAGCTTGGGAGTGTGTTTACTCTGAATTTTTGAACAAGAACATCACATTCTCCATTGTCCAAAAATTTCTGCATATCATTTCAAAGCCGCAGAAATAGATCTTAGCCAACAGTAGTATCTTATTTTCTTGGGGAAGCTGATGAAGTCGTCAAAAAGAGAGACCAACGTTGATCTTGTTATGAAAATAATCATGAAATCAAAAAAATTAGGGCTACCAAGAGTTATTTTGGGTTTAAATTTGGGGAAGATGACATAAATTGATTAAATAATTAGTAAAAAAAAATGACACATGACACTTTTAACTGGTCCATGACTGTGAAAACAGTGCATGACGCGCCTCACGTGCGTGGTAACAACCTAGATGAGAGAATGGATCAAAATGACCCATTTACAAAGATATTAAATAGTTCTGTGGGGTGATAGGACATTTTGAAAGTTAAGGTGTCTTTATACAAATACGGGACAACTTTGATGGTATTTTTATGTCTTTTCTTCAAATCAAACTATATCATCCTTTTTTTAAACAGAGGAAGTATTAATTACACACTTACTCCTGTTTTTACTTACTTGTCCATTTTTAAATTGGCATACCTATTAAAAAATAATTATTAATATATTATACCAATTTTATTTCTATTACTTATAAAATATATGGATTAAAAATTTAAACTATTTAAGAAATTATATATTTTTTAAATAATTAATTGAGGATTTAATAATAAAATTATTTTATCTTTTTCTGATTTATCAAAGTAATTAAGAACCACTATATAAAGGATAAAAAAGTATTGTCCTATCAAGGAGTTAATAGCTTTGATAGTCACTGAACTATCAATTGTTTTTACAGAAAGTCACTCAACTTTCATTTTCAACTCAAAAGTCACTCAACTATGAATTCTTTGCATAGAAAGTCACTCAATTTTTATTTTCAACTCAAAAGTCACTCAACTGTGATTTCTTTGCACAAAAATCACTCAACTTTCATTTTCAATTCAAAAGTCACTCATTATGATTTCTTTGCACAGAAAGTCATTTATCCTATTTAATTATTTTAATTATTGTTTCATGGATTGATGGTTTGATGGTTCTTCTGACTCCACATTCATAGATTTAATTTATTTGTTGATTTTCATTTTGATATGAAATTTTAATAAAAATATAATAGAGAATTTAATTTTTTTTAATCTAAATTTGAATATATTATATGAAATTAAAAAACAGTACATATATATTTTTTTTTAAAGAAAGTGAAACATGGACATGTGCCATCAATGATAGTAATTATTTTTCTTGTAGAAGTGCAGCGACGTTTAAAAAAGGACCACTTCTGAGACAATCTTGAAATAAATTGGCAGAAAGAGTATGCTAATTAATTACATAATGTCCTATTATATGCTTTTAATTTCAAGCTACTTTCTCTAGCTGTTAACTATTTCAATATTTCATGGATTAATTTATCTTCTGACCCCACATTCATAGGATTTAACAAAAATATACAAATATACACAAAAATAATATTCAACTCTCCTCATTTTAATTTGTTGATTTATTTTCATTTGATACAAAATTTAAGCATTAAATTAAAAAAAATTAAAGAAAGAGATTATAAATTATTCTTGTCAGTTATCACATCACATATGAGGCCTCCAATTATTTGCTTTTCCATAGTGTTGTTTGTAGGCAGTAAATCAGTTTAATTAAGATAAGTATGACTTTGGTAAACTACTTATATTATAAAATAGAAATAACGAATGGGCTAATTCTGTAATTAAATAGAGCTAGTAATAAAGTTTATCGCTAAATTTTATTAGCGACAACTTACTATAAAATTCTTTCATGTATGAGTGATTAAGCAATAAGTTTTTAGCTGATTTCAATTCTTTTTAATGATGCATGAATTTTGTAATATATATAGTGTTCTATGAAATTATTTGTGTTACATCATTTGGAAAAGCAGATCATATTAATATAACAAGATATTTATATTGTGTTTTCGTTCGATATTTAAAGTTTGACTAAATTCGAAAAGTATATTTCATTATCTATTTAGAAGATGGCATTTTTATTCACATTTTCTTCATACTTAGTACACAAATGTGAGACCTCATATCGAGGGTGAGAGAATCCGTCACTAACTCACTATACCAAAACACGTTGATATTTAACTACATGAAGATATACACGTGAAACGTGCAAACATTATATTATATTTTTTCTTTTAGGTCAAATTCACATGAAGATATTTTCAAACTACTGTTCTTAAAACAAAATATAGGAAAAAGCAAAAAGCAATAGAAATATGATAGTAGATAATTAGCGTCATTAGCGTCTTTATCGACGGCGTAATAAAAGAATATATGCTTATTAACATAGCACTTAATTAAAACTTGATCTTATCGGTGTTAAATGACAAAATCTAAGTCTAATCTCATCATTCTTCAATTTAATAATGATATATTATTAATAATATATACCTATTTGAGTATTCTTAACTTGTACTAATTAAATAAATAAAAAGCAAACTATCATCAGAACACGTGAAAGATTAATTATATCCTTTTTAAATGTAGACATCTTCATCTTGAAAAAATATTTTAGTATCGAACACTATACTGCTATGTCTCTCATATTTAAATCGTGCAAATATAATTCGTTCAGACTAAGACGAGTTGCGCTTTTTGTATAACAAGACGTGATATTTTTAAACGATTGTTTGATAAAGTATATAATAATAATATTAAATAAAGTGTTAGTTAAAATTAGATTATTAAAAATATGGATCTGAAAAATAGTCTAATTTTGGATGAAAATTGTTATTATGATATTATATTTTATGGAGGACCTCTTACTCTGAACTATTTAATAGTGTATTTTAAAGGTATATATGTCCACGTGAACATATTACTATTTATAATTATGAAATATTTTTTATGTTCATGTGGGCACATATATATACCTTTTAAAATACACTATTAAATAGCGGAGGGGGTAAAAAATCCTTTTCAAAGTGTATCTTAACAATTTCGATCAAAGTTGAATATATTTCTGACCTTTTTTCCCTTGATTATTTGTATGCATTGTTTGGTTTGATCAATTAAAAATAGCATGTATTACATCAAAAAAATTATTTATAAAAATACCCTTCAATGTTATGGTGAAAAAAATATAAAGAAAGTTTTGAGAAACAATTATGTCTCTAATCATACTAATGCACGTATTAAAACCACTGACAACATAAATAACCAAAATTGACATATAAGATAACTTATCAAAATATTTAAAAATAATACTCTATGGATCTTGTCGACAAATAAACGTTTTATTGCTTTTATTAGTTCGATTTATCAAATTACAATTTATTACGAAGGATTAACAACATTTCAAAAATTAGCATTACTTTAGCGAATTGAATTATGATTTAATTAACCCGTCCACTTTCGACCATAAATAAACATCGGGTGGATTATAACTCAACCTTATTTTTTAATTAATTCGAGTCATTTAATTCACTTAAATATAGCTCAACCATCTATTTGATATCTCTCGAAAATTCTTGTTGGGCTTTGATGAGGCTTGTACAAGTCGGATCACTTTTGCCAGCTGCTTAATGGGCCACTCAGTTCTTTTAGGCCCGTTAATGAATCTTTTGAAAAAAAGGAAAATTAGCAAAGTAGTCACAATTCCTAACTTAATTAGTAAAAATATCTATATTTTAAAATAATTATTTAAAATGTCAAAAATGTCAATATTTTAGAAAATAAATTGTATCCAAATACTTTTATTTGTCTTTCCTTTTATTTCTCAAAACAGTCCAAAATACATTTACTACCCATTAAGACTTCTTTCTAGATTTTAATACCATTAAATTTATTTTATTTTCCATCTTCCATGTTTTCAATTTTTTTCTCTTTCATCAAATTTTCACCATTATTCTCTCCTTCATTGTTGAATAAGAACTAATTATTCAAGTTCATACCAATTTGTTTAGATCTATCAAAATTCAAGAAATCTCTCAATCGATAAAGGTATGTTCGAAGTCATCATTTATTTTGCGAGATTTTATGAGATTTTGTTTTTAAAATCATAAAATATGTTGAATTTTGGATTGTATGTAATCCGAATTTTCCGTCATTTTCTGATTTTTATGTGAGTTTGTTAACATACTTATCAAATATTTATGCATCTAAGATTTTTAGTATTTTAAACACTATTTTTCCATTTTTTGTGATTTTGTTTTCATGTTGGAGATTTAGTAGATTGTAATTTGTAGTAATCTATTATTAGCGTTCATACATAATATCTTATTTGATTTTTTTATATATATTCATATTTAATAATTTTGAATTTTGCTTATAGGGTTACTAATACAAAAGTGAACACAGATTCAGATATGAATTTGGTGAAAAAATCGGGAAGAAAGAGTATAGAAGACGAATAATAAAGAGAGAATCAGAGAAAATGTTGCAAAGTTATATTCATACCAAAATAGTATTCATATTAATTATTGTTTGTCAATTATTTTTCTTTTATCATTTATATTTTTACTAAGAATATTGTATTTCTTTTTTAGTCTGTAGTCATTACTAAGAATATTGTATTTTTTTTTTAGCCATATGCATGTCAAATGAAATGTATTTATTAAGAATAGATGTTTTCATATTTTTTAACAGTCAATTTATAATTATTTTTAGAATATTGTATCCTTCCTCAACAGATTATATTATTTTCAATATGTATGCTTTTTGTTTTCCAGAATCTTGTATCCTATTTCTTTCATAGTTAATTTGTAGTTATTTTTTTAGAATATTGTATTCTTTTTCAACAGATTGTATTATTCCACCATGTATTCTATATTTTTCCCCAAATCTTGTATTCTTTCATAAATCATACTCATACATAATGATTAGATTATATTGAGATACACTCAGTAATATTTTTTGTAATACAAATAAAAAAAATTATATTTGGCAATCCTGTAATACAAATTTGATCACTAAAATACAATTTTTAGTTTTCAGTATGAAAATAAAAAAATCAATTTAATTTGAATGGTAAAGTGAACACATAAAATGTAAAAATTATTTGTATACAATTATAATGAAAGCATAATAAAAAGAAAAGTTGATTCAATCGAATGAAAAAGGAAATTTTTCAAGAAATTGTGATGATGAGAATTTTAAGTGATATTTTTCTTTTAAAAAAATATTATCTCACTTGATTTTCTCCTTTGTAAATAATTGTAATCTTGAAAATCAAGCAAATAAAAAATACATAAATCAAATACATAACAAATTAAAATATTGACATTTTAGATAAATATTGAAAGTGTGATTAAGGAAACCTATTAAATGTCAAAATGGTGACATTTTGAAAATTTTCCCTTGAAAAAATGGATCTTAATCAAGTTCATAATAATAATCACATGGGATAATTGTATGTAATAGCAAACTAATAATCTAAAATAAATGGAGTAGCTAGAGTTTGATTTAATTGTGCTCCATAGCAAACGTTTGCAAAAAATTGTCAGGCGCCTCTCTCCCAAATATCTCGCTCGCCACACTCCTCCAATCTCTCGCTCGCTTCCTCATTTTTTATACAAACACAAGTGTATAAAAATTGTTTCTAATTGTATAAAGCAGAGAAAATTGTATAAATACATATATTTTTGTTCCCCTCTCTCCCCTCTTCCAGATCTCGCTCGCCACTCTCCCAAATCTCGCTCGCCACCCTCGCTTTTTTCACTTATACAAACATAAGCGAAATGTATAAATTGCGTTTCTGTTTGTATAAAGCGTGAGAAAATTGTATATACACATGCAAGTACATATATTTTCGTCCTATACACTTATAATTATACAATAAAATACTCCCCTGCCCAGTTTCTTTTGCCTCTCTTTCTCGTTTTATACAAATTTTAAATTGTATCTAATTTCTCTTTTTCTCGTATTATACAATTCGATTCAATTATATATTCCTTGTCAAGTCTCTTTTGTCTTTCTCTCTTTCTCATTTTATACAAATTCAAATTGTATATAATCGTTCTATACACTTATAATAATACAATTCGTTTTATACACTTCGTTTTATACAGTTCTCTACCCCAGTGTCTTTCTCTTTCTCGTTTTATACACTTCGTTTTATACTATTTGCTTCAACTGTATATGTATAGCGAATTATACAGTTTCTATGTTGCTATGGAGCGCAATTATGCTAAATTTGCTATAACATACAAATATGAATTTTTTATTTGCTATATGTAAAAGTTGCCCTAATCACATTTACTTTTGATCATCAAATGTCTAAAATTTAAATTAAGTATTGTTTATCATTTGAAAGAGAGTTTGAAGCAACAGTAAAATTGAATACATAAGTTGTATTGTAGTTGTGACACTACTCTACCCTTAACCAAAGATCTCAAGTTCAATTTTTGGATATGAGGAAAACTTTGTTGGAAGTGCCACTCCTGAATAGATCCTTTCGTGCACGATCCGAATTTAATCGAAACTCTATTATAAACATCGGAATCTAGGTGGGAAACTAAAAAAGAAAAAAATATGATTATTAAATAGGTGGGCTTCCATTTGAATTGAGAGTAGTAAATGTCATATGGTCCATTTGTTACGTCTAAACAAAAAATATGTGTTTTTTAGTGGTTAAAATTGCCATTACACTATATTCAAAGTTGAGATTTTTACACTGTACACAACAATCCATAATAGAAACAATTTAGTCTTTATTTGTTAATTTACAACCATTATACCATAGATAATCAATGAGAAATTACCATTTGATTTTTATGTACCTCGGAGATCGATGGCCATAAATAGTTATGGTTACGCTGATGAAAATATTTTTTTAATTCGATTAATTAAAACTTTAAGATTTTTTAAAATTGTACTTCTTTAAAAATGAAATAAGCCTCGAGGTTTTTCCTTAAATTAGTTGTGAACAATTGAACAACCATCAAGAGTATGGAAATAACATTATAATATATGGAATATTTGTTGCTGAATTGATTCTCAATTTTGGACAAAAACACAAATACTAGTTAAAAAAAAATGTAAAGAGTAATTATTATAATTAATTGAGCAAGCAAAGCTTTGATTTGAACATTCGGCTTATATTATTTTATTTATTAAAAGACAAATAGGGAATAATCAAACATTAGTTACAATATTGTTAATTACTTTAAGGAAGAGCCATTTGTAAATAGTGGGACTAAAATATTATGTCTTGCTTTGGCATTTATTTAGGGCAACTCTCACATATAGCAAATAAAAAATTTATATTTGTATGCTATAGCAAAGTTTGTATAATTGCGCTCCATAGCAAACATAGAAACTGTATAATTCGCTATACATATACAGTTGAAGCAAATTGTATAAAACGAAGTGTACAAAACGAGAAAAAGAAAGACACTTGGGCAGAGACTTGTATAAAAACGAAGTGTATAAAACGAATTATATGATTATAAGTGTATAGAACGATTATGTACAATTTGAATTTGTATAAAATGAGAAAGAGAGAAAGACAAAAGAGACTTGGCAGGAAATATACAATTGAATCGAATTGTATAAAACGAGAAAGAGAGAAATTAGATACAATTTGAAATTTGTATAAAACGAGAAAGAGAAAAAGGCAAAAGAAATTGGTCAGGGGAGTATTTTTATTGTATAATTATTAGTGTATAGGACGAAAATATATGTACTTGCATGTGTATATACAATTTTCTCACGTTTTATACAAACAGAAACGCAATTGTACATTTCGCTTCTGTTTGTATAAGTGAGAAAGTGAGGGTGGCGAGCGAGATTTGGGAGAGTGGCGAGCGAGATCTGGAAGAGGGGAGAGAGGGGAACAAAAATATATGTATTTATACAATTTCCTCTGCTTTATACAATTAGAAACAATTTTTATACACTTGTGTTTGTATAAAAAGTGAGGAAGCGAGCGAAAGATTGGAGGAGAGTGGCGAGCGAGATATTTGGGAGAGAGACGCATGGCAATTTTTTGCAAACGTTTGCTATGGAGCACAATTAAATCAAACCCTATCTACTCCATTTATTTTAGATTATTAATTTGCTATTATATACAATTATCCCATTTATTTATGTCTGTACAATTTTTATTCATTTAAACTTTTAAGATAGGAACTAGTCAATTTCGACTTAAATTTAAAAAAATGAAAAACTTCAATTACAAGGTAGGATTTACCAACTCTAAGTATGACAATCATTTGAATACTAGCATAAAATATAGCTTTTTTTATTTTCAACTTTTGTTGAGTAGAATGACCTAAGATACAAGTGGGTAATATTGTTTTAGTCATGGACTTACCTGCTCATATATTTGTTCAATTGAAAAAACAATGAAAAGTATCCAATTCTAGCCGAATAAAAATAAGGAATAATTGTATAGAATGACAAATTAATAATATAAAATAAGTATAATAGCTATCGTTTGATTTATTTGTGTTTCATAGCAAACTGTTTGCCAGTCCCTCTCTCCCTCATATTCTCGCTCGCTTCCTTCGCTTGCCTCTCTCGCTTCTATTGTATAAATTGTGTTTCTAATTGTATAAAGCGAGAGAAAATTGTATATATACATGCAAATACATATATATCCGTCTTATACAGTTATAATTATACAATAGAAGTACTTTCCTGACCAAGTCTCTTTTGTCTTTCTCTCTTTCTCATTTTATATAAATTCAAATTGTATATAATTTGTCTCTTTTTCGTTTTATACAATTCAATTCAATTGTATATTTCCTGCCCAAGTCTCTTTTGTCTTTCTCTTTTCTCGTTTTATACAAAATTCAAATTGTATATAATCTTGTTATACACTTATAATTATACAATTCGATTTATATACTTCGTTTTATACAATTCTCTGCCCAAATCTCTTACTCTTTCTCGTTTTATACATTTCGTTTTATACAATTCGCTTCAATTGTATATGTATGCGAATTATACATATATATGTTTGCTAAGGTGCGCAATTATGTAAACTTTGTTATAGCATACAAATATGAATTTTATGTTTGCTATATGTGAAAGTTGCCCTAAAAATAATTTATTTGAATACAAACCATGTTATAAATTTATTATTTATTATTATTATCAATATAGGAGCAAATAAATAGTCATTGCTAAGGTCATTAATATGGATACATTGAAGTAAAACCTAAAAATGACAACATAACATTACAAAGTTTGAACTTGAGTAGGCCAAATAGCCGTTATCTGTACGACGAACAATCAATAGAATAAAGGCCCATTAGGCCAAAATTATGAAATTTGAAAAGAAAAATGTTTTTATCGTCAAAGTGAAAAATAATATTTTAAAACTAAAATTATGTTTGATCAAGAATACAATTTGGGGTAATTTTTTTAATCAATGTGAGTGACTTTGAATAAAAACATTGGCATTTTTTTTGTAAAAATTTTATAGTCAAACATGATATCAGAACATAATTTTCAAAAATAAAATAAAAATATTCGTATAAAAATATGTTATTATGAATACAAACTGAAGTTATTTTCTTAATTATTATGAGTGAAAATAAATATTTAGTGAAGTTGAAAATCTAGTTTTTTTAAATATTTTATAATTAAACAAAATATCAAAATTTAACTCCAAAAGTTATAAAAGATATTCATAACAAAATGGTCATGAAGATTCCAGTCTTTAGTCACTCAAAAATCACTACTTCAGTGAAATATATTATATTGATACATATATGTATTGAGTTTTATAGATCAATAAATTTTAATATTGACTTTCTTAGTGTATTTAAGCATATCTTCTATTTATCAAAAGTTAATTATGAATCTCACTTTAGCTAGACAGTTACTTGTAACCTACTCCAGTTAAATTATTACTCAATTAATTTATTAAAATTCTTCATGTCAATAACATTTGGTTTATGACTAGGAGTTGCATTAGTAAAGTAGATTTTTAAAATGGATCATACGTATAAAATAGAGTTTTTATAGTTTGTGTTCAATGAACTAAAAAAAAATCAATAAGATCTCATATTTAAATCAATTAGCTATAACATATTTGTATAAGCATATATTCTGGTGAACAAAATTATTCAAAATAGTTACGGAGCTTTTGTGTTGGTAAATAATATTTTTTTTTTAATTGTAAATTATTTGACACTTTTAATTTAATCTATTTTAAGAAAATAATATCCTTTATATTAAAATTAAGGATGATGCTAAATGGCCAAAAAATTTCGTCAAAAATTTAATATTTTTTTTATTTTAAAATAAATTAATCTTTTTTTTTTCATTTTTTAATTAAAATAAAATAAAATAACATTATGTGAAATATATTAATTTACCGATCTGGTCATATATTTTGACCAAAAAGATTTTTCCTTTTTCAATCACAAGTTTCAAAAATATATTATTATTTTTTAAAAAAAAAAACTTATTCCCAATTAATGCTTTTTGGGCTTTCTATCTCATGGTCAGTGTTCAATCCCATTATTATTCTACTAAATTTGAATTTACCTGGAAACACGTCAAATTGAAATGGAGTATTTCAATATCCATAGACAACTGTCGTTTTAAAACCAACCAAAATACGGTATCGAACAAGTCCACCACCCTGCTTCTCTTCTCACACGTCTTTGCAGTTTGCACTATGTTCTTTAGTACAAAAATTAATATCTTATTATTACTATAATATATAAACTATATACTATAAACCAAGAAAGAAGACAAGGTATATGATTACCCTTTCAGCTTCCTTCTCTAAAAACCACCTTCTTGTACAACTGGATATTTGTTTGGTGGATAACCACACAAAAACTCAAAACCCCAACAAGAATTCTCTAAAGTTGAAATTTGCTAGTCCCACAAATTAAGACAGTCATGTCCAACACAAAAGTTAACTCAATTCCTCTTACTGTTGCATTTTCCTTGCTCTTACTAGCTGCACTCTCACTTTCAAATGCTCTGGTTGATGGTAAGCCATTGTTTTTTTCCTTGAAGTTGTAATCTTTTTGCTAAATTGGGTCTCTGATTATCTAGGATTGTTCTTGTTTTTACCTTAAAGATGTAATCTTTTACTAAATGGGGTGTTGATTACCTAGGATTGTTCTTGTTTTTTGCCTTAAAGTTGTAATCTTTTGCTTAATGGGGTTGTTAATACTTAGGATTGTTCTTGTTTTCCCTTGAGGTTGTAATCTTTTGCTTAATGGGGTTGCTATTACCTAGGATTGTTCTTGTTTTTTTGCCTTAAAAGTTGTAATCTTTTGCTTAATGGGGTTGCTAATACTTAGGATTGTTCTTGTTCTTTTGCCTTAAAGTTGTAATCTTTTGCTTAATGGGGTTGCTAATACTTAGGATTGTTCTTGTTTTTCTTAAAGTTGTAATCTTTTACTAATAGGGTGTTAGTGCCTAGGATTAGTCTTGTTTTACCTTAAAAGTTGTAATGTTTTACTAAATGAGGTTGCTAATTGCCTAGGATTATTTTTGTTTTCCCCTTAAAGTTGTCATCTTCTTTGCTAAATTAGAGTTGCTAATTAGCTAGGGTTCTTCTTGATTTTCCCTTAAAGTTGTAATCTTTTACTGAATGGGGTTGGTAATTACCTTACCTTAATTCTTGTTTTGCCTTGAAGTTGTTATCGTTTTACTAAATAGGGTTGTTAATTACCTAGGATTATTCTGGTTTTCTCCTTAAAGTTGTGATCTTTTACTAAATGGGGTTGCTAATTACCTTGGGTTATTCTGGGTTTCGTGTTTAAGTTGTCATGTTTTCCTAAATGGGGTGCTAATTACCTAGGATTATTCTTGTTTCCCCCGCTTTTTCTTGTGAGTAGATGTTGTGAGTGAGCCAACTCATGGCGTGGTTACATCAGTAAGTAAAAGGTTTTTGGCTGAGGACAATTCTACTGGAAACTCATCTCTAGTACTGGCTGCTGAAAGAACCCATAGAAGAGATCCACTTGAGGATCGAAGTTACTATACTGGTGGATGGAACATCAGTAACAATCATTATTGGGCTGTAAGATTTCTTTTCAGCCCTTAATCTCATTTATTCTGTTCTGTTGAGGATTTGGTTATTATTTAAATCTTCACATTTGATTGTTCTTATGGTTCTTTTTAGCATTGCTTTGGGTGTTTCAGTAATTGTTCATATGTGTTGGCAATTGGGAAATGTGATTATGCATCTCCATATGGGGAAGAGTTCTAATTCTGCTAAGAAATGAATGAGCGAGATAGAGAATATGACCCCAACAATTCCTGTAATTATGACATTTTAATACCTTGTCATGCTGTTTTACTCTTAAATTCTTTAGAGCACTGGCATATGCTGGATTCTTGACTTAACAAATAACGATCACAGCTGGATTTTTATTGGAGTCTTATTTTACTTTTTACTCTTAGAAATGGATTTCACTTAAAGATGAATTTCTCATTCTAAGGCCATAACGGTTTCACTGTCTTAGATTTGTTCCCAGACTCAATTTGCTTGTTAACTTCATTCAAACAAAATTGGTAGAATTTCTCAGGATGGTCTCTAATGTGTTTTCTGGTTGTCATCATAGATGCCAATATGCCTTGTTTTTAGTCATCTCTTCAATATTTTTTGCTTATAGACTTGACGACCTAGTGACTATCTGATAAAAGCTTTTCTTGATACAGTCAGTTGCTTATACTGGTGCCCCTCTTTTCATCATTGCTCTATTCTGGTTTTTGGCATGTGGCATTTCCTTGTTCCTAGTTTGTATCTGTTGTTGTTGCTGCCGGAGAGGACGTTATGGTTATTCTCGAACTGCTTATGCACTTTCGCTTATTTTTCTCTCCGCGTTCACCATTGCTGCAATGTAATCATTCTTTCTCTTCTCTTCCTCTTTCTCTCTCCATCATCTCTTTTTCATTACAAATCGATTCATTGTATGGATTTATCACTAATGTCTGCATTGGTATATCAGAATTGGTTCTATCTTTCTGTATACTGGACAAGGGAAATTTCATGACGGTACAAAAGATACATTGGATTATGTTGTGCAACAAGCAGGATCAACGGTTGACAATTTAAGGAATGTATCAAAAATTCTGGCTGTTGCCAAGCATACTGGAATTAGTCAAATTTTTCTACCTCAAAATGTTCAAAACAACATTGACAAGGTTGACACCAAGATCAGCTCGGCTGCTGAAACTCTTGAAACGGAAACTGAGAAGAACAAGAAGGATATTATGGTTGTCTTAGACTTAGTGTAAGCACTTCTTGGTTAATCTCTGTGAACTATAGTGAACTTGTGATGTCTAACCAATTGCCATGCTGGTATGCATTGCAGGACGCGAATTCTCATCATTGTTGCTGCTGTAATGCTTGGTTTGGCTGCTCTTGGTTTCTGTACGTTCTATGCTCTTTCAAAGTTAATAATCCGTTGTACATATTGACTGACAATTATCTTGTTGACAATTTGCTACAGTGTTATCTATACTTGGTCTGCAGTTTATTGTATACATGTAAGTGTTATTACTAGAACAAATACTTCTCTTGATAACAAGGAACTGATTATATTTTTTGAAGTCTAAAGCACTTATATTATTTTGCAGTCTAGTCATCATAGGGTGGATCCTTGTTGCAGTCACATTTATCTTATGTGGTGCATTTCTTGTTCTTCACAAGTAAGTTATATCGAGTTGTACTGTTATCTGTCGTTCTGTCCTATCATGCTTCTACGTCTCTGATGTTCGAACCCATCCATGTCAACCTTCCAGAACAAAACAAAAAGATAGAGAAGACTAATAAAAAGAGGAAAAATATACCCCTTTGGCACATCAAATCAATACAGCTGTTACGCTGCCTGTACTAGATATTCTGATACCTCCTTTTTTAGTATTGTCTTCAACATATATGGAACTTTTAAGTGTTGCTTGGACTCTCCAAAAATGCCTCCAAAAATTCATACCTTTTTGGATAATCTGACATACACCTGGCAATATTTATCAAGAGTCCGAGCAACATAGACAAGAATACATCTTTTCTATTGGAACATATCTTTTATTTTCCACCACAACAATGCATTCTTACTCCTCTCCTATGTGGTTTGCGGCTATTGCATAGGAGCGGGGTTTTACCCTGTGCGCATCCAAAGGATAGCGGCTGCGGGTTTCCCTTGTCATAAAAAAAAAAAAACAAAAAAAAACAATGCATTCTTACTTGTGCTCTTTGTGGTTCATAATTCTTCAAAGTACAAACTTAATTTCTAGTACCGTTAGCTTCTTTTTTTGTTTGTTCAGTTATATACTTCCAAAATTTCTAATGATAGTTTTGTCTATCTTAAGTGCGACGGGAGACACATGTGTGGCCATGGATGATTGGGTAAAAAACCCTTCGGCTCATACAGCCCTTGATGATATAATCCCTTGTGTGGACACTGCTACTGCCCAAGAAACATTGTCTCAGAGCAAAGAGGTCACCTACCAATTGGTTGGAGTCACTAACACTATCATCACCAATGTTTCAAACATCGATCTGCCTCCCGGTGTTGGTTACAACCAATCTGGTCCACTGGTCCCTAACCTCTGTAATCCGTTTAATTCAGACAAGACAGACCGGAAATGTGCAAGTGGTGAAGTGGAACTTAGCAATGCCACACAGGTATGTGAACTTTTTTCACTCAGAGAAAATAAACAGTGAAGATAGAATTCTAGGGAGAACACCATGTCCATGTTTCGAAAATCTAATATCACAGTTCGCATTGAGGAAACAACCTTAATAAGCAACGTGTTTTGAGATATTTGATACAAACTGGCAAACTGTATTCAGTAACTTCCATTGTATTAATGCAGGTTTGGAAGAATTACGTCTGTGAGGTTTCAGCGAGTAATGTGTGCTCCACTGTGGGCCGTCTAACCCCTTCTATGTACGACCAAATGACTGATGTAGTCAACGTTAGCAACGGCCTGTATCATTCTGGGCCTTTCCTCAAGGAACTACTCGACTGCACTTTCCTTCGAGATACCTTCAATGTCATTCATGACGAACATTGTCCTGATTTGAGTCGATACAGCAAGTGGATGTACATCGGTTTAGCTCTGGTCTCATTATCAGTAATGCTCTCACTCATTTGTTGGGTACTATATGCAAGAGAGAGACGTCACCGTAAGTATACCAAACTTGTTGATGCTACATCTGGTCAAGAATCTTTTGCAGGGAAAAGCCATGGTTGATTTTTCAAATAATTTTGGACCTCGTAGTTATCGACAAAACGTTCATATATTTTCTTAGGTATATATAGTATGTTATATGCTTTCTAATATTAACGTTTGTTTATTACAATACAAGTCGATTAGGGACTTGTTGGGATTGTTAGATATTGTTCATACACTATTGAATCTAGGATTGTTGTGTATACAGGACATGGATATCAAATTTTGTGTTTTTTATAATGTACGTCGCATTTATTTTGTCTTACTATAAAAAAAAATAATGTAACATAAATTGTGACAAAAAAAAAATATATTTCTATTTTAGGATCTATGCTTTGAATTTAGCTAGGTGGGAAGAAGCTAATTAAGTAAATGGTATAGATCAATAATTGCCTATAATTATTATTATTATTATTATTATTTTGGATTAGGAGCGTTATAATGTGGTACCATAATTTAAGCATTTGCTCTCAAGTATTTTGTATAGGGAAAATTGTTAGTTGTTGCCTATTACTATTAGAATAATAATTTCCATTGCCACTCGACATGTTTAAGTGTAGCTCATGCCTAATTTTTACATAATTAGGGACCTACAAAGTTGAAATTGAAAGAATATTATTATTAATACTTTATTAGTACAAGATATTTGGTAGCACTCATTTTAAATTGGATCGTGAAGAGGACGTCAAAATATCTTCGTCTTTTTTTATTTTTTACATTATTATGTTGAATAGTTTAATTAAACGACATAATTTTAATATATCTCATTATTATTGACTAATTCGCTTTTAGCTTTTTCCATTTCTTTTCTATAATAACGCGGTCCTTAAACTCATATGAGAAAAGTGTTAATTAAGTTTTGGGTGCACTGATCATGACAAATTTTATATATATATATATATATATATATATATATATATATTCTATTATGTTAATTTGATTTGAAACATGTAATCAGTGTGAATTCAATGTATATATATTGGGTTCATCTGAACTCAATATGTTTGACGTAAAAAATAAATTTATGCATAAAAAAATATTTAAAATTAAATGCGAGTTAATAACTTTAAAAATATAATGAATTCAATGTCAAAATTGAACTCATAAAATATAAATTATGTATCAGCCTCATAAATATAGTATATGATACGGTATAATAATATTTTGAAAACGCATCTTTTATGCTACTAAATAGTTTTTGTTCGTTTTAATTTAGGTGAATCTTTTTTATTATGTATAGAATTTGGGTGGGGGGAGGGGGTGGAATAATAATAGTTCATAAACATATCATAATATTTATGTGACTATAGAATGTTTGAAACTCATATGTTGTTTTAAATATGTCATAATTAATTTTATAATAATAAAAGTATCTCGATAAAGAAAACTTTAAATTAGGCTAATTTCAAATTTTAAATTCATTTCATTGGATTTTTCATCAAATTGTCCTTTGTTTTGAGGTGTACTAGTTACCTTAACAAATAAGATGCCAAATCAAACAATTAGTAAGTTGTAATAAGGCGATTAGGACTTCTTAACTACTTAGCACACGAGAAGCTAAAGACAATGGGTCCAAGAGGAACCAGCATGTGATTTTCTTTGAGTATATTATGTAGGGATGTCAAAAATGAACCCAGATATAGGTAACCCGCTCAACTCGTCCAGAATTTTATAGGTTGGGCTCAAAATAATTTGAGTTGAGTTCAATCTCAACTCATTCAAGTCTAACCTATTTGAAGAGAATCCTCAATTGAGTCCAAATTAATCTCTAATTTCACCCATTTTAAAACTTTTTATTAAGATATGTTCAAGTATAAATTATTATATAGTTAACATCTTTTAGGATTTATCTATCCATTTTTTTCACTTTTTAACAAAATTTTTTTATCGGAAATTGAAATTATGATTATAAAAGTTAAATATCAATGTGTTAAAAATTATTGAGATTAATCGGGTCAAATTGGGCGGGTCAAGATCCAACCCGTTTTAAAGCCCATTTGAGCCCAAAGTAAACTTGGACGGGTCAAGACTCAACCCGATTTATATTTCAATCTAATATCTCTCATTTCAATCCAATCCGCCCATTTGACACCCATAATATTACGCAACATATCTATAGTTTTTATTATTTTTAATCTATAGTTATAGTTTCTTGTTATTCGATGTTCTAATGTATAAATTCATAATTCGTATAATTCAATTTAATAATAATATTATTATTATAATCGCAATTTTTATTAATTATATTGCTACTTGTAAAACAATTAAATGATTTTGGACTTTGCTTATGCATGGTACAATAAATAACTTAAATTCTGAAGCAATCAGGATAAGAGGACATGGGAAGTCACTTATTTGAGCATTACTAACAAATTAAAAATGTCCAATTCTAGCTAGTATGGTGTCCTCCCCTACACTTAAAGCCTAAATTAAAGATAAAAATTGAATGTAAGTTGCAGTTGTAGTGCTTGAAATCAAACCCCACATCATTATAAAAAAAATATTAATTGGATTAGCCTATTTATATATATATTTTAAAAAATAAGCACTTTAATTATATTGTACCCCACCAAAAAAAAAAAAAAAAGAGCCAGTATTCAGGATAATTTAGGAAAAGATTTTGGAAGTTTTTATCCAAAGTTAAAGAGAAAAAAGGTATCAACTGACAGCAACTTCTTATCCAAATTATTTATATATTTAACTATATTCTGCAAATCACCATACTAGTTTCAAGATTGCATTTTTTTTTATTAAAAAATTGTATTAATCAAAATACAAATTTGATAGTACGGTGTATTTTGGAGTTCAAAATATGAACAAGTAAACTCATAAAGGAATCGAATGGAGTTCAATAACTATTATATACATCTAAAATATAAAATATATAAATAATATAATTTTCATTAAAAAAAAAATATAGAAAAATTATATTATATTCACAATTTCTTAAAAATAGTGTAAAATCATTATTGTTAAACAAATGGAGTATATGCAGTGGCGTAGCCACATAGTAGTCAGGGTGTCCACTTGGACACCCTTTGTCAGAAAAAAATAGCATATATATAAGTAAAATGATATTCGAAATGATTTTGTAACATATTTTGGACACCCTTTATGAAATTCCTAACTCTGTTACTGAGTATATGATTAGATTATTTAAAGACAACTACTCATAATAGGTAGAGTTGATAATCTAGAAATTTTAAGAGCAAGCAATTATATAGATTAAACGGAAAAGGGCCTAAAATATTCTCGAAGTATTGGAAATGGTACAAAATTACCCTTCATCCACCTATTGGCTCCAAAATGTCATTCTCATCCACCTATTGGCTCCAAAATACCCTTGTCATCCACCTTTGAGGTCAAAATTGACCACTTATTTAACGATTTTAAATTTAAATTGTTTAAATATTTTTTAAAAAAATACTTGGCGCTCAACTATTGGTTATAATTTAATTTATTAATATAATTTATGAACCAACCCACTACCCACTCATACTAATTAAATTGCACCCAATTAATAAACCGATTCTAATATCAAAATCACCCTAAGCACTACTAAAGTACGATGAAATTACAGATTCCTGAAAATGACATCCAAAATTATTTGAGTCCGAATCGAAGACCAAATTAAATTTAGGTTGAGCCGCTTATTTAGGAGGACATTTTAAATAGGATTCTCTTTCAAGCTTGAATTCAAAATTTATAATTAAAGGTAAAGAAGTAATACATTCCGAATTAATTTATGTACTTTTTTTAATATAACTTTATAAATATTTATGATTTGTTTTAAATATTAAAACATTAATATATTATTTTTTTTAAAAACATTATCTATTAAGTAACATCACATAATTGAGACGAAAGAATAATTAAGATGAACATAGTCAGACTTTTAAGTTTATCGATAATTTTATTTATACACTTGAGTTATAATATGTTTTGATTGAGTATTTGAATGTATGATAATGTACTGCTATAGACTTTTCGCATCAAATTTTTAGAAACACTCATTGGCAGTAGTTTTTCTTTTGTTGCATTAGTAATGGGATGTGTTTATTAATTGGGTGGAGTTTAATTAATAATGGGTGGGCAGTGGATTGATTTATAATTATATTAATAAGTTAAATCATACCAAATAGTTGAGCGCCAAATATTTTTAAAAATATTTAAATAGTTTAAATTTAAAATCATTAAAAAAATGATCAATTTTGAACTTAAAGGTGGATGACAAGGGTATTTTGTAACCAATACGTGGATGAAAAGGGTATTTTGGAGCTAATAGGTGGATGAAAAATAATTTTATACTATTTTTAATACTTTAAAAATATTTAGGCCCTTTTCGGTAGATTAAATTACAAGAAAGTCTATACAAGAAAAATCCATCTTATAATTATTTCTTGAATGTCGTCATACAATGAGAAAATGACAACGCAAATGCATTTGAATAATTCAAAGCAGTATTAGAAAGAGTTTTTTTTTTCTATCCGTAAACACTTCTCTATTTGTTTTATAAAAAATAATCTAATTTAATTTAACATAGAGTTTAAAAAAATGAAGTAGAGTTTTGATTATATGGTCATAAATGTTAAATTAATAAAATTGTCCTTTAATCTTGTGGTCTTAAACATGACACGTGAAAAGTTGTTAATAAAAAAAGAAAAAAGTCATTTTTTTTTAAGCAGACCAGAAAGGAAAGGAGATCATTCTTTTTTTAAATAGAGGAAGTACTATTTTTCTTCTACTGATTAATTCATTAAAAATCTGTAAAATTAGACGCTATATATTTTTTAGTGACACATGGTAACACATATTAGTAGAGTGTCAAAAATAACTCAACTATAGTAATTCACCTAATTTATCCAGAATTTTAAGGATTGAGCTCAAGGTAATTTTGAATTGGGTTCAATCTCGACCCATTCAAATCTTAACCTATTTTCAAGAAATCCTTAATTGAGTTTAATTTAATCTCTAATTTCAACTTGTTTTAATATTTTTTATTTATATTGATGTAATGTATGTTTCTATATTGAATGTATGAATTAATATCTATTTTATATCTTTTATTTATTCATCAATTTGAAACATCTTTTTTTTAAAAACAAATTCTTAAGTTGAAATTCAATTTGTAGGTAATTGAATAACAATATACAAAAAAATTAAGCAGGTCAAATTGAAAGGATCAAAACTCAACCCGTTTATAAGTCCATTTGAGGCCAAAAGATCACCTAATAAGATTTTTGACGTTTGCTTTTGATCTTCTACTTAATATTTTATACGAAAAAGTTTTTAAAAATGTAATTGGAATAACAATATTTGCTTGTTAGTTTTTGATAAGTTATAAAAATCTGGAACAAAAATTCCTTTTAATTGCTTCTTAGTTTTTTTATAAGCATTTTTGTTTGACTTTTTGCTAACTGAATTCTAATTCATAATCAACCCAGTATACTTTCAATTTTAAAACAATTCTCAAAACAGCAACTTTTAGAAACTCTCACCATTTAAATGAGCTTCAGAGATGTTGACCTATATTTTATCTTAGGAAAAATCTTTTTTTTGCCAGAATTTGGCATGAAGGTTATTTTATTTTTTGTTATCTTCAATTTTTTTAATTAAAAATGAAAAAAATAATTTATTTTAAAATTTTAAAAACTATTTTATTTTTTTTAATCAAATTGTCAATTTTTTTTATCATTTAGCATTATCTTTATATTAAATTACAAAAAACAATCAACAATTCAAAAAGTTTAATCATAAAAATTAAAAGCTACACGGAAAGTTGCGTTTAATGAAAGCCACGAAAACAATTTCATACTTCATGACTTGGGCACTCAAGTCAATGAAGCCATAGAGCACGTAACATTTGTAATGTAGGCCGGCATATTTTTTTTAATTAGATCAGAAAATTTCATTTAATAATCATAAAAACTAATTATTTTTAACTTTTATTTGAGTATAAAAAAAACAAAAAACAAATATTCAAGACTATTCACATTTAAATTAAATTATTTTTAAAAAAAATTCAAAAAATAATGTAACCGTTTGTTCAACGGTACCGCTCTTCAACCACCATAGATTCTTTGTTATAATCATTTGGTGCCTAAACACATCATATTCCCCTTTTATATTTGATCAACTTTTTCAATCCGACACAATCTCTTCTTGTGGGAAACAAAAAACGTCTCAATCTCTTCGTTATAAATCAAATTGTTTACAATTATAACTTAGAAAATCAAAACTTGTTTAGTTCAAGTTTTTTTTTCTTTTTTTGGGTAATTAGTAGTGCTTGACTTAATAAAGAAAATCAATTAACTTCTTATGTAGATTATTTTTTTTAATTGAAAAACTTGATTTTAAAACGTAATATCCTTTTGAGCTCGTGAAACATATCTTGTTTGTGAATGATAATATATAGTTTAAAACAAAATAAATGAATAAGTCAGACTATATAACGTGTTCTTTATTAATATTTATGTCACTCAATTTTGACAGTGGCGGATGCACATTCAAGTGCATGGGTGCTTGAGCACCCATTACATTTGGAGACAACACTAATATAATTTGTATGAATATGTAAATTGAGCACCCATTTTGATACCAAATTCAAATTACAAATAGTTGAGCACCCATAACTAAGAAATTCTGGATCCGCCACTAAATTTTGAGTGTATATGAATAAATATTTAAATTTATATAAAATTAAATATAAAAATTACACGTCTTGTATGACGTAATACATACAAGACGCTATATAAGATACGCATGTCTACTTACACAATTATATATATATATATATATACATCTGTAAAATATTTTTATGCATCATTTCGGAAGAAGAATGATTGATTGTATCCATTATAGCCATGTTATTCAGTTTACACGTATAATCAAAGATCTTTTCTTAATAGCAATTATACATATTTATTTAAGTTATAAAATTTTAATACGCTAATCACGATTTAATATTTAATTAAATACTACAATTTAAAATTAAATAACGGACACCTGGATAGCATTTGCTCTTTTCTATTCCCAAGAAACCCCTCAATCTCATGGGTTTAAAGGGTAAATAAGTGCCCGACATAAGGGACAAAATCGTCAGTCCAGAAGTCAAGACAATAGTTGGATTATTCTTGTAGTTCCCTCCATTGATTTGGGGACAGCAACAAAGGCATAGGGGTACGTGTCAATCACTCTTTAAATCTTACAGACAAATGGCCACAGATTCGGCGCCCAACTTATTTTTCCCAATCCCACCTCCATTTATGACAACGTGAACCACACGACTCACAATTAACAGCGCGTCATCATCACGTCTCCTTTTGTCGCGTGAGCTTTGCCATCTAAGAAGCCCATAGCCCATAGCTTTTTGGGATTTACCGTTGGACCCATTGGAAAACCCTAGCCCCTTACACCCCCCAACATATTCACCCTGTGCTAGTTTACCTTACTACCCCTCGAATTTCATTAAATCACCGTCTTGCCATCGATTTCATTTTCCTATATAATCGTCGCCTTCGTTATTGTTAGGTTTGCCGAAATAGAGAGCAAAACGGCACTTTCAAGGTATTTCTTCTAAATTCAGAATATTAATTTTTTTTTTTCATTTCTCTTTTTTAACAACAATGGAGGCTTCGTCTTCTAGAAGCAAAACTCATGGTTCAAGTTTTCATCACCATTTTCAACGATCCACTTCACCTTCGGGTCGGTTCTGCTCATACTCAATGTCTTCAACTTCACCTAGTTTTTCCAGTTTCTCCAACAGGGATTCCGATTCCGATTTCATGACCCGATCCACATCTCCAACCCGGGTGAATCTTCGCCGATCCGTTTCCCCATCGCCAAATGTAAGGTTTTCCACCTCTGCTGGCCGTTCGATTTCAGTTTACCCTCATCAACAAAAGCAATCCAGCAGGCCCTTGCCGTCTAATCAGAAGAAAACATGCATGTGCTCACCGACAACGCATCCAGGTTCATTCCGTTGCAGTCTTCACAAAAACATGAGCCAAAATCGGAGCCATTCAAATTCCTCTTATCGATCTAGTTATCACCTGAACATGCGGAGATCGGCGATGACAAACTCACTCGTACGGATTGGAACTGTTGAAGGTGAACTGGTTAAAAGAGCGCTTGCCGCTTTGATCCGTCCGTCTTCTCATCAGCTCAGGCGAAGAGACGACTTTCAGCCGAGACCTAGCCGGCTCTCCGTCATGTCCAAAGCCGAAAATTAATTAGGGTTTTGTGAAATCGTTTTGATTGTACAGTTCCTGATTTAGCAATCAACTCACTGAGTCACCAGGGGGATGACTCAGGAAAAGGCCTTATGCCTTTTTTGTAGTTTTCAGGCGAAAACTCCCAAACCCCAAAAATTTTGTATTTTTTTTTGTTGTTTAGAGTCAGTAGCATGTCATATACATCTTTTCAATATATCACAATATAATCTAAAGATCTATGATCAACTGAACGTACGTCAAAATTAATCGCAGTTTTTCTTCCTTGTTCGTTTAATTTGTGATTTATTTTTCTACAGTTAGAACTTAATAATTGGTACATATGCGTAGATTTGGTGCCATTAATCTACTTATTTTGGGTAGTTGATTGTTAGTTCATTTTTTTTTTGTCTGTTTAATATGCAAAGCACAACAACTCTTGATGCTAACATATTGTTACTTGTTGGCGTTCTTTTACAGGTTTGAGTTTTTCTTTTGGAATCTGGCTTGCGGATCATGACAGTGACCTCTTGGCGAATTCATCTCTGACTCAAAGCAAAGTACAAATGGACCAAGAAAAAAAATTTGAGTTTTTTTTGAACTTTTAAACAGTAAATATTGCAATCTATAATAACCCCTAAAATGGAGACCCTACGAAGATGATGAAAAAAGTGTAGAGATGACTTGCCAGAATGGAAAGAGAAAAGTGACCCTTGGCCAAAAACATGATGTGGGGTTCTTTTGTTTAATTTCTATGGAACAAATTACACCAAAGGCAGCGTTGGCAAGTCTAAAAATGAAAGAGACTAAAAATTGAATATTTCAACTGCCATTCTAAATGGTAGTTGATATTTTTGGCATAGAAATTAAATAAAATTTGGGGTATTGAAGAAAGCACGTGGATGGTTATGCGTGTTTGATGGAGGTGATACAAGAAATGCTAGGCTCCTCAATACTATATGACAGCTTCTCATATATTATACTTAAATATTCACGAGACTATATATTTAAAAATACAACTCAGACGCACCATCTTTTGCCCCGGTTGGACCTACTTAAAAGTTTTAGTACAAACATATTAAAATATGAACAGTAAATACACAAACGTCGGAGTACTTGTATGTTTGAGATAAGAGAAATTATTTTCAATAGACTCATTCAAAAAGAGCTATAATCATATTTTAAGTTAATTGTACTCTCTAGCAAACTGTTTGCCAGTCACTTTTCTCCTTTAAACTCTTGCTCGCCACTCTTCATCTCTCGCTCGCTTTCTCTCACTTTTATATAAACACAAGTGTATAAAATGTGTTTCTATTTGTATAAGCAAGAAAAAATTGTATTTATACATATATTTTTGTTATACCTTTATCTCCTCTTCCAGATTTCGCTCGCCACCCTCGCCTCTATCGCTTATATAAACAGAAACAAAATGTATAAATTGTATTTTTGTTTGTATAAAGTGAAAAAATTGTATATACACATATAAATATATATATTTTCGTCCTATACACTTATAATTGTACAATAAAATTATTCTCTTATCTATTTTCTTCTTTTTCTCTCTTTCTCGTTTTATACATACACAAATTATATAATTGATTTGTATATAAAAGCTTTCTTTTGTATATGTATAGCGAATTATATAATTGATTTCTATGTATATGTATAACAAATTATATATATTCATGTTGGCTATGAAACATAATTACGCAAACTTTACTATAGCATATAAATATAAATTTTATATTTGCTATATATAAAAGTTGCTCTTGAATATATATGTATAATTTGGGCCGTCCATCAAATTATTCAAATCCTTTGTTAGTTATAATACCATGTTTTTCAACTATGATATATTTTGCTCTCTTTGGATGCTAATGGTGATAGCTAATAATTATAGAAAGGAAAAAATTACTTTTTACTGCTCAAATTGGATACATTAATGATGTTAGGTAATATTAGTTAAATGATTCCTGACCTTAAGCCATTTAACCATTAATGTAAACAATTTTTTACATTAATGTGTAAAAGGACATGTGGTTCGTTACTATAATTATTGATAGCATTAGCAGTAATTATTTCAACAAAAGCTGACTTTTCTTATGCGAATGGAATAGAGTACTATCGAGACATTAAACGAAATTCGTTTACAAAAATGATATGATAATATAAAAATTATTTATACAAGCCAACGCTGAAAATGTGTTCGAGGAATATATCTCCATTCAAATCTTTATATACGAAGTATTCTTCTGAATTTGAAGTCTAAAGAAGACTTTTCTAAGCTAAAAAATTATCAAAAAATCTATATAGTTAGGGCTGTGCATTTATTTCCTCTGAAATTGAAAAAAGTGTTCTTTAGGCTCTGGACTAGTATTGTTGACAACATAAAGTTGAACAAAGGTGGAGAATTTGATATTTGTAGTGAAGTTATTTGTCCCATCACACTTTAATATAAGGTACAACTTATGGACCATTTGGAGAATTTGTCCACGTTACACTGTGTTGTTCTCTACCACAGTCCACTCAGCTGTTGGTCTATTTCAAGTTGTTCTTACATTAATGACCATCGCCTTTGCCAAGTTGGGGAGTCAAAATTTTTTGATCTTTTTAAGTTTTGGGTGCTAATTTTGTTGTTTCAAGAATGGCTGTCTTAAAAGAAGGAAGCAGACCACCATGGGTAGGTCTTGCTGCTGCTGTTTGGGTACAGATAGCAGCTGGTTCAGCTTATACTTTTCCCCTTTTTTCGCCTGCTTTGAAATCAGTTTTGGGTTTTAGTCAGCAGCAGCTGACTATTATTGGAGTGGCAAATGATATTGGGGAGAATGTTGGGATTCTTCCAGGCATAGCTTGCAACAAGTTTCCACCTTGGATTATTTTGCTTGTTGGTCTCTGTCTTTCTTTTTTTGGCTATGGTGTTCTTTGGCTTGCTGTCAGCCAGACTGTGCTGTCTTTGCCTTACTGGGTTGTGAGTTCTTGATTTCTTATGCTTCCTCTCTTTCATTTTACAGTTTTAAGTTCTGCCTTGCCTGATCTTCCTCCTATTGTAGTATCTGTTGTCTCTTTTAGTACAGTGGGTTTGTTGTCATTGTTGTATTTAATGATTGATTTTTAAGTTGGGGTGGATGGGAGAAAGGCTATACTCTAATTGATTTCTGGTGTAGTCTCCTAAAGATGTAAAATTATGAACTATTGTGAATCCTGGTACTGGGGATAGTAGGTTCAGTTTATTATTGATGGTACTCTTCGGCATATCTAGTTTTATGTTTTGGGATTGAACTGCCAGCATGTTCAAATGTGCCATTGGAGTAGACACAAATTCAATTCTTTAAGCATTTGTATCTTATTTCAACTCGTAAAAAGAAAACAAAAATAGTATCTTTAATTTCTGGAATGTGAAATATGCATTTAGCTTTTCCTATTGTACATTTTAAATCGCGAAACCATGTGACTTTGATTGTGAGGGTTTGTGAGATGAGTAATGTACGTGACATGAATTCTTCTGTTATAATCTCTATTGTTTGAGTTCATGTTCAGTAAACTTTAACTTTGACATGGATCAGATCTTTTTTCATTGTTTGGACCAGAATAGACAGTTGAGAAATAATTGGAGAAATACCAACCATTTCTTGTAGGCTTGTCATTTAGCTATTGTTAGTGATTCTTCAGTAATCCTTCGGAACTCTAGATATTCTAACGATGAAGAGGTTTACATCCGTGAACATGAGTGCAAAGATCTGAACCTTATAGAGGATCATTTCCTCGCTGAGATTACGGTTTCTAGAATTTAGCTGACTGTACCTTTGCAGAAGGTATTGCATATATGCATCATTTCTGGTCAATATTTCATTCAGAAGTTGTTAAAAGAAAAAGTAGCACCAGCGTTTTATATTATATGTGTACTTAAGTGCAATCCTTTTCTTCAAGTTCTGTTTTTATTTTTTAATGTCTTGGTTCTACCTTTTGATCTAGCCACAAAAGGACTTAAGATCATTTCAAGCTTAGTCGGTTGCAAGTTTGCATATCAGGAGTTGTTGTAAGATGTTTCTCTTTTGGTACTTCCAATAAGGAACTTGAGGGGGAAGTATCTGGTTTTGTCACCACTATCAATTTCAAATCCTTGTTTGACTCAATGGCTTTGACCACATGTTGAGAAGAGAGAGATGTTACTACATGTTCTTCATTCCAATCAAAATGCAATGTCATTGCTTTATTATGGTGACTTCTTTTGTTTGTTTTCTTTTAAATATTTGTGGTATGACTTCCATTGACATGATTTGAAGTTTTTTTTAAAAGGACAGAACTTGTTCTCATTGGTTTCTCTGTCAATATCTGATTGAATGACAGCTTTGGCTCGCACTGGTAGTTGCGACAAACAGCAGTGCATGGATGGGCACAGCAGTACTTGTCACCAATATGAGGAACTTCCCTCTCAGTAGAGGCACTGTTGCTGGAATACTGAAAGGCTATATTGGCCTGAGCGCTGCAGTTTTCACAGAGATCTTTGCTATGGTTCTTAATGATTCAGCTTCAGATTAGTTGCTGTTTCTAACATTGGGAATTCCGATCATCTGTTTGGCCATGATGTACTTTATCCGGGCTTGCACACCAGCTTCTGGAGAAGATTCTTCTGAGCATGTCCATTTTCTTTTCACACAAGCAGCAAGTCTCTTGCTTGCAGTTTATCTTCTTACTACAACAATTTTGAAGACCATTCTATCTCTAAATAGTTCCATCTCCTATATACTTGTTGGAGTAATGGTTATCTTATTGATGTCTCCTTTAGCGATTCCCTTGAAGATGACAATCTTTCCTTCTCGTCATAAGAAACCTGGAAAATTAGATGGTTCCTCAAATGATTTGACTGAAAAGAAGTCACTTCCAGCCAAACTACGTCCTTATTAACTCCAATTTCATCAGAAGCAGACCTTGGGAGCTTCCGTGAAGGTGAAGATATTTCTGAGGTGGATATGCTGTTGGCTGTGGGTGAGGGTGCAGTGAAGAAGAAAAGGAAACCTAGAAGAGGTGAAACTTCAAATTTCGTGAAGCTATTATAAAAGCTGACTTCTGGCTTCTGTGGTTTGCATACTTCTTTGGTGTTGGCTCTGGTGTAACTGTTCTTAATAATTTAGCACAGATTGGAGTTGCACTTGGTGTAAATGACACAACGATATTACTGAGTTTGTTCAGCTTTTGCAATTTCTTGGGCCGTCTTGGGGCAGGTGTTGTTTCGGAACACTTTGTAAGGTAATAATCTGGTATATCCCCCTCCTGTTATCTTTGTTTCCCAAGATAGAAGATAATGATGTGCTGATATTCCCTCTCTCACTCAATTTGCTGGGGGCAAGGGATAAATGCTTTCAGTTTCAGAAGAAACTCGAAATGTTTTCCTATATTTGACATTTCTTATTGATACTATTACTAGCTATAAATCTATCCATCTTCATGGTTGCTAGCTCCTAATTCTTGTAATTGATAATGCATCACTTAAATTATTTAATGCGTAAGTTCAAGAATGATTTCAATTAGAGATTGACAGATTGCTGTGTGGCTTAGTGGTGACCGACAATTTTATACTTCTATCATGTCTATTGCAGGTCAAAAACAATACCACGGACATTTTGGATGATGATAACACAAATCCTCATGATTATAACATTCCTTCTTTATGCTTCAGCTCTGAGTGGTACTCTCTATGCTGCGACTGCATTACTAGGGATTTGCTTCGGTGTTCAGTTTGGTGTAATGATTCCTACTTCCTCCGAGCTTTTTGGCTTGAAACATTTTGGCATAATATTCAACTTCATGCAGCTTGGCAATCCTTTAGGAGCACTTCTGTTTTCTGGTCTACTGGCTGGTTATGTCTATGACACAGAGGCAGGAAAGCAACAAGGATCACACTGTCTGGGCCCAAATTGCTTCAGGCTCACGTTTCTGGTTTTAGCAGGAGTTTCTGCCTTTGGCGCATTCTTGAGCATGATCTTGACTATCAGAATTAGACCGGTCTACCAGATGTTGTATGCTGCAGGTTCTTTCCGTTTGGCTCAGGCTTCTGATCACTAATTGGCGTAGTCACCTTTTGCATCTATCTATCTATCTATATATATAATGCATATATATTATGGAATTTTACCTGTTTTCATGATTCATATTGCATTTCCCTACTGACAAGGGAATGTTGTCTCCTACTGTGAACATAACTGGAAGTGTTCTCTCATTGAATGTGGCTTCCATCATGTTCCTCTGGGTAAAACCGAAGTTTGAAAGTAAGGTTGATGTCCCAGTAAAATGTACTACTAGTGTTTATTCTGTAACTAGTTCTCGAATACGTGCAACACACGTGTATTTCACGTTAAGTAATTTTTTTTAAAGAAAATAATATGAGTTATATGAATTTGAAAGGGAAGATTACTTTTTGTCTGATTTAAACTTCTGAGTCATTTCTTTTTTGAATTTAACATAAATAATTAGTAAAATAGTACATATATATATTGAATGTAACACGACAAACTATTAATATCAATATTTTTCATGCATTGCAACACCGCATTAAACTAATAACTTCAAATTTTTTATTAAACCTCTAAAGTATATAATTTCATATATAACATTTTTTTTCTATAGTAATACATGCACTTACATATATTAAAGTGTAAGATAAATTAAAGAATAACAAAATAAAGACACAACAATTTTAACTAATTAATCAACATCACCTGATAGGTAAACTACCACGAAATGGTTCTTTGACATTGTTGCCTCAAATATGCAATAGGCTATAAGAATCTCAAGTTTTCAATTGTATGATATAATTTGAATAGTAATACACTTATCTAAATTACTGTGCAAATCAATTGGAACTGCATCCTATACTTTTTTTAAAAATGTATGTGTATTATCTAAAACTTAATAGAGTACATGAAAAGTTTTCTAACGGATGAAAATTAAAAGAAGTAACAAATTTAAAATTAATGGGATAAATACATATATAATTATATAGTAAAAGATAAACTATACTAAGGGCTTGACTGATTCATCAACTTCACAGTAATGTTTCATAATTTCAGGAAGTTGAAACGAAATCAAAATATTGAATAGAGGACAATTTTAGGAAGATGAAAAAGCTAGCAATTCCAAAACATTGAATATAGGCTGTTGTAATTTGAGTGATAATTAAAATATTACTCCTATTTAATTAGATTGTGTAACAATTTAAATAATACTACTAATTAGATTAGTTATTTTTATTTATTAAATATTTTTATTAAGTAAAAGGCAAAAAAGTAATTCAACTTTGATAATTAAAATTCATTGAATCCCGAAATAAATATTAAACGAAAAAATAATATTTTAAATAATTTCAAGAAAATAAATTAAATTAGATATTTTAATTAAAATTTATTCTAAAGAAGTGGAAAAGTCATTAACATTTTGATTAAAATAATATAATTTAATGTTTAAATTAAATAATTAAATATCTTTATAACATTTTAATTTATAATAAGGATAAAATCGTAATTCAACTTTTAACTTTTTTGGTTCCCTCTTATAATAATATATGATATGATGATCTTTGGGGGACAACTTGAGGCTTCTATTTCAGGAAATAAATAGTGCATTAAATTGCCTGCAAAATTCTATTCTTCATGAAGTAAATTTATTGGCTGATTCCGAAAATGAAGTGAAGTTGTATTAGCTTTTTATCCTCAGTAAGAGCTGCTTAGCAGTGCTAATAAGTGGTAATCAAGGTGGGAATGGATAATATCTTTGTAGGAACCGCTTTACCCCCTTATTGGGCGTATCCTGCTCGAATCATTGATTAATCAGGCTCAGGTCAGTGGACTTCAGATACTAGATGGTTAAACCAAAAAAAATGGTACTAACAATTATAACTTCCATTTCCACCTTGTAAATGAGGGGGAGAGACAGAGCCATAGATTGCACTAACACACAGCTCATTATTGTTAATCAACTGCCTGAAAGGAAACAAATGTGCTAATGTTTAATTACCATGATGGTTTTTGAGAAACCATAACAGTCATCTTGGATATGAAGTTCAGTATGATAAAAGTTAAATCTCTGCACTCTGCTGCTTATAGACAAATGAGTTCAGAAAAATATAATGCAATAATTCCCAAAAGCACTTGAAAGTTCAAGTTTTTTTTAGAGGAAATAAGAACATGAGGATAAATTAACTTAGTTATATTAGAGAGAGAGTTCGATCAACTCAGGTAGGTTTCAAGTCTTGAAACATTGCATCCCACTTAATTTCTTCAATAGCAACAGTTGGCCAGTTTCCACCGTCAACGCCGTCCATGTCTTCATCATCGCGAAAATCCTCAGCAGTGGAGCTTGAAGGGCTGCTAATCCAGGCATCAGAAGAATCTATCATGAGATTGGGACTACCATTTGTAAGCATCATCAACCTTCCTTGATTAGTAGTAGCATTAATACTCTGCATTACTGGCCTTTCTTGTTTAGCTGCAGTTAACCTCTTGTTCCTCTTCAACATAGATGCTTTCCATCTTGAACTGTAATTTCTCAGAGGCAGCAAGGCACTTGAATCTGACCTACGAGTCCACGTGCTAAACCTTTTGGCAAAATGTTGTTTTGCTTGCCTTAGAGCTACAACTAACCAAAAGATATGTTTTCTTGAGCTTCTTCTTCCCTTTTCCTTAGTAGCAAGCTTGAGGATTTCTAGCCTATGTTTAGCTATTGAAATTCCCATACTTTGGAGAAATTCATGGTTGAAATATTCTATATCATCTTGATCAAGTTGATTATGAGCAAAAGTAATAGCATAGTCATAAAGAAGAGAAGGGTCAAGGCTAGTTTTGGAGAGCCATGAAAACCAGTCCATGGTGTATCAGTACATGAGTGGTGATTTTTGAAGATGTTGGAGTTTGCCAATTTTTTAAGGACTTGAGAGTTTGATTTGATTGGGAATTGAATGGTAGTTGAAGTTGAGAGTGACAAAAGATGGAGGACCCGTGAACTAATAAAGACTATGTTTCCTTTGAAGAATAGGCCAGAAAGTCTACAAGTTTGATCAAACTTTTTTGAATACATGCAAAAATGAGGATTTCTCTTTGTAGGGTTCATTTCTTCCATCAGTCACGGCTTAGATGATGGTTTATTATTTGCAAACTGTCATTTTCCCATTAAAAGTGAATGAAGAAAGAAAGAGATAGCACATGCATTGAAGTAATACCTTTTTTAAAATAATTGCTATGTTACAATTGTGAAAATAAAAGTTTAATTTGATAATTTAAGCAAATTATAATATAACAAACATAGAAATTATAAAATTAGCTCAGGGTCAAGTAAAATTAACTACTTAATTATTGATTCTAACTCATTTTGATCCGCTCAAATTCAACTCAATGAAACCTTCCAGCAATCTTGCTTGAAGAAATTTTGATTTTCTGCTGTTGCTGCATTCAATGTAGGACAGGTAAAGATTAGGCTGAAGTTTTCACACTACCTTTGGGACCATCATTGTCATGTCAAAAATACTTTCTTTGAGACAAAACAACTATAGGTTTGAACCAGAATACAAGTAAAATGACAAACTAGGAGTATAGTTTATAATTCTCCATTCATCATATTTCTGTTATTAGCTCTAGTCATCCAGCAACAACATAATTAGTTTGTGTCTGTACAATTCTCTGGAAGAGGTAGCTAAATTTCACCCTATCCAACAAGAAGTAGATAAATTTTGTAGTACAACTCAAAATTAGAGTACCATCAGCCAGAGAACTGTCAAACACTATTAAGAATAAATTCCTTCTAAAACACTACCACTTCACTGCTGCTTGTTGAAGAAATAAAAAAGGTAAAGACAGAAAATGCCATGGTCACAGCTCGATTGTCTACAACTAATCAGCAGCCATAAAAGGGTCTGTATCACCAAGATCAGCCACTAATGGTTCCAAATCTGCTTGATCTTCGTTTTCTGGGGCAAAGTAAGTGGGAAATGGAAGCGTTGAAATATCTGGTTTCTTGTACACAGAATCTTTGATGAACACAAAGTTACCTTCAGCTCCAGGAACCTGAAAGGAAGTTACAGTAAATCACTGGCTCTGAGTTATCTATCCATAGAACTACGCAAAGACTGGCGTAAAACTGAAGAATTCCACCCAGATCAAAGAAGTTCAATCACAGTTCCCATGCAAGAGATTGAAATGGCGCCTTTCTTCAGACCTAAAATTGTTGGTACCTCCACAAGAAAGAAGAGTGACCCCCCCCCCCCCTAGTTCCCATATATTTGCAGACCTGTTGAATGCCCATGTCACACTACCAACTCTCTCTCTCTGTTCTTTTTTGACAAGTTATCAACTTCTAGTCATAAATAAGAGTTTGAACACAGAGAATTTCATCAGAAAGATTGCAAAGGTAAGGAAAATTATTTTTAAACAATGCATTCAGGATGATAATTCTCTTATCCATGTGAATTAAATTTAAAAGAAACGAGAAGGGTTTCAAAATCTTGCCTGGCCTTTGACCCACATCAGATTTCTGGCAGGATCAATCTTGTAAACCCAAACATTTTTAACAGTTCGTTGCACTCCACCCATGCGTCCAGGCATTTTTCTCCCTTTAAATACCTGTAAAGAAAAAATTACAAATAAAAGCGGAAGCTTGTAACGTTAACTAGATTCTACAACAGGATCATACAAAATCAATTGTTTGTTCAGTTCCAATCAAATATTTAGTCAAATAAGTTAATCAAGTGTATCAAATGCAACTTCGGCAATGTAAGTTATCTTCCCGGGATGTGAGGTTGAAGCTCCAATTAATTTAGCATGTCACGGGTTTTTGAGCATATTTTTAGACACATGAAGGTCAAACTCAACGACATGATAGAGGATTGCATGAGCATACTTCCTGAAGTGACTCAATATCTATTAGAACTACCTGGCAAAACACTCAGAAACAAGAAACAATTGCATGTACAGAAGAATGGCTACTCTTTTGTAAGCCCAACCACGCCCCAAAATTTTTTGGGTGGAGTGTGTGGAGATTCTGTAAGTTCCATAACACATCCTTGATATTTTGATTTAAAAGCCACTATCTGTATTAGTGTATGAAAATCTCACCATATGCTACTTGCGTGGAAGTTCCAAGCTCCAACACTCCACTCAAAAACTATCGGCCAAGGAACTCTGTCCATAATATCGTGGATGAACATGTTTTGGCATTTGTATGCGGAAGATTTAGTTTCTTACTAGTTGTTTCTCTATTTCTCCATAATTTTATAGCTGGATTAATATGGAATTGATAAGGTAGGGTCAGCTAACAAAGGGGAGATGATAAAGGGCTCAAGCGTTTTTAGAAGCGAAAAGCGCAAAAAGGTTACAAGGATTATAGAAGCTTGAAGCGAAAGTGAGAAGAAAAGTGCATGCTTCTTTGGAGCGAAATGCACAGTTTTCAGAATATCATAAATTATCAGGCACCTCATGATCCAAACAAAATTATCAATCATCTACAAATTTAGTAAAATTATATAGCAGTTTAAATAACTAATTTTAGCTTCTTATGATAATGCCAATATGAATCCACCATCTCAAAGTCGAGATACAAAGAAGCAACCGATTCTCGTTGGAATCACTTTGTGCACCATAGCTTGAAGCGAAAATTATTAGTGCATGGCTTATAATAATATTGTTGTAAGCAGTCCACAAAAAAATAATATTGTTGTAAGCAGTCCACAAAAAAATTAACAATGAGAATGTATTATATTTTAAAATTGTGGAGGAATAAAGAAAGGGTGGGGAAAACAGAGTTGAGCAATGTTCATCAAGTCTTGCACAAAATATCTGTACCAAATGACTATACTTTACTGCTAGAATATTTTTTGTAATACACCTTACTGAAGCATTATTTAGTTATTAGTTACAAGATTTACATCTCCTTCAAATAAATAACAATCACTCGCAAATAGATAACAACTTCAATGACATATCATGTTTAAACATGCATGCTATTTGCAATTTAGCCGGCACATAGTTATAAGATAGACCAAAAGAGGAGTGTGGCAAGTGCCCACTTATTTAATTGTGAAAATAGAACTCATACACTGTACATCACTACATAAAATTGAGGAAAAGGTAATGCCTACCTTTCCCGGAGCATCTCTTTGACCTGTAGAACCAATACTTCTGTGGGATAATGAAGCACCATGTGATGCAGGCATACCGCTAAATCCCCATCTTTTCATCCCACCCTACACATGAAATTCCTCAATCATTAGTACAGTTCATCAGATGAGACATGCCCTCCAAGAGTGAGACAACACCGACAGTTCAATTCGCATCTTAAGAGGTGGAACAGAAAGTAGAAGCTAGAAAGGTGGAATTTTGTTCCACAAATAAAACAATATTTCTACCATTAGCTAATGCTTAGAGAGTTCATATCTTATCTAATATATATGACGATGGTATGTGATATTACTTCTATTAAAAAAACTGCCATGAAGATTTAAGAAATGCTCGATCAGCAACAAAATTGAAAATTTCAAGTTGCGTCTTTATTAAAAACTCAATGAAGTACGAAAACTTGGTCTCAAAGGCCAATTTGAGGTCAAAATATGAGTTATTCTCATCAAACAATATCACTAGTATCCCGTGGTGCGTGCGGAAGTCCATAAAAGGTAAAGACCAATCAACTAGACTAATCCAAGAATAAACACAATCAACATTACTCCACACCTGAAAACCTTTCCCTCTTGTAATTCCAGCAACATCCACATACTGGCCTGGAACAAAATGGTTGACACTGATGCTCGTTCCAACAGGAAGAAGGGCATCTTCGGTAACAGGAAATTCCTTCAACTTTCTCTTCATGGGCACACCTTGTGCTCTAAAATGACCTACTTCAGGTTTTGTCAAATGCTTGTCCTTTTTCTGAGCACATCCAATCTAACTACCACCATAAAAAGATCAATTAGATCACGCCATAGCATAAGGAGTACCTAATCCAATCCTCAAAATCATTAGGCAACCAATTTCTTTTAACCAATATCAAGTGTAAAAGATACCAGAATATCTATTCAGACTTGAAAACACATCACAAAGTTATACATAAATACAAATATAACAAAACTCTTTAGGTGATGCATTTGAATTAACAGAGCAGATAAATTGACAACATTCCGCTAGAACTAACAAAATATTTCTTTTTTACTTTTTCAAGTTATCATAATTCATTCAGAAAGTAGACATGCTAGATTGAAAATCAGTCGAAATTGAGGAACCTGTAGGGCAGATATGCCTTCTTTCTCCGGTGTTTTGACCTGAGAAACAATGTTATCATCTAACCAAAGGATGGTAATGGGAACGCGTTCCCCCCATTTGTCCCATAGAGCAGTCATTCCACATTTGACAGCAATTGCTCCAGTCCGTTTGGAGTTTGGAGTCATGATTCCAGGTTTTCCTTCGATAATCCGAGTCCTTAATTCGTCGACTTGGCTACTGCAAGCACTGAAGGTTCTAAACTGGGTTTCTGAAACTTTGGACGATAAGAAGATGCGGAGATGAGAAATGAGGTTTCTCGATGCGACCGCCATTGGAGGAGCTTTCTCCTTTTACTCCACCTCCTTCTGTTTGTCTGTGAGAAAGGAAAATACGGCAAGGACTGGTCGGCGACGAGAACAACTGAAGAGAAGAGCGAAATGCGAATACTCAAGTCTGAAGGGCCTTTGGGCTGTTTGTGGCCGCTTCAGGAAGAGCTCAAGGCTTATTGGTCCTCAATGTTTCGGCCCAACTCCTAATTAATCACAGGTAAAATAATAAAAAAATATTTATCATTTATAGCAATAATATTTATTTTTCACTTGATTATTTTTTATTCATTTATAATACAAGTTTCATTCATATTACAAAGAATAATTTTTTATTCACATATAATACAAATTTTAATGATAGATAATTCATTTATCACACATTTTAATACACTTATAATACAATGTGTCAAATTTTTACCAAACAAATATGATATATTTTAAAAACAATTATAATTCATATATATTGCATACATAATTCACTTTTAATACATATTGCAGATTTAACATAGTATTGCTATAAATGATAATAAATAAAAGTATTGCTAAAATCAGTAATTATTTATTAAAATGTGCCAATTCATGTAATTTTTCCTTAATCACACACCCTCGTAATTAATGTTTATTTTAAGAAACTTTTATTAAGGCGTTCATTTCGAGACAAAGAGAGTGATAGTATATCTTACCGTCTAAAATATTTGTTATCTTACTCTGTTCGTCTATAATAGCGTATAGTTATAGTTAATGGAGATTTTGTTATCAATCTATTATAAGAAGGGCTCGTATTAGCTCAAATTTATTTTTAATTAAGAAAATAAAAATGATGGAGCTTTGTTGGTAGGCCTTTTAAAAATGGAAAACTTTCACATATAGCCACTTAAAAATAATTAATTACTCTCCATAGCTATAGTTTGATAATTACAATTTGTAGCTACAAGTTATATAGAGGAGAGAGGCGAGCGAGACTGGGAGAGAGAGAGGAGAGAGGCGAGAGAGGGGGAAAAGAGTGGGAGAAAGGTGAATTGTATATGTATATTGGTTAGATAATTGTATATTATACATATGTAATTGTATATGTGGCAAGAGAGATTGGGAGAGGAAGGAGAGAGGCGAGCGATATTGGGAGAGAGAGGAGAGAGGTGAGCGAGATCGAGAGAGGGAGGAGAGAGGAGAGAGGCGAGCAAGATTTAGAGAGGGAGGAGAGAGGCGAGAGAGAGAGTGCAGAGAGTGGAGAGAGGTGAATGTATATGTATATAATTGTATATAACTGTATATTATACATTATATTTGTATAAATGGCAGCGAGATTGGGAGAGGGAGGAGAGAGGCTAGCGAGATTGAGAGAGGGAGGAGAGAGGCGAGCGAGAGAGGGCAGAGAGTGGGAGAGAGGTGAATTGTATATGTATATAGACTAAAAAATTGTATATTATACATATTTATTTGTATATCCTGGCGAATTATACATATACAAACATGACTAATTATACAAACTCGAAGTCAGCCCATGTAATTAATGTATAATGTTAGTCGCTAGTGGTAATTATAGCAAACTATAACTATGATGAGTAATTAAATAGTATAAGTTTGTTTAGCCGCGTAATTTTCCCTTTAAAAATCATAATTTTTTTTTATATATTTTTACTAATTTAACACTTTTTAATGCACTCTATTTCTTATCTATCATTATAAAAATAAAAATTAACAATAGTCCTTTATTTTTAGTATAAATAAGCAGCCGGCCCTCCATCTAAACAGGTTCTTTTCTGCATTTTATCTTCCCTAAATCCAACTTCTTTCATTATTTAAGAGCCTTTAGCTGTTTCATGTAAGTTTTGCTATCTCTGCTTCCTTGTAGTATTAAGCTTACACTACACTCACACATACTCTAATGGATGTAGTTTGACAGTTTCAACACTATATTAGTATATGGCTGTTCTTACTAATATTAGTATAAAAGGCATTCAAGTTGGAATCTAGTTCTTACTTATGTCCTACACGAGTTCTATCTTTCTGCATATCAAATGCTCTATCTTCTATTCATACAACAACTTTGTAAACTATAACAACTACAATCAGTGTTGTTAAACCCGCACATAAGCCTGCTTAATGTGCCCTTCTGTGTCGTCATCAAGGCCCTAAGACATACAACTTTTCCTTGTCAATCAGTCTTTCCTAAAGAAGCAACACTTCATTTTTTTTTTTTTCTAGTGTCTTTATCCATATATTTGTTATTCATGCTTTTAATTATTATTACTCTTGAGCTAAACATAGATATTTGCATTTATTCGCCATTTGCATCTTTTTTCCCCAACAGACTTTATAACTTTTTGTGCTTGATTACATTGAAATAATTCAACTCTTAGTAATCATGCTGCATTATATCTCTTTAAGAATACTTGCTGCTCTAGTTTAGGTTGGTTTGTGTAATAATACATCATTTTTGTCTTTCTTCAGAAGGAAAAAAAGAAAGAAGTCAAAAAAGAGACAGGTCTTGGTCTCTCTTACAAAAAGGATGAAAATTTTGGAGAGTGGTATTCTGAGGTATGCTTGTGAGATTCAACTATTACAAATATCTGTCTGACTAAAGTCCTCCTGAATGCAATAGTTCTGCTCTTTATATATGGATAACTGTCTTCTAGTTTACTTATATGTGTGAGTTCCTTCTTATCATATATGAAATTTTGACTCACAATCTGCTCCATTAACCAATCATTATAGGTTGTCGTTAGTGGTGAAATGATCGAGTACTACGACATATCTGGCTGTTATATTCTACGGCCATGGTCAATGTCTATCTGGGAGATATTGCAAGTAAGCTTGACCATGAAAATTCTCCTTTTCTCCCACCGCTAATTATTTGAGATCATTTATGATGGATTGATTGCTAGCTCTGTATGTTCAGGGTTTTTTTTGATGCTGAAATTAAGAAAATGAAGATAAAGAACTCCTACTTTCCTCTGTCTGTGTCCCCTGCTGTTCTTCAAAAGGAAAAGGACCACATAGAGGGATTTGCTCCCGAGGTGAGACTTGACACTTTTTTAAGTCCATTATTGTAGGACACTTTATCTTCTTTCATCCCGTGAAGTGTGTATAATGTCTTCGATCTTAATGTTTTCTCCACTGTTTCTCACTTTCCTGCCTATAATATTTATATCTTTAATGCTGAAATTTCCTGGAATCTTTCGAAATATTTGTAATTAGAATGTTTGCCCATGTTCTTCATGCTGGCTGTTGCTGAAGGTAGTACTTAATAGCGACAAGGGCTTTGCTATTTGTTTCTTTAAAACCTTCATTCTAAGGTATCATAAAGTTCAGAAAGTTATCATCAATTTTGGTGATGTAGGCTTTTGGTCTAATGGTAAGAGCTAACTTGTGATGTGTGGGTTAGGCTTATTTCACGGTTCAAATCCTGCTGCAGATAAAAGCCGATATTTAAGCGGATTAGGTAGAGGACTGAATTTTTTTGGATCTCTTTTAGGTTGGGTTAACTTTAATAGTAATAACTTCGTTGTGTAATTGTCATATTATAGTGTTAAGATGGTATCATACCTTGTGTGATGTATTCTATAAACTTTGATAACTATGCTCAAGGCTTATAATTCTTCAGTGCACTTCAGTTACCATTTGGGGAGTGGATTGTGTTATAGACTTTACTATTAGCTATACCCATAATGGGTTTTTGTCATTCTTCAGGTTGCTTGGGTTACAAAATCTGGTGATTCTGATTTGGAAGTACCCATTGCGATTCGACCCACTAGTGAAACAGTAATGTATCCTTATTTCTCTAAGTGGATAAGGGGACATCGTTACTTGCCCTTGAGACTCAACCAATGGTGCAATGTCGTGCGATGGGAGTTTAGCAACCCCACCCCCTTCATCAGGTGCTCTTTTGAGGTCATTTTTGTCTTGAAACCCCTTACCCTGCCCCCTTCATCAGGTGCTCTTTTGAGTTTCATTTTGTCTTAAAACCTTTTACCTTTCCTTTGTGAGTGTGTTCAAGCGTTTTCGATTGCAGCTTATTCAACAAAAGCTACATAGGTGTTTGAAAATAAATTCCAAATATTTTTCTCTTTATTTGGAATTTATGAAGTGTGTTTGGTTTTACTTTTTGCAAAGAATATTTGGAATAACGTTCATGCTTGAATGTACTTAAATCCAACTTCAAAAATTTGATTTTCAAGGTCAAATGCTGATTTTCAAATAAAGTGAAATTATTCCCGAAAAAAATGAATAATTTTTATGGCCTAACAGATCCGTAACTCCTTAATCCCAACTTCTTTGAGGCTTTGAGATGTTAGTTAATGTCTTGCTTATGTTCCTTGTTCAGGAGTCGTGAATTTCTCTGGCAAGAAGGACACGCTGCTTTTGCAACAAAGGAGGAATCAGATGCAGAGGTATATGGTTATATCTTGGAGTATGCATATCGGCCTCTAAAGTTGTTTAAAGCAAAAACTAAACCTCTCATCGAGCTTTTTTTAAGTACCATGGTGTAGTGCGTGGCTTGAGTGCATTAGATGTAGATAACAATATAATAATTCTGTAAGGTAGTTTCTCTTTGGCTTACCCTTCTTTCCCTGAAGTGGTTTTCTTTTTGTAGTCTTCTTGTCTTGCATTATTGTTGGATAATTATCTGAGCAAATCAGTAGACTTTTATGAGAATTCATTGCTTTGGAACTGAGATGCCCTAAGCCCAGAGAAGACTCGCTGCTATCAGCTTTCCCCTTTGTTCAAGTTCATAGTGTTTTTGCTTATAGATGTGGTGTTTCTCATACATAGTGATCTTGCAACTATCTTTATTCAGGTTCTAGAAATCTTGGAATTGTATAGACGTATATATGAAGAATTTTTAGCTGTTCCGGTCAGTAAGGGAAAGAAAAGTGAGCTTGAGAAGTTCGCTGGTGGACTATATACAACTACAGTTGAGGTATTGAAGACTGCATCTGTGTAGACATTGTTTGGCGGTTCTTAACAGTATTTTCTTTGAAAATTGTTGGTGAAAGTCTCATGTCATTTATTCACCATTATTCCCTGATTTTTTGCCAGGCTTTTATCCCTAATACTGGCCGTGGTATCCAAGGTGCAACTTCTCATTGTTTAGGGCAGAATTTTGCAAGAATTTTCGAGATAAATTTGAAAATGAAAAGGGAGAGAAGGCTATGGTCTGGCAGAACTCATGGGGCTTTACTACAAGAACAGTAAGAATTCAATGCCATTTAAGCAACTTTGTCTCTTCACTTTTATACTTTGGAAGTCAAACTAACCCTCTCCTTTTTTTCCCTGGGGCTGTGACAGATCGGTGTTATGATCATGGTTCATGGGGATGACAAAGGCCTGGTCTTACCTCCTAAAGTAGCATCAACTCAAGTAGTTGTTATTCCCGTTCCATACAAGGATGCAAATACTCAAGGGATCTATGATGCTTGTGTTGCTACCGTTAGAGTGATGAATGAATCAGGTATTCGTGCTGAGGCAGACTTCAGAGACAACTATTCACCTGGATGGAAATATTCTCATTGGGAAATGAAGGGGTTCCTCTTAGGATTGAAATAGGACCAAAAGACATTGCAAATAACCAGGTAAGAGTTCTACTTCCTGTCTTTTCTTTCTAGTAGTCAGTTGTTTATGAAAGTTAAAATAGGTACGAGCTGTTCGACGTGAAAACGGAGCCAAAACAGATATGCCCATGGCCAATCTTGCCGAACAAGTAAAAGATGTGCTTGCCACTATCCAACAAAATCTATTCGACGTTGCCAAGCAAAAGAGAGATGCATGTATTCAGATTGTAAGAACCTGGGATGAATTTACGGTAGCATTGGGCCAAAAGAAATTGATCTTGGCTCCTTGGTGTGATGAGGAGGTATGTTTCCTGTCTAACTTCTAAGTGATGCATCCCTTTTGTCAGCCAGTAGCATGTTTTTTTTTATCATCAGTAATTTCTCTCTGCAATAAAGAATATGAATTTGCACAATTTATGTGATCCCTGATACACATTCCTATGTGTGTTCTATGGTGATGCACTTAGTTGCCAACTTGGTTTTAATTTCACATAACTGCTTTCTGGTAGGACGTTGAGAAAGATGTCAAGGCACGCACAAAGGGCGAGATGGGTGCAGCAAAGACACTTTGCTCCCCATTTGACCAGCCTGAGCTGATTGAAGGTACTATTTCCCTGAAGATTTGTTGAAGGCTCAGCGTTATTGCCATCATCTAATATGTCCATTTTACTCTGTTATAGGTACATTGTGCTTCGCCTCGGGTAAACCTGCTAAGAAGTGGACATACTGGGGCCATAGCTATTGATGATCCGTTCCATAACTATGGTTACCTAGTGATCTATAAGGACCCTCACAGTACACTTTGCTGTAAGATCACTCTTTAGAATAAAATTCAGTTATATATATCTTCATCATGACAATTATAACTTTAATGAATTTCATTAAATTATCCGGAAGATCATTAAACTCAATACATCACTATATTCAGATCTCTAAATTAAATTTAAAAAAATGGGAGTAGTCAAGAAACATGTAAAATCATTGAAATTAATCTCATTAAAAACACACACTATACATTAATGGGTGGCTTTCTCCTTGCGCCCACCACTGAGCTAAAAATATTGAGCAAACAGAAATTCGAAAAAGTTAAAACAGAATTAGTGGAAAAACTTTCCACGAAATCCATCTCTCACCATTTTATTTGTTTTTCCACCTGGAGTTCCTTCAATATTTCGAATAATTTTTTTCATATCTGGAACTCGAAAAATTAAAGTTGAGACGAAATCTATCGAGCAAAGAGAAATTAAGTTGGTTTTAGATTCTGAAACATTGTATCCCACCTGATTTCTTCAACTCCACACGACGCCCAATAATCATCACCCGTTTTTTCACCATCAACCATCGGATCAGAGAAACTGTTCATTCTTGAATCTGAAATGAAATTGGGACTTCCATTTGTGATCAACAGAGTATTCTGTTTAGCTGCAGCAACCCTTGTACTCCTCCTCTTCAACATAGAATTTTTCCATCTGGAACTGCTAATCCTTTTAGGAACTAAAGCAAGTGCTAATTCCTCGCTATGGCCCCAATTCCTTATATACTTTGACAAACGCCTCTTCGTGCGTTTAATTACTTGGAGAAATCTCGACACGGAATTTGGGATCGCTCCTTTTTCTTTCTTCGCAAGTTTGAGAATTTCTAATCTGTGTTTGCCAATCGAAATACCTATGCTTTGAAGAAATTCGTGGTTGAAGTAACCGACGTCGTCGTATTCGAGCTCGTTATGAGCTAAAGCTAGGCCATATTCATACACAAGAGAAGGATCTAGCTCTGTTTTGGACAACCAAGAAAACCAATCCATGGCCTTTTACTGTATTTTATTATTTTTTTTCTGCTCAGATTTTTGGTGTGTGCTTGAAATGAAAATGAAAGGGGTTGTAGAAATATTTATAATGAAGGTGGATATGGAGACATTATATTATATTATAATGTTTAATATAAGACTTTAAAAGGCTTAAAGTGAGTGGTGAATTTTGGTTGCTTAGATTTTGCACTTTCACTTTTTATTCAGTGTGTAGCTTTGCTTAACTAGGTGGTAGTTGAAACTTGAGAGTGACTAAAAGAAAAAAGGGTATGTGAGTGTGGCCCAGTTTTACGATAATCATATAAGGAAATTAATAGGTAATTTCATATGAGATGTTTAAATCTTGGTGAAAGGGCGAGAAGTAATAGGTATTTTTTGAAGTTAGTCGAGTTGATCTTATGATTGTTTTTTACTTTTTGGATTAAAATTTTAAAATTATGAGTACAGTTATTAAGTTGAGATGTGTATAAACTGGTACTGATAATTATACAAAAGAAAAAGGAAAATGTGGGGTATGTATTTGTTTAGTGGGGTCATTTACTCTTGAAGCCCCATGTTCCATCCAAGAATTGGCCAAAAATGTGAATTGGGTTTAAGGACTCTTACAAAAGAGTTAGAAGTAATAAATTCTTGGAATTATATTTGCCCATTAATCACTCTTAGAATAGTCTTTGGTCTATGGGGGTCACCCTCACCTCACCTCACCCCACCCCCTTGCTTTTGCTTAATTACTTCAAGTTTCAATCACAAATTCTTTTACACTTGTAACAATTTGTAAGTAATTTTTCATGTTGGAAGACTTTTTCTAATACCTCTTAATTAGTCAACCTTAATTTTAATTTGGTTAATTACAAAAATTAAAAAAGCATTTGACCTTTAAGACAGTACAACAGGATAGGCATTGGATAATAATGTTAATTGAGATTTGACTTGATTTAAGTTTTGCAAATTAGTGTTTTGCCGGCTCTTATTAATTTCCAATGTATTCATTATTCTTAATAAAACTAAGATAATACTCAAAAATGATTAAGTTGATCTATCACTATCTAAGGGTGAACTCTAGGACCAGGTCTATACGTTAGTGTCTGCTTCTTTAATTTTATTGTTTGTTTAGTTTACTTTTGAAAAAATATAAAATAAAGAAAGACTTTTAAATAAGAATTTCCATCTAATTAATCCCCAACCCCCTTCATTTAAATTTATGTATCATAATTTAACTGAACACGTAATTTAAAAAAAAAACAATAAGAATTTGACTAATTTATAATTACTTGTTTGTAATTATCTTCCATCAGCACAGATATCGAACAACATTGTCTATCAAAATTTTAACATAATTCTGTTGGTGTTTGAATTAGAGATAAGATGCTCCTTAGGTTCTTGACACACATAATTTCTCTTTTGAACTTTAAACAAAGATAACTACATGTGTCGACCAACACCGCTTCATCAAAAAACTCGAATACCCCTTGATCGAAATTCTGACTCCGACAGTGTGTGCATGTATGCCCCTCCTTAGTCTCATTATTTGAGGTTGGATGTTAGAAAGAACATTAATTCACGGGCCAGGCAAATTGCAATAACAAACAAGAATTAAGTACTGTTCACCATGTGAATAAGGCAGGGGTGGGATTGTCCAAACTTTGGATTTTTTGTTACAAACAAAACCTTTTGTCTCCTAATCCTACTACTCTATATATATTTTTGCCTTAATATCCTCAATGGCCCATGCCATATTTAATTCTATTTTATCTTTTTTATTATTTATGATTATAAATTAATGAATGACAAGTCAGAAATTATAACAAGATGCAAGAAATAACAATATACTTGAAATGTAACCTAACGCAATTTTTGAACCATTGTTGACACTATCGAAAATTCTTCCTTATTTCAGGCAATCCAACAATAATTTATATAAACTTACAACAAGAATTGTTTATTGCGTGATATAATTTTTGAACGAAAAAAGATTCATCACTTGTAGCGTAACTCAACTAGCTTTACAGTGTATGTTATCTCTTACAAGCATGGGTACATGATAACTTTGTTCATCAAGGCTTGGACAGATGAGAAGCAATCAACCTATTGTTTTGTCTTCATTGGAATTTGAACTTGAGATCATATAATTTTCATCTTACTTCGTTGACTACTGGATCACACTATTCTAAAATGTTGATTACAGGGTAATGATTGGCTAATTATTAGTTTATATAGAAGTAAATTAAGAAGGCCAAATGTGCGCATGCGTGTGTGTTTTATCAATTTCAATAACTCAAATGAAAATAATTACACTTTGTAACTTCCATTATGAGTTATCATTAATCAAGAGAAATGGCCTAACTATTGAGGAGGGTAACCAGCCTTCACACTTAATTATAATCAGGTTTAACTGAAATTTAAGTAAAGATATTAGATTATGATTATTGGGTCCTTGTTTAAGCATGCGGGCTAAAATTATCAATATTGCAGACAGATACCATTAATCTCATTGTCTCTAAAAAATTTAAAATTTATCCCTTACTATGTAACATATTGTTGTTGACCTTCAAGTCTACTCCATTGCTGTTCATTAGATTTAACAACTTCCAAAAGGAACATATTGCTCAGTTACTTATGTAGCATCGACGTGCACGAGGAAAAGCTCCTGTCACGACGAATCCTGCAATATATTGTTGGTTTGGTATATAATCCAGTTTGAGTAGTAAAGTTCTCAAAGACTTAAGACTATATGTGATGTCTCTATCCCTTGTGGGACGAATAATTGAATGAATCATCTTCCTATCAAAGCTGCGGGGTCGGAGCATGTGTCTATGATAAAGCTAAGATGCTTTAATGGTATAAAATTACAGCATTTCAGAAGGATACAGATACATGGACAATGTTGGAAGACCCCTAACATTGTTTATTTTACTTTTTCCGGGATCAAGTTATGGGGCAAATTTGAGCTATAGAATAGTTTTTACTACAATTTACCAGAGCTTCAATATTTCCAATTCATTCAAGATTGCCATGTGAGATACTCTTTACAGATGACAATTGATAGTCACAGATTGCAGCACCAATTAGTCGAAACTAGCTCAACAAAATTTATACAGCAGAAGAACTAATACCCTTTGTACAAGCAGATTTAAGAAGGATTTTCAAGAACAAGTTGTAAAAGGATATACTAGGTTACTGTTGATGAACACACCTTAAAACGTGTAGGGAGTTCAGGAACAACACTAATTTAGTGCATTCGTATATGACGTTAACTCTACATGGTATGATGACCCCTACATGGCAGAGGAAAGAAATGTGTGGAAAACTTTGAAGGACACTTTTAACAAGTTCAAGCAAAGGAGTTAGAACTGACCTGTTTCATTATCTGTAAGCTGGAGAAACTACTCTCCCATGAATTCTGAGTTTGTAGTATGAGCCGTCTACTAAAATTCACAAATGCTACTCAAAGAACAAGTTGAAAACCGAATTGGATAGAAGCAAAAGAACAGCAACATCATTTACTGGACAACCATTTCAATCTCTCTAATCAAAATATTTCCAATTATACTAGATATTACATGAGATCTCAAAGAATGTGATTAAGAGACATAGCTATGGTTCAGGAAAGTAACCATTTTTTCCCCTTAATCCAATCTATCCTCCTTTCCCAGAGCCTACTAATGAGATAACATTGGATATGTTGTTGTCGTAATCCAATCTATCCTCCGACTGTAAAGAGTTCAGAGCTTGCAGCATTCTAATTCACTAAAAATACGTTTAGTGGAAAATCGTCAATCAACGACTTATACATTATGTGTTTATTATACTGGTCATCAGTTAAAATTTTCATCAAAATGGTATGAAGGGAACAAGTAGAAAACTAACTTAAATTTGAAGGGGAAATGGACACCACTAATAATGGAACAAGCCTGTTCAACTTCTCAGAGTCTCCATATGTCCAATTTATACTAGAAATTACATGAGACCTCACAGCAACATGACTAAGAAGACGTAGCTAAGGCTAACCATTCAACCAAGTGCCCACTTTACAAACTTAAACCAATCTGCTTTTACAATTCGGAGTCTCTTAATCCCTTAAAAACAAGTTTAAAGGAATTTATACAGCATAAGAAGTACTTCCTCCGTTTCAATTTGTTTGTCTTAGTTTGACAGGGCACGTAATTTATGGAAGTAAGAAGACTTTTGAATATTGAGGTCTTAAACTAAAGATATGTATAATGTATCATAACCACGTTGTGTGGGGTGTTGAAGTTAAGGAGTTGCCAAATTAGGAAAAACACATTCTTTTTTAAACACACCAAAAAGGATAGTAAGACAAACAAATTGAAATAGAGGGAGTAATTGTTTCTTCTACCAGAATTCATAACAATTTTGACCAACAAAAAGAATAATACCCATTGAAAATATATTACTACACATGCAAATAATGGAGCAAGTTTCAAACTTTCAGGTACTTATAAGAATGACATTCAATTATTGTATTCATAAGATAAGTTTGTTGTATGACCCTGTATTGCAGGGGAGAGAAAGCTATGAAGATATAGGTTGCCACCTTTAACAATTACAAATAAAATAAAAAAGAATTTAGACTTTACCAGCTGCCGCAATCCATATAACTCTCAATAACTAACATTTTTCTATGAATCCGCGATCACCATTCTATCAATCTCCAACAGCTATGGCAATCTCCTGCTATTCTACATGGACTGGTAAAGCTTGAACGATTTGAGTGGAACTATATCACAAGACTTTCCATCTAGAACCTGACAGTTTGACTTGGAGTAGCTGATCCTCACTTGGATCGGTAATGCAACAGGCCTTTCCACTGTATGAAAAAGAACGAACCTCAATCACTCTCGGTACTCATACTATAGATATTGCCACCCACTCCAACAATGCTAACTACAATGGCCAATATCAACATGAACCAAGACAAAATCTTCTCTCTCACACTCAAACCACTTCCTTGTTTGCCCAGCCTTAGAGCAATAAGAGATGGAAATGTATATCCTAAAGAAACTGCAGTTGTGGCCCCTGTGAATTTGAAAGCAGTCCAAATGTTAGGAATCATAGTCGACCCAAAATATAAGAGTGCCAGGAGAACGGCAGTCAAAGCCAGACACCTCTTCCTACTTTCTGTGAGTGGTGCAGATCCTTCAAACAACAAAGCATCCACAGTCTGCCTCAGGGAGAAATGGATAACAGGGAAAACAAGAATCAGATGGAATACATAGCCAACACGAACAATGTAATTCAATGCTGTGCTGAAACGAATTCCAAGGTCCTTGTCAAAATTTGTGAGTATATCAGATTCAGTATCCTTTCCAAAAAGTAAATAGCCAGCTACTGCCGTAGAAGCATACACCAACACACAAATAGCAGAGGTAATTCGGCTCACACGGTTCATCTTCTGAGGTGATCGGCCTTCAAGCTCATTATAGATGGGCTGAACATTAAAATGGCAAACATATGCATTGGACATTATGGGAATCACCACAAGCAGATCTAGGATTGCCTGCTTAGACCCGAAATCTGGTGTCATCCTTGGAGCTTCAATTTTCCCCTCAACAAGCTTAATAAATGCTATCGTGAAAGCAACTACAACAAACACAACAGCAAGAGCTACAGAAGCAGCTGAAGACAAACTCAAAGAATCGATCTTGTCCATTGCACAAAGGGGTGCAAGAAAAATCACCAATATGATCAAAACCACTAACTTCCTATGATCCCACACTCCATGACCTAACCATTGATCAAAAACCCCAGTATGACGAATGGAACCGGACAAAACATCCCCAATTATAATCAAGTATACAACCAAAACACCAGCATTGTTCACAATAATACAAATCCCAGACAAGATCTTGGCTGTTCTCCCCAATGCAGCCTCAACAACTTCCCCATACGACAAAGCCTTGCATTGAACCGAAAACCGAACAAGCAATTCAACACTAATCTCAGACAAAACACCCATCAAGAATATCAAAATAACCCCAACAACCAACCCCAATACTTTCATTGTAGCAGGCAAAGCCATAATCCCCGCACCAATAATAGTAGTCGTAAGATTAAAGACTGCCCCATGTTCTCCAGACCCAGATTTATTTTCACCAAAAATAAGAGGTAAATCATCCAAATCTATATCATCGGCTTCAAAATCATCACCAGAAATTGGTTTCAAATGTTCATTATCCCTAAAGTCATCATCTATAACTTGTAATTCAACAAAAGATTCCTTCGAAACAGCCGAATAATTGCTATCCATCACAACAAATGCTATTTACAATTCAAAAATCAAATACATCTACACGACATTTATGTAGCAAAAACAACAACTTACGTTAAAATCAGCGAAAATGGATTTGAGATTCAATGACTCTGAGATTCAAAATTGTATTTCCAATGTAATCTAAGGATGAAAAGAACCCTAGATCCTGAAGTCAAAGTTGAAGCAGTTTACTTTGTAACTCGAAAATGTCCGATTTGGAGAAGTTAGAACAAATTTTTGCTATTTTTTATTTTATTTTATTTGGTAAAATTTTCCTATTGGTTAGCTCAACATGAAACTTCTGCCCAATATCATGTTTGAAAAAATAGTTTAAAATATTTTAGGCAAGTTAACAAAATTTATGTCACCAAAAAATGGAATGCAAATAATAGTTTCTTTTTTATATGTCATTTTTACTATTAATAGTTGTTTTATAAAATATTTGTTATTTCATGAAAGCAATACATTAGTTACAATATTTTTCTTATTATATCTTTGATAGTTAATTAGTTTTAAAAATAGATACATTTGATCAATCTATAAAAACTAATAAATAATAATGTTTATTATAATTATTTCATACGTTGATTAGTTACTCTCACCAATGCCATACTCTATAACATTTAATTTTGAAAAATAAATCTCTACAAACAAGTTAAAAATAAAACATGGAGAAAAAATAGAAAATAATCTTAAAAGCTGAAGCTTTTATCAAGGAAGATGACACATCTAAAAGTTTAAAGGATATAAAAATAGAAGACTCAATCAAATTATGTGATTGCCACTTTGAGAAAAATCAGAATTCAAATAAAGAAGTTCTCGTCTAATTTCATTATAAATGACATCATATTCAACATGGATATTTATATTAATAAAATCTGGATATTTTGTGAGTTGTCATGTTTGATTTAAGAATTTATATTAAAAAGATTATATTTTATACAAAATAAATAGGTTAATTGAGGTGAGAAAAACTTAACTTTTCAAGTTTTGGATCAACTCATAAAAAAATTTGGCTCAAAAAACATACTCAAAAAATTAAATGGTCATTGCATTTTATTTTTTGAAACCTAGCATATTTATTATTTATTGAAAAATTAACTTCAAAATACATTAAATAAGGGTAGAATTGTAAATTTACTTAGTTTCTTAATGTAAGTGAAATCTAAATATATGACATATAAAGATAAATGGAGAGGGTATTCTTTTTACTCTCTCTGTCCAACAATAGTTGTTCACTATACTATTTTGAAATGTCCATCAATACTTGTCCACTTTATGAAATTAATGGATAATTTTACATTACTTCATATATTTTGCCCTTATCAGTAATTATAGTCATTTCTCTGCTATATTTTTCAAGATATTATATTTATTATATTCAAACAGTGATATAGTAAAATTTTCCTTTTATTTATAGTTTCTTAAAAATTATACACAGTCAATAGTAAAAAAGTACTACTGAAAAAGTATAGTTTGACAGAAGGGGTATCATCTAGATTTTAAGTAATTTGATTCTACTTTGAAGATTAATAAAATTGATTTTTTGAGAATTAAAAGCAAGATAATTAGATTACTCCAGAAAAAAAGTAGTAATGCGTTGGAATAAATTAGTACAAGAAGTCATTGAGTGTACCTTAGATGATAAAGTTCGAAAATAAATTTTACAAGTCTTAAGGGAATTAAAGGCAATAAGGGCAAGATTTCACGAGACTATGCTTCGGACAAGAAAAAGTAGAGCACACAAGATGAAAAAATTAGATTAATTAGTTATGTACTTATGATTTTTTTTATTTAGAAAATTGATGATATGGCCGAATTATAATTGGCCACATGTCAAAAATGGTTTTGCAAAATTACCGTTAAAAAATAATGGCATGAATGAACCTTTTCTTTAATGGTAATGGCATAAATGAGCCAAACTTTTAACGGATAGAATAAATAAGTCTTTTTTAAAAGTTCGATGGCATATTTGAACCTTTTCCTTTTTTTATACGTTTGATAAAAGAATTGTAGGGGATGGGAGACAAAAATTCAAAGTTCAAACACAAGTTATCAACAGCTAATGCCTTCGATATTAAGATTCACTTTGCTTGAGTTGAAGTTCAGTCAATTGGATCATGTACTTGTTTAAGTAACAATAAATAAACAAAGGAATTTTTAATTTATGCAAATACCCCTTTTACAGGTCATTATTTTTATTTTATTTTATTTTTAAAAAAAAGTTATGCAATTATAGTTCTTAAAAAATTGTATCATTCTTGTCCAAGTTAAGAGTCAAATTTAATATTTGCTCATATATTACTCCAACTTTAATGATCATTTAGTATTTCAGTAACTTACAAAATAGTTTATTGTGACATAATGTTTTTCACTAAGAAAGAAAATATCAAATTATGATCTAAAATGCTCATAAATTAGAAGAAAAATCATAATAATAATATCATTATAGAAAAACACGACCGACAAATAAAAAATATTCTAATTAGTCTTTCCTCTCCGTCAACGAAATTAGCGAAGCCCATCAATCAGGTAAATTAGCGAAGCCCATTAAATTAGTTTCATAATATGGGCCTCACATCCTAAACCTAAAACACTTCAATTCTATTGAAAAATATCGGAAAATACATATAACATATATAAACATGTATAAAATATATATATAAACATGTAAAAAGAACATAGATTTCTCTAACTTAATTGTAGTTAACGAATAATATTAACGAATAAGTTAATATTATTTTTATGTAAACATATGACACAAATAATTTTATACCAAACTCCTTTGTAGGTGCTTGCAATCCTTCTCCGAATTTGATCCATAGAATGGGATAGACAAATAAATCTTCATCTTTTAATTTATTATTTATATTTATCTACTTTTTTCTCATTCAGAAGTTTAATAAGATAGCATGCAAAATTTACTTCTCAATGGAGATAGAATAAATGAATAAACTTGCTAAAAAAAAAGAAGAATAAATGAATAAAAAGGTCTTATACAAACCACTTAAGAATAGTTTCCTATTTGTGATTACCAAGTTGTGTTTTTACATCAAGTTTGTAGAGGCAACAACACTTGTATTTGTGATGTTGCTTCGCGGAAAAGTTATATATTATTCATATTTATTTTAATCTTTTTGAAAAATATTATTAGTTTTGTTATTTTGAAAAGCTAAAAGATTATCGTGTAAAACTGTTGTTAAAAATATAAAAGATGTTAACAACATTTCTTTTCAAATTAGTAGTACTATAAGATAAGATTTAACCCCTTTTAATGTTTTTTTTTTGTGTGTGTGAAAAGAAGATAATAATGTAATATTTGAAAGTCCAATTAATGGATTTGTCACTTGCCCAAAAGTTATAAATTTCACTATTTGTAGAGTAAACAAATACAATAACCTAAAATGCTACTAATGTAAATCATCCAAAAAGATTAAAAATAGAAATTCCATTTTGGAATGATTAATAGTACAAAGGGTCCCACATCACTAAAACTGAAATTCTAATATATCGCGAAAAGTTCATTATATCGTATGAGGAATTAATCAGAGGGAATGACATGACCTTCAACCACTCAGTTTTGATTACTTAAAAGACCCTTTATTTTTACTATAAATATCAAAACTGCCATTTAAGCCTTTTTTATTTTTTGGGCCTGTCGGATGATAAATCCTTAAAGTTTTGGTTGTTTTATGAAGACTAGACTCCAAGTGACTAAAAAATGGATCCACACGTTCAACGTTAGGTGTCTACATTTATTTATTATATTATTATTCCACTAAAATGGTCCCATTGCTTCGACAAAAAAACCCAATTATAGGCAATATTTCTAAATTCAGAGGCGAATCCAGGATTTGAAGGCTTTAGGTGCATCAATATAAAAATAGCTTAAATATAAGGTTTAAGTTAAATTTAAAATTAAAAAAGGCTTAAGTGATATTTCTAGCTTCTACCAACTGCACTAGAGTATTTCTATGCTTTTTATGGATGCACTGCTAACTAAATATTAATTTCTATCAATTTTCAAAATAAATACACATATATACATATGATTTTTTCTAAAGTTACCGGGTGCACGTGCACCCCCACCGTATGGTGTGGGTCTGACCCTGTTTCTAATCATGTTATGAAGTTTTTCATACTCTATCCCCTTCCAAATTAGGTCACTATTTATATCAATTTATGAAACTAAAGAAGATTTTTTTATATATAAAATGAATAATATTATATTGGGTGGGTTTTAGTATGAGGAAAACATAATTATATTTGGAAAATAGATTATTTTATTTTATTTTATTGTGTTTGATAAGTAAAATATTATTATTTTAGAGATAATTGTGTGCAACTTAAAAAAATATATGAGTAGGGAGAGATGGAGATAAGGTGTGGGGGTGATATATTGTGTGTTTGTGCTGTTGAAGGGACGTAAAGAGAGAGAAAATTAGTAAGAGAAATTAATTTTTTAAAGTTTTATTAAAACGTCATTTTTCTTATTTTTCAAAAAATTATTTTGTTTTAAATTGATTTTATGTTGTATTTTATTTTTATGTAATAGTAGTGAAATATATTATAGCGATATGTTTTCTTTAAAGTCAACCCTTTATAACTATCATGTTTAAATATTGTATGATAATATCTTATTGTAAATATATTAAGTATAAAAATGTAATACTTATTAAACTATCTATGATAATCATTATTAATGTCATGTACATAATACAATTTAAATAAAAAATTAATTAAATGATACCGTTAGTTAAATTTTACGAGGAAAGGTTAGTTACTAATGTTTGCCTTTAATATGTTTATACTTTTTTATTAGTTATGGATTGATTAACATATACTACATTTTTTCTTCTTTCTACGGAAAAGCATGTATGTCAATATCATTATCTCTTTATCACTAAGTACTTATTCACTTTTAAATTAATATATTTATTAAAAAATAATTAATAATATAGTAAGTTTTTTATTTTATCCTTATTAATTGTGAAATCGATTGATTAAAACATAAGATTTTTAAGAAGTTTTTTTCAAAATAATTAATTGAGGATATAATAAGTAAGAAAAAATTTATTCTTTTGTCAAAATAAATAAATAATTAGGGATAACTAAAAAAAAAAAAAGTGGGCAAATACTTAGTAAAAGATGGGTATAAAATAACACTTCGACATAGCAACTATGAAATGCGAACCAGTAAGAGTTATAGTGAAAAGTATTCTTTCATTATTAATTAAAGATACAACATTCGAATCCCCTTTAGTATGATATTGTCTTTGTTTCCTAGTGTTAGAGTGTTTTACCCTTAATGTAAAACTTTTTGAGTTGACTTTAAATTTACTCATTTGTCAATATAAATATCGAACACTTTGAGAAAACGGAGTGAAAAAAAAGTCACGTCATTGCCGACAAACGGAGTTGTCCTTTTCTTTGATTTTGTTAATTGTTAATCAAATTCTATGGGGTCAAGCCAACCATTACTACGATACAAACAGAAGGAAAATAAATGGATGAAATTAATAAATTAATTAATTATGAAACGGTTCAGATTAATACTCCTTTCTATTCAAAATATAAGTGTCTTTATCTAAAAGATATTCATTACTTAAATATACCTATGTGCCAATAAATTCATCTAAAAAGTTTGAGGAGAAAAAAAGGTACCCTTTTCTCACTATTATAAGGGATAAATAGTTTGTCATTTTAACTTTTTATTTTATACTTCTATATTATTTAATAATACACATATTAGTATTTCATTTTTCTTTTTGGATAAAATAATTCTTAATTGTTCTTATTAAATTATGTGAGTATTACGTCAAAAGAAACGGAAAAAGCATACTAAATATTATAGTATTAGTTATGCTAATATTTAATTAATTCATATAGAAACACTAATCATATAATATAATATAATATATATAAGTACTATTAATTTTTTAAAAAGACCAATCAAACGGCACATGTACGAGCGGCTGTGCCATTTGGGATGTTGTAAAGTAACCTTCTCTCTCACAAACAAATTTCTCATTCCTCTAGTACCTAAAAGGAGTCGTTTGATAATTGGTTTAAAAATAAATGACGTAGATATTAAATATTGTATATGTTTAAAAAAGAATATCTACATATAAAATTAATATAGTATTTATTTTATAATTTAGAAAGTTGTATAAATTATGAAAAAAATCGATGTATTATTTTATATAAAATAAAAAGTGAAATAAATAATATATGAATAACTAAAACTTTACATAAAATATGCATAAATTCTCTCAAAACTAATACATATATTACTAGATACAGATTTAACCTTAATTAACTATCAAACGATCACTTAAGTTGAACCTGTTTGAATAAACTTATTTTACGTGTTTTGAATAAAAGTAGCTTATGTATTTTTATAATGTTTGCATGAAAATGTTGAAGTATATTATATATACTTGTTTTACGCTAAAATAATAGAACTAAACCAAGAGTCACATTTTAATTTATGGTATAAGCTCATCCAAACATATTCTTATTACTCATGAGTCATGTCTCAGTTTAGGTGATATTTTTTTAATATAAAATTAATTTTTATTTGATAAATAGTATTATAATTCATAATATTATTGTGTATTTTTTTTTATGGGCATAAGGAGATGATCGAAAAATAATTTAAACAATAACTCTCAAAATTAAATCACAACTTTAATACAAAAGGGAGTAGCTCAAAAAATGAGCCAAGCTGAGGTAATCAGCTAGCTCGGTCCGAATAAATTAATAAACAAGTCAGTGCTCATAACTTTGAACCTGTCAAATTAACTAAAAGAAAAAAAAGGAAGAAGAAAAGGACAACTCCAAAGGAAAAAAAAAGAGAAAGAAAAATAAATAAATTTTCAGTCGTTTGAGATGGCTCAGTTGGTTTAGATGATGGTTATCTACACGGATGATCAGGAATCAATTTTTCCCCTAATGTCTTCTGAGTCGATCCTGTTACATAGAGCTTGTCTAGTGCGATTTACATGTTGTATGTGGCTTGCAGGTTATTACGCAGGGGGTTTACTCCGTGCGTATAAAGTGCTCACCCGAAGGGCAAAAGTTGTAAATCACCACAGAGTGCTCACCCGAAGGACACAGACTGTGGCAGAGGTTATAGCCGGATGTGAGTTATCCTGAAGTTTCAAAAAAAAAATTATACGTAGTAATTAAATTCAGTCAAACTTATAATCAAAGACTTCTATTTCTGCAATTGACTACTATAAAGACGATATTTTAAAAAGCTAGCATAAAATACTTTCATAACGAATTACAAATAAAAGATAGTCACGAAAAGGTTTATTGTCATTTTCCAAATTTCAACGATACATTACATTGAATGCTGATAAGGTGAAAATTACACGAAAACATGTAAAATCACATGTTGAAGTTGAGTAGGATGTTTGAGTCATAATGCAACACTTATTTGACTATCATCGACAATACTCATTATTAAAGAGGTGACGTTAATTTAAGGGACCAAAATTATTTTCTGCTTTGCAATAATTAATTATTTTCGTACAGTTGGTAAGATTACGACAACAATTAATTGTGCTACATCTCAAATTATATTAGTAATATATGCTCCATTTCTTTATGTTCAATTTATACTCACTTAAAAGGACATATATTATTGGGTGTGTCCATGACTAATTAATTTATTATTTTTTTTTGGATATTTTCATGTTCGATTGGTCAAATATTTTTTATAGAAAAACTTCTTAAAAATTGGAAAATGGACTTTCTAACGAAAATAGATTGATAAAATTAGAAAGCATTTTTTTGTTTTATAAATATTTATGTCAAATTAAAATTAGATCGATAAATTAAAACAGAGAAAGTACGAAACTGTATGCATCTGGAAAGCGGACAAGTGACATATCAATAAAAAGAATAAATGCACAAACCAACCTAGCTAACACCTCATTCACAAGAAAATAAAAATATCCCTTCTATGATTGAATAAATAAATAAATATGACATGTATAATTGTCTATTCTATCGTAGTCTCTATATCAATCAGAGTTGATTTATTTTTTTATTTTAAAATATAGCATAGTTATTTTTTATTTTAAAAATATAGAATAATTAGTTTTTATTTGTTTTGATTTTAGTGAACAAAATTATTCCATATTTATGATGGTTAAGATAATCGATATTTAGGAGTGAAAAAAAAAAAGTTTTAGCTACAAATTTGATATCTTCCACTCCCTCCCTCTTTCACATATTAAAAAAGCATCTTACTCAAACAATTCTTTCATATTACTTTATATTACTTGATTACTTATTTTTATGTGCATTGATGAATAAAAAATAAAATTGTGAAATTGATCAATTTATCAATAATTCTTTAGCATTGTATAAAACATAAAGTGCGTATCTAATATAGGGAAGGAGGGAGTAGTAGCTTTTTCTTCATAGCACACTCACCCTGAAATCCTAATACACAAACAACTTACATGAATATGGAGTAATTACCAATCAGAATTACTGTGAAGTGATAAGTATTCTTTTATTCTTTATCAAAAGTCTCAAATTCAAGGTTCTCTAAATAAAAGGTCGTCTCCCCGTTACCTCTTAGTGTAGAATTTTTCGATATAAATCTTAATTCAATTAGATATTACGGAATACTCTATGGAAAATTAAAAATATATAGAGAGAGAGAGCAACATGCTGACTTTTCTTGTATAGTAAAATGCACCCACCCTATGTTTGGATATGCAATAAAAGAACAAGTTGGCATTGTTTCTTTATATCATATCGTAGGTCCCAAGACAAAAAAAAAGAAAAAGAAAAGATTATTGATCACTAATTTATCCCTTGTCCTATTTCCCAAAAAACCATGGTATATCATATAATTTTGTATATGATAAAGTTTCTTTTTATATAAAATGACAGTAATGAGTAATAAAATGTCAATATCGTTGTAACGACGTCCCTATTTCATCATAATTAAAATTCACTAGTCCACCACCCAGATATTTCGACTCGCATTAAATAATATATTCAACTTATTCGAATTTTATCAGGATTCAATTATACAAATATTCATCTTCCCTTTTTTGCATGGCATGTGGAGTTGTGATTTCTACCTACATATATTATATACTCCATTTTGATTTAATATGTTTAAGTGGATTATTAACTTATTTATCTGTTCATTCAACTTATTTTAATCCGTCTTAATTTTATCGAGATGAAAAAGGATATGAGAATCCATTGACGTAGTAATATATGTACTTTGTATATAGAAAAAAAATATGAAATAAGTACTAACATATAATCCAATGTGTGGACCACAGTCACAGTTGGCTTAGTTGTCACTTGCCATCACTGCCGGTGACAAATGTAATTACTAGTACTATTTTTTATTGGAGGTTAAAATTATTTTATATTCATGACTCGAACCGTATACCTTATTCAAAATAAGGAAAATTACTTTATATTATTGTCTCTTGAGATTGCTTTATTTTAATTTGTTTGTTTAATTTATTTTTTTAGAAGAATATCAATTTTATTCTTCGTTAATTTTTTAATGTTAATGCGACATGTTTAAAATTGAAAAAAAAAACAAATAAAATATTTCAAAGCGAATTTCAACCAAAAACACTTCAATCCTCTAATGTTATTACTATATATATTATTTTTATAATGTAAAAATAATTTATAGGAAATAAAAGACATCAATCGAAAATTATCATATATTGTCCGGGCAAAAAACATTTAGAGGACTAACATCCTGAGAAATTTATATCTCATTATTACAAAGTATTTTATCTGTATCATAAAATTTAATATAAATTTAAATTTAATCAATTCTAATATGATAAAAAAAAAAAAATAAGCTCGTTATTTGTGTGTCACCTTTTTATTAAAGAGAAGATAAGGGGGTGGTCCACGTTGATTGTGGCTCACACGTTCTTTTAACGGGCCAAACGGGCTTAGAGTAACTCTTGGGCCCATCTAAATAATAAAATCTTAATTTTAAAACAGAAGACCCCAATTAAAATAAATAAAATATTTTCAAAACCAATTTTTTTTGGCTTTTTGGGGAGAGGCAGGTCACATGTATGTACACGTGTGTAAATTCCTTATTCCACTTGGTCTTTTCTGTTTCTCACCTTTTTAAAAAATAAAATAAAGTAAAATAAAATAATAATAATAATAATAATAATCAGTAATTGGTCTTATCAAATCCAGTTTTCTTTCATTGATTTAGATTTCCTCTAATACCTTTTTATGTATATTTTAATTACAAAAAAAAAAAACTGTGACAGTATCGTTGCTAAATGGGTTGTTTATATCAAATAATCAAAATTTTAATATTTGAATTTGTATAAGTATGTTTTATTCTAATTTTCTGACATTGTATTTAAAAAAAAGTTTCAAATTAAAATATGAGTCTGTAATTTTCTTAATTGAATAAATTTATCAGATAAGGTTGACAAAAGCAAGAAACAAATATTAATATGTGGCCTACATATAGTCATATCTTTAAATAGAATATGTAAAATATATATAATTATAAGAATATTATTTATAAGATAATATAAAAAATATATTAATCGATAACTTAATATAACTAGTATGAACTATGTGCCAAGAACAACAATAATAATATATTAAAATTTTGATAAAAGTCGAATATACGTAGAACTTATTTCTATCTCATAAATATAGAAAAAATATGGTCTTGAAAGATCTCGACTATAGTAATAATCTATTGTCACAAATTAAAATAGTTTAATTATTTTAATTTTCCACTCAATGTTTAATATTTATGATGAAATCCAACTGAATTCAAATTTACATAATAAAGTCCCATATTTAAAAATAAAATGATTTAATATTTTTTTTGCTATCCACCATTTGTGGACAGCATGAGAAAAGGAAATGGTCATGGGTAGTTTCATACAAGTATTCATAAAGGCCAGCCGGCCAGATCATTTAACCTGACTATAAAATAATGTATTTGAAAAATAAATCATTTTAAAAAACATTTATTTCTCTTATTTGGTGGACCTAGATGGGGTTGGATATGTACAGGGGGTATGATAATAACATGTAATTAATTAAGTATTTTTTTTCTTTAATTATTTGTCCATTTTTAAACTGACATTCATAATAGAAAAACAATAATTGACATAATAAAGTAATAATTTTTTACCTCTATTAATGAAATGAATGAATTTAAAATTTAAGATTTTCAAGAATTTTTATATTTTTCAAAATTTATTAATTAATGATATAATAATCAAAATGAACAAATAAAAAAAGTTAGAATAATTAGGATCAGAGTAAGTACTTGTTTGGTATGCATTAACTTGTCTTAATTAACTAAGCCCTTGTTTAGTGTCAAAGGGGTGGACCTAGATTATAGTATACGGATTCATTGACACTAACTATTTTATTGTTGTGATTCTTAGATGTGTTTAATTATAAAAAATTGCATGTAAAGTAATTACTACTCTATTTTAATTTAAAATCGCTATAAAAATTCATAAAACTTTAAATTGAAATCCGAATGATAGTTGATATGCACTAACCAAAAAAACAATACTTTTCTTAATTATAATCTGATCCAAAGGACTAGAGTTTGACTTACTCAAGTTCATTGTTTAATCATTTCAAAATTAATTTTTTTTCTTATTGGTAATGATGATATTTTATAGATTATATAGATTTATATCATATTTAACATCATATGCTCAAAAATACTATATAATGTATAATTATACAAATAATATAATAGGTTCAAATCTATGAATTTTGAAAATCACATTTTTTAAAAAAAATGAGATTATACCTAATTAAATAAGAGCAGAGCACATGAATAAAATGGAGCGAATATAATTTTTTTCATAAAGTATTCCATTACTATATTTAAAAATGAGACAATCACCTATTTCAATACAACATAGAAGTAATAATTACTATAAAGAGGTAAGAAAACACAATTATCTTACATTTAATTTATAAGGAAAAGAAAAGAAAAGAAAAGAAAAGAAGATAAAAGTTAAAGAAGATGAAACATTATGATTTGCACAATCAGACAATATTTGCAATTAATAAAGGGAAAAGTTAAAATATGTTATCTAACCTTTATAAAATGATTAATTTTTTCATTCATCAATAGTTGGGTAGAATATGCTATTTTTATATTAATAATATTAGTTCAAATAATGCCCTCATTTTACTAATATCATAAGCTTTTTAACATGAGAACATTCTTAATAAAGAAATATATTTATACTTGTCACTAAACTCGCAAAAATGGTACATAATAAAAAACAATCACACGTTTAATATACTTTATAAGTAAAATCCAAATCAAATATTATGAAATTAGGTCTTAGACATAATTCACACTTCAAAAGTTAGATCAAAAGAAAGAAGATTGTTCAAGCCTTATAAAAAATCTATTCATATTATTAATCATCAATGTGAAATTTTGTCATTCTTTAACGAATATTTTTAAAAATTATTATGCTCAATTAAATATTTTTACATAAATTAAAACGGAGCGGAGTATAATTCAAGTTGACTTATATAGCAACTTTATAATTGGTTAAGAAAAATGGACCACACTATTTGAGAGCACTAATTTTAAAACTAAAACCCGCAAAGGCAGTAAATGACAAGTCACATAAATAGCATAAGCTCCACTGTCCCCCTCTATACTACTCTATTATTATTATTATTATTATTATTTTAAATTATTATTAAAAAAATATAAAACAGCACTATCTGACACTGACAACTTCTTATAATAAAATCCTACGTTCATATCTAAGATTGACTGGCTCTACGTAATTTCTCACGATATGTCATAAAATATCGTGATATTATAGGTGTTACGATATTTTGTCCCTGACATTATTATCTACTTAACGTGTAGTGATGGAGATATATTGAATACATAGAAATAGAAAACAAATGGAAAAGAAAGTGATATATTATTTAACGTAACATTCAATCAATTAATTGGACCCACTTTCACTTATTCGGCGCGTCTCTTCACGTAACATCTGCCCAAAATCTGATTAACCAATCAAATATCGACAACCAAGCCTTGCCTAGGACACTATTACTGTAATTCCAACTAAATTTAAAAAAAAATATCTAATTTTTTTTTCTTAAAATATTAAATTATTCAAATTCACTTTTAAAAAGTTTAACATGATAATTAAAAATAAACAGAAAGTAATTAATATTAAGGGTATTGTAAAAAATAATACTAAAAGTTATTCCCTTCATTTTTTTTTACTTTGTCAAATTTTAACTTGACACATCTATTAAAAAATTAATTAATATAATAAGTTTATCATTTTATCTTTATTAGGTTATAAAGTCATAAATATATTATTTTCTCCGTTCAATAGTAATTGTCCATTACACTTCCAATAATACTTGTTCAATTTATGAAATCAATACATAATTTTACATGTAGTTCCTAATTTATTATATTGAAAATGTGAAACAATAAAATTATTATTCTATTTATAGTTTCTTAAAAAGTGTGTACGATCAATAGTAGACAATTATTATTATACACAAGATGTAATCTTTCAAAGACATTACCTCAATGTTTCTCCATAAACTGAAGAGATAATAGAAAAAAATGTTCTTCCTTGATTTGTCATAAATGACAAATATAAAAAATAATTAAATTAAGAAATGTTCGACATACAAGTAGGAAAGGAGAAAGTAAATAGTACTCTCTCCGTTTCACAAAGAATGACCTAGTTTGATTTGGCACGGAGTTTAAGAGTATAAAGAAGATTTTTGAATCTTGTGGTCCTAAATTAAAGTTAGGTTAAATGTATAAAATTGTCCTTTGATCTTGTGGCCTTAAACATGCCACGTGAAAAGTTGTTACCAAAAAAGAAAGAGGTCATTCTTTTTTAAACATACTAAAAAGGAAAGAAGATCATTCTTTTTTAAACGGAGGAAGTAGTAATAAGTAAAAATAAATATAAGAATGCTTTCTTTTTAACTAATCCTTAATAATGACTTTTTTTTAATTTGGCAAATATTTAAGGCATAATAAATAAACGCAACCCTTAACTTAGTTTCAGTGAATAACTATGTCTTCCAACTTTGAATATGCGTAAGTAGACAATTAAACTGGTAATATAAAATTGAACAAGTAGAAATAAGTGTCCTACATGACATAATACACGTAGGATGTCATGTAGGACGACTGTGTCCGTTTACTCAGTTTTATACAAGTTCAAATTTTTTATTTGCGCACACCTAAAATAAAAGGTCATAATTATCAATTGACATCAAATTAAGGATCTTGTTTATTATTATAATCTCATTTATTTAAGCAAATATCTATAAAAATATACTCTCCTATTCAATTAATTTTTTTAAAAACAGTGCAAAGCCATTTTATTTTCTTAAAAATTTAGCATCTAATCAAATTATAACACATAAAGTTAAAAGCAAAGCAGACAGCTTATGTGAGTTAGGTCAGATCATGGTTATGTGAATAAAATTCATACGGAAGACAAAGATGTAGTGACAAAGTTAAATAGAAATGAAGAAAATTCAATGAAATCTCTTTTTTATCGAAAATTATATTGTTTTAATTAATTAAAAAAAAAATATCCTTCCCTATATAAATTGTGGAGTCTCTAGACATAAGAAAAGATCACAGTATAATAATAAATGTTATTAAAATATTTCCATAAATCACAAATTTAAATATTAAGTGAAATAATTCAATATTTTTTTAAAAAAATTACTAAGATTTTTTATTTCATCACTAATAACTTGCATTCGTTGTTTGGATACACTACATCAAAAATGAGTTTTAGCGACAATTAATTAGCTATTACCGTTAAATATGTATTTTTAGCTGCAATTAGCACTCTTTGTATATATTCCTAAAGACTTTAGTGACACTGAATCTAATGACATTTATCTAATGTCGATAAAAAATTTAACACTTTTTATTAATTTATTTATTCATTATCGCTAAAAATTATTTTTGTTACCGTGATACCTATTTAGGCAAACAATCCATGGTCATGTATTCACAAAGTTAAAGTGAATACCCAATTTGATCTTTCTTAAAAAGGAAGAAGAAGAACTATAAAAAATTAAAGTTAGTGTTGGAAAATGCTATTAAAAATTAATGGTCAAAGATGCAAATTTGTCTGATGCAAGAAAAAATGTGGTGACTATTATATTATATTAAACAAAAATATAGTTTTGCGGGAAATAGAAATTGTAAACTAACACATAAAGCTTATAGTTTTTCTTGAAGATGTACATATTCTTAAGTTTGAAATATAACTAGCACATAATTCAGCTAAAATTTTATGTTTATGTGTTGTACGTATAACATAAGGTTGTTTGAATTTTTATTTTTTCTTTATATTTGGATTGTAGGTAAAGATTTTTCTTATAATATTTCATATTTCTCCGTTTCATATTAGCTGTACGAATAGAACTTTATATGATTTTCTTATTGACTTTGCCCTTAGCATTATTCATTCTCATATATCGATAAAGATTAAAGAATTAATAAAAAATACATTGGTCAAACAACCCTCCTCATTAGAGTATTTTTCATTAAAAATTGTGTCAAATTTGTCATACCAGCTAAAACAAAATGAAAAAAAGTATTCTTTATTGAGATTTGGTTTAATTTAAGTTCTCGTAGTTCATTTTTAGGAGCTACTCTATAACAAAAATCATTCTCATTGTTCAAACTAAAATCTCCATTATTGCTATAATAATTTAATCATCCAATTACGTTTTCACATGAATAATATTTCTTTTTTCACTTTAATGTCATGTCTCTGTAAATAGTGTATTTTTTAATAACAAGTTCAAAAAATATCATTAAATATTAGTGAAAATTCTTATAATTTGACTCAAATAAGATGATCATGATAATTAAAAAAGAGATAAAAATGATTAGTTCTAATTGGTGTATTTAATATTGTAAATTTACACGGTTTCAAAATTGTTTAATTTATTAGTCATGTCGTGATACTCGTGACTCAACTGTTTAGAAGTCAAACTTTTGCCCATCAATATGAGAACAATCGATCTCCGTCGTTTTGTTTATTATTTTATGATGTCTAATTATTGTTGTATATTTTGATGATATTAATAGGTAATTTTGTAATTTTAGTTTATATCTTTATTATAAATTATAATTATATTTTTAATATATCTGATAAGATATTATATTTATTACTAAGTTGATATAATAAATTATTTTTTTATTTATAGTTTCTCAAAAAAGTATGTAATATCAATAGTGGACTATTATTGGATAAAGAGAGTAATGCTAGTCTCTCCGTCATATTTCAGTTGTTATGATATTTTTTTTAGAGTCAAACGTTTAGTTTTTTACTAATGTTTTATGACATAATTTTTCGTCATATTAATATTACGTAAATAATTGTACTTTATAATAATTTTCGTATAGTTATTGAATATTTAAATTTTTATTAAAACTATAAAATTATTGTTATCTAATTTAACTTTAAAGTTAAGTAAATTAATTTTTAAATAACGAAATATGACAATAAAAAGAGAAAGAGAGAATACTAACAATTGTTAGTAATGTTCGTTAGTCATTACTTCCGGTTCTTCTTATTCAATATAAATATAAATGATTATTGAAATATAAAAATCAGACATCAAAATATCGCTATTCATGAAAAAATTTCTTAACTTTTAAATTTTAGATATCCAGAATGTTATGTTGTTCTATTTAAAATTAAAATAACTGTTAATTTTAGAAAAAAATGCACGACTTATTTTACATATTTTCTAAAATATTCTATCATTTTAAAAAAAATAATACAATTATCCATATTTTTTTCTACTTTTAAATATATCACTTTACGCGATTGATCGATCAAATACATCACTTTATGCGAGCAAAAGCGTACTTTGCTGCTAATCTGAAAGCCATCTAGCAATATTTCCTATGAGTATTGAAATGTTCGTGATAAATATATCTGAAATCAATATATGATATATCAAAATGTTTTAAAATATATCTGATTTCTTTTAAATACACTATAAAATTTGAGTAAAATTCTATTATTTTTAAAAGAAGCCCATGTTGTTTCTGTATCTAACTTCAGCACCACAAATTTTGATCCCACGTGTTGGTAAACGTGCTGGAATTAGAAAATGAACATTCATTTACGACCAAAATAAGGGAAGTAGATAAAGTTCCAATAATATCTCTCCATTAATTTCCTCTTTTAAATACTACACATTATTTTCGACCCACTTTCAAGATTGTGACACTCTAACACCTTGTTTGGATGGTTGCAATTTTTTTAATCCCAATAATAAAGTCATCAAAATAATATAATGTATTCAACACATACTCATTTTTATTTGATATTGTTTGTCATCGTTTCTATTATTAGAGTCAAACTATAAAAATTTTGACAAAGATTTTAAGATGTATTTATTTTATAATATTAATATGTAAAAAATTACAATTTATAGTACTTTTCATATAGTTTTAGAATATCTAATTTTTTTGTTTAAAATATCGAATTAATGTGATCTAATTTAAATTTGAAAATTAGTCAAATTGACTTTCAGAAAATACAATATGACAAATAATACCGAACGAAGAAAAAAATATTTCTATTCATAAATAATACAATATATTATGAAATAATAAATAAAAATAAAAGGCGTGTGAAGAATTGAAATTTGGAGACTGATAGACAGAAAACGGAGAATAAGGTGGGTAGATAAGAATTAAGATAAGAATTCTTTTAAATATCTAATTTTTTTTAAGAAAAATAAAATAAAACACATATAAAGCTTATATTATAAATATAAAAAAAAAAGTCATTGTCACCCAGAGTCTGAAATGGTCGAAAATGGATAGCTAAAGCATTTATTTTTTATGATATGAGTCATGAGATGTCATGTCAAATAAAATTTATTCACACTTACGGGCGGGCATCTCCCGCAACGCAAGCAGCCAAAACCCACTCTGCTGAGTTCGGCCGCGTTCATGATATCTACATTCAACTGTGCCCCGGAGACACGGTCGAAGCACGCCCGTCCAGTGTGCTTCTTTTTTCCTAGCATTGAACCTTACTTCAAAGCTTAATTCGTGCACTTACATACAAATCTATAGGTAGTTTGTTTAAGACAGCTTTTCGTGCCCTTACTTTTGAGTCTATCAGCTGCAACAAGGGCTGTCGTCAGCTCGTGCCGTAAGGTGTTGGGTTAAGTCCCGCAACGAGCGCAACCCTCTATCTTTTAATGCCAAAACTACTAATTACTTTTGTAATGGCAATTGGAATTATATTAACTCCTATTTATTCATTATCTATGCCACGCCAGATGTTCTATGGATACAAGCTATTTAACCCGGGCAGAGTTGGGCCAAGACTAACTGCGAGTTTAAAGTGGTTTACTATGTATATTTCAAGGGAAAGCAGGTATAGGCATAAGCTTATGGGACTAAGGCGCGCCACCTTAAGCGGAATGGAGCAAGGAGTTATCCACTAAATGATAGAAAGGCTACCTTCTCAAGGAGGAAGACTTCTTTCAATATAAAGCAAGGTGTAAGCAAGCTTCTTTCCGACTTCCCTATTGAATTGCGTTTGCGGGGCTTCTTGCCTCGCCATCTGTCTTGTCCGTCTGAATGATGGAACTCCCAATGGAATGGTTTTCAAACCTCTGCCTAAGGTCGAGTTACTATCTCTTCTTTAGCTTTAACTTGAACGCACGTGACTCACTCGACCGAAAGAGAGAAAAGACATTAGGAGCACTCATTCCTAACAAGACCCACGATAACTTTTCCAATATGGAATAAAAGGATTTCTACTCCAATGCCGCCATCCAAGCGCGAATACCTTCGTTTAAGAGAATATTTTAGGTGTAGAAAGTCTCAAATTCAGGATCGATGTCTAGGTTGAGGCTCACTCATTGAAGTGTGACCGTAGATCTGGTCTTTCCCAGGAAAGAAAGCAGCTGGCCCACCATCACAGGGAATCTCAAAGCCCCGAGCTCCGTAGTAAGTTCGAAAAAGGACTTGGCCCGGTCTGAAAGTAGACCTTGTAGAAAAGCGGATAGGAAAGGTAGCCTATAGACTCAAGCGACCAGCTCGGTGAAAACGAACCCCGTATTCCATGTGAGTCAGTTGACTTCGATTAGACCAGACCGCCGCGCGTGATTTTGCTCGCCTATCATGAGTTTGACTTGCGCTCTAAAGCTGTCTTTTTGAGGAAGACCGGAGAGAACCTTTATGACATTCTTGTGGATAAAGCCTTTTCTCAAAGGAGAATCGAAAAAATAATATTTTCATACAATATCTTAATTGAATTATATGTAATGATCAATAAATTAAGTTGAATTCTATATCTGCCTTGCTTCTTATTCCCGTGTTTGATCTCTTCCATCTCTGCCTGGCTCGTTGTCACCTATGTTGAGGTCTATGTACTTTTTTTTTATGGGTAAGGTTTTGACATCCTCCCCCTTAACCCCCCGGCGGGGGGCAGATGGAGTATTGGATTCGTATACCATGTAGGTGAGAAAATCGTCTGTAATTGTGCGTACCTGTAAAGAACTCAAACGTGACAACGGGATGATAATACGATACGATAGACTTCATTCAAGAATGCCATCGCCCGAAGAGGTTGGAGGTTAGCTCCTTAACTTCAAATGGTATTTATCCAACGTCTGCCTAAACCAAGCAAGATTCAAGAAGAAATCCATTACCAGCAAGATACGATACGGCGACTCCGTTCCTTATAGCCTAGTCTGGGCATGTTCAAACATGCCCCGCCAGGAAAACTTAGGAGATCTTTCGATCGCACAAGCTAAGAAGGCTTTATTGAAAGCTTTAAAAGAGTGGGAGAAAGGATCATCAGAACATCCTGAAAGATTCTCTTGAAAAGCTTGACTTGCAAGCGATCTGAGTCCCGGTCGGTGACAGCGGCTGATTGCTTTTTCTTATCGGGGGTTTTTACTTTCCTTCCTGTTCCCTGTTCTGTAGAGCGGACGCCTTCGCTATCGCAAGAATATAGCGATCGAAGAACTATGGCTCAGCTGCTTCGCGTATTACACCGTATTGCCCGAAGGGGGCACACGTATACCCTCACAAACCAACTCGCTCGCTTCGACCCTCGCCCGGCGAAATCTTCATAAATGGAAGAGAAGGGTCTTTTTTTGGGCATTCTTGATTGATTGAGACAAAAAGATTCCCTCAATACAGCCGCTGACAAAGAGGAGCTCTACCAGTCTCTCCTTTTTTTCATTCCTTCAAAGACCGATAATAAGAAATTTAAATAATTAATTGATCAAAATATATTACTTTAAAAATACGCGTATCATTTGTTAGGTTAATGAATGTTAACATGTGGTTAAGTTTGAATTGTCTCTATCATGATAAAGACACGAAATTTTATTTTAAAGTGAAAAAAAAAGAAGAAGAAAATGACAAAGGAAATTCTTAATCAGGTCATGTCAATTTAAGCAAACATAATTAATTTCATAATTTAAATCGAAGAATAATACAAATTTTTAGTAACTTGACCATTACTCATTAACAATTGGGTCTCCCAATCACGTGGAGGAAGATATTTTAACTCTTTTTTTTCATTTTTGATTATTGAAAATTTTAAAAATATTGTTATAGGAAAATAAATTTTGTAAAAAAACTTTTCTAGTAAATGTAGAAAAATTAAGTTTCACTAGTATTATTATATAGTACTCGTGTTTAGGAGCGAAGCCATCTTATACTAAGGGGTTCATTCGAATTCTTCTGATGGAAACTTATATTATTTATATCCCACTTTTATATTTTATAATATTTATATAGATTTATGTATAAATATTTTTAAATAAGATTTTTTTAAAAATTGAATACATACCATCATAACAAAAGACTGTTTGATATTTTATTTAAAAAGTGGAACAAACCTTTAAAGGAAAAATAGGAGAATAATAAAAAGTAAACAAAGAAAAGAAGTCGTCTAGAGTTTTAATTGGGCCATTTACAACGTGTCGATGCATCATAGTTCTGCTCCACCAATTCCTTTGTCGGCAAATATTCGAGTAAATGGTTGCAATTTCATTTTTTCAGGAAAGTTATGCCAAAAATATAACGGACCATTCGATAGAATGCATAAAATAATTATTTATAAAAATATTTTTCATGTTTTTACAATTTTAAAAATCAAAAAGTATCTTGCATAGCAAGTCACGTGTGATTTACCATGTAAATTATATGTATTTATTTATTCAATATTTATAATAATTTAGATATTTACTTATACATAGAGGCTGAGCCAAGATTACAGGTACGAGGGTTTTAAATCAATTTTGTTTGAGGGTTTACATGTAAATATAAATATATTTATTTAATTTTTTAGTAGATATATAGATTTACGAAAAATCTAGTGGGTTTGTTCGAATCATGAACCTCCACTTGGCTCCGCCTCTGCTTATGCATACAAAAATTTGATTGCACAAATATCAAGAGATATTTTAATACCTTCAACATCTATTTAATTCAGAATTATATAATTTAAATATGTTTTTGTTTTCTTAAATTTTATGTTAGATTTAAACACACAAATAGATTAGTAAATTGAAGAAAGTACAATTTATTTAAGCCAATGCGTGGAAGTGTTCGTTGAAGAATGGGGTCACCAATGCATCAATGCATAATGCATTTGTCCTGAAATTTGCTTCTTTACTTTTACAGTATATATTTTTTTCTTTTCAATTTACCAAAACAAAAAAAATCTAAAGATAGTATTCTTTCAAAATAATAATAAAAAAACATACAATGAAATCATACCAAATACACATAATTTTTTTAAAGATGTCAAGAACAATATTGGAAGTGTTATTAAAATTGGACCATTACGTCTTATTTTTTTGGAGGTGCAAATTATTAATCTTCTGAGCAATATTTTAAAGTATAATTTTTTTAAAAAAAAATTATATTGACATGATAAAAAATAAATATAAAAAGATACTTAAATTGTGAAATAGGCAAAATACATAAAATCCCCCCTGAACTTGGCACGAAAACTCGTTTTAGTACTTAAACTACACGGGTGTTTATATACCCCCTTAACATGTTTGATGTGAATTATTTTTATCCTTCCGAGCTCCAGCCCAGTTGAAGGCTGGGCATTGTTACACACACGCGTTTTTAGTGGTCCACGTCGCCTAAGGATTTAAAAAATATCTTATCCATTCCCAAAATACAACCCGACCCACTTATAAACAAATATCCCTAAATCTTTAAGATCCGTTCCCAAATACAATCCGATCCACTTATAAACAAATATCCCCAAATCCCCTAAGCCCACAATTCTTATTCTTTCTCTTCTCTCAAACCTAGAAGATCGAATCTGAAGATTTCTCTTCCATTAGTGTAACAAGAATCTGGAAAAAAAATCAAATAATAAGAAAAAGGGACGAAATAAAAATCAAAATAATAGATAAAGAAGAATAGGTTTGAAGCTTACATTTTGAAGAACAATTATTCCTTCAAAGATTCAACTTTTAGGTTTGAAGAGCTAAGATTTGAGGTTTGAAGAGCTAAGATTTAAGGAAAATAAAGAAAAAAAGCATGAATTAGGTCACCATTTTTGGATGATTGGGTTGGTGAGGAGAAGAGGAAATTAGGGTTCTACAAAAGAGAAGATTTACATTCAAATATGTAATGGGTCGGATATTACCGTTGAAGGGTCAAATTTTATTTTTAAAAAATGCTAAAAGATGAATTACGCGCCCTACAAAGCTGTATCAATACGCGCAGAAGGCTGAAAATAATTCACATCAAACATGTTAAGGGGGTATATAAACACCCGTGTAGTTTAAGTACTAAAGCGAATTTTTGTGTCAAGTTCAGGAGGGTTTGATGTATTTTTTCTGTGAAATATAATATTATTATGGTAGTTGACATGCCAACACGGCAGCACCATGAGGCGCGTCAAATTAAAAAGCCATTCAATAATTTTTATGCCATTGGATTATGCATTTATCGGTTTCTTGTTGATCTTTATAAATGTCACGAACCGTTTATAGGAAATAAGGAATTAGCCGAGTCAGGTAGAATCGAGAAATTTATTTAAAAAAATTTTTCACTAATATTTCCATATTTGTTAAGAGTATATGCCCTATTGATTTTCTCATATGTTATTTTTTTAATATATTTTTTATATTTATTTAATGAAAAATTTAAAATATGTCGCTCTTAATAAAACTTTATATTCTCCCTCTTGCACATAAATTAGGAAACCCTACACATTTTTCTTTACTATTTATTTCTCTCTTACCCATAAAAAGCCATTTCGTCTGAATTTTTCAAAGTCATTAAATAATTCTCCAAAAAGCTTATCACGAATAAATGGGCTGTCCTTTTCACTCTTCTCTTCTCTTCTCTTCTCTTTTCGTGGTACTAAAAATGAGTAGGATGGCATTTCAGTAAATCTAAACCCAACTTGGACCTGACAAATTAAGAGCCATATCTGAGAAAATTCATCGTTTCCCAGAAGGGGATCTGAAAAACTGAAAAAGTTTCGCTACTCTACTCTACGCCTAAATTTATTTATATCCGTCCGATTACCTAATTCAATTAACCTGGTAAGATCAAGAGCTCGAAGTTTGCCACGTGTCAATTATTCTTGCACATACCCCTTACGCGGTTAAACAAACTTATATTACTTAATTATTCATCATAGTTATAGTTTGCTGTAATTACTATTCATAACTAACATTATGCATTAATTATGTGGGCTGACTTTGAGTTTGTATAATTAGCCACATTTGTATATGTATAATGCGCCAGAATATACAAATACATGTGTATCATATACAATTATTTAATCAATATACATAAACAGTTCACCTCTCTCTCAGTCTCTGCCTTCTCTCGCTCGCCGCTCTCCTCCATATCCAATCTCGCTCACCTCTCTCATATCTCTCCCAATGTGGCTTGCTTTTCATACAAATAATATGAATAATATACAATCTAATCAATATACATATACAATTCACCTCTATTCTTTTCTCGCTCGCCTCTCTCCTCTCTCCCAATCTCGATCGCCTCTCTCCTCTCTCTTCCAATTTCGCTTTTCATATATACAAACACATATGTATAATATATACAATTATCTAATAATCAATATAAATATATAATTCTCCTCTCTCCTCTCTCTCCCAGTCTCGCTCGCCTCTCTCCTCCCTTTAACATATATCTACGAATTGTAGTTAACAAATTATAGCTATGAAGAGTAGACTATCTTTTAGTGGCTATATGTGAAAGTTATCTCAAATTTAATTGTATTGATTAATTTTTAAAATATTTATTAATTAAGTTATTATTTTTAATAATCTGCATTAATATGAAGAAATTAAATAAAGAAGATTTTATCAAGTCATAATTAATTTATATTCACTTTAAAAAATAATATTAAAAAATTAAAATAAGTAAAACTGATATAATATCGTAAATTACGACGAAGGATAGTGCTATAAAACGAAATTTGAGGGAGGTTTACGAAGTTATCTGTATTTAGAAAATAGTGCATCACGGTGACAAGTGCGTATCCAAGCCGAAGAGTCGACGACAGCTGTCGGCTGATGATTCCAAGCTGTCTAACAATAAAATTGAAGCCGGCTTTGTGGTCCCCATGAAACTGATTTATTGAATCGTTGATGCTCTTATCAATGATAAGTAGCAGTACTTATCTGAGAGAAATCACAATTTCCTCGAAATAATGTTATCGCAAGAGTATTTATTCATTTTCTCGGCGATACGGTAAAAGGGAAATAGCAACACACAATATATAGACTTCTATATTTAGAGAGAGAGAGTGAGTGAGAAGGATATATACCTATTTTGTGCCTCGAGTTCGTCGTTAATTTGTCCCATTTTGCGTTATCTATGTGGGTTTTCGTTTTTCTCCTCCCATCTTCTTCCATGGATCTATCTGTTCGGTGAACCTCTGTAAACCAGTGTACGTATATGTTTCATGGAATATTTACTTTTTTTTTGCTCAGTGTTTGCTTTTCGCTTTAATTTCTCCACTTTCTCTCTCTTTCCCTTTTGGTTTTCATTTTGGCCCCCTTTTCCTTTGCATCTTCGATTTCAATGGATTTAAAGCTGCTTTTCTGTCTCTGATCCTCTCGAAACAAAACCCCTATCTTTCTAAAGGAAAAAAAATTCACTTCTTTTTGTATTTTGGGTCGTTATACTTTCACAACATCTGCGTCGGTGGGTGAAAATGGAGTTTTGTTTCTTGTTAGATTGAAGATTACTTTTCATTTATCGGATTCTGGGTTGGGTTTTAATTTGTTTGGATCTCTTTTAATGTTTTTTTTCCTTTGGTTAAATTTTGGGGATTAGTTTAATTTTGAACAGTACTTTGTGTTTGGGGGCTTGTGTCCGGCAATAATTAAATGCATAGATATTTAAGTATTAAATAAAGTTAGTGGGAGCTGACAACATATTTAATCATATGGATTAGTTGTTTGTTTATTATTATTATTATTATGCTATTAGCTCTGGAGTTTTTAGTTAAACTAAAATAAATTCATTTATGGAATTTTGCAGATCTGCACAAACACTGTTTTTACATACTAGTTCTGGGCTTGGAGACGAGGTAGTAGCAATGTCATCTCTCAGTAGAGAGCTTGTATTCTTGATCTTACAGTTTCTAGATGAGGAGAAGTTCAAAGAAACAGTTCACAAGTGAGTACCTATTTCAATTTCAATGCTTTCATTTTTAGCTGATTATGAACAGTTTAACCTTTTAGATTCTTAGTGATGGTTTTGCCACTGTAACACATTGCTAAAAGGACATTTTTTCTTTAATTTGTTGCTATAGGCTTGAGCAAGAATCTGGCTTTTTCTTTAATATGAAGTACTTTGAAGATGAAGTGCATAATGGTAATTGGGATGAAGTTGAAAAGTATCTCTCTGGTTTTACCAAAGTGGATGACAACCGATATTCCATGAAGATTTTCTTTGAAATAAGGAAACAAAAGTATCTTGAGGCATTGGACAAGTAAGATTATGTCTTTTTGGAGGAATAGTTGCTTTCCCTAGATTTACAAATTGATGAATTGGTTTATTTGAGTTTGTGATAGGCGCGACCGGTCCAAGGGTGTTGAAATTCTTGTAAAGGATCTTAAAGTTTTTGCATCTTTCAATGAGGAGCTTTTCAAGGAGATAACTCAGCTATTGACACTAGAGAATTTCAGGTATACCGCTGTATAATTTGTCAATAAGGATAGAACCCTTTTTTAAATGTGTAATTAAGTGGTCTGATCAATTTGTAGGGAGAATGAACAGCTGTCCAAGTATGGAGATACTAAATCTGCACGAGCTATTATGTTGGTTGAGCTCAAAAAGCTTATAGAAGCAAATCCCCTGTTTCGTGACAAGTTGCAGTTTCCCAACCTCAAAAACTCAAGGTTACGAACTTTGATTAACCAAAGGTGATGCCCTTGAAACTTCAGCATCCATTTTGAAAGCCATAGTGGTCTAAGCTTACAGTGTCAGAGCATATTGTATCTAGACAAACTTAGCTATCCTTTATTTACCTGTTCGCTTAACAACTTTAAGCTATAGATCCTTTAGGAACTTTGAAGTGCTATGCAATGTAAGGGGCTCATGGATATTGGTTCATGTAATTATCTTAGAATTCATGATGACATTATTAGTCAGCATAATGTAGCCTGCCTGTCATTATTCAAGTGACCTAGCAATACTAGGTTATTGTAAATTGGGAAACTGACAATGAATGTGTGCTGCAGCTTAAATTGGCAGCACCAACTTTGTAAAAATCCTAGGCCAAATCCAGATATCAAAACACTGTTTGTTGATCATTCTTGTGGACAACCAAATGGTGCTCGAGCTCCGTCACCTGCAAACAATCCATTGCTTGGATCAGTACCCAAACCAGGCAGCTTCCCTCCTCTTGGTGCTCACGGGGTTGGTTTTTTTTTGTACAGCTCACTTCCTACTTATGTTAACCACTAAGAGTTTTGCTTATTCTGTTACAACTTTATTTAGCCTTTTCAACCTGGGCCAGCACCTGTGGCAGCTCCTCTTGCTGGGTGGATGTCCAACCCACCCACTGTAGCTCATCCAGCAGTTTCTGGTGGACCTATGGGTCTTGGTCCTTCATCTATTCCAGGTATAACTTGAGGCTATTTACATGAGGTGAAAGGTATTTTTTTAAAAGTAAGCAACTGAAAATCATTTTAAAGACTGGTGTGGTATCGAGATATACAATTGTAAATGACAAATAGCTAGAATGTTTAGTCAACCTAGTCATGATTATAGTGCCTTGCATTGGAACAGTCTAGTCTCAAGTTGTTACAAGGAATTGATTCCCTTCAAATTGCTGCCACATGAAACAACTATTAAATTTTTTGGTGGTTATTCTAGCTCTCTGAACTTGTAATTTGCTGCATTCCCTTCTGTAGCTTCTCTTAAACATCCCAGGACTCCACCAACAAATCCCTCTATTGATTATCCATCTGGGGAATCTGATCATGCTGCCAAAAGAACTAGGTCACTGGGAATATCTGATGAGGTAGTAGGCTCTCTCGATCTTTCAATCATTTTGTCCGCAACATTCACATTCTTTATGGTTGCTTCACTTTCTTTTCTTATTTTTCATTATACAGGTTAATCTTCCTGTGAATGTGCTACCTATATCATTTCCAGGGCAAGGTCATAATCAATCTCTTACTGTACCTGATGACTTGCCCAAGACTGTTGCAAGAACATTAAACCAGGGATCATCTCCCATGAGCATGGATTTTCATCCTTCTCAGCAGACATTGCTTCTAGGTCTACATCTGCTGAATGCTCTTCTTTATTAAAACACACTGGTGTTTTCTATTTGTCACTACTTATTTTTTGTCAGTTGCATTTATCGTGACTTTCTATGTTACAAACTAGTTGGCACGAATGTTGGAGATATTGCATTATGGGAAGTTGGTTCAAGGGAGAGACTGGTGTTGAGAAACTTCAAAGTCTGGGACTTGAGTGCATGTTCAATGCCATTACAGGTTTTTTTCTTTTTTTCTTTTTTCCGTTCCTTAGATTGAAATGGCCTCCCATTAATTCAATGAGTCATCTAATCTGATCAAACCAATTACTCAACTGAACACAGACTGCTCTGGTAAAAGATCCTGGTGTCTCAGTTAACCGTGTTATTTGGAGCCCCGACGGTTCGTTATTTGGTAAGCTTTCATGAAAGGCACATTTCCTATCTTACTGTAGTGCCTGTCAAAAAGAAGTTGATCTCTCAGAATTACTTTTTCTATCGAGCAGGGGTTGCATACTCTAGGCACATTGTTCAAATATATTCCTATCACGGGAATGATGACATACGTCAGCATGTGGAGGTATAATTTGGTGGCATTATGACTCTTGCCCTGGTGATAAAATTCTGAATAGTTTCATAGTACTGACTGATAATGCTTTTGCAGATTGATGCTCATGTTGGAGGCGTAAATGATCTTGCATTCTCTCACCCTAATAAGCAGCTCTCTGTCATAACATGCGGAGACGACAAAACTATAAAGGTTGGGAAGGCATAAATATCACTTTGTTGCCTATGAAAGATAATTTTTGGTAGGGGAATAATTGCTTGTTCTTTCCAATGCTTGCTAAATTCTAGGTTTGGGATGCCACATCTGGTGCAAGACAATATACATTTGAGGGTCATGAGGCACCTGTATACTCTGTGTGCCCGCACCATAAAGAAACCATTCAGGTAAGGATATTGTTATGATGTCTATTGTACTAAGAGATTTAGTTTTCTGCACTTGTGCACTTGTGTTGATAACTTCCTTCTTCAGTTTATTTTCTCTACAGCATTAGATGGAAAGATAAAAGCGTGGTTATATGATAATTTGGGATCTCGAGTAGATTATGAGGCTCCTGGTCGTTGGTGCACAACAATGGCATACAGTGCTGACGGAACTAGGTTGATTTAGCTTGATGCATTGTGTTACTGCTACTTAACATATTTTGCTTGAAGTCGCTTGAGAATAGTAGTTTTTCTCCAATCTCATATTCTCTCTTTTTCTCTGCCTTTTTTTTGGATGCGGCGTTGGTTCACAAAATTGCAGACTGTTTTCATGTGGAACCAGCAAAGATGGGGAGTCGCACATTGTTGAGTGGAATGAAAGTGAAGGGGCTGTTAAGAGAACATATCAAGGGTTTCGCAAAAGATCGCTGGGTGTTGTACAATTTGATACAACTAAAAATCGATTTTTGGCAGCTGGTGATGATTTCTCAATCAAATTCTGGGATATGGACCATGTTCCACTCCTGACAAGTATTGATGCTGATGGAGGTCTTCCAGTAAGTTTATTTTGAGGTTGACTTGAGAAATTGTGGTGTTGTACTATATTCTAACTGCCTTTTCTCTTTATTAAATCAATAAATTATTCAAGGCAAGCCCTCGGATTCGATTCAACAAAGACGGTTCTCTATTGGCTGTTTCTGCTAATGAAAATGGGATAAAGATTTTGGCAAATAATGACGGTATTCGCTTAATACGCACTTTTGAGAACCTAGCTTATGATGCTTCCAGGGCATCTGAAACTACAAAGGTACTTGTTACTCAGTTTATATAAATCTTGAGGTTCCATTTTTTCTTTACACTAACATGACGAGGTGTCCTTTGCTTTAATATCATGCAGCCTACAGTAAATCCAATATCTGTAGCATCAGCAAATAATTCTGGATTTGCAGATAGGGTGGCCTCTGTTGTTGGCATCAGTGGAATGGTTTGTAAATTTAACTCCCATAATGTGATTTGGAATAAGTTCTTGTTTGTTGTCATCAGGTCACAGGTTCATGGAGAAAATATATACAAGCATACACACCCACACTATAATTTGTAGTTGTATACAGTCAATTTTTTTCACCGTTTATCTTTTAATTAATTAATACTGGTATAACCTTTTCTTACTTGTTTAAATCTCATTTTTTGTTTTCCATTATGTGTTGTTTTATTCGTATCGTTTATAATTTTATAAAATTCAATGCAACAAAATCTTTTTATAATTTCATACGTATCAAGCTGTTGTTGAATAAAAGTATAGTAGAAACTGTACATAAACTAAACTAACATATATCTTCCTTGTAATGCATGCTTAATAGTATACATATGTGTTTTATGATAACATATAGTTAGCAGTTATTTAGATTAAAAAACAATAAATGATATCCTTAGAAGTCTAAACGATATGTAATTACAAGTAAATTACATTAATTTTTTTATACCTCTTATTCTAATTTTAGAATCATGAAGACATTGGGGATATCACGAAACGTCCAGAATATACAAAAAAGAAGATAAATAATAATGAAAAAGGTAAATAGCTCAAAAAAAAGGGAAACAGTTTAGTAGTTTCAAAAAAGAAACAAAGAGATATGGCTTTAGTAACGGTCGTGATTGTGAATGGACCATGCAACTAAATTGCTTAAGAGGACATACAAGCTACAAGTGATGAAGTAGCTGCAAGAAGAAACATTTTTTACCAAATAACAAAAGCAGAAACATAAAAGATATTAAAGAAAGTAACAACAAAAAAACTGTGTATATATGATTCTAAGTGAACCAAAAATACCTTCACCATAAGCAGCTTTATTCTGGCCTTCATTTCTTCTTCTTGTTGCTTCTTCAGTCTTATGAAACTTCTCCTGCTATTGACATTTTTAATCATTTGCCTATTAAGCTTATTATATGAACTTAATATGAAGCAAGTGAACAAAATAAATAGCTAAGAGGTAAGAGCTTAACTTCGACGGGTATATACCAATTAAGAGCTCAAAAAAAAAAAATCTTAAGAACACCTAAAAGACGGATAAAATTTGCTAACACTAAGATTGAATTACAAAACAGCTAATAAGCATACCTCCAAAGAGTCATGTTAAATAAGTGTCATTCTATCGCTATAGACTATGGTTAACAATAAATCTCTTTATATGATACTCCCTCCGTCCCAATTTATGACTCACTTCTAAAAAAGAATGAATTTCTATATTTAGTAACCATTTTGACTTTTAAAATGCCATTTTATCCTTAATGAAATGATTTTTAGCCACACAAATCCAAATGTATAAGCTGATAATTCCCTTCCATATTAAGTGGAATAAGTTAGCAATTTAAGTTGGTATATAATGACTTTCTTGAATGGATGAAATAATTTTTTTTGGTATTCATTACAATTTCAGTATTGGATATTAAAAAAGGCATGCAAGATTTATGCTATAATAATAACTAGTATAAGCAATTATTACAAAATTTTGACAAAGTTAATCAAAAGTTCAATTTGAACTTATCCGCGTGATTCTTACAATGTATATTTACACAAAAAGGTGATTGTGATAATATTTGCACGAAGGGTAAAACCGCCGTTCAACTTTTGATGGCAATTTTGGTCTTTTAACTTTTAACTTGGGAAATTATTTCTCCTCTTTCCCTACTTTCTCTTCATTGAATCCTCCTAATTCTTTAACAGCTTTAGGGATCCAAATTGAACTTTAAGGGTTCAATCAATGACATTGCTTAATCTCCTCGATGATGGAACTTCTTTTTTCCTTTTTTAGTTTCCAGGTTTTTCTTGTCTAATAGTAATTACTGTATTTCATATATACTACAATTCGGAGAGCCATGAGGCTAGCCCCCATCCTTATTCATATATTTTCTTTGTTATTAGTTATTACTATATGTTGCTCCATTTGTTTTGAATCTCTTTTGCTCTCTTATTTCCTTGTAATCGTGCTTCAATTCCTTGTAATCATGTTTCAAGTTCCACTTTTCTTTTGAGCCTATTGTCTATCAGAAACAACCTCTATTCCCCATAAAGGTTTTATGGGAGGGTTAAGGTCTACATACATTTTACCGTCCCCACGCCCCACTTTGTGGGATTGCACTGGGTATACTGCTGTTGTTGTAACTTTTATATTTGATAGACAAATAGATGCTCATTATTTTTAAAATGGAGAGCTCACCAAGAAGTCTTACCTGCTTTTCATGTCAATATAATGTACTAATATATATTTAACATTCTGTTGACTTTGACAGAATGGAGATGCAAGGAATCCTGTAGATGTAAAACCTCGAATAATTGAAGAGCCTAATGACAAATCGAAGATATGGAAGCTCACTGAAATTAGTGAATCATCACAGTGCCGGTCCTTGAAGCTTCCTGAGAATCTCAGAGTGACTAAGGTAAAATTCCCATGTCTCTTGATTCATGAAATATCTGACTGTATTTGTTATCTCATTTTCAAGATTTGGGAACTTTTCCGTTGAACATATAAACTGATGCACATTAAGCCATAGCTCATCCTCTTTCAGGTTTTAAGGTTGGAAACTTAAATGTTTTTTACGAAACCTTTGTGCATAGTTTGACATGATCAAGGCGTGTGACATCCAGAACATGCCATCAACAAATGAGTGAACCGTATTGATCTGGCAGTGTTGTGCTTTTCTTTTTATATGAAGATATGAGTTTCCTGTTTGGGAGGGAAGGGTTCTTAGTTTCGCGTTGTCACTTTTCTCTATCTTTGTCACTGGTCTCTTTCTTCGCTAATAGATTGTTCAACTTATATAGTAAAGAAGAGTGGACGGAAGTATTACTTTCTGTACCTTAAGAGTTCCTTCTGTCTTTATCCTTCAAGATTGTCTAGATCAGAGCAACAGGCCTCTAGAGTTTGTGTGCAATGATTTGACAACTTTAATAGTGTCCAACTTTGGGCTAGCAATAGTAACTAAACGTCTCTTGGTATTTCAAGTTCACGTCTTATGTGCTTTCTACTGAATTGTAGCCGTGTTCCTTCCCCCACAATTTGGAAGCTGCTGTTTCAATCTGTTTCAACTGTATTAGTTTTGATGATACAGTTTCTGATTTTGATTCAATATGGATACTCCAGATATCAAGATTAATATATACAAACTCTGGTAATGCCGTATTAGCATTAGCATCAAATGCTATTCACCTGCTTTGGAAGTGGCAAAGGAATGAACGCAATACAAGTGGCAAGGTAAATGGACACCAAAATCGAAGCTTTCCTCCATTTTGTACAGAAGTATTCTGAGAATTGTGTCCATCATTGTTTAGGCAACAGCCAGTGTTTCACCTCAATTGTGGCAACCTTCTAGTGGCATATTAATGACAAATGATGTGCATGAACCAAACCATGAGGAAGCTGTCTCCTGCTTTGCCTTGTCCAAGAATGACTCGTATGTGATGTCAGCATCTGGTGGAAAGATTTCCTTGTTCAACATGATGACATTCAAGGTATAACAATATTGCCTTTTTTTTTTCTAGCCTTGACTCAAAGAGCCTGTGCTGAATTATTATCTTATGGATGCAGACAATGACAACTTTCATGCCTCCACCTCCAGCAGCAACTTTTCTTGCATTTCATCCTCAAGATAACAACATTATTGCTATTGGCATGGATGATTCTACCATCCAGATATATAATGTCCGAGTGGATGAGGTATAATAAAGATAACAAGAAGTTTTTGTTGTTATTGGCAGTCAGCAGAATTTAATGTTTTTGGGTCAGTTACCATATTGTTATTGACTAGATGTGAGTCTCTTGATGAAGGTTAAAAGCAAGCTTAAAGGCCACTCTAAAAGGATAACTGGCCTCGCCTTTTCTCATGTGCTCAATGTGCTAGTTTCATCAGGAGCTGATTCTCAGGTAGACTTGTGTACTCTTAGCTCTCATGTAGTATTTGACTTACTACTTCTCAGTGTTTTGTTAAACTGTTCTCCTGATTAATGTGAAAAATACATTTGTATGATAGATTGCACTTTCTCTTCTTGTGATTTTGCATATAGTGCATCATACACTTCATCACATTCAATGCTTAAGCCAATCAACTAGGTATGAGAATTAGAAGTTATTTCAGTGCATGTCATATTTGATGGTGATAAAATATCTAAAGGTATATGAAGAATAAGATCATTTCATGCTCTAAATAAAAGCGGAATGAATTCCGATTGTTTTAATATTTTCAAATATCATACGTGAAGTTGTTGCTTTAGAAGTGTTCCAAGCATTTTAAAATATACCAAAATCTAAAATATATAGCCTACAGATGAGTCGAGTACATTGCAGGTTCTCTCCTTTTGCATAATCTCTTCTCTGCAGTCATGATTAGTTTTTTTTGGCAGTTTTAATGTCTTTTATTGGTGATAAATGCTTAGCCTTTATACATCTCAAATGATCATTAATCTATATAAAGTTACATTCTGCATTTCTGACACTCCTTAAAGTGGTAATTTATAATTCTGTGTTCATATCCTTTTGTATTCATCAACATTATTTGCTTTTGTACAGCTGTGTGTGTGGAGCACTGATGGATGGGAAAAGCAGAGGGCTAGGACCTTGCAGCTACCGGGTAGATCGACATCTCAATCAGATACCAGAGTGCAGTTTCATCAGGATCAAACTCATTTCCTGGCTGTGCATGAGGCACAGATTGCTATATTTGAAACAACAAAGCTGGAATGTTTAAAGCAGGTAAGTCCTCTCCCCGACTGCAGTTGGTTATTAACTGCCTTCAGATCTCAACAACTAATACATTATATCTTCTTCTACAGTGGGTTCCACGTGAGAGTGCTGCCCCAATTTCTCATGCCACATTTTCGTGTGATAGCCAGCTGATATATGCCAGTTTCTTGGATGCAACTGTGTGCGTATTCACTGCAGGGCACCTCCATATGCGATGCCGCATTATTCCTTCAGCTTATCTATCACCCAGTATTAGGTATTTTTGCTGCCTGCTAAGTTATTTACTGCTTTAATTTGAAGATATTCTGCAGTCCATTATTGAAGACAAAAAACATCTTTTTTCTTTTAGTTATAGTTCCATGCGCTAGAATAGTTAAATCGGCATCAGAACAATATCGAGGCCGAAGTGCGACTCATCACCAAAAAAAGGGGGGGGGGGAGCACCCATAAGTTGGCTATTTGTACAAGATATCATCGACCAATGCATGGGCTATGTAGGATGTAACGTACATTTATGCTTACTAGAAGACTACAACATTCACTATCGTAGATCATCTTTCTTTTTTAAAAAATTGAGATGAATATTTCAAAATAAATTCATTTTGCAATCATGTTATTATAGTAAAGTGGGGTATCTGATTGCCAGGATTAGCATTTCTAGTATCACCGGAATATCCCTCGGAATATTATGTTTCAGATGTTTAATTTTTGCAACTTCTCTGCATTCCCCTGTCCATACATTAATTTTTGTGTCTGATATTCTCAGGAAGTCATGTGAGGATACAATGTCAATTAACCAAACAGATTTCATTTCTGATATTTGATGTAATTTTTCATAAAACCTCGTCATTTTTCTGCAGCAATTCAAATATCCACCCAGTCGTAGTTGCAGCACATCCACAAGATCCAAACCAGTTTGCATTAGGTCTGTCAGATGGTAGTGTTCATGTTTTTGAACCACTTGAATCTGAAGGCAAATGGGGAGTCCCTCCACCACTTGAAAATGGATCAACAAATGGTATGCCCACCGCTCCATCTATTGGAGCTTCAGGCTCCGATCAAGCACCAAGATGACAAAGAAGCCTCTAAGCAAACAATGTTGTGTCCTGTTTTGTTGAATCTTACCCAAATTTCAGATCAAACTGACGAGTAAATGTTCGTTCTAGGAGACTAACCAGAATCCTCCAAGTCAAAAGATGGAAGTATATGTAACACCCCAAAGATTTGTTTTTCTTTGCAATCGAAAGGGAAGGTTTATCTTCAGTGGAGCTAGGAGTCTCAGTAGTAGTCACAGCTTAAGATTTGACTTGTTTTTTACACCAATGTTGTGGCTTTCGTTTGTGGTAATCTATTAGCTACAGGACATAATTTAGCTCAGTACTCTCCAACATGTAAATTTCCAACTCGTGTGGTAAGATGTAATGTAAAAGTAAAATGAACACTTCACTCTATATTCCTTAGTGTAGTGAGGAAATTCCTCGTATCAGCTTTTTATTTCGTATGATTCTTGAACTGGATTTTGGCACTTATTATGAACAACAAACTGTACATGTTTGTTTCTTTAATATCCAGTGACTCTCATAACTGTTTCAATCATTTTCCTCTTAAAATGCCTGCTCAATGTCAGGATAATGATAAAAGAAGAATTATTAATTAAATATTAAAAATAAAATAAAAAGATTACAACTTGATGACACCTAATTAACACATTTTTCCCCCATTAGTTAACCATAAATTTAAATAATATTACTTTAAGTAACAATTAAAAAAAACGTGCCGATCCCCACCAGTAGCATGATGGCGCAACAGCGAATTCAGAATTCAGAAGTAACTGCTGTTTCTTACAAATTCATGACATTCTTCATCTACATATTTCAAGTGCCCAATATCAGTGAAGTTTCATCTATGGCATGGCAGACAAGAATGACATCTACACAAACTTCAACAGACAAATTATTTACTTACAATTCAATAAATAACATATTTAGGGTTTTGAAAAACATCTGGGTGTTGTGCGATTTCATACAACTAAGAATCAATTTTTGGCAGCTGGTGATAATTTCTCAATGAACTTATGCCATCTTCATCTCCTGACAAGTATTGATGCTGATGGAGGTCTTCCAGTAAGTTTATTTTGAGGTTGATTGAGAAAATTGTGGTATTTTACCATATATTCTAACTGCTTTTTTCTTTTTTATATCAATAAAAATTATTCAAGGCAAGCCCTCTAATTCGATTCATCAAGGATGGTTCTCTATTGGCTGTTTCAGCTAATGAAAATGGGATAAAGATTTTGGCAGATAATGACGATATCCGCTTCCGGGGCATCTGAAACTGCAAAGGTACTTGTTACTCAGTTAGTATAAAATCTTGAGGTTCCATTTTTTCTTTACACAAACATGACCAGGTGTCCTTTGCTTTAATATTAAATACAATTATCTGTAGTATCAGCAAACAATTCTGGACTTTACTGATAGGGTGGCCTCTGTTGTTCGCATCAGTGGAATGGTTTGTAAATTTAACTCCCTAAATGTGATTTGGAAATAAGTTCTTGTTTGTTGTTATCAGGTCACGGTATAATTTGTAGTTGTATATAGTCAAACTTTTTCACATTTTGTCTCAAGAACCAGATTAATATGTGCATTTAATAGTTGTTCTATGTTCATGTTTCAAAACCAATGCCTTCGATTTGATTTATATGAAATATTAGAAACAACCATCATTGAAATAGCAAGGTTGCACCATTGGAAAGGTTTTCATTACTTTTATAAAAGTATATATAATTAAGAGAAAACAATAATAGCGAGTGCTTCTTAATTTATTGTCACTTATATAAAGAACAATATACAATTTGATGAGTGTCCATATGCTCTTTGTTCTTACCTGATGTCGGGTGCCCGTTTAAAGATCCAACTAGTTCAGATTTACTCATGAAAGTTTCACTATGATAGTAATCATTGACAGTTCTCTATTCCCAAACTTCAAATCCAGAATTCTGTCAAAGGTGGAGGGGTACTGCCGGCCCACCACAACATTTGATGGTAATACTAACAGGAATTAAGGCAGAAGAAAATGAAAACAACAACTTGTATGGCATTCCTTTGTTGTTTATTCTTGAAAATTCTTATATTAAAAGCTAATTCTCTTTCCTCCATTATCTAAATACCGATTGTGAGATAAGACAAATTTAGATGAAAGTAAACTTTTCAAAGGTAATGCTTGTATATATAATTCTTTCTATTTTAAAGAGAAGAAATTATTTTTCATGTTATTCTGCACATTTCTTAGATTAATCCCACCAAATATTTTCCTTGTAGGCTGTAGTGATATTAGGGCAGTTGGAAAGCAAGGTATGGGTGGAGGATTTATCTTCCACTTTTTTCCTGTCTATATTTTTCCAAATGATAAAAATGAAAGAGATGGAAGCTTATGTTTTTGCTTTTGCTGAAGAAGCTAGGGAGAGGGGACAATAATGGTAAATTTGTAGGGATAAGTCACGTGCATGGCATATTTTCTGTTTGAAGCTGTTTTAGTTTTTGACAGAAAACTAAGAGAGGGATGTAACTTGTAACTTCTAGGATAGTTGAAGGATGTTATTTGTTCAATGTTATAATATGAGGATGTAGTTTAAGTTTTGGATTATAATTGAGAGATGTTTTTGGCCATATACTCTAAATTGGTATGTAATGACTTCCTTGAACGGTTCTTTTTTTATATTCACAATAATCAGTTTTGGAGGTAAAAAAAGGCATGTATGATTAATGGTATAATAATAACTTATATAAGCACTTATTACATTTTTTGACAAAGTAAATCAAAAGTTTAAATTGTACTTCCCTGTGTGATTCTTATAATGTATATTTACATATTTACAAAACAAGGTAATTGTAATAATGCTTGCACGAAGGGTAAAACTGTCATTCAACTTTTGATGGTTATTTTGGTCTTTTTCCTTTTACATTTTAAGGGAATCATTCCTCCTGTCATTGACGCCTCGCCGTTCTTCAACAACTTTAGGGTTCCAGGTTGAACTTTAAATCAGTTGAATTAAGTCCAAACAACAATGGCGTCACATGTGAGTTCTTCTTTCCTTTCCAATTTTAGGGTTTTCTTCTCTAATAGTTATCACTGTATTTCATTTGCTTGTCTGTAAACATAGATTTTCTTTGTTATAAAGTGGTTGTAACTGTATGTTGTTCAATTTGTCTCTGCATCTCCTTTGCTCTTTTATTTCCTTATATCGTGCTTTGAATTCAATTTTGCTTTTGAGACGATGGTCTATCGAAAACCTCTCTACCCTCCCCAGACCCCACTTTGTGGGATTGCGCTGCATATGTTGTTGTTGTTGTTGTTGTAACTTTTAGGTTTGAGGCTTCCTACTTATAGAATAAGATAGATAAATAAGATGGATAGATAGATAGATACTCATTAGGTTTTCAAGCGGAGGACACACCAATAAGTCTTGTTTTGTCTGCTTTCATGTCAATATCATTTACTAACATGTATTTACATTCTACTCGCTTTGTTAGAATGAAGATGCAGAAAATGTAACACCCCAGCTTAATGAAGAGCCTAATGATGAATCTAAGGTGTGGACGCTCACTGAAATTAGAGATGCATCGCAATGCCATTCCTTGAAGCTTGCTGAAAATCTTGGAGTGACTAAGGTATAATTCCCAAGTCTCTTGATTCATGAAATATCTTATTGTGTTTGTTATATCATTTTCATGACTCGGAAACTTTTCCATTGTAGCGGGTAATTCATGTATAATATGAGATGGAAGACTTTTCCATTGAACACGTTAAGGTTGGAAATTTTAATGTTTCTCACGATGCCTTTGTGCAAGATCTGTTATGATCAATGCACGTGACACTAAAACATGCCATCAGCAAATAAAATTGTATAATTGTTAGTGTTAAGTTGAGTGGAAATGAACCATATGATCCAACAGTGTTGTGCTGCTCTTTTCATTGTGAGTTCTCCTGGTTGGGAGGGAAGGGTTATTAGTGTCGCGTCCATCTCTTTTCTCTATCTTGGTCACCAGATGTGATTCTATTGATATGAAATTAAAATTTTAAAGAAGGTGATCTTTCAGAATGTCATGGAAGCTTAAGGCCTCCTAAATGAGGTCTAGCACCTATACATTTTGTGTTTTAGTCTCTTTTCTTTTCCGTAATAGATTTTTCAACTTACAGTGAAGAGGAGTGGTTGTTCAAGTATAACTTTCTGCACCTTCAGAGATCCGTCTGTCGATATCCTTCGAGATTGTCTAATCAAAGCAGAAGGCTCTTAAGTTTGTGTGCAATGATTTGACAACTTTAATAGTGTCCAACTTTTGACTAGCAATAGTAACTAAACGTTTGCATGGTATTTCAAGTTCACGTCTTGAGTGCTTTCTACTGAATTGTTGCCATGTTCCTTCCCCTTACCCCACAATCTGGAAGCTGTTGTGTTCCGACTTTCTCTGACTGCACAACATGGATGTGAGGGCATTGTAATCAGAATATCAGATATTGAACAGAAAATTTGAAAGTGAATTCTTACTAGGAAACAGTACTTAGCTGGAGAGTTTGTTTAGTTGTCAATATTCGTTCCCTGGTTTTAACTGTTAGTTTTGATGATACAGTTTTTGGTTATGATTCAATTTGTTTACTCCAGATATCAAGCTTAATATATACGAGCTCTGGTAATAGTATCTTAGCATTAGCATCAAATGCTATTCACCTGCTTTGGAAGTGGCAAGGAAATGACCGCAATTCAAGGGGCAAGGTAAATGGACACCAAAATCATGGCTTTCCTCCATTTTGACAGAAGGATTCTGAGAATTGTGTCAAATCTTTGTTTAGGCAACAGCCAGTGTTTCACCACAACTGTGTCAACCTTCAAGTGGCATCTTAATGACAAATGATGTGCACGAACCAAACCATGAGGAAGCTGTCTCTTGCTTTGCTTTGTCCAAGAACGATGGGTATGTGATATCAACATCTGGTGGAAGGATGTCCCTGTTCAACCTGATGGCATTCAAGGTATAACAAGATTGTCTTCTTTTTATTTCTAACCTTGACTCAAAGATCCTGTGCTGAATTATTATCTTATGGATGCAGAGATTGATAACTTTCATGCCTCCACCTCCAGCAGCAACTTATATCGTCTTCCTTCCTCAAGATAACAACATTATCGCTATTGGCATGGATGATTCTACCATCCAGATATATCATGTCCGACTGGGTGAGGTATGATAAAGATAAACAAGAAGTTTTTGTTCTTATTGGCAGTCATCAGAATTTCATGTTCTTGGCGCAGTACCATATATTGTTATTGACTAGATGTGAGTCTCTTGATGAAGGTTAAAAGCAAGCTTAAAGGCCACTCTAAAAGGATAACTGGCCTCGCCTTCTCTCGTATGCTCAATGTGCTAGTTTCCTCAGGAGCTGATTCTCAGGTTAATGACTTGTTTGCTTGACTATCATGTCGTATTTGACTTACTTCTTAGTGTTTTGTTAAACTGTTCTCACAATTAATTTGGAAAATATTTGTGTATGATAGATTGCATTTTCTCTCCTAACAAGTTTTCATGTTGTGCATCATACACTCTCCATCCCATTCAATGTTAAGCCAATCAAATAGGCATGGGAATTAGAAGTAATTTCACTGCATGTCATATTTGATGATGATAAAGGTGAAAATTTTGAATAATCAAACATGAAGTTGTTGTTTTGAAAGTGTTTCAAGCATTTCGGAAGACACCAAAATCTAAACTATATAGCCTACAGATGAGCCAAGTGTATTGCAGGTTATCTCCTTTTGCATAATCTGCTCTCTGCAGTCATGAATCATGATTAGTTTTTGGATTTTTAATGTCTTTTACTGGTAACTAATGTTAAGCCTACATCCACATCTCAAATGATCATTAATCTATAAAACATTACACTCTGCATTTCTGACACTCTTTAAAGGGATAATTATTTATATTTCTCTTTGCTCTTTCTTATCCTTCTGTATACATCAACATCATCTGCTTTTGTATAGCTGTGTATATGGAGCACTGTTGGGTGGGAAATGCAGAGGGCTAAATCCTTGCAGCTACGGGGGCAATCAATATCTCAATCAGATACCAGAGTGCAGTTTCATCAGGATCAAACTCATTTTCTTGTTGTGCATGAGGCGCAGATTGCAGTATATGAAACAGCAAAGTTGGAATGTTTAAAGCAGGTAAGTCCTCTCCCGGACTACAGTTGGTTATTAAATGCAGTCAGATCTCAACAACAAATACATTATATCTTCTTCTACAGTGGGTTCCGCGTGAAAGTGATGCCCCAATTTCTCATGCCACATACTCATGTGATAGCCAGCTTATATATGCTAGTTTCTTGGATGCAACTGTGTGCATATTCACTTCTGGGAACCTCCATATGCAGTGCTGCATTATTCCTTCTGCTTATCTGTCACCCGGTATCAGGTATCTTTTGCAGCCAGTTAACTTATTTAGGGGTCATTTGGTAGGGTGTGTAAGAATAATGTTGTCATTTGTAATGCAAACATTAGTTATGCTGAGATCTTTTAATATGCAATGTTTGGTTTGGTTCTTTAAAAATAACACGTATTGCATTATTTTTTTTAAAAATCATTTACAAAATTACCCTCTATCAATATAGTGGGAAGGACATGGAAAATGTTTTGAGGGACAATTGTGTCTTTAACCATTCGAATGCAAGTATTAGAACCCCTTGCACCCCTTGCATTGCTAATACTATGAATTTCTATGTATTAGTATTATTTAGCATAATACCAAGTAAAGTGTAGTATTAGTTATACATGTATTGGAAGTGTATCAAAAAAGGTACTAGTAATACATAAAACTAAGACATGCATTATTTTTTCTAATGCTCTTTATGAAACGTTAATTTTAAAGATATTTTTCTATCCACTATTGAAGAGAAGAAAACGCCATTTTTCTTGTAGTTAGACTTTCATGAGCTAAAATAGTGAAATTCGTATCAGAACAATATCCAGTCCTGAAGTCTGAACTGCTACTTATCATGGAAAGGTTAAAAAACCCCACAAACTTGGCCATTGGTACAAATATATGAACCAATGCATGGCTATGTTTGAACATGACGTACATTTAATGCATACAAGAGGACTACAAAATTAACTATCCTAGACCATCTTGCTTTAAAAAATTGGCGTGAATATTTCAAAAGAATTTCATTTTGCAATCATGTATTTGTTAAATTATGTTACTACAATGAAGTGGGGCATCTGATTGCCAGTATGAACATTTCTAGCATCACTGGAGTATCCCTCGGAATATTGTGTGTCAGGCGTTTGATTTTTTCAACTTCTCTGCATCCTCGTGTGCATACAATAAGTAAATTTATGTGTCTGATATCCTCAAGAAGTAATGTCAGGATATGTAGTCAATTCACCAAACTGATTTCATCTCTGATATTTGAAGTAATTTTTCAATAACCTTGTCATATTTTTGCAGCAATTCAAATATCCACCCAGTTGTAGTTGCAGCACATCCAGAAGATCCAAACCAATTTGCATTAGGTATGTCAGATGGTGGTGTTCATGTTTTAGAACCACTTGAATCTGAAGGCAAATGGGGTGTCCCTCCACCACTTGAAAATGGCTTTGCAAAAGGTGTGCCAGCTTCTCCAGCTATTGGAGCTTCAGGCTCCAGTCAAGCACCAGCATAACAAAGAAACTTCTAAGCAAACAGTCTTGTGTCTTGTGTCTTGTTTTTTTTTTTTGTTGTTGTTGGATCTTACCCAAATTTCAGTTCAGACTGTTCAGGTGTATGTAACGCCCAAAAAGTTTGTGTTCTTTGACTTGGTTTTTACACCAATGTGATGCTTTTGTGTGTGGTAATCCATTTGCTACAGAACATAATGTAGCTCAGTACTCTCCAACAATTTCTCCTTTCTGCTTTCTAATTCGAGTGATTCTTGAGTTGTATTTTGGCAAGTGTCACCTCTCCAAAGGCGAGTTCCTTTGACCTGTGACATTTCCTCAACCTCAACTTGTTATGAACAACAATGTTTTTTTTTTTTTTTTATATCTGGTGACTGTCGTAAATGTCTAAATCATTTTACCCTTACGATGGTGTTATCTTGACAAAAGAAGAACTTGAATCTCTGATTTGGCTCATAGAGAATGGGGCCAGAATTTTGTGAGACAGAGACAACTCTCATGCCCAATGTGATGATACAAACTATGAAACTTGGAGCACAGTAATGGAGTACTAGACATGGACATTATAGAGCAATATAAAACTAGTTTAGAATTATGGCTTATGAATCTACAGAAATCTATAGAAATTCTCATCAATCATTAAACAAAAATACCTTCAAAAGCCTTGTCGCATCTAATATATTGTTTATACAATAACTAGTATATATATTATTTATATTTTAGGCCTAACCCATCGGTGACCCCCTAAACTTGACATCATTTTCTCTTAGACACCTTAACTAAGTTTTGGTCATTTTAGACACCTCATATCATTCTGCATTCAATCATTTTAGCATTTTTTTAACTATCAACTAAATATACAAGGTATGTGTAACACACTCGCCGATAACGTATCAAAGTGACAAATTAAATAAAAACATGTGGCATGTTTATTAAAAATATTTTTTAAATAATAATATTTTAGTAGAATGAAGAAGTAGCCAATGACTTAATGACATGTGAAATTTTTTACACAAAAAAATAAATCTACCAAGGTCATCTTCTCTGCCTACCCACTCCAACCCATACCAACCCACCCAAATCGTCTCATTCATTATTACCCCCTCCCCCCCTTCCCCCCACCCAATGTCTTTCACCTTTGTCCATCCTAACCCCAACCCATTCCCCACTCACATCGTCTTCTCCAACCCTCTCCCCTCTTTCTTCATCATCAATCGAATCACTGTTCGCGACCCAAGATTCTATTTTCTCCTTATTTCAAAAAACAGCGCTAACACCCTATCTATAGTAAGGGGTTCAACGTCGGCCTACCACCTTTTTTTTTCAAGGTTGAGCTTTTTTGATTATGGATCTACTACCAGAAATTCAATGCGTAATCTCAGCATTCAATGTGTATTCCTGAATAATCTCATTTTTCAATTATTCGTTTCAGACCTTCTAATTGGTATTTATCTCCAAAATGCTAGGAGATACTGATTGTGAAAGACCTATTACTGGATAATTCATGGGTAGAGATGTCTTTCACCTTTGTCCATCCTAACCCCAACCCATTCCCCACTCACATCGTCTTCTCCAACCCTCTCCCACCCCATTCATTGTCTTTCAAGATTTTCCGATGCCCTTCTTCTTTACGACAAAATGAATCGTGATTTTTTTAATGGTTTGAAATTTATTTTTTTGTGAAATCTCTTCGTATTAAAGCTTTTTTTTTTGTCCATATCATCATCAAAACTATGTCTCCATGGAAGGAATTCAAGTTTTGAGAGATGGTGGCTAAAAAATGAGGAAGAAAATGAAAAAAAAATGATTAAATGAGCCTTTCACGCGCCGGTAGTGAGTGTACCATGTCAGTAAAAAGTGTTAAAATTATACAACGAGACATGACATGAGGTGTCTAAAATGAACAAAGCTTAGTTAAGGTGTCTAAGTGAAAATTAGTGCCAAGTTTAGGGGGTCACCGATGGGTTAGACCTTTATTGTGTGAATTTTGCATATAACATTTTTTATAGTTATATTTTCAAGCTATAGCATTAGATTTTGAGTTTAAACATATGACATTTAATATCTCAAGTTATAACATATTATTAGAAAAAAAGGTTGATTAAAATAATTGAAATTATTTATTTTTTAAATAAAATAAAAAGGAAAAAAAATGTTTGTGTATTAATTGGTAAGTTGCACGAATTGTGGGATTTGAATTAATTTTAATTAATAATGGATAATTAACAAATTATCACATATTAAGAAATTGAAAAAGATTTAACTTATTTATTTCCTTAAAATACTCAAATTAGTTTAAATCAAATTAAAACATGATTTTTTCTTTTTTTTTTCTCTCTATCACGTTTCTCACTCTCCATCCGTATTTGCAGAAGTTTTACTCCCATTTTTTGCTTGACTGATCAACTTTTTTTTGTTGTTGTGAAAAAATTGTGATGGACAATAACTTATCAATATTAATTAAAAATGGTGGACGATGGGATCCGTCATGTTGGTATGTATTATAGTTTTCTGATTTATTTTTTATAATCTCTGTTAATAATAAAGTTTGTGTTGTTTTTGTTTCACAACACATTTTGGTAGGTAAATATTACTATAAAAAATGTTATATACAATAAAAAATGCTATATACGATTTTTTAGACCAACATGTTACATTCTATACGTTTATTAAAATTGAAAATATGAGCAAAAGTTATTTTCTGAAAATATAAAATAAATCGATATTACAGTGTGTTATTTTGTATTTCAAATTTATTGTATTAAAAGTGTTGTAAGACTGTACGATATTTGTTTTTTTGTTTGGTCATTTTTTTTGTTATTTGTGGATATGTGTAACATTAATGAAATTGTTGGTGAAAAAATCGTATAAAATTGGTCAACATGATGTTAGTTGTCTGAATTGCATATTATTATGGTATGAAATATGAAATGCTAGTTTGTTTGTCTGTTTCTGATTTGTAATGCAATGTTTGTATTTTTTTGACACTTATAGTATGAAATGTGTATTATTTTGGTATTGAATATTTTTATTTTATTTTTTATTGGCATATTTTCTTGGAACTGATTTTAATGAGCATTGATTTTTCATGTTAGGTGATACCATCGACGGTTGATATGTATGATGTCGTTGAAGGACCAAAGACGTACATAGTAAATTTAAACACAAGGTGTGTAGTTGCGGGAGATTTCGTCATTATGAGATACCATGTGATCATGTAATTGCAGTTCTTAGATACAGAAAACTGCATGAAAAATATTTTTGTTTAGCCTTTTATAGCCTAAAGAATTTCAGAGGTGCATATGTCATCCCTGTTGAACCTATCCTCTGCGAGAGTACGTGGGCTATACCAAGTTATATTCAGAGCCTAAATTGATGTTACCCGATCCAAGTAGATCAGTTAGAAAACTGCATGTTGAACACTGAAAGGAATTTGCTGATATGGAAATCAAAAGGTCAAAGGTAACTTGCAGTAGATGTAGTCAAGTTGGACATAACAGGAAGACTTGTTCAAATTATCGTGTTCAAAAAAATAATTTTTTGATTTTTACTTTTTGTTACACAACATGTTTTGTTTTATGGAATGAATTTGGTATAGTTAATATTTGAGTAGTTGTGATTTCTTAATATTGTCCAACAATAAATAATATTGAAACACACTGATGTCCGTTTTCAAAATTTTATTCCTATACTGATATATAGTTAAACAAGAATCATACATAGTTTATACAAAAAAAACATATATATGGAATAACTTTTAAAACATATAATTGTACAATGAACTTGTTAAAATAGCTCATACATAGATCATACATAGTTCGTACAAAGTTCATACATAAATATTTGTCATACTAAAACGATAATAAATGAAAAATGTGATATCGTGTTCATACTAGTAGGAGTCAGACTTCATACATATTTCATCCAAATAGTAATCAGACTTCATACATAATCAATAATAAAGAAAGATTCATAAAAAAAAGCCAACAAATTATAAATGTAATGTCATGCCCATACAATTAGTAATCAAACTTCATACAAAAAAGCTAACAAAATAGAAATGTAATGTCATGCTCATACAATTAGTAATCAGACTTCAACATACATCAATTTATATATCAATTCAAACATCATTCAAACACTGATAATATATATTAATATTGTATGAATTCTGTGTGGATTGATGTATTAGTTTGTATGACTTGTGTATAAATATTGTATGAATTGATATATACATTGATGTATTACTGTTGTATGATTTGTGCATGAAAGTACCTTAGAATTTCATTTCATGTTTTATGTATGAATTGATTTGGTTGTCCATTTTATATGACAATGTTTGAATGGTGTTTGAATTGATATATAAATTGACGTATGTATGAAGTCTGATTACTAATTGTATGGGCATGACATTACATTTCTAATTTGTTGGCTTTTTTTGTATGAATCTTTCTTCATTATTGATTATGTATGAAGTATGATTACTATCTTGATGAAATATGTATGAAGTCTGATTACTACTAGAATGAACATGATATCATATTTTTGATTTATTATCGTTTTAGTATGATAAATATCATATATTTTTTGATCCATATGTATGAACTTTGTACGAACTACGTATGATCTATGTATAAACTATTTTAACAAGTTCATTGTACAATTATATGTTTAAAAAGTTGTTCCATATATATGTTTTTTTTATGAACTATGAATGATTCTTGTTTAACTATATATTAGTATAAGAATAAAATTTGAAAACGGGTATAAAGTGTGTTTCAATTATTTATAGTTGCACAATATTAAGAAATCACAACTACTCAAATATTAACTATACCAAATTCATTTCATAAAACAAAACATGTTGTGTAACAAAAAGTAAAAATCAAGATTTTTTTTTAACAGGATAATTTGAACATGTCTTCCTGTTATGCCCAACTTGAATACATCTACTGCAAGTAACCTTTGACTTTTTTAACTTCACATCAACAAACTCCTTCCAGCGTTCAATATGTAGTTTTCTAACTGATCTACTTGGATCGGGTGACATCAATTTAGGCTCTGAATATAACTTGGTATAGCCCACGTACTCTCGCAGAGGATATGTTCAACAGGGATGGCATATGCACCTCTGAAATTCTTCAGGCTATAAAAGGCTAAACATAAATATTTTTCATGCAGTTTCCTGTATCTAAGAACTGCAATTACATGATCACATGGTATCTCATAATGACGAAATCTCCCGCAACTACACACCTTGTGTTTAAATTTACTATGTACGTCTTTGGTCCTTCAACAACAGCATACATATCAACCGTCGATGGTATCACCTAACATGAAAAATTCATTAAAATCAGTTCCAAAAAAATATGCCATTAAAAATAAAATAAAAATATTTAATACCAAAATAATACACATTTCATACTATAAGTGTCAAAAAAATACAAACATTGCATTACAAATCAGAAATAAACAAACAAACTAGCATTTCATATTTCATACCATAATAATAGGCAATTCAGACAACTAACATCATGTTGACCAATTTTATACGATTTTTTCACCAACAATTTCATTAATATTACACATATCCACAAATAACAAAAAAAAATGACCAAAAAAAAACAAATATCGTACAATCTTACAACACTTTTAATACAATGAATTTGAAATACAAAATAACACACTATAATATTAATTTATTTTATATTTTCAGAAAATAACTTTTGCTCATATTTTAAATTTTAATAAACGTATATAATGTAATATGTTGTTGGTCTAAAAAATCGTATATAACATTTTTATTGTATATAACATTTTTTATAGTAATATTTAGGAATAATTACTAAACTACACAACTTTACTTTACATATTTTCAATATTTCCCTACTCTTTTAATAAAATTCAAAAATTCCTTTTTTACACCCAATGATACTTAACTTTCTTTTTCCCTTGGAAATCAAAACTGAGATTTTCCCATTCCAAAAATTTCGCCAAAATCTTTTACCCCTAAAATTTTTGGATAAAATTTTAAACTAAATTTGAAATTCAAAAAAATCTAATCCATATTCTTTCGCTTTAAGTTGAGATTTGGTTATCATCTCCTCCAGTAAGTTTTCTTCCATCTTTTTTCTTTTTTGTGCATCTAATGTTCTTCCTTTTCTAAAAAATTTATAGTTATTTTTCCAGAATCGATTGTTTCGAAGATTAGAGTTCAGAATGGTTTATCATCTTCTCTAGTAGTTTTGTTTCTTTTTTTTCTTTTTTTGTGTATCTTATGTTCTTTCTTTTCTAAAAAAATTATAGTTTTTTTTTCAAAATCGAAATTCTCGAAGATGTGAGTTCAAAATCGTCGCATGATCCTATAGTCATGACAAATCCAAGTTCTAGCAAGAGATCTTATAGACATGCATCAACTTCAAAAGACCCAAAAATCCCAAATAAAAGGGACACCTCCGATTATTCGACCAACACTACCAACGGTATCTACATTTGTATCCTTATCCATCATGATTTTTGTATCTTTTTCATTAGTTTGATGATTGCTTTTTTTTTTATTTATTTAAGTATCGTTTATTTTAAATTTTCATTGCACTCATAGAACACATAATTTTTGATACTTTTATGTCTTACAAATAAATATTAATTTTTCGTAGATAATATTTCAAGTATCATTTTGATATTTTTTGATACGTTATTTTTTTGTCTATTTATATAACGACAAATGAAATATTTAGGTATTTGTGTATCTTTAATGTGTTGCACAAGAACATTAACGTATTTAATCCGTTAAGTTGGATGTTTTGTTGATATTTAGTATAAAAGTGTATGAACATTAATGTATCTACATGATAGTGATTTCTTTGATAAAACGGAGAGAATAAATTGGTTGTTATTGGAGGCGTACAAAGACAAGGAAACGGGTGAACTGTTGGATCAACAACATTTCTTTGCATTGGAATATGCTCAAGATATTATGCAACAACAAAGCGATAGCCTATTAGTATTGTAAATCAATTTATTTACTTAGACATTCAATTCTTTTTTAATGTATCTTCATTTTTTTGCAGGGATTGTGGAATGTATGTAGTTGCTTATGCAGAATACTTGAGTGACGAAATCAAAATTTCATCTGTTAGTTTTCAGAGTGAATATTTTCGCAACAAATACGAAACATTGTTATGGAGTAGGACAAAGTCAAGACTGAATATGTTAGTGATACCGACGATCCTACAAGGCCAAGGAGTGGTTATACTACACAAGCAGAAGGTGGATTGGTTAATTTAGAGTAGTTAGGTTTCTATTATGTTGAAGTTAAGTTAATTAGTATTTTGTTTTATAACTTTTCCTTCTAGCACAATATTCATAAGTAGTTATTAATTTGAAGAATTATTTTTGTCAAGAATTGTATTTCAATTTCATTTTTGTCATCAAATATATAATTTAATTAACATTAACTCGCTATAAATTAATTTTGTAAAAGTAATATATACACAATTAACGTTGTTACACTATAAACTTTGTTAAAGTATATATGATACTATATTTACACAATTATTACACAAAATGATACAAAATAATTATTACGTATATGATACACATTTTATCATCATAAATTTTTTTGTGTATCTTTAACAATTAATACAAAATAATGTAATTAATATATTTAGTATCGTTCAACAGGCTTCAACATATAAAAATCTTTAGTATCGGTTACAAATATGTGTCTGATAACAAAAATTTGTTATCAGATCCATTATATTTTTACCGTTTTATGTAAATGAGACTATACAAATTATCAATATAATTATACTTGATATAATACAATCAAAATCGATATACTTAGTATCAATATAAATTTTATATCTTGTAACATTCATATGAATTTATAATCACATCAAATAAAAAGTAAAAATCTTATTGTATTTGAAATATAATAGAAAATTCATATATCATTGGTATATATATTCTTTAATATAAATTAATTAGATAAAAATTCATGGCATAAATTATTATGACAAAAACACCTTTTGTTAATAAAGTATTTAATAAATATAAATAAATTATTTTTATATTTATTATATAAAAATATAGTAGTAATTTGTAGGAAAGTCTAATTGGGGTGAAATAAGAATATAGAACAAAAATACATCCATATTCATCCAACAGCAGCAAAAATGATACTACTAAAGTGAAGGCGTTTCATATTTAAACCTTACTGAAGCCGAAACCTAACCAAAACCCAGAATCGCCCAAGTAGCTTGACGGCGCAACACCAATGAAGCTTTTCCGTTATAGAGAAGAAGGCTTCATCTATGGAAGAATAACATCTACCCAAATCTAAGGCTTCATCTATGGAAGAATCACATCTACCCAAATCTTTTTCTTTACTTACCATTCAAAATCTAGGGTTTCTGGAAACATAGATGGGTGTTGTGCAATCTGATACAACTGATAATCGATTTGTGGCAGCGGTGGATGATTTCTCAATCAAATTCTCCGATATGGACCATCCAGTAAGTTTTTTTCTGAGAAAATTGTGGTGTTGTGTACACTATTTTTTTTAACTGCTTTTTTCCTTTTATATCAATGAATAAATTATTTAATGCAAGCCCGATTCATTTCTCTATTTAGCCTGTTTCTGCTGATGAAAATGTGATAAAGGTTTTGGCAAACAATAAAGGTATTAGCTTCCAGGGCATCTAGAACTAAATCTTAGGGTTCCATTTTTTTCTTTACACAAACATGACCAGGTGTCCTTTGCTACCGTAAATCCAATATCTGTAGCATCAGCAAACAAATTCTGGATTTGCAGATAGGTGGCCTCTTTAGTTGCCATCAGTGGAATGTTTTGTAAATTTAACTCCCAAAGGTGTACATCTAGCCTCACTCGAAAGGTGAGTGTCTAGCCTCTCGCCTTGCCGCTAGGTGAGGCAGACCAACCCTTGTTGGCTTTTTGTCGCCTTTCGCCATCCAAAACACTGAATTTTGGCGATGGTTGTGAATATTTCACGTTTTTGTTTTATCTATATGAACTTATAGACTCCTTTTTATAATTTCGGATGTATCAAGAAGTTGTTGAATTATAGTAGAAACAATGCAGAAATTAAATTAACATATATCTTCCTTAGAATGAATGCTTAATAGACTGTTTTCAAGTTAATATTACACATATGCAAGAAGTGTTAGTAATTTATGATAAACATATAGTTAATAATTACTGAATTTAAAAAAACTATAATTAATGATATCTTTTTCGTCTAAATGGTGTCTGCCTACAAGTAAATTACATTGAGATTTGCACTATAGAAAAGATTAAGTGGAAAGTAGTTACCACTTTAGGTTTTTGGTGTAAAGAAATGAACATGGAAGAAGAAATTCAACTAGTAGATTTCATAGGAGCTTTGTAAGTAGTCCTTTTTTTGTTGGATTTTCTATGTAATTAACACTTTGGAGGTGGCCAGCATAGCCCTTAATGTTGAGAAATACAATGTTACCAGTTTCAAAAATAAAAATAAAAATTACATTGAGATATTTTTTACCTCTTCTCATAATCTTAGAATCAAGAAAACATGAAGGGATATTTGTAGAAATCCTTAAACTCAAGAGTATGCAAAAAATAGAAAGAAGAAGTAAATAGCTAAAAAATGAGATGCAACTTTAGTAGTTTCAAAAAAAAAAAAGTGATACATTTTTAGTAATAGTCATCATGATTGTGAATGGACCATGCAACAAATTTGCTTGAAGGACATACAATCTAAAAATGATGAAGTAACCACAAGAGGAAACATTTTTACCAAATAACAGAAGCAGAAAACCTAAGAGATAAGAAAGCAACAACAAAACAATTGTGTATTTCATGATTCCAAGTGAACCAAACATACCTTCACCACAAAAAGCTTTGTTCTCAGCCCCCGTTTTTTGTTTGTAATCACTACTCTTAATATAACCGCATCTGGTGACCAAGATAGAAAAAAGAGACAACACAAAATTAAGAGCCAAGCAAGAGAACTCATATCATGTATGGAAAGATGAGCACAACACTGTTGGATCACATGGTTTATTTACAATCAACTTAACACTAGCAGTTTCATTTGCTGATAACATGTATGGATGCCACGGGACTTGATCATGTCATATTGTGCACAAAGGCGATGTGAGAAACATTGAAATTTTCAACCCTAAAACCTGAAGTAGGACAAGCTATTGTTTAATGTGCATCAGTTGGTATCTTCAATGAAGAGTCTATTCTCTCATTTTGTACATGTATTATCTGCTATGTTATCTCACTTCATACATCAATATGCTCAATGTAAAGGTGTCCAAGTACTGAAAATGAGATGACACTTTCAATTAGATATTTCATGAATCAAGAAACCTGGGATTATACCTTAGTAACTGAGAGATTCTGAGATAGCTTCAAGGATTTGCATTGTGATGATTCTCTAATTTCAGTAACCTTCTATATCTTGGATTTGTTATTAGGTTTTTCATTTATCCGGGGTGTTGCATTTCTTGCATCCAGTCTTGCAAAGCCAATAGAATGTAAAATACATAGTAGTAGATGATATTGATATGAAAATCAGACAAGATTTCTTTGTGTGTCCTCCACTTCTAAATAAAATGAGTGTGTATTTATCTATCTATTTTATTCTCTAAGTAGGAAGCCTCAAACTTAAAAGTTATAGCTACCACGAACATACCCTGCGCAATCCCAAAAAGAGGGGTTTATCGAGGATAAAATGTATGCATACCTTACCACTACCTCTATGGGGTAGAGAGGTTGTTTTCGATAGATTATTGATTCAAAAGAAAAGTGGGTTTTGAAACATATATAAGGAAATAAGGAGCGAAAGAGATTCAAAGCAAATCGAACAACATATAGTAATAAACACTGAATAAGAAAGAAAATATTTGATTAATGAAATGAAGTAATTATTGTTAGACAAGATAACCCTATAAATTCAGAATGAAAAAAGAAGTTACATGAGATGCTATTGATGGAATTAATATAATAGGCTTAAAGTTCAAGAACTTTAGGGTTCCGAATTGAACTTTAAACCTATTGAATTAACTTCATCAATACGTCTCATGTAACTTCTTTTTCTTTTTCAATTTCTAGGGTTTTTATGTCTAATAGTAATTATTGTGTTTCATTTCCTTATCCGTAATCATATATTTTCTTTGTTATTAGTATTTATTATTACTTGTTGTTCTATTTGCTTTTTATTTCTTTTGCACCCTTATTTCCTTATTATTGTGCTTCGAATTCAACTTTTCTTTTTGAGACGATGGTCTATCGGAAACAACCTCTTTACCCTCAATAGTATAGGGTCATAGGGGTAAGGTCTGCATATATCTTACTCTCCCCAGATCCCACTTTATGAAATTGCACTAGTATGTTGTTGTGACTTTTTAGTTTGAGAGACTTCCTACTTATAAAACAAGATATATAGATACTCATTAGGTTTAAAAGTGGAAGATAAACTAAGAAATATTGTCTGCTTTCATGTCAATATCATCTACTAATATGTATTTCGCATCCTACTAGCTTTATAAAAATGGGCATGCAAGAAATGTAAGACCCCGAATTATGAAGAGCTTTACGACAAATTTAAGATGTGGAAGTTCAAGGAAATTAGTGATCCATCAAAGTGCAGTCCTTGAAGCTTCTTGGAGTGACTGAGGTATAATCCCCATGTATCTTGATTAATGAAATATCTAATTGTGTTTTTTATCTCATGAATTACTGATAGCGAATAATTCATGTATAGGATAAAAGACTTCTCCATTGAACATACAAGCAGATGCACATTAAGCCATAACTCGTCCTCCTTCAGGTTTTAAGGTTGGAAACTTTAATGTTTTTCATAACACCTATGTGCACAATCTGAGATGATCAAGGCGCGTAACATCAGAACATGCCATCAACAAATAAAATTGTTCGTGTTAAGTTTAGTGGAAATGAACCATATGATCCTGGCAGTGTTGTGCTTCTCTTTTCATATGAGTGTGAGTTCCCCTTCTGTTTGGGAGGGAAGGGGTCTTAGTTTCGCGACATCTCATTTTTCTATCTTGGTCACCAGTCTTGATTCTATTGAAGTGAAATTAAAATTTCAAAACAGGTGATCTTTCAGAACGTCATGGGAAGCTTAAGGCCACCTAAACAAGGTCTAGCACTTACAGATTATGTGTTCTAGTCTCTTTTCTTTTCCCTAATAGGTTTTTCAACTTAAAGTAAAGAAGAGTTGACGATCAAGTATCATTTTCTGCATCTTCAGAGATCCTTCTGTCTTTGTCCTTATAGATTGTCTAGATCAGAGCAAAAGGCCGCTGATGTTTGTGTGCAATGATTTGACAACATCAATGGTGTCCAACTTTGGACTAGCAATAGTAACTAAACTTCTGCTTGGTATTTCAAGTTCACATCTTAAGTGTTTTCTACTGAATTGTAGCCATGTTCCTTCCCCTTACCCCATAATTTGGAAGGTGTTGTATCTCTGTGACTGCACAACATGGATGTGAGGGCATTGTAATCTGGCATTGAACAGAAAATTTTACAGTGAACTCTTACTAGGAAATAATGCTTAGCTGGAGAGTTTGTTTCGTTATCAATATTTCTTCCCTGGTTTGTTTCAACTGTTAGTTTTGATGATTCAGTTTCTGATTATGATTCAATTTGCTTACTCCAGGTATCAAGGTTAATATATACAAACTCTGGTGATGCCATCTTAGTATTAGCATCGAATGCTATTATAACCTGCTTTGGAAGTGGTTAAGAAATGAGCAATTCAGGGGGCAAGGTAAAATGTACACCAAAATTGTGGCTTTCCTCCATTTTTTACAGAAGTGTCTGAGAGTTGTGTCAATCTTTGTTTAGGCAACAACCAGTGTTTCATCAGTACTGTGGCAACCTTCATGTGGCATCTTAATGACAAATGATGTGCAAGAACCAAACCATGAGGAAGCTGTCTCCTGCTTTTCTTTGTCCAAGAATGCTTGCTATGTGATATCAACTTGTTCAACATGATGACATTCAAGGTATAACAAGATTGTCTTCTTTTTATTTCTACCCTTGACTCAAAAGATTCAGTGCTGAATTATTATCTTATGGATGCCGAGAGTGACCAGGTGTCCTTTGCTATAATATCATGCAACCTATAGTAAATCCAATATGTGTAGCATCAGCAAACAAATTCTGGATTTGCATATAGGTGGCCTCTTTTGTTGCCATTAGTGTATTGGTTTGTAAATTTAACTCCCAAAGGTGAGTGCCTAGCCTCTCGCCTTGCCGCTAGGTGAGGCAGACCCTTGTTGAATTTTTGTCGCCTTTCGCCATCCAAAACACTGAACTTTGGCTATGGTTGTGAATATTTCACGTTTTTGCCGGATCTTTATGAACCTGTAGCCTCATTTTTATAATTTTGTACGTATCAAGAAGTTGTTGATGTATCTTTCTTAGAATGAATGCTTAGTATATTGTTGTCAAGTTAATATTACACATATGCAAGAAGTATTAGTAATTTATGATAAACATTTAGTTGTTTTTTTTTGAAAATGATTATTATGATAAACATATAGTTAATAATTACTAAAATTAGAAAAACAATAATTAATGATATCTTTACCGTCTAAATGGTGTCTATTTACAAGTAAATTAGATTGAGATTTTTTAAACCTCTTTTCGTAATCTTAGAATCAAGAGCATGAAGGAATATTTTTAGAAATCCTTAAACTGAAGAATATGCAAAAAAATAGAAAGAATATCTAAAAAATGAGATGCAGTTTTAGTAGTTTCAAGAAAAAAAGGAAGTGATACATTTTTAGTAATAGTCATGATTGTGAATGGACCATGCAACAAAATTGCTTAAAGGACATACGATCTACAAATGATGAAGTAACAACAAGAGGCATAACAGAAGCAAAAAACCTAAGATATAAGAAAGTAACAACACCAACATGGATTGTGGTGCACTTGTTGGAGTGCTTCACCCTTAACCAGAGGTCTCGGGTTCGAGCCCTGGGTATGGAGAAAATCCTGTTGGGAGCGCCACCCCCAAATGGGCCCTGCAGTGCGTGATCCGGATTTAGTCGGAGCTCCAATATGGGCTCCGAACACTGGGTGGGAAACCAAAAAAAAAAGAAAAGAAAGCAACAACTAAACAATTGTGTGTTTCATGATTCCAAGTTAACTAAACATGCCTTTACCACAAAAAGCTTTATTCTCTCTCATCCATTTATGTTTGTAATCACTACCTTTAATAGAATCGCATCTTGTGACCAAGATAGAGTAGAGACAACACAAAATTAAGAGCACTTCCTTACCAAGCAGGAGGAGAACTCATATCCTCAATGGAAAGATAAGCACAAAACAGCTAGATCACATGGTTTATTTACAATCAATTTAACACTAGCAGTTTCATTTGCTAATAACATATATAGATGCCACGGGACTTGATCATGTCATATTGTTCACAAAGGCGATGTGAGACACATTGAAATTTCCAACCCTAAAACCTGAAGGAGGACAAGCTATGGCTTAATGTGCATCAATATGTATCTTCAGTGAAGAGTGTTTTCTCATTTTATACACGTCTTATCTCCTATATTATCTTATTTTATACATGTATTATCTACTATGTTATCTCACTTTATACATGTTTTATCTGCTATGTTATCTCACGTGTATTTCTGCCATGTCATCTCATTTTATACATGTATTATTTGCTATTAATATGCTCAATGGAAAGGTTTCCAAGTATTGAAAATGAGATGACACTTACAATTAGATATTTTATGAATCAAGAAACCTGAGATTATACCTTAGTAACCCTAAGATTCTCAGGAAGCTTCAAGGATCTGCACTGCGATGCTTTATTAATTTCAGTGAGCTTTCATATCTTGGATTTGTCATTAGGTTTTTCATTATCCGGTCTTGCATCTCCATTCTTACAAAGTCAATAGAATGTAAACTACATATTAGTATATGAAATTGATATGAAAATCACACAAGATTTCTTTGTGTGTCCACTTTTAAACAAAATGAGTGTTACTTTATCTATCTTATTTTATAAGTAGGAAAGCCTCAAACTTAAAAGTTACATCGACAACAAATATACCTTGTGCAATCACAAAAAGAGGGGTCTACGTAGGATAAAATATATGCATAGCCTTACCCCTACTACCTCTATGAGTAGAGAGGTTGTTTTCGATAGACTATCGGTTCAAAAGAAAAGTGGATTTTGAAACACGATTATATCAGGAAATAAGAAGAGCAAAAGAAATTCAAAGCATATAGAACAACATATAGTAAACAGAGAAAATATTTGATTACAAATAAGATAACGAAATGAAGTAATTATTGTTGGACAAGGAAACCTAGAAATTGGATAGGAAAAAAGAAATTACATGAGATGCCATTGATTAAATTAATTCAACAGACTTAAAGTTCGATTGGAATCCTATAAGTAGGAAGCCTCAAACTTAAAGTTACAACAACGATAACTTACCCAGTGCAATCCATAAGTACACATGCCTTACCTCTATAGTTATTAAGCTAACATATATCTTCCTTAAAATGCTTAATAAACCATTGTCAAGTTAATAGTACACATATGCAAAGAAGTGTTAGTAATTTATGATAAACATATAGTTAACAATTATTCAAATTAAAAACAACAATTATTCAAATTAAAAACAACAATTAATGATATCTTACAAGTCTAAACGATATCTACTGTCAAACAAATTACATTGATTTTTTTACTTCTTCTCCCAATCTTAGAATCACGAAAACATGAGGGGGGATATCACATAGAAATCTGTGAACTTAAAGATATAAATTAAAAATAAGCAAATAGCTCAATAAGATACAATTTTAGTTGTTTTTTTTAAAAGAAAAGAGATACAATATTTGTAATGGTCGTGATTGTGAATGGATCATGCAATAAAATTTTGCTTAAAGGACATGCAAGCTACAAATGATGAGGTAACTGCCAGGAAACATCTTTACCTAATAACAAAAACATTGTGTATTCCATGATGCCAAGTGAACAAAAAATACCTTCACTATTAGAAGTTCTATTCTCGGCCCTTTTTATTTGTAATCGTTGCTTTCATTTATCTTCAGTTCATTCTTCTTCTTGTTACTTCTTCAATCTCATGAAACTTCTCCTGCTGGCTTCACTTGGCATTATTAATCATTTTCCTATGAACATAATATGAAACAAGTGAACACAATTTGATGGTAATTCTAATAGGAATTAACATAGAGGAAAATGATAAAAACTACTTTAATGACATCCCTTCGTAGTTTATTCAGGAAAATTTCTATATTAACAACTTCTTCTCTTTTCTTCATTGTCTAAATACTGATTGTAAGATAAAAGAAATCTAGATGAAGTTTGTATGCAATAACTGGATTGAACCAATAAAACCATTCATTAAGTATTCGTTACAATTTCAATTTTGGAGATAAAAGAATAATAACTTATATAATCACCAACATGGGTTGTGGTACAGTGGTGAGATTATTCCACATTTAATCTAACGTCTCGAGTTTGAGTTCGAGGTACAAAGAAAATCATATTGGAGCTACCCCCAAATGGACGTTGCAGTTTAGTCGGGGCTTCAATATGGGCTCTAGACTGTGTGGAAAACGAAAAAAAAAACTTATATGAACACTTATAACATATTTTTGATAAAGTGAATTGTATTGAAAGTTCAAATTGAACTTGGCAGTGTGATTCTTATAATGTATATTTACACAAAAAGGTAATCGTAATAATGCTTGCACAAAGGGAAAATCCGTCATTCAATTTTTGATGGACATTTTGGTCTTTTAACTTTTAAGGGGAATCATTTTTGTGTCACTAAAGCCTCCCCATTCTCCAACAACGTTAGGGCTCCAAATTGAACTTTAAACCTATTGAATTAACCCCATCAATGGCGTCTTGTGTAACTTTTTTTTTTTTTTTTTTAATATTTAGGTTTTTTTGTCTAATAGTAATTATTGTGTTTCATTTCCTTATCCATAATCATATATTTTTTCTTTGTTATTAACATTTATTTCTATTTGTTGCGCTATTTTCTTTATATCTCTTTTGCGCCCTTAATTCCTTATAGTCATGCTTTGAATTCAACTTTCTTTTGAGCTGATGGTCTATCGAAAACAACCTCTCTATCCCCATAAGTATAGCGCTATAGGGGTATGGTTTGCATACATCTTACCCTCCCCATATCCCACTTAGTGGAATTGCACCGGTTTGTTATTGTAACTATTTAGTTTGAGAGTCTTCCTACTTATAAAATAAGATAGATAGAGATACTCATTAAGTTTGGGAGTGGAAGACAGACTAATAAGTCTTGCGTGCTTTCATGTCAATATAATTTACTAATATGTATTTTGCATCCTACCGACTTTGTAAAAATGGAATGCAAGAAATGTAATACCATGAATTAATGAAGAACTTAAAGACAAATCCAAGATATAGAAGTTCAAAGAAATTAGTGATCCATCATATTGTCGGTCCTTCAAGCTTCTTAGGAATAATCCCCATGTTTTTTGATTCATGAAATATCTAATTGTGTTTGTTATCTCATGAGAATGTCTAATCAGAGCAGAAGGCCTCTAAAGTTTGTGTGCAATGATTTGACAACTTTAATTGTGTCCAACTTTTGACTAGCAATAGTAACTAAACATCTGCTTGGTTTTTCAACTTCACGTCTTGAGTGCTTTCTGTTGAATTATAGCCATGTTCCTTCCCCTTACCCCACAATTTGGAAGCTATTGTGTTCCGACTTTCTCTGACTGCACAACATGGATGTGAGGGCATTGTAATCAGAATATCAGATATTGAACAGAAAATTTCACAGTGATTCTTACTAGGAAACAATACTTGGCTGGAGAGTTTGTTTAGTTGTCAATATTTGTTCTCTGGTTGTAACTGTATTAGTTTTAATGACACAGTTTCTGGTTATGATTCAATTTGTTTACTCCAGATATCTAGCTTAATATATACGAGCTCTGGTAGTGATACCTTAGCATTAGCATCAACTGCTGTTCACCTTCTTTGTAAGTGGCAAAGAAATGAGCGCAATTCAAGGGGAAAGGTAAATTGACACCGAAATTGTGGCTTTCCTCCATTTTGTACAGAAGTGATTCTGAGAATTGTGTCAATCTTGGTTTAGGCAACAGCCAGTGTTTCACCACAACTATGGGAACCTTCAAGTGGCATCTTAATGACAAATGATGTGCACGAACCAAACCATGAGGAAGCTGTCTCTTGCTTTGCTTTGTCCAAGAATGATGCCTATGTGATATCAACAGCTGGTGGAAGGTTGTCCTTGTTCAACATGATGGCATTGAAGGTATAACAAGGATTTCTTTTTATTTCTACCCTTGACTCAAAGATCCCGTGCTGAATTATTATCTTATTGATGCAGAGAGTGTTATCTTTCATGCCTCCACCTCCAGCAACAACTTATATTGACTTCCATCCTCAAGATAACAACATTATCGCTATTAGTATGGATGATTTTACCATCCAGATATATAATGTCCGGCTGGCTGTGGTATGATTAAGATAAACAAGAAGTTTTTGTTGTTATTGTCAGTCATCAGAAAATGTTATGTTCTTTGCCCAGTTACCATATATTGTTATTGACTAAATGTGAGTCGCTTGATGAAGGTTGAGCACTCTAAAAGGATAATTGGCCTTGCCTTCTCTCATGTGCTCAATGTGCTAGTTCCAGGAGCTCATTCCCAGGTTAATGACTTATATGCTTGGCGATCATTTCGTATTTGACTTACTTCTCAATGTTTTATTAAAGTATTCTCACAATTAATGTGGAAAATACATGTGTATAATGGATTGCATTTTCTTTCCTAACGATTTTATTGTGCATCATACACTCTCCATCCCATTCAATGTTAAGCCATTGTTATTTTGAAAGTGTTTCAAGCATTTTGGAAGATACCAAAATCTAAACTATATAGCCTACAGATGAGCCAACTATATTGCATGTTATCTCTTTTTACATAATCTCCTCTCAGCAGTCATGAATCATGATTAGTTTTTGGATTCTTAATGTCTTTTACAAGTGACAAATGCTAAGCCTAATCCACATCTCAAATGATCACTAATCTATAAAAAATTACACTCTGCATCTCTGACACTCTTTAAAGGGGTAATTGTCTATACTTCTCTTTGTTCTTTCTTATCCTTTTGTATTCATCAACATCATCTGCTTTTGTACAGATGTGTTTGTGGAGCACTATTGGGTGGGAAATGCAAAGGGCTAAATTGTAACACCCTAAAATGAACTAAGGTGAACTAGAGCTTCGTGAATATTTCGTGAGTTAGTTTTGTGTTAAAATGAGTTATATTGATGTTCTTACGCAGTGTGTGAAGTTTAGTAACGTTTGGAGGTCAAACGTCCCAAAACGTCCATGACGTTCGGAAGATATGCCTTAGATTGTTCTTGTGTGTCTTTCATGTGTTTTAGTGAGTTTTACGTGTTCGTTTTAATCGAAATTGGTGTGGGATGTTCCTAAGACCTAAACGATTATGTTTTGGGGTTTAACGTTTGTGTATGACCGTACCTAGGACCCATGAGGGGTCCTAGAAGAGGTTCCCATCTCTTTGGAAAGATGCTGCCAAGCAGTGACCATCAATGCTCACAAGGGACGGCCCGTTGGTCAACAAACGACCTGTTGACCTTTGGCATCGATTGGGAAACGGTCCGTTGATGGAAAAGTCGTTGGTGCTGCCAAAAAGCTGTCAAATTTTCTGTTTTGACTTGGGGTGTTTGGTAATTCACCCCAAGTCTTTTATGAACCTAGAAAGTTATTTTTAGGGTCTTTTAGTTATATTAAGATGTTTCAAACCTAAAACCCAAAACCCTCTCTCAAGAAAGACACTCTCTAAAACTCCATAGAAGCAAAAACTGAAGAAGGAGCTAGGAGGGTTGTTGATGGTCGATTTTTCATCAAAAATCAGTGGGGTTTCTAATAGATTTTCAAAAAGGATTTTCATCCCTAACTTCTTCTATCTTTAACTCTAAATATGGGTCGTGCATGAAAACGTTTTAAACGATTCAAATATGATGTTTCTAATGTTAGTTGGTGATTTTAATGCTAAAACTTCATTGAAACATGTTAAAGCTTTTTATCAATTTTTGGCTTAAGGAATGGGTTGAATGAACATGATTTTTAGTCTTTGAGCTTTGCTTTCCTTGTGTTGATATTGTTGTTTAGCTACTACCGTAAGGGCTATATTTTGATGAAATGTTGAGTAATAGATATTATAGGTGATGGAAGATTGGATAAAGGGTAAGTTGGTTATGTTGTTTAGCTTTATTTATGAAATGTTCTTGAGTGGTATGGTCCAACTTCGGTGGCGGTGTTTACTTGAATTGTATGAATGTGAAGTTACTTGTGTATTGTGAAAGAGGCCATCAAGGCATATTATGTGAAGTAAGATGATTATGATGTTACTCTGGTTAATGTGGCTTATGAAGCTTGTTATGAGAAATGAGTAAGATATTATAGGTGATGGAAGATTGGATAAAGGGTAAGTTGGTTATGTTGTTTAGCTTTATTTATGAAATGTTCTTGAGTGGTATGGTCCAACTTCGGTGGCGGTGTTTACTTGAATTGTATGAATGTGAAGTTACTTGTGTATTGTGAAAGAGGCCATCAAGGCATATTATGTGAAGTAAGATGATTATGATGTTACTCTGGTTAATGTGGCTTATGAAGCTTGTTATGAGAAATATGCTAGAGATTTTATGTCTAAATGAATTATATGACTAAGTGAAGCATGTTAAAGTGTGTAATGTGATGAATGAAGGTCTAAACATGTATAGAATTCAATGTAAATGAAATGATGCTTATGTGCAAGGTGTGTTCACATGTACACACACTGAATGAATGAATTCTAAGATAGGTTGGAGGATGAAGTGTAAGTTGAGATGTGGTGTTCACTAGTTATCCTTAACCTATAGTTTATAATGTTGAGAATCAGTGGGAAGTTATGCTTAGCACCGAGAGGATATGAAGAAGAGGTGGTTACACTTCGTGAGTTGAGATGTTGTATTCCAATATACCTCTTGAGATGAGCACTCCTCATTAGTATAGAATGAGTTACTTAGTAGCAATCTCCTTATCCCTTAACTATGTACCCGCATAGGTGTAGCTATTGGGAAAGCCATGTAAAAGCTAAGAGAGAGACCTTACTCTAGGCAAGTGATGATCCTCATCCGATAAGGGTTAATATCGGAATTTCATGTCTAGCTATCATGGTCTATGTCGGTTAAGCTAACCCCCACAAAAGAATTGAAAGTATTAAGTCTTCTAAAAGAGTGTACTACTTAGGGTAGGTGGTGGTATGGGACACTATCTATCCGTTGCACTAGGTAGGCATTCCGAAAGGGGAGTCTTGGTGTGTCTTATATGAAATGAAAGTACTAAGTCTTCTAAAAGAGTGTAATACTTAGGATAGGTGGTGGAATGGGTCGCTATCTATCCATTGCACTAGGTAGACATTCCGAAAGGAAAGTCTTGGTGTGTCTTTTCTAAAAGAGTGTACTACTTAGGGTAGGTGGTGGAATGGGACGCCATCTACTCATTGCACTAGGTAGACACTCCGAAAGGGAAGTCTTGGTTTGTCTTATAGGTAGTGTTCGAGTGTTCTTCTAATGTCTTGTCATTGAGTGGGGACTTGTTCTCCCGAGCCGAGTAAGCCTATAATGGGTAATCTTGGGGATTACCTAGGTGTGTATTGAAGGAAGTGTATGGGCGTTTCCTTCATGTCTTACCTAGGTGAGTCTTAGGATAACCTTAGCTAGGGAAACTCCTACGGAAATGAGTTCACTTCCTCTTGGCTTGACTTTGGGAGTTCACTGTTTTGAGATTAAAATAGTTCACTGTAATGCTAAAATGAATTCACTGTAATTTTTGGAGAGTTTACTGGAAAATGTTCCTTTTTGTTAAAATTATGGAAAATCCTTCTCCAAGTGTTAAATGATGATTCTTATGTTGTTTTACTCCTATATTCACGAAGGTTTTACTTATTTGGCATGAAAATGTATTTATACTAAAATGTCACTTTTTGCATGTTTTTGCATATGCTATATTTAGTACATTGTTTTGCACTAACCTCATACTTTTCTATACTCTACAAGTATAGGTTTCTATAAGTATAGGTTTGGGAAGCAAGGAGAAGTCTGGAAGGCAAAGCTTGGAATCTACTCTCTCAAGACTTGGTATGTCTCATATATTCGAGGACATAGTCTGTGTTTCTTAGTTTCTTTATTTAAGACTCATTATGTATTTCTTTTTTTAAATTATTCGTGAGAAGTTTTAATGCCGCACTTCTTTTCATGTCTTAGGTAATGAACGATGGTTAAAGGGCTTGTATAAGAACCCAAAGGATCAAGTACGCCTTGTTCCGATCCAAGGGTGCTCCCTTCTTCTAGGGGGTACTCTTGGGTCGTTACATAAATCCTTGCAGCTACGGGGGCAATCAATATCTCCATCAGATTCCAGAGTACAGAGTGCAGTTTCATCACGATCAAACTCATTTCCTTGTTGTGCATGATGCGCAGATAGCAGTATATGAAACAGCAAAGTTGGAATGTTTAAAGCAGGTAAGTCCTCTCCCGGACTACAGTTGGTTATTAAATGCAGTCAGATCTCAACAACTAATAACATTATATCTTCTTCTACAGTGGGTTCCGCGTGAAAGTGATGCCCCAATTTCTCATGCAACATACTCATCTGATAGCCAGCTTATATATGCTAGTTTCTTGGATGCAATTGTGTGCATGTTCACTTCTGGGAACCTCCATATGCAGTGCTGCATTATTCCTTCTGCTTATCTGTCACCCGGTATCAGGTATCTTTTGCAGCCAGTTAACTTATTTAGGGGTCGTTTGGTAGGGTGTGTAACAATAATGTTGTCATTAGTAATGCAAACATTAGTAATGCTGAGATCTTTTAATATGCAATGTTTGGTTTGGTTCTTTAAAAATAACACGTATTGCATTATTTTTTTAAAAAATCATTTACAAAATTACCCTCTATCAATATGGTGGAAAGGACATGGAAAATGTTTTGAGGGACAAGTGTGTCTTTAACCATTCAAATGCATGCATTAGAACCCCTTGCATTAGTAATATTTAGCATAATACCAAGTAGAGTGTAGTAATAGGTATACATATATTGGAAGTGTAATACATAAAACTAAGACATGCATTACTTTTTCTAATGCACTCTATGAAATGACTTCTTACTGCTTTAATTTTAAAGATATTTTGCTATCCACCTTTGAAGAGAAGAAAACATCACTTTTTCGTAATTAGACTTTAATGAGCTAGAATAGTGAAATAGGTATCAGGAACAATATCCGGTCCTGAAGTCTGAACTGCTACTTATCACGGAAAGGTGAACCCCCCCCCCCCCCTCAAACCTGGCCATTGTTACAAAGATATGAATGCATGGCTATGTTTGGAATAACGTACATTTAATGCATACAAGAGGACTACAAAATTAACTATCTTAAACCATCTTGCTTTAAAAAATGACATAAATATTTAAAAGAATTTCATTTTGCAATCATGTATGTAAAATCATGTTATTACAATGAAGTGGGCATCTGATTGCCAGTATGAACATTTCTAGCATCACTGGAGTATCCCTCGGAATATTATGTTTCAGGCGTTTGATTTTTTAACTTCTCTGCATCCTCATGTGCATACAATAAGTAAATTTATGTGTCTGATATCCTTGAGAAGTAATGTCAGGATAGTCAATTCACCAAACTGATTTCCTCTCTGATATTTGAAATAATTTTTCAATAACCTCGTCATATTTTTGCAGCAATTCAAATATCCACCCAGTTGTAGTTGCAGCACATCCAGAAGATCCAAACCAATTTGCATTAGGTATGTTAGATGGTGGTGTTCATGTTTTCGAACCACTTGAATCTGAAGGTAAATGGGGCGTCCCTCCACCACTTGAAAATGGCTTTGCAAAAGGTGTGCCAGCTGCGCCATCTATTGGAGCTTCAGGCTCCGATCAAGCACCGACATAACAAAGAAACCTCTAAGCAAACAGTCTTGTGTCTTGTTCTTTTTTTTTTTTTTTTGGATCTTACCCAAATTTGAGTTCAGACTGATCAAACATGAGAGGTGTATGTAACACCCAAAAAAATTGTGTTCTGACACCAATGTTTGCTTGTGTGTGTGGCAATCCATTTGCTACAGAACATAATTTGGCTCAGTACACTCTTAACAAATTTCCTTTCAGCTTTCTAAGGGCGAGTCCCTTTGACATGTGACGTCTCCTCAACCTCAAATTATTATGAACAACAATGTGTGTTGTTTCTTTTATATCTGGTGACTGTCATACTTTTTTTAATCAATTTCCCTTACAATAGTGCTAATTTAATTATTAGCACAAAAATAGAGCTTCATTCTCCGATTTGGCTCATTGAGAATGGACCAAAATTTTTGTGAAGAGAAGACAAACTTACTTTCATGCTAAACGTAATATGAACTGATGATACAAACTTGAGCATAGTAATTGGACATTGCTAGAGTAACAAAAATACCTTCAAAAGGATCACTTATTTCCTATATATGTAATTCAATATTTTATTTTAATATCACACTCTATTTTCATGTAAAATCAATATTAATAGTATCATTGCGAGAAAATGATCAAAATGTCCTTAATGTATGGGCTTTAATTTCACTTGGTACTTAATATATGAACTTTATGGAAATGGTCCTTTAAGTATCATTAAATGTGATCAGTTTAGTCCTTTTAACCCTAAAATTAATATATATATTTTTTGCCGTCAAAATACACGGAATAGGTAAAAGATGCGCTCGTTCAAGACTTTTTTTTCCTTCCCCTGTTTCCAATGGAATTCATGGGTTTCTTACTAAAATAATTCATTCAACAAAAGAGAACTATTGGCCATACCTGACTTCTTTTTGTTCATTCATTTTTTTGTTGATAAAAAAGTTAATTTTTCTCCTTTTTTTTTTCTTCACTCTACTGAGTTTTTTCGCGTAACAATAGTATATATTATTATTATTATTATAATTATTATAATTATTATTATTATTATTATTATTATTATTGTTATTATGTGTGCAGATATTCAATTTCTTGTGCTCTTTTTATGGTCTTCTTATTGGTGACCTTTTTGTTCTTGTCTTTCCATGAATCGAAGATGTAAGATATATTATCGATGTATGTTACACATAAAATTGGTGAGCCAAAATTAGTAGAATCAGTGTAGGATTTCTCTGATTATTCAAAGAATGAGGTCATATGGAAGCAATGGAAGGACATTTCAGGGCATTAAGAAGGATGAAATATTATTTATGACGTTGTTTCTTATGTATTATGTTTATACAGAGAAGAATGGAAGGGTGGTTCATGATACTGTAGAGATTCTATAATTAGGCGTTGTAGGATAGATGGTTAGATTGTGCTTCAGTGAGTGGAATGTTTAATTTGACGGCAAAAAGAATTGGGTATAGTTAATTATAGGTCAAAGACGAAAATGATCACATTTTATGATATATTAAGGACTATTTCCATCAGGCTCATATATTAAGGATCAAATGGAAGCAAAGCCCATACATTAAGGACCATTTTGATTATTTTCTCTATCATTGCATATAATTTTGTGTAATATATGTTTGTTATATAATTCCTATATGTAAAATATATCATGGTATAAATAAAATTAGTGGCAAAGTTAGATTATTGTTATATTTCCCTATAAATTTATTATTTTGGAAGTATATTTTATAGAAAATATTAGTATAATTATTATTATTTTTTACTACATGGTATATGTTTTTATAACTGAAATACACCATGTATTTTTATGGCATAAATATAATTGATAGAAAATTCATATATCATTGGTATATATATTCTTTCATATAAATTAATTAGATAAAAATTCATGGCATAAATTATTATGACAAAAACACCTTTTGTTAATAAAATATTTAATAAATATAAATAAATTATTTTTATATTTATTATATAAAAATATAGTAGTAATTTGTAGGAAAGTCTAATTGGGGTGAAATAAGAATATAGAACAAAAATACATCCATATTCATCCAACAGCAGCAAAAATGATACTACAAAAGTGAAGGCGTTTCATATTTAAACCTTACTGAAGCCGAAACCTAACCAAAACCCAGAATCGCCCAAGTAGCTTGACGGCGCAACACCAATGAAGCTTTTCCGTTATAGAGAAGAAGGCTTCATCTATGGAAGAATAACATCTACCCAAATCTAAGGCTCATCTATGGCAGAATCACATCTACCCAAATCTTTTTCTTTACTTACCATTCAAAATCTAGGGTTTCTGGAAACATAGATGGGTGTTGTGCAATCTGATACAACTGATAATCGATTTGTGGCAGCGGTGGATGATTTCTCAATCAAATTCTCCGATATGGACCATCCAGTAAGTTTTTTTCTGAGAAAATTGTGGTGTTGTGTACACTATTTTTTAACTGCTTTTTCCTTTTTTTATCAATGAATAAATTATTTAATGCAATCCCGATTCATTTCTCTATTTAGCCTGTTTCTGCTAATGAAAATGTGATAAAGGTTTTGGCAAACAATAAAGGTATTAGCTTCCAGGGCATCTAGAACTAAATCTTAGGGTTCCATTGTTTTTGTTTACACAAACATGACCAGGTGACCTTTGCTATAATATCATGCAGCCTACAGTAAATCCAATATCTTTAGAATCAGCAAACAAATTCTGGATTTGCAGATAGGTGGCCTATTTTGTTGCCATCAGTGGAATGGTCTGTAAATTTAATTCCCAAAGGTGTATGTCTAGCCTCACTCCAAAGGTGAGTGCCTAGCCTCTCGCCTTGCCGCTAGGTGAGGCAGACCGACCCTTGTTGGCTTTTTGTCACTTTTCACCATCCAAAACACTTAACTGTGGCTATGGTTGTGAATATTTCACGTTTTTGCCTTATAGTTTCGTATGTATCAAGAAGTTGAATTATAGTAGAAACAATACAGAAATTAAATTAACATATATCTTCCTTAGAATGAATGCTTAATTGACTGTTTTCAAGTTAATATTACACATATGCAAGAAGTGTTAGTAATTTATGATAAACATATAGTTAATAATTACTGAATTTAGAAAAACAATAATTAATGATATCTTTTTCGTCTAAATGGTGTTTGCCTACAAGTAAATTACATTGAGATTTGCACTATAGAGAAGATTAAGCGGAAAGTAATTACCACTTTAGGTTTTTGGTGTAAAGAATTGAACATAGAAGAAAAAGTTCAACTAGTGGATTTCATAGGAGCTTTGTAAGTAGTCCTGTTTTTTGTTGTTGGCTTTTCTATGTAACTAGGTGGCCAGCATAGCCTTTAATGCTGAGGAATACAATGTTACCAGTTTCAAAAAAAAAAAAGAATTACATTGAGATTTTTTTACCTCTTCTCATAATCTTAGAATCAAAGAAAACATGAAGGGATATTTGTAGAAATCCTTAAACTCAAGAATATGCAAAAAAATAGAAAGAAGAAGTAAATAGCTAAAAAATGAGATGCATCTTTAGTAGTTTCAAAAAAAAAAAAGTGATACATTTTTAGTAATAGTCATGATTGTGAATGGACCATGCAACAAAATTGCTTGAAGGACATACAATCTACAAATGATGAAGTAACCACAAGAGGAAACATTTTTACCAAATAACAGAAGCAAAAAACCTAAGAGATAAGAAAGCAACAACAAAACAATTGTGTATTTCATGATTCCAAGTGAACCAAACATACCTTCACCACATAAAGCTTTATTCTCAACCCCCCTTTTTTGTTTGTTTTTACTACCCTTAATGTAATCGCATCCGGTGACCAAGATAGAGAAAAGAGACGACACAAAATTAAGAGCCAAGCAAGAGAACTCATATCCTGTATGGAAAGATAAGCACAACACTGTTGGATCACATGGTTTATTTACAATCAACTTAACACTAGCAGTTTCATTTCTTGATAACATGTACGGATGCCATGGGACTTGATCATGTCATATTGTGCACAATGACAATGTGAGGAACATTGAAATTTCCAACCCTAAAACCTGAAAAAGGACAAGCTATGGTTTAATGTGCATCAGTTGGTATCTTCAATGAAAAGTCTGTTCTCTCATTTTGTACTTGTATTATCTCCTATCTTATTTCATTTTATACATGTATTATCTACTATTTTATCTCACTTTATACATGTATCATTTGCTATGTCATCTCACTTTATACATGTATTTCTGCTATGTTATCTCATTTCGTACATGTATTATCTGCTATCAATATGCTCAATGTAAATGTATATACTTACTGAAAATGAGATAACACTTACTATTAGATATTTCATGAATCAAGAAACCTAGGATTATACCTTAGTGACTAAGAGATTCTTAGGGAGCTTCAAGGATTTGCATTGTGAGGATTCTCTAATTTCAGTGACCTTCCATATCTTGGATTTGTCATTAGGTCTTTCATTTATCCGGGATGTTACATTTCTTGCATCCGGTCTTAAAAAGCCAATAGAATGTAAAATACATATTAGTAGATGAAATTGATATGAAAATCAGGTAAAATTTCTTTGTGTGTCCTCCACTTTTAAATAAAATGAGTGTCTATTTATCTATCTATCTTATTCTCTAAGTAGGAAGCCTCAAACTTAAAAGTTTAAGCTACAACGAACATACCCTGCGCAATCCCCAAAAGAGGGGTTTACGGAGGATAAAATGTATGCATACCTTACCACTACCCCTATGGAGTAGAGAGGTGGTTTTCGATAGACTATCGATTCAAAAGAATAGTGGGTTTTGAAACATATATAAGGAAATAAGAGAGCAAAAGAGATACAAAACAAATAGAATTAACATATAGTAATAAACACTGAATAACAAATAAAATATTTGATTAATGAAATGAAGTAATTATTGTTAGACAAGAAAACCCTATAAATTGAAAAGGAAAAAAGAAGTTAGGTGAGATGTTATTGATGGAATTAATATAATAGACTTGATGTTCAACAAATTTAGGGTTCCAAATTGAACTTCAAACCTGTTGAATTAACTCCATCAATGGCGTCTGATGTACCATCTTTTTCTTTTTCAATTTCTAGTTTTTTTGTCTAATGGTAATTATTGTGTTTCATTTACTTATCAGTAATCATATATTTTCTTTGTTATTAATATTTATTATTATTTGTTGTTCTATTTGCTTTGTATTTCTTTTGCGCCCTTATTTCCTTATACTCGTGCTCAGACTTCAACTTTTCTTTTGAGGCGATGGTCTATCGAAAACAACCTTTCTACCCCCAATAGTATAGGGTCATAGGGGTAAGGTCTGCATATATCTTACTCTCCCCAGATCCCTCTTTGTGTAATTGCACTAGTATGTTGTTGTACCTTTTTAGTTTGAAAGACTTCCTACTTATAAAACAAGATATATAGATACTCATTAGATTTAAAAGTGGAAGACACACTAAGAAGTCTTGCCTGCTTTTCATGTCAGTATCGTCTACTAATATGTATTTGCATCCTACTTGCTTTGTAAAAATGGGCATGCAAGAAATGTAAGACCCCGAATTAATTTAGAGCTTTACGACAAATTCAAGATATGGAAGTTCAAGGAAATTAGTGATCCATCACAGTGCAGTCCTTGAAGCTTCTTGGAGTGACTAAGGTAGAATCCCCATGTCTCTTGATTCATGAAATATCTAATTGTGTTTGTCATCTCATGAATTACTGATAGCGAATAATTCATGTATAAGATAAAAGACTTTTCCATTGAACATACAAGCAGATGCACTATTTCAAAAACAAAACAAAACATACAAGCAGATGCACATTAAGCCATAACTCGTTCTTTTTCAGGTTTTCAGGTTGGAAACTTTAGTGTTTTTCATAACACCTTTGTGCACAATCTGAGATGATCAAGGCGCGTGACATCAGAACATGCCATCAACAAATAAAATTGTTCGTGTTAAGTTTAGTGGAAATGAACCATATGATCCAGGCAGTGTTGTGCTTCTCTTTTCATATGAATGTGAGTTCTCCTCCTGTTGGGAGGGAAGGGGTATTAGTTTCGCGACATCTCATTTTTCTATCTTGGTCACCAGTCTTGATTCTACTGAAGTGAAATTAAAATTTCAAAAAAGGTGATCTTTCAGAACGTCATGGGAAGCTTAAGGCCTCCTAAACGAGGTCTAGCACCTACACATTATGTGTTCTAGTCTCTTTTCTTTTCCCTAATAATTTTTTCAACTTATAGTAAAGAAGAGTTGATGATCAAGTATCATTTTCTGCATCTTCGGAGATCCTTCTGTCTTTATCCTTATAGATTGTCTAGATCAGAGCAAAAGGCCACTGATGTTTGTGCGCAATGATTTGACAAATTCAATGGTGTCCAACTTTGGACTAGCAATAGTAACTAAACGTTTGCTTGGTATTTCTTTTTTTTGAATATGGTAACTTCGTTTGCTTGGTATTTCAAGTTCACATCTTAAGTGCTTTCTACTGAATTGTAGCCATGTTCCCTCCCCTTACCCCACAATTTGGAAGGTGTTGTATCTCTGTGACTGCACAACATGGATGTGAGGGCATTGTAATCAGGCATTGAGCAGAAAATTTCACAGTGAACTCTTACTAGGAAATAATGCTTAGCTGGAGAGTTTGTTTAGTTATCAGTATTTCTTCCCTGGTTTGTTCCAACTGTGTTAGTTTTGATGATTCAGTTTCTGATTATGATTCAATTTGCTTACTCCAGGTATCAAGGTTAATGTATACAAACTCTGGTGATGCCATCTTAGTATTAGCATCGAATGCTATTAACCTGCTTTGGAAGTGGCTAAGAAATGAGCGCAATTCAGGGGGCAAGGTAAATGTACACCAAAATTGTGGCTTTCCTCCATTTTGTACAGAAGTGATTCTGAGAGTTATGTCAATCTTTGTTTAGGCAACAACCAGTGTATCACCAGTACTGTGGCAACCTTCAAGTGGCAACTTAATGACAAATGATGTGCAAGAACCAAACCATGAGGAAGCTGCCTCCTGCTTTGCTTTGTCCAAGAATGATTGCTATGTGATATCAACATCTGGTGGAAAGATCTTGTTCAACATGATGACATTCAAGGTATAACAAGATTGTCTTTTTTTTTTTTCTACCCTTGACTCAAAGATTCAGTGCTGAATTATTATCTTATGGATGCAGAGAGGGACCAGGTGTCCTTTGCTATAATATCATGCAGCATACAGTAAATCCAATATCTGTAGCATCAGCAATCAAATTCAGGATTTGCATATAGGTGGCCTCTTTTGTTGCCATCAGTGGAATGATTTGTAAATTTATTTCCCAAAGGTGTATGTCTAGCCTCACTCCGAAGGTGAGTGCCTAGCCTCTCGCCTTGCCGCTAGGTGAGGCAGACCCTTGTTGGATATTTGTCGTCTTTCGCCATCCAAAACACTGAACTTTGGCTATGGTTGTTAATATTTCACGTTTTTGCCTTATCACTAATAACTTGTAGCCTCATTTTTATAATTTTGTACGTATCAAGATGTTGAATTATAGTAGAAACAATAGAGAAATTAAACCAACATGTATCTTCCTTGGAATGAATGCTTAGTAGACTGTTGTCAAGTGAATATTACACATATGCTAGAAGTGTTAGTAATTTATGATAAACATATGGTTAATAATTACTAAAATTAAAAAAATCAATAATTAATGATATCTTTACCGTCTAAATGGTGTCTATTTACAATTAAATTAGATTGAGATTTTTTCAACCTCTTCTCGTAATCTAAGAATCAAGATAACATGATGGGATATTTTTAGAAATCCTTAAACTCAAGAATATGCAAAAAAAAATATAGAAAGAAGTAATAGCTAAGAAATGAGATGCAGTTTTAGTAGTTTCAAAAAAAAAAAAGTGATACATTTTTAGTAATAGTCATTATTGTGAATGGACCATGCAGCAAAATTGCTTAAAGCACATACAATCTACAAATGATGAAGTAACAGCAGGAGGCATAACAGAAGCAAAAAACCTAAGATATAAGAAAGCAACAACTAAAAAATTGTGTATTTCATGATTCCAACGTAACTAAACATGCCTTTACCACTAAAAGCTTTGTTCTCAGCCTTCTTTTTGTAATCACTACCCTTAATAGAATCGCATCAGGTGACCAAGATAGAGTAAAGACATTTCAAGATTAAGAGCCCTTCCTTACCGAGCAGGAGAACTCATATCTTTAATGGAAAGGTAAGCACAGAACAGCTGGATCACATGGTTCATTTACAATCAATTTAACACTAGCAGTTTCATTTGCTAATAACATGTATAGATGCCATGGGAATTGATCATGTCATATTGTTCACAAAGGCGATGTGACAAACATTGAAATCTCCAACCCTAGAACCTGAAGGAGGACAAGCTATGACTTAATGTGCATCAGTTTGTATCTTTAATGAAGAGTGTTATCTCATTTTATGTTTAAACTAGTCAACCTCAACTCCAACAAAGATCATATTTTGTGTGTATGACCTTTTTTGTTGTTATTGATAATCGTGTGTATGTGTATGGTCTACATGTCTTATCTCCTATATTATCTTATTTTATACATGTATTATCTACTATGTTATCTCACTTATACATGTATTATCTACTATGTCATCTCACGTGTATTTCTGCTATGTTATCTCATTTTATACATGTATTATTTGCTATGTTATCTCACTTTATACGTGTATTTCTGCCATGTCATCTCATTTTATACATATATTATCTGCTACTAATATGCTCAATGGAAAGGTTTCCAAGTATTGAAAATTAGATGACACTTACAATTAGATATTTCATGAATCAAGAAACCTGAGATTATACCTTAGTGTAACTCTAAGATTCTCAGGAAGCTTCAAGGATCTACACTGTGATGGTTTACTAATTTTAGTGAGCTTTCATATCTTGGATTTGTCATTAGGTTTTTCATTATCCGGTCTTGCATCTCCATTCTTACAAAGCAAATAGAATGTAAAATACATATTAGTAGATGAAATTGATATGAAAATCACACAAGATTTCTTTGTGTGTCCACTTTTGAACAAAATGAGTGTCTATTTATCTATCTTATTTTTTAAGTAGAAAGCTTCAAACTTAAAAGTTACAGTAACAACAAATATACCTAGTGCAATCCCAAAAAGAGGGGTCTACGGAGAATAAAATCTATGCATACCCTTACCCTTACTACCTCTATGGGTAGAGAGGTTGTTTCCGATAAACTATCAGTTCAAAAGAAAAGTGAATTATGAAACACGATTATATCAGGAAATAAGAGAACAAAAGAAATACAAAGCATAAACACGGAATAACAAAGAATATATTTGATTACAAATAAGATAACGAAATGAAGTAATTATTGTTAGACAAGGAAACCTAGAAATTGAAAAGGAAAAAGAAATTACATGAGATGCCATTGATTAAATTAATTCAACAAGCTTAAAGTTCGATTGGAATCCTATAAGTAGGAAGCCTCAAACTTAAAAGTTACAACAATGATAACATACCCAGTGCAATCCAGATGTACGCATGCCTTTCCTCTATAGTTATTAAGCTAACATATATCTTCCTTAAAATGCTTAATAAACCATTGTCAAGTTAATAGTACACATATGCAAAGACAACAATTAATGATATCTTACAAGTCTAAACGGTATCTACTGTCAAACAAATTACATTGATTTCTTCACTTCTTCTCCCAATCTTAAAATCAAGAAAACATGAAGGGGGATATCACATTGTGTATTTCATGATGCCAAGTGAACAAAAAATACCTTCACTATAAGAAGTTCTATTCTCGGCCCTTTTTATTTATACTCACTACCTTCATTTATCTTCACTTCATTCTTCTTGTTACTTTTTCAATCTCATGAAACTTCTCCTGCTGGCTGCAGTGATCATTTTCCTATGAACTTAATATGAAACAAGTGAACAATTTGATGGTAATTCTAATAGGAATTAACATAGAGGAAAATGAAAACAACTACTTTAATGACATTCCTTCGCAGTTTATTCGAAAAAAAATTCTATATTACCAACTTCTTCTCTTTTCTTCATTGTCTAAATACTGATTGTAAGACCCTTCGGGATGGCCCAGTGGTTTGAGCTTGGGACTTCCATGTTGGAGGTCTCAAGTTCGAAACCCCTTGCCAGCGAAAGCAAGAGGTTTGCCTTCTGGGTCAAGCCTGATGCGGGTTACCTCTCCTATTTGGTTTGCGAGCTATTTCATATAAGCGGGGGTTTTACCCTGTGCACACCCAAAGGTTAGCGGCTGCGAATTTCCCTTGTCATAAAAAAAAAAAAAATTGTATTCGTTACGATTTAAATTTTGGAGATAAAAGAATAATAACTTATATAATCACCAACATGGGTTGTGGTACAGTGGTGAGATTATTCCACATTAAATCCAAGATCTCGGGTTTGAGTTCGAGGTATGGAGAAAATCATATTGGAGCTACCCCCAAATGGACGTTGCAATTTAGTCGGGGCTTCAATATGGGCTCTAGACTCTGTGTGGAAAACCAAAAAAAAACTTATATAAACACTTATAACATATTTTTGATAAGGTGAATTATATTGAAAGTTCAAATTGAACTTGGCGGTGTAATTCTTATAATGTATATTCACACAAAAAGGTAATCGTAATAATGCTTGCACAAAGGGAAAATCTGTCATTCAACTTTTGATGGATACTTTGGTCTTTTAACTTTTAAGGGGAATCATTTTTGTGTCACTAAAGCCTCCCCATTCTCCAACAACTTTAGGGCTTGAACTTTAAACCTATTGAATTAACTTCATCAAGGACGTCTCATGTAACTTTTTTTTTTTTACTTTTTTAATGTTAGTTTTTTTTTGTCTAATAGTAATTATTGTGTTTCATTTCCTATCCATAATCATATAATTTTTATTTGTTATTAACATTTATTTCTATTTGTTGCGCTATTTGCTCTGTTTCTCTTTTGCGCCCTTAATTCCTTATAATCATGCTTTGAATTCAACTGTCTTTTGAGCCGATGGTCTATCGAAAACAACCTCTGTACCCCCATAAATATAGCGCCATAGGGGTATGGTTTGCATACATCTTACCCTCCCCATATCCCACTTTGTGGAATTGCACCCATATGTTGTTGTTGTAACTATTTAGTTTGAGAGTCTTCCTACTTATAAAATAAGATAGATAGATACTCACTAAGTTTGGGAGTGGAAGACAGATTAAGAAGTCTTGCCTGCTTTTTATGTCAATGTCATTTACTAATATGTATTTTGCATCCTACTGACTTTGTAAAAATGGAATGCAAGAAATGTAAGACCCTGAATTAATGAAGAGTTAAAGACAAATCTAAGATATAGAAGTTCAAAGAAATTAGTGATCCATCATAGTGTCGGTCCTTCAAGCCTCTTAGGAATAATCCCCATGTTTTTTGATTCATGAAATGTCTAATTGTGTTTGTTATCTCATGAGAATGTCTAATCAGGGAAGAAGGCCTCTAAAGTTTGTGTGCAATGATTTAACAACTTTAATTGTGTCCAATTTTGGACTAGCAATAGTAACTAAACGTCTGATTGGTATTTCAACTTCACGTCTTGAGTGCTTTCTACTGAATTATAGCCATGTTGCTTCCCCTTAACCCACAATTTCGAAGCTGTTGTGTTCCGACATTCTCTGACTGCACAACATGGATGTGAGGGCATTGTAATCAGAATATCAGATATTGAACAGAAAATTTCACAGTGAATTCTTACGAGGAAACAATACTTGGCTGGAGAAGTTTGTTTAGTTGTCAATATTTGTTCCCTGGTTGTAACTGTATTAGTTTTGATGATACAGTTTCTGGTTATGATTCAATTTGCTTACTCCAGATATCAAGCTTCATATATACGAACTCCGGTAGTGTTATCTTAGCATTTGCATCAAATGCTATTCACCTTCTTTGGAAGTGGCAAAGAAATGAGCGCAATTCAAGGGGCAAGGTAAATGGACACCAAAATTGTGGCTTTCCGCCATTTTGTACAGGAGTGATTCTGAGAATTGTATCAATCTTTGTTTAGGCAACAGCCAGTGTTTCACCACAACTGTGGCAACCTTCAAGTGGCATCTTAATGACAAATGATGTGCACGAACCAAACCATGAGGAAGCTGTCTCTTGCTTTGCTTTGTCCAAGAATGATGCCTATGTGATATCAACATCTGGTGGAAGGATGTCCTTGTTCAACATGATGGCATTGAAGGTATAACAAGGTTTTCTTTTTATTTCTACCCGACTCAAAGATCCTGTGCTGAATTATTATCTTATGGATGCAGAGAGTGATATCTTTCCTGCCCCCACCTCCAGCAGCAACTTAAATTGATTTCCATCCTCAAGATAACAACATTATCACTATTGGCATGGATGTTTTTACCATCCAGATATATAATGTCCGGCTGGGTGTGGTATGATTAAGATAAACAAGAAGTTTTTGTTGTTATTGTCAGTCATCAGAAAATGTTATGTTCTTTGCCCAGTTACCATATATTGTTATTGACTAAATGTGAGTCTCTTGATGAAGGTTAAAGTAAGCTTAAAGAGCACTCTAAAAGGATAACTGGCCTTGCCTTCTCTCATGTGCTCAATGTGCTGGTTCCTCAGGGGCTGATTCCCAGGTTAATGACTTGTATGCTTGGCTATCATGTCGTATTTGACTTACTTCTCAATGTTCTATTAAACTATTCTCACAATTAATGTGGAAAATACATGTGTATGATAGATTGCATTTTCTCTCCTAACGATTTTATTGTGCATCATACACTCTCCATCCCATTCAATGTTAAGCCAATCGAATAGAGATGGGAATTAGAAGTAATTTCACTGCATGTCATATTTGGTGATGATAAGGGTGAAATTTTGAATAATCAAACATGAAGTTGTTGTTTTGAAAGTGTTTCAAGCATTTTGGAAGACACCAAAATCTAAACTATATAGCCTACAGATGAGCCAAGTATATTGCAGGTTATCTCGTTTTACATAATCTCCTCTCTGCAGTCATGAATCATGATTAGTTTTTGGATTCTTAATGTCTTTTACTGGTGACAAATGCTAAGCCTAATCCACATCTCAAATGATCATTAATCTATAATAAATTATACTCTTCATTTCTGACACTCTTTAAAGGGATAATTATCTATATTTCTCTTTGTTCTTTCTTATCCTTTTGTATTCATCAACATCATCTGCTTTTGTACAGCTGTGTGTATGGAGCACTGTTGGGTGGGAAATGCAGATGGCTAAATTCTTGCAGCTACGGGGGCAATCAATATCTCAATCAGATACCAGAGTGCAGTTTCATCAGGATCAAACTCATTTCCTTGTTGTGCATGAGGCACAGACAAAGTTGGAATGTTTAAAGCAGGTAAGTCCTCTCCCGGACTACATTTGGTTACTAATGTAGTCAGATCTCAACAACTAATACATTATATCTTCTTCTACAGTGGGTTCCCTGTGAAAGTGATGCCCCAATATCTCATGCCACATACTTATGTGACAGCCAGCTTATATATGCTAGTTTCTTGGATGCAACTGAGTGCGTATTCACTGCTGGGAACCTCCATATGCAATGATGTATTATTCCTTCTGTTTATCTGTCACCAGGTATCAGGTATCTTTTGCAGCCAGCTAACTTATTTAGGGGTAGTTTGGTAGGGTGTGTAAGAATAATGCTGTCATTAGTTATGCTGAGATCTTTTACTATGCAATGTTTTGTTTGGTTCTTTAAAAATAACACATATTGCATTATTTTTAAAAAAAAGTTGTTTATAAAATTACGCTCCATCAATATGGTGAAAGTATATGGAAAATGTTTTGAGGGACAATTGTGTCTTTAATCATTCAAATGCATGCGGTAGAAATCCCTTGCATTGCTAAGACCATGCATTTTTATGTATTAGTAATATTTAGCATAATACCAAGTAGTGTAGTAATAGGTATACATATATTGGAGGTGTAATACATAAAACTAAGACATGCATTATTTTTTCTAATGCACTCTACGAAACGACTTCTTACTACTTTAATTTTAAAGATATTTTGCTATCCACCTTTGAAGAGTAGAAAAAGGCATTTTTCTTGTAGTTAAGACTTTCATGAGCTAGAATAGTGAAATTGGTATCAGAACAATAGCCAGTCCTGAAGTCTGAACTGCTACTTATCACGGAAAGGTAACAGAACAATAGACCATCTTGCTTTAAAAAAAAATGATGTAAAATCACGTTATTACAATGAAGTATGGGGCATCTAATTGCCATTATGAACATTAATTTCTAGCATCACTGGAGTATCCCTCGGAATATTATGTTTCAGGCGTTTGATTTTTTCAAACTTCTCTGCATCCTCGTGTGCATACAATAAGTAAATCTATGTGTCTGATATCCTCAAGAAGTAATGTCAGGATACGTAGTCAATTCACCAAACTGATTTCATCTCTGATATTTGAAGTAATTTTTCAATAACCTCGTCATATTTTTGCAGCAATTCAAATATCTCCACCCAGTTGTAGTTGCAGCACATCCAGAAGATCCAAACCAATTTGCATTAGGTATGTTTCATGTTTTCAAACCACTTGGATCTGAAGGCAAATGGGGCGTCCCTCCACCACTTGAAAATGGCTTTGCAAAATAGACAGATATTCATGGTATAATTTATTATGACAAAAATACCTTTTGTTAAAAAAATATTTATTAAATATAAATAAATTATTATTTTTATGATATAAAATATAGGAAAGTCTAATTGGGGGTGAAAAATAAGAATAAAGCACAAAAATACATCCATATTCATCCAAGAGCAACAAAAATGATACAAAAGTGAAGGCATTTCATATTTAAACCTTATTGAAGCCGAAACCTAACCAAACCCAGAATCGGCCAAGTAGCATGACGGCGCAACACCAATGAAGCTTTTCCGTTTTAGAGAAGAAGGCTTCATCTATGGCAGAATCACATCTACCCAAATCTTTTTCTTTACTTACCATTCAAAATCTAGGGTTTCTGGAAACATAGATGGGTGTTGTGCAATCTGATACAACTGATAATCGATTTGTGGCAGCGGTGGATGATTTCTCAATCAAATTCTCCGATATGGACCATCCAGTAAGTTTTTTTCTGAGAAAATTGTGGTGTTGTGTACACTATTTTTTAACTGCTTTTTCCTTTTTTATCAATGAATAAATTATTTAATGCAATCCCGATTTATTTCTCTATTTAGCCTGTTTCTGCTAATGAAAATGTGATAAAGGTTTTGGCAAACAATAAAGGTATTAGCTTCCAGGGCATCTAGAACTAAATCTTAGGGTTCCATTGTTTTTGTTTACACAAACATGACCAGGTGACCTTTGCTATAATATCATGCAGCCTACAGTAAATCCAATATCTTTAGAATCAGCAAACAAATTCTGGATTTGCAGATAGGTGGCCTATTTTGTTGCCATCAGTGGAATGGTCTGTAAATTTAACTCCCAAAGGTGTATGTCTAGCCTCACTCCAAAGGTGAGTGCCTAGCCTCTCGCCTTGCCGCTAGGTGAGGCAGACCGACCCTTGTTGGCTTTTTGTCACTTTTCACCATCCAAAACACTTAACTGTGGCTATGGTTGTGAATATTTCACGTTTTTGCCTTATCTATATGAACTTGTAGCCTCCTTTTTATAGTTTCGTATGTATCAAGAAGTTGAATTATAGTAGAAACAATACAGAAATTAAATTAACATATATCTTCCTTAGAATGAATGCTTAATTGACTGTTTTCAAGTTAATATTACACATATGCAAGAAGTGTTAGTAATTTATGATAAACATATAGTTAATAATTACTGAATTTAGAAAAACAATAATTAATGATATCTTTTTCGTCTAAATGGTGTTTGCCTACAAGTAAATTACATTGAGATTTGCACTATAGAGAAGATTAAGCGGAAAGTAATTACCACTTTAGGTTTTTGGTGTAAAGAATTGAACATAGAAGAAAAAGTTCAACTAGTGGATTTCATAGGAGCTTTGTAAGTAGTCCTGTTTTTTGTTGTTGGCTTTTCTATGTAACTAGGTGGCCAGCATAGCCTTTAATGCTGAGGAATACAATGTTACCAGTTTCAAAAAAAAAAAAAGAATTACATTGAGATTTTTTTACCTCTTCTCATAATCTTAGAATCAAAGAAAACATGAAGGGATATTTGTAGAAATCCTTAAACTCAAGAATATGCAAAAAAATAGAAAGAAGAAGTAAATAGCTAAAAAATGAGATGCATCTTTAGTAGTTTCAAAAAAAAAAAAAGTGATACATTTTTAGTAATAGTCATGATTGTGAATGGACCATGCAACAAAATTGCTTGAAGGACATACAATCTACAAATGATGAAGTAACCACAAGAGGAAACATTTTTACCAAATAACAGAAGCAAAAAACCTAAGAGATAAGAAAGCAACAACAAAACAATTGTGTATTTCATGATTCCAAGTGAACCAAACATACCTTCACCACATAAAGCTTTATTCTCAACCCCCCTTTTTTGTTTGTTTTTACTACCCTTAATATAATCGCATCCGGTGACCAAGATAGAGAAAAGAGACGACACAAAATTAAGAGCCAAGCAAGAGAACTCATATCCTGTATGGAAAGATAAGCACAACACTGTTGGATCACATGGTTTATTTACAATCAACTTAACACTAGCAGTTTCATTTCTTGATAACATGTACGGATGCCATGGGACTTGATCATGTCATATTGTGCACAATGACAATGTGAGGAACATTGAAATTTCCAACCCTAAAACCTGAAAAAGGACAAGCTATGGTTTAATGTGCATCAGTTGGTATCTTCAATGAAAAGTCTGTTCTCTCATTTTGTACTTGTATTATCTCCTATCTTATTTCATTTTATACATGTATTATCTACTATTTTATCTCACTTTATACATGTATCATTTGCTATGTCATCTCACTTTATACATGTATTTCTGCTATGTTATCTCATTTCGTACATGTATTATCTGCTATCAATATGCTCAATGTAAATGTATATACTTACTGAAAATGAGATAACACTTACTATTAGATATTTCATGAATCAAGAAACCTAGGATTATACCTTAGTGACTAAGAGATTCTTAGGGAGCTTCAAGGATTTGCATTGTGAGGATTCTCTAATTTCAGTGACCTTCCATATCTTGGATTTGTCATTAGGTCTTTCATTTATCCGGGATGTTACATTTCTTACATCCGGTCTTACAAAACCAATAGAATGTAAAATATATATTTGTAGATGAAATTGATATGAAAATCAGACAAGATTTCTTTGTGTGTCCTTTACTTTTAAAATGAAATGAGTGTCTATTTATCTATCTATCTTATTCTCTAAGTAGGAAGCCTCAAACTTAAAAGTTACAGCTACAACGAACATACCCTGCGCAATCCCAAAAAGAGGGGTTTACGGAGGATAAAATGTATGCATACCTTACCACTACCTCTATGGAGTAGAGAGGTGATTTTCGATAGACTATCGATTCAAAAGAATAGTGGGTTTTGAAACATATACAAGGAAATAAGAGAACAAAAGAGATACAAAACAAATAGAACTAACATATAGTAATAAACACTGAATAACAAATAAAATATTTGATTAATGAAATGAAGTAATTATTGTTAGGCAAGAAAACCCTATAAATTGAAAAGGAAAAAAGAAGTTACATGAGATGCTATTGATGGAATTAATATAATAGACTTAAAGTTTAACAAATTTAGGGTTCCAAATTGAACTTCAAACCTGTTGAATTAACTCATCAATGGCGTCTCATGTAACTTCTTTTTCTTTTTCAATTTCTAGGTTTTTTTTGTCTACTAGTAATTATTGTGTTTCATTTCCTTATCCGTAATGATATATTTTCTTTGTTATTAGTATTATTACTATTTGTTGTTCTATTTGCTTTGTATTTCTTTTGCGCCCTTATTTCCTTGTAATCGTGCTCAGACTTCAACTTTTCTTTTGAGGCGGTGGTCTGTCGAAAATAACCTCTCTACCCCCAATAATATAGGGTCATAGGAGTAAGGTCTGCGTATATCTTACCCTCCCCAGATCCCACTTTGTGTAATTGCACTAGTATGTTGTTGTAACTTTTTAGTTTGAGAGAGTTCCTATTTATAAAACAAGATATATAGATACTCATTAGGTTTAAAAGTGGAAGACAGTCTAAGAAGTCTTGCCTGTTTTTCATGTCAATATCATCTACTAATATGTATTTTGCTTCCTACTAGCTTTGTAAAAATGGGCATGCAAGAAATGTATGACCCCGAATTAATTAAGAGTTTTACGCCAAATTCAAGATATAGAAGTTCAAGGAAATTAGTGATCCATCACAGTGCAGTCCTTGAAGCTTCTTGGAGTGACTAAGGTAGAATCCCCATGTCTCTTGATTCATGAAATATCTAATTGTGTTTGTTATCTCATGAATTACTGATAGCGAATAATTAATGTATAAGATAAAAGACTTTTGCATTGAACATACAAGCAGATGCACATTTAGCCATAACTCGTCCTTCTTCAGGTTTTAAGGTTGGAAACTTTAGTGTTTTTCATGACACTTTTGTGCAGAATCTGAGATGATCAAGGCGTGTGACATCAGAACATGCCATCAGCAAATAAATTTGTTTGTGTTAAGTTTAGTGGAAATGAACCATATGATCCAGGCAGTATTGTGCTTCTCTTTTCATATGAGTATGACTTCTCCTCCTGTTTGGGAGGGAAGGGGTCTTAGTTTCGCGACATCTCATTTTTCTATCTTGGTCACCAGTTTTGATTCTATTGAAGTGAAATTAAAATTTCAAAAACGGTGATCTTTCTGAACGTCATGGGAAGCTTAAGGCCTCCTAAACAAGGTCTAGCACCTACACATTATGTGTTCTATTCTCTTCTCTTTTCCCTAATCGGTTTTTCAACTTATAGTAAAGAAGAGTTGATGATCAAGTATCACTTTCTGATGTTTGTGTGCAATGATTTGACAACTTCAATCGTGTCCAACTTTGGACTAGCAATGTAACTAAACGTTTGCTTGGTATTTCAAGTTCACATCTTAAGTGCTTTCTACTGAATTGTAGCCATGTTCCTTCCCCTTACCCCACAATTTGGAAGGTGTTGTATCTCTGTGACTGCACAACATGGATGTGAGGGCATGTTTCAACTGTGTTAGTTTTGATGATTCAGTTTCTGATTATGATTCAATTTGCTTACTCCAGGTATCAAGGTTAATATATACAAACTCTGGTGATGCCATCTTAGTATTAGCATCAAATGCTATTAACCTGCTCTGGAAGTGGCTAAGAAATGAGCGCAATTCAGGGGGCAAGGTAAATGTACACCAAAATTGTGGCTTTCCTCCATTTTGTACAAAAGTGTACTCCAGGTATCATTTTGTACAACCAGTGTTTCACCAGTACTTGTGGCAACCTTCAAGTGGCATCTTAATGACAAATGATGTGCAAGTACCAAACCATGAGGAAGCTATCTCCTGCTTTGCTTTGTCCAAGAATGCTTGCTATGTGATATCAACATCTGGTGGAAAGATCTCCTTGTTCAACATGATGACATTCAAGGTATAACAAGATTGTCTTCTTTTTATTTCTACCCTTGACTCAAAGATTCAGTGCTGAATTATTATCTTATGGATGCAGAGAATGAGGCCTCCACCTCCAGCAGCAACTTATATTGCCTTCCATCCTCAAGATAACAACATCATCGCTGTTGGCATGGATAATTCTATAATGTCCGACTGGGTGAGGTATGATAAAGATAAAGACAGAATTTTTTATTGTTATTGGTTGTCATCTGAATTCATGTTTTGGGCCAGTTACCATATGTCGTTATTTAGTAGATGTCAATCTCTTGTTGAAGGTTAAAAGCAAGCTTAAAGGGCACTCTAAAAGGATAACTGGCCTTGCCTTCTCTCATTTGCTCAATGTTCTAGTTTCCTCGGGAGCTGATTCTAAGGTTAATGACTTATATGCTTGGCTATCATGTAGTATTCGACTTCTCAGTGTTTTGTCAAACTATTCTCACAATAATTTGGAAAATATGTGTGTGATTGATTGCTTTTTTTTCTCCCAGAGATTATGCATATAGTGCATCATACACTCTCCATCCTATTCAATGTTGAGCCAATCGAATAGGCATGGGAATTAGAAGTAATTTCGCTGCATGTCATATTTGATGATGATAAAGGTAGATGAAGAATAAGATCTCCTCCCATGCTCGAAATAAAAGCTGAAAATTCTGATTGTTTTGAAAATTTAGAATTATCAGACATGAAGTAGTTGTTTTGAAAGTGTGTCAAGCATTTTGGAAGACACCAAATTTAAACTATATAGCCTATAGATGAGCTGAGTATATTGCATGTTATCTCTTTTGCATAATCTCTCTGCAGTCATGATTAGTTTTTGGATTTTTAATGTCTTTTACTGGTAACAAATGCTAAGCCTACATCCACATCTCAAATGATCATTAATCTTAAAAAAAAAAAAATTCACTCTGCATCTCCAACACTCTTTAAAGGGGTTATTCTTTATATTTTTCTTTGCTCTTTCTTATCCTTTTGTATTCATCAACATCATCTGCTTTTGTACAGCCGTGTATGGAGCACTGTTGGGCGGAAAGTGCAAAGGGCTAGATCCTTGCAGATACGGGGTCGATCGATATCTCAATCAGATACCAGAGTACAGTTTCATCAGAATCAAACTCATTTCTTTGTTGTGCATGAGGCACAGATTGCAATATATGAAACAACAAAGTTGAAATGCTTAAAGCAGGTAAGTCCTCTCCCCGACTACAGTTGGTTATTAAATGCCGGCAGATCTCAAAAACTAATACATTATATCTTTTCTACAGTGGGTTCCGCGCTGAAGTACTGCCCCAATTTCTCATGTGATAGCCAGCTGATACATGCCAGTTTCTTGGATGCAACTGTGTGCATATTCACTGCAGGGCACCTCCATACGATGCCGGTATTATTCCTGGGTATTTTTTGCTGCCTGCTCTCTTGTTACTGTTTTAATTTAAGATATTCTGCCATCCACTATTGAAGACAAAAATCGTCATTTTTCTTATTGTTTCGTGACCTAGAATAGTGAAATCGGTATCAGAATAACACGAGTCCCAAAGTTTGAACTGCAACTCATCATGGGAAGGGGGGAAAATCCTCAAACTTGGCAATTGGTAAAAAGATATCAATCAATGCATGGCTATGTTTGAACATAACATACATTTTATGCATACAAAAGGACTACAAAATTCACTATTCTAGACATCTCTTTTTAAAAAATTGGGATGAATGTTTCAAAAGAATTTCATTTTGCAATCATGTATTTGTAAAATCATGTTATTACAATGAAGTGGGGCGGGCATCTGATTGCTAGAATTGACATTCTGGTGTCACTGGAATATCCCCGGAATGCTATGTTTCAGGTGTTTGATTTTTGGAACTTCTCTGCATCCCCGTGTCCATCCAATAAGTAAATTTATGTGTCTGATATCCTCGAGAAGAAATGTCAGGATACATAGTCAATTGACCAAACAGATTCATTCTGATATTTGAAGTAATTCTTTCTATAACCTTGTCATTGTTCTGCATCAGTTCAAATATCCACCCAGGTGTTGCAGAACGTCTAGAAGATCCAAGGCAATATGCACGAGGTATGTCAGATGGCAGTGTTCATGTTTCCGTACCACTTGAATCTGAAGGCAAATGGGGCGTCCCTCCACCACTTGTAAATGGTTTTGCAAAAGGTGTTCCAGCAATCTGAAGGCAAATGGGGCGTTCCTCCGCCACTTGAAAATGGTTTTGCAGAAGGTGTGCCAGCTGCTCCCTCCAGGAGCTTGAACCTTCGATGAAGCACCAAGATAGCAGAGAAACCATTAAACAAACAAACAGTCTTGGTCGTCTTAGATCTTACCCAAAGTCCAGTTTCAGATGGTCAAAACATGCAGCTTTAAATTTACTTATTTCGCACCTACACTATGCATTTTGTTGTGGTAATCTATTTGCTACAAGACATGATTTAGCTAGTACTCTCCAACAACTTCCTAATTCAAGTGTTTTTGGCGGGTCATGATAGTACTCTTGCCAAGCCTGAACTCCTCTGTGAAGTCACTAATGACATTTGTAGAGAAACAGAAAACTAGTTCGAATTCTTTGGCTTATGAATCAACAACAACAATATAATTCAAGTCTGTTTATCAAGACAATTGACAGAAATCCAAAACGAATCCTTTAATATCAATATATATGTGAAAGAAAAAATTATTAAGTGTGAGAAAGTGTGCATCTTGTGGGTGGATAACATCCGTATTAAAATTATGCACACTTATATCAATAATAATAGCACGTCATACAGGATTCAACCAACAACTGATACTTCACACAAAGATACATCCATTGAATATATATCCAAACAAAGTCCCCTAGGTAACTGTTCACAAGCAACAGAAAAGATTAAAAAAGCCAAGCATTTCACGAAATTGTTCCACTTGCCAAGGAAATAATGGTTCCCACATCTGAGCTTTAGCTGAACGTAAGCTTTACTAAAGCCGAAACCTGACCTTCCTCCAAAGTACCATGATGGCGCAACACCAATTCAGAATTCAGAAGTGGTTGCTGGTTGCTGTTTCTTACAAATATGTACAAAACCTATTTACCTACTCCTAGGACCAAGGAAGCTTATCTACATTTTCCCTCATACTGAAGTGCCCAATACGAACGAGAGAAGGCTTCATCTATGGCATGATGAAAAGATCGACCAAGATGCACAGAAGAGTGACATCTAGGCAAATCTGCAACAGACAAATTATTTACAATTCAAAAAATAACACGATTTATTGTTAAGCTATGTACAGCAGTTCCCCAGCACTGACTAGGTGATCAAAACAAGTATCTTTGCATCATCTATTCAGGCCTGTAGTTCACCAGATTTGGGAGCTCAGTTGACTGAAGTCTCCTGATGTCATTTGCAGTTACCTTGCAGGATTCCAAGGTAAGTGATTTCAAGTTCTTGAGTTGCTTCAAATGTTGCAACCCCGTATTTGTTACGCGAGAATTTGAGACATTCAGAGACACCAGCTGTGTCAACCCTGCATTTCAGTAAAAGACAAGTTCCCGTTAGAAATTCAGAAATAGAAAAGCTATAGACAGCAACAAATGTTCCAATAAGGGGTAATGGATGCATGGTTCTGAAAAATTCTAGAAACCACCACGAGATTGGTACATCCATTGCTATATCTGCATGGGATAACAAACAGAGGGAGAACTAAAGAAAACCAATGTAGCTGGCTAATAGCATAAATTTTTTTAAATAAAAACATGAGGGGAAGGATAAGATTAGAGATAATGTCATATTCCCTTTCTCCACACGTGTAAAATCAAAGAGAACAAACAAGCCCAAGCTACAGGGGGTGAAGCATAAATAGACGTGAAACAATACCAGAAATCGCTTCCAAGCTCTTATCAGTCAGGTGACTGTTTTGAGAAAGATTCAGCAGTGTCAAGGACGTCAGGTCCTTGATGTTCTTTACACCGGCATCGGTTAAACCTCCACCACAAATTTCCAGGGAACGCAGATTCTTAAAATCTATCAACAGATTTAATTGACCAGAACAATCATAAGTCAGAATTGAGATGATTAGAAGTGATGAAATTTAAGTCTGAATTACACCAGATATACAAGTACGGAATGTAATTTAGGATTCAATCAACAAAAAGGGGCTAGGGGAGGGGAGCATGAACACTTTGAAAAAGTAGAGCAGCACATCAGAATTAACATTTGTTTCACATGAATAACAAGCCATCACTATAGCCACAAGCAACAGGAATGAACTATTTTACATATCCTTCATATTACCAGCAATGGCACTATAGTTAAAGCCCACACCCTAAAGGATAATAAACAGGATACAGGGGCAGGGAAGCAGGGGCAGGGAAAGCACCAAAAGTTCTACAGGACAGACTCAGATATAGGGAGATCCCCAATTGTTGCATAAAATTGATAAGACGTACATCGAAGATAGCTTGTTCCAGAATCAGTGATCTTAGCTCCAAAAAGGTCCAAGTGAGTTAATCCAGTCAAGCCTGCATTTTATAGAAACCATATTGGAAAAATCAATTCTAATGAACACAATTCATAATCTAGTAACATAAGCTCTCACATAGTTGCCGCTTAAATTATGGAAAATGAAATATGTAAGCATTAGCATGACACTACTATAATGCCTGAGGAGCAACCTATTTCAACACTACTTAATATTCTTAGGCTTTCAAGTTCAACCAGAAAAATCAAAAAGCAAAAGAGAATAGCTGTTGTACAACTCGACCACTCGAGCACCAAGTGTCCAAAGAAAGGGATTCCATTCAAGTGATGTCAAGGAGGACATTCACAAGGAGTCCAGGACTCGCTTTTGAGGTTGAAGCGGGATGTTCTTGAAGAGATCAAGATCGGAGCTTACAAGGATTACAAGCTCCTTAATGGAGTTTGGAAGATGTAGATGACACAACACTTCACCCAGAGATGGGAGACGAGTTGGACCACCAAAGATGAGTTTAGAGGCTCTTAGGTGTCCAGGAGATGGGTATACTTGGACCACCAAAAGATGAGTTTAGAGGCTCTTAGATGTCCAGGACTTCAACCTGTAGTCAGAGAAGCGCCACCTCAATGACCTGAAAGATGTAGGATGACCAGCATCTCAACTTTTCCCTAATCAACCTAACTAGCTGACATGTTGATTACCTTTGGTTTGGACTTCCTCTAGTGTATCAACAGATATTTACGGGTCACACAACCTATTTGAATTAGCCTATAAATCGTTCATTTCAACATTAGTTGGGAGACGTTTTGAATCTTAAACTTGTGGTGCTAGGTGCTCTTCGGTGTCTATCAAAAAGTCTACAAGGGAGTGATTTGCTTGTACCTCTTCTTCTTCGCTTCGTGTCTTTAGTTCATTTGATAAAGATGTAAGAGAGAATTAATTTTGTTAATATTAACTTTAGTCTATTTCCCATACTTGGGATTTTTTATGTCGATTTTATCTTAAATACTACATTTTCCATCATTCCCCTTTCTTTTTGAACTCTTGTAAATTTGGGAGTTGACACAGCATTGATTGACGAGCCACGCAACACAGTCAACAATAGGCAGGAAGAGCAGACCCTAGAGTTTAAAAGATTCAAGTTGAGCAGGAATACTATTCAAAATTTTAGGGCCCGCTCTAATAATATAGGAGCTTGTGCATTGGTGGGCATCGTTAGATTATGTTCAAAATTGATTAGGATGTTGAGATCCTTGTTTCATTTGAAAAAATTAGAGTACATCTGCCACATTCTTTCCAAAATCCGCAGCTAATTTTGAGAAGAAATTATGCGCTGTTTTAAGTGCAAAATTCTCGGTCTCAAATTTACTTTGAGCTAATTCTTGCTTCAACATGTCGACTTTGAGACCTCTAGTTCATGAGGAAAAAAATTGAGATGAAGGTGACACCATATGGTAAAATTCTTACTTGTAAGTGCTGCAAGCCCAGTATCAGTTATTTGGCGTGCGTCCAAATTGAGCGACCTCAAAGAGGATAGCCCACAGAGCTTCTTTAGACCACTGTCCGTGACAACAGTGAAGGACAGATTTAAGCTCTCTAAGTTCCTTAACCCTGCACATTAAAAAAGCAAACAAATTGCATAAGCACAAAACGCAAAGCAGCGTCCATTTCTCTAATCATAACATAGGCTTCACCAAAAGGTACTCCCACAGAGATTAGAGTTCAGTGTTTTCCCTTGATGCATTATAAATTGCAAGGAAAAATGAAAAAGAAGTGGAATTCTATAGGTTTAGCCAAGGCAATTTCGGAAATTAGAGCCATCAAGGTCTGAGCCAAATTGAGCTTGGGCTGCCACTTCGCGATATTGTGCCAATTCCCATAAACTAGTATCTATTACATTTTCCACGGCAATACAGAAAGTGGATTAAGATGGACTTAAAAGAAACCAAACCAATTCAGAAATCCTCAAGTCATAACATTCAAGTTTCACTCTCAATCTGCTTCATGCAGCTGTAATGCAGCTTCGACAACAGAAACATGGAACAGGTTTTGTTCCAAGAAAGTTTACCCAGATTTTGTTTCCGAGGACTTATCTTGAATTATTGTAGACATCTTTTAGGCTTGGAGTAATAACAAAAGTCGGTGAAGGCATAATTCAATTCAACTCTCGACTATAGCCAACTAATTATTTAATCTCTCTTAGCTTTTTACCTACACAAAATTCAAGGTGTCCTGGTCCACCCTAAAAAGCAAAGCAGAAAAGAAAATCAAGACACGATCATCTCATCAGAAGTGGGATGGAACCCAGTCCAGACTCCAGCCCAGTTCTTGAATTTCTGAAAGCTTCAACCGAATGAAGAAGAACCAGAGTACAGTTCAAATTTCAACAATAAGCACAAGGCACAAGAGAAACCTGTGAGATGACGAATCCCATTGTTTCCAACTTCAGTGTCAGACAACTCCAAACTCTTCAGGCGATGAAGACCTGAAACAGAACAGCAAAAAAGAGGGAAATTGGAAAATAAAACAAGCTGGAATTACACCAGTCGTCAAACAAAGTTACGGAGACTTAAGTATGAATTGACCCAAAGAATTGGTCAAGACATCTATTAAGGCATAAGATTGTTACCAGATAAGGATAACAGGAAAATACTCTCCAAGGCAAGCAATCACAACTAACATTCAGTTTCCCTTTTTAGTTAACACATTAAAGAAAAAGCTTCAATAATATTAATTTGTGAACGTTGTTTATATATCAATTGATGTGGAGACTAATAGAAGTCTAATTAGTTTGTAATGAGGCACCGTTAACTGATACCGAGTGAAACACTGACCTGACAAATAAATCAGCCCTCCATCTCTAATCCTACATGAGTCCAGGTTTAAGCTCTCCAAGTATGACAAACCTGCTTAAAGCAAGACAAAAGCTTGAATAAATTTATAGCATCAGACCTATATGCTTTTGTTTCCTTTTTGACAGGTAAATCCGTCTTAAAAACCTCATGCTAATCAAGTTCAGTACCAAGGACACCATTAGGTTTAATGTTCGGCTTGTTACTCAAGCACATAAAATAGTAATCGACGTAACTACAGAAAAGATGACAATGAGGATGGCAGAGGGCGGCAGGCGGAGTACAAATCCCACCATTATTACCCCACCCCATCAGTTGTGTGTATAAGTCATACCAGTTTAATGAAAAAACTAGCAATCCCCTTTCTACTCCATTTATGGAGTCATGGAAGGAGAAGGGGCTGATTCTTTTTTGGGAGGGCGAGAGATATAGCCAATTCACAACTTTATAGCCAATTTACAAGTCAACAATCAATCATACCACCTCACTCAGAACTAGAACTCGATTCATGAACCAGGAAGGCATACAAATTTATCAAATGACAATCTCTAACCACCTTGTATATCCATTCAAAATCTCCACAACAACAACTCAGTAATGTTATCATCCATCCTTGAGACAATCATAACCAACCATCATTTATATTCAACCTATGAAACTAGAAATAAAGTTGGATTTTATTCCATCAAGTGGCACTACGCCCTACAGTGGAACCAGAAGAAGCAGGGAATGTCCCAATTAAGTGAAAGAAGTACACAAAAACAAGATCACCTCTCAGGTGCACAAGAATGGCATCTGTGATCTCATTGAATCCCAAATTCAGCACTTTCAAGCTCTGCAAACCTACAGAAGAATGGCAAATGATGTAGACGAGTAAAATTCAATTTTTGAATATCATGATTAGAATGAAATCAATGAATCACAACTCTGAAATGATATGCCAAGTTAAAATGATAAGAACAGATAGATAAATCATAAAATATGAACTCGCCTGAAAATTTCTCACATCCATCATCAGACAAACAACATCTGCTCAGGTTTAAATACAGCAGAGCATGAAGAGCTACAGCAACAGCAAAAAGAGACGTCACAAAACAAAATAAAAGATGGAAAGGTGGCAAAGGACACAAGCATTTTCCACAATAGATGGTTTCTCAGATTTGGGAAAGCCTCCTCACTGCTGTGATTTTAACATTGATAGGACTTGTAAAACACATAGTAACTGGAATTTCCAGGTCGTAACTGATACTCTACTGATGCTATTTTTCCAATACAGTTTAGTTTCGTTGAGACAATACCAGAGAGACTCTCCAGGCACGCTGCAGTAACAGGGCAACCCTCCATATTCAACAGAGTAAGCTTCTCTAGAGCTGACCAAGAGCAAAAAAACAACAAAGTTTCATTACGAGAGCCTATATGCCTTGCCATGAACAAGGAAAAAAATTTAGCGCAGAATACCACATATGTAACAGGGAAAATGGGATGAAGATACGTTCTCTGCCTCTCTATTCAATTTGTCATGTAGTAAATGGATCCTCCTTAAATAGACCAGAAAAATAAACATAAACTCCTTCTCTCCAACAGAACTGAGGTGATCTAAATCTTCATCCCAGTTATTACAGCTCTGCAGCTTGGGGACAAAGTAGGACACCAATCCCATAAATAATTTCAGACGCTGACAGAAGACTTGGTCCTGACTACTATTTAAAAGTAGCTGTATACAAATAGAGAACAACACTGTGCCGCAGCCTTGTGGGGATACACTGGGTACGATGTTGTATTGTGCCGCGGCCAGCAGCCGCAGAGGTAGCCAGCTAATATGTGGCATTAAAGAGTCTAGGGTCATACATGTATATAAGATAATTAGGAAGACAGATTTCTTCACTAATTCCTAACGGAGATGTGACTAAGGGGATTGATAAGGGGTATTTTATCACATACAACTCTCCAGCTTGTCAGCGAGACGTCTACATGTATATTTTGCAGTATACTTGGGTCTTATACATAACATTATTTTGGTTTTCATCAACTTATTAAAAATGCTACCATTTGGCTTAAAAAATGATATGGCTACTATACGTATACTAGCAAACAGATGTTTCCCTCTCGATAGGGTAAACAACTTTATTAATGTGGGACAACCCCAAATAGAAGCTATGCACCCCCCCCCCCACAGTGCCACTTCCATTGTTCCTTGAATATCACTATCTAATAGTGACTGTCCTTATGATAAAAATAATTATCAAATTTAGGGATACCAGAATTGATAGAGACGGTCTGCATAAATCCTACCCTGCCCAGACCCCATGTGTGGGATTACACTAGGTATGATGTTGCTGTTGTTAGATATCCTAGAATGCACAGGTCTAAGCTTGATATACAGACCTGATAATCGATAAAATTATAGTGAAAGGCCTCTATACACCTGTATTTATATAATATTTCTCCGAGATTACACTTGAAAGCTAATCTAAGGCAGTAATTGAACCATGGGTTGTTGGAACTTTGCACTCAGATAAAATGCAGCGTTACCTCTTAACACTTTAATAACACGAAAAAGAAGCTTATTTTTTCAGCAGCTAAAACAGATAATATCAATGTTTTTCACAAGGATACCATCTACCCAAGTAACAAGTAGTCTACAAGGATTTCATTCAGATATCATCGACAAGGGAGTAGATGTAACCCTCTCAGGTACCACATAGTCCTTGCTGGTTAGATTCATCAGTTCTACTACAACTAAAAATAAATCATAAAGAAATTAAACTAAGATTAATAGCAGAAACAGATTAAAGCACATAATGAAGATAAACATTAGGTAGTTCAGTACCAAATGGCCAAACCCCACATATAAATACCTTAAATCCAATCATAACTGGGGTAATAATCAGATGGGACCTTATAGGTCAACTGTTAGATTGAGAGAGAATGATATCCCTTTGTCGTCTCCATCTAGCAAGGGCATGCGTCATAAGGTGACAACAAACATTATTGAAGATGGAAAGAGTATGTACCTTTCAGAAAAGTAACACCATAATCTGTGACTTTACTGGATGAAATTTGCAATCCTTTCAGATTTGTCAGGCCTGAAATACACAAAACAACTTTATCACTAGGAAATACAAACACAAAATAATTCACCACAAATATAATACAAGTAAAAAGCTCTATCTCATGAAAAGTCAACTTTTGGGGCATGATGTGTGATGATTAGTTTTCGCCATCAAAGGGAAGAAAATTAAAGAGTATTTATACTGCTCTCCAAGGTTTGCATCCACCATACAGAAAATAATTCAGCACAAATATTTACAACTATAAAGCTCGCAGACTTTCCTCCCTATCTCATGAAAAGTTTAGTTGTATGTGCATGATGTGTTTCTGAAGTGATTATTAATTTTCACCATCACAAAGATGCACTGGTCTCCAAGGTTAGCATCTACTTTTACCATGAAAAAGAGTGCAATATTGCTTACCAAAAAGCGGAACGCAATAACCGTGCAATTGTGTTTTCGCAAGGATTAATACCAAAAGACTAGGACAAGGAGCATCTCAGAGGGAAATCAAGCAGTTCTCCCAAAAAAATATTGTACTCTTTCTTCTATTCAAAGCAGCTTTAGTATATCATACTGTTGCTATATCCAAAAAGACCCGTTTCTGGTCGTAAAGAAATGAAAATCATAAACATATGACAAAAAGTTGAGGTGAAATATCAAAACCACTACGCTACTATCACTTATATGGATTAAGAGAGAATATCATTGACGTTCCAAATGCAGATTTACAGCATGGGAAATAAGAAACTATCATAAAAGAAGATACAAATTTTCCAATATAATTTCTTTTGAAGATAAAAACCTCCCCATGTAATTATAACGTAATTTTCTAATCCTCACTGCTCCTCCCTTAATATATAAATAGAAGCACCTATCCAAAAGAAACCGCATACTTAAAGACCTTTTAAGTTTTCCAATTTGACAGCATATGCATTGACAAAGCTGTCCACAGGATGCTCATACTAGCAGTAATAGTAGACATATCTAAAGGCTTGATTTCTGCCCACATTTTGTCGAATTATTTCCCCAATTTACTGCCTTCTAGTTCACATAGACATTAGGTTAATAGCAGAACCAGGCAGACATACCTGCAAGGGGTTTCATATCCGAATCCGTGATGCAATTGCAACAGTTGATGTTAAGAGATTCAAGTTTTGCTAGACCTGCCACAAATAAAATCTTAGGATCAAGTTGAGTATATTTCTACAGAGAAAACTAGGAGAGGAAATCATGGTTTTGCTAAAATTAAATATATGACCCATTTGGCCTTGAGAATTTTTCACAAACTTCCTAACTTCTTTTTACTTTATTTGAAAATCAACATTTGGTGATGAAAAATAGTATGTAGTAGCAGATTTGACTGTCTGTTTCAGGTAAATTAGTCAAAGTCAAGTTGGATAGTTTTGCTAGTTTTTAGATGTGAATTAATAGTTAAAAAACCCTTTAGAATTGGCACACTTTACTAAATACACCCTTAAACTACGAAAAGTCTTAATTACCTCTCAAATTCTAAATTTTCTTTACAAAAAGACGCCAAACATAACAACTCCGACTTCAAAAATCCCAAATAAAATTGAAAAAACGGTTTTCATGGCAAAACGCCCATAATCTACGAAGAAGATTTGGTGCAATTCGTAGAGAATAATATGCTTGTGATTCTCTACTTTCTTTCTTGCATTAATGAGCGCACATCAAAGGGTATAATTTGGTTATATTTGTGTTATTATTGTTATTTATTTGCAAGTATTTTCAGTGATCTATTTGGGAACTCACTTATGTGATCGATCATATGTAGGCAAATTGTTATTTCAAGCGTTAAAATTGTAAACTCGAGTATTAGAACAAAAGGTGAAAAAGCCCAAGAAAAAGCAGAATATATGGAAGCAAGGTACTTGACTAGTAAAGAAGAGATTGTTTAAGTCAAGTAGCGATAAGTAATGAAGATTCAAGCAACAGATATTGGGAATTAGATTTTGGAGCAACAATCTCAATCAAGAATCACTTAGACTCAACTTTGACAGAGCACAACTCTCAATCAATAAAGAACTTTATCATACTTCTTGAAGAGTGAGATCCAAAAAAAGAAACAAGTAGAAAGCTAACATAATCAGTCTTATAATACCATCATAACGTGAGTTATTCTGCAGTTCACCAAATCTTACACCCAATATCAGTCTATCAGAGCAGCCATTATCAAAAAGAATTTCCAGGTGTTCGGCCCTTGAAAAAACAGTTGGTCTCAGCATAGGGAGGCGTATTGAGAATATGATTTAGTAAATAAAAGTGTACTACATGCATACAATAGACCCTTGTGGTTCGCCCTTTTCCAGACTCGTGTATAGCGACACTTAATGCACTGAGTTGTCCTTTTAAAAGTGTACCATCTCTATGCCAGTTTCAATAAGAAAGAATAATATCTCTAATGGCTTGAGCATTTAGATGACATGACACACACTTCATATGATACCAGAGTAGGATCCATCCGAATTACTGTGAACCGATGTTAAGCCCCCATATTAAATTGCACATGCACCAGATGTACAAAGCTGCGCGTGGGGTGGAATGTTGAATAGTCCCACATTGGATGAAAAAAAGGATAGTCGATTCCTTATATACACCGGCAATCCTCCCCTCCTGAGCTAGCTTTTGAAATTTAGTTAATCCCAAGATCCATTTTTTGGATATTTTATTGATTGCTAAATGGGAAGGACTACCAAAGACGATATATGCAACTGCGTTCAGATTCTTCCTATACGATTATGATCCACATATATACATAAAAATAACGCCTGCTGTATTAAAAGAAAATGAAGCTTCTTGAACTGTCATACAGGAAGTTTAGCCACTCTTAGTGCTGGAAGCGAGAATTCCAACAACCAAATTAAAACCACAGAGTTTTCAAGGAAAGTATAACTGCAACAGAACTTTGGATTTTCAACCTTGGAATGCGGAGGGTGCTGAATAAACTATAGATAGTGGAGCACCATTAGGGAGAAGAACAAACCTTTAAGATGAACCATTCCTCCATGAATTTTTGGGCACCTCTCCAAATCTAGTTTCACCAAGTTAATTAACCCAGACAGCGCACTCATCCCTTGAGCAGTAAGTGTATTATTCCTCCTAAAACTCACCGTTGTCAAGTTTGTTAGACCTGAAATCATTGTGTAATTAGCATAGATATCACAAATACAAAAGGAAAAGGATTATTATGGTGAGTAAGGAAGGGGTATAAATAGATCATAATATTCTAACAGATTTGTGCAGATAGCATTTGTATTTGTAAAGCAGCACAAGTGAATATAAAACCAAATGAATAAAAGCGACTTCCATCTATAAAATAATTTTGTAAGACGACCACATGTAACTATGAAATCAAACCAATACATCTTCTTTAGATTATGCAGCTCAAAAAGTACTCAGTACTACAATCGAAAAACTCAAGTAAATCAATCTCATCCTGCAAAGTTTATCAACAACTAGATCCACTAGAAAATGTAACAACCCAGTTTTCATCCAGCAGTTCAAGGAGTAAGACTTCCATCTTTAACTACTTTTTGCCTTTAATGTTTTGCTTTTTTCATTATCACTGCTAAAGGAGTTGTGCTTTGAATGAGCTCTCCACGGCTTAACTACATTCCTCCCTAAGACAGCACATCGTTGGAGAGAGAATATTTACCACTAATATTTTCCAACCCGCAGTCAGTAATCTGGTCACAATAATTAAGATTTAGCGATTGCAAATTTTTGCAATCTTTGAGACTAGTCAGTCCAGGATCTGTGACATCAGAACCCGACAAATCTAGGGAAAGTAGAGATGAACCCTGTGAAGAGATGACATCCATCCAACGGTTGTCCAGACCAGGATATTCTCCCATATTCAGATCCTGTAATGCAAAAATCACTTCATCAAGAGGTTGTCTGACCCCAAAGTCACATAAAAGAATCAGATGTCTCAACACCCCTTATATAGTTGTTACTCTATTTTAGACAAAACAAGCGTGAAGATACCTGAAGAGCACAATCTCTAAATGCCTCAAGAGAGACATCTGTAAGACGCTGCAAGCAAACCAATTCATCAAAGATCTGCTGACTTATATCCCTAGGCAATACAGAGAAGGTACTGTATTTATCGATGTCCTGTAACAGAAGTGCAGGAGAAATCAGTTCGCAATTTAGAGGCCAAGTTCGCCTGATATATCATTTTAATGGGAAGACATACTTCACACACTCTATGAATACACAATTCCATGAGAGATGGGCATTTTCCTTTTCCCTGTTTGGCATCTGTTCCTCGGGAAAATGAACTTCCCAACCATTTTGAACTTGCACTTTTAGAGTACCGTCCAGAAACTCCTCTGTGTAGGCTATCCTCACTGACCTGCTGATCACGCTTCCTAGAACATGCTCCTCCCATTTTATATAGTATTTGACTTTCTTTATGTCAGCAAAAATGCAGATAATAGCTGAAGCGGCAATCCATGGGGTCTACTGAATTTCAGGTTGCCTCTGATACCCTGCAAGCCAACAAAACCATGAAAGCCCTAAGACTAGTTTCCAGAGACTAATTATGCAAGTGAATTAAGACATAAAGCTGAAAACTAGAAACGATGGGACACATGATTGTGGATCAATAAGGCAATAAGCAGCCACATCAGCACCTTCAGGATGACGACAAAATCATGCACATCTCAAGGGGGAAAATTGTCAAACTAACAGAACGAAATACTTGACATCTTTAAAGAATCCATACATAAAGAAAAAATGACTATAATAGCATATTACTATTTGCATATGTATAGATACAGGCATCAACATCTGGTGAGACTACAATTTTGAAGGACACCGGATAACATGTCTAAAAATGAAGAAGAAACAAACTCTGAAAGACTACTTCGAGTTTGATGCAGACTTTTTGCAAAACAAAAGACATGTTATTCCTGCTTTATCTTATACTGATAAGAATCTTATCTCACACTAGATGTACCTAAAAAGGGGAAATAACTTTCAAGAAATTTCAAGCACTCTGCCAATGATGATTCTTTGTGAAGTAATACTATAGATGATGGCCGAAGAATAGATAAGGAGCCAGAAAGATGCAAACGTAGATTACGTCCAAAAGTGAGAACACGAAGAAAGACAGACATGACGAAGTCGTGAATACTAGAGCTGCTAACTCACAGAACACAAGGAAGAATATTAAGACATCAACAGAGTACTCGGGACATCAAACGTAACTGCAAACTCATGACATATGTGAAGTCCAAGTTTTATAATACTACATAAAAGCAACCAGCTGCTTATTTGGACTCCTGAAGCAGGAAACATCTTTTTTAAAGATGAAGAAGATTGGTCATATTACCCCAAATAAATGAATTCACACTATTTTGCCTTTGTTGACAAAACCTCCCATACATAGAAATGTTACAACAACTGCATTAAAAAAAACAATATTTACCATTCATGAAATACTTCTAAATTACAGTTTAATGTATTTTTCATAAAATTTCAATGCGATTTCAACCAATCAAAACCAGAGACACATATAGAATCATGTTGATATAACATATTTCTGTGCAAATATGTATACTAAGGACAACTGAGTTCCCCTTTTTCACTAAATATAAGTTGTTCCACCGTATCTCAGAGAAACATCAAGCTGCGAACTTATTCAATCACCCACTAACTTAAAAGATTAGTATTTAGGTGTTGATTAAAGTCTGGAAAACCCATTTTAGCATGTTTCAGCTCAAATCAAGGTTCATTGGGAGAGAACTATATTTTTATCTCTTCGTCTTCTCTTATTATTTATTTTTCCTTACCTACCTCCTAATTTACATTTTTTAAGCGTAACGATACCTTGCGCTCACTGTTGGATGATTAGTCCAGAAGGAAACATCTCCCGAAAAATTACTTCTGTTAAATTAAAACATAATTAGTCGACTAAATCCAGTTAATTAACGAAAACACAATATACAGTATCTGATAGCAGATTATCGTATAAACACCTGAAAATACATCGCTAAAATCAAGCTAAAAAAGAATTGAACGGGAAAAAGTAGAGAAAATCCATCAACACTACTAACAGGAAGCCGATGACAATATTACATCAAAACTCACACGAGACTTGTATTCCGATGATTGAAAACTCGCCAGTGTTCCGATTCTAGAAGCGGAAAAAGAAAAAAAAAACAGAAGATCATCAACTCAACAGACGATGAATTATATGAAATCGTATAAACAGAAGTAGAAAATCAAACCTTCACGTCTCGATCATCTTAACGATCACTCTTCATGGAAACTGTTGATAGAGAGGAAAATGGAGGTGATGAGAGTAGGAAGGAACTGGAAAGTGGAAGAAGTAGAAAGAAGCGTCAAGCCGAACCAGAGTCCGAACCAACTGATTAGATCCACGTGTAAGGAAATTAGGTTTGGTTAAGGAGCTGTGTAGGGATGAGATAAGACAGAAGGCGATCGGAGAGGATCGGTGTGGGTCCCATGGATAGTTTTTTTCCTTTTTAAGTTTTGCTTTATCCACTTGAGTCCGATCGGGTCCCACTTATTGGAAGATAGTGTACGCAATGTTTTTTTTCAATTACTATTTTAGTGTAAAAGTCTTCTTAAATACCTTTCTTAATCCGGGGGTCCTTCAGCCGGACTTGTAATTAATCTTATCCTATTTCATAATCATGATTTATAAGCAATCAATTTGTTAAGAATCATACGCCATTCTAATCATGAATTTAGCTCATATAATATACTGCTCACTTCATTTCAAACTTGACAGCTCTTTAAAAATATTACTATCTTAGTCCATTTTTATCTTTAATTTAATCTTTTTAATTGGTTATTTTGTCAAAGAAAGAATAATTTTTGTTTATATATTATACTTTTAATTTATTAATTTTATATTAATATCTTTGAGGAATATAAAGATAAAAATATTTGTGATTCTATTAATTAATAAGAATAGAAGAAATTCATTATAGCAATTAGCAATCAATATTTTAATAGGTATGCCAATTTTAACAAATAAAAGGGACAGAGAAAGTAGTAGCTAATAATTTAATATTCATCCTAATTATAATGTATAACTTAAATTTTAAAAATAAAATTATCAATATGCATATGTAGTTATTATTTTTTCATTTTTTAATTAATTTTTTAAAATTTATCAAATTAGGTCCATCAAAAATTAAAACTTAGCTATTTAAAAATATATAAAAAATACTATTTATATTTCAGTACAATAAAGAGTACTTCTAAAATAGCATAATGAAAAGTTCCACCTAAATGAGAACATTAGAAGGTAAAGGTAATGTATTTTGTTGTCAAAACTGTATATTTCACTTGTTAAAAAAAAATACATACGTGTATTTTTTTTAAATGTAACTCTTAAGTCTTAAGTGAATTTAATTTTTTTTTAAGTGTTACCAACCCCTAACCCCGACAGTTGGCCCATTAATAGACAATGTTTATCCTAATTGCAGACAGCTGTTGTTGAGAAATTTTTCTTATTAATATCCTTCCGTACCAAAAATAAAATAAAATTGCACTTTTGTCCTTATTTTCTGTGTTGGTCATTATTTTGGTTAATAAAGTATATTTTCTGTGTTGGTCATTATTTTGGTTAATAAGGTAAATAATTTTTTTATAAAGCATGAATTTATATATATATATATATCTTCGAGGATAAATTATTAGAAGTGTTATGAGTTAATAACATTATGTTTTTAATTTTTTTCAAATTATAAAAAAAAAAATTATGAATTTTGAATACATTACTAGACTTTCGAATATATAAAAATGCATCTGAAAATATATGCGAGGGAGTTATCCCAGAGGGGATATATATAGAATCAGGGGTGTGCACTATTTTGATTAAACCGAAAAATCAAATCGAATTTTAATTTGGATTGGTTTTGGATTCTTGGTTTGGTTTTAGATTTATAAATTACTTTGTTTGATTTTTTAGTTTGGTTTCGAATTTAGAAAAATAAAAACTGAAAAATCGAAAAAACCCGAATATATATATATATATATATATATATATATAGAGAGAGAGAGAGAATTAAGTTGGAGTTAACCATTTTTTTTTATGATTTTGTTTATTTTCTTATGTTTAGACATCTATAATTTTTTAGAAATTACAAATGTAACTTTGTTATGTTTCTAACTATTGACACAACCGATTAACCAAATCAAAAAAACCCAAACCAAAAAGAGAAAAACCAAACCAAATCAAATTTATTTTGGTTCGGATTGGATTACACTTCTTGAAAACCAAAAACCGAAAACCCAAACCGAACAGTATAAAACTGAACCGAAAAATCGAATGTACACCCCTATATAGAATAGTACATCCGGACACATCACTGATCTTCCCGATACATTAGCAGACTTCCAGATAGGAAAGTATCCGATAGGGAGATAAGAATGTATCAGTGAAAGGAGAGTGATGTATCCGAGAGGGAAACTTTGAATTTTTTTTAAATTATGATAAGGAAAATTACTTGAATGAGTGTCTTTTGATAAATAATTACGAATCTTATTAATATTTTTTATTAATTACCATTTATGGTAATACTATTTTAAATCTGTAATATATATTAAAAGTGAATTATATATGTGATATATATGTATTATAACTGTTTTAAACTATATTATGTTTGTTTAGGTAAGAAACTGACACATTGTATTATAAGTGTATTAAAATGTGTGAAAATGTATTATTTATAATAAAACTTGTCTTATATGTGAATAATAAATTGTTCTTTGTAATGTGTATTAAAAGTGTATTATAAATATATTTTAAAAGTGATAAATAAAAAAGGATATTATTGTTATAAATGGTAATATTTTTTTAATATAATATATTTATGTAAGTTACCCGATTAATAAATTAAGATGTATATTTTAGTTTTTTTTCTTTCTTTTTAGTATAATGTCCTGCAAATTATAATTCTGATCAGAAATTACTAAAGTTCAAATAGTAAAGAAAAAAAATTAAATATCAGTCTATTTAAAAGAAAACAACTTTTCTTTTTGGTTGAAAGTTCTTAATTAAAGGGTTTCAATTTTATTTGTTTACTAGAATAGGGTTCAAAAATCTTTGTCCAATCTGATAAAATCACAAATTGAGTTTGGTTGGATCAACAGGACAAATTCACATTGACAACTCAAAAAATCGTGAGAGAGATAATAGGAGCAAAATCAAATTAAAAGTGATATTATAATACACATATAATAAAAAGAAATAAACATGTATTAGAGTTATGTTATCGTTAGTGCACATTGCTGCATATTGACATAGAGGAATATAAAATTATGACAAAAATAAATTAGAATATTATAAATAGCAACAATGGAAAAAGTTATGAATGTAATTATTTTATAAATCTAAAAAAGTTTATATTTTTTAAAACTAAAAATAGTCTATTTTTAAATTGGAGTAATCTTTGGAAAAATTAGAAAATGTTACTTGAAAGGAAAAAATGTAACTCGCGCACCCTTAAAATTGGTATCAAAATTTATTTTAAGTATTGAAAATCTCTCAAAACACTTAAATGGAAAAAAAATGTAACTCATTTTACCGTTAAAATCGAAGTCAAAATGTATTCTAAGAATTGTAAATCTCTTGAAACACTAAAATGAAAAAAATGTAACTCATGTACTGTCAAAATTGGAGTGAAAATGTTTATTAAAGATTGTAAATCTCTTGAAACACTTGAATAGAAAAAATATAACTCGTGTATCGACAAATAGTAGTCAAAATGTATTTTAAAGATTGTAAATATCTTGAAACACTTGAATAAAAAAAATGTAATTCATGTTGTCAAAATTAGTGTCGAAAATCTATTTTAAGGATTGTAAATCTTTTGAAACACTTCATGATTTTTTTTTTAACTCATGTACCGTCAAAATTGAAGTCAAAATGTATTTTAAGGATTGTAGTTTCTAGAAACACTTAAATGGGAAAAAAATTAAACTTATGTATCACCAAAATTGGAGTCAAAATGTATTTTAAGAACTGTAACTCTCTTGAAAAATTACGTAATAGGCAATTCATTTATAGCCTTAACTTAACCACGAAGTAATAAAAAAAAATCGCCTATAAATTACGTGTCTTTCGTTTCAATGTTTCTCAAGTTTATTCATTCAAACTACTTTCGTTTCCCAAAAGTTTTGTAGCAACATAAAACACCAGCAAGATACTGAAACAATGACGACAGAAGCAACTTTCGAAATGAAAATGGCAAATCTTGTCAAGAAATCCCGTAAACATTCATCTATAACAGGAGAACAGGCTGTCATTCTTGCTTATTCTCCAAACGGTAAACCATATTTCTACGATTCCTCTAAAAATTCTCACAAAATTGATAGGTCTCTACTTCAAAAAGTGAAGAAGATTGTTGCTGCTAAAGATGATCCGAAGGATGTTGCTGCTAAAGATGATTTGAAGGTTGCTGCTGCTAACGATGACTTGAAGGCTTCGGCGGATAATTAATTATCAAATGGGGCTAGACCATTGAGTCATTGGAGAAGAGTTTATCGAATTTTGTTTTATTTAATTTTGATTTGTCAGTTGAGTCCATTTGTTTCAATATTTAAGTGTTTTTGTGGGTCGATTGTTGTCCTTTTATTTTTAGTCATTTTATGATGTATTTTCTCTTCTTAATAAGCGTATTTTAATAAAATGAAGTCTTCTATATTAAAGATTGCAACTTAAACTCATGAAATAAATAGTTTGATGCACTTATTGATGATATCACTTTTTAAAATAATTGAGCTACTATTTGTGTGAAAAACTCGATGAAGTGACACGTGCACTATTGCTTAAAAAAGAAATAGGGGTAATTTGGTGAAATTAGTAATGGGAGGAGTAAAATTAATTTCATTTTAACCTCGAGGGTAAATTTAAATAATAAATCAAAGTTGAAGGGTATTTTTTACCCTTTTCCCTATAAAAAAAGAAAAAAAAATAATGTTTGAGCTAAAATGAAGAAAGTTTTACAAAGTAAATTATGAAGAAGATGATAGGTAGGGAGTGGGATGCTTTTCTTTTTTGAAAAAAAGTGTAAATAAAAGAAGAAAAATATTTTTTAAGTTAATTATAATGCCAAGTGTCAATAAAAGAAGAAAAAATGTAAAAAAAATAATAAAAAAGACACAATTTTAAATCTTTTCACGCTGAGAAGTGCAATACACATTTTTTGTCATATCAGCATTTTGTGGCTAATAGGTACATGATTTGAATAATTTAGATGTTCAATAGGTACAAATCTTAGTTGAGATATTTAAGTGAATTATGCGAACGACTATAAGACGCGGTGTATGACTCAAGCCCAAAAAAATATATTGATATATGTCGGAACTTAATATTATCCCATATTGGATATGCATTATTAACATCATCCCTGATTAGATAGTTATAAATGATGTGATTAATTAATATCATTTATTAAACGACAGGCTTTTAACTAACAAAATTTAATATTGGTTAATTAAAGAAAAACTTGTCTATATATAAAAAATTCCTACAAAATTTATGATTAAAGAAAAACTCATATATATAAAGATAATTATATATTATATATATTTAAAGGGATTGTTTAGTCAAATTAAATATTTAGCTTACTAATAAGACAGTACAGTAATAAAAAATATGTTAAATTAAACTGATTCATACAAATTCAATATTATATAAGAGTTGCATGTTTTCCTAACAAAAACCCAAGTTCTTCTATCATACTTTTTAAAACTTTTTATTATATTTTTTTTATCACTCGACTTGTAAAATTATATTGAACACAAATTGACTATTTAAGTTGTTATTAGATTATAACAACTTATTGTGTTAAGATATTCAAAATATATTATTTAATCACTTCATGTATTATATATATATATATATATATATATATATATATATATATATATATGAGATATTTTTCTCTGATGAAGAGTGTACAATACCACTTAACACCGCCCTGAATGTAAATAATCTAAGAGAAAATTGTGTAGAATAACAAACATTTAAACCATATTAAATACTATAGCTATTGTTTAAGGAGATTCTAATTCACATTTATAGTTTCACCCAAACTTGTTATTTGTCTGATTTGTATAGATTCAGAATTTGTAAAATTTGGTTTTTCATTGTATAAGTCCAAAATTTTATATATGCTCACATTAGCTATTTGTATACAATTTATGAAAATTTCATAATAAATTACCCTGTTAGTATGTTGGCAGGCGAAATATACAAATATGCAGAAATATACAACTGCAACCTCCATAGCAAACAAAATCACAGTTAAGAAGAGCAGTTAGAAAAATCATAACTATAAAACCTTTTTATATTTGTTGTTTCTAAAATGTTCTCATAATTTAAAGCATCATTGAGATTTTAGTAAATAACTTGCTTTTTTTTCCCCACTCACTTCTAATTTCTTTTCACAAATATAAACATGAAATTTCACAACTTATATTATTTTTATCGATTATACAAGGCACGCTAGAAGTTTATTAAATATGTATTAGCACCATGATAACAAATTATAATATTTATACACATATAATAAAAATATATGTTACTGAAATCAAAAAGTAATATTAAAAATATGTGATAAAATGATTCTATGAAATTGAAAATCAAATTTATATATAACAAAATTATAAGATAATAATACTATTATGACTTAATATTAATTATTCAATATCTAACATTCCAACAAAAAGAATATCTAACAATTCATATGTCAAGATTGAAGTAGATCAATATTTTTCCTCTTTCAAATTTTTTGTTGGTTGGGGGTTAAAAATAGGAACAAATATTAGTGGATCATTTTTTTTTTTAAAAAAATTAGTGGTTATTTTTCATGATTAAAATAATGTTTATGGTTAAAATTTTAAAATTGTGGGTTCACTTATTTTTTAGGGCCGGGCAAAACCCTGTATATAGTAGTAGTATCAGATAAACCCCTTTCTCAATTCCATACGCATAATATCTTGCTCAACTCCCACCAAGAACGCTTACTCTCAGCCATGGCTTCTTTGTCTATAGACATAGCCACCGCCTTTATGGGACTGGCCAAGCGTCAGACCCCACAGTTCTATGGTCTTCGTACAGCAGTATTCCCAACTTTATGGAAAACAAGCAAATGTCAGAGGTTCAGTTTATCGACTAGTTCGTCTTCAAGAATTAGTGTTGCAATCAATAATTCTTCAAAACCAAACAGATTCTCTCGCGGATTTACTGTTTCTGCTACATCTACTTCCGCCCCACAAAGCGAGGACTCTGATATCTTAACCAAGATTCCTCAAGATAATCGAATTCCAGCTACCATTATCACTGGTTTCTTGGGTTCTGGGAAAGTATGTTTTTTTTTTCTTTTACTACTTCTTGATATTCTTGGTTTTTCCTTAGTACTTCTTTGGTTTTTCTTTTACCCCTATACTGCTTAAATTTCTTGTCAATGTTGGTCAGTTAATAGTTCATTCTATTTAATGATACTAATATCAGTAATAGACTAATGAGGAAAATAGGAAGCTTCAAGATTTACTGTTGTTGGCTGTTTTTGGGTTTCAATTGTGAGACAAATTTCTCCTTTGTCTTCTCTACCATGTGAAATCAATGTCCTGGCTTCCATTTCATTAGTATTGCTTTTCATTGGAAGATTTTGGGAAAGAGGGGTTTTCTTTCACTTATTTGAAACACTTTCAATTGGTCTGAGACTTTTATCTGGGACCTCAAATGACAAGCCTTCAAAAAGCAAATGAATTAGATGCTATAACTTTCGGGGCGTGTTAGTGAGAAGGGTAATTTAACAGTCAATGAAACACATAGTTAGATTATTTTATTTTTTGTAGTAAAATGGACACAGCTTAAAGTTTTTTCAATTATCTGTTATCTAATACAAATCTGATGTTGCAGACTACCTTATTAAATCACATATTGACTGCGGATCATGGGAAGCGCATTGCTGTTATAGAGAATGAGGTATGTAAATGGATTGGATAATCTTAATATTACAGTGCTTATTTATTTCTCATGTGTTGATAAGATTTTAGGCCTAGTGTATGCTTGTATCCAATCAATGTGTAGCATATTATTTTATCTTTCCCCTCCCAAGGGGATTTCTACAATAATCTTGTCATAGGTAGGGATTGTCTGGAATCTGAATTATTACGTCTATAATATATTATGCAGTATGGTGAAGTGGATATTGATGGTTCTTTGGTTGCTGCAAAAGCTGCTGGGGCGGAGGAGATTATGATGCTTAATAATGGGTGTCTCTGTTGCACTGTGAGGGGTGATCTAGTTAGAATGATTGCAGAATTGGTCAGTAGAAAGAAAGGGAAATTTGACCATATTGTCATAGAGACTACAGGTAAGCAACTGATGAGATTCATTGTTCTGGATTGAAATTGTTGTAGTGCATTTTTTGAAGTTGAGGATCCAGCATTTCTCGGCTGTCTACTTCAGGCATTTGATTACAATCTGTTTGCTTCTATCTTTGTGCGTACTTACACAACTAAGCCAAAAGGTCTCACTTCATTTGATACCAATGTTGGTTCTCTTGTGTTGATTTTGCAGGATTGGCAAATCCTGCACCAATTATTCAAACTTTCTACGCGGAGGATCAGGTTTTCAACGATGTTAAGTTGGATGGTGTTGTTACATTGGTTGATTCTAAACACGTTGGTTTTCACTTGGATGAGACTAAGCCAAAAGGTGTCGTCAATGAAGCAGTCGAGCAAATAGCTTATGCTGACCGTATTATAATTAACAAGGTACATGTCTCTCCATGTAGTGATGGATTTCATCTCAAATACTAATCTTCCTGTAAGGTACTCTTTTCCATAATAGCATTTGATGCTCTAGAGTTGCCAGAGACAGAAATTATCCCAGATCTGTTGATATTTTACTATTTCAGGATCTCAAAATAAAAAATCATTGCTAACCAAACAAATTTAAAAGGCATTGAGGATATATCTGTTAATGCTGCTTCCTGTCAAGTGTTTTTTTGTTAAATCAGTGTGCTCCACTAATTTTTGCTTCCTTGTGGACGTGATATGGTTGAGAGGTTTTTATCTGCAAGTGGAGGTTACCTGAGATATAGATTGAGTAATTGAGTTTGTTGTATGGAAGTTTAGATTAAGCTTGGACATCCATTTCACTGTAATCTGACAAATGCTTTTCATATCCTTGCCAGACTGATCTTGTTGGTGATTCTGAAGTTTCTTCGTTGATTCAGCGAATTAAGGTTGGCATTTTGCTGATTTTCATTTGACATAATATTTAGCTGTCAATCTTAGAGTTACTCACTAAGCTCTAATGGTGAATAACAGAACATAAATAGTATGGCTCATTTGAAGAGGACACAGTATGGAAAGGTCGATTTGGACTATGTCCTAGGGATTGGAGGCTTTGATTTGGAAAGGTCTGACTTCTTCCCTTTTTGATGTGTGTAAATCTCATGTGCTTATATAGTTCCTTCTTCTTTTCTGCACCATGCCTGTAGAATGTATTATCATGCTTCAACTTCCTAAGTAATATCTTTTAGCTCCCATTGATCATTTTTTCTTACAGAAAAACCACTAAGATTTTTGCTTTTCCTAGTGATGTCCTAATACGTAGAATCCAATGTCTTTACCTCGTTGATTTCCTAACTTGTAGAATCCACTGGCTTAGTTAGACTTAGCATCAAGCCGATGATTTCTTTGAGGACATTCTTAAGTGTGCATGTCTATTGTTATGCCTTGCATTTTGTGAAAAATAGCATGTATGTCATACAAATAACTACTGTTAATAACTGGTCAAGTTCTTATTTACAAAAAAGAAAGTAAATCATTGGTCAATTTCATTAATAGTATGTTAAACCGACACTGCTTTTCCCCAGAAAAAAAGGTATTCAAAATTTGGATTTGCTTGTAAAGTCCCAGTTTTCTTCCAAACGTTATGAAGTATATCAGATGCCAAACCCACTGATGTTTTAGTCAAGGTCTTGATGAATTTCTTCAGCTGATGATAATTGATTTAACTCTTTTAAAAATATTTTTTACCATGGGAAATTGTACTGCTGAAAGCACTGTTATACGTCAGATATACTTGTAATATTTTTGATAGATGTCCTTTTTTTCTTAGATTGATTTTGCTTCAGCAAGTCCTTATGTTACTGGACGATTGCTTACTTCATTTTATTACATTCATGTAGAATTGAGAGTTCGGTTGGCGCTGAAGGTTCTAAGGAAGACCATACTGGCCATGATCATGATCATGATCACCACCACCACCATGACCACGACCATGATCATGAACATGAACATGATCACAAGCATGGTAAGCGTTATTTAATGTTTGAACTTCTATACTAGCCATTGTAGCAGCTTATGTCAGAAAAATGCTACACCAAAATCAGTTGGTGCACTTTTTCAAAGAACTATTTCTCCTTATTTTAAAGAAATCATTTCAGTAGTCTGTTTGGTACTTTACAGGTCTTCTCTTTAGTCGTAATGCTATGAGTATGCTGATCTATTGATTGGAGCTATTAACTTTTTTACGGAAAGAACTTCTTACCAAGCAACAGAAGCAAGATTGTTAAAGAGTCTACTCAATCCTGGTTCTGGAAATTTGAACTTGGTTAGACAATTTATACGAGCTTAGTCAAGCTTGATCCAATTATATACAATTCAAGATCAAGTTTGACTTCGGCTTGAATAAATTTCTACAAGCACGAGCTTGCATTCATTTTGGAACTATTTTAACATTGAGCTTGTTCATGAGTCTGTTTTATGATCCATATTTACTTTAAGAGAAAACTGAATACAAGAGAATATCGCAATGACCATTTTCCTATTGAATACCTTAGGGTTGGATGATTGGGGACACTGACTGGAGCATGATCACCTGCCTTATGCACTAGAGCTGGCAGACCAAACTATTTTTGCTTCTACTTTTGTAACTAATTTGCATCTTCGTGGTGCCTTTAATAATATTTACTTCATAAGAGTTTTTTTTACCTGTTTTATATTTAAAGAAAAAATGTAAAAAGGGACTTGTTCTTTTGGGTGGGGTGGGAGGTTGCTATTCGTGCACACTAAACAAGCTGAGACAAGCGTAGGTTGAACTTGAGCTTGGTCGTTTAATAAATCAATGAGTTGAGTTGTAATTTCTTTGTGAATGTGTTGGTTCATTTATAGCATTAGGTCCTTCTATTTTTATTATTTCGAATTCCTATTTTTGGCATTTTTTTTTGTTTCAATTGATTAATCTACTTTATTACTGTTAGCATCTCAGCCTTCTAACCCCCAAATCCAGCGGCCCATATATTTTATTTTTTAATTTCCAGTTCCTTTTTTTGTTTGTCCATAATCCTCATGCAAATTTCTATCTCCTGTGTTTCTTTCTTTGGCTCCACTTGTGATGTAATAGTGTATGATTGTGACCTTATTTCTCAAAAACCAGTCTGTTTTTAGTGCATATAATTGAATCTTGAACATTTGCCTCAACCTCAAGAGTATTGTTGCTTTCTGCTATTTGGTTAATATGATGTGTCAAATCTATTGCAGAGCATCATGATCATCACCATTCTTACGATCATACTCATGACCCTGGTGTTTCTTCTGTCAGCATAGTTTGTGAAGGGACCTTGGATCTTGAGAAGGTTGGCATTGTAGTCTTTCTATTTTTTCTATAAATATATCATTCACTAAGATGTTGTGTATAAGTTGTAAATATGGACAAAAAATGTGAGTTGCATTAATAAACTGTGGAGTTGTAATTCCGTATATCAGGCTAATATGTGGTTGGGAACGTTGCTGATGGAACGAAGCGATGACATATATCGGATGAAGGGTCTTTTATCTGTTGACGGAATGGATGAGAGATTTGTCTTTCAGGTTATTAAATTCTTTGCCCAGTGCTACTTTTCGTACTGATTAGTTACAATGTGATTGCTGCTACTACATAATCCCTTTACGTGTCTGAAACATTTGTTTGTAATGTAGATGTGAATTTCACTTCTATGCGATAAAACAAAATGTGGATGTGAATTTCACTTCTATCCAATAAAACAAAATGTGGATGTGAATTAAGCATTCCATCAGTAGGACAATAAGAAGAGTACGGCATATTTGCTTATTCGTTACTTGGCCTTTTCCTTATAGACTGAGTTACTCTTGAGGGGTTTTATAATATGATATTTTGCCTTGTAAATTAGTTTTTTTCTAGTTAAGAAGGGGCTTCAAGTTCTTAGAGGAGGTGTGTGAGATAGTTCAGATACAGTTTTAGGGAGCCAAGTCCTCACCAGAAATATTTTAGTGGGTACCTGCATCATTCCACCAATATAGGAGCTGGTAACTTTGTCCTTCAAGACTTAGCCAGATGAGAGGACATCAACTAGGTCTGTTGGCGTGATGGGGTTGGCATCAAGGTGCCCATCATCACGGGTAAAACTTGCAATTCACATCATGGCCACACCTTTGGTGCCCATCATCAATTATTTGTATTGATCATTAGACCACACCATGGTACTTATATAATACGACCATCATCAATTGCAAGCAGGCAATATGCTGATGAATTTTAATTGCTCTAAGTATTTGATAATGACTTATTGCAGAGTGCCCCAATTAAGACCTCATTCACGTACTGGAGAAGGACTAAATGGAAGGGGGCACCACCTGACTGCCTCTTTGCTATGCACACTTTACTTTTTACTTGGGAGTACTGCCATTATGTTGCTATTATTTTTATCCGAAAGTCAATCATTTCCAACTTTGATATGATGGTATGGGGGAGATCAAAAGGGAGTATGTTGGTCAACCATTATGTTGCTATTATTTTTAATCCGAAAGTCAATCATTTCCAACTTTGATATGATGGTATGGGGGAGATCAAAAGGGAGTATGTTGGTCAAATAGAGGGCTGTCATGGGGGTGTAGTCCACAGCTTTAGCCTTAAGCTAGGTTGGGCTGTAGTTCTTGTATTGGCCTAACCCAAGCGTTTCAATTATGACCTGGTGGCAAAAACTTACCATTCACATTTCATTTATATTGACCCTATTTGAGTAATTAGCAACTTCAGGAAACTCATGGTTTGGTTCTGATGTTCTAGTAAGTTCAGAGCATGAGGTACATCTTACTCTTAAAGTCCATCTTTTGCACCATCTACATGAGAAAATCACTTTTTCCAACTAATATTCACATATTCATCATCTTAACTGATTACTCTAGAATGGAATTATCGAATTCTATCAAATAAACCTCTTATATAAGTAGTGACCTAAACCCAAGGGTGTTTAGATAGCTTGAGAATGGTCCTTTTAAAAATTAAAAATTAAAAAATCAGTCCAAATGTTGGAATAAAATTAATTTCTTCATCATCATCAGGGTCCTTACTTAAATAGTGAACAAAACACCAAAGGGTCCTTAGATAAGTCCTTATAAAATGGTCCCTATTTAATAAGTAATAAATTTTTATAAAAATTACCTTGTTATCTATATACGTTACACTAAGTGGTCATATGAAAGATGGGACTGTTTCGCTGCTGACCTTTCTTGTTTAAGTTTGGAAGTCCATACCAACTTGGCCACTCATACTATGGGCTTCCACAAGAGTTTATACCAAGTGCAGAAACCTTTGGTGTATCCATCTCCTGCTGCTCTTACAGAGTAGTTGTGCTCCTTAAATAAGCACAGTATGAGGATACATTTTATCATGACAAAATCTCTTTTGGTAAAGCTCAGGAACAATGCTATAATTGATCTGTTCTAAAGTTTTTGTAGTTACTAAGATCAGTGTTTTAATGGTGTGAGTTGCAGCCTCATTCAAGTTTGAACGAGTATATTCTATGGCACGTTATAGTTTTCAACTTGCTAACGTGTCTTTACCTTTTTTGGTGCAACAGGGAGTCCATGACATATTTCAAGGTTCTCCAGATCGTCCATGGAAGTCGGATGAACCAAGAACAAACAAAATAGTATTTATAGGGAAGAACTTAGATGGTAAGGAATTAGAGGAGGGCTTCAAAGCCTGTTTAACATAAATACCAGATTCTGGTTGCTATGATGACAAATAATGTGTGTGTTACTGTTAAATTGATCAAGGGAGAGAGGAAATTTAAGCATGATATGATTGACTTTGTTAATTAAAAAAACTGCTGAAGACTTTCATGCAACAATTGAGAATACAAATGAATTCTTTCTGTTGTGTACACTTTTCACCGTAGTGTCTCTGTAAATGATAAAATAACAAATATATTATCTTTTCACAGCTTCAGTCGTAATAATTGTTCTTTTGCTTTGGAGAAATTTTTTGAAACGGATTTCAAGGTTAACAATTGCGGAATTCTGATTTCGGTTCTTACAGTGTATTTAACCTTCCATTAATAAAAATATGCATATTTTTTTTCTTATCTAAGTAGAAATTGATAATATTTAAGATTATCTTTAGAATTATATTATCTTCAAAAATTAAATAACAATATAAGTTTGACATTAATTATGGATAATTAAGTAGTATTACGATTGCTAATGTAATGATTCTTCACAAACGGAAAATAAACGGTAACGTTCTCACTCCGTCGGTTCGAAGTTTTGGGCCAGACCGAGCCCAAACTACAATAAGATGGGCTTCTATTATTGACCCGCAATTTAGGAACACCGCACTACCGCAGCGGCTGCTCGTCGCCGGGAATTACGCAACCAGGAATCAGTGTCTGCAATTCTCTCAATAGAGTACCACTCCTATGGCAGACCCCGTAAATATGGTATGCGTCTTCCTCATATCTCTTTCAGTTCTATGTTTCCCTTTTACGATTCTGGAATAATTTTTACACTGCAATTGATTCTACTGTTTGAAGAGTTTCACTAGGTTTGCAGGTTTTTCTATAGATTTATTCATTTTATTCGCTGTTAGATTTGTTTTTGGGTCCTTTATTTCTTGGACAATGTCTCTGAATTAGAAATTGATTTCCGTTTTAGAGTGTTGAATAAGATTCAAGCTCAAGTGCAACTGTCTTAACACACCATCCTTTTTGTTGCAGGAGATGGAGGATGAGAATAATTATGTTGAATATGTACCAGTTGCAAAGCGCCGAGCGATTGAGGCTCAAAAGATCCTTCAGAGGAAGGGAAACACTTCTGTCTTGGAAGAGGAAGAGGAAAAATCGAAGCTTGTTGAGGCTAAGCCGAGTTTGCTTGTGATGGCCACCCAGCTGAAGAAAGAGCAACCTGAAATTAGTCCTACTGAACAAGTAGTCTTGCAAGAGAAGGAGATGATTGAGCATTTATCTGATCGGAAGACGCTAATGTCTGTTCGTGAATTAGCTAAAGGTATTACTTATACAGAGCCTTTGTTAACCGGTTGGAAGCCACCATTAGCCATTAGACGGATGTCAAAGAAAGCCTGTGATGCCATTCGGAAGCAGTGGCATATTATTGTGGATGGCGAAGATATTCCTCAACCAATAAAGAATTTCAAGGAAATGAGGTTCCCTGAACCCATATTGAAGAAACTTAAAACGAAGGGGATTATTCAGCCGACACCAATCCAAGTGCAGGGCCTTCCTGTTATTTTATCAGGTCGGGATATGATAGGTATAGCTTTTACAGGCTCTGGAAAAACATTGGTTTTTGTTTTGCCACTTATCATGGTGGCTTTGCAGGAAGAGATTATGATGCCTATTGCTCCTGGGGAAGGGCCACTCGGTTTGATTGTTTGTCCATCTAGAGAGCTTGCAAGACAGACGTATGAAGTTATAGAACAATTTTTAGAACCACTCAGGGAGTATGGTTACCCTGAATTGAGGCCTTTGCTATGTATTGGTGGAGTTGATATGAAGTCCCAAACTGATGTTGTCAAGAAGGGAGTGCACATTGTGGTTGCTACACCTGGAAGGCTCAAAGATATGTTAGCAAAGAAGAAAATGAACCTTGACAATTGCAGGTACAGACCTACCCTTGTAGATCCATTATCGATGTGGTATTTTGTGATATCTATTTGGTTGTTGTCTTGTTTTTCTATGTATAGTCTAAATGAATCATTCTATGTAACACAAAATCTCAAGACCATACAAACCAGATTTTTTTTTATTATTCTTCAGCTGTTCATCCAGTGTGTTTTTATGCTTTGGATTAATTTGGATATAACGTGTTTATCTGGCTTGTATGGTCTAGAGAGTTTGTGATGCATAGAACAATTCATTTAGTTGTACCTAAATTTTGATCAATCAAGTATTTGGGGTTGCCTGTCCTCATCATCAGTCGTCAGGTCTTGCTTCTTTCCTGCTGGTTTGCTGTTCCACATAATATGTGGTACTGTTTATGTCTACCCCGTGCCTTCGAGAGTTCACATACATATATGATATATAGATGGAAAACTGTTTTTGGGAGCGCTTTGTTTACAACATGGGTACCTCATTTTTTCAGCCAAAATTTTAAACAGTGGAAATTACTGAGCAACTGCTAAATGTTAATTCGAGTCATGCACTTAAAAATTGTATGTGTCTGTATATAACTTAATCCCGTTGACTGATTTGCTTCTTTTTCATTACCTTTTTACTATGTATATCTGCCAAGTTTGTTGTGCCTACCTTGCTGCTGGTTCATTGCAGATACTTGACACTGGATGAAGCAGATAGATTGGTCGATCTCGGTTTTGAAGATGATATTAGGGAGGTGTTTGATCATTTCAAAGCTCAAAGACAAACTCTTCTATTTTCTGCTACAATGCCCACGAAGATCCAGAATTTTGCACGAAGTGCATTAGTTAAACCAATAACTGTGAATGTGGGGAGGGCTGGAGCAGCTAACCTTGATGTGATTCAGGAAGTGGAGTATGTAAAGCAGGAAGCCAAGATTGTTTATCTTCTTGAGTGCTTGCAAAAGACTCCACCACCGGTTCTGGTTTTCTGTGAGAACAAGGCTGATGTGGATGATATCCATGAATATCTTCTCTTAAAAGGAGTTGAAGCTGTGGCTATTCATGGAGGTAAGGATCAAGAGGATAGAGAGTATGCAATTGCAACATTCAAATTAGGCAAGAAAGATGTTCTAGTTGCCACTGATGTTGCCTCTAAGGGGTTGGATTTTCCTGAGATTCAGCATGTAATTAACTATGATATGCCTGCTGAAATTGAAAACTACGTGCATCGGATTGGACGAACAGGAAGATGTGGAAAAACAGGAATCGCCACAACCTTTATCAACAAGAATCAAAGCGAAACAACTCTCCTTGATCTGAAACACTTGTTACAAGAAGCAAAACAAAGGATCCCTCCTGTCCTTGCAGAGCTAAATGACCCTATGGACGACATTGAGGCAATCACGAATGCAAGCGGAGTAAAGGGTTGTGCATATTGTGGTGGGCTTGGTCATCGTATCCGTGACTGCCCCAAGCTAGAGCACCAAAAGAGCGTGCAGATAGCCAATTCAAGGAGAGACTACTTCGGTTCTGGAGGTTATCGTGGAGAAATTTAATTCCCTTGCCAAATATATCTTCCATCTCTTTGTAGCTTGATGGTAGTTACTACTTATAGGTTTCTCAATGTAAAATGTAATATTCATGGTTAATTTAAAATTTGTTTCTTGAACAGTTTTGGATGTTTTCAACTTTTTGCTCCAGAATTCCAGATGTATCTTAACTTTAGACAGATTCTGAACGTCTACTTTATGTGATCAATATTTATGTTCACTTTGGATCATATTACAAGAGTTGAGGATTGTAAACACTTGTGGACTATTTCCATAGTCTGAATTCTTAGCACAGTTGAACTTTCTTGGTTGTGTGCGTGACTAAGAAATTGATGATCATTCTACCAGAAAGAAACAATTATGTATTGATGCAATCATCATCTTATGACCAAATCCTTATCTATCAAGGGACTTTGATAGTACAACAACATATGAAACTCTTTTCTCTTTTCACTTGATAAAATGTAGTAGAATTAGGCGTACCCCATAAAAGAGAGAATAAAATAAAAATAGAGACCTTAAAGACAAGCCAAAGGCAACAATTCTAATAAATTGGACGACCATTTCCTAGTTTATGTATACCAAATATATTGAACTAGATATAATATGCCCGTGCTATGCACGGGCCCAACAAATTTTGCTTCCTTGTATTGGTCTGGATAATAAATATTTTTATACAAAAAACTACATAAGATTAAAAAGAACACAAATAATAAGTAGAAGTTTTTATAGTGATCAACAATCTTAGTGAGCTTTGGCTTTGAATCGATCAAATAAGTTACTAATTTCTACTAACCTATTTTTGTTCATAGCTTTTGTTCTTGCACTTGAACTCCATTCGGAGTAGTCTTTACCCCCGGTACAAATAGAGTTGTGAACTACCAGGACATTGTGGGAAGGGACCTTACAATCAGAAATTTTACAGAAATTTCCACCGACATGTTTATTACTCTTCATCTTGATCACACTATATACAAAAGTTAGTACATTTTCATCTTTGTGAGTGAGCAACTGAATTACAAGAAGAAGAAATATTTGTCATGATAAAATATTATTGAAATACCTGAGATTTAGTTCATACAAACATTGCAATAGAGAACCATACATACTCAATTTATATTTATATGAGATACCTTATAGTGATATTGGCTCAAGATTGAAAAAAACGAAGAAGATGATTTCCCTTAATCATCAGCCATTTCAAGCCTTATAACATTTTCATTCAAATTATTAAAAAATAATCAAGCGCGAAATAATTGATTGGGGGCATGATCTGAACTTTCTTTTGTTGTTCCTATTAAGTCATTTAAAGGGCAGATTAGAGTTTATGTGAGTTCATTCTCTACTGTTTTTGTGTTTGGTTTGAGAGTCGTTTTGAAAGTGCCTATCCATTTTTCTTTCTTTCTATAATCTATTTAATTTATCAGTTGAACAAAGATCATTTTTCGGATACTGCATTGTCATCAATATCTAGAGCTGGCTACTGATACTGTTTCACCAGATCATCCTACACCCGCCTCTAAGTTAAGCTGAATTTAATCAATATTTTAACATGTTTACGTCTATTCTTTGGGTACTTTTAAATGGATTCATATGTTGAGAACTTAGTTGAAGTACCCTTCTTGGTTGTTTGGTTATAGATAGAGTTTTGCAGCAAATATATTCTCTACTTTATCATCTCTAATGTTATGTGTTGAGTTATATTAAATTTAGAATTTATATTGTGACCCGATTTTATGTTCAAGGGTCCTTGTTAATATTGTACTTTTGATTCTACTATTATAAGGATATTAGGGTGATGAGATTCCTCAGTCCCCAGCACCCAACTCTAAGACACCAAAAAGAGAGAACTCCAATGTTCAAGTGCATTTTGCCAGTTTTCTAAACATGTAGTAAGGACTTCTCTATGGAATGACAACATAATAAAAAAGATTTGAAATAAAATGCATGATAGCTTAGCAACCTAGAATATGAATTTAAGGTACAAAGTTGTCGAGCAGACAAAGTCTATTTAATTCAACTCTGTTTACTCGCTGTCGATCTAAAAAGACGTATTTTTTTCCTGGTGGTATTAGTTTAAATATCTCACTCGTGCAGAATTTTGGTTCAATGCATACATTTTCAGAGGTTTGATCATAATAATTAACTTTTCTATTCCAACTAATATTCTTCGAAAAATGAAATCCACTGAACCATCGTCCGTATATTTAATACTATTTATATGGTGATATAATTTCAACTTTAAAGACACATTTTATAGGTAAAAACAACTTAGATAAATAAACATACGATTTTTAAACATAGATAATAAAATCAGTAAAAGGGAAGTAGGCATATCCAAGATGACAAACAAATCTTGACATTGACATATTACCAGTCAAAAGAGCACCATAGACCTCAAAAACTTGACATTTTAATGTGAAGAAGCTAACTGGATATTTAAATCCTGCAAAAAATGACACTTGCCAAAGTTAAGAAGGTTGAACACACACAAAGACAACAATCACCACAATACAGACCTAAAGACTACCAAAACAACTTAGGCTTCAAAATCGGAGGAATATTTAAGAAAATGACTAACCAAACTAAAAGCAAGGATTGATTTAGATGAAATCCAAGCATCTCAACGTGTTCTAAGTGGAGTCTCAACTAAAATTCTAAAAAAGATCTAAACTCGGGACAACTCAAAGAGACAAGATAGTCTAAAAAAGTTCACAACAACTGAATTCACGTATTTTAACATATGTAAGATTACTGAGATTATTTATGTTGCTCAATGATGCATTGTTCTCACTCTTTCTGTGATTTAGAGAAATAAAGAAATAGCTAAGAGAAAAATGAAACTGAAAAGGAGAACTAAAATGACTCGCAATTAAAAATGAAGCACTGTGCTTCGACAACTAACCCTTCTCTTTTTTTTTAAATGTATTTTCAACTCAAAGTTTTAGTAGTTCCGTCCATCAATAGATAAAAAATATTAGCAAAGACCTGGAAACAACCATGAAATGAGAGTTTGAAGAGAATCTGAAAAAGCAAGAGACAATACTTACAAAGAAATCTTGTTTCACTGTTGAAAGAATAACCTAACTGTTGCTTCTAGAATTTGAGCAGAGTGATAAACGACAGAGCTAGTATTATATAATATAATAGAGCTCAATGACTGATAGAACTAATGTCAATGCTCTATATAATATCTGTAGATTTTTTACCAACTCTTCAAACTCCACGTCTCCTATAGCTATGATTTAGAAGAGACATCTTATATTAACATCATGTCTTTTTTGTACTACTATATGAGCAAGCAAATAAAACAGATGTCAATTCTCTATAGAATTATGTTAGACTTTTCCCAACTCCTCACTCCGGCCCATCCTCTTCCATAAAAAAGATACAATGCAAATCTTCAAATGTCGCACTCCACTTAAAATTATATGCAAGTATGAGATAACATTTACAAATAACTTACCTTCCCTGGGAACTAAGCCAAATTTTCATACTTAAGAAATAAACTCTTTGTCCACACTTTTAAATGCTACACGTACACACTATAATTGAAATTTATCTTCATAAATTAAAACGGCAGAGGCAACAATTATTATTTATTTGAAAGAAGAACATGAAGACATATGTAAATTATAATTGTTTTTTTTCCTTTTCATATGCTCTTTGCCAGAAATCATTCGTAAGGCAGCCAAGATCAAACAACATAGATTACATTGCAATCATACAAATAATTATTTTCCGAAATTGAAGAAAAATAAAAAGTGAGAGAAGGGAAATGAGAGAACTTACCGGTGGTGTGAGTGAGAAGTGAACTCGGTTGATGCCTATTTATTTGTGTCAAACACCTAGTAATTCTAGAAAAATCACGTAAGTTGTGGCTTCTAGAAAAATCAGGTGATTTGTGGAGGAAATATACCACAAAGTTGAGGAGTAGAATATTTTTTAAAAGAAAATAGATATGAAATACCAAAATTGCCCTTAATGTATTGTTCATCCTTTTACCAGAGTTAGACATCATTGCTTCTTCATAATTTAAATCACAATACATACATCACAATAAACATCAAACCCTAGATGATCATTGACATTAAACTTGTTCTTAAACGGATCATCACAAGACTCAATTCTTTAAAAAAGTAAAGAAATAAACCCCATAATATATGCTGAAAAATCGTTGATTATAACTATATCTCAAAATATAACCTTAAGATCTTAAATTTGTCATAACAGAGAAAGCACATATATTGTATTGATATAAACAATAGACAAGGAAAAAAAAGTATGCACCTTCTTACTTGAAAACCTTCGCAGTTGAGTGCGACTTGCTCAGAAGCACTTTTCTTGGAAGCTAAAATTGGGATAGATTAAAGATTATGAGGAGATTTGTATATTTTTCTTTTGAAACGATAAAAGAGCCAGAAGAGAGTTGAGGAGGAAGAATAGGATAGATTCTAGAGAGTACGGCTAACAAGAAAAGAAAACTGAATATATATGCATAGACTAATATGCCCTTAAATAAATCATAAAATTACGAAAATAGCCTTGGTCGTCCATGGGATTCTCAAAGTACATACGACTTCGGATAATAAATTATTGAGACATAATATAATTAAGAAGATAAGTGTGGTTTCTGTAATAGTTCAACTTTTTAGACGAGACAGTCACACTATTCTAACATGCAGATCAAACAAAATCTCGAGTTTCAAATCTCACTATCTAATCACAAAAGAAGAGACAGTAGTTACTATAAGTATAAGAAAGAACCCTTTTTTCTTAATTTCCTATGATACAATGGAAGCTTATCAGCAGAAACGAATCAATTTAGATAGTCCTTTGTAGCTCCCCACCTAAGGAGCAAAAATAATATAATATTTTCACGTTTTGAGTACATGAATAAAAAGAATCAGCACCACACGTGAGGAGAAATTGCAGCCTGCAGGCCATCGAATCTTCTCAGATAGATGGAATCATTGATGTGAAAATTCACATTCACATCGAGTAGCATCCTGGAAAACAGCCTCTGAAACTCTCAGTTCTGTGCTGAGAACTGCTGGATATGATTATTCACAACAGAAATTATGGGAGTCGATGTCGTTGACCAGTACAGGGAAAGAACACAAGTATATAACATCAGGCAACAAACTGCAGTTCAATAGAAACAAGTAACAGTAATTGCAGCAATAAGATTATCTTATAGTGGAGAACTTTAATTCCCTTGCTAAATGTATCCTCTTCTCTTTGTAGCTTGATGTTAGTTACTACAAATAGGTTTCTCAATGTAAAATGTGATATCTTGAACTGTTTTGGATACTTTTTTCTCCAGAATCCCAGACGTATCTTAGCATTACACATAAGTGAACGTAGATTTTATATCATCAATGTTCATCCTCACATTGAATCATATTACTAGAGTTGAGGATTAATTGTGAAAATCGTAGACTATTTCCCCAAGCTGAATTTCTACTGCAGTTGAACTTCCTTGATTATCCATGCCTAAGAAAATGATGATTATTCTATCAGAAGAAACAATTATGTATTGAGGCAATCATCCTCTCATGACCAAATCCTGATTTATCAAGACATTCGGCAATACAATACAATACAATACAAACTATTTTTTTTGTTTTCAGTTGATAAAAATGTAGTAGAATTAGGCGTACCCTATAAACGAGGGGAAAAAAACCTTGAAGACAAGACAAAGGCAAAAATCCTTATAAATTGGATGACCATTTCCTAGTTCATGTATTCCAAATATATTGAATAAGTAAAACCAATAAAGAGAATCTAAGCACCAAACAAACATATCCTTAAGCTATAGCAAAACCCATGCATAAGGACAAGCAAAAGCATATATTTGGCCTGCCATGAAAGTGATTACAAGGTTATATAATTCATGGACTTGAACCTATATAAACTCTTAAATTTCCTTCTTTTTGTATCAAACAAGTGCTCCCCCCTACAAAAATCTCACTCAACTAAATTTCATCTCAGAATCAAAACATTATGGCTGTCACCACCTTCACTGAGGAGAACACTTCTCTACTTCCCCCAAAAAGGATATTCAAGGCCTCTGTTGTTGATTCTCATAACTTGATCCCAAAGTTGATGCCACAAGCTATCAAAAGCATTGAAGTTCAAGGTGATGGAGGTGCTGGAAGCATCAAGACTATCAATTTTCCTGACGGTATAATCACCAAAATTATTAATGTTTTATGCAAAAGTCTTCTGGTTTTATCTTATATCTTTTTGTGAATGTGTAGGTGGAAATTTTAAGTCCATAAAGTATCGTGTGGATGATCTTAATGAGGAGACATACACATATAAGTATACAATGATCGAAGGTGATGGACTGGTAGACAACCTTGAGAAGATAACTTATGACGTGAAGTTTGAGCAGTCAGCTGATGGTGGTTCCATCTCTAAGGTGACTAGCTCATACTATACTGTGGGAGATTTCAAGCTCAAGGAAGAGGAAATCAAGGCAGGCAAAGAGAAGGTTTTGGCGATGTTCAAAGCTGTAGAAGCCTATCTCCTTCAGAATCCTGAAGCCTATGCATAGAGGGTTGCTATGTTATGTGATGGTTGTTTTCTCTACAAGTCCTAAGTTTGTATTTCATGTTTGTGGCAGCAATAAGCATCTTCTGGTATACAATAATGTTGACTGTATATATGGTTAGAAGTACTGATAATCTTAAGTTTTTTTTTCTGTACCAGTCTCATCTTCATTTGTCTTTGCACATTTACTTGGAAAGTTGAAAGAGATGAGTAATGGTTGATGACTAATTGAAGTGACAATCCTTACATTGAGAATGTATAAACTAGCTACAACAATAGCTACTTCTTAAAAGAAGAACGGAAATATGAAAATGATCACTCTTGTGACAGTGACTACTCATGTCTAACATAACACTTTAATCAAAGTACATTTGACTTCAGATAATGAAATTGTTGAGACATGATATAATTTAGAAGATAAGTGGTCTCTCTAATAGTTGAAATTCTTAGAAGAGACAGTCACACAATTCTAACCTGATATATATCAGTCAGACAAGAAGTCTCAAATTTCAAATCTCACATCAGCTAAAAATCTATTTCAACTGTGATCCCCCGAATTAAACAAAACACTTCTCTATTTTAAATAGAGGTAACAGGAATCAACAAATTAATTAGTATCAGTAAGTTATTAGGGGATATAAAATAACTATTATCAAAATAAGTAAAATTAAAACGTAGAGTGAAAACAGTGAATGAAACCAAAGAAAGAGTTACTATTTTCTTGTTGGGACAATTTATAGTGAAATAATATTCACATGCACTTGACAAGTGTTAAGACACTTGTCTTCCAACCATAACAATCAAATGCCACTAATAATTAGTAAGCATAAGACAAGTGAACATTTGAAAGATGACAAGTGTAAAATCTTTTAAATAACACTACAATCCCCCACTAGATTAAAGATTTTATAAATATTCCATTCTCTCGTTTCCCCCTTTCTCATTCCAATCCCCCACTTAAATACATTTAATAAAATTATCTTTTGAAATATGTAGGAAATCGTAAGTAAATTATATATTTCAAATGAATTTAAACTATTTTCTAAATTAATTTTTTTCCTATCTTGACAATTCACTCCACATGTGTCCATTTGCATGAAGAAGATTGGATAAAAATATGACTACATCTTTTTTGCTCTATATATAGAATGTTAATTTCATTGTATGCTTTCCAACATAGAGATGAAAAATATAGAGAGAGCAAAAGACATGTAGCCATGTTGACAAGCCACTTGTCAACTCTTCTCCATGCAAATGGAGACATGTGGAGTGAGTTGTTAAGATAGGAAAAAAACTAATTTAAAAAATGGTTTAAATTCAGTTGAAATATATAAGCTTAAACCCTCTTCTAGTCTATGAATAGATTCTAAAACTGCTAATTGTATACTTATCGAATATGCTGAACATAGTGTTGCATATAGATTTCTTATTTTGAAAAGTGATGTACTTGATTGTAATACTATTATTGAGACAAAGAATCGCTGAATTTTTTGAACATATCTTTTCATTGTGTGATAAAAAATTTCATGCACCTGTTGAACGAAATAATGACAATTCCTCTAATATTATGGAACTGCAAAGAAGCAAAAGGCAGTAGAGAAATATATTCTCTCTTGTTTTCCTCTTTTCTAAAGAAGCAGCAAGTATTTATAGGCAAATAGAGTTGTAGCAATGTTGACAAGTGGCCATCCACTTTGTCCAAATTCTTTCATGCAAAGTGATACGTGGATGGATAGGTGTAAGATGAAAAAAATTTGTCTGAATAAATATTAATTATCATCTCTCCAAGTATAACCATTCCAAAACAATTTAATTATTTGGATTTGTAAATACATTTAATAAAATAATCTTTTGAAATAAAAATATTTGCTTACACCACATTGGTAGTTCATTGAGTGGACTCGTTTGAGTAATCCTCCTCCCTTTAAACTAGTTTTTACGGTGTGAGTTAAGCCTGAGACCTAATTTAACAGAACTACGTCGAGACAATCATGAATGCAAGTGTAGTAAAGGGTTGTGCATATTGTGGTGGGTTTGGTCATTGTATCCGTGAGTGTCCCAAGCTAGAGCACCAACAGAGCATGCTGATAACCAATTCAAGGTGAGACTACTTCGGTTGTGGCTATTATCGTGGAGAAACACTTTGAATCATATTACTAGAGTTTGAGGATTGTTAACATTGTAGTGGAGAAACATTGACATTAGCTGAATTTCTACTGCAGTTTTACTTTTCTTAGTTTACCATGACTAAGAAATTGATGTTATTCAACCAGAAGAAATGAATCAAAATCCTGATTTTTTAAGACCCTCGGTAGTACAATACAATACAAACTATTTTCTACTTCCACTTATGATAAGTGAAAATGTAGAAGGACTGTGTGTACCCTATGAACGAGAAAAAAAATAAAAATAAAACCTTTAACACAAAGGCAAAAATCCTTATAAATTGGAAGACCATTTAATTTCCTACTTCATGTACCCCAAATATATTGAATAAGTAAATCCAACAAAGAGCATCTAAGAACAAAAACAAACATAGCCTTAAGCTATAGCAATTTTATTAATACTGGAAACCAATGCATATGGACAAGCAAAAGCATATATTTGGCCAGCCATGAAAATGACTACAAGACTATAAAATACATGGAATTGAACCCTATATAAACTCTGATATTCCCCTTCTTTTTTCATCAAACAAGTGCTCTCCATCTACAAGAAATCCCAATTAATTCATTTTCATCTCAGAATCATAATATTATGTCTGTCACCACCTTCACTGAGGAGAACACTTCTCCACTCCCCCCAAAAAGGATATTCAAGGCCTCTGTTGTTGATTCTCATAACTTGATCCCAAAGTTGATGCCACAAGCTATCAAAAGCATTGAAGTTCAAGGTGATGGAGGTGCTGGTAGCATCAAGACTATCAATTTTCCTGATGGTATAATCACCAAAATTATTCTTTCATGTTTTGTGCAAAAGTACTCTGATTAGTACTCTGGTTTTTATCTTAATTCTTTTTTGTGTATGTGTAGGTGGAAATTTTAAGTCCATAAAGTATCGTGTGGATGAAGTTAATGAGGAGACACACACATACAAGTACACAATGATCGAAGGTGATGGACTGGTAGACAACCTTGAGAAGATAACTTATGACGTGAAGTTTGAACAGTCAGCAGATGGTGGTTCCATCTCTAAGGTGACTAGCTCATACTATACTGTGGGAGATTTCAAGCTCAAGGAAGAGGAAATAAAGGCAGGCAAAGAGAAGGTTTTGGCGATGTTCAAAGCTGTAGAAGCCTATCTTCTACAGAATCCTGAAGCATATGCTTAGAAGTTAGAGAGTTGCTATGTTATGGGTTGGCTGTTTTCACTATGAGTCCTAAGTTTGTCTTTCATATTTGTGTCAGCTATAAGTATCTTCTGGTGTGCAATAATGTTGTTGGTTGTTTTCATGGTGAAAAGTATTGATTAACTAAAAAATTTCTTCAGTGTCAGTTTCATTTTCATGTGTCATTTCACATTTGCTTGGAAATTTGAAAGAGATGAGTAATGGTTGATGAATAAACGAAGTGAGAATCCTTACATTGAGAATGTAGAAACTAGCGACAACAATGGCTTCTTTCTTTGCGGATTCTGTAATGCATAACAGCAGGCTTCTAGTGAAAGTATATATAACTTCAGATGATGTAATTGTTGAGACATAATATAATTCAGTATATAAAGTGTGATATCTCTAATAGTTGAAACTTTTTAGACAGACAGTCACACAGTTCAATATGGCATCAAATCATACAAAAAAATCTTGAGTTTCAAATATCACCGCCACCTAAGAAGCGAAAATAATATTTTCACGTGTTTGGAATCTGAATAAAAAGAAATCAGCACCACACGTGAGGAGAAACTGCAGCTTCCAGGCCATCAAATCTTCATAGACAGGCGGAACCATCGACCTGAGAATTCAGATACACATTCAGTAGCATCTGAAGCTCTCAGTTTTCTGATGACAACTGCTGGATTTGATTCTTCACGTAGAATTTGCAGGAGTCCATGTCGTGGACGCTGTACAGGAAAAGAAACATTAGGCAACAAACTGCAGTTCAATAGAAACAAGCAACTTTATTAATTGCAGCATCAAAAAATATCTTATTAGTAATACCTTTGGGTATCCGAAGGCAGCCTGAAATTGGTTTTGAACTTCATTTACTAACTTTCTTCTTTCTTCCATACCTTCCAAGAAAACTACCTTGAGAATCTCTGCTTCATCTTCAAGAACTCTCAATCTCTTATCAAGTAGTTTAACTTGTTCAGCATGCACAAGCTCCTTATTTCTGTAATTAGTTTCTTCTGTATAAAAATTCCTTGATGAACTTTCAGCTAAGTGATGCGAATACGCAATGGATTTTTCCATGCTGGCTGGCCCTGAAAGCACAATGATTCGAATTTTGCATTTTTGGATGTAGAATTTACTGATAACTGCATGGTGGAACGAAAAGATTTGTCTTGAAGCTGAAAGTGGGAGGGTCTGATTTCTTCCGTTCAAAGAAAGAGGCAAATTTTGGATGCTTATAATCAGAAGGTATCAATTTTCATTGGGCCGTAGTTCAGAGTGCAATATATTCATTCATTCCGCATTACTTCTGCAACAACATACCAATATAGTCCCACCTGCGAGGGTGGTGTGTACGCGCCCTCATACCTACTTTACCTTAGAGAGACTGTTTCGTACCAACCATCAGCTCAAATATGGATTATAAATCTCATATTTTGCATTACAGGACGAATAGATTTAAGTGAAGGACAATTTGTTTGGAAATTATATGTGCGTGTTAACCGGCCTAGATAGTTAGTTGTTATGTTCAAGTACAGTATGCAGTTCACTCGACTAGCTCATATGTATTGCACCACACTTGGTTCAAGAACGCGAAACTCAAAAAAATACACAACTCGTGAAAATGAGAATTATAGCATACTCAAAAGATTTTTTGAAGAAGCTGAAAAGCGTTTATCTTAATTACACGGTTGTTTCTGTGTTTCTATCCCTGCCCACACAAAAGGGGGAAGGGGGAGAGGAAGGAAGAAAAAAGAAAGAGATCAACGGAAAAAAAAGAACAAGAGATTGCAGGTGCACAAATCCAACAAAACGTGTACACGGAGACATCTGAATGAAATGGCAGGCGTAACTAGTCAATTGGTACTTCAACCTCCATCTTCAAACCAGGGTGGTCCATGATCTGACATAAGCCAACACAAGTACAAAACAATAAGGAGAGAGAATATTGAACACTAAAACGAGAAAGATAGCTTGAGCAATACAATTATACAGTTGATCTTTCGAACCCACTTCAAGTTATCATGACAAATTCATCAATCTAAACAAAAGCAATTTATAAATCGAACCAAAACCAAAGTAACAGCATGTTTTACAAAAAAACGAAATAGCATCACAAGCATACCCATTGTGACAGGGGCCTTCCCTTGCCTCCCCTTGCACCACTATTACAGTGTCTAAACGTAAATCTTTTAAAAACTTCACAACATCAGAATGCTTCTGATGAAGAAAGTCATTTCTTAATTGTGACATCGAATCTTTTCTTATTAACAGGTTCACCCCCACAACAAAAAAAGACCTATAACCCCCACAAAACATTAGTTAATAAAAACCACTTCAAATTTGGTCCAGAAAACATGAATTAACCTTAATGAAGTCATTCAACTGCAGTAATGAGTCCCTTGTATAACCAGCCTCGTGCAAAACCTGGCTTAACACTTCCTGTAATTCAGATCAAACGCAAACGACAAACTCATCAAATTCATTATTCAAAAGCTACATGAAACGGTAACTGATAAACCACGTCTGCACAAGGAAGGAAACAACAAAATCACATGAGATTCAGAAAGTAAAATGTTCTTTACTCAAGGATAGGGCCTGGCTGGTCTAAAAGATGCAAAGAAAATACTAAAACTTACAGCACATGTGATTGCAGCGATGTATCAAGTGTCTAGCAAATCATGAGGAACTAAACCAGCCAATGATATAACAGGAAGTCATGTACCCAAACACATCCAAAGTTTGAATCTAAATATGTGAAATGATGACTAAGCTCATTTGTTCTTTAACAAGTTCCTCTAATGGTCCTTTTTGAACAGATAATGGCAGACGACCACCATGCGAATTTCTCAATCACAAGCACAACACTTTACTTGCAGACATGAATTAATAAACTTCTATTCACATATGGCCAGCCTTCTTGTCATTTTTCTCCTCCATTCAGACCTAGATAAACAATGCTATATAGGAAAAGAGCAAGACTACAACTCAGAATCTGCTAAAGAAGGAAGTGCCACAAGTTCTCTGAAGAAAAACTACCGAAGTCAAATCTATGTAAAGTATCAGTTCATGATTCTACAAACTAAATTTGAGATCCTTACAACATTAGAACATTGCAATATAGACCTTTAAATTAAAACATATGTGTACACGAGATTCTATGGAATCATGAGTTAAGTAAGAAAAGGTTTCAAAGAAGACAGAGTAAACAGGACACGTACAATTAGAATGCTCAGATTGATATACACAGTTTACACTTCTGACAGAGTTATTTATTAGTTATGGTCCTTTAAATAAAACAAGAACACGCAAATGATCGTAGTTAAGATATTAAAGATCATAAAGCACTTAAAACCTAAAACAGAATAATTAAAATTTGTAGAGTATTAATGCTACTTCAACACATGATACATACCATGAATGAAGTTGATGAAGTCTAGTGTATTATCTAATGTATTATCTAAACTCCTCTTTAAGGAGCTACAAATCTTTTACAGGAACACTCATCTTGATCAAGATGTACAATCTCCATCCTTTTTGGTGCAATATGGAGGCAAATCAGTTTGACACACTTTTGTAACTTAACAGAATCTTTCTAAGTTGGACTTCTTAGGGTTTTCCCTGAATGTCCTACTTTATCTAAATTCTAACAAAATTGTGTTTTATTCAAAAAAGTTTTCTTGGTACAAAAGGTTTTCTTGGTGGAAAAAAACTCTTCTATATCTATACTTTTCTTGGAAGAAAAGTTTAAACCTCTATAAATTGAAGATCAGTCTTTCCCACAATAACACAATTCCATCCACAATATAGTCATTATAAGAGTGTTGTTTAGGGAGAGATTTTCACTCAAATAGTTTGTATGATTTATTTTATATTAGTTTTTCATGTGTAGGCCAATTGGTTAAACCATATCCAAATAATATGTTTCTTTTAATATGATTTTCTTTGTCTCTGATTTATCGTCGTCAAGCTCTGCAATTGTTAGTTTACACATGATACCCTGATTATTTTGATCCCAACAGGATTAGGATACTATTTATACATCTTGTACAAATGGAGAACTTTCTTAATTCTGTTTTTGTGAATAAAACTCAGTATTGAAAAAGAAAGAGAGGGGGAAAAATGATAATAGATGTAACATACCTCTCTTTGCTTGTCAGAAATGAATGATCCAGTTAAATCCCGAAGCACTTCCATTATGTCATCAAAAGTCACCTTCCCATTGCAATCAGAATCGTATACTTTGAAGATAACTAAAACAACATGGTAGCCGTAGGTGAGGAAATCGGTAAGTGTTAAAAAAGGGCAAAAGTTAGTAAAAAATTGTAGTATTAGGTAAACAACAACTCTCTTGTTTCAACATTTCAGTAATAAAAAGAATCTGAATAATTGTTGTTATAAGAGCCCTTCTTTAATATGGCTGGTATGTTACCACCACCTCTAGACCTTCTACTACAAGTACCCTAATCCTAGAAAGACTATAACATAATCGATTATTCAATGGCACTGATGGATCTTCTCTTACCACAGTAGCAAATGTACTGGTTACCAAATAACCATAGGGAGAGAATCTTATATAAATCAGCTTAAAACTACAGAACAGCTTTCAGGGATAGTCGTATGTCTAAGATGTCAGTTAGTGTAAACAAGTTTTAAACACAATCCTCCTCCTATATAACATGTTTTTCCTTAAGTGGCAAAAATACAACACATGTAAAGATGTAACGACATACGTTCAATTTTCTGTGCCACACTGGCTTTAGAACTGAAAGTTGATAAAAATGCCACAAAGTCCTTGAAGTTCAAGCCATCCACCATCTTAAGCAATCTCTGTAAAGATGTATTTCACATTATTATAGAACACAGAACAGACCAACAAGACACAAAAAAAATAGCAATCATTTTTCATAACAGTGGTGCCTGGGGTTAGCTTGCACAAATCTAATAGTTAAGAGCAAAACAAAAAATTATAAGCACACCTGAGAAAGTGGATTCATTGCGAATTCTGGCACAGAGAGAAACTCATCAGCTGATATAAAACCCTTTGAATTCCGATCAAGTTGGCAGAACCTCTGATACAGTGACACTATTTCCTGCTGTGCAACTGGGGTTGTTTTGTAAATCCTAATTAGTAAGCTGTGTAAGAAAAAAGTATAGACGAAGAAGAAGACTAATAGATGAGAAAGAAAAATTTACAGAGATGGTCGCAGTGGTCTTGAACATCCTCAATATCATATTGAGTCAACATCGAAGAAGCATTACCCATGGTCAAATCTCAGCAGCAAAACTACAAATCCCATGAAATTAACAGAAACCCATTAAACAAAATCAGATTTTTCATCAGAATCCCCACATACGATTTGTAGATTACCTCAAGTTCCCAAGAGAGATGGGCGAACGATAAAGGCAACCAAGACGAAGGGGAACAACAAATTTATAGTGGCGGAGTGTGTGAATCAGGCTCTAGGATTGAGCAAACTATGTCATCAACAAGAAACCAATAGCGACCTAGTTTGGCTGTACTGTACTGCGTGACGGGGAATTTGATGTCTGCCTATCAAACTTATCACCCCTCTTAGAGGCTTTAAAGATTCCTGATCTGGTGTTCCGCAGCAGTATTATTATTTATTACTGCATTGATGGTCAGGTGGTCTTTCTATTGGTTCTCCAGATCAGTAGAGAATACTAAAAAAGTAAACAAATATTTCAAAGTGATTTTTTATTATTATATCGATAAAATTGTCCTTGATAAATACTTTTCATTGAGCAATTTGAGCTAGATTTCTATATAGTGAAATGAGTTGAGGTGAAATGGACTGAGCTAATACATGAGTAAGTTTATACCAGTAGGCCAAATTATAATTTCATGGACTAATTTTACCCATTTACCTTGAACCAACTGAATGAATTGCTTTGATTGTTAAGTAGTCAAATTCAAAGGGAGCTGAGGAATATACCTTGAATATTGACGCCTAATTGACGTACAAAAAATGCAGTATATAGAATTGTTCACCTTTTAATAGGTCGAAGGCAAAAATGTTGCAACTTATAAACCATTCTCTAGTATTCTATACCTCATATCTCAAGATTTCAAATTTGTAAAAGATAAAATTACACAACGGGGGAGAATTGGAATCAATCTGAGAATGATTCCAAATCTTGTACATAAGAACTTCCACCTTAATTCAACACAATCAGAATCGTGAGAGAATAAAAGGGCACAAAACCGATCGGAAGATAGCATTATCCCACAAACTTTTTTTTTTCCAACAAGCCCTCCAGAGAGAGATGGAAGGAGGGAGAGCTGAGAAGACTGCATGATAAAAATACACAAACCAAAAATAAAGTAGGAATGTGATGAAAAGACTACCTACCTTCTCTAGCAAATGAAAAGCTGAATAGTTGGCTCCATTAACTTAAAACGTGGATAATGATAGTACTGACAAAATTGGAAGTTAATGTCTATGAAATATGAGAGAGCTATTACACTAGCTTCAAGACTATTTTACTACAGCACTGACCAATTTTCTTCTACCCTCCTTACAGTGACAACTATCATCATCATCAGCTCACCGAAACTCCACTTCTGACTATAAACTAATCCAAAAATCCCTTGCTATGTCGACTGAAAAAGATGCCACAAGTCGCCGCTCCAACCAACTTTCCTTAAAAGATCTTGAAAAGGATACCACCATGAGTGGCAAAGAATGGAGCAAATACAAGTGACTCAACAGCCATCAGTTTGATCAAAATGTTGAGGGATGGGCCTGAAGTGTCCTTCAGGGGGTCACCAATGGTGTCACCAATAACAGCAGCCTTGTGAGGTTCAGAACCCTTTGGGCCGAGAGTCCTTGCATGCTCTGAAGCACCAGCCTGATAGAGAAAGCAAATTTAATAAACTCTAGTGTGTGCCATGAAATACATACACAAGGGTGGATAAATCTGTCTTCTATACCTCAATATACTTCTTGGCGTTGTCCCATGCACCTCCAGTGTTTGATGCAGATATTGCTATCTGGAAAAGATACACACATGAGATTTGGACATAATCCTTTAAAAAGAAACCATATTTAACAGAATCCTTAAAAATCCAAACTCATAAAGCGGAAGAATCTGATCATACCTGTACACCGGATACCAAAGCACCAGCAAGTACACCAGAAAGTGTCTCCACTCCAAAGAAAATACCAACTATGAGGGGTGTGAGCATGACTAGGGCACCTGGTGGAATCATTTCCTTGATAGATGCATCAGTCGAGATCTTAACACAAGTGGCATAATCAGGTTTAGCATGCCCTTCCATGAGACCAGGAATAGTGTTAAATTGTCTGCGCACTTCCTCAACCATCTTCAAAGCTGCACTACCCACACTCTTCATGGTCATGGCAGAAAACCAGTAGGGAAGCATGGCTCCAACAATCAAACCAATAAACACCTTGGGGGTCAAGACATCAACCGTTGAAATTGCAGCCCGACTAACAAAAGCACCAAACAGAGCCAGGGACACAAGTGCAGCAGATCCAATGGCAAAGCCCTGGAAAGAAATGAATGTCCACACTCCACAGTTAGGGAAGGAAGAAATGCTGGGAAAGCTCTCCATTATGCGAATGCAGAAAAAAGAAAGCATGACTATATAGACGAAAGACTAAGATGCATAATTGAAAAATATCAAAATCTCCAAAAAGATTTAACCACCATCCACTTGTTAACAACAATGTATAAGCAGAAATTGAAAACAGAGAATGATCTATAAGGGCTCACAAAATGAAAATCAAGACCAATTTACAAACCTTTCCAATCGCAGCAGTGGTATTTCCAGCTGCATCAAGGGCATCGGTTCTTTCACGGATCCGGTGGCTCATGCCAGCCATCTCAGCAATGCCTCCAGCATTGTCACTGATAGGACCATATGCATCGATTGCCAATCCAGTTGCAATTGTGCTCAACATTCCAAGAGCAGCAACTGCAATACCATACATGGCAGCAAAAGAAAAACTGACAAAGATAGCTATTGCAATGGCAAAGATAGGAATGATGACAGATTTGTATCCAAGAGCAAGGCCAAAAATAACATTTGTCGCAGCTCCAGTCCTGCAAGAGTCTGCTACATCTTGGACAGGGCTGCAAACAGAAACAACAAGAAAAGCAAAATAAGACAAACATGAAGATTATCAACATCACAGGCACAAAATCATAAAATGCAGGCAGACTACACTTTTACCTGTAAGCATTGCTAGTGTAGTACTCGGTGACAAATCCGATGATAAGTCCAGCCCAAAGACCAACCGCCACACATAAAAAGAGCTCCCTGCACAATCAAACCAATCAATTTAATCATTAAGTGTATATTAATTACGTGAACACATACTCACTCAACGGACAAGAAAAAGGAATCAAGAGACATAGACAGCCTAAACAATATATTCTTAAAAGAATAGCTCACTTCTTATTCAGTGGCATTCAGCAACAACCGGTGTCAGATTCAATATTTAGTATTGTCCAAATGTTAAGTTGACACTTACCAATTCTTGACAACTTTCTGAGTGCCAAAATTAAAGATGGTGAAGGAAGACGGAAGGCAAGTCCATGTAACAATTGCAATTCCAATTGTCATAAGAGCAGTTGATATAATAAGTTGGTGCTTCAGTGCTGGTTCAATTTCTTTGACAGCCTTAATTTCAAAAAAATCGGTAGCAAAAAGGGTGGTTATCAAACAAACAAGAATCCCCATGGAGCTTATAAGCAGGGGGTAACACATGGATGTAAAATCATGTTCAATTCCAAAAGACGAGATGGAAGCCACCACAAGAGCAGCACAAGATGATTCAGCATATGAACCAAAAAGATCAGATCCCATTCCTGCAATGTCCCCAACATTATCCCCAACATTATCAGCAATCACCTGCAAGGACATTGAAAGTAGATTATTGACAAGATTTCTTCAGGAGATGGCAAAATACACTAGAAATGGAAAGTTTAGCTTACAGCAGGATTTCTGGGATCATCTTCTGGAATGTTCCTTTCAACCTTACCAACGAGATCAGCACCAACATCAGCAGCTTTGGTGTAAATACCACCACCAACCCTACCGAAAAGAGCCATTGAGGATCCACCAAGCCCATATCCAGTAATTGCCTCAAAAAGACCCTCCCAGTCATCACCATAGTAAAGCTTGAAGAGATTAATGGTAATGTGAAGAACTAGGAGGCCATTGGCAGCAAGGAGAAAACCCATCACTGCACCAGACCTGAATGCAACAATAAAAGCTTTACCAACACCTTTTCTCGCTTCCAAAGTTGTTCTTGCATTTGCATATGTTGCAATTTTCATCCCTAAGAAACCAGAGATAACAGAAGTGATAGCACCAAGCAAGAAGGATATCGTGCTGAAGATTGCAGTTGCAAGGGCTGGCTTGCACATCTTCTCCTTGTTGTAAGTACATGGCTGGCTCTTAGTGCTGAAACCTTCAACTGAGCCCAAGAAAAGGAAGATCAGGATTGCAAAAGCAATCATGAAGATACCCACATACTGATACTCAGTAAATAAAAAAGATGTTGCCCCTGCCATAAAAGAACAACTCAAATATTAGATAAAGTTAAAGACCAAAAGGTGCCTTGCAGGTAGTGCAGTCTAGACAACCTGATATCGCTTGTTCATGAAGAAAGCAAGATAAAAACAGGCTAAGACAATGAGTATAGAAGTAAGAACCATTGAGGAAACTTGCAGCAGAACAATACTAAACTTATGCCATTGCATATGCTAGATAATTGTGACAGAATTTTGTTTGCACTGGCTTAGAACTTTGTTGGTATTGCATTGGAAAACAAGCATACAATGCCCAAAGTTATGACAGGCCTTACACCCATGTTGATCTCTCCTAGTTATATAATATACATGGCATAGTTCAAAAAGTACCAAAGTTCTATCCTACATTCAGGCAAACCACGTGAGAAAGTATTAACAAGGGATGAATGCTTTAAGCAGAACTAAAATTACAGCTTGTCTTGCCAACTTTTTGAAGTAGTTTCACTCAAACAAAGAGCAAAGCAAATCATGATGGTTCAAACAGAAACCATGCAATATATTTCATCAAGTTTCACTAGTGTTGAGAAAAGACTACTGACCAGTCCACAACTAGGATGAATCCAGTGAATATGATTATGGACAACTAAAGGCTAAAGGTAAAGTCAGGTTAAGAAAATAGCAATATGTATTAAGAGTAAAGTGAAAGACAAATTGAGTTCAAAAAAAATTATTTAGCAAATTACAAGATGAGCCGGGTTGGCTCAGACTATAAAAAAAACATGAGCCAACAAGCTCCTGGTTTTAACTAGTATAGCTGCCAAACTGACATTTCACATTCTTCCATATTAGTAACAGTAGTTACGCAGCATGAAGATGAAATAGGACAACGAATCAACAAAGTTACTATTAATATCCTTCCAGATCCAGCAAGCTGATAATATTTAAAATGAATAGAGGTAGATCCAGTGTCAGCCATTATACCAAAGAGTTGAACAGAGCAACGTTAAAGCAGTAGGTTCTATCAGAATAAACCCTAAACCCTCTGTTCGTTGTCCCAGCTAATGAATCTACATTAATGTAGAGTACAATATAATTGTCAAACAGAAACTAACAGTCGTAGACTAGAAAATCGCGAAATAAAGCTAGAAAATATGTTGATTTCAACAGTAAAACAACACTAACTTCGGGCACCGCTAGGTTCATAATCATGGAATTTAGACTACGTGAAATTCTGCACACTTTCTTTTCCATATCACAAAGATTTATTACTAAAATGAGTAGAAAAAGAGCACGTATAGTTAAATACGAGTGCAACTAAATCTGAGAATAACATAAAGAGATCCATATAAGAGCTTATTATTTCACCTTCAGAGATGGCATTCTGTATGTCGGCGCACTTCGCAACAACGTTCTGGTCGTTAATTCCTTCCTCTTCTTCAATCAAGTAGTCTCCATATCCATTTTTATTATTGTTACTCGGAGAAGTAGCTCCACGTTCCGACGAGACTTTAACACGCGAGACAACGTACCACTGGTATAAAGAGAAGACGATTCCAACGACGGCACACACTGGAATCACTATCTCTGTCCCTAGATCTGGCAACAACGCCGACCCCATCCTGCAAACGGAACCCTAAAAACCTCGTCGGAAAATAGCGGCAAGAAAATTAAATGAAGAGTGAAGAACAACACGTCTTTTCGGAGGGTTTCCTGAGTAAGAGGAGCTTTAGCTACACTTCATTATATACCGAGAAAATATGAGAATTGTGAAAAGCGAAGGACTTTATCATAGTTAAGATAAGCCTCCGTGTTTTAGCCGTTAGATTCTATGATGATTCATGATCTTAAGTAATCAACGGTGTGGAGTAGATGAATCGGTGATCGGCGGACTTGAAAGTAGAGCGGGAACTCTATTCTAAAAAAAGAAAAAGAAAAGAGCTTATTTTTCACGCATCTTTAGGATTATTATTGGATAAGGAATTAATTCCTTTACAGGACTAATCAAATTATTTATGATAATCAAATTATTCACACGTTGCATTCAGCTAAAATCTTATCCAAATAAATGGCTTGTTAGCCCTGAATATGAATTGTTTGGGATTAACACTCCGTTCGGATCAATGATACCTATTTATGAGATATTATATAAAAATATAATTGAAAAAAAAAAATATAATGGCAACACATTAAATTGGTTAACAATATAATACAATATATTTTAAATAACAATTAAAATAAATATTGTAAGCATAGTAATAATACAATATAATACGATGGATAACAATAATCCAAATAGTGTAAGAAAACATAATGGTAATTATAATTTATTATATTTATATAAACCTTAATTTAAATTTATATTTAAGAAGATTTTAAAATTAGATGACGGTGCCTGACGTCCTCTTGTGTTGAATGGCGTGCATGCCTCTCATCGGATATACCCTTTTTATTATATTTTATTTTTATTTTATTTTTGTTTGTTTTTAGAGGATTAAGAAAACCAGTTTAATTTTTTTTTAATTAAAAAATTACCGTGAAATTTGGTAACTCCATGAATAGTGGAAGGATTAGTAGGAAAAAAAAATGACACGTTGTAAATGGGGGATGACAATTTATAGCATTACTTTTGAATCGAAAAAGGGGTGTACAAGTTTTGGGGGTAAGCCATATTAAACTTTTTAGTTAACTTTTTGTCCTAACTCAAGTATTATTTTGTGACATATTAGAGATAATAGATTTATATAATTTGAAATTAAACAAAAAATTAGTATTAAAGCATGATATAATAAGATTAAGCTTGCGATTGATCATGAATTTTTCAAAAATTTGAATAGTAGATTTGGTAAAGTTTTAATTAAGTTTCATTGTGTATTTAGCTAATTTATTACTTTAAATTATGTAAAACTTTCATCTGTTACGTTCTTTAATATCATCACAAATTATATACGTAGGTAAATGTTTACAAATATGAAAAAAAATATTATATAGTACAAATCAAGCAAAATAAATCCAAGAGAATAGACGAGGCTTTCTAGAAAATAATACTACTATTTTTGGGATAAGATTTAAAATTATAGTAATAAGAACAACAATTAACTTGTCCCAAAAAAAGTAATTGGATACCTTAACCTAAATAACAATAGTATATTAAGATGTGAAAAATTAATAATTAAGATTATTCTTTTTCAATCATCTAAAAATGCAAAACTTATTTTTGCTTAAAATTTAATTATTAATAAAATATCAAATAATTTAATATTATGTAATAAAAAAATTTAAAATATGTGATTTGATAACAACGATTCATAATAATAAAATCGTACGATGGAGTTATGAATAAGTTATTGATGACGATAACTAACAACAGTGACCGATAGTAATAGTTGGTTATAACAACTGATAGTTAATTATGATAACAAATTCGAAGTTAATTAACGATATATAATGACAATCATTATTTATTATGACAATAATAATTGTTGATGATAATTAAAAATTGATGTCGATTAATGCTTATGCTAGGGGCAATTAAGACTAGGCCTCAGACCGGGTTGTACCAGTACAAGTTCGGTACCGTTCAGATTTGTCTCGATTCGGTAGCCTACGGGACGAAACAGACACTGTGAGTCGGTACACGAAACGAAACGAAACCGCGATTTGATATCGTGTACCCGTATCGATTTGTTCCGATTTCGATCCGGTCCAATTTCGATTAATTATTTTTTACTAATTAATTTATATTATATATTATAATTTATATTTTATATTAAAGTCCGTGCCCCAACTTTTTATAAAGATTTTTTATCTTTACATTTATTAATTTTTTAAAATTACGAATTTAAGTTATTAACTTACAAGTTATAAATATACATTATAAGTTATAACATATTAATAAGTAATAAACTATAAACATAAAAAGATTTAAATTTTGAAAACTTAACTTAAGCTCAAAAATATTATTTTTTAAAAAATTTTATCAGATTTAACTTGCAAACTTAATAAGTAATGTTTTTTTTAAAAAAATATCTTTAAACTAAACTCAAGTAAAAAATTACATTATAAATTCAAAAACTATTAATTTAAACCTAGAAAAAAAAAATTCATAGCTTCGTAATTCAAAAATTTAAATAATTATAAAAAATTTAATCATTTTTTGAAATAACTAGTGTCATCCCATTTATCCATCCCGTTTCATTGCGATCTGTTCCGATCCGTTTCAGTTCCATCCCGATATATAATGAGATGGAACGAAATCGAGTATCCGTCCCGATAATTCCGATCTTGTTTATCTCAATACGATCAACTCATCTCGTTTCAATCCGATATCAATTCGTGTCAATCCAATAATTCATTCCATTCTGTTCCGATTCGTTGCCCAATCTTAGGGGCAATAGCTAATAGTGAATACAAATAATGATAATCTTTACCCAACAAATGATTGTGAAAGGCCTTTGTAATGCTCCTAATAACTTACAAGTGTGTCGTCGCATCTGTCAATTGTGATTGAACTTTGCATTTAAACAAATTCTATCGTTACTCATTTCTCAATAAAAATATTCCATTTGTTTCGATACTTTTTTCTTTCACCTCCCCATTTATTTATTTTATTTTGTAATATGTTAGTGTAGACATTAAAATTTTGTAGGATAAATATTCAATTTGAGTTGAAACTCTACAAAGTGTGTTCAATTTCAATTAAAATTCTTAGAGGTATTCAACCATAAACCCTACTTGATATCTATATAAATGTTACTATATTCTCTTAGAGTGTGTTTGGTATGAAGGAAAATATTTTCTGGAAAATGTTTTCCAATTTTTCCATGTTTGGTTGGGACAAAAGTTTTTGGAAAATGTTTTTCCAAATCAACTCATTTTCCTCAAAATTAAGAAAAATGACTTTCCTTGAAAAATTAAGGAAAACATTTTCCAAAACTCTCCTCCAATTTCAAATTACATTTTTTTGGAAAAAAATATCAATTTTAAAAATATTTTCAATTTCAAAATTTTATTTTTTCACCCGATCACTGACCCCCCACCCACCCCCCCACCCACGACTGGCCAGCCCCCCACCCCAGCCCCTCCCCATAAAATTAATTTTGCTTTATTAAAATATTTTTAAACTCCTACCCCCCGACCCCCACCCCCATCCCCCAAAAAAATTTAATTTTGTTTTTTTAAAAATACTATTAACTTAAAAAAAAATACACTCCTACCCCCTCCCCCACCCACTACCCACCCACCCACCCCACCCCACCACCACCACCACCACCCAAAAAAAAAAAAAAATTTTTTTTCAATTTTATAAATTATTTTTTACTCTAGTAAAAATAAAAGATGTTCTCAAAAAAAAATTCATTCATAAATCAAACACTAAAAATTATTTTCGGAAAATATTTTCTACTCACCAACCAAACATGAGAAAATAAGTCCAAAATCTACTTGTTTTCCAGGAAAACATTTTCCTCCATACCAAACACACCCTTAATCGTTAATATATTTCATTGAAAGATAGAGAAATACGTCACTAATAACCTTCTAATTATGAATATCAATTTCAAGTCATCCTAATTTTAGAAATACGCCATTAGCGGTCCTCAAATTATGTAGATCAAGTCCAAATCATCTTAGTTTAATACGTCACTAATGGCCCTCAATTATGTGAATCAAGTCCAAATCATCTTAGTTTAAGAAATACGTCACTAATAACTCTCAAATTATGTAGATCAGTCCAAATCATTCTAGGTCGTGAAATACAACACAAACTGTCCTCGAGTTATGAATAAATATCTTATGAGAGAAGAAACGAATTGTACTCGAACAATTAGTTTATCAATACAATTATCTTTCGTCATATTTTATTTGTGTGATTTATTTATTTTTAAAATTTGTTGCAAATGGTCAGTTTTGCGCTTAACTAATTTTTCTAATCTTCTCCATTTTTTTAAAATCGCGCTTAACTTAATTTTGTATATTAAAACAAAAGTGAATAACTTCATTAATTCCATTATTATATACTATTAGGGAAAACGGCATTTTTAGTACCTGTGTTAAGACTATATTCTTATTTTAGTCCTCGTGTTATCTAACTTAGCATTATTAACCTTCAAATATATCAAGTAAGTGAGTTTAGTCCTTCAACTTATAGATTCACAGTGAGTTCACTGCTAAAAGAGATAGTTAGGGTATTTCCTTTTTAATTCTCTATTTTTGAAGAACAAGCTAAGTCTTTCCTATCTCTATCTAAAAGAACAAGCCCGTCGATTTGAGTTACAATTTCAAAAACCAACTTGATAGGCATTAACTCTCCCTCTCACACCGACGAACGATAAATTATGCAACGAATGACTTTTTTTTTTTTTTTCAAGCAATTACTTTAAAATATCTGAATTACCCCTTTAGCAATGAACTCTCTGTTAATTTTTTTGGATCTGTTAGTTGAAGGATTAAAATCACTCACTTGATATAATTAAAGGTTAATAGTGCTAAGTTAAATAACACAAGGACTAGAATAAGAAATTAACCTTAACATAGGGACTAAAAATACCGTTTCCCCTATACTATTAATTTCACGCTCTTCATAATTTTTCATTTAATATTTAATATTTATATCAAAATTCAACTTATTTGAACTCATCCATTTAAGACCTCATTCCAAAAAAAAACTCTTTTGATTAGCTAAAATTTAGCTTGAACTCGATTTTTTGAAACGGTTAAAGTTGGCGTATGACGTCGGCTTGTATTGAATAGCGTGCCTCGCTATCATGGGATAACGGATATGCCATTTTATTAGCCTTTTAGACCTTTTAAGGATGCCAAGTGCCACTAGTTCATGCCATTTTGTAAATTGCAGTGAAAATGATACATGTTATTTGCTACCCCACCAATCACTAATATGATTAATTCTCAAAGATCTTTGTCATGATATCAGCCAACTTCCAAATGTTTTGTTGCATTTGCCAATTTTTAATAGGAAACTTTCATATATAACCATTCAAAAATAATTAATTATTTTTTATAGTTATAGTTTGATAATTATAATTTGTAGTTACATATTATGTGGAGGAGAGAGGCGAGCGAGACTGTGAGAAGAGGAGAGAGGCGAGAGAAGGGGAAAAGAGTGTGAGAAAGGTGAATTGTATATATATATTGGTTAGATAATTGTATATTATACATATGTATTTGTATATATGGCAAGAGAGATTGGGAGAGGGAGGAGAGAGACGAGCGAGATCGAGAGAGGGAGGAGAGAGGCGAGAGAGAGAGGGCAGAGAGTGGGAGAGAGGTAAATTGTAATGTATATAGTTGTATATTATACATGTACATTTGTATATAGGGCAAGTGAGATTGGGAAAGGGAGGAGAGAGGCGAGAGAGAGAGGGCAGAGAGTGGAGAGAGATGAATTGTATATGTATATAGCTTAATAATTGTATATTATACATATGTATTTGTATATCCTGACGAATTATACATATACAAACATGACTAATTATACAAATTTGAAGTCAGCTCACGTAATTAATGTATAATATTAGTCGCGAGTGGTAATTATAGCAAACTATTGCTATGATGAGTAATTAAATAGTATAAGTTTGCTTACTTGCAGAATTTTCCCCTTTTCAATACCAATCATACAATTTTTGTTTTGAGATTTTAAGGATATTTTAGTTATTTCACCTCTAAATTCTGAGATTGAGAATTCGAGTAGAAAAAGGAATGAGAATGTGTTCTTATTTGAAAAAATTACATAAATTGATACATTTTAATAAATAATTACTGATTTTAGCAATACTTTTTATTTATTACCATTTATAGCAATACTATGTTAAATCTGCAATATGTATTAAAAGTGAATTATGTATGCAATATATATGAATTATCTATGAATTATAATTGTTTTGTGAAATATATTATGTTTGTTTGTAAAAATTTGACACATTGTATTATAAGTGAATTAAAATGTGTGATAAATGAATTATTTATCATTAAAATTTATATTATATGTGAATAAAAATTGTTCTTTGTAATATTAAATTAAACTTATATTATAAATAAATTAAAAATGATCAAATGAAAAAGAAATATTATTGTTATAAATGATAAATATTTTGTTATTATAGTATATCTAGGTAAGTTTTCCTTCTTATTTCGCTTAGAGAAGATGGGCCCTGGCCCATTTTAAACTCTGCTGGCTCTGGTGGTTTGCTGCGGACCCCATCTAACTTAGCCCAAAAAATTCCCATTGGTTGATTTGGGCTACTACTGAATATTTAAAGAAGATTCCCTTATCTCCTCAAATTTGACACTATTGGCCCAATAATACATTATGCTACTCCAATTTAATCGATGAGTTTGGATTATTATGATAGGAATCTTAATATTTTAGCCAATTAAATAAAAAAGTCACTATTGCCTCATCGTAATCATTTTGGAGCTATCGTATTATTGTATAACAAGGATATAATCAATGTATACTTTACAAGGAATTAAGACTAAAATTATTTTTTGTTATATGAACCTTTCTAGGTTGTTGCATGGTGTAAAAATTCAAATGTAATATTACACGTTTTCTATTTGTTCAAACAATATAAGATTGGTGAGTCTTAAAGTAATGATCACGTGGAAATTAATTTTTTCGATGTTATAATAATGTAAGGAGTCGTTTGGTTGAAAATAAAAGTTATCATCGGATTGACTGTGATATAAACAGTAGGATAAGTTGTCACAAACATGACAACCAAACAAGTCACCAAAACTTTATCTCTAAACTACTTTTTATCCCTTATGCCAAACGACCCCGAGAATTCCCATTTCAATAAATATGAAATAATTTGTACCACATGACCTTTCTAGCAAATACTTTTTTAGATTCTATTTTCTTATATTATAGAATGAAGTTTAATTTCTGCCTGTTGACTGTTGCAACATGAAATGCAATCAACAAGATTGCCTTCATTAGGAAATATTTTATTCCCTAAACGTAAAATTTTATGGTACAATTTCAAATAGCCCCAAATGATATACTGGAAAAGAAAAAAGAACCCATAATCATAAAGTTACACGTTATCTTCTTCTACTTTTAATAATTGAACTATGACCATTGAAAATAAATTCTTTAAAAAACTTGAATCCTATCTAGGCATAATTTATAAAATATTATGATATCCAAATTCAAATTTTTATTTATAAAAAAAATTGTTTACCATAACTTTTACTATTATGTAAAATCATAAATATATCTTTACAAGTAATATATACATGAAAAAATTAATTGTATAACTCTCTTAAATTTTGAACAATTAAAAAAAAAAACTCCATTTTTTTTAGTGTGGCCAAGTTGCATGCAATTGTCATGTGGACATTCTCCAAAAGGTTGAAAACAACGTTAATGAAAGTCATAGGAAAGGTGTGTAAAGTCAAAGTCACATTACGTTAGCAAACTGAAAAAAAAAATGAAGAATTAAAGAGTAGATGGGAAACAATAATAAGTGGCCGTTGAGGTTGGCCAGCTGCCAGCATTGATGACCAATTACTCCCCAATTTTAGTCTATATTTGTTGCAATTAGAAATTCAATTGAATGAAAATATATACTAATTTATTCCATAATATGAAAGTACAACATTTATTGAATGGATATAAATATAATTTGTTATCAGATTATCCTCTTAAAACAATGGGATAAGTATGTCCGCTAAATGGATATCTTAGTGTAATTTTATAAATGAGCTCTAAGAAAACTGATGAAATGGATAGAAAAATAATTATAATTAGTCATTTGTTTGATTACAAAATATGAATTAACTTATTCTAAAATTAATATTAATATAACAATAAGTTATTAATAATCATGAAATAATTAGTTAAATGTATATCAATATATCACTATAAAATTCTTTTCATACATCACATTTTATTTACAAAAGTTTAATTTATAAATAAACAACTTATTTTTATACATTATGAAATTTATATTATACTTTATACAATATTAAAATAACTAATATAACTTGTCTTCAACTAAACAATCTCTAAAAGAATTTTTTTTAAAAAATATTTACAAAAGTTAAATTTATATATAAACAACTTTATTTTATATATTATTTAAGTTATATTATTTATTATAAAGCATAAAAATAATATTAAGATAGCTAATTTCAATATAACTTATCTTAAATTAAACAATCGGTAAAAGAAAGCTTTTTTAAGATATGCACAAATCTTGTTTCTTCTATAGAAAATTCTTTTTTTTTTTTTTTTATAGATGGGCTAAAAAAGGTAAGCTAGACAAAGTAGGTACTAAATTAGAAATAATTTTTCTTGGGAAAATATAGCCACCCATCATCCATTATCAAAGTCAACACTCTCCCTTGTTCTTAACTAAGCCAGGCGGCGGTACCGGAACCGGAACTACCGGACCGGTAAGTTCCGGAACCGGAACAGAACCGGTATCAGGCGAACCGGTAACGTTCCGGAACCGGAACCGGACCGGACCGGTAGACCGGCAAATAAATCTGGTTCCGTCCCGGTCCGGAACATAACCGGTAATGGACCGGACCGGACCGGACCGGATTCCGGAAAATACCTTTTTTTTTTTTTTTAAATACTAATTTAAATTATTTTAAAAATGATTTAAATTTATTTAATTCAATATAATTTAATTATAATACTTAAAAAAATAAAAAATATAATTTCAAACTTTAAAAATTAAAAAATACAAAATTTTAAAACTTTAAAGTTGTAAAATTTAAATTTCAAATTTTTAAAGTTCGAAACTTTAAATTTCAAACATTATAGTTTGTAAAATTTAAATTTCAAATTTTGAAAATTTAAATTTCAAATTTTGAAACTTGTAAAATTTAAATTTCAAATTTTTGAAGTTTGAAACTTTAAATTTCAAAGTTCAAACTTTAGAGTTTGTAAAATTAATATTTCAAATTTAAATTTCTAAAGTTTAAATTCAAACTTTAAAGTTATAAAATTATAAATTAAAAAATTTAATTTAATACAACAATAATAAAAACAAATTAAGGCGAATAGCCTATATTTTTATTAATATTTATTTGATGTTACAAGTACATTTAAAAAAATATTAGTAGAGTATCAAAAGATTTAATCTACACAGCCACCTTCTAGGAAGGGTTCTGTTTGAACTAAATCTCGATTTATCATACTCTTACTAATAGCTGGTGCCACCATATAAATCCTTTCGTAAATCATTCAACATTTCTTTAGTGACATGTTCGGGAATTGGTTGAATAGAAAGATCTTCCATTGCTTCAATCCCATCGTCACTATAATCCTGCATTACTTCATCAATGTCATCTTGAAATTTGGTCGGTAGTGGTTCACGACCCAAATTTCTTCTCTCCGCATTAATCCAATCACGAAATAATACTGATATCTCCAAGCTGTCGGCTGCTAGTGAATGCCTATGATCTCCAATTTGAAACCTTGCTGCACTAAAGACGCCTTCTGAAGCTACTGACGATGCTTGCATAGCTAATATATCTCGAGCCATCGGTTGTAGTTTCGGAAATCCTTTGCCGCGAATTCTCCACCAGGCGAGAATATCTTCAGTAGGTTCTGTATTTTGATTAACATAAGCATCAAAATCATTTCTATTATCGTGTGAAAGTTCAAGATAATCATATAAATATTCATCAATATTATTTTCATCAAATCTACTTCTAGAGCTTTGAGGTTCATCACTTGAATTATTTTTATTAGCATTATATAAATCATACAATTTTCTAGCTTCAATTTTTATGCTATCTTTAACTAGTTGACAACTAGGAATTTCTTCTAATACATCATTAATATCTAAGTTAAAATATATTTTTTCAACCATTTTTGATGCACCTATATCTTTATAATTAGGGTTTAAAAGACATGCGGTTAAATAAATTTGAGGAATAGGAATATAATATTTTTTAAATTTTAGAATCATTTTTTCAATGGTTTGTTGAAATCTTGGTTTATTTTTATATTGATATAATTTCGAAGAAATTCTACAAATATCAGGCAAAACAGTACAAATTGAAGGACTATAAAGTACGGATATTCTTTTTGTAGTTAAGTAAAAAACTTTTAGAAAATCTATAAGTTCATTTATATCACGCCAATCACTATCATCTAGTCTATATGCCATATCAGAATTATGCGCATTCCAAACCATTTGTAAAGGTATCCTATATTCATAAGCGACTACAAGCATTTCATATAAAGTATTCCATCTAGTAGCCACTGTTTTTGGAATTTTTCTAGGTGGAAGGTTATTTTCAAAACAACGATTTATTACAAATAGCTTGTGTTTTATCTTCATTTTGTGTCATAAATTGCCAAACAACCGATTTTTTAGCACGTTCTACCTTAGGCCTAGGATGTACGGGGGGAACAGGGGCAGGGCAACGAAAGGGAGCGGGACTAGGAGCGGGACTGGGAGAAGTAGTAGCCGTAGGTGGCTCAGTTTCACAATCATCATCATCAAAAGAAGGCGTATTAGTATAATTATCAATATCATTTTCATTATCATTATCACTAGGCAAATCCTCATCAAAATTACCAAAGCGACGTTGTAAATGTTCATGATAATGATCTAATTCTGAATTACTATCAATATTAAAAACAGTATCATCAACATGTGTATAATCATCCGTATTTATTCTTAATATAGTAGATTTTTTAGTTTTTGATTTAGAAGAACTACCGGTTTTTGCATTATCGGATGATGTAAAGTTACACATATTTTTAACACGCTCAAATGCACTTTTTTTACCCTTCCCTTTTTGAACAATATTTTTACCGAAATCCATATTAAAATATTAAACGTGAGATGTAAATAATAAATCACAAAATAATAGGAAAAATGTAATGCAAATAATAAATCACAAAAAAAATTAAATAATTATTTAAAAATTAAACTAAAAGATGGAACGAATATACCGAACGTCTACTTAAAAAAGTAGACGTTTATGACCGTTGAAAGCCGAACGTGGAAAGTTGAAAGTTGAATTTTGAAGCTCCAAATCCAATTTTCAAAGACCAAATAAGGCAACACCGAAATTTAAGAAATTATATATTAGAGAATTAGAGATTAGAGAATAGAGAGTTGAGAGAATAGAACATGAGTAGATGAATTTGTGATAAAATAATGAATTTTAGGAGTATTTATAAGTAAAAAAATGGGTTAAAGTGTAGTATTTATAACTTTAGGGTATTAAAAAAAGTTAGGGGGGGTAGGGGGTTGAATTGGCTGATTTTGGGATAAAATAGCCGTTGGGGGGGCCCACTAGCCGTTACCCAACGGCTATAAACGGCTTAATTTAAAAAAAAAAAAAAAAAAATTCGGACCGGACCGGACCGGACCGGACCGGTAACGGACCGGTACTTTCCGGAACCGGGAATTACCGGTATTTTCCGGATTCCGGTTCGGTACCTGTCCCGGAACCGGACCGAACCGGTCTATACCGGGACTAACCGGTTCCGAACCGGTACCGGACCGGACCGGGACGGACCGGACCGGATTCCGGAAAATACCGGTACCGCCGCCAGCCATATTCTTAACGTAACCGTTACTACTTTCTCCGTCGATTTTTTTTTATTTTTTTTTAGAGTTAAACAATAAAAAAATTAACTAATATTTTATAATATATTTTTATTTATATTGATATGAAAAAAATTATACCTTTTGTATAATATTTTAATATCTATTTATTTGTTTCAGATATCAAATTAATATAATCTAATTTAACTTTAAAAATTTATTAAATTAACTTTCAAAAAGCACAATATAACAAATAAAAGTGAAACAAGTAATATTTAAGCACAATAAATAACTCCATCGTCTTTTTTTTACTCATTCAATTTTGATTTTATAGCCGTTCTTTTTTATTTGTTTGTTTTTGATAAATTAAAAAATGCATATTGATAGAGAGTTAATATTTTTTAGAAAAATAAAATAAAACCTCCCGAATTGATAAAATAATTCCAATTTTTATAAATTAATTACAGGAAAATGATAAACTTAGTATGTCAATTATTATTTTTTTAGCAGAAGCAAATAATTAGGAGTCCGAAAAGAATAAGAATTAGGATAAATCCTTTTGGCCAGAAAAATTTGGCCAGAATTTGGCCAGAATGATAAAAAGACCCATTCACACTATAAACTAATTTCTTTTTGGACATTTTTACCCTTTTAACTTAAAAATTAAAGAAATTTTTTGGGGAATCCTAATCAATTATGTACTACGGAATCATATATACTATAAATTCTATCAAAGTGCACATTGATCATTAAATAGATTGGATGACCCAATTTGTGGAAAAAAATATTTTCAATTATGTTTTTAAAATAATAATTATGAAATCAATGGGAAAAAAATATTTTTTGAATCACATTATATTTTTGTTGGTTGTATTATAATAAAAAAATTAATTAACTGATATTACAATAGATTATGACCAAAATATTTGTGTTAACTGAATTTACTTAACACTAATTTACTTTATTCAAACATAATAATTAAAAAAAAAAACTTAATTAGAATTTAAAGATCATTTTAGTAAGAAATACAAGTAATGATTCATAATTTATCAAATCGACGTAATATAGGGATAAAAAATGTATGATTAATAATATTAATATCTTGATCTCTTTTATTCGACATATATGAACTATACACATGATTTCTATAATTGTCTATATTTATCGAGTCTAATGTATATTGAGTTGTCATTATTTCAATATTTTAGAAATTATATTTAAAAATTATTTAAATATATTTTATTTAAATATCGTAATTAAAAAAATTACTTAATTGAAGATCATTTTAGTAATAAATATAAGTAATGATTTACAATTGATCAAATCTACGTAATATAGGATATAAGTCTTGTTTGATCAATACTATTAATGAACAATACTATTAATATCTGACTCTCTTTGGTTCGACATGTATGAGCTATACGCATGATTATATAACTATTGACAATTATCAGGTCTAATGTGTTTTGAGTTGTCATTAACCCAATATTTTATAAATTATATTTAAAAATTATTTATTTATATAGATTAATTTTATTGAAACTTAATTAATTAAACAAATTACATGGTTGGAGGTAAGTTTAGCAACAAGCATAAGTAATGATTCATAATTTATCAAATCGACATAATATTGGAGATAAAACTTATATGATTAATAATATCAATGTCTGACTCTCTTTGGTTCGACCATATCACCTATATGCATGATTTCTATATCTATCGATATTTATTAAGTGTAATGTGTTTTGAGTTATCCTTGTCTCAATATTTAGTTACATTTTAAAATGATTAAATTATAAAGCTTAATTTTATTTCAATATTATAATTTTTTTTTTAAAAAAATTACTTAATTGAAGATCGTTTTAGTAACCAATATAAGTGATGATTTACAACTTAATCAAATCGACGTAATATAGGAGGAAAAACTTGTATAATTAATACTATCTATCGTATGAAGTCATTCATAAAGATCTGTATAACTTTTCCCTAACATCGGTTATATTCATATTATTTTTTGGAGAAGTGATTGAGTAAAAAACAATTAAAAAAAAATGGATATCTCTAAAAGAATTAGCAGTTCTAACGCTAATAAAAATATGAATGAGTGGTATGGCATGTCACTTTTTTATTTCTTTCACAATAATGTTCTCTTTTTTTCTTCTTTAAAATTTTTTCCTCGATTTGTGGGATGGATTATTTAAAATGGATGCTGCAATTGACGGAAAATAGGACTCTTCATATTTTAAATCTATGAATCAGTGTTCTAATTAAATTGAAATTTTAGGAAATGACAAACACTTTAATACATTTTTTCTTTATTTTAAACTAAAAAATTAATATAGTTTTTGTACGTTTTTGACCAAATTGTGGTCATATTTTTCTGACGATTTAGCAGCTCTCTAAGAATTATTGGTACGAAAATTTCTTATAGGATAAATGTGTAACATTTCAACATTTTCAAGAAAATATTTGCTTACTACTATTGTTCCACAAAAACCGGCTCTCCTCACTTCTATCCTCTTCTGACTTTTCCAAGATTTCATTTTTATACACACAAAGCTCTGTTTTTCTCAATTTTCTCTTATTCATTCGACAATAGAAGAAGAAGAAAAAAACAAGAATGTCTGATTCAGAGGTGTTTATTGGTTCCATTGATCAAGGAACCACTAGTACTCGATTCATATTCTACGATCGTTCGGCTCGTGCTGTTGGATCTCACCAGGTTGAGTTCACTCAGTTTTATCCACAAGCAGGGTAATCACTAATCACTCATCTTTTGATTTTCTTTTCATTAAAGATTCAATCTTTTTTCGATTTTGAAAATTGGGTTTCTTTGATTTTCATGCATATATGTAGATGGGTGGAACATGACCCAATGGAAATTGTTGAGAGTGTGAGGATCTGTATGGCAAGGGCTCTTGATAAGGCTACTGCTAATGGACATAACGTGGATAGTGGATTGAAAGCTATTGGTATTACAAATCAGAGAGAGACTACTGTTGTATGGAGCAAATCCACTGGCCTTCCTCTTTATAACGCCATTGTTTGGATGGATGCACGTACCAGTTCTATTTGCAGGTCTTTTTTTTTTTTAATCAATTCCCCACTTTTTCTGTTTCTTGATTTTGAACCAAAGTTAATTAATATCAGTTTGTTTTTCCTCTAAATATATATATTTATGGATGACTGTTGAATAGTATTGATGAAAAATTACTAAATGGAGCAGATTAGGTAGAAATTCCATAAAGCTAACCTAACTAGTTTGGGAGTAATTGTAGTACAGTAGGACCAGTTTTTTTTTTTTTTTTTGGAATTGATGATCCATAATAATATTTCGCTCTAGCAGCCAAAAAATATCTGCACAGTAGTTGTTTCTTCTTACATATTCACTTAAGGAGTGTATTTCTTCTGAATTAGGGGGTGTACTGGCAAAATTCTAAATGGACTCTTGTTTACTGTTGTCTTGGGGTTGAATATGGTGTGTAGTAATTTAAGGCTGAGTTGCCATTTTTTGTATGTTAGTTGGGAAATGGGGTCTCCATGGTAAATCATTCTTTTGGAGTTTTCCTTCCAAGGCTTGAACTTATTGTGTTTGTTACTGTTAAATCAACTATCCATCGCATGTTGACTTTTTGTATCAATAATTTGTTTGGTATCAGAAAAATGAATCTCCGTGGTTGTTTGTGTTCTCACTGATCACTCTTTTGGAGTTTTATTTCCAATTCTTAAGTCCGAACTGATTGTGTTTCTTAATCCAACGCATATTGACTTCTTTGTTTATAAATAATTTGTTTGGTATCAGAAAATTGGAGAAAGAATTGCCAGGGGGGCGTACTCATTTTGTTGAGAGTTGTGGTTTGCCTATAAGCACTTATTTCAGTGCATTGAAGCTTCTGTGGCTGTTGGATAATGTGGAGGGGTTAAATGAAGCTGTTAAAAAAGGAGATGCCATCTTTGGAACTATCGACACCTGGTTAATTTGGAACCTAACAGGAGGTGTGGATAAGGGTTTACATGTCACTGATATCTCCAATGCTTCGAGAACTATGCTGATGAATCTTAAGACCCTTGACTGGGATAAGTCCACACTAGACACCTTAGGAATTTCTGCAAAGATGCTGCCAAAGATTATTAGCAATTCTGAGATAATTGGAAACATTGCTAAAGGATGGCCAATCACAGGAATCCCTATCTCGGGATGTCTTGGTGATCAGCATGCAGCAATGGTGGGTCAATCTTGCCGAAAAGGTGAGGCTAAAAGCACGTATGGAACAGGAGCTTTTATACTTCTGAACACAGGTGAAGAGGTAGTTAAGTCAAACCATGGGCTACTAAGCACAGTAGCATATAAGCTGGGGCCAAAAGCACCTGTGAATTATGCTTTAGAAGGCTCCATTGCCATTGCTGGTGCTGCGGTTCAGTGGCTAAGAGACAGTCTTGGCATTATCAGCTCCGCCAGCGAAATTGAGGAGTTGGCATCAAAAGTTTCCTCAACAGGAGGAGTGTATTTCGTTCCAGCATTTAATGGATTGTTTGCTCCGTGGTGGCGTGATGATGCACGCGGGATCTGTATTGGTATAACTAGATTCACCAACAAGTCTCACATTGCTCGGGCAGTACTTGAAAGCATGTGTTTCCAGGTAAAAGACGTGCTTGATTCCATGCACAAGGATGCTGGTAAGAAAGACGAAGCTAAGAGTGACAAAACAGAATTCTTACTCCGTGTGGATGGTGGTGCTACGATCAACAACCTTTTGATGCAAATTCAGGTTTGATTTACTCTTTCAATTTTCATGAGTTATTCTTCTTCTGCAGCCCCTCACGTGATTTTGAACTTCTCTCAATGATTTATTATCCTCTTTCAGTATTCAACTCCTTGTAGACATTTAGATATGTTCGAGTGGCTTTAAGTTTTGGACTGGTTAAAGTGTTTAGATTCAGTTATCGAGCTCCTAATTGTACATTTTACGTAATGTAGGCTGACTTGTTGGGTAGTTCAGTTGTAAGACCAGCTGATATAGAGACAACAGCTATTGGGGCAGCCTATGCTGCTGGATTAGCTGTTGGAGTCTACACAGAGAATGAGATATTTGCTTGTGGGGAAAAGCTGAAGCAAGCAACTATATTCAAACCTGTGTTAGAAGAAGAATTGAGGAAAAAGAAGGGGGATTCTTGGTGCCGAGCTGTTTCAAGATCATTTGACTTGGCTGATTTATCGCTATAATTCACTCCCATCGAACACTTGATATCGTTGATGTTTTAGGTTCTTTTCGTTCTGTTTAATACAACCAGTTATGCTTGATTTTAATAAATCCCTTAACATACATCAAGTTTTCTTTCTTTCTTTCTAATGTACTAACTGGTAGCCCACATATGGTATTTTAAGTTTATAGAAAAATAAAGAGAACTTATGTTTCACTTAATATCTATTAGCTTTCTTTTTTTTCTTATAGAGAAAAATGTGTGTTGATATCTGCCTGCGTGTTTGTGTTATTTTGATTGATTTTGCTCAGTTACCATTAGAGCCGTCGAAATGGGCTTAGCTCATGGGGTCGGCCAACCTAATCCATTATTGGTGTAGGGTTGGGATAAGATTTTTCAAACTCATTTAAAATTGAGTCCTATAAGCTTGGCCCATATAAGCCCTTAACCCTTGAGGCTTGATCGGGGCCGGGCAGGGGTCGGTCCATAGGCAAAAACATTTTATTTAATGGTAATTTACAATAATATCACTAGTATATAATTAATTACTTAAATACACGTTATGTTGTAATATTATGAATACATATCAGATTTTGGTACGTCCAGATACATGCATCTCAAAATTAGGTTAATTTGTTAGATACACTTTATCCAAGTAGATTTGCATGTGTCTAGGATACTTATTAGATACACTTTATTCAAGTAGATTTGCATGTATCTAGGATACTTAGACAAATCTCGCACCCTCTCCTTTCTCCCATCTTGCTTATGACTCTCTTATCTCGCTAGGGTATCTGTTATGCGAGAGACATACTAATTACACTGGATTTTTTGCTAGTCTTATTGAAAAAAAATATTATTTGCCATATTTGATTTGAATTTTTTTTTTCATTTTGGATATGTTAAAAACCGACTATTTTATCAATTTTATTGAAAAGTGTCTATCCGCGTTAATGTTATTACAAAATCGAAATATTGGACATAATCCTTGGCCCAATGGCCCATTCGCTGACCTTTACGGCGTTTTAAGTGGGCTTTTGCTAGAGATAAGGTTGGGCCGAAGTCCAGTAAGTACGTCTGTACAAGCCTAAACCAAAATAGTGGGTAAGGTACTAAAATGTGATTTCTTGGTGATATGATTTTGATTTACTATTAATCCTTGTAAATTAAATTACCATAAGTTGAAAATAAATTATAGAAATGTTTTTTTTACAAATGTTTTTTCCCTTTCATAAAGTAATAATTACAGATAAAATTGAATAGGTAGCTGATTTTAACAAATCAAAATCAGTTGATTCATATGGAACGTCTCAAAGAAACATGTATTTCAAGACAACACTAGTCTAAGGGTAAAGACCAGTGGCGTAGCCACACTTTGTGTCAGTTGGACACTCTTCATCGGAATATTATATCGTATATACACGTAAAATAATAAATTAAGTAGTCAAATAACATATTTTGGACAAAATAATATAATGTAGTCTAGTGATTTCAGGCGTCTTGAAAGAGTAAAGATACAAAAATTTAAAGTGTTTGTGTGTTCGAATTTCTGTATCAGCAATTTTTTTTCTTTCACTTTTTAAGAAGAGCAGATTCACTTTAGCACTTGGACATCCTACGTGAAAATTCTGGCTCCGTCACTGATAAATATCTTTATTTATTGTTGGAGTGTGCAATGTTGTGTAACGAATGAAATATTGTCTTTTTATATAATTTTGAACAATTTTCACCTCATGATATATGTTATAATACCTAATATTCCCTATTTGAATATGATATTGATATAAGATATACTCGTGTTATATTATCTGAATTAGCTAGCTCCTACATATCCGTCCTTGAAAATCCACGATTATTCGAGTGTTCCTCCGGCTTTTATGAAGTTAAGCTAGACTCTTTATATTCCTTACAATAAATTTTTGTTTCTCATAATCAAAAGACCAACATATACTATAGATAATTGGTTAAAGATAATTTCTATAGATTAGAATTTAAGATGAGAAAAGTCGTAAATCGTAATGATGGCATTTCCTTTTACATGGAAAACGAATATAATATAGCCTGAAATGAAAAATCTTAGCAAATCTTTTTCTATTTTATTATGGAGTAATAAATAGACGGTGCTGGTACTATATAGAAAGAATATATAGAATACGGTGGCCAACAATAGGATAATAAGTTATTTCTGATATTCATCCGTGAATTTTTATCTGTTCAATATTGATTTTACATATTTTTTAATAAATAATAAATAGAATGATAATTTTATACTATTATTATTTCATATAATTAAATATAATATTCGAAGAAATATAATTAATAATAAACATAAATTAAAAAATAATAAAAATAAATTATAATGTTGCAAAACAATAATTAATTGTGCCGCTTTATCCTTAAAAGTCAATTTAGCTTCCTTCTCAAGTCCACCAAATAATAATTGTGTAATACTCCTTCGTATGGTTAAATAAAGCTTGTCCATGATAAATAATGAAGGTAATATTATTGTTTCATTCTTTAATTTTATTAAATTTAATTATTTGAGAAATGTGTTAGATGATAAATAATATTTAATAATAATAATAAAATAAACACAAAATATAATTTATCTTCATTTTCTAAATAAAATAAATATTTTTAATATAATAAACGATTATTATAGAACTGAGTATATAGGTTTGTTCTCAAACCAAAAAGTTATCCATAGTGGAGAACAGGAAACACGGAAGGTCCAATAGTTTATTTAGTAATACTAATTATTAATTAACCAATGTGTTTAATTTAACCATTAATCGCGTTACTAAAAATGGGGTTAACTACTATGCTATGATTTTGTCGTCCACATATGATTCTCATCATTATAATTTAAATATTTCTCATGATCAATTCTCTGATTTTCAACATTTGATAAAGTTGCCGGGCCATAAACTTGGACAAATTTAGATTTTTTTTTTATTTTTTTTTGGGATGAAATCAAAAGTTCATTTACTTTAAATTTGAAGGTCTCATGTTTTCGTTTCGAACTAAGTGAAATTGATTATAATGTATTAGGTCATCTCAAATAAAAATGTCAATCGATATTGAGGTAAATTTACCGTGTGCGATTTATGAACTTACGGAATCCAATATCTCAACCGCTATTGGTCATACTTGATATATTAAATGTTTATCTTTGAATTTGAAATTTAATTATTATGGTATCTTAATTCGATATTGCTATATTAACCCTATCAATTATTAAATCTGAATTCTAAGGGCTCGTTAAGCCGTAGATTTTTCAAATAATATTTAAAATTTTTTTTGGCAAATAAGTGTTTGTCTATACACTTTGTCATTAATTAATAAATATTTTTGGCAAATATCCTAAATTTTCAAATACTAGATTTTCTAGTATTTGGGTCAAATCTCATTATCTGAGATCTTTTGAAAATTGAAATTTTACCCAAACTTTTATCTTTTACAAAAACACCCTATATAGTAGTTTGCTTGCGTTGTATTACATAATTTTTTACGTTAACACCAAAGTAGTGATAAAATATTCAGTGAATGTTAAATGATGATATGATTATTGATGAAAATGATGAACAATTGGCTCAGGATTACAAAGTTATGTGCTTTATCTACTTCACGATGTATGAAATGATGCTTGTTACACTCACTCCAAATTACCATATTGCTCTAATGTCATGGACAATATTTGTTACTGTTGCAACGAAAATCCAATTGACTTGTAATACAAACTTATGGTTAGTTTTAATAGTTTTTAAATCATATTGATATAAATCATATTTTTCTAAAAAAATAAAATATATTTCTTAAATATGACCAAATATATAGTGAAATTGCACTCAAATTTTTATCCAAATAATTTTTATCAAAAATATTTAAAAATCTATGACCAAACATCAGTTAAAGTTAACATTTTTTTTTTCATGGCCTAGTAGTGACATTTGAAAACTCCTTTTGACATATGAGGCACAATGAGTCAAGTGCATTCATGATTTGTCATTTCGATTATTCTAAAAATGGATGAGCCTATCTATATATTTTCTTTGGCAATTAGCCATTCAGATTCCAACCAAACTATTCTTTTTTTTAAACTTCTGTCAATCAAACATGTGTTACCATTTTTTAAAAAAAACGTGAGACCCTGTGATCCATATATATAAAATATATGTGCACACATCGAAGTGATATTATTCCATTCTTTTTCCTTCTCATTGTTTATTTGCCACCCATTCAAATCCTCCATATAATCCTAGTAATTTAATATCGTTATAAAGATTCACAAACTTCAAATCCTCGATCCTATATATAATGATACAATTTTTTGTGATAATGGTGTGAAAAGTAGATGTTTATATAGAAAAACATTCGACAATAAAATAATTATACAAATTATCGTAAGTACTCAAGTCATACCCTAAAAAAAGCTCAAGTATATAGGATTTTGTATCTAATTTACGTATAGAAGAGAATCGATCCATTTATACGTCTAAATAATCTAGTGTGCGTGACCTCAATTTTCTTTTAAAATATCAATCGAAGTTACAATAATTTCATATAGTATATAATCAATCATTTGGAAAGCTATATTTTGTGAATGGACCATATAGCCACTATACATACGATTGAATTATGTCATATGATGTTATGTCTATACTAATGATACGTCTTTTTTTTCAATGGAAAAAAGAAGAGAGAGGGTGGATATCTTTTTTGTAGGAAGAAAAATTGAAGGTGGCACCCGTGAAGAAAGAGTAATTTGATTACAATAAAACAAAATATAGAGAAAGGCAATCCCGCAAAGCAACCAAATTAGAAAAAACAAGTGTAGTAAAGCAAAGAAACTACGCCATAATTAGTTATAGTAATTAACAAACTTCCTATCTAACTTGTACTCATACTCTTTACTTTCTACTGTCATAACATCCGCTTTAATTAATTCCGACATATATAAAATTTTACAATTTCATCATATGTTCAATCAAAATAAATTCTACCTCTCAATATATTTAGCGAAACTAAGAAAGCCAAATAAAAAAGCAAGTGAACTACGGGGACACGGGGTGGTGTGTTATTTCGTTTCTGCCACTGAACAGACGCTTTTATGTCCCAAGTTCACGTAATCTAATGAACAAAGGTGCATTCCAGACTTTTATTTCGATTCATAGTTAAAATTGTGGTTAGTGTTTATATTTATCTTTAATTAGACGCGTCTAAAATGAAAGTCTTCAAAATAAAGTAAAAGTAAATATTATAAATATTGTTTGGGTTTATTTGCTCTGATTTTCTTATCAGAATTATGTTTTTCTTTTAAGAATTTTTTTTGAATTGACTAATCATTTTGTTGTAGAAAAAAGTTTAGGATTTTATGAATAGAGACATGCTACTTCTAGTTTAACCAACATTCACAATGTATTCTTAAAGACTTTGAGAGTTTTGGTTAGGAAGATAATTTGTGGGACACAAGTTTAATATGTTATCACTTGTGTGAATGTATTACGAGTGAATGAGTTGATGTTGTTTCTCTATATATTTTTGTACTCTCATATTTATACAGTGAAATTGTTCATATTCTTTGTGGAAAGTTTGTCCATTGACCGAAGCACATTAAATCTCCATGTCTTTGATGTATTTTTCATTTGTCTTCTTATTAGCTAGTTTTGACATGATATCTGCTTATTTATTATCCTAACAAGTACAAGGTAAGATTTTTTAATTTTTTTTTTAAAAAAACAAGCATTAAGATATTTTATTATTTTGAAAGAAAAAAAAACGGAGGGGAAGTTCCTCGTTTCCCGTTACAAAATGTTGGCAATAATAATATATCTGCCAGCTCTTTCCCATTTATTGCCTTCTCTCTGTTTTCTAACTTTTTCCCCCACTGCCACCCACTATTCCCCCTTCAAATTTCAAACTTTTTAACTACGTAACCAGTAACCACTATTACCCTCTTCACAATTTAATTAATTATCGACAACAATCATTCCCGCATTGACTTAATTCAACTATATTTCTTTTTGGTTTAAGTTAAAAGTTGTGGACCCCACTTGGAATTTATTAGATAAGAAATTTATTAAAAACGTAACACAGTAACAAATATATTATTTTTCCTTTTTTAATTTGTTTATTTTTATAAAATTAAAAGATATTTTGGTAATTAATTGAAACGGAAAGAGTATTTGTATGTATATATTTGTGCTGTTTGCTGTTCCTACATGCCCACAAAGTCTACTCGTTGGAGTATCTGACAATTTTACAATCCTCGATAAGATGCTCCAAACCAGCAAACACACAAAATAAAAGCACAGCAAGTTTTCATACGCAAAAAAATAATAAAACACCTTATTTTTATATGCCCTTTAATTTCTTCTTCTTCTTAGATCATGGCTTCTGACCCGAATTCATCAACACCCAATACCACTTTCGTTCAAGCCGACCCGTCCAATTTCCGAGCCGTTGTTCAACGACTCACTGGCGCAACTCAAGATTCGTCTTCCGTGAAGCTCCCTGTTACTGGGCCTGGACCAGCTGGGCCTAGACGACCGGCTTTTAAGCTGCAGGAGCGGAGGCAGAGTGCGAGAAAGCTAGAGATCATGCTTAACAATGGAGCCGGTAGCTTCGGTGGGCCAGGCGGCTTCGGTGTCGGCTCACCTTCTCCTTCTTCTTCTTCTCCTTCTTCATCAGCTAGGAAGAGAAATTTTTTGACTTCGCCAATTTCACCATTGGAAATGTTGACACGTGGCAGTCCGAGATCGCCGATGGAGGAAGAAGAAAAAGCCATTGCTGAAAAAGGATTTTATTTGCATCCAAGTCCACTAAGTACTCCTAGAGGCGCTGAACCTCCTGAATTATTGCCTTTGTTTCCAGTTCAGTCCCCTACTGCCACAAATAATTCATCATCATCTGCTTAATTAATTAATTCTCTGTTATATATTTAATTAGATGAAGAAAAAAAAAAGATGATCTTGTTCTAATGTAGAACGATTTGCTACTTCATATTGTGTCTCAACGTTTCGAAATCGTGATTTTGAAGAGGTTATGTAGTGTGTTTGTGTTTCTACAAGTATTTCATAAAATTAAATTAGTTGATATATGCCAAACTACTGTCATCATTTTAATGTTAAATTAGTTGATATATGGCAAACTACTGTCATCATTTTAATGAAGTTCCTTTTAAACAACAGAAGTCACACATATTTAATTCGAAATCATAATTTTGAAGAGGTTATCTAGTATTTGTGTTTCTGCAAGTAATATATAAAATTAAATTAGTTGATATATGCACAAACTACTGTCATTTTAATGAAGTTTCTTTTAAATAACGAAAGTCACAAATATTTAATTCATTCAAAGTAATTGAACACTGGATTATTAATTTGGGTTGTTATATGTATTCAAGGTAACGTATTATTTTCTGCATTATTGGTTGCACGTTTGAAGAAAGGGCAATGAAGTAATGATAATTGTTTTATTTATATTTTGCTTGTTTGGGATAAGCTTATCTGATGTGTCCCAACACCAGTGATAGTTTAGTTAATTATATTAGATGATCGACTATTGATACTTCAATTACTGCTCCTTTAAGCTGTGTAGCTAGGCACAAACCTACGTATCTAACAAATACTAACGTATGTATGAATTTTCATAATCAAAATGTATATAAATTGATACGAACATCAGTATTTAATATGAATAAAAGTTACTATAAATTTAGCGTGAAGCAGTAAATAATAATACTGTAGAGCCGGCGTTGAGTGGGAATTAGGCCAACGTCTGATATGGTCAGGGCAACGGCTAGGATCCGTGTTTTGCATTGAATGAGCTGTTTTTGCTATTTTGAAAGGTTCTGAAAATTTATTGCAAAATGTGTTTTGCTTACACTCGACTCTAGGTTTTTTAATTTATTACTACTGCTCTTTAGTACATTACAAATTCAAAAATGAAATAGCAAGTACAGATCATAGAGTCCCCCAAATTTAATTCCCTGCAACACCAATTCAAATATATAAGAAGTCAACTTTTACAGTAATTAGCTACTTACAAGTTACATGTATAGCTGAAACAAACATAAATTGGCAAAATGAATGATCATCCAATTGTCTATCAGTGTGGCAGTAGTGGTGGTAGCCTACATTGTTCGGACTCTCCCAATGATATTTTAAGAAAATCTAAACAACTAAGGTGATAACCATTGTGATAACGAATATAAGTGAAAATGACAAAATTAGCTCATAAAAATATTATATGTTCAAATTTGCATAAATCAATTCAACTCATCTAAAAATCAAGGTAATACTAATATATATGTAGCTAACAAATAAAACCTTGCCTAAATATTTTTCAAGAAGGCATTTTTTTTTGTTTGATATACAATATATTATTCATAATATAAAGAAAAAAATTGCCTTAAGGTACTTAAACAGAACACATGAAAACTGCTAAATCAAGCACGACAAAATAAATAAATAATGAAAGGCATGTACATGTATTCTTACATAATAATCTGCAATTTGACCTATATGATCTTTCGTGTACGTGAATATATGTATGCGATGGAGCTAAAATATAGATTAGGGGGTTGGTAGTAACTTTGGTGCAAATTATCTTATAATGTCTTAATAAATTTATTTTATATGTAAGAATTATTGAAATGACGTAAAAAAAAAAAGAGTCTCAATCCAAGTCTACTGATATAGACGTGCAAGCTTTTTCTTTAAAATGAGTATTTACCTACGGATATGTAGACCAATTTTTTTTTCATCTACACGTAAAACGTTCATCCCATATAACAATCTATATGGTTATAGTAAATTCTGCAGATTTTTCGTGATGGTTAGTGTGCACTTGAAGGATGATAAAGTTAAAATTAAAACAAGAAAGAGAGCAGGAAAAAGGGAGAGAATTAAGTTGCAAAACTATCTAGAATATTTTTGTTATGAAAATGGAGAACAAAATGCTGATAACCAGTGTTTATAAGAATAATAATAAAACTCCGAATCAGTAAATACGTTTTATTGCTTAAACATGGTAAAAAAATTGATGTTAGTATGGGATGTAATGGAGCATTTTCCGATGCTTAACGTTTCGAAATCAAACATTGTGCCTATGATCAATATATTAATTCCAAGATTAAGTTTTCATTTGGTATAAATATTGACTTTTCAAAATCAATGATAAAAATATATAAAAAGAATATTAAGTGAAGGGTCAATTGACATGACACTTTTAAAAGGAAGGCTAATTTTTATTTGGAGAAATATCTAAATTCTATTAGCTTAGAAGTTAATTATTTACTATCTCTGTTTCAAATAGAATGATCCTATTTTCTTTTTAGTCTGTTTCAAAAAGAATGATTCTTTTACTTTTTTGGCAACACTTTAATTTTAACTTTCCACATGGCATATTTAAGACTACAAGATTAAAGGATATTTTGGTACATTTGCCATAACTTTAAATTAGAACCACAAGATTAAAAGGTCTTCTCTCTTTTCTTAAACTCCGTTCCAAGTCAAACTAGGCCAATCTTTTTGAAACGGAGGAAGTATTAAATATCATCTAGTTTGTAATATTCATATCTTATAGGATTTGGGGCCTCCAAATAGTCCAGATACATGAGGTCAAATTTAGATATATATTGATCTAGAAATATTGTATCTAAGTGGATATATGACAAAATTTTCGTCTTTCCGTTTCGCTCATCACTCTCCAATGATACATTCGTAGCACTCCTAATGCATGCAAATACATGTATCTAGCATGTATGTAGTGTGTTTTGCATGTACTTGGGATACACACGAATATCGCTTGTCTCTCTCCTCATCTCGCTCACCTCTCTCCTTATTTTGTGTATCGAGTAGTAAGAATACATGTATTTAAGTGTATAAATGTAGAATTTTTTTAATTAGTAGTAAAATATAAATAATAATAGTATATATAATAGTGAAATATGTCTAATTATGTAGTTTTTCCTTTTTATTTCCCCAATTCCTTCCTCTCATATGTATTTTAATTTTTAATAAAACACAATTTTATAAATAAAATGAAAATATTTAAACTTAATGGCCAAATACTTATTTAAATTTTGAAATAGGCGATGTTTATTTTGAAAAAAACAATAATTAAAATTTCAATTAAAACTTTTGTAAAACCATTTCCAAGTCCCACCCTTCTCCCCCAGTGTGACAAAACCCTTGGGAGACAAAGCGCGCGAAACTCCATCAGTTTTCCTCAGAAACTTAGCTAAGCTCAAAAATGCCAGAGCTTCCAGAGGTAGAGGCATCTCGAAGAGCCATTGAGGACAACTGCATTGGTAAGAAAATTGTGAAAGCTATCATCGCCGACGATTCCAAGGTCATCGACGGCGTGTCTCCTGTGGATTTCAAAGCATCTCTTGAGGGCAAAACTATCATAGCTGCTAATCGCAAAGGGAAAAATATGTGGCTTGAGCTCGATTCCCCTCCTTTTCCTACTTTCCAGTTCGGTGAGGCTACTTTTCTTTTGTTAAAATCTTTACTGCATCTGAAAATTGACTAATTTTGTTCCCAATGTTAGAAAAGTTCCATTAATAACGAACTTTACTGGATAAAAAAATGAATGTATTTGCACAATTGCTTGTATGGAATAACTGCCCACACTAAACATGTAAGTTTGGCTCTGAGAAACCCTAGTTCTGGACATGTTATACTTAGTTATCCTTGATATTGATGAAGTTCTCCTAGTTGTGTGCTATGTGTTCTCGTCCAAATCAAATTGCTCTCAGCACAAATATCTTTTAGCATTAAGTTATTGATGAAGTTTTCATAGTTTGTCTTGCATATTTTAACTCTGCCTTTCCTTAGCATTTTCAAGGTTTCAACAACAGAATAGACTGTCAAGCTACAAGATTGGAAATAATAACATTTCTGTTGCCTAGTGTATTTATTTGATCTCTAATATTTTTTACAACTATGGTCAGGAATGGCGGGTGCTATATATATCAAGGGAGTTGCAGTTACAAAATATAAACGGTGAGCTATAATGTCTTGTTGTGCTGGTCAAGTATGTAAAGCTATTCGTTTTGCACAACTGATGAACAATAAATGGTTAAGGGCCACAACTGTCTACCCAAATTATGGGAAGTTTCTCATTTACTTATCCTAAAAAAGAAAATGTTCTCGAAAAGGTTCGATTAATGTTCTTTAAGAATTGCCATAGTCAAATTAGCTTTCTCGTCTAATGTGTGATATTGTTCAAAGAAAATAATAAATCAGTCTTGAGTACTCATCACAAATGTAATATTGTTCTAGGTCTGCGGTAAAAGACGATGATGAGTGGCCTTCCAAGTATTCAAAGGTTTTCCTTGAGGTAAGTTAACTCTTTCTAACAAGTCAATGTGTCAGTTGTGTCTTCTTTCTATAATTGCTCGCAAAATTGTAACATACATTTATTACTATACAGTTAACAGTAGATTCATGAAAAGGATAATGGTCTGGGTGATTTTGTGGCCCAAATGGAATTAGTGAATGCAGCATATGGATGTAGAAGCATTTTTGCACCCTTTGTAATCAGCATATGACTCATTTTTTTGTCTGTATGAGGCTTCTCTAACCCTCTTTACCCATCTTGAAATTTCTGTGAACGCAATTAAAATCTTCATTGTACTATGACAGACTATCATTAGAGAAAATTAACGTAGTTTTCTTGACAGTCAATTTCCCTCATCACTTAGGACTAGTGGTTTTTAAATCAACCACCTTCTTGTATTTGTTATCCACCTCATTTAACTGGAAAAGAGGACTAGATGGACCATGAAAAATGTTTTAGCATTTTTTGGGTCCTACTTCTGTAGGTTACAGAATAGTGGGTTGAAGCCTTCACTTATTTTGCTACTTTATCTCCTTTGCCTTTCTTTTAAAGGTCAAACTGGCATATGAATGTAGCTACTGATGTATGTGGACACCTTTCAAACTTTTGTAGTTGGATGATGGTCTGGAGCTTTCATTTACGGATAAGAGGCGGTTTGCCAGGGTTCGCTCATTGGAGAATGTAAGATGATATTACCACCAATCCATGGATACTTCCCCTTGAACAAAAATATTGAATCCCAATGAATTTGTCATTGCAGCCGGTTTCTGTTCCTCCAATATCTGAGCTTGGTCCTGATGCATTGTTGGAGCCGATGACTGTAGATGAGTTCTATAAAGCTTTGAGTAAGAAGAAGATTGGCATTAAGGCTTTATTACTTGACCAGGTTAGAAACCGATTTTTACTTCTCTTGACTAAGGATATGAACTTCTGGGAAATGGTCAAAGAAATTCTTTAAAACACATATTTTAATGACATAGTAATCAAGATAGGCAAAATTTAGGATGAAGGCATATCCATCTACAGATGTATTAGAAGTGGAATACTAGTCTACTACAAAAGACCACCACTCAATCTCTACTTATATCTAAACTTCAAACAAGTACTGTGAAGCAAGTTTGATTGTCTTCTGTTGTTTCATTGTTGGTGTAAGTTGGAGTATGCTAATAAGGCAGAAACTTTGTTGGAATTCTTAGAATCCTTTTAAGAGTTTAAGAGGGCGTTACTTTTTGATTTGGTTTTCTCTTTCTTATGCTTTTGCTGACTTGTACAGTATACTCAGCACACTCTTTGTGCTGTTACATTTCTACAATCGTTAGTCATTACCATTTCAAAAAGAATCTCCTTCTGATTAATTTCTACGCTGTTCTTGTTTTTCCTTTCTTTTCGTGTTTATTGTCAACTATATGTTAATTTTGCGCATCAACTGCTTAAAAGATTCTGCATATCTGAGTGGTAGGATCTATCTGTGAATGCTTTAATGTGTGAAAAGATATCTATATTTCTGTTGCTTTCCTTCTCTGAACAAACATCGTTGTCCAGCTAAACAATAGGAGCATGTGGTAAAAGTTAGATTTAGTAGCATATAATTGAAACTCCCTTGCTGATAAGAAAATTCAATAAATAGTATTTTTACAAGGAAAGAGAAAAGCTATCACTCTTAAATTCATTAGGAGTTCTAGCCATTTTCTAGTAGGCATTATAAATCTTTTTCCTGCTGTTGCTTCTGCAGAGTTTTATTTCTGGAATTGGCAACTGGATTGCAGATGAAGTGTTGTATCAGGTGCATGTGCTCAACTCTTGGCCATAATACAAGAATTTTGAGTTTCTTAGCTTTACGTTTTACTGCAAGTTACAAATTTTGTTCCGTTATTTGCTCATTCAAAGTCTAGTTACTATTTTTCTTTAATAAATGGACAAATTTGTCTCTTCATATCTGCTGTAAGCAGTTTGGATACAGACTGATGTTGCTAGCAAATTTTTGCTTTCTCTTGTGAAGTTGACCAAATAAGAGAAAGCTCCCATTGGAAATATTTGTGATTAACTTTGTGAAGTTTCTTTTGACAGGCAAGAATCCATCCTATTCAGTCTGCTTCAAGCATATCCAAAGAGGACTGTGCAACATTGCTGAAGTGCATTAACGAGGTAGTCATCTTTCTTGAACTGGCTATTGCGATCACTTATCATTTGTATAAGAATGCTTTCCTCATGGCTAGCTATTGGAGATGATACTTCTAGGTTACAGAATTTGCAGTTGAAGTGGATGCTGATTGCAGCCGCTTCCCTTCTGAATGGTTGTTTCATTACCGATGGGGCAAAAAGCCTGGAAAAGTTAATGGTGAGATAGTTTTCCATATGCATCCTCATTTTGACACAGAATTGTATGTCACAGGTCATCAAAAAAGCTGTTGAAGTTGGGGCAGATATTAGTCAGTATCCTACTAATTGGATTTTCCATTCCCGGGAAAAGAAACCTGGCAAGGCCTTTGTTGATGGTTTGGCTCCTCACTCTTAAGCTACTCCTGGTTGGGTTCTGGTTATTCTCATCATCCTTGCTCATCATATCCACATTGTTGTGAAGTAGATATTTTCTGCTTTGTCTTGCAACTGCCAGACGATATATTAAGTAGTTTTGCATGCTTTTAACATAAAAAAATAAAATAAAATGATAGATCTGTTTTCTTTGTGCTCAGTGTTCTGTCGTCATTTCAGATAAAAACTGTGCAGTTTTTTATATGTTTGCAATTTTTTTTTTACCTGATGACAATTGACAGAAAAATGTGTATTTTGCAGGGAAGAAAATAGAATTCATCACGGCAGGTGGCAGGGTATGGCTCTGTAACGCTATCTTCTGGTTAATCGTCTCAAGTGTAACTGGATAACAACTTTTTTTTTTTTTTTTTTTTTAAATCCTAGACATCAGCCTTTGTTCCAGAGCTACAAAAGAATACGGGGGCTGAATCTGCAAAAGCGGCAGGTAAACGGCAACAGGTCAAAGTTCAGAAAATCAAGCATAAGGATAGTGATAGTCAAGATGAAGAGCCAGAAATTGAAGAGACAGCAGCTGGGAAGTCAAAGGTGAAGCAGCGTGGGGCAAATACTAAGAGAGCTTCTACTAACAAGAAGTCAAAGGAAAGCAACAGTGACGATGAAAATGATGGTGATGAAGCTCCAAAGAAATCTGGAAATGCAAAACAAAACAAAAGCTCCAAAGGAAAAGGTGGTGATCAAAAGAAGAAAACTAGAGGAACAAATACGGCTGCAAAAAGAAAATTAGAGGAAAGTGATGATGAGGAAGACACCGACGATAATTATGCTAGTGGGGATGATGATGATAGTGAACAGGACGAGTATCAAAATCTTTCTAGTAAAACACAATCAAAGGGGAAGAAGACCACCAAGCAAATGGCTGAACCAAGGCAGACTAGGAATAAGCCATCCAAGAAGCAGAAATAACTTATCATCCAAGTATCAAGTTTGCGATTTTGTCAACTTAAAGGAGGTGGCAACAGTTGTGCTTTGTGTTCCGACTACCAGTTTGTAATAGCCCATGAATAGTTACTAAAACAGTACGATGACATGACTGTAATATTTCACCAACGGTTCAGGCTAAGGTTCACTGTGGGATGTATGATGCAAACTTGTGAACTATCCTTAGGAAAACACTAATTAAGTGATTGGTATTAGTTTCTCCTGTACAGCCATGGTTCTGTCATTGCTGTGCATGAATTTCTTACTGGAGAATCCTCCCTAAAGCCGCCATAGCTTGATGCGTTCTTTAGTCAATCATTTGATCCGCAACTTAATTTTATCGTTCATCTTTGACATTCCATTGTAAATGACTTCATTTTATCTAGATTTTGAGCACGTTGATGGAAGTCATATACATCATAAATCAGGTTCTTTATATTCATATCTTATGTCTTTAAGGCTAATAACTCACAAAGGTAAAATATGAAGAATGTTGTAATTTATGCATTGATTTTAAGAAATGATAAGTATTATGGATCAATTATTATTCATAGTAAGGATGACATATAAAAAAAATAGAGTGAGTAGTAATTACTCATTTCTCAAATTTTGAATGCTTTCTTAAACAAATGTTCTCCTTATTCTAATTCCTCACCAAGTAGACAAGTTATGACGTTTTCAACAATTTGTTAATAATTCATAGAAAAACAAAGTGAATTTATGTTAATTGGTCAAATTAGTTAATCGAAATAAATTAATTCATATTTATTAATTAAAAAGTTGACTTAAAAAAAATTCAAATAAAGATAGAATAAAAACTTACTTTAAATTTCTTAATGCATGTGGAATTAAAAATAATGACATAAAAATACTAATAGATTGAAATATAAAAAGAAAATAGGAAAAAAATGTTTGAAGGATCCAACACATTTCAAAAATATTAAGGGTATAAACGTAGAGGTAATTTAATAATTAATTTTATATTATGCCCTTACTATTTTGGATACTAGCATCGCAATTAATTTAATTCAAATTTATTTTCAGAAAAAAATTCAACCGAATTTGTCATTCATTAATTTAGAATTTAATTCAAGTTGACCAAAATTTTGAACGTCAACTTTATCTTAAACTTCTTCAACTTCGACCTTTATATAATGAGAAAATAAAAAGATAAAATCAATTTAAAATCTTCGTTCTTTCTCAATTATTAACATTGTCTTTGGTGTCTCCTCTTTAGGTACTTATCGATCGATTTGATTTGATTTTATATATTGCTGATTCGACTTATTAGTTATCAATTCATAAATATGATAAATTAATTTTATTCTCATAAATTCCAAAAAATATTATAGTTGATTATAATTTAATAATTAATTTTTCTTTTTCAATTAACATCTCTTGTATTATTTTGTAAGAACAGAATAAATATATATCATCTCTTGTATTATTTTATAAGAAAAGAATAAATATACATATATATTATTGTACGTTACAAAACAACACAAACGTTTAAGTATCTTTCATTGATTATAGTTTTTAATTTTTTTTTCAATATATCAATGGTTACATAAACTATCAAAATTATTTTAAAAACAGTTTTAAATAAAACTAAGATTTCATTTCATTCAACATGCTAATTAGAGTATTATTATTTTTTACTTATACAATACTTCGTAATACTTTTAACTACAAAATTAATATTATGATAATTGTTACTTTTAAAAGATATTTAAAGTTAAGACAATATTTATTTTTAATTTAATTATTGAGAAAATGCATACGAACCTCCCAACCTATGTCCAAATTCTCAGAGACACACTTATACTATACTAAGGTCCTATTACCTCATAAACTTATTTTATAAATAAATTTCTACCCATTGCGGCCTACGTGACACTATCTTCTGGGCCCAGCGCATGTTATTTTTTTTTCAAGCTAGTGCCACGTAGGCCGAAAAGGGATAGAAAATTATTTATAAAATAAGTTCAGAGGGGTAATAGAACCTTAATATAATATAAGTGTGTCTCTGAGATTTTAGACATAGATTGGGGCGGTACTTATGCATTAGATTATCTCCAAGTCAAGCTTGTAATACTTTGAAGACAATTTTACAAAGCTGCTAATATAACATGCTTGATTCAAATTGAAGTGAATTAGGCAATTAAAAAAACAAAAAAACTCATAAATTTAATTGTCTACGATTTTAATTTATTATTATATCAATAATAAAATTTAAAAAATATGTACACGATAATTAGTAAGAAAATAACAACAAATAATTTTAAAAATTTAGTTAATAGTAACAATAAATACATAAATTTTTGAGAAAACAACACTTGTACCTAGGGGTGTCAATGGTACAGTTCGGTTGGCTATTTCTTAAAAATTATACCATCCAATATTTTGGGTATTTTATAATATATAACCAAAATTGACTTATTAAAATTATCCCAATCATACCGGGTTTTCTTCGATATCAGTACGGTTCGATTAATTTTTTATTTTTTTACTTGTAAAATATCACCTCAAGATGTACTATCATTAATATTTCTTTCACAAATATGTTTTTGAAGAAGCACTTTAATATTTTATCAAAAAGACAAGACTGTAAAACCTTGTTACGGTATTGTTTGATCTTAAATATTTAATAAGAGTGTAAGATAGATTTTGTTGTATTGTTTCATAAAGCATCTATTACAATATCTATTAATTTAAACCTAATTAAGTAAAGGCTAATTAAAGAATAAAGACTCAAAGTAGTCTAGTCGTTAGAGGTCTAGGACCTATGTTATATTTATATTTGAAAAATGTTATAAAATATATTTATATATTATATTTAACATATGGTTGATATATAAAATATATTTATATACATGTAAGGTTATTCGGTTTGATTCGGAATTTTTTAGTTTTTCATAAATTTTAAAAACTATTTCAATTGTTCGGGACGATTATACACTTATACACTTAAATAAATGTTCACAGTTTCATTAAAAAATAGCATAAATCGGTTTGGTTCGATTAGGTTCGATTAGTTCGATCGATTTTTCATATTCTTTTGACACCCCTACTTATACACACATATATAAAATATTTACCGTCAAATACACCATTACCTTCATACAACCTTTTTATTTTAAAATAACATGTATCTATTTTTATTCGCGTGTTGAAGTCAGCACCCACCCTTCTTTTGCTCTCTGATATCATTACAATATATTAGTATATGAGTATATTCTAATGGTATCAAAGAGTAACTAAACAATGTCTTTATTGAAGTACTGCTTCTTCCTTCTTGATAATATCAAAGTATAATATACTCTGGTGGTGCTAATGATCAACTGAACAATGTTTTTTTTATTGAGATTTATTTCAGTCTTTCGATGAGATTACTCAAGCACCCATAATATTATTACAATATATCTACATTCTATAGTGATATCATCAAAGAATATATTTTCTACTAATTTAGAGCTTAACAAATAAGATTGTGACTTTAATAAGTTTCTCTTAATTATTTTTTATTTAATAATTTGTTTTAAAAAAAGAATGTAATCATAATGATACCGGTAGAGTACCAATATATTGATTGAGTAGCACAGAGAATTAAACTCAACCTTATATGATATCGATATGATATCAATATATCGAGAGTATCAGATATGATTAATTCATCGTGATGAAGTTTACATCATGCACAAAATAAGGAAGGAGAAAATGCAGTAAGCGGACAAATATATTGGGCCATTGATAAGGATGAAAATAAAGCGATGCAGATGTGAAGTGATGTGAATTTAAGGTTTTGCGGAACGAACGGACGGGTCTCCTCCTGTGTTGTCAACGAAGAGCTGTACATTTTTCCCCTACTTTTTAAAGATCGGATAATATTATGCATTTGTTTAAAATTATTCAAAAGCAAATTTAACAACAAAACAAGTTTGAGTTTCTTTTTGCAAATGATGTTTTGTTAGAATTTCAAATTCACCTTTTCAATTTGGTTTCAAAACTTCAAAAATTATTAGGGGTTATTTGGTGTGAAGGATTATACTGATTAATTTTGTGATTAAATTATAGTGCTTCTTAATTTATTTTTTGATTGGTAAATTCGAAGTAACTTATTTTGGAATTAATAATTAGTATTGAATTATTTTGATTAATATTTTGAAATGTAAATGATTTCATAATTGGGTCTAGTTTAGATAATTTCCACAATTTTATATACTATTTGGGTACTTATTTTGTTTCTTTCTAAGTAAGAATGGAGTATGGTATGTAATATATCGAATTATCATACTATACTAAAAATTTTAATATCGTAGTTCGGTATTATGGTATTTGGTGTGATATATGCTATTTTTTTTTTTTGGCATTCGATACGGTATTTAACATATCAAAATATTGAATATCATACCAAAGTATATAGTAACATAAATAACACGCACGTGCGCACACACAATACTAACAAATATGTAACCTAATATTAGTATAAACTAAATGTTCAGAAATTAAAATTTTGATACTCTATTTTGATTGAAATGTATTTGAATTGTAATTGATTAACAAAATGAGTTGTTTGTACTTTATTTTGCATATATAATTCTACATGTGTAATATGTTAGTATGGTACAATTAAACCTATTTTAATTGTCAAAGTCATAATACTATATTATATGTGTATATATTAATTGAAGTTGAACAAATTATGATTATCGATTTATCATTATGTAAAACATCAAAATTAGAGTTGTCAAAAGGGCTCAAGCCTCGTGGGCCAACAAATTTGAAGGGCTAGAACAGGGCAACCTACAAGGGTCAAGGGTTGGGGCGGGCTAGCTCTTTTTTTTTCTTTTTACATTTTTTTTTCAAACTTTCAATTCTATAACAACAAGAAAATAAGGAGATTTTCAAATCAAATATGACAAATAATGGTGTTATTTTAATAACACTACTAAATTTTTTATTAATTAGCATGTATCTCGTATATTAGATATGAGCGAGATAAGAGAGTGACAAGACAAGATGGGAGGGAAGTGAGGGCATAAGATTTGTCTTATATATCATAGATACATGGGAATCTACTTGGATAGAGTGTATGTAGAACAAATTAATCTAATTTTGAGTAAATATATTCTGAGATACATGTATTTAGACGTATCAAAATCTGATAAGATCTATAATATTATTAGACAATGTGTATTTAAGTATTTAAATTATATACTAGTGAAATTATTGTAAGTTACCTTTGAATAAATCTTTTTGGCTCATGAGCCGACCCCTATCAAGTCTCAATGGCCAAGGACTTATATGAGTCGGTCTTACAAACTCTAGTTTTAAATAAGCTTGAAAAATTATATCTCAATCCTACCCCAATAATAGGTTGAATTGAGCTGACTCCACTAAGCTCATTTTAACGGCTCTAATCAAAATCAAACTTCTATATATCAAATCATATCAAATTAAATTAATATAATAATAATAATAATATAATATTTTAAAAATGGATTACCAAAATTATACATATCAAAATTTCTATGCTCACCCCTATTTGCAAGTGTTAATAATTAATACGGTGCTTTTCACCATTAATAACATTTTACATCGTCTTCATCAGATCTGGTGGTGCTCTTTTATGTATGTATCTCCTTCATCTTTGTCTGCTCAGTGCTTTTGGTTCCTCGTCTTATCTTGTTTCTAGCTCAAATTTTTTTCCGTGCATCTTCTCTGTGTTTCATAGCTGAATTTGGGGGATTTTGGGTTCTTTTGGAGGCTCTTATTTTTTGGGGTCTAAAGCTGCTTTAGGTTGAGCCGCCCTTATTTATGAACAATTTGTGTTTAAGTTAGTAAATTGAGGAACTTGATGATTGATCGTCTCCATATATTTCACGGGGGTATGTTGTTGTTGTACATAATCAAAAATTCATGTACTACTAGATAAGAAGTTTGAGATTGCTTGTGAATTGTGATATAACCAAGTTATTTATTATTACAAGCTGATAATCCGTCCGAAGTTATGTGATTTTGCTCTCTAAGTAGAAGTTTAGTTTGTAATTATACTTCTCAATTTTAGATGGAAGAAACTTCTCTTGATAGTGAGCAAAATGTTGCTGGGCAAGGCAGTGAGAGATTTCAAGAAATAGAGTCAGATGAGTTAGATGATCAGAACAGTGAGAAAATTGAGTCAGATGAATTATTTGTTCAAAATGGTGGGCAAATAGAGGCAGATGGTTTAGATGGTCAAAATTGTGTTACTGATGATGGGCAGAAGGAATTTGTTGCCCCAGCAGTAGGAATGGAGTTTGAATCATATGATGATGCTTACAATTACTATAATTGTTATGCCAGGGAGGTTGGTTTTCGTGTTAGAGTAAAAAATTCTTGGTTCAAAAGAAATAGCAGGGAGAAGTATGGTGCAGTACTATGCTGTAGTAGCCAGGGTTTCAAGAGGATTAAAGATGTAAACCGGCTGCGCAAGGAAACTAGAACTGGTTGTCCTGCAATGATGAGGATGAGAATGGTGGACTCCAAAAGATGGAGAGTACTTGAAGTTACTCTTGAACACAATCATTCCTTAGGTACAAAAGCATACAAGTCTATCATGAAAACAGGTAATGGAAACAAGAAGAAGTTGGATTCAAACTGTAACGCTGAAGTGCAAACAATTAAGTTATACCGGGCACTAGTGATTGATGCAGGTGCAACTAGGAATGCCAATTTTAGTGCAAGGAGGTGCCAAACTTCATCTGATTGCCATGATAAGCTAAACTTAAGAAAAGGAGACACACAAGCCATGTATAATTATTTCTGCCGCATGCAATTGACAAATCCAAATTTCTTTTACTTGATGGATCTGAACGATGAAGGGCAGTTGAGGAACGTGTTCTGGATTGATGCCAGGTCAAGGGCGGCTTATGCTTACTTTGTTGATGTGATCTATATTGATAATTCATATTTGTCCAACAAATATGAGATCCCTCTTGTGGCATTTGTGGGAACAAATAACCATGGTCAATCAATGTTGCTGGGCTGTGGCCTGCTTGCTGGTGAAACTAAGGCCTCTTATGTTTGGGTGTTTAAAGCTTGGCTCACCTGCTCTCTTGGACGTTTCCCTCAAACAATTATTACAGAAAGGTGCAAGGTTTTGGAGACTGCAATCCATGAGGTATTCCCGAGGTCTCTTCATCGTTTTGCTTTATCACACATCCTGAGGAAAGTTCCAGAAAAGTTGGGAGGATTGCGTAACTATGATGTTATTCGGAAGGCATTGTTTAAAACAATATATGAGGGCCTAAAGCCATTTGATTTTGAAGCAGCATGGAGAGTTATGATCCAAAGATTTGGAGTGGGTGATCACGAGTGGCTTTGTTCATTGTACAATGACCGAGCTAAATGGGCTCCAGTTTATCTGAAAGATACTTTCTTTGCTGGAATGGCCACTGCCAGATCAAATGAAACATTGACTGCTTTTTTCGATAAATATGTGCACAAGCAAACTCCTCTAAAAGAGTTTCTTGACAAATATGAATTAGCTCTACAGAAAAAGTTCAAGGAAGAAGCTCTTGCAGATATGGAGTCGAGAAGCTCAAACCCTGAACTCAAAACAAGGTGTTCATTTGAGCTGCAGCTTTCAAAAGTGTACACTAGAGAGATCTTTAAAAGATTTCAGTTAGAGGTAGAAGAGATGTATTCTTGTTTTAGTACAACAAAGTTACATGTTGATGGGCAGGTGGTAATATTTTTGGTGAAGGAGCGTGTTTTGGAAGAGGGAAATAGGAGAGAGATACGGGACTATGAAGTTCTGTACAACAAAGCAGCAGCAGAAGTCCGTTGCATTTGTAGCTGCTTCAACTTCTATGGATATTTGTGCAGGCACGCATTGTGTGTACTAAACTTCAATGGTGTGGAAGAGATTCCGTCAAAGTACATTTTATCACGGTGGAAAAAGGATTACAAGAGGTTATGTGCATTAGATGTTGAATCCAGTTTTACCGAGTCTACTGAACAGGTTCAATGGTATAGCCAGTTGTATAGAAGTGCGTTACAAGTTGTGGAAGAAGGGGTGATTTCCCTAGATCATTATAAAGTAGCCCTAAATGCATTTGAAGAGTCTCTGTCCAGAGTTCACCACATTGAAGAGAAACCAAATAAAAATTTGTTGTAATTAGCATATCTACCATCTGTCCTTGTAATCGAAGGGTGCCTGAATCTCTTCTTGTGTATAATGATAATAGAACAAGGACATCTGTGACTGTGTTGATATACATATAGTTTCGGGTTCATTTTCTGGAACCCTTGTATTCCTGTGAATAAATATGCGCATGTAATGCTCCCAGAAGCTTTGGACCTCAGAAGTTGAAAAAACTGATTATTTTTGTGCCTTACTATGTATAATGGAATTCTACGCATACTATATCTATTCTTAGGCATCACCTCATGTATAGTATTTTCTTGTGTGACCTTGTTATACTTTACCGGTGCTTGCTTTTCATCCAAAATTCAGAAGAAAAAGTAAAAGAACATATGAGTGTGAGGGAGAGATTGAGGTAGATCGAAGAAGAATTGGGGAAACAATCCTAAATAAGAAAGCACAGAGGTGAATATATGGATAGTAAATAGTTTCTTTCTTCCTAATGGTAGATAGGGTTCAAAGTCTTGAGCACCTATATGTTCCTTTATCAATATTATTGTGCTAACGTTATTTTATTCTTCAATTTTATTATTATTATTTCTTTTATTTTTGATAATCTTTACTATTTTTTAACTTTTGTATTTCTCTCAAACTATTCTGAGAAATGATTTTCTTGAGTTTGGGTCATTAGAAACAACTTTCTTATCCATCAAAATACATATATAGTATACCTACACCTCATCCTTTTCAAATTTATTGATAAAATAATATGGAGTACTGAATATATTATTGTCAGTGGTATGGGTTTTAAAAGGCAGATAAGCATATATTTACGGGTCATCTTATTTTAGACAGGAAAAAAATGTCATAAAATAGTTCTCATTTGCCTTGCGCTTCAGTTCTCCCGCCATTTATGAAAAGGAAAAGAGGGAAAGAGCTCTGAACCCTACCTGACCTAATTCGTCGTCGATCTGGTAAGTTTCTCCCTCGTATCTCTCGAAATGAAACCTACTCGTTGTTCAATTCTCCGTCATGTTTCATGTATTTGCTCGTATTCGCGACCACTTGTTCTTACTATGGATGTTACTGAGGTGGTAGTTGAATTTTAAGGCTCCTCGATTGTTGATTTTTCCGGTACAGTGAATGTGATCTGCACTCTATAATTCTTATTCCGGTTGAATTTTATCCCCAAATGCTGTTCAATGATTTTATTGCATGTATTCTATGTTATGTTATGACTAATTGAGTTCGTAATTCTTCAGACGTAGTAAGCATAAAACCTAAAAACCTCTCTAGTTGCATGTGCAGTTTTTTTTTTCTTTCTGAATCCTCTAATAGTTTGGTAAAGATAAAGGGAGCTTGATGAGCACTTGAGCTTTACTTATGATAAATCTGGAGGAGATTGCTTGGTCTTGTAGTAATCTGGGTGGTACTGAATTTCCTTGTAGTGTTTATTGAACTAAATGAAGTTCAAGGCGTTTCTATCGGACAATGGTGTCAGCCTCTTGGACAAGAGGTTCCTCCCAGCCCTTGAAAAAATGGGAAAAATCTGTCACCTCTATCTAACGAGAGACCACATATACTTCCTTCATAACCTCCTTAATGGTGATGGCATCCAATGCATTGCTCAATTTCGTAAAGAAGCACTCTTTGATGAGTATCGCCTCTCTAGCCAAAATGATGATCGGATTTCTTTTGCTATTGACCTCTCTCTTCTGCATCGTGCCCTTCATAGCATCATTAGTATTTACACTGAGTTCAGTGCCGGTGCCGGTGGAGTTCCTGGTGGAAACAGCGCCCCTAACCACATCCAAATCAAGCTGGTAAAAAAGCTCCCTCCTCATTCTCAACAACCAATGCCTTTTCTCACTTTTGAGACGAAAGGTTACAAGTCTGCTGTTATTCAAGATGTGCCCATATCTAAGCCCTTGTCAAGGTCTGATGTACTTGAATTACAAGCAGCCCTTGATATGGCCCAAGATTTGCCTCAGACCCTTATACAAGTCCCACACATGCACCAGTTACAGAACTTTGTGGAAAAAATGAAAAATGTCGGTGATGTCCTTAATGTTTCTATTAGCAAGTATGGTGATCTCCATCTGCAAGTTTCTACCAGCCTAATAACACTTGGTGCTGAGTTCCGGAAGCTGTCAGTTATAGGAGAACAAGCACAGAGTCCAACAGATGATCAAAATTTGAGTGCTCAGTCAAGGACAAGAATAGCACTTCAGAGAGGAGATGCAATGACAGTGCAAGTGAGTGTAAAACATTTCTTCAAGAGTCTTCAGTGTCATGCAGCCAAGCCTGATTGCGCTTTCTATGGGATCGCTCAGCAGGGTGCCTGCTTAACAGTCGTATTTCAGTTCTTCATCCCAGGCACACATCAAACTGATAAGGCAATCAGTCTACATTGCCGGCTACCCGTCCTTGATCCTGGAGCTAGTTGATATGTTTCTAAATTAATATTTGTATTTCTTTGGCTTAGAAGTACTTTTGGCATTTTAACCTTCCTAAATGGTCTTGTGAAGACTTGATTAGTCATCAGAACATGGATTACAGTGTCCTTTCTGTATATAGTTAAATGAAGACTTCATTTTGTGGATTCAACTCTTGATGCTTCCGTAAGACACTTGAGATATATATTGTATAACTGCCTGGATTGTGCAATCCTTCATCCTCCCTAATTTCTTGCTAGTTTTAGAAGGCATAGTAAGTGATTTCTATATACTCGTATGGTATGTTTTAGATTTCTATTTTGGTATGATTTATGGTACCTAGTTTATGTGATATATTTCTATTATGCACTTGCTCCATCATACTTGTACTTGCAATCCTTAGCAATGAAGTAATGTTTCTCCACTCTGAAATTTGTGTTTTTTATTTTGAAAAAGAAAGTGAACTTTTTTTCTCCTTGCTTTTAGGTGACTACATAAAAGTTAATGCTATCTTAAAGTTCATTCTAACATTATTTGGGACATGCACACTGCCCTTAAAATATCATCAATCTTGTTATGTTTCTTTCCCTTAACACGTGATGTCCACCTCAGGCTCTTGGCTGGTGGAATAGTCACGTTACCAAAAGCGATTTGCACCCTGCCATAGTGGATTTGTTTTTTGACTCCCTCTTCCTCACTTTCTTCATCTAAATCCTCTTTCGAATTTTATTTTTATTTTATAAGGATTTCAACTGAGCGATAGGTCAAAGAAGTATTGAATATATATGTAACTTATGTGGAGGACATGGATGATAGAATTTGGATAGAAGATTAATAGACTAGAGTGTGTTGTCTGGCTATTCGCCCATACTTATAAATGTAGTATTGTTTATTCTTTTTCTGGATTGCTAGTGCATTTAGATTGTTTTTTCTTTGAGCACATGGTCTATTTGAACCTCTCTGTCATTGAGCTTGGACGAAAGTTTACCTACACTCCTACTCCTTGGGGATCAAATTGATAAAAAAAAGTATTTCTCAATTCCTTCTCTTTTTCCCCAATAATATAAAATCAATGACAACGTTTTATTATTGATTGTCATAATCGTGATCCAAACTTTAATCTTAGTTAGAGACGGTGTTGAGGAAATATAGTCGTAATTTTGAGATGCTATATTTCTTTTGAGAAAAGTTTTAGAAAAGTCAATTATTAAAGACAATTAGTAGATTGAAATAGTACATGTTATTCTTTATTTTCGAAAAAAGGAGATGACATATAATCGGGATTTCTAAAATTATTAATTTTGAAAGGTTATATATTTTTTTTATATAAACAAGTTGGCTAAATCAAATGTTAAAAACAATAATCAAGTGAGAGAGAATAGTGTTTTTCTTCTACCTTCTTAGGATTAGCACTTCATGTATGTGATATGTCTTTGATTTTTGAACGACAATCAGTTCATGACATTAAAATAATTAAATTATTATTAGATGAAATGTCTTAATGGATTCTTAAAACTTACTACATTCAAATTTAAAGTTGTCATTATCTAGTTACTTTATAGTAATAATTATTTCATGACTTTATTATAATTATATGAAAAATAAAAACACGTAAAATTTAATAACTTCCTTATTATATAGTGCATATAGTTCATTAATTTAAATATAATAGAACTAATTATATATTAATTTAACTTTACAGAAAAAGGGAAACTTTGAATATAAAGGCAACTGTTTAAATCAAGCTTTGGATCTATTTACGTTATAAAAGGATTTATATTTCTGGCTCCTCAGCTTTAAGTCGCCCATAACTATAAAGCTTAAAGCAATAGCCAATTAAAGAAAAAGTAAAGTTGCGGATCAGACAAATCCATAAAACCCGACCCGATTTGTTTGATCCGAACCGCATGTTTGCCAACTTTTATATTTTTTATATATAAATCAGTCCTCCATGCACTCACTCTTTCATTTTTTCGCTTTCCAAATTCCAGCGTTTAATTCCTCTACCCTTTCGATGGAGTTGATGAACCGCATTTGCCCTGACTCTCCATACGTATGTTTTTAGTATTTACTCTATTTTCTTTATCCTAATTTCACTAAATTTTTTACTCTAACAAGTTTATATACACTTAATTTTCTTTTCAAGAATTCGATTCTTCCTACTTTTCTGGAGTGAAATGTTTTTGTTAGTTGTTTTCTTTAATATCTGTAATTCTTTTGGCAAGTATTCAAGATTATAATCACTGTGTACAAAGTGGGATGTTACTTTTTTTTTACTTGGTACTAAAAGAAGAATCTTGTTTACATTCTTGATTTCTTCGACATATTCTATGGAAAATTTGCCTTAATTACTTGGTCTTAAAACAAGAATCTTGTTACATTCTTGAATTCTTGAACAATTTGTCTTGCCTGCAGTAGGTTATTTTTTTTCTTTAAGCCATGGGTTGTTCATTTTTTTTTTTTTACAGAGTAATTAATTATGTGAAACGTTTTCTTGGTTTTATTTGGGATTTTCTTTGTAAATTTTCAAGATTCTGTATGGTATTGAGATGATTTCTTCTTGGTGTAACTTCAGTTCTCAAAGTTGGGAGATTCTTGTTTTTTTTTTAATTTTATTGTTAAGTGTTCAATGCAAGAAACTACAAGTACATTCTGTCTGAGACTGAGAGAGTGGGTGAACATGCGGATCATGAATATCACTTAGTTAAATCTTTTTCACTTTCTCTACAAGGTAGAACTTTGTATATTGCGGTTGTGCTAGTGTTCTCATAATTCTTACAACTTCTGTTTTGATTTCTGGATGGTTAGGTTTGGAACAGCGACGGAGTTTCAGAGTGTTTCAGCAACTTATATCCTTCGATTTGTGTTTTATTTATATGCTAAGAAAGTTACACCAATTGTTGTTACTGTTTATTACCTTAACCATATTCACAGTATTAGGTTTTGGAGCCAATATCTTGACTATTGTTCTTGTTGCTGCTATTGGAGTTGGTAAAAGGAGTGCCAAAGATGGAAATAGGGTATGTTCGTTGCAAGAGAAGCGCATTGCATTACTATAGTTTCTAATTTAGAATTTAAATGATTGAATACTTTATGGAGGGTTTAAAAGTGAGGCAATGGATTATCGGTCTGTAAAATCAGGACTCTATTAATAAGTACACCCCTTCCATTTAGGGAAGCAGATTTCATTTGCGATGATTCATATTGGGAAGTAAAACACTTTAATTAGATTTGCATCTTAATAAGTTTTTCGTATCTGATTGGAAAATCATGTTAGCCTTTATCTCTATTTCTTGGAGAAGGGAGGGTGAGAATATCTTTTCTGCACAGTTTTTTTGGGTTGGATAATCATCAATCTGAGTTTGTGATCAAATTCCTAACTGTTGAAGAAACTAGTTTTACTGTAGGTTACATATATTGTGGAACTGTGTTTGTGATAGTAAACATAATCCAATTTTGCTGTCTGAGGTCCTGTTGAGTTTTCTCATTAAAGGTAAATGGTTGTGAAGACTTGCATTAAAAGCAGGACGTTTTGAGGAGAAAAGTGATTAGAGTATAGTATGGAAGAGATTGGACAGGAGGCGTATTCGGATGTTGATGAGTTATCAAAATTCGTTAGGTTCAAATTAGTAATGTCCATCATTGCTCTCCTTTTCCTGGATGGGTATCAGTTTCTGGAGATTTAATGATGAACTTTTATGTAGGTTAGCCCGGACACCAAAATTATAAAACTAAAGGAATTTTGTGTAGGTTATGAATATTTTATCATAAGAAGTTTTTTGGTGCTATCTTCTGGCTGTGTAGCAAGCATGCATTGTCAGGAACGTGCAAGCATAGATTGTTGCAGTAAGATACTGACCAAAAACTCCAGACATTTTTTGGCTCTCATTTCAAGACAGAGGCGGCACTATATTGTTATTGAGCTATAGCTTCAGATTTAATTATTTACCTCACATAATTGTTTTTATCTATTAGATAACATCAATTATTTCTTCCCCTGATGTAATTAACAGGAAATGAGGAAGTTTATCAGGTTATGGTGTTTTGTGCAAGGAAAGTATAACAATGTTATTTCTATGTTCACTGCTGTCATTGTGGCTTGACAATTGTAGTTCTTACAAGTTTCTTAAATCACATAGGATTTTGGCACATAAGAAGGTTAGAAATGAAAACGCATCTTGGGAAGTGTTCATGTCATTTATCTTTTGATTGTATGCAAGAAACAAACGAGGTTCTTTGATAGGGTTCAAGATCCTGTGTAGAAGTCTGAGGGTTCAGTTTATATTTATGTTTTGAGTGAAGAATATTGGGTATCTACCTAGCTATTCGATTAGATTACTTAGAGCCAATTTGTTATACATAATATTGTACTTTGCATGCTCTGTCTTGGTGCTTTATGGAGTTTAATTAACTAATAGAGGACAAAATAGTATTTTTCTTATTTATTTGTGATTAATCTTTTCAATCCTAGGTATGAATTGCCTTATTTCATATTTTGCATTCTCTCAACCTTCTAACTGCTCCTTTTGACTCGTAATTATGCCAATTATTTCCATCAAAGTCTTCACCAATGTAGTTGGATTAATATTTTCCTTGATGAGGTGTTTCCATGGGCTAATGGTCTACAGGGATGAAACAGGTATCCGTTCTGGCAAAGGTTTTCTTGCATCTGATACCTGCTTTGGGTGCAAGCATGGCACTCTGTGACATGGTTGTGCTAATAAAAAAGATGGTAGACAGTTCGCATGTTCAGTATCATGAATGTCTCTTCAGGTTCTCACAGTTCTCAGTTTGGGTGAGCTTTGCACTTCTCTACCACATTATGAATTTGTTTGCAACAACTTCCATTTCTCATCAGGCATACTTTTTCAGGTTACCATTCTGCTGGTCTTGAAGTGTGGGTACTGCTATGTTGTTTGCTGCAACCCCCTCTTATGTGTTTGGTGGATGTTGAAATTTCTTCTTTTAGTACCTCATTTACAAAGAGATTTTTCTTCTCTTCAGGTACAACTTATTGTCCTCAGGAAATTTTGTATGGCTTTCTCTGCACCGAGTTTCTTAAAATGGTGGACTTGTTGGATCTGTGAAATTTACTTTCTCGAAAGCTCAATTTTTATGTATTGGTAAATGCATTCATCAGTTTAACAAATGCTCCTACAAGTAAAAATGCTGATGTTGTTGCACTTCAAAATCAGGTTTTAATTTTTTTGTTACTTCAACTCAAATTCTCGTATTTGTTGGATATTGGTACTTTGTTGTGCATTGATATTGGATTCTTTTAAAATGTTTTTTCTAGGCTTGAGTAGTGGTATACTTAACAAGTATGCAGCAGACTACGGGTTACCACCGACTCTAGTGTCTAAGCATGTTGTTAGATTGTTTACAGTAAGCTGAAGATAAAGGTGGTATTATTATCTTATGAATCTTTTTGGTCTTCATGGATATACACATTAAGGTCTCTGAACCAACATCTTATGTGAGAGAAAATGTCTGTTCAGGAGGAGGCTTTATTGGTCTTGAACAATTGTCCATGATTGATTCTTGATACTTATCTTACACACATTTATCACCTAAATTCTGCAGACAACTGAATGTTGAAAGAGTCTAATATGATTTTGCTGTTGCAGGTTCTTCTGTGTCTTAAAGAAGGCTTCACTGCTTTAGTGGATATAAGTTTTGGAGGTCTAATCATTATTACCAGAAGTACAACAAGGCCTCAGAGTAGTAGGTATTTCCTCTTCTTGTTTTTGGCATAATATAATTGTAATGATTCAAAGATCTATGGTTGTGTAATCTCTGCTCCTAGCCTCCTTGTGTAGTGAGTAACCACATTGAGCATCTACATAAAGATTAGAGGTTACCTGAGAGATGAGAAGCCAAAAAGAAGGAAGTTAGTATTCTATTCCTCTATCACCTTGCTAAGTTAATATGGAATAATTACATTCAGATTTTGCATATTCAACCAGCTATTGGATATGTATAATAGTTTGAATGATGATAATCATCTAATCCCTTGAATGCATGTTGCTTTGACTGTATGAGCTTTTCAAATTTTAATATGTACGCAATAATTGTCTTGCATAAAAGTTCTCCTTTCTATTTACCTGCATTATGTTGGATGATATGATCCATGCAGATGCATAGAAGTTTTTTCCATTTCATCTACCTGGACTTATCATATATTTATTTTTTATCATCTATTTTGGACATGACAATATGACCTGGCAATAATTTTGTCAGATTTTGTAATTTCAATTATATTGATCAAACACTGATTTCTCACTTAAAGTTCATTTATCCAGTAGGTGATACATTTTCAGTAGGTGATACATTCGTTTTCTTTTTTTTCTTTTCTTTTACTTATTCAATAATCACTTCATGGTTAATTGCAAAATTAACAGTTGCATGGAGGAGGAATTACTTCTGCCCAGAACAATGGGCACTGGTCAAGGTAGCTCCAGAGGAGTGGTATGTATATCTTTTCCATTGATTAAGATTTTTCATCCTAATTAATATTTATTGAATTTCATCATGGTATTGTTGTATATGAAAACACTGCCACCAGTTTTACCACTTTGGAGATGTCAGAAAACACTAGTTCTCTGTTTGTTTTTTTAAAGAAAAATGTTATAAACTCTGTACGTTCTCTCTGTTAAATGGTGTGGAATGCATCTTCCTTTATACTTTGTACACAAGCAAGTATTGATTGCCTATAAAGTTTTTAGTTCCTATTCTTCTTTCTGCTGTATATCCTAATCTAGGGACAATGGTTTCATTGGATATTAGTCAAAGGGTATTATATGCAACTGCTGGGATCTGATAGCATTCAAATCTATTAAACCCGTAATGGAATGCGGAGTAAAAAGGCAGCTTGACTATGAAGATTTACTTGAGCTACCCACTGATATGGATCCTTCATCCTGCCACACTTTGCTGTCGACATGCTGGAAGGCTCAACAAAGAAATGAATATTCTCATCCTTCATTAATCAAAACAATATGTCGTGCATATGGATGGCAATATTTCTGTTTAGGTCTTCTGAAGGTAATATATTATGACCACTTTATGTTAGTTTTGGGAAAGTAGAGAAGAACCAATGTGTCAATGTCACCTAGCTGATGCTTCTTTGATAAATTCATTGATAAGAAGTTGTGACTATACGACTGGATGCATATATATTGGTTTGATGCTATAAAATCATAACGTAATGCTTCCTGTGTATGTTGTTGTTCTCCGTGTCAACTTGCCGAATTTTCTCTATCCTTTTTAGGTCTGACCAGCTAAATCCCAAATTATGCATTTATTACACCAGAAACTTGATTTTGAGAGATATATATTACAGAGACTATTATTCTTAATTACATTTTTGCAGGGATAGAGAAAATTGCAGGATACTACGGTGTAACCAAAATTCCACGCTAAGCGTGTGACCCCACATGTAAATTAGAAGGTGCAATGATTCATTTTCAGTTCCCAATTTCGAAACCCCTATTTCAGATTGTCCAAAAATAACCACAGCCCAACAGTTCCCAACCCCAAATTCCTGTTAGAAACACTCAAAATATCACTGTGCAAGTTTTGTTCTCTAAACATACTTCAAACAACTCTAGATAACCAAATCAAACCTTTCTCCATGACCTATGACTAGATAATGAGAGTCAGTTGAATAGGACAAGCGAACTGCCTACTGATTCCATAAAGGTTTATTCCGGAGAACTTTTGCATAATGCAAGCTGGTAACTGATGAAAATATTTTGTGCTGTTCGTTGACTAACTTTTTATATTGCATACCACAAGTTTTTGTTGTTTGCTTACGTGGCATCATAGGCAACGTTTCTTTTAAATATAGGGACTAGTTAGATCTCAAGACCAATATATGAATTTGACAATTCATTCTTTATTAAACATGAAGTACTAAATTTGTTAATAACTTTTTTGATCTTGACAATAGATTCAAAAAGTTGTAACATTTCTCGATTTTGTAGGTGCTTAATGACTGTCTCAGTTTTGCGGGTCCAGTGCTTCTCAATAAGTTGATTCGCTTTCTACAGCAAGGTTTGCATATACCGATATTTCATTTATTTTCCAGTATCCTTCAGATTTTGAATTTAATGAACTTAATTGATATTTTTCACTGGAAAAATGATTATTTCTCTCTTGTTTTTGGAGTCTTTGGTATTTCAAGACAGTTGCCTTTCCTTGCGTTTCAGCTGACATAACAATTAATGCTCTGCTAGAGTTGATTATAACCTTGTTTTACACAAACCCTATCAGAAGTTTCTGAATGATTTATCTTGTCAAACAACATAATGCCTTCATAGAATCAATTCTAACCTGATCTTAGTACACGTGCTGTTGAAATTTTCAGAATCATCAATCTTGTCCCCATTCAGTTGCTGCAAGTCCTCTTTTGACTTTTTACTGCAGTTGTTTTCTCTCCATCAATCATTAGAGTGTAGCTTTTTAATTGAAGATACATGCTTTCTTTTCCTTTACAAGGATTGTAGTATCTTCTGTTCTAACAGTGTTATTGACAATGTTTAACTTTAATTTTGTATGACATGGAACTCAATTTAACATTGATCAATTGACTATTCATTTGATAAGTGTGCCAGATGTTTTCATGACTATTCATTGGTTCTTCTCAGACATTCTCAAGGTCGAATGACACTTTGTAACTGGTGTTCGTACTCTTTATAAACAGGTTCAAGAGACTATGACGGCTATATTCTTGCACTATCCTTGGGCCTTTCTTCTGTCTTGAAGTAACTTTTACTCTTCGTTCCTGGAATTCACTTTAAGTTCAAGCTATGATATGTTTCGTCTTCTTTCAAGTTCTTCTTAAACTATATGTTGTCTTGTTCTTGGTAACTTTGTAGCAGAACTCTAGTCACAGACAGAATTCTGATGCCCATTGTTGTCTTGCACATACACACAAAAAAAGTAGAGAAAACTCAGTGAATTCTCATATATCAGCATATGGGATTTCAAGTTGTATCTTACGGTAACTAGGTTGTCACAATCTACATATCTGACTCTTAAGGTTTTAGGAAGGGACATGTCCATATATTTTTCTGTGGAATCTTGTCACGACTCAAAACGATCTCGTGAGTGGCACCCACCCTTATACTACTAGGTGAGCGAACCAACAAATCTAAACTCCAATATTTACCAATAGTTCAACTGTAAATAACAAAATAATGCGGAAGACTCAAAATATCATTTAAGGTAACTAAGTAAATAAGCTTCTAAGTTTACACTTATCGTCCCCAAAATCTGGAAGTCATCACATCAAGAACATCTATCCTCAAATTACAAAGTCTAAGAATGTTTGAGAAACAAAATAAGTAAGAAAATGGTCCATGTCCGAAATTCAAAGACATCAAGACTTGAAGAAGAGAATCCAGCACGAGCTAAGAATAATAGCTCACCCCGAACTCTGATATGCTGAAGACTGGCTAGAACTGAGGGCGAGTCGAAGACGATGGCACACTTGCTGCACTCCACAAAATAACAAAGAAGAAAATACAAGTAGGGGGTCAGTACAAGGAACACGTACTGAGTAGGTATCATCGGCCAACTCAAAATAGAAAACAATATATACCGAATAATAATATACAGTCAACCACAATACTTAACAGATAGCAAGTAACAATTACATAAACCATTGGCAACAACACCATAATAAGTACACCATCAATCACAACATCAAGCACACCCTTGAGGACTCATGCCTCCACACCATACTCATTTGGGAAAATAGTTTCTTTGAATTTGAGTAAAATAATATAATTCAAGATTCTTTTCATTTAAAAATACCGTGTCGGAACGTGACACTCCGATCCAAAATATACCGTGTCGGAACGTGACACTCCGATCCAAAATATACCGTGTCGGAACGTGACACTCCGATCCAAAAATACCGTGTCGGAACGTGACACTCCGATCCAAAAATACCGTGTCGGAACGTGACACTCCGATCCAAAAATACCGTGTCGGAACGTGACACTCCGATCCAAAAATACCGTGTCGGAACGTGACACTCCGATCCAAAAATGTATTTAATTTATTTAAACTGTTTTCAAACCATTTTATTTCCATCAAGCCTTCTTTATTCAAGGCATCACTTCAAAAGAGAGTTTTCAAGAATAAAATTCAATAGTCTCAATATTTTAGGCAAAACACAAACCACACAATCATAATATACAACCACAAAATCAAGTAATAGGAGACTTTACAATATCATCCAATACATATCAATCGCTATTTAGAGTTTATCTATCACATAGAAATAAACCATAACCTACCTCCACCGAAGAACCGAAATCAAGCAAGCTACCTCTCCAATGCCTTTGCCTTTCTTATTGCCTAAGAACCCTTTCAATCCGAAGTCCAAAATGCCTGTTCTCCTCTCCCTTTCACGTTTTTCTCTCACTGCTTCCCAGCTGATCAGTTCTTCCCTCTCTCAATTAAAGACTCCATCCTCTAATAATAATGCAAGACTATAATTATTGTAAAAGAAATCCCCCATTAGTCTAAAGTTACTTTCTTTAATACCCACTAACTCCATTATAAAAGCTAGTCCACTAAATACATAAATAATAGCCCAAAATATCCATTAAAATAATTAGTGGAAGCTGACATCGTGTGGGGTTACGCTGCGTGTGACGGTCCGTCGTGTCTGTGACGGTCCGTCCTGCAGGTCCGTCACGAAGTTCAGAGAATTGCTCCCAGTGCCCAATTTTCAAGAGTTGAAGTGTTTTGAAACGGAGGATCACGACGGTCCGTCGTGTCTGTGACGGTCCGTCCTGCAGGTCCGTCACAGAGTTTAGAGAGTCGATTTCAGCACTCAATTTCAGAATTCTAAGTGTTTTGGAACGAGACCTCCTCGACGGTCCGTCCTGCAGGTCCGTCACAGAGTTCAGAGAATCGATTTCAGCACTCAATTTCAGAATTCTAAGACAGTTATTTCCAGAATGAACTCTACTGCTCAAAACAACTAAACAGGTCGTTACAATAGATACCAATTTACCCATCGTTCGCCCTCGAACGATCTAAAGAAGAAAAACAAGGACGAGAACGAGTACCTGAATCTGGGAACAGGTGTGGATATTTTTCTTGCATATCAGCCTCCTTCTCCCAGGTGGACTCTTCAACTGGTCGATTCTTCCATTGAACTTTGATGGATGCAATCTCCCTTGATCTCAACTTGTGAATTTCTCTATCTAGAATGGCAACAGGCTCCTCCTCATAAGACAATTTCTCATCAAGCAGAACCGAATCCCAACGAATGATGTAGTTTCCATCCCCATGGTATCTTTTCAACATAGACACATGAAATACCGGATGCACTCCTGAAAGCCCTGGAGGCAAGGCTAATTCATAAGCCACCTCTCCTACTCGCTTAAGTACTTCAAATGGTCCAATATACCTTGGGCTTAGCTTACCTCTTTTACCAAACCGCATCACCCCTTTCATGGGTGAGACCTTCAGCAAGACCTGTTCACCCTCCATGAACTCCAAGTCTCTAACCTTTCGATCTGCATATTCCTTTTGCCTACTTTGAGCCGCTAAAAGCTTTTCTTGAATAAATTTCACCTTCTCTAATGAATCCCTCAAAAGATCAGTACCCCAAGGTCTAACCTCAAATGCATCAAACCAACCAATGGGAGACCTACATCTCCTCCCATACAATGCTTCGAATGGAGCCATATCAATACTGGAGTGATAGCTATTGTTGTAGGAGAACTCTGCCAAGGGTAAGAAGTTATCCCAATGACCACCAAATTCTATCACACATGTCCGAAGCATATCTTCCAATACCTGAATCGTTCGCTCAGATTGTCCATCTGTCTGAGGGTGAAATGCAGTACTAAGATCCAACTTAGTACCTAACTCAGCATGTAATGTTCTCCAAAACTTAGAAGTAAATTGCGTACCTCTATCTGATATGATCGAAAGTGGAACCCCATGCAATCGAACAACCTCTGAGATATAGATTTTGGCTAACTTCTCTGCATTGTAGGTCACCTTGACTGGAATGAAGTGAGCAGACTTAGTCAATCTGTCCACAATTACCCAAATAGAATCAAACTTACCCAATGTTTTTGGAAGACCAACCACAAAGTCCATTGCAATTCTCTCCCACTTCCATTCAGGAATGGGCATTCTCTGAAGTGTTCCTCCAGGTCTCTGGTGTTCATACTTTACTTGCTGGCAATTTGGACATTTGGCAACAAAATCAACAATGTCGCGCTTCATTCTACTCCACCAAAAGTGTTGCTTTAGGTCACGGTACATCTTGGTTGCACCAGGATGTATAGAATATCCGGAACTATGAGCCTCTGTAAGGATAGTGTGGATCAAATCATCAACACGAGGCACACATACCCTTCCCTTAATCCTCAAAACACCTTCCTCATCAATTATTGCCTCTTTAGACTCTCCTCGCAACACCGTATCCCGAATTCGGCTTAGCTTCTCATCATCAAACTGTTTTCCCTTGATCTTGTCAAGAAAAGAAGATGTTGCCTCCACACTGGCCAAAAATCCTCCTTTCTCTAGTATTTCCAGTCTCATAAGGTCGTTAGCCAAGTTTTGGACTTCTCTAGCCAATGGGCGTCTAGAAACTTGTAAGTGGGCTAAACTACCCATGCTACCTGCTTTTCTACTTAAAGCGTCAGCCACCACATTTGCCTTTCCTGGGTGATACAGAATAGTAATATCATAGTCCTTCAACAGTTCCATCCACCTCCTCTGCCTCAAATTCAAGTCTTTCTGGGTAAAAACATACTGTAGACTACGATGATCTGTGTAGACCTCACACTTGACCCCATATAGATAGTGTCTCCATTGCTTTAATGCAAACACTACCGCAGCCAACTCCAAATCATGGGTCGGATAGTTACGTTCATGCACCTTTATTGGCTCGAAGCATAAGCAATTACATTCTTCTCTTGCATTACACTGCACCCAAACCAGAATAGGATGCATCACATAAACAATGAAGTTCTTACCTCTACTGGCAAGGTAGGATAGGTGCAGTAGTCAGCAAGGTCTTGAGTTTTCTGAAAGCTTTTCATCACATTCATCCGACCATACAAATGGAAATTCTGCTTAGTCAAGTTCGTCAATTGGGAAGCAATAGAAGAGAATCCCTTGACAAATCGACGGTAGTAGCTGGCTAAACCAACAAACCTCCTTACTTCTGACACATTAGTAGGTCTTACCCAATTCTTCACTGTTTCAATCTTAGAAGGATCCACCATCACTCCATCCTTAGAAACCACGTGCCCCAAGAAGGACACTGAATCTAGCCAAAACTCACACTTGGAGAATTTGGCATAAAGCTTTTTCTCCCTCAATACTTCCAACACAATTCTCAAATGCTCCTCATGTTCCTTCTTGCTCTTTGAGTATATCAATATATCATCAATAAATACAATAACAAAAAGATCCAGATATGGCTTAAAAATCCCGTTCATTAGGCTCATGAAAGCAGCAGGGACATTCGTAAGCCCAAAAGACATTACTAAGAATTCATAATGCCCATACCTGGTTCGAAAAGCAGTCTTTGGCACATCTGCTGTCCGTATTTTCAATTGATGATAACCGGACCTCAAATCAATTTTAGAGAAGACACAAGCACCTTGTAACTGATCGAACAAATCATCAATGCGAGGAATAGGATACTTGTTCTTAATAGTTACCTTATTCAGCTGCCTGTAGTCTATGCACATCCGAAGACTTCCATCTTTCTTCTTCACAAATAAAATAGGAGCACCCCAAGGGGATGCACTTGGCCTAATAAAACCTTTACCTAACAGCTCCTGAAGTTGGGCCTTTAACTCCCTTAACTCAGCTGGAGCCATTCTATAAGGGGGTATGGAAATGGGTCGAGTACCCGGCTCCAGATCAATGCAAAAGTCGATATCCCTATCCGGTGGCATACCAGGAAGATCTGCAGGAAACACATCCAGAAACTCACAGACTATTGAAACCGACTCAATTGTAGGTACTTGGGTAGTATCATCCCTGAGGTGTGCCAAGAAAGCTAAACATCCTTTACTAACCATTCTCTTAGCATGAAGAAAAGAGATAATACGAACTGGGGTAGAAATATAGTCACCCTCCCACACTATTGGGTCTATCCCAGGCTTGGCCAATGTCACAGTTTTAGCATTACAATCTAAGATTGCAAAATTTGGAGAAAGCCAAGTCATACCCAGAATTACATCAAAATCAACCATTTCTAGAATGATCAAATCCACGTAAGTGTTACTCCCCACAAAAGTCACAAGGCAAGACCTATACACCTTCTCAACTATCACAGACTCACCCACGGGAGTAGAGACACGAATAGGCATATCAAGTAAATCACAACTTAACTCAAGACCAGCACCAAATGAGGAAGATACATATGAAAAAGTGGATCCAGGATCAAATAATACTGAAGCCATGCAATCACAGACCAAAAGAGTACCTGTGATAACAGCATCAGATGCCTCTGCCTCAGACCTCCTGGGGAAAGCATAACAATGAGCCTTATCACCTGTCTGTCCATTGCCCCTACCAAGCTGCGCTGCAGTAGTTCCAACTTGCCCGCCACTCCTACTGGTTTGGTGACCACCATTACCTTGGCCACTACGTCCTCCAGAATGGCGGCCTCTACCATGACCACCTCTACCTCTAACTATTGGGAGTCTGTAACTCTGTTTTGGACAATATCTCTTAATATGTCCAGTCTCTCCACATCCATAACAATTTCTGGAGTCTAGCATAGGTCTCTGTGAAAATGACGAAGTCTGGGGATAACCTCCAAACTCAGAAAAATGTTGACTGGTCTGCGATGGACTCCCAGTTAAAGCCTGCAGTGAAGACTGAATAGGACGGGCTGGGTAACCTCCTGAACTCTGCCCTCTGGAGTAAGAACCTCTAAACTCACCTTCCTTACGGAACTTCTTAAATGTTGACATCATGGTGAAGTTGTCTGGTTTCACCCCCTCTACCTCTATCACAAAATCAACCACTTCCTGAAAGGATTTTGCTACAGCAGCTACTTGTAAGGCTGGGATCTGCAATTCTGACCTCAATCCTTTCACAAAGCGGCGAATCCGCTCTTGTGGACTGAAGCAAAGCTGAGTGGCATACCTGGATAGTGCACAAAATTTGGCCTCATAAGCAGCAACGGACATCCTTCCTTGCTCTAGGCTCAGGAACTCATCTCTCCTCCTATCCCTTACAGTCCGGGGTATATACTTCTCCATAAACAGGCTAGAAAATGATGCCCAAGTCATGGGTGGTGCCTGTGCTGATTGACACTCAACATACGACCGCCACCACATTTTGGCATCCCCCTGAAACTGATAGGTCACAAACTCAACACCGAATCGTTCTACTATGTCCATCTTATGTAGCAGCTCATGACAATCAACCAGAAATTCATAGGCGTCCTCAGATTCAGCACCCTTGAAGACTGGAGGTCTCAACTTTAAGAACTTAATGAAAAGTTCATGTTGATCACCTGTCATTATAGACCCTGTGGTCAATCGAGGGAATGTGCCTACTTCCAATGATGTCTCCATGCGGGGAGCCACAGCAGCTGCATGTTGTACTCCCGGAACCGGAGGTGCTGGTGCAGAAAACACTGGAGGTGTCTGGCCCTGATCAGATAACCCGCTAAGATAAGCAAGAACCTGATTAATCATCTCTGGGGTAGGCTGGGGTGGTAATTCCTCATCTTGAACCTGCTCATTTTCCCCTTCCTCACCCTCTCTTACTACCTCATCAGTTGGTGGAGGAGTCACTGCCCTATTCCTAGCTGGACCAGGTGCTCGTCCTCTACCTCTAGTGGGCATCCTCCTGCGACCTCTACCACGGCCTCTTGCTACTGCTCCTCTTCGAGCTACAGTCCCAGTGGCTGGCTCAGATGCATCTTGTCTTGCCGGGGTTGGTGTTGGCGCAGTCGTTGCTCTAGTTCTAACCATCTGCGAAATAGAGTGAAGATGGTCAGATACCAATTTGTATCACCCAGATACCAATTGGATCCAAGTAATAGCACGAAAGGAAGAAAGAAAGAAAGGAATTTTCCTAAAGTCTTATAGCCTCTCAAAGAAAAGTAAAGGCGTCCCCCTACCGTTCCTTAAGACTCTATTAAACTCGTTCTTGTGTGATGAGACCGACGAACCTAACGCTCTGATACCAACTTTGTCACGACCCAAAACGATCTCGTGAGTGACACCCACCCTTATACTACTAGGTGAGCGAACCAACAAATCTAAACTCCAATATTTACCAATAGTTCAACTGTAAATAACAAAATAATGCGGAAGACTCAAAATATCATTTAAGGTAACTAAGTAAATAAGCTTCTAAGTTTACACTTATCGTCCCCAAAATCTGGAAGTCATCACATCAAGAACATCTATCCTCAAATTACAAAGTCTAAGAATGTTTGAGAAACAAAATAAGTAAGAAAATGGTCCATGTCCGAAATTCAAAGACATCAAGACTTGAAGAAGAGAATCCAGCACGAGCTAAGAATAATAGCTCACCCCGAACTCTGATATGCTGAAGACTGGCTAGAACTGAGGGCGAGTCGAAGACGATGGCACACTTGCTGCACTCCACAAAATAACAAAGAAGAAAATACAAGTAGGGGGTCAGTACAAGGAACACGTACTGAGTAGGTATCATCGGCCAACTCAAAATAGAAAACAATATATACCGAATAATAATATACAGTCAACCACAATACTTAACAGATAGCAAGTAACAATTACATAAACCATTGGCAACAACACCATAATAAGTACACCATCAATCACAACATCAAGCACACCCTTGAGGACTCATGCCTCCACACCATACTCATTTGGGAAAATAGTTTCTTTGAATTTGAGTAAAATAATATAATTCAAGATTCTTTTCATTTAAAAAAAATACCGTGTCGGAACGTGACACTCCGATCCAAAATATACCGTGTCGGAACGTGACACTCCGATCCAAAATATACCGTGTCGGAACGTGACACTCCGATCCAAAATATACCGTGTCGGAACGTGACACTCCGATCCAAAAATACCGTGTCAGAACGTGACACTCCGATCCAAAAATACCGTGTCGGAACGTGACACTCCGATCCAAAAATACCGTGTCGGAACGTGACACTCCGATCCAAAAATGTATTTAATTTATTTAAACTGTTTTCAAACCATTTTATTTTCATCAAGCCTTCCTTATTCAAGGCATCACTTCAAAAGAGAGTTTTCAAGAATAAAATTCAATAGTCTCAATATTTTAGGCAAAACACAAACCACACAATCATAATATACAACCACAAAATCAAGTAATAGGAGACTTTACAATATCATCCAATACATATCAATCGCTATTTAGAGTTTATCTATCACATAGAAATAAACCATAACCTACCTCCACCGAAGAACCGAAATCAAGCAAGCTACCTCTCCAATGCCTTTGCCTTTCTTATTGCCTAAGAACCCTTTCAATCCGAAGTCCAAAATGCCTGTTCTCCTCTCCCTTTCACGTTTTTCTCTCACTGCTTCCCAGCTGATCAGTTCTTCCCTCTCTCAATTAAAGACTCCATCCTCTAATAATAATGCAAGACTATAATTATTGTAAAAGAAATCCCCCATTAGTCTAAAGTTACTTTCTTTAATACCCACTAACTCCATTATAAAAGCTAGTCCACTAAATACATAAATAATAGCCCAAAACATCCATTAAAATAATTAGTGGAAGCTGACATCGTGTGGGGTTACGCTGCGTGTGACGGTCCGTCGTGTCTGTGACGGTCCGTCCTGCAGGTCCGTCACGAAGTTCAGAGAATTGCTCCCAGTGCCCAATTTTCAAGAGTTGAAGTGTTTTGAAACGGAGGATCACGACGGTCCGTCGTGTCTGTGACGGTCCGTCCTGCAGGTCCGTCACAGAGTTTAGAGAGTCGATTTCAGCACTCAATTTCAGAATTCTAAGTGTTTTGGAACGAGACCTCCTCGACGGTCCGTCCTGCAGGTCCGTCACAGAGTTCAGAGAATCGATTTCAGCACTCAATTTCAGAATTCTAAGACAGTTATTTCCAGAATGAACTCTACTGCTCAAAACAACTAAACAGGTCGTTACAAATCTTAGAAGAGATATCACTTCCATGGTAGAGTAAGAATGTGAGAACATTGGGTCTTGGATAGGTGTAGAATTTTACTTTAAAATTTGCTCATATCAACATTTTCTGAGAGTGGGACATTTCCCTTTTGAATTTGAGTTTTGGAATAATTCTGTATTGGGAAATGGGAAGTGGATTTTAATTGGAGTTCTATCCATATCGTGTTTTCTCTCCTGGGAATGTATTCTTATTGTGGCAAGCTTACTACCTGATTTTGTTATCTATATTCCAAATACTTCTCATACTTGTCTGACCTTTTTAGTTATATAACTTATATTGTAAGTTATTATTAGGCTCTGATTATGACACTAAGTATCAGAAGTTCTTTGTGTGATGCTGCAGATCGTTCTTTGATACACAATATACTTTTCATCTTTCAAAGCTCAAGCTCAAGCTAAGATCCAGTATCATGAGTCTTATTTATGGAAAGGTGAATCTTCTTTATCAGCAATAAGCTATTATGAGTTCCATCTTTATCATCTTGAAGAATCTGTTCTATAGCCACATTACAGCTGTCACACGGGATCCATATTGGATCTTTGTATCATACAATTTATCTTCTTATTTGGATATGTTCATTTTGTGATTTATATCACGGGTAATTTAAACTAGACCATTAGATGGTAAAGTGTTTTTTCACTAGCTTCTTTAAATTTGGACAGTGTCTGGTGTTTCTTTCTTGTCAAATGAGGAAGATATTTTTGTCATTGTTTTCTAGTGAAATGAGTTTATTTTTTTTAGCTTTCAGATACTAGGTCGTAGCTTTTTAAGGTCTGTAGAATTAGAGATGCCTATTCCAACTGAAAAAATGTTATTGTTTTCCTGTGTTCTCATCTGAATGATTTGTCTTTCAAAGCCTAAACTGGAAATCTTTACAATAACAACTACGCTTCAGTCCATATGAATTCTCATTTACCATTTTACTCTTATAAACTCATCGCCAATATTATACAAAAAAAAATAAAAAGTACTTGAAGTTCTTTATGTATTCTTCGTTCAGATTATTTCCATTTGTGCATTTTTCAAACGGAATGTGTCCTAAATGAAAATGTTGACATTTCATTTTGTGTTCGGTTAAAGCAAGTACAATAGGAGTTTTGAGATTTTCAGATAGGAGATTATGATCAACAATGATTTGAGTGATGTTCTTATACTAACTGTAGTTGCCTTGTCTAGAGTGACTAGTGAGAAAAAACAATATATTGGATATTTTGTTCATGTTAAGGGTGTCCTATTGGCCTTCAAAACTTAAGACTAGGTAGGAGGGCCAAGTCCCATTTGCAAAACCTAGGTAATCCACGTGCAGAGTACCTTTCGGTTTATTTTTGAGTATAATGGCCACAGGGATTAGTGATATATCGACCTTTTCTATAAGTGTGTCCATGTTTGTCTACCACTTTTAAAAACCTAAAGTGGCTACTGCTAACTTTTCAAACTTCAGATCTAAGTGAAAGGTTTCTATCTACAAGATATTTTGTGACTAACAATGCCTTTCTTTTTTCAAGTGTCTTTCTGTTAGTTTGGCCGAGAGATCAAAATTTTCTGAAGGAGAAATTCAGACATTCATGTCTGTGGATGCTGATCGAATTGTGAACCTGTGTAATAGTTTTCATGATATGTGGAGGTTAGTACTTCTATCCCGAGAAGATCAGTAAAAATGTAATTGGTTGGTCCATCACCCCCAACCCACCCCCAACCCCAAGATAAGATATTAAAAATGTAGATGAATAGAACTTTCTTTTGTTGTCTAACTTTTTTGTGACCAGTTTTCGAAAGATCTTAGTAAAGGCTTGATTCATGCAGTAGTTGGATGCTTTTCTTTTTGTAAGTAATGATATTTTATACATGGTATAACATCGCTAAGATAGTGCATTCAAAATTACAAAGTGTGCAAAGCCCCGATCATATATAACGTGGAATCTACATGACTACATCATTTACAAGGGTCATGTTGCACCATCACTTACAGTAGTGGATGCTTCCAAATGGATTCCGTTTGCTCCAATTTATCACTAGGTAGATGGATATTAGCGTCATCATTATTGTGAGCAGTACAATGTAGGTAGATATTAGCATCATCATTATTGTGATAGATATTAGCATCATCATTATTGTGAGTAATACAATGTAAGTGGATATTGCCATCATCATTATTGTTAGCAGTACAATTTCTGAAATGCACTGAAATTTTCCATTTTTATGAACTAGGAAGGCGGGTAATATGTTTGACACTTTGTTGTGATTAGTTCCACATGGAAATGCCAATTGTGTTTCCTTGAGTTAATATATGGTTCCTTTGAATAAATTTCTACTTGTAGGCTATTATATGACCCTTGCATATCTACCTCTTAGACCATATATGTGTGTTTGATGTGTGGTTAACAGCGTCTCTTGTCCTTTTGGGGAATCTTGAAACTAAAAGGATAAAAGTCCCTAACTTAAGCAACAGTCATTCGTAAGACGGAAAATAAGCATCTGGGTTTGTATGAAGTCTAGGCTGTCAAGGTTCCGAGAATGCAATTCTTTCCTTAAATGTTCTAAGATACTGTTAGCGTCTTCTCTGATGCCTAATTCTTTTCAGTGCATATTTTGAAACCTAATTGTGCTTCCTAATCTATACCGAAATATTTTGAGAATTTTTTCTTATTGCAAGTTGTCATTTACACTGAGGACCAGAAAGAAGAAAAATGTATCGGGAAGTTGTAACCAATTAAAATAATACTTATAGTTTAGTGAATCATAGTGATATATGAAAACTTACAAGTATAAAGTTAGCATGGCTAGCAAAATTTGAGTATGCATTAAAGTATATATGCTGGCTGTACAAAAGACTCTTTTATCATTAGGTCACTGTACACGATAGTGTTGTCTAAGTTTTGGATGTTGTGCTATTAATGCAGTATGCTTTTTACTTCATTCAATTAAAATTTGGGATGATGGGTTGTGTTGATAAATCTTTAACTTCCATACTTTGTGTTACCATTGTTTCTTACTCTCGAGTCTTGATGCATATTCACGGCAGTATATTCATGTATTTTGTTTGATGATGCCACTTTCTAATTCACAAATCTGACCCCCAATGTTAGTTTCTCTAGGGATAAATAGTGATTAATTGTTGCTAAAAATATTGGTCCTGCTCTGCAAAATGTTGAACAAACTGTAATATGTGTTTAATCAGGGTATAGAGAAAGCATCTGTTCGTATCTATTTATCTTTTGTTCTTACTCTTCTTGTATCTTTTGTTGTTAAGTGCATCTAATCAAGAAATAGATGACTTTTTCAAGATCTACCTTGAACTCACTGCTCCTTCTCGTGACAAAGTGTGTGTATTTGAAATGTGATGAAGCATATTTGAAGTCTTTCTTTCCAGATAACATCTAGCATTCTGCCTTTCTGAAGCTCTTATAAATAAAGAATGAAGTTTCCCAGCTTGGATTTTGTTCATTCTTCATTTCCTTGGTTTCTGGATCTATTAATCATAAAATGCATCAGTTTGCCTTTGCAGATTGGAATTGCTCTCTTTCTCCTGTATACACAAGTCAAGTTCGCATTTCTTTCTGGAATAGCTATAACAATCTTGCTAATACCAGGTACCAGATGACTCTGATATAGATTTGAAAATTCTGCAAAATTAATTGACAACTTAATGCGATGTGTTTGCCTAAATACGAAGCGCTCATATGACAGAGACAACTATATGTTTAAGTTGGTCTGATGGAAATATGGTGTTGCTAGATACTAAGTTTATGGGAAGTTTGCTTATTATTGGAGATCCATAACCACGGTAATTTGCAGATCAGTTTTCCTTGATGAGAGAGGTTGATGAAGGTTTAGTCCTTAGTTTTAGGAGCAGCTTCTATTTTTCAACTTATATAACATATCAACATCTGTAATAAAATCAGTAATCCCCGTTGTTTAAAACCTTGTCCTAGGTTGTTCTTGATATGCCGAGGTCTTAATGGTCTAGTCAATTCTAGAGAAGGCTTGACAATTGTTATTTAATGCAGTTAATAAGTGGATTGCAAATGTAATTGCAAAAGCTACAAAGAGCATGATGGAGCAAAAGGATGAAAGGTATATGCCAGCAACTCTTCAGAGCCTTGCTGGAGTTCATATGGGACTATTATTTTGGTTGCAGTTTTCTTTTTCTTATTGCTTTATCTTCTTTTCTCTATTATCCTTTCCTGAATGTGTATTCATTCATTATTTAAACATTGCTTATCAGAGAAGAAGTATGTTCATTCATTATTTAAACATTTCTTATCAGAAAAAAGTATGTTTATTCATTATTTAAGCATTTCGTAACAGAAAAAAGTATGTCCATTCAGTAGTTGAACATTTCTTGTCAAGGAAAAAAGATGCATGTTCATTCATTTTCTTTATTTGGTCGTTAAGCTATTGGAAAAAGAAAGTGTCTATTGGTCCCCATGTTCGATAATTACAATTTACAAATTTCTTTTCTAGACTTGGCAGAGAGTTTGTAGTTTGTAACTACCTGAATATGATCATTTCTCTCAACATTCCTTTGCAGTTTTCTGTCTGGTGATTCAGAGTTGCTATAGATTTTTTACTAAAATTAAGTAGAGTCAAATCAGTGTTGTATTTTACTGATACTAAGAAACAGTTCACATCTTATCGGTGATGTTATTTTATGTTGTCTTGAAATTATTATGTTGCCTTTTTTCTGAAATTATTATGTTGTCTTGTTACTAAGGACGTTGGACGTTCTTACATTATCCATCTTGTTCCTTCACAAATAGGAAAGTGCTGGTTGGATTCTTTTCAGAATCAAAGCTGATGGTTCTACTTGTTGAAGAGAAGTATTTGGAAGATGGTTGTTTGTGTATACTTCTTAGGGTGGGAAGGAGTGAAATATCTTGGATGAATATCACGTGTGGGGTTTTTCATTAAAAATTACAAAAGAAGGGATGAGTTATGTCTTTTGAGTTTATGTAATTAACATTCTCTATATCTGTTATGATATATTGTCCCTTCCTCTTTGCAGGATAAGAATGACAGCAGAGATTTTAACACATATACGCACTTTGAAAATGTATGGCTGGGAGCTACTTTTTGGAAGTTGGCTGATGAATACAAGATCGGAAGAAGTAAAATACCTTTCGGTGAGACAATATTCTTTTCTTTCTAGTACATTATGTTTGAAAGTAGCATGAGCCATATGACTTAAATCTTGAATGTAAGACTTTCTCATGTTAGACTAGGAAATACTTGGATTCATGGTGTGTTTTCTTCTGGGCAACAACACCAACACTTTTCTCGTTGTTCACATTTGGACTCTATACTTTGATGGGCCATCAACTTGATGCAGCAACGGTACAATGACAGATTCTAAAGTACTTGCTTACTTCAGTTTTTCTTTTTAATCATATGTATTCTCAATTGTTTGGTTAATATTGCAGGTTTTTACTTGTGTCGCACTGTTTAACAACTTGATTTCTCCATTAAATTCATTTCCGTGGGTCATCAATGGGTTAATTGATGTAAGTTTTGAAAGTTCAGTTCTTTAAGAAATTGTCCTCCTTTATTTTATAATATCTTTCACTTTTCTTTTGTTTGGCAGGCTGCAATATCTTCCAGGAGGTTATGCAAGTATTTATCTTGTTTTGAGCAGGAGACAAACATGGAACAAACAAGCAATTGTTCGGTATTCTCATGCTCTAATAAGCAGAACGAATTGCAAGATGCGGCTGTTGTCATCCATGATGCATCTTGCACCTGGTCGAGCAGTGACCAGAAGGAAATAGATTTGGTTGTGGATCCTGTTAATCTTCTTATTCCGAAAGGTTTACTTGTTGCAGTAGTTGGAGAGGTGGAACTCGACTTGATACTGCTATAAATTATTTATTTTATAGCTGTGAGCTGATAAATGTAAGAAAATATGGAGCAGCCTGACTTATTTGACATGAATCTTGAGCATCTTAAGGCTTTGTTCTATGTTTTCTCACTTTAAGGTTTCCTTTTTACTATTCACAAACTTTTTGGTTATCCAGTGACATTTCATGAGTTGATGCAGAAAAAACAAACTAGACAAATTTTGTCAATATAAATTTGATATTTGCACACTTTGTCTTAGAAATGGATAATATCTTTAGAATTGTTATTGCAACGCCTCTGCTTCTTATTGGTGCAGAAGTGTGTTTGTACCTGAGCTAGTCAGGAGTACGGCATATGTATGACTTTGTATTTGTGCCTTCTCTTTTCACGTCCTGTTAGAGAAGTTCGAGATATGATTTTAATTGCTGGAAAAAAAATCTGGATCTATATCTATGTGATCTTTCTATACTGTTGCTACATGCAGTCTAGCACAGGCACTTCTTTATTTTAATTCACCTCAGTTCAGAGTTTGGTGGTTTTAACTGTAGGGAAAGAAACTATGGTTGGTGCAATACTGTAGTACAATAAGAAGCTATACCTCCCTTTTCAAGCATATGAAATGGGTGTTACATGTGATGCACTGATTTTCTTGATATGATGTTACCCAATGCTTCTACTCTGCAAGGTTACTTCCTCGCAAAACTATTGTTTCTCTTATTATATGAATAACTTACTTGCAGGTTGGTTCAGGGAAATCATCCTTGTTGAATTTGATCTTGGGGGAAACGAGGCTAATCAATGGATCTGTGTACCGGAATGGTTCTATAGCATATGTTCCGCAGGTGCAAAGAAACTGCTGATAAGATTTGATGTGTTATGTAGCCCTCGTGATCACACAGTTTGCCTGTTTTTCAGGTTGCATGGATTCTCTCAGGAACTGTACGTGATAACATTTTGTTCGGGAGAGAGTATGATCCAAGGAGGTCTCTTTCCTTACATTTTGACAACACAATAAGAATTTGTTTGGATAATTTCAGTTGCATTGAGTTGTTAGTTCTCAGTTTTGCATTTCCAAAGTCCCCATTCTTCTAGTTAACCTCAATGTTCTTGGAGATGGTATTTTGTATGCCTTGGACCCTTGAAATGCAATATCTGAAGGTTTATTGAGGAGTCACTATTTAACACAAGCTTCTTGGATTTTGATGGGAACAGATACTCAGAAGTTTTGCGAGCTTGTTCCCTGGACTTCGATATTTCCAGAATGATGGGAGGTGATATGGCCTTTGTTGGAGAAAAAGGATTTAACTTATCTGGTGGACAGAGAGCTCGTCTTGCACTTGCCAGGTGACGTGATTCTCTCTCTTCAAATTGCCAAGGTATTTGTCTAGTGACTGAGTACTGAATTGTTTGATGTTCTGACAAGTTTTTCTGTATCTGATAGAGCTGTTTATCATGATGCGGAAATATACCTTCTTGATGATATACTCAGTGCAGTTGATGCACATGTTGGTTGTTCAATTCTACATAATGCAATTATTGGTCCTCCAATGAATCAGCAGACACGGATCCTTTGCACACATAACATTCAGGTTTTCCATTCACCAACTTCCCTTTTCTGCTTGATCTATTAGGGGAGCTTTTGGGATTTCTATACATCTTTTTTAACTCATTTATAATTTGCTTATTCTCTAACAAGAAATGCTGAAATTCCAGTTCACGTCAAAGAATACAAGGAAAATAAGTAGAAACATATTGATAGGAACTTCTATTAAGTAATGCGTGAAGGCAGTTTTGAAATGATTACTACGGAGATAATTTGATGCTACTTTGTATATGGACAGCTTATTGTATTTGCAAGTACGAGCCACCTTGCCTTAAGAAAAGTGTAGTTGACATTGATCATTGAGATGGATGATGCACGTGAATGTATCATTGTCATGCAATGAGTTTTGTGTTGTTCTGTCTCTAGTGTACATAATTTTTTCCTATACTCAGATGATACTGATCAAAGTTACAGAACAATTGTTTCTTACTTTGCAATTGTAGTCAAGTATGTTATAGTAATAGTTAGATCCTCGGTTAAATGAAAATAGCTCATTTAACAAGGATCTCAACGCTAAGTGTAAGATCTGATTAAAATTTACTTCAATTGATCCCTGTGCATTTCTGGAAAATTTGTATATGCAAGTTAATTTGTCTTCTCTTTCTAATGACACGAAGTTCAACTATCAGTATGTATGTCGTGTGATGATTCATGCACCAAAACATGTTGATGAAGCAATTTACTATTTGTTATGTTGGCTTTTTTTCAGAACTCTAGGTAAAAGAACTTGAAATGCATCAATAAATAGAAAAGGTGCATTTCTGTTTTGTAATCTCTTGTTCAGGATGAACGGAAATGCACTTGTATTCACGAAAGATGCAGTAATATTAGGGCACAGCTAATATCTTTGTTAATAAATTGACTAGATGTTGGCAATACAGAGGAACATACATTTAGGATATCTAAGGTAGTGTTTGTCTTAAATGTACTAATATAGTCTTTTACTTTACAGGCAATATCTGCTGCAGACTTGGTGATTGTGATGGATAAAGGACATGTGCAGTGGGTGGGAAATCAAATTGATTTTACTTTTCCTTCTGATGTAGCATTCTCAACAATCGATGAAGTTAGCAGTTGTTCTGAAGTTCAACAGAAGGATAAAAGATCAAATATTTCTAGTGAGATCCAGCAGAAAACTTCAGAGGGTGATGTTATATGTACTCCTGATGAAAATCAAGGGACTGATGAATCAGAGGCTCGGAAAGAAGGAAAAGTTGAATTCATTGTATACAAGTGAGTTGTCGTTTTCTTTTAGCATGAAATAATTCCACAAAACCAATTACACTTCAATCCCTAGCTAGTTGTAGTTGTGCCTGTGTTGGATCCTCCAAAAATGCACTACTTTTGGAGTATCCTGCCTACTTCTGGGCAGCATAGGTTTTTATTGAACTTTTTGTGGAAAGATCCTGCCTGTGATGAATTCAGTTTGATGATTTTGTCATTTTATGTCTTGCAGGAGCTATGCTGTTTTTGCTGGTTGGTTCATCACAGTTTTAACATGCCTCTCTGCGGTTTTGATGCAAGCTTCTCGTAATGGAAATGACATGTGGCTCTCATATTGGGTTGATACAAGTGGAAGAAACCAGAAACCACATTCAACAACTTTTTACCTGGTAACTAGCCAAACTATTTAAATTGTGTAGATCCTCACCAAGTCATTTTCTTTCCCCAGCTTTATTATCCTTTATTGGTAAGTTTAATTATTGTTGTAAGACTTCCCTGGAAATGGAAGAATATTGAAGAGCTCTGTCTTTGCGTAATATATCGTTTTCATCTATGCATCTCCTATTATCAACAGAACAGAAGATTTCATTTCAGAATCCAAGGATGGTGATTTATTAGAAAATTCTATTGATGTTGCAGGCTATACTCTCTCTCTTCTGTCTGGCAAATTCCTTGCTAACTTTAGTGAGGGCATTTGCATTTGCATTTGGTGGGCTACGTGCCGCTGTTAAGGTGCATGATCGATTATTAGAGAAGCTTATGAGTGCGCCTATTAGCTTCTTTGATTTGAACCCAACTGGAAGAATTATAAACAGGTATATCTGATCCACTTAAGAAATTAATTGCTCTTTCTTTTGACATTATGTAATATATGCTGACTGGAGTATGCAGACTGTCCTCAGATCTCTACACTATTGACGATTCTCTTCCCTTTATTCTCAACATTCTGCTGGCTAATTTTGTTGGCCTCTTGGGGATTGCAGTAGTACTGTCATACGTTCAGGTTAGCTAGTTCTTTGTTGTAGAACTTTCCAGGGTTCCTTTTTCTAGGTTATCTAGTACAGCAGCCCACTTTTTGCTTGATAGAGTTTCTGCTTCTAATAGGTTATGCATGTATGCAGGTCATGTTTTTGTTTCTGTTAATGCCTTTCTGGTACATCTACAGAAAACTACAGGTAAGTTGCAAAAATTTCTATACATCTCACTGATTATCAGAGACAGACCCACATAGTGCACATGCAGTGTAGAACATAATATCTGGGAAATTTGATATATTTATTCATTTAAGCTTAGTGAAACTTGGGGTATCTAGGGATTTTTTTTTGTAAGATATAATGCTTGTCGAATTTGGGATATTTATAGATAAAAAATTTTCAGTAACCTATTCATGCTGCTTAAAATATGAACACTATAAAACAATCGAAGTTTCTCTTTGCAACTCCTATTTCTCTTTTCATGTTACAGCACAATCTGAGAAGTCATGCTCTTGATCCACATTGCTAGAATATCAATAAAGGTTTTAATTAAATGACCTTTTTCTTGAAGTTCCGCATGAAATATTTTGATGCAGAATGCAAAACTTGGCCACTGGAATAGGTAGTTCACTTTCCCATACTTTGATTTGACAGAATAACTGAATATAAGATCTTCAGCTGTATTACAGGTCAACATCACGTGAGTTACGTAGACTAGACAGTGTATCTCGATCACCTATATATGCATCTTTTACAGAGACTCTGGATGGATCATCAACAATAAGAGGTTTTAAGAGCGAGGTAATTATATCCTGTAATTTAAATTAGACTTCCCTCTCATAGGAGCATCTCTGTCTTTTCTTTCCAGAGGATATAAATTTTCATTCCTGCTTAATGAGAGCTTGTTCTTGTGCTTATCCATAAGTGCCCTTTTGAAAGAACTTTTGACTGCTTCACCTTGTGCGATCAATCACATCTTTGATAGAAAGGAGGAACTACTTTAAGAAGTTTCTGTTCACTAAAATCTCCCTACTAAATTCTAGTCCAAAAATTATGCTTTTCTGCTCTTACCAAGGAGATCTGACAGTTTTAGCATGATACGATGAAAAACTTTTAGATAAATCATATCTTGATAGGAGAGTGAGAACACGTGTTATCCTTCTTTTGATAAAATGCATCTTATTTACAGAACATGATCACAAGTAAATTTTCTTTCTTGTGTTAGTTTTTCGTTTATCCTGTCCTTCCATAATGCATTTTCTTATAGATTTCAGGGGTTGAACACCCCTATTCCATTGAGGAACGTAAGGTTGCAGTGAACTGAAAATGCAGTAGCTTAGTATTTTCCCTTGTACATCACACGATTAGGGAATGAAGTTTTTCCCTACATTCAGGCCTCTATAAACAGCATCATAAAGAGCTCTTTCTTGCCTCCTCTTATTGCCATCCTATGTGTGGAAATTATCATTCTGAATGCTCTGTATAACTTCCCCAAGGGGAATTCGTTGTCCAACCACCTGTTTCTCCATTCTGAAATTCAAACAATCTCTATTGTTGGGCAGGATCTTTTTCTGCTCAAATTTAATAAGCATCTGATGACATATCAGAGGACTTCGTATTCAGAAGTAATAGCAAGTTTGTGGCTCTCCTTGCGCCTTCAGGTATGTCTTACACTCTCAGTACTGCTTTAGGGGAACTACTACTGATTTCTGTGTCACCATTTTCTTAAGTTTGACAATTGTGATGTGTGAACTTTTGTGGGTACACATTACTCATTTGTGTACATAATAACGTAATACTAAAAAATTGATGTTATCATGATACTAAACGCTATTGTTGATACTGAATGATTTATTTTTTCAGTTACTTGCAGCATTTATCGTCTCATTCATTGCGGTAATGGCAGTTCTCGGTTCTCATGAATACCTCCCCATCAATTTAGGTACTCCAGGTTTGGTAAGTTTTTAAGTGATTCTCTTGCTTTTGACCCTTTACTGCAAAGCAATCATAATTTTCTCGGAATTTGATGTACCGATTCTGTATGAACAGGTTGGTTTGGCTCTTTCATATGCGGCTCCAATTGTATCTTTACTTGGAAGCTTCTTAACAAGTTTCACAGAAACAGAGAAAGAGATGGTTTCGGTTGAGAGGATACTACAGGTGACTAAATTGAGATACATTCATAAAAGCTTATCACACAAATTGAGATCTCCTTCTTACTCCACATTTTATAGTATATGGATGTTCCTCGTGAAGAAGATGTTGGAGGTTATCCATTACATCCACAATGGCCACATCAAGGAGAGATCAATTTTGTCAATGTGACTCTTAAGTATAAGCCACAACTCCCTCCTGCCTTGTGTGGTGTTTCTTTCACCATTGCTGGGGGAACACAGGTCTGTTTGTCTAACTTGGATTTCTACCATACCCTTTAGTTGAGAATTTGAATTATGACACATGAAAAATCAGACGTCTATAAGATGGCATAAAATTATCCCAAGAGGTGATGGTTGGAATTAAGTGCAACTTCGTTGTGTTACAAAAAGACAGTTGTTACTGTATATCAAGTCATCAGGCCAATTGTATGATTCCTTTTAATGTTGTAATTAAAATGAAAGTAGTTCCACTGGACTTTAGACAGGAACCTTTGATGATGATAAAGCTAATTCGCTAACACTGTTTGGTGTTTCCATTATCCGGATTCTCATGTCATTAATGGTTAGATATACTTACATTAGCTTTAAAAAACGTAATAGTTAACAGAAGTGTTGTCTTAATTTGCTTTATCCAACCCATATATGTTATGATGAATATTTAAAGAAACTTTTAACTTTTGCAATTTGTAAAGTTCATTATACTTCTGTTTGGGTTTCTTGGAGAGTTTTCTAGCACTAGGGCAATGCCATGAATCCTATCTTTGAAGATATCAAGATGAATAAATGTGTCAAAAGCTATATGTCAAGCATGGGTAGGAGGGATGGGATTCAAGTGATGTGATATTTTGTATTTCTTTTGTTTAAGTGTTACCCAGACCCCAATTGTGGGATTTCACTGGGTATGTTGTTGTTTCTTGAAATGTTAGCTCCTCCAGACTCCAGTGACATTAAAGGTTGCCCTGTTACCTTATCAGGTTGGTATAATTGGAAGAACAGGTGCAGGAAAATCAAGTATTTTGAATGCCCTATTTCGGCTCTACCCAACATGCGGAGGATCTATCATGGTTGATGGGGTAAACATTGCTGGTGTTTCTGTCAGATATCTTCGTTCGAGCTTTGCTGTTGTTCCCCAGGCTCCTTTCTTGTTTGAAGGATCAATAAGGTAATTGACATAGAGAGACATTTGTTGTGACTTCTTCAGTCATAGTCTTAGAACATTCCCTTCCTTTTAACCTTGTGTAACACAAGTACTGGCCAAAGCATGTGATTATATTAATGATGATTGATTGGCAATATGGCTTCCCTTACATGTCTGCATAATAAACATCTCAGGAAAAATCTAGACCCACTGCAAGAGAGCATGGATTTTGAGATCTGGAATGTCCTAGAAAAATGCCACATCAAGGAGGAGGTAGAAGCGGCAGGTGGACTGGATGTTCAACTGAAAGGGTCTGGAACAGCATTTTCTGTTGGTCAAAAGCAGCTACTCTGCCTAGCACGTGCTCTTCTCAAGTCCTGCAAGGTTGTATAATGAGTAAATGGAGTTACTACGGAGGTGTGTACAAGGACTGGGGGAGATCATACTGATAGGTTTACACTTTTCTGCAGGTGCTTTGCTTGGATGAATGCACGGCAAATGTGGACACTGAAACAACTTCAAAGCTACAGAAAACTCTAGCCACCGAATGCCAGGGAACAACGGTTATCACAATTGCCCATCGCATTTCAACAGTTATGAGCATGGACAATATCCTGATTTTGGATCGAGGGTTCCTGGTAAACGTACTCTCTTGACAAGCTTCCTTTCGTTTAAACTGTCTAGACATAAGAATTGAATCATAAGAATATAATAAAACTAGCTAATTGCTTTGACATTTTCAAGTCTCTTCGGGCTAATTATTTACTACTATACTTATCTGGAGAGTTAGGGGGTCGACACAATGGTCAGACATTATTCCTTTAAACAAAGATTGTTGTTTTAATGTTCGGAACTTGGTTTATGTATCTCTAATGCTACTGATATGAACAACCAAACAAGTCTTGGCACTCAATTTAGTGCTCATCCCACTGTATGCTGATATGTCCACTGGTGAACATTCGACAATAGTTAAACTGTGTGCATCTCATAGAGAAATGACTGCCTCCAATCTTTTTTGAAAATTGTCGCACTTCTATATTCTTCAATTATTAGATTGATGCATGTTATATAAAGGAAAGACGCAGAAAAAGAAAGATCATCCAAATTGTGATTGTTCCAGTTCCTCATCTTATTTTATTTTATTTTTCGCTTTACAGGTTGAACAGGGTAATCCGCGGATTCTTCTAGAAGATCAGTCATCCATATTTTTCAGCTTTGCCAAAGCTTCAAGAATGTGATGCAAATCTTCTTGAGTTCTCTAAAAAGTAGTTTTGGCAACTGTGGAAGGAGCTGTATAGTAGAGCTATTCAGAAGCACTCAAATCTTGTTTTACTTGTAATTCTAGTAGTTGTTAATTGCTAACTTATTAAGGTCCTGAACTGATTTTCAAGTGTGTAGTTGTTGGTGTATGTTAAATCCAGTATCTTAACTCGAAATGCAGCCTGAGTTAATTTAATTCCTCGAATAGTCATCATAATTATAACTTTTTCCTACGAAGTCACTAAACTATTTTTTTGTCACTATAAAGTCATTGTATATAATCTCTTTAAAAATAACTTTGGCAGTAAATCAAATCAATCTCACTATGAAGTTTATTTTTTCACATTTGGTAAAAGTTCATTTAAACTACACAGTTGCTTCATATATTCCCATATCTATATAGTCATTACACTGAGTTTTCCTTGTATTGTAACTTACCAAAACTCTCTGGTGGCTTACGACACTGAATTTTGGAGACCCGTGAACAGAACTAAAATACTTAATAAATAGCTATATTAAATAAGAAATTGTTTTTATATGATTATAAACGAAATCATAAAGAATATAGATTCAAAAATAAATTCACCATACTAATTCAAAGGGAAAAGGTTTAAAATACCTCTCAGTTTTATTGGTTGACTGTATTTCTACCGTCAAAATAAAGCTATTTTTACTTTTATCATTATTAATTTCATTATTTATGCCCTTCCATTGGATGGAAAGCCTCAAATCTATTAAAATTATCCACTTTTATTTAAATTATTGAATTTTAATTCAATCCGATCCACTTAAATATATAATCCATTTCTTTTACCCGAATAAAAAATATATCTCGAAGTGTAAATTTTTACTTCCAAGTTTAAGAGGTTGCCTATCTTAATACTAATATCTGATACTCTTATGTCTCTCTTTTTTTTTAATAAATTAACGCTATAACAAACCTTTACTAATTAAAAAATTAGTAAACTTTATATTTTGGTGGTGTTTCATGATTGGGAAGCCTCTGTTTGTCACTATATAGATAAGGGAAAAGCATAAAGCAAAAGGCAAAATGGTTGCTCGTGCAATTTTCGGTGAATATGACTAGACAATTGATTTTACACCAGCACACAAAGTTAGCTAAACATTAAAACTAAAAAAGAAAGAGAATTTTGAGGACTAAAGTAGTAATTAAAACAATATATAGTCTACTGCTGGTGAAAATGGCCCCCATGTTTATCAATAATTTCATCGCTAAATAGCTTTCAGCTAATTGAATTTTCATATACATAATATACGTAGACGCATAAATTTATTTTTTGAAAAGCAAGCAAAATGACACATCTTACTCAAGGGTGGTGTGTTGGATTTTGCCATTTTGCCTACCTCTACAATCTACATGTGTGTCTTTATCAATTGAAGTAATAGAGCCAAATAAGTCCTTGCTACACATGCATGGCCACTACCTATCATAACCTAATTTTTCATTTGCACAAACAAAACATAATATAAATGCCTTAATTTTATTAACCAAGTAGTAAATATGTACTAAGAAGGTGATTAATCAAGTCAATCAATAAATTAATAGTATAGTAAAGTTGCTTTGCTTAAAAAGCAATATAAAGTTAGATAGAGACTTCCACAATTGCATAGACAAAATAAGGAGACGAAGCATTTGCATCCATTTGTTTGGCTTTTTGGATATCCAATTATGACCCATCATCTTTTTCTTTTTTATTCTTTTCAACCTCAAAAATCATAGTTTTGTTTCTTTTTTACTTTTTACTCTTTATGTTTTCACTACAATATTCATGAATCATGGATCCAATGTTCATTTTTTAGCCAAATTCTGATATTCTTTTTCCCATGTATTATTTAGGAATTAGTTTGAGAGTTTAAAAATACTATAAATTGTCTTCTTTTTTTTATATCGATATAATGAAAAATATATTTAAAATGTTAATCAAAGTTTATATCATTTGACTTTAAAAAAAAAAGAGATCGTAACAACTAAAAAAGAACCGAAAAAGTATTGCATTTTTCTTAATTTCTTTAATGCAGAATATATCGATAATGTCTTAGACTTCCCAATATATTTTATGCGTTTGGACATAAATCGTGGTATATTTATATGTATATATATAAAGAAGTTGTGCTTGTACTAAATAAAATAAAAAGTGGCTGATCCTCATCAAGATAAAATCATAAAGATATGCAAAGAAAATTATATGTTTAAAAGTTACTAGTATTAGTATATATAAGAAAGAACCTTTATATCATTTATTTTTTTTGTATTAAATAATTCCATCCAAAGGAAATGAAAGTTGAAATAATATCACTTATTAATTGTTAAAATCTTGAAAAGGTGTTTTTGCTACATTATATTATATTATTACAATCTTATAATAAGCATGCACAGGCTGTTTTTTCCATTCTTGTCTCAATCTACTTAAGTCGTCGTTTCACTTTATTAGTGGGAAAGCACCTTATAATAAACAAAAATATAATATCTATATAGACATATTTCTTGTCAAAGTTTTATCTTTTCTAAAAGTTAGATTTATGTGTTACTTCAAAAACTCTACCTTTAAAGCCTTAACTTTTGTAATTAATATTTCTTTAGTACTCCTAATTCTCTTTTAATTAATCCAATTAAGTTTTGAATTAAATTTGTGAATTTCTGATAGACAATATATATACATCTAAAATATGATATTTTTGTAAAAAATTTATTAATAACGTTTCTGATCAAACGTCAATTTTGTTTGAAAGTATTTACTTTAGAGGAAGTATTGTTTTGACACAAGCGAGAAAAACATTATTAGATTATCTAAAGATATTTGGTTATAGTGGATGAGATTATTATTAAAAACTTAAAGAATGAGGTGATAATATGTGTTAATACATTAAACGTTATTTTAGTTAGTGACCTAAGTATTCAAAAATTCAGATTTTGTGAATATGCATGTAAATTAACACAAGTATTTTTGCGTGAAAAACTCATTGCTTAATAGGTCTTTACCACATAAAACAAGACCTATTATAATCAACTAAGAAAGTACTTAAAGACCTTATTTTGAAACTACAAAAACCTAAATATTAGTACAACTCAAGAATAGTATAGATATATCTTGATAGAAAAAAGTTCTTTTGATGCTATAGTAATTGCTCAAATTAAAATATATTCATCTTCAAAAGTTCTTTCACTTGTTTTAATCATAGTGTTCTGACTAGTTTTCGTACATCTTAATTAATTTTATGAGATACTTGTTATCTTCTACTAGCTACAGATATCACGTAACTCTATTCATCAAGACTAAGAGTCTATTTGGATTTGCTTAAAAAACAGTTATTAAGTCAAAAAATAAAAATTAAACCTGAAATGATTTTTGTCAAAAAATAGATGTCAGGGAGATCTACGTTTAGTCCTTGACCTATTTGTCAAACACTTTCAAAAATTAATAACTAACTTAAAAATAGGTTTGATCAACTTTTAAACAAATCCAAACACCCTCTAAGCAAGATGAGAAGAATCACCTAATACTTTTTGATCTCCGCTAAGAACTAAAAACTGAAATCCCATTAAATAATCAAACTAGGTCTCTCCAGAATCCAGATGGCAAGTAGGCCACATTTTCCAGTAAACCAAAATAAACAAAACCTGCACTCAGAGCACTAAACTCCAACACACCACAATCACTTTTTTTTTCCCATTGATACTGCAAATTCTTCTTTGTTTTAGTCAAAAGCAAATTCTGGCCTTCTGACCCCACCCCCACCCCCAACTCCCCACTGTTTCAGTATTTAACCAGGGAAAAAGACACTCACTAATTCCCTTCTGCTTTTTTAATCATTATCATCCCCCTCAAACTTCAACTCTAACTTACATCATTAAAATAGTACTAATATAACAAACAAAAATTCAAAAACTCTTTATTTCTACTACTATTCCATCAAGAACCATTTAAGACATTGTACTACAAATCCTCAAATGATTATCCAACTGTAAAAGCAAAATCCTTCACTTCCTCCCTTTTTCAAGAACTTAAGAAAAAACCACTTCAAATCCTCAAAGTTCTCAACTTTCTTGAAATTTCTCTGCCCCCAAGTGAGTTAAGAATCTTAAATTTGTGATACAATGACTTCAAGACAGCCAATTCCTTCAAATCCAAAACCCATGTCAGGCATAATTTTTCTCATCATTACAGTCTTAGCTTCACTTATAATCTTGTTTGCCATTCTTTATTTTCTTTACTATCTTTGGTATTCATTGGTGCATCGTTCTCGTACTAATCCTTATGATTCCAGTACACCCCTGTTTAAGCTTCATAGGTTTAGTTACAAAGAGTTGAAGTTAGCAACTGAAGGTTTTAGTGATTCCACTTCTATAGGAAAAGGGGGATCTGGAACTGTATACAAAGGGATTCTTAGAGATGGGAAATTGGTTGCTGTTAAGTTATTGGACTCTGGTTCATTTCAGAGTGAAAGGGAGTTTCAGAATGAGCTTCAGATTCTTGGTGGGATAAAATCTCCTCTTGTAGTTTCTCTTCTTGGTTATTGTGTTGAGAGAAATAAAAGACTTGTTGTGTATGAGTATATGCCTAATAGAAGTTTACAAGAATCCCTTTTTTCTGAGTCAAGTTTGTGTATGAATTGGGGTAGGAGGTTTGATGTCATTCTTGATGTTGCTAAAGCATTGGCATTTTTGCATCTTGATTGTGACCCACCAGTGATTCATGGGGATGTTAAGCCTAGCAATGTGCTTCTTGATTCAGAGTACAAAGCTAAGCTTTCTGATTTTGGGTTGTCAAGATTGAAACTTGATGAGGAATTTGGTGTTGATATGTTTAGTCAAGAACTGGGGAAGAGTCAAGAGTTGTGGAAAAGTCAAGACCTTTCTGGGAATTTAGGGGGGATGACTACAGGCACTGAGACTCCAACACCAATTGGGACACCTATGGAGAGTCAAGATGAGGTAGATTTTGCTATGGCTTTACAAGCTTCTTCTTCTTCCAAAGGCAGTAAAATTTTCCAAAATATTAGACCTTTTGGTTTTAGTTCTGTTACTCAAAATTTGAGTTTTTTCAATGAGAATGATGCCACAGCTAGGAATTCCAAGGGAAAGGAAGTGTCAATTGTTGAAAATGGTGTAGCAAGTTATGATGAGGAGCTTAGTAGTGTTGATCATAGGAAAGAGTTGGATTTGGGTGGTGGAGATGATAAAGCAAGAAATATCAAACAATGGGGTAAAGATTGGTGGTGGAAACAAGATGGTAGTGGTGAATTATGTAGCAAAGATTATGTTAAGGAGTGGATTGGAAGCCAAATTTGTCCATCAACTAATCCTGAGTGGGACTTAGAAAAGAAATGTTCACCCCAGAAAACCAGTTTAGATATTTCAGCACCACTGAGTAAACCTGAGGAAGTGCAAGAAACCACATTACAAGAACAAGAGCCAGAAACTCTCAAGAAAGAGTCCGGTGATAAGGAGATAACGGAGAAAACATGTAATAAGAAGCCTAGGAAGATGAAAGAGTGGTGGAAAGAGGAGCATCTTGATGAACTAAGCAAGAAGAGTAAGAAGGCAAAGAGACTAGAAAGTTTCTGTAAGAAGCGGTTCAAGATTCCACATTTTGATATTGGTAAACGCTTTCAATTCAAGAGAAAGAGGAAATTCAGAATGCAGGATGAGAATGGAGATGATCCAGATGCTGAATTCAGTTTTAGGAAAGGTTGGAAGAGGAAGCATACGCGTTCAATGGGGAGTGATATGTGGAGCGGTGATCTATTCAGTCGAGAATTGAGCAGCACGACAAGCATGAGAGGTACATTGTGCTATGTTGCACCAGAATATGGAGGGTGTGGTTACTTAATGGAAAAAGCTGATATATACAGCTTTGGAGTTCTTGTCCTTGTGATAGTCTCTGGTAGGAGGCCATTACATGTCCTTAATTCGCCAATGAAACTCGAGAAAGCAAATCTGGTTAGCTGGTGTAAACAGCTAGCTCATGCTGGAAATGTATTAGAACTAGTTGATGAAAGGCTTAAAGATGACTACAACAAAGAACAAGCAAGTCTCTGCATTAACTTAGCACTTGCTTGCTTACAAAAAATGCCCGAATTACGACCTGACATTAGTGACATTGTTAAGATTTTGAAAGGTGAGATGGAGTTACCATCCCTCCGTTTCGAATTCTCTCCCTCTCCACCTTCGAGAACGTTCAGCAGATCAAAAAGACGACATAAGAGTTACGCAGAATAGGTCTCTCTTCGAAATTACTTAGTCCATGTTGAGAAATTTTCTCCAAATGTATTCTTAGAATCAGTTGTTTTTTCAATGTAAATATATGATGAATGTTTATTAAATTTTATCTTATTTGATGATTATAACTGCAGTCAACATTGTTCCAAACATAACATAACTGCTAAAATTTCAAATTCCTTTTACTAGAAAACATCTCATTTTGTAAATGGAGGGAAAACAAAAAGTCATTATTATTAGCTTCAACTTTGACATATATAATTTAAATAAATATCACTTTTTCATGATAACAGTTTGGTCCACACTTCATAAAAATCTCACCTATTTAAGGCATTTCTTCAATTACTTCCTGTTTGGTGTACAAATTTGTTTTGCCTGGACCAGACAGGACCACTATACATGTCTTCCTCCCGGTGAAAATGATAGAATGTACGCAGATTTTATCTCTATTTTTACGTGAAGTTATAAAAAGGTTGTTTCTGATAGATTCAAGAATAGCAACAAATAAAAATGTGTGAGGAGTGTGAATGGAGGAAAGACTATAGATTCTTAAAATCGAATGAAATCAAATTTATATATAATCATGTATTATTAATTGTGGAAATTATTATTTATTAGTTAAATAAATTTATTAGACTTTGTATAGGGTGATGTGAGTAATATTCGCTAGATATATTTTTTAATTATTGATAGTGAAATTTTAATGTTGACTAATACATGTTGGAAAAAGAATGTGAAATGACATCTTAAGTATATCATGTATTAGCTTAAATTAAACAGTGATTAGGACGTTTTAAACAAATCTAAATTAATTAGTTAGTTAAAATCTTTTAAGCAGATCTGTTTTAGTGATACTGGTATGCACATTGCAGTTTCATTATTTACTCCTAAATTTAATTTTGGAATAGTTTGGTAGAAGCAATAGTTGGTAGATGGACTTCTAAATTTTGTCTTGGTCAAAAGATTTCTTGAGATTCTATAATGTAGCATATTTAATTATTTTATCTCCAACATGTTTTTTGATAAATTGCTTAATTATATTACTTAATCCTTTCTTGATATTCCTTTAGTCTAGTTAATCTCATAGTGTACAGGATTTTCTAGTTAGCCGCCCAAGAATTAAGTTATTCGAGGCAAAAATTAGTGACAGAGTTGAAATTTTCATTAAGGGGTTCAAAATATGAAGAAGTAAATAGATAAAGAGTTGAAGATATTCAATATCTACTATATATTTGTAAAAGATATTTTTAATCAGATTTCGATGATATAATTTTTTATTGAAGAAGATTCGAATTTCGCCCTTGATTGAAAAAGTGCAAGTGAATACGAGTCATTTTCTCTTAAATTTCTAGAATATTAATAGAAAAAAAGAAGTATGGGGCTTGAGACTCGTTCAATGTAGGGTAGCTATCACATTAATGGTGTATATTCGAAAGATAGGTCTGGGATAGTTTGCAAATGGATTAGAAGTATGCACGGTTTAAATGTGTAATTGAAAAATTAATATTGTTAACTAACTTTATATTGCATAAAATTTGAAACGTATAAGAAAATGTAATTTTAGATAGTCAAAGTAATCTCATAATCTTTAATACAAGTTTTTATTCAAATTTTTACGATCAAAAACACTTATGCTGAATTTCAAAGGCAAAATTTTCAATTTCAAATAGTTCAAAGACAATATTGATTATTTTTCCCTTATTTTGAAGCAATCATTAGTAAACAAAACAGAAAACAATATTTTTGAATTAAAACATGGTAAAAAATAAAATTATCATATTTTGAACAATCAATGTATACTTAGACCATTTTGTGCAAAAAGAATGCACATTGCGCTTCACATATCTGAAATTGAAAGAGTTGGTTGCATCTAGTCTAGTCTCAAAGGAATAATATTTGAGAAATTTTTCAAAATATCAATATTTTAACATTTAAGAGGCTTATTAGCAAACTTTCAATATTTAGTAGAAATGTTAAATTTTACTTTGTTATGTATCTTATTTATATTTTTATTATTTGTTTTTATTTAAAGAATATAATTAGTTAATAACAAAAGGGAGAAAATCAAGGGAGAGAATATTTCAGAAAAAAGGTAAGTATCACTTAATTTTCTCATCAGTTACATTTTCAAAGAAAACTTAAACTTTGTTCTTTTTTTTTTCTCCAGAATTTTTACCTTTTAAAATTGTATTCATTCCAAAATATATTCTATTTATATTCATTATAGTTTTTTATTAGTTTGTATTCATTCCAAATGTATCTATATAGTTATTTAAGAAATATATTTGTATTTATATTTTTTTCCCTCTGTAATTATTTTTTTCTTCAAAAATCTTGTATTTCGTATTCATTTCAATATGTATTTTATTTGTATTTCTATTTATTCTAGTTTTTATTTAGAATTTTTTATAATAATATATAAAATACAACAAAATAGTATGATGAAAAAGTGAGAATGAAATATAAAATTGAAAAGAAATAATTGAATATTTGGTGTAATCATTCTTAAATAAAATACATAACTAGTTGACATACTTTTAGAATAAATACAAATTAGAAAAAAATGTCAAATTCATAAACTATGCAACATAATTTTTGAATGAATACAAATATTAATTGTATACATACGATTTTAAATACAAATTGAGAAAGGATACAAAATTCTAAATTTTATATATATATATATATATATATATATATATATATATATATATATATATATACATATTAAAAAAAAGAAACTAATAGGATTTTGTTCTTCATGTAAATAATATACATATCTAGTTAGTATACATTTGGGATGGATTCAATTAGGAACAAATACAAGATTCATAACTATACCACATGAGATTTTGAATGAATACAATTATTAATAGCATACATACTAGTTTGAATATTAATTGAGAAAGGATACAAAATTCTAAGAAAAAAGTATATATACAAATACATAAAAATTTCATAGCATACAATACAAATCCAACAAAAGTTCATTAATAAAATCTAAAATATCATAGTCATGTAAAATGTATTCATAAATTATTGAATATCTACAAATGTGAAAAAATATAAAGGATATAAAAAATGATACATTATCAAAATTAACAAAAACTGACCCCAAAATACAATAATAAAATAACAACTGAATACAAATACAAACTAATAAATATTGCACAATGTACATAACAAGAAATTTATAAATATATTCAGTACACATTATTGAACAAATTGTTCTTTAACTTCAACTCAACATGCAAAAATCTAAACATGTAAAAAATATTTAAATACCTCTTCATCAACAATTTGGTCTTCTCCGCCATTTTCTTGTACCCTACGAGTTACATTTTCAATCTGAATTTGATGAAGACTTTGTTCTTGTCGTCTCTCTTTCCTAATTTTAGAAGCAGATTTTACAATATCCGTTATTTTTTGAGTAATACATAGATTAAATGATGGAAAATCACTAGAAACCATTTTACTAAGATGAATAGTGTCTCTTAGAATCATTTATTGAAGAGTGTTGTATAGTTCTAAACGAGAATTATCCTACTTTCACCAATTATTTAAACAACAATAAAATCAAAAAATAAATCTAAATTGATAACGATGAAAATACCTTAATTAGAGGAATTTGTGTGAATCCAGATTTTGAAGATAAAAAAAATATTTCGGTAGAAGATAATAAGAAAATTGGGGTTGAAGAAAAGAAGGATTTGAATGTTGAATAGGAATATGAATAGAAAAATATGGAGAGAGAGAATTTTAAATATGGAGACAGAGAATTTTATTTTTTTTACTTATGGGAAGAGAGAGAGATGGGGAAAATTTGCAGATTTTAATTTTTTTAAATTTAAAATAATTTGGAAAAAGTGAACTATGGATATACATGGAAATGTAACTAAATTAATTTTTTAGGAGATAAAGTAGGGGTTTAATTAGGATACATATTCTTTTTCAAAATAATGACATTTTTGACATTTTAACTAATATTTTTAAAGTAGTGAGTTTTTTACTAATTAAGTTGTTAATTTTTACTACAATTTAATAGAGAAATTCAGGCCCGTTTAGCCATGTAACTATATTAGGAAAAATTACATGAATTGGTACATTTTAATAAATAATTACTGATTTTAGCAATATTTTTTATTTATTACTATAGTAATAATATGTTAAATCTGCAATATGTATTAAAAGTGAATTATGTATGCAATATATATGAATTATAATTGTTTTTAAAGTATATTATGTTTGTTTGGTAAAAATTTGACACATTGAATTATAAATGTATTAAAATATGTGATAAATGAATTATTTATCATTAAAATTTATATTATATGTGAATAAAAAATTGTTCGTTATAATATGAATTAAACTTGTATTATAAATGAATTAAAAGTGATCAAGTGAAAAAAAATATTATTGCTATAAATGGTAAATATTTTTTTATTATAGTATATTTATGTAAGTTTCCCTATAATATACTGACATAGAATCATGATATGATATCATAGTATAGAATTATGAAATGAAATTTAAATTTTGTTTGGACATGCGATATGAAATTTTGATGTTGTATAATTTTTCCTAAACATAAGAATTTTGTAAGTTGTAAAAATATTAAATCCAATCTAACCAAATAAATAAAAAAATATAAAATCGCATAATATATTATTATATTGCTATTTGTTCTCCATTTAAGTAACTGTTTCCTGACTTTAATTCAACAAAAAATATTGAACATAAATAGCAGTGTACTAGTTTTTAATATTACTCAACAATCAATTGGTGTGAGAATAATAAATTTTATGTCTGTGAGAATAATAAATTTTAAAAAGTAATCATATCATTATAAACTTTATTTACATATAAAATAAATGGTTAATATATAATAATGTAGATTGTTTTAATAAAATATAAACTCGTAAATCAATTTTTATATTAAAAATATCTCAAATCATGATATAAAATTCTCATATCATAGTTTTTGAAAAATATAAAATCATATCTCATTATATAAAATCATTAGATTAAATTCGTGTAAAATCACATGCTCGAACACTAATTTTATCTTAGGATAACCTGCAAAGGTACTTAGAAAGAATAGGTTTAATTATACTATGGTGAGATCTGAACGAAATCTTTATTGTATCATGCACTCTCTTTGTTTCTGTCTTTCAAAGAAACAATTTTAATAGAAACTATCAAGAATAAATCTCCCTTTAAATTGAAGAACAATAGGTGAATGAATAATTGACATAATTAAAAATAATCAAAATGGCAGATACACACTTGATACTTTATGGTTGTGGTAGTTTCAGAATTCAATGGAGCTAACAATCTCAAACAAGAAAGGCTCAAAACTTGCTAGATCCAAACTGAACTGCATAATGTCAATCCAAAAAAGGCTAAGCTCGTTGCCAGTAGTGACACAAAACCACGCGCCGCCGCCGCCGGAGCAGCAGACTTTTTAGAGGAATGCTCAGCGGGTACGGCTGACATCGGAGGAGACGCAAGAGGATGAACGAGCACCGAAACTTTCATGCCGTTAAGGCAACCGCCGGTTCCACAAATGAAGTAATACCTCTGGGTATCGTTCAGCATAATGAAGTCTTTTCCGCTGGTCCAATTCCCTAATGCACCATCTATTGTGCAGTTATCATATCCAGTCTGATTCACTAAAAACACATTGTACTGCGACTTCTGGTACCTAAACGCTGCGATTAAAATAGAGAGAAATGTTAGAGAAAGACGCAAAATATGTACAGTACTTGTAAATTGCTAGCAATGTGATACGTACAGATGTAGTCACCAGCATAAAAGGTTTGGTTGTTGGCCCAAAGGGTATAGTTGATGCCAGGGTTCCAGCCTTTGTTAGCTCCGACGATGTGGTCGGTAGCGTTGACGGTAGTGGCGACGGCGGCGAGGAGAAGGAAGAAGAGAATAGAGAGATCCATGTTGATAGGCCCAAGTGATAGAGGCTCTGAGCTGGACGTGATTGGTTGAAGAAGCAGAGACAGCTGAAAAAGTATGACTGTACTTGGCCCAACCCCCACTATTATTTATGGATCCAAAGCAAATAGATGACCGTTATCTATACATTCCCGCAACTGGGGTTTTGGTGAGGATAGTGCGTAGAGAGGATGTTTTCGATAGATCTTTGGTTCAAGGAAATAACGGGAGTGAAGAAATCATGACACAATACTAAAGCACGAGAAGGGAACCTCAGGTCCATTCTCTGCTATTTTTATGGGAATAAAATAATAATTGTTCAACTTGTTCTATAAAATTTTGATTGTATATTCTAGTATATATTTGATTGTCTTTCCAAAAGTAGTACTATTAAAAGTATTTTGTTAAAGGCTCTGGAGACCACCAAAACATTTGGAATCATGTAGAATATAGTAAAAATGTATGTAATGGCATTTGAATAATGCAAGCTGGAGAGAGGGACATTATCACATTTAATGAGTATGATGGGACAACAACACTTTTAATCACGTTGCAAGTTGCAGGGATAGATAATAATAATATACCTACTTTCAGCAAGCTCAATTATTCATCTCATCTTTTATCTACACCAATATGACCTCCTATCTCAGATTATACAAAGACCCACGAACCAAAGACATGGTCCCAGGTGCTGGCATCGGTTACTGAAACGAGATCAAGGTTAATGAGGGGCATGGATGTCGTCTCAGATGTTGATGAACCATGAAGGGCAACCGAATGCCAAGATTGACAATGTAATAGATTTTGGTAATGCAAAAGATGGTCTTGGAACACTTCTGTTTTGGCAGACCACAATGTAATTAGTTCTGTATGTCATCCAAAACACATCCCTACTAGGACACTCAGGGCAGCTGTATGAACCGTCTAGAGATTAGTTTGGCGAATTGGGCTTGTAATCAGTTCTCTTTAGAAGCAACCAAGATCATTGCCAAGCATGACAAATCTTTGTATCCAGCATCTGTTACAGGTTTATGTGTAATACCTGAAGGTATCCTTCAGGCTCGGATGAGCTACAATCCTTTAACCATCATTTTATTACCTTCTATGTTTTTCATTTCTGATCACCTTGTGTGTCCCATGTTTCACCAGTTCTCCGTTTTTAGTATGTTTGGGATTTGACACACCTCCTTGTCCTCTTGGGCCAGTTGGCTCTAAGAACTTTCGGAGACCAGGATCATCAATTCCGTTGGATTTCATCTCTGCATACAACTCTCTCGCCTTGGAATATAACCTGCACTCAAGAAGTCCTCCCACCAAAAGAGAATAATGTACAGACTCGGGTACTACCTCATACTGCTTCATCTCCAGCCATATCGTCAATGCAGTTTCAGGCTGCTTCAACTTCATAAACCTATCAAGAATTAACAGAAAGGTTTCCCCGTTTGGACCAACTCCAGCTTTTCTCATAGTGTTAAGAACTTCAACAGTTCCTTCTAGACTAGCACTTGCAAGAAATGCATGGTAGGTTTCAATAGTTGGACTAATATTGTCTTCCTCCATCAGAGCTAATATACTTCTCGCCTCATCCAACTTAGATGATTCACATAGAGGACATATCATCAAGTTGTATGTACTAGAATCAGGACGCAGGCCCATATGTTTCACTTTGTCAATAATCTTAAGAGCTTCCTTCACGCAATTCTCACAAGTCAGTACATATACCAAAGCATTATACACCTCCAGCCCTGGAACCCAACCCCGTTTCTGCATTTCATCGTAAAGTCTTAGTGAATCAAACAAATTTCTAACCTTGGAGAAGCAGGAAATCATGTGGGAATATGAAGTACCATTTGGTTCAATACAACACTTGGACATTTCTCGCCATACTCTTTTGGCTTCAAATATATCAACCACTATATTACACCATCCATTGAGAATAATATTAAAGCCATCAATTTCTAAGGGGAATAGCTTCTTATTGATAAGCATGAATTCTTCAGCTTCTTCAATAAAACCATGCTTACAGAGAATATTCAAGAATGTAAATAATGTTCTCTGATCAGGAGACATACTGAATTTCTCCAAAATCTGGAATGTATGTATCGCTTTACCAGCATTATTGGCAGCAGCATATCTGTTGGAATATCATAAATTACAATGTCAAACAACATCGCAAGCAATTTATCATCTTAGTCAAACTATAACAGAGTATTAAGCATGCGAACTGAAACTATGAAACAACTTATAGAGTACTAAATTTCAATCAGTAGTATGCGTCAAAAACAAAAAAAAAAGATTAGTTTTTTTTTACCTATCAATCATGATGAGGACAGCTTGTTGAATATCTGTTGACGTCTGAAGAAGATCTCGGATCAAAGACCAAGCAGTACTGAATTTACTATGGTTGCCCAGAATCCAGATCATCAAACACCACGTATTTTCATCAAGACATTTGCATTTCTCACCCCATTTGAATACCAAATAAGCTAACTTCCACTGATCTCTCAACTCCCAAATCACCAAAAAGACCAATTCTTGGTTCGGTTTAACCCCGCATTCATCAAGAAACAATATGGCTTCATCTCCAGAACCAAAATCACTGGCCTTTTGTACAATCCCAACAAATTCGATAACACTAACATGATACTTTTCACGCAATGTATCCACACACTTATCGAAGTTGATGATTTCGTAGCTAGTGGAATTGCCAGAGCTAAAGAAAGGGAGCTTGGGCGGTATAGTAGAACAGTGCCTGACAGATGATTGACGAAATGCCCCAAAGAAATGACGCCTTATTTCTGGCCGTGCGGCAAAGAATGAAGGATGCTGATAGCCGATTATATGCTTAAAAGCGATGGGACGAGCACTGTAGAGCCTTCGTGCAAGAGAGAGCAACCGCATTATTTTTCTCAGTTGACAGTGGAGAAAGAAATCTCCATGTTCCAGTGGCGCAAGCAAGTCTTGGTTAGCTCAAGTCTACATAAACCACTGGACTTTACAAATTGGATGCCAGCCCAAAACTAATTTGATTAGGCCCATGAAAAATAGGAGAACAAAAATGTAAACAAAAGCCTTGGCATGTGATTTACTGCTCGTTTGGCCATAGATTTTTCAAATAATATTCGGAAGGAATTATGTCATTATTTGATTGACAAATATATCAAATTCTTAAATACTAGTTTTTTCTAGTATTTGGAATCTTTTGAAAATTGAAATTTTACACCAAATTTTTATTTTTTACAAAATCACCTTTATAATAGTTGTTTGTGCTATATTACATAATAAATTTTACATGAACATTAAAGTAGTGATGAAATAATAAGTGAATATGAAAGTGATGATAAGGTGGTTGACGAAAATGATGAACAATCGGGTCAGGATAACAAAGTCATGTGTGTTGTCTACTTTACGATGTATGGAATGATGTTTGTTGCACTCACTCTAAACTATCACATTGGCATGAAAACTTATGGATAGTTTTGATAGTTTTTAAAACCTATGGTTAGTTTTGATAGTTTTAAAATTTATGGGTATAAATCATATTTTTCTAAAAAAGTGAACTATATTTATCAAATACTATGACCAAACATGTGATGAACTTTCACCCAAATAATATTTGTCAAGAATATTTGAAAATCTACGACCAAACTCTAGCTTAAATAAAAGGTGAAACACTTTAATGTAATTTAGTATTTGTTGTTTTTTATAACTATAATAACGTAAAGATCAACTCGTATTCACCTTAATTATTTTATGGGCTATATTCTATAGCGTATATATACTGCTATATAACTTTACATATTCATATCATTTAATTAACCACTAGATCATATCCTTAAAAAAGAATTATTCTCATTTAACTGAGTAATTAAAATTTCCGATAAAAGAATCATATTTAGAAGAATCATATTAAGAAGGAAAGTAAAACTTTAAATAGAAATGGAAGGTACCCAATTAGTGTTGCACAAAATTATACTTTGTCAATATACTAACTCAATTTTGACAATAATAAAGGGAAAAAAAAATAATAATAAAATGAAGCGTTGTTTGCACCACGAGCAAGTCAACACGTGCCGTGAGTGAAGGGGGTGCACGAGCACGACAAGCCCACCGAGCTGCTCTTTCTGTATTTTTGTTGGAAAATACTGGCAATACAAAATCGATAGGGTTTAAAGGTTTTAGGGAGAAAGGGAAACAAATGGAGAAGAATATGGCAAGTGAAGCGAAGAAGATGAATGGAGCTGGAGCAGGAGCAGGAGGAGGAGGAGGGTTTAGGGCCAAATTGGAGCATGTATTATATAGCGGTGAGAAGAAGCACGTATTCGGTGGCATCGCCGTCATAGGCGTCCTCTTCGGTGTTCCCTGGTACTTCATGACCCGAGGTTCGTCATTCTAATTCCCCTTTTATTGCAAGTAACTGTTATTGAATTCAATTAGTGTCTCGATCTCAAACTGATTGGACTAAATGTATGAATCCTTCATATCTAATTGTCCCGATATTCAATGACAAGTTGTGCAATTTTTCTCCTACCCAGATCGCTTCCATTGGTATCTGAGTCCCTTTTAGTTGATGTATAAGAGATTGAACTTACCATGGTTGCCTCGGATCCATATTCTTTTGTAACCTTGCTGTTCGGGCGAGCTTGTGCGTGCCTAGACTAATTCCACAATTACCTGCTGCCTCCTACCAACTAATAGCACAAGTATTTCTGTGTGTCGATGCTTGGGTAGATGGAAATAAATCACTAGTAGGGATTTGAACCTGAGCATAATTGGTTCTCTATCTACTTCATTGACCACTAGACCACACCCTTAGTTTCCCAGATTCCATACGTATTTTCATTGAGGCATGGTGATTAGCAAATAAGCCTACTTACACTGGTCTCTCACCCCTCAAATTAGTCACCAAAAAGATCAAGTTTTGTCTTGGCGTAATGCCGTATTCATCAAGAAATAATATGGATTCATATCAAACTAGTTGGTTGATGTATATGAATCCTTATTCTTTAATATCCAATTGTTCCGTTCGGGGGCTACTTCTCTGTAGGAATTAAACTTTGTGCGATCAAAATTACTTCCTTTTGATCTGATTCCCTTCTATTTATAACCCTGTTTCTGATATGAGACTACTAAAACATGAAAAGCAAAAGAGAGAATTTCTCCCATACCAAGCATCAAAAAAGTTCAAATATTTACCCTAGTGTACTTTAAAATACAAAATACCTCTAAAGATAGAGAGATTATCAGTATTTAGGTAATCTCTGATTTAGTGACAATGTGAACCATTTTCTCCTCTGCTGTAGATTTTGCTTCATTGTGTATTATTTATTGTTTAACATAATACGTGTCTCTTTACTTTACCTGTAAACAAAATAGAATTGGTGATGATTACCACATATCTTGCTTGTTTGTTGCAATAAGACAAGCAATGATGGTATTGTTTGATGTTTCCACAAGCCAACGTTGTGTTAGAACAAGTAAAGTGTTGGTTTTGAGCTGTCGGCTGTTGCGTATTTTGCTGCTTCACTTCAAACAGATGTTACTTCAAGTGTGCTCCATAAGAAGATAAAACACATATTTTCTCTTTATGGTGGTGGGTTAGGGAGGAGTCTTTGGTGTTGTTCTTTGATCTCCTTATGGATAAAATCTGTCAATATGTCTATGTCAAGAGAAACAAGTATGCGTAAATGCAAATTATTAGAGTTCCACATCAGCTGGGGAATGGACGGGTGGTCTGGTTATATGGATCTGAGCAATCCTCCATTCATGAACTAGCTTTGGGGGTTGAGTTAGGCTCAAGTACTATATCTTTACACTAATATAAAGGCAACACACAACTTTTTTTATAACTGAGAAATACCTATGACTTGCGGCACACAGTTTGAAAATCGGCAGTTAATGCACCACCCCTCTATCCTTCTCCACTTGATTAGGTTGGACTGTTAATCACCCTAAATAAGGCTGAAATGTAAGGGATTCATTCCATTTTACATAATTGAGTGAAACTGGCATAGTTGATATGTATATAGTTATAGTAAGAGAATTCATAAGAAACGGATGCCACACGTCCATGCACATAAAATTTCACTCCTTTGTGGTTCTTAAAAAACTTCATCTCATGAAAAAGATTGTTGGTATAGCTGCATGACCCTCATTCCAGCTAAATAATTTTGTAGACTTCCGTAGTTGTAATGTTGTGCCTCACTTGGTCATTTTAAGATTCTGTAGGCGATAGAGTGTGCTGATATCTGATTTTGTCTGTTGATGGATTTTATTGTTACGGGATTTGTTTAGGTCAAATCTATTGAAACTTGAAAGCACCTAGCTGATAGTTGTACATAAATTGGTAACTAAAATAATAGAAATTTAAAAATTGATAACTAAAAAGATATTGGATGGTCATGTACAAGCTATATATGAATCCTAACAGTTGCCATAAGCATAAAGCCGTCCAAAATGGTTATCCAATCACGTATGCCTATATGACTATGCAAGGTCACTATTTTCTTCATCTATTTGTATAGAGTACATGTTAATTCAATTCCAAAATGGTCAATTCAGATTCTGGGACCAACTTTTATGCAATATTGTACATCTTATGGAGGTGTTCTTATCACTACTTGGCGTGGTATTGTTATTGTTTTTGCTGGATTCGAGTATCAAATATAAAGAAATAATAAATTGGTGAACAATGCCTAACGTGTTGACTGTTGATACTAATAAGAGTTCTATTGTTACTCATTTGCTGTCTGTCCCTATTCGAAGCTTTATTACCCTTTCCCTTTCTCCTTTCATCCTTATGCTTTCTTTGTAATACTTGTTCTGTTGAGAAAGGAAGATCCACCACCTTACGAGCTATACTCAATGTATTGTGTCCATTTATTGTACTCCTCTTAACGTTTCTATCGGCATTTTTGTCATAAAATACATTTGTGTTCCATAACCTCCACTTCATATGTGGATAATGGATATCAAGAAGGGTGGAAAGCTAATGAATTGTTTTTTTTTTATGCTCTCCTGTTTCTTTGGAAGGCTCCAAGCAACAATCTCACCAAGATTACCTGGAGAAAGCTGATAAGGCACGGAATGCGAGGCTGTCTGCTGGTTCATCCTCAACTAAATAATGAAAAGAGTTGCTTCAAACAAGTTCTCAGTTCCAATTCCTTGAGCCTTTTGAGTTCCCGAAGTACTTACATAAATGCCTCTTTTTGGACAAAACTTGTGTAATATGAACACTATATATTGCATACAAAACCAAACACGAAAGGAAACATAGTTTTGTGTTTTTTAATCTTCAAGTATGTTGGGTTGAACATGGTGAAGTTCATTCAATTTTATCCTCATGCTGATTAAACACACACAGAATCGTAGATTTAACTATGATCTAAGTTTTGCTTCATTTGGTTGTGACGTTTACCCAGTGAAATCCATCTCTCTCTACCTCCACGAGGTTGAGGATTTAACATAAAATTCCAAATCATTTGCCAACAACATACTTACCAATTTGTGCAAGATTCATTATAATAAGAAATATGATGTTTTATTTATCAACAAGAGATGTGAATACAATTGGTAAGTGCGCAAACCAAGAAGGAATCCAAATATGTACAAAATGAACCTCCTCTACTTCCTATTGAATATGTACATGAACCTCAAACCATCTTTGATTTAAAGAAGATGGACGGGTCTTTAAATTCTTGGGTTTTCATCCCCGAGTCATTAATTAACATTCATATGTAAGGATTAACATGTGATGTATAATCACGAATGCCAGCACCTTCCCATCCCATCCACTCTTCCCATAAATCCCAATCTGGTTCATACATTCCTCTCATTGATTCATCATTACTATCATCATATTCCTCAATCATCTCTAACTCTGCTCTTGTTTCACCTCTCAAATTACTCATCACAACCTGAAAAACACACATGACCACATCAGCCCAAAGATTTTATATACAACCAACTACGTCTCAATCTCAAACAAGTCTAATAAATCATATCATTCTATTTTAAAAATGACCATTTTTACAAGTTGATTTTATTGGTCAGAAAGACCCATCAAGTAAAGCCTTTGTCTGTGGGCAGTGGGTATAGAAGCCGTTGGTTTATGCAAAAAGTCAGATTCCATAAACATAAAGGGTCCACCACTATAATTTATATTATAATAATAATTATTATAAAAGAAAATAAAATAGATTCTATCCTAATTAATCTGATAAAACATATTTAATTATCTTGTTATTTACAAAAACAAAAATAAATTAACCGACATAAGATCTATGCAACAAAAACTTACATCGTAAGCTTCGTTGATTTGGTGAAATTGAACACCACAATTGTTTCCTCTGCATACGTCTGGGTGATACTGTAGTCCAATAGAAATACATCATATTAATAACTTAAAATTCAATTAAAGTTCAATTAAAGGGAGTATAAAAATATCAAAACGGTTTTCTTTTTTTTTCTGAAAATAAATTCAAATTCCAGGTTTAATTTAAAGCAGATAACAATGGCATACCTTGAGAGCAAGCTGTCTAAATGCCTTTCTAACTTCAGATTCAGATGCACCAGGTTGAATCTTCAAGGTCTTATACGGATCGGCAACAGCAGAAGATGAATAAACACATGAAACCCTAAATCCATTATTATCGTTTCTGGTCTTCTTCTTCGCTGAGTTCCTCAATCGAAACAGAGATGCCGAAGCTGCTCCACAACCCCCAATACTTCCCGTCATTCCCATAGCAGTAGCCATTGCAGACAAATTTGAATGAAAATCAAAACTGATTAAATTACTCACAAATTCAAAACCAAAAAGAGAAATGAGATTTTTTAAATGGTGAAAAAAAGGAATATAATGGAAGGGTAATGGGTGTTTTCAGTATATATAAGCAAAAAAAAAAAAGAGAAACAAAAAAGGTAATGGTAATTAATTATTTTTTTCCTTTTTTTGAGGTGATAATAATGGTGTGGATAATGAGGGTACGTGTTAATCTCTTTTTTTGTGGTGACGTGTCAATCGTAGAGCGGTTTTAGTTAAATTTGAGTGGTGTAAAAAAAAAAGAAAAAAAAGTGAGGCCCATTAAGGCCCAATGTTTTTTAAATCTTATCCAAAATGTAATATTTGGTCTCTTATTTGAATCTTAGCTTCTTCCGTTTTTGACCCTTTTAATTTTCATGCGTTTAAATCGTGTTTTGACTCAATTATTTTTTAGATTTGATTACTGAATTCTCTTAACCAGTCATCCTTATTAATCAAATTCCTATTTTATTGGTAGACTATACTCTAATTTTTCGTGTATTAAGCCATTTATTTATGTCATTTCAATTATATTTATTTAATTAATGTTTAATTATTTTGTTCATCTAGAATATCAGTAATTACATTTTTACTTCAGCATTTACTGAGTTACTTCTCGAGATCCGCATTTATATAGAGTGGACTGATATTTAAAAAGGATTATCTATAAAATAATCATTTTTTCAGTAAAAAAAATTGTTTAATAAACTGTGTTAATTGAATCAAATAAAATAGTAATATAGTATTTTGTTTGTCTTGTTTTATTTGTTCAATTACATTTTTTTTATAAAAACAACCATTATTTGATTTCGCATATATTTAAGAAAAGAAAACACTTTTGAAATTTATGATTAATTCAACTATTTGTTGGTTGTAAATCCTTTTATGAATAGAAAAAAAATAATTTTATAAATAAAAATAAACGGATGAAAAAGAAATAATAAAAAATATTATATTTCTTAATGGGAAGAATCGAAGTTACACCAACCCAATATATTTAACTAACCAATATTAAACTATTGGAGTAATAAAAAATGGTATATTAGTACAAGTAAAAATATTGGGAGAGAGAGAGAGTATATGAGGTGTTGGTGAGTCATTACATGTGGCTGTTTATGTAATTCCAGTTTGTACACTTTGGGAACTGTGAAAAGTAGTAAGCGTCGGTGAATAGCCACATTTTTATAAAAAGAAAATTAGAGTATTAGATAATGTATATCCACTTGATGTTGTATGCCAAAACAGAATCATAACGAATACACGGTTTCGTTTTTGGATTATTAACACTTTTTAAAGCGGTTTAGAGTTTGAGTTTACAAGGAAACTATTGTGAAATTACTTGGTTAGTAACAGGAAACCGGCTTTTTGGTACAAAACTTTTTCCTAATAATAATGGATAATAGGATTTTAAAGTTGTGTTTTGTTAGGATAAGTGTGAAGATTATTAATAATAATACTTCACCCGTTTCAAAAAAAAATGGCTTAGTTTGACTTGGAACGATGTTTAAGAAAAGAAAGAAGACTTTTTAATTTTGTGGTTCTAAATTAAAGTTATGTCAAATGTACCAAAATGCCCTTTAATCTTGTGGTCTTAAACATGTCACGTGGAAAGTTAAAGTTAAAGTGTTGCCAAAAAAGGAAAGGGGTCATTTTTTTTTAAACAAACTAAAAAGGAAATAGAGACATTATTTTTTAAACGGAGGAAGTATTGGTTAGTATATATATAGAAATAGAATAGCGTGAAAAAAGAGAAAGATTTTTTAAAGGGATAATTGTATAGTATGTCAAACTAATATAAAATAAATATAATATCTATCCTTTGATTTACTTGTGTTCCATAGCAAACTGTTTGGCAATCCTCTCTCCCTCATATTCTCGTTCACCACTCTCACTCGCTCACTTTCTTCGCTCGTCTCTCTCGCTTTATACAATAGAATTGTATAAATTGTGTTTCTAATTGTATAAAGAGAGAGAAAATTGTATATGCGCATGCAAATACATATATCCCCGCCTAATACACTTATAATTATACAATAAAAGTATTGTTGCTCAAGTCTCTTTTATCTTTCTCTGTTTCTCGTTTTATACAAATTCAAATTGTATATAATTTCTCTCTTTCTCGTTTTATACAATTCGATTCAATTGTATATCCCTGTCCAAGTCTCTTTTGCCTTTCTCCCTTTCTCATTTTATACAAATTCAAATTGTATATAATCGTCCTATACACTTATAATTATACAATTCGTATACTTCATTTTATACACTTCGTTTTATACAATTTTATGCCCAAGTCTCTTTCTCTTTCTCGTTTTGTACAATTCGCTTCAATTGTATATGTATAGCGAATTATACATATATATGTTTGCTATGGAGCGCAATTATGTAAATTTTGTTATAGCATACAAATATGAAATTTATGTTTGCTATATGTAAAAGATGCCTTTTTTTAAATAGTACTTTCTTTGTTCTATATAAACTTAATTTTTAAGGGGTTTCATACCCTTTAAAAAAAGTAGATTAAGACATAAATTGAATTTAGTTTTTCATTTTTATCCTTATTAATTATTATCAACTTTATGATTAAAATAACTAAATATTAATTAATCACTAATTTTAATACTAACTAATGAAGGATTTAAATTAAAAAATCAATTAAAAGTAGTTTTGAAAATTAAACAATTTAGTTAATTTGAAAAATAAAAAATGCTTCAAAAATTAACTTAATATGGAAGGGAGAGAGTAACAATTAGGAAGTTATTGCATAGATTTGTGTAAGTAGAATTTTCTAGGGTGATTAGGAGATTTGAGTGTGGTGTATTTGTTTTTGGTATATTGATGATAATTTGTATTGGTTTAAGAAAAACAATTAGGAAGATTTAAGGAAAGATGAATAGTTAGAATTAAGCAATTTGATCTTTTTTCTACCCTAAATAAGAAAAGGAAAGAAAGAAAACATATGTAATTTTTATTTTATTATTTTTGAGAAAATACGAAAGTAAGAAAATGTTCAGAAAGCAAGGAGTGAGTATTTCATCAAAATATACATATTTTTAATGATGATGATATACTAAAAAATAATTATAATTTGATCGAATTGTTGACAAGTTATTATATTATTGGATAAGTTGTTCAAAAGCATAGCAATTTGTCCATTTTGGTTATTTAGGAAACACAATGACTCTTTATAGATTATTCATAGGAAAAGTAATTTTTTTACTTTAAATTCAAATTTGATTATCATTTTTATTACTAATTAAGGTAACAGTTAAAGTGTCGAAGAAAAATAAATAATGCAGATATTGATCTTTATGATTGAATAGAGTTGGGGTGGGGGCAGTGGGAGGTGGTTCGAAGATTTTAAAATAAAAATGAATGATTTTTATTTCTAGAAATCAATCAATAAAAGCTTTATTTAACTTGAAATAACATACTTATATTTCGGAAAAATTACGCGGATAAGCAAATTTATACTATTTAATTACTCATCATAGCTATAGTTTGCTATAATTACCACTCGCGACTAACATTATACATTAATTACGTGGGTTGACTTCGAGTTTGTATAATTAGTCATGTTTGTATATATATAATTCGCCAGGATATACAAATAAATATGTATAATATACAATTTTTTAGCCTATATACATATACAATTCACCTCTCTCCCACTCTCTGCCCTCTCTCGCTCCCTCTCTCAATCTCGCTCGCCTCTCTCCTCCCTCTCCCAATCTTGCTGCCATTTATACAAATATATATGTAATATACAGTTATATACAATTATATATATATATATATATATACAATTCACCTCTCTCCCACTCTCTCGCTCGCCTCTCTCCTCCATCTCTCAATCTCGTTCGCCTCTCTCCTCTCTCCTCTCTTTCCGACTCTCGTTCGCCTCTCTCTTCCCTCTCCCAATCTCTCTCGCCATATATACAATTACATATGTATAATATACAATTATCTAACCAATATACATATACAATTCACCTTTCTCACACTCTTTTCCCCCTCTCTCTCGTCTCTCTCCTCTCTCTCCCAGTCTCGCTCGCCTCTCTCCTCTATATAACATGTAGCTACAAATTGTAATTATCAAACTATAACTATGGAGAGTAATTAATTATTTTTAAATGGCTATATGTGAAAGTTTCCCTTATATTTACTTCACAAAAAATTGGAAATGGATGATAAAATATAGGAAAACTATAATTTTAATTTAATACTGAAAATGAAGTTACACTTTTTAGAGGAATAATTATATCATAGGTAAAATTGATAATTGAATTTGTTATAAATTCCACTAATTTTATTGATTTTGAACCAATATTAGCCTTCCCATATTTTTTCTTTTTTGGCTGTGAGTATCATGCACCAATAACGTGAAAGTGAACTTCGATTGATACCTTTGGCACCACATGCTAAATTAGTAGATAAAATTCGAAAAATAATTCCATTAAAATAAAATTTAATAAAGGAGTTGGTGGCGAATAAATTTTTATTTAAATAATATATACCCTCGCTGTCAGTAATGGACATTGATATTTTTATATTTTTAATTTTGGCTATGAGTAGCTGATATTTTATTTTTATTTTGTTTTTAAAAAAGCAACTGATTGAAAATATTAGAGAAAATAATACATATATTAATTTTATTTATTTATTTATTTATTTTGATAGCTAATTTTCAATAGTACATACATAATAAACTATGATTTTATTAATTATTACTACTACTATTATTATTATTATATTAATTTTGATCAATAAATTCAACAATCGATAGAAAATAATTTGAGCATTACTCCAAATAATTTATTGGGAAAAAAAGATGGTCCACAATCCACATCATTCAAGAAATGACAATTTTATTTTTTTATAGATAGTGATATTAATAGATATCTGCTAAATTTGTCAATTTAATATTGCATAAAATGTTTTTGTTACCTTAAATTTTTAATAATATCATTCTCCAAACAAGTGGATTCTACACGTAAGTGCATTGATCTTTAACAAATAATATCCCAAATGATATATCCATGCACGTCACTTGTTGCAACTTGCTATTCATAGACGATAGTTTGATACTAACCTTACATGTCTTTGAATAATTATGAGATAATATCTTCATACATTATATTTCCTTCATTCTAATTTATGTGTTACTGTTTATTTAACAATATAAAATCTTTAAACTTTTCAAAAATAAATATTTATATATATTTGTAAAGTACGTAAGTCAGAATAATTGACAATTCAAAATATTAAAAATATATATGAAAATTTTATAATTAAAGATAGACATATTTAAATCTTGAAATTCAAAAAGTGTCACGTGAATTATGACGCTAAGATGTGATGATCCCAATTTTCAGCATAAACTCATAAGGGTATTTCAGTTACACAATAGCAATTCTGGGAAATAACAATAGTTAAACAACTGTATTGTGTTTGGGTAGACTCTTCATAACAATATTTGTATAAATCATTTTTCTCATCCGTCGTCTTTTTACCTAGTTATTAATTATGTTTGGGTCCCAAATTAACCTTGGTGAAGGCTTTCATGAATTTTTTTTCTTCCACGATACTGTGGTATGATATATTTTATCAAACATAAATTCAAAACGATGTATTTCAAGAGTTTTTATTCTTAAATTATGTTATCTCAATCAAGTTCCGCTACATAATTTAAGACAGAGCAAATATTATGTTTTTTTATCGCACGTATAGGTTATATATGATCCTAATATTTCGAAGAGAACGATCATATACTAGCTATTATGCATGCATTTTTATGCTATAGTTTGAGACAAATTTGGTCAAAGTTGAATTTCAAATTCAGAAAAAACATGCTATCTAACAATTAAAACAATACATTTCATTTTCACAAAACAAAAACAAAACATTGACGAAGAAAGTTTTTAGAAGCCAACCATATATTTATCATCCAATTTAAAGATATTTGTCTTCAGACACTTGGAAGAAAATTTAATCCATGAAAGTTACGTTACTTATTAAAATACTCCAAATTAAATTACGTACACAACTGGCTCCACACCACTACAACCAATCAAGTCGCGGTCGTTGCGTAGGATGTGTCAGAAAATCTAATACATATATTAGTTATATATATACATCTTATTTAATATTATTGGGTGTATAATTGATGATACACAGCAAGTCATGATATTAACAATATACGAGTTATTAACACATGAATAAGTATGAGTAAAGACAAAACTACTATTAATACGATCCAAATCAAAACATCAATATGAAATAGTCTCAACATAACTAATTTCACTATAATTAATCTTATCATTCTTATATATTCTATTTAGTACTACTTTTATAATTCTCGATTAGAATTACACAAAAGATACTAACATTTATTGTATGATATTTGATTATCAACCAAGAAGTATTGTTCAAAGATATTTACAGATGGAGATGATACAGTAATAATAATGAGAGCCATTTATGAAAAAAATTATTAGTATTTTTTTTTATCATGTTTTTTATTTTTATTTTTTTGAAAAAAACTTGTTTCTACGGTTAAATTTACATGTTCTCTTTGGGATAATATTTCATAAATGGCCTCCTCTTTTTTCCTTTTTCTTTTACCATTTATGAACTTTTTTTTTATCACGGGGTAAAATTACTTTTGAGAAATTTTAAATTTATGAGAAAATAACAGATCATATGATAATTTTATTTTTATTTTTGTAGAAGTTAGCTTTTCCAGTTAAGAAGATACTAATATTTATTATATATATGACGTATATCTACATGAACCCCCAAAATATAACTATGGATAAAAAAGGATAGAAAAACTTACATAAATATACTATAATAAAAAATATTTATCATTTATAGTAATAATATTTTTTTTTTACTTAATCATCTTTAATTCATTTATAATACAAGTTTAATTCATATTTCAAAGAATAATTTTTTATTCACATATAATACAAATTTTAATGATAGATAATTCATTTATCACACATTTTAATACAATTATAATATAATGTATCAAATTTTTACCAAATAAACATAATATATTTTTAAAGACAATTATAATTCATATATAATTCATATATATTGCATACATAATTCACTTTTAATATATATTAGATTTAAAATAGTATTACTATAAATGATAATAAATAAAAAATATTACTAAAATTAATAATTATTTATTAAATGTACTAATTTATGTAATTTTTGCAAAAGGATACTAGCGTATCAGTCGTTTCGAAGGCCACAAACTAAAAAGACTTCAAAGTTTGGGCTGCTCATTAATACGTGTATTGTAGGCCCATGTAAAGGATCCAATAATTGGTGGAAAGAATTTCCATTGTCTAGAATTTTTTTTTTGGAAAATGGTCAAAAATGCTTTTAAACAATATGAAACAAATAAAACTATCCTTTGTTTATAGTTTGGCTTAAAAATATCCTTACTGTCAATACTTTCGCTCAAAAATATCTTTACAGTAAATACTTTGGTCCATAAATGCTCCTATAGTTACAAAATGGGTCGAAAATGCCCTTTTTCGAATAAATATATTATTTTTTTATTTTTAAACTCATCTTCTTCCTAATTAAAATATTATTAAGGAACACTATTCTTGTTTCTTTCTTCTGAAATCAATTTAGCAAATAAAATGTAGGAAATATATTTTTTTTAATCTTATTTTATCAATTAAAATAGAATAATATCATGTATCCTTTCGATAGATAATATATGCCATATATATAAGATCATATAACAACTATCATTAATTTATATTTATATAACAATAAAAAATATTGATGATGAAATAAAAAATATTTTCATTTTTTTTTGGAATTAAAGTAAGATAAACATTTGCTAATTTTTTAAAAAGCATTAATCGAAAAAAATGTGTCAAAAAGAAAATAATAATATATTTATTTAGAAAATGATTTTTTTTGACCCATTAAATAACAATAAGGATATTTTTGGACCAAAGTATTGAAGACAAGAAGATTTTTGGACCAAACTATAAACGGAGGGCATTTTTGTTCCTTTCGCATAATTTTAGGATGTTTTTGAACCAAAGTATTGATAGTAAGAGCGTTTTTTAGCCAAACTATAAATGAAGGACATAGTTGTTCCTTTCACGTAGTTTAAGAACATATTTTTTACCCTTTTTCTCTTCTTTTTTTTTGGGAAACTTACATAAATGTACTATATTAAGAAAATATTTAATATTTATAGCAATAACAATTTTTTTTACTTGATTACTTTTAATATATTTCGAATACAATTTTAATGCATATTACAAAGAACAATTTGTTATTCACATATAATACAAGTTTTATTGAGGAATAATATATGTATCACACATTTTAATACACTTATAATACAATGTGTCAATTTTTTACAAAATAAGCATATTATATTTTTAAAAACATTTATAATTCATATTTATTGCATACATAATTCACTTTTAATACATATTGTAAATTTAACATAATATTACTATAAATGATGATAAATAAAAAATATTTCGCTAAAATCAATAATTATTTATTAAAAGGTAGTATAATTCCAAGTAATTTTTCGTTGTTTTTTTCTACTTTCTTCACAACAATTGTTTTACCATATATAACTTCTGAGATAATAATAATCTAAAATAAACTCATTTCTAGGCGAACCTGGATTTAAAGATTTTGGGTGCACCAATGTACATATAGCTCAAATATAAGGTCTAAGCTAAACTTAAAGTAAAAAAAGCTTAAGCTTGATTTGAACCCTGGTCTAGAGGATGGTATCTCTACCTTCTACCAATTGCCCAAGAGCACTTCTATGTTTTTTATAGGTACATTGTTGACTATATCTTACTTTCTACCAATTTTTCAAAATAGATATACATATATACATATTATTTTTTCGAAAGTTACCGAATGTATATGCACCCTTACGGCATAGGGTGGGTCCGCCCTGTTTCTCAGAGTTTTGTTTATCATATGAGAAATACTTTGAAGAAGTTAGCATCTAAAATAACCATTCATGATGTAAGTAATTAAAAACATAAATTTAAGGCAGAGAGAGAGAGAGTTGCCCTGCCCCCACCTACAAAAATCAAAATCCGTCCCGTCTTACAAAGATTTAAGTTTATTTTATTTTAATCTATCTCTTTAAAATTTTTATTGATATGAATCGAATAATATGAATCATGAAGCAAAAATCTTTTAGATTAGAAGTCAAGGAGATACACTTTTATCTTTAATTGTTGGATCATTTAAGGTTGAGTTTCAAACAAACAGCCAACCACTTTTTTTAACATAATGAATTATGATCCAATACTTTGAATGTAAGTCAATAATTGAACCAATTCTCCACATTTTTGACTCACCAGTAGGGCTAAAAATAATGGAAAAATTAGTAAACTAATCAAAATCAATAACTTAATTAGTAAAAAACTCACTATTTTAAAAATATTAGTTAAAATGTCAAAAATGTCATTATTTTGAAAAAGAATATGTATCCTAATTAAACCCCTATTTTATCTCCTAAAAAATTAATTTATTTACATTTTCATGTATATACATAGTTCACTTTTCCCAAATTATTTTAATTTTAAAAAAATCAAAATCTGCAAATTTTCCCCATATCTCTCTCTTCCATAAGTAAAAAAAATAAAATTCTCTCTATATATATTTTCCTGTTCATATTCATATTTAACCTTCAAATCCTTCTTCTCTTCAATCCCAATTTTCTTATTATCTTCTACCGAAATATTTTTTTTATCTTCAAAATTTGGATTCACACAAATTCCTCTAATTAAGGTATTTTTATCGTTATCAATTTAGATTTATTTTCTGATTTTATTGTTGTTTAAATCATTGGTGAAAGTAGAATAATTCTCGTTTAGAACTATAAAACACTCTTCAATAAATGATTCTAAGAGACACTATTCATCTTAGTAAAATGGTTTCTAGTGATTTTCCATCATTTAATCTATGTATTACTCAAGAAATAACGGATATTGTAAAATCTGCTTCTAAAATTAGGGAAGAGAGACGACAAGAACAAAGTCTTCATCAAATTCAGATTGGAAATATAACTCGTAGGGTACAAGAAAATGATGGAGAAGATCAAATTGTTGATGAAGAGGTATTTAAATATTTTTTACATGTTTAGATTTTTGCATGTTGAGTTGAAGTTAAAGAACAATTTGTTCAACAATGTGTACTGAATAAATTTGTAAATTTCTTGTTATGTACATTGTGCAATATTTATTAGTTTGTATTTTGTATTTAGTTGTTATTTTATTATTGTATATTGGGGGCAGTTTTTGTTAATTTTGATAATGTATCATTTTTTATTCATTCCTTTATATTTTTTCACATTTGTAGATATTCAATAATTTATGAATACATTTTACATGACTATGATATTTCAGATTTTATTAATGAACTTTTGTTGGATTTGTATTGTATGCTATGAAATTTTTATGTATTTGTTGTATTTGTCTTTATAAATTTTTCTTAGAATTTTGTATCCTTTCTCAATTAATATTCAAATTAGTATGTATGCTATTAATAATTGTATTCATTCAAAATCTCATGTTGTATAGTTATGAATCTTGTATTTGTTCCTAATTGAATCCATCCCAAATGTATACTAACTAGATATGTATATTATTTACATGAAGAACAAAATCCTATTAGTTTCTTGTTTTATATATATAAAAAAAAAATCAGAATTTTGTATCCTTTCTCAATTTATATTTAAAATCGTATGTATACAATTAATATTTGTATTCATTCAAAAATTATGTTGCATAGTTTATGAATTTGACATTTTTTTCTAATTTGTATTTATTCTAAAGGTATGTCAACTAGTTATGTATTTTATTTAAGAATGATTACACCAAATATTCAATTATTTCTTTTCAATTTTATATTTCATTCTCACTTTCTCATCGTAATATTTTTTTGTATTTTATATATTATTATAAAAAATTTTAAATAAAAAATAAAATAAATAGAAATACAAATAAAATACGTATTGAAATTAATACGAAATACAAGATTTTTGAAGAAAAAAATAATTATAGAGGGAAAAAAATATGAATACAAATATATTTCTTAAATAACTATATAGATACATTTGACATACCTATTGGAATGAATACAAACTAATAAAAAACTATAATGAATATAAATAGAATATATTGTGGAATGAATACAATTTTAAAAAGATAAAAATTCTGGAGAAAAAAAAAAGAACAAAGTTTAAGTTTTATTTAAAAATGTAACTGATGAGAAAATTAAGTGATCCTTACCTTTTTTCTGAAATATTCTCTCCCTTGATTTTCTCCCTTTTCTTATTAAATAATTATATTCTTTAAATAAAAATAAATAATAAAAACATAAATGAGATACATAACAAACTAAAATTTGACATTTCTACTAAATATTGAAAGTTTGCTAATGAGCCCTCTTAAATGTTAAAATAATGACATTTTGAAAAATTTCCCAAAAATAATACTTAGGTCAAATTATTAAAGGAAACATATGTGGGCCTTCCATTGGTTGAGCATGCTGTCTCTTGATTGGCAAATGCAAGGTACAACGAAAAATTATCAAAAAAGTATAACAAGGTTTGGTAATAGATGGATATATTTATTTATTATTATTTATAAGTTGAAAATTTAATGCTTTCTGCAAAATCTATTATCATCAGTTTATAGAAGGTCAAAAATTAATTTTTAGTGTCTTTCTCCAAAATTTCAAGCATAACAACAAGGTATCACCACATTGAAGCACCACAATAATATTTTAATACATTATATCAATTTATTAGATTCAACGCAACACTATTTTTCATATTATTATATTAAATTATTGAGTCAGATTTTATTATTCAAAATTTGTACTATATTTTTTTAATTAAAAGTTTTGCTTTGATTATATTCTTATTTCAAAAGTTATACGTGTACATTCTACCTTTTTTGGATCTCATTTTTTAAACTTATATTGAATATGTTATTTTTATGTAATGTCAACTAGGAAAAGAAAAGGTATTTATGAAATTTGACTTGAGACCCATATTCTTATTGAGTCGTTCGTGTTCACAGACATTTTTTATAATAATATTTTACAGTGGGGTTCAAGTTCTTTTTGTAACTAATTTTACATGTTATAATATAGAATATCTATGTTGTCTATAATAATAATATTTTATTATAATAAGAACAAAATCATAACAAAAAATATTGTACTACAAAGAGCTTTCCCTTAACTTTGATTCCACATTGTGAAAATGAGAAAATTTGGTGTTTATAAGTGAAAACGTGAAAAACAAGCTCACCCGCGGTAGGTGTTTACCTACTGCCTTCTGGCTATTATTGAAGTGTACCCAACAATACTGTGTCAAAATTTTTATTAAAAGAAATTTAAAATATATAAAAAAAATTAAATACATATTTGTTTATTTTTTAAAAAAAGATCAAATAAAAAAATTGAGATATGAACGTATTTGAATTTTATGTTGAGTTTGAAATTTAACTATAATCACATTACATCAGAACCGATTTGGTTGGTGAAATCACCATAATTAATAGTATAAATTATAGGAATCACATAGTGTAAGATCTAAATTACATCATATCCCTACTAATTTTTAATTTACAAAAATCCCTTAAACCTTATTTATATGGAAGAATATATAAATATAAATACATGATACATTTATTTTTTTAAAACCGCTCATAATTTTAGGTTAGGATAAAAATTTTTTCAAAAAAAACTTATTAGTGAAAAATAACATTTATATAACTACCATCTCCATCTTTACATTATAATTCATATAAAATTCTTTTCTTATAAGCATAATATACAATTCCTAGCTTGTATAACGTGTCAACAATTCAAACAACTTCTAATACTAAATAAATTTAGAATTTGAATTTCGTGGATTTAGAGAATGGAAAATTACGAACATATACTAGTTAATTAGCTATTATAGTTTTAGTTTGAATTAATTATGGCTCACAACTTAATTTTAGATGTAATTACGTTACTTATACATATACAAATACACATTATACATATATATACACAATTATATGACAAATATATAGATAGAATTAGTCTCTCTCCACTCTCCGTCCTCTCCCGCTCGCCTCTCTCATCTTTTTCCCAATTTCGCTTGCATGTCTCTATCCTCTCCAATCTCGCTCGCCATGTATACATTTGTATATTGTATATCAGTTACACATATACAATTATATACTTGGCAAATGTACATATACAATTCACCTCTCTCCCGTCTCTGCCTTCTCTCGCTCGCCTCTTTCCTCTCTCTCCCAATCCCTCTAGCCTCTCTATCCTCCCTTTTCTAATCTCTCTCGACAGATATACAAATACATATGTATACCAGTTACATATACACGATTATTTGACAGATGTATATATGCAATTTGACATATATACATAAACAATTCGTCTCTTTCTACTCTCTGTCCTCTCTTGCTCGCATCTCTCTTCCCTCTAACATGTAGCTACAAATCGTAATCAGCAACTATAGCTATGGAACATAAAGTTATTTTTGTGTGACTTTATGCAAAAAATTCCCCAATAGAAAATTATATAATTGCTTACTATTTGAGACGGTAGGGCGCACACGTGTGTGCACGATGTAGCAACAAGTTCAAAACAGATTTAAGTCATCAACGATCCTTTAAAGTAATACATATTAAATCTCTCTATCACTTCGAATTGATACATATTTAATTTGACATATTCCTTTAAAATATGTGTTGTTATTAGTCTGTGTTCAAAAGTCAAAACAATAAATCAAAAATTACTATTATTTATTTTTCCTTCCATCTTATTATCCTTTCATTTTTCAATTATCTTTCAAACCAAACCCTAAAAGAAACTCAACCGTACGTCCATATATAAATGACAATTTTGAAATCTTTTATCGTCACACAATGTTTCATTCTTTAATTTGATATACTTATAACATGGAAAGTGGAGCACTTGGCTAAAAGTAAAAATCAACCAACCACTATTATATACCCATGATCTATCATGTTATCATGACTACAACCTAAATCATGTGGAAAAAAAGGTGAAAATTAAGCGAACAATAATGACTATCATTTTTCAAAAATCAGAATATTATAAATTTTCTTTTATTTACAAAAAAAATTGTCTAAATTATGTATGTGCTATGCAAAACATGGATGCATAAAAAAATCATGATAGGAGAAAAGGGGGCAGGCAACAGAGGACTTAATTCCCTACAAATAAATTAATATGAATTTGAATTAATTTGTTCAGTACTAAATTTCACTTTTCAGACTATATGATTAAACAAATTAAAGAGAAATCTATAAAAATAATATTATCATCGAAAAAGCTTCTATTCACATGATTTCATGAGTACGATGCAAAATAAAATATTCAACGCGTGGATTTATGAGTATAGAATTCAGTAAATTAATTATTTCTCTCTAGAGATTAGTGATTTTGTAGTATTAAAAGTAAAAATAAAAAAAAGCGTTGAATTAGCATATTAAACTTTCATTTCCTTCTGTTCTTATTCTTAAAGTAGTGCGAAAAGTTGAAATATTCATGGAGATTAGAGGGATCGACTTATCCTTGAATAATATAAAGGATTAAGATAAGCATGTGGAAAATAAAGCCAAAAAAATGAGCACTTGGTGAATATTAGTTTTAGTAATTATGATTAATATTATTTTTTTAATTAAAAACCTACAAATTTGTTAATTCTATATTTATAATTCAGTAAAAATAAAAAAATACTAAGTAATTCAATTTGTTTTTAATATTTTAATCTGAATATTCAAAACGTAACACCTTTATAAAATTAATCGAGATACACTTAATAATAGAGAAGTGTTAAGTTCACCAACCCCCGTTTGAAGGCCCCACATCGACTTGGTCCATACTCGAACATTTGCAAGAAAAGAAAAAACAATATTCTCAGACAAAAATCAACTATTATGTATGCATTATATATATATATATATATATATATATATATATATATATATATATGCGCAAAGTTTTCTTGCAAAGATTTTCTTCACCACTACCTAACTTGTCATTTTTTTCAGTTTGTTAAATTTCGTTCTAATATAATAATCTATAAATTACAATTAAAAAATAAATTATACGAATTAAGTCAGATATTCAGATATGATAAGTTCGAGAAAAAAAAATATAGGAAATTTTGATTATATATATGAGATTATTTACACAATCAATTCAATGACACTCGGATAATTTACTAGTAATACTTCATTATCTTTTTGAGGGAAAAAAAAAGAGAAACTTAGAGTAAAATATTGAGATAAAGACAATTTTAGAATTTTCGTCAAACAAAGTTTTAGGTCACCATCTCACCAACTCTAATCCACCACTTTTGCTTCCATTGTTTAATTAATAATTATATTTGGTTGGTACTTAGAGATTTCAATAAGTTTGGTTTACTTAGTTTTTCGTTTAGGGTGTGTTTGGTATGGAGGAAAATATTTTTCATGAAAAATGTTTTTCCTAAAAAATGTTTTCCTGGAAAATAAGTAGATTTTGAATTTATTTTCTCATGTTTGGTTGGTGAGTAGAAAATATTTTTCGGAAATGATTTTTAGTGTTTGATTTATGAATGAAAAATGTTTTTGAGAGACATCTTTTATTTTTACTAGAGTAAAAGATAATTTATGAAATTAAAAATATTTTTTAAAAATAAAATTATTATTTTTTTGGAGTGGGGGTGGGGGTGGGAGGGGGGAGGTAGTGGGTGGGGGGAGGAGGGAGGAGTGAAAAAATAAAAATTTGAAGTTGATAGTATTTTTAAAAAACAAAATTAATTTTTTTGGGGTTGGGGGTGGGCGGGGGAGTGGGTAGGAGTTTAAAAATAAAAATTTGAAGTTGAAAATATTTTTAAAAAGCAAAATTAATTTTTTTGGGAGGGGTGGGTTTGGGGGGGGGGGGCTAGCCGGTAAGGTCAGGGATTGGGTGAAAAAATAAAATTTTGAAATTGAAAATATTTTTTTAAAATTGAGGTTTTTCCAAAAAAAAAAATATAATTTGAAATTGTAGGAGAGTTTTGGAAAATGTTTTCCTTAATTTTTGAAGGGAAGTCATTTTCCTTAATTTTGAGAAAATGAGTTGATTTGGAAAATATTTTCCAAAACTTTTGTCCCAACCAAATATGAAAAAATTGAAAAATATTTTCCAAAAAATATTTTCCTTCATACCAAACACACTCTTAATCAAATTCCGTATTCAATTCATTTACTACATGATAATATTAATATTTGGTATGAGGTCACAATTACTACCTATTTACATAATAAAAACTTAATTTATTTTAAAATATATGTTTTGTTTTTTCTCTACGAAACCTTATATGTTTTGAAATAACAAAAGTCATCTTTACTCGAAAAAACGTAATCTTACATACTATACTATTTTTGTCGATTGCGTAATGAATTATTACTTACTGAAAGTATTTCACCAATAAAAATTATAATGGAATGATAACTAATATTCTTTTATTCTTATAATTCAGAAGTGCCTACGTTCGAACTAAAATTATGATCATAAATAAAAAAATTTCTATCGCAAATTCAAATTTAATTTCAATATTTTGTCAGTTTAGTTTACTCCCGTCATAATGTTGTTGCAAATGTTTTTGGTTGGGACGTGAGTAGGACCTTCTTAGTGGGAATAAGTCACGTTGCACAGCTGCGGTAGGTAAGTCTTTTTTTCAACCATAAAATATACTCTCTCCGTTTCGATCTTGTTTTTTCTTTTTTATCTGTTTTAAAAAAATAATTTTATTTTTATTTTAATAATATTTCAATTTCAACAAGATTAAGAGCACAAACTTAAAAAACATTTTAATATAATTTAAATTTAAAAAAACAAAATTGAAAAATTTTTCTTTATTTTTTAAAATTACGTATAAGTTTTTTGGGTCGGAAATACCTAAGTAACACCTCCCCAATACTATATAAGAAACTCATAATTTTCATCATTTGTGTTGATTTAGAGTATTTCTCAACCCACTCTCAACCATATTATCACCCATAAAAAAGCTCAAACACCATTATTCTGCTCCTTCTCTTTTTTCATAAGGTAAGTAATTTTCTATTGAATTATTTTCATTATATGATGCTAGTAGATACTTATTTAACAATTAAAGTAGGTAGTATATCACATTCATAGTGGGTAACTGAAAATGAATTAATTTGTAATTGCGATTGGCTATTTCAGAGAAATTGGTGTGGTTTTTCATTTTAGGAAACATAGTTGATTGATCAACGATGAAGATCGAGGTGAAAAACTCAACGATGGTGCAGCCGGCGACGGAGACGCCGCAACTGAGGCTGTGGAACTCTAATGTGGATTTGGTAGTGCCTAATTTCCACACGCCTAGTGTTTATTTCTATAGGCCAACGGGATCCCCAAATTTTTTCGACGGAAAAGTGCTTAAGGAGGCATTAAGCAAAACCCTAGTGCCGTTTTATCCGATGGGTGGGAGACTGTGCAGGGATGAAGATGGCCGTATTGAGATTGATTGTAAAGGTCAAGGTGTGCTGTTTGTGGAAGCTGAGTCTGATGGTGTGGTTGATGATTTTGGCGATTTTGCACCGACGTTGGAGCTCCGACGACTTATTCCGGCCGTTGATTACTCACAAGGAATCGAATCTTATGCTCTCTTAGTGTTGCAGGTACGTTTTTGGTTATGCCCTTTCAATTTATGCTGCTATCATTTTTATAAAATTTCAAATATCTGAATTTTCATTAATATTTTTTAATATATATATATTTTTATGGTACAATCATAAGAAAAATCATAGTACATACTATTTGTTGAATATAACAAAAATAATATACTCAATAAGATTTCACATGTAAAAATTATGGAGATTAACCAAACCTTTACATTAGAAAGATAAATAAGTTGTTTTTTATAAATTTGTAACTCAAATAAAACATTTAAAAAAGAAAGTAGGGAAGGGAAATATAATCTCCTATGTTAGAAATAAATGATTACTTATAATATTAACTATAAGTTTTTGAATATTCAAATTTAAAATTTTATTTAAATAATTATTGAAAAATAAATAATACCACCTAAATTTGGAGAAATGTATAAAATTATAAAATTTAAATAACGTTTTATTATAACTTTATATTCATTTATAATTTAAGATACCGTGAATTATAAAATGAATAGAGTATTAAAAATTGAGATATCCGTAGCTTCGAATGGCGTGAATATGGACGCGCAAATTTTATACAAAGGTTAAAACTCAAAAGAAATCGGCAAACGATATGTTTCATATGTTTGTCAACTTCGTTATTTTTATATTTAGTAAATTTTTAATATTATCAATTTAGTTTAATGACAGTTCTTTACATTACACAATAACATAAATATATTTGAAATTACAAAATTTAAAAAAATAAATAAATTAATATATTTTTAAATTTCATAATAATCAAACAAAAAAGAATACATAGTGTCAGATCTGGAAGCATAGGTATCGACGAACAAATTAAATTAATAAAGGACTCCAATTTTCTAATATTTTCCGATCGGGATGTGTAGAGATTATTTATCATTTTAATTAAAGTAGAATACATTTTCGAAATAAGAAGAGTGGTTGAAAGTTGAATGTCAGGATTGACCTTAGCCTCAATTGCTGGTAGGGTCAAGGATGTACGTTTTAAATTCCACAATATTAGTGGTTCATATATCTCTTCTTCTAGTCCCTTTTTTTTTTCCTTTTCTAGCGGCGGTTTAGTAATGTGATATAAAATCATAATATGAAATTGAAATTTTATCTGAATATGTGATATGAAAGTTGTGTTGTATATTTTCTCATAAACATAAGAATTTCATAAGTTGTAAACTATTAAAATAACATAAATTGTTTATTCAATCTTATCAAATATAACAAAAAATATTACAAAGTTATTTGTTATCCATTTAAGTAATTGTTTCATTTAACTTTGATTGATCAAACTTTAATTCAATAAAAAAAAATTGAACATAAATTGTAGCGTATTAGTCTTTAATATAATTCTCTTACGTAGTACGAACAATCTCCTCCCGTTAAACCTGCATTGCTCGATAATTTGGTCGAGAAGACGAATCAACATTGTTACTTTGAACCATTTGTTGGTCAATATCACCCACAACTATATTTTCATGCTTATAGACTATAAATATTTTCATCATTCCTTTGGTATTCTCGCAAATAATTATGTAATATTGTACAAGGTATGACAATTTTCGCTTGTGTGTTAATATATAATGATTCATGCCTTGTTTCACTTGTGTACAATTACACATTTTCAGTGCATTAATTTCGTGTTAAATCAAACATATTGGAAGTAGTGATTATCAAACATACATCACCAATGTTGTCCTTTTTTCATTAAATTGCTTTAAACTTTTTCATATGAGATCGAAAGAGTAGTTCTTTTTAATTATGAAAACCCCAAAAAAGTATTACTTCCTCCGTTCTTATTTATATTTACCAAATCAATTCCTATTTTAAAATAATAATAAATTTTATGTTAATGATAATAGTAAATTTTAAAAAGTAATGATATGATTATAAATTTCATTTACATATGAAATAAATGGTTAGTACATATAAATGTGAGGTTGTTTTAATAAAATATAAATTTGTAGGTCAATATTTGCATTTAAAAAATCTCAAGTCATATTTTTGGAGAATATGAGATTTCATCATCATAAGATGAAATCAGTATAAAATCGCATGTCTAAACGCTAATTCTATCTCACGATTTTATATCGTGATCATAAATTTTCATGTCTTAATTAAGACGATAAGTTTTTAAAACATGCATTTTTCTTTTAGTTTTGTGTTGTGTCAATGTCACATTAATTGAGACTATAGTTTTGTGTTGTGTCAATGTCACATTAATTGAGACTGAGACGGAGAAAGAACATGTTCATACTCCTATCCTTCGCTCATAAAAAAACGATAGAAGCAAAATGTGTTGACTCAAACTTCATATGCTGCATTCTCGTACTAGATTATGCCAACGTTTAGTTAGTTTTCATATCATTTTATAATATGGTTTAATGATCCTATAATTTATTTTTGATAAACATATGAAGTGAAAAAACAATCTGCATTAAGTACTTTTGGAAGTCAAGATTGGATGAATTTATGTGGCTGTGCGTTTTCATTAGTTTCTCTTTCCCCTTCCCACCTACCCCTGCTTTCATCTGTCATTTTCTTCACACTGAGTATCCCTACCCTTCCAAGGCGGACCACATTCAAAGTTGAGGATGTACCTGCATTTGTTAATTTCAAAAAATTTATGTATATACACAGGGCGGCTCAACATAATCGGAGGTCTAAAGCAAAATTTTAATCAGAGGCCTAAAATTTAAATAAATTTTATCTGTATTTATTTATTTTTCTAAATTTTTAGATGTAAATTATTTCTTAATATCTTTTTTATAAATGATTTTTTCAAGTACATTTTCTAATTATTATTTTTAAGCAAGACTTTATCGATTTAACATCGAAAAACATCATTTGAGACAATTATTATATAAAACAATAATATAGTTCTACAAGTAATAAGTTGATAAATATTAAATAAAGATAAGAGTTAGAATCATACCATCTGATTCAAAAAGTTGATAACTTGGTGTATCCTACTTAAGTATTAAAAGTTATGAAGAAATAAAAAAATATTTGTAATTTACTTTGTTCAACACTTTTCGGCTATTGATTTCATATTTTTGACAGAATATTACTCTAATTATCAAAGATTTGAAGAAATAAAGAGCATAAGGAGTTAAAAAAGATAAATAATGTGAGTTATAGCAAAGAATATATATATATATATATATATATATATATATATATATATATATAGAATATATTGTTTTCATTAAAAATTAACTATAATTTTTTATTTTTTTAGAAATTTGAGGCCCCCAAAAATTAGGGGCCTAAGGCAATGGCCTAGAAATTCATAGGCAAGAGCCGGCCTTGTATATACATCATGTATATCTTTTTTAGAAAATTTATAGAAACTAGAATATAATTAACAGTGCACCCATGAGACCAAAATCTTTAAATTCTGGGTTCGCCTATTCTCCCCTTCCCCTCTTCTACTTAAATGGGAGAAAATATTTAGGCCAAGTAGCGCAATATAAAATATTATAACGTTATATTCGATATAGCTCTTTTTTGTGTGCAACTATCTTTTTGACACATTATGTATCATGCTTTTCTCTGGATATAATGTTTTATAATAGTGTATGTTGGCTAAGTGGCGTAATATTTATGTTGGACCATATATTTTATGAATATTTCTTGATAATAGGATAATATTTTCCTTGGTATAAACCATACCCCCAAGTATTACTTCATGCCTCTAATACAACTAATTTATCTTGTTTGATTGCACTTCAATTTAGCTTGTTTTCTGTTTTGACTTGGGGATTTTTTCTGTAATTTTTGTATGATCACTAGAATTGATATATCAATCTGTTGAACAGATAACACATTTTAAATGTGGGGGAGTTTCCCTTGGTGTGGGCATGCAACATCATGCAGCAGATGGAGCTTCTGGTCTTCACTTCATCAACACATGGTCCAACATGGCTCGTGGTTTGGACCTTACTATCCCACCTTTCATTGATCGTACCCTCCTCTGTGCTCGTGATCCACCTCAGCCTCAATACCCCCACGTCGAGTACCAGCCACCTCCCACTCTCAAGACAACAGAAGAAAATGTGCCCAATGCAGAAACTGTTCCTGAAACGAGTGTGTCAATCTTCAAACTAACCCGCGATCAAATCAATACCCTCAAAGCTAAGTCCAAAGAAGATGGAAATACTGTAAACTACAGCTCATATGAGATGTTGGCAGGGCATGTGTGGCGCTCCACTTGTATGGCACGAGGACTCACTCAGGATCAAGAAACCAAGTTGTACATAGCAACTGATGGGCGTGCTAGGCTCCGACCTTCTCTCCCACCAGGCTATTTTGGTAATGTGATATTCACTGCCACTCCTGTTGCTGTTGCTGGTGATCTCCAATCAAAGCCTATCTGGTATGCAGCCAGTAAAATCCATGATCAATTGGCTATAATGGACAACGATTACTTAAGATCAGCTCTTGATTATTTGGAATTGCAGCCTGACTTGAAGGCTCTAGTCCGCGGTGCACATACATTTAAGTGCCCGAATTTAGGAATAACTAGCTGGTCTAGGCTGCCTATTCATGATGCTGATTTCGGCTGGGGTAGGCCAATATTTATGGGACCTGGTGGTATTGCTTATGAAGGGTTAAGCTTTATATTGCCAAGTCCCATCAACGATGGCAGTCAATCAGTTGCCATCTCTCTGCAAGCAGAACATATGAAACTTTTCGAGAAGTTCTTGTATGACATTTGAAAGAAGCCAATTCCTTGTGCTGCTTTGCTTGGGATTTACAATCACGGATATGTAAAAGAGACTCCTTTTATCTTTTTTTTTTCATTAGAGGTTGTTCTTTTGTTTCTTTTTTGTTTCCCTGGACATCAGTTTTATTTCTGATTCTATGATGCATTGATTATATACTCAAAGTTACACTGCTAGTGTTACATGTCTGTGAAGGACCTCAGTCTTTTTTCACTTCCACAATGTGGCAAGATGTTAACGCAGAAGCTCCTAGTAGGATTGTAGTAGTAGATTGGAACCGCGGATGGCTTTGTTGGACTATCTTTTATTTGCTAATATTCCTCAGTATCTGTTTATACAATCTGGAAATATAATATTATCACTGTGCTTTGATCTGTTATTGAAAGAGTTCTTGGTTCTCATTACTTCATATGAACTTGATCATCTTTTTGCTGAAATACACACAGATGCAAACAAAGAAGGAGGGAGAGGGAAACAAATGCCAAAGATGATCAGAAAGACTGATATGATTCATCATCAATCTGTAGCATGTTACACGACACAGCAGTTAATTGACATACAAAACAAACCAACAGAATAACACACTCATGACAGTTGAAGAAAGAAAGAAAGAAATGATTGAGGTGTTTTTCGGAACATCTTAGGGAATGACAAAGGGCAGAACAAGGAGAAGAGGCAAGCTAGACATGACACAAATAGTAGACAAGGAGATAGAGGGCTGCTTTAGCATTACAGCTGAATTTTTATCAAGAGTACGTGGCTGACGAGCAATACTTCCACCCCCATTTGCCCCCTTCCCTCTCTGATTTTTCTCAAAATCTGATATAACATCCTCAAACTTATTAGTGTCACCACTTATGTCTGCAACAACTCTCTTACTGTTTCTTTCTAGTGCACTAGCAAGATGTTCCGAGACATGGACACCTCTGTTTTTCAACGTGTGAGAAGTTTCTGACGACCTGCTTGTTACTGCTAGAGCGCATAATAGGATAACTAAACACGGAAAGAAAGCAACCTTCATTTCTTTGGAGCTAAATGTCTTTATTGGTATCACTTGTCTTTTCTGAATAACTGTTGAGATTTGGAATAGTAGATATAGGTGATGGAGAGTATTTTTAGCTTTAGACCAAAGGCTATTGCTACTCTTGATGAGTATTAGAGGTTGTTATATAGGATCTTCTTCTAGGTGGCTTTATTGCTGCTTTGTCTAAATTTGATTCCTTCCCATTGACCCAATCCCAGTGATGGGACCAAAACAGTTCTGGTCTCAATTTAAGCATCTGGAATCTTCTTTTTTGATGTTGTAACATTTGTTGTTCTCTTCTTTTAGATAAGACAATTAAAAAGCATGGCACATTTGTTGTTATGTCTTGATACTAGTGATTGGTGAAATGAAACATCTTGAAAGTTGATAGTGGTAGGGGAATCTATTTATATCCTAATGTGAGAATAAAGGTTTAAATTCCTCTTCAAGAGAATATGATACCCTCCTCTCTTCTTTTTTTTTCCTTCTTATAACCAAAGTGTTCAAAGAATCTAACTGAAGTTTTCTCATAGAGTAATGCAGGTAGGGCCTCAAACAAACTTGCCTAACTACAAGGGGGAAATGAAAACCTCTCAAGGTAGTTCTTGAGTTCAACTTTAACGAGTTATCGGTGTGCCTAATTGTGCTGCACCAGCTAATCAAGATAGTGTAAGAAAATGCACATAAGAAGCAAGAATAGGTATCTAATATCTTTGTCAAAATCTCTCAAAAGGGTTGGAAAAAGTAAAACAAGAAAGGGTTTTATTTGGAAACACATTATAGGTAGAGGTCTACATAGCTGTCATAGTAATTGTTGTCTCATACTAATACTAGAAACATCAACAGCAAAGACACATATTTACTGTCTTAGATCATTGAAACAATATCTGTGCAGAGTAATATAATTTTCCAATGACTTCTTTGCTTTCCTTTTATCATTTGTAATTGTGATCTTGTTCTTCACACCAGCAGTCTTTTCCTCAGCAGACACGTTGAGGATACCGTTAGCATCAATGTCAAAACAGACATTTGCTCTGAGTCACTCCTCTTTGTGCTAGAGGAATACCTTTGAGCTCAAATTTTCCAACAAGGTTGTTGTGTTTAGTTATAGGCCTCTCTCCTTCATACACCTGAATGAGCACACCTGGTTGATTGTCCGAGTAGATCGAAAAGATCTGTTCTTTCTTTGTGGGAATGGTAGTGTTTCTTGGAATCAACACTGTAATCACACTACCATCAGTTTCAAAACCAAGACTGAGAGGTGTGATATCATGGATCAGCAAAATCTAATACTATCACTATTCTTAGTCAGTTAGTTAAAGAGTTCTTGGCTCTGATTAATTCAGCATGACTATTTGATCATATATTTGCTGCAATACACATACAAAAAGATAAGGAAGGAAAGGAAAATAAAGGGGAGAGATGAAGAAAGCCTCGTATGATTCAACAGAATCTTAGAAGGTTACACGATACGTTGTTCATTGATAGACATACAACTCTAGGATTAGCAAAACAAACCAACAAAATAATACACTCACAAGTCACAATATCACAATTACAGCGAGAATAGCTAAAATAAGAAAGAAAATGCTTGTTATCTTTTAGAACATCTCAGGAAATGACAAGTAGGAGAAGAAGCAAGCTAGAAATGATACAAGTAGTTGACATGGAGATGGAGGGCTGCTTAACTGTTACAGCTGAATTGTGTGGTTGACGAGCCATATTTCCACCCCCATTTGATCCCTTTCCTCTCTGATTTTTCTCAACATCTGGTCTAAAATTCTTGGTTGGCAACTCATACTTATTGGTGTTGTCACTTGTGTCTGCAACTTCGCTCTCACTGCTTCTTTCTGGTGCACTAACAAGATGTTTTGAGACATGGACATCTTTTTTCTTTGACATAGGGGAAATTTCAGAAGCTCTGCTTGTTACTGTTAGAATGCATAACAGGATAGTGAGACAAGGAAAGAAAACAATCTTCATTTTCCTTTAGAAAAACTAAACGTCTTTACTGGTCTCACTAGTCTTCCCTTTCTGAATAGCCTGTTGGAAAAGGAGAGAACTTAAAGAGCAAAAGTAGTGAATTAGGAGATGGAGAGTGTTCAATGTGAGCTATTTAGTTTTGGATCAAAGCAAGCTATGGATACTGAGTATAAGAGGTGGTTATATAGGTGGTTGTTATGTTGCTTTATCTCAATTTTTGTTCCTTTCACCTTTGTATAGAATATGGCCCAACCTGGAAATGGGACCAAAATAGTTTTTGTTTCTGGCATTTGGCAATTCGTATTCGATGGCAATGTTCTCCTCTTTTTTTGGTTTTTTGTGAATTTGACTAATGTTTTTGCACACAAGGCGGCTTACATTTCTGGCAACACAGAAGGATGATTTTATGCTTCTGAATCCTGAAATTGATCATTTCTTGGCCATTGAAGCACACTAGCAAATGTATTTAATATTCTGGTTTGAGAATAAAGAGTCAAATTTCAACATTTACTGTCACATTCTTCTTTCAAGAGAACAGGATGCCCTCCTTTTTCCTTCCAACCAAAGTGTGTAATTGAAGTTTTCTCATAGAGGCATCAAGCAGGAAGGCAGGCGCATGTAGGTCCTCAGAAGAGATGTTCCTTTGGTGGGGTTGTTCTTCTTCATGGCTTTCGTCCTTCAAATTGTACCTCTCAGGTTCTTGAACCATTCTCTGGATATCCTATTCCCTCTAATGTTCAATCTTGTTCTTCGCGATAGCAGTCTGGTCAACACCTACAGTAATGCGGTTAGCATCAATGTTAAGGCAGACATTGATCTCCTTTAGCTCAAAGCTCACAAGAAGATAATCAATCTTTCCAATGGGCTTCTCTTCTTGAGGTTGAGCAGATTTTATCTTTCTTTGTTGTAAGAGTAAAACAACTTGAAACAAATTCAGTTTACCACTAGTTTTTACGTTATATCCATCAATTATACTGTGCCACACATTACTCTTCATTACCTCTAGAAAACTAATTTAGCTAAGCAGTTATAAAGCTATAGTTTTCGTATCTTTACTGGTTATTCACATTGTGGTGCACCAGCTAATCAAGGAAAGTTGCAGATAAGAAGCAAGAAGAGACATCACATAGCCAAAAACTCTAAAGAGAAATGGAAACAGCATTAAGATGAAAAATGAAATTTATTTATTTAGAAAAACATAGGGTGTACATAGATGTAATAGTGATTACTCTCTCACACCAGAACTGAACACTCAAAGCAGCCACTAAAATGGTACACAAAGTTTACATCTCTATGGAAGTAATTAACATATCATCTTTAATCAACTTCCTCAATCTTTGGCCCTGGACCATTAGCTGCAGATCCTCCATGGCCATAACCAGCTCCAGTGTCAGCACTGCCTCCCATGGGCATATCTCCACCAGCTCCACCTTGGTACATCTTTGAAATTATTGGATTGCACAAGGTCTCCAACTCCTTCAATTTATCCTCAAATTCATCTACTTCAGCCAATTGGTTCCCATCCAACCATTCAATTGTCTCATCCACAGCCTTCTCAATCTTCTGTTTGTCAGATGGATCCAATTTCCCTGAGAATTTCTCATCTCTCACTGTGTTCCTCATGCTGTAGGCATAGTTCTCCAATGCGTTCTTCGCCTCAACCTTTTTCTTCATGGACTCATCCTCTTCCTTGTACCTCTCCGCTTCTTGAACGATCCTCTCAATGTCTTCCTTGCTTAATCTTCCTTTATCATTTGTAATTGTGATCTTGTTCTTCACACCAGCAGTCTTGTCCTCAGCCGACACGTTTAGAATGCCATTAGCATCAATGTCAAAACAGACATTGATCTGAGGCACTCCTCTTGGTGCTGGAGGAATACCCTTGAGCTCAAATTTCCCAAGAAGGTTGTTGTCTTTAGTCATAGGCCTCTCTCCTTCATACACCTGAATGAGCACACCTGGTTGATTGTCCTGGTAGGTCGAAAAGATCTGTTCTTTCTTCGTTGGAATTGTAGTGTTTCTTGGAATCAACACTGTCATCACACCACCAGCAGTTTCAAGACCAAGACTGAGAGGTGTGACATCAAGAAGCAGCAAATCTTGAACTTTCTGATCACCTTCTCCAGTCAAAATTGCAGCTTGAACAGCAGCACCATATGCCACAGCCTCATCAGGGTTAATACTCTTGCAAAGCTCCTTACCATTGAAAAAGTCTTGCAATAACTGCTGTACTTTTGGGATCCTAGTAGAGCCACCAACAAGAACCACATCATGAACATGACCCTTGTCAATCTTAGCATCCTTCAAACATTTCTCCACAGGTTCCATACACTTCCTGAAAAGATCCATGTTCATCTCCTCAAATCTTGCCCTGGTAATCGTAGCATAGAAATCAATCCCTTCATACAAAGAATCAATCTCAATAGTCGTCTGAGCAGTTGATGACAAAGTCCTCTTCGCCCTCTCACAGGCGGTTCTCAACCGCCTTAGAGCCCTGGGATTGCCACTAATATCCTTCTTATGCTTCCTTTTAAACTCCTGCACAAAATGATTGACAAGCCTATTGTCAAAATCTTCACCACCCAAATGTGTATCTCCTGCAGTAGCCTTAACTTCAAAAATCCCTTCTTCAATAGTCAACAACGAAACATCAAAAGTTCCACCACCAAGATCAAAGATCAACACATTCTTTTCACCACTACTCGACGACTTCTTATCCAAACCATAAGCAATTGCAGCAGCAGTAGGCTCATTAATAATCCTCATAACATTAAGCCCAGAAATAGCCCCTGCATCTTTAGTAGCCTGTCTTTGAGAATCATTAAAATAAGCAGGAACAGTAACTACAGCATTCTTTACAGTAGTCCCCAAGAAAGCTTCAGCCACTTCCTTCATCTTCGTCAAAACCATAGACGAAATCTCCTCAGGAGAAAACTGTTTCTCTTCCCCTTTGTACTGAACCACAATCATGGGTTTTTCACCAGGACCCGGAACTACCTTAAACGGCCAATGCTTCATGTCACTCTGAACAGAAGGGTCGGAGAATCTCCGACCAATTAAACGTTTAGCATCGAAAACAGTGTTTTGGGGGTTCATCGCTACTTGATTCTTGGCTGCATCACCGATTAACCGCTCTGTATCAGTGAAAGCAACGTAGGATGGAGTAGTCCTGTTGCCTTGATCATTTGGGATTATCTCTACACGATCATTTTGCCAAACCCCAACACAACTGTAAGTCGTGCCGAGATCAATGCCAATAGCTTTACCTTCAGATTTCGCCATTAGTAAAAAATTTCAAGAAAAGAAAGCTTTTTTTTCTTCTTTTGAAGTAGAAATTGGGATATTTTGTTTGTTGTTGATTCTTTTTCTGTTGTGGTAAAGACATGGTGATGTGAGTATTTATAGGTATTGAAAAAAGTTCTACTGAGTTCGGGAAATTGTAAGACATTGTGACGGTGAGAAGACATGGAAGGAACTTGATTGCACCAGAGAGTTCTGGAGAGGGCGGGGAGTCGATCAAATGTTCTAATAATTCTGGATTGGGTTTTGGGCTTCGACCAGAAAATGGGCCTCATGATTTTGGGCCTGGGCTTGATCGAAAATGTTGGGACAGAATTTTGTATGAGTTTGGGCCTGGGCTTAATGGAACATTACCACCCCTAATGGTCCACGGCAATAAAACTAGATTAAGGTGTTAATATAGAACAACTTTCACATATAACAAATACAAATTATAGGGAAAATTATGCGGATAAGCAAACTTATACTATTTAATTACTCATCATAGCTATAGTTTGCTATAATTACCACTTGCGACTGACATTGTACATTAATTACGTGGACTGACTTCGAGTTTGTATAATTAGTTATGTTTGTATATGTATAATTCGCCAGGATATACAAATAAATATGTATAATATACAATTTTTAGCATATATACATATACGATTCACCTCTCTCCCCACTCTCTTCCCTCTCTCGCTCGCCTCTCTCCTCCATCTCTCAATCTCGCTCGCCTCTCTCCTCCATCTCCCAACTTGCTTGCCATTTTATACAAATGTATATGTATAATATACAGTTAGATACAATTATATATATATATATATATATATATATATATATATATATAAGTCACCTCTCTCCCACTCTATTCCCTCTCTCGCTCATCACTCTCCTTCCTCTCTCGATCTCGCTCGCCTCTCTTCTCTCTCTCCCAATCTCGCTCGCTTCTCTCCTCCCTCTTCCAATCTCTATTGCGATATATACAATTACATTTGTATAGTATACAATTATATAACCAATATACATATACAATTCACCTTTCTCTCACTTTTTTCCCCTCTCTCTCATCTTTCTCCACTCTCTCCCAGTCTCGCTCTCCTCTCTCCTCCAAATAATATGTAACTACAAATTGTAATTATTAATCTATAGCTATGAAGAGTAATTAACTATTTTTAAGTGGCTATATGTGAAAATTTTCCAAAATTATATTTGTAATGTTATACCTACTACTTATATAATTGTGCTCCATAACAAACTGACTATTTCGCTATACATATATACAAAAGAAACAATTGTATAATATGTTTCGGTATACAAATACAAAAGAATCAATTGTATAATTTGTGTTTGTATAAAGTGAGAAAGAGAGAAAGACAAAAGAAAATTGGGCAAGAGAAGATTGTATTTGTATAATTATAAGTGTATAGGATAGAAATATATCCATTTGTACTTGTATATACAATTTTCTTTTGTTTTATACAAACACAGACACAATGTATACATTTGTGTTTGTATAAGTGAGAGTGACATCTAAGAGAATGGCGAACGATATATGGGAGAGGGGAGCGAAAATATTTGTATATATACAATTTTCTCTCGCTTTTTACAAACACGAAGATATTTTATACATTTGTGTTTGTATAAAAGCGAGAGAAGCGAGTGAGACTGCCTAGCGAGATTCACTAGGGAGAGAGGCGAAATAACAACAGTTCGCTACGGGTATAATTAAATCAAACTATGGTTATACTCCCTCTGTCCGGAATTGTTTGTCATGCATGTTGCGCTTTCTGAAAGTCACTAATTTTCAAAGTTAAATTAGATCACATTAATTTGATATTTTAAAAAAAAATAAAAATTAGATATCCTAAAACTATATGAAAAGTAGTATACATTGCATTTTTTTTTTGCATATTAATATGATGAAAAATACATCTTAAAATGTTAGTCAAAGCTTTTATAGTTTGACTCTAAAAATAGAAGTCATGACAAACAATACCGGACGGAGGGAGTAACATTTAATTTGGATTAATAGTTTGCTGTTATATACAATTTCCTTTATATATACTCTCTTTGTCCTCAATTACTTGTCCACTTTTGAATTAATACACCTATTAAGAAAATAATTATTGACATGGTGAGTTTATCATTTTATCCATATTAATTATAAATCGGATGAATTGAAAAAACTTAAGATTTTCAAATAGTTTTACCTTTTCTAATTAATTAATTGAGGGTATAATACGTAAAAAGAAGTTGTTATTTCTTGATTTGTCAAAATGGATAAATAATTAGAGATAACTAAAAAAGAAAAAATGAACAAGTAATTAAGAAAAAAAAAGTATTGTTCTCTCGAATGATTGATTGGCTACAACTTTAGAAAAAAGAACAATATTTTTTAAAAATTATAAGACGGAGCCAATGCATTAATGAATTTTCATCAAATTTATAACACATTTAGTTTGTTAGATTCCTAATTAAAAAATACTTGAAATTCAATAATTCCGTTTTTTTCCATATTTAACAAAAAAATGAAAAAATTGAATTTAATCAACCAACAATAATAGCGACAGTAATTTGAACATGTGATATAGTCTGAGTTTCTTTATGAGCTTCTTACTTTATCAATTCTAATAAATTAATCAAGTTCAAAGTTTATAACAGAGAGGAATTCAAAAGATAATAACTAGATATTTTTTTTCATTCACAAAAGGATTAATCTGACTAAAATTCTAAAATGAAAAAGTGTTGGTTGATTCATTTCAACTTTCCAAGGTATAATTTGATACTTTCTTTGTTCCTATTTACTCGTCCCTATTTTCTCCTTTAGCAATTTCTATTTACTTGTCCATTTTGATAAATCAAGAAAGAATAAATTTTTTCCCCTATTATATCCTTATTTAAACTTTTGAATAATTTCCAAGTTTTAATTTATTCTTTTTGAAACCGAAATTAATAAGGGTAAAATTGTAACTTCACTATACTAATTATTGTTATCTTAATATGTGTGTCATTTCTAAAGTGGACAAATTAAAGCCTCATTTGTTTGCGCTTAATGAGGGTCTGAATCTTAATCAATCAGATTTGACTCATTCAGTGTGTTTGTTTTTTAGAACTAAATCTTAATTATTCAGATTCATTTCATTAAGCTTGTTTGTTTTATTTTCTTATAAGCCTCTTAATGAATCTGAATGAATCAGATCTCTAACACACTTTTAACACCATTCAGACTCAAAAGTAAGACTCCTATCTTAATTCAACTATATCATAACAACTCATAAAAGTTTTTTTTCTTATTTAATTAATGTTAGTTACATGCTTACCGTTATAATTTTCTATACTCTTACTAACTTAATATACATCTTTTACTTTCATAAATTAATCTTCAATATATTTGAATTGACAAGCACTTCATGATATAATATTTAACACGATTTTAAAAAATAAGAAAGTATTAATTATTTGATCCATAATAACAACAAATGTCCATTATAAAATAAAATATTTTCATAAACACTATATGACTACTCTATATAAACTATTTTACATTGCATTATATTAGATTCTCAAAAATTTTGAGTGCAAAGAATAGTCATATTAATGATGTAACTTAATGTTAAATTCTTAATAGATAAATCATATTACCTTGTTACGATAAAAACGTTCAAAATATTGTTTTCTATAAAAAAAATTTTTTACTAAAATGAGTTTTTTATAATTTTTTATTGATATAGCGTTTAATTCATATGTACATTCAGATATTGTAAAGAAACAGTCCAAATAATCTAGTGTTCAGATTCATAGACAACATCTTAATATTCAAATGTTTATTCAGATTTACACATCTAGATCTTAATGCATATCTTAATATTTAAATGTGTATTCAAATTCAGGCGGCTTAATCTTAATGAAAACAAATAAAGCCTAAATAGGAACGGAGGGAGTAACGTATTGATTTATTATCGTTTACTCCAATCAGATGTAAGACAAGGCATGTGTGTATTAGTTTGCTTGACCTGCCTTTTCAATTAATGAGCGAAGATTTCTCTATCGGTTGCTCGCAGCACATTTTTATGGCAATGTAAATTTTCATTATATTCATATTCTCATAGTTACTGTTCATTAAATTCCTTTTTCTTCCATCCATCAATATAATTTGGTTATTTGGATGTCTATAAGCACTAAACAGTAAAGTTGAAATCACTTTTCTTTAACATAATGGATACTTTCATGGGTATAAAAAAAAGTATAAATAGGGAGTAATTAAGAGGAAAAGAATAATGATTTTCTTTATACAAGATTGGAAATCTTATATCATACGTAAAGTGGTAAAGCAGTGATTTAAAGCTGCAAGCAATTATAGGAGAAAAATAGAAATCCTCAACAATTAATTAAGTACTTACTATGCTTTTTCCTTGTCACAAGCATGCTAAACGTTATACAAAAGAAATGACCAATCAGAAAATATTTAAAAGTTTTATTTTTTTTATTATGTTATATTATTATTGAGAGTGCAAATAAATAAAAACACGTAAATTCATAAGACCTAAGTCAAAATCGAGTATAACTAATCAAAGTTAGTAGCCGCTTTGTACGACCATATTGACTATATACATGTCCTTTTGCCTATTTTCTTGGAATCCAGCTATTTTTCATTAATTTATGTACTTAGCCATCGTTAGGTCAATGTTCATTCTAATCAATACCCAGTTGAACTTACATATCACATTGGCCTTACACATTTTTAATGATTTGTTTTTCAATGACCCAATATCAACAGTGCCAAACGAACAAGCAAACACCCATTCCTTCTTCAACAGAACCACCAAACAAGTCTTCTTTTTTGGTAAAACTAAGTGGACAATCTAGAAGAATTTTACTATTCCATATAATAAGTGAAACTATGAAGGGTAAATAACGTGCTATAAACAGTTTTAAATTTCATGGATAGTGTAAAAAAATAATCTTTGACAACTCTGTTTTGAATATTAATCGCGGGTAATGCTTACAGTTTCTTCACTCAAATGTTAATATACCATACCTTAAAGTGATGTTATCTTCTCATAAACAGCTATTCATTTTCAGGCTTCAAAGCAACTCTGCTTCAGAAGCAACTTCAGCTATAGATCCTCTTTTTCCAACCTGAAACTCATACTCGCAAGTAAGAATGGAAATATGAATCCAGGAGCCTGAAATGAAGATACTTAAAGATTAACTAACCCTGAAAATGATGCAAATGGTTAGGCTACTAACAGTAGAAATGATGCAAAGACCGGTGACTGAAATCTTCACTAGTATGTTAGCTAGTTCATGAATTTCATGATAAGAAGACAGTGCTGAAGAAGCTGTTTACAAGATCTCTGATTACAAACATAATCTGGGAAGCATTGCAGTACATAGTTAATTAAGTGTTCCAATGACATGTTTCCTGCTGATCAAAGTACATCACTCCGAGCAATCTAGAAAACTCAGTTCCCCGATGAGCTAAGATATAAAATTCTTATGCATACACAAATCTCCTAAATTCAGAAATGTAAGGGCAGACGTTTAGCTTAACACTACAAAAAGGTTTAGTAAATTATCAAACTTCAAAAACATTTCATCCGAAGTGATCAAAGTTCAGCCTGTTCCAAAAGAATGAAAGAAACATGGAGCAATAAACACAATTTTAGACAGTAAGAGAGTTATGCAACAGCAAAATGTAAAGGTAAAGTCTTGGAAGCAACACATTAAAAAGAATAACAGATCTTATCATTTAAGCTCAACCAATTTGAACTGCATACAGACTATGTCGCTACATCTAGTAACGAATCAATGAATTTAATGTATAATTCAATGCTTAAATCTCTATCCTGCCAACTATTACTAGACACCTGCAGGAATGGTAATACTTAATGGACATTTCGGCGAATTGTTTGAGGGACTCCCAGAAGGGACCTCAACTGATGGATCAATTATATGATCAGAACCACCATCGATGGTGGAGCTTATAACGGTTATACTTTTTTCTACTTCAAATATCCCATCTTCATCAAAATAAGATGTCATTTCATCCGCGTAATCTTCCTCAGACCAGTAACCAAGGGAATCATCTTCAGAGGCACCGCTCCAATCTTCTGAATAATAGGCGAATTCATCATCACTTTCAGTAACCAATAGAATAGAATCCACTATATTTATATCCTCAACCTCCAGTGGTGGTTCAACTCCTTCATCCTCAACTAATCCGTCAACAAATGCATGATTCAACAGCATTTCAGCAGTCCATCTATACCTAGGGTTCCTAACGAAACAACCCTTCAAGAAATCTTTTGCATCCTTCGATAAGTTTCCAGGAATTTTAGGCAATTCTTTCCCTCCCCCGATCTTCTTAAGTACATCCTCAGCATCCATATCATCATCCCTGTCCCACGGAGGTTTTCCCGTTAACATCTCAAGCACAATACACCCTAAAGCCCAAATATCAGCAGGACAGTCTTGCACATTATCCACAACAGCTTCAGGTGACAAATACATCGGAGTACCCCTCCAGTAAGGCTCCAACCTCCTCTTCTTGCTCTGATTTTCTCTCTTAGCTAACCCTAAATCACCGATCTTAACCTTAAATTCAGTACTTCCCTTACTAGAATTGGGCACAAGCAATACATTCTCAGGCTTCATATCGCAATGAACATAACCAATCGTATGAATACAAAGCAAACCTCTAAGCATAGATCTCGTATGATTCCTTACCTCAAATTCAGATAATCCTGATTTATTGATCCTTTCAGCTAGGGTTCCACCAGAACCATACTCCAACAACAAATTATAAACCATAGCACCATTCTGACCCGTAGTAGTTTCATCCCCAAAACATCGAATTATATACGGACAACCCTTAATATTGTTGAGAACTTCCTTTTCCTTCTGAATCGAACCCGAAACAGAAACCTCAGCAGATTTTACAGCCATAACTGGTGGAAAGTAGCTGTAATTCAATTTGGGGTTCTTCAAAGTAGCTAAATAAACACATCCAAAACTTCCTTTACCTACCATTGCTCCTCTGTACCATGCAACCCCATCACCAAATTCATTCTTCATCATCTTCCTTTCAACTACAAAACTCACCTGAAAAATTAAACTTACAAAAAAAAAATGAGAATTTTGGAAGTAATTAAGATTAGGGCAATCTCAAAAGGAAGCAAAATCTAACTTAAAGTTGGATTTTAGTGCATATTACACAATACACAAGCAAATGGGTAAAGAAAATTAGGGTTTACAGAGCAAGTTTGGGTTTCTTTGCAATTTGCTTTTTAGGTTAGATTTTTTTTTTACACATATTATATTTTTTTATACAATATAATAAGAGCCGCGTTTCTTTGAAAGAGAGGAACACAAGTTGGCAAAAATGCTGCTAACTGGAATAACGGTCATGTGGTCTTTTTTTTAACAAGGTAGAGAAATAATAAATAAACTTAGGACATTTTTTTATTTCCTTTTTAATAAATTGCAACATTTTTTCAGTTTTAACTGTTAGTAGTAACTAAATTTGGTAGCATATTTTTATAGGTTTGGAAAATGAATGGTGAATATATACATTTTTGACAGATAAGAAATAATGGTAGTATATATATGTCACCATTATTTGTCACATGCACTACTTCAGGCAAAAACTAAAAATGGTTGTCACTTGTGAGGAACAGCATGTGGTTTCCCTTTTTTTTTCCTCTCTCCTTTTGTTACTTTTCGTTTCAATTTATTTGTTTTACTTTTATTTAAAAGTTTACTAATTTATCAATAGTGAAATGGTAAATATTCATTCATCTAAAATCAGAATTTTTGTAATTGAGTTTTTTTAAATATGAAATCGTCTTTATTAAGTAATATTTTATTTCAATATGAGATATTTTAATATAAATCTGAATTCACCCAAACTCTAATATGAACATTAAATATTGAGCATGAGAGTGTGGTGTTAAATAACAGTGCACATGGAATTACTATATATAATTTACAAGTGTTAATAAACTATATATGTTGCCTAATTAGCAACAACACAATCATTTAGTATCTTTTTTAATGGTTGATTGAGATCAGGTCATGGAAATTAGCTGTTTTAGGCCTCACTAGATTTATATCTTTCTATTAATATTCCAAACGTGTCAATCTAATTACATTTTAGAAAATTAAATCGATTGATTTTTAACATCTGAATATATAATTATTATTTTAAAAAAAATAAAATAAACATTTAATAAAATACTAATACTATCATCAATAAATAATAACAGTTGAATGATGGTGATAATTATAAAAAGTGACCGGTGATGATTGTGGCTTATTGTTGTAGTTAATGGATAGCGATAATGCTTCTAATCGTGATAGTTAATAATAGAGATAATTGTATAGAATGACAAACTAATAATATAAAATAAATATAGTAGCTATCCTTTGATTTATTTGTGTTCCATAGCAAACTGATTGTCAGTCTCTCTCTCCCTCATATTCTCGCTCGCCACTCTCCCTGTCTCGCTCGCTTATTCCTGTCGCTCGCCTCTCTCGCGTTATATAATTGAATTGTATAATTGTGTTTCTAATTGTATAAAGCGAGAGAAAATTGTATAAACGTATGCAAATATATATATCTTCGTCCTATACACTTATAATTATACAATACAAATATTTTCATACCCAAGTCTCTTTTGCCTTTCTCGTTTTATACAAATTCAAATTGTATATAATTTCTCTCTTTCTCGTTTTATACAATTCTATTCAATTGTATATTCCCTGCACAAGTCTCTTTTTGCCTTTCTCTCTTTCTCGTTTTATACAAATTCTAATTGCATATAATTTCTCTCTTTCTCGTTTTATACAATTCAATTCTGCCTTCTCGCTTTCTCATTTTATAAAATTCAAATTGTATATAATTTCTCTCTTTCTCGTTTTATACAATTCACTTCAATTGTATATGTATAGCGAATTATACATATATAAGTTTGCTATGGAGCGCAATTATGCAAAATTTTGCTAGAGCATACAAATATAAATTTTATGTTTTTTATATGTGAAAGTTGCCCTTAATAATAATATGTGATAATGCTTGTGATTGTGATAGTTAATAATAATATGTGATGACTATAATTGATAATAGTGGGTTAACAATATTTCTGTTTTTTTTTTTTTTTTTTCCTTCCCACTTAGTAGGAGTATTGCTTAATTGTTCATACTTGATGCTTTGTACACAACTTAGTGCTACTTTTTTTATTCTACTAAATAATAATCACATCATATCTTCTTCTTACATAATGCTACTTTTCCTATAAATTCAAATTTTGAAATTATAATATTATTCTCATTTCATTTAATTAGTTATTAACAAAATATGTCACATAATTTTATGGATAATTGTATATAATAGCAAATTAATAATCTAAAATAAATGGAGTAGCTAGGGTTTGATTTAATTGTGCTCCATAGCAAACGTTTACCAAAATTTGCCAGTCGCCTCTCTCCCAAAAATCTCGCTCGCCACTCTCCCATTCTTGCTCCAATCTCTCGCTCGCTTCCTCACTTTTTATACAAACACAAGTGTATAAAAATTATTTCTATTTGTATAAAGCAGAGGAAAATATATAAATACATATATTTTTGTTCCCCTCTCTCCCCTCTTCCAGATCTCGCTCGCCACCCTCGCCTTTCTCACTTATACAAACAGAAGCAAAATGTATAAATTGCGTTTCTGTTTGTATAAAGCGTGAGAAAATTGTATATACATATGCAAGTACATATATTTTCGTCCTATACACTTATAATTATACAATAAAAATACTCCCCTGCCCAGTTTCTTTTGCCTTTCTCTTTTTCTCGTTTTATACAAATTCAAATTGTATCTAATTTCTCTCTTTCTCGTTTTATACAATTCGATTCAATTGTATATTCCCTGTCCAAGTCTCTATTGTCTTTCTCTCTTTCTCATTTTATACAAATTCAAATTGTATATAATCGTTCTATAACTTATAATCATACAATTCATTTTATACACTTCGTTTTTATACAATTCTCTGCCCAAGTGTCTTTCTCTTTCTCGTTTTATACACTTCATTTTATACAATTCGCTTCAACTGTATATGTATAGCGAATTATACAGTTTATGTGTTTGCTATGGAGCGCAATTATGCAAACTTTGCTATAGCATACAAATATGAATTTTTTATTTGCTATATATGAAAGTTGCCCTAATTTTATTTATTTATTTTTAATGTCACATAGGATATTATTGAGTGAAAAGAAAAAAGAAGGCCTGCAAACGGTTCTTTCGGTTGAAGTTCTCTTCAGACTTGGCCCGTATGCTTAGGCCCAAATAACTCTCCTCATTTCATTTGGGTACAACAGAATAGTTTCTGGTTTGCTTAGAGAATTAGGAAGATGAAGATGAAGAAGAATGATCAAAATGGCGGAAATGCGATATCGTCTGTATCGCCATGGAAAGCTATTACTCTTCAGCTGATATGCGTACTAGGGTTAGCTTTAGCTTTCTGGATACCTAATCATATCTACTCGCTCGATCTCATCACGCATCCATCCCAAACTCTTCGTATGATTTCGGTATGAATCTCGCAATACGAAACATTTATAGTATAATATGCTTTCGCTCTCTGTTATTTGTATTCTTATTTTGATTCAAATTTAGTTTATCAGGTGTTTCTGGCTCCAGTACTCATTCTTCTTTACAGTCACCTTCGACACGATAGGACTCAATGCTCTGTAAACCTAAACCTTATTGTTTAAATTTATTTTTACAACTTACATATTTTGTTAACTGTAATTGATTTTTTTTTTTTTTTTTTTTTTTTTTTTTTGTGTGTGTGTGTGCGCGGCTTTCACAGTACGTCAAAGCTGTAGGACTAGGCTTGTTGGCGCTTCCTGCTGGTAAGTAGAGTCTGTTATTGGAACTATATTGTTCATTTGTCTAAGATTCATATAGTATTGTTCATGAATTATTTTATATAATGTTTATAGGAGCGGTAGTAAATGCACTCGGAGCTACTATATTAGGAGCACCTGTTGGTTTCGAGTATGTAATCCTGTATATGTTTCTATTCTTTTATAATAATGAGACTGAAACATGAAGTCACAGTTGAGGTTGCATGGAAAACAGAGCTGATTTATCATTGAACATAGATTATGACAATGTTATTGCATGATCATCAGAAGCGGATGTAGAGTCTGAATTATAGGTCATTCGAACCTAGTAACTTTAGCTTGGTTCATGTATATGTTTTAATAATTCACTTAACAAGTGTAAATAATTGATTTTGAACCCAATAACAAATGAGCTGTCGTAGAATTCCAAACTCGATCCCATAAATTTCGAATCGTGGATCCATCTCTGATGATCATCAGATATGTTAAAGGATCTCTATGTTTTACAAAAATGCCTAAGATTAGCTTGAGTTTTTTGTTTCAGATGACGTAGGAGTCATTTTATGCTGCCCTATCCAACCTCAACTGAGACTATGTTAATGCAAAATATAATGGTCTTCTGTTACTTTCTCTTTATTATAGCTTCTGTAATGCAGTAGTTCTTATCCTAACTAATCTTTGATCCTGTATTATAACAGGTATTTCCCCAAGACTTTTAATTGGTCTCTTCTGATGTCACTACTCACTGTAAGTCTTAGCAGCTAGGACTTGCTATTTACTGCATGATAAGATTTATTAGGCTTATAAGCTACCAAGAAGATCACAACAGTTAAAGTTTAGTGGATTCATCTCATGCTTATAGAAAATATGATCGATGTATTCAAGAAAGGAAAGTCAGTAGGGAAATCCTGGGAATTACTGCATTCAGAAAGCTGATGAAATGATAAGATTCTTTGACCACTTAGGTCACACGTTAATGAGATGTAGAATTGGTATTTTGTCCTTGCTCATTTTTTCTTCTATGTTTCTTTTTTGGGGATACGTAAATTTATCAAATATTGGTTTGGCAGTTTGTACCAGCGGCTTGTGTTTTTGGCTCATCATGGACTGATTGGCACCGAATATTTGCTAGAACAAAGTAATTTCCATTTCCTCAATCCATGGGCATTTGATATTTATATCTAAGATCTATCCTAGAGCTTATTCAGTATGTTTGTTTTTGCAGAGCAACTGAGTCCACAGACTATATGATCAGTCTGCCTGCTCATGGAGCTGTTATTGGAGCATGGTTTGGTGCTTGGCCAATGCCACTTGATTGGGAAAGCCCATGGCAGGTAAGTCAACTGATTGTCAAGGACTCGAGGTTCACAATATTAGAGATTGTAGTCCATTTCATGGTGCAGATTATTTGAATTTCAAATGCATTAATTGCATTCACTAAGCTTCAATCGTCCATGATATGATCTTTTGATAGTCTTGCAATAGAAAGGCATATAAAAGTTTCTCCGCATGACCTTGTTTAAATTATATTCCCTTTTTGACAAATTCTTCTCTGGATTGTTTTTAAGGTAAGTAGGGCCACCTCAAACAACCTTGAGGAACCTTGTACATATCAAAGTAGGATACCAAGTGCTGCTAGAAGGCAAGTGAAACCTTGTCATTTTTTGCACTTCCTCGTAGATTGTTTCCACCTCATCAGTGCCCCGATTAGTATAGCTCGTCATTATGGAAGACACACACACACCTGCTGGAAACCTGTTTGTGTTGCTCTGGACACTTCAAAGTGAACCATACCTGTGAATGAGAGGTGTTGGGAATCTGCTAGATGATTTCTTCTTAAAGAAAATAAGCTAATAGTTCATTTACCATAATGAAGTATTATATCCTGCTATACTAGTACTAATGCAAAAGATAAAGTGACCAAAAGGAGAGAAGAAAAAAGGTTGGCGCTTATGTGGCTCCTTTTTGTCGGGGTAAGACCGGATTGCATTGCTATCTGTAAAATTCTTTGCTCAAGTAAGGGCACCACTTAAGTAGACTTTGTTAACAAGATCTCCATGTTCCACATTAAGAGAATAAGTAAAATAAAACAGCTCATGTTATATCCTGATTCAAAAAGCTAAAGTGCTATTTTGTGCATGCGTCTTCCATCATAAGTTCCTTAATGTTTTTCCTCGCTAAAAAGTTTAATCGAATCTTACATCATTTACGTGTCAGACGAATAGAAACAGCAGCCGTTAAGGTGAAAAATGAAAGAGGGAGAGGCAGTTTTATACCAGAAGTGTTTCATACATTTGTTTATATGAAGTTGCATCTTAGTTCTTGTGAGTCTTGGTGATTTTATATAACACCCTCCGTTTAAAAAAGAATGGTCTAGTTTGACTTGGAGGGAGTTTAAGTAAATAAAAAAGATTTTTCAAATTTGCGGTCTTAAACTAAAGTTATGTCAAATATACCAAAATATCCTTTAATCTTGTGAGTTATGACCTTAAACATGCCATGTGTAAAACTGAAATTATAATGTTGTTGAAAAATGAAAGAGTTCATTCTTTTTGAAACAAATTAAAAAGAAAAAGAGGTCATTCTTTTTTAAACGGAGAGAGTATTATCTTCGATGTTCCTGCTGGTAGCTGGTGCAGCTGCACTTGTTAAATATATAGTAGTATATTTCTTGTGTAATCCTTTGCTTTATTAATTTGCATTTACTACCAGTTAAAAGGCTGCAGTTATTAGCAACTCACTGGTTCCATTGGCGCTTGATTCAAACTTCTTCATATGCATTTTCATTTCCTAGGTTTTAGAAGTGGAGTGTAAGAAACTTTCATATTTTGGCTATGCTCTTGAGGGAAAGATCACGTTTTTCTAATTTGCAAACCTCTGCACGAGGTTGGAAAATGCTTTAGTAAGTGGTTTGTTCTCATTCACAGACAATTGGTATTTGCTTGTAGGAATGGCCTATTTGTGTGACTTATGGAGCTATAGCTGGTTACCTCGTGGGGCTTGTGGCATCCTTGGGCTGCATTATCTTCTGTAACCGCCAGCAGCATCTAAAAGAAGAGTAGTGTCTAGCTTCTAAAAGGCTCATGATACTACAGTAATAGTCTTGGAACGAAATTAGGCCTTTGTTATTCAGCTGCATAGAAATGTGATATCCAGTTTTGAACTAATCTTTGTTCTTTTTAAAGAGTACATAATTCATTCTTTTAGGAGTAATTTCTTTGGCAAATTGTGGAAAGACATTCAATAGGAAGACAATGAAGTTTCTACTGAAGAATAATTTTGCAACATGTCAAAAAAATTCTGTCCGTTAACTTAAATATTATGGATTTTTAAATTCAAACACTTATTTTATGCTTTGTGAATATTCCTTTTTCCTTTTGCAACATAGCTTTTACTATATCCATGCTTATTATTTGTCGTGTTATTGATTTATTGCCATCTCTACGTGGATTTCAGAATTGGGACCTAATTTTTGTGGGGTCTTCGAATTATTCGTACCCCTTTTCCGTGTGTTGAGGAGTAATATATCTCTCACTAGTGGAGAGAAGAGTTTTTGTACATCCACTTGATAGTTAACTATCAAATTCAGGAGTTGTTTAGATTCCAATTTCTCTTTATTTTCCTTTTGAAATGAATTCCACCTTTACAGTTCCTATTTCTTTGCCTATTACTCTACCAAGTACAATAAGGTGCATCTTATATGTTCAGACCTCATTCGTGGAAGATGTTAAGATACATACTGCTATGTTTAGACATATCGAATATGTTGAAAATCAAACATGTACAAGAATAGTATTTGCATAGATTTTATTGTATCGTTTGATACAGTATTTATTAATTTTAAACCTAATTAAGTAAAGATTAATTAAAAAATAAAGACTCACAAGAGGCCTATGACCTAGATTATATTTATAATATATTTAAAAAGTTTATAAATATATTTATATATTAAATTGCACATATTATTAATATATACATTCTACTCTATTCAAATAGTATATAGAAAATCAAACATGTGGAAATTAAAAAAAGCAAGTTACTTTTTGAATTTTGACAACACACTCAACCCCCATTTTCCTTGGCAGCGAAGACTTGACAACAGACGTAGTAGGGCTAGAATAGATAGACACGAGGGTGGTGACATCTTATTGCTGACAATACATTACTAGTATTAACTTTGTAAAATGTTGTACTCTTATTTAATTTCACTTGTGCTGTGCAATGGATAATTTATTTTTCTATTGTCAAGTGGGACCATTACCAATGACTTAAATCTTTGTCTCTTCTTGAATTTTCTCTCTCTTTACCCTATTTTATCTTTCCTATTAAAGGAGTATTATTTACTTTTTAATATTTAAATAACTTATATTTAATAAAATACTCTTATCATTTACTGTTCTTAATTTTTGTGTCAAGTCAATAGTAAATATTATGTTGGACTACAATTTACTTCTTTTTTTTTTGAGAAATTTCTTTTTTTTTAATAAATAATTATTGATTTCAGCTAAATATAACAATACTATAATAAATTATTAAAAAACAAATTTATGACATATTTATTACTATAAATAATAAATATTTTCTTAATATAACATATAAACTCTCTTTTTTTCTTCCTTTTAGAATTGTAATGACAAAGTTAATTACACTACCCCAACTTTAATTTGAGGCTAGGATTAGTCAAAAACGGTTCAATTATTTTAATTTACATAAATAAATTTTAGCTGACTTTCTCCGTTTGGGACTTGTAAACGGCTCTAGCCTTGGTGCGTTTTAAGTACGCCATATTATATTCCAATTTTCTTCAATTCCGAAAATACCCTCATTAATTAAACCCAAAAGACGAAAAGCCCAGACACCAAGCGACGCGATTGGTGGGATGTAACATATTGTAGATTCATACGGTCACACCGAATCACTACTGCCACGTCATCTGAGTAGTTCAAGTCCACGTGTCATAGGGCAAAAAGTAACAAATGGCCCCACACCGAACCCTTTAAAAACTCTTTATAGAGCCCTTAGAAGCGCCAAAAAAAACACACATACATACATTACAACACCCTACCACCACCACTCTCTCCCTCTAAAACCTTTCTCTTTCTCTCTCTAAAAAAAAATTTCACTTTTGAAAATTTTTTGCCGATCAGATACGATTCTTCACCGGTAAGAATTCTTATGAACCCACCGGAGAATTCATACAGATTTAAATCTTTATACATTAATTTGAATCTTTTATCGTTGGTTTAACTGTAAGTTCTTGAATAAACCTTTTGTTTTAATTTTGAAAAAATTATTAAAATTGGTTCGGTTGGGGTGTGTGTAATTAATGTGGTTTGAATACTTTTCTTTCTGATCATATTTGATGGTATTGATACAGTAGTACTGTTTGGATTGTTGAACTTTTCTGTTGTTAGATTCTTGGAATAATCGCAAGGAGGAATTTATGGTGGTGGGGGTATCGGTTTTCCTCCATTTTCTAGGTTTTCTGCGGAATGACATTTAGGGTTTATAAACTACAAGGGTAGGGGATAGAGACGATTGTTTGTTGTGCTTACTGGGTAGAATTCTTTTTCTGTTGTGTTGGTTTGGTTTCCTTGTTTTTGTTTATTTGGGCATAAGTGGGATCACATTAAGTGTAGTTTACTGTTCTAAGTAGTTAACCTTTTAGTTTCGGTGATCGGTGTATGAGAAAGTTGCCTTTACGTATATTTCATATTGGAAGTGTTTGGAAGGATTTTGATAAGCCTTTAAATGAAAATGGCGCAAAGAATTTGGCGCGCATAGTGGGATCACATTTAGTGTAGTCTAATGTTAAGTAGTTATCCTTTTAGTTCGGTGATTGGTGTGTGAAAAAGTCGTCTTTGCGTATATCTTATTTTGGTAGTATATGAAAGGAGATTTTAATAGGCCTTGACATATGAAAATGGCGCGAAGAATTTGGCGCGTCCCATTTTTGCAGCCTTTCATATATAAATGTGTGTTGTAATTTCATTTTTTGTGTATTCTCAACCTCTTTTTCTTGTTTTAGAGACGGTTGTGTGTTTAGTGGTTATATCTGTTGTGTCGGTTTAATTTCCTTGTTTTGCTTATTTGGGCCTAGTGGGATCACATTAAGTGTAGTCTACTGCTCTAAGTAGTTAACCTTTTAGTTTCGGTGATCAGCATATCATATGACAAAGTCATCTTTGCGTATCCCATTTGGAAGTATATGAATGGAGATTTTAATAGGTCTTGACAAATGAAAATGGCGCGAAGAATTTGGCGCGCATAATGGGATCACATTAAGTGTAGTCTACTGTTCTAAGTATTTAACCTTTTTTTTTGGTGATTGGTGTAAGAGGAAGTTGTCTTTGCGCATATCTCATTTTGGAAGTATATGAACAGAGATTTTAATAGGCCTTGACAAATGAAAATGGCGCGAAGATTTGGCGCGTCCCATTTTTTGCAGCCTTTTATATAGAAATGTGTGTTGTAATTTCATTTTTTGTGTATTCTCAGCCTGTTGTTCTTGTTTTGGAGACGATTGTGTGTTAACTGGGTAGTGGTTATTTCTGTAGTGTCGGTTTGATTTCCTTGTTTTGCTTATTTGGGCCTAGTGGGATCACATTAAGTGTAGTCTACTGCTCTTAAGTAGTTAACCTTTTAGTATCGGTGATCGGCATATGAGAAAGTCATCTTTGCGTCTCTCATTTTGGAAGTATATGAAAGGAGATTTTAATAGGTCTTGACAAATGAAAGTAGCGCGAAGAAATTGGCGCGCATAATGGGATCACATTAAGTGTAGTCTACTGTTCTAAGTAGTTAACCTTTTAGTTTGGGTGATTGGTGTATGAGAAAGTCGTCTTTGCGCATATCTCATTTTGGTAGTGTGTATGAACGGAAATATTAATAGGCCTTGACAAATGAAAATGGTACGAAGAATTTGGTGTGCCCCCTTTTTTGCAGCCTTTCAGGTAAAACGTGTTTTTTGTTTTAGAGACGATTGTCTGTATACTGGGTAGCGACTTTTTCTGTTGTGTCGGTTTGATGTTCGTTTTTTCTTATTTGGGCCTAGTGGGATCACATTAAGTGTAGTCTACTTAAACCTTTTAGTTTCGGTGATCGGCGTATGAGAAAGTCATCTTTGTGTATATCTCATTTTGGAAGTATATGAAAGGAGATTTTAATAGGCCTTCACATATGAAAAATGGCGAGACGAATTTGGCACGTCCTCTTTTTGCAGCCCTTCATATAGAAACGTGTGTTTTAATTTCATTTTTTGTGTATTCTCAGCCTGTTCTTGTTTTATTGTTGTGCCAGTCTAGTGAAAGTGTGATTGTTTGAGATTGTTTGGGATTATGAAGTTGGTTTTCTATCTGAAACACTATGTTCTTTGATACCTTTGCAAGGTGGAACTCTCCCCCACCCCAAAAGTTTGCTTAACTGTTTCATCTCTAGAATAGATTAGATTTTGATTTGTTCTATGTGCAGTTACAACATCAGCTTCAGTCATGGAGAGACTGGAGGAGGTTTTAAGTATAATTATTATGCTTTTCTTTCTCTTTGTCTTCTCTAGTTTATGAAGTAGATATCTTTATGTTAAGCTATTGTTATTTAATTGATCAGGTTCAAGATTTTCAATGGGATGTGACAAAACAGGGAACCTGCCAGACCCCCCAAGTTTTGATGAGGGAAAGAAGAGACCAGAGGAGGAACTAAGTATAATTATTATGCTTTTCTTTCTCTTTTTTCATTCCTCTAGTTTATGAAGTAGATATCTTTATGTTAAGCTTAATTTTATTTAATTGATCAGATTCAAGATTATCAATGGGAGCTGACAAAACAGAGAACCTGCCAGATCCAAGTGTTAATGATCTTTCTCTCAGCGCCAGTCAAAGTGGAGCTGTTGATTATAATGGTGTTATCCAAGGTGGGTTCAGTTCAGGGGCTAATGTCACATCCTTTCCTTTTGCATCTCTGCCTGCAGTCCGTCCTCTTCCAGGAAATGCTAATGAGATTGAGGTGGCCGATTTGATGAATCTGAATTCCTTACATCACCACCACCTTCAACCGAATCTGATGAATGTAAGAAATATTTCACCCAGCTTTCACAGTTCATCAGCAATGTCACATCGCATGAAACATAATGCAGAGATAAACCATTCAAATGTGAATAACAAAACGCCGACCTTGAATAGACTCTTGTCCAAGGGCTTCCAGAATACTGGGGCCAGCATGAATTTTATGCCTATGCAAAGCAGTGGAGCTGGATGTTTTGAGAAGGCTGGGGAAGGAACAGGTACTAGTCAAATGCCTGGAAGCTCTTTTGGCGTAGGGTATAATGTGCAGAATGCTACAGGTATTGGCGGAATAGGGTTTCAAAATTATGCCAACGTCAATCATGCTCCTTTTCATACAACACAAGGGAACATGGATGGTAGTTTCCTGACCCTTGGAATGGGAAGTAATATAGAGGATAGATCAATTCTTAGATTCAACAGCAAAGAGGACAGCAACGGACTGGAGGAAGGTGCTTCACCACAAAATAACAATTCCCACATCCAACAAACAAGAAGAAATCTTCCAAGTTTAATTCATGGTGCTCCTGGTGGTATCACAAATTTCCAGCGTGATAGTGGTGGTATCCCAAATTCTGCCTGGAATTTGGGTGTGCATGCTCCTGACTCTAGAATCAGTGCACCTCCATTTATGTACGCACCAGATGCGAGACTAAACTCATCTAATGCCACAGATTTAGCTGCTGTTGGTAAAGCTGATCAAAGACTTTGTGAACCTGATCCTCTCATGTATGCCCAAGGTGGTTTGCCTCCTCCTCTATTGCCATTTAGCAGCAATTCAACTTTAGCCCCTCATCTTGGATTTGGTAGAGTGGCAGCAGCTCCTGGATCTGCTCAACAGTTTAGGGTATTAGCTCAACCAACTGTTAATCAGCAGAGCAGCCTGTACACAAACGTGGTCAGGAATCATCAATCTTTCATGGGACCTGCTATACTTAGTCATGGTGGCGGCAGAGTGAGGCAAGACCATTTAGGTGTGTATGAATTTCTATTTCTGTTTGCTGAATTTACCACTTACCAATTTATCCATTTCGCACTTTACCACTAGCTTAGTTGACATGTGCACATGATTGAATTTTTTAATCCTGTTTTCTTTAGTAGAAAATGACCATTGTTGAAGACAATGACGTTTTCTTTCAGAAATGGTGACTTTTGATTGGAGGCAGGGTTTTTTAGTGTGTGTGCATGACAACTGAAATAACTTTTTGTCAAAAATGAGAACTGATTGTTTTGTGCTTACTGGATCAGAATTCCAAATTATTCTTGTGTGTAACAAGCTTAGTTTGTTGTTTTTCTTGCCATATATGTTCTGAGTTGGCAGTGTCCAGGACAGTCCTGGTAAATGGTTAGATCTTTAAGCAAACAATCATGACTATGGAGAGTCTGTTAACCTCATTTTAAAGAATGTTCGCAAATGAAATTGAGTTGACCGATAGAATTAGTTTCTTTGAATGTGAATAGTCTTCTCTTCCAACAAAAGTTATAATTCTTTTAAGTTGCATTTTCATACATACTGATAAAGAGTAAATATCTTAGTGATGCAGTGTGATAAAAAAATTCTATGAGATTTGGCAACAGTCTAAGAACTAAAAGATATAGTGGGAGATCTAGAAACGAGATCATATCTCAGGTCGTATCAGTGTGTGGATTCTGGTATGCATAGGTTGTTTGCTCCATGCACTTACCTTCACTTTGGCAATCATTATTCTATCACATAACACTCCATTAATTCGTTTCCATTTCAATCATTAAGTGTGTAGAAACGTACTAAAAATACCTTTTGAATCTTGTTGTCTTAAATATGTCACACCATCACGACTAAAATGGAATGTTGGAATATGGAACTTGCTAACATATAACTTTTTATTTTTTAAAACAAACTAAAATGAAATTAAAACAGATAAATTGAAACAGAGGTGGTGGTCAACTTTTTCTATGGAAGTGGGGGGTTGACAAAGTTGTGTAAGTTGTAATTGTGCACTCTATTTCTTGGTTGTAGTGTTAGTTGACAGAGTTGAGAGTACTGTACTACCTTTTGGAGAGTTAAGTATATCTGTGTATGAGTTGTTAAAATGGTTGATCTGATGTCATAAACTTGGTTTTGCCTTAACATGACTCTATAGCCAATTTTCATTTATCAACATGTGAGTTTGATTAGGCATCCTCCTTTTTCATTACGCGCGGCTACATGCACTGCTATTTTTAGTTTCTCTTATATACTTTTACTCTTGTCTTCATTGATTCTATAAATTGCCTCTTAGTCTACTTCAGCTGCTGATTGTTGACTTACTGTGGTCCTTACTCTGCTACAATCAAATTTCTTCAGGTCAGCAATCTTTTGTCAATGTTCTGAATCCTTGGGGGAATAACCTATATCCTGAAGGAATGGGAGTTCAAATTCCTGGATGGAGTGGCATCCAATCTGCCCTTGTCAATCAATTTCCCAGGAGGCTAGGTGTTCAGCTCAATGACGGGGCTAGTTCTCAAGCAACTCGAGAGGGTGTTCTTCCTGGCACGGGCGGCATCCAGCAAACTAGAGAGGGTAAGTCATGTTGGAACTTAAAAATGAGTTCATAGGATGAAAAAAGAAGCCAGAAAAATAGTTTACCTTTAAAAAGGGAAAAAAGAAGCGAGAAATATATTCAGCTTCCTGAAATCTTTAGTTAGCCACTGTAAAGTGAAGTGGAAGAAGTGGAAGATGACATTAGAATTGGTGTAGGTATTCCGTGTGGATCCATCAGAATGCACTAAAAAGGATGCACCGGTTCCAGATACTTCCGTTACCCCATACTGGATGCGTACTCTTAAATGGACTCTTTAACTCAGAAATTAGCACATTACAGAGCTTGAATTCACATTATACTTTTTATGTGGTACTTTTCTCATTATTTGTTTCTTCTTTGGCGATCATTTATAGGTAACTCGTATCAGTCTCAAAATCATGGACCTAAAATGCACCCCACTGGACTTCTTAACCCCTCTTTTGCAATGGGTATCTACTAATTTTATTCATATATCTGATAATGCTCCAGTTTGCTTTTCTATGTATTTAAAGAATCTGACCTCTACGTAACATCTGAAGAGATTGTTCTTATGTTATCTAGGTCGGCCTCAAGTTGGTTCATCTGCAGAGTTAAATGTTAGTGGACTCCCATATCATGCTGGTATGCCACAAAACCCAATCTAAGGAACTCTCTAGTGTTGCTATTTCAATGACAATATTATCTTTCGCATCTGTGGTGTTGTGCACATTTTAGAATTAAAATGTGCTGATTCCTGATTTGTGCTCTCATTACATTTGCTACACCAAGGTCAAGGCGTTCCAATATCAAAGGTTGATGTGGCCCCTCAGGCTTCAAATCTTGATGGTCCCACTTCCCTCAAAAGAAGAAGACCAGGTAGAGCCCCTCCAACTGCTCCGACGTGTCAGCGGAGGAGAAAATTTACTCAACATAGTAATCAACAGCTGATAGCACCTCCGAGGCCGATCTCTATTGCTCCAGTTCCTGCATCTTCTCCTTCTCTTCCTGATCTCTGTGCAAAGTTGCAAGGTACCACAAGCTATCTCACATTCTTATATTTTCTGTATTTCTGTAATGTAGTTTGTTAGTCTGTGATCTACAAGATACTGTTTCAGGTGCTTTCTTTACTGTGGATATATGTACAACTTGATTGTTTGTTGACATTTCCATGAGTTGATCAGTGAATACCAGTGTTTTTGCCTCCCTACTTTGACTTGATCACTCATCTAGCTGTGTTATTTATGTCGCAATACTGTGTCACTGTTGTGTGTCTATTCTTGTGGCATATGTATCTCAACAAATTACAAGTTTTGACACCCTATCAAGTGTCAAAGACCTCTTTTAAGTGTTAAGAATTGTTAAGGATGTCTCTTTTTCTCTTTTTTACTTGGTGTTAATGACATTATCATAAAACCCCACTATTTTCTTATTTACACAAACGACCTACTCTATCCCCTCCTGCTCCTCTCTGCCCCATCCTCCACCTCCAAAGAACTAATGGATGTTTAAATATTGCCCCTTATTTTAAAACAATTCTCAGGATATCTTAACAACTTCCTGATTTTTTAACTAAACGACCGGAAATTGTTCTCAAGCTATTTAAAATAATTCCTGGTTGATTGGGATGGACTGCATAATAATGAAGAAATATTGCTGAGAAGATAAAGGAAGGAGAAAAGAAGGAAGAAGAGGATGAACTAAGAGCGAAGAGAGGGAACCCAAAATGAATAAATTCAATATTTGAAAATGGGTTCTGTGAATTTTTTGGATGTTTTAATACTTGTCCCCAATGTGTTTTGCCCCATTTCTCCTCATGTGGCCTAGGACCTAAGTTACATGGACAGCCAGGTGCAGGTTTACAGTACAATACGTACTTATATGTTGAATTTGTCATCTAAATTATAGGATTTGGAATATGGATGGGTACAGGTACTGAGTTACATTACAATTGTGCCGTATGATATATATTTTAGTAGTTGAGTTGAGAAGTCATTACGTCATAACAAGTGCAAAGTTTTCTTGGTACTTTATGTGAATATATATGAACATATCACGTACACAAAACCCCAAGGGCGACACCAATAAATCAAAGCTAGAACTAGAGCTCCCTACAACTGGAGGAATCTAAGAACTTCAGCATAATATCGATATCTCAGAAAGGCATCACATCAAGTCATAAGAGTGAAAAAATGTATATTTTGTTTGTATTTCTATTCGAAGATATTGGTAATGAACTCATTTTACTGCTAAATATTACCATTGAAACAGCATTGTAATAATATAGTGTTGTCATTTTTCAGCAAGATTGGAGGAAGCAGCTCAACTCATTGCAGAGAACTGCAAAATATGCAAGAGGAATGTGATGTTCAATCCTGAAGGCCCTTTTGCTCGTCCTGCTATAGCGCCACCTGTTGCTGTTCTTCCCTGTGGGCATGTATTTCATGACGAGTGCCTTCAGAAAATCACACCAAAAGACCAAGCAACAAATCCTCCTTGCATACCTTGCGTTCTAGGTGAAACTTAATGTGATGATTTTCTTCAATGGGGAGAGAGCTTAAATTTTGTGAAGGAGAATGAAGAAGCTCCCAAACATTTTTTTTTTGTAAAGGATTAGAGCAGGTGGGGTGACAATAGGATTCCCCCCCATGGGTAGAGATTATGTAAAGTTACATAGAAACTCAGCATTTAAACCCCTGTGAACGAGAGATACATTAAACTGGAACTCACAAGTTAGAGCTGATGTATGACTGATTCTATAATAGGAGGTATTTGATCTCCCGTGCATCTGTTGGTTTCAGAGCTAAGCTTTTTTGTTTCGAATGTGTGTATGGCATGGCATGGTCTCTTATTTCTCTTTTCTTTTCCTTTGGTGATGATTCTTGCACCTTTTCAGGCTGTTAACTCAGTCGATTTTGTTCTGTGTGTGGTTTTGATATCTGAAGTATTTTGTGCTCACACCCAGGTTTGGAAAAGGATCACATTTCATGGTGTAGCCTACCTAATACAGACATCATTGATTGATTGATTTAACATCATTGATATGTGTTTTTTCATTACTCCGAGACTTGCGTTCTAAATTACAGGTTCTATTGAAAGCCAGAGTTCATGTGGTCTGGACCGAGCCGTTGAAATGTGTATTACATTACACTTGTTTCAAGTTAGGAGTGTAAATTCTTGTTTACACAATCCAATATAAGCAAAAGAATACATGAAGGCCCAACACCATCATCATTGGGCCTAAGGAGCATGGAGAGACTATAGCAGACTGTTTAATTTTTGGCAAAGGACAGAAATGACAAATTATCATTGGTTAGAATTACAAAAATATCTCAAATTGCTACAATAAGCGATGATACATTCACCTGATGCGTGAGATACATTAATCGTTAAGTAAGATACATTACATTTTATACATGATACACTAATTTGATGTATATTTTATACATGATACACTAATTCGATACGTGAGATGCATTAATTTGATGCGCTAATATATTATTAATTATTAATTTGATGCGTGAAAATGAGGAATTTTGGGAATTTGTAATACTAATAAGGCGTAATGGTAATAAGAGAACTTAAAGGTGAATTTTTGTCATTTAACCTTTAATTTTTCATTATTTATAACAGTAAATACAACTCGTAAGCATCTTTAGAGTTTGTTTGACATTACCGCTCAAAACTACTTATTTTTAGAAGTCCGATCAAATTCAAAATAGATGTATTTTTGTCTTTTAAATATAGCTCGTAAGTATTTTTAGAGCCTGTTAACATTACTATCCAAAATTACTTATAATTAGATATCCGAGTTGCATCATAAAATCCTAACAAAAACAAATGTTTATCACTCCACCACGAACATTTCACTAATCGTTTAAATTGTTGTTCTCCTTTGAGGACGGGTGTGTTGAGAGAAATCACAAAAACCCAGGTACCATTTTGTCCCGTCTCGAAATAATAATAATAATAATAATAGAATAAAATAAGGTTGTGTGGGGTCCGGAGATAAATAGATAGGAACACAAAACGAAAAACCAAACATCAACATCACCATCACCGTGACAAACTAAAAACAACAAAATCATGTCCGTTAAAAATTATGCTTCATTTATTCGTGACCCTCTATGCTTATTTTTCCCAACCATATCTTGTTTACTTGTCAAACAAAAAACAAAAAAGGGGCTCAAGAGTTGGGTAATAAACGTTGCTTACACCTACAACTTACTTCAACTCTTACGCTATCAGTTCTCTCTCTTATCCTTTTTTTTCTCTTTTGTTAGCTTATAGAAAGTTATGATTTTTTATTTTTATTTTGTAAGAAAAAAAGGGAATTAAGATAAGATTTTTTTGCTTTATTTATGTGTTTTTGAAATTTGAAAGTTATTTATGGAGGTAAGGCAGCAGCAGAAGATGGAAGGAATTCTTGAGGGATTTTCACCTGTTTCTTCAACTCCTGTTTTATGGAAGTCTAGAAAAAGATCTGGTAATATTTCTTCTTATTTCTCTGATTTTCAATTTAGTACTAGTGAACTTGTTGATTGCATGTGTCTACAGTGATTTTATTGAAATATGGGGTTGATTATTTGTGGGTTGCATGTGGTATAGATCTATTTCTGGAAATGATTAGAAAACACGAGGCGGAGCTACGATTTAAAGTTTAGTCATTTTAAGTTGTTGAGTTCTCAATTAATAATTTGTACATATTTCATCCCATGGATTTGACTTAGACCTAGCTCCGCCTCTGCCATGAAAATGGTTTTATTGTTTGCTGTAAAAAAATTGTACTCACAGTTTCCTTATTTTTTGGAAAAGAGGTTAGGTTGAAAATAGAATATAATTTTTGTTCAATATTAGCTAGATTTAATGGCGAATTTGCCGACACATAATAAAGAAGCTTGATTTTTGAATAAAAAACAATTTTTTTTTTTGTAAATTTATCCGTAGCTTATTAGGTAGTAGTATTAGCCATTAATAAAGTATTGATTTTTAGTGATTTTGGTTGTCTTTGTCATGATGAGTGTGTTTGATTGATTCATTTCATTACATGTTTCTTCTGCATAAATTTACTTATTTGTTAAGGAATTTGCCTGTATAAGCTACAGCCGATTACCGTTCCAATATTTTATTTTTTGAAAGACTAATATTCCACACGGATCTTGTGTAGAAATAGTGATTTGGCCCTGCATTGTTGACTTTTTATTTTTTTAATGTACATGTTCTTTTTCCCTTAGTGGACTCCTTAATTTATTTGGAAATACTTCGAGATGGATTAGAATATGAAAGATGACTTGTGGAGCTTTAGAAAGACATTAGCATTGAATTGTCCGATAGAAAAGAAAAAGTATCCTTTTCTAAGGAAGGTTACATATAATATATAATTAAAAACGGAATAATCATTCCATAATTACAGAGGTCAAAACAAATGTGTTAAGATAGAATCTCAAACTCGAACCTGAAAAATTTAAATCCGGGATCCATCTATGCTTGATAGTGTTTTTTGTAAATGCTACATCAAATAACAGACTTGCTTCTTCACTGATCAAGGAGATGTTTGGTAGTTAGTGAGCTTTTTAAGTACACAAGACTAGCTCATGCTATTTGAACTTGAACCAGTCAACAATTTTCCTTGAGTCGAAGGTCTATTGGAAACAGTCTCTCCACCTCCCAAGGTGTAGGGGTAAGGCTTGCGTAACCCTCTCCAGACCCCACTTATGGATTTATATTGGGTATGTTGTAGTTGTTGAAATAGTCAACAATTTCTGAACATAATATAGTTGTGCTGATATTTTGTTTGGAGAACATACTTCTGAAATTATTGTCCTGTTTAATGTCTTGTTCCGTAAATATAATAGAGTGATGACTATAAGCCCAATCAATACACAGTTCACACAATTCATATTTTGTTTATTATACATTTATCATGCTAAGAAAATACTTGGCCTAGTAGCCGGTGTGAAGAACTTGGAAACACCTCAAAAGCAAGAAGAGTCTCCAGCTGATGAAAAGATGCAGGAATCCCAGCCCTCTACTGAACTCTCAGAGCGTAGAAAGGCACTATTTGAACCATTGGAACCGGTTACAAATTCAAACGGCCGTAGGCCGTCAGCTGAAACTTTGCTACCCCCACCAGACTTTGATGCTGCATGTTACCCCAAAGGTTGGCTGGCTGGAAAGAGACGGAAGCTTGTAAATGTGGATGTTGTTGAAAGTATGCGAAGAATCGCTCTACAAGAAATGAATAGAAAGGTGATGTCCTCAAAATTACCATTTGTTTGCTTTCTTCTAATGTACATGTTCTGTTTTGGCTAAATTCTTTTAAATATCTTCAAGTTCGCGTCTTGCTCAGTTTAAATTCAGCAGAAACACTAATCATATGACAATGCTGCAGGATCGCGAAATCGATGGTCTGAATGAACAGCTAGAAGCAGATGCTCAATGCCTGGAACATCTGCAAATACAGCTGCTAGAAGAAAGAAGCAAGCGTGCTGATGTAGAGAGGCAAAATGCTATGTTGCAAAGCCAGATAAATGTGCTTATGAACATGTATCAGGATAACGATGACATTGATGATGACGGTACAGATGATTCTTAATCAGTCATCTTCTTTATTCTTTTGTAGATTTTGTTAGACAATAATAGGACATATAGAAGAAGGTGGTGGTTGTGCTTTCAAGATGTAAAATATATATTTGCGAATACCACCTGTGTATTCGCAATATTATTTACTGTTTAAAAGCTGTGTGTAAGATGTTGGTAGTTCCTTTTATTTGATCTACTATTCCTCACACCTTCTCGCATTTGGTCTTGTCACTGCCTCTTAACAATGTTACTAGCACTAGGCCATTATAGGCTTGATAAGAACATTTGAAATCGCGCTTTCAGTAAGTAGATTCGGAATCTTGCTATCAAGGATTAGAAGGATAAGTTGTTAGATACCAGTTAAGAGGTATCTTTGGTAGATGTTTTACACACAACGATGAAGTAAATGTCATTAAGAAACTATTCGGACTGCTTGAAGAATACTGTCTACTGCACAAACTAACATAAAAGATGACTATATACATATACTACTACCTGCACAACATCTAGGAGGGCTTTGATTACAAGTCAACTCCTAAACTGGACACTCTAGGTAAGCAGTGTCTTAGAGGGCGCTATGCCTGTTATATATACAAAAGCAACTAGGCCATCCTTTTCTGGATGATGATAAACTAAGCAGATTCTATCTAGCTGGGCGGTCGGCATCTTCATAGATATTGAAGAGAAACTGAGGCAACGACGCGATTCTTGGCAGATTCAGCAACAGATCCCCTATCGAGTCTTTTCTCGACATTGACGGAGCTGGATCATTTGATTTGTCCTCTGATGTAGAAGGATCTTCAACCTTCTTTCCACTTGTTGCTCCGGGAAAGAAACTGATCAGTTCATCAGTTCTCTTACCTCCAACTGCAACATCACCATAGTTCTCACTCTTATGGGCTGTTGTGGGATCCTTCTGAAGAAGACAGCACAGAGAATTGACCCTTGTCATGAGGGATTTCTCATCTGATGCTGGCATATTTTGAGTGTCACTAAACAAGCACCTCGAGATCTCCTCCAGAATCTCCAAGCTTTGGCGTTCATCACTGGACAAGCTTATAACTTCAGACGTTCCCTGCTCAGAAAAACGTTGTTCAAAGTGGCTCACTAAATCTTTCATTGACATGGAGGGATGAAGACCAGGCACTCGGATCTGATCTAAGTTGCCAAGGCCTTTCAATTGCTCCATATCTCTACTGACATCTTGAATTGCCCTTGTATCCATCACTGCAGGTTAAATGATGTAACAGCAAATTAAAAGACAATTCACAAATGCTAAGCCTTAACAATGACATAAATATTTGGAAAAACAATTCAACTGATTCAGGATCAGTTGGACCATATGATGAATTAGGGCTTCAACTGTAATAATTTGGATCTGCCAACATGCTAAAATACTAATTTCAAAAAACCAATGAAAACTGTAGGCAGCAGAAAAGGAATGTAATAATCTCTATAACCACCACCATGCTCTCTCCACCATGCAAACATAAAACTAAGAAAAATAAAGAAGAAATGAATAAGATGCACCAAGCAGAAGAATTTAACTACTCGAAAAGCTAAGAGTCCAAACCAGACAAGCATTAATATATAATTACCTGAGCTTGGTGAAGGTGTTTCTGGACGAATGTTTTCCAATCGTCTACTAACAACAAAGTCTTGCTCTCCATTTGAAGAAGAACAATGAGCTCCTGAAGGTGAAGGAGCACCATGCAAGTTGAGAAAGGGGGGACTTCTCTCATTATTCAGATTAAATTCCGACTCGCACACATTTGGGTCTTCAAACACTGAAATTCTGGATTCGAAATGTGGAGAATCTAGTGTAATCTCTGGTTGTTGACTGAGGAAATTAAGACGAGGATCACACTGAATAAGCTTTTCAAAATGCTTTCCTAACAAGCCTTGTGGAATCTGTAAGTAATGTCGCCTACAAACAAACAAACAAACAAAAGAATTAAAAAAAAAGGGAGGAGAGTTTTAACATCAAAACTGACCATATCGACACAATAGTCAAGGAAACGCCAGACCTATTAGAATAGGTCTAAGAACTTATAAAGCATGCATAAAACAGCAGTACCATTATGCCAATTTCACACAACTACTTCAAAGTAAATCACATAAAGCCAATCTGGACAACTGCTGCCTCGAAAATTGGGGGTTAAGGGGCTGCAGCTGAGGTTTATCCCGCGACCTTAAGGAAGGCGGAACCCAAGACCAATTTATTATTTTTATTTACAAAAAGGGGACCCTAAACCATCAAATATTGGAGAAAATATATTACTTTTCAGTCTCATTGAATTCACTTTAGCCATCATCAAACATTGGAAATATATTACCTTTCAATCTTGACACTTCTAACAAATGGTAGAATAAGCAACAGATTAGGTACGCAAGGGTGTGGTCTAGTGTATGAAGTGGGCTGGGAATCATGAGGTATCAGATTTAAATCCCAGCTCATGAGGTATCAGATTTAAATCCCAGTTAAGGCAAAAACACTAAGTAATTTCTTCCTATCTGTCCAAGTCTTGGTGACAGTGTTACTGGAGGTATCAAGCAGCCCAGACACCATAATTATAATTTAAAAAGGCAACAGATGAGCATTGGTGGTGCTGACGGGAGCCTGGGAGGTAGTAAGAAGGCTGGAGACCACGGTTATTAAAAAATGGCAACAAATGAGTACGTACTTAGGGAATTGGCATCCCCAAAAAACAAGGAAAATTAGTAAAGGCAGCTACTAGTAGTGCTAGTTCATAAACAGAGCAAAGACAAATTGTGAATAAGAAAAAATAAGAAAGGAACATACTTGTGCATGCTAGCTTGTCCTCCAGTAAAATCAGATGTTGCTTGCCAAAGAGTGTGCTTCCTAGGTTGTGGATTCGTCTCCCTGAAGAAAAGAGGTTGTCTTGATAGCTGCAACACAAGAATCCTTTAGTACTTTCATCATATTTAGGGAGTATTATGAAAGTATATTCGCCAATTCAGTAGCACGAAACAGTTTCACAATCATAACAACAAAAGAGATGGTCCATCACCACTTACCACTACATCTAAAGTTCCAGGTCCATCATCAGGGTAATTTGCCTTCAAACCCATTATATCTGACCACTGGATTTCGATCTTATTCTTGAGACCACCGTCAAGGACTTCCCAAACAAGTTTATGCTTCGCAAAGTAACATTTTGCCACTAGATCCCCTTCATATCTTGACTTGTACTGCAGACAACAACACAATTCCAATCACATCTAGCACTTCCAAACTTCAATTTTTTCACTCTAAGATTACAAAATTACACTCTAAACTAAAACATCAATATTACCTCCCAGCTCCCAATTCTCAAAACTGTGGCAGGAAAGTTCGAAGCCTTGAGTTTCTCAATTGTTCCAGAGTTCCCCTTCTTCCCTTGATTTCCCGCCTTGGCGTTGTTCCCCTGAGAAAGCTTCATCTGGATCAAATCCAACAGTGATGGACTCTTCCTTAGCCTCAAACCTAACGGACTGGGCTCATCAAGCGGATTGTACTGCGAAGGCGGTACAGGAAAACCATCAGCTCCTACAACCAATTGCTGCTGTAGGAAAATAGATCCCCAATTCAATTAAGCTAATCATACAAATTACGTCATAGAAATCACTCAAAACTAGCTATAAATAATCCATCAATAATCAAAACTCCTTTTTATATGAAAAATCTTACCTCCTAGATCTGCTACAACTTTCTATATTCATACACTCTTAAATCATAAATCTTTTGAGTTTAAGAGTTATTAACACCATCAACTCACTAAACAGGAAACTTCAAGTAACCCTATTTAATAAACATTAATTGATAATCTACAATCAATGATAAGTCACCTGATTAATAAATTAATAAACTTAAAATTCTTAATCTTATCATCCTTTTTTTAATTGATTGCCTACAAGCAAAGCACAAACACAGAATCTGCAGAAAACACAAATTAGCAAAAAAGAAGCAAAAGAGAAGAGAACATACTTGTAGAGAAGAAGAGGAAAGTTTAGATCGCTTGTTGAGTGGACCGTATGCTTCATCTAAAGCATCTTCAAATTCGAGCTTCACCGCCGCGTTCTTCCCTTTATACCACTGCAACTCCGGCGACTCTTCCATGGTTGTCCTCATCAATTGAACCATACTTGAAAACCGAAGAAGTAGTTAAAAAAATAAATATCTATTTGCTTTGCTTCTTTGTATATGAATATGAACAAGAGAAGAGGAGAAATCAATATTCGTTTTTACTACTACTTCCTTAATATAATAATTATATATATATATAATGAAAATAAATGTTTCCACTATATATTTATATATATTTTATTCTATAAAAAGAAAAAAACACGTGTCAATTACACGCGCTTGTAATGTACTCTATGTGGAGTGAGCTGGAGTCACGTGAGGAGTTTTGGATAAAATGTATGACGTGGCATAAAATCAGGAAGGTTCATTTTACGGCAAGTGGGAACGGCTGCGATAAGGGGCAAAGTGACACGTGGAAGAATCTGAAGGTGGATGACACGTAAGATGCTGAATAGGATTTGTTGGATGGGCTGTGTTGTGGATAATGTTTTGGACGGAGTGCTTTTTTTATTTATTATTATTTTTTTGTCGGTTTGTGGATGACGGAATAAACACGCGTGTAGCTACTTTCTACTTTTCTTTACCAAAATTCAATATTCATATTACGGCGGCTTTGTAATACACGCGCTGTCTTTTTAAGACCAATCATCCAGTTGGATTTATTTGACTCTTCACTTACTATAATTGCCATTAATCAAATTTCCTTTAATATTTCCATTTTGAATAAGAAAGATATTATCTCTTTGAAATTAATCTTTTAAAGGTGTAATATCTTTTTAGTTTATGATCATTTAAAAATAATTTATTTGTGAATAATTAAATAAATTTTTGGAGTTATATTTTTTAAGTTGAAAATTTATTAAAAATAATTTATTTATTTATAAAGGTTATTTTTTCTTCGATTGAATTTTATGAAGTTTAAAATTGTAAATTTACAATTTCTTATTTTTGATTTACCTGAAAGAGTTAAGCATGTGATATTATATTGATATTATATCGTGTAAATTACTTCATAACTTTTTTAAAAAAAAAAATAGAGAATCCCACGTAAATTGAGAGAGGAATAGGATATATATTAACAAAGAATTATTTTAAGCTATTAAGTATAGTTTTACCTATTATATCAAAGTGAAATTCTAATTTTATTACTATAAATATACTTATAATCTTTGGAATGTAAATCTTTCACATGTTTTGACCTATTATTCTCATTTTTTGTTATAATTTACTCGTTATAAACAGTTTAATCTGATTATATTAATATTTTATAGTATCAATAAATAAATTTTAATTCTTCTTGAAATTGCTTTCATTGTATTAATTGGATAAACTCATAACTTAAGTTTCAATCTCGGTTCATAATTCTTCACATACCACTTTCTTATTATAGAATTTATGTTTTAGCTACTTTATATTTTAAGTGTTCTAATATTATTGTCATTTACTTTTTATATATATATATATATATTATATTATCATCATAACTTTACCTTATTAAGATATATAGTAGATTATGCCCCATATTTATTAAAAGATTTACTTGTATACCATCTTCTTTTAATATGTTAATACTATTTACTGTCAGATACATAAATTTTTACTTTTCTAATGTTAAAAAAAATAAAATTTTGCACATACACCTTAACTCTAAATTAAGTTCCTTCCATATATAATTTCCAATTCCACTACTCACCTACCACCTATCCCCCTAAAAATATATTAATAATTATTAAAAAGAAATGTTTCTTATCTTCTCAGTTCTCACTACTTTTTTAATCATAAAATATACGTAGTACTCGCTCCGTTTTAAAAAGATTGTCTCTATTTGCTTTTAGTTTGTTTAAAAAAAAATAATTCCTTTTCCTTTTTGACAACAATCTAACTTTAATTTTCCACGTGACATATTTATGACCACAAGATTAATGACACTTTAATATATTTGACATAACTTTAATTTAGAATCACAAAATTAAAAAATCTTTTTTTTTTCTTAAAATCCGTTCCAAAAATTGAAACGGAGGAAATAGTAATAAAGAAACATAATATAATTTGAAAGAACTTATCACGTTGTCTAATCAAATTAACTAAGATTATTTAACGACTAACAAGACAGAAAAAATATAAAAATAGGGAATGATGCTAGGCCAAGTAAACCAAGTTGGCCTAGTTGCATTTTACAGCTATTACTATATATTATATTGCTATGTATCAATTTCAAACAAATATTGACATAGTTATTGTATTACATTCATAAACTAATTAATTTTATATTGATTATCGATATGTCATGATATTTTTTTCCTTTATCTGGTTTAGAATCGACAAATTTAAAGTTATCATTAAAAAATTACTTATTTTAAAATCAATTTTTAGTATAAATAATTTTTTTTAAAATCTAATTTAGGACCAATAACATCGATAAGGTAACACATACTATGTAACATATGTACATGAATAGTTAGACTTTTAGCAAAACAAATTAATTTCATATTGATTTACTGAAAGAAGAAACTTTTATTAGACTTTGTAATACTTGTAATCTTATTTTGTATATTTATAAATACATAACTTATTTTTAGTAGATTTTTTAGAATTCCTTATCATTAGAAAAAATTACAAAAACTCATACTTTATGTGATGTATCAGTTGGATACATCATATTACATGATATATCGGTCAAATACATTACTTTACGATGTGTCGAGACGTACTCGATGTATTGGAATATTACTTTCGAAGATGTATCAGAACGTATGCAATGTATTAGTCAGTTACATCACTACACTTGATTGTATCAAAACATATGCGATATATCAAAACGTTGAGTGATATATCTGAAACTGATACGCAATATATAAGACGTTGAGGGATGTTTCAGAAATTGATAGTTTTGGGATATATCCAGATTTTACCAAATTTAAGATTTTTTCATAATTTGGAAAAGAGTAAAAATAAAATGTAATTACTCTTAACACTATGACATTAAAAAATAATAATTAATATACTGAATTTATAGAGGCAATCCAATTCCTCCGGGCCACTAAAATGGGCTACCCTACAAAAACGTAAAGCCTTTCCGAGTGGCCCATTGATTCCCCTCAATACTACAGGCCCATAATATTAAGAACCTCTCCACGTTTTTTTCCCTTCTATTGAGTATTGACCTGAATTTTTCACAAGTTATTCGCGGGATAATTATTTAGTAAATGATTTTTTTATTGCAACTTATATATTTCTTTGATGTATAATAATATGTTCAATGAAATTCTACAAGTTATGTTCGGATATTTCTTGTAGAATATAGTTCTAAATTATATAGTCTAAAATTTTGTAAATTATTGACTAAGTTAGACGATATTCACTAGTCAATAATTCTATATGTAAGTTAAGTTGACAAATATATAAGCAAATACTATATATAAATCTAACATTATTGTTGGGAATTATACTTGCCAAACTTTTAAAAATAAGGATAAAATCTGAATGGGAACCTAAAAACATATATTTGCGTAGATTAATATCAGACTATTGACCAAAGTTATGACAAACTCTAAATAATTTATATATATATATATATAACCTAAAAACATATATTTGCGTAGATTAATATCAGACTATTGACCAAAGTTATGACAAACTCTAAATAATTTATATATATATATTAATGTAGTCAATATGACCCATAATGACTTAGCCAAAGATATAAGTTGTCTAGTTGCAGGGGTGGCTCGACAGTGTTAAAAAAAAGACAAGTGTCTTAGGCCTCCAAATTTAAGGGGCTTCATTTTAATGAATAATACGTTATAAGTTATTATTTTTTAACAAATATTGAATATTATTTGTAAAAAAAGTAAACTTTTTATGAAAAATGAAGGAATTATTATATGAAATTTGATATATTTGGAGTACTGTATCTCATGAAAAATAATTCAAAATAAGAAAGGTTATATTATCAATTAAAACTAGAAGAAATCAATCATATAAAAATTATTAATAATTTAAGTTTAAGGCTTCATTTAATTTTTGCTTTAGGCCACTAATATACTTGAGTCGCTCCTGTCTAGTTGTTATTAGAATAATATGATAGCAACTTAGAGATGCGTCCAAAATGCTAATAAGCTTAAGATTAGTTGGTAATAATTGGATGAGAGAGTTAGTTGATGAATATAACTTTTCAAGAAATCATGATTAACAAGTCAATCAAGGAAAAATAATCTTTTTCTTTTGGACCATGATATCTTAATTCATGTATAATTACCCTAACAAACCATTACAAGTTGATAGAGAATTTTTATATATTGAAAAAAAACTATATTATATATTTGATTAGACATCTTAAAATACAAAAGTCGATTAGGCTAATTGTCAAATTTGTTGGTTAGCGCCTAAGCTCTCATGTGATGCCCCTATACGTAATTTAATTCTCAATTGTTGCATTCCTTGAATTCATTATCAGTGTCTCCGTTCCATTTTACATGACACTTTTCAGATTTTAAGATTTAAGTAAATCTATCTTTGACTGTAAATCTTTTATACATTTTAAAAAACATTTTGAGTTTTCAATTATATTGACATATAGTACTTTTTATGTAGTTTACAAATTTAAAAAATTAAAGATTTCATACGCAAATTCTCGATCAACTTAAACTGTTTGACTCTTGAAAAATGAGAAGTGTCACATAAATTGGGACAGAGAAAGTATATAAAATTCATTTTTAAATGTACAATCAGAAGTTCTTTTATCAAATTTTGAATTCATCTACATAAGTAAATAGGTAATAAATACGATAGAAACTATTGTCAAGGTGATATAATACCTTTCGACTCGGTGGTCATTTTGAAGGACCCGACATGAACATAACAATATTTTTAAAGAATCCGACCAACTTAGACCAACATCATAATGAAAACAAAATGATATTGCATCTAGGGTTGGAAAATAGGCCTGATACCAAAAAACTACATATACAATAATTATAAATAATAGCCTGTTCAAATCGTGAACTCACACCGCTATTTTGAAGGCCAAAAAAAAAATTTGATGATTTTTTTTATTTATAATATATTGCAAGTTGCTTTTAATCAAGTATAATGTAGACATCTTTCAAGTTGCCCAATTTTTATTATTATTTGGTACAACTTTATTTGATTTCATTTCTTTTTCCATAATAATATTATGTGATATGGGGTCTGCATAGTTGGGGTGGGGTTTGGACTTTGGACTCTATAATTAAAATATTAGTAGAAATGGAATTATTAATTAAAAACTTAACTGGATTACTCAATTCATTTGATTATTGGAATAGCAAAGTGAGAAGAGGAAAAATAAAGGTGCAAATCAATTAAAATTTGGTAGTTATTTTGATTGGGGAGTCAATTTGATGCAAGAAATTCTACTATATTTATTTTTTGTCATTTACAATCCTAGTATTTAAATGAGATTTTGCTTATAAGTGGACATTGATAATACTCGCCTATTTATAACTAGTATAGGGACACGTGCGTTGCACGTTTACTTCATACCGATAAATATGAACTATTAAAAAATCACATAATTTTAAAAAAAATAGTATTTGAGTAAAATGATAGATGTTTTTAGTGTATAAACTTATTAATAAAAGGGCAATGCGCAATGTAACTATTAAAAAAATGTTTGTAGTGTATAGTTAACTTGAAGAATTTTTTTTTTCATAAAATTTTATATTTATTTTAAAAGACAAAATAAAGTAGCAAAAACAAACATGGAGGCACACTATCTTATGATTAACTTCCTTAAAATGTTTTTTTTCTCATTGAATAGAGTAAAAATATTGAAATTCATTAAATTAATAGTTACACATGATATACATTTCAAGAAGATAAAATGTTTGACATTAATTAGTAAAAGATGAAATTTTCCTTCTCATTAAGTAGAATGCAATTAAGTAATTCAAATTTATAAATAAGAAACTTATTAGAAAGAAATAACTAAAGATTTAAAGTGCAATGATTGGTATTTAAATTATGTAATTATATAAATAATATTAATATTTAATTAAATAAATCAAATTTTAATTTAGTGGAGAGCCAAAATGACAAAATTAATATTCTTACGATTAAAAGTTTGTTAAAATATATTTTACATTTTTTTGTTAAAAAATTAATAAGAGCAATATTTGATCAAAGGATAAAAGATCTTCTAACTTCTTAAGCATTTTGGTGTATCATTTTTTTTGACTTTGAGATTTGAATCTCACGATAATTTTAACAAAAAATTCTCTAAAAACTATAGATTTTATCCACAAGCACATGTAAGAATGATTCTTTACAAATATTTAAAATTTAAGATGCAAAAATGTAATTATTAATAATTTGAAATTAGAATATCTTGTAGGCATTAATTGTTTTACATGCCTTATACACTATTTTTATAATTGTGTTTGTCTCATTTTCTAAAGCAAAAAATACACCCTTCAATCAAATATATTCTTAAAAGAAAATTACAAATACAAAGAAAAAGTATCATATATAGGAGTAAGTTTAGCACAAGGCTACCAATGAAAAACAGAAAAATTTTAAGACAATCTTTTCCCTGTTTTTTTTTATTGATAATGCAAATTGAAACAAAGTTATAGTAATAAACATTCAACTTTTGACCATAAAAAAGAGTAATCTTTGGAACACAAGTTAATGGAAGTGATATTCAACTACTTAAATGGAGGGGTCTTATCATAGTTTTAATCTCGACAAATAAGTTTAAAAAAAAACAAATACATCAAGTTTCGATATTCTAGTAATTAAAGTGTTATTCATCCCTATAATCACATTATACCTTGTAATCTTGACACGAATCCTCTTGCCTTGAAATTTTCTTCACTTGATTAAGGTTTCTCTAGTCTTCCACACACAAAAATTGTATTACATATAAATCTTTCAATGAAAATACTGTTAAAAGATTTGTATTTATAGAAAAAAAATATAACTTTTGAATATAAAGATTCACTTACAAAGTTGAAAGGTCAAGTGTTACAAAAATTAAAGACAAATATATTAATTAAGAACATAAATTAATTTGGAAGATGAAACACATACATGTATCTATTTAAAGGGATAACTGTTATTTTTTTTTTTTTTTATCTATTTAATTTACTCACATGTATACCAACTAAAAATATTATAGAAATTCTACTATTTACTATTTAATTAATTAAATATTTTAATAACATTTGAATTTAACATACGGGTAAAATAATAATTCAACTTTTTTACCTTAAAATTTTCTTCACTTGATTAAAGCTTCTCTATAGCCTTCCATACACAAAAATTGTATTGCATATAAATCTTTCTATGAAAGTACTAATTGAAAAACTTGTATGTATAGAAAAAAAATATAGCTTTGGAATATGAAAATTCACTTACAAAGTTGAAAAGTCAAGTATTACAACAAATTAAAGATAAATATTAATTAAAAACATAAATTAATTTGAAAGATAAACCATATAGATGTATCTATTTAAAGGGATAACTTTTATTTTTATTTTTTTCTATTTAATTTACTTATATGTATACCAACTAAAAATATTATAGAAATTCTACTATTTACTATTTAATTAATTAAATATTTAATAACATTTGAATTTAGTATAAGAACAAAATGAAAATTCAACTTTTTACTTTGAAGCTTCTCACTTATATGATAATATATGATTTGTTTTGACTAAATTTGTGGAAACACAAAGGCGAAAAGCGAAAAGTATTCTTTTAAAATATATATATATATATCTTATTTTAAAGAGTTGAAGTGCTTGGTAAAATTTTTAGAAAAAAAAAAGGTAGTTTTTAAGTAGCCCTAAAAATTATTTTCAGAAGTTACTTGCAATTATTGGTGTAATATTGACTAAAATACTTTTTAGACTTAAATTGCTATTCTCCAAAATACTTTTCTGCGAAAATTAATCTTCATATTATGTTTTGGAGGTTTAGTCAAACAACTAGAGGGTGACCTTTGATAGTGAGTAGTGAGTACATTGATTAATAACCATCTTCTATAGTTTAGTATACGTTATTAATTGATAACCTATAAATTAGTTGATATATATAACCAAAAAAAAAGTAGCCTAACAATGTATACAACTTAAATAGAAGTGTGTATATTGTCGCACTCCCTGCCTTCTTTCAATAGTGCCTAGAGGACAGGCCAAAATGTAACAAAGCGACAACCGATGAGTGATGGGGGACTGGAGATGGACATCTCAAGGCACATTATGACCTACATGTAACACCAGCAAGGCGTGAGCTAAATATCAGTCCAAACTTTGAGGTGCTAAAATGAGTTGAGCTAAGCAAATAACCAGACAAAACTTGGACACGTTACATTATTATCTCATGAATTAATTTTACCATCTCTATATCAGAACAACATTTTAAAAGAATCCAAGCAACATACATTACACCCTCATTGATTTGGACAGTTGTGACAGTTGATTCCCTTCCCTCTCAAAGGGGTGAGAGTCCTTATCCATGACATGTCTATCAACCAACCAATAATATTTCATTCACAATAAACCTCATGAAAGCTTAAGTCCACAAAACTCCTAACAAAAAAAAATCACTTTCTTTTTCTCCCCCCTAAGTATCTGCACGTGAATTCCCAATAATTTCTCATGTATTTGTGGGGTCCCCTCCCCCACACCCCACACCCCACACCCCTACCCCTTTTGTTCTCATGCCTAACTCCATAAGAATCTCATTCTCTCCAACTCTTTTTTCTTCATGTCTATTATAGACCTTTGTTGTGTATGTTCATCTATAGAGAGAGCTTTAAAACAATGTCACTTTGTCAATATTCCATTGTATTTGCTCTTCTTTTTGTAGGAGCATTTGGATATGGAGATAATGAACTATTTCTCCCACTCAAAACACTTCAAAAGATGCATCACAAACATAATGAACCAAGTTGTTCATCTCAAGAATCAAGTAAGTCTATTGCAAAACAACATTATGTATATATATTAATTATTATTAAACTCTTTCTTGGGATCTGCTATCATAGATTTAGCTATTTTTCTCTGTTTCTCCAATCCCAATAGACTAAACAGTGTGTGATTTTCCAGGGAGTGAAAATGGAGTAATAATACTGGAAATGAAGCATAAAGATTACTGCTTTAGATCAAGAGGTGACTTGAACAGAAGGCTGCAGAAGAGATTGTTAGCTGATGATATTCGAGTCCGTTCGATACAATCTAATATCAAGAGAATCAGTTCTAAACAAGTTGAGGCTTTATCACAGACTACTACTACTACTACTCAAATTCCTATCAATTCAGGTGTTACAATGCAAACTCTAAATTACATTGTTACTGTGACATTAGGCGGTCGAAATATGACAGTGATTGTGGATACAGGAAGTGATCTTACTTGGGTTCAATGTCAACCTTGTAGATTGTGTTATAATCAACCAGAACCACTTTTCAACCCCTCTATTTCTCCTTCTTTTCAAACAGTTGCATGCAATTCATCAGCCTGTCTGTCTCTTGAATCTGCAACCGGGAATTCAGGATTGTGTGGGACTAATTCACAATCTTGTGGTTACCTTGTAAGTTATGGAGATGGATCGTATACGAAAGGTGATCTTGGAAAGGATCATTTGGTTCTTGGAAGAACTTCGGTAGACGATTTTGTTTTCGGGTGTGGGAGGAATAATAGAGGCTTGTTTGGTTTAGCTTCAGGTCTTATGGGACTTGGAAGGAGTGATCTTTCTTTAATATCTCAAACTTCTGATGTGTTTGGAGGTGTTTTCTCCTATTGTTTGCCTTCAACTGAAGCAGAGTCCTCTGGTTCACTAATATTTGGGGGTGATCCTTCAGTTTTCAAGAACTCAACACCAATCTCTTACACTAAAATGGTTCCAAATCCACAGCTTTTTAGCTTCTATTTCCTTAATCTAACTGGAATGACTATTGGTGGGGTTGCTGTTCAAGATTCAAGTTTTGGGAAAAGTGGATTTCTCATTGATTCGGGGACGGTTATCACAAGGCTCCCACCTTCCATTTACAAAGCTGTCAAGGCTGAGTTCTTGAAACAATTTTCAGGTTACCCATCAGTACCAGGTTATTCAATTCTTGACACTTGCTTTGATCTCTCTACATATGAAGAAGTGAACATTCCCACCATAAAAGTACATTTCGAAGGCGATGCTCAGATGGAAGTTGATGTTGCTGGAGTTTTCTATTTTGTGAAGAATGATGCATCTCAGGTCTGTTTAGCACTGGCAAGCCTGCAATATGAAGGTGAGATTGGAATTATTGGAAATTTTCAGCAGAGAAACACAAGAGTCATATATGATACAAAACAATCACAAGTTGGATTTGCAAAAGAAACCTGCAGTTTCATGTAGATGACAGAAAAGAAAAGAAAAAGGTAAGGCCAATAACGACTCGTTGGCGATAATATATTTGCTTAACATAGATAACTATTTGAGGTTTATTTATCTACTATGTAGGAAGATAGAGATGATATTATGGGTGTTTAATTAAGTGTAAAATATCACATAAACTTCTCTTCATGATGTAACACTTGCAATCATTTTATAATATGTGAAAACTGTATGTAGGCAGACTTGTCTATAACAACAACACTGTTAAATTCTATGTACAAAGAGAAGAAGATGATGAAATTTTGTTTTGTGCGACACACAAAATATTGACAGCAAAAGAAAACAAATTGACATATTCTTTACAAGCATATAAAAACAGGCATCAGCCCCACAATAGAATGTCTCGACAACTGAGCCTGTCCTTTCATAAGAAAAAATGAACATATAAGAATTTTTTAAACACAGAAAGAGATAAAATAAGTGGTTAATCCACCAGTCACAAAATGATTCCTTTTTCTACTCAAAATCACAACAAGGCCACACAGCCAACCATATTGGCAGTGGCACATTTCAATTCTTGAGCTGGATTCCTTGATATTACAAGCAACAATACAAATATTACGCCTCAGTCCCAAACAAGTTAGGATCGGCAACACCGGTCTCAAGCCCGGATAAGGCTGGCAGCCAGCTTAAATCTTGATATTACAAGCACTTTAAAAAAAGAAAATTACAAGGTTATTTGTAACATCAAACTAAGCTAAAGCCATACCAGATAAATATAATTTTGCTTGGTCTGCAATCTCTGTAGATCCATCTTTCTTGTACAATCTCTGTAATGCTGCTAAGAATGTAGCAGCTGAGGGACAAAACACATGATGGGAGTGTGTTTTCCCTGTCATTGTACGCATGAATCCACGTGATCGACATTGGTTACCAGTGGAGCCATCTCCAGTTTTTGAATGCCCAAGTCATCTTCGTCCTCTTTTGAGTTATCGTCATTCTTTTTTGTCTTTAACATCTCAGTGGGTAGAATAGAAGCGCTGGGATCACTGTTTGGCACCAAAAACAAAATGCCAATTGGAAGGACTCTCGAAACACTCCGGATCACTATTGCTATCGAGAGGTTGTCAAATTGAGTTCTTGTGACATTCAAGGTGTGAAGTAACAGGCCTCCAGCCCAGGATGCTGTGAGACTGACAACATGATCAATTGAAATTAGCAACGCGAAGAACGTTCCTTCAATGCCAGAAGGGAAAAGTTTTGAACTGAGTACCAGATGAGGCATCCATCTGAGACGCCCAATCATATGAGAAATTGCTGAATCACATACTGCAACAACATAATCAAGGATGCCACTCAAGACACCAATATCAAATTTAGCAGTCCTGAAGCACCATATAATAGCTGAGACCGAAAAATTACGAAACAAAAAGGATGGTTCCTAAAAGCATTCTGGTAAAGGAGAACTCCAAGAAGATATCCTACTGCACCGACAGGATATGGTCCCTACAATCTCCTGCATGAATGTCGAAATGGATTTATATTCAGTGGTTAAGATGTTGTTTTTAAACTACATAAGTAGAAAATAAGAGATTTGCAAAATATAGAGCAAGAGAAGACAGGTCTTGAATCATTTTGAATTAACAAGTTTGTGGCTAGACAATGTTGAAAAGATAAAATTCAAATACCTTCGAGAATAAAGGGCCACCCTTTGCATCTGTATACCAGTAAAACATTCCCTCGTGAATATACAAACTCAATGCAAGAGAAATGTACATGTATAGACATGGCCTCCACACACTCTCGCATTTCAGTGCCATCCACATAGCCTTACAAGCATTCAAAAACTTTTGACTTACCTGTTGCAGAAACATACTTTAATGGAGTAAAACAAGTATAAACAATCAAGAAGTATTTAAACTGCTCAAAGGACAACATGAGGTTCAAACATACCTGCCTGTATGCAATATCGTGTATAAAGGGTTCATGCAGCATCATTCCTACCAAAATGACCAGAGCAGCTGGAATACTTAAAATTCCGAACACCCCCTGCCAGATAACATCTATAAGGAGACAAGGAAATATGAAGAGACAAAAGGGAATTACCAGTAATTTAGAAAACTCATGCAGCAGCAGCATTTAGTTAAGCCACCAAAAAGATTAATGAAGCCATAAATTCTTATGGACACAAACTGCCCCGAATTTGAGTGTACATAATAGTACCTTAATTTTAGTATTATTAACAAACAATTATATTTGAATAATATCCAGTGGTTTCATCTCACAGGGAAAAAAACATTCAAGAAGATTCACTGGGAAATCAAGAACAATTGCCCAGGCTTGATAAATGATTAGCCAATTAGCAAAACGCAAATTAATTCAGAAGGAATAGTCTATTGACAATGATCGAAATAAGTCAGAGATAGCAAACCTTAGATCCGATTAGATGAACCAAAAAGCCACTGATAGTGAACCCAATCAGTTGCCCCACTGAAGAGCTCACTCCACACAAGCTTTGCATGTCACTGGCAAGAGACGGGTGGCTTATGTTGTTCTCTGTCACACAGGCATCAATAGTAACATCTGCTACTGATTGTGCTGCACTGGCTCACGTTAGACACAACAAAGCAGATGCTAGTTGTAATTTGTGGTTGAGTGAAAGACTGAGCATGAAAAATGCACCAAACAAACCTAAAGAACAAAGGGAGGTAAGTCCAAAGGAATTTTATTTGACTACTCGACATCTGGAAATTGGATACTGTAACTCTTCAAATCAACTAAAGGGTATTAGCCAACTATTTATTTGGACTTATGTTATTCCAACACTATATAATACGCCTTTTAAGAAAAATAGGAATCCTCTATATCCATTCTGTTCTCTCACATTTATGGAATCGGTATTCTCTTCTTATCTATATGTATTCCTTAAGCATCAAAAGATTATCTTCCTTCAAACACAGTCTTGTTTCCTTTCCCTACATTTCCTTGCCGCTGGTTAAATGCAGCGTCTTATACAGATTTTTCCAGCAGGTTTATTCCAATGTTTCTTCGCTTAGATGAAATCATCCCAACAGAAGTACACAGACACCGAGAACTGGAATACAAACTTTAGCAGAAACACAACAAATTCCATATAACTAGATTTGCTATGATGATAGTAAGGAATCAAATATTTTAGCATCCAAGACTGTTAAACTGGTTTACATAACATTGCCAACAAATATTTTCTTGCTCAGACTTTTGAACAAGTCAAACTGTCTAAGGAGTGACAGCAATAAGAAAGTTTGAGTATCCCTTCATTACCACAGCTAATGCAAAGTTAACTGATGAAAACTAAGACTGATTAATATTCCTACATGTTATATAGATTGAAAGCTCGACTAATTGATTAAGAGTTCAAACAAGGCTTCGTCTGACATCAAAGTCACGTTTAGCCTTTAGTTTACTAATACTTAACAGAAGAAACACTTTATATATTATTGTCACCACTCTTGAGTCAAAAAGGAGAAGTTTTGAGTTCAACAAGAAAATATTGAATTGAGAAAAGGCCATTACTCCTAGAAGTTAAGGGGAGACATGTGATTTCAATATTTTCATTCAGAAGCAAACAAACCTAAATGTTCATCACTTAGGGTGTTTTCATTTGGAGTTCTAATAGAAAAAGTTCCTTAAAATGAGAAAAATGACTTCCCTATTGAAAGTAGGGAAAACAAGCTCCACAAATGACATTCCGCATTGATTGTTTCCTCTCAACCATCCAACACACCTCATTTTCACCCCACCACTACACACCTTATCCCGGTACTATCCTCCACCCTCACCTCCCATATTATTTGTCAAGGCTATATACAAATGTTTTTAAGATAATATGCTTTGCTTACATACTAAACTCGAGAATATGAGTAAGAAATCAACTTATTTTCATGGAAAACATTTTCCTTTCATAAAGAACACGCCTTGATCTCTGAATTTAGAAATCACATAAAGAAAAAAAGGACAGGTAAAATAATGGCATATAAATGATTAAATCAAAGAAACATGAAAACAGAGAGAGATATACAAATAGAAAAGAAAATCACGAAGGACAACAAACAAATAACACAGTCAAACATGATGATTCACTTCAAGAAACATACAAATACAACAAATATCATTAATGTTAACATCAAACAATAAATGGTGAATTAGCTTTTAATGCCACCACCAAAAAAAAACATTCTTGAAAACATACCAGCAAGAATAAAGTATGGCCTCCTTCTATATCCAATAATAGGAAGAGTATCTGTTAAAAGCTTCCAAAGGGGTTTCACAATCCAAGGAATCTGAAGTATTCCAGCATAAATTTAAGCCTCATAAGGCTGAAGCTTTTGCTCATCCTTCATATAATACTGAGTACTAATCTTACTTAACCCTAAACTCATTCCTTGATTAATACCATAAATAATAATCACACTAGACACAAAACTCCAATGGAGTTCATTACATAGCATTCTGAACCAGTAATATGGCTTCAAAATTAGTTCAAAGATTCCATCTTTTTTCTTCTTCACTTTGTGAAAATGCTCCTCTAATGGTAAATCATCTTCTTGGTTCATGGCCATTATTCAACTAGTAATTTCATAAGGAAGTAAGATGTAGATAAAAAATGAAAGTAGTTTGCAGAGTCGAGGGGAAATGGAAAATCAAAGTAATAAAGAAGAAGACAGAGGAAAATATTAGGGAATATTATGCGGATAATCAAACTTATACTACTTAACTACTTATCATACCTATAGTTTGCTATAATTACCATTCACGATTAACATTATACATTAATTATGTTGGCTGACTTCGAGTTTGTATAATTGGTTACATTTGTATACGTATAATTCGCCAGAATATACAAATACATATGTATAATATACAATTATTTAATCAATATACATATATACAATTCACCTCACTCCCACTCTCTGACCTCTCTCGCTAGCCTCTCTCAATCTCGCTCGCTTCTCTCCTCTCTCCCAATCTCGCTTGCTTTTTATACAAAGGCATATGTATAATATACAATTATCTAACCAATATACATATACAATTCACCTCTCTCCCACTCTCTACCCTCTCTCGCTCGCCTCTCTCCCAATCTTGCTTGCCCCTCTCCTTCCTCTCCCAATCTCGCTTGCCTCTCTCCTCTCTCTCTCTCTCTCAATCTCGTTTACCATATATACAAATACATATGTATAATATACAATTATCTAACCAATATTATACAATTCACCTCTCTTGCACTTTTTGCCCCCTCTCTCTCTCAGTCTCACTCGCTTCTCTCCTCCCTATAACATGTAGCTAAGAATTATAATTATCAAACTATAGCTAGGAGAATAATTAGGCTATTTTTAAGTGTCTATATGTGAAAGTTTCAAAATATTATTTCAGTTTACAACATTCTTCGAGCATATGTTAAATTATTCTATTTTTTATTTTGTTTCAACCATGTCCGACAATTCACCTTAGAGTTTTAACTAAATCAAATCACATAGTACAGAGCCCATTCAAAACAGTGCTTCATACGTGATTTTTTTCATATCCATGTTCAAATTCAAAATCCCTGATTTAGGGTGAACAATCCTACCATTACACCAACATACCTAGTTAATTACTCTATTGGGTGAGGGAAATATATTTTCTGTTTTAAATCCTCTTGTTCAGTTGATTTTTATCTCCAATTTTTTTGGTTGATTTAATGGTTAAAAGAAACATATTGAAACATTTATTTTTAAAAAAAATTCATTCGTTGTTTCGTATTTACATGGAGTCCAGCTAACTTCAAATTTACGCCAGGAAGTTCCATAACAAAAGCGACTTTGTATTCAAGGAAACTCAAATCCAAAACCTTTTGATTAAGAATGAAAAAATATTTACCACTCCATCACAATTCTTATTGATTTTACTCCTGAATTATCAATAAAGCCACACTTCAAAGTTAATCAGGTCAATTGTTCCCTTTTTATACTCGAACTATTATCACAATTGATAATAATTCATGATTTGAAATAAAAATATCTAATTTAAGGTGAAACAGTCTCATCTACTGTTCACAATTTATTTATTTTTTGAAAGAAAATTATGAATTTTGTGGTTGTGGCAAAATTATGATCCAGTCAGTGCAAATAGGAATATTATTGTGTTAACCATAAATTGATCCAATCAAATGACAGGCCGAAATAGCTGCTGTTGGGACTGAATCATGGGCCTCTCTTTTTATAGACCACTTTGACAATTGTACTCATAAATTAACGACACCAAATTTTACTTGAACATCACTACTTATTAATTTCACAATAGGTACATAAATTCCAGGCAAAAAATAGTATATATTAAAGAAATATATATAACTATATATAGTGTGATATTCAGTTTATAATAAAAACTATTTTTAAAGATTGAGATACTTTTAATCAATCTTAAAGCATAACTTTGTATTTAGTAAAGATTTCAAAAGCGCTTTTGAGTGTTTTTTTCTCTTCCTCACTAAAAGTTAGTCCAAACAACTCAATTCTCTAAAATAAACATTTTCTAAACCCAAAGATTGGCTAAACAAATTATATGTTTTGATTAGAATGACGTTTAAGATTTTTTTTTAATTCTTATTATTATTATCTTAAATTAAAAAAATTATAGGGAAAATTACGCGGATAAACAAACTTATACTATTAATTACTCATCATAGCTATAGTTTGCTATAATTACCACTCGTGACTAATATTATACATTAATTACGTGGGCTGACTTCGAGTTTGTATAATTAGTCATGTTTGTATATGTATAATTCACCAGGATATACAAATAAATATATATATATATATTATACAATTTTTAGCCTATATATATATACAATTCACTTCTCTCCCCCCTCTCTCAATCTCGCTCCCCTCTCTCTTCCCCTCCCAATCTCGCTTGCCATTTATACAAATGTATATGTATAATATACAGTTATATACAATTATATACATATACAATTCACCTCTCTCCCACTCTCTGCCCTCTCTTGCTCGCCTCTCTCCTCCCTCTCTCAATCTCGCTCGCCTCTCTCCTCTCTCTCCAAGTCTCGATCGCCTCTCTCCTCCCTCTCCCAATCTCTCTTACCGTATATACTATTACATATGTATAATATACAATTATCTAACCAATATACATATACAATTCACCTTTCTCCCACTCTTTTCCCCCTCTCTCTCGCCTCTGTCCTCTCTCTCCCAGTCTCGCTCGCCAATCTCCTCCATATAACATGTAGCTACAAATTGTAATTATCAAACTATAGCTATGGAAAGTAATTAATGATTTTTAAGTGGCTATATGTGTAAGTTTTCCAAAATTATATATATAATTTACCAAAAATATCATTTAAATTGTATAGTTTTAAACATGCCTATGTCATTTATAATTTTTTTTATATATACATATCAATTATCTATTTTAAAACCAAGCTAAAACATCCACCACCCTAGATTAGTTAGGTACTTCACTTAAATGTCTACTTTATTAATTAATGACTAATGCCCTGCTTTTTGTCTACTTAATTAAAGAAACGTCGCTAATTAGGCGAGTATTAATCTTAATTAAATTCGTTTGGCCACCCACATATACCACTTCTCATGGGCCAACTTTTGCTTTGGTCACAAAAGAGCCCAAATTTAACAAATTTCTCTCATGTCAATAGAAACAACCTTGTGATTTTACGGTTTATTGAGATTAATTCATGTGTATGTATAATTAAAGGGAAAATTTCATAAATGACTATAGTATGAAACATAATAGGTCTCCTTAACTATAGTTTGGAGAAAATTTCATAAATGACTATAGTATAAAACATAATAGGTCTCCTTAACTATAGTTTGGCTATTTACGTATCATAGCTATAGTTTGAATAGCTACTATCATTTTTATTTGTATATTTTGGACTTATCCAAATCGCTTATACAAATGCGATTTCATTAATTGTGTAACTAATCAATCGATAATTAAGGAGAATATTAATATCATAATTTTAGGTCATTAATTTTATTAGAATCCATTACTTAATAGGTTTCCTTCTTGTTCCAAAAACACAGAGTACTCAATCGTTATCTTCTCAATCTTTGAGTTTGTTAAGTTTATTGTGGGTTTACTTATTTATCTCAAATTAAGTAAATAACACTAAATGTGATAAGTTTGTATATGTATACAGTTTGAACTCTATGTATTCTACAGATTTTATACAAATTATTATGAAATTTAGTCAATAAATTTGTATAAATGAGAATGTTTATACAAATGAACACGTTTATAACCTATATAAATTTGTATATTTGAGAAATTCTTTATAACTTATTTAAATTTTATACAATTCGTTATGTATTTTAAATGAATAAAATTGCATAATTGAGAAATTTGCAATTAGTTATAGCAGTTTGTACATGCTAAGGCGTGTATTATACATTACACTAATTTTATACAAGTCGTTAGATTTATACAAAATTTTATGTATTCTACAGATTTTATACAAATCGTTATGAAATTTAAGTCAATAAATTTGTATAAATGAGAACACTTATACAAATTTGTTTATACAAATGAGCACGTTTATAACTTATATAAATTTGTATATTTGAGAAATTCTTTATAACTTATATAAATTTTATACAATTCGTTATGTATTTTAAATGAATAAAATTGCATAATTAAGAAATTTGTGATTAGTTATAGCAGTTTGTATATGCTAAGGCTTGTATTATCCATTATACAAATTTTTATACAAGTCGTTATGTTTATACAAAAATTTATGTATTCTACAGATTTTATACAAATCGTTATGAAATTTATGTCAATAAATTGTCTAAATGAGAACGTCTATACAAATGAGCACGTTTATAACTTATATAAATTTGTATATTTGAGAAATTATTTATAATTGAGAAATTTGTGATTAGTCGTTATGTGTTTTAAGTCAACAAATGTGTATTATTGAGTAATTTGCGATTAGTTATAGCATTTTGTATATGATAATGTGTGCATTATACATTAGACTAATTTTATACAATCTGTTATGTTTATACAAAAATTTATGTATTCTACAGATTTGATACAATTCGTTATACTTGAACATTGCACTTGTGCATTGAAGTCAACTGAGCAAAACATTTTATTTCACAAAAGCGCTTAAGTTGATCTTCAGAGAGTTTTATTTCACATTCACATTCGTATAACATTGCATGATTGGGCTTGTCTTGGACCTTCATTGACCATAAATTGGACTCCCTAATAAACATCATTAACTTCTTTAGGTAAATAATTGTATTTGTATAACTAACTCAGTTCGATTTGTATATCTATAACATTACAACTAACACATTTGATTATTTATACATCTGCTGCTACTTAATGATATAATATATACGAATTACTGAACTAACAATTCATCTATTGTTTGATATACAAGTTAAATTGTCCATATACAAATCGAAGAAAAAATCAAAAAGGGTAATACCTTAAAATCTTCTGCTTCCTCCTTGTCCATTGCAACATAATCATCTTCTCCAGTCGTTTTGTAGTCAGTTTTACTAGAAGATGTTTCTTGTAATTTTCTTTTCTTAGATTTGGCAATAGAACCTGCAATTGCTTCAAAATTTTTGAGTAAACCCAACGAAAAAGATGAATTTTGTAAAGATTTAATTGCATGCAAATGTATACCTCTAGTGATTCTCTTTGATGGAGATTGTTCCTCCATGACTACACTAGTAGGGATTACTGTTACAACTTTTGATTGAAGAGCAGTGAAGAAGTTGGGTAGAACGAAAATTATACAAATAGAAATAATAAAACATATGAATGTATAAAATAAGAAAAAAGTTACCTGGAATTGAACTGAACGAACTGAACGGGAATTAAATTCAAATTTTCAAAATTTGATTTAAAATTTGATTGAGAGATTTGTGGGGATTAAGGGGTTTATGCTGGTTGAGAATTAAGGAGACAATTATGAAAAGAGTGAAAGAAAGAGAGTGAGTACAAATTTGTATAAATGCTAATTGGGAATCACACGTCCAATACAAAAAAAAAAAAGTGGGACCCATTATAACGATTTTCTAAACAACCACCCTTTGAGAGCTGCTAAACCAATCAGAAAAATATGGCCAGAAACGTATAAAGACTATGCTAACCTTTTAGTTTAAAATAAAGAAAAAATATATTAAAATATTTGTCATTTCCTAAAATTACAATTTAATTAGAATACTGATTTATAGGTTTAGAATATGAAGAGTCCCATTGGGATAATATTTTCCTTTAATTTGAGCAGCCAAATCTATTCCCAAAACTTTGTTCTCCTAAATTAATAGGGAAAAAGAAATTGATTTAATGGAACTTTATTCCTGCTCCATGATTAAGTTACGCATTTTCTTTTCTAAATCAAATTAAATTCCTATAAGTTAGGCATTTTCTTTTCTAGATAAGGTCAGTTTTTATTTTGTTTTTAATAAATCAAATTATTTATGTAAATAATTTATACATTAAATTAAACTATATGTTTAAATTATTTTTTCAATATAATTTGTAAAATATTGTGACAACGATAACTCAAAATACATTAAACCTGATGAATATATGTACTGGAGTATCTAACTAAAATAACCAATATATAATGATCACTATAATTTAACAATGAATAAATAATTTCCTTCGAATAGTAGCTCAAAGTGTAGGAATTGAAAAGTGAAGTAATGTGGGTATACATCGAATTTATATTGGGTGAGTAGATCAAAAAAATACTACTAAGATCTTAATTTTGGTATTCAAATTTATATGGTAAAGAAATATGTATTTAAAATTTTATTTATTTGTCATGAGGCCCATATTTACATGGCATATAAAATAATTTATTTTGTCATATCAAATTCATTTTAATTTTAAGTGATTTTTAAAGCTAAAAAAATTTTAAATTAAGTGATTTTATTGATATAAAATAAATTTCAATGATTTTGTTAGATAATTTCTCATAAGATATTAACTCGTATTAAAGCTACTGTGATATATTAATTCATCTTAAAGGTTAATTTATTTTTTCGGTTGTTAAAGATGGTCCTCTTGTTATTTTGAGTTCTCATTGATTTTAACCTATTTAATCTGATCATTTAACTATTTTTAGATGTATGTTCTAAAGTATTTTGCCGTTTTACTTTATACTCTTATTTTTGATATTATCATATGATTTCGTAGTGTAAATTGAGAACACTTACGTGAAGAACTAAAGCGTTTGATCACTGCTTATCCTCTATATTACGTTGATTTGATAAATTGTGAATAATTACTTACATTTATTACTAAAATGACCTTCAATTGAGTATTTTTTTTTATTTTTTATGTATAAATAAAAAATAAACTATATATTTAAATAATTTAAAAGTAGTTTGTAATATTGAGGTGAGGACATCTCAAAATACATTAAACATGGTAAGTGTAGATAATTATAGAAATCATGCATAAAGTTCATTTGTGTCGCACCAAAAAGAGTCAGACATTTATAGTATTAATCATACAAGTCTTTCCTCCTATATTACGTCGATTTGATTAAGTTGTGAATCATCACTTATATTGGTTACTAAAACGATCTCCAATTAAGTATTTTTTTTAAAAAAATTATAATGTTTAAATAAAATTAAGCTTTATAATTTAATAATTTTAAAATGTAATTAAATATTGAGATAAGGACAACTCAAAACACATTACACTTGATAAATATCGATAGATATAGAAATCATGCATATAGCTGATATGTGTCGAACCAAAGAGAGTCAGACATTGATATTATTAATCATATAAGTTTTATCTCTCATATTATGTCGATTTGATAAATTATGAATCATTACTTATGCTTGTTGCTAAACTTACCTCCAACTATGTAATTTGTTTAATTAATTAAGTTTCAATAAAATTAATCTATATAAATAAATAATTTTTAAATGTAATTTGTAAAATATTGGAATAATGACAACTCAAAACACATTAGACTTGATAATTGTCTATAGTTATATAATCATGTGTATAGCTCATACACGTCGAACCAAAGAGAGTCAGATATTAATAGTATTGTTTATTAATAGTATTGATCAAACAAGACTTATCTCCTATATTACGTAGATTTGATCAATTGTAAATCATTACTTATATTTATTACTAAAATGACCTCCAATTAAGTAATTTTTTTAATTATGATATTTAAATAAAATATATTTAAATAATTTGTAAATATAATTTGTAAAATATTGAGATAATGACAACTCAATATACATTAGACTCGATAACTATCGACAATTATAGAAATCATGTGTATAAATATGTCTAATAAAAGAGATCAAGATATTAATATTATTAATCATACATTTTTTATCCCTATATTACGTCGATTTGATAAATTATGAATTATTACTTATATCAAATTCTAATTAAGTATTTTTCTAATTATTATGTTTGAATAAAATAAATTAGTGTTAAGTAAATTCAGTTAACACAAATATTTTGGTCATAATCTATTGTAATATCAATTAACGAATTTTTTTATTATAATACAACCAACAAAAATATAATGTGATTCAAAAAATATTTTTTTTCCATTGATTTCATAATTATTATTTTAAAAACATAATTGAAAACATTTTTTTTTACAAATTGGGACATCCAATCTACTTAATGATCAATGTGCACTTTGGTAGAATTTGTAGTACATATGATTCCGTAGTACATAATTGATTAGGATTCCGTAGTACATATGTTGGAAACATGATTGGAGAATGGATCACCCCAAGAATTTTCTTTAAATTTTAAGTTAAAAGGGTAAAAATGTCCAAAAAGAAACTAGTTTATAGTGTGAATGGGTCTTTTTATCATTCTGGCCAAAATTTTCTAGCCAAAAGGATTTATCCTAACCCTTTTATATAATTAATTTAAACAATAGTCATATAGCATAATTAAGTGGTACATGTTAGCTTAGTTATATAATTATCTAAAACTAAATGAGATGATATATTAGTTGCTAACTAATTTTATATTCGAATTGAAAGCATTTGATAAAAATACGATATCATCTGTTCAGATGATCAATAGAAACATATCGTAATTTAAATGTCTTAAAAATTTAATGAGTAATCAATTTATTCTGCTTTTTTTCTCTGAAAATAATAATATCATAATCACATAACTGTGAAAGTGCTACCCCTTTTTATTTCAATTTATTTGACTTACTTTCCTTTTTTGAATAAACTAATGAATATATATATATATATATCACTTAATACTCCCTCCGTTTAAAAAAGAATGACCCTATTTCCTTTTTAGTCTATTTAAAAAAGAATGACCCCTTTCTTTTTTTGCAACACTTTAACTTTAACTTTCCACGTGGCATGTTTAAGACCACAAGATTAAAGGGTATTTTGGTATATTTGACATAACTTTAAATTAGAACCACAAAATTAAAAAGTCTTCTTTCTTTTCTTAAATTCCGTTTCAAATTAAATTAAGCCAATCTTTTTGAAACGGAGCGAGTAGTAAAATTTATTAAGTTTGACTTTATAGCGTTGCTTAGCTCAGGATAGGACTGGTACATAATATATCAAACTTATAGTAAGCAAAATGGTCCCACAAATCTTGGTTAATTAAGCTATTAATTAATGTATAAATTTAATAATTTCAGGAGTCATACGGAATTAATAGAGTGGCTAGTTAAGTAGGTGCTCCTACTTTACTTACATCCGCAAACTCTACAACTAACTCTGATTAATGAATCTTAATATTATTTGGCTATTTGCTACTTTTTTTTTTTTTCGTTATTTCAAATTTAGTCCTTATATTTTCATGACTCGTGCATGTTGCATCGACATGATAATTTTACTTTCGATTGTCGTTTCGTTCTTTCCTTTTTTTCTTTAATGTAATTTTTTTGTTCACTTTTATTTCTCAAGATGTTTAATTCTCCTTAAAAGTAATAAATAAAAAATATATATATAACTAGAATTGTGTTTATACTATTCATAAAGTCATCATTTAAATTTTCTCAAAAAGATGAAACGAGATTTTAAAAAAAATCAAGTGTGAGATGTGGGATGTTCGTGCATTAATAAGAAATATATTTTTAATTTAATTTCATTTCAAAAGTATAATTTCTCTGTCTCATATTAGTTGATTATTCTATTAAAAATAATTGTTTTATATTACTTGTTCACCTGACTAAATAAAAAAAATATTAATTAATTTTTCCCCCATATATTACCCTTATAATGATTTTTTTAACGTTTATTTAACTTTAAAAATCATGATTAATTGTTTTTAACGTCTATTAAACTGCAAAAAATAATTCATAACTTTGAAAGTGAAAAGTGAATGATCAAAAATGATACAAAGAGAACAATTTCTCTCTACTGATATAATATGACTTCAACACCCTTGCAAAAAAGTGTATAGATCATGGGCAATTTTAAAATAAAAAATGAGCATGGACAATTAACATTTTTAATTAAAAAAAAAACAATGTCCAATATGTTAATCGTTGGAATTGCAGTATTAAAGATTTGAATCTAATCACTAGAGTTGTGTATTTTTCTGAAAATCGATTCATTTTTTGATATTTGACTTAATTTCGTATCTAAAATTCATATGTACATTTCATTTGATTCAAATTTCAAAACAGAAAAAACAGAAAACAATAACAAATTATTTATTATACATTTTTTATATAACACATTTCATTTTTCAATAAAGAAACCAATTAACATTAAATAATACCCACATTTTTGTCTAATTATAACATTAGACATGTAAATGAAATCTTATTGACTAATTCTATCATGCTCCAACATATATTAAAAGTACTTGACTATTTCATCAAATATATATTGCTATCTTTTTAGTGGTGTCCACTATTTCAATAATATGAATTCAATTTCTCAAAAAAATTTTAAGAGATTTGATGTACTCACTTCTCATTCTTTATATAATTATCTTTAACATAACAAATCAAAGCAAAAAAAGAGGAAAATCAAATCCAACTAAAATAGATAATAAACTCTTTTCAAAATTGAATAATATAAAATTAAATCGAAAAACCATATACACCCTTGAAAAGGGTATAAATTTGGTAGAACTAAAAATACTGCACCTAATTTTAAACCTAAAATTAAAGAGGGGTATGATAAATAAAAAAAGAAGAACTAAATCTGATTGAGTAAAAGCATATTATATAAATCAAGGCAGAAAAAACGGGAAGGCTAAATCTAATCTGAAGAATATATATATATACCCACAAAAAAAGTAGATTACAACAAATAAAACAGAGAGAGAAGAAGAAAAAAAAGTGAAGACAAGCAGAAAGTAGCTAAACACACAAAAGAGGGCCAGCGCCAGGGCCTGCTGCCACTGTTTATAAACAGAAACGGTAGCACCATTTCCTCCGCCGGCTTTTCTCTTCTGTTTTTCGTATATATTTCTCCTTTTTTATTGGAGAAGAGAAAAAAATTCAAATTAACAGTTTTTCTTCAAAAATTTAATTTGATGGCGAAAACATCAGAATCGAATACTACGTCAACTTCATCATCATCTTCTAGCAACAAATGTGATAGTAAAGCGAAACGTAGCAACAAAATTGATAGCAATGCTATTGGTAAAGTGAAACGAACACGAAAGAGTGTTCCTAGAGATTCTCCTCCTCAACGTAGCTCAATTTACAGAGGAGTTACTCGGTATTTTTTCTTTCGCTACATTTTTTTTTTTGGTTTCTTATTTAATGGAGGGTTAGTTGATTTCAGAGTAATAATTTATAGGCACCGATGGACCGGCCGATATGAAGCTCATCTTTGGGATAAAAATTGCTGGAATGAAACACAGAACAAAAAAGGAAGACAAGGTTCATAATTAATTTTTTTGTTTAGTGATTAATTTCAGTTAATATTAGATATGATGTTGTTGAACTACATTTCTAATTGAAATTTTATATTGGTTTCGCCGGCGCAAATCATGCTTATAACAAAATCCGATTAAAAATGCAGTTTATTTGGGTAAGTTTCTATTTTATTTTATTCTCAATATTTTATTACTCCATAAGCATTTCATTATCAATTTGGCCCACCAATTTATTAACAAACATAATATTGCCATTTGTAAAATGAAATTTTATCCATAGAACTGAGATTAATTTTTTTGTTTTTGTTGCAGGAGCCTATGATGATGAAGAAGCAGCTGCACATGCATATGACTTAGCAGCATTAAAGTATTGGGGTCAAGACACCATCCTTAATTTCCCTGTAATTTTGACTCGGACTTCAGTTATTATTATATATTAATTTAAGATCATTTTAAATATTTATAAATTTTAAATTTTGAATTGACTAATATAGATGACGACCTATGAAAATGAGCTAAAGGAAATGGAAGGTCAGTCAAAAGAAGAGTATATTGGTTCTTTGAGAAGGTACAAGTATGGTTAATTCTCATCTTCATATTTTTACTTACTTAATTTTTTTTAAATATTACTTTTTATTTTATGTTTGCAGAAAAAGTAGTGGGTTTTCAAGAGGTGTATCAAAATATAGAGGCGTAGCAAGGTAATTAACTCTTTCATTTTCATTTAAAAAAATGTGATTAGTACAAATTATTAAATTAGTGGAGGATTAAGCTAAGAGTATCCTCGAGAAATGTTTGACCTTAACACTTGCCGCAAAAATGTTGGTGATCTAAAAATGTTGCTCTTTATTAAAGGGACAACTAGCTCAAATAAACCCCTGGTCCCCGACTCCCCTCCCTCCAAAAAAGGTTATATTTGGCATGCATTAAATATCTATTAGCCAGTCCATACACTTTTACTTGTCCACTTTTGAATTTTATTTGATAAATTTTTATTTTTAAAATAATGAATACGTAAAAGAGAATCGGGACAAGTAGTATTTTTAAGTTGTAATAAGATGCCCATCACTGCTGCTCAACTGTGAACTGTTTATGAGTCTTCATCTATTCCCATCCTTGATGCTACTATGCCATCTAACTATGTCGTATATTCTTGATATTGACATTGAACTCCTCTTATTAAATGCTTCACATTTCTTACATTCATGCATTTGTCAAGTTATACGAGATTTATATCTAACGTCGTAACAGTGGTGTTTAAGTTAATTTATTTTTCATTTTGTGAACTTGTTTGTTATCTTTGAGCGTCATGTTTTGTAAGTAACTTTGACCATGGTTCTTAGATTTTAATCTTTTTAAGTCATTGAGTTTTTAAATTGATAATATACATATTTTTAGATAAATATAGAGTTTGAACTGAAGTCACTAACATAAATTCACCCCTGCTTAAACATATCAGAAATCACCTAACTTTTTTTGTTTCCGAAACTTATCATTATTTATTATGGATTTATAGACACCACCACAATGGAAGATGGGAGGCTCGAATTGGAAGGGTATTTGGCAATAAATATCTCTACCTTGGAACATATGGTACGTATGAGAATACTCTTATTACTAGTTACTAACACGTCTTTTTAGTTGAAAATTTGTAATCTACAATATTCATCCAACCCCCTCTTCATAATTAATAGTGTGGGAAAATTCAAAAAAAAAAAAAAGGTAACAAAATTAGAAAATTAATTAGTTAGTCTTTCATCATAAATTTGATGTTTCAGATAGGACAGGCAGACAAAGTTTAATTAAGTTTGACAAGTTGAGATTAATGCTAAGTATATTTTGGTCGCTTACCTAAAAGAACCTAAAAAAAACATCATTTTCAAAAGCATTATCCCTAAATCAATCCAAGTGTTGTCATATTTATTCTTAAATGCACTTAAGAAATACTCCCTTTTCGTTTTAATTTGTTTGATTTTTTAATTTATTTCTTTTAAAAAATAACCATTTCTTTTTTTTTAATAATTTTTTTATTTCAATTTGTCACGTGATATATTTGCAACTATAAAATTAACATATATTTTGTACATTTAAAATATCTCTGTGTTAAGTAAAAAGAACTCGCATAAATTGAAACGGAAGGAATATGATTGCTTAACATTTAATTGATTGTTGCCACATGTCACTATGTATGTGTAGTGTAGAGCATGCACTTCTTTGTCAATATTAATATTGCCAAATGAATATTGATGAGTTTAGTTGCACTCAGTGGTTCTAAATTTTCATCTCTATAATTATCATTAAGCTGTTAATCAATTTTGTTAGAAATTAATAAGTTAATATACATATATATACACTTAATTTTCTAGTATCAATACAAAATCTATAGAAAAGCTATTAAGTTCGTCCGATTCCACGAACCCCACTTAGCTCCAAACATATGAAAGCAAAAAAATAAGTCAAATAAGTGAAGCAAAACAGCTAAGAAGTTAAATTAGGGAAGGGAGGGAAAATTAAATATAGTTGGTGGTTGGGTATATATAGATCACCAACTTTCAACTGCTAGGTCTGCTATTTAAGATTTCACAACCCATGTCCCATCTCTTCCTTTTTCAACATCTCACCCAATTTGTCATGCAAATTAGTTTCTTCAATTTATTACATATAATATTATAATCCCCTCATTTCCCAAAATACCCTTCAACATCTCTTGTTTTTTTTTCTTCTGTTTTATCTGTCCTACTTTATGTACTCAATTAAAAGTAAGCATAGTTTGATAAACATAATAAATACATATAACGATATATTCAGTTAAATAATGTCACACATACACATGTTGAGTCATGGATTACCCGAAAAGGGGTTCATCTAAGTCTGTATCATTAAAAAATTATAACGTATATATAAATATTCATACATATATAAGATTTGAATATCTTAGAAATAGCAATTTTTTAATATTTTCCTTTTTTCTACAAATCACATATAGCTACTCAAGAGGAAGCAGCAACAGCATATGATATGGCAGCTATTGAATACCGTGGACTTAACGCCGTTACAAATTTTGACCTTAGCCGTTACATTAAATGGCTACGTCCTTCTGACCAAACAAATAACAATAATACCTTTATTAACCCTGAGTCAAACCCTAACCCTAATCCTAACGACATTCATCTCATGCCTAACACCAAGGACAATACAAATTTTACCCAACAACATCAACAACAACAAATCTCCGGCTGCGATGTAACAGTCGCGGCTCTGCCACATCCAGGTGACGGAGCCGCGACTTCATCATCAGCACTAGAGATCTTGCTGCAATCTACAAAGTTCAAGGAAATCCTGGAAAGAAGATCGGAGGTAATTGAATGCCCGGAAACTTCACCGGAGCCAGACAGACCACGGAGGAGCTTCCCGGATGATATACAAACCTATTTTGATTGCCAAGAATCAAATAGCTTCATTGAGGAGCATGATATTATTTTTGGTGACTTGGATTCTTTAACATTGCCAATGTTTCAGTGTGAGCTTATTAATTAATAACTATGGACGTGAGATATAAAAAATATTTGTGAATAGAACTATTTTTAAGTTAAGGAGAATATAATTTGGTGAGGCAACAAAAACAAAAAAAGGAAAATGAAAACAGATTATTTCCTTTAAAGTGATTTTTTTTCTTTTAAGAGGATGAGGGTTATATTTTTTTTTTAAAAAAAGTATTTTATTTAATGACTATTAATATTATTATTATTATTTCTCAATATTGTATTTGTTTATGTAGATAGAGAAATTGATAAACATTCTTTGGTATGTTATGAGTTCTACAATATATTAATAATACAAAGACTGTTACTTACCTTTATCAATATATTGCTGCATGTTATGTTGTAGGGGTTTATCTTGCTTTTATTTATCGAATGGTGAAATCACATGTTTATGAAACACAAATAATTTCGAATTATTATATTTTTTTCTTTTCATAGATCCTAACAGGTCGAGTTGATCCACGTGGGTGGATGACACGGTCCAATTAACTAAAACACACTATTTTAAATGTCAAACACAAGGCTCACATGCCCACGTTTTTCTTCACAAAAATTACAAATTTTCCAATTCTTTTTTGTGTGTGTATGGTTTTTCTGGTTTCTTTCAATTCAAGACAAACAACCATAGTGCACAATGCTGTATTTTCATTAAACAGAACATGTCTAAATTGCTTGTACAAAATAATTGAAAAACTGCACTTAAGTAAGAGAAGTGACTTTGTTGTTCAGAGTTTGAACAACAAAAGGTGCTGGTGATTCCCTGTTTACAGTGTGCAACACAACTTCGAATCAATAGAAGCCAAACATATGCAAAACGCTTGATAACCTGTCAACGGGTACCTGTTTTCAATACGAAAATTCAAGTTGTTAATGTTACTTGATCAAATTGCTCTGCTCATTGGGATAAATATATATCTAGCTGTCGAATTATTTAAACAATTCTGCTTGAGTTAGTACTAGAAACCAGGATATATATATCTATATATATATATATATATAGATATATGTTTTACCTGTAGTCCATCACATACTTAGCTTTCCCCACTCTACCAAGTTGTAGAATTGTTTGCCTTCCATTTTTCTATTAACAAATAATAACAAGCATGAATACAGGACGATCGAATAGGATCAAGGTTCATTTGTCTGGATAAATTTTGGTGGTTGTAGTGAAAATGTTGTTACAGGATGACTGTTAATGTACATACCTCCATAGTCAGCTGAAAATTCTTAACCGAGCTCTGGATTCGGAGTCCTGCCCTTCCTCTATCTCTAAAATCTAACTCATACTGTCTTGAGACCTACATGTACCAAAATAATTGCATATTAGATGTGAGGAATCTTTGAAAACAAACTCAAAACAAATATTTATACCTTATTGTAATGAGGAATCTTCGAAAACAACTGATTCACTTTGTCCATATGCTCCTCCCAGTCCGCGGGTAGTCCATTGATGTGCTATATCCAGAGCAGAAAACTTAGCTCACTATGAACATACTAACGAATTTTTTAAGTGAACTGTTATAGTTTTGGCAATAGTCCTCACCTGAGCTGTACATTTTAACTGCATGGACTGGTGTTTTGGTATGTATGCTTTTATCCTTCTGTAGCTTCCAGTCCAGGTCGCAATGGTAGGCATGAATCTGTAGACAATATACTTTTATTACTATGGTCTAAGAGCCATCTTTTGGATTAGAATCAGTGAGACAAAGCTTACGTTACAGCGCCCAGCAATTTTAATTGTTTGGTTGTGGAATTAGGACGGCCCTGAAATGAATCGGTTTTGCAGAAGCAAGAGTTAGTTAGACTAGCACATCTCACAGGAAGGATGCTATTTAACCATATGTTTGTCTTATCTCATGGTGTCAAAAGAAAATGTACCTGATCCCATATTTGGTATTTTGATCCCAGAAGATTAGCTGTTACATGTCCAATCAAACTGTCATCAGATTTTCCCCATAGTCCCTTTATATTTTGAGCAACTACAAACTCGGATTTTCCATTTTGCCTTCTATGATGGGCTATGGCAAGCTTCCGATTCTGACGCCCCTGCCCCTCCTTCAGTTTAAATAAGACACAAAAATAGATATCAGTACATAACTCTCAACAAACGGCTGCTCCCTTAACCAAAGAATATTTTTTTGCAGACACCAAAAGGTGAAGTTGAACCAGAAGGTGACGATAGACAAGGATGTTAACTAATTATCGCGCTAAGGATAAAACTGGAATCTGCAAGAGTCTTGAGGCTCCAATGTTAACTGTCTACTAATTCAACACACAGTGCGTCTGAGGAAATTTTTGGGTGAAAAGATTCCGAAAAGAAATTCCAAGTTACAAAGAGAAAGAAAAATCTACCAAAATATAAAATTCCTCATGATATATGGACCAGCTTTGAGAAGTGGGACAAAGAGATTGTCTTTGATCAAAAGAAGGATAAGATGTCAACTGAATATCGATGGTGTTGATTCCTTTGATTTATTGTTCATAAGAGTTAACAAACAATTGTTTGATAAATCCATAAAGAAGCAGTACAAATCACAAATGTCGGAACAATAAATTACAACCAGCTTGGCATCATAAGAATTTTCAAGAATATGATAAGAAAAAACATTGTCAAAATAAGTAGTACTTAAAAAAGATGTAACTTCACAAATAGTCGAGAACAATGCATGGGACGCTATAAGCAAAAAGTTTCTTGCTTCAAATGACTTGTAGAAAGCTCAAGTTTTGCCTGATGCTCAGGGATGCAAGGAGCAGTGTCATCTATTTAGTACAAAGTGACTTCTGTATTCTTGGGACTCTCTTAGTTAACATCATCAATTCTGTGACAAATGACTTAGATACCTTGACGGAATTCGGAAGCTATATTTGACATCACACGTCTATTTGCAATGTCATACATAACTTGGTGCTGAGTTATACTATAGTTCATAAGTAAACATCTATATTGTTTCATAATATTCATATTTCTCTTGACACACGTCTTTTCTGGCGACTAATTGTCTTCTTCTAGGTAAATGGTAGTGAAAAGTGTCTCTCATTGATTTTCTTTCTATCGTGCCCTTTAAACTAAATGAATTCCCTCTTCATCATTACGAGTTTATCATGAACAAAGAACTATGACCAGGGGTAGCTAGAAGCCGATGTACAGGTTCAGCTGAACCGAATAGTTTTAGTTCAAACCCTTTATTTGTACTAAGAAATCAGCACTCAGTTACTAACACCTGACATCGCTATCCTAGAATTCAGAACCCATAAAGTCCGAATCTTTGGCATCGCCTCTTACTACAACCAAATAATTGAACAGCAGAAAATGCTTATTCCCTACTGGTTTTCAACAAGCTTAAAAGGAAGTAGTGAAAGAAGCCTTACATTAGTATAAAGTGAGTAAAAACTCCCTCCATCCCTGCTTTCTGGAGATGCTTCTTTCACTATCACACAAGTACATCTTCCAATGTCTATAGGCAAAGGCCTATACAACAATGACCTGCAAATACAAACAAAATACTACTATCATCAATAATCATAATCAAAGAACTGATTTTTTATCTCTAAATCAAAGACATTTTTACAGACCTATTAGGAAGTGTAGACCAAGAAGAAGCTGGAGCAGCTTCAGAATCCGAATAATCCCAAATATTAGCAGAATTGGGGGTCTCAGTATCCGCATGCTCCCAAATTTTCAACCCAATTTTAGAATCAGGTTCATGTTTTTGTATACATAGCTGAAGTGAAGATGGCCTCAGAACAGAGTCTTTCACATCAGCCCCAACCCTAGTAAACTCATTATTCACAACCTTACTAGTCCAATCATACCGTAAAACATTTTCTTTATCACAAAGATTGGATTTTTCAGCTTTATCTGGTGCAGCATTTTCTTTATTATCAGATATAACAAGTTGGTTCTGAAGCAAATGAACACCCAATGCTTCACCAACCATACTGCTGCCATTGCTACTACTCCGGCTTTGTCCGAGCTCATTTAAAGGATTATCATAAAGGGAATTATAAGAAGTCGAAGAACGAAGAGGGTTTGTAGTTTTCTTGAAACTAGACATTTTTGAATACCCAATTTGGGTAAAAAGAACAGAACAACAGGTTATATAAATAGGATTCTTGTTTGTTGGGGTACTTTATTTTTTGCTTTAAAGAAAGAGCAGGGTAGTGGTTAGATATATGCTTTATCTTGTGTTTGCAGCCAATAAGACCATTGATGGTAACAAACAAAAATTTGAATTTGAAAATTTTTACTTATTGGGGCTTTCAAAATGTTGGATTTTGGTACTATTATTTAGATTAAAATTCTCCAACGGTAAAATAAGAAACTTGATTGGGTGTTGTCCTTGTCAATATATACCATTGTTTTTTTCCTTAATCGACGGCGGGTTTGTGGGGCCCGTCGCCGGAGTTTTGTCGGCTGATGATTTGGACAGTGGCGCGAAGTAGATTTGAATATGTATGCCGTACGGTTTGTCTGAAACAAAATTTATGAAGCAAATAAACTCTGCTGCAGCTGCGGATCCTTGTAAATATAGCAATTATATTCCTTTCCTACCTTTTTAGACTTTTTTGGTAAGGTAATTTAATGAATTAATAGAAAAAAAATTCAAAGAATTATATTAAAGATTAAAAGTGTAATAATTTCAAACACTAAGCTTTTCATTTAAGAAAGAATGATTCAATTTTCTTATAATCTATTTTTTGAATTTTTTAAATACATTTTGAACTCAACAAAAATTTTAATTTTGATTTAACTTTTTGAGCATAATACATAAACATGACACTTAACTTGATGTCAGCTGGTAATTATGACCTTTTAACTTTAGATGTGCACAAGTAAACACTTGTATAAAATTGAACAAATAGACATATTCGTCCTACATGACACCCTACATGAAAATTTTGCATCCTACGTGGCAACCTACATGTATTATGTCATGTGGGATACTTGTGTCTACTTATTTAATTTTATATAGGTTTAAGTGTCTACTCATGTATACTCAAAATCGGAAAGCATAGTTATCCGTTGAAGCCAAGTTAAAGATCATGTTTATGCATTATGCCAACTTTTTATAACAACACAAATAATTAAATTTTATGTCATTTTATGACCATATATTTCAAAACTATATCCACACAAATGAGATGTTATATTTAAGATCATAAAGAATTTCAATTTTTCTTTGTTTCTTAAAGTACCTTTTTAATCAAAATTGGATCATATAAATTGAAACAATGGAAGTAATTTTATGGAGCAGCTTATTTATACAATTCTATGTAACATATACCCAATTTTTTTTTTTTCTTTTGGCATATCTACCTACTTCGTAATAACTTTAAAGTTTTATATGTTTAAAGTTAAAGCATTTTTTCGTGAAATTCAAATAAATATGATTGAATCTTTGACAAATAAGTTCAGTGATAAAGTTTTATAAAAATAGTTTACCTTTATATGTTCCATCCTACTTTATATATCTGAAATTGTTTTGAATTAGATAAATTTAGTAATTTTTTTACGCTGTATAAATATGACTTAAATGGTTGATCTCAAAATCGGATACAACTTCACAAGTGGCGTATACAAGTCCAAACTTTACTGTCGATTTGGGCCTTAAAGCTCACTAAGCCCGATCACTACCAAGCCCAACAACCAGCGACCCGATTAGAATTTTCATCAAATCGAATCCCAATTTCTACGACCTAGGCGACTGCCACTGATAAAGCGATAAAATTTTGTGGATCATAAGTGAAAACGAGTGGCTCTCTTCTTGACCCATTAATAGTAAGTATCAGAAGAAACCATGGCCCCAGAAATTGCCCACCATGAAGGTAGCAATGATGAATACTGTCACTCTCTCTAGCTCAACATTTTGGCACAAACCCATATCAAGAATCAACCTGAATTTCAAAATTAGAGCATCAATTTCCACCTCAACTAATATGGTTGCTCCTGCTATCATAGTTGGTGGTGGACGTGTGGGAAGAGCTTTACAAGATTTGGGTAATGGAGATGATGTTTTGGTTAAAAGGGGTGAACCAGTACCTATTGATTTTGTAGGTCCAATATTGGTTTGCACTAGGAATGATGATCTTGAAGCTGTTCTTGAAGCTACTCCTAAATCTCGTTGGAGCGGTATGCTGGAATTCCCATCAATTACACTCTGTTATTTACTCTTTAGTGTTAAAAAAATGATTTTTTTTTTCTAAATTATTGCATAATTAAGACCACAACATTCAAAAGTATGAACTTGGTGGGTATTCTTTCCGGCCTTAGTAAAATAGTGGGTGGCTGGGTTTGGCTCGAACTCATCACTGTTTGAAATTTTGGCAGTCATGTGTCACTCTACTGTTTTCTCATGTATAGACATTATTATTTCCTTTTTGGCATGAATAGACAATGCATTAGTTCCTGTTAGTTTTTTTCCTCGAGTGTAGTTTGAGCATACTTATGTCTTAATTGATGATGTGACCCTGTAATAAATCTTGATGTAGCAGATTTGGTATTTTTCCAGAATGGGATGCTAGAGCCTTGGTTTCAAAGTAAAGGTCTCGGTGATGCAGACCAAGTTTTGGCATATTTTGCTGTATCAAAGCTTGGTGAACCCCCAACTGATGGGAAGACCGATACAAATCCAGAAGGATTGACTGCGGCTTATGGGAAATGGGCATCTGCAGTGGCTGCAAGATTGCAGAATGGAGGACTCTCTTGCAAGGTAAAGAATAAACTTTACATGGTATTATTTGCTTGTTATAATATTATAAACCATGCAGTGAAAAGTTTCGGTTTGAGCTATTGAAGGTTGGCTAGAAGATTATGTTTGAGTTCATGTTTATCGTAAATAGGGATGTCTTGTCTAAGTTTAGTGTGTTATATGAAGACTTCAACATTCATGTCTAACATTAGCCTCAATGTTTTTTTCCTCCTTGATGAACTAGACTCAGTTTCCTCCATTGGAGGCTTCTTATTCAACAGTTCTATACGAAATACTACTGATAGTATACCTCTTTCCTTGTATTTTAATTTTCATAAAGATAAAGGATAAATTGTGTGACCCAAAAGGAGTCACTGTTTTGCCAATTCAAATTGAAAGGTGAGGTAAAATCATTTCAGTTGACTTTTTCCTTACCAACTGTAATCTTTAGAGATGGGATATCTTTCTCAATTTTTCTCGTACAAGTTTAGAAGGTCCAGAAAGTCCATTATTCATTGTTCAGCACACTGCACCTTAATAGTAGCTTGCAATAGACTGGTACTAAGATCTATAATGCATTTTACTTTTTGTGAATACCAGGTACTTGATAAGGAGCCTTTTCAGAAGCAAATGCTGGAGAAGCTTATATGGATATGTGCTTTCATGCTTGTTGGAGCTCGCCATCCTGGAGCAACAGTAGGAGCTGTTGAAAAAGAGTACCGCTCTGAGGTGAGTGATTCATCTATGAAACTCTTTGAAAAGTATCCACTTTTAATTGCCTTTTGAAAGGTTAGTATCAACAACCCTCACACCATAACTCCAATGAGACTACTGTTAGTTTCAAAAAAAAAAAAAAAATTAAAAAAAGATCAAAAGAAGCTACCTTGTTTCAAGTGAGAGAGCAGAGAACACGCATCCATTTATATTGCATTTGTTGCTATAGCCTAAGTAGAGACTCCTTTTATGAAGTAATAGAATGGCTCAAGTAACTATTGATACTTTAATTCACTTTTCAGCTTAGTTTCCTTCATAGGATTATAAACAGTAATTCTTGGAACTTCTACTAATCCATGCCGTGTCACTGTTTAGACCAACTATATGTGGTAGTTGATGGGGGCTAAATGCACTCGTGAAAGTTCTTGTTCCAGTTTTACTAAATTGACTCACCCTTGTCCACGCGAAAAGGCAAAATGTTACCTAATCTGGACGGGGTGTCAGAATCACTCATTTCTTTGCTTTCCTCTTCCTTTCCCCCCTCTTTTTTGCAAATTAACGTGGTTCTTGGTCACACTCAAGGATACTATTACATATTAATAGGAGGAACTGAAAGTTGGATGCTTCACTTGCTTTCTAAATGTTTGCAGCTAGTTCAGATGATAATGTAGATGCCAGGACGTTATTAACTAGGTTTGCTGCTTTCAGGTGTCAAAACTAATTGCTGAGCTTGCGGCTGCAGCAGCTGCAGAGAAAGGTCTTGTTTTTGAGGATGCCATGGAGGACAGGCTCTGCGCTTACTCACGAGCAGTTGCACACTTTCCAACGGCTGTCAAGGAGGTAAGAAATGTAGATTTCATAATTGACATTACATTTTGAATCCTGTGCTCTAACCATCCCATTTGTCCGATCCCTTGTATAGTTCAAATGGAGAAACGGATGGTTCTATTCACTCTCTGAGAAGGCAATCGCAGAAGGGAAACCAGATCCATGCCCATTACATACTGCATGGCTTAAAGAACTAAAAATAGTCTAAGATATTACCGTTATTTGATATATTGTGATTGTTGAGGTCCTCTGTTTTTCTTTTGGAGGATGTATATGATAAGAGCTGATGTATCAATTCAATTTAATGTAAAAGTCGTCCTCCTATTTCATATCATAACTGCTGCTAAATTGTTTGATAAATTTATGTGTGCTATGAATAAATCTGCATATGAGGTAGACTTAGACTGATGTTCTGTGTGGCACTCAGACATATCGGTATGGAGAATTGAATGCCTATGGGAAACACGTGAAATAACCACCCATTCGAACTAAAATTCGAGATGCAGAATATTTTCCATTAGTACAAAGTAAAATATTACACCTATGCTATGTTCTCTCATATTTTTATGGAACTGACGTTCATATACAAAGATACAAAGACTACCTATACTATGTTGTCACAATCCACCACTAACAAATTTACCAGAGGATTAAACAGACAAAACAGAAAAAATATGAATTGAGATAAGGAGCATTCATACCCCCCCCCCCCCCCTCTCCAAGAATTGACATCCACCTTCATCTTATGCAATAAACCATGATGAAATTTGGCATAGGCCCAACCAGCCTGGGTATTACTGTGGGCACTGGAGCTTTGTACACTGGTTGCAGCCTCGAAAACCAAACTATAACCTCCCCAGTGAGATTGAGGGAAAGTTTGCCTCTTAAAAGTTCCATGGGTGGGTACTCCGTCCATGTATTCTATCATTCTCGCAAATTTAGTGTAACAACTGCAAATATGTTTTAACATATGCTCTAGTCTCGCAGCATTTGACTGTGGGTTGAAGGACCAAGAAGATCAAATGTCGCTGGCAACGTGTAATAAGCTGTTGTACCAACATTTTCGTCGAAGGAATAAAGCACCCTTTGTCTCAACCATCATAATCCAAGTCCTTTGTATTCTGTTTTGTTGATTGCCTAATTAGTTTTCCTCCATCATCATACCAATCAAGATTCTCACATGGAGCAGGGAAGATTTTGCCAATAACACGTCCTTGAACAAAAGAACATTGGAAGATACGCTTCTTCTTGTATGTAATTCCTACAGACATGTCCTGAAAAGTAATATTCTGAACAGGAATCTCAGCGCTCCCATAGATACGTGCTGGAATTCTAACTCCTTGCCCACGAATACCAGTAAAGCTTATATCCTCAATAACTGGAAGAGCATTTGGATCATAGCCTTCATCAGGATGCTCATTGTAGTCGGTCTTAATTACAATGCCCACACGAACATTCTGTAGGGTCAGGTTGCGGTAGACAACATGTCGGATATGACCACCCCTGCCAGGGCTAGTTTTAATTCTTATTCCTCTTTTTGAGTTCCATATAAGGAGGTTCTCCACTAGTATATTTGACACTCCACCAGACATTTCACTCCCAATTGATACTCCAGCACTGTTGATAATGAGCAAGTCAGTCGACTTTAAAAACTGAAAAAGACAGCACACACTCAAACGAACACTTTTCTCCAGCAATTAAATTGAGAAAACTAAGAAAAAATTTGCAACCTTAAGTTAATGAAGACAAAGTTGTACACAATTTATTGAGTGTGGATTATGTGGGCAGGTCTAGAGAGGTAATACAAACATGTAATTGGAGAAAAAATGTATATACTTGACATAATTTAATATGATATGGAAACAATTATTACCTAATCATTGAGCGCACTATGAGGTTACGGATAGTGATATTGGAAGACGGACGGGAATATGCAATTCCATACTGATCCCAGCCACTCTTGATTGCGACTCCATCATCCCCGACACTTATATAACTATCTTCTATCACCATATCCACGCATGAATCTGCCAACATAAGATCCATCCGCTCAATATTTTTGTATTAAAAATATCAAGTGATCCAGTTCACAACCCCAAATCTCTCGTTCTTTCGGACTTAGGATTCTGTATCTAGAGTGAGATGATAAATTACTTAACCCATTTGATTGATACTGTGGTGGTAGTGGTCAATGAAACATATTTGTGGAAAGTCAACAGGTGAGGGGTAAAATCTGCTGGTACATGCACATAAATCATGACCTAGGTATGTTGAGACAATTTCCCCGAATGCATTACATATAGAAGGAACATAAGCTGTGGATGAGATTTATAGAGCAGATTTATGCTATTTACCGCTATTCTTGATATTGCACGAGTGAATTTGTTGAGGACAAATCGATTTCTATAGAGCATCTATAAGCATTTAAAGTACTCCTATACAGCACTTCCTGTAGAACTCTTAACAACTATTCTTGATATTACACGACTGAACTTTTTGAAGAAAAAGTAATTTATAGAGCATATGTAACCATTTAAAAGTATTCATGTACATCACTTCCTATAGAATGCCTACAGACCAGGTCAATGTGAGCATTTAGATGAGAATTGATGATGCGGGGAAAAAGGGCCAATATCCAAATTACAGTTGCAACAAAAGTGATCAAGAAATGTATGGAGAATGAATTCCAAGTACGGCTGAATAGGAAATAAGGAGAACTAACCAGGGTCTATTCCATCAGTGTTTGGGGCCTCAGATAGTGGAGCCAGAATTGTTACATTTCTTATAACAACATTTTGGCAGTCGTAAGGGTGAAGAGTCCAGAATGGAGAATCCCGAAATGTAACATCAGAAATGTAAATGTCTCTTGACCACATGAGTTGAAGAAGTGGCCCCCTTGTGTGATTCAAAAGATTTTTGCGGTATTTCTCCCACCATGATCGGCCTTGTCCATTAATGGTACCATTATGCCCTGTTGCGCAATTGTTTATAAACAATCAAAGAAAGGTTTGTACAATTTTCAATCACCTTTTTAGAATCACATTTGAATATGTACTTCACTACTTCATTTGGGGAATTTGTCGCTAACTTCTAGAAGAGAAAACATGTGCAGAGGCAACTTGAATGTATCGGAAAACAAGACATATAACTAATTAACTCAATCACAGATGCTAAAAGTAGAGATAGACCTAAAGAACATGTGGTGGAACAGCATGCCTGAAAGAGGAATGTACATACTTGTTTGGAGAAGCTGTACTAGTTTAAGCTTTTGAGTTTTGAATCTTGTTTGTACACAAGAAACACTGGAAACCTTTGACAAACTTAATAACTTAGTGTCTTAGCATGTGTAGAAATCTTGAAGAGGAGTGGCTCCTCCTTACCAGCATTAACAGTCACACTTGGGAAATAATCAATCATATAGTGATTTACTGTAATTCATAAGAAGCGACAGAAGGTAGCACCAATTCAAAACTGAAGAAATAATAAAATACTACTCGTACATTACTGCTTTTTTATAAGATATTACTACTTTACCTGTTATGACAACATCCTTAAGGTTTTGCCCATGGATTAAACTTCCATAACGCGGCCCGCGACGTTCTCTTCCATACCCATATGATGGCAAAGGAGGCAGTAGTGGCCAATAGTTCTCATCCTGTTGCATGCATTTAAACCTCTATAAGTTAGCAGCAGCATATGTAGCACCCTCAACCAAGCACACTTTCCTATATTTTTGTATCATAATAGATGTGATAATTGTTAGGATGTTACGAAGCAACATACTTGGAAGTTAGTTACAAAGGAAAGAAAATTATGAGCCCATTCTTAAAAGCTTCTAAAAGTAATCAATTCAAAACTATCACAAGCAAATTAACTTTGAGACATGAGTAGAAACAAGATCTCACGTCTAAGTGTAAAAGTGCAATGTCAGTTGAGTTTCTGTTGCCAGACAACCATTATAGACATTTAGTATAGGAATTGCAGTAAGCAACAATAACAGATGCCAAAAAAATGCTAGTTTTTATATGCATGTGCACGAAAAAGTCATGTATCTAGGAGAAAAACAAATGCAGTTACACCTGCCACAAATAGCGCACTATGCCCCTATCTAAAATAAGAAGATGGTACAGGAATGGCAATAAACTTGTGCTTGTCATTATCATAGGAATGATAAGGGTAAGGGTAGGTTATTCCCTAATAACACACACATACTAAAGGGGAAATAACTATTAGGACTTGTTTTAACCACTATACTATATCTTAACATTTACTAGATTCCTCCTATTACAATTCTCCCCATCCTTGAGTTACACAATTTTTTATTTTTTTTTTGTGATTGTGGTGTCCAGGCAAGCTTTTGCGCTCTTCATAACTCCTAAAACCACGGAAAGATCTCTTTGTTTACTACAATTAGTAAATAAATTTTCAATACACATACAATTAAAGGATGAATTGGAAATTTGAACACGCAATGCATCTGACTAACTTAAACACGGAACGTTTTCAAACAGTTCAGCTCAAGTGACTACTTACATCAATTCCAAGAATAACTGCATTTTCAGCGAGGAAGAGCGTCATGTGGCTCGTGAGATTAAACGGCGCCGTAAGCCAATGACCAGGCTCAACATTGAGCTGGCCACCACCTCGCTTCCGAATTTCCGAAATTGCCGTCTCAAATGCCTTTGTGTTTACCGTTACGCCATCGCCAACCGCTCCGAAATCGGAGAGATTGAAGACTAGAGGCCGTAGCATAGGGATAGGTCTCGTAGGTGATGCCGAACCTCGATATATCAGAAGCCGTTCCACTGCAGTCCTTTGCCAAATGACGATCAGAATAAACCCGACGATCCAGAGAATAGTAAGAAGAGTGCGATGAGACAACAGAAATGACGGAATCAAACGCTTGTATTCAAGTTTTCGGTGTTGGAGTTTGATGGAATCCGCCATGGATTATAACAAAACTATACAAATTTGATGAAGAATTTTAGTAATAGTACAGTGAGAAATGAAAATGGAAAAATGAGATCAGTAGATCACAGCTTCCATTAGTAGAGTGGAGAAGAACGATCCCTTCTTTTGATTTACAGAAATGGAAAGGACGGGGGACGGTTGCCCGAAAACTGACAATTTATGGGCTTCAGCTTCCAAATTGGACCTTGATGGGCTTATCTGATTAAGTTTAGTTGGGCTCAATTAGGCTTTTTCCATTCCGTACGGTATTTGAAGTAGACTTACTAAACTCAGTGCATGTTTGGTTTGACTTAAAAGTTGAGCAAATCTATTTTTAAGTTATTGGGGAGAGGGTCTGATATACTTCTCAACTTTGTCATTTGGAGCTGATATATCTTTTGTTATGAAAGTGGCTCATATATGCCCTTACCGTTATATAAACGGCTCATATATACCCTTGCCGTTACAAAATAGCTCACATATACTCTTCATTTAACTAAAGTTAAAAAAATTAATTTTATATTTATATTTATTACTTTTAATTTTTTTAAAAAATTATTTAGGGGTATATATGATTCTTCTATCAAAGTTCAAGGTATATTTTAATTTTTTTCATACATAAATTATTTTTTGATTTCTTTTATTATAATTATTTGAGTTTCTTTTTTTTTTTTTCTTTCATTCCTTAGTTTAACGGAAAAAAAATTTAAACTATTTTTGTTTGTCTATATTGTAAATTGATTTTTGTATTCGAAGAAAAAAATTTGGTCATCTACAATAAGTTTTACAAGAATATAGTGTAACATAAATAAATTTGATTATCAAAACAATAATTCTAAATTAGTCATTGAAACAAAAAAAAGGTCAAAAAAAACATGTTTGACGAGAATTAAATTTACTCATATGGAATTATATCTTTTAGAAAAAAATATAAAAAGTTAGATTAAATGTTTTTTTTCATTTTCGTTAGAGGAAAAGGGTATATGTGAGTCATTTGTTTATAAGTAGGGGTATATATGAGTCACTTTCATAACAAGGGGTATATCAGCTCTAAATGACAAAGTTGAGGGTATATCAGACCCTTTTCCCTAAGTTATTTTTAGCTTTTGATAGTGTTTGATAAAGTTAAAAATAATTTTAAAAGGTTAAAAAAAATAAAAGTAGACTCTCCCTACTTTTTGTTTTTTGATTTAAAAGTCATTTATGTTTGATTTTTATTTTGACTTAAAAACTGCCTTTTCCTTCAATCCAGATGAGCTCTTAATTACAAGTTCAGTCATTTTTGCTTCAAGTACATGTATGTGTAATTGAAGTTCAAACAAAAATGATTGAATTTCTGTCATATGTATCCCATCAACTACATGCAGGGGATGAGCTACTGTAGCGGAAGGGAGTTCGGCTGAACCCACCAACTTTTCCGTAAATCCTTGTATTAGAACATATATATATTCTTTGTGAACCCATAAACACACTGAAGTGTTTGCCTCCGTGGTCGTTGGGCACCCAGCTAGAATTAATTAAAAAAGTAGGTGGATTTCTAAAAAAAAAATAAAAAAACAAAAATTATTAATTTTTTTTAAAAATAAAAAATCGATAAGAACTAATAAAAAACGCAGGTGGGTTTATATTAAAAAAATTAAAAAAGCAAAAAAAAATTAAATGAAAAAAAAAAAGGAAAATAGTATTTGTATTGTACCTATGAAACTACAATATCTGACCATTGATTTCTACTCACATTCAAAAAGTTTAACTCAATTTTTTTCTTCAAAAGTTAGGGTTCTAACTTTTATTGTTGATCTAATTGCTGCTATCCAACATCTGGCCTCCGGTGTGTACTCTTGTCTCTCCTCTTTCATTTTTTTCCTTATTCGTTTTTAGTGAATTAAATACTTGTATTTATTCTTTAAGTTGATGATTGTAACTTAAGGGTAAGATCGTTGCTTCTTTTTAAAAAATTAGAAACCACTAAGATAAAATTCTGGCTACACCTCTGACTACATGAAATTCCATGTACAATGTCAAAAAAAAATTTAACAGCAGACACAACAAAAATGGCAACGTAGAATACCATATACAACGTCAAAAATTTTTAACAGCAGACACTAACAGAAATGGCGACGTATTTACAGAGTATCGTGCACTTTGCATGTTAAGTAGGAGACCTGCCAAGTAAACATGTACTTAATAAGGGTAGGTAGTTGTTGGCCCAATTTAACTTAGCCTTGATAGCCATCAAGATACATTACCAGTTTTATGCTAAGGAGTTTTCCAAGGTAATGCACGTCCCAAAGGTGTCCAGTAGGAGTCTTTTATTGCTTGTTGAATCAATACAAGAGAAACTTACCAAGAAATATATGCATTCTTATGGACTTTTCAGTATATCCTATTGAGCAAGTCCTAAAGGCTTTTATAGCAAACAGCATAAGAGTCAACTTCATAGTCCCAACCTCCCCCAGAAAATCCAACACACTAGTCACATGTAAGAGTGGGTGAACCGCGGATTATGACGTTCTGACAAAGACAAAAAGGTAAAACACGCTACATTACAAACAACTTTTGACCTAACGAAAAAGTCGCTGCAAGTACTTGTAAAAGCCCAACTCACATGCAAAGGATGCGAGTGATGACTCAAGAAGTGATATTTTATCTACTATTTCTTTTTTCATTTGCACCTAATAATGTCATCTTTACCATACATTCATAATCACATTGTAACAGCCACCCGAGCCTCACCAACATCCCTCAGTTAAGTTCATCTCAATAGATAGACCTATTTACGGATGTCAAAACAGTTTCCCAAGACCAAATTATACATCTTTAAGAATACAATCAAACTAATGACCACCCAATAGACCCAAAGAACCTAAGTAAACACTTTGGATAGTACATCCTGCCTCTCAGAAGAAAAAGAAATATCATATACTAAAATATTAGCCAGCAGCCATCAATTTGCTAAAAGAACTTGAGTTTTCCTTTGCCCATGTGTGCTTTCCCGCGCTCCACATAACATGCTGCTTTTTGGGTCCCTGTCAAGTCAGAACAGGAGTCACCAGCCCCTAGAGTGACTGCAAAGTAAAGATAGATAGTGCAGAGAAAAGCTAGGAGGCCAAGTGCAGTTAGAAGGAACCGGTGGCGCTGAAGTACTGTTGAACAGCTCCCAAGCTCATTACTTCGAGAGTATTGATTCTTCTTTGGATCAGTAGGTGAAAATGCAGTTTGTGTCTGTGACCTCCTATGAGGAGAAGTTATTATGCTGTCAAGAGCCATAACCTTAAACAGTTAATCTTTGGCAGCCGGTCACGATTCCTGCACCTACCAGTTCGACATAGTAAATAGCATGAGTGTCAAAAGCATAATTCATGCAGAAGTTTTCACCGACTTGCAGACACAAGTGAAATATATATGTAATGACACTCATCCCAAGTAACAACATGAGGGAAAGAAAAAAAAGAACGGGGGACGAGCGTAGGGGAAAACAACATACATAGTAGGTACAATTATACAACTGGCCTGGTCGGGTTCATCTCAAGCAACCCCAACAGATGAGTTGTAATATAATAACTTAAACAGAATGAATAATTGATGACAAAGTAAGAATCAGGGCTGAAACGAGGCATGCTGATGTCTTTCATCATTCTTACACCAAAACTGCTTACATGTGCTAATTTCTTGTACATGGAGTGAGAAATGGGAAGAAGACATGAATCGGAATAAAAGATCATTATTTGCTCCATTAGCTTTTGATCACTCTTAACATTAACATGTTCTATATGAGATTCATTTGTATTTTACATTTTCACTTGGTTCAATATTATTCTAACACGTGTGGTTCCAAGTAACACCTACCTTCTGAAGGAAGAAAGAGGTAATTAAATGTCAAAATAAACATCAAATGAAGAAACATCATCAGACTGATCAACATAAATTATGAGAATGTGTTGGCCAAAAATAAAATAACACTGTAGTAGCTGAAAATTTGTAAATGATTCAATATCACACATTAAAACAAAAACAAAGATATAGCAGATGTCAATGCATAACTGACTTTCAATTGTTCATATAGGCTTGCCAGGAACAATCACTCCCTTTTAAGGAACTTAAACCAACTTCTCTCTCCGAGTTTGAGAGTGATAACACAATCGCAGAAATTCAAACTTGCTTATGGAATGTGCTACAGCAATAACTTCACAGGTTGGTTTTATGAGACATGAGAGTCGACAGGACCTGCAGCTAAAGCGAAAATGCAATGTATGTAATGTATCATTCACTGAGACTTCAAATATGTATGCAATTTATCACTTTGCTTGTGCAATCTGTGAAGCGATTACTCCTAGGCATCTCATCTTCATAACTTCCTTACTCATCAACAATGAACAGTCTCATTAGGATCTCACTTATTAATCTCCAAACACAGGACAAAGATTTCCGTATATCCTATAATCTTAATTCCACAGAATCACTATAATCACACGGATCTTAATTTAATAAAACTATACTTATAATCGCGATAGTCAATCGAACAACTCAAAACCTAAAATCAACTGTTCTCGAAATTGCTAATAGACGACTAAGCAAATAATCAAATTAATAAAGAGCTCAAAAAGAAAATTAAAACAAAAAAAGCACATCAGATCTGAAAAAACATCCAGCTGCTCATACAAACAGGCAGACACATACATCAATGCAGATTAACAGAAACACATACATACAGATGCGAGAGATCTAAATACGAAAAGAACGATACTTACAATAGAAGAAAAATGAAGGACAGCAGCCGTCAAATCGATCGGAGCAAATTCGCGTCAATCGCCGGCAATGCAAGAGTTGAGCTCCCTCAATGAGAGGAGAGGTGCCGGCGACCAGAGGGAGTGGACACGCACTTTCTGGATGTAAAAAGCATGAGATGAGAGAGAGAGAGAGAGAGAGGAAAATGCGATTTTCGCGTAGGAGAGAAGGGAACTTTATAATTGTAATCAGTTTGGGGATTTTTTTTGGTGAAGGTGGGAATGTAATTGTTGTTGGACTATTTTGTATTCTATTTTGACGCTTGGGATGATCCAAGGGTCGGATCTTCGTTTGACCATACTAGTCCCGTGGTGCGCTCCATGTATAATTTGTACACATTATATTTTTTCCATCTCAAAATATTTGTTGTGTTGTTTTTCATAAGTTTATTAATATTCCAAAATAATATTAAATATTTATTGTATTTATGTGTTATATTTAAGATGTTTGCCATTTTAAAAATAATGTAAGTTAATTTTCTTTCTTACTAGTTTCAATTTTGAGAAGATAATTTGGCTTATTCGAGATTTATGATTTGATTGACCATCTAAGACCTTCTAGATCTATAATAAATATAGAGTTCAATGAGCATTGATGCTTCACATTATATTCTATCCGTTCCATTTTAAATGTGTTTTAAGTTTAATAAAAATATACATCAGAATTGAACTATATTAAAAAGGATTACTACTTTAGTGTCAAGCGTATAAATGAAAATAATTATCAATTTTGATCTTGAATTCTTGTTAAAGCTAAACCAATAATTTAAAATACATTATTTATAAGCAAATAATTTTACAAGTAGAGAACTACTATATCTATTTAGCAAGCATAGTGTGTAAACATATATTCATGCATGATTAATTCGTTTAAATTATCAATAAATTTAATTCTTCAAATTTCTGAGAAACTAATTTATCTTTGAGAAGGTATAATTATTTTTGTGTAATATAGTAAAGAGTGACTTGTTGCAAAATCATGTAAGATAGTCTATTATAGTACACACATTTAACAGCATAAACTTATTGTTGTTCCCCATATTTGGAGAAAAATAATGGTATACCAGAAACATAAAAAAACTTGTGTCAATTTATGTTTACTACTTAAATGAAGTTGACAGCGATTTATGCATATTTGCAGGCATAATTTTAGCTAGACAATATCTAATTGACCAAACGTTGAGAAATATAGCGATGACATGTCAAAATGTCAAAGGTTGATACCTAATTAACATTCTTATCAAATGTGATTATTGAACGACCCAACGAATAATGAAAATATAGGCTGCGTTATAGGTTCAATCACAATAATTTTTAAAAAATAAATAAACAATTTTACTGTAGACTATATAGGTTATCTTTAATTTGTAAATGCAGTAAATTAGCATAGTTATAAAAGTGAGTTCACAATTAAATTTAATGAGTTCGATATTGCATATTATTCGAGATGGTTCAGTTGGTTTGTGATAACATAGGCAATATGGATGCACCAAACATGGCTCTTGTCTCATTAAATATAAAGTTGTCAAAAATGTCTTTTTTATTTCCTTTGTAGAATATCAGTTTTTTTTCTCATTTTGAAAGACTTAGATTATGTTGAATACTGACTCTCAAATTGTAGTATCTTCTTAGTGAGTAATTAAGATAAATTCTTGCGATTGCTAGTTAATTTCTTGGGTTTGATTAATCAAAATGTTACCTCTTTGTGATTCTTGCTTTCGTTTGACTATTCTTCATTAGGTTGCTTAAGTCAATTGGGAGGTGATAATTCTAGTCTCTTGTTGCCCATAGTTTCAATAGTTTGGGTATTATTGCAGACATCCTTTATTTTTTGGAAAAATTACTAAACTGAACTGTTCTTTACCTATTCCCAATATTTCCCTACTCTTTCATTAAAATTCAAAAATCTCTTTTTTACATCCAATATACTTTACTTATTTTTTACGTTGGAACTCAAAAACAAACCTTTCCCATCCCCCAAATTTTCGCCCAAATCCCCCCCCCCCCGCCCCGCCTAAAAGAATTTTATCCCTATTCATCCGGATTAGAGTCCAAAACAGGTATATCATTTTCTCCATTATGATTTCTTTTTTTTTTTCCTTTTTTGCGTTTTCACTGTTTTTCCCTTTCTAATAAATCTGTAGTTTTTTTTTCCAGAATTGTAACCTTCGAAGATTTGAGTTGTAAATTGTTGCATGACCCTATAGTCATGACAAATCCAAGTTCTAGCAAGAGAACTTCTGCAAACAACAAACATGCATCTACTTTGAAAGATCCAAAAACCCCCAAAAAAAGGGGTAGAAAGGCGGCACCTCCGATTATTCGACCAACTCTACCTACGGTATGTACATTTGTATCCCTATCCATCCTGATTTTTGTATCTTTTTCATTAGTTTGATGATCGTTTTTTTTCATTTAGGTATCGTTTATTTCAAATTTTCATTGCACTCATAGAACACAGAATTTTTTTGATGCTTTTATGTCTTACACATAAATATTAATGTTTCGTAGATAATATTTTAAGTATCAGTTTGATATTTTTTTATACGTTATTTTTTTTATCTATTTATATAACGACTAATGAAATATTTAGGTATTTGTGTATCTTTTATGTGTTGCACACGAACATTCACGTATCTAATCTGTTTAAGTTTGATGTTTTGTTGTTATTTAGTATCCCTACTCTTTCAATAATTATCAAAAATTCCTTTTTTATATTATTTCGGATACATAATATTGCAGACCGATACTTTAATTAAAACGGACGGATACTTAAAATTTTAAATTGTTGTGATCAGTTTACTGCATAAAAAAAGGGATCAAAAAAGAAAATTATAATTAACCCCACAATCACGCAGACGTTTAACAATTCTACCAATCAGTCTTCATAAACCTCTAACTGAATTAGGCATTTTTGAATTTCAAATTGTGAAACCTTCTCATTTTTCTTTAAAAAAAAAAAATAGTAAAAGTTTGATTCTTTTTTATGGTTGTTTTTTCTTTTTATTTTCTTTTGATTTGCGATGTTGTTTTGGCTTCTTGAACCTTTGGTGTCAAGAGAGATTATTATTTTATATTTGGTACAATTGCATCTATGTATTAGTGTGTTATGCAGTTACAATGAAATCAATGTCGGACAGAAGTGATTGATCAGTTTTGAATTGTGTTTTGAAAGAAGTTATCTTGCCAACAAGATACAAAAGAATGTCCAGTAGATCAAGAAAAAAAGAAAGAAAAATCCAGATGAAAAACTAACATCAAACATGAACTGTTATGGGCGATGTTGACAAGAAGACCACAATCAAAGAACTTGTACTTTCTTCCCAAAAGAATCTTGATCAATACTTTTTTGGAGTATTTTGTTTTTTTCAGGTCTAATAGTTTTCAAATTATAACATTTCTTTCCACTATTACAAATGTTTACATTAAAAAGTACTTTTAGCTTACTAATTTTCGATCCAATAAATTGTATTACGTTTTTCAGTTCTCGTTATATTTTTTTTGTTGTTAATTGTTGATAAAGTGAATTTGGTATACATATTGTGTATTGTTTTATGTTTGATATAAAGTTACTTTTAAAATATATGTCGTATTGGTTAAGTAATTAATGTATATGTAACTGCTAATAAGTACTGAAAATACTATTACATTGCATTGATTTGTTTAACATAATGAATTTGATACTTAATCCTTTGAAATTTTTTGTATCGGATAATATAGTATCAAGTGTTGTAAATGTACCGAATAAAAGTTGTGATGTGTTTAGGATAAGAGACATAATGTTAAAAGATACTAAATATATTGCAAATTTAGAGGATTGAAACAATTGTAAATATATAGTATCAGGTTTAATATTGTGAGACACATCAATTTGTGATGTTGAAAGAATGATAAATAATAATTGTGTATCATATACTTAACATACTTTTTTGGCTAATTTGTATCAACTTCTACACATCAATTTGTGTCATTGAAAGCATGATAAATAATAATTGTGTATCATATACATAATATATTATTTGACTAATTTGTGTCAACTTATAATATAGTATCAACTATAGTCATTTATTTGTTTCAAATTTATAAGAAACATATTGTTAAAAGGTACTAAATATATTGAAAACTAACTTATTTGTATCAAGTATAAAAATATAGTATCACGTGTTGTGATACATCCAAATGTTGTTATATAAAAAATAATCGTGTATCATATAAATAACAAAGTTTTGAAAAATCTTGCATCTGCTAATAATATAGTATCAATTATATATTAATTGTAATATACTCTATATTACAATTAATATAGAGTATAAAATATATGATGTATAAAATACTTATAATAGATAAAACGTAACAAGGTACTAACAATATCAAATATTATATTCTAAATAAATAATTTTGTTACAAAAAACTGTAAAACTTGAGAAAATGTATCTTGAAAAATAACAAATCCTCCAAAATATTAGTTAATGTACCTTAAAAATAATAAACATCAAAAGTTATCTGTGAATTGGTACATAATCACTAATCTATATGAACCAAGTTATCTTGTTGTTGTGGAGTGAAATAGATCTTCAGCTTTAGTGGATCATCGCTATCACTAACATATCCCATCTTGACCTTGTCGAGATCGTACTTCCATAATAGTGTTGCATATCTTGTGCGAAGGTAGTCAACTCAGAAACCATTAGATGGATGTTGACTTCATCGCTAAAGAATTCAGCAAATGCAACTACAAACATTCAACCGTCACTATAAACATTCCGCAGGTACATTATAAAAATGAATTAAATTTTGAACAAAAAGTTAATTACATGATACTTTAAAGTAACTACAAAAAATCTTATTGTTTAGTTGATACATAATGATAATAATAGCAACTGATACTCAATACCACTTGATAATATTTGTTTCTGATACTAAATGAAACATCATATATTCATTATATGTTATTTAAGTATCGTGGTTAAATATTTTATAATATGATACACTATTCTGCAAATTACATCTCATCAAAATAATTTTTACTATATAGTTTGATAGATTAGTGACAATATATCGAAAAATAAAAAGAATCAAAATTAGAATTTTATATAATTTCGTCAGATTTAAAGCAAGGTACAAAATAATACGATAATGTATCATTGTTATCAACATATCTAATTTTTTAAAAATAACTCACCAGTGATGAAGTTCTTCCACATTTGCTTTAAAAGATGAAGTATCATCCTTCTTCGACTTCGTCTTCTAAATATTATGATTCGCTATTGTTAATGAATCCTACAATCTTTTTGATCTATTTTCAGCTCAATCATCATCATCAGAATCATAATGAGTTGATTAGATCTATTTTCATGAAAGTTTTCATCATCAAAATTAAATACACAAGACACGAAAATTGTAAATAAAAACATTAATTTTTTTAATAAAAAAAACGAAATCTGAAGAATTGGAAATAAAAAATTGATGAAAAAATAGTCTCACCTGTTTAGGAACTTGAAATTGATGAACTTGAGAGAGAATAGATTTAAAATTAAAAAATTGAGTGATTAATATAACTGTTGATATATGGGAGTGATTTTAGGCATAAAAATAGGAACAAAATCGTTGGATTGGAAGGGATGTGAATCGTAGGATAAATGTTATCCCTTTTTTTACGCCGTAATTGATAACAACAAACTAACTATTAAAGTATCCGTCCGCTCTAATTAAGTATCGTTTTGTCATATTAAGTATTCGAATTAATATAAAAAAAGAAATTTTTGGTAAATAGTAAAACAGTAGGGATAGAAAGTAATTTGTCCTTTAGACTATGTGATTTGCCTAATTTTTACTTATTTTTTCCCAATCCTTTTTTGATCTTTAGGATGGTTATCCATACGAATGACCCAATATCAATCCCCCATAATGCCTTTTGAATTATGTCAGTCGCATAAAACTTGTTTAGTAAAATTTACATCTCTATGATTTGCACAAATACTCACCCGAAAATATTACATATTACCCCACATATAACACTATGTATTCCAAATTCACTAGATCAATTAATTATCCGTCTTAAAAATTGGTATCGGAATAATTTACATTTGGTTATGCCTTTAAACGGGTACGCAAACCGGTTATTTGTGCACTTACCACGCGTGGATCCCACCCCCACCACAGGAACATTCGTCATCCAACACAACAAGACGCATCGTCTTTGTTCTTTTCTTTTTTCTCTTTTGGTATTGGTGTACAGAAGAGCGTAGAAAGTTCCCGTATTACTCGGTTTTCGAATCGCGATCATCGTCGTCTCCGTTCTCCGGCGTAACTAGGTAAACCGTCCGAGGAACTTTCTTTTCCATACTAATAATCACAAATTGCTTATTGATTAGTAGTTCCTTTGCCGTTTTTCTTCTTTCTTTTACTAGGGTTTACTAGAAAGATGATCTCCCTGGTTAATTTTACATGTTGCTATATTAATTATCACTACATGAATTGTGGTTCAATTAATTTATTGATCGATTGATTATTTAGGTATAATTTTGGGATTTCCAGGGTTTGATATCGGACAATCGTTGTAGAGAAGCTAGAATTTGGTGAATATGTGGGCGGCTTCTTGTCTTGCCTCATGCTGTGCGGCTTGTGCTTGTGATGCTTGCCGTACGGTAGTGTCAGGGATCAGCCGACGTTCTGCCAGGATTGCCTATTGTGGTCTTTTTGCTTTGTCACTCATTGTGTCATGGATTCTAAGGGAGGTTGCTGCCCCTCTAATGGAGAAAATACCATGTAAGATTTTCATTTTTTATTCAATTATGATGATAAAATGAGATAAAAAGGCATATCCTAAGCTCACAAAAGAGTGCTCAATATCCAAAACTAGCTAACCTTAATGTGCAAGACTTCAAGACTATTTATACTGTTCTTGTAAAAATAATCAAAATATTGGACTGACCAAAGAATAAAAAATAGTCACTTGAGCATATTAGTGCCTTGAAGTCTTCCTTCCATGATTTCTTTTAAGCCCTCCAAGCTCATGCTAGTTGGAAGAATGGTCCAAAGCCCTTGATGACCTCCTCGATTGTTACAACTTCCCTCATTAGTCCTTTTGAGCATGTTGAGGACTTCAAAAGCTTTTTTTGATAGCTCTTTCATGATATTTTAAGCTCTTTCTTATTGAATGAAAGCTTCCATATCCAAGATAGCCCACATCCTCACTCTTGATACTGACCTTGGTACTTCGATTTGCATCAGTTAACCAATTGTAGAACTCTTTTTCTCTTGAAAATAAATGAAGGTTAAGAGGAAATTACATATTTAGTTTATGAAAATGGCCAAAAAGTCTTCTGGCTCGATGGCCTTCTTTCCTGGAGACGAGGTTGTGAGTCTTCCATTACTTGCTTAGCTATATAGAAGATTTTTCTATCGATAACTTCTCTACTTGCACAAGGTAGGGGTAAGACTGCATACACACCACCCTCCCCACCACCCTCCCCAGACCGCATTTGTGGTCACTGGGTATGCTGTTGTAGCTTTATTGAAGCTTTGGCAAGCTGTTCTTTGTGTGCTTATGTCTGATAATTGGAAGACCTTCCAGTGGTAATTTTAGAGAAGACTTAGAATTGAACACTTAGCCTGAGCATTGAAATTATTTTCCGAAATAGAAAAGGAAGGTATGGCACAATAGCTCACGTGCAACACGATTAAAAAACAAATCAAATCTAGAATTGCTTCTCTGAGGTTGATGAAAGCAGCATGGAAGAGCAAGGAATGTTGGATTTACCCACATATTTAGGTTGAAATATTAATTTTGTTTTTTGTGTGTCTCTCATTCTCTATTGTCCCTTCCAACCCCAGTTAACTTGTTGAGGTGGTATTATGAGCTTATTTGTGGCGCCTTAAGTCCACAACCTTGATTTTGTTATAGGCTAGATGATATTGTTGTTTTACTCTTAGTGGCCGCTTGTCTAATCTTCCAAGAATCTTTACTCATTTGATTATATTGCAGGGATTAATAGCTTTCACACGACACCCAGCAGAGAGTGGTTTGAAACAGATGCTGTGCTTCGGGTTAGCTTGGGGAACTTCCTATTTTTCACTATTTTAGCAATCTTAATGATTGGTGTAAAGAACCAGAAAGACCCACGTGATAGTATGCACCATGGTGGTTGGATGATGAAAATCATTTGCTGGTGCCTCATGGTAATATTCATGTTTTTCCTTCCAAATGGAATCATCAGCTTCTATGGTAAGATGAGCTATTTTTCGTAGAGTCCTTTTGTAATTGATGGGTTAAAATATTGGGTAAAGTTTCAAACTTTATTTCCCATACATGTGGATCTGCACCTGAGGCTGAGTATTTATTTGTGAATACAGAGACAATTTCCAAGTTTGGTTCTGGACTATTTCTCCTTGTGCAAGTTGTGCTCTTGTTGGATTTTGTGCACAGTTGGAATGACAAATGGGTTGGATACGATGAGCAGTTCTGGTTAGTTCTGTCATATGTATTGCATAGTTATTTTTTCTGTTCTCGCTATCCTCCTCACTCTAATCTCTCTTCCTACTCTTGGTTGGCTGTGTTGTTTTAGGTATGTGGCATTGCTTGTTGTTTCACTTGTATGTTATGTGGGTACCTTTGCATTCAACGGACTGCTCTTCCACTTTTTCACTCCATCTGGACAGGACTGTGGGCTTAACACTTTCTTCATAGTGATGACCCTTATATTGATCTTTGGCTTTGCTGTTGTTACGCTGCATCCATCGGTGGGTTTCGTATATTTATTTCCTTTATTGTTGCACAATAATTCCTTATTCTTGAAACTTTTGTTGGCCCTAAATTTTGCTGGCAAACATGCCACCTTCATATACATTCATTTGCTTTTCTCATCTGGTACCTCTATTTGTGGTAATTGCAATACTACAAATGTGGCTTTACTAGACAAAGCATATCAATAAGTTTTGGTAGTTGAGCTACCATGGAAGCTAGAAAGCTTTGCTTTTATGTTAACATATGCTGCATTATCTCTGTCCATGTTAGCAATTTTTTATCATATCTTCAAGTACTCATGATTTTTTTAATGCTTTCTTTAAATCTTGAGGAAATGTTTATTCTTAGTAATTTGAAGAAAATAGTTAGGTTTGTTGCTAGTTTCAATGATGAAGGATGCTAAATTTCAAATAAAGTAGTGCCTCATGTGTTTCTTTTAAGATCTCATGTGGGATGGGATGGGATTATGATAGGGCTGGTGGAGAGGAGACAATGAACTTGGAATATCACTTATGGAACTTGTCAATATGGAAAGTCTTTATTAAGGAAATTGTTTTCTAGAGACTATTTTCCAAAGCATCTTTGACTAATCAAACATGAGAAAATTCAAAAATATATTTTCCTCCATGACCCTTCATGTTCATGCGACTTATTGTTTTGCAAGGAAACCACTTTATTATTGAAGAATCATGCTAAATGTATGGTCTAAGTGGAATTGGTTAAACCAAGACATTTAGCTGCTAACTAGCATATTGGGTTTTTCCTCAACTTGGTCCTTCATAATCCTTAAGCAGTAATCATTAATGAAACCATAACGTCTTTAACAAGTCAAGATGATCTAGGTAACAGCAGGACCAAGTAGATAGATGCAACACAATTCCTTTGGAGAGTGGGGAGTAGGATGATCAGAGTTGGAGTTACCTCTTGTCAATACTTCTTGAATGACTCATAGCTGGGGATATTTCTAAATCTCTGTGTTGAGATGATGCAACCTTTCCAGGCAGCTCCCACAGCACCATCTCTGTTATCAAGTCTCCTTCCACCCAAATCGCCCACCCCAATAAATAAAATAAACTACTCCTTAAGGTTGTAATTAGTTTGGTTTGATATTAAAAGGTTCCTTCTAGAGGTGCAACCTTTTGCCATTATTTGATGCATGAGAAAAGAATACATGTTCGACTGTAATCATTCACACACACTCTGTCAGTGTTTCTACTGAAAGAGAAGGATAGGTTATGTCGATCTGTGCTCATGATCTGTTTATTTTGAGGTATTTAAGCTTACCAGTTGCCTCTGAATGTCCAGCTGTTGAAAATGAAATATCTGTCTCACTTTGAAAATTACTCCCATTTTTTATGTCAGAATAATGAGTTACATATTCTGGATTTTTTTCCTTTTCTCAGATATCAAATTTTCTAAATGTAGGTAGGTGGAAGTATTTTACCTGCATCAGTTTTATCTCTGTACTGTACATACCTTTGCTACAGTGCACTTGCAAGTGAACCTAGGGATTATGAGTGCAACGGTCTACATAAGCACTCCAAGGCTGTTTCCAGTGGCACACTTGCATTAGGGTTGCTAACAACAGTTCTATCTGTTGTTTACTCTGCTGTTCGCGCTGGCTCTTCTACGACTCTGCTTTCTCCTCCAAGCTCGCCACGTGCAGGTTAGTTACCACTATTTCGGAGGGCTATTCTGTATTAAGATGTTACAGCTCTTTCATTCTCATTGGTAGTAACTTGTATGTATGTTCCTCAAACTCTGTCCTTAAAACCTGATAGAGTCCCGAGTCTTTATGTGATCAATAAATTTGCTGTCAGTTGATAGAGCTGGACCGTGTTGATAGTTTAATAGAATTGATAGAGCTGGACTGCGTTGATAGTTTAATAGAACTTTTGTTGGACTCTAATTTTACCTTTCATTATCCATTTTGATGTGCTTGTGTTATCTGGTTGCTTATACTTGTTCTATGCTTGGTTGTGTTAGTAGTGCCAATAGATCTGGGAGATGATTATTTCTAAAGAGCGGTTTCTTCTGTTTAAGGCTCAGGGAAGCCCTTGCTACCATTGGACAAGGTTGATGAGGAGGAAGAAAAAGAGAGATCTAAGCCAGTCTCATACTCCTATTCTTTCTTCCACCTTATCTTTTCTCTCGCTAGTATGTACTCGGCAATGCTTCTTACAGGTTGGTCAACCTCTGTGGGGGAGAGTGGAAAATTAGTGGATGTTGGGTGGCCATCTGTCTGGGTCAGGATCGTGACTGGGTGGGCAACTGCAGCTTTGTTCATCTGGTCTCAGGTTGCTCCAATTCTGTTCCCGGACAGAGAGTTCTGAGTAATCTAAGGAATGAATGTTACAGTTACTACTAATATGATAAAGTAAGTTTGAACAATGTTTTAAAAGGATTTCAATGCTCCTTTTCTGTCATGTGGATAATGTGCAAGGCGATGCAACAGTGATGTTATTCAACTGTATATTTCAGATGCTTGTTGTGTGGTAATAAATATGGGCTTGCTTTTTATAAATGTAGTAGTTTTTTTTTTAATCATTTATTAGAGAAATTTATATATGTTACCTATCCAAGAGAAATAGAATAATTTTTTTCATACCAGAGGTCATATGGAGGTGCATGGCAGAACATCCTTTAGGCTATACATCATGAATGCCATTTAAGATCAAACATCCACGACGAGTAAATTCCATGATTTTTCAAAAATAAATAAATGAAACAAAATATATAAGTTGAAAATAAGCAGCATAATACTTTTATAAACATGCATTACTTATTTAACCATATGATAAATTCATTTTCTTTGTAATAAATTTCACACTCACATCGAAGCTTTTGATAGAAATGTCTTCTAACTTACACAATTAAACAACGTGAAACGCAAAGGTTTTTGCAACATACTGAATATCAGATGGGCCATTTTAATGATGACCAAAGATCGCATGGGTTGTTTCATCAAAGACGGTCTTCAAAGCAAGTCCTAATTCCTAATATATGTTACTTGAAGCACTGACTGTGTATATATCTATATATATAAGAGGGGCAGAAGTCATCATTAGCTAAGATGCTCTGAAAACTGACGAAGTTCATCAAACTTGCATAGAAATGCACGAGTTGTGTCTAAAAACATGATATTTTGATCCTACGAGCAGATTGTATATGAGAAGAAGAAAAGCTAACAAATTAAGCTTCCCAATTGGGAAGATCAATTGGATCCAATAATTTTAAGTAAAACCTCCTTTACAAACAATCTCAAGTACTAAAAACAGTTCCAAGACCTGTTTGTGTACCAAAGAATATTGCTACCATAACTTGCCACTTAATCTTCGTAATCTCCTGCATGCTCCAACAGATAATTGGCAGCCAGTTCCTCATTGCGATCACAAGCCAAAAAAGCTTCAATGACAAGAGCTCTATCAAAACCCATTGCTTCCAGCTGCAAATGAGCAAACAAATTAGTCAATGAACATTACAAAATGTCTATGAACAGCTACAATTCTCTAAGAGATACTAGGGGTTAAAGTGATGTCTCATACCCGCTCAATCACCTCCTGTTCTTCTGGAGTCACACTAACTGTGTGAGGAATCTCTTGCTCAGCCTGATCAAACATGTCCCTAAAACAGAGAAATTGAAAGGACTTAAAGTAATTCATATGTAGCAGATTCGTATCTTAAATCTCAAAGCCAAAAACAGCTTCTCTCTCTTTCCTTATTCCCTAACATTTTAAATACAAACATGATTTAGGACTGCAAAATGATAAAATCCTTTTATACTCGACCACAATATAATTGAAAATAAAATATATTTCAGTCTGGAGAGGAGAAACACTAGGAGGATCATGAAAATATATAAAAATGATGCTTCTAACTCTAGCTTGGCGAATAGCACACAGTAAGCAACTAACCCGTCAGAACCATCCACAGGTTCATTGATTAATTGAAGAAACTCTTGATCATGCTCTTGTATAGATCTTAAAAGTTGAGGATTTTGCTTTCCTAGTTCCTGAAGCATAGGCTACAATAGAACACACGATTTGTACATTCAGATAGCGACAACACAAGAAACAAAGCAAAGAAAATAGTGAAGAACAGAAATTACCTGTAAAATTTGTGGGTTAGCTTGAACCATGGAACGTAAAGCTTGGAACTGAAACAAAGAAAAGAAACATGAGTTGCACAGGATTACGGGTATAGAGCAACTTAGACAGAGAAATATCCAGGATAAACTTATGAATTGGAATGATGAAAGAGTCAGAGGTAATCTCATTAATTCAAATCAGGAGTCCAAAAGCTAGAACTAAAGACAAAAGCGAAACGAAAATCTAATGATCAGAACGTACCTGTTGGTTGTTCCTGAGAAAATCAAGGGATCCAAGACCAGCACCGCCAGCACCAGCAACATTCTCCTGTAATGGCTCTAGCTTAGATAACCACATAAGGAGAAAAAGGACAAAATACTATTATTAAGGGAAGCTATAGAAGACCTGAGGAAACAAATTTAAAGGAGCAGAATTAGGTGCGCCAGAAGAAGGTGCAGTAGGCGCAGCAGTAGGCACAGCAGCAGAATTAACTCCACCCCGGGCTACCGGTACAGCAACTTCTGCCGTTTCAGGAATTCCCTGTAAAAAATAGCCCCTGTCAAAGAACAAAAGACAAACAAACTTGTGCATCCCTTCCACCTTTTTAAAGTGAAGTAGACCCAGAACATACTGAATATAAGTAATCAACAGCTCTTTCAGGATTGTTATAAGCAGCTCGAAGTGCACGAGTAACTGTCTCTTTGTCCCAGCTGCCACCACCCATATCCATAAGTTGTTGTATAGTTTGCTCGAGATTACTGCCAGCAACTAGATTTGATGCAGCTTGACTATAATCATCAGCTGGAAGACTGCAGCAATGTAAAAGATGTATTAATTTCTTTATTTTCTTAAATTTTGTGCTGAGTCAAACTAAGACAATGCAACAGATTTCTAATATACAGGCATAATTTTTTACCTAGCAGCCGCAGCATCCGAAGCTGACACAACATCTTTTGGGGCCCTACACATCATTTACATCATCAGGGGCAGATACAGCATAAGCAATAGTAAATAGTGAAAGTTGCAACTCACTGTGATGGTGGAATCACTTCAGGTGTTGTAGTAGGATTTGCGGCAGTAGCTGGCTGCTGAAAGAAAGAATCCAGAAGGTAATTATCAGAAACCAGACAAACAAAAGAATTAAGATGGTAATTATCAGAAACCAGACAAACAAAAATTAAGATGGTAATTATCAGAAACCAGACAAACAAAAATTAAGATGGTAATTATCAGAAACCAGACAAACAAAAGAATTAAGATGGTAATTATCAGAAACCAGACAAACAAAACTTTAAGATGGTATTTCTCAGAAACCAGACAACCAGCCTGTTGAATGAAATCCTGAATGGTTAATTTGAACACAGTACCTGAGCAAAAGTTGTCCCACTTGAGCTAGCAGTTTTGCTCTGCAAAGAACACATAAATAGATATAAGATCAAGAAACACATCCTGTTGGAGTCACAGGTTTAGCATTGGAGATTTAAAAATCAATCAATTAGGGGCAAGAAAAGTGCAATGTTATAGGTCAAAAACTTACAAGTAAAGGGAATCTTAAGATCTATAGACATACCTTGCTAAGCATGACAACAAGAAAACCATCCTCAGAGACACTGTTTTCCAATAGTGTACTTTCATCCTTCAGCACTTTACCATTGTGAATCAGCAACTGCTGCCCACATGGGTAATTATCTTTTCCTTGTACATCTTCAATGTTCTTCTTGACTGCCATAATCTACAAGCACAAGATATCCCATTACATAACATAAAAATGGCTAACCAATTAGGAGTAGGCCCCAACATTTATAGCTCAAAGCAATTAAATGATCTGAGATCTGGAAACTAGACTTGTAAGATTTCGATAAATATGATGCACTCTGAAGCTATACAAACGAGATAAAACTAAAAATTGGCCCCAAGTTTAGGCTTTGAATAAAAATAGTCCCTTATGTATTTATGGAGCAGTGATAGTCCTCCAAGTATACAACACATTCAGTCATTGGTAACCTTTTCTGTCTAAGCCTAGTGGAGAGGACATATTTGGCTCATATGTCTTGCTCCCAATCTTTTAAAACAAGAAAGAAACCGATCAGGAGTACTAACCACGAGAAAGGGAAGATTTACAGATTTCAATAAGCAAAAAAGCTAGTCACAGTTTCTCCAATTCATCAGGTTAACTTCTTTTTGTTGCTGCAAAGAAACAACATGAACCATTCGAGGAATTGGAGTTGTCTTACTATTCCTGACATTTTTTCTTTTTTTGGATTCCTGGCGTTACTAAATGATAAATTCGTGGGAATTGAATTCTCGTAGCACTGTTAGTTCTCAATATTGGAAGATGGTTGCTTATTTGTCACAAATGAACCAAGAATAATCACGTCTGGTCATGCTACGTCTTCTATACTCTTCTACAGCTGAAATTAATTTGCTCCTCCTCCAGTATCCTAATAAGCAGTGAAGTATAATAACTACTTTGAATCTAGAAAACAGAACCCAAATCCAAGTAATTCAGATCTGGTAAAACTCAATGATAGAGACAGATAACGAGAGGAAGGTGAAAAATTTATGAGGTATCACCGAAACAAAATTTCCTAAGGTACGGCCACTTCCGTCACCCATTTTGCCCTTAATTAATCCCAAGTTATCATTCCATCCATGGTTAAATCCACCATCCCTTCTGCCGGAAAACCATCCCACTGGCCACTACTAGAAGCAATGGCGTGGTTAAATCTACCATTCCTTCCGCCGGAAATCCATACCACTCCACTGCTAGAAGCAATTCCGTATATAGGATTTTCACTACAAGGGTTCGGAAAAAAATGTAGCGCTTGAGATTTGAACTAGAAACCTCAAGGTGATTTTGAAACCCCTAAACACTGAACCAAAACCCTAGTCTCGTATTCGGGGGATTCAAAATCTATATATATGCATATATAAAAAATAAAAATATTACCTTCTATAAAAAGGTGTAATATTTTGCCGAAGGGGTTCGAGTGAACACCCTCACCCCCTTAGATATGCCCTTGGCTAGAAGATAGATTGTTTGGGGTTGGGGCACGTGAGTAGTTTCTTTTTAAGTTTAGGGCTCGGGCACACGAATGTATTCACGTTAGTCTTTGACGGAAAAAGTTAGTAAAGACTAAAACTGGACCACTTATATATTCGACTAATACGACAAATTAGTTCACCAATCAATAATTAACTGGCAATTTTGATTCAAAATCCAAACATAAAGACAAATTTAGTACCTTCTACAAGCCAATGAGCTTTAATTAACCTAGTGATATAAAAATTTAAAATAAAAGGGTGACACATGACATCTAAACAACCAGGATTCTATAAAATTCTCACGAACTTGTCGAATTTACAGGTATCAGATAAGGCACAACCACAACATCCACAACACCATCAACAGCTCCAATCAAACAACCAATGTAGTAAGTGTTAAACCAATACAAAATTGTGAAAGACGCACGCAATAACAAAAGTTGTTCTCTTTTGTTCATCAATGTTGTAATTATGTACATAAACACACACAAAAAGGAAAAACAACAGCAAAATCATATTATATAGAAAGAACGCAAAAAAAAACTAAAAACTAAAAACTAACTAACCGTATCAGATGGCTGAACCCTAATTTCAAAGTGACTTCCCTTGAGAGTCTTTACAGTGAGCTTCATCCCTGCGAATTAGGAGTAAAAAAGATAGCTTTACAACAAAAAGAAGAAAACCAAACCCTAGAAACTCCCAATGCTGGATCGGCTCTTACTCCTTTGCTTTTCAAGTTTTTGGAATTTAAGAAATCGAGAAATTTTGCACTTGCCAAACAAATATATACAGCGCGTGGTTTTCACGTGACCAATTCATAAACTTTCCTGAACTGAAAGTTAACTCACTGATCGGCCCACTAATGAGCCCATTTACGAGGTGAATATGGGCCAAATTTGTTTCGTGGACCAATTCTATTAGTCCTATAGTTGGGCTTCTTACGTAATTGTACACGTGATGAAAACAAGGAAAACTTTCACATATAGACACTCAAAAATAGCCTAATTACTCTCGATAGTTATAATTTGATAATTATAATTCGTAACTACATATTATAGGAGGAGTGAGGCGAGCGAGACTGAGAGAGTTAGGGGGCGAAGAGTGGGAGAGAGGTGAATTATATATGTATATAGGTTAGATAATTGTATATTATACATATGTATTTGTATATATGGCAAGAGAGATTGGGAGAGGGAGGAGAGACGCGAGTGAGATTGGAAGAGGGAGGAGAGAAGCGAGCAAGAGAGCGCAGCGAGTGGTAGAGAGGTGAATTGTATATGTATCTTGGTTAAATAATTGTATATTATACATATATATTTATATATTCTGGCGAATTCTACATACAAACGTGACTAATTATACAAATTCGAAGTCTGTCCACGTAATAAATATATAATTGTAGTTGCAAGTGGTAATTATAGCAAATTATAGCTATGATCAATAATTAAGTAGTATAAATTTATTTAACCGCGTTATTTCCTAAAAAACAATTCAACAAAAAATAATCACATGTATATGTAATTAATCGATACGTAGTATATGAATAATTATGTCATATATTGATATTATAGGTATATATCAGATATTGTATGTTAGTAAATTGTATATTTGAAATAATATTGAAAATGTAAATGGCATAGTAGCAATTTATATCACGTATAATGTAATAATTTTATTATATTATTACCAATCTTAGTCAACATTTTTTTTTTGTATGAATGGAAATTTCATTTTTTTTCCTTAATAACCATTAATATTTAAATATACACCGTCTGACCGTCGTGTAATACCATACAAAGAAATAAGCAACTATTTCTTCAGAAAAAGGAATAATTATGAAATCCCTGATTTTAGTACACTTCAAATTTTATCTGTAGAATTTTATATTACGTTAAAATTGATATAAACTCGGTTATTTGTGAAGAAAAATGCAAAAGTTATGTCAATTATGTAGCCAACTCTTAATTATTAAGCCGTTTGACAAAACAACATTTTTTTACTCATTTTAAGAATGAAACTGTAGGGGAATATAACATCTTCACAAAATCGAACCAAATGACAAGATTTAGAGTTTGTTTGAATTGACTTATTTTAGGTGGTTTAAGTCATTTTTTAGTGTTTGAGTAAAATAAAAAATATTTATGTGTTTGCTTCTAAGACAAAGTAAGTTTAGAATCTCAACTTATAAGTCATAAGTTATAAGCCCGTCCAAACTGGCGGTTTAAGATTCCAACACAATCAAAGAATATACCAAACATGAGAGTGGATAACTTCAGCTGACAGAAAAGACTCGATTCGGCATCCATGTTGGATTCTCCACAAATATACTAACCCGACACACATCCATTGACTTTTTTGAAGAAACCGAGCAACATAGCTACGTCAGGCCACAGATTTTCTCAGGCTGTAAGTTAGTAAATAAAATGGACTAACATCTACAGGAATTCATTCAAATACAACAGTTGGTATTATTATCAAGGACTGGGTTCTCTAAAGTTTTGACTAACATATACAAGAACGGATCGAGTAAATGCAGTAATAATAATAAATAGAGATAATAAAACCAGCATCTCACAGCCTACTATAAACATAATGTACAAATCAAAATTATAACCTGCTGCTACTAATCATTTCTCCTTTACAGTTTTTCAATAACATCAATGTATGCCACTTGAGTAATCCGAACTATAAAGATTGTCATATCCCCTATGCAGTCTCCTATTTCAAGAGTTATTTTGAGCGTTTTCCGCTTTGTATTTTTGAAGTTCTTCTTGAGCACGTATCAACCTGTATGTATACCAAGGAAATACTAGTTTCAATGGCAGAAGATATAATCTTCAATATAGGCATATGACATTACTGAGTAACGATGATACCTCCACTGCAATTCAGTGTTTTCACTAATTAATTCCTTCTCTTTGTCATGAGCAACCTCCAACTACAAGAAATAGAGGAAGGAGATATACTTTATATCGATACGAAAAAGGTGCAAAAGTCATGGTTTTTATTGCAAATGAATGTCGAAAGACTATAATGCAAGCTCATACCAGCGATTTCTCCACACCAAGCGAATTGAATGGCATGCATCCAGCATCCACTGCAATGTTGGTAGAAAAGGATAAAAATGTGACCAACACAAAGGGATACAATAGATGAATTTCAATAGGCATTCATTGTTCATACCAGTAGTGTCTCCAAGGGCCACTTGCCTCATCAATCTAAGAATACTTTCCTGTTTAGGAGGGAGAAAAGACATCGGATGAAAAAAAAACTGAAAAACTAATGCGTCATAATTATAGATCTGTTCTTACCCTTTGAAGAATATTTGCCTCTAAAATACTCTGCAACGCTGAAAAATGGGATGGCGTAAAAAGATTTGGTGGTGTAGCATCAAGTGGTAATGGTTGAGCTGCAGCAAGAGTTTGTGGCATCACCTACATGATCCATGAAATTTGCTTAAGAAATTGCAATATAAATTTTAAAAAGAGAAAAGCTGAACAGATATAACAGTGACATAGCAATGTCTACTTAGCCAATATTATGGTATATGTATGAGCTAAGTGTTATTGAAAGAAAATAAGAAATTAGCTTACAAACTAAGCACTTAGTTAGCAAAAGATATATGTCTATCCATTAGAAAAGGTATATAGAAAAATAGGGAAACCAACCAGCATGCTCTGACTCTTGTGTAGCATTGGAGATGCACCTACCTGTAAGAAGAAATTATTTCATGTGAGACAGGATATCAATGTGTGTGCATATAATATATAATATATTAATAAACTACATCGCAATTCCAAAAATCTAGTTGTGGTTGGTCATATAAAACCTCTGTATCTATTCATTCAGTATCTAAAATATTACTGAAGACTGTTTTTTATGTTGGCAACAGACTTGCTCATAATTGTCCTCCTTTATCTGTGTTTTAAAACTGTTGGTTGCGCTTTGCAGAACTCACATAGGTGGAGTTCCTGAATTCATTGCAAAATGAAAAATAAAATCTATGCATTCACCTTTTCTAAGTCGACATTCTCTGACGTAACTTTGAAACGTCCTCTTTGCTGAACAACATGACCCTTAGTCTTCTCATCAAAATCTTCACTGCTAGCTGCTAAATACAGTCTTGATTTAGCAAGAAAATATTAAAACAAAAAAAAGAATATGTTTGAAAATTATTTCTTAATGAAACCAATATACTAAAAAATTATTTGTTAAGATCAAAAGCCATTAACAATCACGATACTTACCTGAGGTTCTACAATGTTTACTGATTACTTCAGTTGGTACATCATCTATTGTTTGAAGAACTGAAGTCCCATTGCAAGTGGATACATTTTGGAATTGACTTTTATCACTAATCACAAAGAGAAAAAAAGCAAATTTAGGAACTTGGAAAAAACATGGCACTGCTTAAATCGTGGATGTTAAACAAGCTAGCTAAGAATGTTGGCTAGTAGAAGGTAAAGGAAAGTCAGAAGTCAATTATGCGATTTAATTACTGATACAATGCCCTGAAATTCTGTGTTAGTAAAAAACAAGCTTTAATCAAATCAATCAAACCACAAGGCAGATAGAGCTCCAGTTGAACTAGAGCACGTTTTTTCCTCTTTCCTCATTCAGTTTACCTAGCTGGGATTGCCTTTTGCTTCGAACAACTTCCTCGCAGAAACCTTCTTCATTGACAATATTAGTCATGGTTGTTTCGAAGTTTCACTTGTCAAATGAATAATGACACATACTAACAACTTCTTAATACAAGATTGATAATGTCAAAGAACTATCTCCTTATCCAAACAAATCAATTAGCTAACAGCATAAATCCAAGTTAAAGAATTTGCTTGGAGCAAAAAGGTTAAATTTAAAAAAGTTAAAAAATGCTAAAACATTGGATATGGACATCGTGCAGTAATGTTTCACGAGGCTAAAAATCTATACAAATACCTCAGAAAATGTCTCAAGTCATTGAGCAAATTGTGTCATACCTCTGGCGAGAATTTATAGGCATGCCCTCGAATAACTTTGCATCAGCCACTTGGTCACCTTTTCCCACCAAATTCAATTCCATGCGATTGTCATAGCATGGTGATGAATTTTGTGAAATTTGAGGATCATGAAATGAACTGGCAATGCTTAAATCATCATCAGATTTCTCACATTTAGTTCTGAAATGTTCAAAAAAGAAGGAATGTTTAGCTACAGATACTAGCAAACTTAATGATGTGCTCCTATTCTTGATATTTAGCATTAAAAATACATGATAAAAGAGTAATGGTAATCACTCTCAACATAGGATGGATGACATACATGTTATAAGCCACATTCTGGGTGGCAGGTGAAGGAGGAGCAGATGGATTGTTACTGTCCTGTTGAGAGATGTATCATATTAGAGGAAAGACCTCAAATTGCAACATATCATATAGAATAAGGGAGATAACGATATACAAATTCAGTAGCATCTGAATATTGACTTGAGAAGGAGAACTGATGCTGAAACTTATTTAGCTGTTTCCCTGGAATGTCAAGCCCAGACAGCGAATTCGAACTCCCACCTAGTTCCTTGTAACCAAGGATCTCCTCATCTGGAATCTAAAAGCGAAAACAATTGAAAAAAGGAAATAGTAAACACAATGCTCCTGAACTTGCCTTTGTTATGCTGATTAAGAAAAGATTTCTAATGTAGACAATCTAGACGGAAATTCTTCATTTCATAGCAAGTTTCACAGTTTTCATTTGAAGAGGCCAATAAAATTGAGCTTGAGAAACTACCCATCAACCAAGAATCTCAACTTTTATACCTTAAGAAACTAGCATATGATTGAAAACACGTGTGGTACATGTACATCAGAGAATAGATTTATGTACCAAGGTAGCCTGTGCCTTCAAATCTTCAAGGTTAAAATTCCAGCTGCTAATCCCCCGTTTATATTCATTCTGCATATAGAATTGAGGCACGGTAAGATCTAATTTTCAAAGATAAAAAATGAATTTTGAAATGATGTATCAAAATTAACTTCTGCAAAAAGAATTTGAAGCGAAAATAGTAACGAAAAAAGTAAGGGAAACATGGCATGGAACAACATCTAAAACATGTGTCAATGTTTTAAGAAAAAATACGTGTATTGCTATCCTTCTAGATGAAGAATAATTTCTTTTCTTTCTCTTATAAACTTGGGAGTAGGTATTCCCAAAAAAAAATATAAGCTACTTGTATCCGGGTTTAATAATTAATGTTATCAAACAATCACCTCGGAGTTCAGAAATTTCCTATAAGGTGGCGATCCGAAAAAAATATAGGGAGTTTAAGTTTGCATTAACACAAAGGTTAAATTTCTTAGGATCGAAAAAGTCCGTCTCTCAAAACTATGTTAAAATGCATTACCTTGATCAAAAAACATTTTAAGATATTATCTGGTTAACTAAATAAAATTCCTCTAGAAACACTTCTCCCCTTGCAATCTGCTAGTACCCTGTTTGTGGCTAAGCTCTTGAAAAGATTTTCCTATATCCATTTTGTATATTAAATTTTAAAAGCAGTTGACATAGGAAAAATCGACTGGGATGAACCAGTGAGTCTAGTTTTATGAATTACCTATCTCCAGGATATACTGCCTATACTTTCTTGTGAACCAGTGAATCAGTCGTATGAATGACTTACCTCCGGTAAATACTGCCTATCCTTTCTTGTTTGTTCCATTTATTTTCCATATATAAGCAATTTTAAGAAGAAAAGCATCTCATTTCCTAATGCACGCTTAGCGTAAACATGTAAATTCATTATGTATAAGGCAATAAATAAAAGACATTATGTTATATAGATATCAAAATCTCAGTTTTCTCGTGAAATTGGTTATGACAGCAAACCTGTGATATTTCTTCTTTCTGCCCATCTGGTATCTTCTTTTGTGCTAGCATGTCTTCTTCTTTCCTCTACAATTAGGTTAGGGAAAACTATTATTAGCATAGAAATGGTGATACAATATTATCATCTGGATGAAGTATCATGTGGCTCTAAAGTGGGGAAACTCAGATTGAGACACAACTAATCACCTTCAATGCCTTCATGCGATCTCCAAGTGCCGGCAAACCCTCCAACAGTGTTCTACCTATATAATCATTGGACCTTGCTTGCTTAAAGAACGGATGCTTCAGCAATTTTTTGGCTGAAGGTCGTTTCGAAGGATCTTTCACCAAGCAACTAGCAATCATTTGCTTAAAAGACTACAGAAGGAAAAAAGGAGTATAAGCAACGTGAAAATAACATTATCATTGAACAATCAATGCTATTCAGTTACCTTTGAAAACTTCTTATCTCTCTCGTAATCAAGGCCAGGAGGTGCATTTTGCAATGTCATTAGCAAGACCTGATAAGTGTAGAATATTGAATGCATTTTTCTTTTATATTTAGGACTTCAAGAAAAGAATCACTAACAATATTCACCTTCATTGGAGGATATTTTGAGAAAGGAGCATGACCGTGAGCAAGCTCCAATGCAGTTATGCCAAAGGACCAAATATCAGCTCTGTGAATGAAGATGGATAAAAGGAAAAAAAAAAGGATTTCCTTCAGATAGAAGTACACATTTAGGATGAAAACAGTAAATAATTAACCAGAAGCATTACTTGAAATCATAACCATGCAATTGCTCCATGACCTCCGGTGCCATCCTGTAAAAGAAATCTAAATTATGGAAAACATTAAGGTGCAATATGAGTGAAATCTTCATCAATAGTTTTAACATCTTAGTTTTTAGATGTACACATTATGCATGCACTTATTTTCGGCTTCTCGCCTGTCCACAGATATAAGTACCAGAATAGATCAAAAGTTTGAAGGTTATCAACCATTGAATAAATCATGAAAACTTGGATAAAAATTTCAGAAGCATCCTCTTGAGTTAGAGCATACCAACAAGGAGTTCCAACAAATGTGTTCCGCATACGTTGCCTATCACCTGAATCAAATAAATAAGCAGAGACACCAAAATCTCCCAACTTTATTCCACCTCGTGAATCAATGAGAATATTTCCAGCCTGCAATAATCACACAAGTGCGAGATATGAACCTCGGCATGGTAATGGAAAGAATGTTTTTTAAGAGACATTTGGGTGTTCACATAGGTGATTCCAACCATGAATTAGATTTATCCTTTATCATATTTCCGTGGGATCTTAAGTGGAACAGGTATGCTAAAGTTTCTTCAAAGGAATCAGTTTCCATGTTCAAATTCGAGTGACATTTGCTGAAACTGTCAAACACCTGTATGTACAGATCATGTCTAGTGAAGCAAGTTTCAAATGGAAGTGCCAAAACCTCATGAATTTATATGTTCTATCATCTACTAATACATAAAAAAATCAGCCTATGCATTAGTAATGGATTTATGCAAAGAAAATGGACTTACTTTAACATCGCGATGGATGAAGCCGTGATGGTGAAGATATTCTAATCCCTTTAGAACTTCCCGTAATACTGTTGCAATAACAGTCTCTTCAAAGCCATCTGGATGAGCAGCCTTCAGAATGTGGAGACAGGAACCTCCAGCCATGTAAGGCATGATAACCCATAGGTTGTGATCACTAACAAATGAGCAATGCGATTTAAGAACATTGGGATGATCAACTAGGACCATCGTTTGGGCTTCACGCGAGATGTTATTCTAGATATAAGTGCAAAAAAGGAATCAGAAATATTTACTTCATCCTATAATCAGTTTATCATCAACCAAAATGCCAGTTTAACTCGATTCTGGTATATATCTAGTTTAATCTCTTCATTTTCAGAAGCTACTGAGATAACCTAAGCCTCTCAGTACACAAAAATGTCGAATTTCATTTTATTTTATTTTTTACATTCAACTTACCAGAAATATCGAATTTTCATTTCATTTCTGTGCTTCACGCAAGATGTTATTCTGGATATATGAGTTGCAAAAAAGGAATCAGAAATTTAATTGACTCTATAATCAGCTTATCGTCAATCAAAATGCCAGAGCAGTTAATTACTCGATTCTGGTATATATCTAGTTTTAATCTCTTCATTTTCAAAAGCCACTGAGATAACATAAGCCTCTAAGTATGCAAAAAAAAAACATGAGAATTTTGTGGCGGTCAAGATAGAGACCTACAGAATAGCTGGGAATATAATAGAGAGGAATCGTACCAAATCGGAATTATCGCGTTCGAAATCGAGGATTTTGACGGCAACAACTTCATTGAGAGAAACACATAAGGCACGATGAACGGAAGCACTGACTCCTTGGCCTACCTCCTCGAAAAGTGTGTAATGCTCCGGTCCAATTGGATACTTCTTCTTCTCCATGATCTCAAAATCCCCTGCTTCTATTACGAAGAAATATCCACACAACAAAATCTACTTCCAACTACTGAACGTCAAACAACACACAAATGCAGCTAGCTGGCGATCTACAAATCCGAATTCTACACAAATTCCTCTATCACAATCACAAAAAAAACACAAAATTCAATGTTCATAAAAAAAAAACATAACAAACAGAAAACAGAGCCTTTAGAAAGAAGAAGAAGAAGAAAAAAAAACACTCACGGGTATCAATTTCAGATCCATGGACAGAATTAATCAAATAAATAATATACCAAAAAAGCAAAATATGGTAACCAAAGCAACCAAAATTAATTAATTTTTTAAAAAAGGAAAGTTTATAAATATCATATATATTATAAGTATTATAATGATTGAAAAAGAGTGAGAAGAACGAAAAGTTGATGAGGAAGACGATGATTGTCTTCTCCGTTTTCTCGTGAGTGAGAGAAAGCGCGCTTAACGGATCGCCGAGAAAAAACTTTTCTTTATTTTTTGTATTGCATAAATCCCGCCACTTGTCTTTTCTCCGCATAATCCAATTTTTTTCTTCTCCCATTTATATGCAGTAAGTAAACGGTACCAATTAATCTTCTAGTGGTACAACTATCGATCGTCTTTTCAAATTACTTATCAACATAGGCGAACGTATTTTGGTGCACGTGCACATGTTAACTTTGAAAAATTATGTATATATGTACATCTTAAAATAGACGTATGCTAGTTTATTAGGCACCAAATGCACAAAAGGCTAGTCAGATTGGCTGGTTCAAACGTTGTACTTCTTTGAGGAAAGGACTGGATTTGAGCCAATATTGGGTACGTAGTTTAACTAACATGCATTGTGATTGGTAATGCACTCATTACCTTTAAATTCTGAATTCGCCTTTGTTATCAATTATAAAATTAAAGTAAATTAATGTATATTATAAAGTCTCGAAAAATTAAGGATAATTAATAGCAAGTCAGAATTTAGGGAAGGATATGCAAGTTTTTTCTCAATTATGTTAACATGTATATGTGTATATATATATATATTTATATTTCTATCTAATAAATGTCACGTGTGTCTGTTTGATATACAGCTCAGTGATGAACGTGTCCAAAACGATAAACGGTCCAATAGTTGGACTCTGGTGAGTGGTGACTGTTGCATAAGCCCATAAGCCCATGGGCCGGGTGGATTGTCTTTTGGAAAGAAAAAATAAAAGAGAAATTCAACATTCAAAAAAAATAAAATAATAATAATCGTTATAATAAACTTAATTATACTATTATAGTTTGTATATTTACAAACTGTAGCTACATTTTAAGATGTTTTATTTTTATAATTTGCGAGTTTGTACGATTCGTGAATTTATATAATTTGCCGGCGAATTTGTATAATTGGCGGGTACGTTTGTATGATTGAGTTATTTTTGTATAAACTCAAAATAACGAATTTACACAAAAACAAACATCTGAAATTTAAGCAGTTATACAAGTCATAATAAACAAAGTTACATTATATAAAAGTTATACAAATTTAAATTATACAAACGTGCGAATTATACAAACTAAAACACTACACCGCACCATTATAGCTAAAAATAAATTGTAAATTGCAATTTAGATAAATTATAACTATGTCAACTAATTAACTAATATACATTAATGTATTAGCATAATTTTAAATATTACTCCTTGTTAATGATCATATAAGAAATTATATTATTGAGTTTTCAAAATATAACAAACACGTATATTAAATTTTTATCTATCTTATGCAAACTTCAAAATGTTTACAATAATGCACAAAACAAATAAAATTGAATTGAAACCTTAAAAAATTTCATTCAAACTTTAACGTATTAACTAATGATGCTTAAGAAAAAATTAACTTCGATTAAAATTTTCAGAAATTCTTTGTTTATCTTATTCAAAACTCCATAGCGTTAACTATGATGCTCGTGCAAGAAATTGACTTGTATGTGAACCTTAATAATCATTTAAACTTTTAAATGTTAATTATGGTATGAAAAAAAATGAAATTGAATTGTGTATATTTAGGAATTCTTTATATATTTTATTCAAAACTTCAAAACATTAATTATGAAGCTTAAAGAAATGAATTTGGACCAGTTAAAATTATTTTTTCCATCTTATTCAAACTCCAAAATGTTAAGTTTGGTGCTCAAGCAAAAAATTAACTAGATTGAGACTTTTAGAAATAACTTGTCTATTTTATTTAAACTTTAAAATGCTAGTAGTAAAACCTCTCTAAATCAATATATGTGGGACCAATAAATATTATTATTTTGCAGAGCTTTTATTTAATTAATAAATTAATATTTATTAATTTAAAGAGTGTTTTAAGATTTAGGGAAAGTTAACTTTGATTACATCAAAATCTTTGTATCTTACTAATTTATGTCTCATTTTTATTGTAATCGCATAAGAAATATTATTATACATAAAGCACAATGAATACATCAAAATTATTGTGTCTTACTAAATTATGTATCATATTTATTAAATTCACATAAAACTAAATTCATTATACTTAAAGTACAAAATATGTGTATGATTCACTGTAATATATTTTTTAAGATGATACAAATCATTGCAACTAGTTGCGCATAAGGAAGCATTTATCGCATCTAGAACTCTCAAGATTTATGATTCAACTCAAAAAGACAAGATCAAAACTTTTGTATGCAATAAGGAAAGTTAAAGATGAACTTAAACTATATCTAAATTTTAACAAAAAAATAAAAATACAATTGAATCATATTTCACTAAATTGTCTAACATATATTTGTAACTTTAAATAATTGTTAATTTACAATACTAATAGGAGTCCAGTGTTTTGAAAGACTATGTTGGACTCACCTCAGGACTCGCCCTGGGCAAGACTTTAGCAAAACGCCCCGAGACTCAAGTGTAGGGCTTAGTTATGTAAGACTTACGTCCTAAGCGTCCGATTGTATGCCCTAAGCACGCCAAACGCTTGGGACTTGCCTAACAGATCTTACACAAAATTATGTGTTAAAATCTTTAGTTAACATTGTTGATCCTCATAATTTTTCTTTAAATGAATGATACTTAACATTTTTTAATCTATAGATATAAGAATAATGGTAACTCAAATAACAAGTTTTAGTATCACATCTTTACTATTTGGTAACACTGTGAATGTGAATGTGAATATATTACGTAACATTTATTTAAAAATGTGTTGTAAAATTTTACTTTTTCACTTATCATTGGTCTTCGTGGTTTTGACATGTCTCAAAATTATCATATTTTATTTAGTTATTTGAAAGTAATTTTATTTTTATTTACGATGGATTGATGTTTTTATTATATTACTAGTAAGTTTTATCAATTATTTTCTTTTAGGCAGGTAAATTGTCTAGTATGATAAAAAATAGTAAAAATAATGATTCTTTTATTATTAGAAAGTTTAGATATTAAATTATTTATACTCTGTATAATCATGTTAGAAGTTATATTTTCTATGAGTTACATTACTCATGTGTGTAATTATTTTAAATTATTGATGTATTTTTATAATTTTGTGTTATTATTTTATTATACTATATTGTAAATTGAAAATTTAAAGATTCATAGGGCGGACTTACGACCCACGTCTCAAGGCTTACGCCTCGCCCTATATTAAGTAAAACGCTTCACCTCACGCCCCCACCTCTTAAAACACTGAATGGACCCTTATATTTATATAGAGATCTCCTGAAAATATATTATCCTATCGAAAAGGGTGATTTTTTTTATTTTCTAAGTCAGGATCGAAGAAAAAAATATTATTTTAGAGAGATTATTAATTTATACACAACATTTATAATTTTTTCATTAATCTTATTTAAACTTTGAAATGTTAACTACGATGTTAAAAAAAAAAAAAGAGATAACTGAAAATTCTCTTTCTTATTTAAATTTAAGAATATCAACCATGGTATTTAAAAAGGGATAATTGTATATAATAGCAAACTAATAACCTAAAATAAATGGAGTAGCTAGGGTTTGATTTAATTGTGCTCCATAGCAAACGTTTGCAAAAAATTGCCAGGCGCCTCTCTCCCAAATATCTCGCTCGCCACTCTCCTCCAATCTCTTGCTCGCTTCCTCACTTTTTATACAAACACAAGTGTATAAAAATTGTTTCTAATTGTATAAAGCAGAGGAAATTGTATAAATACATATATTTTTGTTCCCCTCTTCCAGATCTCGCTCGCCACCCTCGCCTTTCTCACTTATACAAACAGAAGTGAAATGTATAAATATGCGTTTCTGTTTGTATAAAGCATGAGAAAATTGTATATACACATGCAAGTACATATATTTTCGTCCTATACACTTATAATTATACAATACAAATACTCCCCTGCCCAATTTCTTTTACCTTTCTCTCTTTCTCGTTTTATACAAATTTCAAATTGTATCTAATTTCTCTCTTTCTCGTTTTATACAATTCGATTCAATTGTATATTCCCTGCCAAGTCTCTTTGTCTTTCTCTCTTTCTCATTTTATACAAATTCAAATTGTATATAATCGTTCTATACACTTATAATCATACAATTCATTTTATACACTTCGTTTTTATACAAGTCTCTGCTCGAGTGTCTTTCTCTTTCTCGTTTTATATACTTCGTTTTATACAATTCGCTTCAACTGTATATGTATAGCGAATTATACAGTTTCTATGTTTGCTATAGAGCACAATTATGCAAACTTTGCTATAGCATACAAATATAAATTTTTTTATTTGCTATATGTGAAACATCATTTGTCTATCTTATTCAGACACCAAAATATTAACAATGATAGTGAAGCAAAAAAAATATTTTGAGTTGGGAATTTTTTTTAAAATCATCTATCTTATTCAATTATTTAAATATTAATTATGATGCTCAAGAAAAAAGTTTACTTAGATTGTGACTTTTATAAATTCTTTATCTATCTTACTCAAACTTTAAAATATTAATTATTGTTCTCATAAAATGAATCCAAGTGGGAATCACATTTTGAGTTGGCACCCAAGTGGTTGTGTATGAGAAATTATTTAAGGGAATGTGTCAATAATTTCTGAAGGCCCAATCCAACTTAACTTTTTTCCTTGAATATTATAGTTAAAATAACATTTTCAAATTTAAATAAGATAGAGATTTTAAAAGGTCTCAATTCCTATTAATCTTTTTAGCACAGTAATTAATATTTGAGTTTAAATTTTGTGTATTGTCAATGGATAAGTTTTTCTACATCATCACTTTATTTTTAAGATAAATATGATAATTTAATTAAGTAATTAATAAAAAATCTTTTTAAATATAATTATAGTTACTGATAAAATATAGTAAAGGAAAGTTAAGTCATCTTTCTTCTCTAACCAAAATTAATTTATAGTAATTTTCTTAATTAATCAAGTTTATTTATTTTTCTACATCTAATTTTATTTGGTTAGAAAAGAAAGAGGACTTAATTTTATTTTGTTATAATTTATCGTAATTATAATAACATTCAAAAAGATATTTTATTAATTACTTAATTAAGTTACCATGTTTATCTGAAAAATAACTCGATGGTGTAGAAAATCTTATAAATTGACCGTGCATTAAAATTAAACTCTTAATATTTTGATGTTTGAATAAGATAGACCGAAAAAATTAGATTAAATGTCACAACTCACATTAATTCTTTCTTTTCGCACTATAATTGTCATTTTAAAGTTTGAATATGATAGACATCAAATTTCTTAAGGTCCCAACTCAAGTTAATTATTTTTTAGCATCAATATTAACATTTTGAAATTTGAATAAGATAAAGAGAACTATTTTATAAGGTCCCGATCCAACTTAATTTTTTTTTCTTGAGCACCATAGTTAACACAGAAGTTTGAATAAGATAGACAAATAATTTAAAGATTCTAATCCAAGCTTGAACGTCATAGTTATCATTTTAAAGTTTGAATAAGACAAACAAAGAATTTTCAAAAATTCTAAACCTAAGTTAGTTTTTTGCTCGAGCATCATAGTTAACATTTTGAAGTTTGAATAAGATAGACAAAAAATTTCTAAAGTTCTCAATTCAAATATGTTCCTTTTTAATAGGGGTGTGTAAAAACCGAATTGATCGATAAACCGAACCGAAAAAAATGTTATTGGGTTGTTGTTATTGGGTTATTGGACTTTTAATGGGTTTATAAAAAAAAGTTATTGGGTTATTGGTTCGGTATCAGGTTTTACTATTGGGTTATTGGGTAAACCGATAACCCAATAAGATGGTATTAATTTACTATTTTACCCCCCCTAATAATTAAATATTAATAATTTAATATATAACTAGACACTATAACTATATCAAATTATTAGTACTCTATCTACTTTACACTAGGTCACTTTACTAATTTTTATTGTTTACTAAAAACCTAAAAACTAATGTAAGGGTTCGCAATTGTAACTTTTGATTTTATTTTTTGTTTTTGTTTTAGTCTTGTTGGACTATTTGATTTTAGTTTTAGTTTGTAATTGTAGGTTGTAGCATTTGCAAATTTTTAAAGGTCCGTAATTTGATTAACATAAAAAATCTCATACTATGATTTGGCGGTGACATGTAATTATAATCTTCGTACTATATTTAGATAAGTAAGAAGTCATATTATATTTTACCGATATTTTCTTAATGGGTAAACCGTAAACCGAAACCGATAACTATCAAAAACCTAAAAATCGAAAACCGATAAAGAATATCTTATTGGTTTGTTATCGGGTTAGCTTATTTAAAAACCGAAAACCGATAAACCGAATCGATAATACATAAAACCGAACCGAACCGACCGGTGCACACCCCTACAGTTTTTAGTACAATAGTTAATACTTTGAAATCTGAATGACATAGACAATGAATTTCTTAAGGTATATCTTAATCCAAGTAAATTATACTTAACGTTTTAAAGTTTAAATAAGATAAACTAAGAAATTTCTAAAAACACAAATCCAAGCTAGATACAAAGAATTTCTAAGGATCCAAATTTAAATTAATTATTTTTTTAGCACCAAAGTTAACATTTTGAAGGATAGGCATAGAACTTTCAAATGTTTCAATTCTAATAAATTCTTTTTTTTCACGGTCTAACCATTGTAATGAAGCTAAATTAAAGTATACAAAAGCAAAATAAATTTACATTTTCCAATAATCTTACAAACATTAGAAATTGATAAAATACTTTGAAAAAATCTGAAAAATCACATTAGTGAGATAAGTAATATATACCTGTCTCCTTTCAATGCTAAGCGAATCAAAACTAACTAATGTTGATATTTTCTTTTCTTTATCTTGAAACTAGACGATTGAATAACATCATCAATATAATAAAATAATCTGTAAATTATATAAATTTCATAATTTAATATGAAATTACAATCTATTCCTAATAAGTTTATAATTACATTAATCTCTTAAAGATTAAAAAAAATTGGATACAATAATTGAAGCTCAGATACATTAATATGTAGCTCGGATACATTAAATATTGTCTCGGATACATTAATAAGTAGCTCGAATACATTAAAAATTAGCTCGAATACATAATATGTAACTCAGATACATTAAATATTGATTCAGATACATTAATATGTAACTTCGATACATTAAAAACTAGTTCAGATACATAACATGTAGCTCAGATACATTAATATGCAGCTCAGATACATTTTAAAAAGATAAGAAATTTTGAAAATTTTTAATTAATAGGGAATAATGAAAATAAGTGCCGGAATATGAAAGGTCACTTAATTAAATTTAAGAGTGGCATTTGATTCTAAATGACTCGAGTTTCTTTTATAAGGTTACGTGACTCTTTTTGATATTTTTATTAATGAGATTAATTTATTTTCAAAAAAAACTTTTTTAGCTATATATAAATTTCTTTTTTTAAAATCAAATAATTTTTATTAATTATTATTACCCTCAAAACTTAATAGTTTTAATTAATTAGGTCCCATTTTCAATTAATCACAATGGACCTAAGGTCACATTTTCTTGATTCAAGACTTGAGAGGTACTTTTGTTTAAATCTCCTCAAGTGTATAACTACCTTTTTGAAACCTACAATCAATCGTAAATCACATTCAAAACTTCAATACATTTTCACTTCATTATACTATTTATATTTACATAATAAAAATAATTTTCACCAAGTCAATCGACATAATGGTTGAGTAAATGATTCCTTCAAATTTCTTGTTATTAAACTTTTTACTGGGGTGTGAATAACTAGATTAATCGTATTAAAATTATTTTAATTAAAAAAATTAGAGTTAAATTTATACCTAACTTAATTTCAAAAATTAACTTATGAGATAAAAATTATTCAAAACACTTAAGAAAGATTAGATAATCATTCACTATAAACGAAGTTCAAAACTACTACTATAAGTTAACTTCAAATGAGAAAAATCATGAATACATGACTAAAAATGAGAACAAAAAATAGTTAAATATAGAGATAATTGTATAGAATGGCAAACTAATAATATAAAATAAATATAATAGCTACCGTTTGATTTATTTGTGTTCCATAGCAAACTTTTTGCCAGTCCCTCTCTCCCTCATATTCTCGCTCGCCACTCTCCTTCTCTCGCTCGCTTTCTTCGTTCGCGTCTCTCGCTTTATACAATAGAATTGTATAAATTGTGTTTCTAATTGTATAAAGCGAGACAAAATTATATATACACATGCAAATACATATCTCCGTCTTATACACTAATAATTATACAATAAAAGTACTGCTTCCCAAGACTCTTTTGTCTTTCTCTCTTTCTCGTTTTATACAAATTGAAATTGTATATAATTTCTCTCTTTCTCGTTTTATACAATTCGATTCAATTGTATATTCCTTGCACAAGTCTCCTTTGCCTTTCTCCCTTCTCGTTTTATACAAATTCAAATTGTATATAATCGTCCTATACACTTATAATTATACAATTCGTTTTATATACTTCGTTTTATACACTTTGTTTTATACAATTCTCTGCCCAAGTCTCTTCTCTTTCTCGTTTTATACACTTCGCTTCAATTGTATATGTATAGCGAATTATATATATATATATTTACTATGGAGCGCAACTATGTAAACTTTATTATAGCATACAAATATTAATTTTATATTTGTTATATGTGAAAGTTGTCCTTAAATATATGCAATGGAAAATTGCAGTGAAATTGGGCCAGCAGCCCATTTTATTAGGAAAGTTATAAACTTTGGTTGCATCCCTTTCAACTTTGTCGAAATTTTAGGTCATTTCTCGTAAAAAGAAACATAGAAATTTTGCATCCCTTATTACATTTCTTCTCAAAAAATGTAATAATGTTATCCCAACGTTCATACAATACATTTTTTTTCTAAAATATTGCATATCCAATTTGATATTATTTGGAGTTGCTTTGCATCGATTTTTTTAAAAATGAATTGGTGAATTTCTACCAAATATGTTACGATGATCATCAGAATGCGTAGTCAAATTATAACGGATTGTTAGAAAAAAATTCTAGCAATTTGTCAGGAGTTGTTCACAAATTCCAACAAATCACTATACCGTGTTGCTAAGACAAGTCTTGATCAATATCATATAAGAAATACTGGGAATCACCAAGATTTTGCTTAAGAATAACCATGACTTACCCTAAGTTATATAGGAATGTGGTTTCAATTTCTGATGTAAAAACTATTTTTTCGAATATATTTTTAACAAGGTCAATATTTAAAGGAAAAGTTACGAATATATGTTGTACAGCTAAATAGTGTATCAACCTGATCGAATATATATATATTGTGTATATGTTCATATTTAATATAAAATATACACAATTTATACACGGCACATAATTGGTGACATCGTTAAAGAGTTCAAATCTAAAAGGAGCATGGCTACTGCTTAGGTCTTAGCCAACCCCATTGACTAGTAATTCAATGCACCTCTCCCTTCTTCCATGTCCTTCCCTACTATATCTAATTTTGGGAATTCCTACAATAATATGCTGCAAAACGCACTTTTATAAAAATAACTTTTAGCGGCAATAAATAGATACATTAATAAAGAGTGTTAAAGTTTTTATCAGCATCAGTTAAGTGTCATTAGATTCAATGTCGCTAAATCCTTTTGGGACATATACAAAAAAGTATTAATTACCGTTAAAGATCATTTTTGATGAAATGACGTTTATAAATTATAATAATTCATTGCAAAGGTTGGAATTTAACTTAAGGGGATAGGTAAATAGACATTGCGTCGCAATAATTAGGAGAATGAATTATGAGATTTGATTTTGATAGTTCTTTATAAATTTTATATTAGTTATATATATATATATATATATTTTCGAAACAGATCAATAGAAAATAATATAACAAATCGATAAATAAAATACATTTATACAATTAAATTGATTAAGAGATGAGGAAAACCATCTAATGAAATGACTAAATGCTTACAACATTTATATGAATTTAATTAATGACAATAAAGAGAAAGAAACAAAGACAATAAAAAGTTTTTTTTTTTTTTTTTTTTTTTTTTTAATACTACTAATATCATGTCAAAAGGTTATCTCATTAACCACCCATTCAATACTATAATCACTTGAACTCAAAAGTCAAATTTCTAATGAAGAGAATTAAATGACTATTGAATAAAAGTGTCAAATATCAATATTATGCTGTACCTTTTAAGACAAGAAAAAAAAAAAATTGCAACAAGAAAAATAGAAGAAACAAAATATATAAAGGAGGGCACAAGTGCTGGACCAGTGGGGAACTGCCAAGTGTTACTCAATTATTTAAGGGAAAGTCAGATAGATTAAAGAAGTTTTTTGTAGCTTCAAATAATATTACGTGTGATGCATGGACCACTAAGAAAATAATTATATACCGTGGAATGATTGAGATCACTCGAAATTTTAATCTGAAAATATATTGGTTTTAGTTGTAAGCCTTTATAATCTTCTTATATTAAATTTATTCGTTATGAGTTTAGATTAATATAATCAATAAATTTTCTATATCGAATACTTCAATGATAAAATTTGACATACGATATCCATGAATAATATATCCACCATGCCCCTATTGCTTTCTACTACATGTTTCAATTATGAAACATTATCCTACAAAAGCATCCAACTTTTGTGAGGCTGTTAGGTAAGAAAATGCAGTTAGGCTTATGGTCCCCCTCTCCAATTGTTTGGTCCTCACCTTCCGACAGAGCCAGATAGACTTGAGAGATTCAAATTTAACTATTATAATATAATTATTTTTTTATGTATATAAATAAATGTTGAACCACACCTTTTCATGTATTTGAATTTTTATATTTTGAATAACTTTAGTAAAAATAGTAACTTCCCTACGACTTATATATATCTACACCAAATCAAAAGAGAAAGTGTCTTTGACTTCATTACTATAGGTGTTTAATTAACATAGTATGCCTTATTAGTCCACATAAATGTTATTAAGATAATTTTAAACAATCCACATCCCAACTGCAATCTCCCACCTGTTTCCTAACCATTTTTATGCTCTTATTTAATTTTTCATATGTTGTGGCATATGCCCTATGGCTATTTTCTATGTTTGTTCCAACTAAGTGTTCACAAATTTCAATTATCCCTGTGTGCCAATTAATTGCATAAAACAAATTAAGGAGCTTCTTTTTGTATATTGCCATAATTAATGGTAATACGGTAAACTTATCATTTTATTTATGGATTCTTAAGAGGTATGTCAAGCCCAATGGCATAGTAACATATAACTTAGATTGGTCAGTCGGACATGCTCTGTAATTTATTTTTTTATATATATGTATATATATATGGAGAGAGATTATTATACAAAGTATATAGGTTACAAATTATTTTTCATCCATGTATATGTTAAATCTTGAACACTATAACTAAATTTTTAATTAAATTTCTGACTTCGCCACTGATCAAGTTAAAAATGAACAAACATGGATGTATTGGTCGGATACATCACTATACGCAATGTATCGGAACGTAATACACCAATTTACTCGATGTATCGGAACATAATACATCACTTTACTCTATGTATCCGTTGGATACATCACTATACGTGATGTATCGAGACATATGCAATATATCGTGATGTATCCGAAACATAAACGCGATGTATCAAAATATTGAGTGATGTATCCGAAACAGAGACGCGATGTATCGAAATATTGAGTAATGCATCCGATCCGAAACTGGAATGCTATGTATCGAGACGTTTTGGGATGTATTCGGATTCCACCAAATTTAAGGAATTTTTGTAATTTGAAAAAAAATAGAGATATGATGTAATTAGCTCTTATCACTATGAGATTTGTGTAAAATTTTCTTATTTAAAAGAATCTTCATAAGAAAAAGATGACCAACGAATACTAAATGAAGGTAAAGTAGACGAGAGAGAATTGTTTGGATGATAAACAGTCTTTACTTTCCACCAAAATATATTTATAAGCCGGTTTGACCTTTAGGGGTATTTGGCAATAGAGTTTAGGGGTTCTATATCTAAAATATATATAAATATCAAAGTAGATGGAATAATATTATACATGTATTCTCTGAAGTTGGAATCTTAAAAATAAGAACAAAAGGAAATACTAGTAGATAACAAAAGGCTGCAGCCTGCAGGATCCAATAAGAGGAGTTTTTTTTGTCTTCATTCCCAAATTAGTCTTATATATATTCTTTTAAAGTAATAAATTATAACATGGAGAAACAGAATGAGGGAGTTGAAGTAGTTGAAAATGGAAATGATACTTTGTTGAGAAAATCAGATGCAGCTTTATTTGCCTGGCCATGGAAAAACTTGGGAAATTACAAGGCATGGACTTTATATTAAATATTTATATATAAATTTGTTTATCAATCTTGATTTGTATTGGATTTATGATTTTCATATGTGTTGTGCAGTATTTGTTATATGGACCATTTCTTGCGAAATTTATACATTCCATGTATTGGAAAGAGAGCATGGAGGATATTTGGTGTTTGCATATTCTTATATTGTGTGCTCTTAGAGGACTTGTTCATCAGCTATGGAGCACTTTTAGTAATATGTTGTATTTAAATCGCACGCGAAGGGTGTCTTATGAAGGGATAGATTATGAGCAAATTGATAATGAATGGGATTGGTATGTATGAGTTCTTGTTATTCACACTTTATGTGTATTTCAAAAGGGGACTAATGTTGTGTGTGTTTTGTTTGTGATTGGATTTCAACAGGGATAACTTCCTTATCCTTCAAGCGATTGTGGGATCGTTCATCTACTTGAACTTCCCTTCACTGGCTAATCTTCCTCTTTGGGATGTAAGAGGGCTTATTTCATGTCTCATACTTCATATTGGTATCTCAGAGCCACTGTTCTATTGGATGCACAGATTATTGCATTCCTCTCATCTGTTTCCGCTATATCACTGGCATCACCACGAGTCCAAAATCACACACCCCTTTACTGGTAAAGTAACTACTTCCTCTGTCCCAATCTATGTGTCATACTAAAAGGTCCGTACTGTCACATAAAATGGGACGGAGGGACATCTTTTAGCAGTCTTATCTGATGCTGGTAGCTTGCTGGAGAGTTTGGCTAACCTTTTACTCTTTTTTTGGTTGTTGTGTAGCTGGGCATGCAACGTTTCTGGAACATCTTTTGCTCTGTGTGGTTATAGGAATTCCAACCTTAGGCACTGCGTTTATTGGTTACGGATCAATAAGCGTTATGTACAGCTATATTCTGGCATTTGATTTCTTAAGATGTATGGGACACAGCAATGTTGAAATCATTCCTCATAGTCTCTACCAGCGCGTTCCACTACTTAGATATGTTATTTACTGCCCGACGTGAGTTCTATTTAACTTTCTTTGTTTGATGCAGCATCTAATATCTGTTATCTTCAACATCTAGATTAAGAAATCACATCTTATTCTGTTTCTTTTCAAATGAACTTTTCTTCACAATCCTGTTCTTGCAGATACCACAGTCTACACCATCAGGAAATGAACACAAATTTCTGTCTCTTCATGCCTCTATATGATATGCTGGGAAATACTTTAAATACCGCTTCGTGGAGCCTTCACAAAGAAATAAGTTCAAGGACAAGTGAGTTTGAGTTGTTTATTCTTCATACCTCCTTCAAGGAGAGTGTCTATTATTATCTTCCTTCAAAATAATAATCCTTTTTTCAAGTTTTCTTTTTTTGCATTCTCTGGCTTTAGTTTGCCATTATATCTACTATTTTTTGAAAGTGGAACCCATTCATGAAGGTACAGATGAAAGAGCACCAGATTTTGTGTTTCTTGCACATATTGTTGATATTATGTCATCAATGCATGCCCCGCTTTTGTTCCGGTCATTCAGCTCAGTGCCTTTCTCCACAAGGCTCTTCTTGTTACCGATGTGGCCTTTTGCCTTTGTGGTGGTTCTTACTATGTGGCTGAAGACTAAGACTTTTTTGTTCAGTTTTTACAACATAAGAGGAAGACTCAACCAAACTTGGATTGTGCCCAGGGCTGGTTTTCAGGTAATATGGGGGTTTCTCCTTGCTACTGTTTAATTTCTGGTGTTTTTTTTCAGTTTTGGAAATTCTATAGATGAGCATCAAGGTCCTGCAATCTTGAAATAATTTGTTCATGATTTAAGGATTGAAAATAATTTACTTGCTCTCTCAATGTTCCCAATACATCTCGCTGTTTGATTCATTTCCATTCTGTTTCTGGCGTCTAATACATATATTGTGTTGCAGTATTTCTTGCCCTTTGCTGCAGAAGGCATAAATAAGCTCATTGAAGAAGCTATTCTTAGGGCTGATAGAATTGGTGTCAAGGTTATCAGCCTTGCTGCATTAAATAAGGTCAGTCTCATTTTCTTTTCATGTTTCTAATTTTCTTGTTTCTGTAATGTTTAATGATTTCAGAGTCCTCAAAGTCTTTTCTGAAAACATTGTATTATGTGTTTCTTGCTAGTATATAAGCCTTTCCGATAGTGGTTTTAGACAGGAAAAACCTTCAAAGTTAAGGAATGGGATATAGTCTACACAGAACTGGAACAGCTAGTAACTACACTTGTTAGTAGATCATGTATTGCTTGGATCTTCCCATGTCTTTTTCAGACTCGAGGGAGTAATGGTTTAGATATAAAGTTATTGTTCATGTTTTTTATAAAAGAAACTTACTGCAGAATGAAAGTTTAAATGGTGGTGGAACACTCTTTGTCAACAAGCATCCGAATCTCAGAGTCCGAGTAGTCCATGGAAACACCTTGACAGCTGCAGTGATCTTGAATGAGATTCCTCGAGATGTAAATGAGGTCTTCTTAACAGGTGCTACTTCTAAGCTTGGAAGGGCCATTGCACTCTACCTTGCTCGTCGAAGAGTCAGAGTTCTGGTAAGATTACTCTTTCTGAAATAAATGCAAGGCATATAAGAGTGTCAGTATCTTCTATAAGTTGTTATTAAGAGGAATAAGCCCCTTCTTTTCTTTTAGTTATAATCCTCCATTCTAATAAGGGTACTTTTCTAATGCAGATGCTCACTAAGTCCACTGAGAGATTCATGAAAATTCAAAGAGAAGCTACTGTTGAGTGCCAGAAGTATCTGGTTCAAGTGACAAATTGCAAAGAAGCTAAACAGTGTAAGGTAATGTTTCAAGTATATATTCCATAAAGTGAAAGTTATGAAACCAATACAAGTGGATAACTGAGGTCTTTCAGTTCAGCAAAGTTAGTTTTGTGGTGTTTTCAAATGACAGACTTGGATTATTGGCAAATGGTCTACCCCTAGAGAGCAGAGCTGGGCTCCATCAGGAACTCACTTTTATCAGTTTGTCGTTCCTCCTATCATTTCCTTCCGCAGAGACTGTACCTATGGCAAGTTAGCAGCAATGAGACTTCCAAAAGATGTCACTGGTTTAGGAACTTGTGAGGTATGACTCAAATCATACGCCATCCCTTTTTTTGTTGCATATTCTTGATCACGGTTCAAGCTGTCCAAACAGCCTCTTGCAGAAATGTAAGATAAACAGCACGCAGTCCGGACTTTAACTTTCTGCACTATTCTGCCTTTTTATGTTTAGAAAACAATAGAAACAGTAAGACAACAAGATAACATTTAACATTTCAAGGTGTGAAATCCAAACTTCGGCTGATGGTGTTGTGTTGGTGAAAACCAAATTCCATAGCCTCTTTCCTTTTGTTAGTGGCATCAGTCTTATGACAGTGTACTGTTTCATGTTTTGTATGAATTCTCACTGTGCTTCTGTATTGCACCAGTATACAATGGGAAGAGGCATAGTTCATGCTTGTCACGCGGGTGGGCTAGTTCATCTTCTTGAAGGTTGGACACACCATGAGGTTGGAGCTATCGATGTTGATCAGATTGATGTTGTGTGGGAGGCTGCATTAAAACATGGTTTGAAACCTTTGTATAATTCATCATAGTGATACCATTTGTCTCATTTTCATCAAGAAAACACCTTCATGACCTAAAAGGTTTGGAGTTGTAGCAAAGTCCATAGAAGCCTTCCAAAGATTGTTTAACAAGTCAATACTGCTTTAACATGTAGAATCTATTTGTAATCAAACAAAACTGTAAGCCTAATAAAGCAAATAAGCTATATATCATTGTACTTCCCGCAAAAATGTACTGTTAATGTAAGTGGTGCATATTTAGTTTTCTGGGGAGTTCTTGTATTTCTCTGTGAATATAGATATGTTTTTGTGTAATGTATCGAGCTTTACTAAACGAAAATATCAGACAAATAATCTTGCTGTTGGAAAATCAGCACAGCCAAGACAGGCACTACTTGCTTGAACTATATAGCTGTATATGTTGCACATTTACTTTAAACATGGTGCTTCTTCTGGTTTTGGATGATAATACAGCCATGTATCAAAACGACAAATTCATATTAGTAAATCTAAAGATATGATATGGACATGTTACATAATCAATCCATAGCAAGATATGAGTTAAAGAAAAGGATAACTAAACATGTTCACCAAGATGATATTGATAATTGGAGAAGTGTACTTTCTGCAGGGCATTCAAGAAGCCCCTTTAGTATATCGAACTTTGCTAAGAAGATATCACAAAGTCTTATTGTTCGGGATAGATCAGCAACCAAGACATGTAGAATACATTGTACAAATATCTTAAGACACTTCTTTTAAAAAAGGAAAGTCTCAACTGGCTGGCCAATTGCTACTCAATCTGCACAACCATCACAGTGGTGATATAAGGTTATCTATATGATAAGTCAAATGCTATTACACATCTGGAATTGGTTTCCTGGACTTCACCATCCATCCAAGCATCAAAAACACAACACATACAGAAAAGAGGGGTCGGCCAGAAGTGTTTAGGAGCTGAGTTCAAGAAACCTTTGTGCCATGGGATGTTTAGATTCAAAGAGTTGATCAGGCTTTAAAATTTCTACAATCTCTCCATTGACAAGCAGGCATACTATGTCTGCTATTCTCTTTATTTGTTTGATGCTATGTGAAACCATCACAATGGTCATATTCTGCTCCCTCTTCAGTTTTACAAGAACATCCTCAATATTCTGAGTTGATATTGGATCCAGTGCACTTGTTGGCTCATCCAGCAGCAGAACCTTACAGAAGATTGGAACATAAGGTCAGAATTTAGCGTCAATCGAGTGAAGTTTCTTTTGCCAAAACTGGTGAAATCTTTGGTATATTTAAAATTACCTCAGGTTCATTTGCCAAGGTCCTAGCAAGTGCAACTCTCTGTGCTTGACCAACAGAGAGTTCCCCACCAGACTTGTTGAAGAAAGATGAGTCCAGGTCAGCTAGAGTCAGCAACTTGTATACCTCACTGTCACTTAGTTTTTTTCCTTTTAACTGTGGCCCATATCGTACATTATCTGCAACAGTACCTGAACAAGTTTCCACAAAAATAACTTATTCAAGCATCAGTCACTACAACTTGAAAAAATGAAATGTATGTTGAAAAAAGACTTCTTTTAATTGACAGAGAAATCCACGACACTCGGTGGCTAATGGCCTGCTCCCTACCCTTCTTCACTGAAACACTGAGTTTGTCCATTGCATAAATTTGAACCTATGACATGTGCCTAACCCCCAAAAGGCGGATCCCAGATCCCGAAATTTGAGTTTTATGAGTTCTAGATTCTAAAACAGACAGCATACTAAGTTGAATAAACTATTGAAACATATCAAGTAGATTTCTTAAGACAAATACAAGATTCAGCCAAACAGTAACAAGAACTCTAATTCCGCCCCAACTAACCCCTACATTGGGAGTTGTGCTTTTACCACATAACGAAAGCCTTGTGGCACAAAGAACTTAATAATTCAAGTGGAAGCCAAAAACATGCCAGTCCATTAGATTAAGCATCACAAGGCAACAAACAACAACAGCATACCCAGTGTAATCACACAAAGTGTATGCATACCTCCCCCTTGCTGATGGGGTATACAGATTGTTTGCAATAAACCCTCTACTCGAGTATAGAAAGTTCTAACATCAAACATCTGATAAAACAAAATACAGAAACAAAAACATGAATCTGTCTACAATGGTAGCATACCTTCAAAGAGAACAGGAAGCTGAAACAGCATCCCAATCTTACGGCGGAGAGCAAGCACATCCAGATCACATATATCATCACCATCCAAAAACACAGAGTTGGAAGATGGTTCCCACAATCGATTTAGTGATCTCAAGAAAGTTGATTTTCCACTACCACTGGGGCCTATAACACCCATGATTATACCTTTAGGTATGTCAACGTTCACATTGTTCAATATAGAAACACCCTTTTCAGACACCTTTGTAAGACCCCTAACCTGAATCTTGATTTCTGGATTCTCTTCAAATCCATTTCCATTCCAGTTCGATCCCAAAAGATGCTCTCTTGCTCCTATAAATTAAACCAACCACAAACAAATTTCAACAAAAATGCTTTCTTTCTCCTATAATCAAACTAACCCCAAACAAATTTCAAGAAATCCCTTTTGTGATTTCAAGAAAAAAGCTTTCTTTCTCCTATAATCAAACCAACCCCAAATAAATTTAAAGAATTGCTTATGGAATTTCAAGAAAAATGCTTTCTTTCTCCTATAACCAAACCAACCTCCAACAAATTTAAAGAATTGCTTTTGTAATTTCAAGAAACATGTTTTGTACTAACCTGGTAAAATTTCCATAGTATGAAATGTCTAGCCAACTCCTTAACCAGCAGCAGACAGAGTAGAAGGACAAAAACAAAAGGGGCTATGTTGTAATGAAGAATTATATGGAGAAAAGAATCAACCTTCCCCACTTCCCAACAAAAACTAGAACAAATTCTTGACACCAGTAACTTTCATAAATAATTGTGATGTTTTTGTCAGAGTGCGCACAATCTCCTTCTAAATCTCAAAATAAAGAATGTTTTTTTAAGGTAGTAATACAATGTCTTTTGTAAAGCCTGGGGATATGACTTATCTGAGGGAGGAAAAGACTTGTTCTGCAATTTGTTGTAACTTTTAAAAAGTATTAACAACTTGGTCACTAGTTATATTATATATAGTTTTATATGTCAGAATCACATAAAATTGATTCTGCCACTTTTGTCTATAGACTTTAATGTAGTTAAGATTCCAAAACATGATGATGCAGAAGTGAATGTTGGCTAATATAAGAGAAAATAGTTAAATGAGATGAGTATGTAATGCCTTCTTCTAACTCCTTTTATAGTGATTGGAAATGTGAGTCTAACCACCTATTCTCACTTTTTACTACATTCGAGTCCAACTATCTCATATTCACGCCAAGTAAGCTAGTATTTAACCTCTTTATTATTCTATCCAACTTACCTCATACATATTCTTTTTAATTTATTCCGAATTCTTTTTATAATTAAAAATAATTTAACTTTAAAAATTGTTTTCACCTTTAATTAGATGTAAAATGATAGTTAAACTTCATTCATATGTTCATGAACTTCAATCCTATGAAATATTAGATATTTTGACAAAATATGTGAAGTTTGATTTTATCAAATATAACTTCAAATAACTCATGTCTGAAGTTGTTATGAAATGGGATAAGTTATCTATCCCACTATATAATGGATAGGGGAAGGGGGAATTAGGGAGGGACTACGAGGTGATGATCGAACTCTCACCAATAAGGTGAAAATTCATATAGTTAACTAGTAAAAAAATTTATTTTATGCTAGGTATCAATTTACTATAACCTTTATATTTATTTTTAAAAATTAGAGATATTCAATATACACCTTAACGTTCATTTATATTTTGATTTTTTGAACCCCTTTAAATAAAAGTCATAAATCTGCTATGAATTTGTTACTAGGTGAGCGAGGTTATACAAACGAAATTGATTGTACACCTAATAAAGAAAAGAGACAAAGAAAAAGGGAGATATATATAATTTAGAAGAATCCATAAATACATTTTGGTACTAGGTGCTCAAGGAGGGGAAGTTGACATATACAACAAACAACCTAGAATCATGTTTCTCTTCCAACTTAGAATGTCAAATTGACTTTTCCTTATTTGTCAAACTATCTGCTCTTTGTTATTTCATCAAATTCTGTTCCGTTTTCCCCTTTTATACAACATTTTGTCATTCTTATCAACTTTACATCATCATCTTCAAAAACCTACAAAAAACAATGTGTACAATGATCATCACTAACATTACATATACTAATGAAAACAACTTTGTATTATTCATTTCCCCCCAAAAAAAAACATTCTTTACAACTTAACACTTGCAAAAAATAAAAAAAAAGTTCTCTTTTTATTTTTCCCATAGCATAATATAAGCAAAATTCATCAAACATATCATTAAAAAACAAGAATACCAACGCGCATGCCTATGTGTGAAGTTCAAACGCTTCTTGAACCCTTAATTACCGGTCGCGTGAGAGTTAACGAGGAAGAGAGAGCGTGAGGACGTGAGACACTAAGGGCGTGTTTGGTATGGAGGAAGAAGGGAAAAATAGAAATAGAAAATTTACAGAAAAAGAATTTGCTATTTCTGATCAGACACAAAAACGAAAAAAGAGTCTCGATTTACAGAGAGAGAGAGAGAGGGGAAGGGAGAGAGATCAGAGAGTGTGTGTAGAATAGAAGGTGGGTCTTCGTCTTTTTTCTGATTAAGAACAGTGATTTTTGGGGGAGAGAAAGATAGCTGCGGAGAAGAATTGAAATGCGAAGCAATTTGAATGGAAGAAGAAGCTTTATGGGTTCGTATATGAACAAGTAAGAGTTGAAAAAGCATTTGGGTTTTCTCTCTACTTTCTGAATCTGAATTTTGAATTAAGTTTGGTGTTGTTGGGTTCTGTATATTTTTCTAATTTTACTCTTCTTTCGAGCTTAAAAATCTCTTCTTTAATCCCAATTTAGTGTGGGGATATATTTGAACTTGAAGTGGGTAGCTTAAAGCTTTAATTTTTTGGCAACGGGTGGCATTTTATGTCTGTTTTAGGTTTTGCCCTGTAATTTTGCAAGGCAATTTGAACTTATTGAATTGGGGATTGAGGGTTTTCTTGAGCTGCGATTTTGATTGGTGTAAACGATGGACTGAGAAAGAATTTGAAAATTTTCGAGTTTTGGAGGGAGAGTTAGTTGACAATTATGGATCTCTAGCTGGGGTTAACACCCCTTCAATAGTTATACTGTTGTAAGTTGGAATTTTGGATATGGGTTTTGATTCAGCATTGCTTGAATTGCTGTTGGAAGAGCACAATCTTGTTTCCACTATGGGTTTTTGGAATTGGGGAAAACCCTAATTTAGTGGGGGATTTGGATTACTGACTTCTTGTGTTACTTGAAAATAGTGGAAACTTTGTAATCTTTGCTTGTTGTGTGTTGACTTTGTGTGTTGACAGAGATGCAACCGCCGCATCAGCATTCGCGAATCAATCTTGCTGAACTGAAATCTCAGATAGTGAGGAAACTTGGACCTGAGAGGTCTAAACAGTACTTTTATTACTTAAATAGGTTATTGAGTTTGAAAATAAGCAAGGTTGAGTTCAATAAGCTCTGTTTTAGGATATTGGGTAGAGAGAATATTACACTGCATAATCAGTTCATTCGTTCCATTTTGAGAAATGCTTGCAGCGCAAAAGTTCCACCGCCAACTCATGAGACTGATGTTTCGAAGCCTGGTGCAGCAGTTGGCAGTAATGAGCCCCTAAGTGATGCTTATGAGCAAAATGGATCACATGTTTCTTCAAGCCAGGCTTCAAGTCAACCAGGTTTGTCTAATGGGGATATACTCCCATTATCTCCTCGAAAGGTCAGAACAGGCTATCGTGATCGTAGGACTGGGGATCGTCGTAGTGCGCTTGGTCAAAATGGGAAGACCAATTTCACTTTTCAACAACCGACAGCGACAGAATCAAGTTTTGATGTTATGGAAAATGGGGATATCAATCCCCCTGATTCACGGAGGGCTGTGCAGCATTATCAAGGACTCTTGCAGCAGACTGATGATGAAAGGGAGGCATCTGGTCAAGAAACTGCTAGATTTTCTGTAATAAAGGGATCACAGGAAGGTCCAGCTTCCGTATATAACAAAGTCCATGTTAGAGATGACGGGAAAGAGATGCATGCAAGGAGTCAACTTCAAGCTCCGCTTGGGGTTCCATTTTGCCCTGTTAGTGTTGGTGGAGCACGTAAAGCATTACCTTTGGCAACAAATAGTAAATGTGTTACCTCTTCTAGTTATGGTGCTTTGTTGGATAGTGTATCACTGAGGGAACGCATGGAGCAGATTGCTGCAGAACAAGGCCTTGAAGGAGTGGCCATCGTTTGTGCCAACTTGTTGAACAATGGATTAGATTCTTACTTAAGAGGTTTAATTCGATCTTGTGTTCGACTTGTTGGGGCAAGGTCAGGGCACGAGCCTATAAGAAACAACACCAAAAAGCAGCAGACCCATGTGAAGCTCGTCAATGGCCTCAGACCCGGTCTTCATTCTCAGATAAGTAGTGGTAGACCTTCAGAAGTCATGCAAGAACATGCTCCCAATAACTTGATATCATTGCAAGATTTTAGGGTTGCCATGGAACTGAACTCCCGGCAACTTGGCGAAGACTGGCCATTGCTTCTAGAAAAAATATGTTCACGCGCTTTTGAAGAATAAGCCATATGTGAACTTTGTTATCTTCCAGTTAGATTTCTGGTCCCTACTGGATCTAAGGGCACCGTTCCTCTCAGAGTTTCTGCACAGCTGCAACATTACAGCTTTTTTGGCCCTTTTTGAATTAGTCAACAACTCTTTTGGTTAATGTTGTCTCTTGAAGATGATAGGCATGGAGCCCGGATCTTTGTCTCATCTGCTACGGGGCTTAACTTGCAGGAGAGTCGCCATTTCTTAGCAACCACTGGAAGGACCGGAAGAAAGGAACACCCACGTCGGTTGTGCTGTTGTATGATTAGCATAATTATTTTTTGGATATTTACCGCATTCTCCCTCCTGTAATTTAAAGTAAAGAGCAAATTTGGCACAAGTTTTGCAGGAATAATTGTGTAGCCTAGGACTTCAGTAGAAAGGTGAAACTAGATAATGCAAGAATTGCTGTGTATCTTCAACATCAAGATTGATTGAACTTCAATATTAACAACACGTTTTCACCAGTAGGTTAATATCTTATGATTTTTAGTTCTAGATTAATGTTCATTGGGTCTATGACCTGCTTTTGTATTTCATGTTTCCTTACTGTGTTAATTGTATACCCAGAAGAGTTTCATTATTTGATTCTCATATAAGCCATGATGCTAAATGTGAAGTGGTTATTAAATTGTTGATATTCTGTGATCTATTATAGTCTGCACTAAGCGAATTGTCACTGGTGTGTTATGTAGAACATGCTTAAAAGGATCAAAGAAAGCATGATATATATCTTAACTCAGACATCCATTTCATTGTTGATATTCTGTGATCTATTATAGTCTGCACTGAGCGAATTGTCACTGGTGTGTTATGTAGAACATGCTTAAAAGGATCAAAGAAAGCATGATATATATCTTAACTCAGACATCCATTTCAATTGCATATCCCATCTTGCATAGCAGGGTTATGAAAATCCACGAGAAGCGACTGGGGTTATCATATGTGCCAATTTCCATTTAGCTAATATGCCTAATTTTAGGATGACTGACCCTTTCGGTCCAGTTCATATAATGTTTCTCTCAGGAGCTAGAGGAAATGCATATCAGGTACATCAATTATTAGGTATGCACACTTTTTGACTTGCTGATAATAATGTAATTATTTTGGTGCTGCTTAACTAACTTGCAGTGATTTGGCAGATGTTCAAGATTCCTTTTTTCCCCATTGCCTCAAAATTTGGTATGAGTTCAATTAAGTTCCTGCAATATACTGCTGCTTCATTTAGTCATTTTTTTTTTCCCCAGAAAGATTTGAAAGTACTTTGTTTTATTCATTATGTTCATTGACTAAGTTTACTTACTTCCATGGTCTGAATTCTTTGATGCTCCAGATGGACAATCTTTTTTTTGTTTGTTTAACAAAAGTAAGTTTAGTTCATGCACTAGGTAGTCAATGTTAAAGCATGAATGGTTGTATGTGCATTTCTTCATGATATTCGGTGTTTTTATCACTTGGTTATATTATTTTCTGGCTAATTTGGGTTTCATTGATCCGTAGTTGCTGCTATATTCAAAGTGGACGATTTTGTCAGAGAATCAGACAGTTGAGCTGGTCTAAAAGATGAGTGCAAATCCTTTACACAAAAAAGAAAAGAAAGAAATGAGCTAGTTCCCATCCTGAACTGGAAGATGAAGTGACCCCATTCAAAGAAATCTAGCAGTGGTGGACAGGTGGAGTGCCTAGAATGGAAGGCAGAGCAACATACACGTAAATTTTGTTCTGAAGATGGAGTAAAAGTTGGAAATAGAGCAGAAGATTACTGATGATTTTTCTTCCCAAGACAAACTTTACCTACCGGAAATTTGAAAAAGGTCAGAAGAAAGTTGATCTTTTCCCTTTCTCCCTACCTATATGTCTTTTAGCTCCGAGTACTTGAATTTTTCTTTTAAGACACGTCTCTTTTTCGACCACTTGAAGTTTCTGTTAAGAACTGAACACATGCATATCTTCTCTGGAAGCTGATATTTTTGTTTTTTATGTATCTGGCTGGATTGTAAGTTTCTCTTCCTTATTGCTTGGCTCTTTGTCTTTAAGATTATGTGGTTCATGTGATATCTCTATGTAGTTTTCCTAATACAACTTGAATTTATTCTTGATAAAAGTATTGCAAAATTATAGGATCTGGATATTTGAAGTTTCACCAATCTGCCTGCTAATGATCATCCACTATTGCTGTGGTGTCTTCTGTGCATTTCCAAGTTAAGGATTTGTTGTCAAATTCCATTTCATTCTGCAATAATTGATTTAAGTACTAATCATAGTCTCTAATATCTTATGCTCCTTTTCTGTAAGAGATTTGCAGTCACCCAGTAATTCTAGAAGAAATTTGATTTGGGGTAGGGTAGCTAGTGATAGAGCTATTCCAGCATGCCAGGTCTTTGGTTGATCATGTCAAATTTCCATTTGAGAGCTATTCCAGCATGCCAATAGGTCTTTTGTTGATCATGCCATTAAGAATAATTGCCAGAGTTGGTCAGTGACTCCACAGTGCAATAAAAGGTGACTGTTTTTCTCTGGTCCTTCCAACACAAATAACATCTTGAACCTAGCTTAATCCTCCTCCTCTTCAAATTATCTTGGATCAGGCAGGCTTCTTTGACAACAAGCCACTGTTTAAAGAATTTCCAGTCTTCATGTGTTTCTCAATCCAAGAATTAACTTGTTCTCCTAATACGAGTGAGTGCATAATAGGTAGATTTATTTGTATAGTTGCCTTTGCTATGCCCTCTGCCATGACAATTTTTCCTCATGTTCATAAATGCATTTTAATTGATCAATTACTCTTACAAAATTAGCTACTCTGTTGATTTCTCAATCAATTGATAGTGTTCTAAAGCTCATGCTTAATCACTGTTGACCTCATAGTTTGCTAACAGCTGTCCCCTTGTTACTGACTTAGGTTGAAGATGTATAGGAAATGCTTTAGAGACCCTTCCCATTCCTCACTTTAAGACTGGTTTGCACTGGAGGAGGGCTAAAGAGCTCTGTTTGACCTTTATATACTAAACCCAGAAGGTGCAGTTACCCCTATTTAAAAAGAGTCAACCTGGTGCAATAAGCTGGGCTATACGCAGGGTCTGGGGAAGGGCCGGACCATAAGGGTCTATCGTACGCAACCTTACCCTGTATTTCTGTAAGAGGTTGTTTCCACAACTGGAACCTGAGACAGGCTCCCCTTCAAATCTGAGACAAAACATCAGGTGAGTGGGTGTTCCTTAGTATAGATTACATCCCCTTTCTGCACCTTCCTGTCCCATATTATAAAAATTCCCTGGTCTACCATTTGCCTCTATAAATCTGGGCACGAGGGAGGCTCAGTGAAATAGAACATGTCTGTGAAGATGCAGACTACTTGCACCTGGACCGAAAGATCCTATGAAGCTTCACTGTTCCCTGGGATTGGCTTTGGGACTTTCCTGCGCAGCTTAGGTGGAAGGTGAACAAGGCCTCCTTCCCGGGGGCATCAGTGAGATACCACTCTGGAAGGGCTAGAATTTTAACCTTGTGTCTGGACCTACAGACCAAGTCACAGTCTCAAGTAGACAGTTCCTATGGGGCTTAGGCCTCCCAAAAGGTAACGGAGGCGTGCAAAGGTTTCCTCGGGCCGTCCAATCTTTTGATTAAAGGGGATGAACCATCTGCTAGGGATTACCTTAAGTCTAGTAATAAACGCACTTCCGATGAGCAGGAGTGTGTTTGCCCACATCTCTTTAACAAAAGCTTTGATATTTCCTTCTAGCTTTGTTTCCTAAAAGCAGTAGATGTTTGCTTTCCATTGTAAGCTAAACTTTTCTGCACCCTTCTTTTTGTCCTGCTATTCGGCCCCTTTCCGTTCTGTGTGATGATGTTCAGCTTCATGGATAATCAGTGTATGGGAATTTCTCCTGCTCCATGTCCCGCTGTCCTTGTTATTAACATTAAATTTCAGGATTTTCGTTCCTTCATACTTCTCCATTTTGGGGTCATACAACTGACAATGCATAATTCGGCTTGTTTATCTTGCTTTCTTTTCTACAGTTTCATGAAGAGAGATAGACCTTACATCTCACAGTCTCGGAAATCCACCACATAATGCTTGCACATTTCCAGTACATTTTTATGTACCCACAATGATGCTTCTATATCAGAATTCTGAATATGAGTCAGCAATGGGTCTACATGCTAGACGTCATCCTCTTCATGATCAACTATCTGTTTCTCCAATTCAGTTGAGTTATGGAGAGGAATAATATCATCACTGTTGATAACAGTCATCTCAACTTTCTCATCTTCTTGCACGACCAAGACCACCCTGTAGTTGATTAGGGCTGCTGTGAAGAACACGTTGATCAGTGACCTCAGACACATTTATAGTGTGTAGAAATTGTCGATGCTCCGGCAGAATGACGGCTTCAATTTCCATCATTACTGGATTGTGTCGGTCTACAAATTCAACCAAAACATGCCTTATTTGTTCATTCCATGCAGCTGGGAAATCCTGGCCCATATTATTTTTATGTGGATGTGATCAGTTATGTAGCATTGTGTAGGTGCAGATGCAGAATTACTCTTCTATCAGATAAACCTGGCTAATTTCCAGGCTGAGTAAAGTTAGATCAGATTTCTCTGTGTTTTACTAACTTAACTTCCAAATAGGATTCAACCTCTATATTCAGTGATGTAACATGTACAGCAATTGCCATTTGGTATTTCTCTTCAGTTCTGATTCCATGTAATAGTAGATTACAACTGTCATTGATGAACCAGTTCCTGCTTCGCAGTGGGTTCACGTGAACCCAGTAGCTGTTGCTCAGACCTGTGTATTTATTGAGCAACCCACTATATATATTTGACCATGAACCCATTTATTATTTTATATACTAACTTGAGGTCTATGTATGAACCCGTAGAACCTCAAATCCTGGATCCCTCTGCTTGCTCGGAGGAGAAGAGCGATGCTGAGTGATTTAATGCTCTCCTCGTAACTTCTGCAGAGGTACAGAAAGCATACGAAGTTCTCTTGATATTTTAAAGATAGCTTAAGGAAGTTACCTGGGCTAGGCAAATAACTTGGTTCTTCAATTTCGTGAAATTTCCCTTCTTCCTTCAATTGGCATGTAGATTAGGGTCAGTTCTTTTGCATCACAATTTCTCTCATGGGATTTGGATTCTGATTGAAAGAAAAAGTAGTATTTGGATTTTGCATGTAATTGTTTGTCCTTGATTGTCCCTTCTGCTTTTGATATCATTTCTTTGTTTCTTTCTACATGGATCAACTACTTTAGCTTATGCTTTGCATCCAGGAACAGACATGGATATCCATATCTGGAGATATTCCCTTAACTGCAGATTCATTGTTTATTATACTGTCACCGACAAGAACTTTATCTTTCTAAATAGAAAGAAAGAGGTCTATCACCAACAGGAGGAGGATATGAAAGAGAGTACAAACAACTATTCCACTCGAGTAGAACTTGTAAATGAAGTTGGAGGAAGCAAAATTGAGGTGATGTGACGTTGATATGCTAGAGTGCTGCATAGCCCCACTCTATTGGCTAGTACTGGGGAATTGATACCACACCTTGTAGAACCGCGGTACAAATTTCTTGGCCATAAAGATACCATAACAGCTTAGAATAAATAGGTATTGGATTATTGCTTCATTTGAACAATTCAAAGCCTTTTCCATTCACCAGAACTTCTATGCCCTCTTGCTAAATTTTTCCTACCACAGAGATTTGAAATTTAAGTGACTAAATGATTAGATTATTTTGGTCAGAACTCTCTGCCCTTAATTCCTGTTAGTTTCTTTCTGTATATAGTTAAGATTTTTAGTGACTGAGTTCTTAATATTTTCACTGTAACCTACTGTCCTTAGTTCATAGACTGGGCTTAAGAGTAAATGAGTGTGTTGTCTTTCATAGTATTAGCTGCTAATACAATTGAGTGTTTATTTGACAGATGGTGCCAACTTTAAGTGTGTATTTATGTATGTATTTTGCTGATATTATACTAGTATTTAGTAAATGACTAGGCATCTTAGTAACATTTCTCATCTGTTATACATTGCAGCTGTAAATGATGGATATGTAAAAGCATAATATAACATAAATGGAAAATTGAGCTCTTCACACTTCTTTTTCTCTGTTTAATGCTGAAACATGATCATGGGGCTCTTGACAAAGATGGAATATTTACAAACTGACACCATCATAGATAAGTCTCATATGGTCATGCTAGCTAATAGAGGTATAATAGATATACTTCATCCTATGCTGATATGGACATATACTATAGCTTTGTTACCATATCATGAAATACCACCACCCTATGGGGTTCAAGAAATGGAAGTTGCCATACATGTCTTGATTCTCCAGACACTTTTTATTGTTCTTGAAGATGCAGCAAGTTGTCTAATGATGAGCATGTTCTGAGGAGAAGGATGAGTTAGAACTATGATTGGACCATACAAATATCCTCCACAATGGTCTGCGTTTGCGTTTATGGTGCCGAGATGTCACTTCTGATTCGGTTTTTCTAAGCATTTCCCACATGACCTGAACATCCTCGTATCCACAAGTTTGTATATCGTCATGAAGCTTCAAAAGTCCAGCACCTGAAGAAAATAAAAGTAAAGGTACAAACGCGTTAGTGAATCTTCAAAGCTATTGCTTCTATTCACAGAACATGCAGGTAAATCATATAATATATCACACTTTTTGAAACATGCTGCAGAAAAGTGATTCCAAGTATCAACTTTATACTTTTGAATACATGATCTTTAGCTAAGGACATATAAAGTGGTAGATGCTTCATATTGAAAGAGCACTGAAGAATCGGATACCTTGGCTACTCTATGTGGCCTTATTTTTAGAATCTGGAATATAACTATCTGGTTATCTTGAACAGATAAATATAATAATACAGAAAGTGACATTACGATGTCGTTTTTTTTACTTAGAAGAGTATATGAGGATACCTATGGTTAGCAATTGAAAAATAGATAGAAGATTGGACAAAAACAAAGCATATATTTGGTTGGTAGAGGCTTGTGTAACTAGCAACTTGGCCAATGTTTGTAGAAAATATATTCTAACAGAAATCAGATTAGTGGATTGTGATGGCACTTAGCTAGTGGATGGAAGGAACCACTAATGGAATCCTAGAAAAGATGCTTGCCATTTTATAATATGTGAAGTGCTCATGAGTCATGACCTAAAGAAATGTTACTTGCTACTTTAGACATTAATGGACTAAAGATTGATTTGAATTGTTTGCAAATTTGGTATGTTTCAGTGCTTTTTACAATAAGATAAGAATGCAATTTAGGTAAAACAAGCATGCCTAACACTTTACATACTTTCCTTTTCCTCAATATTTTCATCATTGCTTCATCACTCTTGTATTTTTTAAACCTATTTTTGAAAACGCTTTTCTTGACCCGAAGATCTATCAGAAACAGTCTATCTAAGGTGAGATTTAGGTCTGCGTACATTCTACCCTCCCACTTGTAGGATCACATTGTGTATATTGTTGTGTTGTTGTAAGCATGCCAAACATATGTGTGGCCTATTTGTAAGGGACTATATAATCATTTTTGTATAATATGTGTGGAATCTTCTGCACAATTCTAAACACAATTCAACATCAATCAATATTGCTAACTAAAAGATGTTCAATTGACCACCCTTCCGTCCGTCCAACTCAATAATGTAGATAAAGCAACACTCCATCCCGCGTACTACCCCCACCTCACCCCCACCCCCCACCCCCCCAAAAAAAAAAAAAAAGGAAACAATTTCAAATGAAATAATTGATAAAGTTAAATTTGTTGAGAAGGTCACATACATCATGCTTTGTCTCAAGTCTGAACAATTATGAAAGCAATTTTATATTTTCTTATGCCTTCAATTAAATTCCAAACTTTCACCGTTTTTAAAATTTATTTTATTTCCACGTGTAAGGTATTACGTAATTACTTAATTACACAAACAATCCTTCTCCTCCTTCACAAACTACACCCTCCCAACTCCCACCCACTCACCGCACCGGCAAAACCACTACATAGTTTTATAATAAAGAGAGATGAATAAATCTTTGATTCCAAAAAAAAAAAAAAAAAAAAAAAACTTACTAGTATCGTAATTCACATGGATATAATTTTATGTTTTCCAGTTTTTCTGCTCAGGTAAACACCTCCGATCTTAAAAGATTGTGAATTCGAATCACCAAGTAGCAAACAGGTGGGAGCTCCGTCGTATAAAAACACCAGAGGCGGAGCTACCATTGGAGTTATAAGAACTCAATAATTTTAGTTCAAATCTGTATATATATATATATATTGAAAATTTTATTTAAAATACAAACAATTTATTCAAATTCAGTAAGGAGAAGGAATTTATGATTCAAAAACTCATAAATTAAAATTTCTGTTTCCACCTCGGGATTCGAGCACATGCAATTTGTACTCCTTAGCAGGTTCAAAATTCGAAAACACGGAATCCAGTTAAATTCTCAAATCTCACCTCTTTCTTTGAAAAATTTAAACGAAGAAAGAAGAAACTAAAGAGAATTTTGTTTCAATTCAACAAATCGATTGGGAAATGATCCTTCATCAATTGCTAATTCCATGAACAGAGAAGAAGAAACTAACCATTTTTTCGAGCTTTAACACGAGCAGAAACAGCAAACCAAACACGCCTTACAGGAAACACCATTTTATGCCACCAATCCTCCATCACTTTGATTTTGATCTTCAATTTCTTCCTACGACACCTTCCTCCTAATCGACTCAACAAAATCCTTAACCCGGCCAGACCTATATTTTTTTTTTCTCTTCAATTGTTTTGAAAGAAGCTAAGCTGAACAAACTTGAATATTTTTTTTTTAGAGAAGAAAAAATGAGGATAGTATTAAGGGCTCAATGCCACTTTTCTGCTTTATATGGAGTGGAAATTAATGACTATTTTTCCCACTTTCAAGTTTTTGTTTTTTCAATTAAGAATCTACCCGCCGACACGTGACAGTGTTCTACTTTTTTCTTAGGAAATTATTTCATGACACGTGGTTTACCTGTTAGTATATTTTCTTCTTACTAATTTATACTCTATTTATTTATTCATTTTTAAAATATTGATAATATTAGAAGAATTTTTTTATTTGATTAACTTAATTTAAATACATCACAATCTGTTGCATGATATTACAAGGAATTTCAAATAAATAGAAGCATGAAATTCTTTATAAAAGTTGAAACAAGTGTTGAAAATATTTTTAAATTTGGCTAGCAAGATCAATGGTGTAGTTAAATTTAATTAATTAAGTGGATAAGTGGTTTTGAAATTGTCAATAGTTTAAGAATTGATTGAGAAAAAAATTAAGAATCTATTTTAATTTTTAATTTTTATTAATCAATTCAAATTATGTTTCTAATGATTAGTGTTATTAATTTATATATATATCATAATAAAATTTATATTTTATTTTTAGATAATGTGTATTTTATTACGTGTAAAAGTAAAAAGTAGATGAATATTCAGAGTAGTGTTTTTTTTTAATTTTGTGGGAACAAGTAATTTGACTTGAGTGGATACAAAAACGTGACATGTTTATGTGGGAAAGCAACAAGTAAACAGAAATTGTGGTGATTTGGCCGGTTTGACTGTGCGTTTTTTACGTGAGCATTTTTCTTTAATTAAATTTAAAAGTAGAAAAAATAGGTTAGTACTACTAACTTCTAAAATGTTTTCCAAAAATAAGAAAATTACAATTTTGTCGGTGGTAATAATAAAACATTTGTAATTGGGTTGATTAAATATAAGTAATAATAATAATAACATATTTATTGTATTTATACAAGTAAAATATGAGGAGAATATAATGTATAAAAATCTTATTCATAATTTGTGATTGTGTTAATTAAACTAAGTAATATTTTTGTTATTGAAAAAAGGAATTAAATAATCAATATATTATTTTTATGAAAATATAAATTTTATCCACCACTTTTAATTGGATTAATCATATTAATAATATTCCCAAAGATTGACAAAAGGAATAAAAGGATCAATATTTAGTATTTACGATGTACGTGAATTTTAATTTTCCCATTATTTGTGATTGGATTAATCATATCAATAATATCCCCAAGATTGTAAAAAAGGAATAAATAAAGAACCAATATTTTCGTTGTACCCGAATTTTATTTTAGCATTTGTAATTCGATTAATTATATCTTCAATATTGAAAAAAAGGAATAAAAGGATTGATATATTGCTTTTTTAAGTGGATAAAATTTAAAAATGGTTAAAATTTTATAGACACAGAGTCACGTAAATTCGGTGCTTCAGATTCATCGAGATAATGCTTCTTCTTTCTTATATCTTTTTCGATAAATATTATGTTTGCACGCGTTATTTTTATGACTCTCATAAACTAAAAAGAAACACACTTTATTTTTATGACTCTCGTAAATTAAAAAGAAACACGTGTTATTTTTATGACTCTCGTAAACTAAAAAGAAACAAACACACATTATTTTTATGATCACGTAAACTAAAAAGAAATACACGTAATTTTTATGACTCTAAACTAAAAAGAAATATATGTTATTTTATGACTCTCGTAAACTAAAACGAAACACACGTGTATAAATTCAAAATGAATAAATTTTAAAAAGTTCAAAAAAAAAAAAAATTCCAATTTCTTCTAATTTACATAATTCTGAAAATAATGTGTGCAAATATATTCATATAAAAAAGGCATAATACATATATTAGACCCTAAACTTGGCTTCAAATTTTAACTTTGACCTCAAACTTTCATAATGCACAAATAGGCACTTTAACTATCCTATCTTTCAATAAATAAACACGCGAATATTTCAATCAAAACCGTGTTACACACATGCTCTGACGTGGAAAAGTAAACCACTCAATGGCTGCCAACTAATTAAAAAATTTACACGTATTTTTTAAGCATAATACATAAATTGGACCCTTAACTTGGCTTCAAATTATAACTTTGACCTTTAACTTTGATAGTGCACAAAGAGACACTTTAACTATCCGAAATTTAAACAAAAAAACACGCGAATATTTCAATCAAAACGCGTGTTACACACATGCTCTGACGTGGAAAAGTAAACCACTCAGTTGCTGCCAACTAACTAAAATAAATACACCTAGATTTTAAAAATTATAAAAATAAATTATAATATAGAATAAGGTGGAAGTGAAAATAAATTCATTTTTTAGGTAAAAAAAAATTAGTACCTCTTTTCTTCTCTCTCTTAAAAATTCCGAATCTGAAATTCATGTTCCTTATATTCAAATCAAAGAAAAAATTGTTCAAGATATTTGCTGTAATTTAATTTTCGAGTTATCTATTTTTCTTCCTCAATTTAGTCAAGGTAACAAATTCAACATTTTACAAACAAGAATTTGCATATTGTTGGTCAAATGTTCAAACTAATATGAGAATATCTAGAAGAAACTAATGTTTTTATTGCAAAATTATTTCAGAGCAACCCATAAATATGGAAAGACATGGGATTCAATGAACTTCTCCTTCTTTTCTTTAGTTTGAAGTATATTTGTGCTTTATGTTGTCAAATATTTGACTGAAAAAACAGGGTGCTTTGTGTATTGTGATTGTCATAGTGAAGAGAATTGCAATTATGAATTTTGGAGGCCAACAAATGAACTTACAGTACTAAAAATTATTAAGTGAAATGGTGCACTTAAAGTATTTGATAAATTGTCTGATAGAACTTTTCATATATTTTTGTCAAGTTTGAGTAGCAGTCTGATATCTAATCAAAATGCCTTCAAAAATTGCATTCAATTTGTATAATTGTATACTCACCCCATCTTGTCAAAAAAGACTTCATTATAATTTTTTTCATAATAACAAAAAAGTAATTAAATGTCACTTGCATTTTGCAATGAACAACAAATAATGCAAAAAAGAGGGGAAAATTGTTGAAAAATTAGAAAGAGAGTTTAATTGTCATTTCAGTGTTTTTTTTACTGTTGGGCACTCGATTTTTACATCTGACGCGCCTAATTTGAGTGAATTTTACGTATTTTGCCATGTAGGATCCGAGTATTTTTTTGTTTAAGTTTTGGATAGTTAAAGTGCCTATTTGTGCACAAACAAAGTTAAAGGTCAAAGTTATAATATGAAGCCAAGTTAAGGGTCCAATTTATGTACTAATTAAGGGTAGAATTGTCATTTTAGCAATTTTTTATCGTTTTGGGCCTCAAAAATTATCTCTCACTCGCGCAGAATGCGTGTATTTCACGCATTTTGCCAGGTAGGAATCGCGTGTTTATTTGTTGAAAGATAGTATAGTTAAAGTGCCTATTTGTGCACTATAAAAGATTGAGGTCAAAGTTAAAATTTGAAGTCAAGTTTAGGATCCAATATATGTATTATGCCTATAAAAAAAGACGCAAGAATGAAGAAGCCACCAACCCGGTGACTCTGAAGCAACAACTTTGTGTGATGCGTCTTTATAAACTTTAACTATTTTTAAGTCTTACTCATTTTAATCGCTTTATTGTGTATAATTATGCACTCAAAAATTATATAGTAATATTGCTATTTTTTTATAATAGAAAATATTAAGTGTTTTGACTTATAGCTGTAATACACGTGCCAAAAAATTAACAAGTGTAAATGTGTCACAAGGATCAAAACTATTTTATACTTACTTGTTTTGTTGTTTTTATGTCTTTCCAATTAATTTGCATAAATCATATGATATAACACTGTATAATTTATGAAAGAAATGTATCTAATCAAGAACGAAGAAATCAAATTTAATCTTGATTAACCTTCGTCTACTCAAACTTTAGGTTTGTTAAGCTAAAAATAGGATTAAATACAAATTATTTGGTTAGTTTGAATGTATATCCATGATTGATTGTGGTTAAATTCTTTTTATTTTCGTAACGTCATATTTAATAAAAATAAACTAGTTAAAAAAATCAAGAGAAATTTATTGTTTTTTTAAAATTTACGAGAGCTATAAAAATAACGCGTGTTTCTTTTTAGTTTATGAGAGTCATAAAAATAACGTGTGTTTCCTTTTAATTTATGAGAGCCATAAAAATAACGCGTGTTTCTTTTTACTTTACGAGAGTCATAAAAATAACGCGTGTTTTTTTTAATTTATGATAGTCATAAAAATAACGTGTGTTTCCTTTTAGTTTACGAGAGTCATAAAATAACGCGTGTTTGTCTTTAGTTTAATAGTCATAAAAATAACGTGTTTTTTTTTTAGTTTACGAGAGTCATAAAAATAACACGTGTTTCTCTTTTGTTTATGAGAAGTCATAAAAATAGTGCGTACAAATATGATTTTTACCGAAAAAGACATAAGAAAGAAAAGCATCTATCTCAATGAATTTGAAGCACCGAATTTACGTGACTCTGTTTTTCCTACTTTTAACCATTTTTATTTTTTTTCCACTTAAAAAACAATATATCAATCCTTTCATTACTCTTTTTTCAATATTGAAAATATAATTAATCGAATCACGAATGGTGGATAAAATTCGTGTACACCATAAATATTAATTCTTTATTTATTCCTTTTTTCAATGTTGGAAATATTATTAATATGATTAATCCAATCATAAATAATGGGTAAATTAAAATTCACATACATCGTAAATATTGATCCCTTTTATTCCTTTTCTCAATCTTGGGAGTATTATTAATATGATTAATCCAATTCCAAATGGTGGATAAATTTATATATATCATAATATATTGATTTTTAAGTCCATTTTTCAATAACAAAAATATTACTATTAGTTTAATTAACGCAATCACAAATTATAAATAAGATTTGTACACATTATATTCTCTTGATATTTTACTTGTATAAATAAAATAAATGTGTTATTATTATTACTACTTATATTTAATTGACCCAATTAAATGTTTTGTAGTTTCTTTGCATTAACTTTACCATATGAAATTGTATTGTTTATGAAGAATCATAAATCTAATCAAGAAAGGAGATACCGAAATTCAATTTTGATTACATTCATGTCAATCGTATAAACTTAATTAAGATTTGTTAAGCTAAAAGTAGGATTAAATTCAAAAAATCTAATTTATAAAGCTCTATTGTATGTTTTTATATATGTGAATTTTGAGAAAATGTATATTTTTTGTAAGGGAGATAATAAATATCAAATTGTCAATAGTCGATATGAATGTTAACCCATGATCACTTCTGGTTACAATTTATTTATTTTTTCTAACGCGATGTTCAATAAAAATTAATAAATAAATTAAGTGATTTTCGACAAAAAAAATTATCAATTTATTATATAACTTATATGAATCATGAAAATAACATATATCAATATATTAAAACAAAAAGGACACAAGAAAAAAGAAGTACCTGACTCGATGAATCTGAAACATCAAAGTTGTATGACTCTATCATTATAAAATTTTAACCACTTTTAAGTTCTATTCAATTTATTTTTTACTTTATAATTTATTCTTTCATGTATAATTATTCACCCAAATTTATATAATACTATTAATATTATTTTACAATAGCAAGTATTAGATGATTCAGCATATACGTGCAATGCACGTACCAAAAAGTTAGTAAGTGTAAATGTCCTAAGAATAAATTCAAAATCTATTTCACACTTCTCTACTTACTTACTTTATTATTTTTAAATGTTTTTAATTTTTTTTACATAAATTTTTTAATATGAAAATGTAATATAAAATTGTGTTGTTTATGAAAAACTATAAATCTAATCAAGAACGGAGAAATTGAAATTGATTTTGATTACCTTTGTGCCTATTCAAACTTCAGTTTGTTAAGCTAAATGTTTAATTCACAGCTTCATCTTGTACAATGAATATGCGCGAGCGCGCACATATATATATATATAAGATTTCTCACTTTATAAGTCTCGTAAAGAACCAATATTTATGTTGTACACGAATTTTATCCATCATTTGTGATTCCATTAATTATATTCTCAATATTAAAAAAAGAGGAACAAAAGGATTGATATATTGCTTTTTTACGTGAATAAAATTTAAAAATGGTTAAAAATTAGTAAAAACAGAGTCACGTAAATTCGGTGCTTCAAATTCATCGATATAAATGCTTCTTCTTTCTTATATCTTTTTCGATAAAAATCACGTTTGCACGCATTACTTTTATGACTCTCATAAGCAAAAAAGAAACACCCGTTATTTTTATGATTCTCGTAAACAAAAAAGAAACACACGTTATTTTTATGACTCTCGTGTTGGGTTATGGGTCTTTTTCCCTTCCTATGTGGATAAATAACAGCCCAATTTGGACCAACCCATTTTTGCCCATAGGCCCATTCTTATTAGGCAAATATAAGCCTATTCAGGTCTTATATTCATATACACAAAAGAGAGTTTTTCAGCAGCCAAAAAGAGAGAAAGAGAGCAGTTTTTCGCAGTCAAAATTCAGCCCTAACAGCCAACTTCAAATTGCGATTCCCGCTTCGTTTCTTGTCCGATTGAGCTGATTTTTGGACAGCATATTATCTTCATCTCAATCTTTGATTAGGAACTGACAGAGTTGGATTTGGTGGCCTGCAGCTTCAGTTTTGCTGTCGTGAACCGTAGCTGCGAAATTGGTGATTTTGCTCCTTTAATTCTATAGATTTGGTGCAATCTTATTTTGTTGTTGCTCGTTGTTTGGCATTTGTTTTGTGGCCAATTTTGGAGAACAATATTGTAACTCTTGGTGATTATAGTGGAGTTTTTGGTCCCGTGGTTTTTTACTCTTCACATCGAAGGGTTTTCCACGTAAATCTTGGTGTCTTGTGTGATTGGTTTATTATTGCCTTGTTATATTTGATGGGTTGAATTACTTGCTGCCTTATTATCATATTGGTTGTGGTTGTTTGCCTTCTCTTGGTTCAAATCGAAAAGGGAAAGTATAGACTTGGGTATTCTTCCGCTGTTATCCTGTCAGGCATTCTTTGTTAGTGCCTTATTTTTCCCAACAAAGTGGTATCAGAGCATTGGTTATTGTTGATTGTCGTTTTGAATGATGGAGGCAAATATGAGCAAAATGGTGTGTTTAAATGGTAGTAACTATCATATTTGGAAAGGCAAGATGAAAGATCTTCTATTTGTCAAGAAGATGCATTTACCTGTGTTTGCTTCTAATAAGCCTCAGTCTTTGAATGATGAAGAATGGGAATTTGAGCATCTGCAGGTTTGTGGCTATATTAGACAATGGGTTGAAGATAATGTTAGAAATCATATTGTGAATGAGACACATGCCAAAAGTTTGTGGGACAAGCTCGAAACACTTTATGCTTCGAAGACTGGCAACAACAAGTTGTTCCTATTGAAACAATTAATGAATATCAGGTATAAAGAGGGCACTCCTATTTCTGATCATATTAATGATTTTCAGGGTGTTCTTGACCAGCTGTCCGGAATGGGTGTAAAGTTTGATGATGAGATACAGGGACTTTGGCTTCTTAATACTCTGCCAGACTCTTGGGAAACTCTTCGAGTTTCTTTGACTAATTCTGCTCCCAGTGGTGTTGTAACCATGGAATATACTAAGAGTGGTGTCTTGAATGAAGAAATGAGAAGAAGATCTCAAGCCTCATCTTCTTCAGCTTCACACTCCGATGTTTTGGTTACTGAAGATAGGGGGAGAAACAAGTCCAGAGGTCAGAATGATAGAGGTAAAAGTAGAAGCAAGTCAAAGTCTAAATACAAGAATATTACATGTGACTATTGCCACAAGAATGGGCATATCATGAAATATTGTTACAAGCACAAGAGAGATATGAGACAACAAAAGAGAGAAGGCGATAATGAAAATCGTGTTGCTGTTGTTGCTAATGATGATCTTCTTGTTTCTTGTGATGCAAATGCCATTAATCTTGTTCGTGATGAGTCTAGCTGGTTTGTGGATTCTGGTGCTACTTCTCATGTCACGCCAAAGAAGGAATTATTTTCTTCTTATACTCCAGGTAATTTTGGAACGTTGAAAATGGGCAATAATCATGAAGTTGAAGTTATTGGCATTGGGACAGTTTGTTTGGAAAGTAACAATGGTTCCAAACTAGTTCTCAATAATGTCAAGCATGCTCCAGATGTTCGCTTGAATTTGATTTCTGTGGGATATCTTGATGATGAGGGTTATGTTAATACACTTGGTGTTGGCCAGTGGAAACTTACTAGAGGTTTGATGGTTGTGGCCCGTGGTGACAAGTTGTCTAACTTGTATGTATTTCAGGGCTCCATGTCCAGAGACTCAGTAAATTTGGTGGAGAATGATACTTCATCAGAGTTATGGCATAGAAGGCTGAGTCATATGAGCGAGAAGGGGATTGATAGTTTGGCTAAGAAAAATTTGCTTTCTGGAGTGAAACAAGCAAAGTTGAAGAAATGTGTTCATTGCTTAGCCGGTAAACAGAAAAGAGTTTCTTTTCAGAGTCATCCGCCTTCAAGAAAACTTGATTTGCTGGAGTTGGTACATTCTGATTTGTGTGGTCCTTTTAAGGTAAGATCTCATGGTGGTGCACTTTACTTTGTGACTTTTATTGATGATCATTCTCGCAAACTCTGGGTATTTCCTTTGAAGTCCAAGGATCAAGTACTTGATGTGTTCAAGAGTTTTCAGGCCTTGGTTGAAAGACAAACAGGGAAGACATTGAAATGCATCCGCTCAGATAATGGTGGTGAGTATATTGGTCCTTTTGATAGATATTGCAGAGAGCAGGGTATTAGGCATCAGAAAACTCCTCCAAAGACTCCTCAGTTAAATGGTTTAGCAGAAAGGATGAACAGAACTCTAGTTGAGAGGGTTAGATGTATGCTTTCAGATGCTAAGCTGTCAGATTCCTTTTGGGCAGAAGCACTTAATACTGCTGCTTATGTTATCAATTTATCTCCTGCTGTTGCTTTAGATGGTGATGTCCCTGACAGAGTTTGGACTGGTAAGAATGTTTCTTATGATCATCTTAGAGTCTTTGGGTGTAAAGCCTTTGTACATGTTCCTAAGGATGAAAGGTCAAAGTTGGATGTTAAAACTAGGCAGTGTATCTTCATTGGTTATGGTCAAGATGAATTTGGCTATCGTTTCTATGATCCTGTTGAGAAGAAACTTGTTAGAAGCCGTGATGTTGTGTTCTTTGAAGACCAAACAATTGAAGATTTTGACAAAGCTGACAAGGCTGATTTTCAGAGTAGTGAGAGCTTAGTTGATGTTGATCCAGTTCCTTTGACTATTGCACCGGAAGAAAATCTTCATAATGATGAAAATCAAGTTGATAATGAAGATGGTGATCATGTTCAGAATGACCGGCATGATGTTGTTGATGCTCCAGTGCAAGATGATGTGGTTGTCCAACAACCAATTATAGATGCTCCAGAGAGTTCTCTCAGACGATCTAGTAGAGAGAGAATTCCTTCATCTCGTTATTCTCCCAATGAGTATGTACTCTTAACTGACGGGGGAGAACCTGAGAGTCTTGATGAGGCCATGGAAAGTGAAGAAAAAGAAAGGTGGTTTGATGCTATGGAAGATGAGATTAAATCCTTGCATGATAATCATACCTTTGATTTGGTTAAGTTACCTAAAGACAGAAAAGCTTTGAAAAACAGGTGGGTTTTTCGGGTGAAACATGAAGATGGTAATCCAGTTTCACGGTACAAAGCTAGATTAGTTGTCAAGGGATTTAATCAGAAAAGGGGAGTTGATTTTGATGAGATATTCTCTCCAGTTGTGAAGATGTCATCCATTCGTGTGGTTCTAGGCTTGGCTGCAAGTCTAGATTTAGAGGTTGAGCAAATGGATGTTAAAACTGCTTTCCTCCATGGTAACTTAGATGAAGAAATTTATATGGAGCAACCGGAAGGCTTTGAAGTCAAGGGTAAAGAGAATTATGTTTGCAAATTGAAGAAGAGCTTGTATGGTTTGAAACAAGCTCCCAGGCAGTGGTACATGCAGTTTGGTTCTTTTATGAGTCAGCAGGGCTTCAAGAAGACTTCTTCAGACCATTGTGTTTTTGTGCAAAAGTTCTCTGATGGTGACTTTATTATTGTGTTGCTTTATGTTGATGACATGCTTGTTGTTGGTCATAATACTTGCAGGATTCAGAAGTTGAAGCAAGAGTTGAGTAAGTCTTTTGCTATGAAAGACTTAGGACCAGCAAGGCAGATTCTTGGCATGCAGATTGTCCGTGATAGAAAGGCCAAGAAATTGGTATTATCACAAGAGAAGTACATTCAGAAAGTACTTCGCAGATTCAGCATGGACAAAGCTAAGGTTGTCAGTACACCTTTAGCTATGCACTTCAAATTGAGCGTGAAACAGTGTCCTTCTAGTGATGATGAGAAGGAAGATATGAAGAAAGTTCCTTATGCTTCAGCTGTTGGTAGTTTGATGTATGCGATGGTTTGTACAAGACCGGATATTGCTCACGCTGTTGGAGTTGTTAGCCGTTTTCTTTCTAATCCGGGAAGAGAACATTGGAATGCTGTGAAGTGGGTTATGAGATATCTCTGTGGCACTTCTAGTCTGAGTTTGTGTTTTGGTACAGGGAAGCCTATTCTTTGTGGTTATACTGATTCAGACATGGCTGGTGATGTTGATACTCGCAAGTCTACTTCAGGGTACTTGGTTACTTTTGCAGGGGGAGCTGTGTCTTGGCAATCTAGGTTGCAAAAATGTGTTGCTCTATCTACTACAGAAGCTGAGCTTATTGCTGTCGTTGAAGCTTGTAAAGAATTGCTTTGGATGAAGAGATTCTTGGGGGAACTTGGTTGTGCTCAAGAGAGGTATGTGCTTTATTGTGACAGTCAAAGTGCTATACATCTTGGCAAGAATTCTACGTTCCATGGTCGGTCTAAACACATTGATGTGAGATACCATTGGATTCGAGATGTGTTGGATTCTAAGTTGCTTGAGCTTGAAAAGATTCATACAAATGACAATGGTTCCGATATGATGACTAAAGCTTTGCCAAGAGGGAAGTTTGAAGATTGTTGCATGATCGCCGGGATGGCGGTCTCCTCCACATAGTCGTGAGGGGGAGAATTGTTGGGTTATGGGTCTTTTTCCCTTCCTATGTGGATAAATAACAGCCCAATTTGGACCAACCCATTTTTGCCCATAGGCCCATTCTTATTAGGCAAATATAAGCCTATTCAGGTCTTATATTCATATACACAAAAGAGAGTTTTTCAGCAGCCAAAAAGAGAGAAAGAGAGCAGTTTTTCGCAGTCAAAATTCAGCCCTAACAGCCAACTTCAAATTGCGATTCCCGCTTCGTTTCTTGTCCGATTGAGCTGATTTTTGGACAGCATATTATCTTCATCTCAATCTTTGATTAGGAACTGACAGAGTTGGATTTGGTGGCCTGCAGCTTCAGTTTTGCTGTCGTGAACCGTAGCTGCGAAATTGGTGATTTTGCTCCTTTAATTCTATAGATTTGGTGCAATCTTATTTTGTTGTTGCTCGTTGTTTGGCATTTGTTTTGTGGCCAATTTTGGAGAACAATATTGTAACTCTTGGTGATTATAGTGGAGTTTTTGGTCCCGTGGTTTTTTACTCTTCACATCGAAGGGTTTTCCACGTAAATCTTGGTGTCTTGTGTGATTGGTTTATTATTGCCTTGTTATATTTGATGGGTTGAATTACTTGCTGCCTTATTATCATATTGGTTGTGGTTGTTTGCCTTCTCTTGGTTCAAATCGAAAAGGGAAAGTATAGACTTGGGTATTCTTCCGCTGTTATCCTGTCAGGCATTCTTTGTTAGTGCCTTGTTTTTCCCAACATCTCGTAAAATAAAAAGAAACACGCGTTATTTTATGACTCTCGTAAATAAAAAGAAATATGTGTTATTTTTATGACACTCGTAAATTAAAAAGAAACACATGTTATTTTTATGATTCTCGTAAACTAAAAAGAAACACGTGTTATTTTTATGACTCTCATAAATTAAAAAGAAACACACGTTATTTTTATGACTCACATAAAGTAAAAAGAAACAGGCGTTATTTTTATAACTCTCGTAAACTAAAACGAAACACGCGTTATTTTTATGACTCTCGTAAACTAAAAAGAAACACGCGTTACTTTTATGACTCTCATAAATTAAAAAGAAACACACGTTGTTTTTATGACTCTCATAAAGTAAAAAGAAACACGCGTTATTTTTATAACTCTCGTAATCTAAAACGAAACAAGCGTTATTTTTATGACTCTCATAAACTACAAAGAAACACACGTTATTTTTATGACTCTCATAAACTAAAAACAAAACAATAAATTTCTCTTTTCGATTTTTTTTAACAAGTTCATTTTTATTAAATATGACGTTACGAAAATAAATTTTTTTTAACCACAATCAAGCATGTATAATATACATTCAAACTAACCAAATAATTTGTATTTAATCCTATTTTTAGCTTAACAAACCTAAAGTTTGAGTAGACGAAGGTAATCAAGATTAAATTTGATTTCTTCGTTCTTGATTAGATACATTGTTCATAAATTATATAGTGTTGTATCATATGATTATGCAAATTAATTAAAGAGACATTTAAAAACAAAAAAACAAGTATGTGTAAAGTAGATCTAATCTTTGGGACATTTACACTTATTAATTTTTTGACACGTGTGTTACACGTATAAGTCAAGATATTTAATATTTTCTATTATAAATAATAACAATATTATTATATAATTTCTGTGATTCCATTAATTATATTCTCAATATTGAAAAAAGAGGAACAAAAGGATTGATATATTGCTTTTTTAAGTGAATAAAATTTAAAAATGATTAAAAATTAGTAAAAATGGGGTCACGTAAATTCGGTGCTTCAAACTCATTGAGATAGATGCTTTTCTTTCTTATGTCTTTTTCGGTAAAAATCATGTTTGCACGCATTATTTTTATGACTTCTCATAAACAAAAAGAAACACGCGTTATTTTTATGACTCTCGTAAACTAAAAAGAAACACACGTTATTTTTATGACTCTATTAAACTAAAAACAAACACGTGTTATTTTATGACTCTCATAAAGTAAAAAGAAACAGGCGTTATTTTTATAACTCTCGTAAACTAAAACGAAACACGCGTTATTTTTATGACTCTCGTAAACTAAAAAGAAACACGCGTTACTTTTATGACTCTCATAAATTAAAAAGAAACACACGTTATTTTTATGACTCTCATAAAGTAAAAAGAAACACGCGTTATTTTTATAACTCTCGTAATCTAAAACGAAACAAGCGTTATTTTTATGACTCTCGTAAACTACAAAGAAACACACGTTATTTTTATGACTCTCATAAACTAAAAACAAAACAATAAATTTCTCTTTTCGATTTTTTTTAACAAGTTCATTTTTATTAAATATGACGTTACGAAAATAAGTTTTTTTAAACCACAATCAAGCATAGATAATATACATTCAAACTAACCAAATAATTTGTATTTAATCCTATTTTTAGCTTAACAAACCTAAAGTTTGAGTAGACGAAGGTAATCAAGATTAAATTTGATTTCTTCGTTCTTGATTAGATACATTTCTTCATAAATTATATAGTGTTATATAATATGATTTATGAAAATTAATTAAAAAGACATTTTAAAACAAAAAAAAAAAGTATGTGTAAAGTAGATCTAATCTTTGAGACATTTACACTTATTAATTTTTTGGCACGTGTGTTACACGTATAAGTCAAGACATTTAATATTTTCTATTATAATATAATAGCAATATTATTATATAAGTTTTGAGTGAAGAATTATACATGAAATAACTAAAACAATAAAGCGATCAAAATGAGTAAGACTTAAAAATAGTTAGTGGCTTCTTCTTTCTTGCGTTTTTTTTATATGAATATATTTACACACATTATTTTCACAGACTTATATAAATTAGAAGAAATTGGATATTTTCATTTTTTTTGATTTTTTTAAAATTTTGTTCATTTTTAATGAATATGATAGTTTAAAAAAATCACAATTACTCATAGGTGAATATTTTGATATCCACTACCTCCCAGGCAAAATTATACATTTTCTCAAAATTTATCTTTGTACATGATAGAGCTATGAATTAAACATCTAACAAACTGAAGTTTGGATAGGGACGAAGGTAATTAAAATCAATTTCGATTTCTCCGTTCTTGATTAGATTTATAGTTTTTAATAAATTACATAAATTAAAAAGACATTTAAAAATAATGAAGTAAGTAAATAAGCATGAAATAGATTTTGAATTTACTCTTAGGACATTTACACTTATTAATCTTTTAGGATGTGCATTAGCATATAATACTTGCTATTGTAAAATAATATCAATAGTATTATATAAATTTTTAGTGAATAATTATATATACATGAATATAAAGTAAAAAATAAAGTGATTAAAGTGAATAGAACTTAAAAGTGGTTATAAATTTATAAAGACAGAGTCACACAATTTTGATATTTCAGATTCATCGGGTCAGGTGCTTCTTCTTTCTTCTGTCCTTTTTGTTTAAATATATTGATACATGTTATTTTCATGATTCATGTAAGCTATAGAACGAACTGATAACCAAAAATCACTTAATTTATTTATTAATTTTTATCCAGTATTGCGTTAGAAAAAATAAAAAAAATTGTAACCACAAGTAATCATGGGTGAACATTCATATCGACGATTGACAATTTAATATTTACTATCTTTCTTATAAAATTTATATATTTTTTCGAAATTCACATATATCACAACATACAATAGAACTTTATAAATTAACTTTTTTGAATTTAATCCTATTTTTAAGAAATCTTAAATTTAGACGATAGACATGACGGTAATCAAATTGAATTTCGATATCTGTTTTTCTCGATTAGATTTATGATTCTTCATAAACAATACAATTTCATATGGTAAAGTTAAATGCAAAGAAACTACAAAACATTTAAAATGACAAAGTATATAGTAAGCAAGCACAAAATTGATTTCGAATTTGTATTTAAGACATTTACACTTAATAATTGTTTGACACATCTGTTGCACGTATATGCAAATCATTCAATACTTGTTATGTTATAAAATAATATCATATTATTATATAAATATTGAAAAAATAATTATACATGATAAAATGATGCGTATAAGATAAAAATAAAATAAAGTGATCAAAACTAATAAAGATTTAAAAATAACTTAAATTTCATATAGATCCGATATGTTTGAATTGTCACATTTTTCTCAGTTTTCTATGAGTACTTGCTATTCTAAAACAATATTTATATTATTATATAAAATTTGAGCGAATAATTATACATGAAAGAATAAAATATATAAGGCAAAAAAAGAGTAATTAAAAAGCAAAATTATTTATTTGTTTTTATTGAATATGCCGTTAAATATTCTATTATTATAATTATTGATCATGGATAAATATTCATATTGCCTATCAAAAGTTTAACATTTACTATCTCTGATATAAAAATAATATATTTTTATGAAATTTACAGACAATAGAAACTACGAATGAGCGATCTTGTAAGTATATAAACTTTCCATATATTTTAAATATTTTAAAACTAACGAACCTAAAATTTGAGTATTCAAAATCAAATTTGATTTTTCCATCCTTGACTAGATTTACAATTCTTCATAAACAACTCCAAACCTTTGTGTTTACGCAGCCAAATTTAAAATGATATTTAAGAACAACAAAACGACAAAACTATGTCTTTTCCAAAAGTCACATATTTATTTTGTTTGTCAAAAAGTGTTAAATCACTAACAATGGATTTGAATCTTCTAATTTGAAATGTATTATCCTGTAAGTGGCACCTAATTTGGGGATAAATAATTATTTTTCTCTCCTATTTTGAACGTGTACTGTATAGGGCCCCAAGAAAAGGGATTTCTACTATAAAAAATTCATGTCAGACTCGAATTTGAGGACTTTAATAAAGAAAGGAGCAGTCTCATTTACTATACCACATCGTTAATTCATGGTTAAGTAGCAGTCTCATCTACTACACCACATCGTTAATTCATAGTTGTATAAATAATTATGTCTTACTTATGTAAGGCTATTTAAATTCCTTCTGTTTTTAGTTTCACACAATGAATTATATTACTTTCAATTATAAATATGTTGTTAGTTAGAGAGATGAATATAGTAGTTCAGTCAGTTATTGTTTAATTTTACCTTAATATAATATTTTAATTTTTAATTTATAATTAGCCAACTTGACCGAATGATAACCCTAATTATTTTCTTCTTCTATTCGATTCTATTACATAAAAAATAAAATTAGGAAAAGAATAATCATAGAAAATAAATTTAAAAAAATTGTGCATGTTATGATAAGCTGGTGAAAGAATGGTTCATTTTTAATATGTTAAACTAGTTGGTTTTTGTTTTTAGTATTTTGATACTCCATGAGCTTAAGATCTTCCATCTATAGTTTATAATTCATAAAATATATAAAATTAATAACAAATATTTAAAAGACACACATTTTGGATCCACAAATAAACAAGAAATTAGTAGATGCACGTTAACTAACTAAAATTAATCATTAAGAACTATGAAAATATCCAACCAAAATCATCAATTATTACTCTAATAAACTAAGACCAATGTATTCAGTATTTGACTTGTCATTCAAAATTTGTTACCTTTGGTAGGTGGATTGAAATATTATGCACAAGACACTTTTTATCCTATTTTGAAAATAATAATTGTACTAACATTTTATATTCGTGCGTTAAGGTATTATTGTTAAATTTGAAACTTCAGCACGATAAGTATTTTAATTATATTATTATGTTATCACTGATTTTGTCATGTTATGTTGTTCAAGTTCGTTATATTTTTATTTCAAATATGTGAACAAAAAAAATATAGAAAATTTAACTTTGACTTCTACTAAGTCCTAATTTATTTAATAAAAAAATGTGAGGAGGCTGTTCATTTTGGTAGAGTGGAAAAGTTATTTAATTAAAGTCTAAGGATTGAAGAAAAAAATAAATAGATTTAGTCAATTATAGTGAGAGAATTAAATCTATATAAAATAATTAGCATAATTTTTTCAAATGAAATATAGTAGAGAACTTTTCCTTTAGTGTCGGTGGGAGTTTGGACCACGTGGTTAATAATCAAATTGGTAATGGATTTTAAATTCATACTCCCTCTATCCCTATTTAGTTGTCCATTTTAGAAGTGACACACATATTAAGGCATCAATAATTATCATAGGTTAGTTATAATTTTACCCTTAACTTAAAAGATTATGCAACTCCCCAAATATAATAAATGTATTTTCTAGTTCCAAAAAGCATGCATTACAACTTAATAGTACTAGAAATTTTCTAGAATTAAATAAGGACATATAAGAAAAAATATCATTGTCCTTTTTTGATTAGTTAAAGTGGACAAGTAAAAAGGGTAGATATAAAACGACATATGGACAAATAAATAAGGACAGAGGGAGTAGTAATTAGTATTAAGTTCTTTAATTAGGGGGTTATTGTTAAGAAAGAAAACGACTAATTAACTGAAACAGAAAAATAGTTTATATTATTATTATTATTATTATTATTATTATTATTATTATTATTATTATTATAACATATCTCCTGTGACCTACAACGAAAACATGGGTTATTAGAAATAAATTTGATGCAAATATCATGATTGAGTATTCTATTAGATAAAATTTATGAAAGATTTTTCCGTTTTATTATCCATCACAATTTGTTAGGAACTCTCTTTCATCAAATGCGTTCAATATTTTGTGATTGATTAACTAAAAATTCATTTCTGATTTAGATAGACATTTTATCATAAATTCATGAGAAAGATATAAAGTATGTATCTTATATTCATAACGAATTTTTTCATCTACAATATACTCAGTGTAGTTCAAATTAGTACTATTTTTAAAAAAATTTTGTCTTTTAATTATCATATTGTTTTGGTTGTAGTTTCCGCTATATTACTATTTGTTATTTTTATTATTACTTATTTTTGTTTATTATTTCTTTACTACTTATGTTACTTCTTTTTTGGAACTGCTTTGGACTTTTTCTTTGATTAAAAGTACTCTATTGAAAACACACTATCTACCTCTGTAATAGCGATGAAATCTGCATATTGAAAACATACTATCTACTTCTAAAATAGCGATAAAATTTGTGTGGCAAAAACATATTATTTATCTATGAAATAGCGAGAAAATTTACGTACACTCTATCATCTTTAAATCGTATTTCATAAAATTACTCTCAATTTATATTATTATTAACTATTAAGTTAGAACCACTATTATTAGTAGGAATCTTTCTTAAATAATACAAGAAAAAGAAGAAAAGAAGTGTAAAGAAAAAGATAGACAAAAAGATATTGTTTGCCTTTCGTCAACTTCAACTATCAGTATTTGTGACCCAAATTTTGACACTTTTTTGTATTAACTATTCAAAAATCTAGAAGCCTCTCAATTAGCACCTAAAACTTTATGCTTGTACAACTTTAATAAATACTTAATTCAATAAAATAGTTTTATCTACAATTAGATGGTGGCTTTGATTTAACTATTAAATTACATTTCTTTTTTCCTTGGAGGGATGGCAATTAATTTGTTAAAATAGACTTATTTTAGTGGTTTTATTCTTCACTAATCATAATATTGTGTGTTTAAATAATATGAAGTGAAAGCTCAGGTTATGATTAAGGCAAAAAACTAATTAAGCACTTTATTAGGGTTTGAAAATAGTTTGATAAATGGATTAGCAAAATGGTCCACTCTATTCTTCTTTTTAATAAGTGGGAATTTCATGAGGCATGAAAACACTGGCTCACCTACCTTGAAAGAAGCCTTACACCATACAATTAATGGACTTTATGCAATATTAAGTACTACTAATCTCTATCGACAAACGTCGTTTGAACTTATATATACTGATTGTGTAAAAAATCATATAATCAGGTCACACAATATATTTGAAAGTCATTCAGTATTAAAATGAAATTTGTAAACTTGAAAATGAGATAACATTGAGAATCATGAGGTCTCAAGTTTAAATTTGATTGGAAATCAAAAAATAAAAGGCGATTTGTTTCCATTTGTTCAAGCATTAGCGAACATAATTAGCAAGTATTTGTATTGGTGTGAGTTAGTAGGACATAAATTCATATTTGAAGTTTATGAATTCCTATGGGTAAAAGTTATTAGGTTCACATAACCTATAAACAAGTCTTTATCCGCGCCTAGCAGGTACTTTATGAAAAAGTCGAGATACACGTAAGTTGGTCTGAATACTATAATTTTTTTAAAAAATAAAGATAGATTACCTAGTATAATATATAAACGCAAGTTGATAATAGGAAAGTTTTTCTTATACCGTTGGGGTACATTTAAATAACAAGTTAATACTCTTTTATATTTTAAGGACCCTCCATTTAAAAGTCATTGAAAATTGAAATGCACAACTTTAATGCTAAAGTCTTGGCATTGAATCAATTGGATTATGACTTGTTGTCCCTCTATCAATTTATTATAATGTCTTTGGCATCTCTTTCATAGCCATTTTAAATTATTTTTTGGGCATCATGTATGTTGTATACAAAAACGGTCCTCAAAAATTCGTTGTGAGAGCCATTTTTTTTCAATTTATTTAATTAAGGACAAAGCTAATTGGTATGATTATAAAAATATCTTAATATTAGTAGTAGTATACATTTATGACTTCTTTTGATTATATTATTTTAACGGTAATATAGACTTTTGATTTGATTAATATGACTGTCATTTTTTTAATATTTACTTATTTAATTCTATTGGTTTATTTCAGCTTTATGTCGTATGAATGATCATGGCTTTTAGATTCATAGTTAGAGTCATCGAGTTTAGCTTAAATAAAAAAGTGATACATTCATATAGTTAATCTCAATTTATTTGGAATTGAGACATAATTATTATTTTTCTCGTTAGAATTTCTAAATAACATGTGGATTACACGTTTCACTGTGTGGACATGTGAAGTGTAAGTGATAAGATCACCCTAGAATATGCTATAACGCTCTTAACAGACAGAAAACCCACCTAACATTTGTGAAAACCCAACCAATTGGTATGTTGCTCATGAGCTTACCAAGTACCAGTCTTGTAACAGTATTAACGAATTTCTTGTTTTTTTTTTGCGAATCGAACTCGCTCTCTTACCAGCCCTTTCACGTCGGGCAACAAGAACACATACCAATTACCATTATCAAACAAATATTATCCATAATATATGTAGTCATCATAAATGTGCCTTAGTATAGTTAGTTAGCATCAGATATCATCCTATTGTCATCAAATTGTGGGAAAATGAAATGATCCATTTGTTAGCTATCTAAACCCCTATATTACATTAAAAGTGAGCCTAAGGACCACTACAGTACATAAGAGGATAAATGGAACTCTTCATTCTCTACAAAAAATCTAATTCGAATTTCGAGAATGAAAAAGTCTTTGGTAGAGAGTGACTCCCTTTACTAAGCCCTATACGGTAGATTGCAGAGAAGTGGATACCGAATACTTTATAAAAATAAATTCAATGAACTGAACCTAATGAAAGAAGGGCTCCATCCCAAAAGTACCAAGTACAGTTAGCATCATTCTATATTCATCAAACTGTGGGGTTAAGGTGAAGTAAATGGTCCATTTATAAACTACAGTAGATGGGGACCTTGATCTTTAAGAAATGAATTTGTTAATACACATTGAATAGAAGAAAAGACATAAAACTAAAAACGAATTTGTAAAAAGGATGATAAATCCAGTAAATGAATAAATTTAGTTGAGCAATAAAGATTGTGTCTGAGATGTTCAGATTTTGGGATTCACAATAAAACAAAAAGATTATTTACTGTTATTCACTCAATGATATACACAAAATCAACCTGAAGCCTCATAGTTGCAGCAGCACTCCATACTATTCTTCATCCATGTTCTTCATGTATTCTTTTGAGAGTTTGCTCTCCATAATCAGCATTTGTTCTTTCGTAAGAGAGTGTCCCGATTCAAGTAAGGCTTCCAGTGTTTGCTGTTCAACAAGAGTAAAACCAGTAGAATAAGTGAACAATTTTACTTCTAAGAGATCGAGTAGTCCTCAAGTTGATTCTCAACCCTGCTTATGTGTGAAGACCTAAGCTAAAAGAACTCGATAAGTTACTCCAATCTCTAACTAAAAATAGAAGGGAAGAACGAGATAAATGGATTTGATAGATTTCCTGTACATAATTGTAACAAGAAACTGTCTAAGAAATAGGCTTGACTTGGCCCGGTTGTTTAATAACTAGTTATTCATCACATGTTTGACCCAACTACTTGAACGCAAATAAACTTTGGACAGATTAAGTTACTACCCCCACACTTCTATTTTAATTGATCTTCTTAGTTTTGACCGGCCAGCTTGCGTGCACATCCATTAATTCCAAAAGATATATGACACCTCCTACCAACAATAGGTATCGAAGTTATTTTCCTCATTTTTAAAAAACATATTTTCTTAGAGAAAATGTTTTCCAGATATTTGGCCAGGACAATTGAAAACATTTTCTAGCTAGACCAAATACATGGTCTCTTTAAATCTCGCTTTCCCTCTAATTCCTTCAGCCCCTATCCTTATGCCTTATGAATGTTAGTGCTTATACCACACGGCAAATTACTCACCCCCACCCCTCCCACCCCAACCCAACAAAACCCCTTCTTTCCATTAATTTTTATCATTTTTCTTGCTTATGTAAGAAAAGAGATTCTTTAGTTCTCCGAACAACTTTACTGCCAAATCAACAAACATGAAAAACCAACACTATATGTAAAATTAATTTACCAAGTGAAATTAGATTTCCTCCTGCCTTGATTGTCATGAAAAAGGAAGGGAAGCAGAAAATGCCTTACCTCTGGAGGAATAAAAACTGGGAGTTCTCCCTTCTTTCTTTGTCGAAGAAATCTTCTGCCAATATCTTCAGCACCTCCAGAGTCTTCAACCCACTACATAAACGTGGAAAGCACAAAAAAGTAACTGAAATTTGAATCAAGCCTCCGAAAGTTGGTGTTAGATTAGAAACTTGTATACTAATGTAAGAAGCAAACACAAAATAATTATTTGTACTCACCATTTACAAGCAACAACAATTGATGAAGCAAATGTGTTCATTAAGGAACTGCCTTTTTTTCTATAGACCGTTTTGAGAACCTTAAAAGAGGAATGGACTACCAGCTTGAAAATATGCAGTGCTTGCTGCCGAGTTTTACAAATCCGAGAACCAGCCATCATAGAGCAATACTATAGTACATTGAATCTGTATCTTATCTTATTCACTAATTACAGCAAAGCCTCCTTATGATTTTGGCAACATCTATATAGTGACTACTGATCCTGAAAACAATGAGAATTGCCTCTATGGTACTGCAATAGACTAGCAAGGCTCTACTGCATTGTTTTATGACCAATCAATAACTTAAGTCCCAACTTCCATTATAAATTCAAATTAATCCTAATATAATATTGAGTTCTCATGAACTCACTTGTTCTGCAGCTCTTCACTTTCCAGATTACTGTACAACAATAATGATAACAACTACACCTCAATCCCAAGAGACTTTATTGACATATTACTTTAGTTTCAAGATTTCTACTATGGAACAAAGAACACCCAAACTTTGTAAATTGAGAGAAGTTGAAGAGAGTAATTTGTACCTACAGAACCATGTGAATCTACTATGGATTAAAGAACAATCAACAACAACAACAAACCCAGTGTAATTCCATAAGTTGGGTCTGTCTCCTGATAAGTTTTTACAACATTAGTGAACTAATCTTAAGGATTCACCATTATAGTGGCAGCATTTGGTTTTTAATGGCTGCTATAGTGAGGTGATGTTATATATTTATACTAGTATTTGACGTTATGAAAAATCGGTTCTGGAGAAAATAAGGCCGTTATAGTGAAATGACGTTATAACAAATGACTGTTATAACAAGGTTTGAACATACACAAAAGCATGAACCTTTTTAGCTATACCTCAACATGGTCATCTAGTTTTTTTTCAGGGTAGAAGGAAAATGTGGAATGTCGTTTTTCTGAGGTCACCATGAATTTCTTTATTTCTCTTTATTGATAGAAAAGCATCTTATAGAATACCCAGTTTCAGGAACACAGATGCAATGATCATGACTCAGCAACTTGACATTTCTGTCCACTGCCCCAGATATAATAATGTCATTCTTCGCCAAACTACATGTTTTTCCATCGTCTGAAAACTAATTGTAAGAGTTAATTAAGTAGACAGTTTAACCCTGGCTTTCTCCAATGACTCCGATACAGAGAAACTTTTAGCAACATTAGCCTTTTCTTTCCTCTGACAAAATGAGAGAATGTTCTTTGACCAATTAGTTCAAGAAAAAGCTCAAGAAGACACCTAGGAAACATGCTAGGCTAAAGCTAGAATAAAGTAAAATGACATCGCTCAAATTAGAGTACCTTTAAGATGGACTGGTCGTATGTTCTAGATCTCATAGCTCCATAAAAATCCAATGCTGCCAAAAAATGAACAAGAAATATGAGAGGAAAAAGGCTTTCATACCTCTGCATTTTTCGCTCTATTTATATGACAATCTAGTGATATAAACAGTTTATGATCATGAACTGTAATATTTAACCATTTCTTAGCCAATCCATAGTCCCATAATAACATATGTAAACAATGTGATTGTGTACGATTGTAAGTCCTTGTTGCCAGAAGTGTGAGCCAGCAAAAAAATATCAAAAAACTGTATATGTTCCATGAGAATGAATTAAACAACTTTCATGTATGGTTGGTCACCTTGATTTGGGAAGGTATTAACAATAGTTGCAACCTCATCCTTTGTTATGCCATCTTTCTCGTACATTCTGCAAACAATATTCACGATGTCTTCTTGGGTGGGCTGCCTATATCATGAAAGAGAAAATAGTTACTACTCTCCAGACATGTATAACAACAATTTGTTTTCCACGGAGAACATCTAAATTCATTTGCAATAACATACCCAGTGAAATCTCACAAGTGGGGTTTGAGAGGGTAGGATGTATGCAGACCTTACCCCTATCTTTGTAGGGTAGCAAGGTTGTTTCTCGACTTAAAAGAAGTGTAATATATAGCCAAATAACGACAGAACAATAGCAAGATAAACAAAGAAAATGAAGCAACAAGTAGTAGTAAAAATGAAGAGTAAGATACTAGTGAATACTAAATAATAGTACTAAATAAAGAGAAGATGATAAGAAGAGACTAGCCCCCTTTCTAACTGAACATTTAACTTTAATTAATCAACACTTTTAGTTCAGTTTAAGCATAACATTGGATGATTTAAAATCAACAAGAAATAGTCAAAGTATATACATTAATCACTATTTTCCTGATCAAAAAAAGAATTGTAGAAAAAGTATATACTTAGATCACTGTAAAATATTAGCCTCAGTGGCACAGTCTTTTTCATAAACTTGAAAGTAAGAAGTTAAATTGTGTCCACCAAATGGACCGTCAGGTAGTTCATAAAAACAAATAGGTGTTCTACCCTTACTATACTCTGAAGTGGCCCAAAAATTAAATCCAGGAACAATTTCCTTAGCTTTTTGTTGTATTATGGACCTTGTAAATGATGTCGAGACCTTGTTACTGCAAAGCTAGAAAGGAAAAGTTCTGCTCTTGTGTTTTGAATGTAACCCTCTCAGCACCATCTTAGATGCTAATGATGTTAATAAAAGTTAACCTCACATGTTCAAAAGTAAAAAGTAAATCGACTAAGGATAGAACTTTTGAGGTTTCTGGACTGCACCAAACCTACAGCAACTGATAAGTTGTAATTCCCGTGACCCCTATATATACTCCGAAGTTGCGAGAAAGAAGCCAATGAACGATTAGGACAAGCAAGGAGAGAAGGGGGCATACCAATAGAACTTCTCCATTCTCCCATCACGAATTAGGGGAGCATACATTGTTGAAAAATCATTTCCTGTCACAATAATGGGAATCCTGTGTGTTATATCTCCTTCTCTCCAGTCCTGCCCCACACTTACCCTTGTAGGATTATCACACAAATTCATCAGAGTTCCAACAACAATTTGGTTGTTGACTGTCACTTGCGTGTTACCTTCATAGCAAAAAAGAAAAAGCAATCTCTTTAGTGGATAATGTCAGTTCATTTAATTCTTGGTCAAAAAGAGAGCTGAAAGATATAGTCATTTAGACCGAGGAGATGCTTGATGGAAACTGAAAAAACAAAAACCAACAAGTGTAGATTCGTACATCCAAGTAAAGATAATATAGCTTACCAAATCTACCAAGGCCAGCATCAATGTCGTTGATCATCAAAACACTCATTTTCCCCTGTCAAGCAATAGGAACCATAACACAGTTCACTTAAACATTATGATAGACTCCAGAGAGAATTATAGCAGGAACTAAACGATGTTTCAGTAAAGCACAAAAGTCATAAACTTCAATCTAATCCAGAATTAAATATGCTTGCTTTTGTAACATTTGTTCATGAGTGAAACAGACAATGCATCCAAATGCTAAGCTACTCTTTTCCCAGTGGATTAAGTATACATTCTCAAGAACATGGCATATCATGGATGTCTTATTCTTATTGTTTTCAATTTTCATCTGCCTCTCAATCCAAAATTGGTGTGTATGTGTGTGTGCGCGCGGTGCACTTTTACTTCTTTTTCACCTAGGATAATGAAATTATTGTGGAACAAAGGAAGGAATATGTTTTGCATTATCGGGAGCGCTCATATTGATCACATATATATCCATTTGGAACATTGTTAACATTTTAGAAAGAAGTAAACAGTAGATCTTGCTAGTCATTACATAAACAAAGTAAAATGCACCAGAAGCACAAAACTGGACTAAACCTCATTTTTGGAATACTCTCCTTATATTTCCTGTAGCAACATTGTTCTTCCATTAAGATTATTAAGAAATCGTACTCAAAAGTAACACAATATTTTAACACAGTTTTGATTGTTTAAAAAACTCAACAATTTCATAGTCAGAAGAAGGAAAGAGACTTATAAGGCCATGGAAGAAAAAGAAGAAGACGTAAAGGCAGGAGGCGAGAACAACAGCAGAAAGGTGAATGCCAGATAAGAAGGGAAAATGAAAGAGGTGAAAAGAAGAGTGTCAGTGTCATGGGCAAGGAAAAGAATTTCAAAGGAAGAGGAGAGAAATGATATTCAGAACTGAATGAAGTTTTGCTGTAGCAGATGGCCTGAATCCTAGGAAAGAACAGAAAGTGAAAGAATGATTGATTAAGTTTAAGGAAAATAAGAAACCTGTGCATTTAGAATGAAAAGAAAACAGGAGGCAGAGAAGAAGAGCTGTTTAGATCTATAAAATAATGGGGTTGAGTAGGGTGAAAGTTTCTGTTCACTATTATTCTTCTCTAGGAATTTCTATTCACAGAAAAAAAGTAACAGAGAGTGATCCATTACCCTATGAACAATTGTTATAGGAAACAAGAAACAAGAAAATGAATAAATATGTGTCAATACCAAAACAGCTAATAAGTCATAGCATATAACATAAATCATAACATGACCTATGTAGAATAACAGGACCCAGACATACAAACATATACATATACCGGTAATAAAAGCAGTAAAGCTTCTAACTTGGTTCTGAACAACTTGAGAAGCAGTTCTATAACGCTCACGTATTAACTTTCCCGGTTCTCCTGTTAGAGGAAAGATGAAAAGAAAAATAAGTAAATAAATCATGTAAAAGTAAATAATTATATATATATATATATATATATATATATATATATATATATATATATATATATATAAAAGAAGGATAGGAAAAAACAAAGATTATAGAATTGGAAAAAGGAAATAAATATGATCACCATCCTAGATGGTCGAAAATATGAGTCCTCAAATTGAGTTGGGAAGAGTTTCTGCATGTAAGCTTTTGTATCTCATTATGGCAATGTCATCTACCATATTAACCTATAAAATTGTTGGATGAGGGTGATCTCATGCTTATGTTATATATATATATATATGCTCATTTAAATCAATTATACTTTTCTGAACCAGCAACAGTAAATCTTGGTTCCACTATGAAAATTATTGCTTTACCTAGGCATAGCCTCGTGATAATACAATATGGAAGATAATTTTAAGAAAAGGTAGTCAGTTTTTTACAGACTCTTTCCTGATATGACAGTGGGAGCAATACCAGAGGAGGAACGACAACGAGTCAGTTTTGTGTCCACGTCTTGCATCAAAAATCATCAAACAGATCTAACATTGACAGGATTTTTGTACATCCTAGTTTAAATTGACACCCTAGCTTGTTAGTTAAAAATATTAGTTGCAAGGGGTTCTTTTCTTTTTGTTTCTTTATCCAAGGATGATGATAAATAATCCAGTTCGAAGTTAAGTCAATAAGTTCCAACTCATTCTTGAGAAATTTTTACAGTTAAAAGAAATAACGCTACCAGCTCTTTCTGATTCTAGCTCTCCTGCAGACATAATGACAGGTTCAATTCCCATTGCCTGAAAGATCAGTTCGGTCTGAAATGTTTTGCCTTGCCCTTTACCTCCCCAAACACCTGTTACAAAAATATCAACTTAACAATATCTTCTCAAATACTCCTAAAATTCAGCTTAAAAGCTGATAGAGCATAATACAAAATCTTTTGCAGCAAAATTAACAGTATTCATGGAGTAACAAGATCATGCTAGCTACTGTACTGCATGACAAAACTATATTTTGGTCTGGCATTTCATGATTGAATTTAAGTGTAAAGCAATTATCACGTTCAGGAAACATAAAATAATAGTCAAAATGTCTAAGATAATCCTACACTAGGATAAAATATGAAGCATCACGGGTTTATTCTAAAAGGAAAAGCAGTGAACAAAATGTTGCTCACACATCTCTAGCAAAAACTAAAACTTGTAATAGAAATACTTTTGCATAATAAGGTACATTTATTAAGATCCTAAAGTTTCGAACAGCAGAAGGGGAAAGAGAAATTACTTGCCTAGAATCAGGGGAACTTTGGCGTTCAAAATATTAGAAATGTAGTTCTTCACAATGTGACACACTGCAGGGATAAGATTCCACATATCATGCAAAGGTTATCACCAATGTGTCTAAATAAGGCAGCTCTGCTTGCAATAACAGCATAAAAGGTGCAAGGGTGAAATAACAAGTTTACATGTTAATATCTGCATAGAAGTGTAGGCGTTAATCCTCCAAACACATGAACTACTACACCAATTCGTTAATACTCATCCAAATCAAAGGAAAGGAAAGAGGATTGTGAGAAAACATGTAATATACATAGATTAGTTCTTTGAGTCCTCAAACAGCCAACAAGACAAATTTCTATAGAGCCCATTACTATAGGAAATTTCAGTTTGCCCATTTATTACTACCTTAGCTGGGAAAGTGAAAACGCATATATGAAATGAAACAATAGCAACGCATGATTTTTACTATGTTTTTTGAACAATCATAAGTTAAAAGATTATTCTAGTCATAGCTCTCTGCAGAGTTAACCCAAACAAGAAAATGTACCATAGAAAAGGTTGCCTTTCTACTAGTAATAATAACTGTAAGGAGAAGCCAAATAGAGCAGTGCTTAATCCATTAACAAAAGGGCATCAGAATTTATTTCATTGGTGAAGCAATAAATTTCGTAGGCTTGTTCAAGATTTAATATATATGTATGAAAAATATTTTTTGACCTGTATAATTTTCTATGTACATGGTATAATTTTTCGACAAAGCCACCCTTCGCTACTTGTACCTACGCCACCTGATCAGAAAACAAGCTGATCTCTAGTATTGACTCCAGCAAGAAAGATACCAAAGAAAGCTAAAATGCAAGAATCAAACTCATATGGCAGAGAAAAACACCAGTACTCATACACAAGATACAATGATCGCCAAGAATGGAGCTGTTGGAAGACTAAAAAATGGCGGCACTGACTGAAACTTACCAACTTTATCCTGTTCACATCAAGAAAACAAAAAACAAGAAACGGGTGAGAAACTCGTATTGACTAATTTTCTCCGAACAATAAGCAAAATCCCCCAAAAGAACAATGTACCAGAAACACAGGTGCAATATAGTAATCGCCTTGAAGGTACTGAAACGACCTAGTCACCTTCTGCCGATAATCAAACACAATATCCGCTGGAAAAACAACGATAATCGTCAATAAACACAACACAATTTCAATAAACTAGGCAATGATAAACAAAAATCAAAGTTGTTTACAGTCTTTTCCAAGGAAATTTCCGGCGAATAGGCTATCAATAACGCCAGCCCTAGCACCAACAGCAATATTCATATTATCGGCCTCGGCACCAAGCCTATAAAGATAATCTTTGCCATCAGAATCTTTGGTTTCCCATGAAGACTGTTCAGAGAGTCTTTTCTTCTTCTTTGGTTCATCTTGATCGGAATCTCGAATTTCATCACTCTGTTGATTAGTAGATGAACAACGAACAGAGTAATTGGGGAATTGCTTAGCAGAAGAAAGTGGAATTGAGTGGAAAGTGTGAGGAGCTCTGAGGAGATTAGTGTTGAACAAGAGAGCCATTGTTTTGAAGAATTTTGGGCCTTTAGTTTTCTTTTTGTTGTATTAGCCGTTATAACTTCACACGCTTTTTCGTTTCACGTTATCGGAACGCTATCAGTTGGAGGTATTTCGCGCCACACACGACAATAACCCGCCCTTCCTTTTCTTTTTTTTTCTGTCTAATTCCTTTTTAGGTTCCCAAATTAATAAATCATTAATTATGTCTTTCCTCTATTATCTTTGCAGTTAATTCATTTTAAAGCTTTTATTGTTTGTAAAATTTTAAGAAATATTTTGAGAAATGAATTCGTAAAATTATTTTGTTATTTATAATTTCTTAGTAATTCGTTTAGGAAATAACTAAATGTAGTATATTGATTGATTATTAACTGCTCGCCTTTTATTCTGTGCCCCTTCTATAACTTTTGACAAAAAAGGAGAGAGAAAGAAAAGTCTCATAGCTTTTGACAAGAATGGAAAAGAAATAAGAGTGAAAAAGCTTGCTACTCCTTGTGTTTTTAATTATTTTATCTACTATAGCTTTAATTTATTACTTTGAAAAATATATAATTTTTTTAAAATTTTTAATTTATTCACTATATAATTAATAAAAATAAAATGTTAAATTCAATAGGTGTGTTTGTTTAAAGTTGACAAGCAATAATCACAACAAATTAACGACATATTAAGCACAACAACAACTCAACAAGTGACTGCTAAACAAGGCTGATCAAGTTCCTAATATAATAATAATAATACAACTTGAATGGTGCATCAAATTAACGACATGATTAAGTAACTTTTATATCATCAACTCACTTTAATTAACGTAAAATAAATATTGTATCTTATTTTCACGATATCATATATATAACAAGATATTACGAGAGGTTTCATTGATATGTTATTGTTTTTTGTTATAGTATTGTTCCTATATGATTAACGAGACTGACAATTCCAATGCCTTTTGCTCCAAGTTTCTCCACATGCGTAGCAAAATTCCTCTTTACACCTGAATCCACAACATTACTCATTAGTTAATTTACTCTAGATCTAAAAAATCTTCTTAGATCTGTAGTTTTAAAAATGATTCAATGGCGTAAAAAGTATGACACTAACCTGCAAGTGATGCGTACACAGCCATCATCAACTTTATCAACAAGAGAATTGCAACGAGGGCAATTCTTCCATTTGTGATTTTCAGCAAGTAGCTTAACCCTTAAGTCATCTTCTCTGTCTTTTTCTTCTTTCTGAAACTGTTGACAGTCACGCCCAGTGTGCCAGATTACTCTGCACCGCGCGCACAACAGTCCTGCGCACCAAGGACATTTGCCCTTAATAACAATCTCTTCATCGTCATCGGGATCATGGCTGAGCAATTTTGCACATTTTTTATAAGGACAATATAATTTCTCTCGATTCGAAATAGCTGACTCGATCAAGCCCTTTTCATACCTTGCAAAAAATTCTAAAGAGTCTCCAATAACATATTGCTTCTGCAATTCCTCTGCCAATTTGGCATCTGATGTCAGATAATGCAGAGACATTCTTAGCTATTATAATTGTTAGGTATTCTGTTTGTATTTTTTGGTATTGAAGAAATGAGAAAATAGATATAATAAGGACATCTTTGGTTTCACATTAGAATTAATTACTATTTGTGTAACTAGAAAGTTCTTGGAACGGGACACGGAGACTTGGTGAAGTCATCACTCGTAGCTAACATTGTGACGCAAGTCTAAGTGGGAGAAAAAATTAAAATAGTATCTTAGAATTTAGCTTGAATCAACGGTATGGATAATAATGAACTTGATATAAAATTTAAAAAACAAATGAAGAATGGTTATGTTAGGAATAAAAAAGGATTTTTTGTTGTGAAATAAAATGAATGACCATGTCAACTTTACTGTAGCAATCTTGGCGTTCAAGTACTATTGTGGCAAAATTAGTAGCTAAGTAATTGACTTGGTATATCTCTATCTTCTTATGTATAATATAATGTCGTAATAGTGATGAACTTTCCATCTCTTATTAATATATATATATATTTTTAACTACTTTCGTAATTATTTTCACGTAGCTTTTTCATCACATTGGGACGGATAGACTATGAGTGACTTATAATTCATATTCAATTGGTTATACTCCTAAATTGTTTTGAGATATTTTTTATAGTTCAAAATTCTAAGAGAATTATTGAATTTTGTTGCTTCATATTTATTCTTTATTGAATGAGGTTCTAAACTGTATTATATTTTCTAGAAAAAGAGTGTGTCCTCTATACACGCCTCGAACCTTTCTTTATTTTTGTTTTAAGATTATTAACTTTTATAAAATCTGATTATGAAACATTACGTCATTTCCTTGTTTACTTTCAGCACATATTTCAATGTACTCTATAACATTTCTAACACCTATTTTACATGCATAAAAAAAATTCTAAATATACGATATAATTTCTTAGTGAAGAAAATTGAGATGAATCCTTCGAATCCATATACCTGCAAAGACAATGAGTCACACATTAGGACTTCATGATCAACATTATACTGTTTTAATTCATGCATCTCCTTTTGTGTGTTTTGGATGCTTAGCCAAATTAGGAAAAATATACAAGTATTTCCTCAACCTATGTTTAAATTTTAAGAGATACACTTAAACTATATTCAGATTCTATTATCCCTGAACTTAATTTATATATAATTTTCTACTCCTTTCGGCCTACATGACACTATCTTGTGGATCCAGTGTGTGTTGACATTTCTTTTCAAGTTAATTTTACGTAGATCAAAATGGGTAGAAAATTAGTTATAAAATAATTTCAAGAGGTAATAGAACCTTAGTATAATATAAGTGTGTCTCTGTGATATCGGGCATAATTGGGATGAAAATTATGCAATTTCCCAACCAAATATGATAAAAGGGACCAAAATATGGGCCACTATGAATACAATTCAGATTAGTGGGCTTGGGCCATCAGTATTGGATTAATTGGACTGCAATGAGGTTCTAAAGTAGATGGGCAAGTACGATTTGCACAAATAAGATCTGCAGTCTGCACACCCTTAAAGTACAAAACACCACCTAAATGATTGCACGTTCCTGCACAAGACTGTTGAATGACCCAATTATGGACCTTAATAGATTTTTACTATATATGGATGGTAAGCATATAAGTCGGACGGATATGACATTATTTGACTTGATATGATATTTAAGAAAAAATGAAGATTTTTGAAATTTGAGGTCTAAAATAATCCTTGGTTAATTGTGTGGTTGAAATTCATTTTATTGAGGGTAAATTTCTAATTTTATTAAAGTTAACATTTTTTTTAACGAACTATAAGTAAGGGCTCCATATAAAATGAAACAGAAGGAGTAAAATTTACTTTATGAAAAAAATCTTATTTTTTTGAATACTTTTATTGTTGAAGAAACTCGCTATTTTATGTATCAAATAAACTTCACAATACACTTATAATTGAGACGTGATATAATTTCACGTGAGAAGAAGTTAATAAAAAGAATTGTAGCTCGATCATTTTTTTTGTTATGTTTGTTATGTTGGGGATGAATTAACATAAATTAAGTTTGTTTATCACAGTTCGCCTATGAATGAACAAAGGGTCCTGTTTTTGGTCTGTGTTTTCAAGAAGGGTCCATTTGATTTGTAGTATCCATAAACTATCTATTATTAAAGCCGAACTTGTTTCTTCTCGTTAATTTTATAATAATTATATACTCGTTTATATCCAAAAATATTCATCGACTGATCTCAAACACAAAAATTAGAGGGAAAGAGAGTTTTGGACTACCCCCACTTATTTTTTTTCCCTTCTAATTCAATTGTGTTAGTCATATGACTGCGACCATAACCCAAATTCAACGCACTTAATTGAACACGATTCATTTTCTATATATTCTAACGTTCTTTGACCACTAAAAACTGATCCATAAGCCAAATTCAACACACTTAATTGATTACGACTCATTTTCTATACTTCTAACTTTCTTCAACCACTAAAAAATGACCTCATATTTTCATTTTCTATATTCAACCTCGTGATTTTTGTTAGTGAAAACTTACGAGATAATAAAAAATTATAAGATTACAACTGAAAATGAAATGAAGAAAATAAATCTCTTCAGGCTGAGGCGAGGATATCTCGCTCTCTTTAAAGAGATTCAAGCCCACTGCAGCAAATGTTTTCACCGGTTCAGCAGTACTTGTCCCCTCCAGGATACAACAGCCTTTACATAAAAGATAACTCAACAACTCTGAACAAGAGTTGAGTCTAAAGCTCCACAAAAAAAAAACCTCCCTTCAACTAATAAGTACTCTCTTTTAGACAAACTTTATGCACTATTTTCTTGTGTGTTGTGTGTACCAAACCAAATGAAGACCACCACTATTTATACAAGAAGTCTTCCTAGCAATGAATAGGAAGATAATGGAGGTAGTAAATAGTGAAGATAATGATTTTATAGATTATAATAGGAGTTACATAGGTTACATAATTTAAAAAGAATAATGCAGGAACTAAGAATGAAATAAAGTGATGGATAAGCAATGTTAATGGATGATGTAGAAGTTAATTCATTCCAATGCTTATTGGAATATTTTTATCTTACAATGAATTCATCCAATAAAGCTAAAAGTAATGGCATTACATGGCTACCAAGTCAAAGATAAGTAGCATGATTAAATTGGTAATTTAAGACACAAATGCCTACCAATGGTCATTCTTATAACTCCAAAATACAGCAATTTAATATGTTAAATATTAATATTAAAATGCTAATAACCTAACAATTTTTAATTAATTTTATCATACACTGTATCATTGAGAGACATTTGTGTTGTGTAATCGACTCATAGCTTCACCCTTAATTATTTATAAACATTACTATTATAATATAACAACAATATAAAAGAAAATTTCAACACAAACTCTTGATATATTTCTTTCCCACAATAAATACTTTTGATACCTTATCATCACATAACAATTTGAAAAGATGAATAAAAGAAGTCATAAATTAATTTACAGACATATTTCGTCCGTTGCCAAACTGGCTATTATGTTCATCGAACATAAGGTACAAATCAAACAGCATATAGTATCTCTAAAAATGGTTATTGCCTCCATCAATTTGAAACACCAGCAGCCAGTCTAGCTCTCAAGTCTTTTCTCAGAATTTTTCCTGAAGGAGATTTCGGTACCGTCTCCACGAAAAATACACGCTTTATTCTCTTATAGAATATCACCTGTTTGAAAAACGTATCAAAAATGAATCAGTTAATATTTACTATGCACCTTTATTCAAGCACATAATTGTTTCTAGATCGAAACAAACCTGCTTGGAGATGAAATCCTTGACTTCATCCTCAGTAATGGTAGATCCATTTGATCTAACAACAAAAGCCACTGGAACTTCTCCTGCTTGTTCATCTATCATTCTGTCCAACACAATTTAACAAATTATCAGAATGTAGACTATTTTTCGAGCTAGCTAAATCGTACATTATGCATTTATAGTTGTGCATTACGAAAATCATAAGTAACTGACTTACGGGACAACAGCAGCATCAGAAATGTTAGGGTGGCTGACAAGAAGTGCTTCAAGTTCAGCAGGCGCCACTTGAAATCCTTTGTATTTGATCAATTCCTTCAATCGATCTACGATGAAAAGCTCATCATCATTGTCAATGTATCCAATATCGCCAGTGTGTAACCATCCTTCCTTTTCTATTGTTCTAGCTGTAGCCTCAGGATCATTCAAGTAACCTATAACGAAATAATTATTATTTTTATTTAATATATAATTAAATAAATAAAAATATGGGATAACTTAAAGTTTTAAGACGCCGAGTCGAAAAGTAGTTGGGCAGGTGGGCGAATGAATATACACCGAATACTTCCACAATTTTATGGTAAAAGACCAGACATGTTTCAATAGGTAGAAAGGTACTCTAAACTTTGTTTCAACTTTTTTCTTCAATATTTTAAAAAGAATATACTTTTTATTTTTAGACTATTTTTTTAATTTTAAACTTTCTGATTTAATAATATCAATCTTGTATTGCATAAAGTAAAAAAAGTTTTTTTGCTTTTTAAAATAAATAAATAAAAATTGGTGGGAGTGGTAGGTGAGCTTTGATGATAGTATCAATTTTGTGGCGTTTGAAAGATTAATCAAATCAACATAAATTTTACTCTATTGGAATATGAATGGCCCCTAATACATCTTGATCTAGGTCCACTAGTTGGTATATTTATTATTCTTAACAAATCGTGCTATTATCTGTCTACGTATATATCTAATATAAAAACGTGTATTTTGGAAATATATGTAAATGGTCACCTAACTAAAATATTAATTTGACAGGTAACTAAAGTTTACAAAGAATATTCAAGCAAAAGTCATAAATATTAAGATTTTAGCATACCTTTCATGATTTGATCACCTCTAATGCAAATTTCACCGGGTTGATTACGGGGCAGAGAACAACCCGTTTCCGGATCCACGATCTTCATCTCTGCGTTTCTCACAACGGTACCACAGGCCCCTGATTTAATATCAAACGGTTCTTTCGCAAATGCCAAACACATCGCCAGCACTGGACCAGCCTCGGTCATTCCATACCCCTATTTTAATTTAATAATTTATTAATTAGTCAATAAATTTAAATTTGGAAATTTATTCAAACAATAATAAACTAATACAGTGTATCCTGGCTGGCTAGTCAATATCAAGAAACCATAATACGGCAAATATATTGTTAAAAGTCAAAATCAATGTCCACAAAGGCGTGCACTATTCTTGTACACATATTTTTTATGAATAGACATTTTATCTACCAATAATTACGTATTCAAGCAAAATACATTTGCAACTCCAAAATTTGGAAAACTACGTGTAATTAAAAATAAAAATTTTCTGACTTTGGTAATGTTAGTTTCAGTGTATCTCTTAAATTTGTAATTATTCTTTTTTGCGGGAAATTAGCGCATCAGCACATGGATGGTATTTCAGGATAAGAACGTGAATAGAAGATAAGTACCTTATATTTATGGAGAAAATAGTAGTCTATTCGTTTTATTTTATATGAAATAGTTTAATTTAATATAAAATTTAAAAAATAAAGATATTTTTTAAAAATTCACAATCTAAGATAAATGATAGAAATTCATGTGGCAGTAAATTATTTTAATAAGGATAAAATAGATATTTTATAATTAAATTATTACTTAATATAAAAATATGTTCATTCAAGTCAGATAAATTGAGACAGAAACAGTAATTAATTTAAATTCTAACTCCCCGGTAAGATATAATATTTACCTGACCGAGTTTAGCGTTAGGGAATTTGGCTCGGACGGCATCTTCAAGTTCCTTTCCTAATGGTGCAGCACCAGACATGACTGTTCTTACTGATGAAAGATCGTAGTTATCAACTAATGGACTCTTAGCAATGGCGAGAACAATAGGAGGAACAAATGGCCCAATTGTCACTTTATGCTTCTGTATCAACTCCAAAAACTGAGCAATGTCAAATTTCTGCATAATCAAAATTGCTGCTCCGACTCTCAATGCACAGAGCAAAACAGAATTGAGTGAGTATATATGGAATAGAGGCAACACACACATCAATACATCATCGCTATGCATATACAAATTAGCATTTTCTCCATCAACTTGCTGCGCAACGCTCGTAACTAATCCTTTGTGTGTCAACATCACCCCTTTCGGCAGCCCGGTAGTCCCGGAGGAATACGGCAGCGCTATGACATCGTCCGGCTGGATATTCACCTCAGGAATTTCGTGTTCGTCGGATTGAATCAATTCGGAGAAATGAACACAACCTTCCGGAGCTGAATCGACACAAATTACCTTCAAATCATTTTCAATGGCGTAATCCTTCACTTTCCCCGCAAAACAAGCTTGTGTGATAACAATCTTAGCACTTGAGGCTTTGGCTTGCTTTACTACCTCTGCTGGTGTAAACAGAGGATTAGCCATTGTTGAAATTGCTCCTAGATACGATGCGCCAATAAACGCAAACACAAATTCAGGGCAATTAGGCAAGAGGATCATGATTGTATCCTTCTGTTGGATCCCTAATTTGTTAAGCCCAACAGCAACTTTTCTCGAAGTAAGTTCAACTTCAGCATATGTGTAGATTCGATCATTTGAACCATCAATCAAACAGGGGCGAGAACTGAACTCCGAAAGATTTTCAAAGCAATAAGAATGTAAAGGCAAATGTTTAGGGATGTAAATATCAGGGAGTTTAGATCGAAAGATGAAATCTCCTGATTGCTTTGTTTCGGTATCCATCGGCATCTTAAGAGCAAAAAAAGGAAAAATTTGGAGCACACTCAAAAGCTAAAAGAGAAAGTAGATTTTTAGCTATGGTGTCCTGAAGATGAATGTCCATAGATTGATGAATATATATGAGGAAAAAAAAACACAAGCCTGTGGTAGGTGAAAGGGAGTTTATGGGTATTTAGGGTTGTTCAGGGGCAATTTCATGGAAAATTGTTTCAATTTTTTTTCCTTTTTGGGGGATACAAAAAAATGGGAGAGTCCTGTGGTTGGTGAGAGTAGTTAGAATTTTAGGTTCTTATAGTTAGGTGATGGATAATTGGGATTTTAAAGGAAAAATCATAATCTTTCGTCTTAATTTACGTAATACATTTTCTATTTTTGTATATTTTATTTGGTAAAATGCACGCTTCAATCTAAAAATGTAAAAAAAAAGTTATAAAACTAAATTAAGTTTTTCATCTTTCGTTCAATCGAATTATATTTAGATAAAATTGGAAGGAAAGTAAAAAAAATTGGTCAAAATTGACATTCAAAGTTGACCTTTTGAAGTCTAGTATTTTCACCTACCGCAACTTGCTGGGAACGGGGTTTTGCTGACGATCAGTAGAACGGGACACTTTCACCTAACGAGAATTGGTCATTGACACTTCCATTTATAAAAAAAATATATATATATATTAAGGCAGCGGGGTATGCATAATTTTACGTAAGCATCATCGATATTTAAAAAAATGAATAAATAATAAATTATTAAAATAATAAGTAACGTATTTTTATTTTTATTTATTTAATTACGAAGTGATTTTTGAGACTGTATATCAATCTTTAACATTTTTGGATGACTTCAATAATTAATTTAACAACCATATGTTGTTGAATACTTACTCATCAATTAATAGAGAATAGGACATAAGAAGAATATTTATTATTGTTGTCCTGCTCATCAATGGTTGTCCTTCTTGGTTTGATTTTAGTGTTAATTATTTTGTTCTATTATTATTATTATTATACGTTTGGAAGTAATAAAAGTTGTTGGAATGATTATTATTCCTCTTGTGACTTCTTATTTTTATTTATTTTTTTACTATATAGAGGAGATGGATTTCTTGGAATACTACTAAAATAAAAAAAAAAAAGGAGAAATAGTAATTTTAGTCTTTGTATTATAGGTTTATTGTACTTTTGATCTTTGTATAATTCGATAAGTAAAATTAATTTTATTTAATAAATTGGTGTGTTATAATGAATATTAACTAAGAAAGAGATAGGGAAATTTTGTGCAGTCCCATCTTCTTCGATTGAGACCACTCGATTGATTTCATTCACTGGCAATTTTATTTTCGATTGAGATCACTCGATTGATTTCATCGACTATGTAAAAAGATATTAATTCAATTTGCTAAGTGACTTATTCTTTCTTTCTTTTTTAGCTTTTATATTTAATTTAAAATAAATAATAGTTTACTTAATAAAAAAGGAAAAACTATCCTAATTTTAAATTAATATTTTTTTACATAATTAAGAAGCTTTAGTATATGCTAGTTACTACTTTTTATATGTAGAGTATATCCATATATAACCCTTCTTAATTTTTCTGATGGAAGAATTTACTCTAACTCCTTAAATGCCTTTTGTTTCATTTGGATTTGAATATTCGAGTTCCTTCAATGTACACATTTGGAAAAAATAAATAAAAAGATCATGCAAATTATTAGTTGATTCTGGATTGTAAGCTGGTATATTCCCTAGTCCCAACTCAAACAAAAGAAATATATTAAAAATGACAAATTAGTTATATCATTTAAAAAATATATTTTTAATAAACAAGTCAAAAAATTATTACTTGAAGATTAAATAAAAAATAAGTACAATATTGTAAACTACATAAGAAAGATTAATACTGTAGAGCCAAATTAACATGAGGGTCTCTAGAATTTATCTCTATGCATTAAAAAGTTCATTTACTATCATTACTTTCCAACTACTATAAACTGTCAAAATAATTTATTTCTCACATAATAGTTGTATTAAGAAGCCTTAAATGATAGAAGTAATTTTATTAAATTATTCTTATTAAATATAAATTATTTAAATATTGAAAAAATAAAAGTACTAGTTAATAGCAAATGTAAAATATGGAAAAATGTTTGAAATATATTCGAACTTTGATTGAAATTATTGTAATGATACTAAACTTTGAAAAAGACCTTTCATCCCCTGCACTATTTAATAGTGTATTTTAAAGTTATATATGTGTCTACATGGACATTATAAATATTGCTTAATTATGCCAAGTAATGTGTCTACGTGAACATATATATACATTAATACACTATTAAATAATGTAAGGGGTAAAAGGCCCTCCATAAAATTTGGTATCATAACAGTAAATTCGATCAAAGTTAAAGTATTTTTCAAATCTTTTTCCTTAAATTATTCATTGATTATATAAATAGGATAACTATTGTTGAGCACTCCAAAATATTGTAGTACTCCCTCCGTCCTATATTAGTTGATCATACAAAAAGTGTTTGTTTCATATATATTAGTAGTTGATTACATTACTAAATCAAGAAAACATTAGTTAGATTTTTTCTATATTAGTCTTACAATTATTTATTTTCTAAAGTTTGCACATTTATTTGTAAAATATTTAAGAAGTTTTTTAAGAAATAAATTAATAAAATAATTTTTTTATTTATGATTTTTAAATATGTATGAAAGAAAAAAAATGATCCATTAATATAAGACGGAGAAAGTAATTACCCTTTGAGATCCGTCCTGGTAGGGGATAATTGTTGAAAATGATAACAATCAGTACTATTATTTTAATGTTCTCTGGTATTCTCCATTCCATCTGTCTTATTACACGAGGCTTTTTAAGTAGGACACGTTCTTTCATAAATTGCTCACCTTATAATTAAAAGGAAAAAAGGTTTAAAAAATATTTTAATTTTGATGAAAATTAGTGTTACGATATTAAATTTTATAGAAGATTTTTTATTTTTTTGAATGATTTAATAGTGTATTTTAATAGTATATATATGTTCACGTGAATATATTATTATTTATAATTATATAATATATAATTTTATGTCTACGTAGATATATATATATATCTTTAAAATACACTATTAAATAGTGCATAGAGAAAATGTTATTTCCAAAATTTAATATCGTAACAAAAATTTCAATCAAAATTTAAATATATTTCAGACATTTTTCCCTAATTAAAAAGTACTCCCTCCGTTTCAAAAATGACCTAGTTTGACTTGGAACGGAGTTTAAGAAAAGAAAGAAGACTTTTTAATCTTGTGGTTCTAAATTAAAGTTATGTCAAATATATCAAAATATCTTTTAATCTTGTGGTTTTAAACATGTCACGTGGAAAGTTAAAGTTAAAGTATTGCCAAAAAAGGAAAGGGATCATTCATTTGAAACAGATTAAAAAGGAAATATGGATATTTTTTTTAAAACGGAGGGAGTAAGAAATATTCTTAGTAAGTGGTTGCATAGAAAAAGCTAAAAGACTATATATTGAAATAATATGTGTTGATTATGTCAATATAATTTTTAGCTAGAGATTTGTGGATAATTAGACTATGAAATAATTTTGTATATATAATAGCTGTTATAAAAATGTATTTCAAATATTAATTATTATTTTTTCAATTTAAACGCTCAACTATTTCAACAGGAACATCATGGATCAAAAGAGTGAACAAAGTTATTTATAATTCGACTTGTTATGTGTAACCGCATTAAAAATAGGAAAAATTAATAAACTAGTCACAATTCCTAATTTAATTAGTAAAAATATTTATACTTTGAAATGTTTATTCAAAATGTCAAAATGTTAATATTTTAAAAATAATTTGTATTCAATTATTATTATTTGTCTTTCCTTTTATTTCTTAAAACAGTCCAACAATAAATATATTCAATACCCATTTAGACTTTTTCTAGACTTTAATACCATTAAATTTATTTCCATCTTTAAGATTTTTAATTTTTTTTTTCTCTTTTACCATTTCCACCATTATTCTCTCTCATTGTTGAAGAAGAACTAATTATTCAAGTGCAAATCAATTTGTTCAGATCTATCGATTAATTCAAGAAATCTCTCAATACATAAAGGTATTTTCAAAATCATCATTTATTTTGCGAGATTTCATGAGATTTTGTTTTTGAAATAAAAAATTATATTGAATTTTGGATTGTATGTATTACAGATTTTTCGTTATTTTTTCGATTTTATATGAGTTTGTTAACATACTCATCAAATATTTATGCATTTTAAAATTTTAGTATTTGAAACACTATTTTTTATCATTTTGTTTTCATATTTGAGATTTAGTAGATTGTAATTTGTAGTAATCCACATAAGCATTCATACATAATATATTGTTTGATTTTTTTTGTATATTTATATTTAATAATTTCGAATTTTGCTTATAGAGTTATTAATTCACAAACAAACAAAGATTCAAATTTTAATTTGGTGAAAAGAATTGGAAAAAAGGAATATAGCATACGAAGAAGAAAGAGAGAGTCAAAGAAGAAGGTTGCGAAATTGTATTCATATCAGAATAATATTCGTATTAATTTTTGTTTGTCAATTATTTTTCTTTTACTCATCATTTGTATTTTTATTAAGAACATTGTATTTCTTTTTTATTTGTAATCATTCAAATACGTATCTCATATGAATTTGTATTTCTTGAGCATAGATGTATCCTATTTTTTAACAGTCAATTTATATTTTTTTAGAATATTGTATTCTGATTATATCATTTCACTGTGTATGCTATCTCATATGAATTTGTATTTCTTAAACATATATGTATCCTGTTTTTCAACAGTTAATTTGTATTTTTTTTTAGAATATTGTATCCTGATTATATTATTTTACTATGTATGCTATCTGTTTTTCAGAATCTTGTATTCTTATTTCTTTCATAATCAATTTGTATTTTTTTTTAGAATATTATATCCTTCCTCGACAGATTTATTATTTCCACCAAGTATGCGATTTTCCCCCCCCCCCCCCACAAAATCTTGTACCCTTTCATAAATAATATTCATATATATTGAGATACGTGCATATATATATGGCAATCAAGTTGAGCACATAAAATGTAAAAAACATTGGTATACAATTATAATGAAAACATAACAAAGGAAAGTTGATCTAATAGAATGAAAAATAATTTTTTTTTGAAATTGTAAATTATGAGAATTTTAAGTGATATGTTCCTTTTCTAAAAAATATTATCTCACTTTTTCATCATACTACTTTTTTGTATTTTATATATTATTATACAATATTCTAAATAAAAATTAGAATAAATAGAAATACAAATAAAATACATATTAAAATAAATACGAAATACAAGATTTTCGAAGAAACAAATAAATACACATGAAAAAAATATATGAATACAAATATGTTTCTTAAATAACTATAGATTCATTTGACATACTATTGGAATGAATACAAACTAATTAAAAAAAAAGTTATGATTCTCGAGAAAAAAAAACATCTTATTTGAAAATGTAACTGATAAAAAAATTAAGTGATCTTTACCTTTTTTTGAAATATTCTCTCCCTTGATTTTCTCTCTTTTGTTATTAAATAACTGTATTCTTTAAATAAAAATAAATAATAAAAACATTAAATAAGATACATAACAAATTAAAATTTTGACATTTTTACTAAATATTGAAAGTGTTGCTAATGAACCCTTTTAAATGTTAAAATATTGCCATTTTGAAAAATTTCCTTTAAAAATAGGAAAACTTTCACATATAGCCACTTAAAATAATTAATTATTCTATATAACTATAGTTTGATAATTACAATTTGTAGCTACATGTTATATGGAGGAGAGAGGTGAGCGAGACTGGGAGAGAGAGGAGAGAGGCGAGAGAGAGAGGAAAAAGAGTGGAGAAAGGTGAATTGTATATGTATATTGGTTAGATAATTGTATATTATCCATATATATATGTATATATGGCAAGAGAGATTGGGAGAGGGAGGAGAGAGGCGAGCGAGACTGGGAGAGAGAGGAGAGAGGCGAGCGAGATCGAGAGAGGAGAGAGAGAGAGTGGGAGAGAGGTAAATTGTAAATGTATATAATTGTATATAACTGTATATTATACATATACATTTGTATAAATGGCAAGCGAGATTGGGAGAGGGAGGGGAGAGGCGAGCGAGATTGAGAGAGGGAGGAGAGAGGCGAGCGAGAGAGGGTAGAGAGTGGGAGAGAGGTGAATTGTATATGTATATAGGTTAAAAAATTATATATTATACATATGTATTTGTATATCTTGGTGAATTATGCATAATCAAACATTACTAATTATACAAACTCGAAGTCAGCCCACGTAATTAATGTATAATGTTAGTCGCAAGTGGTAATTATAGCAAACTATAGCTATGATGAGTAATTAAATAGTATAAGTTTGCTTAGCCGCGTAATTTTCCCTTAAAAATATGCATTTTTATTACATGTTCATTCTGACTTTCAAGTTATGTGCAACCGCATAATAATTTTGACATATATAAAATTATTAGCTTGTATTAAATTAAAAATAATATTTTTTTGGTTTCATTTTATATGGTATTTTTCAAATTTTGATATTCAAACAAGTCTATTTTTTATAGTAAATTTTTCTTAATTTATTTATACATTTCAGAGTTTTTAGATTATTGTGACTTATAGTATATTTTACATAGTTTACAAATATATAAATTTTATTTCAAAAAAATTAAAGATTTGATACGCAAATTTGCGATCAAACTTAAATTGTTTAACTCTAAAAAAAAAAAAATATCATATAAATTAAAATAGAGAAAATAATTAATTTTAAAAATTATTTATGTCACTATTTAAACAATAATGATAAGATAAGTTATTTATCCTATTTTTATAGTATAGTGAAACAACCATTTAATCCGTTAACAAAATTCAAAAATATTGTACATTGGGAGGTGAGCACTTGAGTTAATTATCAATCTCGAAGGAGATATTTATTTCGTCGAAGATAGTGTTACTGCCACATTACTGTATGTGTAAATAATTTTTAAATAAATAAAATATATCAAAACAAAGCATATTCAGACTTGCTTTCAGAACTCATAAAACGTGGTCGTTACGTTGTCGTATTATAAGTAATTACTATCTCATTCACTTTGGCTTGTCAATGTTTGACTTGGTATAATTATTAAACATATAATTATTTATACATATATTGTATCAGGGGAAAAATGATAAATATACCCTTAAACTATCGTATATAGTATGCAGATATTCTTCCTCATATTTTTAAGAGCTTGGTGTCCAGGCCGTCTAAACAAGCATTTATGTCCTTCACTCTAATGGAAGACTAAATAGGGACACATAGTGCAACCTTATTCATCGATCTAATGTTGATCGGTGAATAAGATTATGACAAGTGTATGTCCGTTTGTATAAAGGGTATATATACTCTAGTTTTTTAACGACAGGGACATCAATGTCCCAAAAATATGATGAATGGTATCTGAATACAATTTACGATAGTTCAGCGGTATATTTGTCATTTTTCCCATTTATCAAATTATCTCTTATTATAAATGATGTCTTAGAAAATAATTTGAAAAATAACTATTTACTGTTTAAGGCAGAATATGAATTTTTTTTATTTTCTCTTGATATGTCAAAAATGACAAGTAAAAATAAAAAATAAAAGTGAATAGAAATATATACACGTTTACACGCTTAAGTCAAGTAGTCAACAATCAATTTCATCTTATTTTAACCAAAAATGATCGATAGTTCACGGAGAATTCACATACTTCTTTGAGAAAAATAATCGCATAAAATGTTTATATTAAACTAATCTCATGAGGAAAAGACATAAATTTCTCCCCCCCCCCCTCCAAACTTGTCACGAAAAGTCAGTTACACGCTTACTATTGTGATGACCTATTACACACCTAAATTACTTAAAAATTTATTTATTTCAACCCTGACACACATAGACCAGTCACATGATTAGAAAGTTTTTCACACACGTGCCACATCATCACCATGCCACTGCCACATCAATAATTATGTCAGATTTTTGAGAAAAAAAATTCATGTCACCCAATTTCTTCTTCTTCCCTATACACCATCAAAACCACCATTAAATTACTACCATTGTCGCTATTATCATCAAATTCACTTCTCCATTACCATAAATTTCACCACCCATAATCAAATTCACCACCGGAATCTTCCCACACTCTTTGTCATCATAAAAAATTGATAAAAAAAATCATAAATTTAACTAATTAACCATCAGAATCATCCACATCAAAATCACGAGTTTCATTGTTATTATCGAAATTAAAAATCATACCACCACAAATTTTTCACCCATCACCAAACCCACCACAAAAAATTATCACAATATACAAATTCATTCAAGCTCAAAGAGGAGAATTGTAAAATTTTTTTTTTTTTTATATATTTCAAATACTCACAATCAATTAAAAACACAAAAATAAATTGAATAATCCGTTCTTGACTTGACGAATTTGATATGAAAATAGTGTTTGTGATAAAAAAAAATGAAAGAAGAAGAAAGGTAAGGAAACGTGAAGGAGAAGGCGGGGGTGGGGAAAAATTTATCCTTTTTTTTTTTTTTTACTCAAACGTGCTTTTTTTAATTTTTATTTAATTTTATTTTCATATCAGCTACGAGGTGGTATTAAATTCACTTTTGAGTAGTATAAGTGTGTAATACGTCGTCTCACTAATTTAAGCGTGTAACTGACTTTATACTACTCCTGGGGTGAATTTACGTCTTTTCCCAATCTCATGCATGCCATATGTTTGAAAAATAAACCATCAGAGTTGGTTACCGTATATTTTTATTTTACTAAATCACTTATTCACAGGGTTGGTGTATAGACAAAAGACATAAATTACCCCCTAAACTTATTACTAAAAGTCAGTTATACGTTTATACTATTGTGATGACCTATTACACACCTGAATTACTCAAAAGTGAATTTATTTTAACCCTGATGCACATACGACCAGTCACATGATGAGAAATTGTTTCACACTCACGCCACGTCATTACCATGTCACTGCCACATCAATAATTACGTCAGATTTTTTTCAAAGAAAATTCATGTCACCCAATTTCTTCTTCTTCTTCCTTTTACACCATCAAACCCACCATTAAATTATACCATTGTTGCTATTATCATCAAATTCACTTCTCGATCACCATAGATTTCACCACCCATAATCAAATTCACCGCCAAAATCTTCTCACAATCATTGTCATCATAAAAAATCAATAACAAACATCATAAATTTAACTAATTAACCATTAAAACCATATCACTATCACTGAAATTTATCACAATCATAATCATAAATTCACCATCCACATCAAAATCACGAGTTTCATTGTCATTATCGAAATTAAAAGTCATACCACCACTAATCTTTCACCCATCACCAAATCCACCATAAAAAATTATCACAATATACAAATTTCAATTAAGCTCAAAGAGGAGAATTGTGAAAAATTATAATATTTTAATTGTAAAGATTTTAGTTGGACAATTGAAAAATTAGTGCTTGATTTACTATTACTGATTTGAAATAAATCTAGAGAGAACTTTTATAAGAGAGAAGAAAAATCTATGAACATAGATTAAAAAATGAAATATCGTGCATAAACCTAAAAAAAATTTACACAGAAAAAGGCAGATCTTATTTTTTTTATTTATTTCAAATGCTCACAATCAACAAAAAGACATAAAAATAAATTGAATAATTCGTTCTTGACTTGACGAATTTGATATGAAAATAGTGTTTGTGATAAGAAAAAAATGGAGAAAGAAGAAAGGTAGGGTAAGGTGAAGGAGAAGGGTGGGGTGAGAAAATTTTTGTCATTTTTAAAACTCAAATGCTTTTTTTTTATTTTTTATTTAATTTTATTTCCATATCAGCTTCAAGGGTGATATTAAATTCACTTTTGAGTAGTACAAGTGTGTAATATATCGCCTCAATAGTTTAAGCGTGTAACTGACTTTTTGGTACAACTTCAGGGATGAATCTATGCCTTTTCCCTTGGTGTTTATATACCATAAACTGTACTAAATTATTATTGTAAATAAAATGAAAAATAAATATATATTCAAAAAAAATGAAAAATAAATAAATTCAATATAATATAATTTACCCCAATTTAACAATACCGACTATTATATTAACAAGCAAAGCAAGTCATTATGTCAATTTTATGGAAACAAAAAGGTTGTTATTGACTTTAGCAAATAATGATTGGAAAAGATGGTATAAAGTTATCCTTCATTCATTTATTGATTCCAAAAAATCCTTTTTATTTGTTTATTGGTTCCAAATATCTTTGTCATTCATTTTTGAGTTAAAAAATGATCACTTATTCAACGGTTTTAAATTTAAACTATTTAAATATTTTTTTAAATACGCGGCGCTCAACTATTTGTCATAATTTAACTTATTAATATAATTTATAAATTAATTCACTGCCCACCATTACTAATTAAACCTCATTCAATTAATAAACTCGCCCCATCCAACAACATGAAAGTTACTATCAATAAGTGTTTCTAAAAATTTGAGGCGAATATCTATAGAAGTACATTATCATATATTCAAGTCCTCAATCAAAGCATATTATAATTCAAGTGTGTCTAAATAAAATTACGAATTAACTTAAAAGTCTGACTATATTCATCTTAATTATTCTTTTGTCTCAATTATGTGTTGTTACTTAATAGATAACGTTTTTTTAAAAAAATTATATATTAAAGTATTAATATTTGAAATAAATCATAAATATTTATAAAATTATATTAAAAATGTACATGAATTGATTCGGAATGTATTACTTTTTTAGCTTTAATCATAAATTTCGAATTCAAGCTTGAAAGAGAATCCTATTGAAAGTGTCTTCCTAAATAAGCGGCTCAACCTAACTTTAATTGGGGCTTCGATTCAGACTCAAATAATTTTTGATGTCATTTTCAGGAATCTGTAATTTCGTCCTGTTTTAGGTGTGTTTATGGCGATTTTGATATTAGAATTGATTTATTAATTTGGTGGGTTTAATTAGTATGAGTGAGTAGTGAGTTGGTTTATGAATGATATTAATAAATTAAATTATAACCAATAGTGAGCGCCAAGTATTTAATTTTTTTTTTTAGATAATTTAAATTTAAAATCGTTAACTAAGTGGTCAATTTTGAACTCAAAGGTGGATGCCAATAATATTTTGGAGTCAATAGGTGAATGAGAAAGGCACTTTGAAGCCGATAGATGGATGAAGGACAATTTTATACCATTTCTAATATTTCAAAGATATTTTAAGCCTTTTCCGAATAATGAAAGAATTATCATTATTGTTTTGAAAGTCTTTATCATTTAACTTCATATTATATCTTGACATCTGAGGTATTATCTCATATGATTTTTTAATTTAGGATAATTTATTTATAAGAATATCAAACTTTATTTTATATTTTTTTCAATTAAATTTATATGCTTAAATTGTTTTGTTATCGCCTTTTCTAGAATCGCTGTTTTTTTCTTAGTTAGGACACGAGCTTTTCCGATAGCCGTAACACAACTACGGAAGGAAACGAAGAGATCGCAATAATAGACTCACTGATTTTTGAGATCTTTCAACATTTTTAATTTGATCAAGAAGATCAAAATAGGTACAGAATAATTCTCGATCCATTTGTGAGAATATTTGTTAGATTTTTCTTTTCAGAGTAATTTTATTCTATAACTTAAAAATCAGTTAACTTAAATAATCGAGATGCTCATAAAATACTTAAAATAAGTATCTTGTTATTTCTAATTAAACATTAGCTTAATATAAAAATTTAATGAAAAATTTCGTAAATTAATTGGATAACTTTCAAGATAAAATATCAATAATTGATCGATTTTAATTATTAAGTAAACTATCCGGCCTTGTATGACTTTTTGAATTATAGATAAATAGAATAAATTTTTTTAGTGAACTATTCTAAATTGAGTAATCATTCAAATAATATCTCATCTACATTCATCATTGATAATATTAGTCAAATCTATATTTTAAAAATTCTAAAGAATATATTGGAGGATTAAAACTCAAAAGTTAACAGTTTATTTATTATTTTAACCAATAAATTATGGTTCTTTCTTCCATTTAAATGTAAATACATTAATTGTCCAAACTATTAAGATCGTCAAATAATGGGCGAAATAATTTGATAAGGACTCACTAAATTTGACTAAATTTCCTTTTTAAAAAATTCACTTTCCCTCTACCCTCCCTTTTATCCAAAATCAAAATTTGAAGATTTCGGATGCACCACATACGATTTTTAAGTTAAATTTAAAATAAAAATAATAAAATTTAATATTTTAATTTGATTCAAATCTTAATCTCGTGGATGATTCCTCTACCTTATACCAACAACGGAACAACACTCCTATACACTTATATGTGCATTGTTAATTAGAATAATTATATATATACCCTCAATCTCCACTTTAGCAAACATAGATGCATGTTTTACAAAAAGTCATTTATAAAAGTGGATCTTGATCATAGTTGTCATTTTTAAGTCAGAAAAAGTAGGAAATTAGGAATAATCCAACAGGATCTAGGATATTACCCTGGGTGTAGATATTAATCGATAAAATTGCGACTAAAAATGATCAATTGCCTTTTTTCCCAATATTTTAATTACATTTTTTTACATAGCATATTTAAAGAGTATTTTGATACAGTTGACATAACTTTAATTAAGGACAAAAAAATTGAAATTTTTTCTTAATTTTGTGTCAAGTTAAATTAAATTTTTATTTTTTTTGAACGAAAGTATGTGTTATATATTGACGTTTCTAATAAACAAGCTTTAAGAACTAAGAAGACTATTGAAACTTTTCATGGAAGCTACATATGGTAAAAAAAAAAATCTCCACTAACAGTGAAACTAATTATAAGTTGACCAAACTATTCTGGACAACTGAAAATTTCAAAAATCAGCCAAAAAAAGAAGAAGATGCTGATGATAATTGGTGATTATTAATAATGAGAACGTACTGATTAACTAGGAAAATAATTGAATATTGGGCAGTTAGAACACATTATCAATTAATTAGTTCCTCTGAATTAAACTCTTTTGGATGGAAATATTCTAACAAAAATAAAAGATTTAAGAGATTTTGGATGTCCAATTTTGCTTTAATTATGAAGGCTACTATCTGTCCTTTTGGCATAAAATAATGGTCCAACTTGCAACTCTTATCTTTCTCTCAGTTGATGAATTTCGAATACCAAAAATTTATGCCCACTCATTCATTCCAACTTTTTCATGTACACAGAGGTAGATTCAGAATTTTAAAATGATAAAAGCATTATTAATAATTTAGATTTGGTATCCTTATTTATTTGGTCTTTTCCAAAGCAATAGAAGATAGGAATACTTATTTAGCTCTGTTGAGTAAGTTCCCTCCATTTCATTGATTCAAATAAAGCTGAAAACTCATATTTCAGGGGAGTGATAATTCATAAGCCTTAACTGATACTGAGTTGTATATAAATGGCTCGTTTATTCAAAGACGATGATCGTATAGATGATAGCATTTTACAATGTTAGAGCAGTAATGAAATTATATATATATTTTTCTAGATTTTTTCATGCATGTTTCAACACGCGTTTTGTTGTGACAGTTAAAAAGTGCATGGTTAAGCCAACTGATTGTCTTATCTCTCATGCTGCGATGTATTAGAAGCTTGACTCATTTGTTGTTGGTATCCTCAAGTAATAGCGCAAGCTGTTTGCAAGAACCTGAAAGGTTACAGATTGAAATCTGTCAAGCTAAATGTAACTAAAGACAAATAGGTAAACATGACAATGACAATCATTGAAATTGCTTTCACACAACATTGCGAACCTGTTGAAGGGGTTTGATGAGAGCTTTGTTCTTGTAGCTTACATGAAATTTTGCCTTAGCTAGCAGTCCCTGTAACAGAATCGATGTATTAATCTACACTGCCACTAACTTATAATCATCACAAGGAGTATAGCTAGCTTCATCCTTCAAGCATATATGATTATACAACCCTGTAAAAGTCTGACCTCAGTGTCAAATTCTCCTGATATAACATCAATGTTTATTTCAGTAATGATCTTGACGAGATCAACTATTAATCCAGGTCGATCTGCTGCCTCTACACACAGTAAGCTGCAAAACAGCAATGTTTAACTATCCGTCTTTCAAGATAGGCACGTAATGTCATCTTATGGCCAAGCTACTTGTTTATCAACATTAGTCTGAGAGCAACAAATATGACAATATTATTAAACGGACCTTCGTTCAGGACCATCATCATAGACATGGATATGAGTTGCTATGTCCACATCAAGCTGAAAATTGGCACAATAAACAACAAAATATAAATGATTAACATTAGACTAATAATATTAAACTACTGATGTTTCTGCATCAATCATGTGCATTAGGTAGAGGTATTATTCTCAATTATTGAGCAAGCACTATGCAAGCCTAAGTAGAATCTGCTCAAGATGCATCACTAGTTTTATAAAGTATTTCTTGAAGGGATCAAAAGATAATGAGACATAAATGCGAGAAGTTCCAAATAAAATATAAAAAGAATAGGAAGATTGTTTAGCATGGCCGCACATGGAAAATTATGGAAAAGAAGAACAAAGGATTTACAACCTTTTGACTTGGTTGAAAAGCACCAAAGGCTTCACCCATAGCTAACTGAGAGCTAGATTCCTGCACCAGAAATTATGCAGTAAGAAGAAGCAGCCATAAAAGACACCACAGAGGTACTCTTAACAAGTATCCAGTGTGTGATGTCTGAAATTGCAGTGCTACCGGATGAAACTCCATCAAATTGTTGATAATTGTCAATCGAATTGCTTCTAGCAGCTCTGGATCCTTGACCTTTCTACCTGTAGAACTGAAAAAATCTCCGATAACAGAACAATCAGAATTTCCAGATATAATTAGATCAAGAATCGACATAAGAGCATAAAGGAATCCGAATTGACTTACGCATGTGTGATGCATAATTTATTGTGCTTCCCTGATGAATCTAGACAGACATTAGCCTTGACAACATTCAGTCCAAGATTTTTTAGTGCAGTCATCTGTAAACACATTCAGTAAAAGTTAGGCAGTACTAGAGAAAGATGTTCTGCCTAATCGACTCCAGAATTTCCAGCAATAGCATTGACTTGAATCAATAGGAGATGAATCCTACTGTGTCAAGAAGAGCCCCAAGGCGATCACCAAAGGTAACTTCCACTACAGTTGCTTCTGGATCCGAATCCAAATCTATTATGACTTTGGGCGTCGGGACAGCAGTATCTTGAGAACTTCCATCCTGATTCCCAGTCCCATGAATCAAAAACAAAATATTTAGTAAACAAAAACAAGGGGAAAAAGTTATTTCAATGAATTAAGGTATGCATTAGATACCTCAACAGCTGCAGTTGAAGATGCTTTTGGAATAATTGTACTCTCAGAAAAAGCTAATCTGAAAGAGCACAACATGTAAATTATATTCCCGGTCGAAGCAACACAAAGCACTTAAATTCCAGGATAAAGCAAATTTATGAACTTTAAGAAAGTGGTATGATGCTCCAGTCATTATCATTTTGCAAATTTTCAACTACTAAAAACTCAGAACACTCCATAAAATTCCCCTTGCACCGCGATTTTAATCAACAGTTCTTTATTATATTTGGAATTTTATTTCACTACCTGTTTTTAGAAATCAGCTACAAGAACCTAGACAAAAACTTCAATACTGCAACAAAGAGAAAACAAAATTCTAAAATGAAGATTCACAACAGATAGCCATCAAATTAACCCCAAACCTTGGGCAATACTTAGAGGATTAAATTCCTTAAGGACATACAGTACAATCTGTGGGCTCGGAATTAATTTTTAATTATCTGTCTAACCATAACAGCATCTGCTTTTAATAATTCTGGTTAGGGATACAGAAAGTTAACATCAAAAAAAAAAAAAAAAAAAAAATTATATTGGGGATAGGGGAAGGGGAAATGATGGGAGGGGCAATCAACTGAGCTACTAAAATTTCGAGATAAAATCAATCAACTTTGAGAAGATGGAAATTTTCTCTGTTGGGTCTGCAACTAATCAACCAAACTCAAGATAGAACCAGATAACAACTGAGCCAGGAACTTACCTCTTGGGAACAAGGCATATTCTCTGTACAGGATCCAAACCAAAAGAACCCCTGAAGATAACTGAACTTGAAATGGGTATTTTCTCAATTGCATTTAAATTAGCATAAATCCCAGAAATGCTCCCACAAGAAGCCATAGCCACAGCCACAGCCATATCAGTTCAAGAATATTGAAAAATTGAACAAAAGCTGTATAAAAAAGAAAAAAGTTACGTCTTTTTCACTCTGGATTTCTTGGTGAAATAGTATACTACTAGAGGAAGTAACCAAAAAGAATTACGGAAATGGAAAGATAAGAAAAGAAGCAAATTTTAAGAGAAGAAGCAATAGTGTTGATTGTTCTTCTAGTAGTATCCGCCATTATAATGGAAGGTGTCCTCTTTATAATATACGTGAAAAGGTATAAAATTATGGGCCTTGTTTGTCTTTGTTGATGAAAGCTGAGCCTTAGAAATTTACATCAATTTTATCTCATCCTTTTCTCACTTTTTTTGCAGTGTTGTGAAGCTGTGATTGTATTGAGAGAGACAAGCCAAGGAACCAATGGGCAAGATATGAATGATCCTCAAAGCTACCTCCTCATCTTTTTACTTGTTAAAAATTACCTTCAAACATTTCATTTTATTTCAAAAAAATCTCTAAAGCTATATATTTGACCGCTCATAAAGTATAACAATTAGTTTTATATATACATATAAAAATACAATAATATATTCAATATAATTTTACAAGTTCGACATGTAAGGAGTGTTTGCACATTCATTAATCATGTCGATAGACTTTAATGAGAAAGTTTGATGCACTAAAATTTTCATTATACACAAGATCCGAAAAAGAAAAGATCACAAGAATTTATTTTACAAAATTTTACATTATATTTTCAATAGACTCAATTGGAAAGTTTTTTCAAAAAGCAAATTTGCAATTACAAAAGTTAAAATAATTTTAGTTATAAAATAATTTCCAAAATATGCATTTATGAGGTAGTGTTAAATTACCTCCTCCTCAACTATATAATGATAGAGACACTATTGGCTAGCATAAATGGGACCTTCATTATCTTCTCCTATGACGTGTCACATTTTCAATTAATATTCTCTCTTTTCTCTTTCTGGGTGCGTCTTGTCTAGCAATGTGACTGAATGTTGAAAGAGCGCGTGCTGAAATATCAATATCTCCTCCATCACTCTTATTTTACGTACACATATTTAAATTATTGATAAAGATATCATAAATTATAAGGTAAAATACTAAAATAAAATATATTTAAAATGAATTATGAATATCTTATTATTTAAAAAAAAGACACGTGATATATCTTTTTACAATAGAATAATTCTTGATTGATTCATTCAAAAATATCATAATTAATAAACGGTCCTAAATGCTATCGAAATATAAATGATGATGATAGATTGTGACCGTTTCGTAGTTGTAACACTTTGGTTCATAGGATTACTTGTAACTAGTTTTTTATTTTAGACATATTTTTTTATCATAGCACCCTTTCTAGAAAGTGGTTATGAGATTAGGTGTATTTGTTATTTGTGTTTATTGGTTATGATAATATGCAAATTAGCTATCAAATAAAAAAAATATCGTGTGAATTGAATAATTAAAAATATATATCTAAAGTTTAAAATGTGTAATTCGAATTACAGAAGAATTCATGAAGTTTATACAGTTTCCTTCTCAAATCAGGAAGTTTTCTTGGAGTTTCACTTTCACCATCGGAACTCTAATATTTTTTCTACCGATAGTTTGTTACAATTTTAAAAGTCATTATAGATTTTTAAGAAAAAATTAGTTAAATACACATATTATTTTACTATAATCTTTAAACTTTCATATCATTTTTTGAAAATTCAAAAATTCTCTCTTGAATACATCACTATTCTCTCTTTTGGATACATCCCTATCCTCTCTCGTATATATTTCTTCCAAGTAGTATTGTATCATTCGCAATCTGTGGGCTACTCTCTTGGATACATCCCTATCCTCTCTCATATATATTTCTTCCAAGTAGTATTATATCATTCGCAATCTGTGGGCTATATATTCGAAGGTTTCTATTGATAATTACTTGATTAATTTACTTTAGATTTTTTTCCTTCTAGATTTGCATAATTTTTCTCTTCAACTTTGTAAACACTTGCCAATATATAAGGTCTCTTACGCCCTACATTGAATAATATTTGCTTGCAATGCATTTTTTTAATCTAGATTTGTAAATTTTGCTAATATATGACATTTCTCCTCTTTTGCCATTATTATTATTTATTTAATTTTTGCACTCATGAATTCATATAATTAATTATAATTTAACGAGCTATATTAGCTAATATTTGTGTTTTTCTTATTAAAAGCTTGTGTTATGATTTTAAGAGAACATCTTAATTAGATTATTATAAAATAATAATTTTATATCAAATTAGTTGTTTAGAGGACTATGATTTGTGATAATGATAAAGACATAATTTGAAATTAATAAGTATGTTTGTTTAATATGATTGAATTTTCTTATAGTTTTTAGAATTTATAACTATAAATCATATTTTGAAAATTTTCAAATCAATCTTTATTCAAAATCCATATTTTAAAAATATTTAAAATTTATGATTGCATCTCAAATGAAGGCTAAACATTAAAAAGGGACCAAAAAAAGTGGCCAAACTGCTGAATTATCTCCTTGTTTACCTAGTAAAGCCCAGGTACTATATACGGCCCAATTAGAAAATTTCAGTAAGTCTCAAACGACCCGACCCGACCCGACCCGTCCGCCCCTTTGTTGACTGGAAACCTCCAAAAGAGCGGAGGAGGGGTTTTTGAAGAAGAAGAAGAAGAGACTAATCGAAGAAATGGCGAAGTCCTGTAAGGGCCTTGCTGTGGAGTTGGTCAAGTGTCTTAGCGAATCCGATTGCGTTAAGGTATCCATTTTTTTTAAAACTTTTCTCGTTGATTTGTTTACTTAATTTCCGTAGTTTCTGAAATCGAAAGAGCCATGTGGTTTGATCTTCTAGGTTGAGAAGAAGAGTTTCAGGGAATGTGCGAAAGAAAAGAGTCCATGTATTCCTAGTGAATGTGTAGGACTAAGGGAAACCTACTTCAATTGCAAGAGAGGACAGGTATACTTTATCAAAATTTGCAATATGTTTTGCATCTTTACCTGCTCTTCATGTATTCCAGTGGTTCGATGAACTTGTCTTGTATAGATTGCTTGCTTCTGCACTATTAAATTTGTGAAGAGTTAGTTATTTGCTCATTGCTTAATACAATTAGTTTCTTTAGTTTGATCTTTGGAAATGGTTATTCTTGTGGAAAGTTACGAAGTGTGGCTGGAAATATCGTGTATTATCGAGGGAAGAATATAAAGAGGTGGCTAGAGAGGATTCATATAGCCAACTACAATTAGTGTGTGATTGAAGCATAATTGATTATGATCAATTGATGATTATTGGATCTATTTTAACAAATAGATCCCAGCCATCAATTACTCCTGCTGGGTCTGTTGAAAAATTTAACCCTACTGGTCAGATTTCATCCTTTGCCTAGCTTTTCCTGTATATTAAACCACAGGAATTTTGCACATAGTCCCTGTATCATACCTTGATCTTTGGTGGCGTGGCAGTAGGTGAAACACATTTTTGCAAATAGTAAATAGAGAAATATTGAGAACTGAGAAGTGTATGGAGAACCTTTTCCTTTGGCAAAAACTGGACATAATTTTGGAATGAGCCAAGATGGGAAGTTGGACAAAAAAATAGGAACACATAGTGAGGAGAAACATTCTGTTTCAAGAGAGTGGATGTCATTGTTGTGTAGCACGAAGTAAATATCAAGAGGTTCATTGGTGTGTAGTACAAAGTAAAAATCACGAGGTTCAATTTGAAATGGAAGGGATATTTGTGATGTTTGACTCTGATATGGATAATGCATCCTTTGAAGTAGACAGGAGCGTTCCACTTTGTTATGATTGATAGGATAAGCTAGTTAGTTTGTTGATTTTTCCTCAAAAGATTTTGCTTCTGAAAGTTCCGTGATTGGAGAAATCCTAGAATTAATCTGAGCACCTTGTGGGGGTACTCTTATGGAAAGTGCTTCCAAGTGGCACCTTGATGGTTTTCCTCTGTTCCTGTAAGTTGGTCGAAACCACTTTGATATTGTCCTCCTGGGTAATCTTTTTTTTTTATATCAAGCAGTAAGATTTATTATTATTAGTCTTTCCAATCACATGATAATTTTAAATCTGAATGCATGAATTTGTTCTCTAAATATAATTTCGTGGGAAGATGATAATTGCTGCACTGATACGTTTGTAAGACAATCCTTTGTCCCATATTTTCCTTTTTTGTGTGTTTGTGGGCGGTGGGCGGATTAGGCCAATTTAAACTACTTACTATCACGTAAATACGCTTGCTTGGAAAACCAAAGAGCTGGAGTTTGAATGTACTAGTTGGATTTTTCAGGCTCAATGCTTTCTGCATATGCGAGTAGTGATTTGATAGGGGAAATTATTAACCGATAAAATGTCAAATCACGGTCCCTGAACACATTGGTTTAAGAAGTAAGGAGCATGGCTAGTTTTTAACAAAATAAAGGATTATCTCAGTAACCTATCTTGATGTAAAAAATTTAAGATGAGAGAATAGTAACTGGTAAATTTCAGTGTATGTGGCTTGATTTCATGTTCTTCATATTTCAGTTCATTCTTCAACCTAATTCCATCAGAGTCAGGATGTCAATGATGTTACATCAATCTCAACAGCAGTGTTGTTTGTGTCTTTAAGCTTTTGATCTGAATACAAGGTCTTCTGCTTTTATTTTGTTGTTATCTTATTTTGTTTTTTCATTTGGAAAGGGTCACTTTTGATCAGCTGTACAGATTCTATTCTTTTTAGTTAATAAATTGGCCTTTGAGCCTCTTTATTTTTTTTTTAAGGTCTTCTGCTATCCTTGCCATTTTCTCGGGATCTTTTAGCGATAATGACTTTTAAAGTGGTGCCTATAACCATCCCTACATTTTTTTGCACAAACCGTTGATTAGGTATTGGACAACCAACATACCGGATGAGAATAAATCATTATGTACATATCAAATTAAATAGATCACTTCTGTGAAGTTTCAAATCTAATGCAGATATGCTGATGTTTGTTATGCTGGCAATTTTTACTTCATTTTTGCCGTTTGAAGTGTCCTCCGGAAACAACCTCTCTATCTCCATGAGGTAGGGGTAAGGTTTGCGTACACTCTACCCTCCCTAGACCCCACTTGTGGGATTTCACTGTTTATATTGTTATTTGCTGTTAGAATTGTACTGCTTTGCGCTGTTTGCAAGAGAGAGAGATCACTGTGAATTAGTTTATGAATTCTGATTTTTGTGTTGTGGACGTGAATGCTATAATTGTTTTTCTTGGCCTTGGTGGTATCTCATGGATTTGTTTAGTTGTATAAACTATAAGGCATTGTGTCGCTGTTGAGGAAGGGTGTCAGATAATGACTAATTCTAGATTCTTCTTGTTAGTTAATACTGGATTTTGTTGATATAACATTCTTGTATTGACTTATCAGAAGTAAAACTAAATGATGGAGGATCTGATATGACACGTGATTATTTAAGTTAATAATGCATGTGAACCACAGATACCTGTGATAAGATTACATGCTTCTTCTCAGCCTGATCCAACATGCCCTTTTTGCACTGTGATATTGACATGCATCTTCATCCTATCAACACTCCCTCTGATCAACTGTTCTCTCTTTCAGCTGGACATGAGAGCTCGAATTCGTGGAAATAAAGGCTATTAATTGGTAGGACTGGCGCAAATTCCACAAATGAGAAGTACGATATTTTCCTAACTGGACTGCATGTGTTAACTTGCAGTGTTCTGTACAAATTGCAATCTACAAATTTCTCAGCGACAATGTCGCACATATACAAGTTTCTTGGATACACATTTTACTTGACAAACTTTGTACCTGGTGCTTCGGCCGCTTCTTAATTTTGAATAGCGTTGATATTGGATGTGAAATTGTGGAAGAGGGTTTAGTTCTCACTTCTCATCATGAATGATTAATTTGTTTTACATTTCACTGATGTGCCATGCTGGAGAGACTATTTGTTTATCTATTTTTTTAGCATAGTCCTTGGTGGGATTATTTGTCCTCAATTAAATAAAAACCTCTTTGAATTTATTTTTTCCCTCTTCTTTTTCAAGTCCCCTCCGCCACCCCCCACCCCACCCTCCGCTTGCATGCGACTTGTGAGCAAGGTAGAACCAATTTGGTAGACATGGACTTACATGATTTGTTTGAAAGCTTATCTTTCAACCATAAATTTAGAAGGGGCAAAAATAGAAGACAAAGTAACCTCACTGGAAGAGCCATCTAATGGGTATATTTAAACCTAAATGTGACCATTAAAATACATAAAGTACCCAATTGCAAACAAATGTTTACCATATTACATGCTTATATACTCTCAGTTCTTAGTTTATAGCTTATGTACTGTAATATAATTTTAAATATATAATTATTTATGCTAAAATGAATGTTACTGCTCCCGCTGTCCACTTTTGTTACTCCCAAAAGTCAAATTGACTAGTTTTCTAAGTTAAATTAGATCGTATTAATTTGATATTTTAAATAAGAAAAATTAAATTTTTAAAAACTATACAAAAAAGTATTACATTACATTTTTTTTTGTATATTAATATAATAAAAAAATGTAAAAACTCTTATAATTTGACTCAAAAAAAGAAATATAACTTATAAGAGCTCTTACAATTTGACTCTAAAAAAGAAAGTACAAGTCTAAAATGAAAAAATTAACTCCCATTTCCCATACAACACAAAAACAATGACGATGGAAGAACCAGGATTGCCGGAAGAAGCGTCCGTGCATCACCAGTCCGGTACCGGAAAGTCCATTACGCCTTCATCGATGATGGCAGATAATGCCGCAACTTCAAGTGCCAATCTCCGCAAACTCTCCGACTCCCTCTTAGCCTTGCAATGCTGCTTAACCGAGATAAACCAACATATCAATTCCGTTCGGTCCATAATTCCCTCTGTGATACCCGGACTTGCGACTAATATCAGTACTCTGTAACCCGCCTCATCACCGCCAGCCACAGAACCACTCCCAAAGTCAGAATCATCTTGGGAATCTGACCCCTCTGAAGAAGAAGAAAAAGAAGAAAAAGAAAAAGAAGAAAAAGAAGAAGAACTGCAATCCCCTCGTAGCGAAGAAGTGCAATCACCTCATCGTGAAAAAGTGCAATCCCGTCGTAGCGAAGAAGTGCAATCACCTCATCGTTCAGAGCTGAAATCTAGTCGTAGCAAAGAAGTGCAATTCCCTCATTGTTCAGAGCTGAAATTCCCTCATCGGTCAGAACTGGAAAGCTTCTGCAAATCAACGAATAGTTCTGAACTTCGGAGGTACATGGTGACGCGAATCTCAGATACAAATAGACTGCTCGAAGAAGTCCCTAAGGCATTGAGGCTCTCGCGCCATCCGGCAAGGCTTGTACTGGAATGTATGGGGAAATTTTATTTTCAGGGGAGCAACGCTTATACTAAAAACTCACGCATGGTCGAGAGTAGGAAGGCTTCTGTATTAGTTTTAGAGTGCTTCTTATTGATGAGAATTGACAAAGTTGAGATTGAGAAAGAGGTGAAAGAAGAAGCTGAGAAGGCAGCTTTAGCATGGCGAAAGAGGTTGATTGCCGAAGGAGGTGTAGGAAAGGCTTGTGAAATGGATGCGCGGGGTTTGCTATTGCTTATGGGATGTTTTGGTATTCCAGGAGGATTCAGAAATGAGGATATCAGGGATTTGCTTCAGATAAGTCACATCAGCAAGGTTTCTCGTGCACTCAGGAGATCAAATGTCCTCATGGCTAAGATTCCAGGTATGTTCTTCATCAATTCAATTTGTCTATAAGTTACATTTGCATCAAATGTCCTCTAACTAATAAGTTTTGGGGTTGTTCTAATATACTCCCTCTGTCCCAATTTATGTACACAGTTGGGATTCAAGATTCAAAATTCTAAACCTTGATGTGAATTCGGACAGAGAAGCTTTAAGTTTCTTGAAATAAAATTTATATATATTTGGAAACTACATAGGAAGTACTATAAATCATAATAACTAACAACTTAAAAGGCATATAAAGAACCAAGAAAAAATTGGTTGTCTCACGAAATTCAACTGTGCCACAGAAATTGTGAGGAGGGAGTACTTATCAAACAAACAAAAAAAATCCTTTCCCTTTTATTTACTAGTGTCTTGCACTATTTTATGTTGCTTGTTTTCCTCCTGGTCCCGTCCTTCCCTTTTCTATTCATCTCATTAGCTTCAAAGACATTTGTCCTTTCCTTCATCACGCCCCAAAGACACACGAAGAGCTCTCACCCTTTTCATTTATCCAACCTGAGATGACAATTTTTATTTTATTTGGTAGCACCGAGTAACTGGCCTAATAACACCTCTTAGATTTTCACAAATAGTTGTCTGAGCATCAGAATTCCCATCTGCTAGTGCTTTTAAACCATACCTTAGGTCTTTGAGGACAACAGCTTCCCAGATATTCTATGGTCCTCCTACTGTTGTCCCACAATGAATCATGATTATATATTTTTGTATAAGAACATAGCTGTCATGCTTATAATCATATCTTCCTTGCTAAGATCTCATGCTTAGAACTTTTTACTATGAAATTTTTTTCTTGGTTGAGAAATGGTTTAGTTGTAATGAAATTGCAGCATTAAGGAAGTGCTGAAATCATGAAATATGAACAAGCGAGCAGAAAAACAAAAGGGATGACCCTTTCTAATCTTGCTGTGACTGACTCGAATAGTAGTACTATATTGAACTGTTGCTAGTTGACCAGACGGATCATGCATATAAAGTTTGTGATCCTGGATGATCTAATGCTCATTGTTTTTGGTGGTTCGGATGCATTTCTTGGTAAGTATTAGAAGCTACTCAACCAATTGAGCTAATTTCAAAGTTTGTACACAGTTTCTTGTTGTTTCTTCATTCGCTTCATTTGTGTCGCTTGATATATATTAGAAGCCACTCAGCCAATTGAGCTAATTTCAATGAATTTAAAAGTATGACCTCACTTTTTCTGATCTAAACAATAAAAGAAGTTTGTATAACAGTAGTAGTTGTTTATTAGTGCACATGACTGGTTTATAAGCCAAATCACAATCTGGTGGTGTTAAAAATTGTTAATATCTAGCCATGGGTGGAGGACCATGCTAATTTTACTTGAGACTCGGTGACACAGATATAGAATGGAGGTATATTCAATGTCTGAATTTGAATGACAAAAATTTAAAGTATTTGTTGAACTCTCAGCATCATTATTGGAGAGATAAATGAACTAAGCTTTTTGAATGATTAAAATAAAAAAATGACATGGACAGGAACAAGCAGTCAGCATTGGGGTAACTTCTCAATTCAGGTAATCTTAAAGTTCAATTCAAGGACCCTTTTCAACCTTGTATCTGCTTGGAAGTTACAAATCTGCCTTTCAATGTTTGTTTTCATTGTTTGTTGGTTCAGAGATGAAGCCTTATTATGTCATCTATCTCTTAATATGATTCATTTTGCATATTTTCATACCTTCTCTTTATCCCAAGTATTGCATCTGACCGTGTCTCGTAGTTGCTGTAATTTATCCGCCTGCTTACCACTGGTTTGTGTAAATTTGTAACAGAAATAATTGAAGGGATGGTGAAGCAAAATTTGGAAGTTGATGCTGTTCATATTGCCTACACTTTTGGAATTGAGGACAGGTTTAATCCTCCGAGACTTTTGACATCATTTTTACTAGACTCCAGAGAGTCATTGAAGAAAAGGAACGAAAAATCACAAGGTTCACTTACTGCTGTGGTAATTCTTCAATTTCATTCCAGCACTGATAGCCCCCCCCCCTCTGATTTCTCTCCCGGTCTCCTCAAGTTAACCATGCATTTTGTTATGTTGTACAGATTGAAGCAAAAAGGAAACATTTGTTTGATCTGACATCTGTCATCAAATGTTTGAAATGCCACGATATTGATCCTTCAAAACTTCTTCCCGATTGGAAAATCAATGAGAAAATAATGGCCCTGGAGAAAGAAATTGGTGGATTTGATAAGCAGAGAGGTAAGAATACGGAACGAAAGAGAAAAAGGGATGAAACTGAGTCGTCGAGAGGGTTCAGAAATAGAGAAGCAAAACTCTCATATATTCCGCCATGCCTACGACAGCAAAGAGTTGATGCTCATGTCGATAACAATAACACCTTGCCAGAAGGGCGAACTACTGGCCATATTCATGGTTATACTGTGTCCTCAACAGTATTGCGTGGGCCTTCTGCAGGCTTAATACATGAAAATATTGCTGGCTCACTTGTAGGAACCGCGGGAGGTGTGGCCATGGGTGTAGCTGGAGTAGGTATATCAGAAAGTTCTACAAGATTGCCAAACGCCATATCCGGTGATGCTGCTGGCCAGAGCTCTGCATCTGATATCTACCAGGTTGCTGATACTGACACAGCAAGTGAATTACACATGAGCAGTGGCTTACCAGCAGTTGATACCGTTTCATCTGCTGCGTCTGCTCATCCTTCATCCAACTTGTACCGGCCGAAATAGAATTACCTTGGGCATTCTGTCTACCTTAGTTCCCCTTCTCCTTTTTTTGTCTGTAAACCCAACCTAGAAGTGGCTTCTATATGGTCTATTAAGGCAGTCTCAGAATTGTGAATATTAGTTACTAAAAACTCTGGCCAATTGTGTAGGCTTAGCATATTAATGTCTATAATCTACTAGTAAAAAAATAATTTCCCTGGTATATAAAACCTTCCTTTTGTACTCCATTCCGTTGAAACTTGTGTTGTATTTGCTTTTATGATTTACCACTCAAAATGCTATATTTTCTTATTTGGAGTTGAAGGTGGGAAGGGAAGCACCCAATAATTTACTTACCAACTGCATATTGAGCTGTTGGATCTTATTTTTTTAGTTGCAGAAGAGCAACAAGAAGCTGAAGAACAGGCTAATAAACGAACTTGTGAATTATGTGTTTTCTGGCTACATTTCAGTTTGCTTTTTAATAATTATATTTTAAATAACTCATTGGATTTGGATGTAAAGGTATATTTTTCATAGTACAGGAGATAAATATTTAATTTTATTAAAATATAGAGATAATTTTCGAAATTGAGTCAAGTTAGAAGGAGGTTAACTGTAATTAAGTAATTAACCCTAATTAATTTTCACTCCGAAAAAAACCAAATAAAAAAAGTATAAAAATTCATAGAGAATTGCAAGAAAAAGGTTTCTCATTTTTCTCCTTTGTGTCAATTCTGTACGTTTCGACATGGTTGAACCAGCCGATGCTGCCACCGCTGCGCCGTCTCTGTCACGGCCATCGCCGGCGGTCGAAGCTCAATCGCAACTCATTGAAACAGTAAATGCTCTGCAAAACATCACCAAAGAGTCTGAATTTCTGCAGCCACCAACAAATGATGACTCAATTGCCAATTTCAGCAAACTCTCCGATGCTTTCTCCGCATTCCAGGTCTGCTTTGCTGAGTTACACCGACACGTTATTTCCATCGGGACTTTAATCGACTCTATGCGACCCCTGAATACAACTAATACTACCCCTTTATCTGTATCCTCACTTCCCGCAGCGGCAGCCGCAGCCCCAGAACCGGCAACGGAATTCGGTCCCTCTGAAGAAGAAGAAGTGGAGCTAAAATCTACTCGTTCAGAGCTAGAAAGCATCTGTAAAAGGGTGGACGGTCGTGGTCTGCGGAAGTACATGATAATGCATATCTCAGATATAAATGTACTGCTTGAGGAAGTCCCTAAGGCATTGAAACTCTCGCGCAATCCGGCAAGGCTTGTATTGGATTGTGTTGGGAAGTTTTATTTGCAAGGGAGCAGGGCATATGTTAAGGGTTCACCCGTGGTCAATGGAAGGAAGGCTTCTATATTGGTTTTGGATTGTTTCTTGTTGATGGGAATCGACGAGGGAGTTGAGTTTGAGAAAGAGGTGAAAGAAGAGGCGGAGAAGGCAGCTTTAGCATGGAGAAAGAGGTTGATTGCTGAAGGAGGTTTACGAAAGGTGTATGATATGGATGCCCGGGGTTTGCTATTGCTCATTGGGTGTTTCGGGATTCCAGGAGCATTTAGTAATGAGGATATCAGGGATTTGCTTCTGGCAAGTCCGTTCAAGAAGAATATTTCTGGTTCCCTCACAAGATCAAATGTCTTCATGGCAAAGATTACAGGTCCTATTTTCATGAATCAATTTGTCTGTAAGCTACATTTGCATAAATTGTCATTTGCTATTCATGTGAGATGGCGTGCTTTTAGTAAGTTGGTGTCTTTTAACTAGTCTGATTAAACAAGATCACTGATAAAAGTGGTTTGATTTGGTTGTATTGCTGTAGATAGAACTTCCCTAACTTAGGATAACCTTTAAAAATGCAATAATTTTGACACTATGATGGCTTGCATACTTTTAGGGACAACAAATTTGCTTGCAGTTTGGAGACCATCAGTACTTGCTTGGTGTGTAATTCTGTAAAAAATATACTTACCAAACTTAGAACTTTCCCTTCCTATTTGTTTACTGGTGTCTTGCACCTGTCCTTCCCTTTTTATTCATCTCATTAGATTCAAGGTTTTTCTCATACCCTTATCATACCCAAAAGACATCAAGAGCTCCCACCCTTCCCATTTATCCAAATTGAGACGCCAATATTTATTTGGTGGTACCTAGGAACTGGCCTAATACCACTTCTGGAATTTTCACAAACTGTTGCTTGTGCATCAGAATCCCCATGCTCTATCACTTTTGGTCCATACATAGGTCTTTGAGGACAACAACTTCCCAGATTCTTTAAGATCCTTCTTGTGCACGGTGCACAATGAATCATAATCCATGGTAATGATTATATTTTTGTATAGGAACATAGCTATGATTATTTTAATGCATATCTTTCCTGGCTAAGATCTCGTGCATAGGACCTTTGAAGAAGAACTTCTTTTTGGAGAAATGCTAGTTCTATTGAAATTGCAGCACTAAGACAATGCCGAAATATGTACAAGTGAGCGAAAAAACATAAGAAATCCTTTCTATTCTTGCAGGATTGTAAAGCTTTTTAAAAAGAACTTCTCTGTAACATCCTTGAAGTATATCCCTAACTTAAATTACATCCTCCATGCATTCCTATGAACAAAAAACATCCTTAGTATTTAAAAATGAGCCGCTTTAATCCTTCAGCTAACTACCTTTATGAAATTAACGGCACTTGAAAACTTCCGCAGAATATGCCCACATGCATGATGAAAGTTTTTCCTTGTAGTTGTAGTCCAACTTCCCTCCTCTTACTCCTACTCAATAAGAAACTTTCACTAGTTACTCAAACATCATGCTGCTCAAAGAAAAAAGTGGTGAATGGACTAAAGACCAAATTTTTGAAGGATGAATGACATAAAAAAAGCAATTTGGAAGCTTTATTCCCATATACTTTCAATCTAGCTTTGTTCCAACAAAGCTCCAAAGCTATGGACACCACAGAGGTGGAACATTGCCTTTAGGAGGCAACTAAATGACGGGAAATTATGAGAGTTGATGAATTACTTAACACACTGTACACCTTTAATGGGCTTCAGATTGAGGAAGATATATTATGATGGAGTAGTAACAACAAAAGGGTATTTATAGTTAACAAAGCTTACCGGAGATAGACCAACCTAGTAATCATAATCTAATTTGACCTTGGAAACAAATTTGGAAAAATATGACACCTTACACAATATCTTGTTTCATCTGGTTATTGGCCAAAGAAGTAGCTTTGACTCAGGACAATGTGATGAAGAAAGGGATAACCTTATGCTCAATATGTTTTCTTTGTAACGAAACATATGAGACATTGAACCAATAGTTTATACACTGCACTTACACTCTGAAGCTATGGAGAATATTTCTAAGTCTCAAAGGCATTTCCTGGACCATGCCCAAGAAAGGCTCTGAAGAGTGGGGAGGAAGCAAGAGTACATGCTAAAAGCAGAGATAGATAGAGAATTATTTATGGTGGTCAACCTGGAAAGAGAGGAATTCTAGGTGTTTTGAGAGCAGAGAGAATAATGTGCAGAAGGTTAAACTAATCTTATATCCGACTAATAGTGTTCATTACCACAATGGGGCTCGCTACATTTCGAGCACATGAAGTATCATAACATATATATATATACAATGAGTTCAACTTAATCCTACATCTTTTATACAAAATAATTATATTAATAAAATATTGTCTTAAAACCCGTCAAATCTAAATCTTATATTCGACTAATAATGTACATCATTACAATTACTAAGTACCAAGTATAAGTGCAAAACTGTCTTGTAAACTAATCTTAAAAATATTTCAATGTAAACTATAATATATCTTACATGTCATTTTATCATTCTATTCATAATTATTTTCAATGTTTTCCTATTTTGGAAAAAAGATTAATAGTATTATCATTGAGCACCTAAGGGTATGACCTAGTAGTTGATGAAGTAGTTGAAAACCATGAGGTCTCAGATTCAAATCCCAGTGGAGACAAAACACACTAGGTGGTTTTTTCCCATCTGTCCTAGCCTTGGTGGACGAAGTTACCTGACACTTATTGCTGGTGGGAGGTGCTATATATCCCGTCAAATTACTTAGAGGTCACACTACTCTGCTCGAACCCCACCTACTGAATTACATTGGGTTTGTTATTGTAAACTATCTTACATTTCCTCGTCTCAGAACTCATAAGAGAAAAACAAAAAGAAAAGGAAAAATTACCACAAAAGTCATAAGTGCTTAAGATGGTACTCCATCCGTTTCCTCGTCTCAGAATTCATAAGAGAAAAACAAAAAGAAAAGGAAAAATTACCACAAAAGTCATAAGTGCTAAAGATGGTACTCCATCCGTTCACTTTTACTTGTCCACTTTGGATTTGCACGACATTTAAGAAATAATGATTAATATGAGTATTTTCCTATATTGTTATATTAATTGATGTATTGTTTTACAAATAATTTGGGGAATAAGTAATCAATTTTGAGGGTAAACCAAGAAAAAATCAATTGTCTTTTTCAAAAAATATTAAAGCTGACAAGTAAAATCTATTTTTGGAATATTGAAAAAGTAAAACTGCACGAAGGAGTAGATTCTGGTACTAGGTATGAAAACAAGAAAAGAAAAGAAAGTAGACAAGAAAAGGAAAGGAAGTAGATAAATGTGAGAAGAAAAAGAGAAGCAAAAAGGGAAGGAAAAGAAAAATAGTTGAAAAGCCTTAAAAGCAGGATACAGACTTCGATCTCTTATCAAAGAGATCCAATTGACTCATCAAATACCTTTTCAACCAAAGCACCCGATGCCTCTTTGCGTCTCCATTGCTCACTTTATTATTTGAGTAGCTCTTATCATTTCTTTATATAAATTCACAGGTTCCACATCGGAAGTAATGGGTGCTCGAGCACCCACCAGGGCCTACATGGGCCTCCCCTGTTTTTTTGTAGTCATACTCATTTTTTTTTAATCAGGTAAAAGGTTTCATTGATAATAACAAGGTCACTTGGTCGTATACAAGTGATATACCAAAAAAAGGAGAAACCTATCAAAATATGATTCTCTTCAATAGGCACCTAATCCTCTATACAAATAGGAACTACATGGGTGCTCCAAAAGAAATTAAAGGGATTAGAGATTACTCCTCAATTGAGCGAAGCTCAGCTCCACCCCTTCAAAAGCTCTCGTATTCCTCTATTTCCTAATGACCCACATCAATGCAATGCAAGAGAAGTAACAGTCCAAGCCTTGTGCCTTCTTCTCCTAGCTCCACTCTTCCAGCTGGGCATCAACTCTCAACGATTCTTGGCATAATCCAATAAACTCCAAACCATCTAAAATATCCTCCCATAACCTCGTGGCTAAATTGCTATGCAACAAAATATGGTCCACGTTCTCACCCGTCTCGTTACAAAGGAAACATTAGCTCATGTCAACAACCTTTCTTTCCCTAATATTCTCCGCCATCAAAATCACTCCTTTAATAGCTAACCGCGTGAAAATGCACACCTTCTTCGACACTTCGGTATCCAGATCGAGACATGTGGAAAACCATCCTCTGCCCGAACCATAAGCTTCTCATAGCAGGACTTAATCGTGAACACTTTATTATTCCCCAACTCCCAACTCAAAGCATTGGGTCTGTCAACTGGTTGACATTGCTTTTGAAGTAAACCTAACAATCTCTGACACTCGGTTTACCTCCCAATCTTAGAAAGTTCTCCTAAATCTCAAATCCCATAAGGTCCCATCCCTATGAGCCCCCCTAACTTGTTGAACGGACAATTCCCTTTGGCAAGAGAGTCTATACTATTCTGGGAATTCATCCTTAAGCACCAAACCTCCACACCACTTTTCCCCCCAAATCTAACCTTACCCCTTCCCCAGCTTTGAAACCAATGTTATCATCAAATGCATCCCACCTCTCCATGATTTCGTGTAGTTTGATTTATAGTACTCCCTCCGTTTAAAAAAGAATGACCTCCTTTCCTTTTTAGTATGTTTCAAAAAGAATGGCCTCTTTCTTTTTTTGGTAACAACTTTCCACGTGGCATGTTTAAGGCCACAAGATCAAAGGGCAATTTTGTACATTTAACCTAACTTAAATTTAGGACCACAAGATTCAAAAGTCTTCTTTATACTCCTAAACTCCGTGCTAAGTCAAAGTAGGTCATTCTTTGTGAAACGAAGGGAGTATTATTTTGTTGTAGTATTGCAGTGCTACTATTTGTTGTTTGATTACTGTCTGTTGTTTCTGTTATTTCTATTACTTCTTTTTCTAGACTGTTTATATCTTGATCCGAGGGAACAACCGCTCTACCTCTGAGGTATAAGGTCAGGTCTGCTTGCACTGTACTCTCCCCAGATCCTCAGACACCACTTTGTGGGACTACACCCTCTTCAACCTTATATCTGCTTGGAAGTTACAATCCAACTTCTGATTGTTTGTTTATGTTGTTTGTGGTTTCATAGATGTAGCTTATTATGTGATTGATTATTTCTTAATATGATTCATCTTGTAAATTTTCATACCTTGTCTCTGGCCCAAAATATTACATTTGACCTTGTCGTAGTTGCTGTCTGCCTGCTTAATACTGGTTTATGCGTATCTGACAGAAATTATAGAGGGGATGGTGAACCAGAAGATGGAAATGGAGGCAGTTGATCTTGCCTATACTTTTGGAATGGAGGACAGATTTAACTCTCAGAAACTTGTGACAACATATTTACGAGAATCTAAAGAGACACTGAAGAAGATGAAGGGAAAGCCACAAGGCTCACTTGCTGCTGTGGTAATTATTGAATTTTATTCCAATACTGATAGCTGTCCTGCCCTGATTTCTCTGCTGATTTCCTCTAGTTTACTGTGCATTTTTTTTTTGTACAGCATGAAGCAAAAAAGAAGCACTTGGCTGCTCTTAGATCTGTCATCAAATGTTCAAGACGCCATAACATTGATCTTTCAAAACTTTTCCCCGGGTGGAAAATCAATGAGCAAATAGTGAGCTTGGAGAAAGAAATTGAAGTAGGTGAGAAGAAGATGGTACAAAAGAGAAAAAATGATGAAACTGAGTCATCTGGAATGATCAGCAACAAAGAGGCGAAACAGTCGCATTTTCCAAATCCACGGCTACCACAGGAAAGAGTTGTTAATCATATTGATAGCAACACAACCTTGTTAGATGGTGGAACTGCTTGCCACATGTTTGGTTTGTCCCCATCAGTATTGCATGGACCTGGAGGTCATGGAAGGACATTAGTGGATAATACACCCATGCAAATAGGAAGTCATCATACTGGTCAGTTATATGGACTGCATGGTGATGGAGCTGTGTACGACAGACTGCCCTCCCATAGCTATGCTTATGGGCCATCATCGTACTTGGCAGGTTCTACAGGGTTGCCAAACACCAAACTTGATGATGCTTATAGGCCATCACCGTACTTGGCAGGTTCTAGGGGATTGCCAAACGCCATACCCACTGATGTTGCTGGCCGAAGCTCTGCATCTAACCCCTATCAGTTTGGTGATACTGTTTTAACAAGTGAACTCTACAGGAGTAGTGGCTTGCGAGCAGTTGATGTTGTTCCACCTCCTGCCTCTGCTCATCATTCGTCTTTCTTATTCACTGGACCAGATAGTTTTGCCATGGGTAGGCATTACCTTCAACCTTAATCTCTCTTTCTGTAGTATAGCCAGTCTTGAAGTGATTTCTCTAAAGTCCTAAAGACGAGGGGGCTGAAATGTTTAGTTACTGTGAAACTCTGGGATATTTTTGAAGCTTAGATAGTGAAGTCTGAACTCTGCCTAGCAAAATTTCATTTGTCTAGAAAGACTTAAATTAAAATCTCTGACGAAATGTCTTAAACCTGCTTCTCAAGTGTTTATTTTCTCTCATTCTGTCCTTTTCCCCTTTTATTCTCTTTTTTGTTTCAATCCAGAAGGTAAAAGTTTCGACTCGTTATTCGTATTAAAAGACCGACTTATTTGTGTAAAGTAATCAGATGAAAAATAGAAGAGTTGATGGGTGTGCTTGATATTAATGTTTTCATGCTGTACTTGCTGTAAAAGAATTTACTTTGGAGAACTTTATTCCATAGATCATATAAGGGGTATTCTTTTTGGCAAATTGGCAAAAAATAATAATTTATAAGAACTTCTAGCAAGTAAAATGTGAGAAATGGATTTTAATTAATAGTGTGACGTTGTTAGTTCTGAGTACTAAAGCTAAATTCAATTTTCATATATCCGTGAAAGGAAGTAACGTTGGAGCCGGAGGATATGACCTTAAATATGAGGTTTTGTAGAACATTAATTGGGACAGAAGGTTAATAGATAGTGTAGTGTAGAGCATTGTCTTGTTTATTCTCCGTTGTACTGTTATGTAATTTTTTGTCCTCACATTTCTGTAATAATTTACTATCACTATTAGTTTGATTATTGTACTATTTATTTATTTTTTTTCAAAATGTTTTTTTCAGTGATTTTGTTAATATTTGCTTTGATATACATTTTTATTGCGTGAAATATCTATTGAGAATCGTCTTTATATCTCTTTCAAAGCAGGGATAAGATAACAATCTTTCTATATTTTTTGAAGTAGGTGTAAGGTAACGAAAAGTAAGGTTGGAACAAATTATTATACTCCCCTATTGCATATTTATTAACTAAATTTGTGACGCAACACACACCTATCAAAAAAAATATTAGGACATAATTTAAACCGAACTTTTCAGTTTTCACTATTGTCCTTTCTGAAATCTTAAATATAACATTATAAGTAGTTTAATTTATCTGTCAGAAAATATAAAACTTCAATAATAAAATAACGAATATGAAAAAAAAATTGAACATCCATTTTGAACAATGAAAAAATATCAAATAACTCAGTTAATATAGAATTGAGGAAGTATAGAATATAGTAATCCACTATTTAATTGAGTTTTTGCAGTTTTTCGGAAACATAGAGAATTAAAATAGAGTGCCAAACGAGACGTAGCCCGACCAAGGGCAATATCGTAAACGTACCCTATTTTTTCTCCGGTATACAGAACCGGGCTTTCATAAACCTTTATGCACTTTGGGGTTTTTCTTGTATCGGCTATTAAGAGCTGCAAAAGAGAAGAAGTGACACAAAAATGGTGAGGTTAACGGCGGACCTGATTTGGAAAAGCCCTCATTTCTTCAATGCCATTCGCGAACGCGAGTTAGATCTTCGAGGTTTTTTCTTCAACCCTAATCTTTACTTTTTTTTTCGACTTCAATACATAGTTCTATACATAACTCTTGAACGGAGAAGCTTAATGTTTCATTTTTACTATGCTATTATGCACAGGCAATAAGATTCCGGTCATTGAGAACTTAGGTGCTACTGAGGTCAGTTTTTTCTATTTTAATTTTTCAAACTTTAAGGTTTTTAGTTATCAGGAAGTAGTTTCTGAAGTTTTATATTTTGGTTACAGGATCAGTTTGACACGATTGATTTATCTGATAATGAGATTGTTAAACTGGAGAATTTTCCATATCTTAATCGACTTGGAACTTTACTAATGAATAACAATAGAATTACGCGTATCAACCCTAACATTGGAGGTGAGATATTAGACAGTTGAAGTATTGCACTTCAATTATATGCCTACTAACGAGACATTTGTTTGTGTTTGTGTTTTTTGTCGTGATGTTGCAGAGTTTCTGCCAAAATTGCATACTTTGATTATTACTAGCAACAGACTTACGAATTTGGTTGAAATTGACCCGCTTGCGTCTCTCCCAAAGCTGAAGTTTCTTAGTCTTCTTGAGAACAATATCACAAAGAGACCAAATTATCGCCTTTATGTCATTCACAGGTTGAAGTCCTTGCGTTTGCTGGATTTCAGGAAAGTCAAACAAAAGGTTGGTAGCTCATTCCTTCCACCTCTTCAATTAAATGATGTAGGAACTCCTCAAATATGTTCGTAGTTCAGCTTGTGGTTTTAGTCAACTTTGTCTTTCTATTTGGATTGAACTAGGTGCCATCCAGAATTTGCTCAAATATGCAAGAAATTGTAAAAAATTAATTACATATCTTGCAGTCCAATTAAAAAAGAAACATTGAATGGGTTCCCAATCTCGAAGAAGGTTATTAGCCTTTTCTTCTTTGTTTGCAAAGGCTCCGTCAATTAAGTTGGAGGTGTTCGGTGTGTTGTCTGAAGTAGTTGCATACATAGATGAATGACAGACCTTGTAAATCTGTTTGCTAGAATTTTAAATGGAAATGGAGATGACAAACATTACCTCCTTGAACAGGTCAAACCTCTAGATAAGTTGTGCCTAAATGAAAAATATTGCAGGTCTCCTTGAATAGTGCGGTCTATGTGTTTTGGCCTTTTTAATATGAACTTTATCACTTTAAAAAGCATGTAATTTTTCTTAAAGCAGAGGACATGACTAGCTCTCCACATATAGATGTAAGTACAATGACTATTATTAGAACTTGTTTAAGTCCCACATCGGTGGTGGTAGGCAAAATTGGTATATAGTCTTGGGCAATCCTCATCTCTTGAGCTAGCTTTTGGGGTTGAGTTAGGTCCAAGATCCATTTCTGTACAAAACTTAAATGTATGGTTAGAACAGTCTTGCATACTTGTCTTGAATTTAATCTGTTGTTGTTTGCTATATGAGACTGCCAATGATTAAGTGTTCTTTTTTTTTTTTGAGATATTCTGGGATTCGACGCAGAAAGTCGACATGTATTATGTTACTAATATACACTCTTTTACTTCTCTATATAAACATACACTCTTTTACTTCTCTATATAAACTTACAACTATTTTCTCCAGCAAAAATCTATGCTTGCTCATCTTTTCATTCACTGATGCTCTATATTTGACTAGGTGTTTCTATCTTCATGCTAGAATTTCTAAGGCATGTTCTTTAAATTTGTCTAAAGTGTGGTAATCAAGCCTTGCTTTTGTACTTTTAACTGCTGCATATTGAGCTGTCACATCTAACTTGTTGCTATAGGAGAGATTGGAAGCAAGTAAATTATTTGCATCACAAGAAGCTGAAGAGCAGGTCAAAAAGGAATCAGTGAAGACTGTACCTGTTGAGGTTGCGGCGCCTGTTGAGGAACCAAAGGAAGCTCAAGCATCTAAGCCGGTTGGTCCTACACCTGAGCAAATAATAGCAATTAAGGTACAATATTCAGTTATCAGTTACTGTTTCTTCTTACCCATTCTTTCTTCCTCTTCTCGGATGCTTTTTAAGAATTAGGATGGTGGAACAGATGTTTTGGATACATGTGTCTATATTATGAGGGCTGTTCGTCTGATGAAATATGGATAGGACCAACCTGTTCACTGTCTCTGCACAAGAAGTCAATACTCAATATCTGCTTTATGTTTCTGTTTTGTGTTTTTGGGTGGCCTTCAGCTGCAAGTGCCAATCACCACACCGCCGCCAAAAAGAAATAACACTCTTTGTTCAGAACTATGAAACGATTTTCTTCGCCTCTAAAGCTTACTAATTAACTAGTTTCAGCAACACAACCAAACATAAAATGAAATATTTTTTTAGAAGACACTGGTTAACAAAAGCTATCTTCATGATAGGTTATATAGAGCAGAACAATTATTAAGAAAAGCTACATATTGTATCATAGAAAATCAGTATCTTCTGTGGATGGGGGCTACATATTTCAATTTCTTTAAAGAAAAGTCATCAGACTCTTGGACATTTCTTGCAGTGATTTGTCGGTCTGAGTCAAATAGGTAGCTTTTTATGCTAATGGGAGCGCCCTATGTCCGCTGAATTTCTTGCTTATGTCAATGAACCGTTGCCAAAGAGAGGCTAGAGGGAGCTTATAGGTATTGGGCTTAATGCACTAAGCTTTTCTCATTAATGGTAAATTTGGTCTAACAATGAAATTGTACCTGGTAAATTGAAGCATGAACGCCTCTCCTCTCATGGATTTGTGTAAAAGAGACCACTCCAGAAATGAATAGAACAATCTTTTCCTTTTGCTGGTTGAATTAATTGTATTTTTTTGCATGTGCAGGCTGCCATTGTGAATTCCCAAACTCTTGAGGAGGTGGCTAGACTTGAACAGGTGATGCATAAAGTTTTGATTTACTGAAATTAGTGTATTTGTCATTTTCCCCCTTATGAACCTTGCTCAGGTTCCTTTTCTTTTCCTGACATGTTGTGTTACTTATGATTATGTGTAAAATTGTGCAGGCATTGAAGTCGGGCCAGCTTCCTGCAGATTTAAATATTGGTGATCATGATGTTACTGCTAAAAAAGAAGACGCTAAAGAAGACAAGATGGTAACGGATAGCGATGATAAAGCTAACAAGGCGGAGGAAAATGTACCTGAACAGAAACCTGATGGTCCTACAGATATGGAGCAGGTACAAATTACTCTAAATAAAAATTTAACGACTATGTCTTCTCTTTTCTAATGTTATACTTCCTCTCGTTTAAGTTTCCTGGGTTTATATTTGCATTAGCTTACAAGAAGAATATCATTGGGGTTATAACATAGTTACATAACTGTTGCATGCTTAAAATTTGGAGCACTGCGCCAGGGTTATGAGAACCGTTCCTTGATTGTTTAATTTATAAATCTCCCAACTTGACGCCTAATTGTTATAGTTGACTTGTCTAATTGTCTAATGCCCTTTGACTTGCTCTGTATTTCAGAAAATTGCATTGTGTTGTATTGTCACCTAATTTCCTCTTCCTGCTTCTCTTTTTCAGGAGTAGACACCCTGGGGGTTATCATGTGTAATTGAGTTGGACATTCAAAAGACAGTACGTTCAGTCATGCACCGTTATCCGTGTATGAGGAGCGCTTCTTTTTGAAGTGAGGGGATTAGTTAATCGATGTAACTGAAGCCATTGTATTCTGCTGTGTACTAAGACCTTTTCTTGCATTTTGATTCTGAAAGACTAAGTAGCTGCCAAGTTTAGCAAATCGTAGCTTCAAGTTGAGAGCACCAGGTGACAAAAGCAATTAGTGTGTGAAAAGTTGTATTAAACAAAGAAAAAAGTTTGGTAAGCCTTGTCTTTTTATTTTCTCTCTTACATCTGATGAACTGAATGGAAGTCTATAAATAGCTGCTGAACTTATCAAATCATAGCTTGAAACATCAGGTGACGAGCTGAATTAGTGTCACAGTTGTACTGAACACCCCCCAAAAAAGTGTTGCGATATTAATAGATAGAATATAGACAACAAAGCCATCTTAGTTGAAGCTTCAATCTTCAATTAATAGATTTGTTTGACAAGATAAAGTGCACTACAGTTAGCTTCTCTATCTTTTAGTAGAATAGATTGTGTGGGTTAAATACATGATCATCAATATTATACAAGGACCATAAGAGTTTATACATTGTTGAAAGAATTCTGTGGCATGTCTTTACATGTATGAATCAGCTATATCTAAAACTATACAAAAAAATTACTCATATACAGTGAGCTATATCGTATTGTTATTACCTTACATTACAGTATAGAATATCAGATAAATGGATACGCCGGCTTCACGTGTTGGTGACTACTGGATTTCCGTTCGTATCAGACAATTGGATACTCTGGCTTGACTGGTTAATGACGACAGGACTTCCAGATTCATCTAAATGGATCATAGCAACATCACCAGGCTTGAAATCCCCAGAAAGTACAGATTCACATAGGAGATCTTCAACCATTTGAGTAACAGCCCTCCTCAGAGGGCGTGCGCCATAGTTTCTGTCGAATCCTTGTTGGCATATGAGGTCCATTACTGCTTCTGATACCTCCAAACTTATTCCTAATGAAACAAGCCTAGCTCTTACCTCCTGCAACATCAGGTTTAATATCTCGAGCATCTGAACAAAAAATACAAAGCGGTTACTCACAGTAGCCAATTACTTTCTCAAGATTTGTGCCAGAATAAAAGATCACCCTATGGTCCATTTCAGTTCTCAGATCAATGCAACTTCTTCTTGAATCAAACTAGAGGTCATCAAATAGGTTACAAGATGCAGAGGTATATTATACAAACCTGAGGCTTCTCTAGTGGACGGAATACCACTACTTCATCTATCCTATTCAGCAACTCTGGACGGAAATATGTTTTGAGCTCCTCCATCACTATTGCTTTCATACCAGCATAGGAGGCGGCTGACTCATCTTCAGCAAGCAAGAAGCCCATAGTATTCTGTCTACCCTTTACAATGGCTGTTGAACCCACATTAGAAGTCATAACTATCAAGGCGTTCTTAAATGACACTCTTCTTCCCTGTTGAATCAAGTTCCATAATTAGCAATGCCAAGATCCAAGGATAAATGAATTCTTAAGCTAAATTTTCGAGACAAGTTTTACAATATATCTCGTGGAATATTTAAAAATCAAACCTGAGAGTCTGTTAGGTGACCATCTTCAAACAACTGAAGGAGAATATTGAATATGTCGGGATGAGCCTTTTCAATCTCATCTAGCAGCACTACAGTGAAGGGCTTTCTTCGGATAGCTTCAGTAAGAGTCCCTCCTTCTCCATAGCCTACATAACCAGGAGGCGATCCAATTAACTTGCTCACAGTATGCCGCTCCATGTATTCACTCATATCCAATCTTAGCATGGCAGATTCCTGGGTAACACCAAAAGATACCGTGAGTACATTGAATCCACAAAACCATGTATTCAGTGGAATTAGTAGAGGTGCGGTCATCAAAAAATAAAAACCCACAAAACAAAGATCTCCTTAGAACAGAAAAAAAACAAAAGAAAACAAATATTACTCAAGCAATCTGATGATAAACTAAAAAAAGTAGATATTTAAATCTCGATGATGAAATCTTATCCCCAATTTTGGATGAATTTTTTTTTTTTTTGAAAAAGTTAAAGTTGTATTCTTCAGCATTAAGGGTATGCTGGCTACCTCCAAAAAGTTACAAGCTAAAACCATAATTACATAGATCCTAGGCAATCTACCAACTGTTCTGCTACTTCTATACCCTCTTCTTTACACCAAAAAAACATGTTAATGCAATTTATTTGATTCAGTCTTTGCACTAAAGTCGCAAACCATCTAGAACCAAGAGATCCAAATTCAAAGTAATGAAAAGATTAAAAGCACATGTACACTTGAGCACGCTCAGTAATTTTGATTTATTTTTTCCAAATTACGTGCCTCCACTCTAGGTGACTAGAGACTTATTATTTGACAGATAAGGTGATTATTAAAGACTTCTTAGATTCTTTCTTATGGGATCGGTGAGGGGATGCAAGGATCTAGTTAATGTAGCGGATTTATCAGTTACATACAAAAATGTTATTCATATTTTCATTATTGAAATGACTGAAGGAATAATCTGATCCTGGCAGTGGAAAAAGAGATTTGAAATAATCCAGTAATAGAGCCACTAGTATGTCTAAACTTGAAGTACTTATTAGCGGCCACCAATAATCAGAAGTCATACTACAACAACATTAATTGGTGGTGTCTCCAACACTTCACGTAATAGCCAAAGAAACCTAGAATGGCCACACAGCACGGCCTTCGGCACCCCTTCCCTCTCTTTTCTTTATTACTTTGTGTGTCCAGGACCAGCTAAAACACAATCACCAGATCATACTATCATAGTTTAACACTTTCTTTACCAAAATAACCACTAGTACCAGCAACCTAGAAATACATCAGCATTAAAAAGGTCCTAAAGAACACTATTGCTATCATCATTACATATACCCATTGCCATAGAAGTGGCTGGACTACAACTTTTTGGACAAAAACTTCAGTGGCAAAATCTTGGTGACTGTCTGGTGAAAACTAAGGCATCTAGGATGAAAGATCGAAGCAGATTTCTTATCCTAAATTATTCTTCTGAAATTCAGACAAACTAATAAAGGTAGACTTGTTAGATCAAATTATGAAGCCAGGAATCCTGATCAACAGTTCTACAGTTAGAGTTACGGGGAAGCAATTACAACTATAGAGGTTTATATTTCTACTCAATTGTTTAATCTAGAGGCATGTCTTTTTGATGAATAATGTGAAACAATTTATTTTATAAATACTTACAGATCCAAAATAAGATGCTGCCAAAGCTTTAGCCAGTTCAGATTTTCCAACTCCGGTAGGACCACAGAAGAGCATTGCCGAAATTGGTCTATTTGGGTGCTTGAGGCCAGTTCTGGATCTCTTAACAGCCCGACAAATAGATGTAACAGCCTCATCCTGACCAACAACCCTTTTCTTAAGCTGCTCATCAAGACCAACCAGAAGCATTCTTTCATCAACAGTAAGCTGCTTAAGGGGAATGCCTGTCCAGAGTGAAGCAACTGCTGCTATTTCCTCAGGTCCAACTAATGGGAGTCTAGAGTAAGATAAAAAAATTTGAGTTAATTTACTTCTGATTTAAATTTATGACTTCTGACTGTCTTTGTTCTATTTTAATGCCCTTTGTGGGACATGGAGACGGATACATACTCATGTTCATCAGATGTAAAAGAGGAAGCTGGCTGCAAATGAAGTTCACTGTCATCGTCCAAACGAGACGCATCAGCATTTTCAGTCAGCTTGCTAGCCAGGATCTGTTAGTAGAGTGGGCACAGGTTCTTGTATTTAGACCACATAAGTACAATTTTTTAACAAGCATTATCTAGAGATATTTTGTAATATTTTAGGTATAGTTACCACTTCATGCATGGTTTGAACAGCTCTAATTTCCTGCCAATAATCACTTGGTGATTGTGAAAGTACAGATATTTGCTGTTCCTTTCTTCTTTTGTGAGCTTGCATACGAGATTTACTACCAGCCTCATCAATAAGATCAATAGCTTTGTCAGGAAGATACCTATCCGGTATATATCTTGATGATAGTTCCACAGCAGCATTGATGGCTTCCAGACTGTACCTACACTTATGATGTGACTCATATTTTTCACGCAACCCCAACAGTATCTGGACAGCATCCGCCTATATAATATAGGAAGAGGAATATCTGTTAGGACATTACATACTCACTTGTGCGTACATAGCATAGAGTATTATTCACCTGACTTGGTTCATTAACCAAGATGGGCTGGAACCTACGGGCAAAGGCCTTGTCTTTCTCAATATGCAATCTGAACTCATCCATGGTGGTAGATGCAATACACTGTTACATGAAAAAAAAATTATGCGCAAAGTCCATAAAATCCAGATTTTAAATATCAAATGATCATTTGAATTTAAACAACTTAATATCAAAGGATATGCATAGATGGACAACATACATAGACGTATAACACGCAGATTAAGATATACGAGTGTAAAAGGATAACTGGTGTTTTTTCAGCAGGATCTTTTTCTCTGTTTTGTAAATTTAATGTTGAAAGAGAAATTTGTATTTTATAGGAACCTTAAAGACAAGCAGGTCAAGGGACAACAAGAGGATAAAAAACCATATTCTCAAAGAATACAGTTGAGTTACGCCAACCAACGCCCAAAATCTAAGTCATCATTGCTGAACGAACTATGCATGCACCGCTGGTGAACCTTCTTCGCCTATCTATATATTAACCAATAGTTTATTTGACAAGTCTATTACACTTTTTACGTCTAAGAATGGAAACCCAACTTAATGAACTGCATAGAGTAATGCAGGGAACCAGAATAGGAATTACCTGCAGTTCACCACGGCCCAGTGTCGGTTTTAGCAAATTAGCAATGTCAAGACCAGAGCCCTTATTTCCCCGTCCAACTGTGCCAGCACCAACAAGGGTGTGGACCTCATCTATGAATAGAATGATATGGCCTGCAGATTATGTCACTAGGCTTAGCCAATGACAAAAGAATTTCACCAAATTTTACTTCCATTCTATGCTCACCTGACTCTTTTACCTCCTTAATTAATGTAGTCACACGCGCCTCTAGTTCACCCCTCTCCTTTGCACCTGAAATCAATAGGCCAATGTCTAAAGACATTACCCGTTTTTTCTGTGTACATAGCAGAAAACCACTAGTTAAGTTGGTGCAGTAGCTAGTGGAACAAGAATATAGGAGATGCATATTAGATGGCTAAATGGGTCAAAGATTCCCAAAAAGGGAAAATCAGATATGAATTCATTGCAAAGCCCACCATTAAGAATGCAGGAATATTTCCTTCAGCAATGTTTATTGCAAGCCCTTCAGCTATCGCTGTTTTCCCAACTCCAGCTTGACCAAGCAGAATAGGATTGTTTTTGGTTCGACGGCAGAGTATCTCGATCATTCTCTGAACTTCAGTCTCCCTACCAATTACTGGGTCTATAAGGCCCTCACTTGCACGGGCAGTAAGATCTACACAAAATTGCTCCAGAGCATTTTTCTCTGCTGGAAACAAAACTCTTTTGAGATAGTTTGCCAAAACAAACAGTATCAAGAAGTGAGAGGAATCGGACGTACCTTTTGCTTTCTCAGCAGATCTGTCAATAGTTATTTTTCCAGGAAAGGATTTCTCACGTGATCTTTTGAATGAAATTGGGTCTCTACCATCTTTAGCAAGCTCTCCTTGAAGCCTGGAAACTGCCTCAGCTGCCAGACGATTTACATTTGCTCCTAACCTGAAATTAGGTCAGTCTACCCTTCATGCAAATCTTATATGCATTACGTGTAAAGACGACAGAAAGATAATCATATTGCAAGACAGAAGGCATATTACACTCAATCAGGAAGGTAAAGAGGAATATTGACTAAGCTGATTGCATTGTAGAATATAAATTTTACAACACACAAGAAATCAGTAGTGTTATCTCTCTCTGGTATATTTTACACCTAGAGAGCCAGAACAGCACTAAATGGAAGTGTGTGCAGAATGTAAAATATGGCAAGCAAGAATAGATGAGTCAAGGACCACTTTCTACCGACTCTCCTAACTCCATTCCTAGTATGGTACTATAAGTTGTTTGACTCCGATTAAACAGTCACAAACAACCTTTCCTTCCTCAATTTTAGAAGCTATTTAGGATTTCAAAATAAGCAACATCAGCTAAACTATTGGTGATCCCAAGACATTTTTGCTGATCAAAAAGCATACTACTTTTGTTCTTACATATTCTCCTCATCCACTATTGCTTGCTCAATCAAACAACGAACAGTTCGTATACAGAAAACAAAAGTACTAGCTGGTAAAAAAAAAGATCTCTTGAAGTGACTACAAGTAATACCTCTTGAGCACACGACCAGCGCTGCCATCATCAACAGTAAACAAACCAATAGCAATATGCTCAGGAGCAATATAATTATACCCCATGGTCCTTGAATACTCAACCGCAGCCTCAAAAACCCGCTTGGTACTTGAAGAAAAGGCCACATCAGTAGCTGAGGTAGCAGAACCGGAGTCCTGAGAACCCAATTTTGCTGTATCGTCCTCTGAGTTACCAAGCCATATGCTACGAACAGCTTCACGGGCCTTATCAATAGTTATTCGAGAACCAAGAAACCCACCAGGACTCCGATCCTCCGCGATAAGACCAAGTAAAAGGTGTTGGGTGTTCACCATATCTTTACCCAAAGCCTTTGCTTCCTTCTGGGAGAACATCACAGCTTTAATCGATCTCTCAGTAAATCTCTCGAACACCCCAGACACAATATACATAGAACGCTTGATTTTACGATGAACGGAACTGCTGGGTCGATGAGAAAGGGAAATCCCAAAAAGGGTCGAACTAGAACTGCTAGTACTACAAGCAGCAGAAGCAGTAGCTGTGGTAGCAATATGAAAAGAAGAAGAAGGACAATATGGAAAAAGGGAGAGAACACTTTGACATCTCCTATGAGGGTACACAGAAACATATCGATTGAAACTGATAGTAGAGTTGACAGAAAGTGGAGAAGAACACGATAACTCCATTGAAGAACACCCACACAATTCTACAGCTAAATATAAATTTCAACTAAAAATCAAACACAAAAAGCAAGAAGAAAAAAAAAGAAAAGAAGAAGATGACGAAATGGAAAAGTCAGAAGGGGAAGATGAAGTACTTTTTATAAGGATATACAAACTGTATATTAATTTATATATATAAGAAAAGTTATGCTATATTTCTTTGGAGGAAAAGTTGGAATTTGAGATTGGAGAAGACAACACGTTAAAGGCAAGTTTTTTGGTGGAAAAAAAAAGGACAGAAAATGTGTTAAATTTGTGTTCAAAAGAGTCTGTGCCCAGAAAAAAATGACTTTTCTCTTAAAATGCCAAAACTGTCTTTTTTTTATACTACTGCCAAAATGGAAAAAAAAAAAAAAAAGAGAGAACAAATTGTATTTTCCTGTTTAAAAAAATTGATTATAGTATTATTTTGTAATAATATATATTATTACACTATACAACTCACACAATCTATAATAATTGAAACGTATATACTAAGTAAAAGTAAATTTTAGACTTTAATATACAATTAAGTTAATATATTAATGTATAGATATTTCCTAACTTTGGAGGGATATAAATATACATTTAAATTTGTATAAAGTTTAACAAATAGACGAATATAAATATTGCGTAAAACATGAATTATCATATGTGTATCTACTTGTTTAATTCTACACAAATTTAAGTTTCTACTTAAACATATTCAAATCTGAAGGAGAGGACAATTAAGACAAAATTTTAAAAAGTATATTTATATAATACACTTACTTATAACTTTTTTTTATTGAGTTAATTTGTAAGCATCTCGACTATATTTATCATTAAATAGTTGAGTGTTGTTTACTTCTCAATAGTATTTATTTTAATATATTATTATTCGTTAAAACTACAATCATGATGGCTAATACAGCCTGAGGTCCCCAGGGTGGTGTGTGTGAATAGGGATGGAGATATAATTGATTAAGTGGTTATCCGTATTGGGTGTTTATACCAATTCAATATATGCATGTTATGTATTTAAATTTATAATTTATTTTATTTAATTTTATTTAATTAATATGCGATTTACTTCATTAAATCACATAATAATAGAAATTATATTAATTGAATGTAAATATCAAGTAGGACTAAATTTTTTCCATAATAGAATCCAGTAGGAGCACGCAATTCTTTGGACAACAAGGCAGGAGAAAACGAAGCTTACGGAAAGGATGGCTTCTTTCCTTATTAATCAAAAAAATAGAAATTCCCATTTCCAAAGGCTTCCGCTTTTGGACAAAATATGTCCATTTTTATTTTTCTCTGTATACACATTTTAAAAAATGATCTTTAAGGTTTATTGGCTTTCTTATAAATTTAACTTTTCCAAATATTACTTTTTTATATTTCTTATTTTTTATTTTGGATAAGTAACATGTTAGCTTTAGATAAAATTAGGCATAACTTACATTATAGGTGTATTGAATAGTTCAAGTACCTAAACACTTGATGAAAGTTTATTTAAAATACTACATGTAATTCCTAATTTAAGAATTTTGGTGTCAAAAGCTCCATTCATTCCATCCTATGTGTCATCGCATTATTGGTCCACTATAATAGTTGATTCTTTTCACTTGATCAAGTCAAACAAAAACGTAAGCAAGATACATGAATGAAAAGGGCTAATTTTGAGTTTGACATGCAACACCACTAACAACTTGTTTGGATGATTGTTACATTATTAGTTCAAGTGAAATGTTTATTTTGATCCTTTCATTATATCATATTCCCCTCGTCTTATTTTATTAGTAAAATAGTTAATTCGTAACATGTCATTTCATAAAATTAATGCATAAATTAGCATATTTTTTCTTTTCTACACTTGTGAGTTTTTAGCCTTAAAAATATATATTTGACCAATTTAGAAAAGCTAAATAAATTATTCATGTTTATTGGTTAAATTAATTTATCAAAATAAATTAATTCATATTCATTAATTGAAAACTTAAGTTTCAAAAAAATTAAATAAGGATAGAAGGTTAATGTTACATCATTTCTTAATGCAAGTGCAAAGTAAAATTGTGACGCATAAAATAAGACAGAGTGAGTATTAATTCTTATTATTTTTGTGTTATCTCACTTTATTTCTACTTATTATTATTTAATAATTTAATTTTATCATTTATTACATATCCTATATTTTTATAATAGCTCTAACATGTACATTATTTCTCTTTTTTTAGTAGATTTTTTTCCTTATGTAACAACAAAAAACGATAAAATCTATCCATTAAAATAATACAATACAGTGATACATAATTTAATATATCATCATCTACACGGCAATTCTGCTAATTTCCGTTGGTTTTCAGATGTCGAACGATACCCTTTTGTACTTGTTTTTATATTTTATCTATTAATTGCATAATACTAAAATCAAATTGCCAAAATTCCGTACGTGTTAGACCATTCCTCTTGCTTGCCACAGCCCCACAAGAATCTTTTTTTCTTATTCATTTATTTTGGTCGATAAGAAAGCAAATTATACCGGAGTTTGTTTCTTAAATACCACTACTGATGCTGAAAGTCAACTGTAGCAAACCAGTTCAAGAAACTAAAATCAATAATTGTATAAAATATCTTCCGACTTACCAGCATTAATGAAAATTGAAGAATTCTGGAGTACCAAATTTAAATAAGTGTTATCTGAACTGAGGATTTAACGAAAATATTCTCTTTTGCTACGTGAAGTAGGAGTAAGGTATGCATCCACTCCGCCCTCCTTAGACCTCAGTATTGAGATTACACTGCGGTATGTTGTTGTCTGCGGTACCAAACTTAAAAGAAAACGTGGCAGATTTTGACATCTCAAGTCAATGGTAGAAAAATCAAATAAAAGCAGCTGTCCAAACAAACGTCCTCAACAACCCTTTTTATGTTAACAAATGACTTATACATTGTCCTCTCTACCTTTACAAGTACAATGATGCATGTATTTTCACATCATCGAAACTATATTACTAAACACTCTTTTTCAACTATAATCATACAACAATTTAAATATTCCACACCAGTATGTGACCCCCTAAAGTAATAAGAAAGGGAGACGTTGAACTTCGGTATCATCAGAATAGCTTGTACCAACCTGCCCCAGTATATCTAGTCCTACATTATTCTACCTGAATGTGATTCGGTATAAGATTCTAACAGATCTCTTAGGAATCAACTTGACTCCATAATTTCTCAGCATACGCCTTTTCATCTTCTTTCTCCTTAACAACAAAGTCAGTAGCCTCAATTACTTCCTCTTCCTCCGGAATTTCTTCCTGCATCCACTCGTCCGCTTCTTTTGATGCCTCACATACATCTCTCCGGCACTTAGTTTGCTCGATCAAAGCCTCCCTCATCTCCTGTGGGGTAGCAGGCTTGTCTACCGATCTGTATTTTGGTGCAGGCACAACAAAGGGTAAAACTATATCATCTAAGTTCGTCCTTTGGTTTATCTTGCCTTGAGCATCTGGAGGGGGAGTAATGAATAAGATACCTAGTTCATAGTTAGAGACATGAAGTCTCGAACTTAAACTAGAATAACTTCTATTTGCATTTATTTTCTTGCCAAGCAAACCAGAAACCTGACGCCCCCATGCAGCTTCACTGAAATTGTGTGATCCACTATAAACCCATCCGAAGGACGGTGCATCTTTCCTCAATTGGAATCTTCTTCGAGCAACCTGTTTACCTCTTTTTTTGTTATTAGGACTTCTAAGTGAGTACCGAACATGAATAAGAACTCATTATTTAAATCCACAACTTGACACTATTCTGAACTAGAGAAATTGTGAGGGTGGGTGGTGCAATGTGAGGTATGGGTCTTTGACAGACAATGATGATTTGCCGGCACAAAGTGTCACTATCCTATTCCTCGAGCCGTGATGGCACCTACTATATCCCACCCGTAGATAAGAAAACCCGAAACCTAGAACAACTAGTAGTGGGTAAAAGGGCAGAAACAATAACAAAAAAAAAAAGGAATAAGGCAAGCCAAAATAATACATATATAAGAACAGAATCCCTCCCAGAAGCTGGAAGTCACAAGTACAGAGTCATACTAAGGGGTCGTTTGGTTGAAAGAGTGATAATGCAGGGATTAGTAATGCAGGGATTAACAATGCAGGGATTAGTAATGCAGGGATTAGTAATGCAGGGATTATTTTTTATCAAGTGTTTGGTTCATTATCTCCAACCTAATCTTGTGTGTGGCTTAAGATTTTACATGAAGCTTATTTCCAATTATACCCTTAAAAATATTTTGTGATTTTTTATTTTATATATAGCATTATGACATATTTTCATGTTCATTCCATTGGTGAGCTTCAATGCATTCTATTGATCAATATTACTCATCACATTCTCCTATTTTCTCAAATGTTACTATTTCGTGAAATGAATTGTTATAGAGGATTTGGGAATTAAATAATCATACAAGATAAGTGCTATGAGCAAATGTAGAAGGCTAGACAAAATGCAAAAAAATGAATCTAGATCCACAACACCTTCATATGTCAAATAATAAAACAACACATTTAACATGAATATAGTTTATGTTAATAAGTAAACACAACAGAAAATTACCTGAGAATAATTTAAAACGTTGTGATCATTGGGCAAAATTGAAGAAACATATTTTTTTAGTAACTAAATATTTATAGTACCAAGTAAGAAATCTCTACAATGTCCCAAAGAGCAGACCCGCCAACAAAAAAAATAATTCTCAAATTAACCTCAAAAAATACGCATAATAATTGATAAAATATTGACAACAAACTATTAAAAAATTGGACCAAACTATTAAAAAATTATCTCGTGTTTATTTACAAAATTCTAAAGAGTATAAAAAAAATTGAGGGGGGCAGTTCAGTCATTTTATTGCCTTATCCAAGGCTTATTTAACATGGTATTAGTAATCCCTAGGTATCCTTGGTATTAGATAAGACCACATATGGTGTATTAAGTTATCCATGTATTAAGTGGGTTTGAGTTGAAATGTGTTACCAAACATTGTATTGGATGGATTAAATTTTAATCCAAGGACTATTTAAATTAATACATCCTACCAAACGACTCCTAAGAGTACAAGTCCCAAAAGTGGACCAACAATAGTGATAAAGAAGTTAGAACTAAGTTGATAACTAAGAATCTAGTGTAAAATTTTAATGACTTGATATATTATTTAGTCATGTTTTGCTACTGTTGAACAAAAAGTTGGGCAATATACATTAACTGTAATTTTCCTTCCTAAATTTTTGCCCTATATTTTCTTCGATCTTTTTTTAAATTACATCCTGAAAAAAGTTATGAATTTCTGACTATAAATATTTTCTTCAATAGATAGAACTACATAATGGATTCACAATATCTAAAATCTATTTCAGATTTAGTCAACTTTGACTTTCTTACAAAAAGAACGCAAGTACATAAGGAAAGAAATTTAGTGTTGAACAATTTCTTTCCTCTAGAAGTCCGCACTAAATTTCTTTCCATATTTACTTGCGTTCTTTTTGTAAGAAAGTCAAAGTTGACTAAATTTGAAATAGATTTTAGATATTATGATGAAGTCCATTATGTAGTTCTATCTATTGAAGGAAGTATTTATAGTCAGAAATTCATAACTTTTCACGGGATGTAATTTAAAAGATCGAAGAAAATATAAAGCAAAAAATTTAGCAAGGGAAATTACACTTAATGTATATTCCCAACTTTTTGTTCAGCAATAGCAAAACATGGCTAAATAATATATCAAGTCATTAAAATTTTACACTAGATTCTTAGTTATCAACTCAGTTCTAACTTCTTTGTCAATATTGTTGGTCCACTTTTGGGACTTGCACTCTTATTATGGCTGGCTGGCTCTGTACTTGTGACTTCAGGTTATGGGAGGGATTCAGTTCTTATGTATGTATTCTTTTAGTTTTCCTTATTCCTTTTTGTTGTTATTGTTTCTGCCACTTGGTTTCTGCCTTTTTACCCACTACTAGTTTTGGGTTTTGGGTTTCGGGTTAGCTTACCTACTGGTGGGATATAGTAGGTGCCATCACAGCTCGAGGAAACTAACAAGTCTTCTGATGAGATTTATACAAAAGTCTAAAAAGACTCTATTTTTTCCAATAGAAACCAACATGGGGTAAAAGAGTACCCAAGATAAGATAAGCATAAACATCAAGTAGAGAACTGGCAATGGCATATCAACCACCCATACGACAATAAAACCACTAATTGAGAGTTACGAATGCAATTAGCATCAGGATTTTCCCAAAACGGCAGCACAAGAAATTAGCAAATAAAAACTTAGACCGCTAGTAGCAATTGGAAAGTCAGGCATGACACAATTTAACTTAGTTTTATATCTCAAAAGGAATTTTGTCTGCAAAACAGCGACATCAGATAGTGAAGCAGCAATTGGACAATTAGTATAGAACAATAACTGATTTTCTCTTTGTTCCTCAATGGAAAAAACAAGCAAAAACTATTTCATGTAGCATTTTCAAGCAGACACCCAGTTTTTAGAAGAATCCTACTCTTGGGACTAACATAATTAACTGTCAGACGTGTACAATAGAAGAAATAATCCAACTGTGTTCTGGTAGCTTTTACCTTGACATGCATGGGATGCCCAATTCTGTCGCCAGGATAAGGAACAGCATCATGCAGAAGGCCCATAGTTTTCAACCGATGCCAAGTTTTCTGAGAGACAAAATATCAAGTAAAACCTTTTACTTAAATGGTGTAAATGATTGCTCAATAACATGATAAGAATGAGGAAATGCATTCTTCCAGTAGTCAGAAACATATCATTTTTAACAACATACCCATTGTAATCCCACAGGTGGGGTCCGGGGATGGTAGAGTGTACCCAGATCTTATCTTTACCTTGGGATGTAGAGACACAATTGTTTTTCTTTAACTAAAATGAGAAACATTGTTTAAGGACTGAAAGAGGAGATCAAATTAATCTACCTGTGAAAAGCACAATATGCGTCTGGATGCCAAGATTCCACTGCTCACATTTTTCACTCGTTCAATGGTAGGAAAAATAATTCTAATTGATGGGTTCCTCAACTCTTGGCTCACACTCCAGCAGCCCCACTGCCAGAAAAAGTAAGGACTAACTATGAACCTGTTAATAACATATTACTCAAGCCAAATCATTCAATTTTGTGATGGCTACTCACATCTGGATCAGACTCCTCTGATTCAGTGAACCTTGATGACCGCTTCCCAGCTGCTGTGGAAAATGCAGCTAAAAATTTTGCATTGATGGCCCCAATCGAGGATGCTCCTTAACAAAATGGCAAAGATAATTATAAATGATAAAACTCAATAAACTTTGCAGGACTGAGCATGATAATCATCAAGTAATCATGAAACACTCACCAAATACAAAATCAGTTTCTAAATGTTCCGGCCATTTGAACTGGCCCAACACCTGAACGCAAGATGCAACGAAAGGAAATGTGAAAGTCCGGACATAACTGTTATAGATAAAGATGTTATCTATCAAACAAATTATCTGTCGAACTTTATGTTCCGGCTGACTGTTCGAACGTCCACCTTCATACATTTTGAAATACTACCCCCAACTTTATATCTTTTGTATGCTTCTAGGTCTGCTAACCAAGAAGCCACAGCTCACTGTACACCTAAAATACCAAACTTAGGTTCTTCAAGAAAATGATGCATCTATTAAAATGTTTGCCTTTTTCATTGTGAGATAACCATAACAGGTCAACATACTCTTAAACAGTATACTTGTAAATGACATACACCTGGCATCTCAACAGAATTGGTGTCTACATAATGATAATCAACGTTTCATAGGAATTCACAGAAAGAGTGAAGTCTTCAAATATACAGCAATCATGTGCAAAGTGCCATGTTTTAACCAAACACAACACTACAATCAGACTTATCCAATAACCGCAAGATAGTTCAAAGAAAATTTGAAAAACTTGTGAAAGTGATGGACAATGCATCAAGAATAACAATGGTTATCTTGAGAAAATTGTGAAAGCAATGGATAATTTGTTAAGAATAAAATTGACTATATTGTGCCTAATGTCACGGACTTAGGGGTCGTTTGGTAGAGTGTATTAGCAAAAATAATGCAAGCATCAGTTATACGCATTAGTAATCCCTTGTTTGTTTTGCATTTTTTCATGTTATGTATAACTAATGCATCAGTTACACACTCTATTGTGTATTGAGGAGTTTATTACTAATACCATGGATTTCTAGGTATTAGTAATGCAAAAGATTTAACACATAGATTGATATGGTTAAAGACCCAATTACCCCTCAAAAGTACTTTTACATATTTTCCTACCATAATTGTGAAAGATACTTATGTAAATAAATATTTTTATACAATGCATACTATTTTTATACATCAAACAAACAATGCATAAGAAGTAATCTATGCATAACTAATACAAGTATAACTAATACATGCATTACTAATGCTTGCATTGCTAATACACTCTATTGAGTATTATTTTTATACACTCTACTAAACGACCTCTTAGAGTTTTTGCTAAAGCTCCGTGCGGCGCTTAACAACTTACTCACTATTCTTGCAAGCCCTTGTAAGCTCAAGCAAGCCCTTTATGCTAAGATCGCTAAGAGAGTGAAAGAAAAGAAAAACAACAAGAGAGCTTTGAAGAAGGCTTTTGTATTAGCTTTAGAAGACTGCTTACACTTTGTTGGATGATTTACAAATGAATGACACCTCTATTTATACTAACACCTAGGGGCTAAAGTATAATTTACAATTACTTTACAAGTCCCTAAAGTATTTACACTTTGGTCCCTTTCTAGAATTATCTACACTTTTTAGGGAATTATAAAGCTTTCCTAGAAAATATCTAGTCCTTCTTCTAGAACTCTCCAAAGCTTTCTTGAAATATCTAGGGGCTTCTATAGTTTTCTATAAACCTCTCCATAACTCTAGACGCTTCCGCCACTATCCGGATGCAAAATCTTAGAATTGGCGGAACGTGACACTAAGCTCCATAAGCTGTTAGACCATGGTATCCAAGGTAAACCATCACTTCAGCCCAACAAAAAGCCCAAGCAGAACAAGGTAACACATAAAATTTTCTTTTGTGATGTTAATTATTACTGTTTTATACTATTAACTTAGTTGCTGTCTACACAACTGCTACACTAGGGTGGCAACATGAGAGAAGCATGGATTTTAAAAGCAACATTTATCACAACTATAATGCAGTGCCCATAAGCCCATGGTTGAAAACTATATGGGGCTGACACAAAAAAAAAATAAAATGGTGACCAGTAATGTCCACAGGCCCAAGACATAGTAGTTATTTTTAATTGCACCAATTGAGAATCAGTTTAGATTTGACATATTGTCCGACCTTCTCAGAAAATTACCTCTTGAAGCCGCCAGATTCCCCAACACCTCTGAAGCGATGCAATTAGTGAGCAGATTGCAGAAACATGTTCAGCTCTAATAACTTCTGCAATGACTGAAAGGGATGGACCCTGCACGTTATGATCTCAATATGACTCTACTAGACACATGAAAAATCAGTTCAACAGAATAATCTAGAAGAGTACCACAGATGAATACCTGTGATACATGCAGTATCAACTGTACTTTGCTGCCGCTTCCCTCTAAAGCAGCACTAAGAACTTCACTTGGGAAAATATACGCAGAAAACACAAAAATACCACTGTCCGAGAGTGGCGCAACCCACTTCGCATAATTCTTCGGAAGAAACCCAAGTTGAACACATTCTATCACACAATAAAGCAAAAGAATTGGTTCAAAATTAATAACCGGAAATAATTTGGCAATCAGAAGACCACAAACGAAAATATTCAAATTGCACTATGATTAATTGTCTGCCCCTCTTACAAAGTAACAAAACAGTAAGATGCTAATGAGAACAAGACTGAACACTTCTTAAAAATAGGTCTAAAAGTAAATTGTGGAATCCAGCTCTTACTAAAATGTTATCATCTGAAACTAGTTCTAGATTTTATTCTTCAAGTCACTTTGACCATTAGTATGTCACAGCCACCACCGGCATTTATAATAAACTCGCCTCTAATTAAGGAATTGAACATGAAAAAAAGAAATGTTGACAGGTAAAATTTCTTGGAAATCAAACTGATCCTAGTGAAGATACTTATCATTACATCTCAATACAGATGCCACAAATAAAGTATAAATCAGCTAATATTCCTATTCAACTATTTATATACGAAGTGTTAAGTAATTTACCCCCTAAAGAAAGATCTTCAGGATTAGGAACATGAATGCTAACAGCATTTGCATCGGCTGGTATATTTGGGTCTCTCTTTAGAATAACCTCTGACATCCCATATACATCTTCACCGCATTTCCTAAGGTAAGTTGCAAGTTTCTTCAGCCGTGCTCCATTAAGATCCGCTGAAGTACGGAAGAGATGACTTAAACCAGCCACTGATGCTTCAACAGAACCCACTGACTTGAAGTGACATAACTCTGGCAAACAATCACCCTACAGTATTACGAGTAGTGCACTTCAAACTTCAATTCACCAACCACACCCCAATAAAATGCCTCCAGGTTATAGAAGTGCTAAAAAGAGAGAAAGCACTGAAGAAATATTTAACAAGTATAACCATATACATGAGGGAATTTACAAAACAACACGGCTCATGAGATACGGAAGCCCACAAGAGCAGAACTTCTTTTCTGCTAATATCAGAATTTTAAAATGGGTTTTATTCAGACAACTGGTAAACAGATTTTCTTAACATAAAACTCGAATGTAATGGGCTGGATTTATTCAAATAATCTTCAGATGAATACCTTTTTCACCCTCAATCAACAGGGAGCTGTTCCAAATTTAAGATAATAGAACACGTAAAACTAACACAATTGTCGGGAGAAACTCGGACCACTCTAAAATTTTATTCCCCAAGGGCTAAGGCAATGAAAACTATCACTCTTTTCTACAAGATTGTATGTACAATTCCTTATTTTGAAAAAATTTATATTTCTCAAATATCAACATTAAGATTGTACTGACTTGTCTTACCCCATCATGCCTACAAAAGCTGGACACGTGCATTCGCAGAGCCATGATTGGATAAATGGAGATCACAAACCTTTACATTATTTTGGGGAAAACATAGAGAAAAGGAAAGAGATTGTATTGCTATTTAAGCATAATTCATCAGTAATTATATTTATATTGATGTGCAAAGGTATCCAAGACATCTTTTTTCCCTGCACATCCACTGGCAATATCTTGTCTTACATGTACTGTTTATTAACACCACAAAGCACAAGTATATATTAGGTGTAAGCTACAAATGTAAGAAGATCACTGTACAGAGGCTTTCATGCAGTTACACACATAGGAATTGCTTTAAAATCCTGTGCAACAATACAAAAATATCATCAGTGTGACTGAAAAAAACAATTCAATCAGGCACTTTACCATAAGAAAGACATGTAGAAACACTATACCAGACAAGACACAGATTCACAAGGACAGAGGGCACTGACCCCTAAGAAATGTTTTGGTTTTGATATACATGGAATGCGACTTGTGTGGACTCCAGGTACAGAGGCAACCAGATAGCCAAGACTTCCTTTAAAGTCATAGTTTGTCAGCTCCAGGATCCAATGTGCCTGACTAGGTACATCAGCTACCAAAGAGGCCATGAATCCAGCTAATTGAGCAGCAAAATCAGATACCAGATGTCCATTATTTCCCACTGCAGAAATTGGTGTGAACAGTGACAAGTAATCTGGTACATCCAAGCGAGGGAAATCCTGCCACCAGATTGTGTTTGTAACTCTGCACCACTGCAGCATTTGAGTTGAAAACATTAGTACATCTGGACAAAGACAATTCATAGAACAAACACTCAGAAATATACATATGATATACGGCCCTTCTTAACCTATTTTTAACCCTCAGAAAGAACGACATGTCTAGATTACTACTTTCCAAAGTTGGGGACAATCTCTAATCTACTTTTTTCCTTGTTCAAGAATATCTGATGGACTCTTAACTCCTACTTTCCAGCCAAACTTGACGTTGCAGGTGTAAAATATTCTATATGCTCAATTAGGCAAACCTTGCAATAAACCATTTTGTGAGCACCACAATCTTTTTCTTTTTCCTCTTCTCAATTTATTTTAATGGGTTATCAAGATTAACAAGAGTACTGACGAAAAAGGAAAGACGAAGAGGAAAAACTGAATTGCTAGGTGACTTGGTGCCAAAGTAACATGTTCCTTTCAAGTTCACATATGAATTTAATAGGTCATAAGAGAGAATGAGTTGATTCACACAAGACAACACAGAGGAAAGGAGATTAAACAAGCACCTGTCCTGCCACCAAATTAGCAGATGTGACCACAACACGAAGACTATCTCTCCTTTGCAACACAAGCAACTTTGGATGATGGCAACCAATGCCTGATTTCCTCAGGTCTTGACCAAATGCTATCACCTCAGGAAATGGAGGATAACTGCAATCATGAAATCACGTGATCAAAAGTTGTCTGTTGTTACATTCCTAAGCAGTTTAAGAAAGTCAACCATTTCTAGCACATGCTCCTGATAGCGTACCATTTGCAAAGCAGAGTGGAAAAGAAAGAGGGGGAGGGGGGAGGGGGGAGGGGGAGGGGGATGTCGACCTACACAACAACTAGGTTTGGAAAATCTGGGTAAGGCTTTGAGCTTCTTTTATCAGGGCTCGAACTCCAACATCTTTCAGCATTGTGGCAAGCAATGGTAACAGGTAGATCAGCTGGAATCTCGCAGTACGACAGAAACCTATAAGAAAAGGTCCATTCAGAATAAAAGAAAAGGACAAAAGCCACATGTAGTCAGGACATATACATGTATTCCAAGTTATGTAATTGGCTATATTGACTATGTATAGTCAGTTGCCTTATAAGCTTCAAGGACTCTATCTTAAACAGAAGATAATTAAAATGCAACCAAGAAAGTCTGACCTACCACGGTATATCAGCAGTAAATGTCGCAATAAATAGTTGTTCAAGATTCTCAATTGGATAAAGAATCTCCGGCAATGATACAGCATTAGGATCTTCTGGAAAATTTGGTGGCCCTACACTAGCCAGTCGATTCAATACAAACCTCTTTCCTGGAGGTGGAACAGCACGAGTTCTGTCCTCTTCTTTCATTGTATCATCAAGAAGACCGAAAACCTCCTTGCTTATAAACCTCTGAGATAAAGCTTCCTCTATTCCAATAGCATTGACACCATTCTCATGAGATGCTCCATCATTATTGACTTGTTTTGCTCCCTTCTCATCGAGATGACATAATTCCACCTCAATAGCAAGTGCAACCTCTTTGAGGAAATCAGATTCCGGATCCTGGACAGGTTCACCCTCAACAAGAAATACCTCTTTCCTACAAGCTTTTTGACCAGAATGTACTCCATGAACACTAGCCCCAGGGAAATTAAAATCCTCGTTGACTCCAATTTTACCATGAGATCTAACTCCCCTTCCATAATCAAGAACAACACATTTGTGGATACGCGACACAGGATGGTTGCTACTTAATATCTCCCTACACATATTCAACAACACATTTGCTTTAGAAGCAAGTGCATAACTTCCACACCCAACTGGAACACAATCTGTGGTTAATACATCATTTTTTCCAACTATATTCCCATCATCAACCTCCTGAATAAATACAACCTTTTGCAAACAAAATCCTATCTGTAATCCCATACAACAGATCCCTTGACTTCCACAACCAAGCGAAACTTCATCACCTACGCAAATCTCCACAACCTTGTCATTTGCAACTCTAACCCCATTAATAAACACCCCATTCAGCGAAACCCTAAACTTAGTTGAACCAAAAAATAACCCGTCACACAAGTACAATTTCTTATTTAAGGGATCAAAGAGAATCTGACAATGAATATTACTGACTCGATGGTCTTCGAATATAAAATCACAGCGGCTGTAATTACGGCCAATAGAGTAAGGTTTATAGGGTTGGAGATGTATAGTATCAGAGGAAGAACCAGTAGTTTTTTGAATTAGAGGAATTCCAAGAGTCTTTATATGTAAATATGTTGAATTTAACAAATTTGCTTTAGGTTTCTTGCATTGAAGAAGAGAAAAATCGACTCTATGGCGTTTCGAATTAGTAGGGTAACTACCATCTGAATACAATTTCATGAATGAAATAGAGAAAATAATAATTATCAATTGTATGAAAAAACATAGATAGTGAAGACAAAGAATTACAAAGAATTGAAATCAATAATTGAAAAAAAAAAAAAAAAAAAAATTGGAAAGAATGGTGAAACCTGAAGCGTACAATGGAAGCCAAAAACTGTTCTTCCTTGTTCTAATTGAAATTTTCCCTCCAATTTGCTATTTATATAGAATTAATGGGCTTTTCTCAATTACTGGGCTTTCAACTGTATCCTAATTGGGCCTTTAACTGTATCTTAATTGGGCCTTGTGACGCTGATAACCGGAAAAGACTTCGGAGAAAACTAGGGATTATTTGCACTTCTTTTCTCTATTTTTTTGTGATTTTCTTTTGGTATACAAACAAGAAATATAGATTTTCACGTGTATTAGAGATTTATCTATGAATTTTCAAATTATTCAGTATGTCTCAATTTATTTGGCATAATTAAATTTCGAGATCTAAATTAGTTTAGTCTTTTCGTTTGCAAAACATATGAGACACGACAAACAATAATATATTTGAGATATAATATTTATTCATTAAAATGTATATATACTATTTATTTAACGTTATGTGCTATTTTTAGTAATCTTCTTCTTCTTGTGTTTAGAGTTTTAGTGATTGACGTGGGATATAGGTGCAAAACACATACACTAAACTAGAAGACATGTGATAAAAATTCTAAATTATAGAAATATCTATTTGCAATATTAGGAAAATAATTAATAACCTAAAAAGAGTAGTAAATCGCGAGACTTTATTTGTAGTTTCCTATTTCCTCCTCCATTTCATTTTCTATTTTCTTTTGTTTAATAAGTAAAACATTATATGGTCTTGTTTTATATAATAAAACCAAGAACTCCTAATCTAATAGTATGAGATATTGTGCACGGAAGTTTTCTTAAAGTTTCGTTCAATAACAGGATGACCAAATTTGTTTTTTTGTTTTTTTTAAATAGTATATTGTTTTTTATAAAATTTATACGTAATAACACTATACATGCACGATATTTTGTAATTTTATATAATTTTTCCACGGGATAATTCATATACGGGAGAATTGATTATTGCTCTGTTTTGAAAAAAAAAGTTAAAAATAGAAATCACATAGTTTTAATATGTAATTACAATTTATCTCTCGTTAGTTTGTAATTACATTAATTTCTTAAAAAATAACACAAATCGGATACATTAAAGAATATTTGGGGTACATCATAACATAAACCGAATGCATAATATGTAGCTCGGATACATTAAAAACTAGCTCATATACATTATAAAATAAACCGGATATATAATATGTAGACCATATACATTAAATACTGGCTCGTATATATTAATATATACTTCGAATACATTAATTTTGGAGTTTTTTAGAAATAGAAGGCGGTATTGAAAATAAGGAAAACATACATAAGATGTGTATTTCAGTAATTATTCACAAAAAAAAAAATCGTGTTGGTCCAAGACCCTTTTTTTGTTGCTAAATCAAGATTGTTATCGTATATACTATTATTATTATACTTCAAAATTACATATCTCACCATTAATTAAGAATTTTCTATCTATCTTACACTTAGATACATGTTTTTTTGCTACCAAATACGTAAAAATAGAGAGAAAGACGAGCGAGATTGATAAGAGAAACGAGCAAGATTCTTATGTACCAAAAATACATGCGAATCACACTAGTTACATGTATTTGGAGTGATTCATATGTATTTGAAATAACAAATACATATGTACTTTAAACACAAACAAATCCATTTGAATATAATATATCTATAATAAATTATACATAAATTTAACCTCATATATATGATGTACATGTATATGACGTATCTAGAAGTACTATAATTAAATATTGTAAATTAAAGTATATGTAATTAACTCCTATAAATAAATAGAGTTTAAATTATTAGGCTCAAGAAAGCAAAATAATCAGAAGACAAAAATCCGATGGTACAAAACTATTTTTTTTTTTATATAAAAAAAAACAAACAAGTAAGAGGGTTTTGGGGCTTAAATAGAGCCTATTAGGTCCACAGTCGAATAGAGCAATGCCACAAGCTTCTCAGACAAGCTTAAAGATTCAAGAAATTCCCCTTGCGTCACTCCGGTGAGTGTGACGCCACTCTTGATTCCACCATATATATAATCTGCATTAACAGCGACACATATAGAGAGCTAAGCAGGAACGAATATACAAACACCCAAAAGAGCAAATTGTTGCGGAAATGGCGAATCCTCCGAAGCCATGGAAAGCTGAGTATGCAAAATCATCGCGTTCAGCATGCAAAACTTGCAAAAGTATTATTGACAAAGAAGTTTTCAGAATTGGAAAAATGGTCCAATCTACTCATTTTGATGGATTAATGCCGGTATGTCTCAATTCCCCTTTCCAGTTTTTCACCTTGCAGTGTTTGTTTTGAAATTCGTCTCGACCTTTTTCATGCCTATATTATTGTTTTCTTTTTCTTCTCTGAAGTAATTTTCTGGAAGTTTTTTTTTTTTTTTTTTTTTTTTTTTTTTTTTTTGGGGTCTTGTGTGGGTTTCTCCCATTTCGTTTTCACATGCTTGATGTGGGTATAAACTTCATGGGGACATGCTCAGTTTTCTAGGATAGGGAAAGGTAGACACTAGACATTATGGTGAAACTCACTCCTGTGTGCACTATTTTGACTTGGTTAGTTATTGTTAGAATTAGAAATTCGGTGGATGGTTACAACAACAACATACTCAGTGGTGTATGCGGATCTTAACTTTGCCTCATGGAGGTAGAGCGGCTCTTTACTAAAGACCTTTGACTCAAGTAGTGAAAGCAGTTTGAAAAAGAAAATACAAAAGCGGAGAAGACATAGTAAATAATAGGGAAAGCATTATATAGCATTTAACAACAACAAAGGAATGATAAAAACAACAAAATAATGCAATAATGGAAGCACAAGTTGATGATATGAGTTGCTTTCATTGTAGTTTTGTTTGTCCGGTGGTTTTAATCCACTAGGGTAACAGGGAAATTTCAACTACACATGAGACAAACGGTATATGTATGCTATTGACGGAAGTATGATTATCAGTCCTAGATATGTTATGTCCTGCTGATTCTTGAGATCTGAAGACCCTTAATAAAATTAGTTTGTTAGTTGATGCCTCAAACACCACCACTTGCTGGGGCATGTAGGTCTTATTCTACTGGTAAATTTGGTATCATAGGTTCCCTTATGATACTCACTGCTAATTAGTTAAGAATCTTAAGATTTGTTGCAGTTATATTTTTTATTTTCGTCCCTGTTTACTAGCTTTTAGTTAAGTTTTGCTCTATGTTGTCACTGATTTTTCTTTTATCTCTCTATTTCTTGTACATTTAATTGATTCTTGTTTTTTATTCAGATGTGGCATCATGCTAACTGCATCTTGAGGAAAGCAAAACAGATAAAATCGTATGTCGCTTCCATTTCCAAATATTACTGTTAAATTGTGGTTTGGTGATACTAGAAAGAACTTTTTTTTCCGTTGACTTGCATTTTGGTGTTAGCCTTGAAGATGTTGAAGGGGTTGACCAGTTGCGGTGGGAGGATCAGCAGAAGATAAGGGAATATGTACAGGCTGGTGGATCCTCAAACGTCCCTACTCCGGCTGCAGTGGAATGTGGTATTGAAGTATCTCCAGCCTCCCGTGCTTCCTGTCGGCACTGCAACCAAAAGATTGTTAAAGGGGAGGTTGGTTTTGTCACTTAGTATGCTTTACTTTGCTACTACTACTACTAATAGTAATAATTCTTTGTTAAATTCTGAATCTGCCGTAATTCCTTTCCTTTTCTTTCCTGGGGATTATTAGTTAGTCTTGATTGAACATTGCCATAAATCATCAGGGCCTCTGTTCTTTTTGGTGCAAGCACCTGAACAGTATGTGCTTCTTGGATCATTTTTCTCTTCACTTTTAGAGAAAATGTTATTTTATACAAAGACTAGTATTTGGGCATTAGACAAGTTTTTTTCTCAAAATTAAATGAAAAATGATGAAGTTTAAAAGATCGTATGCAGATCTGTAACATTGTCAGAGCTTTGAATATCATATCACCTGCTCATAAAGCATAAAATAAAGATAAATTGGACAGAGCACTATATTTTCTTAAATACTTGCTATCTGTTGTTAGGTACGCATATCATCAAAACCTGAAGGTCAACGTGCTAAGTCGCTGGCATGGCATCATGCAAAGTGTTTCTCTGAAATAACTTCGACTACCCAGGTTGAAAAGCTATCTAATTGGGATAGCCTCTCAGCTGCTGATCAGGCAGCTGTTCTATCCCTGTTTAAGAGTTCTACATTGACGGGTAATAAGAACTTTGCTCTGTTGATTGCACATCACTGTTGTGGTTGAATACTCTTTTCTGCCCTCTTTAGCAACTAATGTGTTTGGCAATTGTCTTAGGTAACAAAACTGATCCCAAGGAGGAACTAGCACAGGAATCAACATCTAAGGCTGGTGCTAAAAGGAAAAAACCCAGTAACAACAGTGAGAAATCTAAGGTTGCTAAAGCCGAAGCTGATGTTTCTACCGGCAAAAAAGTGGTTGACAGAAACATTGACAATGTGAAGGTTGAACTCTCCAAAGAATCTGAGCTGGAGAGCCAACTGGAGGCACAGACTAAAGCCCTATGGGCACTCAAGGATGATCTCAAAAAGCATGTCAGTACAGGAGAGTTGCGAGAGATGCTTGAAGCTAATGATCAGGAATCTTCAGGATCAGAGCTTGATCTTCGAGATCGCTGGTATGGTTTTTCTGCTGGTTAATCTGATATATCTTAAATGTGGCATTGGTCACTTATGATGCATCCAATGTTTTTCTTCTCAATTGCCAACTTTAGTGTAGTTTGTACTAGTATAGTCTTGGATCTTGAGTGACGTGGGCTTCCTTTCCCTTTTTTAGTTTTCCCTATACCCATTGTTCAATGTCACCTTCTCTTCCTTTTGGATTTCTTTGTTTGTTGAATGCAAAATAAGTATGCAATGTTGGACGGATCTTTTGTGCCGCACTCATACATTTGTTTATTCTTTTCTTGGCTTTATCCAGTGCCGATGCAATGCATTTTGGAGCGCTCCCCAAATGTCCCCTTTGTTCAGGACACCTTCGATATTCTGGAGGCATGTACAGATGCCATGGCTATTTGTCAGAATGGAGCAAGTGTTCATACTCTGTCACCGACATAAAACGTGATAAAGGAAAATGGAAAATTCCTGAAAAAACCAGCAACGAGTTTCTTCTCAAGGTACATGGTTAACAAATTCTAAAATCTGATACAGAAGTATGAGCAGCACTTTAAAGATTCCCTTCTAGCCTAAAATTTTAGTAGAGGTATGGATCAATGTTTATGATGCTCTTTGATTGTAAAAATTATTGAACTGTTATTTCTGTTCAGTGGTATAAGGGACAAAAGTCAAAAAAACCAGAAAGGATACTGCTTCCGGCTACACCCAGCAAGGAAACTGTGAGCCAGGCTGGTAATGGGCTGTCTCAGTCTTCCAAGGGTGAAAACCTAGGGGATCTAAAGGTTGCTTTGACAGGATTGTCCACAGATTCCAGGGTTAGACTTTTCCTTCTTTTTTCCCCAATTTCTCTTTAGTCTAGTGGGTCACTGAGTATTTGAGGTTATACTCTTTCCTCTGTGATTTTTCCAGCTTATTAATACACTATTTTCAATTTAATAGGAGAACTGGAAGAGCAAAATTGAGGAAGCAGGTGGACAGGTGCATGCCAAGCTGAAGAAAGGTGCCTTAAAGTCTTAGAATTTAGGTTTAAAATTTGTCAGTCCTTGTTATATTCTAAATGTTAGAAGTATTTGGACTTGCAGACACAGATTGCTTAGTTGTAATAGGGACGTGGAATGATCAAGATTCTGAGATAAAGAAGGCCAGGTAAAACCTTGCAGGTTGCAACAATACATTTTACCCTGTCAAATTCTTCATTTGTAGCTGCTTTATTCTGACAGGAGACTGAAAGTGCCAGTAGTCAGGGAGGATTATTTGGTGGATAGTATCAACAGAAAGAAAAAACTTCCTTTTGACTTGTATAAATTAGAAGTTAATAGTGAGACTCAAAGCATGAAAACTGTCAAAGTAAAAGGGAGGAGTGCGGTTCATGAGTCATCCAGATTGCAAGATACAGGACACATTCTTGAGGACAAGACCAGCATTTATAATACGACTTTAAACATGTCAGACCTCTCAAGTGGTATTAATAGGTGATGTATTTATATTTTTTTCCTCTGAAATATGCAATACAATCTAGTAGCTTTCTTTTTCTTCTCTTATCGTACATTATTCTGTGTTTCACTTTTGATCTTTCTGCATCACTAATTGAGATGTCTCTGGTATTAATAGGTGTTTCACTTTTGGTCTTTCTGCATCACTAATCTGGGTTATTAAAAAAAGAAGGAAAAATATATTTAGTGGGAAGTGATCTCTAGTCCTTGATGTTCTTGTAACACGGGTCCTATGGGTGCCAACAAATAATATTACATTAATTTTAGAAAATATATGCATAAAATACCTTTGGGTTTACGAGCCCCAATCTTTGCCTATAAATTTGCCCCTGGTTTGAATTTACCTAAACCGAATGTATGAAGTAATGAATATATCTCTACATCTACATGAGTATTAGGATATTCTTATAGATATCATTTGGTTTTGGAAATAGCTCGGTTTTCCATGCTGCCGAGGTAGTCAAACCTCTTCAATTTATACAGTAGCTCTATTATTATATTGGAAAGAATGATTTCTATCTGTAACTTTGCTCATGTGAGTTCCTGGTTTTGTTTGATCATATGGTGGTTTGGCCTTTTTGTTTCTGTTTTTTGCAGTTACTACATCCTTCAAATTATTGAAGAGGACAAAGGGTCAGACTGTTATGTTTTTCGCAAATGGGGTCGTGTTGGAAATGAGAAAATTGGAGGAAACAAGTTAGAAGAGATGTCTAAATCAGATGCAATACAACATTTTAAGCGTTTGTTTCTTGAGAAGACTGGGAATTCATGGGAACAAAAGAAAAATTTCCAGAAGCAACCTGGCAGATTTTATCCTCTGGATATTGTTAGCCACCTCCTCTCACCTCAAGTCTTTAAACATTTTGCTTTTATTTATTTTTGGGTTGCAACCCTAGTGTTCTTCTCTAATAACACCTTAATTTTATTATTTTTGTGCTCTAGAAACGTCAAGAAACTTCACCAAGTACTCAGGTTGTCAAAATGATTTACTTTGTAGGATTATGGGGTTGACAAAAAAACCACCTCTAAGAGAAATTTCAATGACACAAACTGCAAACTTGCCCCTCCATTGATGGAGCTGATGAAGATTCTATTTAATGTTGAGACATACAGGTTAAATAAAATCTCGCTGTTGAACTCCTTGTATGTTTAAGAAATGCAGCTGAACCCACAAGTGATGCAGGGCTGCTATGATGGAATTTGAGATAAATATGTCGGAGATGCCACTAGGAAAGCTGAGTAAAAGGAATATCCAAAAAGGTACATTTGTTCAGCTATCTACTTCTATTGGGTATCTCCTCTGTCTATTTATGTGGTGTGTTTAAGCTCATCTACTGACTTGATCCTGATAATGTTTCTGGTACTTAGGTTTTGAGGCATTAACGGAGATACAAAATTTGTTAAGCGGCACTAATCATGATCCAACTGTCAAGGAGACCCTTCTTGTTGATGCAAGCAATCGCTTTTTCACAGTCATACCATCTATTCATCCTCGTGTTATTAAAGATGAGGATGATTTTAAGTTGAAGGTGAAACCTCTTTACTTGATATCAATGTTGTTTAATTTGGCAACCACTCTGCCAGCTGTGTTGTGCCATTTTGGGTTTTTGAGGATTGCCACCAAGTTAAATTTTTTTAACCAACCACTTGCAATTGTGAGGCTTATTTGTTTCCACTTAATGGAGGTGGTCTAAATCTGAGTCTAGATTTTAGCATTTTCTTTTTTTTCAGCAACCACTTATTAGCTGTTTAATAGATTTGAATTGTTCATATCTTATACAAAGTCTTAAAATCATGAAGACCTTCCCTTAAAAGTTTCATTAACGTAACCTTTTACTGCTATTCTGTTTCTTACCATCACCATGCAATCATAACCGCCAACCACCACCGATTGCCTCTACCAGCTTCTACCGCTGACCTCGACCTCACAACCACCAGCATCACTTACTACCAGCAAGCCATCAGCCATCACCACCAACCACTTCCACCATTACTAGCCATCAGCCCATCGCCAACACCAACCACCTCCATCACACAAGCCATGAAGCCAACCACCTCCACCACCCACCTTCACTGCATAACCAGTACCACAACCACATCCACCACACAACTATCACGACACAACCACCAATCCATTGCTAGCCACCATTACTCTTCACCATCCACTGCAATCTATTTGTTTTCTCCATATCCAATTCTACCTTTTTCCAATTTTGTCAGTATAAGAGTGATACTTCCCATTTCCCAGTCTTGTAAGTTTCTTATAAATACTATTTCCAAACTTCATTACTATACCATTCAGCAACAGTTCAGTGGGGATTATTTTCGATACTGTATGGATCTGAGAAGCATCTTTTAAAGTGTTTCCATGCATCCACATGTCTTGCTGCATTCTAACTTTCTTCACATCTCCAATTTTCATTCTGATGAGAGTCAGAACTCACCCCGGTCCTTTAGTTTATTTCCATTGGCCTGTTCCACGGGAGTTAAGACCTGTTTGAGCACTCTGGTTTTCCATTCCATATCTTGTTTTTATGACATCTTCCCACCGTTCCTCCTTTTCTGCACAACTTCATAACCATTTGTATAGTAGGCTTTTGTTCTGTATTTGGTTTGTATACCTAATCACCCTCCTCTATTTACACCTGACTCTACTTGACAACTTTATCTTGATTTCCTTCCCATTAGAAACATCTTGTAATCTTGACACAAGGCTGAAATGGAAGATATTTTGTATGAAATTTAAGTTAAGATTCAGATGAGCCCCAAGGGCGTTGGTCTAGTGGGTAAGAGGGCAACACTTAATGATTTGTAGAAAGTTTGAGCCATATTTATCAACTGAGTTCATTTAGAAATTGCTTATAATTGCTTCTTTTTTCTTTTCACATTTTTAAAACCGTGCATTGCTTGTTTGATATGCTAGGTTTCCTCATCTTTTGGTATTAATCATAAGACTAATTGCTAAATCTGTAAGATCTCTTTTAAGTTTATGTAGCAAGTTCATGGAGTGAGTTATAAGAGGACATGCTCTGACTGAGGTATCTGCCTCTTCAACATCCCACGTGTTGCTGTTTCTTTGGCTAACCTGTTGTTGGATATTTTACTCACCTTCTCTTCTAGCAAACCTCATTTGTGTGCCAAGATACCAGCTAACTAATGCCCATGTATTTGGTGACAGATAAAAATGCTGGAAGCTCTTCAGGACATTGAAATAGCTTCACGACTTGTTGGCTTTGACATTGACAATGATGACTCGCTGGATGAGAAGTACAAGAAGCTACAGTGTGATATATCTCCACTTCCTCATCAAAGTGAAGATTATCGAGTTATTGAAAAGTATCTCCGAAATACTCATGCTCCTACACATAAGGTGAGTTCACGACTCCCCCTTCCTCTAATCGTCTTTTCCCCAGGAGCTTGCTGGTTGTTTACTTCAATCTTCTTGTGTTTTTGTGGTTTGTACTTCTGGAAACCCAACATGGATCTATAAGCATACTTTGGCTGGCGGTGGTGACAGCACTACCGGCATAGATGCAACTGAAGCCTCTCCCTGCCGTCTTTAAAACTTTAGCTATCTACCATCTTATTGAAGCGATTTGCAGAAAACATGTTTTATATTTTTCAACCATTTGAAAAAAAAGGGTATGTGCTAATGTTTGGAATTTTCTCAGGACTGGGTTCTAGAAGTGGAAGAAGTGTTTTCTCTTGAACGTAAAGGGGAATTTGACAAGTTTAAACCCTGCAGAGACAAACTGAAGAACAAAATGCTTCTATGGCATGGTAAGTTTAAACACACATCAAGGCGACCTGTCAATGGGAGGATTTATCAGTTGAATGGCTCACAATTTACATTGTATTTGAAATTTAAGGTTATGAGACTATTATCAAACTACGAAAAGTGAATTTTACTGCATCGAAACCCTTTTCAGGTTCACGTTTGACAAACTTTGTGGGTATACTTAGCCAAGGACTAAGAATTGCTCCTCCAGAAGCCCCTGCTACGGGGTACATGGTATCACCTGCCCCTTACATTAACAATTTGTACTTTTTGAATTGACCTCTGTCTTTTAGCTACTCTTTTGTCCGTATATCACGGCATTTAAGCTTTACACCTATCTGATGTGCAATGTCTTACCTACATTGTAGTTTGGAAAGGGAATATACTTTGCTGATATGGTCAGTAAAAGTGCACAATATTGCTTCACTGATCGCAAGAACCCTGTTGGATTTATGCTTCTCAGTGAAGTAGCTTTAGGTGAGGTTCATGAGCTAAAGGCAGCCAAGGTGAGTAAATACAGTAGGATTGCCATACCATAGTGCTGTTATTTTGTTCATTCAGCGTGTTTTCCTATTTCTCTTCGTCTGCCTTTTATTACCTGGTCACTTATGGTATTTATTGCGCCTTTGTTTGGCTTCCATGTAGTATATGGACAAACCACCTAAAGGCAAGCACTCTACTAAGGGTCTGGGCAAGACAGTACCTGAGAGATCAGAGTTTGTGAACTGGAGGGATGAAGTTGTGGTTCCGTGTGGAAAACCAGTAACATCAAATGTTAAGAACTCTGAGCTTCTGTACAATGAATACATAGTCTACGACGCTGCCCAAGTAAGTGTTCTTATCAACATTAGATCTGTTTCTTGATTGAGTTTGGCGATAAACCTTTGAGAGTATTCAACAACTATTCTTGTTTGATGCAGCACCAACTCTATCCGTGAATTGGATGAACTATAGGGTTATGTATTTACATTTGCTTCTTTCCTATAAATCAGTAGGTTTATGTATTTCGCGATCAGAATTTTATGCCACCGACATAAAGCAAGGAAGTGTTCCTAATGAGTTAACCTCGTTAAAGCAGTTTCTTAGTTGATACAGAGAGTACTAGTTCATTTTTATTTATTTCACATTTTGATGTCAGGGTCGCCTAATAGCTGTGTGCAGAAATCGTTTGGGAGCTTTATATTTTTAACAATTATACATATTTTTGTATCATGTTCAAACTTCTTTCATGACATTCTTCAGTCATGGGGGTGAGGGCGGGGACATGAATGATAGATTAACTTACTGATGGACTGACTACTTCAAATTTCTGTGTTCTGCAGGTAAAGCTGCAATTCTTAGTCAAAGTGAGGTTTAATTTCAAGCGGTGAAGTAATGATTCAGACTTGTAAATATGTGTGTTTTGTATAGTTTCACTCCTTATCAGTGAAAACTGCTCTTTCTTACCCATCGTGTGCAGGCTTGACATTGAGGTTATCTTTTGTTGTGTATGGGGAGGGCTAGATCTCATTTTGGGGTTTTTATGAGGAGATCGCTTCCTGAACATGTAAATTCCTCTTTGTAAGAGATGAAATCATGTTTCTGCTTTTCGACTATGATGCTTAGATTTCTGGTAAAGATGAACATTAGCAGTATTAACTTGAGAGCTCTCACTGTTAGCTGTAGCCGAAGCTGCTTTTGCTCTGCAAATATCTTCGAGATTGCTGCAGGTTTGCTTTGCGTCCTTTCTGCTGCTACTTTCTTACGAGTTGCAAAGAAAGTTTGACATGAAACTAGTTAGAGGTGCATAGTTTCTCCTGTTTTTGCTTTCTTGCTAAATCGTAATCTGATTGAAGTCCTAACAAGTTAACTAACTATGAATGGCTATTACATGAAAGATGGTAATATTAATTTATGGAAAAGAAAAGGATTTTTCAAAATGTTTATCAACTTTAACGAGCATGGAAGCTTTTGAAGCTAGGGGTGAAGTACATTTTGTAGTTCATTTTTATTTAGAATGGAGTGTCAAAAATATACTTAAAAAGTATTTACTTTTTTAAAGTTTCAATATTGCATCGTTTGCACTTCCATTCCTATTTTGTGTTGGTTTTAAACATTTTTCCCTCAAGACAAATAATTTATTTTGATTTCACATCATAATTACCACAAGTTAATAAGTTATATCCTATGCCCCGAAAGAACTTACGTCTTGTTAGGCATAGGTTTGATTTCTCAAGGCGGAATATTAAAAATCAACCAATTTGAATTCCAAATTGCACCAGCATTAGTCGAAAATTAAGACGATATTGTGGTTTCAATTTCTATATGATTGCATACCAAAGTTCAGATAAGTCTTGCTATAAAACCTACAAACGGAAATTTAGCTTAAAAAATTGTCTTGTAACTTTAGCATAATAGATTGGAGTATCACCTTTAAAAAAAATTTAATTTTACCAAACTATGTTGAGTTTACTTATAGGACAATTTCAAACTCCAACAGCAGTGTGAGACATTTTCACAACTCCAGCATAGTTTTGTCCCAATACACATGTCTTTTTCGTGTTAAAAAGTTGCTAAACAATTAATAGTTTTGATGTGATGGCTAAAACTTAATTTACGGTCCAAAAAATGGCTATTCGCCAAATTCTTCCCAAAATTCCTACAAGTGAAAAGAGTCCGAATCTCTTGGGTTTTACATGCCTATTGGGCTTAATTGTGGGCTTATCATATATTGGGCCTATTAGATGATCCTTCACCAGATGGTTGTTTGGTATCGTCACTGTCACTCTATAGTGTATATTTTGAAGATAATTTTTTCTATACCAACAGCAACATACGCAGTATAATCTCACAAGGTAGAATGTACACAAATCTTATTCATGTCATTGAGGGGTAAGGATGTTTTTGATAGACCGTTGAACTAAATGCTATACAATATGTATAAATATTTTTGTATTCTATCTGTTTTTACAGTGTATAATCACAATATGTATTTTAAAAACATTGTTTTGTAGTATACCATATTTGTAAATGATATATGATATTTATACCATACACATACCTTACATTTATGCATGAAATATGTTTAATTTAAAATATGTTTATATATAGCTTACAACATTGCCATTATATGTATGTATTTTTATGTTTACATTATTAAGGAAAAGCAAAATTATTTAACGAGAAAATATCAAGGGATTTGCATTAAGTTGATAGGAATATAATTTAGTTTTGTTCCTCTGAAATGTAGCAGAAATTACCGAACAATGTCCACACCGTTCATTGTAAATTTTTTTGTAAAAAATCTAAACAATCACACATTTAAACACTTAAACTAAAAAAAAACTTATATATAAACAATTTTTGTATATAATATTTTCAAATGTAGTCCAAATTTATCCACTAGAAATCTTATCAGAAGGTCAATTTTTTTAATTTGATATATTATAATATATAGCCATGATTAGGTACTAAATTTTTTTTTTTATAGAAGGAACATATAAATTAATTAAACTTGGTAATTTGAGCGGGTTGGATTGTAACCTAGCTATATTTTAATATTTTAACTCATTTCGACCAAAATAACTTTTCGACCATTTGTAAAGAGCTAATAATGTAAATTAAAGAGCAAAAACTTTTTTTTTCTGCTCGAAGTCTGGATCCATTTAAGTTTAATCAAATTTAAATTCGCGTCGAAAAATCTGAATTCTTAAACAAATGCAATCTCACTGATTAAGGATAAAAAGAATATGTACCACTCGTCCACTCCATGACAAGCCATAGTTGGTTGAGCAAAAGCCATAGTTGGTTGAGCAAAAGTCAATTTCTGTCCGTTGACCAGTCTATATTTTCATACTAATTTGGTCAACCTTATGACCCAATAAAGAAAAGTAGAGAAGAAATAGTAAAGCCCCTCCCTTTTTCACCCCAGAAACTACTTTTTTTTTTTTTTTTGTTCTTTTATTACACAAGTATTTTACAATATCATAAATCATGGGTTGTTTTGAAATAAAATTAAGTACTTATTAAAATTTAACCAAGCGTGATTTTGTTTGGCACTAAGGTGTAATAGTTGTTAGTATTAAAAGTTGATGGAAAATTTTCTCTTTGTGTAATCTGACTCCTGAGGTTATCCAAATGAATTTCCATGTTAAATATATAATGTAATGATTTTTTCCCTAATTAGAGTAATAAGGAAGTGAACCATGTATTGTATTTCAAATTTAAAGGTTTAGTTTAAAAAGTGACGTCCAAGACTATATGTTTAACAAGTACATTTTCATTTCACACATATCGATGTAGGACCACTAACACAGTATCCCTGCACGCCTAGGCCAACAAGTATTGGGTAAACCTATCGTTTATACTATGATTAAAAAAAATGAAACTTTCACATATAGCTATTTAAAAATAATTAATTACTTTCTATAGCTATAGTTTGATAATTACAATTTGTAGCTACATGTTATATGGAGGAGAGAGGCGAGCGAGACTGGGAGAGAGAGGAGAGAGGAGAGAGAGAGGGGGGGAAGAGTGGAGAAAGGTGAATTGTATATGTATATTGGTTAGATAATTGTATATTATACATATATATTTGTATATATGGCAAGAGAGATTGGGAGAGGGAGGAGAGAGGCGAGCGAGACTGGAAGAGAGAGGAGAGAGGCGAGCGAGATCGAGAGAGGCGAGAGAGAGAGGGCATTGAGTGGGAGAGAGGTGAATTGTATATGTATATAATTGTATATAACTGTATATTATACATATACATTTGTATAAATGGCAAGCGAGATTGGGAGAGAGACGAGAGAGGCGAGCGATATTGAGAGAGGGAGGAGAGAGGCGAGCGAGAGAGGGCAGAGAGTGGGAGAGAGGTGAATTGTATATGTATATAGGTTAAAAAATTGTATATTATACATATGTATTTGTATATCTTGGTGAATTATACATATACAAACATGACTAATTATACAAACTCGAAGTCAGCCCATGTAATTAATGTATAATGTTAGTCGCGAGTGGTAATTATAGCAAACTATAGCTATGATGAGTAATTAAATAGTATAAATTTGCTTAGCTGCGTAATTTTCCCTTAAAAAAATAGACTTTAGACCTAGCTTAACTCTATAGAAGATAAATTTTCATCCACTCTCTCATATGAGACTACTACTAAACTGAGATACACCAGTAATTATCATTTATGTGATTGAATTATGTAAATATATTTTATATTATCATGCGTAGAAAAATCTCCGCGACATGTGACAAAATCCTCAAAATTACGATTTGCATGCGTCAAGATTGAGGTTGGTTTGCTTTTGCTGTGCATGAAAACGTAATATCTTATATTTGCATATCGTATGATTATACAGCACTGGTCCACACTGCAGGCTACCGGCCGCGGCTTCTTCGAAAGAGCACCAAAAAGCTTCTAATTAATTCTAATTAAGGACAACATATTTTTTTAGGTCAATTCAAAAAAGTTGTATATATATATATATATATACGTGGTCAGGTCAACTTATTGGGTCAGTTGAAAAAATAATGTAGGATATATACACAAAAGTCAATTGCAGTTAATATAATTAGGTGTTTTAGCAATAAGAAGAGAAAATCAAAGTAAATTAGAACTTCTTTCTTTACTTCTTGAATACATATACAAGATTATAATTTTATATATAATCGGAGAAAGATTTGTAGTAAGTTGAATTTGAGTCTTGTAAATGGGAAGTTTTAACAGAGATCTTTCTAACTAGTCTTAACTGTCTTATGCAATGTGAATCTGAATTATCTAAAAAATAGATATATGACATCTCACATATTTTTTTAAAAAAAAGAAAAACTGGAGATTTCCTTGAAATTCACCTACCAGCAGTTTTGACTATTGTGTCCAACTTTTTCAAAAATAGACCTGAGTATATCGTAGAACTATTGAAAGTTTATTTGTAGTTTATAGTTAATAATTTAACTAATTAAGGTGGTATGAAAGTTTATACAACTGAAAAATGATTAACTACAGCTAGCTAGTATAATTATATAAAGTACTTTAGGATATGAAAATGCTCTTAATAGTTACCGCACTAGCTATAACGTGTTGATAAATTAAATACATGAATGTAACTTGTGGTCTTTTTTAAAATTAAATTCTCATTCAGTATTTAAAATAAATAAATAAAATGAGTAAAATAAACTGGATTAGTCATATGATATCGTGGAAGAACTTTTTATTATTACTCCCTCCGTTTAAAAAAGAATGATCCTATTTTCTTTTTAGTATGTTTCAAAAATAATGACCCCTTTCCTTTTTTGGCAACATTTTAACTTTAACTTTTCACGTGGCATGTTTAAGACCACAAGATTAAAGGGTATTTTGGTACATTTGACATAACTTTAAATTAGAACCACAAGATTAAAAAGTCTTCTCTCTTTTCTTAAACTCCGTTCCAAGTCAAACTAGGTCAATTTTTTTAAAACGGAGGGAGTATTATTATTATAAAAGATACATTTTGATATCTTGGAACAAAAGTTAAGAGTACTGTTTCTTATAATTTCACACTCTTGACCAGAACAGATACTGAATTGTGATCTAATCAACATCATTATTACTAGTAATTAAACAATTATTATTGTGATTCAGTTATACGTATGAATTCAACCAAGTACAATAATTTAGACTTAAAGACTCTACATTAGTGTTAAGAAAAATACTAAGAACAATGTCTATATAAAAATTAACTTTTGAATTTAGTAACTCAATTCAAATTTTAAATTTATCGTTAAAAATAGATATTTTTTTTCAAATATGAATATGTCAATCAAGCTAGGACTTTTCGAATGGCTTGAGATTTAAGACTTGAACTCCAAGAGAGAAAAAAGAAAGATGGGTAACCTTATTTCCAAAATAAGGGAACTTGTTGTTCATATAATAATACTTCCAATCTTATAATTGTAAATTAAGTTTGTAACCTCTGAATGAAATCAATAAATTTAGAAAATAAACCATCTGTTATTAGTTAGTAAAAAGAAAAGATAAGAGTATTACCTAACTGTCCTTTTCGTCGGGATTTCAATTTAAGACGCGGCTAAAATATTTATTATTGTTTTATTGAAGAATATTTGTAGCTATTTTTATAGAGATTTTGATTGAATAGATAAAGGAGAAAAAAAAATACTACTCTTACTGTTTTTCCATTAAAAAATTAAGAAGTTTTCCAATATTTCAGCACAGATATTCCAAATGAGCTGGTTCGATGAAAAATGAATAAAAAACATATTTTATAAAACAATTTTTTAATTAATTCGCGATGGAAAAAATTCTATTTATATTAATGAAACTGATAAAGATGAAGGGTGTGTTTGATATGATTTTTAAAAAATGAGTTTTTTTTTTTATGTGTTTATTACCTAAGAAAAATGATTATTCTAAATGGTTGCTTGTACTGAAGGTGCACCAATTTATATTATATTGTAATATAATCTAGACAAATATTATGAAGATGAGGATGAGAAATTATAAAGATAAAGTGTGTTGGAGGAATAAGATAACACAATTAAAAAAACTATTTAAATAATTGAACCTATTCCTATTAGAAATCAACATTTTTCTCATTTTTAAAACTTTTTCGTTTTGTAAGAGTAAATATTTTTTCAAATTTTTAAATCAAAATATAAAAAAACGGAAAACATTTTGAATTTTTTTCTTCCATTATGAACACACCCCAACTGAAAAAACTTAGTTTACTCGTCATAGAGAAATTGAGGGGAATATTATTTAGGATTATTTAATAATTATTTTTAATTATAATTTATGCTAAGATTCCATTCCATTTAAGTATATACCTAACATGTTTTTGGTGTCACACAATTCAGCTGACACTGACTTGAAAGGGTATTCACAAATTCAAAATATCATACGTACGTACAATATGCAGGTCATAGTCATAATATATGTAACAACTTTCATTTCATGGACCTAATTTGAATGGAATTTAGACGGTGCGAGCCGTATAAAAAATATTTATACATAATAGTTACTATTAGTTATTAATTTGATAAAATCACAATCATCTTACAATTCATTAATAATATAAAAAATTCGTTAACATTATCGATAGGGTGGCTGCTTTAGACAAAAAACTCCATAGGAGTAGCAACAAAAATGTCGTTAAACAAGTGGGTACACATTTTTTCACCTTATAAACCAATTTATTTTATTTATTTTTTTGGGTATGAATAATAAACCAAGTTGCAATCTCTGTCACCATCAATTACCCCTACTCATTTATTGTTTCCACTTTCCAGAAACATTTCAATTTTGGACACACATCATTTCAGAATATAATTTTTTGTTAATAATATTACTATTTTTAGTATCAAATTATTTTTGATAAAGAAAAAACTATAGATAACCTTCAATGGTAAATATTTGTTATATTAATTTTAAATTTTATTCGACGCCAAAAATAGACTTAAAAAGGAAAATTGTCTAAGATCATACTAGACAAGGAGACGACCTACTCATTAATGACTAATAAGGGATATATATTCATCATCCCCGCACACCAAAATATTATCCGATACTAGATGCGTGTAAACATCAATATTATATTAAATAAATTATCGATTTAATGTAACCTAAAAACTAGCTCAAAAAAGAAAAAAATTATCCAAAATCATTCAATTATAAGAAAATACTACCTCATTAATTATTAATGTAAAATATCTCATTCATCAACATTTATAAAGTATGACTAATACGGGATATTCATCATCCGCGCATACCAAAATATTATCCGATAGTAGATCGGTGTGTGTACACACCAATACTATATTAAATGAATCATCAATTTAATTTAATCTAAAATTAGAAAAAATTATCCCAAATTGTTTAATTATAAGAATATACTTCCTCATTAATCATTGGTGTGAAATATATCATTCATCAAACATTTAAAATGTATGAAGGTAACTTGTTACAATTGAATTATTGTGTCGGGGTTAAATTTGGCATTATTGATTATGTAATGCCAGTCCATTTCCTTTAGTTGATTTTCAACCTATTATTTTTTACTATAACATGTTATAACACATTTCATACCTTATTTTCTAAGTTATGGAAATTTATTAATTACGGACAATTATATGTCATTGTCGTTTTGGTACTATCATAGAACTGTAGTTTTTTAATTACACCATCAATATAGAATTAAGTCATTTTATTTTAATAATAAATTAATAACAACATGCTCTATTATATTGCTTGCCAGTGGATGTTTTCTACTGTGAACTTGGATTTTATAAGACCCAAGTTGGAGAAAATAAATTGGGTTGCTCCAAGAGTTTAACAGGTCACCTTCTAAAACAAACACATAATAGGTCACTTGTTAAAAAAGGACGAAACTCAATAATTTAGATTTAAATTTTGTATTGAAATATATAAACTATTTAATTTAAAATTTAATGAATAAAATTCATCGTAATATAAAATTCATAAATTAAAAATTCTAATTCGCTCCTATTTAGAAACAGGTCAAATTTATGATGACCCAAAATAATTTTTCATTGTAAATTAATGGGATTAGGTGAATGAATTAGAGGCTGCTACTTTGACTGAATTATAAGAGTTTCTTGCACCTAATCTATGCATAAAATATTAATATATGGTTGAAAATATGACGATTCCATTTGTGTTACATCTTTTTTTTTTTTGTATTATTTTAGGGAAATAATCAAAATGGGTGAAGATATTTTTGTCACTATTCTAATATAGGTCAAACAGATATGAAAAGTCCCATAAGGCAGTAAGAAAGAAAAGTCCTTAGATGGAAGGTGACAAAACCAGAACCGTGTTCCCAGTTAGGACACGTGTTAAATGTAATTCTTTGTAGATTACATTCATAGCAACTTGCTTTTTCATTCAACTAATATTGTATTTGCCGTATTGATCTAAGTTTACGGATATATTATTTGTTTTGGCCTAATATATCTTGTTAATTTGTTTTTTTTTTTATTATAGTTTTATCGAGTCCAATAATGTGTAATATATTAGTTTGTTTTATGTTGTATAAAAAAAAAATCATATTCCTTTTTCATGATAACGTAAAATTAGTTCGAGATATATTTTTTGTTTTTATAAAAAACTTTGTCTACGTAAAGCATATCACGTTTTAGATTTCTTATGATTATTAAATATTATCCAAGTTCATCAAACACCCTTCGTCGGAGAATTATGTTCTATATACTTATCAATTTTTACATTTAAAGAATATACATTTAAAGTTGAAATGTCATTGACAAAAGATATACCTTTGATATATAGGTAATAGGTGTCCATTTAAATGAAGAAGTTTCAAGTTTGAATCATAAATATCACAATATTTTTTTGTTTTATTTTAATAGTCACCCACTATTATTCTTGATAAAATTTCTACTCCGCCACAGAATAATATATATATATATATTAAATCTCTTTTGTGCTAATGTAATATTCATATAAATATCATGTACATGCAAGCTTCTATTACAAAAATCTGCCTTCCTTCTTAAAGGTGAGATTTTGATCAAACTAAGCCATTATATAAAATAATTCATTAAAATAATATATTTTTCTAAAATTTTACAAAACTAGTATAAACGTATATTACGGTAACGTTTTAGAGTATATTTTATTTTTAAAAAGCTAACGTTGTTAGATTGATGTACGCTACTCATAGTAAAGTTTTACTCCTAAAACGTTATTCACAATAACGTTTTAGGAGTAAAATGTTACTCAAAATAACGTTTTAGGAGTAAAACGTCACTTACAGTAATGTATATAAACCTAACGCTGTTAGTTTTTAAAAAACGAAATATATCCTAAAACGTTACTGTGAAATACGTTTATACAAGTTTTGTTATTATTTTGATAAATTGCTTTATATAATATCTTAGTTTGGTCAAAAATTCAGTAATTTTCTACCAACATTAATTTTTAGGGAAACTTTCACATATAACCACTTAAAAATAATTAATTACTCTCCATAGCTATAGTTTGATAATTAGAATTTGTAGCTACATGTTATATAGAGGAGAGAGGCAAGCGAGACTGGGAGAGAGAGGAGAGAGGCGAGAGAGAGGGGGAAAAGAGTGGGAGAGAGGTGAATTGTATATGTATATTGGTTAGATAATTGTATATTATACAAATGTAATTTATATATAGCAAGAAAGATTGGGAGAGGGAGGAGAGAGGAAAGCGAGACTGGGAGAGAGAGGAGAGAGGCGAGCGAGATCGAGAGAGAGAGGAGAGAGGAGAGAGGAGAGCGAGAGAGGGCAGAGAGTGGGAGAGAGGTGAATTGTATATGTATATAATTGTATATACTGTATATTATACATATATTTTGTATAAATGGCAGCGAGATTGGGAGAGGGTGGAGAGGCGAGCGAGATTGAGAGAGGGATGAGAGAGGCGAACGAGAGAGGGCAGAGAGTGGGAGAGAGGTGAATTGTATATGTATATAGGCTAAAAAATTGTATATAATACATATTTATTTGTATATCCGGGCGAATTATACATATACAAACATGATTAATTATAGAAACTCGAAGTCAGCCCACGTAATTAATGTATAACGTTAATCGTGAGTGGTAATTATAATAAACTATAGCTATGATGAGTAATTAAATAGTATAAGTTTGCTTATCCGCGTAATTTTCCCTAATTTTTACCTTCCAAAATTGTAGCAACTTTAAACCACCGTCCATGTTCCACGTATTTTTCTGGCTTAAACTAAAGTATATTACTAGTATATATAGACTATATAAATATATCAACTGCATTTGAAATTAGTGCTCTAATAATTTCTACCTTTTAGAAGATCTAGAACAAATAATTCAAATGTATGATACTTTACAATGGAATTATATATATGATCAAGAAGACATATCTAGTCTGAACACACTGCAATTTTTTTGCATACGAAGTTCTTTTTAAGAATTAGTCAACACATACATGGAACAAAATAATCTAGATTCGATTTTATTTTATTTTTATTTTAAAAAAAGAAACACACTCAATTAAAACTTGTTTTCTTCTCCATAAATAATTCAAGTTAAATTGACTTTGAGTTCGAGAAGAGTTGTCTAATTACCTAACGAATCTGGCTTTCTAGTTTATTCGTGAAAAATAAGAATTAATTATAAAGAAGTTTCTGATGTAGTTCAAGTAGGTAGCTTCAAACCGATAATCACATATATTTTATATGTTGATATTTTTTAAAATCAAACAATGATTAAAAGGAGTCATAACTGTGAGTTCTTTACTTATTATTCCTTTACTTATTATTCCTTTAACATAACAGCACATTTTGAGTATGTGAGTTGATCTTAATTACTTCATCAAAATATTAAAGAAATAAATTAAACATTACTTAGTAGGCATTTTGGATGTCAAATGATGTTATGATTTCAATTTTTAATATACGATTCCTGATCATGATTTCATGATTCAAATACACTTTTTTTTTTAAAAAGCATGACTTAGAATTATATATCGTGATTTCAATTGTTTTAAAATATAAAAATTTATCCATAAGTTTATATTTTCATTTTAAATTTTACAAAAAAGACTTATGTTTGATGTAAAGAAGTATCATGTGAAATATTTGTATCAAAGAATAACTAATTACTATTAGTATTCATTAGTGTATCTTTATAAAATAATGTATATTAAAAGTTTGTCACCGTAAATGATAGAATATAATATATAATTATTATGTGAAGTGGTAAACACACTTTTTAAACAGTAAAATATATGTAAGTCCTTGTGCTATCGATGAGTCGATCAGCATATATAGAATATAAAATTGTAAAATACGCACGATTGTCAAGAACAGTAATCAAAGATTTGGCACAAGATGACCAATATTACTTGTTTACGTAGAATGTAACGTACTCTTTTTTGCTAAATCTTCGCCAAGTTTTTTTTAAAAAAAAAATTAATTACGTAATGTAACTATGTAACAGATAATCTTAGTGGGATAATAACAGTAATAAAATCTACTAAATACGACTTGTCGACCGACCATAGTCACGTCGAATTCATATTGGGTTAATTTTCTTTTTTTATGGTTACTCTACTTTTACTTTATTGTAGTATTAGGGTGTGTTTGGTATGGAGGAAAATATTTTTCATAAAAAATATTTTTTTGAAAAACTAGTAGATTTTGGAATTATTTTCTCATGTTTGTTTGGTGAGTAGAAAATATTTTTTGAAAATTATTTTTAGTGTTTGATTTATGAATGACAAATATTTTTGAGAGACATCTTTTATTTTTATTAGAGTAAAAAGTAATTTATTAAATTGAAAATATTTTTTAAAAATAATATTATTACTTTTTTTTGTGTGTGTGTGTGGGGGGGGGGGGCGTAGTGAGTGGGGGAGGGGGGAGGGGGGAGGAGTGAAAAAATGAAAATTTGAAGTTGATAATATTTTTAGAAAACAAAATTATTTTTTGGGGGTTTTGGGGGGGTGGGTGGGTTTGGGTAGGAGTTTAAAAATAAAAATTTAAAGTTGAAAATATTTTTAAATAGCAAAATTAATTCTTTGGGGAGGGGTTGGGGTGAGGGGCTGGCCGGTGGTGGATGGGGGGGGGTCAGGGATCGGGTGAAAAATAAAATTTTGAAATTGAAAATATTTTTTTAAAATTGAAGTTTTTTCAAAAAAGAAAAATGTAATATGAAATAGGGAGAGTTTTGAAAAATGTTTTCCTTAATTTTTGAAGGGAAGTCATTTTCCTTAATTTTGAGGAAAATAAATTGATTTGGAAAATTTTTTTCAAAACTTTTATTCCAACCAAACATGAGAATATTGGAAACCTTCGTACCAAACACACTCTTAATGTTAACTTAATTTTCCCTTATTTTTTTTATGGTTATTCGACTTTTACTTTATTGTAGTATTAATGTTAACTTAATTTCCCCTTATGTACCAATGAAAGTATTAAATTATTTTTTATAATAAAAAATTCCTTCAACTTTGTTCAAGTAGTATCATATAAATATTTTATTTTTAATTATTTTTTCTGGTAACTTTATGTGATATTTAAACAAATTTGAGTGATTTTATGTATCTATGTGGATTATTGTGCAATAATTTACGCATCAAACAATTCTACGCAGCACCAATGTGTTTCGAAGACTTAATAATAATTATTCGTTAATAATAATAATAATAATAATAATAACATAAAATAAATAAATAATGAAAAATTACATGAATTGGTAAATTTTAATAAATAATTACTGATTTTAGCAATACTTTTTATTTATTACCATTTATAGCAATACTATGTTAAATCTGCAATATGTATTAAAAATGAATTATGTATGAAAAATATATGAATTATAATTGCTTTTTAAAATATATTATGTTTGTTTGGTGAAAATTTGACACATTGTATTATAAGTGTATTAAAATGTGTGATATATGAATTATCTATCATTAAAATTTGTATTATATGTGAATAAAAAATTGTTCTTTGTAATATGAATTAAACTTGTATTATAAATGAATTAAAAGTGATCAAGTTAAAAAAAAAATATTATTGCTATAAATGGTAAATATTTTTTATTATAGTATATTTATGTAGTTTTCCAAATAATAATTAGTCGTTGCTAAGTTTAACTATATTTAAGATCACGACAATATTTTGCATCAAAATTCAGTTTAATCGACGACCACGTAATTCAAAAGCTAAATTTGAATATGATATATGGTGATCATTTATGGAGAAAAATTTGACAGTGAGATTATTGGTTAATTACCTAATTTAGTGTTTAATTCAACTTATAATATTGTTAGTCAATCTGATCAATAAGTAACGTAAGTGAAATTTTGTTTTACTTATTTCTTATTTAAGTTCATTATGTTCACATGCATTTTCGCGTGTCAATTAAAGTTAAGGATAATCTACTGATCAATGATACTATAAGCGGTTTATTTAATTTATAATTCCAATGATCAGTCACAATTTGTATATAGTATATTATATAGGAAACTCATCTTTCTTTTTTATTCTCGCTGTTTTTTTTTTAACACAAGTCATTACTCAAAAGATTAAATTTATTATATTAAAAGGATATCTTAGTAAATTTATTACACTATTCATTTCAAATTAATTGAATTGTTGAGACCTCTTTCACCCCAATTTTATCTTCATTAGTTAGTATTAAAAGTAGTTATTAATTAATGTTTAATTATTTTAATAATAAATTTGATAATAATTAATAAGAATAAAAATGAAAAGTTATGTCTAATTTATGTCTTTTTTCCCCCTTAAAGGGTGTGAAACACTCAACAATTAAATTAATTTAAAACGGAGGGAGTATTGTATTAGTTATTTTTAAGAGATCTATCAAGTTTATAAACAAGTAAAAAAAAGACGAAAAAAGTATTAGTTGAGTGATCATCAGAAAAATCAACTCGACATATAACAAAGTTGTATTTTTTTCTTTTCGAATTAAAATAAGTAATTTATTATTATTATTATTATTATTATTATTGTTAAGAACTCCTAGGTTGACTAATTCATATTTCCCCTCTTTCTTCTTCTTGTTCTTCCATTTTTGTGCTTTTGTCTCTAATATTTGCCACTTGATCCAAGAGCAATGCCAACGTGTGAAAATTAATTACTAGTAATATTGAAGGACCAATTCAATAATACATTTCTATACTAAAAGTTAAATTCCTTGAAATTTCAAGTTGAGACCCTATGAATTATTAGGTAGTTTATTACCATCAAATGTTGTATTTTCTACCAGAAATTGTATGTCAGAACAAGTCTTAATTAGGAATCATGTATATTAATAATAAATATGATGGAAAAATAGTTCTTTCTTTTTTTGAAATAATTAATTATAATCATATCATATATAACCTATCTTCCTCTTCTTATTTCATGGTTATATTTTTAAATTATTTTTGGACCTTTAAATATCTTTCGAGTTTCGCCTAGAATATATAACAGTTATATCGTATTGTTATATATTTTATTTGAGAGAATAAATTTGAAAAATTATATTTACCGCCTAAATGTTTCATCAAATATAATCAAAGATAGAAGTAAGATATGAAATTTATGAATTTTAGTAACGAATATAAGATAATATACTACATAAATTTTCTTGATGCTACTTTATAAATATTGTAATGTGTATTAGTGTATATATGATTTCAACAAAAACTACTAAATTTTCGTGAATCATTATATTACACTCTTAATTCCCTTTTAAGATATAAACACAGTATTATTAAATTTTCTAAATTCTGACTCTCTAAATTATAAATTTTATACGTAGAAAAATCCGCGGGTGGGTCGTTGCGGCGAATCTAGTTTAATTATTATTAATATAATAACATAAGTCTTAAAATAATTACTTGAAGGAAAATAATTAAAAGGTTATATAAGGCCATGCAATGTACCGATGAAATAATGCAATATTACACAAAAACAACTTTTTTTGGGTCAAACAAAGACCAGCTTCATTTTCCTGGCTCCCTCCTTTTTTTTTTAATTTTTTATACAATGCGGCTTCCTTTTGCCATTATATATAAACCCCAAAGTTGAACGCCTTATAATAAAAGAGAATTAAGGCATTACGACCACTTCTTAGTTCTGCTTGGAAGAAGAAATCCTAAATCTTTTATTTGTTTATTGAATTTTAGTCTACGGTTTGAAAATCCAAATTTGATTACTTCTGTTATCTTTTTCCTTTTGGTATCCATATATACATCTTCGTCTACCTAACTTACCTTCATTTTGAAAAAAATTCGAATTCCATTCATTCATTTCCTTTTTTCCACGAAGAAACTATTGGAGCGATGCAAAATTCAGAAAATCATCACCCACACCATCATCATCATCACTCGGATACAGAGGTTATAGGAAATGATAGAGCGTCGTACAGCGGTCCTTTAAGCGGACCGCTGAACAAACGAGGAGGAAAAAAGAGCGCGAGGTTTAACATACCGGAATCTACTGACATCGGAACTAGTGCCGGAGCCGGCACCAAGTCCAATGACGATGCTTACGTGGAAATCACTCTCGATGTTCGTGAAGACTCTGTGGCTGTCCACAGTGTCAAAACTGCCGGCGGTGCTGACGTGGAAGATCCGGAGTTGGCTTTATTGGCTAAAGGTTTGGAGAAGAAATCTACCTTGGGAGCTTCACTTGTACGAAATGCTTCTTCGAGAATCCGGCAAGTGTCTCAAGAGCTCAAGCGATTGGCCTCCTTAAATAAGCGCCCAATTCCTACTGGAAGGTTCGATAGGAATAAATCAGCTGCTGCTCATGCTCTTAAAGGTCTTAAGTTCATCAGCAAAACTGACGGCGGCGCTGGATGGGCCGCCGTCGAGAAGCGGTTCGATGAGATTACTGCTCCAACTACTGGCTTGCTTCCTCGGGCCAAATTTGGAGAATGCATAGGTAAATTAAATGAATTATAGTCACAACAAACAGTTATTTCGTGCTGTATACTTCATTTTAGTGTTAGTTTTCGTGTAGTTTTATTTTTCTTCAGCTTGTTAAAATGGAAAATGAAAATAAATTGTTTTTGAATGTTAGGTATGAATAAGGAGTCTAAGGAATTTGCTGTAGAGCTATATGATGCGCTTGCTCGAAGGAGAAACATCACAACTGATTCCATTAACAAAGCACAACTCAAAGAGTTCTGGGACCAAGTTGCAGATCAAAGTTTTGATACTCGACTTCAGACCTTCTTTGACATGTAAGGGTTAATTATCAGTTACAGTTCAACATTTATCCCATAAATTAAGCATCTCAGATTCAATCGTTCAGATCTAAATCGTGTGATGAATTTAATTAATACAGGGTTGATAAAGATGCAGATGGTAGAATCACAGAAGAAGAAGTCAGAGAGGTATTTCTGAATTCTGATTTTTTAATTTTTTTATTGTACGTCAGAAACTCGGTATGGCATTGACAAAGTCGATCATATATAATATTCTTTGTCTCTAAAATTTGTTTTGCGATTTGCAGATTATAGGCCTTAGTGCGTCTGCCAACAGGCTGTCAACTATCCAGAAACAATCTGATGAATACGCGGCAATGATCATGGAAGAGTTGGATCCTAATAACCTGGGATACATTATGGTAATTAAGAGGCATTAATAGTAAGCTTAAATTTATAGTACTAAATTGAAAATTAACTGTTGATGCTATGATATTCAACAGATTGAGAACTTGGAAATGCTTTTACTGCAAGCACCAAATCAAACGGTGCAGAGAGGAGGCGAAAGCCGGAACTTGAGTCAGATGCTAAGTCAGAAACTTAAGCATACACAAGAGCCAAATCCATTAGTGAGATGGTATAAGAGTTTTATGTACTTTTTGCTGGATAATTGGCAAAGAGTTTGGGTATTGTCGTTGTGGATTGGAATCATGGCTGGTCTATTTACTTGGAAGTATATTCAGTATAAACAAAAAGCTGCATATGGTGTTATGGGTCCCTGTGTGTGTCTTGCTAAGGGTGCTGCTGAGACAATCAAGCTCAACATGGCTATCATTTTACTCCCAGTTTGCAGAAACACAATTACCTGGCTTCGTAACAAGACCAGATTAGGTTCTGCTGTTCCTTTCGATGATAATCTCAATTTTCACAAAGTAAGTTGATTAATTGTGCACAAGTGTAACGTCCAAACGATTATCTGCTTTGGTCCAACCTTTGGCGACTTATAGTTTTATCTATAAGACGTCTGAGTAGTCGATGGCTCATTACAGTAAACTAATTGGTTTGTTTTCCCCTGTTTAGGTGATAGCAGTCGCGGTTGCACTTGGGGTAGCAATACACGGACTAGCTCATTTAACGTGTGATTTTCCTCGGCTTCTGAATGCTAGTGAAGAAGCATATGAACCAATGATATACTATTTCGGAGAACAGCCCGAAAGCTATTGGTGGTTTGTGAGGGGAGTTGAAGGGGTAACTGGAATTATAATGGTGATACTAATGGCAATAGCTTTTACACTAGCAACCCCATGGTTTAGAAGAGGCAGAGTCAGTTTCCCTAAACCATTTCACAAGCTCACTGGATTCAATGCCTTTTGGTACTCACACCATCTGTTTATCATTGTGTACACTCTACTTATTGTCCATGGAGAAAAACTATACATTACCAAAACTTGGTACAACAGAACGGTTAGTAAAATGTTCAAAATCTTTATTTTCGTTTAAGTTTCTAAATTGATGAATGTTTGCTAAAATTTAAATTGATTTTTCATAATTGGCAGACATGGATGTACCTTACTGTCCCACTAGTACTCTATGCTGGTGAAAGGTTGCTTAGAGCATTCAGGTCAAGCATCAAAGCTGTTAAGATTTTGAAGGTAAATCCAATCCGACAAAATGTCGTGCTCTTAATAATTCAAGATAGATTTGCATTTTAGTCCCTCAGTAATTAAAAAATTTCAGCTTTAGTCCAAATGATACACAATTAAATTATTTAGCTTCCCATATGTTTTATACGCTTAATTTATTTTGTTACTTCACAATTGGGATGATAAAATAAATTAAATATAATGTATTTTCCATATAAAGGGACCAAAAAAAAGGTTTTTATTACTTAAATGTGAAACAATCCTGATTAGAATTTAAATTAAATTTATCGATAATTGAGGAATAAAAAATGCAATTATTCACATAATCCTGACTTATCAATGAAAATGAAAATAGACAAACTAATTGATTGTGGAATTTGTAGGTGGCTGTGTATCCAGGAAATGTGTTGGCCCTTCACATGTCAAAACCACAAGGCTACAAATACAAAAGTGGGCAATACATGTTTGTCAACTGTGCTGCGGTTTCACCATTTGAATGGTAGGTGAAACTTTTTTATTTAATTATTATTAAAATAATGGAATCAACCCATCCATTTATTTATTATTATACATTTCTCATGTCATAAACTTGACCAAGTCATGAATTTTTGGTATCCTTTAATTACTTCGTCTCTGCAGTATTTGCTGACTTATGGATAAATATTAATATAAAATTTCAGGCATCCATTTTCCATAACTTCGGCCCCAGGAGATGACTATCTCAGTGTCCATATTAGAACTCTTGGTGATTGGACCAGACAACTTAAAACTGTATTTTCTGAGGTAATTACTAATTACTAATTACTAATTTCTAATTACTAATTAGTCCTTTTAAATATAATTATATATTATTTTAAAACTTAAATCCTTAAACTAAAATATCTAGTTAATTAAATAGTGGAGGCATGATTGTTCCACTTTGGATGACAGCTTTAAAAGCCGCCTCTTATATTTTCCTTTATGTCGTTTTTCCCCAAAAAGCAAATGTTAATTCCACTATGTTAGTGTTAATTATTGATCTTCCTGAATTAATTATTAGTAATTTTTGGTCTTTGTTAGGTTTGCCAGCCACCACCTAATGGGAAAAGTGGACTCCTCAGAGCTGACTACTTGCAAGGAGAGAATAATCCTAAGTAAGTCCTGTTATATTCTATAATCATCTTCATTAAATTCACCTTTTTAAGCACACTGAAATGCAGAATTAAATTTAAAAAATTCTCACCTTAATATCCGGGGATATTATTCTTATAATACAAACTTTTTGATGATTTAGTACTGCAAAAGAAATTAGTTTAGAAATTAAAGTGATCGTGATTGGTCTGGACTGGTACCTATAACAAACTCGTAGTCACTTTTTCCCTAAAGAATCTGTGCACGTTTTAAATGGACACTACTTAAAGTACTATACAGGGTTATTATTTTGTGAAATTACCGGGATAGGGACAAGGAGGGATAAAACAAAACTCAATTATTCCTTGATATTTCTAAGGACAAAAAAAAGGAGCCATTTGCTTGCAAGATATTTTTCTAGTAAAGGATTAATTTTACATATATCTACAATTTTTAATATGCTATAGAAGGTTACTTGTTTTATTTCTCAAATTACAAATTTTTATTATATTATACATAATTACTTGTAATTGCCTTGTAGATAATTAAAAACTAGTGTAATAACATTTTTAAGAGTCCGAATAACATTGATAAAAATTTATATACGGTAGAAGTTAAACTCTACCATAAAACCTTAATTCGATAGCATAGCTAATGGTAATCATATGTGATTGGCAGTTTCCCAAGAGTGTTAATTGATGGACCATACGGAGCACCAGCACAAGACTACAAGCAATATGAGGTGGTTTTATTGGTGGGTCTTGGAATTGGAGCAACACCAATGATAAGTATTGTTAAAGACATTGTCAACAACATGAAGGCCATGGACGAAGAAGAAAATTCCTTGGAAAATGGGCACGGGATGTCAAATGCAGCACAAAATGCTAGCCCAAATATGGCACAGAAGAGGGGTAAATCAGGTTCAGCAAGTGGAAGAAATAGCTTCAATACAAGGAGGGCATATTTCTATTGGGTCACAAGAGAACAAGGTTCATTTGACTGGTTCAAAGGTATAATGAATGAAGCTGCTGAAATGGATCATAAGGGAGTAATTGAAATGCACAATTATTGTACAAGTGTTTATGAAGAAGGTGATGCTCGTTCTGCTCTTATTACTATGCTTCAGTCACTTCATCATGCCAAAAATGGTGTAGACATTGTTTCTGGCACGAGAGTTAAGTCACACTTTGCTAAGCCTAATTGGAGAAACGTCTACAAACGCATTGCTCTCAACCACCCAGAGGCTAAAGTTGGTGAGTACTATTAATCAATCTTCTTTCTTTTGACTTTGGTGTCTTTATGTCCTTGTGAGAGTTGAAAAAAGCATGTTCAATTGATAAGTTTTTCTTTGTGAAAGCAATTGGCACTAGGGTCATTTTCAAATCCATTTCATGACATATATTGTCGATGGCTAACTCGTTTTCCCTTTTTTGACAATTTGCAGGAGTGTTCTACTGTGGGGCACCGGCACTAACGAAAGAGCTAAAACAACACGCATTGGATTTTTCACACAAGACATCCACCAAGTTTGATTTCCATAAAGAAAATTTTTGATCAACATATGGACCATTAAATAGACCATCAAAGAATCCGTCAAAACTTCCACGGACTCTAGTTGTTTTTCTAGAATCCACTACCTCTCCTTATTATGTACAGATAATGGTGCATACTAAGTTGATATATATTTATTGTGGTTGTAATATTAGTATATTACAGAAAATAAGATTTTTTTAAGTATATAGATAAGATGCTGAAGGAATTAAGAATGTTCTCTTGGAGAGGCAGCCAGCAGATAGTGGAGTTGAACCTGTTTTAATGGGTGCCACCCACCACTAAATTGGGATTTTACATTATAATTGCATAGAGGAAGGTGGTTGTCATCATTGTTTTTTGTTATTATTTATTTTTTGTACTCTTTTACGTGGTGGAAGAGAGAGTCAACTAGTCACCTACTTAGTAATTATTGACCATGATATGTGGATGTTTAATAGTTTCCAGTAATAATTGTATTCTAGTCCTTCTTGTATAAAACAGAGCTATATAGTTTGAATACCATAACTTGATTTCTATAAGATTATTCTTTTTAGAGGCACGTGGATGCCAAATGTTATAATCTAACCACCCCCCAAAAAAAAATAAAAAAAAATAATAATAATAAAATGCAGTGATAATATGGATCTAGAATTGGTTGGTTTGCTTTTAAAAAAAAGTTAGAATCCCAATCATGCACACCAAAAAATGAACTTCATACAATCTAAATTTAAATATCTATGGCACACACTCTATATATAATATATATATACAAAAATAAAAGTATACATCTCTTTTTTTTTTTCCTGAATACTAAGGAGACCATGTTATTTGATTTGCTTCAATGATAATTGATATATAAACTATCCTAGAAGTGAAAAGACTTGTAAAAAGAAGTAATCCGATTATTTTTATACAAAAACAATATCTCATATGTTTCATTATACTGCTAAAGAGGAAAACTGGGGTTTTACGTGGGGATGGGGGGGATAAACTTGAATGAAGACAATAACCCAATAGTTTCACAAAGTTGAGTCAGAACTTTTAAACTATGAGATGTTAGAAATATTAAACACAGCAATAAAAAATCCGAAATTGATCATTTATCCAACTACCATATATTGACAATGAAAGCAAAATTACAAGATAACGGCGAGAACAATAATATCATAACATGAAACAACAACAAGTGGACAATGACAAAATTACTGCAAGTACAGAATATGAAAAATGGTACTTAAATTGTTTTACACTAGTGATACACAAATACATATTACACTAGCCAATAAAGTGGTGCAGTAATGATTGATTGCTTCCCGAAAAGAATATTGAAGCATTGTGCGCTAACTCGGATTCAACAAAATTCAGCCGGAGGACACGCCGGTTTGTTGTTCGTTTTAAGATTAAAATTGTAAATTTGAATATAGCATGATTCTTAAGAGAGTATATTTAAGTTTGAATGCTAACTTATAAAAATTATTTTTCTTTTACTACATTAAATTGTGTATAATTAAATGCACTCAGTGTTGTCCCATAATCATATACGTACGTGGTCATGGGACAGATGGAAGTAAACGGACAATGATAGTGCTTCAACTTGGCCTCTAAATTAATTATTTATTTATAACTAAAGACGTTTAAAAAGAGTGTATATTATCATTAAACCCCGCCACTCGCACAAAGATATACTGGTGAATATAGTGGTTAGATTAGTTGGTCTTTTGACGTCCCACAATATAGAAGCTAAAAGATGGGATACAGGCAGGCTAATAGTTACTTTTCACACACAACCGTTTGGTGCCGACGGGCACACAAATGCAGAAGAGAAAAATTAGTAATTTCAAAGGACTTATGTTTTCTACAGCATCACTAAGAATTTCCTGCACTGATGAGCAAAACACATCAAGAACTGATTATTTATTTATTTGATGGGTCATCATATACAGCGGTGGGCCAAAAGACTATTTTGATGCACCAGGAAATGGAATGAAGACTGACCAAAACTGAAGAGAAAAAAAAAGTGAAGAATATGGTGAAAGCTTGCAAACTAGCTAAAAGCCATATTTCCAATTAATATTTGAGGAAATAATGTCTCGCTCTTCATGAAGTAAAAAAGAAATATAAAGAACTCACTAACAAGTCTTTTGGCTTTCTAGTCTAGTCTATCAGAAAAGTCTCTTTACCTCACGCAAGGTAAGGTAAGGGCCGCGAACATCCACCCTCCCCAAGCCCCACTGATGAGATCACACTAGTGGGTATGTTGTTTTACTAACAAGTCTTTCTGGTCTCTCGAAGTGTACCTATCTAATCTCCTCCCTGAATTCTAGGTGGACGATGATACGTCAGTACATCACTCTTCTTGAAGTTAGAACTATGGTTTGATGTACTCATCTTTCAAAATGTAAGGATGCATCAGAATTTTAACTAATCGAACTTGTCGTTCCTGAGTTTGCTGTTTCCAGTTCATTTCCCCGGCACAAGTTTTCTTTAGAATGTGTCACTGTCAACTGTCAAAGATTAAGCCTACAAAGACCTTTTTCCCCAGACAAATTCCTTAAATCTTTGATAAATTGTAGCATACATAGTTCAAAGCTCTTCATTTCAAAATCTATTAAAAAGGCATATCATAAGATATGGTTGTCATCATGACCAGCCAGAATTGTTAATAGTTCAAGACTGTTAGGATTGAAGTAAAATGTAGAACATGTTATGCACATGATTAGTTATCTTATGAAAAGACAGCATGCTAGAGAATTAAAGATGCCAAAACAACATAGAAAGAGAAGACGGATTCTCTGCATACTGAAAGCTTTCTGCTTGAAAAGGATTTTCCTAGTTATCTTTTCCTCTTTAGCCTCTGAAAGTTTGGTTTTATGGGCTGGCTCAAAACAATTACCTGACTGTCAGTATTACTGGGTCCAAAGGGGATCAAAGGCTTCTTTACTGAAGAGATTGACACTGTTTGGAAACTTGACAATGTAGGGGAAGCTGCTTTTCTTTTCAGCTGCTTTGGTATCTCCAGTCTTTCAAGGATTCGTGAAGTTTTGTCATCAAGTTTCCCAGTACTTTGAGGGGGAGATGAAACCTCTTTATGCAACTTAGGCTTGGAGATACAATCGGGAGAAGACATCTTTGGCATCTCTAATACAACCAGCTGTTCCCATTCTTTTGTAATTTTTGCACCAGTTTTACCATCAGCCAAAATGCTATCCAGCATGTTTTCTTCTATAACCTCCACATCGTTGGCTTGTACTGATAAATCCTCTACCACAGGGTCTTGCAGAGCTGTGTTTGATGCAGTCACCAGTTCTTTAGCCTTAGCAGGTATTGCCCTGAGACAACCTAACTATTAAGATGAAGGTCTAGGACCAGCCAATGAAAATATCGAAAAGAAGCAATTGACTCAATGCCTATATAATGCTGATGTACACGTGATCATCATGGATGGTGATTAGCGGATGGTGATCAGACTGCTAAGGCTAAAGCTCAGAAGCTAAACTTGTCATAAGAGTTCAAATGAAATTTGCTGTGGATCTTACTACAAGCAAATAGCTCCTGATCAAAGTAGCTGACTTCTTCCATCTCCTAACACAAACGACTAATAAGATAGCATAGTTCTTTGCGAAGAATTAGTGTGCGCTATAGTTTCCCAGATCAGAAGAGTGTAATTAAGGTTAAGGGCTTGAGAGGATGCTAGCTGAACAAATTAGCTACACTGATGCCCTATTAATAACTAAATAAGGAAACAAGCACCTAGAACTCAAATGGATGCTGTGAAGTAATCAACAGTACCATCAGCAACTTAGGGCAGCTCTCAATAGACCACCAGAAAACTTTCAGGTCTATTATTGGCAGAAGATGAAAAGGAATGAATTTCAAGAAACAGCCAATGCTATATTGTATGACTGACCTATGAACTATATTGAAAGAACTCTACAGGAGAGAAAAAAAAAGTTACCCAAATTGTAGGCTCTCTTTGACAAGCAAGTTTAGTCTTTGATGGAAGCCCCTGTCGTGCTGAACTGGATCGTAATTTCTTAATTCGATCTGGAATATAATAACAAGAGCATCAACTTAAACTGGAGATGTACCAAAATGACTTTCCTCTATGCACCAAGGAAGCACACTCAGCCCTTTCTTCATACCTAGCAAAGTGCAAACACATTAGAGATAGATCTATATTATCATTAATGACGAGAATGTGAAACAGCAAATACTTCAGAGAAATAAAATGAGATCCAGTTAATGGCGCTTGATGTATTTATAGATGGATGCTACTTCATCTTTGATCTCATGAATGCATGTAATTTGGCATTGCTCCCAGTAACAAATGAATAGGCATCGGTTGAATCGACAAAAAGTATAAGAATAGAATATCCCTAATGAAACAGACCTTAAGCAAAGAGGCCTGCAGAGAATTTTCAATATCCTTGCTGACTGGGATGCAAGCAATATTAGTGATGTCAGGGACAGGCAAGACTTCCTCTGATCCAGCAAGCTTCTGCAAATAATTATGCAGTGACATCACAAAATAAAGAGTACAGAACCATCTAGTAGGATAGCTGGACATATTAAGACAAAAATAATCCAGAGATCATTGGAACAAAGTAATATTCCCACTGCAGATTATAATGATGGTGACATTGGACTTCAGAACAACAACAAATCTAGAAGGCAGAGAGGCTTTTCCGATAGACATTGGACTTCAGTGTCAAACAGAAAAAACTAAGATCTTAAATGAAAGAAATATCATCATCAACAAATAACAACAATAACTAATTGCATGTTCTCTTTGGTGGCATATTGCAAGTTAAACATAGTAAGAATTATCGGTCACATGATTTATTTTTTTTAAAATGAGAAGGAAAGAAAGCACTAATGCTTGATCAAAATGAAGAGAAGCAGAAGAGAACAGCAGATGTTGTTGACTTCTTTTAGCAGGAAATTAAAGGCTCAGATGTTAAAGGGACTGTGGACTTACTCTTAGAATCATCACTCCTTTCTCTGAAGGTAAAAGAATATAATAGCACAGGAAGGATGTTTGCTTTGCTGTTTCTATATTACAATTTGATGAGCAAACTAAACCCTGGTCAAGGGAATGCAGTATACCACACAGCACTCGAAAAACTGCCAAATCACAAAGTCAGATCAAGATCTCTTCATGATGGAGTATTCACAGTTTAATCTCAACGACTGTGTAACAGAACATTTTATAAGCTGAACAAGTCTATATAATATATATGGAAATACATCGCAAGAAATGATGGTAGGCCTTCTGCTTACGTTTAACATTTATCTCTGATTTATCAGTATCAACCAACTCAGAGAAGGCTGGGGTAACAATGTAGGAAGCACCTAAAATAATCCCTGTCAAGTAACAAAAGCGGATATTGAGTGTAGATCACCAATGATCAGAAAAGGTAACAAATGCATGTTCAAATTAAGTGCCAACTGATGAATCACATGCACCATGAGAATGTCCAAGTGAGGTAATGAATGCAAAGATAGGGTAATAATATGAGTTTTGTCTTTGTTAGGACTTTGAATTCTCATAACTAATATAGTTTCAACTGGAACTAGACATGAACAATCGAAATTCTTAACATTGGCATCAAAGTCATAAACTAGATCAATCATATGTAATCATCTAGGAAATAGCATATCTTGTATTCTTTAATTTTTAATATGCAAATTTAAAAGAGAATGCTTTTTATTCTCATCCAAACTTACCTTCATCAAGTGCGCTCAAACTAGTTCTTTCAATAACATTGAAGTTAATTGGTAAAGGAACTTTCTGAAGGTCCTGGCAACATTGAAAAGAGGGCATATAGAGGATTGTATGTTCTCCTATCTTCACCGAGCTATCAACCAAATCCAGTACTCCAAGCTCAACACCAGTTACTGGACAAGAAGGCATATCGGTCGGGATTGTTCTTGAGTTGTCAAATGGAATGCCATGACACCTGCATGACTGTCAAAGGAGTGATAACTGTAAGAAATTTCACCAGAGACTTACGGCTAACTACAAGAAAATAAATGATGAATACTCCTGCACACCCAGGGGAAGTAAAAGAGGGTTTTGATGCAATTAATGGCAGGGATTTCAATAAACTTCAAAAGGTGGGGGTAAGGTCTGCGTACGCCCCATCCTTCCCAGACCCTGTGAGATCACAGTGGTATGTCGTTGCTGTTATATCTCATGGTTAAAAATATAGAATCTAAAATATCAAATGTTTTCTAACCAACTCATTAGGCCATCACAGAACAGATAAGTAGTTTAAATACATCATAAAACAAATCCAAAACTTAACAATTACCAATCATTTAAAGAATGTAACTTTTTATTTTATAAGAATCAGTTAAAGAATGTGACTTAGCAGTCGGAAGAACCCTAAACAGAGAGAACACAACGATTTTACTGAAGAATCAATAGTTCTTATAATCCAGCTCATCAAGACTTTCACCTTTAAAATAAGAAGGCATTTTTCTGACCTATTTAGAAATGAATCAATTGTTTTGCATAATATCTAAATGAACTTAATTTATACCTTACAAGGAACGAATTCATCAATTATCTGATTGAAAGAGGTGCACAAGTTGCAGGATATCTGATTTCTTGAGCCTAAAAGATTGATCTTAAAGACAAAACGAGCCTGCATTTGTTCTTCCAAGCCCTCCTTCAGTTCCTGAAACCATTTCTTTACCAAGCCAGACAAAGCATGTGCATCTGCACATCTATTCGTTATAGATAATAAGAAGAGAAAAATTGATTCTCCCAGAAAATTATACAAAGATGTGAAGCCCACGAGTGTACTCATGCATTGAACTAAATGAAGGAGATTTAGCCTTTGAAGATCAAATTTATGAAATCAGTCGAGGATATTTGACCTTTATAATCAATCAAGGGCAACATTAACCTCTTTGAATACTCACGAAAGTACTAAGTTTTAGCTGCTTTTAGTATTACAAGGATCCAAAGACATAAGGAAGGATGCGAAGAAGCACACATGAATAGGAGAGCTTGTCAGAGTATCATTTTTTAGAACTAAATGAGAATTAAAATCATTGTCACTGTTAAGTAGCTTGAATTACCGACAATTTTGTGTCTTAAAATCGTAAATGTTATAACCTACAATCAGGAAGAATAGAATTGGCATTTCTGAAATCTTATCTAATAGTTCACTTCCTACCCACTGAAAGCGTTGAGAACAAATTGATCTCTATGGTAACTTAGGTAATAGATACGATTCTAAGAATCTGTAATATAGAACCAACCAAGATAGCCCTTGCTCAATTAGATAATTTATTATATTTACCCTTGAAGAGATGAAGATGAAGTAAATCATAAAATGAGATCACAGTGAAGAATTCATCTTAAAGATCCCTATAGGAAAGGATTAAGGAGTATCCATAACCTGGAATGTAGTTTTGAAAAGAACAGTTCTCGAGATCACCAATCTGCTTCAAGAATTTGTTAATACTTTCAGGAATATCAGCAAGATGACTTGAATTTTGCTCCAAGAAGACAAACTCTATTTTTATACAGTTAGCTGCTGCATCCTGTCAGCAAAACCACAAGTTTTGTCAACCAAAAGCTTGCAGCTTAAAAGGTTCCTTTTCTGGCCACAGGCAAAACATTACCATTTGTTCATTTTCCTTCTAAATCTAGTAGTGAAACTGAACAACTAAGACATCTAGTCATCACTTGAAACACCAGAGATCAAAAGTAGAGTTGATAATGATAGAAATGCAGAGAGTAGATGCCCTCACCGTGAGAACCTTTTTGGTAGCAGAGTCCAGGGTTTCAAATATGCAGGAACTGATCAAAACCACCTTTCTAGTAATATCTTTACTATGACCTCCCCATGAGTACAAAACTTTGTCATTTAGGATACTGCTAAGTTTCAAATCTGCAAGCGCCAAAAAGGTGCCCACTCTAATTGTAACAAGAGCGATCAAATCGAATTAAGTGTGCGCATGTAGCAGCACGTAAACTTGAATACATTTACATTATAGAAAACTATATATACAAAAAAACATGTAAGAGTTACCGCTACAACATAGAGCTCCAGAACCGTTGAAATCAGGTAAAAAGGCATCGGAAGGCAAATTGTTCACAGCATGATGGAAATCTCGGAGACTGAAGTTGCCTCGTGGACTATAAGCTACCTTAAGCTGTGTATAACACCACTTATCAGATCAAATGAATATTTTTACAAATTTACCAGGTAAACATAGTTGTAATTCGCATTTCGAACTAAATGTGCATACACATCAGTAAGCATATACTAATTCGTACTAGAAATAGTGAAGAGATACTATGTTTACTTCATCAGTACGTGAGAGTCGATTTTTGAACAAATAGCAAAGTCCAATGCGATCGAGCAACGGTTTCGATCTCAAACTGCTTGTACTACTAGTCGGTGACGATATAGCATAGAAATTCGCAAGCTGTAACATCGACTGGTAGAGAAGAGAACATCGATCAGAAATTACAATGATAAGTATGCGATTCGAAGTGAAATTCGAAGATCAACGGAAAAACAGAAAACGCAATGTTTTGCACCAGCGAATCATTCAACAGATTGAATTGCCGTATAAAAATTGTACATGCGTAAATGTGAATATCTCACCTGCTTCAAATCGCGAAGCAATGGAGGTGATAAGCTCCGGAGATCCAAGACGAAGCAAATAAACACCATTTTCTGGATTTCTCACTCCTACCCGCTACGTGCTCGTTCCTCTTTCACGCTACGTTTTTCCCCGCCGCTCGCCTATTTATAAACTGGTTTTGGCGCCTAACCTCTCATCAGCCTTCCTTGGGATTGTGTTTTTGAGGACTAGTAAATATCAAAATGACTCGATTTACTTCAAATAAAGTTCACGTGATCAAAATAATGCCTTCTAATTATAAAATGGTTTAATTAATTATTCCCTCCATTTCGATTTCATTTTTTTTATGGCCTGACAGTAAATTTAAGAAATTTTGAAAAGTAAATTCAATATATATTTACTATATCAGAATGTCATTCAATTGGAATTTTAAACAAATTGAAATAGAAGAATATGACTTTTCGAACTAAAGAGGGTATATTTGGATAGAATATGAAGAGAATTAGGATTAACAATCTTAGAATAAAATGCAAGATTATTTTATTATGTGTTTAATTAGTAGTGATATCGAATCTCGGGAACCATTTTGTATTAAAATGATGGGATTAACTATACCCTATAGAAGGTGGAATAAGTAATTTCATGAGTTATCTTTGTCCAACCAAACTATCCTTTTAAGAATTTAATAATAACCTCGTCCACTCATTACGTATATAAGATAAAATGACAAATGTATAAACTACACTCTACAAGTACAGAGATATGCTTTTGAAACAATAAAGTAGAGAATATCTTATTTTGTTGGGTGCAGTAAAGATTAACAATTGGGTTAACACCATCCCAGAATAAAACTACCTACAAAAAGAAGTTGCAATTTGCAACTAGCTAATTAGTTGACACCATTAACAGAGGAAACAAGGCTCTTGTGTTCATTTGGAGCAGTAAGAATTTCAGATATGAACTTGATCAAAGAGCAGAGACCCCCTAAGAAGTTATGATCAATTACGCCTCTTCCTTCAATAACATGAGCAAAATCAATTAACTTGATTTGTCCACCTGGATTCTGTCCTTCCAATGCAAGTCCCTTTTCAAACATTATCAGAATTGAGCAAGAATAAAAATGGTACATCGTTTGATCCTCGAACCAAGCTTTCATCTCTAGTAGCTGTGATAAAATGCCAGTAGAACCGCCATAAACAGTTGCTGCAAAAGCACAATCTGGTTGCATGTCCATGTCAGTCGATGTGTTAGAAGAAACAAACTTTTTCAGGATTAACTTGACTTCCTCTGCAGGAAGGTTCTGCACGCAAGTCCTTTCAGGTTTCCAGTAACCTGATTCTTTGTTTCCGTAGATTTGTATCCCTGATAACCTGAATCCTAAGGGAAGGCTCGATGTCTCTCTATCTTTTTTCAAGCACTTCTGGATGTACTCCTCAGATGCTTCCGGTGCCCAGGTTCTTGAACCCATTTTAATATCAACAATTGATGGATTGACTCGACCAACAGAGAGATCCTCTAAAACTAAATGGGGTTTCAACCCAGATCCATCAGATGCCTCTACGAGCTGAGTGCCATTAAAGGTAGGGAAGAATTTGGAGATGTGTTCTGGAATCCTACTGTCAGAAGAGAATGATGTGTAGAATTTGAGCTCATTGGACCCTCGTTCATCGCCTTGGAGAGGTTTGTAGAAACGTCCTGATTCATCCACAAGTGGACCAAGCTTCCCATTGCCTGCTTTGTGCCCTGCAACTTGGTGGGGAGGGATCTTAAGCATCCTCACAGAAAGTGAAGCACAATATAACAATCAAAATCTCCAATGCAGACGCCTTTCCTGTGCATTGTAGAAATAAGGTATGAGTTAAAACCAAAATCTCGACTTTACTGATTACATTATTTTCAACAATAAAGAATTCATGTAGATTGAATTTCAATTTCTGGTATAGCTGTTGTTAGATATGACATATTTTGAATTAACTTTCATCATGATCACCATTAAAGTAAGGAATATATAAACAGCTGATTCTTCCATTAGCCACAGATCCCAATTCCCCCAGCGTAAACTATGTCATTTCTTCTCCTAAATTATAATAAAGGGAAGCAGCAATGTTCAGAGACAGGACTGCTTTCAGAGCCAAGTAATAGCATGAAACACATTGTTAAATAGTCCATTCTTTCAATTTTCCTTTCCTCTATCATCAACATGGTAGAGGTTTAGTCTGCGTACACACCACCCTCCCCAAACCCCACTTGCAGGATTACACTGGGGTATGTTATTGTTGTTTCAATTTTCCTTTCCCCCAATTTCTCGAGACAAAATAGATAAAGAAGCTGCTTGATGAAACCAACTACACAAATTAATGCCCAAGGTTACAATAATAACCGCATCACCCTATCAAAATGGACACAGTTTTTTCACAAGACAAACAACAGATAGTCATCATACAACCCTTGCTTTTTTCAGAAACATCACCTGTGTGATGCACAGAAAAAAACATCTACCACATTCCTTCAAATATTCTAAAATGTTAAAAACAGGGAAAATTTATTCTTGGAACAAATATAACTATAAATTTCATAATGTTTTTGTAAGTTGTTATTACATATGTTACCTAATCTCATTGCACATCCTAAAAGTAACTAAAAATTTTCTTATTTGCTTAATAGCATCATATTTCATACACCAAAATTTTGGAGCGTAGATCATGAGTTCGACCAGTAAAAGCAACCACTAATACTTGCATCAAGATGAACATGGAATGCTTTGTGCACCTGACTGCCCTTCCCCTTTACCAAGTGCTTAGATTAGTTATTTCATAAAGGTTAATCACAATCGAGATCTTATGGATATGTGCATGCTTTTGAGTATTAACAAGTGTTGAAGAGCTACCCTTCTAGAATTGCAAAAAAACATGCTATATAAACCAAAGGGCAGATATGTCCCTCATTTCATTATAATAAAATAAAACCCAAATTTATTAACAGAAAAAGGTAGCGTAAAGTTTAAACAACACAAATCACCAAATCAGAAACATAAATAAACTCAATTCTGCTTATAAAATAAGATCACATCTAAAAAAAGAAGAATTAAAGGATATGCATGAAGAACAAATCTGCAGAATGAAACGAATTTCACTCAAATGTTAATCCAAATAACAAAATTTCACCCATACAATATCATCGAAAGCTCAAAAGAAAAACAAATCTGCAGAATGAAAAAAAAAATAATACTTACAGATTAGAGAATTCGAGCACCAATTGCGTTTCGTATTTTGCTGGAGATTCTTTTATTTAATAAGAAAATGGGATTCCGATTAAGGGCACCCTACATGCAATTTATAGTAAATTGAGATAAATTTGATGCTTTGAAAATTGCGATTTTCCAGAAAAAGTGTCTTATCGGGAAAAGGGACCTTATGTTGGGTCCTATTAGAGAATCCGCATCCCGTGAAATTAGAATCTGATCCTACATGGCTTTTTGCCTTTTTAAAAAAATTCTGAAGTATTTAATTATTAATATTCCCCATAAAGTCAAATAAAAGATCTTTCATTTTTTCATAACCACTACATCTCAACTAACTCCTAACTGTTTTTTTAATTTGCGATTGAAGAATATTCCTTGAATAGAGTCTCAAAAGATGGCTACTTGTTAAGTTTTTTTTTCTTTTTTTTTTTTCTAAGTAATATTTTGACTCTAACAAAGGCAGCCACGTTAATTAAGAGAAATTAGGAACATTATTGGGAAATTGATGACATTTTGTGACAAAGTCAAAGTAGTGACGGTTTCAAAGAGGATCATTTGAACAAAGGAGAACACCAAGATTAGCTTTGTGATTTCGTTGGCTTTTGTAAAAACGTTGAAGCAGCCCTTGTCTGTTCTTTTAATCTGCTGCAACGAGAAAATAGGGAGCTTTAAGGGCTTTGATTAAACAACATTTGCACAAATTATGAATTTCTGAATAACCTAATTAGTACTTCCTATTCAAGGTATCCCAAGGAACTAGTTGCCTTTTACGACTCCATTTCTAAAATTAATTACATGTTTGATTCACAATATTATGGTAATTCAAGAAAAATACTCCGTTAAAGAATTTATATTGTCTCCGTAGGAAAGAGGTTTATCTTTTTCCAGAGTCGAGGCAATTTGAAAGAGTCCTTACAATAGACTTTTGACTTCGACAAAGTCTTAAAATATTAAAATGGCCTTAACTATGTCTTGAATTTAAAAATGACTTCAACTAAGTCTTTATTTTAAAAATGACTTATCTATGTTTAGAATTTAAAAATGACTAACTATTTTGCGTAGATTGGAGGTGCTTGACTGAGTGGGATAAGGAAATCAAATAAACCAGTAGAGAAATTGTGCCCTTGTTAGGATCTTAAACCACACTGGTTACCTGGTTTCTCAAAAGCAGCATTTTGAACGTTGCATAGGCATCTGGGGATCAAGGTATGCAGAAAGAGTAGTTCGGGGGACACAGGGTGTGTGGCAGATTTGCCCAAATGTAAAGCAAAAGATAAAAGAATCGGACACAAAAGATATTGCCTCACAGTTATGACATAAAATTTATCACCCAGACAGAACGACAAAGAGGCCAGATTATTCAGTCTAATAATTTAAATTTTTTATTAAAAAATTTTAAAAGGGAAAACAAGAGAGAGAACAAAGTTTCTCTCACATCCTGAAGTCTATTCTTTCCTAAAGTTACATGTGAACACCACATTTAAGCTAATCTTGAACTTTAACCTCTCTATTTCCTTGAGACAGAAAATTGTTTTGTTTGTATGATGGGTGGACTTTAGCCTGAAAAGGCCCCAGGCAATTGCCGCCAATCAACACTATTGCAGCATTCATCGTTTCCCAGCAGGTTTCCTAGCAGGGATATCCTCCTCATCTGACTCGACATCTCCATACTCCCACATCGCACGTCTCTTTTCTCGTGCTTCTGTTTGATGCTTCTCCAATTCATCTAGAGCCTGTTGTTTCTCCTTGGGCTCCCACCTCTTCCTTTTCTCCATCCTAGCAAGTCCTTCCTGAAAAGTTTACAGCTCCCTTGTTAGAACACCGCCAGCAACCAAAAAAAACATAACACTAGATATTTTAAAACCCAACTCAACCAGAAAAAAGGAGAGGATAATCTAGGTAAACCTTAAAGTATTAATCAATTGAAACGACACAAATGGATTGAACAGCCAAATGCAATGTACTGCTTCTCTACTGTAGTCCAGCGAAACACATTTGGCAGGGCAGAGGGTAGAGAACAAAAAGAACCTAGTGGCTATTGAAAAAACCGCAGAATCCAAAAGCAATAGAAATGAGTAAAACAATAACTATTATAAAAACAGCTATAAATTCGAACCTTGAGCAAAGTAGCATTCACACTGACATCACTTTCAGGATCAACCAAAGTCACCAAAAAGATTGTCCCTGTTCCTTGACCTTTAACTTTTCCACCTGAAGTGTCTTTCTCCTCGATGACAGCTTTAAATTCCTTTGGCCCACTTAAAAGAAGCTCACTTAGCCGGTATGCCGCCTCCTGGCCATAATCATCTTCTAGCCCAGGAACTTTAACATGGGCAAGACTGCAGAGCTGAGCAAGACCAGGACTGGAGGACACAGATGCTTCGAGGGGCCGCAATTGACTGTACGAAACAACTTCTTGGTTTCCATAATCAACATAGAAAACTTCAAACTTGTCTTTGGAAGATTCCACAGCACCGCGAGGGGCATTGACAATCTTAAACATATTTTGAAGTGAAAAATCAGAAAAAGAATATGATATGACAAGCAAAAATATAACATAATAAATCACTTGTATCCTACAGAAGACATGGAACTTCTATAACCTACAGTAATGACCCAACAGAAATATGCATGCATTGGTTGACTACAGAAAAAAAGGCTTAGGGGACGACTAGATGATACACAAAGATCAATTCGAGACAAGTGCAGCAGACCAGAGAAGCTCCAAGATGAAGTATTGAACTGTTCAAAGATCTAGGAACATTGCATGAACAGGGAGGGGGGGGGGGGTGCGAAGTACCAAAGAAAACACTAAATTACCTAGCAATGTTCATGTGATGACAAGAAGAGTAGTACAGTTTAAGCAACTAGTTCATTTGATTAATGGAAAAACACATTGTAATTTGCATGATACGTGAAAAGTAGCAAGTCTAATAATTTGAAGTGAAAAGCAGCTAATTGGAATTTTGAAGATTAACACGGTTTGACCTCATACTAGTAATTCCCATTCACATTATAGAATACACAAAGTTAGGGTAACTCAGTAATTCAAGTCATATCTTTAACTGTTTAAAGGCTTATGGAACTACATAACTAAAATAAAGTAACAGATATAGAATTGTTGGATCACATACCATTGCTCGGTTCCATGAATTATCAGCACTGAATTGAGCTAGAACAATATCACCCTTCTTGGGATTAAAGGCACCAATTACAGGAGCCTCCTGAAGATTTAGAGAAGCAAGTTGCTTCTGAATGGCGGCTACTTTCTGGTCGGAAACCAGCTGAACGTAAAATTTACCCCCACCCAAAATTTCAGTGACAGTGACCTGAGAACATAAGAGTGTAAAAGTATAGAAGTCGAACAATCATAAAACGAAATAGTATACACAATGAATCCAGATGGTAAATTGTGACAAACAATTATTAACTGAGAAGCACTAGATCTAATTACATTACCTTCACCTCTTCCTTTTGGCGTCTTTCAGCTGCTCCACCACTGACAACTTCCTCTCCCTCGACATAATTCTCCCATATCTATATCAAGGCACTTGTTAATAAATAGTAAAGAACAAATACATGACTAATAAGTATACCAGATCTTGCTCTTGCCTTCAATTTCTGGTTTTTGGCAGCCTGTTCAGCTTGCATGAGGAGGTGAACTTCTGGGATTCTATCAGTTCCAAAAGAAGTTTGAAGCCTTGCTAAACCAGCTTCCAGTAGGGTAACTGCCACATTAGATCTTGATTCCCATAATGTTCCAATGAAAGTCCCTGTTCTATCAACTGTTTCTACCTCGATCTATGTAGAAGGCAATAGGAAATAAATAAGAAAGAAATTCATATGTAACACAATACAATGTAAGAGAGAAACAATATTACCTCGACATCTCTCTGCATTATCTTCCGCCTCATCAAAGCAATGGCTTCCTCAGAGTAGGGTTCTTCACGGCCGGGGCATCTCACTCCAGAAATAGAGAAAGCAATGCTGCAAGTCTCCTTGGGAATGAACAGTTTGAATCTATGACCACTGAGGACATACTCTACTACAGCAGACATCCTCCTGTTACGCTGCAAGAAAGGCAAGAAGTCTCTAGCTTTCTTTGACGCTGCCTGAAAGTATAACAGAAAAGATTAGTTGTTCCTTAGTGTCACATAAAAAGAGACAACCAGTGATAATGATACTAACCGTTAGCAGGTCCGTTACATGCATCACCGGAGCTTCTTTGGGAGAATGAATGCCCTTTTTCCCAGAAGTAGCACGTGATTCCGCTGAGAGAAGTGCATCATAATAGTTTGAACGTTCTTCGAAATCACGATGTCTAACAACAGTTGCAAAACCACGGGCAACCAAAAGCTCAGCAACATTGACTCCAGCCAACTGGTTGCCTGCAGCAGATGGGGCAGGCGATGCATCATCCCCATCTTTGGATGCCAGGAATACAGTTCCAAAATCCATCACCCTTGAATCTGCGCTACTGGCAGGAGCAGCAGGTCCATCTGCCATGTTTACCTTCCGAGAGTACTCCATTGAAACATTCACCTGAATAGATATAAGGTCAGTAATCATCTCTTTCTGATTCTGTAACACTAAAATCAGAAGAGGAGATATCAGAAAAGATAGCAATACCTGTTTTCCAATAAGGCGATTTCTCAAAAATTCCTTTGCTTCACGAGCATATGGAGCAGGTTTCTCATCTCTACGGGGATTTCCCATTTTAGGAGACCTAATACTAGAAAGATTAACTCTTCTCTCTGCTGATGGATCTCCAAATGGCAGAGAATCATCAGCTATAACAAGACAATCTCCACTGACAACCTCAACCACCTTGAAAATCCAAGCAAAAAGCATTAGAAGAGAGAGAAGGAGAGGAGAATAAGAAGGTAAACAACCCTTTGACTCATAGCTACCTTTCCTGTGAAATTTTGATCATGAATAGCCTTGGAATTTGTTGCTGGAGCTACATAGTTCGTCCAGATTCTTAAGCGTGTCTTTTTGGCCTCAAGCTCAGCACTTTTCAGCTTCTTCTTGGCTTCACCTTCCAGCATGTTTGCACTCCAATCAACGTATTTAGCATAGCCCTATGCAAAAGGAAAGGGAAGGGAATAAACAAAGATTAGATTGACCTTAAACGTTCTAAGACCAAAAAAAAAAAAAAGCATTCCCTTTTCTAGAATTAGAAGTAACTAGCCAGTCACCGTCAAGTAAGTTTACTAATTGAAAATTAGAGATAGGCCTAATTAACAGTCTTTATTCTACAACTTCAATTTCATAAAAGAAAAGTTAAGTGACAAAAATTATGGCAAGAGAAAGTCAATACATTTCTCTGAAGAGGATCGCTTGCTAATCCACATAAACAAACCAAGAGGTGGTACAAAATGAGAGACAGATAATGCCCACTGAATGTAAAGGCAATAAAGACTATGATAGGGAGCACACACTAAATGTACAGGTAATAGATACTATGATAGGAAACAGTACATAATGCACACAGATGCATAATATTGAAGACTGCATTTGTACCAATAACAACAAGAGGGGACAAACTGTGTTACTAAACGAGATATAAGCCACTTATGTTGACAATTGATGCATAAAATTCTGAACTACAGAAAATCTACAAGCAAATAAATATTCTTTACAAGACACAATCAACAAGAAAAAGCCCCATCTATGGTTAAGACAGTTTCAAATTTCTTGCAGAAACTTATCATAAAAAGATACAAAGTACGCCTGTGTACCAACTACAGTGACCTTTTAATAACTTCAGTTTCTTATTAGACACATGTTCTAAAATATCACCAGTAGTATGTCTATCACGTACATTTTCAATAAGCTCCAATCCCAGGTCCTTTGCCGATTCTCCATCAGGGTAGTACACTGAGCCAATTAGATTGCTATACTTGTCAACACCCTCCAGGACAATTCGAACCTGTATGTTAAACTACATTAGGAAAAGGGTGAACAGGAAACACAAATCATTAAGAGCTAACAAATACAATCTCACATCTCTATTTAAGACACGGGTTTCAGTAAAATGCTTTGCTTCTCTGCCATAAGGATCAGGAGAAACTTCTGTTACAGATGCTGCTGAAGACGCCAACCTCTGTGCTGATGTAGGAGTTGCACGAGGTTCAGTACTTGATTCTCCATTTGGTTCATCAGAGGTAACACGAGTATTAATAATACTTTCTGATGTTGCTCTTCTTCCCATAGTTGGTGCCTGTTTATTGAAACAAAAGGGTAAACGAACTGGTAAACTAACAAGATCTGGTCAAGAAAAATTTAACTTGTATTGTATCAACCTGTATTCCAGCAACGAACACTTGAATGAACTGGAAGTCTGGAAGCAAATACACTCGCAGCGTACTTCCATCACGAACCTGCTCAACAAATGCTTCTATAAGCTTACCTTTACTTCGCTCCAATAGACCCATTGCATCAAAGTTACTAGCATCACCGATCGCAGATGGAGGTAGATTCCTAATAGATGCCTCAGAAGCACCAGGTGCCTGAAAACAGCAGAATGCCAGGAATTACTACGCATGCAAAAATAGGAAGCCAAAAAAACAAGCTTGATCGCAATATGTGGACACTGAACTAAATGGACAAAGATACTATGCAAAAGATCCACCAGCCAACACAAACCACAGTGACAGGAACTACCCGTAAGAGATTACAGTTTGGATTAGATCTAGACATTTAGTTGATAGTCTTTCTACTTGAAAGAATAACAAGTAGAAGAAAATGAAACTTGACTATATGGATACCACCCACTGTTGCAGCACACATCCTGAAGTGCTACCATCAAAACTCAATACATTCTAGATTAAATCTTGTAGCTCAAGGAGAATTGCAGAAAGAAGCAGACACAACATCGAAAATAAACATGCTCAAAAAAAGGTCAAAAGTGTATGGGGTCAAAAAACGAGAAGTAAACTGTGAACTTCAGTGTTTCAGTCTACAGAAAAATATCATCTTCCTCGGCTCAACCCATCTCATCCAAAAGAAGATAAAATGGTGAAGTTCACGATAATCCAGTAATAACATCAGAGACAATGAGAAACACACCCTACTCCAACGACCTAGACCTTGTTGCTTGGCTTGTTCTTCAACATCTTGCAGCTGTTTTAAATAGGGATTTGCATCTTTCTGTTGACCCTGCTCCCTGACCTGGTTCCATAAAAATAATCATTTCATGATACTAAAACATAATGGGAAACAAGTCACCTGAGAAACAGAAAAATTAAATCCAATCCAACCTTGGCCCAGCCTGCAGCAACAACTAGCATGGAAACGTTCTTGTCACCAAGAAAAACAGTGCCATATTCTCGCCCTATGGAAGGTACAGCATATTCCACCTTGAAAGTGACCTCCTAAAGAATAAAAAGGATGCATTTAAATCTAATACTACTAAAGAAGAATATATATACATATATATAGAGAGAGAGAGAGGATCAATGCAAGGACACCTTTCCAATGCAAAGCTTCCTCAAGAAGTCTCTGCTTTGCCATGCAAATGGCTCATCCACTCCACCACGACGTGCCTACAAGTGGAAAGCCAGAATGCGTAATGAAAAAAGAGATACAAATATAGCAGCAATTTAAAAATATGGATCATAAAATGTAAGGTTTATTAGTGCATGTCATACCAATCGAGGAGCCATTAGAGATCCTAAGGTTATAGATTTTTCAGGGGGGATTTCAGCCTTGGAACTACCCATTATAACCAAACTGTCACCAGAGGGAACAGCTTTCACTCTTCCCTTCAACCATCCTGTTGATGCCATTTCAACTGCTAAATGCCTGAGATTAACAATCCAAGTGAGGAACAAAATTCAATCGAGGCAGGAATCATACTGCTGACACCAAATGAAAAGTTCTCATCAACTAGATAGACATGCAAAAACAAAATAAGCCACAGCCACACTTCTCAAGGGCCCTCTCTTTTGTAAAGAAAAATCAAAACCTTTAATATGAGTAAGGCCTAATAACTAAAGATTTGGTAGGATAACAAGATCTTACATGGACAAAGTAAATGAAATCAAAACAAAAAAAATGAATTTTGTTATAGATCTCTGCAGAAGTAAAGTTGTTCAAATTGCTAAATAAAATAACAGCCAACTTAATTATGTTCTATAGATTTCAACTAATCTTTCATAACATCTAACCATAACTACTACTTCCAATGACTCGTGAAAATGAAACTAGATCATTATCAATTCCCAAGTCAATTTCTGACAAAGGTAGATATACCAAATAATCATCCGAAATAGAAAGTCTACTTTGTTTTGCAGGAACAACAATTTTTAAAAAAGAAGTGCAGGATAGAGGAACTTGCACCCTAAATTCTTTAATTTTCACATCACGTAGTTCATCACTCCCACTAACTTCACCATTCTCAATGAACCCAACATTTCTAGTTCTGACAAAGGTAGATATACCAAATAATCATCCGACATAGAAAGTCTACTTTGTCTTGCAGGAACAACAAGTTTTAAAAAAGAAGTGCAGGATAGAGGAACTTGCACCTTAAATTCTTTAATTTTCACATCACGTGGTTCATCACTCCCACTAACTTCACCATTCTCAATGAACCAAACATTTCTAGTTTCAACAATGCTCATATTGTGATTAGGGCAGTGAAAGTTATACCCCTTAGATTTTTCTGAGTAACCAATAAAGGAACTACCAATTGTTTTTTGATCCAATTTCTTTTCTTGTGGATGATCTATTCACTGGGCAACCTCAAACATGCAGGTGCCTTCAACTAGGTTTCCTTCGGATCCAAAGTTCCAAATTTGTCTTTCAGTCTTTCTTACTAGGTAACCTATTTAACAAATACATGACCGTTTTAAAATCACATATATACAGTGAGATGGGTAAAGATGAACTACTTAGATTAAATCATTTGATGCACGATTATGCCTTTCTACCACACTGTTTGTTGTGGTGTCTGGCATTATGCATTGAGCATATATGCCAGTGTCAAAGAATTTGGCAAATGGACCACTGTTTTTCCAGTTTCATCATATGTTCCATCATACTCACCATCTCTATTTGACCTTACTATTTTCACCTTTTTATCTAGTTCTCTTTCAACATCATTAATAAATACCTCTAACATATTTATTGCACGAGATTTTTCATACAACAAATAGACATATCCATGATGTGAAAGGTCATCAATAAAGGTGATAAATATTTTTCTTTTTTGAAAGGAGGGCAAAGGGTCAAATATGCCCCTAAACTAAGCAAAATGAAATAGATTTTCCCTCCGTTAATAAATAGGGACAAATATGCCCTCCTCGCTAAAATTAGCCACATTTGCCCTTATTTTCAAACAGCGAGAGTCTAGCACTCAATGATGCCATATGTCAGGATTAATCTATTTAAACAGAGCGTAAATATGAACCTTTCACATAGTTCAGGGGCTAATTTGACCTTTCTCCTTAATTTTGAGTTTAAGATTGCCTTTTCTTTTATTATTCCTCCTTTCTCTCTTCCCTCCACTACCTCTATCGCCAATCAATCTTTCTACCTCCTTTGTCCCATATACAGCTATACACCTGCATTAAATTGATATTATATTTTGCGTGTTCAAGTTGTTTAGTGTATTCCCTCCTAGTGGTGGAGGTGATGGTGGGGTAGTGTGGAAAGGGAAAAGGAAGTGGAAGAGAAGATGGTGTTGGAGGTAATGGTGACAATGTTGGCAGGGAGTTAAGGAGGATGGAAGAATAAAGAGTGATTGGTGATAGAGGTAGTGGAGAGGAGGGAGAAAAAAGGAACAAAAAGAATTAAGAAGTCAAAACTACGGAGAAGGTTAAAGTTTGCCCCTAAATTATGTGAAAGGTTCAAATTTACCCCCGTTTAAAAAGATTAATCATTAATCGCAGACCCATGGCATCATCCGGTGCTATTTCATCGTTTGAAAATAAGGAAAAAAAATTAGCCCATTTTAGTAACGACGATTCGCTCACTCCATAAATATTACGCATGTATTCTTTTGTCATTTTCCATACCTTTCGGCTCGAAAATGCGCACAGCTAGTGGGGTTGTGCCAATTTTTGCATATTTGACCCTAATTATTAACGAAGAGTAATTTTTTCCATTTTGCACAGTTCAAGTGCAAATTTAACAATTTGTCCTTGAAAGAATTTACTTCAAAATGACCACATATGTTGGTGTGTATAATTTCTAGAAGTTGTGTGCTTCTTGTGGCTCCTTTCCTTGTTTGTTTGGTTTGTTCTTCTCTTAATACAATTAACACCAAATATTAAAGTTCCATAACTTCCAAATTTAGCAGGATTTCATTCTTTCTTTGGATATGTGACCTAAAGGTTCATGCAACATGTAAGCATAGTGTTCATTCACCAAACCACGTTTAGGTCCAACATTATGATCCAAAGTTGAAAAGGATTTCGGCAAGTAGACTATCAATATTGGTTTGTACAAACCATCACAACAAATACTCGAACCAATGAGATGATTATATGCTTAGACAAACTAAAGCATTCATTCTCTAAATCTAAAAAGTATTCAACTTTCCTAACTTAGACATGAAAATTGGATTTCTTTAAAAAAAGGGTACATAATAAATTCCAAACAAGTTTAAGTGATGCTAGCGTCTAGAACTAAATGAAAAGTCTCAATAGCTTCAACTAGAGTGTTCACTTTCTCCGTGTTCACAAATCTTTCATCTTGATTTGTGATCTAGGTTGTAAGGAGTTCTTGCATTGTCTTAAAACCATGAATGATACAGCAAAAGTCAAACCACCAGGTATTGTAAGGTACTTCAATTAGATTTGATTTAAGACATGTAAAAGCACTGGGCTAATCTTTCTTCTCATACTGAGCATTACGTTTCAAGTAATATTCTGAAAGTCTAGGTTCTCCATAGAAACGACACTCAACATTCATGTGTTCCTTCTTATGTAATTGGAGAGATGACTTGTTGCATTATGTTGCCTCTGTTTACCCTTGTCGTGTTTTGGTCTCTTCTTAGAACCTTAATGGCTTAGAAGGTTAATAAAGTAAGCTCTTTGATTATTTAGCCTTGTTTCCTCCAACACCAACATTTCGTGCATTCCATGCTCGTTTCATTAGTGTTTCATGATATAGTAGTTCATATTGAAAGGCCTAAACAATAATGAGTTAAAGATGAATTTCACAAGGAAATTCTCATCTACCTCCATTTCCAATGTCTAAGTCTCATTGTTATATTTGTCAGCTCAATGACGTGTTCATGCATGGTACAACACCATAAACTTCATGGCGGTCAAGGTACCCATGAGTATCTTGGCAAGAGAGATTTATCAGTTGTTTAAAAGCAGTCATCCACAAGTTTCAAATCTATCTAACACTTGCAGTTTTGGAAAGGTTTTTGTTTTCTTTAAATAGGTAACAACTTAGTATCGGTAACCAATACTTGGGAAACCAAAAAACCCTTTACAAAAGAAAGTGCAAAAGAGAAAATAACAAAAACAAGGTGAGACGGGATACAATTCTAGCATGAATCAAAAACTAGAATTGTCTATGTGTCTTCACGATATGACTTTAGACACCAAAAAAATAGTTGAACACCATTGAGCTTGATCTTCCATATAATGCTACTTTTATTCTCGAAACATCTGCAATTCCTTTCTTTCAAAATGTTCCACCAAATACAGGCTAGAATCAACCTCCAATATCTTCTACTCATTGCCCAGACTCCTTTTGCTCTTAGCCCCAAAGCACCAAAGCAGCCTCGTCCAAGTTTTGGAAAGAGTTAGTCTTAGTGTAGCTCGTAATATTCATTCAATTAACATTAGGCTTATGGCTTAAATGGTAGCCAATCCCAAAGCTGAGCTACTTCCCATAACAGCAGCTGGTTGCTCATTATACAGTGCAGCATCAAGATCTAACAGTCCAACATGTAATTTGATCTATTCACATCAATGCAGGAAGTTCAGTTAGCGAATCAAATTGTAGTTTCCTTAGGTAGCCACCGATCTACAGTTATCCTTACACTTTTGTGCTTGGTGGAGAAGAAAAGAAGTGAACAAAAGACGCTCGCTTGTTGTTTTGTTCTCTATCACGAACAAGGATCGCTTACCATCTAGAGTAGATTGGAGAAAGATTTTATGAGAACACCTTCCCCGTATCAGGGAAAGGTCATAACAAAAGCAGAGTGTGATCGAAGAGCAAATGCTACAAATAAAATATGTTAATTTGTTAATGCTTTGAGTTATAACCCAAACATACTATCAGATTAAGAAATTTTATGTTTATTATTAAATGTATAGTGATATGGAAGTACAAGTTTAGACATATGCTCAATAAAGTTAAATATTATTCGATAATCTATAATGCGCCAATTAGTAATATTTACTATCATTTGATATAAAACAAACTAATGGCACATTAAAATTATCAACTTGTGATTCAACAATTATATGAACAAACGATTAACCATGTAGCGTTTCTTGAATATCTTGAGCAAAACTTTTTGAGCTTTTTAGTTCTGAGAAACTGGTTTCTCTCCTTCGAATTATCTTCTTCCTCGTGTTAGTCTATGAAAAAAACTGTGAATTGCAATTGAGAGAGGACCAGTTTCTAAAGACCGCTTTATACTCCAATTACACATAAAGTAAGAGTATATAACTAAGCTACTCTTTTCTTAATGCAACTGTGAATTCATTATGAGCTATTTATAAATAGCAGGATTGACGAGGCACGCACGCTAAACTGTGTCATGCTTAGCTGTCAAAATTTATCAGCCACATTATCCTACATTGTGAATGGATACCATCTAATCATGGAACTGTCACATAATTTTTCACCTTTACTCAATGGGGAGTTATTCAATTATGTTACAAAGTTGTGCTATAAATTCTAACCAGTACACTTTTATCAGCCCTTTTATTTATTAAACCCAATTTAAACACATGAAACATATATCTTACAGAGTGAAAAGCAAATCTTCAAACCAGTGGTTTGATTAAACCCGATTTAAACACATGGAACATATACCATACAGAGCAAACAACAATTCTTCAATTCAGTGATTTCAATTCATTAAACAACTGAGAAAAAAAAAAGCATCACATGAAAAAAATAATCCAAAGGATTGCATCGGCTATACATTCAATTGTAAAAGCAAGTTGATTTGATGAATAAGCAAATGAAAGCGGCAATTAAACATGAACGATCCGATAGCATACCTGAATGACTAGCGCTGAATGGATCGATCGTAGACGGAGGAAAAGAGAGAAAGCAGAGTAACGTACGGATCTAAAAGCACATCAGCTACCAAATCATGTGAATTGGATTGCTTCAGAACGACGGTAACCCGGAATCCGGCCAGAGACGAGAATGCAGACGCTGTGTTCGGTGGCGGGCGGCGGATCGAATGAGGAGAATTTTTTTTAGATGAAAATCCGTAACTGTAGTAGAGTGCCAATTTATATGTGAGCCCGATATAGAAGAGGGGAAGTGAAAAGAAAATTCACCTCCTTTTTGGGTAAAATTACTCAAAGTGCCAGTGGTAGTTTAAAATCTAGTAAAAGAAGGTTCTAATTTGTTGATTAAAAGAAAATGACTGTACTTGGACCTGATTAGGACAGGCAGATTTTCCTATTTTTGTGACGACGACTGAGGACACGTGCGATAATCCGCCAATAAACTCCTGCCACGTCATTAGGGAAATGTTGCTGTTGCCAAGTCAGCACCTTGGGTTTTTTTCTTAAGAAAAAAAATTAAAGTATTACTTTATTAAATCCTAGCTACTTGCTTTAATCTTTGAATTTCTGAAAAAGTTTTATTATTCCCTTGATTTACTTCCCTTTTTTGGTTAGTCTAAAAAAGGAAGTTTATTTCACTCTTAATAAAATATTTCTAGTTATATAAATATTAATGACTCATTTTAGATCATAAGTTTTAAAAAAAAATTGACTTTGTGTCAAATATATAAATCGACACAGAGGAAGTACTAAACAGAAATCGAGAAAAACTATTGGAAGAAATGAAGAATTAGACAAAATATTCATTGGGTCGAAATCTCTTTGTCAAAAATATTGGGAATCGTATAAAATATCAAACTATTAATTCAAATTAAATGTATAAATTGTGTTTGTATAAAGCGAGATAAACTGTATATATAAATACATATATTTTCATCCTATACACTAATTGTACAAATAAAAATCTTCCTCTACCAGTACCCCTTTGCCTTTCTCTCTTTCTTGCTTTATACAAACACAAATTATACAAATTACAATGTATGAATTTGTGTTGTATAAAGCGAGAGAGATTTAATATACAAAAGTTTTATTTCTATTCAATTGTATACAAATTTTAATTTTATGCAGATATACAAACACAAAATTGATAAATATAGATATACCTAGTAGTTACATATATACAATTATCTAGCCGATATACATATACAATCTCTGCGCTTTTGACTTGATCGAGATTAAGAAAAATATGTATACGAAAAATATTGCCTAAACAACATATATGAATTTATATACGTCTCTAGTAATACATATACAAACAATATATATATTTGTTTATAAATCTCTGATATACGATTATAATATATTACATACATATACGGTTATATACTACTGTATATACAATACATTACATATACATGTGACCATTTGTTGAGAAAAAATTGTCACATGTAGTAAGAAGCCCAAAACGATTCCCCAAATAATCTGGCCCACTTGTGTTGAAGTTTGGTACAATAAAGAAAACTTACGTAAATATACTATAATAAAAAAATATTTACCATTTATAGCAATAATATTTCTTTTCCACTAAAGTAATCAAGTTTAATTCATATTACAAAGAACAATTTTTTATTCACATATAATACAAATTTTAATGATAGATAATTCATTTATCACACATTTTAATACACTTATAATACAATGTGTCAATTTTTTGAACAAACATAATATATTTTTAAAAACAATTATAATTCATATATAATTCATATATATTGCATACATAATTCAGCAGATTTAACATAGTATTACTATAAATGGTAATAAATAAAAAGTGTATCAATAATTATTTGTGTGATAAAAAGTGTGATAAATGAATTAATAAATTAGAAAATTAGGAAACATGGTGACAGAAAAGGGGGAAGAGAAATGGTGAAGAGGTGAAAGTCTGGACTCTGGACTGGAAAGTGTTGGATTATAGAGGAATAGTGGTCACCTCCATCTCATTTTATGGTAAAATCTTACTTAGGATTTACCGGCATAACATTCAATAAATTTATGAAACCATTTGGGTTTTTTTCCTTATACAGACCAAAAATATTGAGATAGTAAAACGATCACGATAAATATTGCCTCTCAGTTCAGATAAAATTTAACATATCCCCGATGAAAAACGACAAAGGAGGCCGGTTTATTCAGTCATATAAATTTAAGTAAAAAATTAAGAAAAAAAAGGAAGAAAAAAGAAAGAGAACAAAATTTCACTCACCTCCTGAAGTCTCTCTTCTCTCTCTCCTAAAGTTACATGTGAACAACGCATAAAAGCTAAGTCAAACTTTCACCTCTCTATTTCTCTAGACAGCAATTGTCTGATTTTTAGGCTGACAAAGCCCCATCCAAATTTTGTCAATTGCCACCAGTTCAACTCTGTTGCAGCATTCACCGTCTCCCAGCAGGTTTCCTAGCAGGGATATCCTCCTCATCTGACTCGACATCTCCATACTCCCACATTGCAAACCTCTTTTCTCGTGCTTCTGTTTGATACTTCTCCAATTCATCCAGAGCCTGTTGTTTGTCCTTGGGCTCCCACCTCTTCCTTTTCTCCATCCTAGCAAGTCCTTCCTGAAAATTTATAATCCCTTGTTAGAACACTGCCAGCTTTAAAAAACATAATGCTTAAAGTGACGGAGGAAAATGGCAGCACTAGGAATTTCAAACCCAACTCTACCAGATACTGCTTTACTATGATATTGTAGGGGGTATTGAACAGGGACCTAGTGGCTATTGAAAAACTCAGCAGAATCCGAAAGCAATTGAAAAGAGAGTGTTGAATTGTAATTAAAATAAAAGAGGCTATTAATTTCAAACCTTAAGCAAGGTAGCATTTATGCTGATATCACTTTCAGGATCAACCAAAGTCACCAGAAAGACTGTCCCTGTTCCTTGACCTTTAACTTTTCCACCTGAAGCGTCTTTCTCCTCAATAACAGCTTTAAATTCCTTTGGCCCACTTAGAAGAAGCTCACTTAGCCGGTATGCTGCCTCCTGACCATAATCATCTTCTAGCCCAGGAACTTTAACATGAGCAAGACTGCAGAGTTGAGCAAGACCAGGACTGGAGGACACAGATGCTTCAAGAGGCCGCAACTGACTGTATGAAACAACTTCTTGGTTTCCATAATCAACATAGAAAACTTCAAACTTGTCCTTGGAAGATTCCACAGCACCGCGAGGGGCATTGACAATCTTAAAACATATTTTAAAGTGAAAAATCAGAAAAAGAAAATGATATGACAAAGAAATAACATAATAAAATCACCTATATCCTTCAGAAGACATGAAGCTTCACTAATCTACAATAATGACCCAACAAAGAATTGCATTGGAATAACTAAAGAATAAGGGCTTATGGGACAACAACTAGATAGTGAACAAAGTTCAATTCATTAGACAAAAGCAGCAGCAAGACCAAGTAAGGTATTTCTTAAGAGCCAGGGACATCACATGAGCAGGTATTTACTAATAATACATATGTGTAAGTGCCAAAGCAAACACTAGATTAACTTGTACAGTTTATGTGATCACAAAAAAAAGTAGTTCAGGTCAAGCCATAAGTTTATTTGATTGGGGAATGGGAAAGCACACATTCCAACTTACTTTGATACATAAAAAGTAGCAACTGTAATGTTTCAAGTGAAATATACCAAATTGTAGTTTAGAAGATTTAGCTGTATGACTTCATACAACTATCCAAACTAGTAATTTACATTCACATTATAGAATACACAAATTAGGGTACTCGGTAATTCAAGTCATATCTTCAAATGTTTAAAGGCTTATGGAACTACGTAAATAAAAAAAAAAGTAAGAGCAATAGAGTTATTGGATCACATACCATTGCTCGGTTCCATGAATTATCAGCACTGAATTGAGCAAGAACCATATCACCCTTCTTTGGATTAAATGCACCAATGACAGGAGCCTCCTGAAGATTTAGAGAAGCAAGTTGCTTCTGAATGGCGGCTACTTTCTGGTCGGAAACCAACTGAACGTAAAATTTACCCCCACCCAGAATTTCAGTGACTGTGACCTGAGAACATAATCGTGTAAAAGTATAGAAGTCAGAAAATCATAACACGAAATAGTATTCACAATGCACTCAGATGGTAAATTATGACAAACAATAGTTAACTGAGAAGCACTAGATCTAATTACATTACCTTCACCTCTTCTTTTTGGCGTCTTTCAGCTGTTCCACTACTGACAACTTCCTCTCCCTCGACATAATTCTCCCATATCTATATTGAGGCACTTGTTAATAAATAATAAAGAACAAATTCATGACTAATAAGTATAACAGATCTTGCTCTTGCCTTCAATTTCTGCGTTTTGGCGGCCTGTTCAGCTTGCATGAGGAGGTGAACTTCGGCGATTCTATCAGTTCCAAAAGAAGTTTGAAGCTTTGCTAAACCAGCTTCCAGTAGGGTCACCGCCACATTGGATCTTGATTCCCATAATGTTCCAATGAAAGTCCCTGTTCTGTCAACTGTTTCTACCTCGATCTATGTAGAAGGCAAAAAGAAAGAAATAAGCAGAAATTCATGTGTAGCACAAATCAAAATTAAGAAAGAAAAAATATTACCTCGACATCCCTCTGCATTATCTTCCGCCTCATCAAGGCAATCGCTTCCTCAGAGTAGGGCTCGTCACGACCTGGGCATCTCACTCCAGAAATAGAGAAAGCAATGCTGCAAGTCTCCTTGGGAATGAACAGTTTGAATCTATGACCACTGAGGACATATTCCACTACAGCAGACATCCTCCTGTTACGCTGCAAGAAAGGCAAAAAGTCTCTAGCTTTCTTTGACGCTGCCTGAAAGTTAAAACAGAAAAAATTAGTTATTCCTTAGCAATACATAAAAAGAGAGCCAGTGGCAAGGATACTAACCGTTAGCAGGTCTGTTACATGCATCACCGGAGCTTCTTTAGGAGAATGAATACCCTTTTTCCCAGAAGTAGCACGTGATTCTGCGGAGAGAAGGGCATCATAATAATTTGAACGTTCTTCAAAATCACGATGTCTAACAACAGTTGCAAAACCGCGGGCAACCAAAAGCTCAGCAACATTGACTCCAGCCAACTGGTTGCCTGCAGCAGATGGAGCAGGTGATGCATCATCTCCATCCTTGGATGCCAGGAATACAGTTCCAAAATCCATCACCCTTGAATCTGCACCACTGGTGGGAGCAGCAGGTCCATCTGCCATGCCGACCTTCCGTGAGTACTCCATGGAAACATGCACCTGAAAGGATGTAAGGTTAGTAAATCATCCCCTTCTGATTCTGTAACTCTAAAACCAGGAGAGGAGATATCAAAAAAGATAGCACTACCTGTTTTCCGATAAGGCGATTTCTCAAAAACTCCTTTGCTTCCCTAGCATAGGGAGCAGGTTTCTCATCTCTACGAGGATTTCCCATTTTAGGAGACCTAATACTTGAAAGATTGACTCTTCGTTCTGCTGATGGATCTCCAAATGGCAGAGAATCATCAGCTATAACAAGACAATCTCCGCTGACAACCTCAACCACCTACAAAAAGCCAAGCACAAAACATTGAAGAGAGAGAGATGCAGAGATTGAGAAGAACTTTAAAAAAGCTTCGACTCATAGCTACCTTTCCCGTGAAATTTTGGTCATGAATTGCCTTGGAATTTGTTGCTGGAGCTACATAGTTTGTCCAGATTCTTAAGCGAGTCTTTTTGGCCTCAAGCTCAGCACTTTTCAGCTTCTTCTTGGCTTCAACTTCCAGCATGTTGGCACTCCAATCAACATATTTAGCATAACCCTACACCAAGGAAGGGGGGAGGGCAAAAAGTTCAGATTAGATAGACCTTAAACGTTCTGAAACTAAAAAAATGCCAAACATTTACTTTTCTAGAATTAGGAGTAACTAGCGGATCACTGTCAAGTAAGTTAACTAATAGATAAATTAGAGATGAAAGTTACAGCAACAGAAAAACCTCAATTTCATAAAGAAAAACTAAGTAGAGAAAGTTACAGCAACAGAAAGCTAATAAAGTTGTGTGAAAGAGGATCCTAATCCATAAATAACTTATCTTTACAAGAGAAAATAAACACAAAGGCCCATGTATGGTTAAGACAGTTTCCAATTTCAGGGAGAAATTACAGTGACCTTATAACAACTTCAATATCTTATTAGACACATGTTCTAAAGTATCAGCAGTAATATGTCTATCACATACATTTTCAATAAGCTCCAATCCCAGGTCCTTTGCCGATTCACCATCAGGGTAGTACACTGAGCCAATTAGATTGCTATACTTGTCAACACCCTCCAGGACAATTCGAACCTGTATGTTAAACTGCATTAGAAAAATGGTAAACAGGAAATACAAATTAGTAAGAGCTAACAAATAGAATCTCACATCTCTATTTAAGACGCGAGTTTCGGTAAAATGCTTTGCTTCTCTGCCATAAGGATCAGGTGCAACTTCTGTTACAGATGCAGCTGAGGATGCCAACCTCTGCGCTGACGTTGGAGCTGCACGATTTTCAGTAGTTGATTCTCCATTTGGTTCATCAGAGGTAACACTAGCATTGATAACAGTTTCTGATGTTGCTCTTCTTCCCATCGTTGGTGCCTGTTCATTGAAACAAAACGGTAAAACAAACTGGAAAAGTAACAAAATCTGGTCATAAAGAAAATTTTACTTGTAATGCATTAACCTGTATTCCAGCAACGAACACTTGGATGAACTGGAAGTCTGGAAGCAAGTACACTCGCAGCGTACTTCCATCACGAACTTGCTCAACAAATGCTTCTATAAGCTTACCTTTACTTCGCTCCAATAGTCCCATTGCATCAAAGTTACTAGAATCACCAATTGCAGATGGAGGAAGATCCCTAATAGATGCCTCAGAAGCACCAGGTGCCTGAAAATAGCAGTATACCAGGAATTACTACACACACAAGAAAAAACTGGATCGCAAATTTATGTGAAGATTGAGCTGAATGGACGAAGATACTACGCAAAAGATCCACCAGACAACACAAATCACAGTGACAGGAGTTGCTCGTAAAAGATCAATACAGTTTAGATTAGATCTAGACATCTAGTTGCTGGCCTTTCCAGTTGAAAGAATAACAAGTAAAAGAATTTCTATTTATAACATAGAAGTTCATTAGTAAAATCAAGAAGGTACTGAAAAGTAATTCCTAAACAGACAACCCCTTACAAAATTCCTAGTTTACAGATTTCATGGTGAACACAAAAATTCCATATACTGATCCATACTCTAATATACTCCTTTTACACCAAAAAAAAAAAAGAAACAAGAGAAATATAACAGGATAATCTGGATACCACCCACTGTTTCAGCACTTATCCTGAAGTGCTGGCCATTGAATACATCGGCACAAATAAGGGAGAGGTAAACGACTTCTTAATATACCAGTCAGCAGAAAATATTATCTTCCCTGGCTCAACCCACCCCCACACACAAAAAAAAATAAAAAAAAATATATATATATATATCCAAAAGACAATAAAGCATCTATACCGGCACCAAAAAGGGAGAGGCAAACGACTTCTTAATATACCAGTCAGCAGAAAGAAATATCTTCCTGGCTCAACCCCCCCCACCCCCCACCCCCCTCCCAAATCCAAAAGACAATAAAGCTTGGAAATATATTGCTGTGAAGTTAACAGTATCTGATCTTAATAGGGTAAAAGGATGAAGTTCATAACATTTGCCCAATACCAAAAACACATCAGAAAATATGAAAAATATGAGAAACGCACCCTACTCCAACGACCTAGACCTTGTTGTTTGGCTTGTTCTTCAGCATCTTGCAGTGGTTTCAAATAGGGATTAGCATCTTTCTGTTGACCCTGCTCCCTGACCTGGTTCCACCTTAATTAATCATTTCATGAAACTATATAGAGTTGGAAACAAGACAGCTGAGAAACATAGAAATTAACACCAAACCAACCTTGGCCCAGCCTGCAGCAACAACTAGCATGGAAACGTTCTTGTCACCAATAAAAACAGTTCCATATTCTCGCCCTATGGAAGGTACAGTATATTCCACCTTGAAAGTGACTTCCTAAAGAATAAAAAGGATGCATTTAAATCTTATACTACTAAAAAAAGAAGATTATTAAATATATATACAAGTTAGAATGATCAATGCAAGGGCACCTTTCCAATGCAAAGCTTCCTCAAAAAGTCTCTGCTTTGCCATGCAAATGGCTCATCCACTCCACCACGACGTGCCTACAAGAGGAAAACTATAATGAGCTACGAAAAAAGAGATACAAATGTAGGAGCAATTTGAAGATATGGATGATAAAAAAGGTAAGTTTTAATAGTGCATGCCATACCAAACGTGGAGCCATTAGAGATCCTAAGGTTATAGATTTTTCAGGGGGGATTTCAGCCTTGGAACTACCCATTATCACCAAACTGTCACCAGAGGGAACAGCTTTCACTCTTCCCTTCAACCATCCTGTTGATGCCATTTCAACTGCTAAATGCCTGAGAATAACTTTCCAAGTTAAGAACAAAATTCGATCGAGGCAGGAATCATACTGCTAACACCAAATAAAAGGTTTTCATCAATCAGGTAGACATGCAGAAACAAAATAACGCACAGTCACGCTTTTCAAGGAGCCGCTTTTGCAAAACCTTTAACATGAGTAAGGCTTAATAACTAAAGATCTTGGTAGAATAACGAGATCTTACATGGACAAAGTAAACGAAATCAAAATTTAATTTAAAAAAAAAACGAATTCGATTATAGATCTCTGGAAAAGTAAAGATTGCTAAACAAATAACCTCCAAAATCTCAGCCATGTTAATTAAACAAATTTAATACAGGCGAATGTCAAATCGGTCTTCTCTAAATATATGACCAAGCGGCTACTTGTTTCAACCTATCAAACAATGTGAATTCTCCCTAAACATACACGCAGTGAAATCCTAATCTTCAAACCAGTGATATGAATTCATTATGCATGTACGACAAAAAAAAAACATAAACAATAACGAAACATTGAATTGCATCGGCATAACGTTCAATTGTAAAAGCAAGTTGATTTGATGAGGAAAAACATTAAATAAACACGATCCAATAGCGATACCTAAGTGATCAGCGCTGAATGGATCGAGAGAAAGCAAAGTAACGCACGGATCTGATAGCAAATAAGCTAACAAATCATGCAAAATTGAATTTCTTCGAAAACAACGGTTGCCGGAATCCGACGAGGGTCGTCAATGCAGAAGCTGTGTCCTGAGGCGGACGGCGGATCAGATCGAGAAAAATAAATATATGAAAAAAAAATCCTAATTGTAGTGTGAATTTATATGGGAGTGGGGGCATACATGGGGAAGTGAAAACAAGATTCACCTCCTTTTTCGGGTAAAATTACCTAATATGCCATGGTAGTTTGTGTATTGTACGGTAATTTAAGATGTACTACCTCGGGTTTTCTGAAATTGTTAAAAGAAGGTTAGTTGAAAAGAGTGACTGTACTTGGACCCAATAAAGAAAGGCGGATTTTTCTATTTGTGACGACGATGGAGGGCCACGTAAGATAATTCTACCAATAAAGCCTTGCCATGTCACTTACAAGGCATTACTTTTGACATGTCAGCAGCAAACCATGGGCTTGATTTTCAAGATGGATTTTTACTTATTTGATTATTTATTTATTGTTTTATTAATTGTACTAAAATAATATGTATGGTATAATTTTAAGACAAAATTGTTTGTTTGTAAACTTACTTTTCGTCTTTATTTAGTAGAAAATAGTTTTATGGATGTTATGGGTATTTTTGTCTTTTTATTAATTTATCCGAAAAGATATTCAGTATTATAGTTATATTATCTGGTATGAATAACCTTTTCGGTTACTAATTATTAATCTAGATATAACTGAAGTTAGTAATTACTAAAGTAAAGATAAGATTGAATAGGATAAAATATGGAGTCGATGGGCGGTTGAATCGAATGTGCACGTGGCAAAAGCGATAGCTAGACACGAGTCAACAGAATTTGCATTAAAATGTGATAACAAACACAAGACGATCAATGTTATTCGAGTGGTCAAATTGTTACAAAATAATATGTATGGTATTATTTTAAGGCAAAATTATTTGTTTATATAATTATTTTTCGTTTTATTTAGTAGAAAAGGTTTTGAAGGATGTTATGGGTATTTTTGTAATTTTAATTATTTTATCCGAAAGGATTTCAGTATTATAGTTACATTATCTGGTATGGATAACTTATGGTTACTAATTATTAATCTTGATATAACTGAAGTTAATAATTATCAAAAAGAAATATAAGATTGGATAAGATAAAATGCGAATTCGATGGTCGGTTGAATCGAATGTGCACGTGGCAAAAGTAATAGCTAGACACGAGTCAACAGAATTGGCATTAAAAATGTGGTAGCACACATGAGACAATCAATGTTATTGAATTGATCAAATCACTGCACAAGATTCAGACTTTATTGTTACACTCTCGATTTAGTATGAATTACTTTTTCAATTGCTAATCATTAAGTTTGATATAACTTTAGTTGGTAGTTACTGAACAAGAGATAAGACAATATAAGATAAATTTTGAAGTCAACACGTGAATGAATTAGTAAGTACATGTGGCAAAATCAATAAGACATACATTAATGAGCAAAAATTAAATTAAAAAATAGAAATACAATGTCGAACACGAGACAAAATATAAATTATTGTTATTCAAATTATTAAACCATTATATTATTGTTAAATAACACATTCAAGTACTAATTATTATATAATCATGATATTATATAAATTAGTAATTACTAAATGAGAGATTAAATTATACAACATAAAAATTTAACTTGGGGGATAGTTGAATAGGAGGTGCATGTGGCAAAAGCGATAAGTATGAGTCAAGAAGCATTGTAATTGATGATGTGATATCACACAAGAGACATGAATCTGATTAGTATAATTTAAATGATCAAGCTATTTCATAAGATTTTGATATTATTATTACACCTTGACATAAACATAAATTAATAATTATCAATTAAGAGATAAGATTGTATAAAACGAAATCTAAATTCGATATGTGTTATCAAAAAAGAAAAAAATCTTGATTGCTGGTTGAATCGAAAGTTGCATGCAGCAAAATGACATTTAGGCGTGAGTCAGTAAAAAATATAATAAAACTTCAATACCTACTACGATACATGGATCAATCAATGTTATCTGTATAATCAAACTGTTACACATAATTTCGACAATAATAACAGACAATTAATAAGCTTTGTGAGTGCATAATTTATGTACTCGATCTTTGAAATATAATTATAAATATTTGTAAAATTTACACTTAATTGGGCAATTGGCTACAATTTACATTTTTACGCGTTGTATCTATAGTATTAATTGCTATGGACAATCTTTATTTGAATAATTTGCGCGTAATTGCATAGTTGAGTTATTTTCATTTGTATTTTATATAAACGAATTAGTATTAATTAATTTGTATTTATTTTCGTATAAATTATTTTGATTGATTGAATCATTAAGAATTACAATTTTGGTGAAACAAGTGTTTGATAAACGAGCTATTTCTACGTGTGATTGTATAAACATAATGGTAGCAACTAACTTATACTTATATATTTGAAATAATGCATAAGTACCCCCTAGCCTATGACCAAAATCTCAGTGACACTCCTAAACTTAATAAAGATTTTATTACCCCTCTAAACTCATTTTATTCGTATTTTTGTGCACAGTTTGTGCTGATGTGGCACCTTCAACCAATCAAGTTGATTGTGTTTGTACACACTCGCCTGCCATGTGTGTAAATATATTTATTGATGATTTTTTTAATTAAAAGTATTTCTTAATTTTTAAAAAAATATTTCATAATTTTTTTAAAAAAATAATTTTTATTTTTTTAAAAAAATATTCTTACTTTTTTTACAAGAATATTTTTTTATCTTGTATTTAATTAAGTTAACACACATTCTTTTACATTGTATCGAAACTATTTGTTTACTTACATTCATTTTTTCTCTCTTTTATTTTACTATTGAGTTTATTTTCTTTGTCTTTCATTTTGATTTGATTTCAAATGTCTTGTATTTAAAATAAGTTAACTTTTAACGGATATCAAAAAAAGTGAAGAAAATCAAATAAAACATAAACATATTAAAACATTAAAAGTAAATGACACTTTTAAATTTTTTAAAAAAATATCACACAATTTATTAATAATAATTAAAAGTGAAAAGATAATACTTTAATTGAAAAAAATTTAAAGTGGAAAAAAATTGAAATAAATATTTTATAAAGAAAGAAATAAAAATAATTAAATATATATAAGTTTTATTATACATAAATATGTGCACTAACTAATTATAAATTTGCGAATTAAAAAATGACACATGTTCAATTTGTGCACTCATCACTTGCCTTCAAGAGAGTGTGCATACCCTCTATGACATGTCAGCATTTATGGTGTATTTATTTCATTTTAAATTAGTTTAGGGGTGTAATAGGACTCTAGTTAAGTTTAGGTTTATCTCTAAAATTTCGGTCATAGTCTAAGGGATACTTATTTATTTTCTCTCTATATTTTATACGCATAATTTTTTGTTGGAAAACTTTTGCATTTATGTATTTTGTATAAATAAAATATAGAGATGTATAATTAGAATAACTATATACAAATATGGGTACAATTGTAAATTTAAAATTGGATCTATTTTTCAAAGTAATGCAAACATGATAAAATTAGAAAATTCGTTAGAATTATTAATACAAATACAAACTTTTGAAATTAAAAAAGGTATACAAATTACATTCTACAAACATTATTCAAATTATATTACACAAATTACAAAAATTACATGCTTATACAACTGTCACATAATTATGCCTACAACTCAATGACAAATGATAATTAATTCAAATTGTGATTATCTTAACTAATTTAACTAGTATATTTATTTATTCACAAAATTTCCCTTAAATAATATCTTATATTTTCCTTGAATGTCATCTAAAATTCATTTTCTCACTAGCATTATATTAAGTTCTAAAACTTTAGGGCTCGTTTGGCCATTTCCACATAATATTTGAGAAAAAATTTGGCAAATAATGTTTGTCATTATTTGTCAAATATTTTTGGCAAATTTTCCAAATACTACTTTTTTCTAGTATTTGGGTCAAATCTCATTATTTGGGATCTTTTGAAAATTGAAATTTACCCCAAACTTTTATTTTTTTACAAAAAGACACTCACTATACTAGTTGTTTGCATTGTATTACATAATTTTTTACGTGAACACTAAAGTATTGAGTGAATATTATATGATGATATGGTTATTGATGAAAATGACAAAAAATTGGCTCAAGGTAACAAAGTCACGTGCTTTGTCTACTTCACGTCTCACGATATATTTGAATGATGCTTGTTGCACTCTCTCCAAACTAACCATATTGCTTTAGTGTCATGGACACTATTTATTATTGTTGCAACAAACATCCAATTGACTTGTAATACAGACTTATAGTTAGTTTTGATAGTTTTTAAAACTTATGGGTATAAATCATATTTTTCTTAAAAGGTGAAATATATTCCCAAATACTATGGCCAAACACATGGTAAATTTCACCCAAATTTTCACTCAAATAATATTTGCTAAGAATATTTGGAAATCTATGGCCAAACGCTAACTTATATTTTCGAGGTGGCATTGAAGTTTGACAATTTAATTTTCTTATATGAGTTAATATTATTTTATTACTAATTTTTATAAGTAAATTTATTATAATTTTATTGTCAATCAATTTTCTTCCTATTAAATTACGTATAAAAATTTAATTATATTATTCTAAAAGCAAATAAAATAAGTTAGTGTTTTAAATTTTTTATACTCAACTTACCCACCTACCTCTTGCTGTATGAAAATAAAAAAAAAATAGGAATTATCCTATTAATTTGTCCACTTGTGTTGTAACGTTCATGTCTATGGTACTGTATTACTGAAGTGCTTGAATTGTAGTATTACACAGAAATTTTATGCTAATAAATTAATATATTTTGTGATTTGTCCCATAATTTTTTTTATTTGGGTCGGTGGGTGGGTGGGGGTGGGTCCATAAATTGGTCAAAATCTCCCCTTTTAAAGGAAAAAAAAAATGTCAATTGAATTGATTTCCCCCACTAACGCTACATCACCATCTCTCCTTCATTTAATAGATATATGGTGATTAATTTGGATGGATTAATGTATCAAAATATATATTAATGATGTAAATTATAAATTTATATATAAAAATTAATTAAAATTATTGTTAAATTTTAAATATGAACTCGTAATATTAATAATAATATAATGAGTTCATTATTGAAAATTTTAGGAATTAAATTCATAAAATTTTAATTCTCAATTTGTCTCTATTTTTAATTAAATTAACTTCTTCCAATCTAAATTTAATTGAGCTCATCAATGACCACTCAATAATGAATAATGTCTTTTTAAATCAATTGAATATTTTTTAAATTCTTCTTATTATTTTACACAAATAAATTCGTTATAATTATATTAGTTTACGCTAACATTAATTTTTCCGTAATTCTCATCATTATAATGGGCCTATCTAACCAAAAATAAATGTCACTTTCGGAAAGGATGCTTATACGCCATTTGACATTATTGATTGGCATATGTTTATGAAGCTAGGTAGTATGCTCAACTATCACAAATCACAAATCACAATGAAAGAATAAACAGTATGTTTGTTAAGTATAGAAAATATTATCCTATTTACGTTATTGGTACTTGGATAAATATGATAATAAATATTGTGAATTTACCTCATGTGACACATAACTTCATTAACAGGACATCTCTGCAAATTGGACCATCTGTTGGAATTTAAAGATGACTTTAAAATGAGGTATAATGTGAATCGGGAAATGAAAAATTCTAATAAAATCTAGTTTTGCCTAAACTAGCCCTCGTTGGTGAGGGAAAGCAAAATAAACAAGTTTATATATATATATATATATATATATATATATATATTTATTTTTTTAAAAAAAAAAAAAAAACTTCCTTGTGGTCATGCGTTCGAGTTATAGAGTCCGTTTGGATTGATTGAAAAATAGCTTTTAAATAAGGAAAAAGGGTTTGATATATTCCTCAACTTAATCACTTAGAGCTGATATACTACTCGTCATGAAAGCGACTCATATATAACCCTGTTGTTATGCAAATGACTCAAATATACCTTTTCCTTTAATGAAAGAATATATATATATATTTGTTTCTCCTCTCACGTACTTTCTTAACTTTTTTATTTCAACGACTAATTTAAATTTATTATTTTGATGATCAAATTTATTTACATTTCAATGATTTTCTTGTAAAATTTATTATAGATGTCCTAATTTTTTTTTACAAATACAAAAACTAAACTACAATATAGCCGAAAAAATTAGTTTGAAACTATAATATAGCCAAAAAAGATTAATTTTAATTTTTTCTATACACTAAAGAATGAAAGAAAAAATATGCCTTGAACACCCCTACGTGATTTTTTCTAAAAAATAAGAGTAAAAAATATAAATAGAAACTATGTTTTCACTTTCGTTGCACGAAGGGTATATATGAGCTCCTTTTATAACTATAAAAATATATGTAAGTTATTTGTATAACGATAAGAATATATATGAGTCACTTTATAGCAAAGTGTATATTAGCTCTAAATGACAGTTATAGGTATATCAAGCCCATTTCACTACAAATAAGTAATAAAAAAAGTCAAACTTAAATGACTTTAAAGTCAAAAACTAAACAAATTGGGGAGTCCTACTTTTGGTTTTTAACTCTTTTCAAGTCATTTTAAATTTATTTTAAGCTATTTTTAAATTTATCAAACATTCTCAGCCGTTAAAATTGATTTAACAGCAAATTTAACCAATTTTTAAGTTAATCCAAATAACCTCATAGTTTCACAAGGACGCACAAACAACTTGTTGACTCCAAATATTTTTTCTTAGTTGTTCTGCTTTTCTGTTTCAGTATTTATTTGGTGTCTTGTTTATAAAACAGAAGTTGATTTCTCAAAAAACGGTTCGGAAGACGGGCGATAATAACACACTATCACCAGAGTGACGATATGTTCTGCTGCAAGCAAAAAAGTTTTGGCACAAAGTTGTTAAATGTACAACGATACGTCCAGTTTCATCATTTCTGAGACATCTACATTCAACATTTCAATACTTTAAAACGGTTCTAAACACAAGTTGTTCGTTCCAGCACATGTTTAAAACTGAAATTATTGTGATTAGGTAATCGCGATCGTCAAGACAGCAACAACAACAACATTTCGTTTAAAGGAAGAAAGTAAATGATACTAACACGCAAATACTGTTTCTATGATTACCTCATCTCCAAAAAGAAAAAGAAAAACAAAGATGGTGCTAGCCCAGATCAAAAGCAACCTTGTAATACCCTTTACTCCTTGCATAGAAAATGGATGGGAAAAATTGCCTGTGCTTGCACATAATTCAGAACTGAGACATCATATCATCAAGGGAAAAAGAAAAACTTCAAACTCTCAGTAAAAGTGTTAACTCTTCTTCTTGGATACAAAGTTATCATTTACAGATCAAAAGTAATAAGTACAGGATTAGAACCATAAAACAGTGAAAGAAGTAAACAGAATTTTATTTCCTCATGGCCCAAAAGGAAAATTGAGATTCATACTTTCATAGTTTTAGCAGCTACAAACGTTGGTCCGAATCACACCAGGTTCAAGCACATGGAGGTTCATATCAAGCACTTGTGAGCATGAACAACATTCAACACCCCACTACAGGGATTTTGGTGATTCTGGAATAGGATCATTTGGCCCAAGGTCATCAATCGGTGGCCGCTGCTTATGATGATTGGTGACTGATTGATAAGCGATTGCTAAAGCTAGGGCCTGGACATAAACGAAACAAACAAAATGAACGAGTGCATGTAATAAGCAGCACAATCAGAAGTTCAAAGTCATCCAATTCTTGTTTAACTCCAGAAATCCCAGGAGTCAACAACAAAACAAAGATGATACATTTGTCCAAGACCAGATAATATAACACATTGTCCCTTACACATTTGCTACTACACTAAAAAGAGGACTAAAGAACACTTACGACATGATCACGGTCTGGAGGAGCATATATTCCTGTAGTTATTGTTGTTCTCCTGCGAGTATCATTTGATGGTGCATCAGATATCTTTTTGAATCCTGTTGGAACAACTACTACTGGAAAACCCACAAGATTGCCAACACAAACTTTCTCCCAGTCAGTTGCATTTCCAATAAATGCATCAACGTTGAAACTTTCTCTTACTTGCTGAATCAATATACCTCTAGCTCTTTGTGCCTGGTTAAATATCAGAAAAAAATTGATCCAAGTGTTGACAAATTCAGAACCAACGGTTTAAAAGTGGATCACGAGGTCCGTTCTGTAACTAAGCCAGTCAGATTTTGAGATGTCTGAAAGAATTTAATTAATTTAAGTTCTTCTCTTGTACCAATGGAAATTTTTTAAAAAAAAGAAGTATATTTTAAACATCTAAACCAAGAGAAACTCTGTAGATCAAGACAATTACCTGAAAATAGTCAACTGCAGAAATGGCACGTGCTCGGCGAAGTTCAATAGGCCATTGATCTGGGGCTTCATATTCATCATCCAGATTTGAGCCCTGCCATTTGTCGAAGTGAGCCAGCATCTCAACATCCATTGTGAAATTGAGGATACCTTGGACAGAATCAACAGTGTAACTCAGGTTAAACGGGACCATATTCACTCCTTTTGATTGAAGTACATGAACGACCTGTCATCGTCGTCCAATATAATCCAGTTAAGATATTCGTCAAACAGGATAAAACCCTATTAACTCAGCCACAATCCGATATTGGAAAATAGCTACTTACTTCCACCTCAGCATCCTCAAGATATCCAACAGTGAGCTTTGTGATATCAACTGAGAATGGATCTCTAAAGGATATGTCTCTAGATGAAGCATCATCTGGGTCCTTTCCCTGAATGGCATCCAGAACAACCACACAATCCACAGAATTTCTACAAAAAGGGCCTAATTTATCCTGACAAAAAGTTAGATTTTAGTGTATTGTATTCAAAACTAATGTTAGGAAAGGAATTGCACTGTGGAAGAAATATGAGTACCAAGCTTTCAGCTATGCTCATAACACCCGTTCGACCAACAGCTCCAAAAGTGGGCCGCAGGGCCGTCACGCCACAGCGGGAAGCTGGATAGGTAATAGAGCCGGAAGTTTCTGAACCAATTGCAAATGGAACCAAACCTGCAATACCAGACTCTCTCTTAAAACAATAGGTTCTGCCTACTAATCAGTTATAAATCAGTAAAGGACTATCATTTCCTCATTTCATTCTTCCAAAAGGGATACAAACTGACAATAGATATTGAGCAGAACTGTCATATTTGCAAATGGAGAAGACAGGTACCATAATTCGGAATTTAATCGGGGATAGATCGATAGCTCAAAGATACCTGCTGAGGTGCAAGAAGCAGGACCTGCTGATGATCCCGTGGAATATTCCTCGATATTCCACGGGTTTCTTGTTCTACCACCAAACCAGATATCATCATATGCTAAAGAACCAGTTACTAACTTTGCAACAAGAACTCCCCCGGCAGATTTCAGCCTGCATCAACCAAATCTAGATTATTACAAATACACGCACCGTAGGAATGGATATTTAGATGTGGCCTTATATGTCATTGATTTCATGATTACTTATACCTCTTATAAACCCAAGCTTCAATATCAAGAACTTGGTCTTTAAAAGATGTTGAACCCCATGTTGTGGTATAGTTAGGTACTGCTATGATGTCCTTCAGACCATAAGGAATCCCATGAAGAGGACCTGTATAGAAAAGATAATATACTTGTATCCCTTTGAGCAAGAACAGAGAAGCTAGAGAGCAAAATATTGTTAAAAAGGGTTATGAGGCTATTAGTGTCGCAAGGAAAGTGATCCAACAAAACATTGGAGGAAACATTTTCCGCATTACTTCAAATTTCATAAAGAAGTACCAAAAAATATCATCTCAAGAAGCTATCTATGCCATAAAATCCTAAAGTAAGCTTCTCTAAAATAAAAAAGAAACCAAGGAAAATTAGTTCAGAGCATGAGGTGAGAAGCGAAGGATGCACTGGAAGATTACTCTGTCTGGAAAAGGTAACTGTAGAAAATGAACAACATTAAGTGCTTGAAGGGTAAGGAAAACCATTGTGGCATCAAGAAAAGATCAGTCTGAAGAAACTGGAGAACATTGCAGCCTGAAGATTTACGATTTTCCTGGTTATGTGTAATGTTTCGATGGTCTAATTTTGATATGGCTGATAAACATATAACAATTTCCTTCCATGGTACTTACTATGCTCACATTTTATATTTCTTTATGGAGAAGTTGGATGTATACCACTACTTTTTTCCGATGTAAAGGTCGTGGGTACATGACATATATGGAGATTTAAAACCAAGTTCCTATTTCGTCTCTTATCCACAAAATCCCCTCACCACAGTTGTGTAAATAAAAACTCATATAGAAAATCCAACATTCTGAATAGAGCGGAATGGATATGGAGAATTCATTATTACTGAGGCATAGTTCAGTGATTGATTGACAGAAAATCCAAAATTCTGAATGTAAATAGGGAATACGTGAAAGAGGTTAGTGGAGAGGAATTTGGCAGACTGTTACCCAAATATTTGCCTTCAGCAAGCAGTTGATCAGCCTCTTTTGCTTGTTTGTATGCTAATTCTTCAGTAATTGTAACGACTGATTCAAGAACAGGACCATACCTGCGACACCCCCAGTAGAAGCATCATTATGAGGACTAGATAATCAATAACAAGAAATAATTGAAAGCAAACACTAGTTCTAACACCTTTTCAGTCTCTTCAAGAAAATTCCAGTTAGCTCCACTGATGTGATTAAATTTGCCTTGAGAAGCTGCCCAAGTTCAAGAATCTGAAATGACAGCATAGGTGTATGAGTAGACGAAAAATGCCATAAATTTGAGCACATAAATCCTGATATACAGATCTAAAGGGAATAACACGGAGCACTTACACTCATGAACGCGATATCCTCATCACTTTTTGGTCTTTGTATACCAGCAGGTGATGGATAATTGAGCTTTTTGTTTGGTTCATGTTCTAGTTGTGGGTCCTTCCATGCAGAATTGAAGACTAAACAAGACGGGTTATGCAGACCTCCATCAGTAGAGGCAACTAACTTTCGGTTGGATCTGATTATGGGTATGTTGAAGTCATTTGCTCCCATTTCGATTTCAAGCATCTGAAAGGGATGAACAGTATGTCTAAATGTAGTCTTGCTTTATATTCTAGTTCAGAGCACGAAGGATAACCAGAATCATTAAACTGTCACGACAGTACCTTGTTCTTATTCAAGAAGCAAGAGTCCAACATTTTGAATCCACATTCACAAACTGGAAGATGTGTGGCCTTTCCTGAGCATACACCAAGGTTTTGGGGACCCAACTTCTCTCTTTCCTGATTAATGGTCAGATAATTAGAGAGAAAGCAGCACAGTCCATAAAACCTTAACTCCTCACAAATGATAGTTCAGGGAACGGATATAACCCGCGTCGGCCACTTCACTAGTGATAGTATCTTTGGGCGTTTAAGCTTCTCAATAACTAGCTGGAGATGAAAATCTTCATTTACCATTTACCAAAGTTCATAATCTCAACTATGGTAGTGATTAGTAGGATTTTCTAATTTATGTTATGCACAACAGCACAAGCTACTTTGTTGCATTGACTACACATTAGCCTCTACTCAAGCCAGCAAATGGAAACGAAATGTGCTAACAAAAACTGTGCTGCGTTCTTCTCTCGTAAGATTTAACAGCACAGTGATAACACAGAACCAACTTAGAAAGTGAAAATAGTCCAAGAGAAAGCTTACCATATCTGTGGAATTGTTGCAGGTAAAATCCCAGAATCCTGATGAGTATGAAGAAACACAGTTGCTATTTAGCAACAAAGTAAATACAAGCACGAACATGGGCAAGTGCAAAGACCAACGAACTGAACGTGCCGGAATTGGGCAAAACACGTCGCCGCCCTTTTCACTCGCCGCGTAACAAGCCATGGTACTAGGTTTCCGGCAACCCTCTGTAGTATGTTAAAAAAAGTAATCTCTGGATCAATGCCTTCCTTCTAATGGAAGGCACCAAATATTGGATCCTCCCTTTCTTGCTTTATGAACTGAAATCCCCAAATTTATTTAATAATTAAAAGTATTGACTTCTTGAACTGTTGACTTATTAGGACAAAATCACTTCACTGTTTCAGACTTTACCCTTAAATAATTTAACCAAGAATCAAGTCATCAACTCTCTCCATTAGATCGCCGACGACAGCTATCAGCAGGATCAGCCGTCGGCACCTAAAAATTGCTAGTTCAACTTGTTAGGACCAACTGCATTACCATTAAACAGTGATCTTTGTTTCTCAATTTCCGAGTGTGCCCTAGTGGTCAAGTTTTTAGAGTTTGGTAGACAAAGTTCCTGCTACGTATCGTTGGTGGAACGTAATATTTATCTCGTGAAATACGTAATACTTATCTCGTGAAATTAGTTCAAACAGTGGCAGGGCCATAGTGTGTTTAGGGGGTTCATTCGAATCTCTTTCGGCGAAAAATTATATTATTTTTATATAATTAAAATAACTTTTTAGATATATATAGTATATATCGAACCCCCTCAACTATTTCGTATGTCCATTTTCTAGATATTGAACTCTCTTATCGAAAATTCTGGCTCCGCCCCTGAGTTCAAGCACGTAAAAGCTAGCTCAAATATCATGATTGTTAGGATATAAAGTTACATTCTACTCAACTTTCTCTACTCTTCTTTTCGATCTTCATTCCCCTCTATTTATTGCTACTTTGAACCTCAAAGTAAAACTTCCAGCATCTGGAAAAAATTGCCATTAATGAACCTCATTTGATTTGTTCTATTTGGATGATTGTCATTTGTCAGTATTGTTTCTCTATTTAAATAATGTTTTATTGTGTTATACTCTCTCTATTTCATGTTTATCGAATTTTTGAGATTTCTTCTCTATTTAAATAATATTTTATTGAGTTATACTCTCTCTATTTCATATTTATCAAATTTTTGAGCTTTTTTTATTCAAAATAATTGTATTATTTAAAGTTTAAGATGAATATTTGAAAGTTTTTTCATATCTATTTTTTTTAATGAAGTTTAAAATTTTCTAAAATCATAAATTGCACTACTTATAATATTATATTTATGATTTCATAAAGGACAATAATGAAAAATATGATAGTAAAAGTACTCTCTTCGTTTACTTTTAATTGTCATAGTTTTTTTAAAATTAAACTATTAACACTTTATATATGTATTTTCATCATATTTATAGGTAAAATAGCAATTTATATTAGTGTAATCTAACGATATAATAGTGACTAAATCTCAATATAAGTCGGTCGCCTTCTTTCTCTTGAGTTCATTACAGCAAGAAGAAGAAGAAAGGCAAAGTTCTTCTAGACGATCATTAGATCTTGAACAATTTCAAGTAGCATTCCAAAACAACATACGTAAGGAAGTATAGCAACTAATTTGATTAAATTTTGTACAATTATATGAAAATAAGAACGGTACATAAGTAAATGACTCTAATTATTTAAATTAAAAACGTAAAAAGTAACCTAACAAGCAGAATAAATAAAAGAAAAATTTTCACATATAGACACTTAAAAATAATTAATTACTCTCTATAGCTATAGTTTGATAATTACAATTTGTAGCTACATGTTATATGGAGAAGAGAGGTGAGCGAGACTGGGAGAGAGAGAGGAGAGAGGCGAAAGAGAGGGGAAAAAGAGTGGGAGAAAGGTGAATAATATATGTATATTGGTTAGATAATTGTATATTATACAAATATATTTCTATATATGGCAAGAGAGATTGGGAGAGGAGGAGAGAGGCGAGCGAGACTGGAAGAGAGAGGCGAGAGGCGAGTGAGATCGAGAGAGGCGAGAGAAGAGGGCAGAGAGTGGGAGAGAGGTAAATTATATATGTATATAATTGTATATAACTGTATATTATACATATACATTTGTATAAATCGCAAGCGAGATTGGGAGAGGGAGGAGAGAGGCGAGCGAGAGAGGGCAGAGAGTGGGAGAGAGGTAAATTATATATGTATATAGGTTAAAAAATTATATATTATACATATGTATTTGTATATCTTGGTGAATTATACATATACAAACATGACTAATTATACAAATTCGAAGTTAGCCCACGTAATTAATGCATAATGTTAATCGCGAGTAGTAATTATAGCAAACTATAGCTATGATGAAAAGTTAAATAGTATAAGTTTGCTTAGCCGCGTAATATATGACTCAATACAGAGTTGGTGTTACCCAAGTCGGAGGACAAAAACGACTGAGCAAAACACCGTTGTAATGCGGCTGGATGCTGCCATCTGCTATGTTGAACACCCCCATGTCCAAGCCTCATCCTTCTACGTAGTCCAGGTGTGTTTCAACATAATCATCTGTAAAATAAATATGATTGGGCTTGATTCCTGGATATCGAGAAGCTTGGACTGAAATAGAAGCATTAGCACCTAGAAAAAAAGTTGCATCCCCTAATTCCTTGGTTTCCGTCATTTTGACGGCAGCAAAATCAACCTGGAAAACTCGAAAATATCTTGTGCCATATGTTACGTCTTTATCATGTTCACTTATTTCTCCTGGAAAGACTTCTATATCGAGCGTTAATGGAATCCTGTCGCAATCATCTTGGACTAGCCTTAATTGAACACCATATCGCACAATTACAAATAATGATCCTAGTGATTCTACCATGTATGAGTGCTGTCGAAAATGTTTATCATATTCAGATGGTATGATATGACATTTAGTGAGTTTAGGGCTAACAACATCAGGTCTAATAGCTCCAAGTCTCCAGAAACTGAGAAACTTCATGTTTCCGTCAATGACAAAGAGAAGGTAGTCGGATGTGTGAGAAGGACTAGCTGACAAAACTGCCTTGCTAATAAAGCAAGTCAGTGGGTTAATCTGATGATTATAGTACTCTACTGTGGTATTTTGATGGGGCAATTTAATGTGAACATCAGAGAAGGGATGTAGCAGACTAATTTCACCCTCTTCTCCTACCGTGATAAGCCAACCCATAGACTCCAAACATCGTTTTCTGCTGGCTTTGGGAATCCTCTTGTTCAAAATCATGCCATTATAGAGGCTGAAGAATTTCCGAATGGAATTTCCCTCTTCCTCCGCTAGCATATTAGCCAAGGAGGTCTAGACAGGCTATTGTTAAAATTGGTTTTGGTGGCCACAGAGCGCCAGGATTTGCAGAGACAGACAAAATTTAGGTAGTCTTCGATCAGATTCAAACGTCTACCTATCGAAACCAACAGATTAAATGGAACTTCCGACCAATCAGGCATCTTTTGTGCCATCGGCACAAATCTATCTCAACCATTCCCATCACAGCCCAGCCGCCTTATAATAACCTTAACGACAACTCCCTATATTTGGTGAACAGAGTGGAATCTTATTTTACGTGACATATTACTTTTTCCTAAAACAGAGAGTTTTGGTATTGCTATTACTTTTTCTTTTTTAGGCTAGGTGCAAATCCTTTCTCCACATATTTTGTATTGTTTCTTATTTCATAAAGATTGTCCCTATTTTTTTTCTTTGTTTAAAAAAAATAATTCTTTTTCTTTTTTGGCAACACTTTAACTTTAACTTTACACGTGGCATATTGAATAATTCTTTTCCTTTTTTGACAACACTTTAACTTTAACTTTACACGTGGCATGTTTAAGATCATAAGATTAAAGAACATTTTGGTATATCACATAACTTTAATTTAATACCACAAAATTAAAAAATTTTCTTTCTTTTAACTCCAAGTCAAACTAGGTCATCATTTTTAAAACAGGAAGTAATTTGTTGACAATATCAAAATTTTAACTTATTATAAAATAATATTGTTTGTTGACAATATCAAAATTTTAACTTATTATAAAATAATATTGTAAATTCAAATAATATTGTAAATTCTTTTGAGAAATTATTAATATTTAACACTTTTTTATATAATATAATAATTCATTTTTTAAAGATAATATTATTTAACATATTCAAACAAACCACTATAATTTAAAATGCTTTGAGATGATATTTTAATATTATACACACATCGCACAGGATACTATTTGTCAAGAGAAACAACTGTAATTTGCAAAAGAAAATACAACGGAATTATGAAAGGATAGGCTTTGGTAAAAGAAAGCAAACAAGAATAATCTCTTCTTTAAAAATCTATGATATAGGAGAGGATAACATCCAGATAAAAATTGTCTCATATACACTACTGTGATACATGCTTGTTTTGAGGGGAAGCAAATTGCTGGAAAAACTTGCTTGCCTTGATCATCAAGAATTTGAGAAAAGAGGAAAAGGATTTCAAAACAACAGGAACACAACTACTAGATCAAAAATCTAAAATAAGTCCGACTGAGGTCACTAGAACCTCTTCCCCATCCTAATTGTCGCGCCTGGTCCTCCGACGAGGAGCAGCAGCAGCATCCTCACTCTGCTCTTCCTTCTCCTCAGCGGCTTGACTATTGGAGGTCGAGGTTTCAGCTCCGTCAGTTTTCTCAGTCTCGGCACTAGCTATAGCCTGGATATACACAAACAGCAGAGACATAAGATAAACAAAAAAACTGGCGGGTTCTTTCCTTGTTCTCTTTTATAACTAGGATGGTAGGGATTAGTGCTTACAGGTTGCTGCTTCTTCCCACCGAAGATGAGCTTCAATAGAACTGAGAAGACAACCACTACGACTGAGACGACAACACCAACTGTGATATTGGGCTGTTTCTCAGCTTTCTCGAGAAGATCCTGGAGAATAAGTTAATATGTATTAGACGCGCGCAGAAAAACCACACCATATAATGCCAACAACAGAGAATAGTTCCTCCACTTACCAATACTTTGGCCTTGTGTTCACCCAAGAATGGGACGCCAGCTACCTTGTAGAGGAGGTCAAATACCACTTTCTGCAAAGTATTAGCACATGTGTCAAGTTGTGTGAAATGAGAACAAATCAGAAGCATAGAAATTATACGGTAAAGAAAAATTCAATCCCTTACCTGGTATCCTTTGAGGCCACCAGATTCTGCTTCTTCCTCAGCTTTCTGTTTCTCCTTTTCTACATCAAACTTGGGTTTCCAGGCAGTCTTCCTGTATGATTCTGCAACTTTTTCATCACTAGCGATCAAGATATTGTCAAACAATATGCCATCTTGCATTGTCCAGATCTCAATGCCAATGGCTGCGATAGGCTCAAAGTTGGGTTTGTCAAGTTCAAAATAGTCAGGATTTGGGATATCTCTTGGCTTCCAAATACCCTTGTAATTGGGGTTGTCAATAAGTGGAGCGTGCCATTTTCCCTTGTACGCTGGATTTCTGATCATTGGTTTTTTCCACTCCCCACAACCAGGAGCTTCTGCACATTTTGGGTTGTCAACCTTTGGAGCCTCCCATTCACCATCCTCATCATCATCCCAATCTTCAGGCTTAGTGGCCTCAGGATCATCAACATCCTCAGGCTCATCATCCAACCATCCTTCGGGTTTCTCAGCTTCCTCATCTTCAATTTCCATTGGTGCATCCTCATCCCAATCATCAGGTTTCTTAGCATCTGGGTCTGGAATCTTGGCTCTCTCATCCCAGTCCTCAGGCTTCTTGTCTTCTGGGTCTGGAATGGTCTCAGCAGGAATGAGTGGTGGCTCAAAATCATCAGATGAGAGGAAGTTACCCTTCTTCTTTTCTTCTCCATCAACCAAAATAAGAACATCATTGTCCGGTTTCAGCACAGCAGTGTAAACATGGGTTAGCTTGTCAGCTGGTACAGAGGGAGGAAACTTGAGGTGGTGCTCAACGTATTCTCCACTCTTAGGGTTCTTGTGTTTCAAAATAAAGTGCACCTTGTTTGTGGCTCCACATTTATCAGGTCCAAACATAATTGTGTAGGGGGACTCGTTATCAAAACCCTTTGCGGTCCAACCTGCTTCCTGGGGGCGGAGGTATTTTATGTAAGCACCACCACATTCAAGTCCATCCTGGAGGCGAACCTCATATTGAAGAACCACAGTTCCATCTTTGAGGTCAACAACATTGTCAAGCTCCTTGACAATAGCGTATTTCCTAGCCTTCTCACTAACAAGAAGTCCATAATCATCATGTCCCTCACTCTTGGCATGTTTCCACACACCTGATACACAACACAATGCCAATTCAGACTTGGTACAACTTCAAAGATCAAAGATTTAACTTCACATCATTAATGTAAACATGATGCGCAAACATATAAGACTTGAAACATTTAAGTGGCTTCATGAACATTCAGATTTAGCATGAATAATCAAAATATTTCAATGCTGAAGATTGCGTAGTAGTATGATAGAAGAACTCATGAAGCACATAAATTGCACCTTCACAAAAGTCCCACAGCTGAAAGTAAATTTCAAAACCAACTCAGACTTCCAATTTTCAATTATCAAGAGTATGCGTACTTGCACTTTGTAACTACAATAGGATCACTTACCAACACCACCGATACAACTTAAATAATTTTAAATAGTGAAAGTGACAGGATAAACATCTATAAAAGCTAAGCAGATCACAAAATTTTTCCTCCCCTGTCTCCAAGGGAACATCATTTTAAACAAATTATGTTAAATCATTGTTAACCCTTAAGGATTAAGGTTGCATAATTACTTCCCAATCTTCTGATTATCCAGGTTTACTCAGTTAACAAGTTACAAATAAATCAGACGTAGTGACAATGACATTGTAGCAGCTAATCACTCCCACTGCTACCACACAAACATGAAAATGAGTTACATTCCATAATTATTGTCTCTTCCTTTAACCTTAATGCTGCATAATTACTTCCCAATCTTCTGATTATATTAGTCTACTCAGTTAACAAGTTATACATGAATCATTAGTAAGGATGACATTAGTTTACTCAGTCAAGAAGTTATACATAAATCAGTAGTAAGGATGACTTTGTAGAAGTTAATCGCTCCACTTTTGTGCTTCTTCGTCATTGTATTTTCATTTAGCCTTAAAATTTGCATAATTAATTCTCAACATAATGATTCTTAATTCTTTTTCTAAACTCTATCAACAAGTTATAAATGAATCTGAAGAAATGACCATGACAAAGTAGCAGCCAATACCATGAACAGTGCATGCAACAGAGTGAAATATGAACGTAACATAAAAAATCAAAACTAATAATTCAGAGATCCAGAAAAAAAACTCACCTGAATACTCCTCTTTCTCAGATACGATCCATCGCCCATCAAATGCTTCGTCAAATGACTCGTAGAACTTCTACAGATCAGAAAAAAAACACTACATCTCAGAACAATACAATACAGTAAATATCGATCCAGTAACCAAAAAAACAAAATCGCAAGTATAGATTATCAGTAACCGATATCAATCTTACCACATCTGAAGTAGCGTAGAGTTGAGAGAAAAAGCAACAAGCCAATAACAGGAACGCATATTGCGCCCAGATCTTCCTTCTAGTTTCTTCCATAACCTGTTGTGGACTATGCGAAGAAGATAATAACCGAAACAGTATCAGAGATCTGGATTTGGAAAAACCCTAACGGTGTTTCCACTAAGGGAGGAATGGATCAAGGAGAAATAAAGAACACTCTAGAAACTAAAAGAGTACGAAAAACGAGATATTCAAGAGGGCTTAAATAGATCTTGGAGAAAAATGGCATCGACTTGTTGTAGCCAATGGAACTTCATGACACGTGAATTGAACCAATGGGAGTTTGCCACGTTTGCATCCGCGACGAGGTAGAGTAGAAATTAAAATCGACGGTTGAGATTGGTTTCAGAAGCCCCATTTGGTCACCATTGACTCTTGTTTCCATTTAAAAAATTTATCTTATCTTAAATTTTAATCTTCCTTTTTCTCTTTTCCCATTAGAGTAAAGTGTTTATGGTTTGATTTGAATCTACTATTTATTTTCTATTTTCTTTTATTTACTATATTTTTGATATATAAGAATAAATAATTTTTATTTTAAAGGTAATTTATTTAGTTAATGATATTATTTTTCTGAATTTGATTGTTTTAATTATAAAAATAAAGTAATCTTCTGATTTTGGGAATGAAAAAGTAATAGATGGCAAATTTTTCGAAAAAATTGTGAAGAATTATAGAAATGTATTGATTGGAAAATCATTTTGTAGCATTAATAATTTTGTAATCTAAAAGATTTGCTTTGAAGTGTATGGTTTAGCTATAAACATGTTGCTTTCCACTAAAATCAAAATGTAAATAAGACTATAGTATATAGTACATGTTTATCATATGTTAATCAAATTTAAAAAATGTGTATATATTATCTCTAAAAATACTTTTGAAAGGTTAGTGAAACATAAATTATTATTAATTGATTATATAACAATGATTGCTCTATTTTGTTGATTGAAATAATTAAATTAATAAATTTACATGAACCACAAATTATTTAGCTATTGTAAAAATAATCAAATCAAGTGAAATAATACATAATTAATTATCAAGTAGCTATATGTATAACAATTCGAAATGATTTAAATAATCTAAATCACACGTGTATTTACTATCTTCTATAATTAATATAATGCAACATTGAGTACAATCGTATTCTTCACTCTTATGGTGGATGGTTGGAATGATTACTCTTAATTATGTAAAAGTTTAATTTAAGCTTCCTAAATGAAGACCTTTTGATGGTGATTGATTATCTTATTAATAGATTTATCTAATGCAAATCTAATTTATTTGTCTAGTTTATAAAAATATTTCTTTTAACAACTATTTGAATTTTGTGGGCAAATATAACTTTTGGAAAATACAACTACACAATATTATAATTGTCAAACATTTATAGACTTTTGCATCTTTTACCTAATACTTTTCATAAAATTTCAAGTCTACTTAAAAGAGATTTTTATATCATGATTTGATATTTTTTTATAAAATAAAAAACGGAAACGAAAAAATTAAACTTTCATTAACAAGATGACAATTCATATAGTTAATTTTTTGAACTAGTAAAATTATCGATAATTTAAATATTTCGTGAATTTAAATAAAAGAAAAAGGACGGTTATTTTCTAAACTTTTGTTCCAAATTGCTCAACCAGAAAAATTATAAGTTATATAGGTTTGAATTAACATGCTGACGAAGTGACATCCTTTTATAAAAATCTCATCATGAATAACAAACATTTCATCATGAATAACAAATATTGAAGGTCTCCCATCACACAAATCAAACTCCTCGATCTCCGTAAAATTGATCGATTTCAACCATTCTCCGATAATTAATTTGTCATATTTGCAACCAAAAAATGATCAATTAATAAGAGAATGGTGTAATATTTTAGGATGAAAAATATACATATAATAAAAACAATCATCCTTAATTTTCTCATAAAAAAATAAATTCGATATCTAATTCAACTTCAGAACCTAGCTAGCCACCAAATCTTGCATCCCTAGATAGCCGGTGTGGTCCTTACATAAATTATGAATAGTGATGAATCTGATTCTGATACATATATATAAAGAAATAATCTTAGACTTAACCCAAACGTTAAATAAAAATTACCAAACCTCCATAAGGAGTCCAAATTCTCCTCATTCCCATCAGAAGTTACCTAGGAAGGCAAGAGTTTTCTGGACTCAACCCCCCAAAGCTGTTATTTAATTAAGCTGCAAAGTAGCAAGCATATATTATATGAACAGCCATTGAGGGAGAGAGTTCAGAAAACTCTGGATTTCCATTAATACCATCTCTTCCATAACATTAATGTGCAGGCTACTCGATATTTATAGGCAAAACTTCTGACCAATTCACTTAAAATAATTAAATAAATATATAGTATATGTTTCGAAATCAAGTATACAGTTCTAGGCGTTGTGTTTTTGCTGCTTCTTTTTGTTCTTTAGTAAAGAAAGTGTTATTGCTGATGAACTTCGACTTAATTACCTCCACAAGTTTGATACTAAAACAAATTACTATTAATTAATTAAGGAATTTCATGTTAGGTTCCTTCGAAGAACGTATTGCGAAAATTCTACCAAATTAATTATCTCCTAATTAATTAATAAAATGTAATTCCAGGCATACATTACGTGTCACTGATATGGATTACAATAGACCATACTTTCCCATTCTTCTTGTTTTTTTCTTTCTGTTTTTACGTATTGATAGTTTACACAGACTACTGTTTTACCTTCATCCTTTTTAAGTAACTTAATTGTGTTTTTATGTAAATGTAATGGTATATTTATAAAAAAAAAAATCCTCAAACATTTCGCTATATCTATTAAAGAATGCCAAAAGTCTCATATCGGTGGTTAATGAGATGGGTAGACTCATTATAATTAAGGTTTGGCAATACTCTTCCCTTTGAACTAGCTTTTGGGGTGTGAGTTAGGCCTAAAACCTAATTTCACATGATATCAGAGTAGGGCCCGTCTCACCCTATGTTGGGATCTTTAAAAATTGAAAATTTCCCACACACCTCCTTCCTTTGAGCTGTGAGTTACAAACAAATTGAAACAAAGCCGAACGAAGAAAGCAGTACTCTTCTGTGTCACTTTATATGACTTACATACTTTTTTAATCGATTAAAAAAGAATGATTCATTTCAATATTTAGTAACAACGTAACTTCAAAATAGTCATTTAATTCTAAATGAAATGATGTTTAGTCACAAAAATATCTACGACTCATTTAAAACTACAAATTTTTTTAAAAAAATATTTCTTATACTTCGTGTTAAGTTAAATTCACTCATATAAATTTGGAAAGAGAGATATTGTTTGTGCCAACGACTTCAGCAATTTGTTGGTGAAACTGGGCTGGGCTGTAATTTTGATGTTATGTGGGCTGTCAGTGGAAATTAGGTCAGCCCATTTAATGTCACAATGTATGAGTCAATCTCAAATGGGAATTATTGTCGGCAGTCACTATCTTTACCCACTGACCATCCTACCTTTCCATAAAAATAGAATATGTTATTGTTATGTTCAAATTCGTACAAGAAAAATAGTTGGTTAAATGAGATTTAGACAAATTGTTTTTCTAGTACGAATTCAAATTCTTTTTATCGAAAAAATTATACTATAAGAAATTTGTAAGTCGCAATTGTTAATAATTTACTCCCTCCGTTTTAAAAAGGATGGCCTAGTTTGACTTGAAACAGAGTTTAAGAAAATAAAGAAGACTTTTTAATCTTGTGGTTCTAAATTAAAGTTATGTCAAATGTACCAAAATGTCCTTTAATCTTGTGGTCTTAAACATGCCACGTGGAAAGTTAAAGTTAAAGTGTTGCCAAAAAAGAAAAAGGAATCATTCTTTTTGAAATAAACTAAAAAGAAAATAAAGACATTTTTTTTAAAACGGAAGAATAGTGCCGAAACAGTTCAAAAAAGAAACTGTAACAGCTATTGGGAGATGTTTCCCGGTATAGGTCAGCAGAGAAAGCTGGACTTTTTTATAATTAAAAAGGGGTCATTCAATGATTTAAATGAATATTTTGTATTTTTAAAATTTTAGTTATAAACAAAAACATTTATGTCAACAAATTTTAGCAATTAATTAAATTTGTTGAGTTACTTGGAAGTAAATACTTATAATTTGAGTGACATTTTGTGAAAAGTGTCCATAATTAAGTAATCAAGTCATATATTGTAGGAGCTCATATATACATATATATATATATAATTATATATATATATATATACACACCTTGTTGGAGGCTAAATGTTTCAAGCATGCACCCTATATAGAAATGAAAGCTATATTTCATACACCATTGAAATTATGAAGAGATAATGAAAGCCTGAATTTACTTGGATATTTCATTTAATTTAAATATTAAAAATAAGTCTTATTTCTATTGAACATGAAAAATTTTAATAAAGTGTTTTAATTGGATAGTTCAACTTTAAAATTTTGATTTTATTTTTATGTGTTTTCGTTCGTTCGTATTTTAATTATTTAGTAAAATCTAACGACCATAAATATGTATTATTTTTCTATAATTATACGATCAATCCAGGTTATTTTTTTTAATAAAAAAAGGAATGACATCCTTTTCATAAAGTCCAGTGCTCGTCCCTTAATTAATATTTTAAATGGTAGGGTTAATTAAACGACTACCTAATTGGTTTATTTTTAAAAAATAGATCTCTTTATATTGATCAGAAAATGACAAAAAGAAAGGAGGAGATGAGTTTGTTATTTAATTTCTTTGGGCTCTTGCAAGGATCACGTGTTCACAATTTTATCAAATATAATTCGCCAATACGAATTAATTTAGGATTATTTAGCCTTATAAATAATTAGGAGATAAAAAGTACAATAAAAAACCATCATAATTTTACACTCCCTCCGTTTTAAAAAGTATGACCTAGTTTGATTTGAAAAGGAATTTAAAAAAAGAAGAAAACTTTTTAATCTTGTGGTTCTAAATTAAAGTTATGTCAAATGTACTAAAATGCCCTTTAATTTTGTGATCTTAAACATGTCACGTGGAAAGTTAAAGTTAAAGTATTGCCAGAAAAGGAAAAGGATCATTCTTTTTGAAATAAACTAAAAAAAAAATAGGATCATTCTTTTTTAAACGAAGAAAGTAATAAATATAATCCAATCTAGACAGAACCTTGGGTTATGTGAAGAGAGGAAAACTCAAAAATTGAGAAATTTCGAATCAAAGGTAAAAAAAAAAAAAAAAAAAGTCATAAAGATTCAAATAGCTTCAATACAACAATAAGATGATTACAATAAATTACAAATTGATGACTAAACAAGTGTCAGATATTAAGCAACAATATCAACAAGTATAGAAATAAATTGAGAGAAATCACTCAAAATAGCTAAAATTATTGTTCATAGCTCGAAATTGAATGCCACTGACTTGTTAATTCCATCCACCGTTGAAATCAAAGACCAAAATGTTACAACAATCAGTAAAAAAAATTCAGCCCAATCCAATATATTGAACTAACGGCAAACGTGATTTAGAAGCTTATTTTTTTTTCTTCTTTTTCTCTTGATGTGGAAGCTCTCTCAAAGCAGATAAATAGCAATAAACATAGAAAATTTCTAATAAATAATGAATAATGATAGGTGGTGTTTTTTTTTAAGCCAAAATCAACTTCAAATAAAAAGTAAAATTAAAATCAAATTTCGACCTTAGACTACCTTCTCTTTTTTTTTTCTCTCTCCTTTTCCCCTTTGCGATTAATTATCAGAAATTTTTTGGATTGCACTGATCACCAGAGGCGGAGCCAGAATTTTCAATAAGGATTAAGGAGGTTCAAAATCTATAGAAATAGATCCATGAAATAGTCGAAAGAGGTTCGACATCTAATATATATATATAAATTATTTTAATCATGTACAAGGTGACTCCGCCCCTATTAATCACAATTCAAAATATAGATTTAAGCAGTTAGTATACTTGTTGGACAAGTTCGATCAGAAATATTATGCTTACACTCAACACTATCTCTCTCTTTGAAAGCTTCGCGAAGTCTACTATGAGATTAGGCGCTTGTAGCTGCATGTTGAGAAGGGGATTAATAGTGTTAACATACAAAAAAATAAAAGAATGTATAAGGAATTGTAGCTTCTGGGTAGTTAATACCTCATATTGTCACTCAACTATGCACTCTTATAGGGAGTTAAAATTCAAAGTAGAATGACTTTCTGAGGGAAAAGGGATAGTTGAATGACTTTTGAATTAAAATTCAAAGTTGAGTAACTTTCTGAGAAATAAAAGTGTATAGTTGAGTGACTTTTGAGTTAAAATTGAAAGTGTATAATTGAATGACTTTTGAGTTAAAATTAAAAGTTGAGTGAGTTTCTCAGAGAAGATTGCATAGTTGAGTGATCATCTGAGGTATCAAACTCACCTTATGGGCTCTGGCCTGGGGTTAGCTAGAGGATTGATCTGAAATAAAGCATTGAGATCTTAAAAAAAAAACTAGGAAAGCCAGAGTTTTCTGAAGTCAATCTCTCGGCTGCTCTTTTTAATTTAATATATTAAAGAAGCCATTGAGGGAGAGAGTTCAGAAAACACTGGATCTCCATTAATGTCTGAAGGATATATATATAGTCTCCATTCACTTTTGAATTCATTCAAAATCAATGTCAAAAAGACACAATAATTAGTAACACTTTCTGTGCAAGACAATCTTCTGATAAACTATATTATATATGTGTGTGTTGTTGAATATATTAGGAAGAACTGGACTGAGGAAGAAACAATTAGCTTCAGAGTTAATGGTTTAACTATTTATAAGGTTACAATTTGTTTACTACTCAATACGTTTATTTTATTATTTCTTTCAAAATCAAGATAGAGCTTCATATATTTTAATATTAAAACGTATAGCTGTAAGTTGTAACCCTTGCTCTTTCCATCCCCTCCATTATTTTTTTATTTTTTATTGTTATAAAAAAGTTATGTAGTAATTGCTGATGAACTCCACAAGTCTGGTCCTAAAACAAATTATATTTACTAACAAATTTCACGTTAATTAAATTCCGTTCGAGGAACAGGTTCAGAAATTTCAACGAAACTTATACCTAATTACGAAAATTTAATTCCAAACAAGCATTGCGTGTCATTGATATGGATTACAATGGACCACTCTTTTTTTTTTTATTTTCTTTCTTCTTGTTTTCTTTATTTACTTTGCACATATGATGTTATATTTATTTAAGGAAAAATGACAGAAAACTCTCCTTTAAGTTCTCTTATTCCCATTATCCTTCATTAGTTTCATAAATCCTCAAAATTTTTCATTTTCACGCATTATATTAATATATCAGAGCATCAAATTAATGTATCCCGCACATCAAATTAGTGTATCATGCATAAAATGTACATCAAATTAGTGTATTATGTATAAAATGTAATGTATTTTACTAAACGATTAATGTATCTCGCGCATCGGATTAATGTATCAATACTTATACTATTGTACCAGTTTGAAAGATTTTTGTAATTATAAACTTATAAGGAAATAAATGATAATTTTATCTTAAAAGTATGTGATTTTTGTCCTTTGCCCTAATTATATATGTCATAATTTGACTAGTGTATCATAATTTTAAATCAAAAAATCATTTAATCTTATATAATAAAAAAACGTCTGGATATCAATATAAAATTAAAATGGGGTTTGTTCTTCCAAGTTCAAAGGATCATAGTACAAGAAAGTAAACATATTTATGAGAGGAGATGCTTGTTGACTCTTTGGCCTAATTATTTAGTCCCACATCGGAGTTTTATGTATTGTGAAGGAGAATTTGGGGTTATAAAAGAACTCCTCCTCCTTCATTGTAAAATGCACCATTTGTAATCTCTTCTCTCTATCTAATAAAAGCAGGCTGCTTTGAGCGGTGCTCGGAGATTAAGCTTTCGCGGCTGAACTCCATTATTAAAATTGTTCGGTCTCTTTTCTCTTCTTTTCAGTTAATATTCGATATTACTTGTCGGGTATCTTTGTTAGTGTTCTGTCCGGTTCAGTTCATTTGAACCGGTTCATTTCACTAAAGTTGTTCCGTTTTGTAGGGAAATTACCCGAATTTCCCAACAAGTGGTATCAGAGCCAAGGTTCTGTCTGAGTATGCTCTGTGGTTGCAGCTGAGTCTGATCTTCCACATCAGAAAAGAATTATTTTGGTCCTTTTGTGTCGAAAGATTTTTCTAAGTCAGAGTTCTGTCTGAGTATGCTCTGTGGTTGCAGCTGCGTCTGATCTTCCACATCAGAAAAGAATTATTTTGGTCATTTTGTGTCGAAAGTTTTTTCTAAGTCAGAGTTCTGTCTGAGTATGCTCTGTGGTTGCAGTTTAGCCTGATCTTCCACACCAGAAAGGAATTACTTTGTCTCAGTAGAAGCCTTCGATTGTTTGAATTCTGTTGTAATATCCAATATTTTTTTTGAGTCTGTAATGGCAAATAAAGATCAAGAAATGGAGTCTGTTGCAAATATTCCACCGAAGACATCGGGTGCCTCGTCATCATGGTCAAGATTCCCGATGTCTACTTTGAAGTTGGCGGTTGAAATATTCGATGGTACGGGCCATTTCGGTATGTGGCAAGGGGAGGTTTTGGACTCCCTTTTCCAGCAGGGTCTTGATATTGCTATTGAAGAAGTCAAACTAGAAGGAGTTGAAGATAAAGATTGGAAAATCATTAATCGGTTGGCATGCGGAACAATTCGATCGTTTCTATCCAGGGAGCAAAAGTATGCTTTCAAGAATGAGACTTCTGCATACAAATTGTGGAAGGCATTGGAGGACAAGTTTCTGAAAAAGAGTGGTCAGAACAAGCTCCTAATGAAGAAAAGGTTGTTCCGATTTAATTACAAACAAGGTACTACTATGAATGAACATATCACTATGTTTAATCAATTAGTAGCAGACTTGCTTAATTTAGATGTCATATTCGATGATGAAGATCTGTCTTTGATGTTGTTATCATCTCTTCCCGATGAATTTGAACATTTGGAGACAACGTTACTTCACGGGAAGGAGAATGTGTCGTTAGATGCTGTTTGTTCTGCTTTATATAGTCATGAACTGAGAAAGCAGGATAAGATGAAAACAAAGGCAACAACATCAGAAGAAGTATTGGTGGCAAGAGGTCGTCATCAAAACCAGACAAAAGGGAGAAGAGGAAGGTCCAAATCAAAAGGTCGAGCCATTGCCAAAGATGAGTGTGCTTTCTGTCATGAGAAAGGGCACTGGAGGAAAGACTGTCCAAAGTTGAAGAAGAAAGGGAAGGCTCCGCAAGACGCCAATGTTGCAGAATGCAAAAGCGATGCGGAATCAGATATCTCTTTAGTGGTCGCTCCTACAACATCACATGCAGATGAGTGGATATTGGATTCAGGTTGTACCTATCATATGTGTCCCATTCGGGAGTGGTTCTTTGAATTTCAGGATCTCGATGGCGGAGTTGTTTACATGGGTAATGATAATTCATGTAAAACAACCGGAATAGGTTCAATCAAACTGCAGAATCATGATGGATCCACCAGAATCTTGCGAGATGTGCGGTACGTGCCAAAGTTGAAGAAGAATCTCATCTCATTGGGGGCTTTAGAATCTAAAGGCCTAGTTATAACGATGCGAGATGGAGTTCTTAAAGCAACTTCTGGAGCGTTGGTGATGTTGAAGGGTGTGAGAAAGAACAATCTGTATTACTATCAAGGTAGTACAGTGGTCGGGACAGTAACAACAGTAACTTCTTGCACCAAGAAAGATACTGAGGCAACGAAGCTGTGGCATATGCGGTTGGGACATGCTGGTGAAAAATCTTTGCAAATTCTTGCCAAGCAAGGATTGTTGAAAGGTACGAAGACTTGCAAACTTGAGTTTTGTGAACATTGTGTTCTTGGAAAACAACGAAGAGTGAAGTTTGGCACTGCAATTCATAATACCAAGGGTATTCTGGATTATGTGCATTCAGATGTATGGGGACCTGCCAAGACTCCGTCTCTTGGAGGAAGGCATTATTTTGTCACTTTTGTTGATGATTTTTCCAGGAGAGTTTGGGTGTTTTCTATGAAGAACAAAGATGATGTACTTGGAATTTTCCTTAAGTGGAAAGTTCAAGTTGAAAACCAGACGGGAAGGAAGATCAAGGTTCTCCGAACAGACAATGGTGGAGAATACAAGAGTGATCCGTTCCTTAAGGTATGCCAAGACTGTGGCATAGTTCGGCACTTCACCGTCAGGAAAACACCGCAACAGAATGGGGTGTCAGAGCGTATGAACAGGACACTTGTGGAGAAAGTTCGCTGTATGCTGTCTAATGCTGGGTTAGGCAGAAAATTTTGGGCTGAGGCGATAACATATGCTCAACATCTCGTCAATCGTTTGCCATCATCTGCTATTGATGGCAAAACTCCATTAGAGGTATGGTCTGGAAAACCTGCAACTGATTATGATACTTTGCACGTTTTTGGTTCTGTTGCATATTATCATGTGATTGAATCAAAGTTGGATCCACGGGCAAAGAAGGCTTTGTTCATGGGATTCAATGCTGGAGTGAAGGGATACCGTCTGTGGTGTCTCGAGGCAAAGAAAACAATTATAAGCAGAGATGTTACCTTTGATGAATCTGCCATGTTAAAGAAGGTAAATCCAGAAGATGCTGAGAGTACTCCTGAACAGGTGGCGTGTACTCCGAAGCAGGTGGAGTTTGAGGAGACAGTGGTGATCCCAGCACGGAGCACCACGAGTGACTCTCCTACGGCAGAAGAAGAGTCAGATGAGGAAGAGGTTCCTACCCAAGAACCTCTACAGCAATCGGAGCCAATTGCAGTTAGAAGACAGAGACGAGCGATCCAAAAGCCCGCTCGTTTCACTGACATGGTAGCTTATGCACTTCCAGTTTCAGATGAAGATGTTCCATCCACCTACCCAGAGGCCATACGAAGTTCAGAAAGTGGCAATTGGGCAGGTGCAATGGAAGAGGAAATGCAATCCCTCAAGAAGAACATGACGTGGAAGTTGACACAACTACCGATAGGCAAGAAGGCAATTGGATGCAAATGGGTATTTGCAAAGAAAGAAGGATTTCCCGATAAAGACGATGTTCGCTACAAGGCAAGGTTGGTAGCTAAAGGCTACGCTCAAAGGGAGGGAATTGATTATAATGAGGTATTTTCTCCAGTTGTTAAACATTCCTCCATTAGAATTATGTTGGCCTTGGTAGCGCAGTTGAATTTGGAGCTAGCTCAACTTGATGTGAAGACCGCGTTCCTACAACGGTGATTTGAAGGAGGAAATCTATATGACTCAGCCAGAAGGAAATAAGTTGCTGATAAAGAGAATTGGGTTTGCAAACTTGTCAAATCATTGTACGGACTGAAACAATCTCCGAGACAGTGGTACAAACGATTTGATAGTTTCATGAAGGGTCAGAAGTACAAGAGAAGCAAATACGATCATTGTGTGTATTTGCGCAGGCTTCAAGACGGTTCCTACATCTACTTACTCTTATATGTTGATGATATGCTGATTGCAGCAAAGAGCCAAACTGAGATTGACAAACTGAAGGCTCAGTTGAGTAAAGAGTTCGAGATGAAGGATTTGGGGGAAGCCAAGAAGATTCTCGGCATGGAGATAAACAGGGACAGAGAGAGAGGCAAGCTTTGGCTGTCACAGAAGCAGTATTTGAAGAAGGTACTAAGACGTTTTGGTATGCACGAAGATACAAAACACGTGAGTACCCCACTTGCTCCTCATTTGAAACTGAGTAGCCGGTTATCTCCGACGACTGATGAAGAGCGAGAATACATGGCGAAAGTCCCGTATGCAAATGCAGTTGGAAGCTTGATGTATGCAATGGTGTGTACGAGACCAGATATTTCACAGGCTGTTAGTGTTGTTAGCAGGTACATGCATGATCCAGGCCAGGGTCATTGGCAAGCTGTGAAATGGATTCTACGGTATCTGCAAAATACCGTAGATATTGGATTGGTATTCGAGCAGGATAAATCACTTGGTCAATGCATAGTTGGATACTGTGATTCTGACTATGCAGGTGATTTGGATAAGCGACGATCTACAACTGGCTATTTGTTCACTTTAGCAAAAGCGCCAGTTAGTTGGAAGTCTACTTTACAGTCAACGGTGGCTTTGTCTACGACAGAGGCAGAGTATATGGCGATTACAGAGGCTGTAAAGGAGGCGATTTGGCTTCATGGGTTGCTTAAAGACTTGGGAGTTGGTCAGAAACAACTTGAGGTTTATTCTGACAGTCAGAGTGCTATTCATTTAGCAAAGAATCAAGTCTTTCATGCACGGACGAAGCACATTGATGTTCGCTATCACTTTGTGAGGGAAATTCTCGAAGAAGAGGAGATACTTCTGTTGAAGATTCATACTACGGAGAATCCCGCAGATATGCTGACCAAGGTGGTTACAAAGGCCAAGTTTGAACACTGTTTAGACTTGGTCAATGTCCTGCACATTTGAAGTTGGCGCCTCACGGCGCAAATTTGGAAGCAACGTGAAAACTGCTTTTATTATTTGTTTGTTTGAGAAGATTTGTATTTGGTGGGACTGGATATTAAGCCAAGGTGGAGATTTGTTGACTCTTTGGCCTAATTATTTAGTCCCACATCGGAGTTTTATGTATTGTGAAGGAGAATTTGGGGTTATAAAAGAACTCCTCCTCCTTCATTGTAAAATGCACCATTTGTAATCTCTTCTCTCTATCTAATAAAAGCAGGCTGCTTTGAGCGGTGCTCGGAGATTAAGCTTTCGCGGCTGAACTACATTATTAAAATTGTTCGGTCTCTTTTCTCTTCTTTTCAGTTAATATTCGATATTACTTGTCGGGTATCTTTGTTAGTGTTCTGTCCGGTTCAGTTCATTTGAACCGGTTCATTTCACTAAAGTTGTTCCGTTTTGTAGGGAAATTACCCGAATTTCCCAACAATGCTATCATAGGAAAAATCGCCAACTCTTTCAATTAATTAATTAATTTAATGTGAGTAATTCTTTGTGATAAGTGTGGTTAAGACGTGTGACAAATATTTCACACATATGCCCTAGTTATAAGCTGACATATCTAACATCGAAACTTAATAGACGAGACTTCCCACATGCTTCCTTTGTAAAAATAATAATATCATGACTTATATATATATAATCTATATTACTAGTATATAATAAGTATATAATAATGTTTAGTAAATTAACTTTTTATATAATGGTTTGATTTTCTCTATGATCGAGTTTTTATATTATATTTTTTCTATTACTCTATGACAACATTCTATCAAAGTATTACACTCTTTGTATAATTACTCCTCTAACCGTAGTTATACTCAAATATTGTACTATTATAATATTTTGTAAGAAATGTATTGTGTACAAAAATAAAATAATCACACATATAATAAATTGTAAGTATATATATATCGGATAACAAATACATTAATCCTTTCTTCTTAATTAATGCACAAAAACATTGAACTAATTTTTTTAATAGTAATTAGCTAGTTCCACTTATTATGCGTTGTTACTTATAAATTTCACTATAAAATTTTATTATGTACTATTCATATATAATATTGAAATTATACTCTTTTGAAAAAAGAAAAATTGGAAAATACTAATTATACAATATTTTTTACTTGTTCACATTCTTAGTATTACTTAATTTCCTAATTTCAATTTGTTTGTCTTATTTTTTTAGTCTATTTAAAAAAGAACATTTTTTTTATACATCTTTGAGTATAACATAACACATCATGATAAATTTGAGATCACATGATTAATTTTTATATATTCCATATATATCTTTAGTTTAAAGCCATATATACTATCATTTTAAATTTATAACAAACTAAAATAAGACAGACAGATTAAAACGGAGAGAGATACTTAAGGGGGATGCTTGGCCTTCATCGACTAGTCCTGTCTTTAACAATGAAGCTATTACTAGTACTCCTGTAGCAGACCTAACATTGTAAGAAACAAATAATTTTACTGAAATTTGGAACTATATAAGTGGTCCAAATTCCATGATTAAATCCCACTCAAGTAATTATTTTTTGAGAACCCTAATAAAACTCTTTTTATTACGCAATGTTTTTTATGAAATATTTTCAAATAAATGAACAAAAATACAAATAACCTTGGAATTCTTGTTATGGTTCCTCAAAGCACTAATTGTCTTTTTATGTGAAATATATGTACGTAGGCGTCTAAAATTATGCATATGTCATTGCTTTTTTCCCTTTTAATTTGTCCATTTATAAAGTTTGTATCATTTAATTTGCAATATAATTACATAGTAACTTATGCACTATGCAAAGAGGTGCAATAATTACAACGATTATAAGCATCACAGATAGTCACAATATAGGCGGTTAGTTAATAACAGAATATTGATGGATGGCAAATTAGAATTTTGTAAGATTTTAGTATCAAATAGTTTAAGACAATGAAATATCAAAAGAAAATAGAAAAGTTTTTACCTGACCAAAAGTATGAATAAACCAATTAGTACTCACTTACCTGAATTACAATAGAATATTATGCTTATTTCTTAGAAATATTACAAAAGGAAGAAACCAATAAAGTTCAAAAGGTACCTTTTCTTTTGGACTATTATATAATCATCTTTTAGAATCCGTTTGAATAGACTTAAAAAATATAATTTATAAATTAAAAAATAAAAAATTAATTTGAAATAATTTTTAAGTCAAAAAATAAAATGTAGGGGAGATTTAATTTTGACTTTTAAATCATTTTCAACTTATTTTACGTTATTTTTATTTTCGCCACTCTTTTCAGAAGTCAAAATATGACTTAAAAGTAGATTTAGCCCGTTTGGATTGATTTATTTTAGATGTTTTTGAGCCAAAATAACATTTAAACAGTTTTGAAGTGCTTGGGTAAAATTAAAAAGTGTTTATTAGCACTTATTCTAAAGTTAAAATAACAAAAATGAGCCAAAAACTGTAAGTTAGAAATCCTAACTTATGACTTTTAATTTATAAATTATAAGCCAAAAATCAATCTAAACAGACCCTTAACCAATTTTTTAAACCTATCCAAATACTCTATTAATTAGGTGAAAAAAAGAGACAGGCCAGAGAGCCATGCATAAACGCCACAAGAAAGGAGATTTTTTTCTTTTTCAGAGAAATGGAAAATAAAATAAGAGAAGCTAGATAGAGACTACAATTCTAATTAACCAAATAAACTATCCAATAATTAATGTTTAGATGAATTTGAACTCTATATACTGACACGTGTATGATAAACAATAGTAACTCATAAAAATGAGTAGTTGACTAATCGATCGGTACTCTCTGCGACAACAAAAATAAGTAACATATACCCACCAATAAGTGGGGTCTCGAAATTCGAAAAAGCTCGAAAAATAGAGATAATATTTCTAATAAATATTCGGTTCAAAGTTAATAAAGATTCTCTTTATCTCAATTTATGTGACGATGTTTAAATTGTTAGAGATAAATTAAAAGTCATAGCTTTAAATTTAAATTTTTTGAACTAATAATAATAATACTTTTAAGCAACACTCAAATATGTAAATTTTAGTTTTTTTAAAAAAAACAGAATTGAGTTCACAATAAATTTTAATTTTTTTTTTTTTTTTTGCATTGCTAAGCATATATGTACCTTAAATGACATTTGAATGTTGGTCCTCTTTCATTCATCCCATGGCCATGCAATATGCATGCATGTTTTTTCTGTTTCCATTTTGGATACATTTAAAATTATCAAAGAGAAAGGAGTGAAGGCTTCAAGAGCCTCGCAAGCTTCCAACATTTCAACGCCGCAGCAGAAGCGCGCAATATACTAATAATTACGTTAACACAAAATGCTTTGTGCATCGAATTTGCTTTTTATTACTATTATATAGTAATGAGCTGGAAGCTGAAATATTGGAAGCTTTTGAGGGCTATTGTAAACTTCTCCAATTGAAAAGAAGAAAAAGAATTATCTGTTTTTGTTCTCACTGCTTGGCTCTTTGGAACAACCAGCCAAGAAATAGCATGATATATATAGCTATTAAACCCAAAAAGAAAAAAAAATTTAGCTAGGTCCTAGGCCTATAGCAATAATTAGACTTTGTCTAATTAATATTCGTTTTATCTAATTTTAATTTTAACCTGACATCATATGAGTACTGGATTATTACTTTATCTAATCACTACTTTAATTTAAATGACCATGTAAAACAAGCTAGCCCTACGTGTCCACATTTGTCATTTCCATATTTTTAAAAAGCTTAATTAAAGCTATGTACCCCAACTTATAGGGGGGGAAACGTGAAGCAAATATCAGAAATTAAAGGTGGCTCGTTCATCAGCTGAAGAGTCAAGCATGCATATGCTTTTCAATTGTATTATTTTTTCCATTGTATATAGTACTTGCTTAATTATCTTTTTCATCTCTACTCAAGATCTATAAGTGAAAAATATTTTGGATCGAGGAATCTTAGCATAGCATAATTGATTGATTATCAGAATTTTAACTTTATTAATAAAGATTCGATTTTTCATTTTATAATTCCCTCTTGTACATCCAATTTTGAAATAACAACAATAATAAATAAACACTAAGCTAGCGTTTAGCCATAGATTTTCAAATATTCTTGGGTGAAATTTCACCATGTGTTTGGCCATAGTATTTCGGAAATATATTTCACTTTTTTAGATAAATATGATTGATACCCATAAGTTTTAAAAATATCAAAACTAACCATAAGTTTGTAATACAAGTCAATTAGATCTTTATTACAACAATAACAAATAGTGTCCAAGACACTAGAGCAATGTGGTAATTTTGAGTGAGTGCAATAAGGATCATTTCATACATTGTGAAGTAGACAAAATACATGAGTTTGTTATCTTGAGCCGATGATTCATCATTTTCATCAATAATCATATTATCATTTCATATTCACCAAATATTTCATCACTACTTTTGAATTAATGTAAAAAATTATGTAATCAACTTAAGCAACAACTATAGATGGTGTTTTTGTAAAAGATAAAACTTTGGGGTAAACTTTCAATTTTTAAAACATCCCAAATAATGAGATTTGACCCAAATACTAGAAAAAACTAATATTTGGGATTTTAGGATATTTGCTAAAAATATTTATCAAATAATGACAAAATATATGAACAAATACTATTTACCAAGTTTTTTCTCAAATATTATTTGGAAAATCTGGTCGAACGGGCCCTAAATAAATAAAAAGAAGATATTCTGGATTTAAGAAGTTGGCCACTAGGTACCTTGTGTACAGTTCAAGTCAGTGTCTATGGGCCTGAAATCCACTGATTTACATTTGTAAAGTTTTCCTACAGTAGGTATTTGCCACCATCACATACTTTTTACACCACTCTTGATCCTTCTCGACTATGGACTACATTTGTATTTTTAAGCAGCCTCGGGTACACATACTATTTTTTTTTTCTCTAGAGTCAATTAACTGATAGTGAATAGTGCAAATCTCCTTTCGAAGGAATGAATAATTGAAGTATTATTATAAGGTGAATAGTGCACATCTCCGATAGAAAGAATGAATAATTGAAGTATTATTATGTATGTATTACGTTTGGTAGTTGATCAGAAGATAAATTATCATATATAAAATTAATAGTATGATTAACTATAAGATCCGGTCAAGTATAATTAGATCAAGTAATATTTAATGGTCTTATGTGTACTATATAATAACTTATGATTAAGATCTATTTAAATTATATACTCATTATAATAATAAAAATAACAAAATCGTCAATTATTTTTATTTTATAAAACTATCAAATAAAACAATTAAGTGTATCCTACCTAATATTTTCAAAAAAAATAAATAAGACTAGCGGGAATTTGTGGACTTCCCGACTTTTTTACCTGCCAAACTTGTAATTGTATTGAATTTTTTAAATTAATACTAATTTTAAAGAACCCGAAACTTTTGAAGAATCTGATAAATATATTTTTATAATTAACCTCCAAATAAGTTTTTTTTTTAAAAAAATATATTATCATATTCTTTAGTTGAATTTTTATTTATAACTTAATGGTGTTTTTAAGTTTGATCTATTTTTGGAGATTGCTTCAAAATTTTGAAAAAGCAGGTGTAAAATTACTCCCAAAAAGGTGTGGCGGGTAAAAAGTCAGGAAATTTGCTTATTTCCGTTAATCTTAATTTTTTTCTTAAAAATATTAATTTGATACACTTAATTGCTTTATTTGATAGTTTTGAAAAATAAAAAAAATTGACAACTTTGTTGTTTTTGTTACAATAATGAGTATATAGTTTAAATGAATCTTAACCATAAATTATTGTATAGCACATATGTCATGAATGATGAATCTATAAGAACATTAGACACTACTTAACTTAATATTACTTGACCGGATCTTTTATCCCGTAAACAGAGATTCATCAGTGGACAATCTATCCCTATGCCACCAATAATGGCATTGCATGAAGTGAGTTCCTTCAAGTATGGTTTGAATCGCTGCTAGTTTCACAAAACAAGGAGAACTTAAGAGCCAGCCAACTACGAGAAGTATATGCTCCCAAAATAAAATAAAATAAACAATTTTCTATTAATATACTAATTAATAACTGTTTGCGACAAATTTATTTTAATAATTGAAAGTTAAATTATAATTACAAATATAATGTGTAGTTGTATTTTTCGAACTAACATAATTTGAACCTAAAAATTCATAATTCAAGAGTCATAACGTATTTTCTGGACATGAACTAAGATGTAGTGTTGGGTAGCCTCTAAAAATTATAATTTGAAATCGAACATAACTGGTAAGACCAACTTGAGTAGCCTCTAAAAATTATAACTTTGAAATCCAACATAAGATGCCTAAAAGTATGTTGTTCAGGTAGTGATATTAATTCACATAGTACGGGTGGAAACTAGAAATAGATGGAGGATCCATTTTATTGAAAGCAAGTTCAAATAGTGAAAGATCTGTTCTTCTTTTAGGACTTGCAAATTCAATCCAAAACTTGCTAGCATTTCAAAGCTAACAAAAGATCTCATAAAACATACAACCACTGCTTGTTCCAACTCTTTAACATAATTAGCTGGAAAATATGTTTTTACATACATGTGTATCGGCGTTCTAATTTATTTAATGCTGCGACGATAGATATATACATCTCTTGAAAAATTATGAGAACGTCTCTTGAAAAATTATGAGAACGTCGCTACAACGCCTTCAAAGTACTCCTCCAATTGCAAATCTTGGATCCAAAATGCGTCTAAGTATTTCAATTACGGATCCACTCCCACAGATTTCAATGTCACAGCGTGAGGTTCCCTACAATGACACCAAGAAAATGACAAAATCAAACCACATTTTTTAAAAATACATAGATACAATAAAATGAAGACTATATATAACTTTAAATAGCAAAAATGGAGATGACATACAAAATTTCAATGTGCATCAATTTGTAAATAAGATGTATATGTCATGAATTTCCTTATTTAGAAGAATATGTATATCCTTTTGCCTATTGCAATAAATAACTGATTTTATACCAAAGATATGATCACCTATCCCAACAGGAACTTGGCCTGTAGAGACCAGTTAGAAGGGGCAAACATCAAGGGCTTTTGCTTGTGACAGATGGTGCCAGAACTGAAGCTCCCACATTCTAGGGCAAAATCTCATCAGACTTGGCTATACATGTGATGAGTCTGGGTCTGGGTCTTGACAAATATGGTATCAAAGCGCCTCATTTACGAGGGGCAAATCTCAACAGTACAACGTATATTATGAACTTAGCCTGGACAATGCAAGTTACAAATATGATACTAGAGATGAACGCAAGTACCTTGCAAGAGCATCCCCACGGATAGGATCATGCATGACAGATTGATTATCAAAATCCTGAACATGAGCCACCTTTCGGAAGAAGGATTTCTTTATGAACTTGTCTGCCTCATCCACAACCTCTTCCGGTTCGGTGACTTCGGGTATAGTTTCCCTCCTTGATTTCTTCACAGATACATTAGGTGCCCGCTTCAGCTGATGCATCGCAGTGTGTAACCCAAAACCCACAGACATCGCAATTAGTCCCAGCGCCACATACACTGGAACAAAATCTCCTTTCATGAATCCCCTGTTTTCAAGTGAAACATTAAACATCAACACATTGCTTCTATATTTAAAAAAACAAAATGAAAAACTAAATAGGAGCTTTGATATTGTCCAAGTGATCGATTCACTAGCAGAGATAATATATCTCTTAATCTACCGTTTACTACTATTATTTGAACTATAATCATTCCCAAATATTGAATTTAATACAGTAATTATAACATTGTCATTCCAAAAAGTCAAAATGATTGAAACTAAGGGGTATTAATTAGTCATGGGTAAGTGCTAAAATTCATAAATATAGTACCATAGTTCATCTAATGATTTGGGGATACACATACGTGAAAATAAGTTTAACCTTTGTCTTCACAAATTTAACAAATTATCAAGTGCTAAACCACTTGATTAGCATTTTATTACCTCTGAGTTTGTAGTAGTACTCCACATTTAAGAGTACCATAATTCTAAAAATAATTTTAGAGATTTCCTATATAAAAGGACCAAAAACACACATTTGTTATTCAAAGTTCAAATGCTCACATAGCAATATTACCAGCAAACCCAAAAATCACCGATAAGTACCAAAATTATCCCTTCCTAATTGTAAAATTAGGTTTTATTTCTTTTTTCATTCTATAACACTAGTTATTTTTTGTAATACAAGTGCTATAAACCAAAATTCACCTGTGCTTAGCGTCTGGATGCTCAGTAGTACTAGCATATGACCTGGTAAAATTTGATTTTGCAAAAGAATTTGCGCTAACTCGAGTAGCCATAGATTTCCACAAACTCTACATCAAGGTTAAACGAAAAATTCCAATGAATGTATAACATAAACACATTTGAACAATCAAAATTGTTAACTCTAGAAACTAATAAACAAACTTGACTTACCGAAGACCTGAATGCCATTGATGCAAAATTTGAGTGTTGATTGAAGTGTGTTGTTGAGATATATGGTTCTTCTTATATATATATAGATTTGGTGGAGACATCGATAAGTGACACGAAGTAGTAATAGGCATGCAGAGTTAAGGACACTCGTCGATAGCTAACAAGTCCACTTTGCGCTAGCGGTGACTCATGTCTTATTATGCTAACTTGAATAGGCATTACTCATAAGTTTATGTATTTTTTTTCCTCTATATATTTGTATTTCTTTTTTTCTTTTGGGTGACAAACGGCTTTACTCTCAACTTGATGGTTACAAAACCGAATACATCAGATTGACTCATTTTCTTTGGAAAATATATATAAAGGATGTTACACATTTACAATTTCTTCTATATCAATATTACCTAGGTAATTTGGGTATATATGATAATTAGGTAGATTTCTCAATTGGTGGTAAATCATTTCGAAGTATATTAACCACCAAATTCGTTTTATTAACCAAATTTTTTTTAATATCTACGGTAAAAAAATACTGCAATTTTATAAGGAGCTTTTTATTCTTTTAGTATTTCTTATCAAATATTCATTATTTGTATGGGAGTTCTAATTTGATATTTATTATGATCGGACTATATCTGAATTTTTATAAACAAAACTCACATAGTAAGTATATATGTGTATGTTGGAACAATTTTTCTTTTTCATTTGATATTTATATTAGAATTCAACTGAATTCATAATTTAAAAAAAAAAAAGTTCGAGTGATCGACGTCTTTTGTCTTGCTTTAATATACTTGCTTTCGGTGGATCAACATTAGACATAAATCGAAGCCTGACGTCTTCCATAAACTTGCGGATATAAGTTTGGAAAATATATATACTGTCTCTTTACATTGTAAAGGTAGGTGTTAATTTTCTTTTTTCTAACGTTCTCATCAACAGAGTATATTAAAATGATGATGAAAATCAGGTCAGGCCGCAGTCATGAAAATCAGGCCCAGGTCTTAATCCCTAAATTCAAGTCTCATATGAAGAATGAAGAGAAACATGTCGCACGACCTGTTCCTAAATCAAATTCGACCCAATATTCATGACCCAACATTCAGATCAACATTATCAATCAAGAAAGCCCATTCATTCATATCCCATTACATTTTATCATCTTTTTCTACATAGCATAAGATTATTCTCTTAGATACTTCTTCTAGAATTTGTATAGGTGTAAAAAATTTGTTAGGAGTTTGTTAGCCTTTAGATTAATTTACCTTTCTGTCATCATGTAATAGCATAAATAGTTGTTCCTTCTTCAATAAAATTATCACATAAAATCAGAGAAAATTTCTCTCATTGTTTATCTTCACTGTTTCTTCTTTCTTATTTTTCTATATGGTGTTTCTTCTTTAATCATTTTCCTACAGAGTACTCGTAAGTCCTCCAATCCATTTAGAAAAGGCAAACGAAGATCAATGGCATTGGAAAGTACATCAGACTTGCTATACTATTCACAAAGTTGTACCACATACGTCATATATATATACTCATTAGTCATTAACATGCACAACAAGAAGGATATCACCAACACGTATACTTTAAACATCTACATACATACATGATATATGAGTTTTACTCTAAACATTTCACCTTATGAGCCATATTACAGAAATAGAAATTCAAGTCTAAAATGCGACGTAACCAAGCCTTTCATTTACATCATTGGATCCACTCCTATAGTTTTCAACGTCTCCACACCCGGCTTCCTGCAACACATGAGTAAAAAATATAAATTTGAAAAGCAATTACGAAATAGTACTACTTATAATAACTAAATACTAACTTGGTATAAATGTCTCCATGAGTACTGCTAGTGCTAGTATGAGCCACCTTTCGGAACAAAGATTTATTAACAAACTTTTCAGCCTCTTCCGCAACATGCTCTGGTTCCACTATTTCTGGCAGAGTTTCCCTTCTTGATTTCTTCACATGTACATTAGGGGCTCGCCGCAGCTGCTGCATCGCCGTGTGTATCCCGAAACTCGTTGACAATCCGATCATCCCTAGCGCCATACATACTGGCACCAAATCTCCCTTCCGTGATCTGCCATCATCAATTCGCCCAATTAAGAACAAATAATATAAAATTAATTGACTTCATCCAATACTATCGATTACATTTCATTCTCCTGCGATGAATTATCAAAAAATTATATTAGTTACGGGTAATTTAGTATGGAGGGATCTATGATCGTACTTGGGCACAATCTCTTTGAGATTGAGCGTTGACGCTCCCTTAAGTTTGGACGTGGCTGCTGTTGCATAATTTTGTGACGACCAGCTTCCCTTCAAGTGATTAACTGTGGTTTTTAGACTAGACTGTAATATTCGGAAAAAAATAAATTTTCTTTCAATTTGATCTAAGATAAATTAAAAAATACAACGTTCATGATTACATATATATAAATATATAAATTGGGACTTACCACTGATCTGAATGCCATAGAAATTTATGTATATCGAAGTAATTTATTTAGATAGAAGTGCAAAATGGATTGCTAATTGGGATCGATCGATACAATTGCGTTTGCAATTGCTCATTTAATAGTGGAAGAATAGATGGTTCGGGAGACACCTAGGATATAATAGGACAAGGGCCCAAGCGTTTTACCAAATGGGAGTTGGCCACGTGTCAACTACAAAAAGAGTTCACGTCATTGCTATTGGACATGGAAGTCTCTTGAAGCTACTAATTAACTGACATTTATCATAGTAAATTAATATAATTAATCAATTAATTAAGCTATAGCTTCCTATTGAATTTATGGGCTTGAATGAATACTTGGGTCGACCCAATAGTGATTAATGGGCTTGAAGTCTAACCATGGCATATTGGGTTGAAACAAAACCCAAATTACAAAAATTAAAAAAAAACAAAGAAAAAGGCTCAAATATGCCATTGAACTTTCACAAAAGGCTTATTTATGCCATCAGTTAAAAGTTTGGCTCATTTATGCCATTACCATTAAAGAAAGGCTCATTCATGCCATTATTTTTTAACGGTGGTTTTGCAAAACCATTTTTGACACGTGGTCAATTTTTTTTCAGAATTATGATTTTCTTTATTTAAAAAATTAATGACGTGGCCGAATTATAATTGGTCACGTGTCAAAATGATTTTACAAAACCATTGTTAAAAAATAATAGCATGAATGAGCCTTTACTTTAACAGTAATGGTATAAATGAGCTAAAATTTTAACTGATGACACAAATGAGCTTTTTCTGAAAGTTCAAAGGCATATTTGAGTTTTTTCCCAAAAAAACAACAATATAATACATATATATTGCATACATAATTTATTTTTTTAATACATATTTCAGATTTGACATAATATTATTAAATATTTCTTAGCAAAAAGTATCACTAAAATAAATAAATATTTATTAAAAGGTACACATCAAAATTATTTTTCTTTTAAATTTTATGTTAAATGCTTTTTTTTTTTCGTTTTATCATTTTCATAAACTCTTAACAATTATATTTGGACAAAAGATGAAATTTTTTCACTTTTGACAAACTTATAAAAATTAATAACTTACCCAAATCCGATTATTAAAAGTGTTCACTTTTGATATTTAGTCTTTAGAGTATCACAAATGCTCCTGAATATATCTAAGAGATCATTTCAACCTGGCCAAACATAAGAGATTTATTTTCTCTCTTTAAAAATAAATAACTTTACTTATAATTATATTTCAAGTGATGTATATTACGTAAATGTTTTAAATATTATTAGCGCAATCATGATAATATATACTCAATATGATTTCATGAGTAACTACTATAAGATCTAAGAGGTTGTTCCATAGACTTTCGGTCTAAAAAAAACTTTTTATATATGGTCCGTATGATTTAAACTCTCAAATTATTAGTAGTTATGTAACGTATAACCAGTGGCGAACTCAAGATTTTCATTCAGGAGGTTCGAAAAATAAAAATAAAAACGTGTAAATAAATCTTTTGAAATGGGGCCTTTGAATTTTTTTGGGTTTTAAACCACACATTTGACACGTTTTTAAAATAAAAAATTCTTGAAAAAACAGAACTGATTTTTTTAAACAAAAATAAACTGAAACTATAAAGGAAAATAAATAAATGTTATTGTAGGGATTCAAACTTGGTGTGTGTAAATTAATATTCAGGGGTCTTACCATTGAGCAATCTATTTTTATTTGTTATTGAGGGGGTTCAAAATATATATGTATCTACAAAAATATAAAAATTTTATCTTATATATATCGTGTATTTTTTTGCCGAGGATGTTCAAGTGAATAACCTGGACCCAACATGGGTCCGTCCCTGCGTATAACACACTTGTCTCTTTTGTGAGGTTAAGAAAGGAAAATAAATCACCCAATGAAAACGAAGTATTTGATATGTAAAAAATTTTACTTTGTGAAAACGAAATATTTGATGCGTGGAAAAAGTAATGAAATATAGTCCTATATAGGAACAAGACGTCTATGTTACTCAAATGTAATTTTCAAACGTTAACTTACAATATAATTTCCTTATAATAATCATGCACCTATAAACATCAAAAAAGGCCAAACACATAGGACATATGAAACAGAAACTAAACTTTTTGCTATTTAAAGACGAACAATTTTACCGGAAAAAAGCCCTAACAATGGTACTTCTTTTGTCACAAATTATCTACCGTTACTTTTTTTAAAGAATATTTTAAAAATTTATGACAAAATTAATTATTCCTTCCATTTTATTACATAGTAGTAATTGTTTTTAAAATTTATAAATACCGCAATAAAGTAAATATACAATGAAGAAAAATGTATATTAGAAGTTGAAAATTCTACTCAATTAATTTCCCGTTAGGTTATTTTATTTGTTCAATATATTTAAAATACATTTTAATTTTTGTTTGTCACTTTTAAATATCAAAAAAAATATATTTATGATTTTATTGTTTCATATACTATCCTCGAAATTAGTTTTTTATTTTTCTAAATAATTTTTCTTAATGTAGGATCACACATCAAAATAATAGCGAGGTATATGTATAGAGTTATGTAAGCAATGGATATAAACTAGGCAAAGAACATGTTTCATTTCTTTTATTTATTTATTTTACCTACGTTTTTTTTTATATAAATAATCTAATTAAATACTAAAAGAATATGAAATTTAAAGTAGACAAGTAGAAACGATAAAGACAGAAGATACGGTGGGTTATAAAAAAGAAAAGACTCAATTTTTTTCTTTACCCCCTCTCGAAGTTTTCAATTTTGCTCCTTAATGAGTCAAACTCAATTTAAATTCATAATCTATAAAAATTATCGTGTTTACTATTCGAGTAACTTCTCGACAAATAGGACACAAGTGAGTATTAATGACAAAAGAAAAAAACTTTGGGAAAGGGAAGTGAACCAATGAAGAATTTGTTGAAACTATTTCAACATTAAACTATACAACATCATATTATCATGTCGTATCCATGCCTATATTTTTTTGTTTAAATATAATTTCCCCTCTTTGCTGGCTTCTTCTCATACGGAGATACCGATGCTCTTTTACTCCACCATTTTCCTCTGCTATTTCTATTGATTTTTTTTACTATTAGTTGCCCAAAACCATGTATTTATACAAAATAACACAAGGGAACAAGTTCTGTATCTGAAGTGGAAATGGTTCTAGTTACCTTTACATGGAGCCATGGTGGTACTCATGTTTTTCTCTGCGGTTCTTATGATGGGTATTTTTCATTTTTTTCAATTACTACTTTTGTTTGATGATTTTGCAAAGTGCACTCTACATGTTTGATGTTATGTGCCTGCTAAAAGCTGAGAGATTTTTGGGTGGTGCAGATGGAGTGAGCAGATACCGATGAATTTGGTGGAGGGTTCGGCTGCCGTTTTTCAGAGGACTGTTGATGTTCCACCAGGATATCATAAGGTATTACCTAAAGTTTTGTGCGATGATTTTGTGTATTGAGCTATAATTCCGTGCCAATTAGACCTAAAAATTCTAAGAAAGGGTTGTATGATGACATTTTTGTCTCAAGTAGTGTACGCGAAGAATGGACTCATCTTTGACATATAGTATAGCTGCAGGGGCTAATCAAGTTCATAGAGCTAGAATTGTGGTATTTGTAAAGAAGTGGATGAACAGGAAGAGTGTTTCAAGAATTATGGTTAACTTCATAATTGTAATATAGTGTTGAGTATTCCCTCCTGTTACTTGGGTGACCCGGGTTTGATCCCCGCAACGGCGTGTTTGTTATCTTTTGAGCTGAGGGTCTATCTGAAACAATCTTTTTACCTCACAAATGTAGGGATATAAAGTCTACGTACATCCTACCCTAGGTCTTGTGGAATTACATAGAGTATATTGTTGTTTTTTATGTTAAGTTGAGTTAACTGGTATGAATGCTATTCCCCCTGTCATTTCGACTTGAAATCCTCTGGAGCTTGCGAAGCAATTGTAACTTCTTCATTTGCTGCAACATGTGCCTGTTGAAAAAAATCTCACTTATACAAGTAGGTAAAAGCTGCATATGGTTTCTGAAAGCCAATAATGAGGAAAGCTAAAGCTTAAATGCATAACTGCCTATGTCGGAAGGATCAACCGCATCTTATTCTTCCGTCTCTTACCTTTTGACTAAGTTAAGTGAACAATGCAACCTGTTTTGGGGGATTTCATCTTCAGGCTTTAGCAGTGTACTTTTGAAGGTTGTAATTGCATATTTCTCCCAATTATGGTGTAATGGCATAAGAACGTTAATTTGCTTCCTCCTTACTCTTTCTAGTTTCTGTCTTCTCTGGAACAGTTCAGGAACAACAAAAGAATTAATCTGAGTCAAAATTAAATTGGGCTGCTAGTTTTATCGTCTGAGGCTTCTGCTTTCATGTTTTAAGCTTGTTTCTGGCATAATAATCTTTTTCTCATTCACGATATGATAGTTCTGCATGTTTCACTATCCGTCTTTAGGTTCTGAAAAATGATGAAATCATAGCTAGTCAGTAATCAGTAGCATATCCAAGCAACAATAATGATTATTAGGTGCTTTTTTTTAAAAAAAAATAAAATTGACGACCAAGGTGCTTTTTTTCAATTGCAATCAGGTCTAAGTGCCTTAAGCCTTTATAAAGTGGATAAGTGAGAACCAATTCTCACCTACATTCTTTAAGGGATTATAATGTGGATGATTGATACCCATTCGTCACCTACTTTGCTTACTCCCCCCTTCACAGTTAAGCTGATTTCAAAAGATAATAGCAACATTAGGAAAGTAAATTGAATTGTCTAGCTTTAATTGGATGGGTAATTATATTTCAAACAATAGCTAAATGTGTAGAAGATGGAAGGTTAGTTGATTGGATAGTAGGTCAAGGCTGGAAAAACACAGGTAGTGTTACTTCTCATTAATTTGAGTTCTGGAGATGGAGAACTTGGTATTTTGGAATTGGTCAAATGAATTGGATGGATTATAACCAAAAGTGAGTTAACTTAATTGAGACCAAGTGAGTACTCCAGGAGATGTGCCATTACTCTGTGATCCATCTTATGGTACCCTGTACATTTTAACTGACTCTAAGGAGAAGAATCGATGTGCTTATTAGCATCCATGTGTCAGCAAATAGTTAGGCATGCAGATTTAGTATTACTGTACCGGCATTGGTTTTTCTCTTGATAATGATTTTTCATGTCAAACAGTCCCGAGGATTGTGGTATTCTTTGATTTTGATGCTTTGGCTGCTGTGTTACTGATCCAAATTTGTATGTAATATGTCTATTCTGGTAAATAGTTTGATTTTCAGGACCATCCTTGTTTCCTTAGCAAGCTAAGCATTTAGCAAATTTACCTCTTCATAAGTGAGGAGTATCATAAAGTTTTAGATTATTGTAGCTGTTACTGATCGTATTATACATGCACAGCCACACCTGCTTAAAATAAAGGAATGTGCTCATTTTGTACGTAGTTGAATTTACTGGCTCCAAATGAACTATGCAGTACAAATTCTTAGTTGATGGCATCTGGCAAGTCAACCAGGACCAGCTTTGTGTTCAGGATGAGTATGGTGCAATCAACAACTTAGTATTTGTTGAGGAATTGGTTTCCATGCCTTCTGCCTTAATAAGAGAGGATGCTCAGTCAAACTTGGTCTCAGGTTTTACTAGCAACACACATCTAGAGGTTAGTGCAATCAGAAAGAGTTTCTTACTTGATATGGTTCATGACCCAGTTTCCTTTTCCGTCCTTCATTCTGACAACTACTCATAATGACTTCATCCGACCATTTTCCTTCAAATTTTAATTTCGCATAAATTCTTTGTCATATCAACCAGGATTCATCTTCAAGCGAGTCACAACTTAAACCAGTCATGCAGTTGTTAAACAATGAAATAGATGTTTCCCGCCATCGTCTATTCATGTTTTTGTCATCTTCCCAAGCATATGAGCTGATTCCAAATTCAGGAAAGGTTTGGAAGTCTTTATGTATGCTTTCTCTTATATTGTGCCTTTACTTAATAATATCTCTAGTTATATTTACTGACTACCTAATTGGTGATTCTTTGTTGTAGGTCTTTGTGTTAGATACTGAAGTGGCTGTGAAGCAGGCTTTTCATATCATGTATGAACAGGTATGGTTTTCTATGCACACTATTGATTCTCTTCTCGGCTCCTTTTGCATGTCAGAGACACCTTTGTCCTCAAGGTAAAGGTTGTAGCTAACTATAAATACTTGTTCAAGCAAATTCTGGAAGTTGTAAGTTGTCTTGGAGAAAAGCATATCAGTTAAATTCAAATTATACATTTCAAGTTTGGACTCGATTAGTTAATCAACACAAGCAAATATTTTCTGCACTTTATGATGACTATTTAAATATATTGGATAAAATGCGTGAAGGTTGTCTGCAATGGTTTTACCATGCCCTACTACTAGATCTTTTAATGCTCCGGTTCGTAAATGTTTCACTATGATGATTGAAGGTATTTGATAAAAGAAAGAAATTGAATTTACAAGATACTATCTCCACGAGATAGCTGGTAAGGTCTGAGTACATTCTACCCTCCCCAGACCCCACTTGTGAGATTCCACTAGGTATGTTGTTGTTGTTGTTGTGTTCCTATATGGAGGTTGTGAAAGTGTCTAATATTCATTTGTCAATTTTTTTCTCTGTTATGGCCTATTGGGATATGAGTGTCAGGGCATTTATGCAATTGTGTCAATTGAAAAATTCTAATATTCAGTAGGAGTTTGTGCTATCCTACTAGCACTAAGAATTATATTTCCTTGTCTTTAGTGATTTATTTTGTACTTTTTTACTCCATTCAAGTTCCATTTTGATTTTGTTTTATGCTTGGAATCTCTTGAAGTTAACTAGCTGAATATATGTTCAGCGACTTGCAGTGATGGCTCTTTGGGATGGACAGAATGCGATGATTTCAGGAATGCTTACTGCTTCTGATTTCATTTTGATCTTGTTGAAGGTACTTTTAAATTGCTAAGCAGTGCTAGCAACAAGTTTAAAATTCTTTATCTATGAGTGGAAAGTGCTCAAAATTGAACCAAAGGTGATTATTCTTTGGCTTGCCTCTGAATGTCTTAGCATCAGAATCCATGTTTTTAGTAAAACCTCAGAAACTCGCTTTTTATATGGCTAATAAGTTGCTTTTCCACAGAGGAACCTAATCCCCCTCCCCCCTCCTTTCCCTCGTCAAGCATTTGGTCATTCAAGTGCATCAAATAATGGAGAGTGAATCATATCGATCAGAGTCCAGCTTATTTTTTCATATTAAAATTTTTAAACAAAGCGACTGCCTATGTTCATTGAGGATTATAAACCTGCTGATGAATGTTCCTTGCATTGTATTTATGGGGAACATCGATATAGTAAGGTTTAAAATCACAAGAAAATATTGCCTTCTGAATTCCATCTACTATGTATAACTTTGTGTAGTTGAATCCTCCAATCGTACGCCTATGACCTTGCAATTGTAATGTTTATTGGTCCTTAGAATTGTTGTTTATTACATTAGTGCATTATCTATTAAACACACAGCTATGCTTCTTTCTTATATATCACACCTAAGGCTTACTATTTTGCAGCTCCAGGAAAGTCATCCAATGCTGACCCATGATGAGCTTGAAATGCACACGATTTCAGCTTGGAAATACGGAAAGTTCCAATTGCAAGCAGAAGTGTCAGGAGCTATGATACCTCCAAACAGAAGAGTACTGCAAGTATGTAGTCGTTCATTTTGCTGGAGCTTTAGTTAACTATCTTCCTTTTCTAATTGCTACGTGGAATATTAATATTTTTTTTTGTTTATCACGACTCTCCCTGAAGTCTTGGTGGTTTATTTTTTGGGGGGTGGGGGGTGGGTGATCATATCTTCAGGTTAGCTTACCATAAGAAAATTTCTTCTCTCTCAGCAGCTTTGATCTAGAATCTTATTCTGTCTATTCATTCCTCCTATTTTCTCTGCAATCACAGGCTGGTCCTGATGAGTCGCTGAAAGACGTAGCCCTGACATTATTACAAAATAAGATATCTGCAGTTCCAGTTTTACATTCACCAGAAGACGGGTCGTCTTTGCAGTTGTTGCATACTGCATGCCTTGCAGGAATATTAAAGCGTGTGTTTGCCTATAGCTTGCTTTCACTTATGCAGCTTTGTTTCCTCAGAAAGTTTTTGCAAGGACTTATGTTGGGTTTATTTATCTTCCCTGGAAAATCTTAGACATATGCAGGCATTTTAGGCACTCTCTAGAGTATCTGCCTATTGTACAGCAACCAGTAGGTAATCTTCCATTTGGCACCTGGACAAGAGAAGTTGGTGGAGGAGCAAGCAGCCGTGTATTATTGACATTACACAGTGGAGACCTCCTTAGTTCTGCTCTTAAATTACTAATAGAAGGTACACAATCATATTTTTAGAGCAGTTCAAAATTGTCCAGGGTAACTTGCTCGCAGATAAACAGAATTTGCAAGTGCCCTATTGTGAGCCTGTGGTTTTGAGTTTTCTTTCTGATTGGTCTTTAGTGGAAGGTCTTAACTAAGCAATGGCTAATTAATTTTAATTTGAGGATATCAATGAGCTCCTAGCCAATAAATTCATAGCTAGCAATTCTCAGACTCGTGGTTTATTGATAATGCACTAATTGCAAACTAGGTTCCTGGGAAAAACAAGGTGCAACTTTCTGGTTTTCCATCCTTCCTCGTCCCCTCTGTGTCTTATTCCTAGTCTATATGCTAGTGGAGTTGATATTTACTATTAAACATGTGATACAGACCTGATCCTTCCACTTCCACATCTCAATATAGGAAGTGTTAGTTGAATTAGACCCTTTCTATTGTTATTGGGATTTTACCCTCTCTAGAAGTCGGTGATGGCAGAACTTTGAACATGTGTACTAAGTTCTCTTGCTCTGACAGGTGAGATAAGTTCAATACCTATCGTTGATGATAATGGAGCCCTTATAAATGTGTATTCTCGGAGGTAATTCACGCGCTTCCAATGGTAAATTCTTGAATTTTTTTATTTTCACGCATAATTGAAGTTGCTTGATTTAATTAAAGCCTTACACATTTGTAATTTTGATTGTCTTTATATAGTGATATAACCTCTTTGGCAAGAGGCAATGTGTATGCTCACTTTCGGCTTGACCAGATGATAATGACTCAAGTAAGTACCTTTCAATCCACCATCTCTTGTTTCCTCAAGATTATCATGCTTGCCTAGTATAAGTGAGGTGCTAGTATGCAATAGAATTCTATGGAGTACAAAAGTCAGTGACTTTTCTTAAAACATTTCAAAGTTTGTTCTTTGGCATACAAAATTACTCTATGAAGAGTTAAATGGTAGTCATACTTGTATGGTATATAAAGCTTCTTAAACTATTATTAATTTATTACCTACCATTTGGTTTTTTCTCTTTGCTTGGAACTCTTTCATCTTGATTAATTCGAGATGTTATGGGTAAAAGTACTTGGGAGTCATTTTGGTAAACACTCTTGGCCACTGTTGATGTCCGTTATAGGGCATGAGGACATTCTATCACTTCATTTGTAAATCCTCGGAGGAGAGAATTTTCGGAAGTTGTAATGATGCAGTAATTTGAAATTGGATTACAGGTCCTGCAGGTCTTAGATGAAGCATCCCGTGATCGTTGTAGGACATGCACACGCTTTGATCCACTGTATAAGATAATGGAGGTCCTTTCTGATCCAAGTTTGTACCATTCTTTTTTCCTTTCCGACATTTTTATTGTTTGCATCATAATCTTGTAGTTTGAATGCCTCTTCTTTTTGTTTCAGCTGTGCGGCGTGTTGTGGTCATTGATCCCAATAGCCGGCATGTAGAAGGCATAATCACTTTGAGAGATGTGTTTAATCTTCTTTTAGGCTGAAATTTCTCTTAATCTATTTCACAGGTATTTAGATTATGCGCTATCGTATGAAGTATTGACTTATCAAAAGCACATAAAAGTTACTTTGTTGAAAAAGTAGTGAACTGGATCCAATTATCTTTTTGGTCATAAAAGTGACAATTCATTTTTTTATTTGGCAGGTGGGAGTAAACTAGGACGATGTCTTTCTAATGGCTGCTCAATTGTTCAAAGAGAAAAGTTGTCACTATTTCATTTGGCTGAGTGGAAGGGATTTTTATATATCATCATCAATAAAAACTGTAAAATTGTAGCATCATAAATGAAGTTTGTGTAGTCAAGAAAAAAAAGAGAATACAGAAACCTGGACCAAGATGTAACTCAAGAATTTTCTTAAAAGTATATAACAATATAGTATGTTGGTTATGTTGTACGAATTTTCACTTCTCATGTCGTGCTATTTTAGCTAGGCTTAGCACAGTACAAACAAGTGACAAGAAAATGTTGTTAGTAATATTGCTTCAAATTGAGTTGCAGACAATTTAAGATGGAATATATCTCGTTGCTTTGAGGGTGCAAGTCATCCCATGAAATGAACTCATGTGCTACTCCATTCAATTGAATCAAACTACAACCAGCATTCTTCTTGATCTTTACGCGGTCTCTTTTTTTCCTTATATCGACCAAGTCATCCCAACGGCCAGCATCTGCAAAGACATTTGCCAAGATAGAATAAACACCGCCATCTCCAGGTTTCACCTCCATTACATTTTCAGCAGCTTTCACTGCTAGCTCGACGTGCCCATGTGTCCTACACCCACCAAGCAAACCACCCCAGACAAACACATCACCAGCCATTGGCATTGCCTCTATCATTTCCATAGCTTCTTTAATCAACCCTGCACGTGCCAGCAAATCCGCCATGCATCCATAATGTTTTAGTTCTCGAGGAACACCATAAATCCCTTCCATTTCTCCGAAGAACCTTCTAGCTTCATGAATAAGACCCCCATGGTTACACCCCACCAACAACGCCAAAAAAGTCACCCCATCAGGCTTAACACCAGTCTCCACCATTCTTGAGAAGTAATCAAATAGTAACTGGCCATGGCCATGCATTGCTAATCCAACTAGCATAGCGTTCCAAGTGAAAACTTTTTTGCCCTTGCTCGTCTCAAATAACTCTCTAGCAATCTCAATGCAGCCGCATTTGGCATATAGATCAACCAAGCCAGTACACAAGTACGAATCCATAGCAATCCCCTTCCTTTTAATATAATCATGTATCGTCTTCCCCTTCTCGAGTTCCCCCAGCTGTGCACAAGCTGAGAGAGCAGAAACCAACGCAACGTTATCACATTTGACATTCAACATAATCATTTGATCAAATAGCTCAATGGCATCTTTACACCGGTTCATTTTCGCATATCCAGCCATAAGTGTGGCATAAGAAACTGCATCTCTCACAGGCATTTCATCAAACACTTCCCTGGCTTCCCCAATCTCACCAGCCTTAACATACCCATCAATAATTAAATTATAAGAAACAACATCTCTGTCACAACTTTCATCAAACACTTTACGTGCATCACCAATACTACCACTAACAGTATACACACGAACAAGATTGTTACATACAAACACGTCAATTAAAAACCCAAACTTCAACGCTTGTGAATGAAGGGTCTTACCCAGAAACAGAGAATTCAGCAATCCACAAGCTTTAAGAACAAAAGGGAAAGTGTGGGAATCTGGCGGAACTGAATTTCTCCGCATTTTGATGAAGTAAAAGAATGAAGTATTAGGAGAAGAGAGAAGGGTGTGTGCTCGAATGATGGTGTTGTAACAGAAAGTTGATGGGTTGTGAATAAGATTGAAAATGGTGGATGGATAGCGAGTGGTGGGTTGTGAAGGAAGAGAAGAGAGAAGGGAAGTGAAGGAATGAAGGATATGAGTGAGAATAAAAGTGGAATTGAAAGAGAAGAGGAAGCCATTGGTAATGGATTGAGCATGAACTTGATGAATTTGTGAAATCGTCTTGCATTGATGCTTCAGTGTGAAAATCAAGAAGGATGTTGATTGCTTACAACTTATTTGAACCATAGAAGAAGATTGTGGTTCATCAAAACCACCATAACAAGCCTAGTTGTGACAGTGAAGAGGGAAGAAGAGGAAGAGGGAAAACGATAACAAAAACTCGTGGACGGCAGGATTCGAACCTGCGCGGGCAAAGCCCACATGATTTCTAGTCATGCCCGATAACCACTCCGGCACGTCCACCTAGGTGGTCTATCGATTGGTTCGATAATATATTACAAATTGATTATCACACGGTGTATAAAAAAAAAATCTCATGAACGCGCCTTAAAAAAGAATTCATTTCGCAATTTTAAATGCAGTTGAATTATAAAATTCTTCTATATTGCAAAAATATAGATTAACAGTGATATAATAGTTAATACAAAAGAAAAGTAAATAGTTTTTTTCGATTTTTGGTTTACGATTTTAAGATTAACAGTATATAGTATATTATGAGGAAAAAAAATTAGATGAGGATAACATATCAAAGATAAAAGTGTAAGTATGGTAACTCTTAATGAATTAACGATTTATCTGATAAGGAAATTGAATAATTTGCTCCTACACCAATAAGTCGTTAGTTATAAAATTCTAACCGATTCATCGACTATTTATTTCAATAATTCAGTACCAATAAATAATTTTAAAAAAAGTTTATGATCTTAAAATAAATTTAAGTCAATAATAATTTTTAAGTGTTTGTCCAAAGGCAATCATCAAAGTAATTGCATGAAAAAACATTTTCAAACAAAGGCTAACGATAGCCCTTGGTCCTATTCTTAGCCGCCAGCTCCAAATTCCAAGGAGCAAACATCTCAATAATCCCTAAACGGTTAGGGCAGATCTAGAGTGTCGTGCGAGTTAGATTCACATGAATTGATAAATTTTTTTTCAAATCATACATATACGTATTAAGGAAACAATTAAATATTTATCTATAAATTGTGTGAATTCGCCTCGGGAAAAAGCTCACTCAACCAACTCAAGACAGCTACATAATCCCTTTTAGGTGCATTTGTTTATGAATAATTTCACTATCCAAAGGAACATTATGATGGAAAATGACAAGTATTATACACTTTCCACATTTAGGTCCTTTTTTACTGGGATAATGTCTCCTTCCCCATTCCCCACTTAATAATGCTTTCAATCTCCACAAAGATTCCTTAGAACCATTTGTAGTTTAATAATGTTTGGATACTAAAAGTGGACGGTTCAAAATAATTATACTCTATCAAGGGAAAGCCAATCTGCATCATATTCTACTTTTAGTAGCTAAACTGAGTCCTCTGTTTTCTTCTTTCAGCATCCTTATAATAAATACTATTTCTTTTCTTTTTTGACATAGAATAATCCGCGGTCACTATAATCGTTGCCAAAGTTTCTATCCTTCGGGTGATCACTATGTAGTGAGCACTTTATGTGAACTGGATAAACCCCCCACTGTAAATCACACAGGAGATGTAATCAGCATTAGATAAACCCTATGCGACATGCTTGACTCAAAAGGTATTTAAGAAAAACTTGAATTATTCATGTGAATAACCATTTTCAAACCAACTAAACCATTCCAAAGAACAATATATATATATATTTTTTAAATGTTTGTGGACCTCTGTTAAAATGTTTTTTTAAGTTGTACCCCATCACTTTCCACTTGCATTCCACTTGTCAAGCTAACTTTAGTTCTTCTTCATTCCACTAGAATGATTTTGTCTTCTTCCAAAGTTCCAACCCCCCCCTCCCCCCGCACCCGCGGTCCCTTTTCTTCACATGGAGAGTGTATAGATTTACTTGTTTTTATTAATCTAATTCTGTTTTTTTAGCTAAACTTAGCGGTGGAATTGAAATTTTTACTAGATAGTTAGTTATCAATTCTATTGTATTACATTGTTATTTTAAATAGCATATTTGTTTTGATAGTTATTCAAAATTTATTGTATCATATCCTTGAATTTATCATTATCTAATAATGAAAAATTTCATTTTATGGAATGTTGATTTTAGTATAATTGCATCGTTATCTTATCTTTTCTCTTTCATTTGACTTTTGCTTTTATCTAATAATTATGTTTTATCTTATATTTTATCCTTTTATAATAGCTTTACCTTGATCTCTGTCTTATCTAACAAATTATTAATGTGTGATATTATATAATGGCAGAAAATAATAGTATAATTTATCCAAATGTTATATTAATCAATGTAATATTATACAATACAATACAATATAATGCATTATGAAAAAAATATGTATAATAATCTAAGCAAGAAATTCAAAAGATAAATCTAAACATATGAAGAAACAAAGCGGATTTAACATATACTATATATATCCTAATAAATAGTTTTAACCTTATATATTTAGTAGGATTTTTTCGACTATGTGGTTCGAATGCCCTAGCTCCCCTCATGAGCAACTTTAACATTAAAGATTTATATAGCTAACATCAACTTATTTTGGGTTGATACATAATTGTCGTGGTTATCTAAATGTTATGAAAGAGGGAATATAAATATCCTTAGTGGTGGATAAGCAGGAGGGCCTAATACAAAAAGAATATTATTAGGATGGGGGACCATAAAGATTTGTTCTTCTCTAATTTTTTTAAAAGACCTAGGCTAGTACAGATAATATAGTGGACAAATCGTAGGCCTCCCAAGATTGTTATATATAATAGGACTTGCATGAAACAAGAGAAAACAGCAACTCAACTCCTAATAGTTGTGAACCACAAGAAGATGTGGAGAAAGAAAAAAAAGAAGGATGTTGATGTACTACTCGAGGAAATGGCGATCACTAGGTCACACCCTTTGGTGAATCTGATGTGAGTCGATACCAAGGGCGAAAAAACAGGCAAGTCATATAGGCAAAGGGAAGGCAACGCCTTTCTTCCAGGATTTTAATTCCTCTTCTTTTTTTTTTTCTTGTATTTTCATATTGTATTACTTTCCATCATGGATAAGTTGGGGTTTTCAAGTTTCACATGTATAATGATGTTTTAAGTCTTTTAGCTTTGGATTGAACTACTGTTCAACCAAATATCCTTGTATTGTGTTTCTTTTCAAGTAATATTGCCCTATTCTTACTTTCCTATTTTATCCGATGTGTTCTGCGATCTACTAATCAATGGTGGAGTCATGATTTTCACTAAGAGGATATTGTTCAAACGATTATACAAAATAAATTTCAATACTAAGATATTCATCTGGGATTTAAAATATGTGGATATATCATGTAATTTTAGAACGAAGAAGTATCGATCGACTCTCTTTGGACAATACTGACAGGATACGTCGACGTGCTTTTGTTGATAAATGATTCATGACGATGAAACAAGCCAGACTTGGAAAGAAGTTAAACAACTCATCCACAATTCACAAATATTAAATACTAATAACATATAGGAGTATGTGTCACGCATGACGCATTGATGAGTAACATATTAATTATTGTATGATTTGAGAAATCTAATATAAAATTGAAGAAGTTGCCAAAAATATGAGTATTCAGTCGATGTTAAACAATGAAATGGTGCAAAATGAGATTGAATATTCATTTAGTAAAAAAATGGTAAGGTGTGTGTATGTAAATTAGCATTAATTTACAGAGGATATTCCTATAACTGGGACAGAAATCTCCAAATGAAGATGACTGTTGAAGAAAACTCTCCTAAAAATTTCTTCAACATCCAATGGGGGCAACAAATCATGCAATGGGGGGGGGGGGTAAGAATCTGAGTATATGATTTTGAAAATCATATCACAAATAAGACTAATAACCTAATTCATTTTCATCGTCATCGTCCCTTAGCATCAGCTGATTAACCTCAAATGTGGAGCAACCTTCCAAGATTATGTACCATCTATTTGAGATCTAGATTCTTTTTCATGTATTCATAAACGATATAAGTAATGCTTGCTGCTGGCACTACTTTTAGAAGATTCGGAAAGAGTCCTTTGTAGAAGCCCCTGGGACCTTCATGCTGAAGTGTTCTCCGGAACACATCAGACATACCATTGTAAGCAGCCTCAGTATTTGTACGTTGAGCTTGCATTCTAGCAGGAATTGAAATTGAGTGTGAAAAGAAACACAAGTTGCATTGTAAAGCACAAATAGTTTATCCAAATCCAGAAAACCAAGTCGAGTCAAACATGAAGATTTACCTCGTTCTTATAACCTGCAAAGGATAAACACAAGTTGCTCCAAGTGCTCCGGAAATTGTTCCACAACCAAGTTGCACAAGAGCACCAGGTTCTGCATATTAACACAATTGTTAGAAAAATGCTAATTTCACTTCATCAGAGATGAGTTGGTTAGCAGTTGAAGAGTTAGAAGCTGTACCTCTATCCTGAAGAATATAACTCCTAGACAAATCCTTCAGCGTTTCATAAACAGCCAAATCAATGCCTGAATAAGGTATAATTCCAAGAAGAGATGGTATCAGCCCTTTATAAAACGCCCGAGGCCCCTCCTGAATCCATATATCTTTTGATAGTTTTCCCAGGTTGGGGACCTTTCCACCTTCACTTGCATGAGTTTGTAACCGAGTCTTAACAAGATCCATGGGATAGATGGCAGTCTGTGCTACTGCACCAGCCATGCCCCCAGCCACAAAACGTCCAGAAGCTCCAAGGTCACCCTGTTCCTCACCCTGCGTATGAGCAATCACATTTTTTAAGATCTCATAAGCGTAAAACCTAATTGCACTTTCAGGTGCAACCTTCATCACATTTAATCCATTGCCCCTAAAAAAGCTCAATACACCACCATCCTTCCATATTTCTCTGACAGTGGACCCAATAGAAGCACGATTAGTCTGAACTTGTAAAACCACCTTTAGCCTATCAAGGGGAGCTGTAGAGGTACGAGAAGTAGCTCCTGCAACTCCCCCAGCAAGGAAATATTTAACTGTATGAACATGCTTATTGATGCCTTCGGGTATGACAGCTTGTTCACCAATATCCACAAGACATACCCTCTCCCAGTATTTGTAAATATTCTCCAAGGTGGCCTCATGTGGATAAAGTAGAAGAAAATTTCTCCATTCTTCAAAAGTGATAATACCATTATTATCCTTATCAACATGTTCCACAAACCGTGCAAGTTCATCATCATCTATTTGTATCCCTGCAATAAAAAAAACAGTCCTCATTTATAAGAGGAAGACGAACTATAATGAAATGAATGAGGCTAGGGAACACAGAATGAATGGCCTGGAAACATACATCCAGAAGAGATGAATATTCGCAATAGCAACATATTTAAGGAGTAAAGATGAACTTTTGGTTTATAGATTCAAAAGGCTTTTCAAATGATCACCCAAACCTATCCCTGCTCACATGCATCATTTGCACATGCATACGTACATATACTCTTCATTTTGTTAGATTAAACAAAACGATCATTATACATCTCCACATGCTTTCTAGCCATGTCTAAATATAGGAAATAATGAATTAACACATAGAGAAAGTCGATAGGAGCTTAAATAAGGACAAAATCTAATTGCAAAAGAAAGATTCATAATGGCATCGATCAACTACTACTGCAAACTGTCACAAAGCCACCAATCAACATGGTATAGAAATCAACCATTAATTCAACAACAATTCCTATGTTTTCTTGCAAGTTAGTGTTATTTTTTACACAAGAAGAACGAAGATGAACAAATCTGTAAAGATGCAAGGGCATCAGTATATGATGATCATCCAAGACAAGATAACATCACACCTACTTGATATACACAAGGGACTATTAAATCTTTCACATTGCACCCACCCGCTCTTTTTTCTTTCTTGTACCTGTCTACCAAATGGAATTTAAAATTAACTACTAATCCCCGAGGTGTAAAGGATATAAGTTTGGTCTAGTACAAAACGAAATGGATTCCAAGAAACAGAAAATCAGGGCTTCCAGTCAAACAAAAATTAGCAACTGAAGATGAAGCTCGTGCGATTTTAGCTATTGAATTGAAGCTAAATTATCACTTCATAGCTAATGAACTGAAGCTCGTGCATACAACTATGCTTGTTCCCGGGCTCAATAAGGTTCCTAAGTGGCTGGTCTAAAAACACCACAAAAATGTGACTTTTTAGCATCAAAGAATCATGTAACCAACAAACTAGAGCATATCATATTCTAGGTAATTAGTATCAGAAAAACTGAGGAGCAGGACATCCTTTTCAAAAGAAGACAGTGGAAAGAACAATGAGGAACTGTCCAGAATAAGGCACCAGGGACAGATGACTCACTACAGCATTCTTCCAACATGGTCAAAAAGTGGTTGGAGCTGGGAAGTGATGTCACGAAATGTGCGAACCATTTCCACTAATACAACTAAGTTGGTATTGACTAATAAGCATGGGGAGGATTTGAATTATTTCCTTATAGAATGTAGTTCTGCAGCACAGTTATGATCCATAATATACCATATATAACTGGTGGAAGCGATTGCAAGTTATATGGCAAGCAAGTTGGATGCTAGAAAGAACAGCTTATAGAAGACAACTAATTGTATAATGTGGTAGTAAGAAGAGAGGACTGATCAAACTTTTGAAGGAGTCGAAAATCCTAGAGTTAAAAGTCTCTTTTGTTTCTTCTGTAAAGACAGTACACCTTTTTTGTATAGGTAGCTGGCTAGATTTTGGGATACTTAACTATTGATCCAACGATTCATAAGCTTTGTACTATTAACATCATCCTGGCGTACTTTTTTTTTCTTTACAAGTCAAGACACACATCATCATCATATCATCTTGGCAATAGCAATGAAAGACAATTGAACTCACAAGACAAAAGTGCAAGGATGGAAATTCTTAACTAAGGATAATGCTAGTAGACAAGGCAGCAATATTATCATCAATGAGGATTAAACTACGAGTCAGCGAAATAGTAAATACCAGCTTTTACAAGGGCATCCCAGAGCTCCTCAGGCAAGATACACCCATTGTGCTCCACATCAATAGCCTGAAAAATCCTATACAGCTCCAGTTCCTTATCATCCATATACTTTCTGAATTCCGGATAATCCACCCTCCCATCCTTATTCTTATCACACTCAGTCAACAATTCCCTAGCAAACTTATAATCCGCCGGAATTTGCATAGCAAACAACCCCTTCCCAATTTTCACAGAATCCAAGTAACCCACATTGTCGGAATCAAAGAAACTGAATAGACCTCTCATTCTAAGGTCCCTCTCTTCCTTAGTCTCCCTTAGTGCTGATAAAACTTGGTCCACTGAAACCGGACCCGGCTTTTTCACCGGGTTACAACAACCAGACCGGTCTTTAGCCGCCATTACCGGATGATTCACATGCTCCGCTACAGCTCCAGACATACCGAACAAAAAAAAATCCTGGGTTCTTCACAGCATGAATTTTAATCAACTTCAGATCTAATAGAACAAACGCAACAGTGCTTTTGATTTTCCTGTAGTGGGTCAGTAAAGAAGCGAATTAGTTCCTCTGATATAAAAAGAATGATAACTAGTACAAGAGAATATTTCTAAAGGATCAAAGAAGATCCGAAGAATAGACCCGTATAATACTCGGGCTTACTTCATTTCTTCTTCTTCACGGGTCAAGAAAAAAAAGAAGAAAGAGAACAGTTGAAGTTTTACCAAAGTTGAAAAAAAAAACTGATTAATTTATTACAAACCACTTTTAAAGAAAACGTCAATGGCCGGTTTCAAACACACAAACGGACAAAAAGAACTCAAATTCCTATACCAGTTAAGAGGTCCAATGGGGTTGAAGATGAATTGTGAACGCGGTTGTGGTGGTGAGTCGGTGAAGATGAAGGCGCAGCAGCTACTACTCTGTGTGTGTGAGAGAGAAAATTTTGCCAAAACATGTGGAAGATGGACTTGAGGAGTGGTCAATTTATATGAAATGGGAATATGATTCAAACACATGTTCATTTGTTTTTATTCCTAAAGAGGCTCAATATGTCACCGCGGAAATAAATTTGTAATTAAATTTTATTTAGATGGATAAGATAAAAGATTTTACTGTTTGAGTAAAAAAAAATTATGATTAAATGAAGATTTAAATTGACTTACTTTTATTGTTTTTAACTTTTAAGTTTTTTTAAGAAAAATATTTAAATAATAAAATAAGGGATCGTTTGATAGAGTATATTAAAAAAAATAATATATGCATCAGTCCTGTGTATTAGTAGTACCTTATTTGATACTTTTTTCTAATTTTGCATCAGCTATACACTCTATTGTGTGTTAAGGTGTGTATTACAATACGATAAATTTCTAGATATTAGCAATGAAATGATTTTAATGCATGCATTAACATAATTAAAGACTCAATTGTCCGCAAAATCATTTTTTATATCTTTTTCTCATCATAATAGTGGAGACGGTAGAGTACCTTTATAAATAATTTGTTTTATGCGATGCATGTTATTTTTAATGCATTAAATCAAAAAATGAATAAAAATATTTTTATATAATTAATATAAGCATAACTAATATATATATTTTTAATACAATCATCACTAATATACTTTATTTAGCATTATTTTTATATACTCTACTAAACGAGACAATTTTTTATAAGTTGAAGAAGTACATAAAGAAAAGGTCAAAAGTCAAAATACACCACTTATGATTTTTGTGTTTTAACTGATAAATCGTATTACAAAAGGCAATCCAAACACCACAAAAATATTTTATCAGATATTTTAGATCTTGAATTTTACAATAGCTTTTACGTGTATTTTAAAGTGTTTATTATATATATAAATTAATTACGTAAAATATGTTAATTTTTTCTTAATACATTTCAACATTAATGATTGAGTTTTGCAATTTACTTAAACTAGTTTATCTGATATATATTACGTTAAAAGCATGAAGGTTCTTTAAAATATTAACCAAACATTTATCTTTTTCTTTCATTAAAAAATGATAAAAATTATTATTTTCCTCAAATAATTGTCATTTATTATTCTTTCAAATAAGTATCATTTATTGTTTTCCTTGAATAATTATCATTTATTAATTTTCTCAAATAAGAATCATTTATTTTTGTTCCTCAAATAGTTATTATCTAATTATTATCCTCAAATATTAATTGAACTTTGTTTTTCATAAGATTACAAAATTATCATTTACTCTTTTCCTTAAATAACTTTTATTAATTATTTTTCTTAAATAATTGTTATTTATTATTTTTCGTCAATATTTATCATTTACTATTTTCCCTTAAATAGTTATCATCTTATTATTATCCTCATTGAACTTTTTGTTTTTCATAAGATGACAAAGTTATCATTTACTCTTTTACTTAAATAACTTTTATTAATTATTTTTCTTAAATAATTGGCATTTGTTTATTTTCTAAAATAACTATTATTTATTATTTTCCTCAAATAGTTTTCATTTAATTATTATCCTCAAATATTGATTGAATTTTTTTCCCATTAAAAGATGATAAGATTATCAATAATTATTTTCCTTAAATAATTGTCATTTCATTATTTTCCTCAAATAATTTTATTTATTATTTTCCTCTAATAATTTTCATTTATTATTTTTCTCAAATAGTTCTCATTTATTCTCCAAGTTCCTAATTATTTGTCCACTTTTCCTTTTTAGTTGTTCCTAATTATTTGTCCACTTTTTCTTTTTTAGTTGTCCCTAATTACTTGTCTACTTTGATAAATCAAGAAGGGAATTATTCTTTTACCTATTACACCCTCAATTAATTACTTTGAAAAAGATAAAACTTCTTGAAAATCTTAAGTTTTTGATTTATTCACTTCATAATTAATAGGGGTAAAATGATAACCTCACTATGTCAATAATTATTTTCTTAATAAGTGTGTCAATTTAAAATGAATAAGTAAATTAGGGATATAAGGAGTATTATTTATCTTAAATAATTATCATTTAATTTTTATCATATATCTCATGTTTGAAATCAATTAAAAGTATAACTATTAATTTTTATGTATTTATAACAGGTAAGAACTCCTAATATTTTAATAATTTAAAATTAACTAAAAAAAATATCTATATATTTTCTTATTTGAACTATATTTAAAGTTTTAACATTCTAAGACTTCAAAATTAGTTTTTTACCTTATATAATACACAATAAAATGAGTAAATAATTTTTGAAAAATGAAATAAAGAGGTTAAAGTTTAGTTAAATAATTTTTCTAACTTTCCTTTCTGAAAACTTTATCATTTAGATATATATAATATTTATCTTATTATCAATTGCTATTCTAAAATAATTTTTGTTCTTCATATATACAGAGTTTTATAAATTAATGTGAGATACACATGCAAAATACGTATATTAAATTAGTAGTTCTTAAATTGCAAAAGTATTTTGCAATATGTTGTTCTTGAACTAATTAATTGTTAGTATAGCTTTCAAATAGATAGTAAAAAGGAAATTTATCCCATTTATACATATTTCCCATTTATATATATTTTTAGAGGTAAAATTTATCCGCATGCAGGTAAATTCTAGAGGTAAAATTTATCCGCATGCAGGTAAATTTCTAATTTTATTAGGTTTAAATAAATATTGCATTTAGTGTAACAATAATAGTTTTCTTAAAATATACCTTTCTTCTTATTGTTTTATATTAATTGACGTAATGCACATGCACAAAGTATGTATACTTAACTAGTCTATATAACTAGAGAATACTGAAATAGTAATTAATTTATCTATATAATGGATGTTAAAGAATATACGCATGGAAGTTTTTTCAAAATTTGAATAAAAATATGAAGAAGCACTATTATTAGTTCAGATACTTAATTACAATAGATCGTAGTTTGAATGTCTAAATAAAAATAGAAACTAATCCTTCAACTTAATTTAATGTTTGTAAAAATGGACTCTAGCCAGTTTTAACTTACAACTAGAGAGATTCATGGTTCGATTTGAATTGGTTAAAATTGATATTAAATTAATTTAACTAACCAATACTAGAGTTATAATTACACAATCAAAGTAATTTAGTTAAGTTATACTACATTCATTATACACCAAAGATCAAAAGATCAAGTCTTTATAGCAAAAAATGATAAAGTTAAAGACTTAGATTCATTAAATTTAACAAAAAATATTATATTTTTATTCATGAATAATAATTATAAAATTTGTATATATAATTTATCGGTCGATTCAATTATTTTTGTGATTCTTTTAGTAAAATCAAAATCAAACCAAATAATATCGATTTTTGAAATAGAACTCAAACCTTTTAATCCAAACCAAATATTGATTTTATTTGTATTTAAATTTTTAACCATAATATGAACAACCTTACTTAACACTTAAAAAAAATACCTAAAATTTACTATGAGGTTGATTTTTTCAACATCAAAAAGAATAAAACAACAAATCAACCTCAAGAGGCTAATTTTGTTTATATCTAATATCCATATTGGTGCATGATAAATTTAAAATTACGTTAAAAAATTTCATATTTAATGTAAAATATTCTCTAACAAAATAATTCTGTATTAGAAAAACTCAAATCAAAGACTGTTAAAAATGATAGAACTATAGTTGCTCCCACATCCCTTATGAAAAAATTACTCCATTCGTTTAAAAAAGGATGACCTAGTTTGATTTGGAACGGAGTTTAAGAAAAGAAAAAAGACTTTTTAATTTTGTGGTTCTAAATTAAAGTTATGTCAAATGTATCAAAATGCCTTTTAATCTTGTGGTTTTAAACATGTCACTTGGAAAGTTAAAGTTAAAGTGTTGCCATAAAAGGAAATGAGTCATTCTTTTTTAAACAAACTAAAAAGAAAATAGGGACATTTTTTTTTAAACGGAGAGTGTATGTACCAAAAACTATGCTTCGAAGTTCGTGCCATGCAGGCATGGGGAGTTGGTTAATCCGAATTCCATACCGCCAACCCAAAAAACATCTTCTAGATTAGAGATCATTCCCAAATTCAAGGATTTTTAAAATAAAAATTAATGAAAAATATATCTTATAAAATTGATCTTATTTTAATAATAATACATTCAAATTTAATTACTACTTAGTACTTTATATAGTATTTTAAATCTAATATAACAAGCAAATTATTTATGTGTTTGTTAGGCAAAAATTTTAGAAACTTAAAAGTGTTCATTTTAAAATAAATAAATATTCATTGCATGGAGTTGCGTCTGATCAAGCTTTAATAGGAAAAAAGAATATACTTTTAGGTAGTAACAAAAGCTGAAAAAGTAGTTTTTCTCTTGCATTCTTTGTTAGGTCAGTTGAAAATTGAAAATTTAAATTGAAAATATTTATTTATTTATCCATAATAAATTATTGATTTAACAATTTTGATTTAAAAAATTCTTTGACTTAGGATTTAATTTCATATTTTATTTTTGATAGTCTCAAACTTTTGATTATTCTACAATGCTTTAGTGTTTCTTTTGAGCAAAATGCAATCAATCAACTCATGTGCATGATTTATTTAGTTTGTCTCCGTGTTTCTAACTTCTAAGTGATTTTCAATCATTTATTTTTTGTATCAAATCTTAACAATTAACCCGATAACGATCAATAACTGATAAGTTAATATCTTGATGATTCGTAATAATTTAGCATGTTTACAAATTGATGACCGATAAGTCGAACCGACCGACTAATACCCTGAGAAAAAAAATTAATTAATTATTCAAACACAAATTATTACTCTCCAAAAGTTTTTAAAAATAATCTTACAGAACTTCTTGTAAACAGATTTTGGAAGTTTGATCAAGTGGCTCCACAAGATATAGTGCCCGTTTGGATTAACTTATTTTAGATGCTTTTAAGCAAAATAGTTTTTAAGCAGTTCGAAAGTGTTTGAGCAAATTTAAAAAGTGCTTATAAACACTTATTTTAAAATCAAAATAACAAAAATAAATCAAAAACCAATCCAAACAGGCCCATAATTAATTTAATCTACGAAAAAGCAAAAACATCGACCAATTCAAATTGGGGCTTATTTTCCAAAAAGAGGAGGATGAGAAATAGCTTACGCGACCTAGACCATTTCTTAGGGTAAGTTTTACCCCTTCAATCGTCTTCTTGTTTTAATTTTTTTTCCTTTTCCGTTTGACACGCAAATCTAGACACTTTGGACTACAATCAACATTGAATTTCCATATTCTACTTGATGCCCTTTTGATGCCCTTTTGATGCATTAAGGAGTCGTTTGGTACAAAGATTCATAACGCATGGATTAGTAATGCAGGGATTAGTAATGCAGGGATAAGTAGTGTAGGGATTAGTAATGCAGGGTTTATTTTTATTAAGTGTTTGGTTCATTTTTTCCCAACTCATCTTGTGTTTGGATTATAGCTCTATGAAAAGCTTCTTTCCAATTATACCCTTGAATTATTATGTAATTGAATCAAGGTAGATAATTGTTGGACAATATTATTTTTTATAACCTTCTAACTAGCTATGGGAAGAACAATTTAGTTGTCTTGTTTGTTATTTTTTTCACTTGAATTATTTGAGGCTAAATAATTGTCATCTTAATAAATTGATCACTCACAAAAGGTCAATTTTCAATTGAAAAAAGATAAACCATCTACTTTTAAAATAAAAAAAAGGGTCAACAATGGTAAAATTGAATAAACCATCTACATGTACACATAAAATTACAAGTTTTAGTTTTAATATGTATGTAAATTTTTTAAATTATTTAAAATACAAATAATTAGAAAACCAAGCAAATATATATATACACACACATTAAGTTTAGATCACAAACTTCATATCCAAAATATACAACTCACATTTAAAATTTGTATTGATTTATATTGGATTTATTAGTAACAAACAACTCTCCCTAAATAATTTGTAAGCTAATTTATTTAAATAAACTTACTTGTACAAATATAAATAATAAAATCAAGAAAATACACAAAATAATTAAAATGATTGAGGATATTTTTGTCTTTACATAGCTTATCCATGGTATTATATCCTATGTATTACTAATACCTCCAAATGGAAGGTATTAGTAATACATCCTATAATACCATGTTGGAGGTATAACTAATCCATGGATTAGTTATACATAGACTCAAATTCCTACCAAGCATGGTACTAAATAATACCTAACATAATCCATGGATTATTTTGTTCTAATGCAGCCTACCAAACGACCCAAGTGCTTCTAACCCTTTTAACAAAATAGATCTATACAATCTATAGATCACACGAAGATAACTTTATAGTTTATAGGTTTATATAAAATTGAAACGTAACAAGAACATTGTGTATGTATAAGTAATGTTTATTAAATCCATTACAGAGGTTAAAAATATAAGCTTGCCTGCATTCTGCTTAAATAATAAAAACTACAAGTACAAATAAATTTGCTCTTCATCAATATCAATATCTGCCACTGTTACTTGTCAAGACACCTCGATCAAAAAAATACCACTATCTATTTCTACTTATATCAATTGGGTGCATTTCAGTTAACAAAATGCAGATTATCTCGAATCTGAACTCCATCGATGACAATCTTGTTTTAAAAAACAAAAGAAAAACAATAAAATTCGTATACACTGATAGTTTAAAAGTTGATTTCGCGCCTCTCAGCGAAGAACTTACCACTCACAAATTGATCTGGGAGCAAAGCAAGCCATACAGCAGTATCAGCAGCTTCTTCAATTGTAACATGGCCTGCCCAGCCAGTCATAGCAGTTTTCACCCATCCCGGACAATAGCAATTTATGTATATCTTTTCACCTTCTGATCGTTCCTCGAATATCCTTGCCATTAACCTTGTGTAGGCATTAACTGCTAGCTTTGACAATGAGTAGTCTGTGAACACATGAGGCCATCCTCCTGATTCCCAAGTTCCATCTTTTACTTGCTCCAAAAATGTGTTCATAGTTTTATCGATAACTTCTTCAGATAGCGTATCCACGTTTTCTAATTGTTCTCTCACAGCTACATTTGAAATTCCCTGGTAGCATCAACCAAAAATGTGCAATACCAGACATGAAAGAAACAGAGTCAGGCCCTAAACGTGAAGGTATGTAAAAAAGGATGCTCTCTATAATAATAGGTTAAGTTTTGGATGAGTTGATCAGACGCTGCAATGTTATAACGAAATAGTGGAGGTGTTACTTACATTTCGTTTGCTATTAAGTCTACCCAATCGCGAGGTGACACTAACAATACGAGAACCAGCAGGGGAAGGTCTCATTAACGGAGTAAGTGCTTTGATCATGTTTTTGGTGCCAAAATAGTTCACTTGGATTACCATTTCAGAAAATTCAACAGAATTATCTTTTCCGCAATTGAAATTAACTCCTGCATTGTTGATCTACAAGTGTTCCCATACATATCATCATTAGCTAAAGTAAAATAAATTTCTAAAAATGAACAAAAGACATAATTAATTACCAATATATCTAGGCCACCATAGGTTTCTTTAATCCAATCACAAAATGTTTGAATTGATAGTGGATCCACAATATCCAATTGATGAAATGCCACATTTAGACCTCCTTCCTGAAAGACTTTCACTGCTTCTTCTCCAACAGCTGTCTCTCGCGACGTGAGAACAACAGTAACGCCATGTGATGCAAGCTGATGTGCAATCTCAAATCCAATGCCTCTATTTGCACCCGTCACAACAGCAATTGTTTCAGATGACCACCATCTATAAATAATGCAAAACACGATATGAGAAGCTAACATGAATTTAATTTTTTTTTTTTAAAAAGCTAAATGTGGAGAAGAAGAGACCTTTGGTGATCAGAATAGGGAATAGTACGTAGAAGGGAGATTTCTTGGCGTCTTTTCTCCTTTTTTTCCTTAGCCCTTTCCTTTTTATCCATTATTATTACTATTATTATTTTAATTTCGATTCTGCTTTCAATAAATTAGAGTTGTATCTAGCTATTCTGCAGCTGCATTAATTCATTCACTGATTTGGGAAAATTGTTAGAGAGAAAGAAAGGTAGCTAGGAGAAGAGATGTAACAGAAACACCGAAATTCTCCGATATATTTGGAGCAATCCTACAATAATCATTGGTTCTAAATGAAACAAAATAATATTTGAAGGTGATTTTCTAAACTTGAGTGGCCATTTAAGAAATTAACTCAAAAAAACAAATATATATATACTAGTCTTTCGTGTGTCTCATGTTTATCTCATGTTATTATCATTCTTATTATAAAATGAAATTTGTATAGCAAAATGTTAGAATTTTATCATACTTTACTTCGAGATCTTTTGCTTGAGTTATAAAGGCATTAAGGCCTCATTTGTTTGATCAAATTAATAGTATTACTTTTATAAGTTATCTATTATTTCAAATTTTTATTTATTTTTACGTTCCTAGAATATTATAATATGAAAATAGAGGCAAAAGTAAATGACCCGAATGTTATGTCATCTATTTATATTCATTTGTACTTTTGGCCTTGCTTTATAGTTATATAATGATATTTAATTTTAATTATAAATAACTTTTTTTATAAAATATGATTTATATTTTTATATCATAATATCTCACAAGTTATCTCGCGCGGTATAAAATTTGTGTCCTTGCAGAATGTATGATAACCAAAAATAAAAATTCAAGATCAATCCATTTGAAGAATAAAATGAAAAAATCAGTACATTTATAAACCAAAAAGTCGTGCAATTAAATCGTCTATTTTTACTCGGTTTAATTTGGGATCAATTTCGGGTTTAATTGTACCCGAATAAAGAAGTGTTCACAGACGGGTATAGTGGATGCTAAAACGCCACGCCTCGTATTTCATGAGGCAAAAACCACCTGTTAAACCCCAATCGAGATCAAATTTGAAGTTTCCATTGATTCTCAATAGAGCTTAATTAGTTGCTTGCTGCAGAGAAAAAATGGCGAATTTGCGAAGGGCACTTCTCTTCACCATTCCTCGAATCATCAATTCCTCTAAAACAGCATCTGTTGCAACCTCCACACTTCAGTCTCACAATCTCTACAGGTACAGAAATCTACCTTGTATTACCCACTGTATGTTTGTTATGTGTTGAAAATATTTTTTTGTATGCTCATTTAGGCCTTTAGCTGGAACATTTTCGCGTTTTATTTCTTCAAATGAGACTTCATCGCCGATGAATATCGATCTTTCTGACGAAGAGAGCAAAAGACGTTTGTTTAACAGGTGAATTTGAAGTTTTTTCTTAATTATTTGATACTCTGGGTTATATGATCCTCTGGGCGGCGGACTGGTTCGTGATATCTTATTGGTGTTTTTATTTTGTTATGTATATAGGCTTATTTATCGTAGTAAACAAAGAGGTTACCTGGAGCTAGACCTTGTTCTCGGGAAATGGGTGGAGGAACATATACAATCCATGGATGAAAATGGAATTAAGTCCCTTGTTCATGTCCTTGACCTGGTAACTCTTTTTATATTTTTTCATTATAATTATTTTTATGTTTTCGCGTTCTTATATGGATTTTATCATGTTGTATGTCAATAATTAGATATCATAACTTTTGCTGCTCTGGCTCGTAGTAAGAGTCTATGATCTTGATTTAAGGTGAATCTGGAAATTTTCTGCTATGTTATTGTTAGCCTAGTATGACATCTTCTATTGAACCTTAACCCTAAAGTTTGACAAAGATGTAGAATTGTCAGTGATTGCCCTTGTCTCCAGCAAAGAAGAACAAAATATATCGAAAATCCTCCATCAGTAGATCCTCAATGTCATCAATCTGCCATAGCCAACTTCTTTAGATTTGAATCTATGTTGTATCTCAATTTGAGCTCAAATAAACCACATTCTGCAGCTCAGTTTCACACATGCTCAAACTGGTGCTCGAGTTTTCAAGCTTGATCTTCATAAAACTAGATGATTAAATCTGAATACAATTAAACAAAAAATGGCATTTTCTCCGAATCGAACCTTGTATGTTGTCATGTATATTGTCTCTTAAAGGGAAATCAGGCCCAGTGTTCAGGGAAGCGTGAAGCGGTAAAAAGCGATAAGGCCCCGCTTCACGCTTTAGGCGATGAAGCGCTCACATACTCATTCTTGTCTGTGAAGCGTAGAAGGCTCACATCGCTTCGCTTGCTCGCTTTCCTGAACACTGATCAGGCCAGCTTCTGTGTACATTAAGAATCAACCCGATGTTAACCAAGACTTATAATAGCCTAGTTGTAATGGTTTGAGTCTGCCACAATAGGTGTCTGCAATTCTCACTGTCTTTTCCCTTTCCTAGTCCCGACAGATCAGAGACTAAGAATCCTGCAAATAAATTGGCGCTATCTTACTCTCTGTATTGAACCCCAGTGGTTATAACTTCTTCATGTTCAATTTGGGATCAAATGATAAGACTTTCATCGATTTTGTTGTTGTTAGCTAGCAGTTCCTTGGTCATTGATGAATTACATTCTTGTTCTGAAGAGTAGGCATTTCTTTGTTGGTTCGTGGTTGAAAAATTAAGTTCTGCAAACTTCTAAGAAAGTAGCAGCAGAACAGAGAAAGCACCAAAGTCAAATTATATGGGTTTAAAACTGATTCAATAGCTTATCTAAACATGCCCATTATGAGATCATTACTTTTTTTTGCCGAAACTAACTGGAGGATGTAACCTACTTCTTTTTAGGATTGTTTGGGATGTTTTTTGTTTAACATGAATATAGAATGATGTGGGTTGGGTTTGGGATATAGTTAAGGGATACTTTTGGCCATTTACTCTCATTTGACTCTGCTCAAAGGATGTGTATTGTTTAGAAAGTTTTGACTTTTATTTTTTTTAACTTGAGTAGACTGTGAACAGAATTCTGCAGTAATTTCATCAAGTTCAGTATTGGCGATTTTACTGTTTATGCATCATTTCATTTTATAGGATAACATGTCCACTTTCTTTATTTCTTATTATTACTTTGTTTCCTGAATGTGAGGGCGGTGGGGTTAAGTCAGAAGAAGGGTAAGCTTGGCTTCAGGGTTTAGGAGGAGCAAGCATAATTTTTGGGGAGGCGGATCCTTGACTATTTGAGCTAATGCCTTGGGCTAACATGAGTGTCTTGCTTCTTGGTGTTTTAGTTTTAGCAAACGATAGTCAGCCTTCCCTGCATAAACTTTTACTGGTACTTTTAACTGCTTAGTCAGCAATGGGCTTAATCTTTCTTATTACTATTACTTACGAAGGAAAGTACTGTACCATGTGAGTATTTGCTTCTTTTTGTGTTCCTACTCTGCCCATCCCCCACTCACCCCTAATTAAGAGAGCAAAATATTATGTTATGCATATCCCTTATAGCATGTAAGAATTGGGTAGTTGGATGTATGAGTTCCTACTTGTTTTTTGTGGCCGAATTTGGTCTCAAAATCCTCCCCTTCACCCCAGGTAACTCAGAAACATGTTGGGTAAAGGAAAACCAAGAAGTTAAGGAGTGTAAGATTAAGGCATACAAAAAGGAGGCAGGAGAAAAAGGATTAGATTAAGAGGTGGGAAGGTTGGTTGAGGATTAGAATGTGACCAGTCCAGTCTTTAATATTCAGCAATCATAGAATATATGCACCACATTGAATTGACACTAACAATCATCAGAGTATAAAAAGTTCAATTTTTGTTCAAATGCCACAATTTGAAGTGCAATGTTTACATTTGTATTCTATCTGTGATTCTTCGGATGATGGTTGTCTCATCTTTTTCCATCAGTTAATATCTTTCTCAACCCTCTTTACCTTGCCCCACTCCCTCCTCCAACAAAATAATGAAAGAAAAACCAACACAAATAATCTGTTTAGATGCAGTAGAATGGTCGTAACTGGTCAAGTCTCCTTTGTGAAGATTAACCAGAGCCGTCTTATTCAGTTTATTCTATTTATGTCTGTAGGAGAATCCAGATTTGTGGAAGTGGCTGACTGGTCAAGAGCAACCCCCAGATGCAATAAGCACAAATCCTGTGAGCCATGAACCTTGTAGAATTGATACTTCATACAATTGGTTTATTTGAACATATAATTCATCTTGATGTGTATTTGCGGTGTAGGTGTTTTCTGCTGTGCGTGAAAAGGTTATGAACAACCTTAACAATCATACTTCTCCCGAGACTCGTGCTGTTCCAGGAAAACCTTGGGTGAGAGGGTGGGATGATATCAAGAGAGGCCGAGATGCACCTATAGCTGGGAACCAGTAGTTCTTTTTCTGCTTGAAGGTGTCAAAGAAGAACTGATTTGTAGTCTTGTATAGGGACTCGTTATTACTATGTGTGCTTTTTACTCAATAAATAATAGGATCTCAGTTCTGTTTGAATAAGGCCTCAGTAATGTGATGTTAGATGCTGAGTGCTAGCCTTACCTTATTGCTTAGCCTATGATAAAACCTTTGATGTAAAAGCATTTCTTTGGTTAGCTCATGTAATTGCTTCATAACTATCACCGGAACATTATAATAGCTTGATTGCTACATAACTAGTATTGGAACATTATAATAGCTTGATTGCTACGTAACTATTATTGGAATATTATAATAGCTTGATTGCTACATAACTATTATTGGAATATTATAATAGCTTGATTTCCTGTGGTGTTTGCGATTTGTGTAAGTAGTTAAAAAAGGGCAATTTTAGGATACTTGAGTGTTGGGTTCAAAGGAAAGAACTGATCATAAGAATCTATTGTATGCTATCTTTTTTTTTTTTAATCACCCAAATTATTGCTACCTTATCTACCTTTTTTTAATATGAGCCAACAAAAGGTAAAGTCGAAACTAACAGGGATATCCTCTATCTCCGCCTTTGTAGTAAGAGAAATGAAAATGTTGATTTCAGGGAAATCCATTACAATTTCTTCTCTACTTCTCCTCCTCTTCGCGGCGTCTTCCTTGTGCTTCACCGTCAGCATTGCGTCAGAATCCGGCGACCCAATACCTACTATATGGCCGGAGCAATTTCATTCGATTCTCTTCATGAACAACAGCAAGGGGAATCTTCAGATCGTTGATTTGTGGTACGATTACCCTAACGGCCGGAACTTCAACATTATCCAAAATCAATTGGGTAAACTCCTTTATGATTTGGAATGGAATAACCACACTTCGTTCTACTACACTTTGGACGCTAACAAAGAGTGCAGGGTGATGCATTTTCCGGTGGGACTCCTCAGACCCACTTGGCTACAAGACGGAAATTATCTGGGACAGAGATATATGGATGGCTTTCTCTGCAATGTCTGGGATAAAGTTGATTTCATTACCTACTAAGAAGATGTTGTTACTAAGAGACCTGTTTACTGGGCTTTTTACACAGGTAATGGCTTAAATTAGAAGTGTTTGAAGTTTTAGCATATTTTAGAGTACATTGTGAAATTTACTTTTAAAACAATTTGGCAAAACAGAAAAAATAATTTTCGTGTCATAAACTCAAAGTTAGATGACTTTATGTGAATGAACACCACTGAAATTTTTTCCAAATGTATTTCACCTATGGTGAGACAGAACAGGAGCTATTAACTATAGAAATTTGGGTTGGTGTAGGTATGATTGCACATGTAATGACATTTGAAGTAGGAAAAGTGCTAGAGGATCCAAATTGGCAAGCACCTGTTTGCTGTTTCAAAGAGGCAAAAGTAGAAGAAGAGATATCATCTCCTGTTAGTTTAGTTACTGATAATGATGTTTCCATTGGCAGACTCATGGGAGCAGCTATGGATGTTTCTTTACTGCTCTAATTCTTGTTGCATTTCCATGTTTATTCTTCATGATGTTGTTCCTTTGAACCATAGTACGAACCGGTAACAACTCATATGTATTCGTGTTTATACCAAGCCAATAAATGAACGATATATCTGCACAAAAAAAAAATTAGCAATCAACTTAGAGTCATGATTAATTAGTAAATTTACATAATCTAAGGATAAAGCTTGCGACATTTGCGCGAACTATTGATGCTCAATACTCACTTATTGCAGCAACTAGTATAGCTGTTAGTGGTGACTAAAGTTGCTGCTAATACATACTATTAATATTAATATTAGGAGCACAAAAGTAACTATGAAAACATAACTTCTATTGGCAACTAATAATAATATTGCGACAGACAAAGTTGTCACTAATACAAACTTAGGCAACGAATATGTGTATTCGCGGCGACTAAGTCATCACGAATGAGTTTTTTTTTAAAAAAAAATGTAAATATGCATGTTGATTTTCGTGGACTTCTGTGTGACCTGAAATTTTGTGAGTCTATACGTCTTACCAGGTTCATAATTTATTTTTGACGTGTCAATATTTATTCATGAATTATCTTTTTTCGTGGATATTGATACATATTAATTTTTAAAATTCATTGTAAAGTTCAATTCATCCTTTGGTGGCACATTTCTTTTCTTTTATGACTAGTGATGTTGCTTTGGCCACACTTATAGACTTCTTCAAGTGTTTTCATTTTTTGTCGAGAATTCGACTTTCTTCTATTATGATTTGTTTTTTTTTTCTTCGCAAAGAATCTTGATGTGATGAAAAACAATTAGTAAAGTGACATCTTTATTTTTAATAAACGGAGGCTTCAACATCATAATTCATAAACCATTGCCCCCACTTCCGTTACCATAAGAATGCAGTTGAAATTCAAAAGGTCTCTTGAAGACGTCATAGAATTGATGTTCTGAGAATAATAAAGAATAATTGGCCATTCCATTTAGCATTTGAGGAATTCAGATGCAAAGAGATTTGAATTACGCTGAAAACAACCTCTCTACCTCATAAAAGATAAGGGTAAAGTTTGCATTCACGCTATCCTCCCATACACTACTTACGAGATCATACCGAGTATATTGTTGACAAGTATTCTAATCATACCATGACATCTGTATATTTAGCATACTTAAGACTGTGATTCAGACTCAATACTTTTCAGGTCTACTTTTGCGCACAACGGTTTGTTAAAACAAAGACAAATTAGCAATTTCATATTTCCATCACTATAGAAGTGGAATATATAGAATGAATGGATAGAATAAACAATTATACATAGAAGAACTTCAATACAAATTTAACAATCTCCTTGATATGTTAATCAGAAGATGATGACATTGCTTTTGTGTCCACTTGAATCTAGGAAGTGTTGTTGACATAGAAGTATAAAGCAGCAAGTGCAACAACTCCAACTCCAATAGCAATAGGCAGTATGTTCCTACACCAACGGAGAATTCAAATTAATTAAGTTAACTGATAGAGAGAAGAGTAAGTATGAAGGATGGAACTTACCCAACAGCCTCATCTCTCTTTAACTGTTCTTTCCGGGCCTTACGAACATCAGTGGAATTAGCATCTTTGGTTACTTTAGGTTCATACGCCCTGAATCTTCTTTTTGGAGCTCCACATACTGAATTCACAAATCAAATTAAAGTCTAAGAAATCTAAATCACAACTTGCAATCTCAAGATCATAGCTAACGGAAATGTGGTGGGATGATGGGATCTCTCTCCTTAACTAGAGGTCTAGGGTTTGAGACCTGGAAATGGAGAAACCTCTCGGTTTCTACACGAAGTGGATTCAGATTAGTTAGGATGAAACCAGATGGCTATACCAAGAACAGAAAAATTGGGCAAAAGCTAGTTGACAGGATGTTGGTAACTAATTGTAACAGAATGCTTCACTATTTTGCATAAACAAAATCAAGATAATGTCAGATACTGAATTACTGATCTTCAAAATTCAAGTATAATGTCGATTCAACGATTATAAAAATAACATACCAGGACAGAAGTATTTGTCAGGTAATTTCTCAAAAGGAGTTTTGTCATTGTAAATATACCTGCACGCATCATATTCATCACAAACATATCAGATTATCACCAATTATGTAAGCAACACACAAAGAAAGAAAAAAAAAGTCTTTGACTACTTACAAATCCAGAAAGTAGCAATCAACCAATTTAGACTAGTTCAATTGATCAATTGAAGTGTAGTATATACATTTTATAATAACCGTCATTCTATAATAATATTTCACTAAAACTGTCTAGTTTTATGTTGTGTTCGCAATAATAACATTTCATTAAAAAAACCACAAGTAGTACCACTAGAGAGAGCTTGATGGTATATATTGATTCTAGATCTTGAATTCACATAACAAAAGGAAGTAGAATGAGTAAAAAAAAATTACCCGCAATCCCGGCAAATATACGCTTGCTTAGAGGTAACGCGCATGGAGATTTTCGGGGCAGTAGCAGGAGCTGCTCTAGAGAATGATGGAGGAGGGAGCAAGAGTTGAATTGATGGAGAAAAAAATGAAGATTTTAGGGCTAAACCATTTGGTGCCTGTCTGAGGCCACCATTTGAGGCTAAATTAGCTGGAATTCTAGTGGGTACCTGCAGGGCCATTGCTTATACAAATTGCCCTTTCTTCTTGCAGTTTCTGTTGGTCGCTATCTGTTTGATGAAATGCCCAAAAGAAGAAACAAGTAGTAGAAGAAGATTGAAAATAAGTGGGTGATGTTTCAGTGGTAAAATTTGCGTTTGCGTTATACATAATGCCTACAAAACTGTACGTGGAACGCGTGGCTCGTTTATTTTAGGGAAAAGACTCAAATATGTCAATGAACTTTTAGAAAAGACTCATTTATGTCATTCGTTAAAAGTTTGGCTCGTCTATAAAAAAATTATAATTGGCCCACATGTCAAAAATGATTTTACAAAATCAGTGTTAAAAAGTGAATCAAAGATGACATAAATGAGACTTTTCTAAAAGTTTAATGACATATTTGAATCTTTTTCCTTTATTTTATGATTTTGATGTTTCAATCAATTTATACTGAATCTTGATTATTTTACATGATATTTGTTATTTTCTATAAATAGACATATGAATAAAGAATCGCATGATATTTTTATTTCCGTTAAAATTTAATTATTAAACTTTATATTTTCTGATTCATTTTATTTATTACTAGGTCAATCGTGCGAACGCGTGGCTGTCATGCTCCCCACACAATACCTTTGCCACTCACTTTTTGGACCCTTTTTCTTATCTTCTTGGCCCTTCTTTTTATCAAAAGTGGTCGATCAATAAAATATGTTATTTTCAATGATGAAATTTAATTATTAATATTTAAAAATATAAATTATAAAAAGGAAAAATGTTATTAATGGGAAAAAAAATCATGTGTACACGGTAATAACTAATAAAAATAATGAAGAAGAAAATTTTACTTTTCAAGTATTTGTATTTTTTTAAGTATAATATATTTGTCACGCTCACATAGCTATCCTAAAATAAATATCATGGTAATATTTTTTATTGGGATATCATATTTGAATATTGATATTATGTCTAAATAAAGAGATGTCTAAATTAAGATTTTAGTAGACATATTTTGTTGTAAAATATGAGCAATTCACTAGTATATTTATACATAAATATAAATAGTATGTATGAAACAATAAACAATCCACTAATTTAATAAATTATTAATATCATTTTTGGAAATATTATATTGTGACTAGAAATATTATCTCTCACTTTAAAGATATGTCCAAACTAAGATTTTTAATAAAGACATTTAGGTTTTAGCATTAGCCTAACTTGTATATAAACATGAAGAATGTACATAAAAAAAAACTCACAAATCATATATAGATTACTCTCTGCTTTTTCACTATTGACTAAAAAAATATGACATTATCCTCAAAAATCTTTTTGATCTTCTTTGTCACTGTTTTTTTTAATAGTAAAAAACATAGATCTAAAATATTTAAATTTCACTGGTTTAATCATTAAATTCTTAATACTAAATTTGTGTTTTTAAAACTTTGAGCTCAAATATTCTATTTGTTACTCACTTTATTTCATATCAACAGAATTTTTTGGGACTTTTTTTATTATTCAAAATAATTGTGTTCAAAGTTTAAGATAAATATCTGATTTTTTTTCTTCATATTTGGCCTTTCATTTATTGAATTTTATATTTTCTAGGAGATACTTATAAATTAATGTCCTTAATTTTTTTCTTCATGTGCATCATCTTACAAATTCAATTAATATAGAATAAAAAAATCATAATTTAATAAATAAACTTATCCATAGTAGTTATTGTTATTACTTTTTATTTATAACAAAAAAAAAAACTCGTCACACTTCCGACCATTGTAGTTATGTATTTACAATTCAAACTCATATTTATTTATTTTTTGATATATAAATTTTTTTATTCCGTCACTGATAGTTTGATTAAAATACATTATGATTAAAATTAAAGGTATTAGTTAATTTCTTGTTTATTTTTTATTTTTCATTCTTTAGTTATTATATAGAGAAAGATTAAATTGGTGTGCTATACACATGCAGAAAATATAGATAAGTTGAAATTCATTAGTTTCTTTCAAATTCAAAATAACATTAAATTTAAGCAAAAGGTAATAACTCAAGCTAATAGATACAATATTGATCAAAACATAAATCAGTAAAATAAAAACGAAAAAATTTATTCTTCATTAATCAAATTAATAAGATGTTATTTTGAGAATGAATATTTTAGATATGTTGGGAGGTACACTCAAATAAGCCAATTTTTATATTTTTTATTGTTAATAATATCATTTTATTTTAGCAGTAATTTTTATTTTATCTTTTCAAGTAATTTTTATTAATTAAATTAATAGGGTATTGTTTTAAATATAAATTTAGATATATATCATATAGGCTAGCAGGATATACTCAAATAATCATGTTTTATTTAACCAATTATATCAATCACATAATTTGTTTATTTTTCTCTTTCTCGTTATTCTTCATTAATATTAGATTTTTTTTTAAAAATGATTTCTTCGTAAAACCATGTGTGTCAGCACATTTGAAACAGAACACAATTTTATTTTCTTCCCTATATTACATCTTTCAATTCATCATGTCCATTTATTTATATTTAATTATTATTAAGATCTTACTCAATCCTTGATTGGCAATTTATTGAATTTAGAATATGTGTATATATGCATATAATTTCAATATAATTGATACATCTTTTTTTATATATAAAACTGAACATTCTCAGTATATGATTGATTAACCTTCAAAAAAAAGAGTAATAATCGAATTTAACTATTGATATTTTTGTTAACTCTTTAATGAAAAATGTTCAAATTAAGATATTACTATTGATCTTTTTCCAAATTAAGATTTTAATAACGATACTTATCATTAGGCTAACTTGTATATAAACCTGGAGAATGAACATATATAGAAAACTCACCAATTATATAGATCACATAAACTAATTATCATTATTATTATTATTATTATTGTTATTGTTATTATTGTTATTATTATTTGTGATGGTAAAAATTACAATGTCCTCAAAAATCTTCTTGATTTTCCTTGTTCTTGTTGTCATTGCATCAGGTCTTCCTTTTCTTCTACAATAAATTATTATAGTGGAACCTATAAATTCAAGATTTAAATTTTATTGGTTCGATCTTTATTTCTTAGTTTTAAATTTATATTTTTATAATGTTGGGTTCAAACATACTATTTGTTGTGAATATTTACCCATAAACCTATACTACCCTTCAAAAATACTAGATTTACATGAATACGATGCTACTAGTTTTATTATTAAATTTTTATTTGTAACAAAAATATTAAATAAACTTGTACTCATTTTCAAACACTATAGTTATATATCTACCACTCAACTCCCTCAATAGGTAAAGAAAAAAAAATGTCTCTATTAAATTATCTTTTTATCTTTTGATTTTTTTTATTATAAAAATTCTGATTCTATTACTGATCGATTATATTATTACAACTTGTGTAGCACAACATGGACATTGCAATGAGTCATGTTCTGTTACTTACAGGAAAGTATGCAGAAATTTTGCTAACAATAATATATGTGAAGCTTTTTGGAAGAATTTGTGATGCAAAATGTTTATGAGATAAAGAGGATGTTTTGGTTTGTGAATGTGAGATACCAGCAGATTTATGTCCAGGAAAAAAAAGAAGATAATTTCCTAATTTTTTAAAAAATAACTTGAATTATTATAATAAAAAATAAAAGTGTTTTTTTTTTATTGTCATTTTTTCTTCTTTTATTATGTATTTATATAAAATTTGTGTTTAATTCAATTTACAAATCTACGTTTGAGCGTGTTTACAAACAAGGATTTACTATAATAGTATTGCATTTTAGTATGAATAATTTTTTATTATTATAAAAGTATGGAACCTAATCGAAAAAATGATTTAGAAATTGACATTTAATTGTTTTTAGAATATTCAGAATTTTAAATTAAAAACAAATTCTCTTTTCAGAAAAATCTAATTTACTTTCAACTTAAAATAGAATTTTACTTAATTAAAAGTTTTATCTAATGTTTTGATATTTGAATTATTTTACAAAATTACACTTCAATTGCTTCTTTTGTTACTTTACTACTCCCTCCGTTTACTTTTATTTGTCATGTTGCATTTTTCGAAATTCAATTTGACTAATTTTCAAGGTTAAATTAAATTACATTAATTCGATATTTTAAACAAAAAAAAAATTATATATTCAAAAACTATATGAAAGATAATATAGATTGCAATTTTTTGCATATCAAATATGAAAAATATATATCTTAAAATGTTAGTCAAAGTTCTTGTAGTTTGACTCTAAAAATAGAAACCATGACAATTAAAACGTGAAATAGCTAACAAATTATATACCAAACATATTCCCTCCGTTCACAATGTTTCGCAAGTATACTAAAAATAGATGTCCAAGATTAATTATCAAATAAAATAATCAAGAAATAATTAGTCACCCTTTTTCAAATTTGCCCCTAATGATAGTGTAATTTAACTAAAAAGTTATGTACACTTTTGATATTCTTGGTATAGTAGAGTCATATTAGTCAAATTACACTTTGTATTATTAAATTTTCTTAAGGAGTGTATATGACCTTAACATGATAAACAATTGTGGACGAAGGTAGTAATTAACTCACTGCTCCCCCCTTCACTATTATTTGTCAGGATATAACCAAGTAATTAAATATTTAATATAAGGTGCAATTTGACTAATATAACCCTAATATCAGTCATTAATAAAATAATTTGTACTTTTTGAAAATGGTAAAATCAACTTTTTCACATTAAAATAGTATAATGACTACTTGCTTATTGAAATCAGTAGTATATAATTATTAAGAACAAAATTGGAAAAAATGACTATTGTTTCTTAATTGTTTGAATTAACAATTAATTTTGGATAACTATTTTTAGTATACTTGACAAATAATAATGGACGGGGGGAATAGTTAAATAGAAACATGACTTTGGTTTTTAAAATATCAAATATTTGAATCAATCATTACTTTATAGTAAATAATATTTCTGACGATTAATTAACAATTTTTTTTTAACAAAAAAAACCTACTTAATTTTATATGTATAATCCGAAAGTTTATCAAATATTTTTTTTTAAAATAGTAAATTTCTATTTTATGACAAATAACTGTCTCAACGATTGATTTTACCTGTATTTGTAATACCATGCGGGAAACACACCTATTGGCAAAATACAAAATGGACAAATCAACTAATAACACATTTGAAAGCTATTTGATATTTGACTTTTTATTAAAAAAAAGAAGTGAAATACTAACAATCATTGAATCAATTTGATTCTATTTAATGAATATTTGATTTTATCACTTAATCATTAACTAACATATTGAATTTATCGAATATATAGATGTTTATAAATGCAATGTTATCTTTGGTAAATATAATTACCCAACCTTATTAAAAGACAAACAGTCAAATTTGACTATTAATATTCTGTCTTTAATTTTTATTTTTTAAAAGAAAAAGCCAGTCAACATAAGGTCCAAACTCTTGTTGAATATTTATTTGTGTAAAAAGAAATTACACTAACAATTAATTATATTTGAATATTGATGTTATTTAAGTCTTTCGTAAAAAAATTGGCCTATTAATATTGCGTTAAGTCTTTAAAGAAATGTCCAAATGAAGAATTTAATAGAGATGCTTATCATTAATTAGCCTAACTTGTATATAAACCTGAAGAGTGTACACATAAAATTCATAAATTACTCTCTACTTTTTTATTAGTGAGAGAAAGATGGCAATTTCCTCAAAAGTTTTGATGATCTTCCTTGTCATTCTTACCATTGCATCAGGTAACTTTTTTTTTCCTACTAATGTCATAGCCGCATAATTAATTTGAGATTTAAATTTTATGAATTTTATCTATAAATTTTTAGCACTAAAAATGCAATTTAAAATTAATAGTTTAAATATATATTTTAATTTGTTATAATTTAAGTGATGTTTTACATAAAAAAAGGAACTAAACTATATGGCAAAAATATTTTATCTAGATGAGTCTTGTTCAACAACGTTTCATCCTCCTCATATTATAGCTTTTATCCACACAAAAAAAATTGTTTGACGCACTGACCTTCAACTATGTACAATTTGTGCCGATCTCAAAGTATTATATTTATATTTCTACAACATAACTCTCTTAGTAAAGCTACTAAAAACATATAAATCACTTACATACTTTTTATTATGTGTATTTTTTGAATATTTTTAAAGTTTTTTATTTAGTAAAAATTCTGACCGTATCGAAAACAGTTTGTGTTTGTGTAGAATATGAATGTCCATCGACGTGTCACAATTATAACGGGGGCGTATGCAAAGATCTTCGAGACAAGAAAGCATGCCAAACATTTTGCCTTAACCAATTTGGAGAAATTTGTGATGCATATTGTATAAATCACGACAACAACAAGGTTGCTTGTGACTGTAACCTACCGAATACATCTCCAAGATGTTCTCCCAAAAATAAGAATTAGTTATTTATTTCCGAAAATTTGAAATTAACGATATGAAATATTATAATGAAAATGAAAAGTGTTTTTCTTCATTATCTGCTTTTTATTTTATTTATTTGAATTATTTTACAAGATTATACTACTTCAATTGCTTTTATGTTACCTTGATTGCTATTTACGACTTTGAATTACTTACAAATTATACACCAAGCATAATCACTCACTAGTTGGTTAAAGTAAATAAAACCATGATTTGGTTTTAATATAATAATTAAAAAAACAACAATAATTCAAAGAAATCACTTAATTTTATTTTTATAATTTAAAAGTGAGTTCACTAATGATAGTTTTCTTAGTAAAACACTATCTTTTATTTTATATAAAAAAAATCAAATCTATTAGTTTCACCTAGACCTATAATATCCGTGGAACACATAGGATTGAAGCTACATTCTTGTTTGGGTGTCTACTTCATTAAAAAATTGCACCGTATTTGTAAGTAACATGATAAACAACATGGTTAAGTAATATATTCTAGACATCCTTAATACAACAACATGTTGTAGCATAGTGATTTTAAGAGTCTGGAAAGAGCCAAACCATGTGATCTTTTTCTGAAGGCTTCTTTTCATGAAATTTCTGATTTTGACATGAAAACACATCGGTAAAGTATAAAATAGACAAATCAACATGAGACACATGCAATTCTTTTTCTATTGGTATTTGAATTATTTTACAAAATTACACTTCAATTGCTTCTTTTGTTACTTTACTACTTCCTCCGTCTACATTTATTTGTCATGTTGCATTTTCTAAAAGTTAATTTGACTAATTTTCAAGGTTAGATTAGATTACATTAATTCGATATTTTAAATAAAAAAAATTATATATTCAAAAACTATATGAAAGATAATATAGATTGCAATTTTTTGCATATCAAATATGGAAAATATATATCTTAAAATGTTAGTCAAAGTTCTTGTAATTTGACTCTAAAAATAGAAACAATGAGAATTAAAACGTGAAATTGCTTTCAAATTATATACCAAACATATTTCCTCCGTCCACAATTATTTCGCAAGTATACTAAAAATAGATGCCCAAGATTAATTGTCAAATTAAATAATTAAGAAATAATTAGTCACTTTTTTTTTCAAATTTGCCTTTAATGATAGTGTATTTTAACTAAAAAGTTATGTTGACTTTTGATATTCTTGTTATAGTAGAGTCATATTAGCCAAATTACACCTTGTATTATTAAATTTTCTTGAGGAGTGTATATGACCTTAACATGATAAATAATTGTGGACGAATGGAGTAATTAACTCACTGCTCCCCCCTTCACTATTGTTTGTCAGGATATAACCAAGTAATTAAATATTTAATATAAGGTGCAATTTGACTAATATAACCCTAATATCAGTCATTAATAAAATAATTTGTACTTTTTGAAAATGGTAAAATCAACTTTTTCACATTAAAATAGTATAATGACTACTTGCTTATTGAAATCAGTAGTATATAATTATTAAGAACAAAATTGGAAAAAATGACTATTGTTTCTTAATTGTTTGAATTAACAATTAATTTTGGATAACTATTTTTAGTATACTTGACAAATAATAATGGACGGAGGGAATAGTTAAATAGAAACATGACTTTGGTTTTTAAAATATCAAATATTTGAATCAATCATTACTTTATAGTAAATAATATTTCTGACGATTAATTAACAATTTTTTTTTAACAAAAAAAACCTACTTAATTTTATATGTATAATCCGAAAGTTTATCAAATATTTTTTTTTAAAATAGTAAATTTCTATTTTATGACAAATAACTGTCTCAACGATTGATTTTACCTGTATTTGTAATACCATGCGGGAAACACACCTATTGGCAAAATACAAAATGGACAAATCAACTAATAACACATTTGAAAGCTATTTGATATTTGACTTTTTATTAAAAAAAAGAAGTGAAATACTAACAATCATTTAATCAATTTGATTCTATTTAATGAATATTTGATTTTATCACTTAATCATTAACTAACATATTGAATTTATCGAATATATAGATGTTTATAAATGCAATGTTATCTTTGGTAAATATAATTACCCAACCTTATTAAAAGACAAACAGTCAAATTTGACTATTAATATTCTGTCTTTAATTTTTATTTTTTAAAAGAAAAAGCCAGTCAACATAAGGTCCAAACTCTTGTTGAATATTTATTTGTGTAAAAAGAAATTACACTAACAATTAATTATATTTGAATATTGATGTTATTTAAGTCTTTCGTAAAAAAATTGGCCTATTAATATTGCGTTAAGTCTTTAAAGAAATGTCCAAATGAAGAATTTAATAGAGATGCTTATCATTAATTAGCCTAACTTGTATATAAACCTGAAGAGTGTACACATAAAATTCATAAATTACTCTCTACTTTTTTATTAGTGAGAGAAAGATGGCAATTTCCTCAAAAGTTTTGATGATCTTCCTTGTCATTCTTACCATTGCATCAGGTAACTTTTTTTTTCCTACTAATGTCATAGCCGCATAATTAATTTGAGATTTAAATTTTATGAATTTTATCTATAAATTTTTAGCACTAAAAATGCAATTTAAAATTAATAGTTTAAATATATATTTTAATTTGTTATAATTTAAGTGATGTTTTACATAAAAAAAGGAACTAAACTATATGGCAAAAATATTTTATCTAGATGAGTCTTGTTCAACAACGTTTCATCCTCCTCATATTATAGCTTTTATCCACACAAAAAAAATTGTTTGACGCACTGACCTTCAACTATGTACAATTTGTGCCGATCTCAAAGTATTATATTTATATTTCTACAACATAACTCTCTTAGTAAAGCTACTAAAAACATATAAATCACTTACATACTTTTTATTATGTGTATTTTTTGAATATTTTTAAAGTTTTTTATTTAGTAAAAATTCTGACCGTATCGAAAACAGTTTGTGTTTGTGTAGAATATGAATGTCCATCGACGTGTCACAATTATAACGGGGGCGTATGCAAAGATCTTCGAGACAAGAAAGCATGCCAAACATTTTGCCTTAACCAATTTGGAGAAATTTGTGATGCATATTGTATAAATCACGACAACAACAAGGTTGCTTGTGACTGTAACCTACCGAATACATCTCCAAGATGTTCTCCCAAAAATAAGAATTAGTTATTTATTTCCGAAAATTTGAAATTAACGATATGAAATATTATAATGAAAATGAAAAGTGTTTTTCTTCATTATCTGCTTTTTATTTTATTTATTTGAATTATTTTACAAGATTATACTACTTCAATTGCTTTTATGTTACCTTGATTGCTATTTACGACTTTGAATTACTTACAAATTATACACCAAGCATAATCACTCACTAGTTGGTTAAAGTAAATAAAACCATGATTTGGTTTTAATATAATAATTAAAAAAACAACAATAATTCAAAGAAATCACGTAATTTTATTTTTATAATTTAAAAGTGAGTTCACTAATGATAGTTTTTCTTAGTAAACACTATCTTTTATTTTATAAAATAAATAAATTATTCTATTAGTTTCACCTAGACCTATAATATCCGTGGAACACATAGGATTGAAGCTACATTCTTGTTAGGGTGTCTACTTCCTTAAAAAATTATACCGTATTTGTAAGTAAAATGATAAACAACATGGTTAAGTAATATATTCTAGACATCCTTAATACAACATGTTGTAGCATAGTGATTTCAAGAGTCTGGAAAGAGCCAAACCATGTGATCTTTTTCTGAAGGCTCTTTTCATGAAATTTCTGACTTTGACATGAAAACACATCGGTAAAGTATAAAATAGACAAATCAACATGAGAAACATGCAATTCTTTTTCTATTGATATTTGAATTATTTTACAAAATTACACTTCAATTGCTTCTTTTGTTACTTTACTACTCCCTCCGTCTACTTTTATTTGTCATGTTGCATTTTTCAAAAGTCAATTTGACTAATTTTCAAGGTTAAATTAGATTACATTAATTCGATATTTGAAACAAAAAAAAATTATATATTCAAAAACTATATGAAAGATAATATAGATTGCAATTTTTTGCATATCAAATATGGAAAATATATATCTTAAAATGTTAGTCAAAGTTCTTGTAGTTTAACTCTAAAAATAGAAACCATGACAATTAAAACGTGAAATTGCTTTCAAATTATATACCAAACATATTCCCTCCGTCCACAATTGTTTCGCAAGTATACTAAAAATAGATGTCCAGGATTAATTGTCAAATTAAATAATCAAGAAACAATTAGTCACTTTTTTTTTTCAAATTTGCCCCTAATGATAGTGTAATTTAACTAAAAAGTTATGTACACTTTTGATATTCTTGGTATAGTAGAGTCATATTAGTCAAACTACACCTTGTATTATTAAATTTTTTTGAGGAGTGTGTATGACCTTAACATGATAAATAATTGTGGACGAAGGGAGTAATTAACTCACTGCTCCCCCTTCACTATTGTTTGTCAGGTTATAACCAAGTAATTAAATAATTAATATAAGATGCAATGTGACTAATATAACCCTAATATCAGTCATTAATAAAATAATTTGTACTTTTTGAAAATGGTAAAATCAACTTTTTTTCACATTAAAATAGTCTAATGACTACTTGCTTATTGAAATCAGTAGTATATAATTATTAAGGACAAAATTGGAAAAAATGACTATTGTTTCTTAATTCTTTGAATTAACAATTAATTTTGGATAACTATTTTTAGTATACTTGACAAATAATAATGGACAGAGGGAATAGTTAAATAGAAACATGACTTTGGTTTTTAAAATATTAAATATTTGAATCAATCATTACTTTATAGTAAATAATATTTCTGACGATTAATTAAATTTTATAAAAAACAACCTACTTAATTTTATATGTACAATCCGAAAGTTTATCAAATAATTTTTTTTTTAAAAAAAAAAATAGTAAATTTCTATTTTATGACTTATAACTGAGTCAACGATTGATTTTACTTGCATTTGTAATACCATGCGGGAAACACACCTATTGGCAAAATACAAAATAGACAAATCAACTAATAACACATTTGAAAGCTATTTGATATTTGCATTTTTATAAAAAAAAGAAGTAAAATACTAACAATCATTTAATCAATTTGATCTATTTAATGAATATTTGATTTTATCACTTAATCATTAACTGACATGATTGGATACCCGAGAGCCATAATCTTTCCTAGGAACAGCTTCTACGACGATAGGCATTTATCGAATAAATAGATGTTTATAAATGCAATGTTATCTTTGGTAAATATAATTACCCAACTTTATTAAAAGACAGACAGTCAAATTTGACTATTAATATTTTGTCTTTAATTTTTATATTTTAAAAGAAAAAGCCAGTCAACATAAGGTCCAAACTCTTGTTGAATATTTATTTGTATAAAAAGAAATTATACTAACAATTAATTATATTTGAATATTGATGTTATTTAAGTCTTTCGTAAAAAATATTGGCCTATTAATATTGTGTTAAGTCTTTAAAGAAATGTTATTTAAGTCTTTCGTAAAACAATTGGCCTATTTAATAGAGATGCTTATCATTAATTAGCCTAACTTGTATATAAACCTGAAGAGTGTACACACAAAATTCATAAATTACTCTCTACTTTTTTATTAGTGAGAGAAAGATGGCAATTTCCTCAAAAGTTTTGTTGATCTTCCTTGTCATTCTTGCCATTGCATCAGGTAACTTTTTTTTTCCTACTAATGTCATAGCCGCATAATTAATTTGAGATTTAAATTTTATAAATTTTATCTATAAATTTTTAGAACTAAACTTGCAATTTAAAATTATTAGTTTAAATATATATTTTAATTTGTTATAATTTAAGTGATGTTTTACATTAAAAAAAAAGGAACTATACTATATGGCGAAAATATTTTATCTGGATGAATCTTATTCAACAACGTTTCATCCTCCTCATATTGTAGCTTTTATCCACAAAAATAAAATTGTTTGACGCATTGACCTTCAACTATGTACAATTTGTGCCGATCTCAAAGTATTATATTTATATTTCTACAACATAACTCTCTTAGTAAAGCTACTAAAAACATATAAATCACTTACATACTTTTTATTATGTGTATTTTTTGAATATTTTTAAAGTTTTTTATTTAGTAAAAATTCTGACCGTATCGAAAACAGTTTGTGTTTGTGTAGAATATGAATGTCCATCGACGTGTCACAATTATAACGGGGGCGTATGCAAAGATCTTCGAGACAAGAAAGCATGCCAAACATTTTGCCTTAACCAATTTGGAGAAATTTGTGATGCATATTGTATAAATCACGACAACAACAAGGTTGCTTGTGACTGTAACCTACCGAATACATCTCCAAGATGTTCTCCCAAAAATAAGAATTAGTTATTTATTTCCGAAAATTTGAAATTAACAATTTGAAATATTATAATAAAAATTGAAAGTGTTTTTCTTCATTATCTTCTTTTTATTTTATTTATTTGAATTATTTTACAAGATTATACTACTTCAATTGCTTTTATGTTACCTTGATTGCTATTTACGATTTTGAATTACTTACAAAATATACACCAAGCATAATCACTCACTAGTTGGTTAAAGTAATTAAAACCATGATTTTGTTTTAATATAATAATTAAAAAAACAATAATAATTCAAAGAAATCACTTAATTTTATTTTTATAATTTAAAAGTGAGTTCACTAAAGATAGTTTCCTTAGTAAAACACTATCATTTATTTTATAATTAAAAAATATATTTTTCTATTAGTTTCACCTAGACCTATAATATCCGTGGAACACATAGGATTGAAGCTACATTCTTGTTAGGGTGTCTACTTCATTAAAAAATTGTATCGTATTTGTAAGTAAAATGATACACATGGTTAAGTAAAATTGGTTTTTATAATTTAAAAGTGAGTTCACTAAAGATGTATACACATGTTTTCTTTTGTACATGTATAATGAATTATACAATTGGTTTCTTTGTATATGTATAGTAAATTATATAGCTGTTTTTTTGTATATGTATAGTGCAATTTACATATTTATGTTTGTTATGGAGCGCAATTATACAAAGTATGGTTATAACATACAAATATAATTTTTATTGTTGTTATATGTGAAATTACTCTATTTATATACAAAATATCAATTGTATTATTTGTGTATATATAAAACGAGAAAGAGAGAAAGACTAGAAAATTATGTAGGGCAATACATATAAGACGAAGATATATATATTTGCATGTGTATATACAATTTGCTCTTGCTTTATACAAACAGAAACACAATTTATACATATCGTTTATGTTTGTATAAGCGATAGAGGTGAGGGTGGCGAGCGAGATCATGGAGAGGGCAACAAAAATATATTTACATATATAATTTTTCTCGCTTTATACAAACACAAACACATTTTATACATTTTTATTTGTATAAAAGTGAAAGGGAACGAGCGAGAGAGATAGTGACGGGCGAGAGTTTGAGGGAGAGAGGTGGCTGACAAACAGTTTGCTACAGGGCACAGTTAAATAAAAGTGTGATTATAACATTTAATTTAATTTATTAGTTTACAATTATATATAGTTTTCCCTAGAAAAAATGACAATGTCTCAAAAATCTTCTTGATCTTCCTTGTTCTTGTTGCCATTGCATCCTGTTTTCCTTTTTTTCTACTATTCCCTCCGTTTAAAAAAAATGGCCTATTTTGACTTAGAATATAGTTTAAGAAAAGAAAAAAGATTTTTTAATCTTGTGGTTCTAAATTAAAGTTATATCAAATGTACTAAAATGCTATTTAATCTCGTGGTCTTAAACATTCCACGTCGAAAGTTAAAGTTAAAGTGTTGCCATAAAAGGAAAGAGGTCATTCTTTTTTAAACAAACTAAAAAGCAAATAGGGATATTCTCTTTTAAACGAAGGAAGTATAAATTATTATAGTCGAACTTACAAATTTAAAATTTAAACTTTACTGGTTCAATTATTAAGTTCTTAGTTCCAAAATTATATTTTATAATTTTGGATTTAAACATACTCTTTAGGGGAAAAGGACAAATATACTCTCAAACTATTGTAAATAGTATACATATACTCTATGTCATATTTTTTGAACAAATTTGCCCCTAACGTCCAAAAAGTAGAGCATATATGTCCTTTACTTTAACGGAGACTAAATATGGGCACATGATGCAACTTAAAAATAAATTAACTTTTTCAGAAAATAATCTAATTAAATTTCAACTATGTAAGAAATCCTAAAATAGAATTTTAATTAAAAGTTTAAGATAATATTTCTGATGATTAATTAACAATTTTTTTGAAAAAAGTTAGGCAACTTTCACATATAGCAAATATAAAATTCGTATTTGTATATTATAGCAAAGTTTGCATAATTGCATTTTATAGCAAACATATAAATGTATAATTTGTTATACATATACAATTGAAGCGAAGTGTATAAAACGAGAAAGAGAAAGAGACTTGGGTAGAGAATTGTATAAAACGCAGTGTATAAACCGAATTGTATAATTATAAGTGTATAGAACGATTATATACAATTTGAATTTGTATAGAGAAAGAGAGAAAGGCAAAAGAGAATTGGGCAGGGAATATACAATTGAATCAAATTGTATAAACGAGAAAGAGAGAAATTATATAAAATTTGAATTTGTATAAATTGAGAAAGAGAGAAAGGCAAAAAAAACTGGGCAGAGGAGTATTTTATTGTATAATTATAATTGTATAGGACGAAAATATATGTATTTACATGTGTATATACAATTTTCTCTCACTTTATACAAATAGAAACACAACTTATACATTTCGCTTATGTTTGTATAGCGAGAGAGGCGAGGGTGGCGAACGAGATTAGGGAGAGTGGCTAGCGAAATCTGGGAGAGGGGAACAAAAATATATGTATTTATACAATTTCCTCTGCTTTATACAAATAGAAACAGATTTTATACACTTGTGTTTACATAAAGTGAGAGGAAGCGAGCGAGAGATGGAGCGAGAGAGGAGAGTGGCGAGCGAGAGTTTGAGGAAGAGAGGTGACTGACAAACAATTTGCTACGGGACACAATTAAATCAAAGGATGGTTATAGCAATTAATTTGATTTATTAGTTTGCCATTATATACAATTTTTCCTAAAATCCACTTAATTTTATTTTAATAATCCGAAAGTTTTTCAAATAAAAATACTTTTTTTAAAAAATTAGTAAATTTCTATTTTGTAACTCATAAATTACTCGAGAATTAGTTTAATCTACATATGTAATACCATGTCTGAAACACGCTTATTGTTTTGGTAAAAAGAAAATACAAAGTGGACAAATCAACTACTAACACATGTGAAAGCTATTTGATAATTATTATTTTTTTGTAAAACAAATGAATACTAACAAAATTATTTTTCTTCTTTCAAAAATAATTTCAAAAATAAGGTGATCATTTAATCAATTTGAATTGTATTTGATGAATATTTAGGATATCACATTACTAAATTTAAATGAAATTCACTTAATTTATCATGCCAATATAAATATGTTAATAAAAAAAACTCATTTTTATCCGGTAAAAATATTTATATTAATCTGATTACTAGTTCATTTGAAGTGACAACTTATAAAGTATCAAAATAAGGAATTGTTTAAATTTTTGACCATATATTATATCAGTCAATCATTAATTGACATATTGGATTTATGGAATATGTCCATGTTTATAAATGTAATGTTTTTCATAAAAAAAAAATTGTTTAGACATCTTTAGTAAATATATTATCAGATTTGATTATTGATATTCTGTTAAATCAAGTCTTTGAATCTGTATTTTTAAAAGAAAAAAAAATAGTCAACATAAGGTCCAAACTCTTTTTGAATATTTATTTGTCTAAAAAAAGAAATTACATTAACAATTATATTGGAATAAATATAAGGTTTACCTATTAATATTATGTCAAGACTTTAAGAAATGTCCAAATAAAGATTTTAATAGAGATACTTATCATTAATTAGCTTAACTTGTATATAAACATGAAGAGTGTACACGCAAAATTCACAAATTATATTAGACTATATAAATCACTCTCTACTTTTTTCTTTATAATTGGTGATAGAAAGATGGCAATTTCCTCAAAAATTTTGTTGATCTTTCTTGTCATTTCTACCATTGCATCAGGTAATCATTTTTTTCCCTACTAATGTTATAGCCGCAGAATTGATTTAAGATTTGAAATTTTATGAGTTTTATCAATAAGTTCTTAGCATTAAACTTGTAAGTCTAAATATATCTATCTTTGCTGTAATTTTAGTGATTTTTATTATATGTTGAAAATACTTTGTCTAGATGAATCTTGTGCTACAACGTTGCATCATCCTCATGTTATAGCCTTTGCAAAAAAAATAATTGACGCACTAAATGTACGATTCGTGCAGATCTCGAAGTATTATAGTTACTCTCTTAGTAAAGCTACTATAAACATATAAATCACTTACAAAACGTTTATTTTTTTATATTTTAAAAGTTTTTTATTTAATAAAAATTCTGACTGTGTCGATAACAGTTTGTGTAGCACAAAGTTGTCAAGGGACATGTAGCTCTTATTACAAGGGCATATGCAGAGAACATCGAGGCGATAATACATGCAAATCATTTTGCACTGAGAGATTTGGAAAAGTTTGTGAAGCAAAATGTACAACAGATGACAAGGAGGTTGTTTGTGAATGTGTCCTACCAGCAGATACATGTCCCAAAAATAAGAATTAGTTATTTATTTCATAAATTTTAAATTAAGAATTTGAAATATTATAATGAAAATTGAAAATATTGTCTTCTTTATTATCTGCCTTTTCAATTTTATTTTATTTTATTTATTATATCTGAATTATTTTACAAATTATACTAATTGCTTTTATGTTACTTTGATTGCTATTTACTACTTTGAAATCACTTTCAAGTTATACACCACATGTAATCACACTAGTTGGTTAAGTAAAGAAAAACATGATTTGGGTTTTAAAAGATTAATATTTGAATCGATCATTATTTTATAGGATATAATATTTCAGATGATCACTCTATTAAGAATAATTTTTTTAAGAAATCACTTAATGTTTTTTATATTTTGAAATATTATAATTGTGTTATAAAATATAGACAATATATACTACAAACAATATAGATGGAGAGTTGAAGTTAGAGATCATCTTATTCAAATGTCTTCAAGTTTCATATATCTTTTTACAATGGTGAAGAAACAACCCAATTTATAGGTTAAGAAATCACTTCAAAAATCATCATATGAAGTATCATAATAAATAAATATATTCTTATCTAAAAAAAAATATGGTTGTTTAATGTCAAATAACTATAAAATAAAAAAAATTTGCCCATAAATAAAAAGAGGCTCTTAATTGCAAATTTATATGTTATGTTGTGCCAATTTTTTGTTCTGAAGCCCTCACAAATTAGTAGACTTATTTAGGTTGGACTTAAAAACTTTTTATTTTTAAATGAGTTTCAAAAATTTTAGTTCAGCCATATCAAATTACAGGTTTGATCAAGTCGGCCCAATGAACCCAACATATATTGACAACTCTAATTTTAAGTGACTTAAGTTATAACATAAAGCGTAAATTTTAGGTTTATCAAACATAAAAATCATATTTATGTATTATTGTTATAGCTTGTATAATTGCTCTCAATAGCAAATTTTATGTTAGTTATGGTTATTGATATGTATATTTCGGTATACACATACAAAAGAAACAATTGTATAATATGTTTCAGCATACATATACAAAAAAATTAATTGTACAATCTGTTTTTGTATAAAACGAGAAGGAGAGCACAAAGAAAATTGGGCAGAGGAAGATCTGTATTTGTATAATCATAAGTGTATAGGACGAAGATATATGTATTTGTATTTGTATATACAATTTTTCTTTCACTTTATACAAACACAAACACAATTTATACATTTGTGTTTGTATAAAGTGAGAGAAGCGACTGCTAGTGACGAGCGAGATCTGGGAGAGGGAAGAGAGGCGAACGAAAAGATATGTATACATACAATTTTCTCTCTCTTTATACAAACACAAACACATTTTATATATTTGTGTTTGTATAAATTGAGAGAGGCGAGGGAGAGACTGCTCAACGAGAAATGAGAGTGCGAGCGAGAAATTTATGGAGATGGGCAAAATGACAATAGTTTGCTATATGATACAATTAAATCAAACTGTGCTTATAACATTTAATTTGAATTAATAGTTTGATACTTTGTATAATTTTCCCAATAAATTAGTCAGATTTAAGGGATTCTTATCTAAATATTTGACCATTTATTTTATCAAAATCCTAATCAATCCTAAATTGACTATTTATTGAATTTCATGGTTAATCATAATTATAACTAACTTCTTAAAAGTATGACAGTTAATATTTGACTATTTCTTTTATATATAAACATTGAAGAATGTACACAGAAAATTCACAAATCATAAGACTTCATAAATTACTTTTTTAAAATAGTGATAGAAAAATGGCAATGTCAAAAATTTTGTTAATCTTCCTTTTTCTTATTGCTATTACAGCAGGTATCCTCTTTTATTTATTTATTTTTACTATAAAATGTTTTAGCCCTTGGTTCAAGATTTGATTTTTTAATCTTAAAGTACTTATCACTAAATTTGTACCTTTTAAATTATTGGTTCAAATATTATATTTGTTAGTGATTTTTTTTCATAAAATTAAAAGTTATGGTACTCATCGGAAGCACTTTGGGGGGTCTTCCGTAAATTAAGACAAATAAAGAGTCTTATTCTCTTTCCAATCGAAAATAGAAAGATCGTTAGTCCAAATGAATCTTGTATTATAACGTTGCATTCTTCTCTTGTTATAGCCTTAGCAAACAAAGAAAATTTGTGACTTTTTTATTTACTTTCTTACTCCATATTGAAGACATTTTAATTAATGAAAATTCTGATTTTATTATTGCGCTAAACGATTTAAAACAATTTGTGATTCAAAATGTTTAATTCGGGACGATGTAATCCTTTGTATATGTTCCCCACCGGACTCTGAATGTCACCAGAAATAAGGGATGAATTGTTAATTTAGAGTTAATTTCCTATATTTTAAATAATATATGAAATATATTTATTATAATAGAAATTGAATGTGTTTTCTCTTCATTATCTGTTAAGTAAATAGACCAATATTTGAATGAATCATTATTTCACAATTTTCTGTAAATCTTATATCACTCAAATTTATGTTTACTCCTTGTTCAACAACAATTTATCTATAATTAAGATCTTACTCAATCCTATATTGAAAATGTATTCAATTTGCATATGATATATGTATGTTAATAAATGCATTTGTATCATATATATTTTTTAATTAGAACATCTTCAATATGTACATAATTGTTTAACCTTCTAAAAGAAGTCATGAATCAAATTAAACTATTGATATTCTATCCAGATTAAGTTTATAATAGAGATATTTATTATTAATCTAACATGTATATGTATAAACACATGAAGGGTGTATATATACTAAATACATCACTATTTTTTTTAAAATTAATTATTTCTATTTTATAATTGAAAGATGACAATTTCTTCAAAAATCTTGTTGATCTTCCTTGTTCTTATTGCCGTTGCGTCAGGTACATTCTTTTTTCTACAAATAAATAAATAAATAAAATAATATACACAAAAACAAATGGATTCAAAATTTAAATTTATTTCTTGATATATAGTTTCCTATGTTTTAATAAATTGATTTATAGATGAATTTATGTTTGAACATATTTAAGAATCAAGATTTACTATAATAATAAATAATAATTTATACGAAGTATGAAGTTGCAATGTGCTATGTGAAATATATATAGATTATTTTATTTATTTTTCAAATAAATTTAACAAATGAAAAAAATAAATTGACGTACTAAATTTCTCATTAAAGAAAAGAACCACAAGAATTATACATCAACAACTTTATCCGTTGCGGGAATGTTTTTTTTTCTTCATAATTTGGAACATTATTATTTAATTATTATTATAGTATTGAAAATTTTAAAATAAAATGGCATATCTCGTTTTTTTTTGTAAAAAAAGAAAATCATTAAATATTTATCTACTTCATCGTGTAAGAAATTCTAACAATTTTAAATTTTATTTTATGTATTCTAAAATAATAAATAGTTCACTTTTGTTAACTTTAAGACTTAAAATTGTACATTTCAAATAATTAAAGGTTAAATGTACATGATTAAATAACACAGAGACAAACACAGTAATTATGCAATAATATAAGAATTAGAATGGCTATTTCCCCAATAAAAAGAAGTCTTTATTTGAAATTAATAAAAATAAAAATAAAAATACTACTTACTAATAAATACCTAAATTTAATTTTGGCCAATTTTCCTTCCACTTGTATTTCCATCAAATCGGAAAAAATCCGTTTTCAAATTCATCAATGCTTGCGATCTGAAACTTCTGCATCACTATCACTATCATCGTTACAATTTCTGCTATTGCCCTTTCATTTAGGTAATCCCTTATTTCATTTTTAATACTGTGATCGTAGCGTAGAATCAAAGACTTTTATTAAGATGATTTAAAATATATATATATATATATAAAATAAATCATGTAGAAAGATTCAACATCTACTACGGTATGTACATGAAAAAATAATTTTAATAACCTCTGATCTTACCTGGCTCCGCACCTCTATACAATAATGCTTGAGCATATTGGATAAAAGGGAAATGTAATTTGATGTAGAATTGGGGCTGTTTGTTGTCTTTAGAAAAAAAAAATAGAAGTACTGGTTTGATGAATAAATTGGGTTTAATGTGGATTTGAAGAATAATTAACATTTAACATTTCAATTTTGAACTCAGCCTCAATTTTGTAGTATGTGTTTCTCAAATGTGGTTGGGAACTGATGACAATATTAATTGGTTTCATCAATTTGAGGTGGTTGTGTTGAATGATTCAAAATCACAATGAGGAATCAGTACCAATTTATGATTCAATTAATATTTTTTTGATGGATCTAAAGGAGAGATTGAGAATATGATCTTAGATAGGAGGATATGGAGGTCGAGGATTATGATAGAAGGTTAGTAGGTAGTCGAGTGTTGTCTATCTTTTTTTCATTTGTATGAATATTATTATTATCACTTTTCCGTTATCTTATTCTTTGAATCTTTTATCATCCGTTGTTTCTTTTGCATTGATTTTCGTATTATTTATTTTTCTTTTGCCCATTATTTTTGACATTGCTTCTTTGCTTGTGAATTTCTTTTTCAAACTTGTTTTGATATGCTTTACTTAGAGATTGAGGGTCTATCCGAAACCACCTTTCTACTTGCACACGGTAAGAGTAAGGTATGCGTATATACCACCCTTCATATACTCCACTGGTGGAATTTCACTGGGTATGTTGTTGTGCGAGAGGAAACTAAGTTATGCTTCTTTACTTTGTAGATTTGGTGACTTGGCTGAAGCAAAAATTGATTAAGACAGGAAAGTTCAGATATGGTGAGTTGCATTGAAATGAGAATAATGTGTGTTGATTATATTAAATAGATGCTAATACTTTTGTTTTGGTATTTTCAGTCAGCGCTATTTAATTTCCATTCCTTCTTGACAGTAGTGCTGTTATGGATTTGTACATGCACTTATGTAAAGATGCATTTTCCAGCACTTCTTGAACAAAGAACTGGGTAAGTTAACCACATTGTGTAGCTAATACAACTTTTATTATTCATCACATTTAAACGCCTTCATCTCTCTCTTTTATCGTCATTGTTGGCATTCAATTGGATGCATATAGACAGCAACAATCACTTTAGCCACTTCCTCTCTGTGACTCGCCCCAATCTCCATCGTTAGATGGGTAATTGGGGAGGCGAGTAAAGGATGGAAGGAATTTACGATGAATTGAAGAGGATACTTGTACTAGTAGATCTCCTTTTTTACATCCTAATTAGATACTGTACTACTTATGGCAGGTTTCGAGGCTTCTTCTGGAAGGCTGCTAGAATAGGTAAACTTATTTCCTACCATGATGATACTTAGAAACTGTCTGCATTGATTTGTTTCTTCTCATGTAATTGGAGTTGTGTTACGTTGGTTAAATAACAGTGTATGTGATTCTCTTTAACCAAATTGCTTGCAAGTAATCCTATTGAAAATGCAAGGCGAAGAACAAGCTGTGGATTTAATGCTGAATTTCTGCTGTTATGAGTACCTGTTATATTATTGCATAGCGCGGTTAAGCATTGTTTATGTGGATGCATAATTTCAACCAGGTATACTTTAGGGTGATCGCTTGTCCCTTGGCTGATTCATATCAGGATCATCTTTAAGCGTTGTCTATACTCTATGCTAGGAACTTTTCATAACATCTCTGAATAATCCATTTATCGAAAGTCAAAAGGGAACATGGAAGTGGTGCTTATATGTAGCTAGAGAAAAATGAACGAACTTGTGAACTCTGGTGTCTATCATAGGATGTGTGAATGGGGAAATAACGAGAAAAGGAGCAAGCAAACATTAGAAAACAGGGAAATCATTTCTCTGTTGTAGCATAGTGAATATAATCTCTTCTGTCAAGGTGTTGCTAACTAACTGGTGTACTTCAACGTTACAGGTGAGCGGTTGAGTCCTTGGATGGCTGTAGGCTGCTTGACAATGGGTGTTTCAATAATCTTCTTCTAAACTTGAAGAAAAAAATAGACCTTGGAGTTTACTTTTCTGCACTTGTGTTTGCATCTAAATGTCTTCATTGATCAAACTTGTGCCCTGAATCAATGTCACCACTACATTGATTTGGAACTAAGCTTTTGCTTGTAAGATGGCCTTTGTTATGAGGAGGGTTGATGTTATTGATTCTGACTTTTGTAACACACTCCACTTCATACCTTTTTGTTTATGATCGTGGTATCTGAGTCAGTTTTTGCGCACCTCGACTAATTACATGAATGTCTGCTACCTCCACCGGTAACTTTGATACCTTTATCTGCCAACAAATCCGAAAAATTTGATGCTGCATTATATCTTGCTGCTGATTATGTCATGTATCAGTTATAACAAAATTGATGTAGCTTGTACTAGAGCTTGCTTGTGAGTTGTGATACCCAAACCCTCTCAAAAAGAAAAAAAGGATTAACTTTTTGTAACAACCAAAAAGTAGGCGTTTGGCCTTCTAATTTGGGGCTCAATATTGAAATTTTAGTTTGAGATCACAATTTCAAAACTCAAAATTTCTTTAAAGTATGATCTGAAATTTTTAAAAAAAAATCAAAATATGTATTTTATCACTAGAACATGGTTGTGATATCATTGTCATTGCATTGATTGTTTTCCTCTACTGACCAAAGTGTAAGGAAACTGTCACTAACTTCATTATTGTCCTTGTTTCTAACTTTTACTTTGTGTGTTCTTTTTTGTCTTAATGTTTCTAATTTTGCTTCTTTTTTCTGGTAATTTGGGTCTTGTAATAGAAAGTTAAAAGCTTAATGCCTCTAATATGACAAAAAGAAGTGGCCAAATTATCCATAAGCATTAAGCAATGAGTTTTCCATTCTTATATTCTCCAACTTCATTCTTTTTACTTCACCAAATTGGTGAAACTTATGCTTCACATTTGGTTAATTTGCCCCAACATGCAAGTCAGTAGTTGCTCTCATTTTTTCGTAGAGAAGATAGTTTGGTAGTCTTCATTATAATCATTTTAGTGAAACTCAAGTAACTTTTGAACAAATCAATAAATCGTACATTTGAAAATTTAACCTATTTACTCTTTGAATATCCAAAATGCAAAAGAAAGGGGATTCAACCAAGTGGTCTCAACTTCTCAACTAATATAAGTTAGTTAGCCAATTAGGTGAACTTCCACTTCCCACAACTAACCCCTATACTCATTTTTAAAAAAATAATAATTCAACAAGCCCCTATATTCATATTTTTTTTAAAAAAAAAATAAAAAATTCTCCAAATATTTGTATCTTTCAACAATCTTTTTATTACACTTCAAAAATATAAATTGTGATTTAGAGCTCATGTTGAAAAGCTATCCATGAACGTGTCATCTATACATCCTCAATTTCAAAGTTAGGTGGGATGATTTTTTATTTTTATTTTAAAATAAATCGATTTCATTCCATCTTTGATTTACAAAATTGTGGTTAACCTCCGCCCATATATATATATATATATATATATATATATATATCTTGAAATATTATAAGAAATGCACTCACGCTCTTTAAATTATGATTCTACCTTCCACTAGCAACTATTTCTTTTTTGTGTAACCATTTGCTATAAACAAAGGCTTAAAACATTCGAGATAAGAAAGTTAAAGGGGTTTTCGGATAAATTGTTAAACTCGAGTAAATTACTAGTATTGATTTCCGAAAACCGGATGGTAAACAAAAAAGCACAAATACAAAATTGGATCAAAACTATTGATTTTACTGAACTCATAAGCTAAATTATTTAGCCGCCTAATTTCGATTCACATGATCCAATAAAAAAACAAAGATAAGTACTTCCTAAAAGTTTATTTTATTGTTCGAAGCCAAAGAAATCTGATTTATTTCACCGGTATATAAATGCTTCCACTCAACTACATCTATGGTGGTCCCATTTGATTTTTGTCTTAATTTCTCCAACTTCCTCTTTTTAATTTCCTCTTCCAACTTAATTGGCCATAAATTGAAGTAGAAGAACATTATATATTAATTTTAAAAGCAAAGTTAGGTTCTTTCTTTTGTATTTTTCTGTGCTCTGCTAGTTATAGAAAGTAATGGAGGGAAAAATTGAGGCAGCAGAAAAGGAGCTACACAATAATAATGGGCTAATAAAATGGCAGCAACAAGGAGAAGAGATCCAATCAGTACATTGCGATGATGCCACAATCAATCAACAAGAGATGAACAAGATTTCTGCTGTGAGAGCTGTAGTTGAAAAACAAGATCCGTCTTCTAAGGTAATTGTGTTTTTATTTTAATGCTGTGTTTGTTGATTTTCTCGATATTGAAAGTGAAAAATTGAATTTTCTTTATACACATCTTTACTAATTTTAAGTATATTGAGTTAATCCCAAATCCCAATATTGGTTATGTTGAGACCCAACATTATTTAGTGCTCGACATGTTTGGAGCGTGTATGTTTGTTAAGTTGTGGCTTTTAGATGAGATGATTACACACTTTATCGTAGTATCGGAGCAGACAAAGGTCATGGTCATAGATTTCACAGAGCAGACATAGGTCCTGGATGGAATCTCATCCCGCCCACCTATATTAAATAGAATTTTCACGTGCTTGGCCATGAGTGTCCCACATTGGTTAAGGGAATGGATAGTTGCCACTTCATATGGTTTTGATGTCATCCAATATGTTGGGGTTTGAGTTAGGTTCAAGGTTCATTTTTCGTTTACCCCTCAATTGTTTTGTAGGAAGTTGATGATTTTGCGATAAGAAGGTTTCTTCGAGCGAGGGATCTGGATGTGGACAAAGCTTCAGCAATGTTGTTGAAATACCTAAAATGGAAGAAAAGCTTTGTGCCAAATGGGTACATTTCACCTACTGAGATTCCAAATGAGTTAGCACACAACAAAATGTTCTTACAAGGTGTGGACAAATTAGGACGCCCCATTGCTGTCGTTTTTGGTGGCAGACATATGCCGAATAAACAAGGAGGTCTTGAAGAGTTCAAACGTATGTGTTTTGTTTTGTTTGTTTGTTGATATCATACTTGGCCTGCTGTTTTTTGTTAAGTCATTGTCTTGATCTACAGGATTTGTTGTCTTGGCTTTAGACAAACTCTGTTCAAGGTACACTATTGACTATCTAATACTCCTAGTATAATATACTCCGTCAATCACTAAAAATATACGTCCATTTTTACTTGTTCAGTTTAGAAATCAAGAGAGTTTATCACGTAGTTCTTAACTTACCCTCCGTATTAACTTATATGTCATTTCCCAGACCGTAAAATTGTCATTTTGTTTATTGTTCCTTAAGGAGGTGGCAAGTCATTACTGGACAAGTAGAAATGGACGGAGGGAGTGATTGGCAAGTTTACCCTCTATTTTTTGAAATTCTTAAGTAAATTGCATATCTTGATGAATCAGGACTTCACCAGGAAGAGAAAAGTTTGTGGTAATTGGGGATCTACAAGGTTTTGGCTATTCCAACAGCGATGTTCGTGCATATCTTGGGGCTCTATCCATTTTACAGGTCTACTTATAACCTATTGATTTTTACCTTCTATACATACGATTGTACAATTTTAGTTCATAGATTCAAATCCTAAATGACAGTTTAAGTATTTTTTGTAATGCCCTAGTATGAATTTCTGGTTTGACCACTGTGCTTACCGAGTGAAACAAGTTAAGACTTAAGATACACCGATACTCAGATGATGTAAAAACTCTCTACACTACCGGTATATGTTAAGTGAAATCCTTTTCATATTTCCTATTGTAATTGTCATACGAAAAGGCTAACCATATTATATAGTTCATAAATCTTGAAATTTATTATTAATCGCAGGACTGCTACCCTGAAAGACTCGGAAAACTGATTGTGGTTCATGTTCCTTACATATTCTGGACAATGTGGAAGCTTGTGTACCCTTTTATTGATAACAATACCAAGAAGAAGGTGAGGCTCTAAATAGACTCGTTAAGTTGTTATTTCAAACTTGTATTAAATCATCTTTTGTCTCAGATTACATTCGTAGAAAACAAACGACTCACAGAAACTCTACTTGAAGACATTGATGAAAGCCAGCTACCAGATATTTATGGAGGCAAAATGCCATTAGTTCCTATTCATGAAGCCTAAGCAAGTAGTTTACATCATTATTATTCAGAGCTAGTTTACGAGGTGTTTCAGGTAATGCTCTCGATAAGAAGACAACAACATTTGTACTACGATTATACATTTGTATACATTGTGCATTCGTAAACATCTAGCCGTTATATAGAAGAGAATTGAAATATTCAACTCAGGCTTATAGCTCTGTTATTTGCTCTAACTGTCACAGCACGTAAGAGTCGAGTACTCCTAAATTTAACTACAGGCATCACTTGCAAAATGAAGTAGTCAATCGTTTCTGGATCACATAAACAATGAGACTTTCTTTTAGCAATTGAATTGCCCTCTTTGTGGATTCAATTTGGTTTTCTGGTTTTTGATTGAGTTTGGGTTATTGTTATTTGATCGGATTCAATTGAGAGGTGAACGTATAAAGTCCTTTGTTGCTAATAAATTCAATTAGATTTCGATATTTCCACGTATGTTTTCTTACTTCTTTTCAATTGCCCTTTTGATTCTTATAACAATTGCTTCAGTAGTATGATTGATGTTGGTTAATGGGGTTTTGTTTTCAATCTATTGAAGAGAAAAAGTTGCTTGGATTTTTTTTTTTTTTTTTTTTAAAGATCGTGGTGTTTGGACCAGCTTTCGCGCACCTTCACTAATTCAGAGGGATACCTAAAACCATAATTATGTACTCAAACTTTTGTGAAAAAGCCTCCCGTTGTCCATCCCATTAACTTATTCGAAGTGAAATTATTACCTACTTAAATGATGAGAGACATAAGTGGAAGGAAACAACACTTGGAAAAATTACAACCCAATATCTTTGGGTAGTTTAGTTATAGTAAAAAAAAAGACTAAATATGCATATATTATATATGTAATATACACAACATATACCATCGAAGTGTAAGTTTCTCAGCCTAATTATGCTTAATTTAGAGAATTGATTAAACAACATTCAATTAATTAACCAATATATACAAGTGACTTTTGCTAACTATCTTTTCACTGACCTGACATTTGCAATTAAATCAAGACTCTGAGATTTAGGACATGCCATCATTAACACTTTGAAACGTTTTTCAGCCTCTTAACAACTATTCTTTTTTCATTTTTTTTTTTTTTTGTGTGTGTTGGTGGGATGGTCGAGGAACACCAAAAATAAAGTATATAATGAAGACTCTCGGAGATCAAGTTCTTTTTTCTTTTCTAATTTAATAAAATAACATTCACAATATAGTTATTAAAGACTCTTATTAGGAGGGGGTATATTTTCTCTCAATAGCTTTTTTATGTCGTATGTAGACCAATTAACCCAATATGTTTTATTAGTATAATATTATGAATCGTCTAATTTATCATTGTCATAATTTGCAATTAATATTAGTTTTTTTTTTGTATGACACCCGATTTGATCTCAAAAGTTCGTTCCAAAAAGCATCTTTATGAATAGCTTGAATAATCTAAATTAAGGTGAAACAAATAACTAGATGAAAGAAACTTAAGTAGCCACTTGCCATAGATTTTAAATATTCTTCATTTTTTTTTTTGAAAGTTACAGAGTAAAAGTAGATGTAGTTATATTTGATTATACCTTTTACAAACAATATTTGAAACAACTTCAAACATTAAAAAGTGAGATGAAACATAGGTTATAATATTACTATTATTTCAAATTTGAAATACAATTTTAAGTTAAGTATAAAATTCTCGTAGCTAAATACTTCTTCCGTCCAGTTTTAATTATCATATTATATTTTTTGAAGTCAATTCGAGTATTTTCAAAATTAAATTATATTACATCAATTTAATATTTTAAATAAAAATATAGATATTTAAAATTATACAAAAAGTACTATAAATTAATTTTTTGTACATATCAATAGGATAAAAATTACATCATAAAATGTTAATCAAAATTTTTATAATTTGACTAAAAAAAATAAGCCATTACAATTAAAAGTTGACACTAATTATCAAATTAAATTAATAAATATAATTATTTTTTTTTTGTCAAATGAATTATGGTGAATTTTTTTCTTGTTAATTATGAGAAGAGACAAAAGCAAAGAAAGTCCAAAGAAATTAAAGCTGGATATTCAATTCGGCGAATCTAATGCAATGACTCTCTGCAACTCAGCGACAAATTTTATAAAATCCGTACACTGCTCTAACAGTATGTGTCATCATTTCATTGGTCCAAATGTTTAGTCTTAAGGTTGACCACATCTTTCTTATTCAGTACGAATATTTTATGTATAATACTGTTATAAAATATATTTGTATTTTATTTTTTGATAAAAAAGGATATCATTTCCAAATTTATATAGTTAGTTGCTCCATATAGAATTTTACTTTTGAAAATGTTAAAATATTTCCATTAGTCCTGAAATAGAAATAAGCATATAAATTCACACCAGGGAAGTAGTTGAGAGGTTAATTCAAATTATTAATGGTTCATCATGTATACAATAAGATAAATAAAAAAAATGTGAATAATACCATGCATAAAATATGGTGTTTTACTTGTGTATTTTTATTCACTTCTCTTTGTTTGCTTTATTCCTTCTATTATCATTGTTAAATTTTGTACAATTAAATAGGCAGTGGAGGATGTAATATATGTTGAAGAAGAAGGAAACTGACGATTGAAACATGTCAAAGGAACAGGTCCAACGCAGTTGACTGACTCAGTCAACAGCAAGTGTTGATGAAGAAGGAAGCTGAGGATTGGAACATGTCGAAAGGAACAGGTCCAACGAATAGGTCCAACGAAGCTGACTGGCGAGTTACAACACTGCTGAAGAATTAGAGTCACATTAGGATTAGATTACCTATGTTAATTAGGTTATATTTCATCTATAATTATATTATTATTAGGATTAGTTTACTATTAGAATTATAGCACAATTAGGATTTAATCATTATTATTATTATAGTAATAATATATATTGTAGTAGGACTCTCAGTATAGTTAACTTAGGACTCTACAATTCTCTCCTATATAAGGAGTATGTACTTAACATTATTATTCATCAATTCAATATTTGATCACATATCAATTCATTAATAATTGATCACATATCAATTCATCTAATTGATCACATATCAATTCATTAACAATATGATCAATACAACAATATTGATAAACCTATCAATATCGTCAATACATCAATAAATCCTTGATTTCTCTGCGTGAGATATCTACATGGATTTCTTCATGGTATCAGAGCTTAAAGCTTTTCCGCACTCTGAGTATTGATTAAAAAAAAAAAAACGAAAATAAAAAACCCCACATGTTGCTATGACCACTTTTACCAAAAACCATGTCAACCTCCTTACTTCACCAAATAATTGTCACTGCTCCATTAAACTTAAGCCAGCAAATTACCTCATAAAGAGGACAAACATATCTCAATTGATTCATATCACAAAGAATGAACCAAGTAAATGTAGTTGTTCCACTGGACAGACTGCTAGGGAAGTTGTAGCGGCTAAGAAGGATGCAAAAGATAGTGGCATCATAGATGATTGGAAGGAGAGAGATGTGTTACTAAGAAGTTGGATCTCAAGCACCTTGACCGAAGAAAGCACGCAACTAATTGTGGGCTGCTCAACCGCCAAGGAGATGTGAAAATAAAAAAAACGAATAACATATATTCAAGCAACAAAAGCAATTAATTTGCTAGAGGTTTAGGTAAGGCACAATATCCACTCTTAATCAATTTAATGCTCTCACAGGCTTTGATATAAGAGAAGAGAAAAAAAAAAAGTGTCATAACAAAACCAAAACATGGTATTATCTGTCCAAAAAGGCAGGGAAAGAGGAAACAAAAACATCAATATACCGAAGCATTGACAAAATAAGTTTTTGCTGGGTATTTAAAGTTTTTTTTTGGATTTCGGCAACAACAACACCAATATATACCGAAGCATTGGCAAAATAAGTTTTTGCTGGGTATTTAATGTTTTTTTGCTGGATATTCAAAGCAAGCTAGGAGTAACCGTTCCTCTACTCACTAGCTTGAGGGGAAGTGTTGAAGAAGAAGGAAACTGACGATTGGAACATGTCAAAGGAACAGGTCCAACGCAGTTGACTGACTTGTCTACAGCAAGTGTTGATGAAGAAGGAAGCTGAGGATTGGAACATGTCGAAAGGAACAGGTCCAACGAATAGGTCCAACGAAGCTGACTGGCGAGTTACAACACTGCTGAAGAATTAGAGTCACATTAGGATTAGATTACCTATGTTAATTAGGTTATATTTCATCTATAATTATATTATTATTAGGATTAGTTTACTATTAGAATTATAGCACAATTAGGATTTAATCATTATTATTATTATAGTAATAATATGTATTGTAGTAGGACTCTAAGTATAGTTAACTTAGGACTCTACAATTCTCTCCTATATAAGGAGTATGTACTTAACATTATTATTCATCAATTCAATATTTGATCACATATCAATTCATTAATAATTGATCACATATCAATTCATCTAATTGATCACATATCAATTCATTAACAATATGATCAATACAACAATATTGATAAACCTATCAATATCGTCAATACATCAATAAATCCTTGATTTCTCTGCGTGAGATATCTACATGGATTTCTTCAATATATAGTCAATAAATTCAACTAATCATTCCAATACTTTTCGAGATAAAAGGCATTTTTGAATCAAAATATTAACTGCAACAGTATGCTTGAACTAAAGTACATATTGTAATGATATTTTTGTGTCAAACCATTAACGGATGACATTTTGGTTCATTTCACCTAATTTAAGGGTACTTTGATTCTCTATATAAATACATATGTGAAAACCTACTAAAAAATTAAATGTTTTACTTCCTTCGTCCCATTTTATGTGGCAATATTTGACCCGATATGGTAAAAGAAATAATGAAGACTTTAAAATGTTTACTAAATTATCCTTAAAAAAAGTAAACTCACTTTTCTCTTTCCTCATAAATGTATTAGAGTATATTTTTAAAATTAAGTGGGACCAACAAGGGTAGAAGAGGAACTGTATCTTTAATACTTACCATATAAGAAAATATGACATACTTTTTTGGGCTGACCAAAAAGGAAATGATGTCGCATAAAATGGGACAGAGTGAGTAATAATTTTGGAGTATGAGTTCATGCAGTCAAATATAAATCCTATATCCATTTCTTCATCAATCGTTATGATAGACTCATCTTCTCAAAATCCTGAATACGTCTACAAGAATATATAGAATATATGAAAATCGTACATCCATATTTTTGTGTTTGGAAAGTACAAAGGGACACAGCCTTATTAGATTACATAAAGATTATTAGGGTTAACCCCTTAGCTCTGTTGTGTCTGATACTTTTTTTTCTGTAAATACGTACTTCCCACTGCATATATATAGCATACTTTAAACTTGCCAAGTAATTCTTAACTTTGGTCCCCTTCAACTTCAACTGAATCCTTTATAAATTTACTTCACGTACAAGTACCCCACTTGAGCAAAATGTTTATAGTATATTTTTTGAAATAAAAAATATCTAGTGATATATATATCTTCAATATTGTCCATAACTAATTTCTTATTTTCTAGTTAAACAAAAAATGCAACTTTATCTTCAATATTTTCGATAATGATTGTTAGTTAAATTATCTAATAAATTTAACCTTGGTAGCCGAACAAGTATGGTTGTCCGATTTAAACTTTGCACGTTTCTTAAAAAATAACATTTGATAGGAACATTACTATAATGTTTTCGTGATATTTGCTTATATATAACAAGAAAAAAAAATACTTTCTTTGTTTCATTTTATATGTCTCATTTTATATGACACTTTTTGTTTTTTGAGAGTCAAATAATTTAACTTTGACCGGACATTTGCGTGTGGAATATTCAAATTTTTGAAATGAAATATATATTGGTAAACTACGTAAAGAGTACTATAAGTCACAATAATTGATAATTAAAAATGTTAAAAGAATCTATGAAAAAATTAAGGTCAAGGATACACTTATTTAAATATCGAAATGCGAAAAGTGATACATAAAATAGGACAGCGGGAATATATGTTTTTGGAACAATAGACAGATAAAATTGAGAATGCTGAGTTCTCAGATTCAAATCACTAAATGATTCTTCTCATCTATCTTAATCTTGATGGACACAGTTATCTGTTATTCATTATTGTTGAAAGGTTACAAATATCACATTTAACTGAATTGACTCAAAGAAGCTAGTTAGAAAAAGTTTCTAAAATAAGAAAAATACCAAAAGTGTTGGCTATATAGTCGAAAAAAGGGTGTGGAAGTAGAGAGTGATGAATTAGTTGAGAATTGGAACTTAGTCTCATTTGAACTAAGTCTCTTCCAAAAAAGCAAAATTATTTCAACTGTTGTATCCGTACCTTTTTTCTCTGTAGGCAAATGCAGAAAAGCACATTGCTATTCACGTATCTCTGATCCTATCCCAGAAATTTTGTAGTAGTAGTATATATTTTCAAACTTTAGATAATTTAAAACAAAAATTTTATTTCATCTATAGTGTAAAATACACCCATCTTTATCTTGGTGTAAAACGTAATGCACTTATCTTTTAATAATAAAATTACAAATTGAGGTTATTTGAAGATAACTTTTTAGTTATTAAAGGTGATAGTTTAAGGTTTTTTTTTTATATGATGCTGGTAATTTTATGGTAAAAACTTAGTAATTTTTTAACTTATGAGGCCTTATATAATTGGTGAATAAGTTATTACAACAGTCAAATATGGAATAAACTCATTTTAAGATTAATTTTAGAGCACTATATTTATCAAATTATCCCGTAATACTTATCAAGTGATTTATCTATAATGAATTTAAGTAATTACTACCATGCATGTAATCTAAATAATATCTACATGTACATAATTTATTTCCTTTAAACGTTGGGTTTGTAATTTTTGAATACAACAAATTACTACATGTCATAAAGTTATCTGATGATGAAAAATTTAATTTATTGATAGTGTATTAAATTTAAGTAATTACTATCATATTTTCAATTTATACAAGTTAGTTTTCTTTTAGTCCCAAATAAAAATAATTTTTTCATATTAAATAACAATTAAACTTTAATAAGTTGGCCTTAATGAAATAATATATACTTATACAAAATTTTCATATTTATTTTACACTACAAATTTGAAAACCCTCTCTTTCTTTCTTAAAACTATACTGAGCGAATAAGTAATTGGCTAATTATGTATAATAAAGATAGAGTGTACGCAAACAGTTATAACATTGTAAATATATTTTACAGGTCGAAATTAAACTCTTATAAAAAGCAAACAGTTTTTCACCTTTCATTCCATATTAACCAAAGTGTGAGCTTCTAACAACATGGACCCAGATGCTTTCTCGGCGAGTTTGTTCAAGTGGGACCCAAGAGGTGCAATGCCACCACCAAGCCGGTTATTAGAACCGGTGGCGCCACCACAACCTCCTCCGCCTCTACCACCACCACCACCTCCTCATTCGCTCCCAACATCATCCTACTCCATACGGAGTACGAGGGAGCTAGGAGGACTAGAGGAATTGTTTCAAGCGTACGGCATACGCTACTACACCGCCGCTAAGATAGCGGAGTTAGGGTTCACTGTGAACACGTTATTGGACATGAAAGATGAAGAACTTGATGATATGATGAATAGTCTATCGCAGATTTTTAGGTGGGACCTACTCGTCGGAGAAAGGTACGGTATCAAAGCGGCGATTAGAGCTGAATGGCGGAGGCTGGAGGAGGAGGAAGCACGGCGCCGTGGACACATTTTGTCTGACGGTGGAACTAATGTCCTTGATGCTCTATCACAAGAAGGTACCAAATTCAACTTCTCAATTACACTTTGCACTGAATTGCTAATAGTACGTGCTATTTTGTTGATATCATGCGTCACTTTTTATCAGGTCAATAATTTTCTTCATGCTTCCAAATTCACTGTTATATTGATTTTATCTTTTCCTGCTTGCATGCAATTAATCAGTAGAATAAATTTTTCAAATTTAATTTTCTCAAAATCTTATAGTAAGGATTATCTTAGTATCACTCAGTTTTATAATTCAAGTATTTTGACTTTCATACTCCGAAATCATTGCACATAAAATGAGAGATCGATCAAGTAATTTAGTAAATTGATTTTATGTGTGTATGTGACAATTTTTTATTATACGTTTAAAATGAGCATGTATGTTACACGTTGTGCTTATACATATGGTGAAAATGGTAAAGTAGGATTATCGGAGGAACCAGTGCAGCAGCAGCAGCACGAGAGAGAAGCGGCAGGAAGTGGTGGAGGAGGTACATGGGAAGTGGCGGCAGGTGGTGGTGGAAGAATGAAACAAAGGAGGAGGAAGAAGGCGGGGAGGGAGAGAAGAGGGGAAGAGGATGATGAAACGGAGGAATTAGGAGAAGAAGATGAAGAAAATATTAACGAAGGAGGTGGAGGTGGTGGTGGTGGAATAAGCGAGAGACAAAGGGAGCATCCGTTTATCGTGACGGAGCCTGGTGAAGTGGCACGTGGCAAAAAGAACGGCTTGGATTATCTGTTCCATCTCTACGAACAATGCCGTGATTTCTTGATCCAAGTTCAGACTATTGCTAAGGAACGAGGTGAAAAATGCCCTACTAAGGTCACCTTCCTTTTCTCTCTCTTTTTTTTTAATTATAAATCTCAAATACAAAATAATAATCGTGCTTTAATACGAATAAAGTCGATAAGTAGTAGTTGGGGAAAGGTCGTGCATAAAAATGAATGTGGTATCAGAGGACCTCGTTAATTGGGTCTAAGAGTAACCATTAGCTGTCCACAAGTAAACTCGACAGCTAAGGTACGGACTGATGGGCTCAACCATAAAGCTTGAATTTCAGCTCTTGCCCCATTACTCCATTTGTACTTCCACTCAAGTACCTCCACCTGTAACCTTGTCCTTACCATATCCATAGTCTACACATTGACCACCTCGTATTGATGGGAGATAGTAGGTATCTAAAAAAAATAGTTAGATAGACGTAATTGAAGACAATTACAGAAATTTATCGCGTATTGGATGGTTGAGTCACGAGTGTGTTGAATATGTAGGTGACGAATCAGGTGTTCAGGTACGCGAAGAAGGCAGGGGCAAGCTACATAAACAAGCCCAAAATGCGACACTATGTGCATTGCTATGCACTTCATTGCCTTGATGAGGATGCTTCCAATGCTCTGAGAAGAGCTTTCAAGGAGCGAGGAGAGAATGTTGGGGCATGGAGACAGGCGTGTTACAAGCCATTGGTGGCTATTGCTGCTCGACAAGGCTGGGATATCGATGCCATCTTCAATGCACATCCTCGACTAGCCATTTGGTATGTCCCCACCAAGCTCCGCCAGCTGTGTCATTCTGAAAGAAGCAACGCGGCTGCAGCTGCTTCTAGCTCGGTCTCTGGTGGTGTGGCTGATCACCTGCCACATTTCTAATTGTGCTTCTGATGAGTGCAGTTTACAAAGTATATCTACTGAGTTAGATCTCTCAGACTTAGCCACTATGTTAACTTCTCTACTTTATTCTACTGTTCATGTAATCTTTTCGGCTTAAAGATCAAAATTTTCTGCATAACATGGAGGTCCCTCATTTCCCTTCTGCAAATTCTGTAACTGCTTAAAGTTTAAGATCTCTAACAGATAATGGTTCAACATAATGGACAAAAACAACAGAATAGATCTCTCATTGCACAAGTATTTACTGTCATTTGATGTACGATTGTCAAACAAATTGTCGATGTGTAACAAACCAATCCGCTAACAAACATTCTCAATTCAGGGGATCAAGAAGAATGAGTAGGGTATTTCCATAACACATCGCCCCATGTGCTCTGCCCATCAGTTACCTCCTTAATAACAGATGCTACTTCATCCACATTCACACGAATCTGCTGCTTGCTGTCTCTTTCACGGATAGTCACAGAGGATGCTGAATCCACTGTAATGGCAAAGGGAACTCCAAGTTCATCTGTTCTTGCATACCTTTTCCCTATTGACGTACCTATAGCACAAAATCACATGGTCAGTGAACAATTATATAGACGACCCAACTTGTTTAGTACTTGAGGCATAGTTATTGTATTAGCCGTTCATCAACCTAAAAGTATAACATATTTTAGTGCTACAATAAAACCAGGTTATCATAGTTTGATACGGCTGCTGCTGACATCTCATATATTAGTCAATATAACTTCTCTGGTAAATAAGGGAAACTTTAGCATATAATATATGAGTATTGTATAATAACAGCCTCCGGTGCACACATCTTCAGATATGACCAGATTTATATATCACAAGGAGATCAGCACCATAATGGATAGCGCACAAGGATAAATTGGAGTCCCATTGTACGGTAATTCAAAAGAAGAAGTCAAACTCAAATTTCTGCATTTAGACAACGCAAACACAGAAGTTATTTGGCGTGTAAGCGCCAACCTTAGCCAGAATTTGAAGTTACTACCTATCCTACTTAGAGGGTCAGCAAATAAAGTTGATAGACGGAAAATATTGGCCTGGACAGGTGGACCTTAATGAACATCGGACAATACATTATGTCAATTACTCAACGTGAATCTAAATATTGTTTCAAATTTTATTTAGTAAACTTAAAAATTTTCCGGTGAATGTAGTTCTCCCTTTGATTATACTAGTAGTGTTCCGGGCCAGCTTGTACACCTAGACTTTGGCACCAGTTACCAGCTGGAATGAGCATCATAGAGACTAGTTCGAATTCCACTAGAGGCAAAAGAAAGTAGGTCATTTCTTCCCTTCTGCCTAAGCATTAGTGAACAGAGTTGGATAACACTATTAGGTGCAATTCCCAGTGAACATCAATCCAATATTGCAACCAATGTTAGAATTTGCTTAAAACTATCGCAGTTCTAAGAAATATCTTAATAAGAGTCTAAAGTAATGTCCACATATCAATTTCTTATCACTGTCCTAAGAGAAAAGGACAAGCAAATAATTCGTAAGCAACTGACAGCTCAAATTAGTCATTCCCAGAAATGGCAAAATGAGTATACAGGTGACATGTAAATGAACGGGCGGAGAATAAATCTCCAACACCCTAGATTCAGATAGCTTTTCACGGAAAATCAAATAGAAAATAGTGATGGATTTTGAAATTAACATTCATATCAATTGAAAGAATAGAAACTCATTATACTTGTCAAAGGAAAGAAAAGTGACACTCTTAAATCAGAAGTTGCTACAGCTTAGTGCTTAGAATAACTTTCGAGGACAACAAGGATACCTGTTATGTCAATCTTATACGAGATCCCATAGACAGTCAGTGACCTAGCAATTTGTCTAGCAATTTCCTCATATTGTTGATTCTGAACCAATGGAAACACCGTGCATTTGATAGGAGCTACGAGAGGAGGGAAACTGAAAAAGTTCATTTGTTCATCACCATCTCTGCTAGGTCTGGTGTTGAAAGAATGCTCATAGAGGCAATATATTATCCTCCCAATACCAAAAGATGGCTCAATGACTGATGGAGTAAAAACCCTCTGGTGCTCCTTCTTTATTTCCTTGGAGATGGACACCATATTCTTTTTTATAGTGACAACCTTGTCGAGCGTGCAAACATTAAATGCGGCCTCCCCCTTAGACTCCAATGTTTCTTTCATTTCCATTGCTTCTTTTTCACCCATAGCCTGCCACAGAAACAAATAATTACACTTAATAATTAAACCCTCACATGAAAAGCGCAAACGAGTAAACTAATGCAATACCATCAGGTACCTCCAGTGCTTCAACCACCATTTTTTGGTTACCCTTAAAAGCAAGACCCAGCTCCTTTTTCGCTGGAACTATTATAAGCTTCTGAAAATAGAGATAACAAATTAAGCTAGTAAGCATGTTTATGTATTTTATTCAGGATTAGATTATCTTGTTCAGGGGTTGAGAGAAAGAGAAACACCTCTACTTCCCTGGGCTCTGGAAACTTTTCATGGGCCACAAGAGGCACACCGCTTTTATCCTGCAATAGGTACTCAGTTCAGTATAGAATTGTTCAAAACAAATAACAACATACCCAGTCTATTCCCACTAAGTGCGTAAGGGTCGAGTGTACGCAGACCTTACATCTACCTCATGTAGAGAGGCTGTTTCCAAAAAAAAATACCCGGTACATAATTGTTTACTCAGAAAAAATACGTTCATTTGCATGAAACCTAGGTGAAACATAAGTTATCAGATAGATCCCAAAAAGAAGAAAACAGTGAACTTGGAAATTCAAACGCCAAGCAACTGATGAAGTACCATAAGAGAAGACTGGGAAGGGGGCTTTAAGAATAGAAAGAAATAACAGAATGTGCCTATTTTATGTTAGCCTTACCGTGTGAGCACGCAAGTCATAGGCAGATCTATCAGCTATACCAACACATTCAATCCATCCATAGGAACATTCAATTTCAGCATCCCAACAGTCTGCCGCATAATGTGCCATTTCGTTTGCAAGATGTTGTCGAAACCGTAACCGATCTTTGTCAATACCAAGATGAGTAAGAAATAGATATACTCTTCCTATAAAATATCCAAGAGTTTCATTGTTGACAACTCCCTACAGCAGTAACAGTGTGATGAGTCATTTCCAAATATGGACAATGAAAATCAGAGAGATTATCCAGGAGAGAGGAAGAAACAAAGGAGAAGTTAATTGTTGACATTAGCTAACCTGGGCGACTGCCTCACCAATATTTATTTTCCTTGCTGATTTTCCAGCCACCTGATCTTCCCTTGGGAACATCAAGAACTCCAAATTTGCAACATCAGGAAATTTTGGATGAGACTTATCCTCCGGGTCAACAAAGTGCTCAATCTCAGCCAGTGTAAATTCACGGACTCTCAGGAGGCCTTGACGTGGTGAGATCTGCATATCTTGTCATCTTAAATTATTTACAAAAATGCAAACATGGTCCTTCTATGAGCTAGCTAGAGAGGTAAAGTAAATCAAGAAAGCTTCATTAACAAATAGATCAAATAAAAATTAACCAAAAAAGGGGGGAAAAAGGGTTGGGTAAAATATTAAAGCATATTTGCCTAACATTTCTACACAAAATGTATTAGCATAATGCTATTAGTTGCACACTTGAACCATCACTCATGTCTTCTTCGCCATACCCAAGGCAGCAGATTAAGATAGAACAGTCTACAGATTCTGATCATCAGCAATGTGGAGAAACTTTAGTGCCCAGACAACTACTTATTCACCCTTCATAAGTCCTCAAATTATACTTTTGCCAGATAGATAGTAGAGAAATACAAATACGATCAGGATACACGTCAGAAAAACAAAGGCAACAGTAAGATATGGCTTAACCTCATTTCTAAAAGCTTGACCAATCTGTGCAGCCGCAAAAGGAAGCTTATTTCCATTGTAATAGTACAAGTCCTTGAAGTTGACGAAAATGCCTTGAGCAGTCTCTGGACGCATGTAACTGCACGCAAATGAAGACAGACAGGATATTCAAAAAATATCTCTATCAAACTAAGCGAAAGCAATGGGTTAGCACATCTCTAAATGATATTCTTACCCAGGACTCACGCCGGATGGCCCAATTGAGGTTTGGAACATGAGGTTGAAAGGATAAGGGGCAGAAAGAGGGTTCTTGGTATCAGGAGCAGTAATGCCATATTCCTTAATCTTAGCACCGAGCTCTTCAGAAGAAAGATCATCCAAAACAGCAAGCACATGCCTGAATTCCGCAGCCTTTTCAGCAGGAAGATTAGGATCTCTCTCAAGCTTGTCTTTGCAAAAGTCCTTGAGCAGATGATCAGCACGATAACAAGTGCCAGTCTTTTCGTCTTTCACCATAAGATCAGTGAACTTATCCACATGACCTGACGCCTTTAACACAGCCTCAGGCGTAACACATGGGCAATCAACCTCTAACATGTTCTCCTCAAGAACAAAATGCTGAATCACCAAAGCACAAGTCACCAATTGAAGTTATCTTCACACACATCATATAAACATGGCAGAACCCATCTTGTCTAAAGAAAGAAAAAACATAACACAACAATCTCCATACCAACCCATGATCATGAACATATCTAATTAAACCCATACCATTATGTAACATTTGGTAGCTGGTTAGAATTACGCACGTATCAGTTATTCTATCTTTCTATCCCACCATAAGATAATACCCCAATCCCTCCTAACTTATACAAGTAGTTCGGCGGGTTTCTAAATTGCAAACCAAAAGTGGTACATGAACAATTTATTTCATAACTTGGCTATCAAATTAAGTTGCTTCTTTAGTAGCTACCAAACAAACCCTACCATCTGTGCAACAACCCCTTCTTGTCTCCAATTACAAACGACCCCTGATTATTTACTATCTAATAATTGAGTTAAGAAGAAGAAAACAAGAAAAGGGGAAACCTGGCGCCAGAAGGCGAGGACATTGGATTTAACGGCACATCCAGGAGGGCCATAGTCATAAAGGCCAGCAACCCCACGATAGATCTTGAAAGAGGGTATGTAAAAAAGACGGCGCTCAAGGGTATTAGTCACTGCTTGCCGGAAAGTTTCTCTGTTCTGAGCTTCTTGTGCAGGGTCCATTTTTGACAAAATTCACTCACAATTCAGATCGATTTATCCAAGAATATTCAAACAAAATATCAAGATATTTTCGTCTCCACTATAGATATTTTAAGGTAATTCAATATTCCGGTCCCCCACACTATGGTTCTTAGAGCTATTGCTGCTAATTCACGCTACCTTCTTCTTCGCTAATTACTCTATCATTTGTATGTTTTCAAGAATTTGACCAGACCCACACTGTCTAAATTGTAGCCAAAACACACTGTTTAAACAAATGCTTGCTCAGAATAATAAAATAGGACATTAAGGGATCGTTTGGAACGCAGGTTATATTGCGTTTTAATCACGATATAGTAAATTTTAGGATAACCAAATATAAAAATTACAATAATTCTCTATAGCTACAATTTTCTGATTTGTATAAATAACACACATCTGATTCACATACATTTTATTTGAATAAAATTAAAGCGATTTGTATAAATCGAGTGTCTATATCTATGAAAAATACGTTTGTATATGTATATGCTCTTTGTGTTAGGCTAGAGTGACGAGCGAGATCAACAGAGAGAGGTGAATTGTATATGTATATTGGTTAAATATTGCATATATGTAACTACTATGCAATTGTATAAATTATTGTGTTTGTATGTCTGCATAGAGTTTAAATTTGCATACAATTGAATTGAGTTAATATACAGTTGAATAAAGTTAAAACATTTGTATTTATATATCAAATCTCTCTCGGTTTATATACACATAAATGTACATTGTATTCGTGTTTGTATAGAGAGGAGGGGGGGTGGGCGCAAAAGAGAACTGGGTTGGGGGAAGATCCGTATTAGTATAGTTATAAGTGTATGGGACGGAGAGATATATATTTTTATTTATATATAGAATCTCTTATACAAACACAATACAATTTATACATTTGTGTTTGTATAAAAATGAGAGAGGCGAGGGAGAGAACTGAGAGTGGCGAGCAAGATTCAGGGGAAAAAGGGGAGATGACAATGTGTTTGCTACGAATTGAAATTAAATGAACCTATAGCCGTAATATCTATTTTAAATTAATAGTTTGTTATAATGTACAATTTTCTCAAATTTATATTACCAATTAAACATATATTCGTTTTTTCACTATATTATTTTTAGAGGTTCAACCATACTTGTTCATGGATAATTTATCATGTAGTTTGTATTTTACCTTTGCTATTAAATATTACTAGTATTTATTTTTCAATATTTAGATGACGTGTGATTTGATAAAATTATTTTTATTAGTTACTGCTTCTTAATCCATATGTCAAGTAATAGTGGATTGCTATTAGTACTGGACAAAGAAAGTATAAGATAAATATAATTTCAAGCTTAATTCGAGATATCTAATCTTATTTCATACAATTGTGATTATTTTATATCGCCTTATAAAATGTATGTGAACAATTCATGTTTGAACTGAACACATATTAAACTCTTGTTTTAACATATGTCAAAAAATAAAATAGTCATGACGATTTATTTTTTAATACATAAAGTGATAAAACTCATCTTTCTTTAAAAACTATGAACACTAAATTTTAAAATATTAAATTAATTTAACATAGATCAAATATTTTAAGAAAATTTTTATAACAATAGATAATGATAGATGTATTAGAAATTTGTTTGATTATGGCCTAATGGGCGTGGGACAATAATTAGTGGTAATGGTGGGCGATAGTTAATTAATTATACATAAATGTGACATTATATTTTAAAGTTCCTACGGATGATTTTTATTTGTATTTGCTGTCCATGCAAAAACACCTCAAAAGTTAGTGCATTTGATAAATACTTACAATATTGCTCAAGTTGGATGTAATAAAACAAATATTACTTTTTTGCTCTTTTGGGGTTGTAAAAGTAGATGATTAATTTTTTAGGTAGAAAGGGAGAATAAATAATATTTTTTTTTAAATAATAGTTATTTATTATATTAGTCTGGTATATTTAATATAATAATACTTGTTTATTTTATAAAATTAATAGATAATTTTACACTCAGTTCATCATTTATTGTTATAATTAATCATAGTTATATTTATTATTATATTTAAAGGGTGATATAATAAAATTACTCTTCTATTTATAGTTTCTTAAAGTGTGCAAGGTCAATAGCGTATAAATATTATCGGAAAGATGGAATTGTTTCAATATATATATATATATATATATATATATATATATATATATCACCATTAACTTTATCTCAAATATTAAATTGATCAATACAATTTAGCTTCAAAGTATTGTCAAAAAGACTTTTAGAAAATGACACAATTGCGATGGGCATTCTTATTAAATGTTTCAATTTTTTCAAGATCTTTTTTTAAAATCGTGATATTCAAATTAACATATGTATAATTTGACTGATTTTATGAAGTAGTACAGTTACCTCCAGTGACGGAGGGCGAATTTCATCAAGGGAGTTCAAAAAAATTAATCACGTAAATAATATTAACAAATAAACGGATTGAATCAAATATAAATTGGTCGAATTAAGAAGAAAATAATTTTTTAATATTTGACTTTGTAATTAGGTATTAAACTAATAAATCCTAAATTCCCAATCAACATTTTAATTTTTTGAAACTAAACATCCTTTTCTGATTGAATTATTTTAAAAAAAAAACGCCTAAAATATAAGCTGATAAAAAAAATGTCTTTGTTCGAATTTGAACACACGACATTTGTGAGCAGTTGAGCAAATTCCTGAACCCCCAACACCATTAAGCTATGCCTTCTGTGTATGTTTAGGAGGTTCAATAGTGTATATATATATATATATATGTATGTATATACACACACATATTAAAAAATTAATCATATATATAGTATAATTTTTCGACGTTGATTCAACGTAAACTCACCCCTAGTTGCCTCCAACAATGTTGGGATTTAACATGCAACAACTCTGAAATTGATCAACAATGACAAATTATTTATTTATTTTCCTTTAAAAAGAGGTTCAATAGGTAATACACGTCATCTACAACACATTCAGATAGTACGCTCAAATATGATGATAAAACACGTCATATACAATACATTTAGAGAGTTTTTATAAGTTTTGTAGTAATATTTTAAAATTAATAAAGGTGATTTAGTAAAGGTGGCGCATTGTTCTAGCCTATAAAAATAATCTTCATCGAAAACCCTAGAAGACGCTCCCAACCTATCACTATACCTTGGTCTATTTGCCTAAGCCATAGCCACAACAAAGCCTTTGTATGATTATTATTTTCTGGTTCACTCCCACTTTATGCCTACAAATATCATATAAAGTATAAATTTTGTCCTTTCAGCTTTGATATTTCTTTCGATTTTGATAGTACTTTATGTATATTCAAGCACTTAAGGATATCGATTTAAGATTTTATTTTTGATAATTATTTTTTATTTCAAGGCTTGGATCTAAAAAATTCTGCTAATAAATTTCAAATCTGATATCATAGGTTAGTTTTCTTTATTTATCTTTGCGTTTAATTTTAAGTCAATTGATTGAATTTTTTTTTTTTTTCAATTAAAGGTTCCAAGCTAGAGATTTCATTGAACAAGTATAAGGAATATCGCACTAAAAGTTTAGTGTCCTCTGTATCTAACTCTTTTTTTAAAAAACAAAATTAGTCCTTTATCTTTCTTTAAAATTATTTCTATTTATTAAACTATGGATTTAAGAACGCTATTAAAGAAGAATGTTTCATATTTTATGTGTCGGATCAAAATTTAGGCATAATTGTATATAATAGCAAACTAATAACTTAAAATAAATGGAGTAGCTACTGTTTGATTTAATTGTGCCCCATAGCAAACGTTTGCCAAAGTTTGCCAGTCGCCTCTCTCCCAAAACTCTCGCTCGCCACTCTACCATTCTCGCTCGCCACTCTCCCTCTGCTCGCCTCTCTCACTTTATGCAACAGAAGTGTATAAATTGTGTTTCTGTTTTGTATAAAGCGAGAGAAAATTGTATATACACATGCAAAAACATATATCTTCGTGCCATACACTTAATTATACAATTTACAAACATTTTACTTTGATTCAATTATATAAGAATGCAAATTTTATACAAACATTGCAGCGAAAAAAGACCAGCGAATTACACAATTACGAATTATACAATTGCAGTGAAATACAATTTTCTCTCGCTTTATACAACAGAAGTGTATAAATTGTGTTTCTGTTTTTGTATAAAGTGAGAGAAAAACATATATCTTCTTTCTATATACTTATAATTATACAATATACAAACATTTTACTTCGATTCAATTGTATGCAAAACAAATTTTATACACATATTGCAGCGAAATAGGCCAGCGAATTATATAATTGCGCATTATACAATTGCAATGAAATAGGCCAGCGAATTATACAATTGCAGCGAAATAGGCCAGCGAATTATACAATTTAGGCCAGCGAATCATACAATTGTATATGTATAGCGAGGCCAGCGAATTATACAATTTAGGCCAGCGAATTATACAGTTGTATATGCATAGCGAATTATACAGTTATATGTTTGCTATGAAGCGCAATTATGCAAACTTTGCTATAGAATACAAATATGAATTTTTTGTTTGCTATATGTGAAAGTTGCCCCAAAATTTATGCTTTAACAATTAATCATATAACAAAATCAACTTCCGTTCTTAACTATGTTTTTATATATATAAAAAATATTATTTATAACAAATAAAAACTTTACGGAGGCGTATTTGTAATTTAAATGTTATAGACTCAACATTTTAAATGTTTTTTTAGCATTAATTTGTCGTAGTAAAGTTAACGGTCATGTTTTGTTATTTGTCAAAATTTTAATATTTTTTTGTTTGAATTTTCAAATTGTATGGTGGTTAAAAATGTATCTTTCTTTGAGATCATCGAATCAAATTCCTTGTTGGATATAACTTTTAATTTGTCATGATAAACAGTGAAATTTTTATCAAGAAATATCTTGATACCTTGGTTGCACCTTGTAAATACTATATTTTCTATGCTATGTCTATTAAAATCAAGTATAATTTTTTATTAACTATGCTAAATCACAATTTTTTTACTATGAATCTGGACTAAGAATACTCATTAACTTATCAAGCATGTTGATGTGAGTTATGTTAATGGTCTATTCTGTCTCACAATATTAGTAATTTTGATCATATCATTTATAAATGAATTAGTCAAATATATAATATGATCAAAATGACTCATATTAGTTAGACAGATAAGTCCATTATCCGAACCCAATTCAACATTTTTGAGAAGTAAAATGATAACTTTTAATTTGGACTAATAGCAAAACGTTTTTTTAATTAAGTAAAAGTGAATTTTTTTCTTCAGACTTGTTTTTAATAGACACATAAAAAGTATAGTATTTACCTGTTGCAATTGAGGTCTCATTATTTTTCTTGATGAAATCTTAACTTTTTTCTCAATCGCGAGTCACGATAAATTTACATACAACGAGGAACTTGATTAGTACTCTAGCAAGGAGAAAGCAAAAGAATTGAAAATATGCTTGCTTTCAAAGAAAAAGATGATAAAAATATGTTATAAGAAGTTGAAATTCACTGAAGAAATATATTAATTATTAATATTATAATAAACATAAATAAGAATCAATAACTTTAAGAATATAATAGTTAAATGCAAAAAAACATAAAAGGTGTTGAATCGACACTACAGGAATACTGTGAATTATATAGGAATTTTTTAAGGAATTAGTATAAAATTCGCAAGAAAATAAGTTTTTTGTGAATTTTCATACTAATTTCCAGAAAAATTCTCAAATAACTCATAATTTTTCTTTTTGTAGTGTCATTATATTTAAATTTCGAATATGCATCCATTAGAATTTTGTTATGATAAAGAAAAACTTAATTTTTTTTACATTGATATGTAAGTAAATAACTTTTTACTTATCAAAATTTTACCATAAGCAATAGCTATTGTGTTTTAAGATTCATTTATTCTCTTTTTTATTTACTTTTGTATAATTTTTTAAGGTCTTTTTTATTTTAAATTGGGTAATAATAAAAGGCTAATAATTTTTCAAGTTGCTACCAACTTGTCATGATTTTTTTTTCTTTAAATAACATTTTAATACTATATATTTTTAAGAATTTGAAGTTCACAAATTCTAATTTAATTATTAAGTGAATTTGATTTTGACAAAGTATTAAATTATATAGTAGTTAAAAATATTAAGGAAGATAAGAAACATAATACTCGAATCATCTAAATTTGATCAATTTAATTAGAACTTGGAGATGCAACTCAATGATAGAGCAACTCGCTTTGCATGGGGTTCGATCCCTCACATCTCCGTATTCTCCAAATCCATACTATCTTAAACCATAACAAAAAAGTCAATATGATAAATCCAAGGGCAACTTTTACATATAGTAAATAAAAAATTCATATTTGTATGCTATAACAAAGTTTGCATAATTGTGATTCATAGCAAACATATAACTGTATAATTCGCTGGCCTCGCTATACATATACAATTGTATGATTCGCTCGCCTAAATTGTATAATTCGCTGGCTTATTTCGCTGCAATTGTATAATTCGCTGGCCTATTTCACTGCAATTGTATAATGCGCAATTGTATAATTCGCTGCCTATTTCGTTGCAATATCTGTTAAAATTTGCTTTGCATACAATTAATTCGAAGTAAAATGTTTGTATATTGTATAATTATAAGTGTATAGGAAGAAAATATATGTTTTTTTCTCGCTTTATACAAAAACAGAAACACAATTTATACACTTCTGTTGTATAAAGCGAGAGAAAATTATATTTCACTGCAATTGTATAACTCACAATTGTATAATTCGTTAGCCTTTTTCGCTGCAATTTTTGTATAAAATTTGCATTTGTCTACAATTGAATCGAAGTAAAAATGTTTGTAAATTGTATAATTAAGTGTATAACACGAATATATATGTTTTTGCATGTGTATATACATTTCTCTCGCTTTATACAAAACATAAAACACAATTTATACACTTTTGTGTATAAAGCGAGAGAGGCGAGTAGATAGAGAGTGACAGCGAGAATGGGAGAGTGGCGAGCGAGATTTTTGGGAGAGAGGCGACTGACAAACTTTGACAAACATTTCTATGGAACACAATTAAATCAAACCGTAGCTACTCCATTTATTTTAGATTATTAATTTGCTATTATATACAATTATCCCTAAATCTAAACACAAGAGAGGTCTCTTAAATTGTTCCAAAATAAATAATAAAACTTTTAAAACAAAACGAAAACACACTTCTAATAAAGCCCAATCCAATCACCCAATTAAGTCCATGGGCCGCTAAAAGATCCGGGTCCAGTTATAAAATTATCGGGTCGGTTCATATAAGTACGCTAACCTTCATCGCCGTTCTTGCTGCAAATATTTGGGTTTTTAGGGTTCTCACAATTTCTTGATTTTGTATTCTTGATGTTGTTATCCCATCGGCGTCGAAGCCCAGGTACTTTTCCTTAATTCTAATTTGTTCCAAGAACTTGCAGTTTGATGAGATTATATTGTTAAAAGTGTTACTCATTTTGATTTTTGATATCCTCCCTTGTGTGTTTTTTTCCCCGATGAGAAAACGTGAACGAACTGATCTAAGCTACGTTGAATTTGATGAAATTCACTTATTTTCCCTTTTGAACTGTAGTTTTAGTAATTTTGTTTTACAGGGACATTGTTGTAGTGGTAAGAGCGAGAGTGTGTGCTAGGAGAACAGACTAGTTTGAATCCTTCTCTAGATAAAAACATGATTTAAGTTTCTTGGTTATGGGAGTTGGACAATTTTAGTCTTTTCATACATGGAAAAATGATTCTTAATGTATGGAAATATTGATCATTTAAGTTCATCATATATACATGTAACTGGAATAGTCCTTTTTGTACATATGAAGGACTAAAATGATGACCAACTGGGGCTTTGGTTGATTTTGGATTATAAGCACGTTTAATGTTTACCAAATGCTTAGATAAGGTAGAAAGTGCTTATAAGTTAGTTTGACCAGCTTATATGCTTAGCCAAACACTCTCTAATGCCTTCCACTTCACCATATCAACTACCACTATCTGTGATTCAGAAATGGTAAGTACATGTACAACCTTATACGTATGTTTCTTTTGGGTTATGGTACTCTACTTATCTATTGTTTTCTATGGCTTAAGTGCATGAGAAGGAACATATTTATTTGTTAAGTTTTAGGTCTACACCAGTTAATAAATAGAAACTATTTTACTGTCACAAAAATGACAGAGTGTGCCATGGTAGCTGGTCGGGCAATGTTCATAACCTCTGAATGATCCATTAATACTGAAATGTCCCATTTGAAGCTTTCTCGCCTGGATTTATTACTTCATTTCCCGAGAAATTTAAAGAATGTATAACCTCTCTATCTCCACGAGTCAGGGGTAAGGGGAAGGTTTATGTACACTCTACCCTTCCCTGACCCCAGTTTGTGGGATTTTACTGGTTATGTTGTTGTATTGGGTAGTTCGATATTCCGTTGGCTTCAGACTGTTTCAACTCCATAGCCTTGCAATCTACTTTTTGTAGTTGCTTCCCCTGGCACTGGTTTTGTATCATGGTTTTGCAATAGTTTTATCTGGATAGTTGAAAATGAACAATGTGCTAGTTTAGACTTTAATTACAAAGGTGTTTGGAATAATAAATGTCTGTTTGTAACTGAACCTCTATTGAAATAATCAAAGGAAAAAGTAGGAGAAATTTCTGACAAATAAAAGCTCTTTTCGGATCCTTATGCTAAAGGATAGGAAATTGCTTTATTGTTTAGGAGTAGTGCTACTTTCAGTTTCTGGAACCAATTAGATATGCTATGCAGAACTATGTTTATCTGTGAGAAAGTTTGTATAACACGTGACGCCATTGGTTGCTTAACATCTGTTGTGTCTTCTTAATCGCAGGCTATGGGGGACTTCTTGGTCAGGTGATTGTTACAGGTTCTGCATAAGGACTTGGTCCTTCTCTCAGGCCTGTCATCAGTCACTTGCAAGTAAGTGTTTGTGAACATATGTCCGCTTTGGAATAAAAGAAATAAAATTTGGGTTTTACTGACTCCTACTTGAGCAAATAACAAATACATTACTCTTCAAATACACCAGTTTTTGATGTTTTTTTTGCATGGAAAGCAAGTGCAAATGGAATTAATCTGTAGGAGCGAACTTTTGGACCTTCAGATTACAGTACAAAAGTATATGGAATTTCTGTGTGATGACTCAGTCATCCTGTGAAAAAATGTGCTTGAGGTGGTGACATCTGGCGGTTAATGGCTCAACAATCAGTGCTTTTCAAAAAGCAATTCATCATACCTCAATCAAATTAGAGGCTAGAGAAATGCGTTGGTTTATGGAGCATGGGAGGAAGTGTTGCAGGTGTGTCTTATTGCATCCTGCTGTTTTTGGACTGGTATTGGAGTGCATTGCTAATGAATTCGTCTCTTTATCAATTATTTTGAAGAGGTATAGTAACTCATCTTAGAGAAATGCAGAGACGTGGAATTATTAGATTTTCATCTTCAAATGAAGGTTTATAGAACCAAAGTAACTTTAGAAGCACTTCTCTAGAGTAAGCCAGGCGGCGGTACCGGAACCGGAACTACCGGACCGGTAAGTTCCGGAACCGGAACAGAACCGGTATCAGGCGAACCGGTAACGTTCCGGAACCGGAACCGGACCGGACCGGTAGACCGGCAAATAAATCTGGTTCCGTCCCGGTCCGGAACATAACCGGTAATGGACCGGACCGGACCGGACCGGATTCCGGAAAATACCTTTTTTTTTTTTTTTTAAATACTAATTTAAATTATTTTAAAAATGATTTAATTTTATTTAATTCAATATAATTTAATTATAATACTTAAAAAAATAAAAAATATAATTTCAAACTTTAAAAATTAAAAAATACAAAATTTTAAAACTTTAAAGTTGTAAAATTTAAATTTCAAATTTTTAAAGTTCGAAACTTTAAATTTCAAACATTATAGTTTGTAAAATTTAAATTTCAAATTTTGAAAATTTAAATTTCAAATTTTGAAACTTGTAAAATTTAAATTTCAAATTTTTGAAGTTTGAAACTTTAAATTTCAAAGTTCAAACTTTAGAGTTTGTAAAATTAATATTTCAAATTTAAATTTCTAAAGTTTAAATTCAAACTTTAAAGTTATAAAATTATAAATTAAAAAATTTAATTTAATACAACAATAATAAAAACAAATTAAGGCGAATAGCCTATATTTTTATTAATATTTATTTGATGTTACAAGTACATTTAAAAAAATATTAGTAGAGTATCAAAAGATTTAATCTACACAGCCACCTTCTAGGAAGGGTTCTGTTTGAACTAAATCTCGATTTATCATACTCTTACTAATAGCTGGTGCCACCATATAAATCCTTTCGTAAATCATTCAACATTTCTTTAGTGACATGTTCGGGAATTGGTTGAATAGAAAGATCTTCCATTGCTTCAATCCCATCGTCACTATAATCCTGCATTACTTCATCAATGTCATCTTGAAATTTGGTCGGTAGTGGTTCACGACCCAAATTTCTTCTCTCCGCATTAATCCAATCACGAAATAATACTGATATCTCCAAGCTGTCGGCTGCTAGTGAATGCCTATGATCTCCAATTTGAAACCTTGCTGCACTAAAGACGCCTTCTGAAGCTACTGACGATGCTTGCATAGCTAATATATCTCGAGCCATCGGTTGTAGTTTCGGAAATCCTTTGCCGCGAATTCTCCACCAGGCGAGAATATCTTCAGTAGGTTCTGTATTTTGATTAACATAAGCATCAAAATCATTTCTATTATCGTGTGAAAGTTCAAGATAATCATATAAATATTCATCAATATTATTTTCATCAAATCTACTTCTAGAGCTTTGAGGTTCATCACTTGAATTATTTTTATTAGCATTATATAAATCATACAATTTTCTAGCTTCAATTTTTATGCTATCTTTAACTAGTTGACAACTAGGAATTTCTTCTAATACATCATTAATATCTAAGTTAAAATATATTTTTTCAACCATTTTTGATGCACCTATATCTTTATAATTAGGGTTTAAAAGACATGCGGTTAAATAAATTTGAGGAATAGGAATATAATATTTTTTAAATTTTAGAATCATTTTTTCAATGGTTTGTTGAAATCTTGGTTTATTTTTATATTGATATAATTTCGAAGAAATTCTACAAATATCAGGCAAAACAGTACAAATTGAAGGACTATAAAGTACGGATATTCTTTTTGTAGTTAAGTAAAAAACTTTTAGAAAATCTATAAGTTCATTTATATCACGCCAATCACTATCATCTAGTCTATATGCCATATCAGAATTATGCGCATTCCAAACCATTTGTAAAGGTATCCTATATTCATAAGCGACTACAAGCATTTCATATAAAGTATTCCATCTAGTAGCCACTGTTTTTGGAATTTTTCTAGGTGGAAGGTTATTTTCAAAACAACGATTTTGAAAATCTTTACGTCTAGACTTAACTTGACACTTAAATATGAAATGACATGCATTTTCTACTTTTGTACATCCGTTATCATACATTTGTACACCATCTCTAACCATCAAATTATATATATGTGCAGTACACCTAATATGATAATTATCACCAAAAAAAGGACAAAGAGTAGGCTTTAAATAATCAACAGCGACATTATTACTTGAAGCATTATCTAATGTTATACTACTTATTTTATCACATATTCCATAACTTTGTAAAATATCTAAAATTGTTTGAGCAATATAACTACCAGTTTTTCGCATTTGACAACATTTGTAACCTAAAATTCTTTTTTGCATGTACCAATTTTCGTCAATCCAATGTGCAGTAACAGTCAAATAATCGTTACCATTTACACTATGACCCATATCAGAAGTAATAGCTATTTTACAAGTATTATAATAAAATAAACAACGAATGTATTGAAAATGTTGTGCATGATAATCAAATACAGCCTTTTTTATTGTATTTCTTGCAAAACCTTTAAAATTTGGATTATATACAATTTGAATATAATGTATAAAACCGGGATTTTCAGCAAAACTAAATGGTAAACCCATAACACAAATCATTTTAGCTAATTCTTCAAGATCTTTTTCTCTACTATATGAAAGTGGTAAACTAGAGCCAGAAACATTAGACGGATTTAATTGTGTTTGTACCATGTTAGAGCCGCCTACTCCAACATTTTCAGGAAGAGGGGTACCATTTTTTTTTGCTTCCGCTACCGCTTTAGCATGCAAAAATTCATTTTTACAACAAGCCATTAAATGACTACTCAAGTGTCCCGTCCCGCCAGATTTACCAACAGTTTTATGATTTAGTCTATGTTTACATTTATTACAAATAGCTTGTGTTTTATCTTCATTTTGTGTCATAAATTGCCAAACAACCGATTTTTTAGCACGTTCTACCTTAGGCCTAGGATGTACGGGGGGAACAGGGGCAGGGCAACGAAAGGGAGCGGGACTAGGAGCGGGACTGGGAGAAGTAGTAGCCGTAGGTGGCTCAGTTTCACAATCATCATCATCAAAAGAAGGCGTATTAGTATAATTATCAATATCATTTTCATTATCATTATCACTAGGCAAATCCTCATCAAAATTACCAAAGCGACGTTGTAAATGTTCATGATAATGATCTAATTCTGAATTACTATCAATATTAAAAACAGTATCATCAACATGTGTATAATCATCCGTATTTATTCTTAATATAGTAGATTTTTTAGTTTTTGATTTAGAAGAACTACCGGTTTTTGCATTATCGGATGATGTAAAGTTACACATATTTTTAACACGCTCAAATGCACTTTTTTTACCCTTCCCTTTTTGAACAATATTTTTACCGAAATCCATATTAAAATATTAAACGTGAGATGTAAATAATAAATCACAAAATAATAGGAAAAATGTAATGCAAATAATAAATCACAAAAAAAATTAAATAATTATTTAAAAATTAAACTAAAAGATGGAACGAATATACCGAACGTCTACTTAAAAAAGTAGACGTTTATGACCGTTGAAAGCCGAACGTGGAAAGTTGAAAGTTGAATTTTGAAGCTCCAAATCCAATTTTCAAAGACCAAATAAGGCAACACCGAAATTTAAGAAATTATATATTAGAGAATTAGAGATTAGAGAATAGAGAGTTGAGAGAATAGAACATGAGTAGATGAATTTGTGATAAAATAATGAATTTTAGGAGTATTTATAAGTAAAAAAATGGGTTAAAGTGTAGTATTTATAACTTTAGGGTATTAAAAAAAGTTAGGGGGGGTAGGGGGTTGAATTGGCTGATTTTGGGATAAAATAGCCGTTGGGGGGGCCCACTAGCCGTTACCCAACGGCTATAAACGGCTTAATTTAAAAAAAAAAAAAAAAAAATTCGGACCGGACCGGACCGGACCGGACCGGTAACGGACCGGTACTTTCCGGAACCGGGAATTACCGGTATTTTCCGGATTCCGGTTCGGTACCTGTCCCGGAACCGGACCGAACCGGTCTATACCGGGACTAACCGGTTCCGAACCGGTACCGGACCGGACCGGGACGGACCGGACCGGATTCCGGAAAATACCGGTACCGCCGCCAGCCATACTCTAGAGTAAAGCAGAGCTTCCAAATTAGATTTCCTTTTAGCTGTGCTTCTTCTAAGGTTCTCCTGGTCTTTCTAGGTTACTATGTTGAGCAGAAAGACATTGTCCCAGTCACCATATTTTCCAATAAAATTTTCCGCATGTATTTGTTTTCAATTTTTCCTGTGCATGTTGTACTACACCTTAAGTAGAAGCATTTTAGTTGATGATTTGTGTAATTTTCATCACCTTTAGCGTCCTTTAGCTCAAACCCTCATTCCATCATTGTTTCATGTGCATCTTGCGATAAAATAGTATTAGTGAGTTGTGTTGAAACAATGAATACAATTTTTTCACATTAAAATAACTTAACTTTATCCGGATTGAGAGTGATCTACCATGGATGATCATTCCTGCAGGTTCTTCTGTTGGTGCCAGTGTTCTAAGACCCCCGTTGAATCTTATTCTTCATGCCCAGCTGCCTCATCTAATGGAGAGTTCAGTTGTATGCGTTCCTTGTAGGATTAGTACTTAAAAAACAGATAAGAAAAAAAAGTGAATCAGTAATTAAGGGGCTCTTGAAAACAAGAAAGAGGGGAGGTGTAGTAGGCTCAATCATAGTAGTGTTACTTCTCTAGTTTTATCTTCTCTGATCAACAAAGGTTGTTTTTATTTATAACAACAAAATAAATTTATTACTCTTTTCACTTTATCCTTGCTTAGAGTTCTCTCTCTCCCGTAATGTTTCCATTCAAACCAACAATCTCTGGTGAAAAAGAATGATGATGGCAATTGGCTAGACATAGCCAAATAGCTCATACAACGAATTGAGACCAATCAATTAATGTTTCATCATTTTGAATAACATAAAACAATAAAAGTCTGTTGCTAAATTAGCGATGAATTATCAAAAAATAAAGTTAGCTAGGGGCTGTTTAACGAAAAATTAATAAAATTCGTAACTAATTGATATCTTTTTTAGTAGCTAGATTGCAAAACTTCAATCGCAATTCATGTAAATTAAACAAATGACTGCTTTACCAATATTTGTTGTTGCAGCGTCCACAGAAGATCGGCGAAAGGCTCTTGACAAGGTGGTTCCCGCCGTCGTCGTTCTCCTGACCAATGCTTGCCAAGCATTTGACAATGAGGCTGCTGGTGCATGTTATGCTACGGGCTTCGTCGATTTTCTCTGTGATGCATATATAATACCTGCAATATACGGAGGAAGAAGCAAAGAGAAAGGAGGAACCCCGATGATATGTATCTCAATTTTATACAAGTACGTGACTGCATTCACTAGCTTCGTATTATTACTGGGGTTTTGGTAATTTACTTTTAGCATTTCAACTTGATGAATTGCTTATTTATATCTTGATATAGAACGTGCCTAGAGTCTGAAATATTTAAACTAAACCAGAAGTCACTATGTTCAAGGCTCATACTACATGTATATTGTGTAGAGTTCCAGTTTCTAGGATCCCCATCGTCCTCATACTTGCCCCAGGACATGGTATATCATACAGTAATTCTGCATCAACATATCCTAGTATATAGGATTGTCCAGCAATACTGGCACCACAGGGAAAATGTGCCCTTCGAGCAATGTGACCAAAATGATCTCTTCAGACATTTAACAGTAAATTAGTAACATTTCACAACATTCTCAATAATCTTTTAAAAGGATTTTTGCACTATAATTTGACAGTCTTTATGTTTTTTTTCTCGAAACCATGGCTCTTTTATAGCCATTATCAGTGCAAGAGTGATGAAACTGACTTACAAGTCTGTACCTCCCGCAGCTCCACCCGTGGTTCTATGTATGCATAAGTATTTGCATACGTCTATTATCTTTTAAGGTTTCTATACTCGTGAAACTTCTAAATGCCTTGATTGATATTTTTATTCTTCCAGACATCCTGTAGCCATAACCTACGTTTGAAGTGCTTCCAAAAATGGATTGGACAAGAAATGGATACAAGAGTCAAATGCCGCAGTCAAATTAGTCGCAAAATGATTAATCAATCAACCACAAATAGACTCGGCACTGTTGACTGCATAAAAGTGATGCTCCTACAAGGCCGGCCTCAAGTAGCATGTCCTCAGATAAGCACACACTTGTCTATGAGTTCAACCGAGCCCAATATCTTTAATGTAAAAATTAATTCTTGGATCAACCTGTGTATACTGGTGAATCAGAAGATCACCCTGACTACCCGTTTATTAGGGAAGGAGCAGCTATATAAAAGAGCTGGAATGGATATTGCATCAAGCGGGAGGATATTTGTGACACTGAGCCCAATATTTTAACAAAAAAATTTAATTCTTTGATCCACCCTTGTATTCTGGTGAATCAGGTAGATCACCCTGATAACCCGTTTATTAGGGAAGAAGGGGTATATAAAAGAGCTAGAATGGTTAATGCATCAAGCGGGAGGATATTGGTGACCATCCCTTCGGATCATTTCAGGCCAATATTGGCGGAGAATGATCTGGAGAGAAATCAATGTGTTTTTGTTGGAGAATTGTGGACAGGCAATGGGGTGTGCATTGGCCCCATGTTGCTGGAATTGCAGGACAAGCAATCTATGGTGCTCTCAGGTGGTTATGAAGATGATGAGGATCATGGAGAATGGTTTTCTACAGAGGGAAATTATGTCGTAATTATCCCTTCATAGATCAACTTCTATTTTTGGTTAGTTTTGAAGGTACTACTTCATACTCTAGGCATGTATGTATAGGCTGATTGATAATATTTTGTACTTGAGAGTTTTTCATCATCAGATATCTACAGATAGACATTTATAAAAAATAAGAACCGTAACTTAGAAAAAGTAGATTATCTGCTACAACATACAAAAAAACACGGAGTTAGTGTAAAAGTTCTTTACCCTATAGTACATACACAAGTTTCCCTTTTGTACGAATTAATGTTAATTAGCACTAGAATGGTTTCCTTCACAAGGTCTAATTCCGTGACGTTCAATTGTAAGATTTTTGGTAACTTCAGGAAGTTTACAATATTTATGGTTTTGATTTCTACATTAGAACAAATCACCTAGTTTAACTTTTAGGAATCTTTCTAGTGGTTACGTATATACACACCTTAGTTAATTACATTTGAGAAGTTAGTTTCTATACCTTGACATCTTTTAGAGAGTTGTATATTATTCTACCTAGTTGACAAAATCAGCGGACACAATACAATGAAGGGTCAGATTTAAAAGGAGATAGGAAAAGAAGAGGTAAAGAAGGTACCTGTGGTTACACTGTGAACTCCTGGCGGCTACCTCCATGAATTCCACTTGTTAGTAGACAACACATTACCTCCTTAGCGAGAACAAGAAAAATATCAGTGGCAATAAATAAACAAATCTGAGATATAAGAGAAAAAAGAGAAATACCTCTCAATAGTGAATGCTCTCGTGTGAGCCCTAATAAGATGGAAACAAACCTAGATTAGGAATCAAAGTGCGAGGTTTCGGTGGCTGTCGGAGGGAAGCATCTGAAAGGCTAAGCTGAAAAAGAAAAGAGCGGAACAAGCGAAAGTTATTAGGTTTCCTCTCTTAATATAGATAAGAGGGGTTTGGGTTTGGGTTGGGCCGTATTTCTCCGTCACAAACATTGCGGATGTACGGCCCAACCCAACCCAAACCCTCCATCTATAATTAGGATAGAAAACTAAATAACTTCCTTCTCTTTTGCTTTTCCCTTTTCAGCTCAGCTTTGGAGATGCTTCCCTTCGGCATTCATCAAACCTCACACTTTGATTTCTCATCTGGGTTTGTTTCCATCTTTCTCCTTTCCTTCTCCGTATGTCACAGCTCACACGAGAGCATTCGCTTCTGAGATGTATTTCTTTTTTCTTCTACTTTATCTTATTTTTTTTCCATTTCTTGCCATCATTCTTTATTCTTGCTTAGGAGGTAATGTGTTTTCCATCATTGTGTGGAGTTAGTGGAGGTAGCAGTCAGGAGTTCGCAGTGCGACCACATGTACTTCCTTGACCTCTTTATTTCTTCTCTTGTCTCCTTTAGAGCTGATCCTTCTTTGTATTTTGTCAACTAGGTAGAATAATATACAGATCTTCAAGGTATAAAAATTAAATTCCATCAAATATAATTAACTAGGTGTGTATATACATAACTACTAGAAAGTTTTCTAACTAGATAAGTTTCTCTCATGTAGAAATCAAAGCTATAAATATTGCGAACTTATTGTAGTAACCAAATATCTTACATTGAGGAAAAGAATATGTACCAATAAGAACCAACCCTTCATGTTGAACATGTCATTATTTGGTATCCCAAAAGCCATGGAATGCCAACTATATCACGGAGTGCACCATAAACCAAAATAAATATAGGCTAAAGGTTGTACATAAACTCAAGAGATGAATATATTTAGTTATTCTCCCATTTGGATTTCGATTTTCATCCCTTGTTGGTATTGGGACCCAGTCAAATTCGGATTCACGACATGAGAAGTCCCACACCAAGGGTAAAACTCTCCCTAACAAAGACAACTATGTATCTAGTAGGACTCTGACCCGAAACTCTAGTTAAGCATGAGTATATAGTAAGACATCAATGATAGAAACAATATCATTAGAGTATATTTGGTTAAACAAAAAACTTAAAAAGTCAAAATACAATTCATTTTGACTTGTTGTGTAGTTCAAAAAACTCTTTTAGTTCCTCTCCAACATATTGCCCACCATATAGCTGCAGGTACAGTTCTCCAGTTTTGGGAATTTACTTTTAGCATTTCAACTTTGATGTATTGCTTATTTATATCTTGATATAGAACGTGCCTCGAGTCTGAAGTATATAAACTAAACCAGAAGGCTCATAGTACATGTATATTGTGTAGAGTTCTAGTTTCTATGATCCCCATCATCCTCATACTTGCCCGAGGACACGATATATGATATATCATAGTTTAGTTCTGCATCAACATATCTTAGTATATAGGCCGGTCCAGCAATACTGGCAACAGAGGGAAAATGCGCCCTTCAAGCAATGTGACCAAAATGATCTCCTTAGACATTTTAACAGTAAATTAGTTACATTTCACAACATTCTCAATAATCTTTGTAAAAGGATTTTTGCACTTTAATTTGACAGTCTTGTGTTTTTTTGAAACCATGGCTCCTTTATAGCATTATCAGTGCAAGATTGATGGAAGTGACTTACAAGTATGTATCGCCGCAGCTCCACCCGTGGTTCTATGTATGCATAAGTATTTGCATACTTCTATTATCTTTTAAGGTTTTTATACTTGTAAAACTTCTATATATCTTGATTGATATTTTTATTCTTCCAGACATCCTGTGGCCATAACTTAAGTTTGAAGTGCTTCCAAAAATGGATTGGACAAGGCAAGGATACAAGAGTCAAACGCCGCAGTCAAATTAGTCGCCAAATGATTAATCAATCAACCACAAATAGACTCTGCACTGGTGACTGCATAAAAGTGATGATTCTACAAGGCCTCGAGTAGCATGTCCTCAGGTAAGCTCACACTTGTCTATGAGTTCAAGCGAGCCCATTATCTTTATCGTAAAAATTAATTCTTGAATCGACCTGTGTATACAGGTGAATCAAGAAGATCACCCTGACAACCCGTTTATTAGGGAAGGAGCAGCTATATAAAAGAGATGCAATGGATATTGCATCAAGCGGGAGGATATTTGTGACACTGAAGCCCAATATTTTAACAGAAAAATTTGATTCTTGGATCCACCCTTGTATACTGGTGAATCAAGTATATCACCTTGATAACCCGTTTATAAGGGAAAGAGGGGCTATATAAAAGAGCTGGAACGGTTAATGCATCAAGCTGGAGGATATTCCTGACTACATCTTCGGATCATTTCGGGCCAATATTGGCGGAGAATGATCTGGAGAGAAATCAAGGTGTTTTTGTTGGAGAATTGTGGACACATCACTTGAATTACTGACAATGGGGTGTGCATTGGCCCCACGTTGCTTGAGTTGCAGGACAAGCAATCTAGGGTGCTCTCAGGTGGTTATGAAGATGATGAGGATCATGGAGAATGGTTTCTCTACAGAGGAAAGTACGTGTTAATTATCCCTTCATAGATGAATTTTCAATATTTCTGGTTAGTTTTGAAGGTACTACTTCATATTCGAGGCATGTACGTATAGGCTGATTGATAATATTTTGTACTTGAGAGTTTTTCTTTATCAGATCTACCGATAGACATTTATAAAAAATAAGAACCGTAACTTAGAAAAAGTAGATTATCTGCTACAACATACTAAAAAACACGGAGTTAGTGTAAAAGTTCTTTACCCTATAGTACATACACAAGTTTCCCTTTTGTAAGAATTAATGTTAATTAGCACTAGAATGGTTTCCTTCACAAGGTCTAATTCCGTGACGTTCAATTGTAAGATTTTTGGTAACTTCAGGAAGTTTACAATATTTATTGTTTTGATTTCTACATTAGAACAAATGTAACTAATTGAGGGAAGGAGCAGCTATATAAAAGTATGAGGTTTCAGTGGCTGCCGGGGGAAGCATCTGAAAGGCTAAGCTGAAAAAGGAAAGAGCGGAACAAGCGAAAGTTATTAGGTTTTCTCTGTTATTATAGATAGAGGGTTGGGTTTGGGTTGGGCCATATTTTTTCCATCACAAACACCGTTGATATACGGCTTAACCCAAACCAAACCCTCTATCTATAATAAGGATAGGAAACCAAATAACTTCCGCCTCTTCCACTCTTTCCCTTTTCAACTTAGCCTTCCAGATGTTTCCCTTCGACATTCACCAAAACCTCACACTTTGGTTCTTCATCTGGGTTTGTTTCCATCTTTCTCCTTTCCATCTCCGTATGTCACACAGCTCACACGGGAGCATTCACTACTGAGATTGATTTCTTTTTTGTTCTCTTTATCTTAGTTTTTTTTTCCATTTCTTGCCATTGATAATTTCTTTTTTCTTGCTTAGGAGGTAATGTGTTGTCCATCAGTGTGTGGAGTTCGTGGAGGTAGCCGTCAAGAGTTCGCAGTGCGACCACATGTACTTCCTTGACCTCTTTATTTCTTTTCCTTTCTCCTTTAAGATGACCCTTCTTTGTATTATGTCAACTAGGTAGAATAATATACAGATCTTGAAGGTATAAAAATTAAATTCCGTTAAATATAATTAACTAGGTGTGTATGTAAATAACTACTAGAAAGATTTCTAAGAGTTAAACTAGATAAGTTGTTTTGATGTAGAAGTCAAAGACCATAAATATTGAAACTTATTTTAGTAACCAAAAATCTTACAATGAGGAAGAGAATATACACCAATAAGAACCAACCCTTCATGTTGAACATGTCGTTATTTGGCATCCCAAAAGCCATGGAATGCCAACTATATCACGGAGTGCACCAAAATAAATATAGGCAATAGTTCTATTTGGACAGTTGAAGATGAATAATGTGTTTACTGAGACTCGTCCTGCAAACATGCTTGGGAAAATAAAGACCTGTAACTGAGGTTACTCTCTACTGAATCATCCAAGGGAAAAGAAAGAATTACTTCCGATTAAAAAAGAACGTTTTAGGATCATTTTACTATTGGGTCAGAAGTTGATTTGTAGTGTGAAACCAATTAGATATAGTGTCCTTGCTACGCAGAACTAATTTATCTGTGAGAATGTTCGTATTACATAAGATGCTGTTGGTGCTTAATGCGAGAATTCTTGGTCACATGATTGCTACAGGTTCTGGAATAATGTTTTTGCTCAGGCATGTCATCAGGTACTTTGCAAGTAAATGCTTGTGGACATTTTGAGGTGTTTTTGCACGGAAAACAAATGAAAATGGAAATCATCTGCCAAAACAAGCTTTTGGACCTTCAATTTGCAGTACTAAGCATATATAATTTTTGTATAGTGACTTAGTTATCCGGTGATTCTATGTGCTTCAAGTGGTGATGGCTTTATTACACGCGCCTTCAAATGTGTGATTTATTATGTAGATGTCTTTGATTAATGGCAGATGGCTCAACAATCGGTGCTGCTCAAGAAGCAATTCACAATATCACCGATCAAGCAATACCATAACCGAACCAGAGGCTAGGGAAATTCTTGGTTCACGGACCCTTCGCCATTGCATCCTGCTGTTTCTGGACTGGTATTGGAGTGAATTGCTCATGAATTTGTCTCTTTTATCAATTTTTTCGATGAGGTAATGTTACCTCATTCAAGGGAAATGCAAAGACTTGGGAGTTTTCATCTTCAAATGAAGGTTTACAAAAGCAAGGGAACTTTAGAAGCACTTCTCCAGAGAAAATTAAGCACTACATCTGAATTAGATTATTTTTGTAAAGTTGTGCTGCTAGAGATTCTCCTGGTATTTGAAGGAGTATATGTTGAGCAGAAAAGCACTGCCCTGTCACCGTATTTTTCCTGTATAAGTTTCTGTATATATCTAAACTTCAAGTAGAAGCATTTTAGTTAATGATTTATGTAATTTTCATCACGTTTGGCGTCCTTTTGCTCAAACCCGCTCTTCCCATCATTGTTTCAGGCACATTTGGCTATTGAAACCTAGTGATTTGTGTTGAAGCAGTGCCCTGATATGGTGAAATAGATGACAACAGAGCAATGAACGGCTGAGGGCACCGAGTAAAAAGTAATGTCTCTTGGTAATTCTGTCATTGAAAGTCTTTTGATCAAGTCCATCAGGAATGATGAGAGGAGAGAGGGAGAAACAGAGCTCGAGGAATAACTCTACATCCGTCTAAGGCATATAGTGGTAAAACTTACTCGAGTGTTTACACCAACTCAATACTCGTTATGTAAGTTCTTACCGCGAAGCATTTTGTTGCACTTTAATCATTCTCGTGAAGAGGTGTGTTTCCCTTTGAGGATGATGAAAAAAGCAGTGGTTAGGTTTTTAGGTAAGATAGATATGTAGTGCAGTAAAGTTTGACAATATTGTATAGGATAAGGAACATGATTGACTGTCAAGTTTGAAATATTGAACCTTACATTAATCTTTAGAGGAAAGTAGAAGTCTACCCTCTGCAGAATCTCTCTTATCTGCTAGTAGTAGCAGCGACTTTTTATGTATTTTCAAGAAAGCAACTAAGTTAGTTGACTACTTCTTGTCTCCATCTTCCACTTTCCTACATGTTTTCACATTTAGTTATCAATAAACAGTATGATGATCTTATACATAAATACATAGAAAAAGAACGATAACTTAGGTGCGACGACATCTAAAGTTGCATGTATTTCCACATGCAACTTCGAACTCACTAAGGCTATAAATATCTTCTTTGACGGAATGTGCATGAGTGTAAGAGACGGATCAAAAGCAGTACTGATTGATAATCCTTTGGGGTGGCCCAGTGGTTTAGCTTGGGACTTCCGCGTTGGAGGTCTCAAGTTTGAAACCCCTTGCCTTTGAAAGCAAGAGGTTTGCGCTCAGCTCGGTGCGGGTTACCTGTGTGATTTGCAAGTTATTGCATAGGAACAGAGATTCTACCCTCTGTGCACCCAAAGGGTAGTAACCGCAGGTTTACCTTCTCATAAAAAAAAGTATTGATAAACAAAATAGTATTCACACCTATCGATCCATCGTTCCATATATTATTATAAGTAAGACATTGTCTCTGTCAAAATGTATGAATCATACATGTGTCCAACATTGTCTCTGTCAAGGTTTATCGTTTTTCAACCGAAAGCTTAATTTTATATGATAAGAATAACGTCTAAAGATGCCAATTAGTAAACAAAATAATAATTAAATTTGAACTTTTCTTTTTCAACTGGTGTTTAGAACTCACATTGAATCTTCGACTAAATGCAGAGCCTATTTAGGAGGGGGGGAGGTCACTCCCTATAAGATTTTTCTCCATATTCAGGCTCGAAATATCTGACTAAGGGTAAGACAGTCTCACCACTGAATTTACATTCTAATTACTACATTAGCAATTGTTAAATACAGTTCTGAATTTTGATTAGATAATTGTAACATATTTATTTCATAATGTATAGTATTATATTTGTATGATATCGTATAATTTTAGTGAAATCAATTAGGTAACATCCCACCCATAAGTGAATTAAAGTTATGATAATGATGATTCATGAACATTGTGCGGCGGTCGGTTTATGTGTTTTATTCACTCACTATCACACTATTATACATATAATGAAAGCCGAAATCTATGACTTCTCAATTGTTTTTTTTTTCAACCTTTTCATATTTGTTCTAATCTTTATATATAAAAACCTAATTAATTAGTATAAGATGCAGAGAATATGCACAACTAGAATTTTTCACTTTACTTTCACTCTAATCTAAGTTTAGCTTTTTTTTGAACTAAAATATAGACAGTTTTTTTGAATAAAGCTTCATAATGACAATTCCATGCACGTTTTCATGCAAAAAAGGGAAGCTTAGATCATTATCTTTCAACTTTTGGAAATTCATGTGAAAAGGTGAGTTTCATTTTGAACTATACTAGATTTACAAAAAAGTGTTTTTTTTTTCTGTCTTTTATTTCAAGCCTGAAGCTTGTTCTTTTCCTCTTTTTTGGATAGAAACTAAAGTAGTTGTATTATATTGTGTTCGGAGTCAAAAGGATCACTTTTTTCTTTCCCCGCCAAATTGGACAACTTTTCTCAATTTTAACGTTGGTGCAGCGTCTGAAATTTTATCTTAATACGTACTTTCTCTGTCTTAATTTATGTGTCCCTTGTTACGTTGTTTGATGACTAGATACAAAGTTAAAAATAGCTTATTTTAGAATATGTGTATTGTTATTTTTGTTGGGAGAGTGAGAGAATTTAATCTCAAATTGGAACTAGAAAGAAAAAGAACTTGTTTATAAATTATAAGGTGTTGGATAATTACTTGGCTATTCTTGATGGTATGAGGTTTTTCTATTTTTAAAAAATTGTGTGAATTTGGTCTAAACTAGATAATATCATACCATGTTTATAGAGCATTTTTGGATTGATCATTTAAAGATTGATGTACCTTACATGTTTAGATGTAGAGAAAATTATTACTCTTAATTCAGTGTTTAAATATAATTTAATTAAATACAAGGAATTTTTAGTAATCAAATACTATATGTATTCATATTAACACATATTAATCTTAGAAAAAGTTCGAAGTACGTAGCATTCACAGTAGGAAAGTCCCTATGAGAAAAATTAATGTAATAAGTATTTGCAAGTATTTTTTTTTTTTTTAATGTAAAAGGTACTTGCGCACATTGATAATTTAATTTCAACAAAAAAAATGTTGCAATAGAATTTAAGACTAGATTCCCTTCACTTAGCATTAATTAATAACTCATAAATAAAATTTAAGTGAAAGTGCGGCGTTCCACATATTTAATACTATGCTTCTATAGTCTAAGTGAAAGGAATTAGGCAACGTTATTTAATTAGTCCCCACTAATTACTTGTGTGGGCCCTACTCCTTAATTAATTACCTACTCTTGCCATGCAAAAGATGCAATTAATTAATTAATTACTACTAGCCAACTTAGTTAAGCTAGCTAGCTACTAATAATCAAAATTCTACTCGCTATGTATAGCTCCTTAATTAGGCATCATTATGTATATATGCTCTAAGACTCTCCAATAATGTTATTGTAGCTTCAAGAGTATGAACAACATATGTAGCTACGTGTCATTTTAGTAAAATGAACAAAACGCTACGAGAAATTACGTATGCATTACTGATCATTATATTATTAATAGAGGGTAACGCTAAATGATCAGAAATTTAAAAAGTCTATAATATTCTTTTTTTAAAAAAATAAACGGATTTTTTTTCATTTTTAATCAAAAGGTATCAAAGTTAAAAAGGGTAAAAATGTTCAAAAAGATAAAATAACATTGTGTGTGAAATATGTTATTTTACCATTCTGGCCAAATTCTGATTAAATTTTCTAGCCAAAATGATTTTTCCTTACCAATAATCCTTATGTTATAATCTCACTATAATTTGTTTTCGAACCAAGCAATCCCTAGCCAGAGGCGAAACAAGGATTAGGAGTTTGGGGGTTCTAAATTTTGTTAATAATCGTCAATCAACTTTGTTAGGGGTTCACAAATTAATACACATAAATATTTAATTAATTTTCTAGTACAAATCAAGAGTTCGTCCGAACCCATGAATCCCACCTAGCTCCGCCTCTGTCCCTAGCTATACACATATTTCATAAATTGGGGAGGAGTAAAGATCTAATTGAAGACTAACCTTAGTCCTTAAAACACATAAAATCACACACCATTCATATTTTCCCATTACTTCACCACCATATACATATAGTTCATAATAAATAATAAACTGAAAGACAAAACAAATAAAATTAAGCCCCACAATATAATAAAACAACAAAATACGTAAAATACATCTCTATCCCTTCTAAAAGCTTATACAATTAGATCATGGATCGAGACAACACATATTTATTTATTTCCTTATATTCTCAACAGTACTCATCATCACGTGCAAGTCTGATTCTTTTTCATGATCCAAGCATGTGATAACAATGAGACTCGAATTCAGGACCTGGCTCTCATACCATAAAGTTACTTTCCATGCTTATAATACTCATCCCAATTACTTTCATATTTAGGTCCATCACTTGAAGTAGAATTATTTCCAAAATGTGATTCAGAATATTTCATACAATCTTCTTCCTCCTCCTCCTCCTCTTCTTCTTCTTGATAATTCGTATTTATAACTTGTTGCTGCTCCTCATGATAAACTGGAAATTCCAGTGATGATTGCGAAATATCAAAAGACTGATAACAAGTATTTGGTGAAACATTGAAATTTAAATCAATATTATTGTCACTACGAAGTAATAAATCAGCATAGTGATGAACATTAGGGTAATTTTGTTCAAATGTGTTATTTGATGACGTGGCAGGTGTGAATTGTTGTTGATTAAAGTATTGGAATTGTCCTTGAACTCTTTCAGGGAAATTGAGTTTAGCTTTGTTTCCTTTGAATCTTAGAGCAGCTTCATCATAAGCAAGTGCTGCACCTTCAGCTGTTTCAAAAGTACCTAACCAAACCCTAGCTGCTTTTTTCGGGTCCCGAATCTCCGCTGCCCATTTACCCCATGGTCTTTGACGAACTCCTCTATATCGCCTTCTTTCTGAATTAAATAACAAAGTTCACATGATAAACACGCTCACATCAAGCTTCTATAGGTTCACTCATAAAAAATAATCACGTGTTGGGCGAAACTAATAAGATTATTAAAGTAAATAAAAATAAATTTTTAGATGAGATAGTATTCAGATACACTACAACAAAATGAATTACATGGGAAATTGCTGGAAAATAAGTTTCATGCAGATTTTCATACTAACCTCTAGAAAAATTCCCATGTAATTCACAGTTTTCTTGTAGTGATATAGAAATAAGAGAATATATATATACCTTGATCTTGAATAGACGATTGAGATTGATTTTGCTGAGTGGATTGTGGAATTAGGGTTAGTGGATTAACATGCACTGAGGAGGAATCACCACTAGCAGAAGAAGAAGAGTTACCAATAACTTGAGAGAGAGCAGAAACCATAGCAGACATATCTTGTTGAGATCGAGCTGATGAGTATATTGGGAATATATTACTAGCGTCTTTTTCACCCCTTTGATCATTATTAGAGCTTGATCTTTTCATTTGTTTGATCTAACAAAAAACATTCAAACAAGAGCTTAACTAGAAGCTATATTACTAAAAATTAGTAAATGAGGTGAGAAAAAGGAGTGGAGCTAGGAAGGAGGAGTGAAGAAGATATTAGGGTTTACTACTCTAGCTTTTTTATCTACTTAATGTGAATACATACTAGTTATGTGGAAAAATAATATACTATACTATATACGGTCCAAGAGCACAATATTCAACTTTGTCTGCTTTCTTCTTTTGTTTTATTTCATATGGGACATCATAATATAGATATACTCATTACATTTCGATTTAAATGGAACAATTTGACTAAATAAGCGGATTTTAATAAGCAAAAAAGGAATATTTTTCTGAAAAACTTTGTGGTCATTATATGTGTATGACTCAGAGCGTGTTTGAATTGAGTACTAATTTTAAGTGTTCAAACTAGGTTTTATATGGAGTACTTTTTATGGTTTGAGTAAAATATTTGTTTTTTTAAGTATTTGTTCATAAGGTAAGAAAATAAAAGATTTAACGTATGATTTTTGACTCTTTAAGTTAAAAGCTATATGAATATTCGATGACTCTAATAAAAAAATTTTTGAAGGATAAAAGAATAAAAAGTCATGTTGAGTTTTTTTGAAATTTTAGAAGTATGCCATTTTTCTAATTAAAAAAGACATCAGAGAGAAAAATCCAAAATTTTCAATTTGATTTAGTAGTGTATTAGTTAATGGTAGAAGAAAATATAAGAAAAAAAAACTATAGTGATATGTTTTTAAATACAACACCTAATGAATTTAAATTGTTAAATTTTATATGCAATAATACTGTTTAGTGATATGTGACAAATAGTTGGGCATTCGATAAATGTTAGATTATTTCATAAATTGCTTTCTTCAGGGATTTAAAATAGGAAAAATTATAGTGCTGCTTACCGCATGACAGTTACAACGGACAACTGGAAGGTAACTGTAACAGAAAGGAGATTGGAATTTGCAAGTATTAAGAGCAACAGAGTTACGTTTTCTTTTTTATGAACAAAATCAATTACAAGATTATGCTGATGAAAGATATCAGCTTAATGTTCTGTGCAACATGAAGCAAAATTTATGTACAAGTCTTGTATGATCATAAAGTCGGCTGTATCTTTCTGGACCGCATGTATTCCAACAACTGAGAAGGTAATTCTGCTAAAAGTGATTGAACGACTGAGACATCTCCATCTGCGAATCGAAGAAAAGGCATTATTTTCTGAAAGCTCTTAAAGAATGTTCGATTATCCTTGTCTATTCATCGAGAAATTTATAATAGGACCTACTTTGTACATCACGGAGGGGAACAAATTGTACTATATCACGAACAGCAACACGTCCAGTTGTAGATTCTAGTCTCTCTCCTTTATCAGCATCCAATATCTGTGAAAAGTAATCCACACCGGAAATGATCCAATACAACAGTTAATGTGAAATGGATGACATAAAAAGCAATGCTTGCTGAGGAAACAAGTTGTTGCACTTGCATACCTCCATTTCCTTAAAGTCTGCACCTCCAACCCCAACAATTAGAATTGACAATGGCAAATCCGCTGCTTGAACAAGAGCGTCTTTTGTTTCTTGGAGATCTGTTATTACTCCATCCTGGAATTTTGCTATAATATAATCAGAACAGGAAGACATAGGACATTCAGTTATAAAAAGAAAATATCCTGAATGAATTAACCCAAACACAAATTAGATAGAGTTTGATTTCCAACAAAAGTTGAAGTTAAGTTTCTCTACATTTTATGCAATCCAGTGAAATTTATTCATTGGAATGCATAGGGGTATATTATACATATGACCGTGAAGGGATCTATGAACTATAACTCTGACTGCTATAACTCAAGGCGATAACAGATGATGGTTAGCATTTCACTTGAAAGGTAAAAAAAAGATACTCATCAGGAAAACGAGGAAGATATATAACATAGAAAATGAAATGTACCGTGATAATTAGTAAAACGAAATACTTCCGCTCATTGTTCAACAAAGACTGACTTGCTATATGTGCAGCAGAAGTAATCACTGGTCCAAATAAAGTTGGACCTGCAAGTGAAACATTATGAAGGGCACTAATGTATGCCATCATGATACCCTGGATTCCTTCCACCTAGAGTTAAAAAAAAGGTCTGAAATTTATAAAATGAATAAGATACAGAAAGCTAAAGCAAGTCCATAAATGTGGAAGTACATAAGGTTCTTTAGGTACCTCACAGTAAGTACTGCTACCGTTTAAGTTGAAGCAATGAGAAACTGGGCCATCAATTGGCCGTGCTCCAAACCCCCAGGCAGGAAAACGTTTGTCTGAATCATAAAACTGCAATACCTCCCCAACATCCAGGATTGCCTGAAATTGGGGTTCTGGTAAGTATCTTACTTCATATGAAGGGAAATATCATTACAACTGAGAATATTTTCTTACTCTCTGATAAGCATTTGGTCGTCCTGAAGGGTCAATATAATGTAATGAATCAGGGAGCCGTGGATTTCCATTGGAAGCTAGCAAACAATAATTCAGGCAAAAAAGAATACAGGCTCAGATACAAGTTAAGCAAGAGTACAAACATTAACATACAGATAAAAAATTTTAAGATAAGGGTAACTGCGTATTTACAAAAGGTTCATCATCAAAAAAATGATGACCATAGGGTCACTTATTTTTTACTGAATAATAATCGTCTGTGTAATACACATACGATACAGAAAATTATTGAGAAAATGTAATAATTTTCCAGGGTCTTTTGCATATGAGGGGTGAGGTGGGGGGTTAGGGTAGATCAGGATGAGTTTCACATCTATAACTCTTGTTATTATTTATGGTAATAATAATAAGTAAGAGTTGCCAATGGAGGAAATAACCTTTGGTGTCTCAATCCAGCCCCCCTGTGCATCCTAATAAGGAAGAGGTTGGAATTTGTCTAAATAAATTGTACCATTGATGAAGACGACAAATATGAATTCCATGCTTAGCTATGGAAACAAAGAGAGACTTGCGCGAGTCTGTTTATATATATATATACATATCAATGCACGACCACATACCAGTAAAGTCAATGGCCACCATGAAGTTGAGTTCATAGCCAAACGCCAAGTAATCAAGGAATGTATACTGTATTTTCTCAGAATAGCTTTCCACGAAAAGTTGACTCTTTAGAACCTGGATAGAAATCCAGTGATTGTCATGATTAAATAAGCTTAGCTGGCAGTTGTGTTGTCTGATTAACGAGCTCTTTACCTTGTTTTCTTGTTTTGGTCCCATAGCAGTTGGTATAAAAAGATTTGCACCAGTACCCGCAGAATGCAACTTTTCTAAATCTAATAGTGACTTCTGAATCTTTCTGACAATCAGTAGAAATATGGTCAGCTTCCAGTCTGTAGAGGTCAGAGATGAAGAAGAGACAAAAACGCTTACCCAATTAAACTATGCTTGCCATTGCTATTGAAGTCATAACACTCGATAATTAATGGGTTCTCCTGCATCAATTCAAATGTTTCTAAATGGAAAATCAAAGAACAAATGTTGTGCAATGCGTCATACCATATAGAGTAAATGATAAATTTCCTCGGGGGAAATATATTATCAATCACATCTTTTAAAATAAATAAATTCATAAAGTATAGCCCCTAAAAATCAAAAAATTAGATACTTCGATGAGTAAAGTTCGTTTCTATAGCACAGAAGGTAAGATCCCATAGACATCTGCAGAATCCCATCAACACAAGATACTATTACTAATGCAATCATAAAGTCAAAAAAAGACGGCTGATTTCAAGTTTTAGAGAATAGATGGGTGAAATTATTTCTGTAAGAAAACAAAAGATCTGCCAAAAGTGAGTTTGGAAGTTTCATCATTTGAAGTATAAATTTATTCTTCCGCAGAATTCATATGGAAAAATACTAGCAATGTTTTCTGAACTTGCCGAAAGGCCTAGAAAAAGGTCAGCACATTGCCCCTATAGCTCATAAGATACCTTGTTTACTTGGAATATCATATAGTTCCCGACCAAGAAAAAAAATCTTTAAATGATTTTTTACCCTCTTTTTCAGGGTTCTATTATCCCAGGATACATAACACAATCTTAAGAAAATAGAAAATTGATCACTCAAAAGAGCATTCTATTGTACCTTACTTCCAATTTGTTGAATTTTCAAGAACACCGGTTTCCAGGTGGGTGAATGATCATTTTTCATCACTTCTGTTTTGCAAATTGGAACGACGATTCCACTTTCAGTAGTTTTGGATACCACCAGAAATGGATCCTGCCAAACGCAGAAGAATTATGTATATCAGCAATTCAGCATCATATGATTCAAAATGATAATAGATAATACTATTCTGATGAGTTTGTACACTTTTTGAAAACAAATCCTTCGATTCCAATTCTGAACATCTTAATTTCAACTCGACAGTAGTCTTTGAGCTGATACTTTCTTCAGCAAAAATTGTAAGCTTGCCAAACTTCCTTGCGTGTGCTTGACCAGAAAATTGTTCGCCACATACAAGGTCCATGGTCAGGGATCTGTCAGATTTTGTGACAATCTACAAAGAAATATGTTTAACACTCATTTGGTTAATAGAAAAAATAACCTCACAATTACAATGACATAAACTAAAATGGCAAACACCAGAACTTACTTGAATCCAAAGATAGTTGGAAAGAATAGTTTTAAGCAAGTTACGCAGAGATGAAATATAAATAGGTTCAGTGCTTGTAACCTTATCCGACAAAAAAATTCATAACCTCTTGAAAGATAAAAGTAAATGGTACGTCTGGCAAGGCAGATAGACAACACTGTAGCTACCCACCAACAGGAAATCCATATCGAATAGTGGCAAAAATGTTATTGCACCCAAGTAGGTATTGGCAATTGGACTGTGAACAATCTATTCCAGGTCTTAACTAAATAGTGGAGCGCATATCCATAACCAAGTACTACACAATGTAATTACTAGAAAAGACTCAAGGTGAAATGTGTCTTCGCTTTACTGTTCAGTCAGCAGAGCAATAACAGCCTCGGTAGTAAACCCGTTGTCTACACTTCTAGCAGAAAACTATGGCGATAATACAATTTCAGGAACAGAAGTTGTGATTGAAAAAGGTTGAACACCTGAGCCAATGTGCAACTGGCCTCACCAAGAAAGTCCTGCTCCTCCAGTTTAAGCATCTGCATTAATTATATAAACTTCCATGACTTGTAGGATCTTTTCTTTGAAAGCACTTGAATGAGCATTAAAAGCAAATGATTTTATACCATGTATCCTTTCATTTTTTTAACAAAATATATAACACATGACTGTATCTTGTACTCTCTAATAGCTTTTGCAAAGACAATGCATTAGAAATTTTCTATAATAGACAAACAAAACCAAATTCAAAGCGTATGATCGGGTGCTCATATATACGATGTGAAACTATTTTCCCTAGCTCCAATTAGATGAGAATGTAATAGAGAGCAAGAGAAAATGAAACCATAAATCTGGATAGTTGTACAAATTATTCGTACTATTGATCTACTTTTTGTTTTAACTACTGATATTATCCACGGTGTACGTGAAGCAGTGACTCAATTTGAAAGATAAACATCACGGAGACAACTAGCTCCTAAGAAATGGCATATGTAGGACTTCTGAGACCAAGTAACTGCAAGGAACTCAAAAAGAAAAGCTCTCTTCAAATATTAAAATAGAGGGGATACTTTTCATGTCTCGCCAGAGATGCCAAAAGAATGGGATTGTCCCATTAGAAGAAGACAACAAAAAAGTGGCACGCGTAACTTAAAGTCCAGTGAGATATGTCTAACTTAAAGTCAGGTGCATATGAAATAGTCACGCATCAAGAGAATTGCTTGAAGGTTTGGAACCCTTCCGTAAAAAGCGAAAAACATGGCAAAGCAACAATGATCTGTAGCAATTACACCCAATATTATTTTTTAGCATGCTGCAAATATTGTTTTATGCATCATTCGTGTAAGTTATTGAAGGTGCATGTACACACACAAGAAAAATAAATGTACACATTATATATGCAGCTGTTTTACAACAGGGGTGACATGTTGATTTCAAAATCAAGCACATAAAGCAGCAGAGTAAACAAAAAAAAAACATGGATTTGGACATTGTAAAGCACTCGGTATATAGCACATTAATCTGTTCAAAACACACTTCTTTCAAGTCTTCTCCATATAATCAGCTTCAAGGTTCACGTAAAACATAAATAGCTGTGCTTTCTATTCCGTTTTAGATGACACACCTTTCTTTTTAGTTTGTCCCAAGAAGAAATTTTTCTATATTTAACTTGTAATTTTAAACTTCCTATTTTACTCTTAAAGGCATGCTCTTATAACCATAAAAATGGCGTACATATTTAAGAGCACAAGTTCTAAGGATACTTTTGGTATGTGTGAAAGTCTTTTTATCTTTTCTTAAACTATGTTAGGAGTCGGACACCACAATATGAAAGATACAGGAAAGTCAAAATTTGCCTCTGAAAAATCTGGATATGCTTAATTTTGCCATCCAGTTCACATTGATTCCTCCATACCCTTGCCATTAGCAAATCATATTGTATTTTCCCTTACCATTAACTAAGCTCCAACATAAATATCTTAAGGCTCCATAAGTGAAAATTCTTCGAGAAAAAGGAACCAAATTTACTCTTCAACTTTTGTCTATGATTACTATCACCCTCAAGTTGGAGTGGTGTTAAGATCAAGGGCAAAAAAGTAGAGTTTCCTCTAATGATGGGGTGGGGGTGGGGGAGGGGGGAATATTACACCAAAATTCTAAGCGCAAAGTTGCTCAATTTCGGATGGACACAAATTCGATGTGTTCCCCTATAAAAACAAGCTGAGAGAGGATTAACTAATTCAAAATTAGAGGTTCACCTGATATGATGACCACTGGTCAATTAATAACAAGACAAGGAAAAACTGTAATTATCATTAACAAAATTTTAGAGGGAGCAACATAAATACCTTGACATCTTGATTATGAAATTGAGTGTCAACATCATACACACGGAACCTGAAATAAAGGCAAACTTGTCATATAAATGTATTTGCTCGACAGAAACCGGGAAATGGAGTATCAAGACTCACACCAAATTCTGCACCGTCTCAAAATAATAAGCCATAGTATATTTTGTAATCCACTTTGGGTTCAATGAGTTCAGAACTACTTCAGTACGGGTAAGCTCTTTCAATGAACCATCTTTTTCTTTTGAATAAAGAACTGCCATAGGGTCACTCTGTAACAAACAAATCCTCAGTTAAGTTAGTAGCATGTTTATATTTTAAAGGAAGTACGTGGAATTTTGTTCATAAACGCAGCACTAAGAAAGCAATGAAACTGCAAAATATTGATGACTTAACCCCTAGAGTCTATAACGTCCAAAGCTAGTAACATGTCTATATTAAAAAATGGACTACGATGCTTGAAGATCAAGATGTCTCATATTGACAAGGGATAATTCAAACATCTTTAAAAATACCTTATAAAGAACAAAGGGATAAAAGAGAATTCATACTTTATAAAACTAAAGCATTTCCAAAGTCCAAAGAAATATTTTCCAGAGAACTATTAGTGATGCTTAGATGACTATACTTCTTATAGATAGGTGGAGGTTAGTCCTTTTAAATATGAAAAAGTACTAAACACAATATCCAAACACAACTTAGCCAGTCAAACATCAAAGATAAGCTCAGAGCATACACCACACAGAAATCAAGAAGTTCTAGCTGGTCCAGGACCTAAGTTGCTCGATCTCAGGTGTGGGTGTCCGATATGATGCGGATCTAGAGGTCGGATCCTTCGTGATTCAAATTTTAAGATTTGGGGGTATGTATATGGATGCGATGATTCAGCTAAAAATAATTCAAATATATAAAAATAAATCATAAAACATGCCTAAACTATTTACAAAGAAAGGCATGCACGAATGTTTGAGAGCAAGTTTGAATTTGTAACTATTATTAAGTACAAATGTATCTCTGTATTGTTTTTTGGCGTAACATGGCTATTGCAAATGATATAGAGACCAGAATAGACTTCTTGAGTTCATTGTACATTCAACAGCGATGTTGAATCGTTAGAGCACCTTCTGGCTGCAGACTTCTTTAATACAAATATCTTTTAATGATAAAACACATGCCTAAATTATGATTTCACCCTAGCTTTTGTTTTGATTTCAGCAACCATTGCGTTGAACCTTGATTTTCTCTATCGATTTTGGTCTAAGTACCCATAATTGATTGTATATCCAGTTCGGTTCCAACACACACCCATATCATGTCGACACAGGTGCATGACACCAAAAAAGAAGAGTCTGTGCAACTTATTCCAGGACTGCAAACCCAAAATCCAGTGTTCTAATTATGGGCTTGTCCAGCAAGCAATATTTTAGAAGTTGCCCGTACAAAGTAAATCAAAGACAAAAATGATATCGAGCTGGCAGGCAATACTCGTATTACATGAAAATAACCTCTACGCTTGGTACCATTTTCTCTAGTATAGTTCCATAAATTATATGGCATACAGGGTGTCTTTAGAAGTTAGATTTGGAGAGTGAAGAACATTAGGCCGAACAGATGATATTCTGGGAGCGTCCATGTATGTATAATACTGACAACATCTGTTCGGAAAAAATAAAACAAATTCTGAAGCAAGCATTTAATGTACACTCATATTGGAAAAATGAAGCAATTCTTATTCAACATTATTAGAATAAATAAAAGCCAACAAACATACTCAACACTAAGAAAGATGATGATTCATACAATACTCCTGTTATACTATATCACAACACATGAAAGTCAGCACTATCATTTACATAATCTAACACAAGTCAAATAAGCGGCAAACCTTGGAAAGCACATCACGATCACGTAAGCTGGTAGCAGATAGAGACAACTGCAAATGTACAAATAAAGAAATATATGTTTTTTTAGATCAATACTCAAAAATGAAGAGCAGGTATTAATTATAGATAATGACCAAACCACTATAATGGTAAGCAGTTTGTACATAGTGATAGAATTGCAATATGATGCTGCATAATAAAACAGCAAATGAAGACCTACATTATCAGTGTAAATATGGACTGGATGAGGTAGCTTGCTTCACAAATAACCGCACCGTAAAACTTATCTACTCATGAAAGTATTAGGTAAAAGAATATATTACCTTTCTATACTTGGGTTGAATAGGTACAAAAGTACTTTGATTTCCATCTCGTGAAGTGTTGTCATATAAATGGAACAACTTGTTGAGATATCCTATCGTGGTATCAGCTACGGCTTTTGTTTAACTATAGCCATTAAATTGTACTTATTTTCTTTCTATTTTTCAATATCAAATGTTTGGGAGAATGTTGGAGATATTTTATGTTAATATTACAATTAATAATATTAAATTGCATGAAATTTTATTTTTAGTGGCTACAATGGTGAAGGTGGCCATAGTTTCGTGTGTATATCTTGAATCAACTATCTTATGATCTACCACTGATTAACTCAATAATAGGACAAGTTATTAACCACTAACGGATGATCTCAAGTTCTTACAACTTCATTGCCCCACTAAACTCTTATCTATTCGATGTAAAAAAAATTATGCTTATTTTTTTTGATAACCGAGAAATCTGCCTATGACCCGCCCCCCTTTGGACTAATCAGAACCTTCTAAACTCGGTGGATAATGGGTCCGCCCCTCTACCCTTCTCCACTTAAATATTGGGCTTCGCTTTGCATGGTGTGGGGCTTGAACATGTGACCTAAGCCACAAATCCTCAACCTTTTGCCACTCGAGCTAGGTCTTGGGGGCTTCTATGCTTATAAACAAGAGTTTTTCTGCCTCGTCATGATAATTTAAAAGTATAGTAGTGTGAATCAAAAGTGAGATATGATCGTGCAAAAAAGTTGTGAGAAAGAAAAAGCCTAAGCTTAAGCCTCCAACATATATCCCATAAAAGAGCAGGTATTACTTGTGGGAGAAAGTGTCTTTGTACAAGAGCTTTGAACTCAACTAGTCCAGAGTTTGTAGAGTCTAACAACATCGGACTAGTTGTATCCTAGTTCCTAGAAGAGACAAGTTGAAGAATGAATGCTATACCAATGAAAATATAGTGCATTAGGCGGTGATCTTCAAAGAGAGCATCATATCCATGTTTCAACCTACAACATTTGTTCTTTTTCTTCTTTTTTCCAATTGTACTTGTATTTAGTCAACATCGACAGGCATTCAATTTCCTTCAGAAATAATCTAGATGAAAGCTAACCACTCACAATGAATACCTAGTTATAGTACGAGTCCGGATGTAAGGAGTCAATGTCCATTTCGATCACCAATCAAATTTAAAGAGGGACATCAAATCGAGCTAGTGACTCCGAAATCACGGAGTAAGTCAGTTTTTCAAGCAGTCAAATGCTAATTCAACTTGAAGTCCAATCTGGTCAATGGAATTTTCTTCCCAAATTATCTCAATTCAACCACAAACTGGTAATACAGTGCCAAATATAGTGTAGTAGGCCTGAATGTGCTTAAAGAGAGCAAGATATATGTGTCTTAGTCTCACCTAACAAATTCGTTTGGTTTTTTTCTTCTTCTTTTCAATTGTACTTGTATTTTCCGACATATACAGGCATCCAAACTCCATATATAATCTCGCATAAAATCAGCCACTCACAACAATTACCTAGCTATTGTATAAGTTCAATTTTAAGGAGTCCCTGCCTATTTCAATCAACAAAGGGATATCTAATCAAGCCAGCGATTCAAAATCACTGAGTAAGTCAATTAACAGTCAATGCCTATTAACTTGTAGTCCAATCTGCTCAAATGAATTTCCTCATCAAAGTATATCATAATTCAACCACAAACCGAGAAACTAACTCCTCAAAATTAATTTTACACTGGTTAACAGAACATACAGAAAATGAGATGTGCGTATAATCAAACAACATTGAATGAAAATCAAAGTAAATAGAGAGAAAGAGAAAGCCAAGTGCCTCGATCTGAGAGTAGAGGCCTTGGTAACCGCGAGACTTAAGGAAAGCATCGACGGCTTCGTTAGGGGCGTTTGGTTGATTTCCTTGGTTAACTCCGGTACCGCCGACTGCCGTCTGTCCACCGGCAACATCAGAGCAGCAATTTCCCATGGCCGCCGCTTTCAAAGAGATACAATTTCTCTCTCCTTAGCTGTGTATATATATTTGTAACGGCTGTTCAACAATGGATTTTAGCAGAAGTGCGACAACTTTGTGGGCCACCCCCACTGACTCGGTTTTTCCGTTTAAACAAAAGCGCGTTTTTTTCATATTAAAGTCTTTACTATTTTAACGAGTAATAACTAATAAAAATAGCGAGTAATAACTAATAAAAAATATCGGAATGGTAAGTATTTCTTTTTCTTAATTTGAATTTTCTTGATTATTGAGTTCCCTTATAGATTTATAATTTTTATTGCTCATTCAATTTATAATCTTTTAATTCTTGAGATTAGTTCTTTTAAACTTTTCAAATTTAATTTAAAGATTAATCAAGTATCATCGATTTAAGATACGATATCTGAGTAATGTCCATTGGCGAAACCCAAAGACTCAAATTTCTTCTTTCTTGGTCAACAACCAAGTCTGCATTTACAACAAATCTCTTCTTTTTTTTTTATACTTGGATAATGCTTGTTTTTCCACGCACCTCCCACTTTTTGATAACCAAAAATCAGAAGAAATGAATTTATTTATTTTTTTACCATCTTTAGAAACTTTCAGAATGAAACTTAGAGAGCTAACAATTTTCTCTATTTTTCTTTTCGTAATTTCCTGTTTGAGCCACATTGAAGTCAAATTAATTTGTATTTGAGTTGTGTACAACATATTTAAGGAAAGCAATTTCTATCAAAGATTTTTTATATTCAGAGTTTAAAATCAAAACATTTAATTAAAAAAGAAACGACTTCATTCACTGCATTCTTTGTATTTAAGAGAGCTAATAATAAGTTAAATTTTCTATCCAGAGATTATTTTTTTTATTCTCTTCCAAAATCATTTTTTCTCAAAATATTTCAAGTAGACACTCGAATCAACTGACTTTATTCCGAATGAACTTCTTGACTCCTAATAAGATATTGTTCCAACTAGACACTTATGATCAAATTTTGAAGAAAAAAAAAATTGTTTTCATTCGGCTATTAATTAGTTAAATCAACCATATAAAATATGTTATCTCCTTTTATTATACGCATCAAATAAAAATGCCTAAGGTTTATGGTAAAAGCGAATGTGTGTAATTTTTATATTTGTTAACTTAACTACTTAATAAACGAATGAAAAAATACACAAAAGATCTTTCAAAATCTGAAATAAAAGTATCTAACTGAAACAGTATATTAGAAGTTGAGACATTTAATTAAAACCTAACTTAATTCAGGTATCTAATTTTTGAATAAATAAATAATAGTTACATGAATAAATGAAAAATGTCCATCGCTAAGTGACCCTACATGCTGATTAATAATTGTATTAGTTTAGAAATTAAAGAGCATTGTGAATTGACATGTAAGCATTGCAAAGCTTTTTGGAAGCATCACTTTTTAATCTGCTCCACTTTGTTGCATCTAATTATAGAAATTGGACGACTTCTTATGTCTCCAGGTTAACTTTCTCTTTGATGTTTGATAATCAAAGTCTTAATGGAACAACCCACGATAGTGTAAAGAATTTTCGCGGTTTCTCTCCTTTTACTTGAATTAGAAAAAGATGAATATTCGATTTGTTCTATGGAAATCTCTTAGTTGGGATTTAATAAGGTGTGAATAGAAAATGTGGAAATCAATTAGAGGAAAAATAAAAAGTCATTTCTCTCATGTTGATTATTAAATTGGAAATTGTTGTCCTTATTTTAGGATACATTTCTTTTAGTTCTTAAAGGGTTAAGAAGAAGATATCCTCTCACGCCGATTTGAATTTGACAAATGATGTGATTGATTGATAATATTTTTGAACAAAATTTATTTAATTGATTTTCTTTCTCTTATAGATTAATTCAGAATGTTATTTAATTAACAGTATTAATTTCGCGTAATGGAATTTGTTTGAAATTTGAGTGCAACGGTAAAGTCATTCTGAAGGGACATGTTCCTTCCGAAAAGACATTATTTTTCCCAAAAAGATACAACGTTCTGGAAAAACACCTTTTTCCGAACAAATGTGTTCATTGCAGCAATTTGCTATAAATAAGAGGTTTTTCCCGTTTTTCATTCATGAAAATTTTTCCTCCCTACATACATTTTCTTACAAAAACAAAATTGTCGATTGACTGAGTCTGTGTGTACTCTCGTTGTTATCCTTGTGTTCGCTGAAATTAGTGAAATTTGAAGTTCCGCTACTTCTCTAATAGTTAATCCATTTTATCTTGGGAGGATTTAATCTGTAACCTCGAATAGTTGAGGGGATTAAATTTTTTAAGGAAACACATTGAGTTTTGTGAACTCGAATTTTATTTTCCAATCTGTCTATTTCATCTTTTTTCTGTTTCTATTTTTTTTTTCACTAACCTGAATACAAAATATAACTCTCTTGAATGTGTACGACAATTTCTTAGTAAAGAGAAGTCTTTTTCGATGTTGAGAGATATCCTTCCTTATTTACTAAACCATGGAAAGCACATAGTAGTTTACCAGACAAATTGAGTTGTTGGGCATGTACCCCACGCCAGAAAATTACTATCAAATTTACATGCAAAGTTCATTATTTTTTTTATTAATAAATAAATAGACAACACAATCATCCTCCAACTAATTAGTCTTTTCTTTAAAAGAAAGAAAGCAACCAAAAAGCCAACGTCTAAAAATTAATGAAGTGATGTATACACGTCTGGCAAGCCTTTTTTACTTTTTAGAGTATGATTGGTGTAGACCTAGACCACTTCATGGAAATTCATTCGTTTATTGAGAGCAAATGTAAAGTATTTTGCCCACGCCACAACACTCGATATTTATATTAAATTTTGTCGAAATCTTAATAGCTAAGTTACCTCTACAAAAGCTTTCACCTTGCTTGTGACGGTTCAATTGTAACCACACAGCCCAACCCCAGCAAATTTACCCTTCCCCTACCTCAATTTTTCTTTTTTCAAAAAAAAGGTCTAGTTTCTGGTCAACTATCAAGGCCAACAGGTAAACCAATAGAGATGGGAGTTGCTGGTCATAGTGGAGCAGATATAGTTAGATAAGATGTGAATCTGACCTAATAAGACGAATGGCATCGTAATTTTCTCTAGAAGAATTCACACTTTTGGATAAAGGTTGTGTGTCCTGGACAATATCTTTTCCGTGCTGTCACAGATATCAGATAACTCAATCCACAAAGACTAGATGGTAATAACTACTCTATTTAGTCTCTGGTTTCCCTTGGTGGTGCCTACAGCAGTCAACTAACTGACATACCTATGTGCTAAAAAGGAGGTTAAATGTTTCTTAATGGTAGAGAGCCTTTTTCAACAGCTTCTGCATTCATTCAGCCCGAATACGGAGCAAGGCACAAGAAAAGATGACACTGCTTAACATTTCTTTTTAGATCACAGCAGTATCAGAGTCCACGTGGTGAATTTCTTTGGTCTAAGACCCCAATATTCTTCCCAGTGATGACTTTCTAAATGAATGGGAACAATGAGTGCTAAGAAAGAAAGGGAAAACATCTCTTTAAGCACCACAAGCAATATTATGAAATCCAATGTTCAAGTCAGATGATATAGAAATGAGGACTGGGAGGGCATGGTGCCAAACAGCTCTGAACACTCGTCTATTATGAGCTCTAATGGACAGGCAAGGTTCATGAGAATTGTACCGTATATCAAATATGTGAATCGCAGGATCAACTGAGCCAGATGTAATGTACAAACCATCAGGTGACCAAGCCTGATTTATAAGAGCCGAGTGTGAGTCACTGCTTTCCTGTTTCCACCCAAAGGTGTGAATCTCTGCTTCCCTTGACCTAAAGTCAAACAAGCGAAGCTGCTTCTCTAAGGTCCTGCAGTGGATTAGAGAAGGCAAAACGAAAATATATCAGCTTATTTAACATTTTCCTGATCAAATCATATATGCTTTTAAGATAATAATTCAAATCAGACTTGTGACATGATGAGAAAATTGTTACAAAAAATAAAACAGCTTTTACACTACGACAACTAAGCCTCAATCCCATACACTATTTGAGGTTTTCTATGTGAATCCTCAATATCCATTTCACTCATTACCCCTTCTGTTAATGGCATAATTTGTAAAGAGAAATTAGTGCTTTCTACATTTTCAATATAAAAGGTTCTTTACATTTTCTACTAGCAAACAATATTTAAACAAACTAAAGATTCTTGCCGAACACCAGCCCAAACATAAGTGTACCAATAAAACTAAACATTGATCCCAACAAGTTGATATCCCTGATAAGAGGATCTTTCACTTCCATCATTTATATCCTAGCTAAGTCCATGTGGAGTCTTGAGAGACTAGCTCTTTTCTGACATACTTCACCCACGTGATTTTAGGTCTACTTTATCATCTTTTTCTTAAAAGAACCAGTACACACAAAATAATGTAGATGGTAACCTTGCACTAAGCCAGTGCTATAGAATGAAGTTACAAGTTGCACAATCCCCCATCATATCTGACATTGCACATACGCAAAAATACAACACATTGTGTGCTTTGGAGGACAAGTGAATGGGAAATAGCAAGAAAACCCATTACTATGTAAAAGAAATATCTACATAATGAAACATGCACATAATGGAAATAAAGAATATAATATGCACATAATGAACATTTTCATAGAATGACCATAATAGTAACTTACCCAGTCTGAATCATAAATAGATTCAAGTCACATGGATTAGGAAGAACACTCATGCATTTACTTTCTACTTGGTGCTTGTAACCAATTCTCTGAGCTGGTAAATCAAATCCAAATATACGCTTATCGGCACCAGCAGACATCACAACTTTCTTATGCTGCAACCCGGCAACTCCCATTACAGCAGAAGAATGCTGGCTATGCAACTCTTTAGGCTTCCATGAATGTTCTCCATCTTTATTGGTCCACAAGATAACTGCATGATCACAACCACCAGTAACAAAACAGCCCTCCTTCCATGGCATGAACTCTATGTTGTTAATGATCCCTTTGACATGGGGCTTATCCTCCAAGAAATTCACTTGCATATTCTGTTAATACACCAGGATATGAGAACAGAGGACAGATAAAATCTTTAAGTCTTTTGACAAAATAGAGTATGCAAGAGATACAATCAAACGTGACATAACCAAGTGTAAGGCTCGAAAGTATGTAATTGTGAGAATGACAAAGACAAGAAAAACAATGCACCTATAGTTCATAGAGTTTAGGCTGGAGGAGCAGCATATAAGTATCGGTTTACCTGATGGGTTCCCATGGTATTTTATCTTCAGTAGAGGGAAGAGATCTCAGAGTTTTTCTATGTACTTGTTGTATACTTGAGAGAGGACATATTACAACCCTCTTGGATGTTTACTTTTTAACTAAGGTATAAAAATCAAACATGCTGCTGCTTCTGTAATTTTATACATTGTTTCCTTTTGAAGCAAAATTGTGCAATAGAGAAAGACATAGATCCCTGAATCTTACAGTAATCTCCACAGTCTTTCCTAAGATTTTAAATCATGATTTACGCATGTTTCTACCACAATAAACCTCGTCCTCAAGGCAAAACTGGTCAGTCAACATGGAAAAAAGAACTAATACTGCACTGACACCAGTCTCTAACTCTTTAGCCAATTATCTCCTTCCGAATTTCTTTTATTCACTTTATGAGATTCCATGAAATATTATAAAGTGTGCATCTGAAAATGTTTTTAAGAGCTGTACACACTCATTGAGCATTCAATAATCAATAGTATAGAGTGTAGCAGAGAAACAAAAACAATTAACAAGTGTAGCCCAAGGATTTTATAGTTAGCACTGAAAATAAAATCAAATTATGGGTTTGGACATATAAGAAGGAGAATAGATAGTTATTCTATGTTGTTGGCTTTATTAATCACAGATGAATGAGTAATCATCAATCAGCAAAAAAAAAAAAAGTAGCCCCAATTAGCATGGATTACATAACTAAGAACATCATAAGTGACAAGCAACAAAACAATGCTCCTCCCTCCCCTAACCCCCCTCCATCTCTCTCTCTGTGTTGGTGCCTCTAGATAAAGAAATTACGTTAATGAGGGAGGAAAGTACGAGGGTCCTCAACTTTTGATGTAGAACAGTCAAGTGAATTCCACAAATTAGGCCAGTACCCTCATACACATAGAGGAGATGAAAATTTCCAAAAACCATAAACAAAATTGTTGTTTATCCTACAAGCTCTCACTCAACGAAATTTTTGTTCTGAGTCTTTTTTTATCCTTTCATCTATTAACCCATTAGAAAATACATTCTCATACACCACCCTATGCATATAGATTAAGATTAGAAGTGAAACAGGATTTTATCATATGTCATGCCCATGCACACAGGCTTTTTCAATCATGCAGATTTTACAGTGATGATAATTGCCTTATAACTTCATAATTTCCTAGAAATACCTCATTTCCCTTGTTAAGATTCAATATTGAAATTTGTGAATCCCCCTCATCAGCGCGGTACACAGAAAAAAGACTTTTTCCTTCTGGATGCCAGGCTACGTCTTCTGGCCATCTTTTACACTTGTGGGTAAAGCAATCAGTGCTACTGAGAAGATTGGCACATGACCTGAATATCAATGCAACACAGCATCAAAATAGAAGCATTTAGTGATGCAAAGGGAAGAAAAAATAACATTTTTAAAGCTATTGCTTATTAAGTGGCAGAAAAAGATGCAGATGCAGCTCTAGTAGTTGGATGTTAGAAATTTGGCATACCCCCTGTCCTGCACCTGCCACAAGTTGACAACCCCATCCAGCGCACTGCATGTTAAGGAACTCTGAGTGAGCATTTCTAAATAACTAAGAATATATTAAAGACCAAATGGTTCCATTCGATGCTGAAAGTTGAAAATCGTATGAGAAATACTAACAGGTTGTTCTATACATATATATATATATATATATATATATATATATATATATATATATATATGTATATAAGAGAGAGAGAGAGAGAGAGAGAGAGAGAGAGAGAGAGAGAGAGAAGGGACAAGCTCTGCTCTACAATTGGTCCATCCATAATTCATTAAAGATCTAGAAGCAATAAACAAAATGCATCCACAATCACAATTGTCATCTACAAAGAGTGGATAGACTTCTAATCTACCTGCTCGCAAAAAGTTGATCATTAGTAGGGCACAAGACAATATTTCTCAGCTTTCGTGTGTGTTGACTAGGTATGACACTGGTTGTCTGACATTGTAGCTTGCTTGCTGAAGAGGATCTACCTATCAATGGAATCAGCTCTTTATGCTCTATTTGTTCTATATTCACAAAGCGAAGATGAGAAACAAGCTCGTCAGATGGTAATTTTATATGAAAAAGCATTTGCATAGTATGTCAGAGTGCATGTTAGCACATGCTAGTATCGATAGATCAGATGTAACAAATATAGTATTACCAGACTTCCTTTTTGTTCCTTTATGTTCAACGTCAGCAGCTCTGGTGTCAGGAGGGGTTTTCACGCTCTTATCTGCTTTTGACCTTACAATACGAGTGTTACGAAAAGAAAAAACTGAGCCTTCAGCACAAGAGTCAGAACAACATGGGGTGGGACTAGATTCTTCCATCTTCAAATGCAGAGAACCCTTTGCTTTCATATCAGGAATGATAAGTAGTGGTTTTGCTCGGGGCGGCTTTCCGGAATCATCATTGTTTTTCTGAAAAGGTCTTGCTATTTTTTTATCAAGTGTTGAACATTTCTGAAGTGGCACAATGTTGTCTTTGTCAGGTTGAGGTTCACACTCAGAGAGGCTTTCAGAAGAATCATCACTTATATGAATAGGACTCATCGATCGTCTTTCGACTTTCACTGGATTCAAGTCATTCCCATGATATCTTGTGGATGTTGCCACAATGGCCTGGCCCCGGAGGCGAGCAAGTTGCTGTTGTGCCTCCTCTAAGTTCTTCTCTTTTTGTTCAAGCTGTAAGAATTGAAATATTAGTTATGGTCCCAAAGTAAGAGAAAGACCCCACACTATTCCAATTACATATTAAATTAGATATGAATCATCTGCCAGGTAACAGCCTACATTCACCAGATATCCCCTCATGAGAACGCAAGAAAATGAATAATAAACCCACTTATTTTCCAAGAAAACATTCCCCTTCGTACCAAATACATCCTAAATCCACTTATCAAGAATGGTGTACTAGGGTAGACACTTCTTGTACATGTACATACATATACACACCACAATCCACACAAAACTGAAAGCCCCCAATAACACAGACACATTGAAGTTCACTATTCTAAAAAAGCTCAAAGCAACAGAAATTTGAAGGCTTGTGAGATAAAGCACTGATATTGGAGATTGAAACCCTTTTAGAGGTTCTGTAGAAACCAATAACTTTGGCTCAAACCCTCAATTTGTGTTTAATATGTCAATACCCAGTAACCAAAATGACCCATAAACTAAAACTCTGATTCTTTCCATTTCAACTAAGCTTCACCACCAAATTATCAAAAAATCAACCTTTAAACATACCCTTCAAGCAAAAACAAAAAGAGGGGAAAATCCAAAAAAATATAATTAAAATGGAACAAACAAAGCAGTCCCCTCTCTACATACTCCACCAAGTAAGAAACTTTAAAGCTTTAAACTTTCACCCATTACTAGAATCGAAAAAAAATGACATTAAATCATTCAAAAAAGAAAAAAATTGATTAGGGTCTGAAAGAAGATAAACCTCGCAAGTATAATAAGCGATTGCTCTTCCAATTTTTTCAACATTCTTAGTACGTTGCTCAATCAGATCCAAAAGCGCTTCTTCTTCGTCCCTTCTTATACCCTTTGCTTCTTCTTCCCACATTTTTTCCCTCCTCTTCTCAGTGTACTGTTTGCTGTGCTTTCGCTTTCCACAAAGTTCAAAGTTTCGAAGATACCGCGAAGTGTACTGGGGCTATATACTATAATCGTGTTTAAATTTTAGTTAGTTAAAATACATTATAGTAATTAAATCAACTAAGAGTTCTCCCTCCGTCTAAATTTACTTGTCTATCATATTATTTTGAGATATGTGATAATATTTATCTAGTTTACAAGACTAATGAATAATTGATCATCCTATATTTATTCATTTAGTAATATTTAAATGACTTAAATTTGATATGGATGATTTGATAAAATTATTTTTATCATTTACGGCTTTTTAAAACTTAATTCTTATGTCAAATCAACTAACGGAGGATTATTGTTGGATAGATAAAATAATTTTAAAATTCATGTTATATGATTGATTTGGCGTACAATTTTAATACATAAGAGTATAGACTAAAAAAATTGTTCTTACATTGATCTTGAATCTATAGAATTGATATGAATTTTTATTTGCTTTTTTGGTCTCTTGTAAGAAATTTTAGTAGGAGTATGTATCATATGGTGTGATGAATTTATGTTTATAATTAGAGAAAAGACATAAAGTCACTATTAAAGTTGTCTTAAACTTTTAAAAAGATCATTAACTTTTTAACCGTTTTATTATCTCACTAAACAATTTTGAATAGATATAACTATATCATTTTTCGTTCATCTGACATAGAGAATATTTGTGTACTCCCTCAAAGAGAGTAACCAGCCTAAAATTACTAATATAATTTTATTTTTATAAGTATTTTATTATAAAATATATATTTTTATTTTTCATATTATTTTAATTTGTTTTTCCTTTTTATTTTTTCTCTTTCTTTTCAAAAATTGATTATAATCTCCATTCATTGAATCTTCTTACTTTCAATGTTATCATTTTTACCACAACTTCATATTATTATTTTTTAATACTATTAGTTTTACTCTCTTTAATTTTAAAATTTTATCTAAATATTTTCTTACATTTCGAACAATTCGATAAACTCATTAGATTTTAAGATGATTAGGAAGTATCATATAGTTTTTTTATTCGATTTCAATTAAGTTCTTTCAATTTTCGAGAAATTAATTGATTCTTTTAAAATTATTATTTCTAATTTTGAATTTATATGAAAATGAGTAGTTGATGATACCTTCAAAATTTTAAATTTTCTTAAAAAAATAATTAATTTTGATTTCAATAATTCAATAAAGTCTTAATAATAGCATGAATTTTATAAAAAAAAATTGATCAGAGAAGAAGAAGAAAAACAAAAGAAAAAAAATGAAAGTGGGTTTCAATTTGACATGGGGTGGGAGGTGAAGAAAAAAAATGGAAGGATGAATCACTTGAAAGTGGGAGGTGGAAGATGAAATGAAATTTAGGATATGTCAAAATTAAAATTTAAAAAGTAATAGAGAGAGAGAAATAAAGAAATAAAAAGATAAAGGAAAAAATTTAAATGAAAAAAAAATATTTTTAATTAAATTAACACGTGTCATGTAATGATTGGTATGCGAACTCACTTGCTTCTTAAAATTTGAGGCTGATCGAAAAATGATAAAAATAATATCTGTTCAAAATTGTTTAGTTGGGTAATAGGACAGTTGTAAAGTTAAGGTATCATTATGAAAATTCGAGACAACTTCAATAGTGACTTTATATTTTTTCTCTTATAATTATCTATATTACCTTAAAAGTATGAACTTCTAACTTAAATGTTAAATTATTATAATATCCTAACTTAGCTTGTGACTTTTTCGATGGGTTGTGACTTTTTCGATAAGTTGTAACTTTTTTCAAAGGGTTGTGATTTTTTTAATGAGTTGTGACTTTTCTAAAGAATTGTGATTTTTCAAAAAGTTGTGTCTCTTTCAATAAGTTGTGACTTTTCAAAAGAGTTGTTTCTTTTTCATTAAGTTGTGACTTTTCCCAAGTGTTGTGACTTCTTGGAAAGGTCGTTATTTTCAGATAAGACACAAAAAATATTTGTTCATAATTATCCTTTCTTACTATAAATATAGCGACTTTCTCTAATTTTCCAACCATATTTTTTTCTCTTCTTCTCTTCTTCTTTTTCTTGTATTTTAAATTTTTTTGTGTAATTTATTATCGTTGAGTGATTTTGAAGTTCAGTGGAATATGAGGTACCACTATTCTGATAAATTAAGTCGTTCTATCCTAAGATTTTATATTACATAACCTCGAGAAAATAATTTAATTTTAATGATATAATAATTATATTTTTTGCTGAATATACACATGAGAATGTAATGTTCCAATATATGAAGTTAGCACGATGTAGCCTAAATTCATTTGTTTTTGTTAACAATTCTTTTGTGATTTAGATATATGATTCTAAATAACTTTTTCCATATTTTAGAGAAGTGTCAAAATTTGTTGTTGATGCTCAAGACGAAAGAATGCCTTTATTTATCAATGTTACTTATGTGATTTAGACTTTCAGGAAGTTTGCTTCAAAATAATTACTACTCTATAAACTTTCCCTATCGTTTTACTTATTTACTATTAATATTTTAGTATTTTAGACGAAGAAAAGTTCATGTGACTTGTAATATTTCCCGTTGAAGTTAGTATTAGTTTAATTTTTATTGTTTATTTAATAGCTAATTTTATGAGATAAATATTTTTATTAATGCAAATATATATTTATACTTATGTATGTATTTGTATTTAAACTAAAATATTATATATATCACAAATGTATTATCAAGTTAACGAGATCTTCTAACTTGAAAATATTATATTCTAATATGTTCTGAGTTTTTTTCTAACACAAAAATGTGAAAATATTTAAATATATAAAATGAAGTTGTTCTCTTCACATGTCCATATGACATCTAAACACCATTCAACAATACACATGCAAAGCACATCCAGTTAGATGACAAGAAATATACAAAACAAATATTGTATATAAGATAATATTAGCGAGATAAGACTAAACATGATTAACCTCATCAAATAGAAATAAATATATACATAATTGTATTTAACTAATAAAATTTTTCATTGATCATGTACATAGGTTTGTGTGAATAAGAGATATATATGTCGATCCACATTGAACATTCACAAAAGAATTTGCAATATTATTTTTTTGCCAATTTTATTATTCAAATCTTCGCTTAAATAAACAATACTATTTACTATATCATATATTTTTGAAATTGATAATCACGTGCAACGCACGTGGCAAATATATATATATATATATATATATATATATATATATATATATATATATATATATATATATATATATATATATATATATATATATATATATATATATATATATATTATGGGACTCACGTGCAAAGCACGTGTCGAAGAAGGAAGAGTTGTGATAAGGATAAAAGTTTTTCTTTTGATTAATTAGATTGAATTGATATGATAATTTTTAATTGATTTATTAATATTTGATCTAAATAGACGCGATATGTTATTTTGACACGTTGTATAATTATATTGACTCCTTTGTGTCACATTATTTAACACGTCATATTAAAGTAGGCATTTCAAATATAATGATCAACTTACTCAATTTTATTTTATTAAAGATTTTAAAAATAAATAATTAATGTTGATTTATTTTTTATTATTACGGACGAAGGATTAAATCACCACTATATATAATAGGCTAAATCTTAAGGGATTGTGGTTTATTTTCTACCAATGAGTCTCTCCCTTCACCGCTGCCGTGTGACCAACCCTTAGATCCAACTATACCTCAACATTTTTCACTGGTCCCGTTGTTGCTGAGCAACTTTTGGATATCAAACGAATCTTTTCATAAGGTAATTTTAATATGGCCGAACTTCCTTTTTTGCTTGTTCACATTTTAAGTGTAATTTCTATTTACATATGATCGTCTCTAAAAACATCCATTGAAGTAAATTTTTCTTTTGATCAATGAATTAAAGTTAGATTTTTCTTTAATTAATCGAGTTAAAGTAGATCCATTTTTTGATCAATCGAGTAGAAGTAAATTTTTGTTAATCAATCGAGTTAAAGTAGATCCTTCTTTTGATAACCAAATTAAAAATAATTGTGTCTAGAAACACATCAATATAAATTAAGATCAATGGAATTGAAGTAGATTTTCTTTTCTATCAATCGAAATAACAGTAGATATCAATATATATATATTAGTGGTCTCACGTGCAAAGCACGTGTCGAGAACTAGTTATTATATAAGAAGGAAGAGTTGTGATGAGAATAAAAGTTTTTCTTTTGATTAATTAGATTGAACTGATATGATAATTTTTAATTGATTTATTAATATTTAATTTAAATAGATGCGATATGTTATTTTGACACGTTTTGTAATTATATTGACTCATTTTCAATGTGCCATATTATTTAACACGTAATATTAAAATAGGCATTTCAAATATAATGATCAACTTACTCAGTTTTATTTTATTAAAGATTTTTAAAATTAATAAATAATGTTGAATTAATTTTTATTATTAAGGTGACGAAGAATCAAATCACCACTATATATAGTAGGCTAAACCTTAAGGGATTGTGGTTTATTTTCTACCAATGAGTCTCTCCCTTCACCGTCGCCATGTGACCAACGCTTAGATTCAACTATACCTCAACATTTTTCACTGGTCCCGCTGTTGCTGAGCAACTTTTGGATATCAAACGAATCTTTTCATAAGGTAATTTTAATATGGTCGAATTTCCTTTTTTGCTTGTTCACATTTTAAGTGTAATTTCTATTTTATGTATGATCGTCTCTAAGAACATCAATTGAAGTAAATTTTTCTTTTGATCAACGGATTCAAGTTAGATTTTTCTTTAATTAATTGAGTTAAAGTAGATCCGTTTTTTGATCAATCAAGTCGAAGTAGATTTTTCTTAATCAGTCGAGTTAAAGTAGATCCTTCTTTTGATAACCGAATTAAAAGTAATTGTGTGTAGAAACACATCGATATAAATTAAGATCAATCGAATTGAAGTAGATTTTCTTTTCTATCAACCGAGTTTACAGAAAATTCTTTTTTTTTTATCAAAGATCAAGTTGAAGTTTTTTTTTTTAAAAAAATCAATCAAGTTAAAGTAAATCCTTTTTAAACACATCTATACAAATTAAGATTAATCGAATTAAAGTAGATTTTCTTTTCTATCAATCTAAATGAAAGTAGATATCAATCAAGTTTACGGTAAATTCATTTTTTTAAATCAAAGATCAAATTGTAGATTTTTTTTAATCAAAAAATCCTTTTTAAACACATCGATAGAAATTAAGATCCATCGAATTGAAGTAGATTTTTTTTTTATAACGTAGATATCGAGTTTACAGTAATTTATTTTTGATCAAAGATGAAGTTGAAGTAGATTTTTTCTTTTTTTTTTTATTAGTCTAATTTTCCATTTAAGATTTAATGCATTTCACATTTAAATATTTATTTACAGTACTAATAATTTTATATTAAATGTGTCATTTTCAATTTTATATGGGATGCTATTTGATATCATTGCGTCACTACATATGATTAGTTTGGTTACATAAATTCTTAGTAATGAAACCATTTTTTCGTCATTCAATCTTTTATCAGTCCATTTTAGTCAGAGTGGGCCCAACAAAGTCCAATTAGTGGGCCCAATCCCATTTTAAGGATTTGAGGCCCAATATAAGTAGGCCCAACAAAGTCCAATGAATGGGCCCATTTTAAAGAATTGACGCCCGATATAAGTAGGTCCAACAAGGTCCAATGGGTGGCCCATTTTAAGGAATTGAGGCCCAAAAGTTTAGTTTGAGATTTGGTAGGGGCCCGCGTGAACGCTGGCCCCTACAAAAATTATGACGTAGGCTCGGCCACTTGGGTCGACCTTAGGCGGGCACCCTTCCAAAGCGCAATGGAGGTCACCAACCTAGGTCATGGGCCTTAATGATCGCCCATTGACCCCGTCTTTGCTAAGTATGTGTAACGTTGTTACTTTCTTTATTTTTATATTACTCCATCTCTTTTCCTTCGCCTCAGCCGATGTGGGAGAGTATTCACTTTACTCACTTCCGTTTTTTCACTCTTTCTGAACACAATTTTGTATATAGTAGCTAAGTAAAAACATCAAAATACTTGTCACTTTTGATTTCTCGAAGCTAAATTGAATTAGACTAATGTTGAGGTGGCAAGGATATTGGACAGAGGGGGTGTAAGATTATGATAAATATTTTCAATCACATAAGGGAAGTGTCTTCAGTTATATTAATCCCACTTTATTAGGTAAACTTAATGTATTTAGTAGCATCAGTTACTTGTAAATTTTAATAGAGCACTAGTATTTGGTCACTCTCCCTTTACAGAAATGGTAACATCTTCAATGACAGAATCAAGCAAAGCTGTATAGTTAGGCATTTGCAATTAGACAGCATAAATGTACTTAAAAGAAAAATCTGAAAAATTAAGAAAAGACTTTAAGATTCAAATGCCTAAAGAAAGAATACATGCCTTTCTTTGGAAGTCAATCACCAATCAACTTGGTAAAAAAACACAAGTAGTAATGTAAAGACTATCCACAAAGATCTTTATATTTGTCTTCTTGATTGATTGACCTTTGCAGCAAAACTTCAATGAGTACATTAGGCTCAACAGAGATGAATGAGAATACTGCAATGTTAGCTGATGGACAGCAAAAACCGACTGAAGAAGGCAAAAGTAAGACACCAAGACACTCGCGATGGACTAGGCAAGAGACGCTTGTTCTCATACAAGGCAAAAAGATTGCTGAGGAAAGAGCTCATAGGGGGCGTAAATCCACTTCTGTTTTTGGATCAGACAAGCCGGAACCCAAATGGGACTCGGTCTCTTCTTACTGCAGACAACATGGAGCAGATAGAGGACCTGTTCAATGTAGAAAACGTTGGAGCAACATGATCAGTGATTTCAAGAAAATTAAAACATGGGAGACACAGGCATATGGAAGCAGTGAATCTTATTGGATTATTAGCAACGATCTCAGGCGAGAGAAAAGGTTACCAGGTTCTTTTGACAGAGAAGTTTACAATGTCTTGGATGGGAAGGAATTCACAGCAGAAGCGTACCAACTAGCTCTGGTAACCATAACCACAGATGAAAAACTTGACTATGGTGTTGAAACAGTTGAAGAAGAGGAAGCGGAAGAAGGAGAGGAAGAGAATGACAATGTTTCTCATACCGGGGAATATACTATGGAAGATGATGTTATGCATCCAGCAGCGGAGGAAGTTGGAAGCAGCCCACTGAAGGAACACATCGTCATAGACAAAAAAGCTAAGTCCATTCCCTCTCCAGTGCCTAGATCAGGTAAACGTCCTTAAAACTTGCTGTTCTCTCAACCAAAACCTCAACACAGAAGTTAGCTAACTTTTCATCATCCGAACTTATCTGTGATTAGTTGAATGCTACACCGATAAGATTGAAACAGTAAAGTACATTCCTCTATATTGTTCTCAGGTACAGCTGAAGGAGAACAGCCTGGACCGGATTTCTGGAATAGCCCCATGTATAAGGACAGAGTGAAGAAAAGAAGACTATCACCAGATGGTTGTATGGATAGTAGTCTGGGATATAAACTGCTGAAAACTCTGGAGAGAAACACCAACATGCTTCATTCACAACTTGATGCTCAAATGGAAAATCGTCAACGGGAGATGGAGCAGCAGAAGGAACAAACTAATAGCTTGATTGCTGTTCTCAATAAGGTAGCTGATGCAGTAGCAAGGGTTGCTGATAAGATGTAATGCAGTACCTTGATTTATTTTTGTTTTAGATGAAGTAAGAAGTAGGTTTTGAATGTTTATCGACTACCGTTGCTGTTGACAGTGATTATGATGTCTGGTTAGTTGCTGGTACTTGTGGTTCTGAATCTTGAAATCTTTTCGACAGCCATAAGATTTTTTTTACATCTGCTTTCAACTATGAATGACGGTCTCTTCAGTGATGAATTTAACAAGCAGCAGTCTATCTGAAAAACTGATGATGATGACATGAAAAGCAAACACTTAGCAAGAGAATAGAGTGTAATTCTTTGCTTTTTCTTCCTTTTTAGGTTGTATTAGAAATAAACAAGATGAATGATATGCCATAAGAAAGGTTGAGTGGTCCTCAATTAGACCATTAGAAACTCACAGACATGTATCCGTTTCTTTAAATTAAATCATAGGGGGAGAGGCTATGTTTGTAAAGCTTCAGTAGAGAATTCACAGGTTCAACCTCATCTCTAAATTGGATTACTTGATAATGAATTCTACTCTGTTAACTCCAATTTATATGACATTATCTCCATTTTTATACCAAATGCTTAACGTCATTCCAATAATAGCACTATCTTATAACTTTCATGACTTCAAGAAAATGACGGAATGGATTTCACAACCATCAAGCATTATTTTAGGAAAAAACATGGCGGAGCTGCTGGCAGGAAACCACAAAAGTTAAGGATGAAAACGAATGAACCAAAGCCACCAAATGATGATTAAATTTACATTTCATAATATATTAATAATATCGACAAAATTTTTCCAAGTCAGAAGCAGAATCCAGATACATTGTAAACTATTATACAAGTTAGAAACTGAGGAGTGAAAGAATGCATTCATAATAAACACTCAACGGACTTCCTAATATCTAACCAGCAGTGAAGAAACATTGCCAAACAAATGAGATCTCACTTGCCTTTCATTCCTAAGCAGGGACAGCTTCAATAAGCTTTGCAAAGTAAAATTGTGTGGCGATCAAGCCTCTCTTCTTTATCTTCCATCCAGCTTTTTGCAGTGCCCTCTCCACATCAGCCTCTGCATGTAGATATGCTCGTGTAGCCTTTGAAGGTCCAGGGAACAACTCTCCTATTCTTTTTAACAAATCATAATAGAATGTCTTCGGGGCAAAGCTCAGGATCAAACGATTCTCAGCCAATGATGCAAGATGAGCAATCATACCGTCAGCCTTACTTTGTGGGTAATGTATCATAACATCTAAGCAAACCACAGTGTCATACTTCCCATCCAAACTCTCCAAGTCCTTCACTTCAAATTTCGGCATTACTGGTGCCGGGGATTGGTCATCTTTACCCTTGAACAACTCCTCTTGCGCCTTCATTAAGATTAAGAAGTAATGTTCATTTCTCAACTCCAAAAAAGCCATAATCTTAATACCAATTACATTCAAAAAACAAGTTTCTTTCTTTAAGACAAATCAAGGGCTCGTCTTGAAATCTAAGATACACTCAAAAGCTGCTGGCGAAAAGAAAAGGTACAGGCTAAGATACTGCATTTCCCCCACTGTAATTAAGTTTTTTCAACCTAACAGAAGCAGAAACAAATTTCTTATTCCACCACTACTCAAACGCAGCAGCAAATGCAGATCCAACTCTTTGTACCTTCGACTCAAACTACTTCCTATGTCCAAATTTACGTAGCACCCTTTCCTTTCAGGTCTGTCCCAATTCACCTTTCTAGATTTAGAAGGAATTTTTATTTTGAACTTTCTGTTTACTCTTTCACTACACAAGTTTAGTTTTTTTTTCCCTCTTAAAACTTGATAACCAGTCAAACAATGAGATGGAGGGAGTATTATTTTAAATATATATGGAAATTTTCTAACATTATTGGAGTACTTAAACTTGCTTGAGTCGGGGTCTATCGGAAACATCATCACTATCTTTGAGATATGGGTAAGGTCTACAGTACATTCTACCACCCCTACAACACTTTGGGGGACTATACTGGTTATGTTGCAGCTGTAATCTGCCGATCCACAAACATAAAATTTTGAATCTGCAGCAATTATCTAACAAATAAGCTCGGAAAAAAAAATATTCGACTAAGATCACCTGTTTTTGGGCTTCAGCTACCATGGAAGCTGAAATATCACTAGCTGATACAATGGCACCTTCTTTAGCTAACGGAATCGACAAACAACCGGTCCCACAACCGGCGTCACATACAGTAACTCCCTGTAGAGATCCCTCTTCCGTCAACATTTTCATCACATTCTCAACAGTTTTTGAATGTCCCAATCTTATATCCAACTGCACTTTATTCACATCATCCGTATCACCATATATCTTCTTCCACCTCTGGAACCCATTGTTATTGAAATACTCTCTCACCACCTCCTTATCACCGCCTCCGACCTCCTCCGCCTGAAGTTGCCGCCGGCGCTCGGGGTCGGCGAGAGAGAGAATAGCAGCAAGTGCCGCCACTGAACTACCGCCAAGTACGGCGAGAGTCTTACCGTCCAACGAACCGGTGACGGCGGAGATGTCGGTAGCGGTGGAGAGCGGCGGAATGGCGCAGACGGTGAGGTTCCGGCGGTTGTTAGGCTTTGTGCATTTTGGATGATTGAGTTGGGGATTAGGGTTTAAGGTGAAGTTGACCGGAGAAAACAGCGGCGACGAGAAAGCCATAATAGTTGGAGTTGAGTTAGAGCTAAGTCGGAAGATAGTTGATGAAAGTGAGTAATCTCGCGGGATAAGGATATGATTCGTTGCCATTCGTTAGCATTGGGTCCCACTAGTCAGCATAATTCAACCTTCTAAAAATATTAAATGACGTTAAATCTTAATTAATTAACATGTGTTTGATAAATAAACCAGGAGGGGATAAGTTTTTACCATCAATTAGATAAATAACAAAATTTTAATAACTCAATTAGTTGACTATCTAAAACTTATACTTCACCTCATTTTAAAAACTAATCGATTTGTAATATATATTAATCGATTTCAAAACTAATTTGTCTTTGAGCAAGGCTTTAAAAGTAAAAACAAATTGTTTAGCTTTTAAACAATTCTAATTTCACAATATATACTTTTATTTAAATTTAATCAAACACCTTAATTCTCCAAAATAAACCCTAAACAAGTATTTTTGGCTTCCTTGCTCGACCAATCACACTATTAATAGAGTTCAAGTTATATGTTGTTACAATCCCTACATAATTAAATTTTATACTATTAGGTCAATCAAAGAAAAAAACCAAACCTTCTTAAAATATAAAATTTATATATAAAAAAAAAAAAACTACTATTTGTGAGAATTTGTTCTTAAAGAAATCTTCAAATTACTTAATTAAACTACATAATAGAAAAAATTATTTAACATGAGGATTAGATAATTTTTTGATGTATAAATAAAAGAAAGAGCGAGGGGGGCGTTTAGTTCTCATAATTTGTGGGGATTACAATGTGGTAATCAGTAATGGAGTAATTAATACATTAATAAATAGATTGTTATGTAGTGATTAATAATGAGGATATTGCTATTGTAATGATAATTGTTAAACAATAATTTACTTAAGTGCAATTTTATCTTTAAAACAGTCTAAATAGAAACTTTTGCCTATTTTCATTCTCTCTTAATTTATAATGCAACATAAAATTTACAAGGTGCAAGTGGACACACATTGCACTGGCTTCTTTTAACTACTATGCTGGAGCTTTATAGCAAGTTGAAATTTGTAACAAATGATCCAAGGCCAAAACTACCTATAGTTTTTATTCTGCAAAATTGATTAGCAGCTCGATTTATCGACTCAAAAAAAGGGCACATTATGTTGACTTGTTCCTCTTCATTTCAGATAATTCTTCATATGCCATGGCAGGAAGACACTACACTGCACCATTGACATTCTCGATATCGTCTTTAGTCAAATGCATCTTGCCTTTGTCTCGTCTAGGATTTCTCTGTGTTTGATCTGGTTGCCCCCTCTGCAAAATAAACAAAATTTTTGCCAAGATCACAATTACTATATTTGTCATTGTTAAGTTTTGACACATTTTGGTGCCTAACATGGTACCTAGACTATGACAAGCAGAATTCTAAACCCATAAGCTTCAAATGAGCAACCCGATTGTGCCTTACATGTGGTCTACAAGCTACATGTAATCTTTCTTCCAACGAGCCCTAGTCGCACATCTGTATGACTTGGTTAAAGGGATAAGGTCTCGTTCGACAGGGACATGATGGTTAGGCCCCCTAGTTCGGTTCACGGATTACTGTTTAAGAAACAATGGTAATATTGAAACATGAATTAGGCTTCAGTACCTTTCTCAGAACAAATGTCAAATAAAGGTAGGCTACCTCCCATTCATCTGGTGATAGAGTACCTGTTGTTAGCAACACAAGTCAGAACATAAGCTAGGGGAAACATATAAAATAAGGCATCAAATATCACAACATTACTTCCGATGAAACATCAAAGCGTAAAATTCAGCAACCAGAGAACTAAGCTTACTTCGGTCTTGGTTCCCATCACCTAATGCACCGAGCCTCCTCATTAGTTCAATGAACTCAGGTTTCTTCATGTATTCGTCTATAAATATGTGGTTATTCTTCACAAAAACTAGCTCAAAGTCATACTGCATTTAACAAAAGAGCAAAAAAACTGTCAGAACAAACCTAAAAGGTGTGAGAGAGAGTATTCCTGAATGCTAACAATGATATGTCTTCCTAAGTGGCAATCCATTAATCAATAACTATGCCTCATATAGCACACAAAATATATCTCCGACTTACTACAAGGATTTGTGTGATACGTAATATACTACCCTTAATTTGTGACTCATAACTAGCATCTCTCATAAATAAGAATAATCCACCAACTCAATATAAAAGAGAACATACCATGGTCCGATTTAAAGAAAAAAATGTATTAGTTCCAAAAAGGAACTTATAAACCTATGGTTTCCCGTTTTCATTCAAAGAAAAAGGGATCTACATAAAGTCAGAAAGCAAATGCCCTGTCGGGTCAGAATATATCCAAACTATAAACAGGGGGCAAAGACACTGAAATACCTCTTCAGCCAATGCCTTGAAGATGTGGAAAGGAACAATCCATTCGGGGCAGTCAACAGCATCCTACAATCCAAATGGAAGCTAAAATTTATGATTTGCAACAAAATGAACAAGAACACATGAACACTAAAAATCATTAGCAATAAGCTTAAAAGATGCAGCAAAGATATGTAGGAAGGCTCATGGTGTACACACCTCCAGATGGAACTTGTATTTGATACCAAACGGATTTGAAGATTTAAATTTCTGCAACAATATAAGATCTTAGTAACAATAACACAAATGCACATAATAGAGAACATACATAAATTTCTGTACAAAATTACTAGAAAATGATAGCACAAGTTACCTTCTCTGAAAATTCTTCATCAAAACGTATCCAGTAGACACTATTACCAAAGGTTAGCCCTTCAGCTGCAGTTTCACAGAGGAAAGGGACCATATATCAACAGATCTTTAAGACTGTACAAGAACGCTGCATAATACATTTCAAAAATTCGCAATGACACCACCACTCCACTAGTTTGAGCAATGGATACGCGATCATTCAAGTTAAGTAATTAACAATATTAGAGTAATTAACAAAGTACTTGGAGGAATTTCAATGTGACTTTATTCCATGATGTAAAAGGTATATACACTAGGTTCTAATCAAAAGGGAAAATCCAGAAGATATTACTGAACTTCAGCCACTTTTATGTTAATTGAAAAGCTAGAGATGAGGGTGAACATACATCACAAAGACATCACAGTTTCATATTTATAGGTTCAACAGGGACAAGCAAATCAGAACTGAGCAAAAGTTAAACCTTCTCTTAGCTTCTTGATGATGACATTGGCATCTGGCATTGTTCCGATAAATATTCCTCCAGGTCGAAGTAACGCTGAGACATTGGCCAGCGCACGGCGTGCACGTGCCTCAGTAGACCATGAATAATGCATAGCAAACTGCAAATATTCAAGTTTTCTTTGTTTACAAACTATGGAAGTCCAAAGTCCACCCAAGACAAGCATAATTGACAGGATAAAGTGCTGTCACCTCTCCAGCTACTATGCAGAGGCATCCAATTAGAAGAACACTGTAAATTCAATATTTCCTCAACCTCTACGTTCCTAAGGTTTTTCCTTTTCAAATTCAAGAAAGATGTGGATTATACTAATAGGAAAAGCTTCTGAGTACACTTGTTAATTTTCAAGGTTCATCGGAAAAATAACAAGGATGCAGGACAACCAAGATAGCACAAAGGAAGCATCTAATATAACCTGGAAACAAGAGAGATATCTACAAGGGAAACAACATATCCAAAGCACCTCAAACTTTCTCGTACAAAGAGAAGTTGTCCTATACAGCGGTTCAACTCATAGAAGCATGTATCTCTATTGGCTAAGGGATATCAGAGGAACGAAGTCCCAAACTATATAACGAAGTCTCAAACAATGTATTTTACCTAACACCCTGAAGAACAAAGTTTGCCATATTATACGAAATGCAGGATGCTGACATACCTGACAGCTACAAACATCAAAAGGTGAATCGTCTGCTAAAATCCGGTCCAGACGAACCTGAAAATACCACACAAAAGATATCAGTAGTGTCATTGCCCACGATTTTCCAATAAAAGCACAAAGCAGTTTGGTATATCAGTAGTTTAAGCAAATGCTGATCATCACTATACATAAGGTCCTAGCACGTCTAGGAAATGATACATCCAACATTCCTGATGTTTACGAAAGGAAAGAAAGCAACAAAAGCTATGAAATTTCAGTTCAATCTGCAAAAGCAGGCTAATTTGATCATATGGTTAGCTGATTTACCTCATAACAATCTCCACACATAAGTCTGGCAGGAAATGAGAACTTTTTGCGGCGCTGATGGTGATCTGCATCACCATTGTAGCGGGTTCGGCAGTCTTCTATCTTTACATAATTCAATGATAATATCAGAAGTCAGGCTAGCACTCAAATGCCGTAGAAAATAAATTGCAGACCTAAAATACAAGAATTTAACAAAAAATATATAAAGAAATATAACCTTCTAAAAGATGAATTTTTGTTTCGTAAATAAAGGAAGAAACCTATCATGTAATCTACCAAATGGAGGACTCATTTCAGAAATGAAAGCATCTCATATGCCTGGGTAGGATTTAAGAGAAGTTCTGTGACCTTCAAGTAAATAATCCAGATTAACCTCCAACTAAAAGGCAAAAACTTCAATTTGATCAATATTTAAGTTTTCTCATATTCAGCATTTATTAAAAATTCAATAAAAAATGAATCCATGGAGATAGTTCTGCCATAGACCAATGCTCAACCCTCTTTGCAGGGAAATATTCATTAGTCATGAGTCCATTTCATAGGATTATCTATAGGTAAGACATCTTTCCAGATTATAAGTGATCAAATAACAGCTGGTGTGTTTTCTAGGAAGTCTTATAAATAGTTCAAGAAAATATAAATAGCTTACTGAAAGGAATCTAACTTGCAGCATGTAAACATATGACACTTAAGACTAACTCAACCCCAAAAGCTAATGAGGGGGGCTTCGCGCAAACCCATATAAGCAGACCACTAGTTGTATTCATCCAGGATGAACTTACCGAACCATCAGCAATATCAATGCCAACATAATATCCAACTTTTGCTTTATCCCATTTAATGAGATCACCACCCTGGTGCAAGCAGAAAGAATATTGAAAATTAGATGCATGGATACTTGTTTCTTACCACCTATAACTTTTATCAAGTAATACCAAATAATTAGGGTATACAATATGCAAGAAGTACCTTCCCGCAAGCAAGATCAAGAACTGCATCCCCTCTTTTAGCATAGAGTTGAATCAAGACACTCTTGATCTAAAACGCCAGAAAACCTCATTAGCAATGAATTGTGCACAATAACCATGCGTATGGATAAAGAAGACATACCCAATTGTTAAGTTTCTTTAAGTGGATGATAGGACTTGCTTCACGCTCTTCAAGGGTTTGGTTGGTCCTTGCACTGTAATGATCAGCCACCTTCCTGGCAAAGATTTTTGTGCTCTCATCTTCCAGAAAATGATTGTCGCCTAACACCAGCTCAAACTTTAAATCAAACCCCACTAAAAGATCAGCTTTTAACTTCTTTTATCCAAAAGGTAACAACTTCCTAAAGTCTTGCATCACAACTTCAGTCTTTAGGGCATAATACATTGCTCCTAGCAGTTAAAAACTACCCTACATGGTAAAGAAAATTGTGGCATTCCACCAATTGTAGCAAAATACTTTGGCAGCTAAAATAACAGTAAAGATTATTACTAATGTAACAATGAAAAAAGACAACAAATTCATGTATATACAACTAATAGAACTAATAAAATCAAATGAGGTTTCTATAAACAGAATCTTATGAGAACATTCTCTTCTAGGCTATGCTTAAAAATAGTAAATTCACTAACTTTTTGGGCACTAATCAACAGTGAGTACACATATGATGTATCCATATCAACACAAATAAATGGAAATAATCGAGATTTGTCCTACAAAGAAAATATGAGAAAACCACCTTATGGGTTGTGCTGCAATAACAGTAAAGTTTCTAACTTCGGATTGACAGTAGTGTTCGGACCAGCTTGCGCACCTCTAAACTATTTCATCAAGTACTATTACCTCACACAGGCCGCCGGCACAGTGAATAACAGCAAAGACTCTAACTTTATTAGGGATTAATTCAAGAATGTATAATTAATTGTGTTGTATAACAAAAATAAGAATCAACTAAAATTGGTTTGTGATGAAATTAAAAGGAGAAAATTACCTTCAGGGTTGTGCTTAAATTTGGATTGAGGAGGTCCAACAGAACTTGAAGATGGAGACTCTGAGTAATCTCGCTTCATGATTGAAAATCAAGATTCAACAACACCTATCTGATGATTTTGACAAATCTGATAATTACAGCGGCCTAAAGAAAAATAAAATTTTCCAAATTAACCATCCATGAACACTGAAATTTTTTTTTGAGAAAAATAAAAGTTGTTAGGGTTTATCTGAATTTTCTATCTTATTTTAATGATTTTTTGATTTATTGTTAGAATTATTGTATGTCCATTTAAGTACTCCCTTCCCTCCTTTTTAGATGAGTAGAAAATTAAATTAAATTAAAAAATCGTTATCCATTATAAATTACTAAAGAGAAATTAATTATTTATTTTTGTAATGTTATTCTTTAAGTAGTTATATACTCCCTCCGTTTCAAAAAAATGGCCTAGTTTGACTTGGAACGAAGTTTAAGCAAAGAAATAAGACTTTTTAAACTTGTGGTTCTAAATTAAAGTTATGTCAAATGTACCAAAATACCCTTTAATCTTGTGGTCTTAAACATGCCACGTGGAAAGTTAAAGTTAAAGTGTTGTCAAAAAAGAAATGGGTCATTCTTTTTTAAACAAATTAAAAAAAAGAAATAGATACATTCTTTTTAAAACGGAGGAAATAATTTACTAGTAAGAGCTTATTAAAATTTTAAAATGTAATTAGTATAATAACCTTCTAATAAATAATTTTTTGAGGGGTGATATACAGATTTCATTCAAGCTAAATTTTAAGAGACCTGTCCTGATGTAGGACTCGACTCAAGTCTCGATCTAAACCCAGGATCTGAAGCTTGACCTTCACCATCTTGGGATCCAACACAGAAGCGTGACCTAACCTCAACATCGAACAACACAAGACCTAACCTTGAATGGACACATGACCAAAAATTTGTTCCTAAACACAAGACTTGATCCTAATACAAGACTCGACCAAATTAAAAAAAATGTCTAGGTCATGTTAGGTCTCGGGTTAAAGCGGATCTTAGTGTCGAATCTTGAGTTTGAGGATCAGGGTTGTGTGTCAGGGTGTTGGGTTTGAGTTGAGGTTTAGTGTTGGGCCTATGGGTCTAGTAAGGGTTATGTATTAATTAGGTATTAGGATCTGAATTTGGATCTCGGGGTAGGGGTTCGATCTTCATCTTAACCCAAAACCTAATGCTCAGCACTTGCCATCTTCGAACCCTACCCCGAAGCCTGACCTAACCCCAACCTTGAACCTACACAAGATCTAACCTTGACTACATATGACCAAAAACCTGATTGACTCGATCCCTATATGAAATTTGACCAAAAATTATCGGGTCTCAAGTCAAAGCGGAAATTAGAATCGAGTCTTGGCTCGATATTGAAGTTGTAGGTCAGTGTCATATCCGGAGTCGATATAGGGGTTGGGTCGAGTCCTGTTGTCAAGCATTTTTCAAAACTCCAGCCATTTCCAGCTAATTGAATATAAAAATTGAATAGTGGTGGACAAGCAAGAATGGAAGATGGCGGCCATTCCGAATATAGACAGACAGTTGAAATGATTAAACAAATTCCGTGCTTCAGTTTCCTCATTCTCAAAACCAAACTCCTAAAACGGAGAGAAAGAGAGAGACTAATAGTATTTTAATGACAGCCATGAATTATCGCACCATTTCTCCAGCAATATTTATTTGTTTTTCCAACATTTTCTCCCTCAAAACCCCATCACTATTTTCATCTTATTTTATCTACAAAAATCACCTTTTTTTTTCCCTTTCCAAGAATCATTCTTTTTCTGGAAATCTTGATTATTGGACTTTTTTTTCTTCGAATGTGAATCAAGAAACTCATAAGAATGCAAGAAGGGAAGACTTTATTCGCCAGAATCGATGATTCTCCTATGTTTCGTCAACAGGTAAAGAATTTCAATCTTGATTCTTGATTTCATTTCAAGAAAGTTGTCATATTTGATGGTGCCCATGATGATTAGTTGATGAAAATCCTGTTTGTGTTATCAGCTTAGCCTATTTTAATGGTTGATATAACTCCATTATGATGCAGATGAAGGATGCCTAATCAATTTTGACTATTTGATGTCCTGGCTAGCTAGCATGTAGAAACTTCCTACATGCCACCAATGTAGATATCGGTTAACTATGTCCACCAAAGATTAGACAGATGAGAATAGATTATATGGTGTTAATGTGTTTTTTGTATCCACTAGAATTTGACCCCTGATCTCAAAGTTTGTTATCTACCTCATTGACCACTAAACCACACCTTGGATGCTGTTTTTGCTCTTATATTAATGCAAACACTGTTGTTTTCTTGTCTCCTTTTTCCTTTAAATGAAAGTTATTTTGTCTTAAGTTATATGGCCTTAAAAAATCAAATATTGTAAGCTGTTGATTGAGCATTATATTGGACGGTTGTTTGGACTGTAATTGAGCTTTGAGGAGTATGGTTTGTCTGGATTAAACCCTGAGACTATGAATATTGGGATAGTTTACCAAAGTGTATTCATCAATAACCAAGCAGAAACAAGTTATGCTTTAGCTGAAGTATTCTTCCTCGAACGAGTGTATACTTATATTTTGTTAGATGCCAACTGCTAAAACTAAGCTGATTTGTGGTATATAGCCCATGGTTAGATGATAGGTGTAGCACCCACTCATCCAATAGGAATGATTCTATTGATCTTTTTTGATGATATGCCAACAGTTAGCTGACATATAACCTAGGGCTAGTATATCTTATTATAAGTAGATCGTAACACCTCCGCAAGTAAGTGTGTTCATACAAAGCTGGTCAAGCAGGTATTTATGTGATATATACATTGAGATTGGTATTCAAGCAACAGTAGTTGTACACATGCTCAATAAAATTTGCTTATTTTGTTGATGTTCTTTTACCATGAGTTGAAGTCCTTAAATTTTGTTTGTGGTGGTGGAACAGATCCAATCATTGGAGGAAAGTTCTGAGACTTTGAGAGATAAATGTCTAAAGTATTATAAAGGATGTCGAAAGTACACGTAAGTTTATTTATCTTGCTCTATCAATTTATTATCATATGTAACATTGCACAGGGCAGTCCGTTAGCAAGTATTATGATGTATAAATTGGAGGTAAGAAGGGTGTACAGCTGTCACTGCAATAACCAGTGCTGTTACTTAGACAGAGGAATTCAGTTCCACCAAAAATATAGCAGCTTCATTCTTTAGTTCCAACAAACGAGGCACAAATTCTGAGAATATTCCAATTAATACATTTTTGGTCCCATAAATTTTAAGATGCCTGGTCATAAGACTCATACATGTAATTAAAATTTGCATGATTAACTAGGGAAATAGATTTCTTCAGCTTTTGTGCTACCAGCTTGTCATTTAATTTAAACCTTTTAATACCATATATCACTTGGATAACCTTGAGAAGATGTGAAGCTAGAAGAGTGTAAACCTGAAGTCCTAACATGACCTCGAGCAGTTTTTTTTTTTCTCAAAAGGGAAGTCTTACAAGTGGATTTACATTGTAAATTCCACAGCTCTTCTTGAACAATATCATACTATCTACCTTAAAATTTGAGGGAACATCCAATGCAGATGTATTATCTGGACATATCAATTTCTGCACTATTCATTGCCTCGTCTTGTAAAATGATGGGGATGTCTTATATTATTTTTTACTCATCTTTGTTTTCTAACACTACAACTGACTTGACAGCTGTCCATTTTAATCTCTGTACATGCAAGCTGTAATCTAAGCTCTCGTTAAACCATCCTCTAACAATACACTTCCTTCTTAAAACCTTATTTCGTTCCTTCAGATGGTTCTCTATTTCGAACCACTAATTCATATTTAAGTCGCAGGATTCTCTATTTCTGGGCTACATCATCTTTTATATTAGTTGCCTGATGAACCATTTGACAGTTTGGCATGAATCAGTTTCATAATGATTGCTTGTCAGTGAAGTTGATTCACAATTGATTTTTTCAGCAAGGGATATCATGGTCATATTCCAGTCTGTATATTTCTTTCCTACTTTCTCTTTCGGCAGCGGGTCTGAAATTACAACTAAGGACAAGCTAATATACATCTGGGGCTTCTGCTTTGCCACTATGGTTCATTAAGTTATAGTATTTCATGAAGTTCCTTGGCAGTTGTTATTTCTTTCTGACTGTATCTTTCTACAGTTTCCTTTAAACCGGCCGTTATAATGTAAAAATATATTTATCTTCTACCTATTGACCATAGAAGTATATTGCACCATTACGGGCTGTGCTTATAGGAAAGATTGTTTAGTGTTCGTACAAGCTTCATTTCAAGGATGTTACTGGGAGAAAAAGGCAGTATCTCAATTCTCAAGCTGCATAAATTTTGTTTCCATGGTAATCCAAGTATGCACTAACATTTTGCTATGAGCTTATTCGTTTTTGTTTCCTATTTACAGAGAAGGGCTTGGAGAGGCATATGATAGAGACATTGCTTTTGCCAGTTCACTTGAAATCTTTGGTGGAGGGCGTAATGATCCCATTTCTGTTGCATATGGAGGTTTCCTATTCTCTCTTTACCTTTTCAGATCAGATTGTTTGGTATATAGGGTGTGTTCGGTATGAAGGAAAATGTTTCTATAAGTTTTGTGCTTTTTAAATTCTCTATAATAAAATCCTTCTTGTGGTGATGCGGGGGTGGTGGGGGTTAGGAATTGACCCTTACTGTACACTAATATTCAAAGGGAAAAAATACGAAGGAGGGGAGACCTCATGTTATCACCTCATATCCTAAGTTTGTTGAACAAGCTCAACTCTTTACTTCGTGGATGCTTTATAAAGGTAATATATCCTAAATGGTGGTTACACAGTGTCAGAGCTGTGGTATGCTAGGGGACTAATTCATGCAAAAGTATGCATATGCATATTACAAAGAAAAGCAAATCTTTCAAAGATGCACATGTATTCTAGATTATGATTTCTAGAAGGGCCTCAAATCCTTGAATTCAGTTATGAACGTTTGAACTTGGAAGCGATTACCTATAGGTTCCTTATCCAAAAAAGAAAATGTCTATGACCTATAGGTTCAATAGGGGCCTGCTTGTTTCTCATTGATTATGATGTTCCTATATAATTGCTAAATGTTAGAAGGTTAACGACTTGGATTGGCATATTTGGCTGCACTTATCTAACTCAAGTGCATTCATTTGCAATTCTCTATTTCTTTCCATTTCCACATAAAGCAACACTATTTTGCAACAAAGAATCAATGCAAAGTCTTACTTCCCCAATTATACTAATAAATGCAAGTTGTATTCATAGGCCCCGATATGGCTAAATTTGCTACCGCTCTGAGAGAAATTGGAACCTACAAGGAAGTTCTTCGGTCACAGGTATCAGTTTCCCCCCATATATGCACTTCAACTATTATGCAATTTTTTCCTATAAAAAAAACTATTATGCTGTTTATCAAATGATTTGTATAGTTAACAGTTGTTATATCTGCATGGATATAATCCATATCCTAGTACTGGTCCGTGAATTGTTTGGTAAAATTGTAGAATCATATTGTAGATAGAGTGGCTCATGTTAAAGTTTAAACTACTACAGGGAGGACACTTTTAATTAAATAATTATTTTTTACACGCTCTCTCACATGCGAATGCGAGCCTGATCTGTTATCATGTTGAATTATGTGACTTGAGGAGATACTTTTATTTATTTAATAATGATCTGGACACATCTAATGTGTATAAACTTTCTCATACCAACTTGTTTTAGGAGTATTATTTCTCTTCTAGACTTGAAGTCTAATTTACTTTTTTCTTTTCCATTCCAATATCTACTTTATACTGTGTGTGCCTTGAAATACCTTCGCCTTGTTGATTTCATTTGACTGGCATTTTTTCTGTGTATTGCTTAGGTAGAGCATGTATTAAATGATCGATTACTGCATTTGGCAACCATTGATCTTCCAGATGTAAAGGTACACTCACTACTTTCACTTGTAGTCCATTATGTAGAGAAAGTTTGTACAGATAAGAAAATCTAGTCTTTTGGATACTTCAGCTAATTCTTACTTATGAAGCACATTTACTAGGATGTTTCATTGCCCATTGGTGCAAGTACTTTTCCTTATTTTGTCTGTAAATATTTCCATCTTCCTGGATGCATATAGGAAGCATCCAAATGAACAATAAAGTGATGAACCAAAATTGGTCAGTCAAAATACTTTGTAGATGATCTGACATGTAAGCTAATCAAACTTGCATAAACTTTATTTTCTGAAGTATGGATGTTTGTAGAACCTGTCCTACTGGGTTAAAGCGTATGGTTGTGCACGTTATTATGTTCTATTTATGAGAGAATAAAAACAATAGAGTAGGATTATCTTCAAAGTAAGCTTTGAATATAGGTATATATGGGGTTGGTGTTTTGACCTCTGTTGCTGTAACCTGCCCAATGGTTCATTGGTTGGGTGAGTAGCATAGTTGAAGTGTTATGATAGTCTGAGCTTCTAATGACACTCTGAACACTGACTAAAGTTTCCACCAGACTTCATGCTTCAACCAAATGCAAATCAAACCATTGGCAAGGTCTTCAATCTTGTATTTCTTTGTTGGGTTCAAATCTTAGAGTTAATAGATTTAAGTGATGGAGTAGCTGGTATTCAAATTAATTGAGAGAAGAAGGAATTGAGTTAACAGAATAAGTTTAGACAAGGATTCCTCCATGTGGATAGGAAATGCTTCTTCAAAACCAACTGAAGGGGATGGCTCGATTTTGTAGAAGTTTGAAGGAAGGGCAATAATGTACGCATGCTAGGGAACTCAGTAGGTAACTTCGTAGTAACGCTGACTAAAGCTTCTGTCAGATTTCAAGCCTTCAACTAAATTTGAAAAAGGACAAGATGTAGCCAAATTCTCTATTAGCTCTTTGGGCACTACTCTTACACTCTGTGTATTGATAGTAAGAGCAAGCATGTTAAGAGCAGAAAACCTTACCTGACCAAAGTAGAAAGCCCTTTTGCTTTCTGTTTAACAGCTACTTGAGCTTCATTCTTTTCTAGGTGCGAAAATTTTCTTCCGTAGACTGAGAAATGAATTAAGAGACTGTGTGTTCTTTAAACAACAAACTAATTTGTAGTATCTGTAATTTGGTTTGTAAATGTTTGATCGACGTTTTCAAAAGACTACACTTGATGCTCATTGATTTTGTTTTGAGAATTTGTCAAATTGACCAAAAAAAAAAAAAGGAAATAGGAAATAATTAAACTGGATCAGATAGAAAAAGAAATAGTTGAATGTTTCTAAGGAGTTAAGATCAGAAGAAGGAGTGTCTTTGTTTTGGGATTATTTTCTAAGTTTAATGCCCATTATTCTTTCAAGACAATTAGCTGGAACTCTACAATGTTATTAGCTTTTTAGGGCTGCTTTAATAGATTTTCTAAGAATATCAGCTATCTGGTTTCAACATATAGATAGTTTCTGCTCCACTAGAGATATTGAACAACCTTTGAAGCATCTCATTTAATACTAACAATTATTGAAATAAAAGGGGGGAGGGGGAGAAGATGCTGACAGTAACTAGTTATCATTTGGGTAGGACTTGCCTATGATTGGGTGGTTTAGTTTTTGACTTGTTCCATACTCGACCATATATGATCTCACAGAACTCTATCCCACCCAATTGTCCAATCAACCTTACATCTCAGTTATCCTAACATGTACAGATCTCTCTTCTTGCTCCTTTTGTAGTTCAACCACTTGTAGTGTATTCTCAAAGATCTAACACGTGTAATTGATGTTATGTGAATTTTCATTACTTTCAGGAAGCTCGGAAGCGTTTTGACAAAGCCAATGTTGCTTATGATCAGGTGGATACAATGTCTCTCTAGTCAAATCTTTTATCTGTCGTGTGTTGAGCTGTAGATTCTTGGATAATTACCCATTTAAAGTAAAAAATACAGACTTGCAATGGAGTGACTTTCTGTTGAAATTGTACCTAATTGTTCTCTGTTTTTCTAATTATACTTTCTCTTTTGAAATAGCAGACTCAACTTAGAACTTATAAATACCATTTCAAAAGGATAGGGGAAGCAGTGATTAATAATACGTCAAGTGAAAAAACGGGAATTACTAATTTACTAGTGTTGAAAACTAGAAAGCAAGATATTTATGTACCTAATATGCTAATAATCTATATTATCCTTGTTTGCCAGTGGCTGCTTTGTTCTGTTCTGTGATTGGTTAGTATTCCTAAATCCTGTAACTTTAATGACAATCTTGATTGTTGAAGTCCAAACAATGTTTGTGCATGTTAATGTGTCATTTTGAATTAGCCATGTCTTGCTCTTTGTTGTAAAAGACTTCCCTATTGTCTTTGACATATATCCTTATCTTTTCAGATTATTTTAAGCAACAGAATTTGGTATAGTAAGACACTTATCCTTTTGAAATTGTTCAATAATGATAACTTCTAAATCCCAAACTAAGTTGGGACGACTATATGAATCATCAATATATGTTTGCTCCTTTTGGACTCATTTCATACAATCTTTTTTGAGTTATAATTTGAAGAAAAAGAGTTTTTGGGTGTCTACTTCTCAGAACTAAGGCCAATCGGGTACAAGATCTTTATACCCTTGGTGACAGATTAACACCAGATTGCGTTTCCACATCTTGCTTTATGCCCTTTAAATCTTTAGAACCATCTTCACATTTGTTGAGTTTTAGCTTTCTGAAAAGAAGTTGAAACAGTTCGAACACTAACATGATGGTACTTGGTTCTTTGTTTTGATGTACATTAAAATGATTGCTTTTATCATCTAGGTTCGAGAGAAGTTTTTGTCATTGAGGAAAAGTACTAGGATGGATATAGCTGCAGCCATTGAGGAGGTAACGAACATCAGTTCTTCTTAAAATCCATAAACACTATCCTTTTATGTTGTTTATTGATCAGGTAGTTTCTATGGTAACCATTGTCAGGCAACATCTAATTTGGTAGTCCTTCCAGGAACTTTACAATGCAAGGTTGAGCTTTGAGCAAGCCCGCTTTAATCTGGTGTGCACAATTCTTTGGCAGTCGGTATCAAATAGTGATGCAACAAATAACAATATAATATAATTGTTGAAATATTTCATAAGTTCAGGTCGGTGCACTTTCTGCGGTTGAGGCCAAAAAGAAGTATGAATTTTTGGAAGCTGTTGGCAGTATGATGGACAGTCATCTTCGGTTTTTCAAACAGGTCATTTCCCTTTTTCTTTTTCAGTGGAAAAAAAGTTTTAAAATGGTGAAATCTTATGCTTGTTGATATTAATGAATGCATCATGCTGAATTCGAGATATTATGTGATGCACAGGGGTACGAAGTTTTGCATCAAATGGAGCCTTATATCAGCCAGGTTAGATGCTAGTTATGAAACAGTTTTCTTGTGAATACCCTTGTCCCATGATGCCTTCCAATTTGCTTGAGGGAATGGATGATAATGTGCTACCTTCATGAAATTGAATTGTTGGGTTCTTTCTCATTCCTTTTTATTACTTTCATGACAAATATTCTCCTTTTGGCATCCGTAATCCTTTTTATCCGCAGCCTCACATTTAGAAGTTGCTTGGACAGGACATTACAAGAAAGGGAATCTTCCAATACAAAAAAAACGAAAAGGACGGATTCCTTCTGTACGGAGTACTATTCCTGTAGAGAATCTATGAATTTCATCTTTTTCATCTTGTAGGTTGCCCCAAATAGTCCAAATCCATAAACATCTTCTGTATAGCATCTTCCTTCCCTTCGAAACATCTTGCTTGATGTGCAGTTTATGTAGGCATTAACACAATACATGGTAAATTGCATGCATGTGTAGTTTGCTTTTAGATCTTTCAGGGAAAAAATGGATCTTAGAATTTTACCAATTTTGTGACTCACTAACTGCGTATTGAAGTGTAGGAAAGAGTGGTACAGTGGTACCCAGAAGTCATTAACCCATGCATTCTCCAAACCTCAAACTTCAAAAGTCTACTGCTGGTCTATCGTTTTTTTGCTCAGATTTGATTTGCGCCTTGGCCCACCATAAAACAATGCCTTCGCAGATTGAACATTTGCCAAATCATAGGAAGCTCCACATTGCCCCATTTTGGTGCTTCTTGAAGCTCGACTAAATTTTTATTCATTTTCGCTGGATCTTGATCAATGAAAAATTAATGGTTTTGGGCATTGAAGTTACAAAGGGTCCAAGCACAAGCTTGTATATTCAGCATGAATTCTGAATCCATTACCGACCCCAAGCTTACTAGATAGGCTGATGAGGCAATTTAGTTTCTCAATCATTAATAGCTAATTTGATTTTAGTTTGTGTCTTTTTTTGTTGTCCGTGAGGCATGCTAAAGTTCTTCTGTTATAGTTTAAATTGTCTGCTGCTGGATCCATTATTTTGTGCATCTACTTTTACACTCTAGTGACTCTACTTATGTAGCATACATGGAATTACTTCGGTGATATACTACTAATTTTCATTGTATGCTTATGGCATCTTTTAATAATTTTTATCTGTTTTGAGGTATGCTGTTTTGTTACAGGTCTTGGCTTATTCACAAAAAGCTCGAGAAAGTTCCATGTATGAGCAGGCAGCTCTCAATGAGAGGATGCAAGAGTACAAAAAGAAAATAGATCAAGAAAGGAGATGTTCGTTCAATGGGTCTATAAATGGTGACGTCACACAACCTTTTTCCAGGAGTTCTCACAAACTTATTGAAGCAGTCATGCAATCTGCTTCTGAAGGAAAGGTATGCAGTACAATCCTGCATTTGACTACAACTATTAGCAAATAACATTCTCTTACTGCTTATGATGTTCAGTATTCCTTTTAAAGAAAATTCTACCTTTCTTTTCTTTAGCTAAGATTTCAATAGTTTAGGTACAAACTATAAAACAAGGATACCTGTCAAAGCGTTCTTCTAATATAAGAGGTGACTGGAAGAGAAGATTCTTTGTTCTAGATAGCAGAGGAATGCTGTACTACTATCGAAAACAATTGAGCAGACCATCTGTAAGTCATCGAATTAAATGTTTGTCACAAGTTCTTCAGCTATTATATAGACCTGCTCAAATGTGGAGAATGCAGTTTCAGGGTTCTGCCAGCCCACTCCTTTCAAACAGATGTTCTTCCCCAGAACCGGGATCAGGACTGCTGAGTCGTTGGCTTTCTTCTCATTATCATGGAGGTGTACATGAGGAAAAAGCTGTTGCACGTCACACAGTGAACCTACTGACATCAACAATAAAAGCAGATGCAGATCAGTCTGATCTGAGATTTTGCTTCAGAATAATTTCACCAACAAAGAATTATACTTTGCAGGTAAAAGCCTGAGGCATCCTGATAATTCTTTGGGCTGTAGTAAGAGAACTGGATTTCAACCTAGATTTCTAATCAGCAATAACCTTTTAGTAAAGATATATCCTTTGGATATTCAGGCAGAGAGTGCAGCGGAGCAAATGGACTGGATAGAAAAAATAACAGGAGTTATTACTTCATTGCTAACTTCCCAGACACCTGAAAGGGTAAACTAGAAAATAAATATATAAGTCTTCCTCTCCTTATTTTTGTTGTTATATCTGATAATATGATTTTTTGGTGTTCAGCATTTCTCTGTTAGTCCCATTAGCGAAAGTAGTTCTATAGGAAGTCCAATTGACAATGATCATAGAGCAATGGAAGAGTACACATCTGGGAGGGATCTTACTGGTAGATCTTTCATGCGCCCATCCAAAAGTTCAGTGCACATCCTCAGCACGAAAAGAGAGAAACCAGTTGAAGCACTAAAACGGATACCTGGGAATGATAAATGTGCTGATTGTGGCGCCCCTGGACCAGAATGGGCTTCTTTAAATCTTGGACTTCTTATATGCATTGAATGTTCTGGTGTTCACCGGAACTTTGGTGTACATATATCCAAGGCAAGTCAACTTGTTTACATTTTGCGCCTAAGTTTCTTTCTGTGTGCATAAGCAGAAACTTAATCTTCTTAAACCTCTCTAATTTCATGTGCGAATAGAAAGGCCTGCTGTCAAGTTAACTATGTTCATCTTGTGTAATTGTCTGTTAGAGCTTTTACAAGTATATGTATCATCTTTCTGTGTAAAAACTAAAGGAGACCCATTCCTAAAAGAAGAAAGAAACTACGTACCTCAGCATTAACCGTGCAATCTCTTGATCATGCAAAGATGAAGTTTCCTTTTCTGAAATTATCTTAGAGTTTTCAACTTTGATTTGTAGGTAAGATCTTTGAAACTTGATGTTAAAGTGTGGGGGCCTTCAATCATAACGCTTTTCGAGGCACTGGGTAATGTGTTTGTGAATTCTGTTTGGGAGGAGCTGTTGCATGCAAGAAAAACGTTTCAGGCTGATGAAATACCAATGCGGTTTTTTGAGTCTGATAAACACAAAGAGTTCTTTGGAAAACCCAGTTATGCTGATCATATTTCAGTAAAGGAGAAATTCATTCATGCAAAGGTACTTTTCCTAATAGTTAAGTTTACTTCCTTTGCCGTCTGTTCAATCTCTTCAAGAGGCTGCTCATCTTGTAATTTTCTTTCTCAATTAAAGCTGACATCATCAGCTCATTACTCCAGTTCTTTCAAATTGGTTAGTCCTTAATGTGTCCAGGTTTATGGACATTGCAGATTAGGCTAAGAGTGACCCTATAGTTAATCTAGTTGCCTTTCTCTGGTATTATCTCCCAGTTCAAAGCTCATAAAAGAGATCGGTGGTCTAGGACATTGGACATTCTGCTATGTAAATGGATGTCAAACATTTTCTCTGTGATATGTTCTCCTAATTTCTTATAATTTTTCAAGAACTTATGTGATACCACAAAAGTTACAAAATTACACCTGCAGTTTATGTTAGAAGCATGACTTGATCTGAAGACTAAAGAAGAAAAGAACCATCCTAGGCAAAAAAATATACTGTAAATCTTTTGTTCTAGGTTAAATTGAGACTCTTCTTTGTTACGTAATCTTGACATTTGTCGTCTTTTTATCTTGGTAAAATTAAAGGATGTTAATTATTTTAATTTTTTTGGTGATCATGCATGTTATGACTATGAAATTGATGAAGTATGTTATGTACAACTATTAGCATCTTTTGCTGGTATGTAGTAGACCGTGTACAAATAATATAAAAAGTTGAAATATTTGTTCGAATGAGGTTATATCCCTCTATGTTTCAAAATGTTCATCTTTTCTGTTGTGCGACTGTTTCTCGACGCTGGCATCCATCTCTGTGTTACACAGACATTATTCATATGTGGATAATCTCGTACAGTTTAGATGTGTTGCCTGTCTCAAGCTCTCAGCACAGTGTATAGAGGCCTTCTGTGGCATTTTTGTGTGCAAATGAATCTGTAGTACTAATGGTGCTCCCCTATGTGCAACTAGTCTGCACGTGGTAACTGAAAGAACTCTTCCTAAATAATTCAAATCTCTATAGCTTTTCTGGTTAAATGTGAATTAATGTATGCTTGCTATGTCTGTTTCTGGTTGCAGTATGCAGAAAAACGTTTCATTCACAAGGTGAAGGACACTACACACCTCATTTCGGTTGCAGAACAGTTGTGGGAAGGTGTCCGTGCAAATGACAAGAAAGCTGTATATCGTCTCATTGTGGTCTACCAAGCTGATGTTAATGCAGTCCATGGGGAAGAAGCGTCGCCTGGTACGTCTCAAAATCTAGAGACTCGTTCCGATTCGAACAAAACCTGATTATAACATCATCTTTTTAGGCAGTGATAGTTCAAGCTCATTTAACCCACAAAGTGAAAGTGAAGAGCATTGCATTGATGAATTTCTTGATGGCTGTTCCTTACTTCACCTAGCTTGCCAAACTGCTGATATTGGCATGGTGGAGCTGCTTCTGCAGTATGGTGCCAACATAAATGCTTGTGATTCACGAGGCCAGACCCCACTGCATCATAGTGTTATGAGAGGAAGAACTGCAACTTCCAAACTGTTACTTGCGAGGTAATTCTTTGTTTTTAAAGCTCACTGTTAATCCTTATAAGTGAAGATGAAAAGGGTACTTTGTGCTTTAACCATCATTCTGATGCAAGCACACATGCTTGTGCTTGTCTCTATACCCTGCAAGCACACACTTACACTTGTCTCACTTACCAGAGTTCTTTCTCTCACAACCTAGAAGCTTATGCTTGTATATCTTCAGTTTTAAGTTTGCAAAACAAACTAATGTTTGGATATTCACAAAAGCTCCGAAGGAACTCGAGGTTGATGGCATGTACCAGAACATTCTATAAATTTTTATTTGTTGAAGTCATGGGAGTCCACAGCTATTGTGCTGACATTCAGAATATTTATATCTCGCATATGCCGAGGGAGTGCTTTATTGGGTAACTCCACCTATTTCATGGGTGGTCGGACTTCTAATCCCAAGTTAAGCTTAGTTCATGAAGCTGCCTCTGTGAGAATTAGTTACAACTGAGAACCGTAACTTATACTTGATACATCACGTGAAGTATCTCAATGCAAAATTGTGTGTTTTTTTATTCAATGAAATGCTTCAATGAATAAAGTGGTGGTCAGACCAGCTTTATTATATGGGGTGGAGTGTTGACAGATCAAGAGTCTCACATTCAGAAACTGAAAGTGGTGGAGATGAGGATGCTACGATGGATGCGTGGGTATACTAGAAGAGATGGAATTCAAAATGAGGATATCCGAGAGAAGGTGGGAAGTGACTTTGGTGGAAGACAACATGCGGGAAGCGAGGTTGAGATGGTTCGGACATATGATGAGAAACAAAAATGCCCCAGGTGGTGTGAGAAGTTGGCTATGGATGGATTCAGGAAAGGTAAAGGTAGACCGAAGAAGTATTGAGAGAGGTGATTAGACATGATATGACGCAGTTGCAACTCACCGAAAGTGTAAAGTCCGCACAACTTAGCTTTTAGCATTCACTTGTACAGTAGAACTCTCTTTTTTTTGAGGAAGTTTTTTGGATTAAAGTTGGTTCTCTTGAATTTCTCGTTTAGTTCAACTTTGGATGTTGGTTGATGTGTTGTGGTTGAAACAATCAGCTTTTTTCCCGAGTCTAGTCTTCAGTGACCGTTTCATAAGAGTATCTAACTGGCCCACCCTGATCTGCCTGCTGCAACAGTTTAAAAAGATTTGTTGATCTCTAACTCTATAAATAGGACTCTTGTTATTTTGTTTGGGATAAAGCTTGACGAATACTTTATACTTGTATCAATTAATCTCTCTCTCTCTTTCTCTTATTCGTTCTACCTCTCTTTCTTTGTCTCTCTTCTGCACTTCTTTCTCCCTTTTCTCATTTCTTGCCCTTCCTGCGCGTCTTTTTGGAACTACATTAGACTTGCACTTCCAACTTTTTGGTCAGTAATACTTTGCTCAAATTTGAGGGGGATTTATATGTTTTTGGATCAATAATGAACTTAGCGATGATTATGTTTGAACCAGCAGACTAATGATCAAGATCGTCTTGTCTTGTGTAACCAACTACACAGTTGTATCATTTGTATATTTTAAATCATCCTTATTTGACCAATATGATTTATTTTGAACAGGGGTGCCAACCCACACATTGCTGATCTTGAAGGCAAGACCCCATGTCACCTTGTCTCAGAATTAGCCCTCAATGATGTGGAGTTTCTTGCCCTCCTGAAAGTTGCAAATAGATAGCAGCAGCACAAAGGTCACTCGGAGGTAAGAGTTTCCACGTCCCAGAGTGATGCTTTATCTTCAAAGCAACGAAGGTTTAGGCTATCTCGGAAAACAGCTTGCTATAATGTCTAGGTCTTCGAGATTTTAATATGTCCAGGTCTTTGCGTTGGCAAATTGGAGCGAAGAGATGTATAACACAGAGTGCCAAGTTACTAAGGATGTTTAGTTTGCTGCTTCAAGATGCATATATATTTTTCAGCCTTTAGTTTCTTCTCTATAATTTGTTGCACAGCTTACAGAATTAGACAGTAGATTAGTTGTACATAGTTTGTTGTATTAAATTAGTTTGAGATGCTGCAGAAACTGAAGAGATGATTTATATATATATATATATGACGCAAACACATGTTGATCAATTTTTAGTATTTGTTTCGATTTCTAGCTTAGATTCTCCAGAGTGATTTCTTATTTTCATGGTATCGAACTGATCTCTGTATATCGGGAGGATGTGCTCGGGGTAGATCCACTACATCATGTGAGTTCTTGACTGGTCAATATATAAAGATCAGTTCAATCTCATGTTCGGGAAGAGGAATGAGGCTCGACAGTCGAGCCCATACACAAATCATAAGAATATGTAGAATGTATCACGGCATTTCATAAAATTTTGTGGTCTTAAAGGATGTTACGTGAAAAGTTATAACTAAAGAACTAGCAAAAAGAAACAAAAACACTTCTTTTGGAACAAAAAAAAAAAGGAAGGTAAGACAAACAAATCAAAATCGAGTTGAAATTGATAATTCGAAATGAAAAAATGTTATTGGTTTATAGGAGTTGATGTATGAGTTCTACCCAATACTAGATGTAGAGGTGTATAATAGATCGATATAAAGCTCATGAGTTGTCCTGTAACATAATTGCATAGCAAGAACTTGGAGAAGGGAGAGATAAGAGGGTCTAATTCGTATGAAATATTAACAGTTTGAAATAATTATAAATAACAATCAATAATCGATATCTTAATGATTTAGCATGTCCACGAATGGATACGAAACCGAGCATTAGACACGTGCAAAATTTGCTAATTTTGATATTTGTTGTTCTTATTTGTAATTCAGTGAATTTGTTTTTTCATTTGTGTGTTATAGTTAGACTGATTCAATTAATTTGACGCAAATTGATAAGCTCACTCAATAAGCGTTTACTATAAAACTCCAACTTACAAATTCAAGAAAAAATAACTTCGTGTCACCGAAAAATGGCATCCGACAGATCTGAATCGACCGGAGATTCCAACGGCGATCGCCGGAAAGTTGCTCTGATCACCGGCATTACTGGCCAAGACGGTTCGTATCTGACTGAATTCCTTCTCGACAAGGGCTATGAAGTTCATGGACTTATTCGTAGATCCTCCAATTTCAACACCCAACGAGTTAATCACATCTATATCGATCCTCACAATGTCCATAAGGCACGCATGAAGCTTCACTATGCCGATCTTACTGATGCCTCTTCTCTCCGCCGTTGGATTGATACAATTCAACCTGATGAGGTTTACAACCTCGCCGCACAGTCTCATGTCGCCGTCTCCTTTGAGATCCCTGATTACACCGCCGATGTTGTCGCCACCGGTGCTCTCCGTCTTCTGGAGGCTGTCCGTTCTCATATTTCTGCTACTGGAAGATCAAACATCCGTTACTACCAAGCTGGTTCATCTGAGATGTTCGGATCCACCCCACCGCCGCAATCTGAATCTACACCCTTCCACCCTAGATCCCCTTACGCTGTATCTAAGTGTGCAGCGCATTGGTACACTGTTAATTACCGTGAAGCGTACGGGATCTTCGCCTGTAATGGGATCCTGTTCAATCATGAATCTCCCAGGCGGGGTGAGAACTTCGTCACTAGGAAGATCACTCGTGCTGTGGGTCGGATCAAGATCGGGCTACAGAGCAAGCTGTTTTTGGGGAATCTGCAGGCATCCAGAGACTGGGGTTTTGCTGGGGACTATGTAGAAGCAATGTGGATGATGCTGCAGCAAGAGAAGCCGGATGATTATGTGGTAGCAACCGAGGAGTCCCACACGGTAGAGGAGTTCTTGGAAGAGGCATTTGGTTCTGTAGGATTGAAATGGTCGGATCATGTGGTGATTGATAAGAGGTACTTTAGGCCTACAGAAGTTGATAATCTTAAGGGTGATTCGAGCAAGGCGAGGAAAGTTTTGGGATGGAAGCCCAAAGTTGGATTCAAACAACTGGTGAAGATGATGGTGGAGGAGGATGTCGAATTGGCTAAAAGGGAGAAGGTTCTTGTTGATGCTGGTTACATGGATGCTCAACAACAGCCTTGAAAACTCTCTGTAATGCCACTTACATTTGCTATTTACTTTGCTCTAGTTGGAAACTGTATTGAAGAGAGACACCATGCTATTTTCTGCTGTTATTGCTGTTCATGACTTCGTTTAAATACAAACATATATGAGTCATCTTATTGGATCAAAGTCGATTGTTAAATTTTGAGGAATCATATTCAAATTGTTTGTGTTCAAGTTTTGTGTAGAAATTCAGATATGCCGAACTATGGTTTACACAGTAACAAAAACTACACAATGACACTTACTATTAGTGTTGCTTCCTGTATGTGCGACTAGTAATAAAGAAACATTTGCTATATAACTCACATCTTTATAAGGTATCTGGTTAAAACATCTCTACGTGAGGTAGAGGTAAGGTCTGCGTACACTCACCCTCCACAGACCCACTTTGTTATTGGGTATGTTGTTGTAGTTTAATTTATGTCTGATTCTTGTTGCAGTATGCAGAAAAACGTTTCATTCACGGGATGAAGGACAACAGAGACCTGCTTTCAGCACATGACAAGAAAGTTGTATATCGTCTTGTTGGTGTCTACCAAGCTAACGTTAATGCAGAAGCGTCTCATGGTGTGTGTGTTTGCAGTGTAGAAGAGATAAAGAGGTATATGAATAGGAAGTCGTAATCCTCCAGAGGAAAAAGTAAATATTGAACTTCCATAGCTGACTGCTTTGTTAAATTTACTGCAAAACCTTGAAGTGCTTTATACAAACCAAAGTAGTTAAACAAGAATTTTTCCAGCTTGAAAAAATTTTGGTTGATGATCATTAAATATTTGTTATTTGGAATTACAAAGAGAGTACTTTTAGCATCTACTCGTACAGTTCTTTTGAGGAAGTTGTTTCTTCCATTAAAATTGGATCTCTTATATGGAATTTGATGTGTTTTTGGATCAATAATGAACATACTTCTGATTATGTTGAACCATCAGACTAATGATCAAGATCATTTCGTTTTGACCAATAGAATTTCGCTTGAACTGGGGGGGCTAACCGAAGGCAACCACATTGTTATTCTTTCCAGTGAAATGTGAAGCCCCTATACATGAATATTGAAGTTTTACAAAACGAATAATCATTAGATAGTGAGACATAGATCTACAGCTTACAAGAGACATCCATCCAAGGTTCAAGGTAACTTCAGAAGTGCATCAGAGGGGTTGAAAACTCCTTGGCATCCTTCTACAAGAACCCTACATAAAAGAAAGAAAGGGAACTGTGAGCAAGCAGAATTGTTTTTCTGATACAAAAGCTTTGACATTGGTATTCAGTATGTATATTACTTACACTTACTCAAATGTGCACATCAAGGTTTCCTTGCCTTGCTTTTCCTCAATAGACCGAGGAGAAAGCACCGTGATAAGGATGACATAAACCGAAGAGCTGAATAATGTAGCAACTTCCAAGGTAAGAACTTCACTTATCTTCACATGTAAGCTGCAGTGGTACAAACATTTGCTCCTTTAAATGGAAACAACTTATATCAGATAACATGAGAATAATACACTGAGTTGCAGACATTCTTTTTCAATCAGGCAACTAAATTATGCTGAAACTTGATCATTTGTTAGTTCATCTTAATAGTCTCACCACTCTAACCATGCAAATCTGGTTGCACGGTATGAACAACAATATGAACCCACCAACTCTGCCAACAAAAGTTTTATGGACTATGACCAATAAAACTTCAAAGAGCAATTATTCATCCATCGAGTTTGTATCATCATAAAACAATCCCCACGGTCTTTAAATATCAATATTCTCATAATTAGTGTGTTTGCTAGCAGAGTCGGATGAGAAAATGTTCACACATCAAAGGCATGGTGCATGACAAAGCAGATGAGCCATCTATTATGTTATTTAATAAGCAAGAATTTGTTAACATTCAAAAAGAAAATACTGGATTACACAGATTTTGTACACAGAGATAAAATCACTATCCTATTTCAGTGGTAAACTTAGAAAATTCAGCAGTTCAACAACATACCTAGTGTGGTCCTACAAGAGGAGTCTGGGTTTGCCATCAAGCATCCATGGTCAGAAACCGCAGAAAGAATGTATCGATCCAGCATACAACGTTCTTGTTGAGCTAGTCTTGAAGCTGACAAGCAACTTATAAGGCAGATTGCTTTGGAGTGTTGCTAATACTTTCAGTATGTTCATCTATCTGACAATGTCTGATTAAGTCATGTGAAGTCATGGAATTGGAGATCCAGGAAAACTTTACCATGGTCTCCACAACCATAGGTAATATTTCAGAATATCCTGCTTGATTTAATCCGTGGGCTAAAGTACTGCACATAGCAAGACTAGGTACAAAACCTTGCTCTCCTATTTCATTGAGTGATGCCAACAATGCCGAAATTTCTCCCTTCTCACACCAAGACCCCACTAATGTTTCACTTACATGTCCTTTCAAAAGACCTTTATCCAAAAGTTCATTCCAAAGACTGAAAGCTTTATGTAGATTTCCTTCTCGGTAAAGTGCATCAACCATCGAGCTGTAGACTACTTCATCAGGCTGAATACCCCTTGCCACCATTTCCTCAAATAGTGAAAACACCTTCAATTTTTCTCCAATTCTGTGATAACCTTGTATGAGTGAAGTGTAAGTCACGATGGTTGGTATCAGTTTCCTCCCTTGCATCGTTTGGAAAAGCTCTTCTGCTACTTTCATCATTTCGTTCTTGCAACAGTAGTCAATTAAAATGGTGTAAGTTACATGATCAGGCAGGATGTGCATATCAGACATGCCCTTCACTAACTCCAGTGCTTCACTCAATCTACCTAACTTGCAAAATCCATCAATCAATGTGTTGAGAGTAAGAGTAGATGCAATTCCCTTCTCTACCATTTCATGGAATAATGACAATGCCTTCTCTGTCTCTCCTGCCTTGCAGCATCCGTGAAGAAGAGCATTGTATACGAAGGCATCCGGTTGAACGCCCCGTAAAGGCATTTCATCTGAAAGGCAAAATGCCTCATCTAGATCACCAGCTTTGCAGTAACCATCAATGATTGTAGTATATGTCACACTATTTGGTGCTAAACCCTTTCCAGAGATACCATCAAACACTTCCCTAGCTCTCGATAGGTCACCTGACTTGCAAAGACCACCTATTAAGCTATTATAAGTGACGATGTTTGGTCTAACGCCTTTCTGACTCATTTCATCAAGAAGTAGAAAAGCCTTCTCCAAATTACCCTGCTTACAGAAACCAGAAATTAGTGAGGTGTAAGTGAACACATCAGGAACTAGACCCTTATTATAAAGTTCAGATAAAACATCCATGGCATCTGACAATTTCCCATTCTTTGAAAGGGCATTGATAAGAATACCATAAAGCTGAACATTTGGCAGTCGACCTATTTCAAGCATGCGATTCAATACTGAAAATGCCTGTGATATATTCCCATATTTGCAGTATCCATCAATGATACACGCAAAGGTGACATAATTAGGAGCTATACCACGATCTATCATCTCCCAGAAATACTGTTCTGCAACTTGCATATTCCCTGCCTCTCTATACCAAGAAATAAAAGGCCCAAAAGTAAATGAATTCGGTCTCAGTCTTCTCTTCTCTATTTCAACGAGACACGCTTTTGCTTCATCTATTCTTCCCACCTTGCAGAGCCCACTAACAATTGAATTATAACAGAAGATATCAGGTAATATACCATCCTGCCACATATCCTGCACAATATGCTTTGCTTCTTCAAATTTACCATCCTCTACATAACCTTTTATGATGGGGGTGTAGATGATAGCATTTCGTCTCACGCCAGCTGCAATCATCTTCTCCAAAATAAGAATCGCTTGACAGAGATCTCCAGCGTTGCAGAAAGCATTAATCAGCACACCATAAGTATAGGCTGAAGGTACCAAGTTTCTGTCGGTCATCTCAACCAAAAGTTCAGAAGCCTTATCCATGTTATTCTTGCGACCATAGCCCTCAATTAAATAATTGTATGTTTGCACATCAGGGGATATGCCCATTTCAATCATGTCAGACTTGATAGTTACTGCTTTGTCAATCTGGCCAATTTTGCAAAGCCCGTTTATGATAGAATTGTAGGTCATTAGATTCAAACTCTTCCCACGTTCAACCATTTCATCCTTTATTCTAAATGCCTCGTCCACCTCACCCTCCTTCATGAATCCATCAATTAACGCAGTATATGCAAAATGATCCGGGTTCAGACCTACTTCATACATTTCATCCAAAATCCGTTTTGCCTCCCTGGACTTCTTTTTCTTACAGAAGCCATCAATGAGCGTGCTGTAGGTATAGATATCCGGAACCAATCCCTTTCCTTCCATCATGTTCTTTAGCTTCAATGCTTCATCAACTGTACCTGTCCCACACAAGCCTTTGATAACCACATTGTATGTGACCAAATTTGGATTGCATCCCTTTTCTCCCATGTCATGAAGAAGTCTTTTAGCATCCTTAACATTGCCAATCTTGCAATAAGCATTGATCACATTGGTGTATGTATAAACATCAAGACTCATCTTGCTCTCCAGCATTCCCTCATAAACCTTCCAAAACAGTTCCATTTTATTACCATTTAGTAATTCATTCAACAACGTATTACAACACAACAAACTCGGGAAAAAGCCTTCATTTTTAATACCCAAGAACATCGAAACAGCCTCATTTAGCATACCCTTTTTCCTATAAACATCAATTGGCAACTCAAACACCACAGTCTTTGAGCTAAACTTATCACATTCCTTATAACATTTAACCAACGAGCTAACAATATCCCTTACTGAAAATCGTCTCTGAATCATTTCATCAAACACATTCTGGGCAGGTGCAAAATTGTTCGAATTACACAATGACAATGCAAGAATGGAGAAAGAATCAATGTGAGCCATACCCACTTTCTGATTCGACCAGTCAAAGAAGTCAAGCAAACGTTTAGGGTTGACGAGCAATTTGTTCCCGTCAAGAACGAACTGAACCACATCTGCATTTAGCTTTTTAGGGATTTCTGACGACTCCAAAAGTAATTTCCAGTTCTTAAGTTTCAGAATCGTCGAGATTTCTTCCGCTGTTGATTTACTTACCGGAATCTTATCTTTCAAAATCGTCGAGATTTCTTCAGGTGTTGATTTACTGTGGGTATAGCGTATTGATTTCTTGATTACATGTCTTCGACAACTCCAATTGTATATAATCAATATCCTTTTTGACAATACGAGATTCATGGTTTCTTTAACAAACTTGTCCAGATTAACATAACCAGTTAAATAAGTGTAGATCTCAAAGAGGATTTTTGCAGAGTAAAGTGAACAGGGATGACTTTAAAGCTAAGGGGTCGTTTGGTAGGGGAGGGGTATATGAACGAAATTGTTCACGTATTATGTATAGTATTATTTAGTATCGTATTAATGACGAAATAAGTATATCATTTCAATTTTTCGGGTATTTTATAACATATAATTAAAATTAGATTTTTAAAATCATCTCAATCTTATCAGTTTTTCTTCGATATCGCCGTATCGGTACAGTTTAGTTAATTTTCGAGAAAAAAAATTACTTTTAAAATATCACCTAAAATATACTACTATTAAAATATTTCTTTCGCAAATATATTTTTGAATAAATACTTTAATTCTTCACCAAAAAGATAAGAATGTAAAATCTTGTTATCGTATTGTTTGATCTTAAATGTTTAATTGGAGTGTTTGCATAAATTTTATTGTATTGTTTGATAGAGTATCTATTACGATATATTTTTTCATTTTAAACCTAATCAAGGAGGCTAGTTAAAGAGCAAAGACTCAAAGTCGTCTAGTCACCACAAGTCTGAGATCTAAGTTATATTTATATTTGAAAATATTATAATATATATTTATATATTAAATTTAACATATTGTTAATATATAAAATATATTTACATACATATGAGGTTATTTGGTTCGAAATTTTTTTATTTTTTCTCATAAAATAAAATGACCATACCAATTATTGGAAATGGTTATACACTTGATAAAAGTCCACAATTTTATTGAAAAGGTAACATAAATTGATCCGGTTAAGTTCGGTTGTTTCAATGATTTTTCATATTCTTTTGACACTCTAATATTTAGTATTATATTTGATAAAAATTTGGGCTAGTGTATAACAATCCATTGATTAGTCATACACCCTACATTATTATAAAATGTATTACTAATACCTTCCATTTGAAGGTACTAGCTCCTTCTGTTCACTTTTATTGTCATGCTCTTTTCGACAGTCAATTTTGATTAATTTTTAAAGTTAAATTAAATTGCATTAATTTGATATTTTAAATAAAAAAAATTAGATATTAAAAAATTATACGAAAAGTACTATAAAATGCAATTTTTTGCATATTTAATATGATGAAAATGTTAGTTAAAGTTTTTATAATTTGACTTTAAAAATAGAAACAATGACAATTAAAAGTGAACAGAGAGAGTAATATCATGGGATGAGTTTATGTAAAAACAAAAGTATCCATTAAATCATTTTAACTATTTTGTATTCTGTTGATTTTATGTTTTATATTTGTACTATTATACTAATAAATTATTTAACTAAATTAGCTTACAAATTTTTTAGAGAGGATTTGTTTGATATTAAACAATCTAATACAAATCAATGCAATATTTGAAATGTGAGTTGTTTGACATTTACTAATTAAAAGATAAATATAGCATTACATGACAATTGTAATCTTAATTGAGTGTGTGTTTATTTGATATTAAACAAATCTAATACAAATCAATGCAATATTTGAAATGTAATTTATTTTAGATTTACTAATTAAAAATAAACATATCACTACATGACTCTTGTAATCTTAATTTTTGTGTGTATATGTGTATGTGTATCAATTTTATAAATTATCAAAATACAATTAATTAGAAAATCACACAAATATATCATAGGATAAATTTATAAATCTACTTTGACATAAAATCATCTTGTACTTACACTTTAGAATGCTTTTAAAGTTAAGATAATGTTTTTAATTATTTAACAAGTTAAATAGCTTGAGCTCTCAAAAAATTAAAAACAACCTTATAAAGCGAAATATAAAATGTCATTGATTCGAATTTGATTTTTCATTAGTTCAAATTGATATAAATCAAACGAATTAAGAAATAGAAAGTAGCTCCAAATTAATTTTGTCTATAATTTTTACCTATAATAAAAAAGCATTTGTTAGAGAATGATTGAGATACTCAATTGTTGTAACTTGTAAGTATAACGATTTTAATTAGATTTTATTATATGTCTTTGATAATTATCATTGCAGATAGTTAACACTTTTTGATAATACAATATTTGTAATTTCTTAATTAATTTTTTTGAGATTGATACAAGGTGGTTAGTTGGACAATTTTGGAAATTCTAATTGCATTCAGCTGTAAAAGTGTATTGTGATTTTAGATTTGATATAAACTGAATTATAATTATAAAAAGAGATTATTCAAGTAACTACATGTTTCATTCTTAGTCTCAAGTATTTATAATAAATAAACACATGCATATTTATTGCTACAAAAAAATTGAATCAAACGTGGATCAAAAAAGATTCTAAACAGAGGAGAATGAGTGAAAAATATCAATTTTATCTCTACTTTTTGCTATTCATAAATCAATCTGAGAATTTTTTATTTTATACATATATTATTTTTCTACTAGACACAAGGGCTCATTTAACTAGGTTTAAGGTCAAAGTTTTTAAAAGGAGATCTTATGCTGATTTAGTAAATTAATGAAATATATGATAATTAATTGCTATTATTTTCAATTTGTTATATATTATTTTTTGTAATAATTTGTAAGACATGAATATAGATATATAAATTATCATACGTTATATAAAATAACAAATATTTATATTCTAGATACGTTTTTATTGATTATAATTTTTGAATTGTTTATCAATTGAGTCAGTTATTATACAAACTCTCAAAATATAATAGAAGTAATACGAATAATTTTAAAAAATGAGACTTCATATGATTGAGTACACCAATTGGAGTTGTATTACATTTAATTACAAAATAAGGTCTAAACCATGATTGTTACGCTTTAAAATGATTCAAAGTTAAGATAATGTCTTTTAAATTTAATTATTCGATAAGTTAATTAATTTGAACTTGAAATGTCTAAGAGACATCTCAAAATTTTTAAGTAAAATAATAATAAAAATTTAAAATATATGCATAATAATCGATAAAAGATTGACAACAAACTAATAAGAACATTTCAATTGATTCTAACAATAAATACAAAATTATTTTATATTATAAATATTACCATTGAATAATTTTGAGACGTTATTTTTCAGGGGACATAAAGTCATTGCTTCGTTGACTTTAGAATTGAGTCTCTCGTATCTTTACGCATTTTATTCTCTCAAAACTTTATTTATAAGATTACATTAAATATATTATTATACTTATAGTTTTCGTAGGTTATTGGACAATTGTTAAATAAGTGATTATCTTCTTCTTCTTTTAATTTCTCTTGCAATTTATGAAAAAGATAATCTAATTTTAGAGTACGATTTTAAATTTTGTAAATGTTAAATGGAAATCTAATTTTTTATCAGTCTCTCAATTGAAATGTTCACACAACTTTTAAGAAATGGACATAATTTAAACAATTGTTGTTTAAAAAGGAAATATTTGTGTAAATATCAGCCTATAATTCAGGAGACTTTGGGCCTGATGTAACCGAAATTGGGCTTCAATTTTCCCAAAAGAATCATATTGGATTATTGGGCTCTTGAGATAATGGGCCTATAAATTAAAATGGGCTATTAAAACTTCAAACAGTTCATATACCTAATGTCCTGAAGTCACTATAATTAGGACCGCTAAATAGGCGGATTAAATTGAATTTAAATAGATTAAAATGGACTGAATCAACAAAATGGATAGGTAAAAGTTACTTGTGTTGAAATTTCTTGGGCTTAAATGAATTAACTTAATGGATCATAGTTCAATCGATTCAACTCTTATCAGGTTTTAATCTTTGTGTCTTTTCTTATAATTTATTTTAATTAATAAGTATAAGTATATTTTTGTTATGATTACATATAACAAATCAAAGAAAGACGCATCTATGGAAGTAATTCGTTGAGTTTCTCATATATCAACCCAACATTTATATGAGTTGAATTAGGCAGGTTAAAATGAGCTTATATGAATCAACAGACAAATTATTAATCCATTCAAATTCGGACAGATTGAGTAAATCATATTTTTCATAAGCTAATTTTGTCGGCCCTAATAGTGGAGGTACATTCTTGAACTTACATGCTTATGAATCATCTTGATACTTGACCTTTGGAGTTTTGCAAAAATGTGTTAAATGTGAGAGCATCTTATTTCTGAAACAGTAAGGGACCAAATTAAAGGACTATTTTGTAAGCACATACACTTTGAGAAATATTAAACAAAAGTTGTTTGTGGGGAGAAGTTTCAATGAATAAATTGCACATGTTATGGTCCATAACATTAAATTTTTTTAAAAATTAGTAACATGAATTGAATGACTTAGTGTTCACCATCGATATCATGTTAAATCTCGTATGCTTTAAAAAAAAATGATAAAAGTGTATATAGTATATAATTACAGGGATCAACTGAACTCAGTACTGTCGACACAAAACATAATTGGGCTAGTGGTTCCTAAAACCATATACATTATGTTCAATGTACTTTTTATTTTTAATAGACAAGCCATGTTTTGATTTCTTGAATTGGGAAAAACTTTTATGATATGAAGAAAGAGTAAATAATTTGTGGTTGGAGTTTATAAAAGATTCCACAACTGTTCTTTAGCTTATTTTAGGCCAACCATATAACTAACCCATTATGTGAATATAAGAAAAAAAAATGTTAGGGACATGACCCAATAGTACAAAGGCCCACTCACCATATTGTCCCCATTACCCAATTTACTTTACTTAATCGAAGAAATAACGTTTACTCATCACTTTCTCATCATGTTTTCTTGAAATGTTCAAATCGTTATAGTGTAATTAGCTTCGAAAAATTCAAACTCCGTGAAAAAAATGGTTGTTAATGCATGCATTAGTGATGGATGGATGGATAACCAAATTCGTATATAATTCATGATATAAAGGAATCTAAATTCGAAACTTTTTTGACTTACTACAACGTAAATATAATGATCAAGAATTAGCTACATAGTTATTTTTTCTCCCCTTATATCTTATGTAAATATATTTATCAACTAAACGGTGAAATATCTGTTCATTCTTCATGAAGAAAAAAACTTATTATCTAACTATCTCATAATTAATAGGATTTTCTTCAAAAAAAATCATCTTTCGATATTTTATGAATAATATTTTATTTTTTTAAATAAACCCCTTCCGCTCATCTAACTTGGTTACTGCACTCAACAGGCAGGCATGGGATCGTCATTGATGATGTCCTATAGAAAATGGTGGTCCAATGTTTTAATAAAATTTAACCAGCCTATCATACGTGGACACGTGTTTCTACTAAAAAATTAAATATGAAATATATATATTATTTTTTTGGTAGAAACCATTTTGGCCTTTTACTATACTTTGAGTATTTTAATTTTTGTGGATACAAATTATTTTAATTGACTTCTATTTCCTACTAATAAATATTTTTCTACCTATGTCCTTTTGGTTTGCACCTACCTTGTTTCAATAATTACAAAATCCTTTTAGACAATTTTAATTTTGATGAGAATCTAGGGGAGTTGATTGTAAATTTGACTAGGATACATCTAATTGATTTGTATTAATTAATAAAGTGTTCATATTTAAAGGACAAAGCTTAGGTTTCTAATTATGACTAATTAGAGGATTAGATGTTGTCATTGAGACCTACTAAAACCTTAATTATGTACTATATAAAAATGTAGGACGGTGGGGCTAATATTTTTATATTCAAATAAAAAAAAACTTTATTTAAACAAAAGCTCCCTATGTTTCATTATTCATAACATGTCCTTCTTGACACAACAACATAGCTAATCAAAAATATTTTTTACTTGATTTTAAAAGCAGATTAAGAATCTTAAATTTTGAAATAAAATTTTTCAAGTGTTAATAATTAATTTTCTTTTTTATTTTTTTAAAACATATTTTATTAATCAAAAAGTAATGTGTCATTCAAATTCGTATTTAATCTTCTACTTCTGTCGTACTTATTTCTTAAGTATAGTTATTGTGTGATTTTCAAATGACGAGACGTTTATATGAACTTATATTAATATATGCATTTCGATTAATTCATTGAGTAATATGTAACTTTACTAATATCGTTTACATAGTCAAATGAACTTATTTATTCTAAAAATAATAATAATAGGAAAACAAAAGGATATAATGATAGGATTAATTAATCTTAATGTAGTAATATATATTTGTTAATAGTTGGTGAAACATGATCATATGAAGAAGTCATGGTTGGCCATAATTAGAAGCCAATTAATCACTAATATTTTGACACATTAACATGGTCCCATCATAATATTAAAAATAATTTCAAATATATAGTCTGTGCATTTGGGATATTTAATATTTTATTAGTATTATTAAAACTTATCTTCTCCCAAAATGATGGTGGAGTTTGGCCCATGTTTGCTAAATGGATTGGTGGTTTAGTCGTCTTATTAGATTACAAAGTCTTAACTAATGCTCATTAATATATTTTTTTTGTGATAATTATTGGTAACATTATCAACCACCTCCTCCTAAATTTATAAATTTATGAGTAAAATACTAATCGTATATTACGGCTGTCAAATGTAAATTTCTAATTTTTGTTTTTTGCATGATATTTGACAATCACACTTTTATATTGACGATAAGTAAATAACTATAAAAAATAAAGTAATCAAAAAGTGAATAAATAAAATCAAAGTAGAAAGAAGAAAATCTAAGCAAAAAGGAGGATATCCTTTTTTCTTTTTCTTTTTTTCTTTTTGTGTGCGGGTGGTGCTATGTAATAAAAGTTTGTAAAATCGTGCTTTTTAAAATATGATTAATCTATAGTTATTATTAATATAAACATCAATTGTATACAAAAATTTTGTTGACGCTAGGCTTTCTTCCCCTTCTATGAAAATGTAATATTTGCCGAAAGTTAATCTCTTAAAAAAAAGAAAATCTAAAATCAAGAAGATAATATATAACCAAATTATTTATATCGTGTAATTTTTTAACGAATATTTCATTGGTCGGAGTGTCTTTGTTATCATGGTCCAACATATTGAAATGAATAATGTATTAACAATATTAAAAGTCATCTAGATTAGGACTTATCATAATATCATTTGTATCTATCAATTTTTTATACCTTTGAATTGAACTTCCACTTTTTCATTTTGAATTTGCTCTCATCTTATAAATAAAGTGATATATAGATAATCCATTTTCAACTTAGTGCTCTAATTTTATTTTATTTTTTTACTACCATAACTATGCACAAAGTCAACATTTACATTATGATTAAATTACCTCATAATTAAACCCCCAAAACAAAATTTTTGAAGCTCTATCTCAAACTGTGCCGTTAAGTTAGAATTTTAATAATGAAATTCAAAATATAAGAAAATATAAATACACTAAACATAATTAAATCAAGAAAATTTATTATTTCTATATTCCTAACTTTACAATTTCTTTCGTTCTTTAATTTCGACGATAGAAAATAAAAAAAATAAGGCATATATACTAATTATTGTTTTATAAGAATTCAACTCGTTGAAATGTCATGTCATTAGTTACAATTTTTTCAATGACCAAAGAATTTTAAACATCTTATGGAAAAAAATTTAACCAACCATTTATAGATAATAACAAAGAATTAAGTTAAAAGGAAAATTAAGAAAAGTGACTCCTATCCAAAAAAAAAATAGGATTATTAAATTGACTAATCACATTCACACGTGTTAATAATATCCCCTCCCAAATTGCAGAATAATATATTATTTGTGGTTTTTCTTTTCCTTTTCTATTACATGTTCACATAAATTCAGTAATTTTTTTACCATCTTAAAATTCAACTATTACTATTTATTAATTTAAAATTATTACAAAAAATTTTAAACTAGACACATAATTACACACCCTTCGTTGAAAAAAAAAAGCATATATAAACAAAATAATATACGAAATGATTAAGTAAATATAATTTTGACATTCTTAACATAACAAATTGATATTTTCTGAATATTTTTTAAGAAATTTTTGCCTCCGTCGTTGACCTCGATGTTTATCAACTTGTTTATTGGATATTTAGAGATAAGATTAAAAATTAAACATGGCTTGTGATGGTGGACTGTCTTGTCTCAATAAACAGAAGAATAGTGTACTAATTATATCATATAATATTATTAGTTGTGAAAGTAGCTTGAAAGGAAATTAAATATTTTTTTAAAATAATAAAAGAATATATTGCTGCCTATTTGTGGACAACCTAGGCCAGCAAGAACATCTGAATGTTTATTATAATAATTAACTAATTAATAAAATAGATTTACATTTAGTTGGACAAATTGGCCAATGGAAGAAGGTCAAAGACTATGACTTATAGTATAGTATAGTATATAATATATAATATAATACACATAATAATAATAATAATAATATAATCTAGAGCCCACATTTAAGCAACTTTTTTTTTAATCTATGATTGGTTTTTCTTGCATGCGAAAGTTACGCATTTATAATGTCATTTCTTAATTTTTATTAAGAGGGAGATTTTGTTTTTTGTATGACAATTGAAATGTGGTATTTACTTTTTTTATATTCACATTTATTTATCTAGTTTTAATTTTGGATGGTCAAAATATATTTTAATTAATATTTTTAAATGTATATTTTTTTTATCAGGCTAATATGAGAAGGATTTTAATTTATAATATCTTTCGTATAGTTTTCAAACGTTAATATAAATTTGAAATTAAATTATTGAGTTAATCAAATTCAATAATTAATTTTGATGATTAGTTAAATTTATATTTATAAAGTAAAATGTGACAAGTAAAAATAAAAATAAAAAATATATTCTATTTTTTCTTTATAATACAATAGATGGTCAAAGATGTCACAACATATATTTCTTGTCGTATAAGTCAATATAACGTATATTTACCAACAAAAAAAAAATTACCTTGCAACGTATGCATAAGGAGAATATTGAATATCAGTTGTGTGGGACGATTGAAATTCCTTCAATTTTAATGAAGATTCTATATTTGAATTCCTCGAAAAGGAAAAATATATATATTAGAGGCATACGAAGCGCAAATACAAATATAATCCCATAGAAAAAAAAAAGAGGAGAATATTGGTCGGTAAAAAAAATAATTAAAAAATATCTCAATAATAGTGGCACAATTTTATACAACGACGATATTTAAAATTTAAATTTAATTTATTTCGCATCTTCAATTATAGCCAACACATTAAGATTTATAAAATTAATCTCATATTGGTGCAAAAAGGTATATTCTCTAACACAATTATAAAACCATGGTTATAATCATGATAAAGTATAAACCATGATTATTGGTTTTAAATTTGTTGATTATTGAATCTTTGTTATGATAAGGAAATCTCATAAGTAATTTGTTTTGTACACATAATACATACATCATTCTTTGTGTTCCCCAATATCCCCATCAACCCTAATCTCTAGCTGGAACCTAAAACCTTATTTAATTAATTAAGCATGCTTGCTGTTGCACTAATTAGTGTTATCCTGTCTTAATTAACACAACTTGTCAATTGTCACCACTTAACCCGCCAATTAAAAACATTACAAAATTAGTGCTTAATTAATTAATCAACGAGAAAGCTACCGGTTTCCCTACTTAAATAATATAACAAAACAAAAGAGATGTTTAGTCATAATAGGTTTTTCTTTTATTGTCATAAAAATATTTAGTTATAAACGTTAAATCTTTAGTGATATTTATATAAAGTATTGGTTATGAATATTCGTATTTATTATTATTTCTATTTATTTTTTTGTAGTGAATAGTGATGATCACCGGTGTTCAAATGATTTTTTTTTCTTCTTCCTTGTGTTTATTTAGTTCTCTAGACTTTCCATCTCAATCTTAATTATGTTTTTTCATTAATGAAATAAAAATACAAAAATAAATAAACTGAGGAATGCGTTTAATAAAGTTAACTTTTTTTGATTGAAATTATGATGCCCAAACACTAATAATTTAGGGGTTATTTGTTAGTTGGCTAGAGCTTGAAAACATTAATAGTGTAAGATTAGTTATGAGTGAATTTCTCCCTTATAAATGCATATATTAGTTATATAAAATTAGTTATTTGGCATTCTATTAGGCATAAATGATATAGGTTCTCTCAAAACTACACATGTATTAGTGTTACGAATTTTTAAATTTTCAACCACACGTCGAATTAATTTTATACAATTTTTTTTACAAAAACTTCTAGAATTTATTAAAATTAGAAGCAATCAAACAAAATTTAACCATAGTCGAATATGAAGTTTCCCTTCTTCACTCGAATTCTAATATTGAGCTTGCCAACTACATCATTCTTCAAGGCGTAAGTAATCTTAGAAGGAAGATATATGGACTTGGTGATGAAGGTAGTTGTTTTGCAATGTTCAGCCATATTCACGAGCAAATCAATTGTAATGTTACCTTCTCTGAAGGTGTGAATGAAAGAGAGAACTCATGGATTGAGTCTATTTAATATCATATTTGACCTGTCTCATACCGTTAACCATCTAAATAATCAAGAGAGAGTCAGACTCAACATACATGAATAACTTATATAAAAATTAATATATAAATAACTTATTTTATACAATTATACAAAACGACCCTATAGATCTTCAAAATGTGTATATCCTCGATGTGAAATTTCTCAATCTCAATACAAATACAAAATATCGAATAAAAACAAGAGATCGAACGCAAGCATGATGTAGAATACGTTGTAAATGAAAGGGTCCGTTACGAGCTTTTTACTAAAGTGGTCACGCAAACTCCATGACACGACGTAACAAAATTTTATTCCATCTTCAACTGTCTGGCGCCATATGATTTGTACACGTGTCCATGATATGACATATCGACACGTGGAGCATTCCTATTGCATGATGTAAAGCAGGGCTGAGATGTACTATCTTATCTTTATGCATTTCCTTTTCTGTCCTTTTCCTAAATAAATCATAAGCTGTAACGCAATCCCGTTTCAAGTCCGTAACCGTTACGCTCAATTTCGCTAAAAAGACCAAAACGGGATTTTGGAAACTTGCCGTTACAAACGGCGCCAATTTTGAGTGTTTGGAAACGTCGGCCGTTAGCTAAGTTTTTTTTTTTTTTCCGGTAAAATATAATTCCATAAATAGAATCTGAAAAAAAGTGATGTATAAATTATTTTATTTTTATTTTGTTAAAAAGGAGATGTTATTTTTTTTTTAAAATCATGTGTATATTGCAAACACTAAAAATAAAAAAATCATGATTAAAACAATTGAAAAGAGAATAAATAGTGGGGTTTTATGAGTTCGGATGAACCCAACAGTTTTTTTGTAGACTCTGTATTTATACTATAAAATTAATTAAATATATATATATATGTATATTAATTTGTGAACCTCTAACAAAATTGAGTGATAGTTCTTAAAGAAATTTAAAACCCCTAAACTCTTTATCTGAGTTGCTAAACATAATAAATGAAACAACACATATTCAAAAGTTAACTAGAAACGTTCTTTACTCTTTGATATTTAAGTCTTATTATTAAGATTCACGTCTTTTTTCGATTACAAATATGACATATTCTATCTAAATAATTCTTTTAAAAAATATTTTATTGGAACTACTTATACTTTTATATTTACTTTCATTTCGACAATCTCTTATACCTTCTCAATATTCAAATCATCTCACTCTCGTCTCTCTCGTATTTAGCATTGATTATGTTTTTGAAATAAAAGAAGAAAGGGAAATGAAATTGGTCTGCAGATAAGGGCCAAAAGGGAAGAAACTTGTGGAATTATGCAATTGGCCTTATAATTGCTTAGCCCAGAGGGCACACTGGTTTATTAATGGACCCCACAATAACTTCATTATTGTTTGCTCCACAGGGGACACTACCCTGTGGGGCCCTCTCCTCCGCCGGCGTCACTTTCCAATTGCCTCAGTCAAACACTCTTTATCGGTCTTTCACCGACATATTAAATTAACTTTCTCGATAAAAAATTATATTATTTATATATAATAAAAATTATAATTTTTATATATATATATACTTTAATTTATAAAAGGGTGTTGTCAATTTTGTAATCTAAAAATATGAAACTGAATAATGTTATTATCAAGTTACTAACTTGACGACAATTGAAAGTGGTGTTAGTAGGAGTACGCTTTCTTCAAGTTGCTATGAACAACGTACATTTAGTTCCCATTTTTATAGACAACATGTTTTAATAATTTCTCGACATGTCTTCGAAAGCTTGCACTAAACGTAAGACATTTTTTTATATACATCTCGATTAATTTTATGATATATATTTTCACTTGTCGTTCACAATGTGTATTAGGTGATGGATTTTGTCTAACAACTAAAGTTAGAACATATGAAATTAAGTCGTTCTGGTATGTATGTCTCAACTGAAATTTAAAACTGATACCTTATAATTTCAATCCACTTCATTTTTCATTAAGACGGCCTTTGAAATTTATGTTCAGATTATAAACGGGCCAATATAATTAACTCGTGTCCATGCACTTGAAGTCTTGAACACAATTATTGTTATTACATCAAAAATTAACTTTAGCGGCAATAACTCAATTGTCATTAAATATGTATATTTAGTGGTAATTAGTATTCTTTATATATGTCTCTAAAGTCTTTGTCGACATTGAATCTTATGTCACTTAACCAAGCGGGTAAGGAATTTAGCACTATTTAATAACGTGTCTATTTCTTACCGTTAAAAATATTTTGTTGTAGTGTGTGATGTTATATATATATATATATATATATATATATATATATATATATATATATATATATATATATATTTGTTTGTTGTAATTTACTTTTTAATTAGTTTAAAAAAATGTGTCTTTTATTTAATAATTTTTAAATAAATAACTCTAACGTATTTAAACTTACAAAATCAAAAAGCATATTAATTAGGTGCGTCAAAACTAGTATTATATAATATGTCTTCTTTCATAATTAGTTCCTACTTCCTAGGATATCCGCCAATACAAAATATATTAGATGCATACATCAAAGGAACTATAAAAAAAAGTTAAACACATGAATAATCATGATTTAAGATAAAACTATAAATAAGATAGTGAATAAAAATTATTATTAAACTCAACTATTAAAGTATAGCAGTACTAACCTAACATGTCGTTTGACAGAGTATATAGTTATTTCTTTATGATATTCATTATAATTTTTATATCCTCCGTCAAACAACGCGTTATATTAGTATTGATATAATTGACATTGGTGCAAGAGGTTGGAGTACAATAATTCATCTAGTATTATGCCATGTATAGAGAACTCTACATCTCTACTCCTCTCTTTGACCCTACATTACCTCGTGTACTTTTATTGCATTCATTATAACTTATTAAAATATCTTTCTTTTTGAATTATTTAGAAGTTGTATTAGTAGCTTACTAAATATCAACATTTTGAACAATGCTTTAAAATGTTATGTTATAATTATCTATCTTGTTAAGAGCATCATTCTGCGAAAAATAGGCGTAATACATGATTTCAAGTAAATTAAACTTCTACGTAGATATCAAATACTGTATAAAAAAAAAAATGAAAACAAATAAAGTATCAAGTAAATATAACAAAACATATGAAAGAATAATTCTCACTATTATGTAGTGGAAGTATTTAGACATGAAAGTTATGTATATTTATTTTTCTTCCAAATTGATTAGTTCCATTAAATTCTATAAAATGAAAAGGTTACAAAACATCATAATAACTTTTGGAAATATGGACAACTAAAGCATAATTTTCCCTTTGTTAGTAGGGGCACATTCATTACCTTAATTTATGACCACAACTTTTATATGTTTGCCCCAAATTAGCTTCAATGCCCTCTTTTCTCATTTGTGTCACATAATTGTACTGATGTCAGTTTAAATATAAATCTTTAAATTCATACATCAAGAATTAAAAAATTTATTTACAAAGGTGATTCTATACCTAATACTCAAATTCAAAATCTTTAATTTAAATATATATTGTTTTATCAATTAATTTAAATTGAATATACTAGCAAGAGTTGAATTATCATAACTAGTCTATTAGTATATTTATCTCGTTATTAGTTTGATCCTTATAAAAAGAGTTTGTAATTCTTTGTTAAGTAATTGAATTGTGTAAACAATTTTTTTTTTTAATAACTATTATAAAAAAGTTATTCCATGCATATTAGCCACGAGACGTGCACCTAAAGGTATAATCAAGTGGTCAATAAATTAGATTTGATATATCTAAAATTCAAATCATAGTGAAATAAAAATATTAGTACATGATTACTTCTCATATATCAAAATCTAAGTGGATTAAGTATCAATAAAGTAATTTGATATCTACACAATCGTAAAATAATAAATTATTTATAAAATTAGTTAAAGTGCGCGTAATCTAAGTTGAATAAGTATGAAACCAAAACTACCAAGTGAGATGTATTGTTAACCTACCTAGTGTTTGGGTGTGGCAATGCTATTTGCTTGATTTATTTCCTAATTAGGGTAAGCCCTTCAACCAAACCCTAAAACACCATGCATTGTTTGGGACAATTTGGCACCCTATAATAACATCTACATTCATTATTTTATTATTAGTGAAAATTAAAGGTTGTGAAAATACTAGGGGCACTACTTTTTTATGTGGCAAAAAGTTAAAAGGACTAAATAATTGTTTGTTTTTTTGTTAAAAAAAAAATCCATGGAAAAGTGAGGTCAAGTTGAATAGGAAATAATTTCCACCAAGTTGTGCTTTATTTTGTACTTTGCTTGTGAACAAACGGAAACTACATTAGCACAAAATATGATAGAGACATTGTGGAGATGTTTGAGTTGGGGGTCAAGTAAACGGAGAATTTTTTTTATTTACTTTCAATGTATGTATTGATTGAGGTTATGTTATAAACGATCTATTTAGCCTTATAAGGTAGGAGTGAGGTTGCGTATATAATATTCTTTTCACATTATGAGATTATGTAATTGTTATTTCAATATTTGTATTATGTATTTTTTGTTTTCAAAAGAATATTTTTTTGTTAATAATTTGAACATATATTTGATAGAATTATACTTGAATGATAAAATTGTATATAAATATTACATAACTATATTAATTGCAGACATCAAGTTCGAATAAAAATAATAATGTAGAGACGCTTTCTAAGAATTTTCAAAATGAAAATATTTTTGTGGTGAAAATTTCACTGTTTTATATTTTTTCTGTTCCTAAATAAGTGTTGTTTTAATTTATTTCATGTTTAAAAAAAATACAAAATATAATTTACTGAATTACCTCTAATTATTTGATTTTTTTTTAAAGAATTGAGCACTTATGAATTATTAAGAAAAAATAGTTAGTATTTAATGTAAAATATAATTGGAAACAATATTATTTTTCTTTAAACTAATAAAATGCAAATTTTATTTGGGATAATTTTTTTTTTTTTTTGGTAGTGGACATTTATTTTGAGGGAGTAGCTTTTAGACCACTCAATAGTAGTAGACAAAATCAGCTCGGTCCCATTTTAAAGGACTTTGCTCCATCTTATCATTTCTTCTAACCATTTAATATTTAATCGAATGTTTGGTATTTATATGAAAATTTAATTACTAGTTTAAATTTGTATTAAATATGGTTTCAGTAGGGAGATAACACTCCTACTAAGATTTTTTTCATATGAAAATTCAAACTCAAGACTTTTAGTTAAAAAATGAATAAATTTGTCTACTGATTCATGTCTTTCGGTTGTATTTTTTACATAATATTATAATGTCAAAAGATTTCAATCTCAATTTATATGATATTTATTACTTAGCTAAAATATTTATTTTTTAAAGCTTATGATTTAATACGTCATCCAAATTTATGCAGTTACAACTTACATATTTTATGTATTTCACTAAAGATTAAGCTTAAATTGAGTTGCTTTTAAATAAAAAAAAAAAAAAAGCTTTTTTGGAAAATTAAATTATGCCTCCATTTTCAATTTCTCCTAACTACTACGTATACGTTTTGCCTTACTTAGCTTACGTACAATTAATAAACCATATTTAATGAACAAGTAATTTGTTATGTACAAGTACAATGTATAATCTTAATAATCACAACCGTTTTGACATTGAACTTAGCCATAATTAAGAGTTAAGTTATATTAGGTAATGTTTCATTTGTTCTAATAACTCTTATTATACAATATATAGTTCCAATATATTTGTTTACATTCAAAATAAGTTTCTAGACGTGATTCAAAAACGAACCTTGGAATCACCAAGTTTCAGAAATATAAAGTAAAAGTATATGTTTGCACTTCGCGTTTAAAGCAATACTTGACGTTAATCTTGCAGAATCACGTTTGACATACTCTTTTTAATACATGTCACATTTTATTAACTCATATCATTCATATATAATTTTTACCTCATACAATATTATTATATTTTATTTAATAAAATAGATAATAATCGATTATTATATTGAAGATTCGTTTTTGTAATTTAGTGATTTCAATCCATGCATTACTAATTAATAAAAACATATTCTTATGTTCATTTTGGTAAAGAGGCAAACTGAATATAATATGTGTATTGAAATTTAATTTAATCTAAAAACTGATTTTCTTATTGATAATACGTCTAGTAATCATAATATCACATCACATTGGCGCGCACTAATAGTGAACGAAACCCTGACCCAAACATTACATTTCATTTACTATCATCATTGTCTCATATTAATTGATTGTTTTCATTCTTTTAGGCATATTAAGAAATCAAATATATATATATATATATATATATTTTTTTTATAATAATTAATTTTTATCGTTATATAATAAAAATTAATGTTGGATGTATTATAATCTTACATACATCACATATATTATCCTTCGAAAAGGTGAATAAAGCTACTATATTTTAACTGATAAAATGAGATTAAAAAAAAAAACATTTCCTATAATATTTGAAATTAGGAAGAAAATATGTCTAAAAAGTTAATAAATAATATATTTATTCAAAAAAAGACATTTCTGATTCATTAAATAACTATAGTAATGCTTAATAACCAGAAAATTTGACCAGAAATTTAGAGAATCTATAATATATTTTTTATTTTAAAATAATTTCTATTCCATTTTTGATTAAAAGGGTAAACATATTTTAAAAAAGATAAAAATAAAAATATCATAACCAAATTTTCTGACTAAAAAGATTTTTTTTTCCAGACCAAAATATGATTGTAAAGATATATTTTTTGAAGTATTAACGACAAATGCATTTTTGAGTTAAATTATAAATATTTTTTTTTTTCAAATGATTTAAATTTTTTTTTTTAAATTTTTTTTTATCAATTAATATAAAATGAAAGAAAAAAAATAAAAAGTGACCAAGGTTACCAATGGATGGTGAGTAGTTAAACCCCATCCTACTTTGCCCGTTAATAGCACGACAAAGCAGCTTCCCCATCAAAACAATAGTATACTCTCTCCACATTTTTTGAAAACCAAACTCCAACATTTATTATATTTATTTGACAAAATTATATATGTGACTTTTCATTTACATTTAATTTATATTTATGTCCTTTTATATTATAAAATTAAATACATAGTCATATATATATTTTACCTTGCTTAATTTATGAGTATATAATATTATATAAGACGTTATTTATATTTATTTGCTTATTCAATTTCATATTAATTTAAATGTATACAATATACACATTTCAAAATTAAAAGGCTTAAATATCAATTTAAGCCAATAAAAGGATATGTTTGTATATTACCATCTATTTAATAATATCTTTTTTAATTTATGTAACTTTTTTTGTCCGGCTTAAAATATTACGTTTTCCCATGATTAGAAATAATTAAATTGTAATTTTTTTATCCTTAGAAAATTAAGTTATAGTTACACAAGTATATTTGTTTTAGATCATAATTTTCAAAACAATATATTCAATATATTTTTATTAATTGAATTTTAAAAAAAGTAAATTATATATAAATCTTATTCCTATCTTATGTATTTAAAACAAGCTGTTTTGAAAATACCTTCAATATCATAAACACAATTTAAATGAAAACATAACTGCAACAACAACAAGATAGTAAAAAAAAGCAACACATAAGCGATAATAAGTAGAATAAAACTAACAATGAAAATTTCGAAATTAAGGAAAAGACTAAAAAAACACAATCTTTAATATCAGCGGTGCTACTATAAATTTTCTACTCAAATCCTTCAAACTTCACACCATAATATAAAAGATCACGTCTTAATAACTTCCATTTCATTCCTCTCAACATTTGCCTTTCGCACCTACATTTTTTTTAAAAATCATATCTTATTTAATTACTTCGTATAAAATCGAACTCTATTATATAAATTAGAGGGAGTAGTAAGTAGGCGTAATCGTCTAGCTAACGCCAATAAGCAGACGGCGTCAATCTAATAACCCAATGAGAATACGACAGCATCAAACGTCTAACCGTACACGCCGTTAATACCTCCTTTATGAATTGTCCCCCTGGACAGTGTCTTAATGACCGGCTATACCCGGTTGAAAAGACAGAAACAAACGGGCTATAGCAAGTTACCCAACTAGGGTTAAGATTTAACCGCGGTTGACATGATTGCTGCAACCGTTTTGACCCCTTTGGTTATCGAAAGGCTCCTCCTCTTTCCCTCAATGCTTTTGTGTCTTTTTTTTTCTCTCTCTCTCATCACTTACATGAAGAAGCTCCTCCTTCTATCCATTGAAGATAGATAAAATAAACACGCATATACATACAGTTTTTAGAGAGAGAAACTAGAGCGAGAAAGCTCTTTAACTTCAATTTTGAGTGTTGATTGCTGTTTCTAGGGTCTCTTTGGTTACTAGTTTTGCATGTTTTTGAGCTGAGGAAGAGTATAGTGTTTTTTTTTTCTGGTGAATTTTGGAGAAGGAAGTTTTATTTTGTGTTTTTTTTTTGAATTGATTAGTGTGGATATGAGAGATCTGTGTTGAGAATTAGTGTACGGAAATGGCTGCTTCGGAGGTGTCGATTCAAGGTTACAGCGAGCCGAGTGATGGTTCTAGGCCGGTTTCAGAGACTGTTAGGACTAGTTCCGGTGTCGGAAGAGGTAATTAGAACGGAATTTGAGTGATTTGTTTTATAACTTGGAGTTTTCCGGTGAGTTTTCTTATTTGTGTTTGTTTTTGTTTACAAAGTTGATGCTGATACGGCGTTGTACACGGAGCTATGGCGTTCATGTGCCGGTCCACTAGTGACAGTACCTCGAGAGGGTGAACTGGTGTACTATTTCCCTCAAGGACATATCGAGCAGGTTTGTTTGTAAGAACACTTTAATTTCGTTTTCTACCTTTGTTTTATGGGAAATCCCTTGTTCAATTTCACTTTTAGATACACTGTTGAACATGCATTACCGAGATACTCTGTTTCTCGTAATGATGTTTGTAGCTTTACAGCTTAAATTCAATCACGATCCTTACCTTTTTTGGGGAGAGGGGTTGGGTTTGAGGAAATTTAGTTGTCAGTGGCACTGATTTGCAATAGAGCTTTATGTAACCGATTGTGTTTGAATGATAGGTTGAAGCATCAACAAATCAAGTGGCTGACCAGCAGATGCCTTTGTATAATCTTCCATCTAAGATTCTATGCCATGTGGTGAATGTCCTGTTAAAGGTAATGGTTTTGTTAATGCTGCTGTGTTAATGTGTTTCCGTTTTTTTTAGCTTACAGTCCTTTTTCCTTTTATGAACATTCTTATCTATACAGCTAGTGCTTAGCTGGTATTTCTGTTTTGACTTTTGACTGCATTTTCAGGCTGAACCAGATACTGATGAGGTGTATGCACAAGTGACTTTGATGCCGGAGCCAAATGTAGGTTTACCATTATGTTTAGTAACTTTTTTCTTTTTTTTTTTCAATTTTTGTTTTTTGATCTCATGTTGGATAAAGTAGGTCGAGCTATTCAAATCTTGAATTTCTAGTGGAATAAATCATCTAATATCCTAAATGACTGTTGTAGCAAGATGAGAATGCAGTGAAGAAGGAACCTATGCGCCCTCCTCCTCCACGATTTCATGTACACTCTTTTTGCAAGACTCTAACAGCCTCTGATACAAGCACTCATGGTGGATTTTCCGTCTTGAGACGACATGCTGATGAATGCCTCCCCCAACTGGTTAGAAGAATATTTCTTAATGTGATCATGGTTACTGTATTGCGGACATTGAGTGACTAATGGTTTTTATTTGCATCGCTAACAGGACATGTCTCGGCAGCCTCCCACACAGGAGTTGGTGGCCAAAGATTTACATGGAAATGAGTGGCGATTCAGGCATATATTCCGGGGTATGATACCCAGCAGAATCTTAATCACCTTTTATCTATAGAACTTACCACCTCCACCCTGTTTGGCCAATTTATTCCCTTTGAGAGCTTAAGCGGATGGCAATAAAGGCCAGGTTTCCTTTTGGGGAGTGAGGGTGGGTGCAACATAGAGATGCACCATGACACAGTACATTCTTCCCTATTAAGTGCCATTGTTGGTGTACAATACCAGTTGCATTCTTGTAATCACTTGACCAAATGAAGATGTACAAACCTGATGTGGCTCTTGTAAAAATATTAAGTAGATTATTTAGGATTTTACAGAAGGAAAATCTGAACAAAGAAGAGGGATGCAAATTTCACTTGAACAATACTTTAGTGGTTTAAGAAATTCCTCAGTCTTTGCGTTTCATATCATGTTTGTTACCCATATAATAATTAAGTAAAAATATGATAACATGGTGTCACAACTCAAAGGAAGAACAACATAGTGTCACAGCTCAGAAGAAGAATAATGTTAGGAATCAATATTGATTTTCATTTTCTTCTTTCGGACGGTGCAAAATTGCGCTTATGTAAACAAAAAGTTGTAAAATTTTCAATTCTTATTTTCTTCATATTCAAAATTGTCTTTGGAAGTCTGGTAACATGCTTCTTTATTTACCGTGCACTGTGCCATTATTGGAGGGTTGGTGTGTTTTTCCTGCCATGTAACCTCTGGTTTGTTTCTCACCCGAGCATTTGACATCCAGGCCAACCTAGGAGGCATCTTCTTCAGAGTGGCTGGAGTGTCTTTGTTAGTTCGAAGAGGCTTGTTGCTGGGGATGCATTCATATTTCTTAGGTTCCATTCGTGAAACCCTCTCTGAATTTATTTGTTCCATTATTAGAATCTGACTAGAAGTGTTGTGCTACTTTAGAGGTGAGAATGGGGAACTTCGTGTTGGTGTTAGACGTGCCATGAGACAGCAAGGAAATGCTCCATCATCGGTGATATCCAGTCATAGCATGCATCTTGGTGTACTTGCAACAGCTTGGCATGCCATTCAAACAAAAACGATGTTCACTGTGTATTACAAACCAAGGTAACTGGTCTGAAAAGACTAAATAAAGCACCGACTGAAAGGACATAAGTAGAGATCTTTGATTATAAGTCAAATGTTACATTTACAATTTCTACAGAGGTTGGAAACTTGGAATCAATATCTCATGTTGTTTTATTGCTTGTTGTCTATACATTTGGGAACATTTTATAGTATTTCTCCAGTGGTTGGTATCAATAGTGTCCAGTGGTTGGTATCAATAGTGCATGTTGTTTCATTGGTTGTCCTCTATGCATTTGGGAATCATTTTATTTTAATCGGTTGCCCACTAGAATACGTGGCTGCTTTATATGTTTGATGGCCTCCTAATATCAATAACTCAGCATACTTTACAATTTATTTTTTTAATTGGTATCTTCTTTATGTCCATTTATTGGGGAAAAGTAGGGTGAGAAAGTGGGTACTTGAATTATTGTTGGTGTTTAACATTAACAAAAGGATTAAACCTTCCTTACTAACTCACTGTTATGTTACAGGACAAGCCCTGCTGAGTTTATAGTTCCATATGACCACTATATGGAATCTGTGAAGAACAATTACTCTATTGGAATGAGGTTTAAGATGAGGTTTGAAGGTGAAGAAGCTCCAGAGCAAAGGTGGGCAGCAGTTTATTTTATAGAAATCATCTTTTTACTGTTTAATTTGTGAGTTGCAGGTTGTAATGTTGACCTGTGTAATGGACAGGATAAAATGACAGTCATATTGGTGACTGGCTGTTAATCATTTAGACTGTTGAGTTAATTTTTCTGTAGCAGGGTATTTTCTATTCAATTCTATAATTTAATTAACTTACAATGTTATAGGTTTACTGGAACAATAGTTGGCATTGAAGATGCTGATCCCCAAAGGTGGCTTGAATCTAAGTGGAGATGTCTGAAGGTAGTTTCTACTTTATTTTCCTTGTTTGTCTGTTTCTTTTACCTCATATCACATTGTAAGTCATTCATTTCTGGTTTATTAAGGTTCGGTGGGATGAAAATTCTAGCATTCCAAGGCCAGACCGAGTTTCACCGTGGAAAATAGAACCAGCTCTTAGCCCTCCTGCACTTAATGCACCTCCAGTCGCAAGGCCTAAAAGGCCTAGATCCAGTATTTTGCCCTCATCTCCTGATTCATCTGTCCTTACTAGGGAAGGTGGATATCTCTTCCCGATCTTTTCTATTCAGTATCTTGCACCGCTTATAAGTCTTGTGTTCGACTAAGTAATTGTCATGTACTTTCTTATTTTTTGTTAAAGGTTCATCAAGAGTGACAGCAGACCATTCCCAAGCCAGTGGGTTTCCGAGGGTCTTGCAAGGTCAAGAGTTATCGACCTTTAGAGGCGGTTTTGCAGAAAGTAATGAGACAGACTTGTCTGAGAAACCAATGATATGGCTACCTTTAGGGAGGCCTGAGTCATCTCTCACAGATTTATTATCAGGTTTTGGCGTGCCAAATAACTCCTCCCATGGGTTCTGTTTACCTTCAGCGGACCAAGCTGCATTTGGCGCTAGCTTGGTGAAGCAACAAACACAAGATCAGGAAAAGGATTTTAGCTTATTGGGAAAGCCATGGTCTCTTCTGTCTTCCGGTCTCTCTCTTAATCTGATGGATTCTGGTTCAAAAGCTCCTGGCATAGGGGGTGATAATACTCCCTATCAAATGCGGGGAGATGCTAGGTATAGTGGTTATGGTGAGTTCTCTGTCCTCCCCGGTCATAGGGTTGCAAATCAGCAGGGAAGCTGGATTATGCCTCAACTAGTGTCGCCTTACATGCAGCTCTCCACTCTTTCAAGAGAAATGATGCATAAACCAACTGTAGTAAAGCATCCCGAGGCTGTGAAACCCATAGAGGGTAACTGCAAACTATTTGGCATTCCCCTTACAAGTAATGTTTGCACAGATGCTGTTATGATGCGGAAAAGTTCATTGATTGATCCAGCAAGTGACATGAATATTGGTATACACCCTCATCAATCCCTTGCCACTGATTCTGATCAAAGGTCTGAGCAATCAAAGGGATCAAAGGTGGATGATGGAATTGCAGCTAATGATCATGACAAACAATTTCATACCTTTCATCTTGCTGCTAAAGATAGGGATGGCAAAGGTCATAGTAGTTCTACAAGGAGCTGCACAAAGGTTTAAATCTGATCTTTTGTCACAACTTTAGCTGTTGGCTTTAATGAAATTTCTAATGATTAATTTTTGCCTACAGGTTCATAAACAGGGTACAGCACTCGGAAGGTCCGTAGATCTTGCAAAGTTCAACAATTATGACGAATTGATTGCTGAACTGGATCAACTTTTTGATTTTAATGGTGAACTCAAGGCTCGGAGTAAGAGTTGGTTGGTTGTATACACTGATGATGAGGGTGACATGATGCTTGTTGGAGATGATCCATGGCAGTGAGTACTTAATATCATTGGTTTTATATGTCGAAGTGATTATTTTCTTTCCTCCTGCGCTGCTTACTTGTTTAGTTTTTCTAGATCGGTGCTGTGTTTCTTTGTGTCTTATTGGCTTGCACTGGTTTGAAACAGGGAATTTTGTGGTATGGTTCGCAAGATTTTCATCTATACAAAAGAGGAGGTGCAGCGTATGAATCCAGGGACCCTTAATTCAAAAGGTGAGGACACTTCTTCTGTCGCTGAGGGCTCAGACGCTAAAGAAGTGAAGAATCCGCAATTTCCTTCTTTATCTGGTCAAGCAGAATCTTAGATTTTCCTCCAAAATTGAGGTACTTGGAAAAGATGTACTTGAAGAGCAAGTGACTGCTTTTTGCTTCAGTTTTTTGAAAACATTTTCCCTGTAAATGCTTCCAGGTGTTTTTTCTAGTTGCTTAATTACACTGTTGTTTTGTATTTAACAGGTTTATAAGATAGCGAGGAGACTGCTTTAATCCACCTAGGTGTTACTTTTTTGGGGATTTTTGAATATAACCTACAATATCAACTCCCTTTGACTTCTGGATGGGGATGGTCTCTTCATATAAATGCAGCTTCAGTATTTGCAGTTTTTTTTTGGAGCCAATATCTGGCCTGTTATCTATCTATACATAGTATATGTAAATTATCAGCGTTGGTCATTAACCTTGCTTCTGCCAATCTCACTTTTGTACATACCAATTTCTGTAGCTGTAGCTGTAAGTAAGATTTCGATTCTACTATGTATGTACCTGCCTTACTGTTGATTTTTGTGGAAGTGGTATCCAACTGCTTTGGGCAGATAACATATTTTGTATCAGCAATTATGGTAATGCGATAGAAAGAAGTTTTTTCTGAGTGAAGAGCTTTTTTGTGTTGTGTAATTTTGGTCATTGGCCTATATATCTAATTCTTGTTGGCCAGGATCCTTATCCATTGTCTTCTAAACCACCATATCGCAGTTTGCGTTTGGAAAGTTGGGCAAATCATGTAGTCGTATTAATGTTTGATATTTAAATTATAGGATAGAGAGCAGCAGGACATTGTAAATTCTTCATATTGTTCTTCACGCATGCGTTTTAGATGATTAGTTTTGTTAGAAGACAGAAATGTCAAGCTTACCAAAATTCAGTTACTATACTACGTAAAAGAATACATACTCAAATATATCATCCTGGAACAAGAACTTTACAATTGCAATAGTATTCTGTAGTGGTATCAAAAGTAGCCTATTTAAACTTGTCTGACCCGTTCAGAATTCTGATGGTTGTGTTCAAGTCTTAACCCATTTTAAAAAAAATTTCAATTGTACTTAATTTAATTTTCAATTTTAATCCGTTTTAAGACGCTTTTTATTTATTTATGAATTACTATCTATTTTTATTATATCTATTAGGATTTTTCACCCCAAAAAGGTGCTAAATTGGACGTGGATTCATGCCCAAACAAAGGGATTTTTGTGCCAAGGATTGTCACTTTTTTTTCCTTATTTTTATTAGATAGTTTTTTTGGCAAGAATTTTTGTAGTATTTTTACATTCTTTTTAGTTAGATTTTAGTTTTAAGAATTGCCATAAAAGTAGATTGATTTTCATGTTATTTGGTATAGATTTTCCATAGATATAGCGGTGGATTTGATTATTTTTTATTTACAAGAACAATATTATTATTATTTGATAGTTTGTCTTCTTTACACCTCTTTTTGAGGGGTAAGATTGGTTCCTAACTTCAAAATTTTTAATTAAAGAAGGTAATGACGTACTAATTGCTGAGTAATTAAAAAATAATAGGAGTTCAGATTACCTTTAAATCAAAGTTCATGAATTAATTTTATGGAAAATGGTCATATTGCTTATTCTACTTCAGACATGGTAGAGGGACAAATATAACTCTTTTGTGTTGACTTTATTAGTATCATAATTAGCCTTAATCCATTAATTTTAAAATATTGAATACTTAATCTTGAACTTTGAGAATTTTATTAATTTTAATCTTCGTATTTTCATTTCCACATTATTTTCTTATTTTTTTTCCAAGTAAGTTGATTCTTATCAGAGTTGCTTAGCATTCGTCATCGTTGCAAATATTATTGTATTAATCGGATTTTAATTAGTTAAAAGTTTAATTCTGATCATTCATTTATTATTTATATATATATTTGTGAATTCTCATTTTCTCAACTGAAATGAAAAGCAGTTACTGTAAATAAAAAAAGATGAAGCTGGACTAGGAACTTGTTGAAAGGAATATCATAGCATTCAGTTTTGGAGCTTCATAAGCTCAATGTTTTTCCTAAAGAAAACAACAGTATAACTGACTAAAAAAAGAAATAGGACAACCGGGTGCACTAAGCTCCCGCGATGAGCGGAGTCCCGGTAAAGGTCTGGACCACCATGGTCTGCAACCATCTAAAAACATGAAAACATAAGTAAACTAAAAAAGCAGTATAGGAAGTCTGAGGTCTAAAAGCTATAGCACCCTGATGTCCAAAATCTTCGATAGAGCCTCTCCTTCGTATACTAGATCGAGCAGCTTATATCGTCCCCCCTTGAAAGCCAGCAGTGTCCATCAACAGAGCTTTGATCTGATCTGGATGCATGTCTTGACCTTCCTTCGATTGCTGCAATTAAATACAATCTAAAATTAATACTACAACACTAGTAATCCTACTGTCCGAGATGGAAGTTAACAGAAATAAGCTAAGGTACCTCAGCTCGGAAGACATCCAACACAAACCCATTGAAGCAGCTGATAACAGCTTGTTGAATGTCCAGTCCAAGACTGTCCAGAGCCTTCATTGTTGAGAGTAAAACCCCCGGTTTGCGGCTGCAGATCATATGAATGTTCACCGCTCTACCTTCCCTGACCCTCACTTCAATCTACATGAATAAAAAGAAGAACAATGCATCATCGAAAACCAATAACATAATGAAATTCTAAAAGAATGAGATGCCAAGATTACCCTAGCAGGTTGTTGACCAGTAGGGCTGGACAGGGGGCTCGGAAACGAACTTGGAACAAGTTCCTCCTTTATACGACTTGGCAGAGCTGATGCAGTCGGTGTCAGAGGATAGAAGCTGGTTGCTGGACTCAATGAAGAGTTAGCTGGTGTGGACTCCAACTCATTATGCAGCTCATTGATGTCATGCAGAAGCTCCTTCAAGTACTTAATCGCATCTCCTAAGATTGAAGCCCTATCCATCTGCCAACAAACAAACCAAATCAACAATCAGATTCACCGCGAGGTAAAGAGTGATTACTTGTCCCAACAATTAAACCATTGAAACTTAAGTTCATACAACAAGCCAGTGACAACTCTTTACTGTAGGGGGAGGTACCTTTCAAGAATAGTTCTATTCCCTATGTGGTCCAAAATTTTTAAAATCAGTTCATACAGTCCATGTGAGTAAATTAAATGCAACACTATCAGTTTGTACTATGCAAAACTCAATCTAAATGGAAGCTAAATGCTAAAACATGTTGAATTCATAATCGAAATTCACAAGAACTTTGAGTTAAAAGAATTTCATACCTTGGTTATCTTTGGGACAACCGATCGCAGCATGTAAAGCCTGTCATTCAGCTTCTTTCTGCGGCGTCGCTCAGCCATCAGGTTTTTAGCTGGAGGTCCCTTCTTTTTTCCCTTTTGATCAGCACCACTGACAGTGCTGGCTGCATTAGAGCTGTCTCCAATCTTGATCCCATCTTCCATTTTGTTAGAGATATCGATAAACTCATCAGAGTCGTAATTCAATGTTCCATCCATGCTAACATCTTCAAACTCATCATTGATGCTGGACTTCCTTTTTCTATCATTCTTATCAAAACCTTCCAGATTACTGGAAGATTGACCCATTTCTGTACCTAATCCCCCTAAATTTTCACCATTATTGCCCAAGTTCTTTGCAATCCTTTTCTGGAAAAGAGTTGGCTGTGCTCCAATGGAAGCAAAATTGTCTAAAGGTTTATGAGTTCTAGACCGATTGAGAAACAAAGTGTTCCCATTAGCAGAATTGTTATCCCCAAACCCCATAGAACTGTACCCACCAGCTACCTGAGGTAGCTGGAGCAGATTGGGAGAAGAAAACTGAGTATAAGAACTTAGATTGTTCGTCCCCATTTGGTTTGGTGAACCCAGATGATGATACCCAGTATTCATCATCCCGTTACCAGCTTGATTCAACATACCCAAATTGAAGCTGTTATCCATTGGGTTGTTGGATAACCCAGTGAGTGAAGAAGGAATAGTAGATTTTTGGGGCATGAAGAAGTTTATCTGAGAAGGGTCAATGTTGTTGAAAACATTACCAGAAACAGGCGAACAAGAAGATGAAGAATCAACTTGTTGCAGAAGCAAACTGTTTTCAGCTTCAGTGAAACTAGTAGAGTAAGAAATGTGACTCTGCATGTTGCTACCACCACCATTGTTGTTGTTGTTGATGTGATGATTGTTACTAGCACCACCACCCATGAACCACTCCACACCTCCATCATCAACCATAGCTTGGAAATTAGAAAAACCACCATTGTTCTGTTGATGATTTTCATTGGGAAAACCACCATTGTTCTGTTGATGATTTTCATTGTTCTGATTAACCCAAGAACCAGTTCCTCCATCCTCCTTACCATCCATCCAACCCATATCATTCACCCCAATTATCATTTTTTTCTGAAAAAACAAACAAACAAGTTAAACAGAAAGAATAATCAAAAGGGTGTTACTAAAAAACAACAAAAACAAAAACAGAAAAGTGGTTTCAAAAGAAGCAGAAAAACAGGGGAAAAGATATACACAGAGTAGCAGCAGAGAAGAAAGGCAAATACCTTTTTTTTCCCCTTTTATATGAGAGAGAAGACAACTTAACACAGAGAGAGAAAACTCAACTCTGCTATCACTGTTATTACTACTTTAACTTTCTGCTTCTGCAAATACACAATTAAGGCTGAATTTATAGCAATATTTGCCAACTGATTATGGGAAGTAATGATTAGTTTTTTTGGATGGATTCTTCATCTTCATATGGAAGAGATAAAAATGGCAAATTTCTAGGCTTTATTTTGTAATTAAACAAAACAAAATCATCATTAAAGTTGACAAAAGTTTGGCTTCTTCTACTCATTTTGGTTTTAAGCCAAACAAACCAATCTACCTACTTATTTTATTTTGTTTTTACGCGGTGTCTGGTATTTCTTTCGTGACTACTTATTTTCCCTTTTTTTAAAATGGGAGATTACACGAGATATTTTATTGATTTTTGTAATTGAAATTCGCGTGTTCATACGAGGTGTATTGTTGATATTTTTGTTAAAATTTACGTATTCATACGAGGTGTTCGGTTAGTATTTGTATTAAAAATAACTTAACTTTAAGTTCATGAATTTATACCTAGTGTGATGTATTCCTTAACAAAAATGAATTCATATTTTAGACTTGTAGATCTATAAGTTAACAATAAAATAAAATATTTAGTTTTTACTACTATATTCAATATTGATATTTGTGTTTGAAATCACTTAATTTGAAATTTATGTATGCATACGAGATGTTTTATTGATATTTATATTAAAATCACTTAATTTTGAGTTCACGAGTTTATATTCCTTAATAAAATTGAATTTATATTTTAGACTTGAGGATCTATAGTTAAAAATGAAAAAGAAATTATTTATTAACATATATATTCATTTTGAATATCTTGATTAACTCGAATTTATAATAAATATTTAAATTTATGTTAATTAAAAAATGTCTTAACAAATTAATTTTATATTTACATCTCACGCTTAAATTATTTAATTATATATAAAAAAATATATTTGTGATTAGAAATCATTTCTACATTCTACTTTTAATACTTGTTTATTCCTTCAAAAACCTCTTCCATTTTGAGTGTTTCTTTCTTTTTCTTCGTCATCTATTTTTTATTATATGTTTATGAATATAATGTTATATTTTAGTTTTTTTTAACTTGTTTGATTTAACTCATGAGTATTTTCAATGCTTCGTCAAATATCTACTAATTTTCAATATAAATATCGAATAAGTATATTTACCAAACTTGATCAGACAAAAAGAATAACAAAATTATCTATTGGCATTATTACTAGTAGATAGGATTGTAACTGACAAATGATTATAATTTTTTATAAAATATTTTTTAATTTTATATTTTATAAGAATTTTTGATTTCTACATATAAATATCTAAAAATAGCACATAAAAAAAAATTTGCTAGTTATTTTTTTTTAAAAAAAAAATTATAAAGGATTATGCTCAACTATTTTCTCAATTTTACAAGCCTTTTCTTGTAAATTGATACAAAAGTAAATGAGGATGGGCTTACATATGTTAAATGGATAAAATTTGTTTGCTCATAAATTCACTCTTTTAAGAATAGTACTGTTATTATTTTATTTAAATAGCCATAAAATCATTTTAAAAATAACTTATAACCTACTCATTTTTTAACTTCTTATTGAATTTTAATAAATCAAAGTTTTATATTACAACATATTGATTTATATTTGAAAATTGAAATACATCCTAACAAATGTGATTTATTTTTATATTCTCAAATTTAAGTCATCTAATTAAAAATAAAAAACTATTCATCACTATACCACTATCATTTCTTAATTTCTTAATTCTTTCTTCCCAAACCTGTTTTTTCCTTCAAAACCTCTTCCCTTTTGAATGCATTTTTCTATTTATTAATTTTTATTTATGAACAAAATGTTATTTCCTAGCTTTTTTTAACTCTCACCAATACATTCATCACATAATTGAATCTATTAACATTATCACTAGCATGTAGGATTATGACAAACATATAATTTTATTATTTTTTTTATAATTTTTACATGTAAGATATTAAAAAATAACACTTGAAAAAGCACTGCAATTTTTTTTAAAAAAACGTTAAATTATAAAAAGTTACGCTCACCTAGCTGTAGAGATGTCAATATGGGTTACCCCACTCCATCCGGGCTAACTCATACATGTTTTGACATTTACGGGCCAGGTTGGGCTAATCCATTTTTTGTGGGGGCTAGAAAACGATCGGTCCAACCCACAAGTACGTGGGCTACATGCTTGCCTGGCTAGCCCATTTTTTTAAAAAATATAATTTTTTTAATTATTAAATTAAATTATAAATTATAATTAAAAAAATTATCATAAATGTCGACAAAACAATATTACGTGATGTTAATGTTACTACTTGTTAATCAAATCCACAAATAAAATTATCTTTAGAATATTTATTAGTTTTTTTTTCCAAGTAAAACTAGAAATATCTAAATAGAAATATTAACCTAATTATTTTGAGTTTGAACTCTCTTTAATTTTAATATTCTATTATATTTTTAAATTAATTTTTATTGGCACACGAGCCGCCTCTACCGATATTTTTCAAGCTACACAAATCAGGATGGGCTAAAAAACTCTTTTCTTAAATGAGCTTCAAAAATCTTAGCATAGCCTTATTAATTTTTGGATTAAATTTGACTGACCTAATATGCCTAGCTTATATTGACGGCTCGTGATTATGAAAATGTTGATTGTTAAATGGTGAGGGAGGTACTGAATTTTTAAAAGTAAAATTCAGAAATTAAAATTGATTTTCACTCATTTTAATAGGAAAAAATAAATTGTTTTTTGAGCATTTATTATATGTCTGCGCTATTATAGCAGTCTCCTTATGTATATCTTTCCTGAATATATTATACTTTCATTTAAATTCAAACTTTTAGAACATTAACTCTGAAAATTGTTGTGCATATCTTGGTAATATGAAATATACGTCTTCATAAAATTATTTTTGATAACTCTGAGCTCAAGTAAAATATTTTAAAATAGATTTAAAAAGAAAACATAACTAAATTATTTATAAAATTACATATATATATATATATATATATATACGTGTGAGAGAGAGATTATTAACTAATATCTAGTGAAAATAATGTTCGATTGCTATGTTGCGTCGATAAATTATTTATTTTATTAAGCTATACTCATGTTAATTAACCATGCTTTGAAATTTAATTGACTACTCATGTTAATTAACCATGCACGCCTATTTTATTTTTTTTTGACACTTAGTATTTAGTATTTGTATTGATGTTGATTCAATTTCAATTCGTGCTGAAAAATTTCATTCCTTATAAAAGCATCTTCATATTCAGGATTTAAACCTAACATAAAGAATACTTACCACTTTACCATAACTCTTATTTATTATATATACTTGTTTCAATTCTCTTTGAATTACCTCAAGTTTACTGAAATTATCCAATTCTCTCTTCGTTGTTTTTAAAAATTTATATTTCACCATTATTTATTTCTTAGAAAAAATTTAAAAGAAAAGAACAAATATTTCTTCCTCATCCTACTATATTCCCCAAATATTTTATTATCTTAATATTTCTCTTCATCGTCTTTTCTCAATTTCAAAAAAATTATCTTAATATATATTCTCCACGTTCGTTTTCTTTTTTTTTAAAAAAATTGTTGCAAATTTGAAAAATAAAATAAACTTTGGGTTAAAATAGTAAGACTATTTTAGTCAAAAATAGAGTAGGTGTTTTGGAAAAAAATAATTTAAGAGTGCAGAGCCAAGGAACCCGTGAGGCCTTAAATTCTAATGGGCCCCCAATAAAAAGATGGGCCCATTTATATCCAGCAATGCTCATCCTTTTTCATTGTCAATCCTCTTCTTCTTCAACCTCCACACTTTTTGTCTTCTACCGTTTCGTTCATTTTTACTTATTTATTTTTAATTGTATATGTTTTATATGAGAATAATAATTAATATAAGTATATTATCACAACAGATATGTTAATTAATATATATTTATGAAATAAATAATTATTATCGAAATTGTCTTCTTTTAATATATTAGAATTAGCGATTAAAAGTATTTTTTTGAATACTGAATAAGTAGAAGTCAATGGTATATATAAATAGTATTTTATTGCTAATTTTGTTATTTGCTTCGTGGCGAATTTTAATAATATAGAAATTAGTATTGTAAAAATTACATCGAGGTAGAGATTTATATAACATGCCTTTCTTTATATGATAACATTTCATTGTAATGTTCAAATTTTTAATCTTACGTTATATTATTTTTTTAACTATGATACATATACATTCATTATTTTTTTCACTGCGACTGAAGTTATTAAATTTATGTAATAAACTGTTGGATACACTCCATGATTAGAGAGAGATTATTGACAAAGATGAAGAGGCTTCCTTTTCATATTGGAATGTAACATATATGTCTTTGCATGTATTAATAATAATCAGTGTTTCTAAAAATGTTTTTTTTGAGTGAATATCAGATAAGTCTCGGGGAGCGCACCAAAAACACACCAGGGCACAAATGTGCGGCGTAGATTCATAGAATGTAAATTCTAAAATTTGGAGCATAAGATCCAAGCATAAAAATGTATGCTTTGTGCGTTTTTCTAAAAAACCTTTTTTGCTTTAGTATCTTATTATTGGTGTAATGATATTTTTCAAATAGTAATTGTAATACTTTTTTTCTTCACTATTGATGATTAATACCTTTCTCAAATAAAAATCATAATATCTTTTAGATATATTACAAGTTATTTAATAAAATTAATTTGCAAAATAATTGAAAATTTTACTTGTACTTTTTTTTTTAGTAATAAAATTATAAAATTGAATATGCATGAGACTATGCTCCTTAGATCCATAAGACTTACATTCTATATCTCGAAGTTTGCGTCTCACCTCGTACTGCATAAAATATCTCGTCTCACGTCTCGCTTTTAACACTGATAATAATAATGTTATATATGCATAAAGATATATAGTTTTGTTATATATATATATATATATATATATATATATATATATATGGTGACATACAATAAATAGTGATAGTAACAAAAGAGCTCAAGACATATTATAGTGGGGTTGTGTGAGAGTGACATTTGAGAAACAATAAATAAGAGCTTCAATTCAGATGCTATGTTTGTCCATGTTTCATGAAATAGCAACCTCACTTTTTATCATTTCTTCCTTTTCCTCGTGAATTGGGATAGTATATCAACATGATCGTAATATATATATATATATATATATATATATATATATATATATATATTATTAATGATATACATATTATGTGTATACATATCATCAATTTTCGAAACATATGTAGAAAATAACTACCATTATAGAGGGAGAAAAAAGAAATGAATTTTTTTTGACAACTTTTAATCTATTCTATGGTACCAACTGTTATTATATCCGCTCTCCTGATATAACCTATGATTAAGATAAAATTTATCAAATCGACAATACCTATAAGCAATTTAACAAGAGAGATACAACGAAGATTGTCCTAAAATATATATATATATATATATATATATAACTACATCCTACCTAAATTGTGAAAGTGTAGTTTCCCAATCTTGTTGGGTGTGTTATGCATGTGTAGCACCACAATTATTTTTCCAAAATTTGATCAACAACATCAAAATGATCTTATTTGTGCAAAAACCCAGCCCAGTTGTATCAAACTCGACTAGCAAACTCTCTTATCTGGGCTCAGGCCCAGGTTATCCAAGTACTATTCTTGGCCCTTTCACCCAAACAGCAAGATAATAGTGGCCCAATTCCCTTTTCCTTGTTGAAGTAGTCCTACGTAGGGGTGTATATAGTTGGGTTGGTTCGGGTTTTTCAAGTATCAAATTAAATAATTTGTATTGAATTTTTAAATCTATAAATCAAACCAATAAAACTCTGGGTTTTCCGGATTTTTTTTGAGTTTTTCGGGTTTTGATGAGTTTTTCAAGTAAAGTATTTATACAAACATATAATTTCCTTGAACTTAAAATATTTCTTCAGTCCTAACGAAATACAACTATCTAAAGTGTTTCTTAAGAAAATAACACAAATAATGATATGATTGATTAATGACACTAAAATATCCAAAACAATAATAATAATGAAATCGCATAAAATAAATATTTCAAATTAACAAGTCATAATGAAAATGATCATAATTTAAAAGTACTGAATCATGATAAAATAAGTTTGATAAGTATTAGTTACATGACTAAATATTAAAGAAATTAAAATTAGATTATGTATTTTAATTCTCTAAACCAATGTAAAACCAAAGAACAAATATACAATATTATTAGGGAAAATTGTATATAATGGCAAACTAATAAATCAAATTAATTTCTATAACCACCCTTTGATTTAATTGTGTCCCGTAGCAAACTGTTTGCCAGTCACCTCTCTCCCTCAAACTCTCGCTCGCCAGTCACCTCTCTCCCTCAAACTCTCGCTCGCCAGTCACCTCTCTCCCTCAAACTCTCGCTCGCCACTCTCCTCTCTCGCTCCTTCTCTCGCTCGCTTCCTCTCACTTTTATACAAACACAAGTGTATAAAATCTGTTTCTATTTGTATAAAGCGAGAGGAAATTATATAAATACATATATTTTTGTTTCCCTCTCTCCCCTCTCCCAGATCTCGCTCGCCACTCTCCCTAATCTTGCTCTCCACTCTCGCCTGTTTCGCTTATACAAACAGAAACGAAATGTATAAATTGCGATTCTGTTTGTATAAAGCGAGAGAAAATTGTATATACACATGCAAATACATATATTTTTGTCCTATACACTATACAATAAAAATACTCCCCTGCCCAGTTTCTTTTGCCTTTCTCTCTTTCTCGTTTTATACAAAACGCAAATTGTATATAATTTATCTCTTTCTCGTTTTATACAATTCGATTCAATTGTATATTCCCTGCCCTAGTCTCTTTTGCCTTTCTCTCTTTCTTATTTTATACAAATTCAAATTGTATATAATCATTCTATACACTTATAATTATACAATTCGTTTATACAATTCTTTGCCCAAGTCTCTTTCTCTTTCTCATTTTATATACTTCGTTTCATACAATTCGCTTCAATTGTATATGTATAGCGAATTATACATTTATATGTTTGCTATGGAGTGCAATTATGCAAAGTTTGCTATAGCATACAAATATGAATTTTATGTTTGGTATATGTGAAAGTTGCCCATATTATTATCATTCTTAGTGTTAAATTGATTTTCTTTTTGCATTAGTATTAATTTGATTTTGATTTAAATTTTAGTATAAGACCAACATCTGTGGACTATAATCTTTTATGGAACCGTTCAAAATTATAAGTTTTAAACTTCAAATAATACATTAAAAGATAAAAACTATAAAAATTAATATAAGAAATATTTTAAAATTATATCAAAGTAAATATTTTTATGTAAAAAAATAAAATTTTAAAATCATATATATAATGTCGGGTTGGTTTGGTCTCGTTTTTTTTTTCCAGTTTAAAATCAACTCAACTCAATTATAGTCGGCTTTTTTTCCCCAACACCAGGTATTTTTTCTGATTTGACTTAATTTACGATTTGATTCGATTTTCGATTCGATTTTGTGTGCTCCTAGTCCTACACTACACCACAATCCATGCTAGTGTGAGGGGCTGCGCCACATTGTGGTTAATACCCTAGTTATACATGGTTAAAAATAATTTTGTATATAACATATATATACAGTAGATATCGAACCTATTTTGCTTAGTTAATGTGTCTATTTCTTTAGATTTTGAATCCCCTTGTTTAAAACCTTGGCCGCACCTTGTTTAGATTTACTTAGTATTGCTTAGAGTTCAGAGGCTATTTCCAGTCATTTGGTTGGGACATCGAGTTTATGAATTTGTCTTCAAAGTTATATTCTTACTTACCAGATTTGACCTTTTCATAGTTTTCTTTCTTAAATCAATAAACAATTAGCTCACGAATAAATACCGTTAATTTGTTACCTACTTATTGTTTGCTCCCTCTGTCTCAATGATATGCCATTCCTTTTAAAATCTTGAAACTTCTCATTTTTACCAATGAGATAATTTGTAGCTACACAAATGTCTATGACTTGGTTTAGATCACAAATTTTAAAAGTCTTTTTTTTTTAACTTTGTGCGACAAATGAAACACCACCACGTTAGTTGGGATTGAAAGTCTTTCTTTCTTTAACTTTGGGCGCCAAATGAAACACCGCCACATCAATTGGGATTATTGTTTCTTTTAATGAATTATACGTTTTTAATTTTTGTTTATTTACAGTTAACAATTTAGACATTAATTATTGAATAAAAATGTAAATATAGCTTAAATTTATCGAACTTGATCTAAACAGTTAATTGCTGGCCTTAGCACTGTTTGAGAGGTTTCTGTTTTTTGGATTTATATGCTGATGTTCTTGCATAAGTACTTCTAAATTTTGTATTAACCTTTTCTTGTATTCAGAAAATATACTTGAATCACTAAAGGGTCTGTTTGGTTGCCGGGATCAGGATTATAATCTCGGGGTATAAATTTTAGGATAATATTCCTCTGCAATCCATAAAGGTAGGGTTAAAATTTGTGTACATTCTATCCCTAAACCCCCAGTTGTGGGATTACACTCGGTATGTTATTGTATTTGTCCAGTGTTTGATTACTGGTATTATTAGCTAATGCCTAATACCAATATAAATCTTATTCCGTAATCCTGGTTTCATTTATCCCACGCTGGGGGAAGAATATTACCTCTTAGACCTTTTATAATTTACATATACCCACCTTCAAATCAATCACATGTTTTGGATTATACACCATATACTTCACATATTTTTAATTTCATGAGCCAAGCAAAGCACTAGTACTAAATAATCCAGGGATTATTAATCCTAGTTTTTTAGTCCCTGCATAACTTTCACCCAAACCAAGTAAATCTGTTCTAACAAATGAGATGAGTTAGGGTCTTGAATCTACCATTTGGCATGTTCAATGAATCACTATGCCGATCCAAAACAAGTTTTGGTTCGCTACATGAATCCACTGTATCCAGTGGATTTTTTTTTATGACAAGGGAAACCCGCAGCCACTCCCCTTTTGGGGTACGCATAGGGTAACACCCCCGCTCCTATGCAATAGATCGCAAACATAGGAGAGGTAACTCCAGTAGGCTTGCTCGGCCCAGAAGGCAAACCCTTTGCTTTCGCGGGCAAGGAGTTTCGAACTTGAGTCATCCAACATGGAAGTCCCAAGCCTAAATCACTGGGCCACCCCGTAGGGTGTTTTCATTCTGTTCTATTTGGGCCCATTTCACATCCCAATGCTATTATCTTGTTTTATTTACTTGACCCCCCAAAAAACATATCGAGTGCAGTTACTCAGATTTTACTAGAACTGTCTGTCTTGGTGCGATGAAGAAGCTTTAAAAAACAGTAAACACTACTACTTACTAAAAATATATAAATACAACACGATTCTCAAATTAAATGAAATCACTGAATCAAAAAATAAAACTGAAGATGACTTTTTCTGTCCAATAAATGTATCATTGAACTATTTGCTATCCGTTTCTCAAATTTCGGGCTGCTGTCATTGTAAATTTCAGGTTACTTAGAGAAGATCCCAACCAGAGGCTTGGAGCCGGAGGAGCCTCAGAGGTAACAGCCATTTTTCCATTGTATCATTGATATGAACCTAGTTCTATTCATTCTTTTAAGTATAAATCTGAGTATTGAATGTAATTCTTATGCAGGTGAAACAGCACCCTTTCTTTAGGGATATTAACTGGGACACACTTGCTAGACAGAAGGTTTGACTGCAATCTCTATTTCATTTTTACTCTATCTATAGTAGCTGATAGGTAAATGAGGTACCTCGTAAGCTAATCAATGCTGCACCAAATGCTTGTATGTCTCTCTGGCTGAATGCACTGGATACAAGTTACTTCACGAGTCGCTTCTCTTGGAATCCTTCAGATGAACGTGTATACGCAGCCAGCGAATTTGAGGATTCTACCGATAATGATAGTGTTAGTGATAGTAGCTAGTTGTTTAAGTAATCGCCATGATGAACTGGTATGATTACGATCAATGTATTTAAGGTTTATCTGTGAATCTGGATTTTTTTGTTGAGCGGGTTTCTCTATGCATTGCTGAACAGGTTGATGAATGTGGTGGTCTTGCAGAATTTGAGTCAGGCTCTTCCATCACTACTCTTTTAGTAACTTCTCATTTAAGGTAGTTTCTTCTTCGATCACACTTGACGCATGATTGTTTGCTTTTCATTAGTAGCACTTGGTATCATTTTGGCGCATACTAAGTTATTCAATGTTATAACAAGGAGTGGAAAGATGCTAAACGAGTAAAGAGTTTCTCTATTCCAGTTCATAATCATCGTGTTATTGAACCTATGAGTCATACTATGTAACAGCTTTCGCTACACTATACAACCTTAACATTTTATTAACACCTGTTACCTGTCACTTGATTATTCCAAAATAAATCTCTTAGCTCCTGATCAACCAATTATCATTTTCTGTTACATGTGATGTTCTCTTTTGCCGCCAAGGAGCCATTCCAAACTTCCAACAACTGGTCTAATTATATTGACTTCTCTTCCTGCAGAATCTGTCCCAGCTTGCGTCAATCAATTATGATTTGCTTTCAAAAGATTGGAAAGACGATCAACCGACAAATCCTAATGCATAGCCAAAGGGCACTTGCATGCCAAAGTATTAGATTAGATTCTATCCTGTAGCACTAGTATTATGCTTCTGAAGATGGTTGAAACCTTTTGTTGTCCCTGTTGCAGATATATACAAGTAGCTTAAAGACTTGTGACTGACTACCGCGAGATGTGTTTTTTTTTTATCATACATACAAGTTTAATGCTGTCAAGTTTCATTTAGTTTTCATTTTACAGCTGCGTGAGGCCCTCCAGTCATTGGCATTAAGGCCTCTGATTGTACTTGTAAAAGTTATCCTCAACAGCTAGAAAAAACAGCAAAGGTGACATTGATTGCTCATCTCAATTTTTGGGTTGTCAGTTAGCTGGTTTCTCTTTCTCTAAATGTCAGTGGGCGATTGTTGCAACATAGCTCACTTCTCATTCCTTTTTATTGGTTCCGCAAGAATTTGCCTACCTTCTTGTTCGTGGCTATTCGCGGAATCCAGGATTCTCTTATTGGTTGATTTGGCTTGTCTAAAGTTAGACTTTAGCAAATCCTATTTCACATCTATATGTTTGAAGTTTTAATATCTCAGTTTGAAGATTGAAATGACTTGGGCTATGTATTAAATAGGAAAAATTGCATAAGTGAGGCCTTTTATTTAATAGTTACCACTCTTAAATATACTTTTATTTTATTACCATTTTTGTCAACTTTTAGCAATACTCACTTAAACAATTTTGTTTGAAGAACTTTCAACTTAGCAGAAAGGGTTGTATCAAAACCAAGCCCAGTCCAACAATCAAACTTTTGAGATTTTATGCTAGTCAACATGACACAACCTTACACCTCTACGGGTATAGCCCAACCCAAGGAAACACCTCACAACATTAAAATAAATAAAATAAAACCTATGTTATCAAAATAAAGCCCAGCCCAACAATCAGTTGAGATTATATATATATATCAGTAGAGTAGGGTTTCCTAATCAAAACTCTTCTTCCCATTTCGTCTTTCCGCCGCTCTTCTCCTGAAAAATGTTCATTTACTGGTCCTCCCAAATCCATTTCCTCTTTTTTTGGGTGATGAACATTCACTTTCGTGGGTCTTCATCCCTTCCATCAGCTATTAGAGTAAGTACATACCTCTAATCTATGTTGTTTTTTTAGTTGTGTTCTCACCAACTTTTCTGCCATTTTCAGATGTGTTCTCAAGTGGATAAGGATTATCTCCTTTTTAGGTGATTATATGAGATCCTTCGTTTTTTGGGTTCGCTTCAGTCCTTTGGGTAGACTTTTGACTTCATTCTTGACTTTCTTCTTTTCTTCTATATATTCCTCATACTTGTTCATCTTCCAGGTGTAGGTGGTATGAAGATAATGGGATGCTCAGACCCACCAAACCCTATCAGTGAATGTCTTAGCTCCCAGGTGCCAATCTGACTCACTGACTCTGCTTTTTTGATGTGACTCCTTTTTGCATGCTGAATCTGTATAGGCTATATTATTTTTTGCTTGTTCTTTGTTATCGTGTAGGCTGTTTATAGTTTTATGAAAGACCTAAGTTGTAGCCTTCCTTCTCCCTTTTACCCTTTTGTTAAAGACACTTTGACAAATGACGAGGCAAGAAGTCCCGCAAATGCAATTCAATAGGGAAGTGCGCTTTTCACCTAAGGTGGTGACTTTCCTTAGTCAATCCTTGCGTCTTTACTGACAAAGTTAATGACAGTCCTAATTTTAATTTAGAATTTCCAAGTATCGGGTTAGCAGAATAAAAAGGAGAGAATGCATGTTTATCGCAAGGTAAAAATATGTTAAAGAGATTAACAATGTGAAAAAGTCGAAAGAAGATGCATTGATTTTGCATCTATGTCAAATAAAATCATGGACACCGATGATGATTTTGAGGATTTACCTCCTCAATTTCAGTCAAAAAATTGAAAAATAAAGATATCCCGGAGATGAAGTTTCACGACCCAGGAGTACCCCCTAGACGTAACACAGCGTACAAGACTCCGAAGAGCCTCATACAATCCTGTTAGAATATCATAACATAAGAAAATAAGAAATAGTGCTGAAATTTAAAACTTTACCTATACAATCGAAGTCTCAAACCATCTATAACACTTTTAAATAAATCTTTGGGATGTAGCCCATACAAAAGTCTAATATATAAAAGAAAGACTTAATGGACATAATGGTCAAGACCTCGAATGCTATGAGAACTCACAAACTTCTTCTTATTGATCTACTACGATCTTAGCCACGAGGATGGAAGTCGATATCGCCAAATTCTATACTTTGTGAGAAATGTAGAAGAAATATGGATTAATACAAAAAATGCACTAAGTATGATAGTCATTCATAAAAACCTTTGAAAACAAGCAACAAGGGACAATCTAGTTGAATGCATGCCCTTTACTAGTTTAAACCATCATTTTGAAGATAGTGTGAAAACACAAGTCATTAGCATAAGAGACATCATGATAAGGCATAAACTATAACATGGTAGATAACACTCACAACTAATGAGTATAAGAACATTAGGAACATATACAGTCAATACAATCTAATTTTAGCATGTCATGAGAGAAACACTTCATGAGCCACCACATTCATGTTTACCCTCTTTTGGTCTCATCCTTAGCTTATTTCTCATAGACAAGGAAACATTAACTTTTAATCAACCACATCAAAGAAAACCCATGGCAACAATCCAAATATCAAACAACATTACAAGTAGCATTAATATAAAATGCAATTGTCATTCAGTCACAAACACATTCTTTACATGAGTCATCATGACAAAAGAGAAACCTACCATAACTACTCTCAAAGCCTACTTGTGCAATTAATGGATGAAGTCCCATACCCCCACCCACACTAAGTAGTGCTTCTTGAATAGCCATAGTTCATCCTAAACTTGACCTTGTGGAAATTAGCTTTAACTGATATAGACCATGAGAGCTTAATCATGAAATTCGGTATCTACCCCATACCGAAAAAGGGGTTGTCCAACATGCCTAAGGTAGGACCAAAACATTAGCTTAGATGGATCCACTAGCTAAAGACCTATTATGACACATAGTTTATGGGATAAGAGGAATTCTACTAGAAAACCTGCTTTTACTAACGTAAGGGCTTCCATCATAACAGATTATTCTTATAAATCCACCTCTACTATCGTGAGGGCTTCCATCTCATATCACTATTCACTCGATGCTAAGCATCATTCCCATTGAGTTCATATTAAGTCTTGACTTAAATTGATAATTACGGAAGAGTGTCTTGACACTTGATCCAACAAACTCATGTAAAACCTCCTAGATTCAATTGGTGAGACTAGTCTTCCAACTTTAGAATCACTACATGTAACAAACCTTTCACATTATATGATATTCATACCTAAGTGTGTACATGAAGATAATCATTCAATCAACACAACAATTAGATCATAATATATTCATTTTACTCTCGAAGCAATCTAATCCACTTTACTCTCAAAGCAATCTAATTGCAAACAAACAAGTCTCTCACACATAACAAATTCTCATTTTTGTCATTCAAGGACTATAGATCACATTCAACCAACCTATGTAGAATTAATACATTAGTGATGGATGGTAACATGATTCAAATAACTAAACTACTACAATATAATCTCCTAATATTCATCTCACCACAATTCACCCACATCACAAAGTCACAAAATGGGGACATGGGGGTTCATGTGTTTTTGGAGGAAATTCAACATCAAAACCATATAAACTCCTAAATTAAGACACAATTCAAGTAAATCAATTCATTATATTCATACTTTTGTAACATTTAACTTGCATCGATGAATATTCACACTTTAACATCCAATCTGGGAAAATAGGGGAAATTCATGGATTATTGACGAATTCAACTTGAAATATTATAAAATCATACATATATCCATAAAAAACATAATTCAATCAATTAAAACAAATTTGAAAGGAATAGATGAGATTGAAGTCAAACTATAACTTTTGATTTTCTAGTTTTGAAATTAAGGGTTTCGGAAAGGCTTTATGGGTGAAGGCTACCCATAGATGAAAATCTACCATACCTTAATGAAGATTTACCATGAATTTGGGGGAGAAAATCTTGATTCTTCAACCATAGATTCTCCTTTCTTATTTTTCTTTCTTGAATTGTAGAGAGAAGATTTTGGGGGAAAGTTGGTTATGGATTTGGGTCTTGGTATATATGAGGTGTAAGGGTTAGTTAATGACTTAAAAACACTTATATAAGTATATTAAAACAATGCAAAACTACTCCACATCAAATTAACTAAAAAAGAGATTACCTAAAAGTCCTTAGCCTAGGCCGAATTGAGGCAGCCTACATGCAAGCCCCACGACCAAGCCCCACGGACCGTGGGTGGGTCTACAGGGCATGTTGCAGGTCTGTGGTTCATGTCCTGCAGCTTCTCACCTTGGCCCTTGCCCCACAAAACCCAACCACGGGGCTATGGATCCACCTACAGGCCGTAAGTGTCATTCGTAGGTGGCCATTTTTGGGCGATTTTGGGGTGAAGTTTTAGGGTCCTCCTCAAGGACCCTTGGTTAGTCCTTAGGAGTCATACCTTGACGTTTAACCCCTAAAACCCTAATTCTAAGTACAGGAATCGATTTTACGATTCTAACCCACACACCAAACTCTAAAACTCTCACATAAGGCTTTAGTTTCACCTACTAGTTTTTCGGGTATTACATTAATAAGCCATTGAAGGATGAAAAAATCAACTTTTGTTCAAGAATACCTGTTTTAGTCACTTCAATGTTGTTTATGTTTAGTTGAAGCTTCTCGTTATTCTGCTTATGTGGTACGCCTCTTTTCTTAATGATCTTAGCAACTATTTAAAGCTCTTTTTAGGTAAATTCTCAAGACCTCTATTAAGTTTCTGAATTTCTTCAGTTTCCATGTCCCTCTTATTCGAGGGATTTTTCTTCCTCAGGTCATTAGTTGCCTCGGTAATTGACATACAATTTTTAAAGTTCTTCCTTGATGAATATGTCTAAGTATTTAATACTCATCGAGAAAGTGAATAGGATGATGAGTATTTCTACTAGTGTCCAGTGTAGGCACATCTTTTCTATTCCTATAAAGGAAAACCTTTTGTTCTTCCTCTCATTTTTGTTATTCATTTTCTTTTTATTGATTCTAGTCGGTAGTTTATCTTTCCCAAGCTATTGTAATATTGATTCACCTTACATATCCTCTTCTCCCTCTCTACAGTTCCATAATCCATGGGGTGGTAATTAGGTCTAGGTGACCTATTTATCATATACCTAGTAAATTGTGGATATCTATAAGATATTTTAGGAGGAGGATGAATCAAAACTAGACGACGTTTGTTGTTACCATTTTAAAAGGAAGTATGCTTAACTTTTCAATCTTCTTCACCATTCTCCTAACATCATCTAACTTGCCCTCTAAATTACTTCTGACATCTCTAATCTTAGCTATTAACTTCAACTCATTGAAAATTATTGTAACTACCTATGCATTACTACATCTACCAGCTTCCCTTAATTCTACACCACCTTCGAGCACATCTCTCAAATTAACAATCAAATGATTCTAATTAGGTACCTTTTACCGGTTGATTGTATCTAGGATTTATGATTCCTTGGTGACGTTGGTGAAATGGTTGTAGAAGCGTCTTTTTTCAAGATTTTTTTTGGTTTCTCCAGTGTAAAATTTTCCATAGAATCTCTGTATTTCTTATGAATCCATTTGAAATATAACCTAAAAAAACACAAAAACCCCAATTTGTGAATTTAGGATTTTCAAAAAAAGAAATCGGAAATAGTTTAGCGAAGCCGAATCAAATTGAAAATTTACAAAAATAGAAGAAACTGACAAAGATGACAGCCGGCGGATCGAAGAAGATGATCAGAAATGAAACTTACAAACAAAAAGGAGAGAAGAAGCACAAGTTATTGCAGATAATCGATGACGCTTTTGAGTAGATGATCAGAGAATAAACAGAAGATATCGGAGATTATCAACGATTGGTTCGGAGAAGAAACAAAACCAATCGTTGATAATCTCCAATCTCTTGTGTTTATTCTTCAATCATCTTCTCAAAACCGTTGTAGATCATCTGCGATAACTTGAGATTTTTTTTTTGTAAGTTTCATTTCTGATCATCTTCTCCAATCCGTCGACGTTCATCTTCGTCAGTTTCTTCTTTTTTTGTAAGTTTTTATTCTGTTTCGCTAAACTATTTCTGATTTTTTTTTTTGAAACCCTAAGTTCCCAAATTGGGGCTTTTTTCAATTTAAATTACGGATGGATTCAGAATAAACACAGAGATTCTACGAGAAAGTTTATACTCGGAGCCGTAAAACCCTGAAAAAAATGCTTCTACACCCATCGCCGCTAATGTCACCAAGGATTCAGAAACCCTGGATGCAGAGCTACCGGTAAAGGTAGTACCTGATCAGAATTATTTGATTACTAATTCGAGAGAAATGGCTGGAGATGGTGTATAATTAATGGAAACTGGTAGATGTAGTCGTGAAGAGGTAGTCACGATAAGTTTTAATGAGTCGAAGTCCATAGCTGAGATTAGAATTGTCAAGAGTAGGTTAGAGGGCGAACTTGATGATGTTAGGAGAATGGTAAAAAATATTGAAATTAAGGAGACTTTCCTTTACAATGGTAACAAAGTCGTCTAGTTTTGATTCATCCTCCTCCTAGAATATCTTGTAAATATCCATAATTTACTAGTTATATGATCAATTAACCTCCTAGTCCTAATGACCACCCCGCAATTTATGGAATTTTACAGAGGGAAAAGAGGATCCGTACGGTGAATCAATACTACAATAGCTCTGATTACCTTTTTGGGAAAGATAAGCTACCACCTGAAATCAATAAAAAAATTCAAAGAATAACAAAAATTAGAGGAATAACAAAGGGTTTGCTCTTAATAGGAATAGAAAAGACTTGCCCACACCATCCACTAGTATAAATACTCCTCATCCTATTCCCTTTCTCGGTGAGTATCAAACACTTAGACATGTCCCTCAAGAAATTTTTTTAGAAAGGTGTAAGTCAATTACCACGACATCTGATCATCCAAGGAAGAAGAAGCCCTCGAATAATAGGGACATGGCGAATAAAGAAATCCAAAAATTTATTAGAGGTCTTGAGAATTTAACTCAAGAAGCGCTTCGTGTTGTTGTAGAGAGAATTAAGAAAATGGGTGCACCATATAAACAGAATAACGAGGAGCTTCAACTAGACAGAGAAAATATTAAAGTGACCAATACATATATTCTTGAACAAGTCAACATCACTAAGTATCCACAGACTTATTCGAGGCGATTTTCGTTTACCTTCTTCCATTAGAATTTGTGCTGATAATTGAAGAAAAAAAAATCCTAAATTTTTTAGAGAGGAGTAGAAAGAAAAGCGAAAGAAGGAATGAGCGAATGTGCAAATGGGCGAATAAATGTGTTGGGCTATTGTGCATGTTCCAGCCAAAGGCCCATGGCCTAATCCTACTTGAAAAAGGATTGGAATTATTCTCTTTATTTGGTTTCCAATTCTATTAGGAAAAGGATTGGAATTGTAATCCTATTTGTAGTTGGTTTTGGCTTTGTAAGGAAAAGCACAACTCTATAAATAGAGGATGGTCTTGAGAGAATAATTCAATTGCTCATTGGTATTGTCTTTGAAAGACATTACGACATAAGAGAGGTTTTTTGAGAGAGCTTTCAACAAGAGAAAAGAGAGAAGAAAAAGGGTTCTTTTGCTGCAGTCTTTTTCTCCGACCAGCAACGTTCAGATCGTGTTTCTCGATTAACTAACCGTTGGATCGGTCTGAAATTTGGACTGAGTGTTCCTGACATCTTGGTGGTTGATTTGAACGGTGGAGATCTGATTCGGAGGTCAGAAAGATCATATTTTAGGTCCCGAACAGAAGCTGGGTTTGGGTGGTGTTTCTTTCTATTTATCTTTTGTTGGTGTAGCTATTGTTTGTTCTCTTTTGGCACTTGTTGTGTAGCCATTAGAAGAATATTTGTAACCCTCTTATTGGTATAGTGAAGCAATTCGGATCTTGTCGATCCCGTGGTGGTTACCTTCGGTTTGAAGGGTTTTTCCACGTTAAACTTGGTGTTCTTTATTGTTAGATTTTTGTTTTTCATCTTTTTTTGTTAGAAAGAGGTGTTCATCTTGGCGGGTGTAGTTCTAGCAGCAACCTTTTTGACAGTAATGAAGATTTTTGTTGGAGAAATTGTTTCAGAGATTTTCTCTGTGTTGAGACATAAATTTTGCAAAGGAGATTATGGAGAGGAGAAGCAAGTTGTTGAAGATTAAGTGAAGAAGGTGGACAAATTTATTTTGTCAGAAATTCAGGCCAAGGGGGAGATTTGTTGGGTTTTATTTGCCCTGATTTCTTACCATTAATAGGTTTTCCTTTTAGGAAAAGGTTTTGTATTGACTAATTCTTTTTCTAGTAGGAAAAGGTTTAGGACTCTATAAATATAGGCTTGTTCCTTCTAACTTAATCAGCATTCACAATGTAGTCTTAATGACTTTGAGAGTTTTGGTTAGGGGGAGAATTTATGGGTCACAAGCTTGATACGTTATCACTTGTGTGAACCTCCCATGTATTATGAGTGAATTGGTTGAGGTTGTTTCTCTCTGTATTTTGTACTCTCATATTTATAGTGGATTGCTCATCTCCTTTGTGGACGTAGGTCGATTGACCGAACCACGTTAAATCTTTGTGTCTTTTGGTATATTTCTCGTTGTCTTCTTACTTGTGGTCTTTCGAGGTTTGCATTGGTAGCTTCCGCGTTTACACATGCTTATTTTTCGATCCTAACAAGTGGTATCAGAGCCAGATTCAATGACGGAATCAGGTTCAGTGGTTCGATAATCGATGATTGAACCAGGTTCGAAAGAGGTGTTTATCTTGGCGGGTGTAATTCTAGCCGCAATCTTTTTGACAGTAATGAAGATTTTTGTTGGAGAAATTATTTCAGAGAGGTTCTCTGTGTTGAGACATAAATTTTGCAAAGGAGATTATGGAGAGGAGAAGCAAGTTGTTGAAGATTAAGTGAAGAAGGTGGACAAATTTATTTTGTCAGAAATTCAGGTCAAGGGGGAGATTTGTTGGGTTTTATTTGCCCTGATTTCTTACCATAAATAGGTTTTCCTTTGAGGAAAAGGTTTTGGATTGACTAATCCTTCTTCTGGTAGGAAAAGGTTTAGAACTCTATAAATAGAGGCTTGTTCCTTCTAACTTAATTAGCATTCACAATGTAGTCTTAAGGGCTTTGAGAGTTTTGGTTAGGGGGAGAATTTATGGGTCACAAGCTTGATACGTTATCACTTGTGTGAACCTCCCATGTATTCCGAGTGAATTGGTTGAGGTTGTTTCTCTCTGTATTTTGTACTCTCATATTTATAGTGGATTGCTCATCTCCTTTGTGGACGTAGGTCGATTGACCGAGCCACGTTAAATCTTTGTGTCTTTTGGTTTATTTCTCGTTGTCTTCTTACTCGTAGTCTTTCGAGGCTTGCATTGCTAGCTTCCGCATTTACACCTGCTTATTTTCGGTCCTAACATAAATGTTCTCCCAATTAGATACAACACTTTTTGCTAAGTTGAATATTCTTTAAACAAAATTGTTTAAGTATTGTTAAAAGTTGACAAAAATGGTAAAAAAATATATATTTAATATGGTAATTATTAAATAAAAGACCTTCACTTATGACTTTAAATAAGGGTCCTATAAGCCCAAAAGCTCATTTATTATCGTAACTCAGTGGCCTTTTGAATAGTTATGAACATAATTTTCTGTTTAATGGTTGAAATGTCCCTAACAAAGTTACAAAAGAAGTTTTAAAGTATGACAGATGAATAATAGGGAGAAAGATGTATATGAAATAAAGATAAATTAAGGATTATGTTTGGAAAGAAATATATGGAGTTTACCTAAAATGTTATGAATAAAATCATAAAATTTTGAACTAAAGAAAGATGCTTACAATATAAATTTATGGCTGAATGGTTTTTATGCATTTTTTTCCTTTTATCAAAATGCCTTCTTAAGCTGGTGATGCTCATCAACATTTTGGTGTTTGAAATTACGGGTTTTGGAAGGGCTCTATGGGTGAGGGCTACCCATAGATGAAAAGCTATCATACCTTAATGAAGATTCACCACGAATTTAGGGAGAAAAACTTGATTCTTTAACCCTAGCTTCTCTTCTTCTTCCTTGAAGTTCTAGAGAGAAGATTCTGGGAGAAAGTTGGTTATGAATTTTAGGTCTTGGGATTTATGAGGTGTAATGGTAAGTTAATGACTTAAAAACACTTATATAAGTATATTAAAATAATACAAAACGACCCCACATCAAATTAACTAAAAAGAAAAGGGAAACTTTCACATATAGCCACTTAAAAATAATTAATTACTCTCCATAGCTATAGTTTAATAATTACAATTTGTATTACATTTTATATGGAGGAGAGAGGCGAGCGATACTGGGAGAGAGAGGAGAGAGGAGAGAGGAGAGAGAGAGGGGGAAAAGAGTGGGAGAAAGGTAACTTGTATATGTCTATTGGTTAGATAATTGTATATTATACATATGTAATTGTATATATGGCAAGAGAGATTGGGAGATGGAGGAGAGAGGCGAGCGATACTAGGAGAGAGGCGAGCGAGATCGAGAGAGGGAGGAGAGAGGTGAGTGAGAGAGGGCTGAGAGTGGGAGAGAGGTGAATTGTATATATATATAATTGTATATAACTGTATATTATACATATACATTTGTATAAATGGTAAGCAAGATTGGGAGAGGGAGGAGAGAGGCGAGAGAGATTGAGAGAGGGAGGAGAGAGGCGAGCAAGAGAGGGCAGTAAGTGGGAGAGAGTTGAATTGTATATGTATATATGCTAAAAAATCGTATAATATACATATTTATTTGTATATCCTGGCAAATTATACATATACAAACATGACTAATTATACAAACTCGAAGTCAGCCCACGTTATTAATGAATAATGTTAGTCGCGAGTGGTAATTATAGCAAACTATAGCTATGATGAGTAATTAAATAGTATGAATTTGCTTATCCGCGTAATTTTTGCTATAAAGTTAATATTTTAAAAAACGTATTAACTATTATAGGATAAATAATATTTAACAAGAATAAAATAGACACAAATTGTTGGACGGAGAGGGTATTATGGTACTTAATTATTTTACTTGTTAATAATTAGTACGTTTTTATCAACCAAATACCGCCAAACGGAGCGAGGAAGCGGGAAACAGAGAAACACACCATGGCTGAGCAGCAGCTTGTAAGCATGGGCTTTTCAGAAGACATCGCCGTCGAAGCTCTGACGGCGACCGGCGGCGATATCATCAAAGCCACTGAGTGGATTCTCAGTCACGGCCATAACCACAAGGGTTCTCAAGATTCTTGCAATTTCAATCCAATTTCTTCTTCCTCCTCCGGCTCTCCCACTACCGCCGCCGCCGCCCACGATCACCATCCATTCCAACCCAAAATCGATCGATTTTTTCAATTTCAATCCAAACCCCTCACACCCACTTCCGTATCAGTGCTTAAACCCATTAAAGGAGTGACGACGACCCATGAAGAAGAAGAGGAAAAAATAGACGAGGAACCTCCTTTACTCCGTCTAACGAAGCGTCCTAAAGTAGTTGAATCTGAACAAGGAAAGAAACGACCCCCTCATGAACCTTTGTCCGAACGAATGCGACCTCGAACCCTTGACGATGTTGTTGGGCAAGATCACCTTTTGGCACCCAAATCACTTCTTCGATCAGCCATTGATTGCGGTCGTCTTCCTTCAATACTTTTATGGGGACCACCCGGTACCGGCAAAACCTCCATTGCTAGAGCTATAGTTAACACTTGCTCTGCTTCTAAAGCTGGTGTAAGTACCTACCGGTTTGTTTCTCTGTCGGCTGTTACTTCGGGAGTTAAGGATGTTAGGGAAGCTGTTGACGAAGCGAGGAGAATGAAAAAGAAGAGCAACAAGAGGACCATTCTGTTCATTGATGAGGTTCATAGGTTCAACAAGGCTCAGCAAGATTCCTTTTTGCCGGTGATTGAAGATGGTAGTGTCATTTTCATGGGAGCAACCACTGAAAACCCATCATTTCATTTGATTACGCCTTTATTGTCCAGGTGCAGAGTTTTGACTCTCAATCCTTTAAAGCCCCACCATATTGCTATGCTACTCAGGCGGGCTGCCGCTGATTCTGATAAGGGGCTGTCCTGTTGTATGGGAGAGAGTATGAAAATTGAAGTAAATGATGAATGTATAGAGTTTCTTTCAACAAACTGTGATGGAGATGCAAGGGTAGCATTAAACGCCTTGGAAATTTCAGCTACCACTGCTGCTGCACGTATGGGAATGGCTAGAGGATCAAACGGGGAGTTAGGGGACAAACAAGGAAATGCTGATGAGTCTCCTTTGCCTGCAGTTGTCAGTCTGGATGATGTCAAAGAAGCAATGCAGTGTAAGCATTTGGCTTATGACAGAGCAGGGGATGAACACTATAATCTTATCAGCGCCCTTCACAAATCTATGAGAGGAAGTGATGCTAATGCTTCCATTTATTGGCTGGCGAGAATGTTGGAAGGGGGTGAAGAGCCTCTTTACATAGCACGAAGGCTGGTCAGATTTGCTAGTGAAGATGTGGGGTTAGCTGATCCATTGGCTCTTGGCCAAGCTGTTGCTTGCTACCAAGCTTGCCATTTTATTGGCATGCCTGAGTGCAATGTTATCCTTGCTCAGTGTGTTGCTTATTTGGCCTTGGCTCCGAAGTCTATTGCTGTCTATAGAGCAATGGGGGCAGCTCAAAAAGTGGTAAGAGAATCTGTTGGACAAAATGAAGGAGTGCCCCTTCATCTTAGGAATGCACCAACTAAGCTAATGAAGGATCTTAATTATGGGAGGGACTATATTTATCCTCCTGACAATCCAAACTCATCCCAAACTTACTTGCCACCGTCTCTTCAAGGTTATAAGTTTCTTGATTGGCCAAATGTTGCAGCAAATTATCAATGATGAGGATTACATCACAATGTTATGGCTTCTAAGAGTGGCTTCTTTTGCTGGTTAGCACTGTTTCTTCTCTTTTATCTTATTTCTCTGGTTTTGGGAATTGTTAGTGTCAGAGAAATCTAATGTAATTGTGAGCCTTTTTGTAGTTATTTTTTGGGGACTTCTATTAGTTGTGAGCAGAGGAGGTGGGAAGAACTTACTGGTTGATGCCAATTTTGGTTGTAGTTTTGACAGAATGTATGCATCCCCTCTTTTTTGTTTCTGTTTTTGGGCTTCATCTGGAAACAATACATATTTATTTGATGAGATCTTGTGAGGTTTACTTTACTGCTTCTATCTCTATTTTACAGGATTATTCACTTACTATCTCAAAAACTTAATCTGAAATTTGGTTTAGATGGAGATGATTAATTTCTTCATATTCGACCTATATGTCCAATGATTGAGCTTTGGTTCCACGCTATAAACAAATGAAATAATAGTTATGACATAACTGTTTTAGATGATGCCCAAATTCAGAGCTCCTCTTTTGTGGTGCCATATGATTTAAGAGGTTTTTGACTCGGTAATGATATCTTTCTTAACTGCTGTGTTAACCATCTCATCTGTACGGCTTCATATCATGTTTTTTGTGAGCAAGTAATGTGGAGTAGCAGTTGCTGATTGAAGACATAATAAATTGGGATGAACTTGGGTGTTGTGATATGTTCTATCATCTGGGAGAAAAAAGATATTACTGCCTTATGCCTTAAATAAAGTGTAAGTTGATACCTGAGATAGACCATACGAAATACAATTGGTAACTAACAACTCAATCAAGCTTTTCTCTGAGCTGTCTGTAGGGACTGCTTAGCAGTGTGTTCCTGTTACTTAAGAAACCTGTCTCTGATTATTATCAATTCCCTGTAAACCTGCTCCATGTTAATTCTCTCTTGTGGTGTTTCTGCTGAACATGTTAGCTCAAGTTGGAAAATAGGACCCAAACACTTGATCTGTTCACTACTTATATTCTTGTTAGCATCCTCTCTTGTCGTTTCTCCACAGAGAGCGGATCCATCAACAATATCCATTATTTGATCTGGTAATGCCAGTCTGACGAAAAGGTGTCTTCAAATAGTTTGTCTGTGGACCTTTTTCCAGTGAAAATTCCAGCAATAGGATTCCATAACTATACAAATCTCATGTTACGGCGACCTCAGCACCCATGCCATACTCTGCAGTATTCATCCATATTAGCCACTCACTCTGTAAAACGTGCATTTGAAACTAACCCAAGTTTTGAAGTATTTGTCAGATGTAAGTAGAGGATGATAAAAAAACGAGAAAGTATATTTACCTGGTGGGGCGTATCCGATTGTTCCCTGTATTCCGAGTGAGCTGAATTGGGTTAAGGTTGCCTTCCCCATAAAAACTAGGGATGAGCCTGGCTAATCCAAAATCACTTAATGTGCTATCATGTTGTCGTCGAGAAGAATTTTACTTGGTTTGAGATCACAGTGAACCACAGGGATTTCACATTGATGATGTAGATAATATAATGGAAAAGCCACGTCTATTGCAATATTTAATCTCTGAAGAATGTTTAAGCTATTGCATTGTATTTGTCCTTCTGATTCTTGATGTAACCACTCCTCCAAGCTTCCATTTTCCATGAACTGATAAATTATGGCCTTAAAGTCATTTCCTTAATCAATGCTGGATCATACAGTTATGACTTTCACCAGGTTTCTCTGCCGGGTATTTCTCAAGGCGTGGCTTTCAGCCATGAAGCTTTTAGATTCACCGTGTGTTTGGAGGTTGAGTACATTGACTGCAACTGGATTTTCATTTGATGAGTGAAGAATTCCTTTGTACACAGTGCCGAAACTGCCTGACCCTAACAACCTATCTGAAGATAAACCATTAGTTGCATCATGAAGCCCCTTATATGTAATCATGGGGAAGATGAGATGCCCAGCTGTGAATGTTGCATCTCTTCGTTTTCTGGATCTTTTAATAAAAAAACATAGAAAGCAGAAAACATACTCTTTGTTCTATGGTTTTCTTGCTTCGGGCAAGGTGGTAAATCAAACTCTTGGATTCCACCACAAAGCTTGGGATTCCCCTCAACTTGTAATGCGGTTGAATTTGATAATACTCCTTGGACAGGAACCTCACCCTCAAAATTGTTGTCTGAAAGATTCAGGTACAGTAGGGAGGAAAGATCGAGAGTCCAAGGTGGAATTTCTCCTGATAAGTTGTTTCTTGAAAGGTCTAGCCCCCGTAGGTTTTGTAAGTCAGCTAAGTACGGGATGGACCCTTCAAATGAATTGTCTTGCATGTAAAGTAATTCCAAGGCCAAACATTTTCCTATGGTTCTTGGAATCATGCCTGAGAAATTGTTGTAAGAAAGGTTAAAACCTGCAAGGTTTGTTATATCTCCAATCTCCATTGGCAGGGAACCCATAAAAGAGTTATAAGAGATATTAACATGTGCTAGGGATGGCAAACTCAGCAATTGCACTGGAATTGTGCCACTTAGATTGTTTTCACCTATATAAAGCCTCAACAACTGTTTGCAATTTCCAAGGGATGGAGGAACGGTTCCATTTGAAGTATTTCCAGACAAATAAAGATAGAGCAGTCTCGTGATATTTCCTATTGACGATGGGATCTCACCTGTCAATCTGTTTGAATCCTAGTTGAGAGTTCCCAAGTTTGAAAGGATTCCTATAAATGCTGGAATGCTACCAGTTTGACTTTTTTCTTGCAGGTAAAGTATATTTAGGTTCACGAGGTTTGCAATTTCTTTAGGTATGTTCCCTCGAATCCTATTCTGTCCATGTGTAATCTTTTCAATAGGGTGGACAGGTTGGTTACTGAGTTTGGAAACATGCCTCCAAAGTTGTTGTGGGCCAAAAGCAAGTACTGCAGGTTGCTGCAGTTGGCCAGGGAACTGATGAAATTCATGTTATCAGGTTCATCACTCCCCAACTGATTACCGTTAACGTTGAGCCACCTTAAGTTCTTCACCTTTCCTTGACTTGCAGGTACATTTCCAGTAAAATTGTTGCCTGGAAGATCAAGTAACTGAAGATTTGAAGCATTGGCAAATGAATCTGGAAATGTTCCAGTGAATGACTTCATTCCCCAGTTGATCTTCTCTGCTTTTGAAAAAGCAACACCGATATTGCTTCTGAGATTACCCGAGAAGCAGTTATAGGACAGGCCTATTCCTTTAAGTGATGACAAACTGTAGAGTGGAGGAGGGAATTCACCAGAAAGTTGATTGACTGGTAAATCAATCAGTGTCAAACTTCTCATATGTGACAATGAGTCTGGAAGTTTTCCCTTCAAGGGGTTGTCTGGTTACAAGGATTAGGGGTTATTCAATATCAAATTTAGATTTACATTTGTCTAGTGTTTTTTGTGGACAAGAGCTAAAAAAAAAAAAAAATTGAATCAGATATATAATGATTTTTAGTGATTGTTTGGTGTCTTATATATATATATATATATATATATATATATATATATATATATACTTCAGTTATTTTTAAAGAAGTATTTAATATCTCCTCCGTACATCATTATTTGTTCAATATTCTAAAAATAGTTGTCCAACTTTACTTGTCTAGTTTGGATAATTTATTGCTATTTTTTCACCTCGTATGAAATTTTCTTGGACCAATTCATTGAATTAGATAAAGAATTTTTAGTGATTGTTTGGTGCCTTATATATACATCATACTCCAGTATTATTTTTTAAGAAGTGTTTCATGTACTCTCCGTTCATCATTATTTAAGTGACCGTTTTGTGTCTACTTTAATCTTGCAATGAAATATTATTTATTGATCGATCTTATAATTAATAAGGATGATATGATATAATACCCTCTATATATTATTTCTTAAGGGGTGTGTCAAGTCAAACATGAATCAGTAAATTTATTATTTCTTTACGTGTGTCAAGTCAAACCTTTATCAGTAAAAATACGGAGAGAGGCCTCTTCCCTGAGGCAATCCCTGGGATTCAAAAGAGTGATATTATTTTTAATGAGGTTTATTTGAACCTATTTCAAAAATACAAATTCATCCAAGATAAGGGATATATATGTGTACTTTACTTGCATTGTATTCTATTTTAATATGACTTAATAATATTTTTTAAAATTAAAATGTGACACCGCATATAAAATATTCCGCCACTATTCATAATACCTTTCTGCTCATAATAGCTTTCCGCAATGACCTCTCTATAACTTGGGATGTATCCTTCATCAACTCCTTATTTGATCTAACCTGCAAGCATCTTTCTCGGTTATACTATATATACTCCGTCAGTCTCATAATAGCTTTCCGTAATGACCTATCTCTATAGCTTGGGTTGTATTCTTCATCAATCACCCGATTTCTAAACCTATCTGTCACTTTAAGTTCTATCTCCTTATTCTTCAACCTCACAATTATATCTCATTTAATCTGTTTATGAACTCTGAGTTGAAGTCAGTGGCGTATCTAGACGATAATATTGTATGTATAAGTAAAATGATACATAAAATGATTAAATAACATATTCTGGACCTTCGAGATATGATAAATTAGTGATTTTAGATGCTTGGAATGAGGTGACTGAAGTATTGTTTCAACTCCTCTCTCTAAATACAGTCGTGTAACTACGTCTCCACCTCATTCCCTCGTAACTACTATCATTCTCGTCAGAATTTAAGAACAAAATTGATGAAACTCCTTATTTCAAAATTTCATATACTCACTAAATCACGAATAAATCCCCCAACATCTTTTTAATTATAAAATATAATCTCTCATCATTTAGAACAACTTCATATACCCGCTAAATTCTCAATAAACACTCCAATGATTCTTAATTATAAAATATAATTCTTTAATATCATATGACATATAATTATTATTTCTGTTAAGCAAACAACTTCATATACCTGTTAAATCCCCAATAAACACTCCGAACAATTCTTAATTATAAAATATAATTACTCAGTATCCTAGGACAGGTAATTACTATGTTACTTACAAGACATGACTCTATTTTCACATTAATAAATGCTAGTAGTAATATTTATAATTAATGTTATTCCTAGTTAATGGTATATTAACCATATATTTATGGTATAATTTCTTCGATTTTTTCCTCACAAAACTTATTTATAAATATAAAAGTTTGAGTAATTTAATTCAAAGTATAAAATGTTAGGCAAAACTCTAAAAAAAAAAACTTAGGAAATTTCACAAAAAAATTAAAAACTTGGAATTGAAAATTTATCCCAGAAGAAATTAATTAATAAAATTTTAGTTAATTATCTTTCAAACCTCTACATATTTATTTATTTATTGCTGCGAATACCCCTTTCGGAATCACTTCAGACGTACTATACTAAGTTACAGAAAATTTGTGTTTGAAGTTTGGTGAATTTCAGTATTTTTTATTTTAAGTGTGGTCTTGTCAATATCAATTTATTTAATATTTTTGCTTAAATTCGAATGCTATTTGGTAAAATCAATTCTAGACAATCTTACTCCTTTTCTTGAGGATGGGTAGGCGAGAGAGATGAATTATATTTGCATATTTGTCAATTGTATATGTATATCTGTCAGATAATAGTATATGTATAACTACTATACATATGTACTTATATATCTGACGTGGAATATTGAGGGAGGAAGGAGAGAGATGAATTGTATTTTTGTGTATCTATCATATAATTGCATACATATATGTATAATTTCTATTTGTATAACATAATAGAGTAGAAAGGCGAGAGAGGGGAAGAGTAATGCACATAATTATAACTAAAAAGTGGCTACGAGTTATAATTAATTCAAACTACAACTATATTAGTTAATTAACTAGTATATACTTACTTATCCATACAATTTCTCCAATTAAGCACCTCATTCCTTAACTTCCTTCTGGGAAGGCCATCTCAGAGATGAGGGCCCAAAATTAAACTAGTTACAAGTGTTTCTTGTGGACGAGAAGTCGAAAATCAATTGAGAAATATAAGTACATAACCAAAATAATTAGTTTGTGATATGAGGACCAAACAGTTTAACAAGACAGCAGGAAAAACATTGCTGAGAATGATGACAAAGTTTGACTATCACCTACCAATAATTAGAAGAAATGCCAGGAAAAACGTGCTGAAAATGATGACAAAGTCTAAATATCACCTACCAAAAATTAGAAGAAAGGCTTTTACATATCACTTGACAGAATTCTAATGAAACCCAATTAAGTATATAGTGTGTATTCCTGGATGCTATCCTTGGGAAGGAGGCTGCCTAGTTAACTTGGAAGAATATATCACCCTGTCACCCAAAAAATTACTCAAATGTTGCTTCGTAAGCGCAGGAGAGCGCTTAGTAGCCAAGACATCCAAAAGCAACATTACGAAGAACAAATTTGTAGAGCTAAATGAAGAATTGATCTACACAAGCATAGGCTCAGTAGCTGAATCTGAGGGAGCACCACTACTGCCATTGAGGACGGTGACGTTGCCATCTGAATCCACATCCACAATTACTGAATCACCTTCTTTGATCTCACCTGCAAGCATCTTCTCGGCCATGCTATCCTCTAGTAGTCTCATAATAGCTCTCCTCAATGGCCTAGCTCCGTAGCTTGGGTTATATCCTTCATCAACCACCCTATCTCTAAACCTCTCTGTCACTTGGAGTTCTATCTCCTTATTCTTCAACCTCACAAAGACCTCCTTAAGCATGATATCAGCAATCTCCTTCACCTCCAACTTAGTGAGCTGACGGAATACAATCATCTCATCTAATCTGTTTAAAAACTCTGGCCTGAAGTACTGTTTCAACTCCTCAGTCACCAAGCTCTTGATACGGTTGTAACTACTATCCTTCTCGTCAAAATCTAGATCAAAACCTATACGACGACCTCCTTTCTCTATCACACTGCTTCCAACATTTGATGTCATGATGAGGAGTGTATTCTTGAAGTCGACAGTTCTGCCCTTGCTGTCTGTCAATCTTCCATCTTCAAGAATTTGAAGCATCATGTTAAAGACATCAGGATGAGCCTTCTCAATCTCGTCAAAGAGCACAACAGTGTAAGGTCGACGCCTCACAGCTTCAGTTAATTGACCACCTTCAGTGTAACCAACATACCCAGGGGGTGAACCGATGAGTTTAGACACGGTGTGTCTTTCCATAAACTCACTCATATCAAGCCGAATCATTGCTTCTTCAGAACCAAAGTAGTACGTTGCTAAAGACTTGGCCAGTTCTGACTTCCCAACACCAGTTGGACCAGAAAAGATGAAACTGGCAATAGGTCGGTTGGGATTCTTGAGTCCAACACGGGCACGTCTGATAGCACGACTAATGGCTTTTACAGCTTCATCCTGGCCAATGACTCGGGTATGAAGTGTTTCTTCCATTTTTAGGAGGCGATCAGATTCATCAGTTGAGACCTTCTCTACAGGAATGCCAGTCCAGGAAGAGACAATGTGCTGAATATCTGCCTCTGTCACTATGGGACCTGCTGCATCTCCTGCCTCAGATTCTGCCTTGCTCTTCTCTTTGTTTTTGTCTATCAATGCTGAGATTTGTGCCTTAAGATCCATTTCTCTATCACGCAACTCCCCAGCCTGTCCAATGCACAAAGAGGATCAAAATTGCACATCCTGAACATCTCAATGTTTTCAATAAGAAATTAATCAGTCCAGAGGAATTTTATGCACAGGATCGAAAGGAAACCAGTCACCTTCTCAAAATCTTGACCGCGGACAGATTCATTTTTCTCCTTTGTAATCTGGCGAAGCTCCTTCTCCAGCTCTCTTGCTTCCTCAGGGAGCTAGATAATATCAATAAAACGGGTCATGACTCCATTAGGAAGAAAGGGCAGGACAGAGTAAGACAAAAAGAGTACTCTATACCTGTGCATGACGAAGTCGAACACGGGAACCAGCTTCATCAATCAAGTCAATTGCTTTATCAGGCAGAAAGCGGTCACTGGAATAAAGGTTCAACTCAAAAACATATTAATGCTTTACTTCAGATAATGTGCAATTTTTCAGGAGATAAACCGTGCATCAGCCTATTCAGACACTGATACAAAAGAAAAGCCGCTTCCCCTAAGAGTTTTATTATTGGGAAGAATATATCTCAAATAATACAAGAAACAAATTAGTTTCCATGAATCCCAAAGTCAAAATGTACCAACAACTTGAGTCCGGAAGATACTTTGGAAAATGAATATATGATTAAAAATAATACCTGATGTACTGGTGAGAAAGCTTGGCAGCAGCCTCTATTGCCTCATCAGTGTAATGGAGCTTGTGATGAATCTCATACCTCTCCCGAAGCCCTTTCAAGATCTGTATGGTTTCATCCACAGAAGGTTCAGGGACTTTAACTGGCTGGAACCTTCTCTCCAGTGCAGGGTCTTTCTCAATGTGCTTTCTGTACTCATCCAGGGTTGTGGCTCCAATACACTGACAAGTGAAACCAAGCAAAATACTTCTTTATTACACCAGCTTTGAAATTCTTTTGTAGTTTTACCAAGATGTACTCGGATCAAGATAATGATTAAACACCAAATTTAAGGTAGATTTCATAGTTCTCATTGAAATTCCAAGGAACAACATACTACAGGTCAAAGACGATAACGAACCTGTAGCTCGCCTCTAGCCAGGGCAGGTTTCAAGATGTTTGCAGCATCAATTGCTCCCTCTGCAGCTCCAGCTCCAATCAATGTGTGTACCTCATCAATAAACAGTATTATTTCATCACTTTGTTTAATTTCCTCCATTAGTTTCTTCAGTCTTTCCTCAAACTCTCCACGGTATTTTGTCCCAGCAACAAGCAATCCCATATCAAGTGTCATGACCTGATCGTCACCCAAAGCAAGTCACACACTCGTATAATGACAAGGATATACACATTTTTTGAAAAAGGAGGGTATACCACATCAAAATAGTTGCAGATAAAAAGATTCACAAAAATAGGTTCATCTTCCCTATGACTTCAGTTAGACTCAGAATTGAAGTAAGAAGGTAACTAAATCCTGATCTATAGCGGAGTCCATATATCAGACAATAAAAGAAATATGTAAAGTGGGCTCAAGGCGGTTGAAATTTGAAAACCTGTTCGTACAAGTTAGTGGGACATTCAAATGTTTCTGTAGATTTTGGGCATGCCTACCAAAAATATTCATTGGATACTGTAGAATCGTGTAAATTTTTGGGCTAGAGGCTTTTGGGAAGGGGGGGGGGGGGGGGGTTATATGGGGGATCAGATAACAATATGGCATTTCCTACTTTAACATATTTCTTGTGTATATATATTTGTCTGCAGAATATTTACTTCCAATTTAAAAAATCACCCTCTGTATAAAATCAAATTCTAAGACATTATAAAAATGATTTTTGAAGTCTTTCTATCTAAGAATATAGCACAGCTTCTGGATCTGCCACACAGTTGAGATGAAATTGAAAAAGAGAAAAAATCTCAAGCATAAAACATGTTATGCAATTTATCATACACCTCTGTACCTTCTTTCCCTCTATTGTTTCAGGGACATCACCATTAGCAATTCTTTGAGCTAGCCCTTCGGCAATAGCAGTTTTTCCAACACCTGGTTCTCCAATAAGGCAAGGGTTGTTTTTTGTACGGCGACCCAAGATTTGAGTAACACGCTCGATTTGAGCCTGTCTTCCAACTACAGGATCTAGTTTCCCCTGAAAATATAATATGACCAGATCAAATAATTTAAGAGAGCCAATCACTTGCCACATTATGACGGAATATCTTTCTATGTACCTCTTCAGCTAACTTTGTCAAATTGGTGCCGTACTCCTCCAATGTAGGCATCTTTAGGCCAGAAGTTCCACCTCCAACACTAGCACCAACAGCCTCACTACTCTCGCCAACCATCCGTATGACCTATTTATTTATTTTTCAACAAAAAAGAGAAAATTATTACAATGAACTCAAGCAATTTAAAACACCCTCACCCCCATCAGAAGTAAACAACAACAACAACAACATACCCAATGTAATCCCACAGGTGGCATCTGGGAAGGTAAGATGTAGGCAGACCTTACCCCTACTTGTGGAGGTAGAGAGGCTGTTTCTGATTAGACCGGCTTCAAGAAAAGCATTTCAAACCAGTTTGAGAAAGGAAAATCACTTGCCTGTGTGCGAATGTTAGTAGGGTCAGCACCCAAGTTTTCAAGAACACGGGCAGCCACACCTTCACCTTCGCGCAACAATCCAAGTAGCAAGTGTTCCGAGCCAATGTAATTATGCCCTGCATCACAAAACCAATCAACACATACAACAAAGAAATGATTTTTGTGTTTGCATGACAGTTGGACCATCCAACAAAAGGCTGAAATGATTAGATAAGGGTACCTAGTTGGCGGGCTTCCTCCAGAGATAGTTCTAGAACACGCTTTGCACGAGGAGTAAATGGGATTTCCACTGCAATAAATCCACTACCCCTGCCAATGATTTTCTCTACTTCCACACGAGCATCTTTCAAATTAATTCCCATGGATTTAAGAACCTTAGCAGCAATACCAGTTCCCTCACCAATAAGACCCAGCAGGATCTGTTCTGTCCCAACAAAGTTGTGACCTAGTCGTCTGGCCTCTTCTTGCGCAAGCATAATGACTTTAATTGCTTTCTCGGTGAACCGCTCAAACATTGCTTTTGGGACAAATCGGCACCCTCGTGGCCGTCTGACAAAAGTTGCAGCTGCCACTTTCGAATGGAGAGTTTCTCCAGATTTTACTAGTAGTGTATCTAATGCATTGCACCCTCGCAGTCCTGTAAAACTGTTCAGCCTTGAGGAAGAACATTTTACATTACATAGTATTCTAACAGTTCTTTGATTTTTCCGGGATCCATTTAATTGTCCAGACCTTTCACCGGCAACTGAAGGTAGAATCTTTGTTGACTGAACTAAAGCTCTAGCCATCATGGACCTGCAACCTGACATGATAGCATATAAGAGAAGATCACTAGTGGCAATGGGAAAAGTACCAAGGTTCATATTACATAACATATACATATAGTTAGCAGACCATCAACAAAACCATCATTAATAACCATTGAAGGCTGCTTTTTTTGGACCATTGTTTACCATTAACCATTGAAGGTTAATTTCTTTAGATGACATCATGTAGACAAATAGGATCATTATGGGAATGCCATACTTCAAAAAACTCTGCAAATGCATGTTGAGCAACATACACCTAGCGCATAAGTTTAAAACTAAATTCAAATTTCATAATAAAAGTTATATCAACAGTATATGAATAATAAAGCCTCAAAACAAGAAGACCTGGAAAACTATACAACCACTGGATGGTAACTGTTTCATACAGCATAAAGCAGCCAAGCTGCAAGGACTTTAGTTTCTAAACTAGCAGAATCTTGAATATATAATTCCTATTGCATAGGTTAACTTGGTTCCAATGGGAATATATAAACAAACCCTCTAGAATACAACAACAACCCACACCCTTGAGATAAGGCAGTTTTATTCAGCACTAGGAGTAACTTAGTGAAGAGGTGAATTGGGAATTCTAGCACCACAACAAAGTCAACCAGAACTACATTGCTTAATTGAAAATATAAATATGATAAGCTACATCATACCCCCATATCCCGGTCAAAATCCACAACAATACCAACTTATAAAAGAAACTAGTCCAAACAAGTAGAAGCAAAAGACCAATCTTTACAACTTCGATTCATTAAGTAAAAACATCAAAATAACAGGTCATAACAACTCAAATGAACAAAATCAGGTCCAAAGCTGCAATCTTTACAGAAGTAATGGTTGAATTTCAACACAAGAAATAAAGGGTCGAAGTAGTTAAATGCAGAAACACCTAATTCAAAAAAATTCAAGACACACCCAAAACGAAATCTTGAAAAGAACCCTAATACCAATCTGTGTTATTCATCAATAAGAACATACATATAATGAGATTAATTCATAAAAATTCTCACCTCGATAACACTAAAGATGGTGGAAAGAGGAGAAAAAAAGAAAGAGAAAAGAAATAGAGAGAGCTTGAAAGTCGGCCGTGTGATAGCTATATAGAAACAGTAGGTGGATAGATATAATTGCCAATTATATATATAAACAAACTTAGATACAAAAGCCCCGGCCCAATTATAGTATTTAATTTGTTTTAATTTTATATTATTTTTATCAATTATTTTAATAATATTTTAAACATATCTTTTAAATACTATACGTGGTACATGCGATATATTGAGAGTCCTAATTTGTAAATCGCCACTATAAATTTAAAATAATTTAATTATCCTCAAATTTGGTAAATATTTTTATAAAGCACACACGTCCACCGAAAAATGTATATAGTGATATCTCTCCCTTCTTCTTCGTGAAATTCGCTTTTAAAAAAAAAAAACATAGCAAATAAATAACAATAAATCTTATTTTGTTATAAGCATGTTTGTAATATAGTAATGTTTATTATGTAGATTTTTTAAATAGTAAACCTAAGAATCTGTTACTTGGGGAATAAAATAAGTTAGAAATATATTATCCTTTTGAGGACTTATTAAAATAAAAATTAAGTCATATAAATTGAAACAAACAAAGAATATATTAATTTTGAAGTTCTAAATAATACTATTAAGGAGTTTCATGCTTTGTATAGTATATAATATAGATAGATATAAATTATACACATTTAATTGGCTTTTGTTCATTTTTTAAAAACTTTATCTATGGTCAAACTAATAGACATATTTGGAAAAGTAAAATATTATTTTATTTAATTATTTGATTTTTGAAATGTTTAAGACTCACTTACAATATAATTTTTTTATTAAAAATATAAAATTATTTCGAGATCTTTAATTAATGATCTGAAAATTCTTTTCAAGAATCTTGGAAGGCTTTTTTTCTTTTTCCTTTTTGTCAAATTTTCCTGATTTATTTGAAAAAGATTGTGAAAATTTGGAACAAGTAGATCCTATGATGCTTATATTTGGATCTGACAATAACACTTTTGTTTTGTTTTTAGTTTAAGATTCAAGCCCTTGTTTATTGTTCACGTCACCTTTTTTTTTTCTTTTTTTTTGCAGAAAAATACAACAAATATACTACTCCCTCCGTTTTAAAAAAATTGGCCTAGTTTGACTTGAAACGGAGTTTAAGAAAAGAAAGAAAACTTTTAATCTTGTGATTTTAAATTAAAGTTATTTCAAGTACCAAAATGCCCTTTAATCTTGTGGTCTTAAACATGCCAAGTGAAAAATTAAAGTAAATTATTGTCAAAAAAGGAAAGAGGTAATTCTTTTTTAAACAAACTAAAAAAGAAATAGAAACATTCTTTTTTAAACGCAGAGAGTAATAAACACATGAATTAATAATTTACATTTTAATGGTCAGACACAAATAAAGTAGTAGTTGCGTAGAAGTTAGAAATTAAGTACTAATTACGTATAAAATAAACATTTCTTCTTCATTTGATTTACGTAACGGGAAGGAAACAACAATCCATCCTTCTACATTGTTAAAAACCAAAATTAGTACAACAACAAATGAGTCAACCTCAAAGACAAAACACAATATGACGCCATCATAATTGTGGTGTTAGGGTCAACTAATGCACATCACGACTACTTTTCACCAGTATAGGTACCTGATAACTCGACCTACCATGGCTTAGGCAGGGCTAATAAACATTCTTTTACACTACTTGTACATGTTTTACCTTGTTTGCTTGATATTAGAAGTAGATTTTGAGCTTCATGTTGGTCAGGCCAGCAGCAGACTATGAACCTCAGGATTCGAATTCTTCAATCATGGAAGATTGTCTCTGAGTAGGGCTGACACTTCCACCTCGACTAATTTTGAGTGCATCTAATGCCTTCTGTATTTCCATGTTCATAGCACTGTCTACACTTCCAGATGATAGTTTCTTGTGTGCTTTCTGCAAATGAAGTTTAAGCGAACTGCTGCTCAAGCCAGCGTTCTTTCCACAGATGGGGCAAACCTTCATGATTGGCTTCCGTTGTTGCCATTCCATAGAAACCTTACCATGCAACTTGCGATCTAGGTCCAAAAGAATCTTTGCAAAGCCATCATTAGGTTGGGCTCGGCGATGAACTCGTCTCAATGTATTCCATGCCTTCAACAAAGTAAACTTCCTGCATCATATAGTCTTTCCATTATGAAATTCTTGCATTATTCTCCGAAAAAATGGCATTACTGATCTAAACGCCCAGTTCTAATAGGCAACTCGTCTAACTGCTTCTGAAAATGGCAACAAGCTTACTAGAGAACTTTCTATGCAAAATAATACCAAGTGTTGAGAGACTGGGACACTCAGAAACATTTTTGCTCTTTAAAAAACATGAGTTAATTCATAAACGATTCATGAAATTTTTCGGCACTTACTTCCTGAGCATTAAATAAGCAAGGACTACTGTAGCACTCCTGCTTCTCCCTTCAAAGCAATGAACCAGAACCTTCCCACCCTTTTCTTCAACATGGTCGATAAAATTGTGTGCTTCTTCAAAGAGAGCACTGATATTAGAATCTTCATCATCACATATCTGCTCACAAAAAAAAAGTATCAACGGACATGCAACCTTCTGCTACTATATAACAAACATAAGAGTCGGACAGCATCAAATTACAGTAGAGAATTTTTGAGAAAATAAAATGCCACAAACAGATTAGTCCCTCGGTTTCAGATTACTTTGGCCCATTTTGACTTGACACATCCCTTAAGAAAGCTTTTATTAGGGGTGTATTTTATTAAACTAACCTTTTTAATGATACTTGAAAAATGTAAATTTGGCTATCACTCATACTAAGGGCAGAAAGGAAAATATAATAAAACACTCTTGATTTTTCTAAGTTGGACAAGTAAAATTGAACATCTATTTTTGGTGTAGGGGCCAAAACGGAGGGAGTACTTCAGTTGCTAATATAAAAAACATCAGTAAGAAACAAGAACTACTTCCTCCAGCATCAAAGATTAGAAGTTTTTAGGATAATTGCATTATAGTATGGAAGAAAAACAGGTTCAGCTAAGTAGCCACAAGATGATGACTCAAAAAATTTAGGAGAATTTTAGCACTTCCATTGCTTAAGAGACAGATTTAAATTTGTCAGGATGTATGAAACACTAAGGCTTAGCAAACAATTTAAAGCCAGATTTTAGCAAGCATGACAAATAAAAATCCAACAAAAGCAATAAGGCTTATAGAGAGATTTGAGCACTTACAGAAAAGTTTTTATATTCAAACAAATCAGGAAACTGGGAATCTGACTGCCCAGTTTCATTTGCACACAAACATAAGATATGTGTGATTCCTATATGTTGCAGTGTGTATACAGATCTAGCAGCAAGTGCCCCACCGATAAACAGACTGCCTGAGATTGCAGATGGTTTTTCTGTATTTGCTGCATCAAAAATCAATGATATCCTTTCCAGAATGTGCTCAAGCCTAATCTGTAAGTTGCAGAATTTAGAAAAGGATTACAACAAAGACAAACTCGGGTGTCAAGTGTCTTAAGAGACATGCTGAGTAGAAGACTGGCACCTTCAGCTCATAAGCATCGACCACATAATTACTATCACTTCCTTCAAAGAAACCTGTATTAAAATTGTTTTCCTGGCACATTTTAATTGCATCGCTTTTAAGCATCTCAGTCCATTGCTCCAATTCTTTATTTAATTCTGCATCTACCTGAAAAAGAGAGGCAAATGATTGTAATTGGGAGAAGCAGCTTCGTGACTTAGGGTTTTCTTTTAACAGATGAAAATCTCCAGAACAGTATATAAAGTCATGCCACAACCAATGACAGACAGGAAAGGAACATTAATCAGGATATGAAAGAATTTTGTGCCAAGATAAATAAAATTCTTAAGTCATAGCCAGAAAAATGTAATTATACCCACCATATTTCATATGCAAATACACATCATAATGTTTATGGAAAGCAACTGTTGTAATAAAAAGTTGGTCGCAGAAAATCAAGTAATTATCAAGAGAAGCCAATCAAACTACTCTTTCATGAATCACCAAACTTAGCACAAACACCGTCCTTTTCCACCGTTAATAGGAAACTTGCCACCCATTATCTGGCACCAAACTAGTTTCATTAAACTAATAAGACAATAAGTATAATAAATACTTAAATACTAGTACTCTAGCACAAACACCGTCCTTTTTCCCTGTTGATAGGAAACTTGCCACACATCCTCTTTAGATTTTAGTACCCAAAGGAATATTATTAACCATTACATAATTAATACCGGGAAAGAGAATTTCTTGTCTAAATTTGGAAAACCACATAATAAGCTTATGAACTCTTTTCACTTTCTTGTTGGAGTAAAGTTGTCTTTAGTGTTTTATCAAGAGAAATTTTCAATGTACATCACAAACCTTAGCAAATTTGTGAAAGTCACGGAGTTTTGATGTCAAGCGGAGACTACGAAGTGGTTCACCACTGCTCTTATGGCACTTCCCTTGGCTATCACGTGAATTAGGAGAAACCATAGAATCCAAACTATCTCTGCATCCAGAAGATGAAGGTCTAGGAGCTGTTCTCTGACACTCGGATTCGTTCGAATCCAAATAGGTATCACATGGCGCCCGTTCTTTGCTTGGTGTTGAAGGACAATGTCCAACAAAACCAGCAGATTGTGATGGCGACTCAGGAATTACCATGTCTTCTTTCTCAAGATCGCCAGCAGAAGCTCTGTTGATAACACCAAGAAATACTCGAAAGACGCTATCTAGTTTCTGATGAAGGGTGAGAAGAAATATATGAAATCCCTGCAAGTCACGCAGAGCTGCTCTAAATCCAATCCGAAATTCATGCCCTATTGAAGCCAAGTCAGCAGCCTGATTGTTGTTCATTGCATCAGAAGCCTCCGGAGAAGATCCTAATTTTCCTCCTGTAATCTCATATAATAATTTTGAAGCATACTCAGGACTGTTAATAAGGAGCTCAACCAGCTTGGGATAATTTTCTTGATCACTTGCACGCTTTCCTGCAGGTGGTCTTCGAGGAACCCCAGAGTCTATTGCTACAACGTGAAAATACGGACATGTTGTCTCATTCGATGCTTGACTTACACTCAGATTGCAGGATTTGGGAGATTCTGTAATGTCAGATAGGTCAGAACTCTGTGATATTAATCCTGGGTTAGGAGTGCTTATTCTGCTATCTACGGAATTAGCTCTTCTTTCTTTCTGAAGTGCCCGAATCACTCTCGGCCTATATCTATCAATAGCAGAATCAAAGGCTGCCGCTAATGCATCCAAGTTCACAGAATTCACTTTATCAGCCAATAATAAGTTTGCAGGATTTCCGCGCCATCTCAGATGGCGACATGGAAGTCGATCTTCATTTCTTATGACAAGATCCAACATCAAAACCCTACCTAGGGCAGCTGCAGTCCTTTCTCCTGCTTCTCGTGAATCAAATGCATTTGAGCTCTCCAATAGAGGGGACCCATGGATGTAACTGAAATAACAGGTCATAAAAGCAATAAAAGTATCAAAATATAATTTTAGCATCATATAACATTGCCTTAGACCAGAACTAACTGTATCTTTTATGACAGTAAAAGGGAAATGTAACACAAGTACTTCCCAAAGTGGTCCCTATCCTAGTGCATCGTAAAATTGTGCAAAGCACCAAACTGTTGATCATCTAACTTGGTATTCCACTCCACTTTCCTACCTTTGCCTCCTTAATCTTTAACTATTTCCTTTAAGTTGTTTTCATAATCATTAAATTAAATATTCCAAATTATTTATTTAGTAATATATTCAAGCTAAACAGTAAAAAACATATATACATATGCATCAAATCGTGATTGTGTTAGTATGCATTGGTAGACCATACATACAAATACAAGAATGAAGCAACGAGTTGCTTCTCATTCCACAAGGAGACATCAGCTGAGAGAAAAGATTGCCAAATCCCGCAACAGCTCCTCGGTTTTGGCTTAGGCTTTCTAAGTGAAGCCTAATTTGATAAGATTTACAACCTAAAAAGAGCAAAAATTATCTATCAAATAAATTCTCTTCCCATAGTAACAGCCTCTTGATTATATTCTCATAATTTTCAAATTGTGTTTATCTAAATTACCATCTTTCTCAGGCACTAATCCACCAGCAAAGGGATGTTAAGAAACAGGGTAATTAATGCAAATGTGATCTAATGCTCCACAAAAAGATCAAGTTGCATACGCACTTCATTAGCAAAAGGCACCGGCTTAGCTCAAGAGCTTCCAGAAGTTCTGAACACGTCATTTCCACAATCTCGTCACCTTCTGAAATAGCTGCATCTTTTGCTTTTTCTGCAGCTTCCTTGATCTGTAACCATTCTGGACTACAGTTATGAATAACCCTGGCCTGCAATATTTGGATACATAGTTAATGATATGACCTACAAAATCTAGCTAATTAAACATATAAACAAAAACAATGAAAGTGAGAAGGAACGACTTGTGGAGTTTGGACACCTAGCCACTTTGCAAATTCATAGCCAAGACGTTCTGATTGTGTTGCCATCCTTGAAGAGGATATCTTTATAACAGCTGCAGCTTCTTTTGGAGAAGCATCATCGTTTTCAAGTTCGTTAAATAGCGCAAAAAACACAACACCTCCAGAATTTACAGTCACCTGTGTTCAGTTGACATGAGCAAATAATTATTAAGAACACAACAATAATGTAAAATGCTCAAATTGTGGACAGAATGTGTAGTTGACTTTCCCTTTGCCACTCGGTTCTTGTTTATAGTAAATATAAAAGTTGATTTTACACCAGAAGTTCATTACTTTCTTTAATTCCCTCTCATACCAGAAAGTATGTTCAGTAGAAAATGATGCATAAGATAATCAAAATCAAGAAGTTCGTTGCTAAAAGAAAAGTTTAAGGAACTTAAAAAGAAAAAAGAGTTGGATGATCAAGGATAATGCTACAACTTTTTACTTTGGTCATACTATACTTGTTTCAGTCAATTCTACATCTTATTCAGGCAATCAGGTACTGAAGAAACATAATGTCAAAACTGAAATACCTCTAATGCTTTATTAGTTTCATCCTCGGACTGTTCAGTACTACTATTGTGCTCCGTGTGGTGAAGAGAAGACAGCATGTTCCACGAAAAGGTGCTTGATTCAATGTCCGAAACCGCAGCTTTTCCAAGTCTCTCCCATAAACTTACTTCTGTTGTTGGCTCAGATGGTAGAGGATCAACCTGATCAAGACTCAACTCTTCTGCACTGAACAAGAATTATACTGGAGCTACATTATGGTTGTAGTTTGTACTTTATTCGTTTATAAAGCTCAACTAGTCCATGCAATTATTTGCACAATAGACTGAAAGAAGAATAAAAATTCCTATACTTTTTAAGAATAGGGCCCACAACAACAGCTAAGACTTTGCTCTCATCTGAAAGTTTTTCATGAAACAAAGGTGTGTTATAACATGCGTCACTCATTTAATCTCAACATTTGAAGGAAAAACACAGTTCCCATTCTTCCACTTTTGTAAGAAGTGTCAACATTGTTCTAGACTCTCACTCAAAAAGAAACTTCATCCCTCGACTTGAAGAAGCTTAGCAGCTACCACAGGAGAAAAGACTTCTACCAAATGTAGGTACTTATTTTTCACTTGATTTCCTTGTGAAGAAGAAGATGAAAGACAGATAGGAGATCCTTTCACATGCTCCAAGTCCTATGTATAGAAACAGAACATGAATAAGCCAACTTATAACTTCCTCCATTTCATAGGCACTTTTTCCTTTTTCGACGATTTAAAAGAACGACAAATTTCTATATTTGAAAATTCTTTAACATTCTAATTTAGTCCTTACAATATCCTCTTGGGGAATTGAAGTTGCATCTGTTGATAACACGATACTATGGGTACTTTGATATGGGAGTGTTCTCTATCTTTGCATTATGTATGAAAAGACTTTCTTTTTTTCTTGAACTTCAAGTCAAGTTACACACCACCATATAGAATGAAACGGATGTAATAATAACTTTCACCACTGATGTCTATAATTAGTTATAGCTCTAGGCTGCATATACTCGAGTACAATATAACAACGAATTTCAAGGAAGACAACTCAAATCAGGCTAAAAGAATCAAAATCACTAATATCAAATCTCATTTAATACTTTTTCTTTCACTAATATCAAATCTCATTTAATGCTTTTTCTTTCACAGTGAACTATAGGGAATGTGTGTGTCCAGTACACAATAGTTGGCTAATAGCTTGAGTAAGCAAGTTTTCTTTGATCAATAACGTTAGTAAGCATCAATCTAAATGATCATTTGCTACCACTAACCTTAATGGCATGCTATCAGCTCGTCTAGGGAATCCGGAAGAGCGGTATTTGCTGCTACGTTTACGGACCAGCTCAAGCCATTGGGCGAACCGATACGCCGGCCCTGCCGTGATATCCCCCAACATATACAGCACCTGCAGAACAACAATGTTCCATCCACCCTTCAATTATCCAATCCCCCAAACTTCAAAAAAGCAATTAACAATGAAACTGACCCGAGAAGTGACAGTGAGGGGCAACGGGGCCTCAGGCTCGTCCGATCCCAGATCGAAATCTTTCTCCTCTTCTCTCTGCATATACATAACTTCTTCCCACTTATAAGCAATATACAAATCGACAGAACCCAGATCTATATAATTCAATACACACACATACTGCAACTACAGTAAAACTAAAAGCTCATAATGATTAAAGTGCGATACCTATATCTATATTGGTAGGATTTTTTTAATTTTTTTTTGTGAAAAAGGGGATATGGGTGTTGTTGATTTGAATATAAATAGGTAATAATGTAAAGGAAAGAGAGCGTGCCTGAAGAGAGTACATGTCTTCTTGATTCTCATTGGTCATTGCTTTACTTTTCTTTGAAAAAGCAAAGTAAATTTTGCCGCTTTTTGTGGGTCGTTGAGAATTTGAGAGAATAGGGTAAGTGGGGTTCAAGATCAATCAAAGCTGTTTAGCACAGAGCGCTTTTCATGGAGATTTTAGATCGAAACTCAGGTCGACAGTGATGATGACATACTCACAGTCGAATGCAGTCCACGGCGAATCTAGAAATTTTGCTCAATGATATCGAAATTTTAATATGTATATATATAATTTTTTGATGGAAGGGGTTTGAGTTAGGGGTGTGCAAAAATTGAATCGATCGATAAAAGTATTATTGATTTATTATTTTTGAGTATTGGATTAATGGGTTTTAAATGGGTTTTTAAAAAAAAAAAGTTATTGGGTTATTCGTTCAATATTGATTTTTAATATTGAATAACACATTAAGACTAGTAATTTACTATTTTACTTGTACTTATATATATTAATCTCAATACCTTACTAGTTATTATCTCTGTCATTTAGCCTTCAATTCACACGAAGACTTTGATTTCATAATTTCACATTATACAACATGTTAAAATCTAAAGTAAGAACCCTATTCTTTTTAATTTCTCTTCGTGTTACACTTATATATTTCTTTTCATGTTTGTTATTAGTGTTTCTATTTTATGAGCATCTATAAAGTTGCATTATTGTATTTTCAAATCTATTAAAAAAGTCACATATTTTTTTATAAGCATTTTCTTATTAATTAAATTGAAAATTGAATCGTTAAGGACCAAATTGATAAAAAAATATCTTATTAGTTTGGTTATCGATTTAACAAATTTAAAAATCGAAAACTGATAAATCGAACCAATAATATATAAAACCAAACTGAACCGATAAATCGAACTAATAATACATAAAACCGATAAACCGAAACAATAATACATAAGTCATCATAGAAGTAAAAATTTTATGCTCATTCATGAGAACTGATATTCTCCAAAAATCATGATTTGAGAATTTCATATCATAATTTGAGATTTTTTAATTACCAAAATATTCAAAAAAAATTATTGAATTAATATTCTCCAATTTCATATAATGATATGATATCATGATTTCATATCGCGTGGATAAACATACCGTAAACTTTTTAATATTATAGTCTTAAACTAAAGATGTATAGAATACATCATTTATATGTTTTATTCTTGTTGTCTTCCCTATTTAAGCTAGAAATCATTGTTTGATAAACCTGCAGAATATCAGGTACTGTAAAGGCTGAGCCTCAACTCATGTAGACTTCACTATTCCAGTATGTCAAATGCAAACTAATGAACTAATTGAATTTTGTTCATGTAAAGATCTAAAACAGAAATTAGGTCCTACATCAAGATTAACACTTGAATACTTTGTTCAATATCAACCATATCAAAAAAGAGAGATTTGGGCCAGGAGTTCCACCTCCAACACTAGCAGCAACACCCACATTACTCTGGCCAACCATCCTTAAGACCTGTTTGTTTATTTTTCAACAAAAAAGAGTGTAAACAATAACACAAAACCATAGAAAGACTGTTTCCGATTAAACAAAGAAAAAGTAAAATTACTTGCCTGATTGTAAATGTTATTGAGGTCATCAGTACCCAAGTTTTCAAGAACACAAGCAGCCACACTTTTACCACCGCGCAACAATCCAAGTAGCAAGTGTTCGTAATTATGCCCTGAATCACAAAACAAAACAACGAATGATTACACGCTTTGCATGACGAGTAAAAGGAATTTCAATTGCAACAATCCACTACCCTTGCGAATAATCTTCTCTACTTCAATATGAGCATCTCTCAAATTAATTCCCATGGATTTAAGAACCTTAGCAACAATACCAGTTCCCTCACTAATAAGACCAAACAGAATCTCTTCTGTTCCAATTAAATTGTGACCTATTCGTCTGGCCTCATCTTGTGCTTTCTCAGACATTGCATCTAATGCATTGCAGGCTCGCAGTCCTACAGAACTGTTCAGCTTGAAAGAAGGAAATTTTACATCACATATCATTCTAACACTTGTTTGATTTTTCTGGGATCCATTGAATTGTCCATCCCTTTCATTCGCAACGGAAGATGGAAGGTTTATTGACTGAACTAAAGCTCTAGCCATAACGGACCTGCAATTTGCAAATCAGAAAATATCAACAAAACCATTTGGATTCATCAAGTAGATCAGATCACAAACAACAGAACAAAATTAGTTCAGAAACACTTGATTCAAAAAAAAAAAACATACCCAAAATTTGAAAAGAACCCTAATACCAATCTGTGTTATTTGGTACAAGTTAAGTTTTTCCTATAAATGAGGACTTTCTTTATTATAATTGGTCATTAGACGATTTTGATTTTTATTTTAAGTCAATTAAGATTTTAATTTAATGAATTAATTTGACTTGATACTATAAAGAAGGAAAGAAAACAGTAAAATAAAATAAAATTGTTATTAAATAGAATAATATCTCATTATTTGTAAAGCTGAGTAAAAAGAAAAAAATAAGTCGCACTATATTTAATTAATTTTAAAGTTCTAACTTCTAAACAATACTTATTATTAAGGAGTTTCATGTTTTATTAAAGTTCTAAATAGTGTTAGATTATACACCTATTTAATTGAATTTTTTTTTTCTTTACTAACCTCGTTACTTTTTTGGTGTTTTGGCTACTTTAGTCCTTCGTATCCTTTTATGTTCCGAGTACCTGCTGCCAAGTTTATAGGATGCTAAATTGCGTTTAGTTTAGAGTTCTTCATAGTTTTCGATATAAGTAAGCAGTGTAAATAAATATCTTCTTGATTTTGTTAAAACTGCGGGCTCATTTCTCTACGTATAGATAGTGCATGTGCAGTTGTTTCAAAAATAAAATATAAAGTTTGATTACCATGTGTTTGACAATTTGTTCAGAAGAAAGGAATAGTCATCAGTACAATTGGTTTCTTTAAAATTAGTTGAATACTCGGCCATCTCAAGAAATAGGAAAAACAATGCAAGTAAATTAAAATGGTATTGTGTATCATCCAACTCCTTTTGGTCATCATAGGTTTTTGTGATGGAACAAATTAAAATGGAATGGTTTCTTTTTGGCAGTGCTCAAAATAACATTTTAGGAGTAAAATGTTATTTACTACTAACATATATCAACCTAACGCTTTAGTTTTTAAAAAATGAAATATACCCTAAAACGTTACTGTGAAATATGTTTATACTAATTTTGTAAAATTTTAGAAAAAAATATTATTTTGGTAAATTGCTTTTTAGTTTGGTCAAAAATTCCACTTAATTAAATGCAATCTTTTTACCAAAAACAAAATAATACTTTGGAGTTTGAATTTCGAAATATCTAATTATAGATCGAAATATTCTTGACAAGATTCTCGGAAGATTTTTTTTTCTTCTCTTTTTGGAAAAATTTCCTGATTTAATTTAAATCGATTGTGAAAACTTGGAACAAGTAAATCCTATGGTGCTTATATTTGGAGTGACAATAACTTTTGTTTTGCTTATAGTTAAAGATTCAAGCCCTTCTTTATTTTTCACGTCACCCATGCACACAATATGACGCCCATCATAATTGTGGTGTTTAGGGTGGCCAACTTATGCACATCATAATTACTTTTCACCTGAATAACTACCTGATATCTTGACCTATCGTAACTTAGTCTAAGTTAGACGGGCTAATAAAGTCCGTCAAATGTAAAGTAGTGAACAAATAGTTATTGAATTTGTTGATCAAGTTCATGTAAACAGCTATCTAAACGTAATTGCATGATATTTTCCATACGAGTTGGTAAACTGAAAAGTAAGACGAAGCAAGCTTCTAATGTAATTACTTTTTTAGATACAATTCTTTTGTGAAGAAATTGTTCATTACAACTTATAAGATTCTTATGTTTATTAGAAAATAAATCACATAAAAATTTTACGTCTAAACAGAACTTCATGATATAATAATATCATATCATGATTTCATATAATTTTCATATGAAATAATGGCTAAATGACCCTAAAACTTTTTGAATGTTATAGTATCAGGTAGTGTAAAGGCTGACCCTCAACTCATTAAAGTATGTCAAATGCAAACTAATGAACAAATAGTTATTGACTTTGTTCATGTCAACCGCTAAAACAGAAATTAGGCCCTAAATCAAAATTAACACTTGAGTACTTCTAATCATCTCCTTGATCTTTTCCATATAAAGAAAAAAAAGATACATTAGAGTTGCCAATTAGCACGCATCCGAAATACCTGTTCATTTGATTACAAGGAAATCAAGCTCAATTAAACAATAACAACAGCAGATATGAATACGTAGATAGAAAGACTGTTTTTAATTAGACGAACAAAAGCATTTCAAACCAGTTTGAGAAAGTCAAATTACTTGCCTGTATGTAAATGTTAATGGGTTCAGAACCCAAGTTTCGAAGAACACGGTTAGCCACACTTTCACCACTGCGCAACAATCCAAGTAGCAAGTGTTCCGAGTCAATACTTTTATACCCTGTATCACAGCGAAATGATTTTCAGAATAATTACACCATCAACAACAACAATAAGGTACGAACCCTTATAAATTTATATGTATATATATATATATATATATATATATATTAGATGTCAAACCCCCTTTTGGCTCAGCCCTAGGCTAAAATGGTTAAACATGGTTACCTAGTAGGTCGGCTTCCTCTCTCGAGAGGTCGAGAACATGCATTGCACGAGAACTATAAGGAATTCTCCCTTCAAGGGATCCAGTACCCTTGCCAATAATCTTCTCTACTTCAATACGAGCATCTCTCAAATTAATTCCCATGGATTTAAGAACCTTAGCAGCAATACCAGTTTCTTCACCAATAAGACCCAACAGAATTTGCTCTGTTCCAACTAAATTGTGACCTAATCGTCTACACTCTTGTTGTGCAAGCATAAGAACGTTTGCTGCTTTATTGGTGGTGATCTGAAACTGTGCTGCTGACACAATTCGACACCCTCGTGCCCGCTTCACAACCATTTTTGAATGGAGAGTTTCTCCAGATTTTACATGTAATGCATTGCCCCCTCGCAGTCCTACAAAACTCTTCATTCTAACAATTGTTTGATTTTTCCGCGATCCATTAAAAAATTGTCCATCCCTTTCACCACCGGCGGCAACTGAAGATGTAATGCTTATGGACTGAACTAAAGCTTTAGCCATCATGTACCTGCAACATCAACAAAACCACCATTTGGATTCATTAAGTAATCAAAACAAATCAAATGAACAAAATTAGTTCTAAAGTTTCGATCTACAATAATGCAGAACACATACCCAAAACCAAATAACCCTAATACCAATTTGTGAGAGCTATGTTATATATATATATGAATTTTACTTGGTAAGGAGTTAGTTTTTTTCCCTATAAATAAGGGTTTTAAGTCGATTAGAAATCATTTTAATGAGTTAATTTGGCTTGATATGATAAAGAAAGAAATACAGTAAATAATTTATTATTAACATAATAATATGTCATTATTTTTAAAGTTGAATAAGTCGTATGACATTTAATTAAGTTTGTTCTAAATAATTTATTATTTTTTTTATTTTCCATGGATAAAGTATTTTTTTCCGTGCACTACAACCCATGTTGGTAGTTCTAAACAGTAAACAATATTATCAAGGAGTTTTATGCTTTTATTGTAGTGTAGGTTATACACATATTTCATTGAATTTTATTTGTTTTTTTAAAACTTTATTTATCGTCAAACTAATACACAAATTTGGAAATGTAAAATATTTTTTATTTAATTATTTGATTTTAGCAAGTGATGTCTAAGGCTCACTTAAGATCCAATCTTTTTACCAAAAACAAAAAATAATACTTTAGAGCTTAAATTTCGAAATCTAGGATTGAAATATTCTTGACAAGACTCTTGGAAGCTTTTTTTCTTCTTCTTTTTTTGGAAAATTTTCCTGATTTAATTAAAATTGATTGTGAAAACTTGGAACAAGTAGATCTTATTGTCTTATATATGGAGTGACAATAACTTTTGTTTTGTTTACAGTTAAAGATTCAAGCCCTTGTTTATTTGTTCACGTCACCCATGCTTCGACTATTTTTCATCAGTATAGATACTTAATAACTCGACCTACCATGGCTTAGACAGGCTAATAAACATTCTTTTACACCACTTGTACATGTTTTATGAAGGTAATATTGTAACGAATAGTCTGGATCAAATCCTGAAGAAAGCTAGAAACCGTTGTTTGATATGCCTGCATAGTATTAGGTAGTGTAAAGGTTGTCCCTCAAACTCATTTAAACTAGTAAAGTCTGTCAAATGTAAAGTAGTGAACAAATTGTTATTGAATTTGTTGATGAAGTTCATGTAAACAGCTATCTAAACACAAATTAGGCTCTATATCAAGATTAACTAACACTTGATACTTCTAATCTTCTTCTTCAATTTCATCTATGGAATAAACAGAACAAAAGCCAAAACAAAAGAAAGAAAGACCCTTTGACATTTAATGGCGACAGAGCTATTTACATTATGATGTCTTATCAGAAAACTTCAGGGAGTGGCTTGCCTTCAAGAAATGACTTAAATAACACAAGTGATCTCTCTGGCTGTGAGAAAGGAGCCTCATGAGAAGCACCTCTAATCGTCGCAAAGGAGAGGATATTATCATAAACATGTGTCCATCCACCAACCTAACACAGCAAAAAACGAAAAATGAAATGAAATATTGCCCGAAAAAACAGCAAATTGGACTCGATGGAATATGACTGTTTAACTTCTATACATTAACAGCGTAATTGCAGCCTTCTAATGGATTTTAAATTGCACTGTTAGTGGATGTATAAGTTTAAAATCCATATATATATTACCTGTTGTCCTGCAAACCAAACTCTATAAGGGACAGTTGTGTTCAGCTGCATCTGCCTTGCTAGTTGTTGAACAGTTGCTCGGCTTCCAATCAGTGGAACAACAGAATCTTGATCCCCGCTGTTTGTAAAGAGTTTTAAGAGCATTGGTGTTAGACGTCAAACGAATTATCAAGCTTACATGAGGAATTAAGTTCATGAAGGGACATTAGATGTAGCTGCATTTGTACCTGTATATTAAGACTGGAATTCTTTCTTTGATAAGCGTTCCTATTATGGAGATGGTTGGTATCTCTATGTCAAGCAGTTGATAATCCAAAATGCTGTGGAAGCAATGAAAAGTATCTGTTATTTAGGGAGTTGTCAACTTGCAAATTATTGTACCAGAGGCAATGGTCAATAAAAAACTCAAGACTAGATAAGTTGTTCGGACTCTTTAAAAATATCGTCAGGTGGACGTTGGATCCTCCATAAGAAGTGCCTTTTTTGGAGGATCCAACACAGGTGCAGTAGCATTTTTGGGGAGTCCGAGTAACATAGGAGACTAGAAGATGGTGATTATTAATATGCCTGCTAAGTTGAAGCCAGTGGATTGATATGCGCTTCATATTCTGCTACGGATTTAAGTTATATACACTCATATGGCAGCAATTCAGTTACCATTTTTCCAGGTTACAGATTAACTTATGACCTGATTGTGTGAATACTTTTTCTTTTGTCACTATGCTATTCGGCTGTTGATCGTTTTAGCAAAGCAAGAAATCTTACCTGCTGCAAACAGACCATCTGTGTACTCCAACAAGCTCAGCATGAAGAGCCCTTCTCACATCTTTTCGGTTCAAGTAATTGACAACTTCATCTTCCACACATACATCTAACTTCTCGGAATTTTCCTGGTTATTAGTATCACTTTAGATAGTCAATTTAACCGGATAAGAACACGAGAGAAGCCCTACAAACGAACGGAGAAAGTACACTTACTTGAGGACTTATAATCTTGGACTGGGAGAGCACAGAGGAAATACAAACATCAAGGGTAACATCATACTTGTCCACAAACTTACTGGTTTCTCTACTCACTAAACTCATGACTCTCGAACAGATTGGCGATACAGTATACCTGTAGTACTCGCTAACATATCGAGAATAATTACAAGCAGAACTAAACATTCTGTATGTAGGATCTGATATTAGACCATGAGACCAGAAGTACTCTGCCCTCGAATTAAAATCAGTAACGAATTCCAGAACCGGATTACCTAGCTGCAACGAAACGAAAAAAAATAAAGGGATTAAACAGAACTTCTCTTCTAAATATCTCATGTAACAGCAAACACAATGCATATAAGCAACAAAGAACTACATGTGATCTGCAACTTAAGGATAAACTTACAGCAATTCCTTTTAGATTGAACAGCTGCTGCTTCTTGTTAAATGCCATCATAAGCTTAGCTAGTTGAGGTACATAATGTCCTGTAATTAAACAAGCCAAAATGTGATTAACCAAGAACAAAAGACATAAAAATACCAAATAATTTTTCATCTATGGCACATATAAGGAATAATCTTACCTGCATAACTTTCGCCTGTTAGAAACAAACTGCTTTTTCTGTACTGTGGAAATTTATGGAACCAGCGTAGTAAGAAAACAACATTGTCCCTGGCTTAAGAATACAAAAAAGATAACAGCTTTAGAATGCAAAGCATAAAGCAAGAAATTTTAAAAGTCAAAAAGGCTTAGTTCAATTAGGACAAACAAACAAGGATAAAAAAAATCAGAAAGTTTTGCAGAATCCACATTAACAATAAAGAGGACTTGCTTTTCCTTTCCATTAGATTGTAAGTTACTATTATACTGCTGAAGATCAGCAATCACAAGCTCATCATAAAAGTCAAAAAAGAAAAGATGAAAAGGAACAAGCTTTTTAGAAAATGAACCAATAGTTGGAATGCATGTTGAATTAATACTTGAGAGCTATGTTGCTCCGACTCTCCAAAACTGAGGTCACACCCATGTCGGTTACTCAAAAACTGCACTACTTTTGAAGGATCCGACATGTACCAGTAACCGTTTTCAAAGAGTCTGTCTGAGCAACATAGCTTGGGAGTGGCAATAATACCTGTTATTTCATCATTTACTGTATCATAGGAAGAAGTATCAGATGAATAAGAGAAGCCAACTCCAATTGGGCTTTCCAAATACAACATGTTTGCCTCTGCAAATATTTCAAGAAAACACAATCATTTTCTACTTCCTATACAGTTACCAGAAGAAAAAAATGGGAAAATTTTCTTGAAAAAAATGTTATATCACCTTTGTTCCAACTGTGTTCATTTTTAACAAGACCTCTTCCCCTTGGTCTAAATGGTCCATTTTCAGAAAATGCACCAACCCCAAGTGAAGAACATCCAGGTCCTGCATATAAAAATTGCAAATACTCAAAAAAGATTGAAACTTTATCAAGAAAAAGAACACCCCAAAAACAAAAATGTCTTGAAATTGTATACCTCCATTCAACCACAAAACTAAAGGCTTTGAAGCTGGATCTGTTTCAGCTTCAACAAAATAGTAAAAAAGAGATCTTTGCTTCTTATCATCAACAATAACATACCCTGAAAATTGTTGAAACCCCACTTGAGGTTGTCCAGGCAATTTAATGATCTTGTCTGGATGAGGCAATGCAGACACAATTCCTACATAAGCATAAAGAAGAAAGAGAAAAACAGCCATAGCCATTGGTTTTGAAATCTGCAAATTCACAAGGAAAATAAGAGATTGAAAGTCAAGTTTATTACTGAAGGAGAGAATTATATATATAGTGTAGCCAGGTCGATTTTGACAGAATTCAGTAATTTTAATTCAAACTTTATATTAACATATAAACAATTTTTACATTTTTGTTAACACATAGCATGCTTAAACCAACATATCAATATCATAATAAAAGTTTTTATCATTTCTTGTCTGTAGTTACTGTAGGCATGGTAATATATTGATGAGATAGAGACCAAAATGACCAGAGGGGAAATTCTTTTTAATTAGGTGGTGGCCTCCACTTTGCCTACCATGGGGCTTGTGTCAGCACTCAAAATTCTTCTTTATTCCCTCTCTTTCATTTTACAAGGTACTATATTTTTTGTCCATTCTGAGAAAAATGAGACCTTTCTGTATCAGAGTAATTTAACAAATGATGAAAGTAGTAATCTGTTACGATCAAACGCTAATCATCATGCTAAAAGTTATATCCAGTAGCAAATGTGCAACTTTATTTCTAAGTACGTCAACCAAGCAAGCGTCATGTTCGATCATTACTCTGATTCAGGCCTTGCTATAGGCATAATGTTGGTAAAATTCCATATCAATTTGATTGACACGGGCTTTAAAATATGTAGTCTTTTAAATCGTATGATCTTAAATATGTCATGTAAAATATTAAAATGCGATCTTTTTGAGACAGACTAAAAAGAAAATAAATTGGGAGTGAGGGAGTATAAGTTTTAGGTTCCCAAGGGGCAAGATAATAAGTACAAAGTTAAAAACCAGCACATAGTAGGTCTTCTTTTTGGGCAGGTAGCTAAAACACTGGAAAGGCATGTTTATTTCTTGAAAGTAGCTTCAAAAGAATACTTTTCTATGTCTCACTAAATGTATGAAAAATGAACATATATTATGGTGTCTAGGGAAAAAGAATAATTATTTTTTTGCTTCATCTTCAAGTAAAGAGCATGACAGGATCATACTTTCTTTTCTTGCAAGAACTTATAAAGCTTTAGTAAATTTTACAAGCGTGAAATACATGCTCATCAATAAATATTAAATCAGCAGACCTTAACCCTTAAAGTCATGGTAGTTCAAAAGGATAATGGAAACAGAACATAGTTTATATATAAAACTTATAAATACGTAACTCAACTGAAAAATAAATTTACTTTTTTAAGCACTTGATAAACATTAGATAAAACAAAAGAAAATGAGATGTGGTCCAATATAATTAGAATCTTGTTCAATGAATGTATAAAAGTTGATAATGGCAAAAATACACCTCAAATCAAATACATCAATCTTGACATTTTCTTTATGTATGTATTAGGTTGAATGGATTATTATAATATATAGTTTTTGGCCACCACAAGAAAAAGGAGGTCATATAATAATAATGAAGTATCATGATTTGTCAATTCACTTTTCACACACATTCACAAGAACCCATTATACCTTCTACTTCTAAGCCAGGGTCCCCCCAACCCCACCCCACCCCACCCTACCCCCAGTCCCCTACAACACAGAAAGAACCTTTACAAAAGTTACACTTACTTAAATCATTCCCTTTTCCCCACTTGCATAACTGCCCCAAAGCAGAGACAGATAGACATCTAAGGTTCCACTTTTTTATCGGGAAAGTTAGAAATTTTTCGTTTAAATATTTTACATAGACAATATAATTTTTTTATGAAAGTTATTTAGCTTATCTTTCGAGTTATGTGCCTTTGTCACTAGGTTTAGGGCCCCTTCATGGTCCAATCTTTGTTTAGTGACTAGCCAAGACAGAAATTTTACTATTGCATTGCATTTGATGTTTCGAGTTAAGAAGATACAATAATTTTATATAAACACGTATATTATATCTATATATATAATATAATTTTTTGATAAAAATAATTCTCACACCATGCCACTCTACCATTGCCTCTTCTTTTCAGCTAAACATTAATAACACTTTAGAACCCCACTTGGAAATTAGCTGTTAACACTTGAACACAAGTCAAAGACATCTTTTTTGTGCCATTTTTTCAAACTCTAACCATCCCTAACTAACTTGAGAAATATAGTGCACCTAATATGTTGACTTAATTTAATGTCAATGCATTACTTTTGGGCGGTAACAACGTTTTGATTTTATCATTGTACTTTGACAGAATAGACGACCTGCTATAAAATGCTAAATTTCAATAATATTATCATAAGTGTTACGTGTATAATTTAAATCTTATTTATTAAACTTGAGACTTAGAGAAGCAAAGAGTTGGTATGATTAGAAACTCCATCTAGATGTGATATATGAACATTTGATATTTTACCCAAAAAATATACATACAAGTATTTCCTACTAGTACTCCTTTTGTCTCAATAGTGTACGAGTGACAAGTAAAAATGAACTGAGGGAGAAAAGATGAACAGTATCATCTTTCCAACAAGAAAAGACATATTACATCTTCTGCACGCTCAAACATGATGTTCTTTTTTCTTTTTTTTTTATGAATTTCATGCCAGAAGTAATAATGTTTCACAGATACACTCATGAATTTTTCCACTTCCACTTGCACTCTTTCTTCAGCTGGGGTCTTTGACATGTCTTGTGTTGTTAAAGGACAACAGACACCCAAAAAATCTAAAATCAACTCAACTAAAGCACCAGAATTGTATAAATCCGAAAGTTGCTTCTCAATGCACATATGACCAAACATGTTCATGTTACACAAACAAGTTGGCCCTAGTAGCATTGTATGTATTCATAGGGCCACCCTCGGAAAAATATATTCAGAAGATTCACATATGCAACCAGAAGTTCATAAGATTTACATTTGGTTATCCAAACGAACAAATCAATTAGAATCGCAATACATTAAATCAAGAACCACTGACCAAATAATAAACACCATGCACCAAAATTTCTATCATTGAACGACTGATCATAACATTTTCAACACATAATAAATGAGTTCACATAGAGAGAAATCAGTCAAGAGAACTAGACACTTCAGAAAGGTATTTTGTTGGAAAGGTTCATCACCTTAACAAGAGGGCTTAAGCAACCAAAGGCACTAAACAGAGGGTCAGCAGCAACAACAAAAAAGTCAAAACAGTACTAAATACAGATATAGCTACAGAAGTTAGCTTTACATATCACTGGTCTATGTCTGAAATGAACCAACCATGGTGAATAACCGAAATCTAAACAGCATTTTGTGAGATGGGTCCGAGGTAATCACCCTCCAAGCTCACAACTGCTTGGAATTCCTTCTCCGCCTCCACATACCTTGCTCCAACCACGATGAAACGCACCACAGTGTCTTTCTCAATTCTTGACATCTTCTCATTCATAAAGATGGGATTTTCTCCAGGCACATACTTATAGTCAGCCATCTTCTGATGAGAGAGATATACCTTGTCTGTGGGGCCACATCTCAAGAAGACACCATGCTTCAAGATCTTTTCAACAACCCCATCCAAAATCTCTCCACGGAATATCTTGAAGGTAATGCAGCTGAACTCGACAGGGAAAAGCACATCACCAGTGTGTTCTCGAACTTTCCCTTCCCCAATCCTCTCCAATGTAGTAACAGCCATAAAGTAACCTAGACTTTTGGAGGCCTTCTTCGAAGCGAAGTCATCCAGGAGGCGAATAACAATAGCCTTCTGAAGCATTAAACCTTGAACGTCAAGGTTCTCAGCAGGGATTATCACGTTCCATGACAATTGAGATTTCAAAAACATTTTATATGACCTGTCACAAATCAAAACACACTTAGCTTTATCAAGGGAAAAATGGGCCTTACAAGAAACCATGCAGTCATAGCAGTGCTAGTATGAAAGTTCACGAAGACGTTTTGAATTCCATATACCACAACCGCAAGAAATGCAGTGCACATCTACTAAAATTATCCATCAGGAGAAGATTTCTAATACCCACAAAGTCACAAACATTAAGATGCAAAAGGTAGGGAGCCAAAAGAGACAGAAGGGTACATCGAATAAGGAATTGCGTGTTGTGTTCTTAATTAGCAGTATCAGTCATCTTTCCCTCAAATAAGTTGCAGAGATTGGCTTGAAACATCACAGGCAAACATAGAAGACTACACAAGTTCACTCCTGTCAGATAGACTGTATCAGCTCATACGAGAATGCAGCAATCAGGCTGTGGCAACGTCATCATTAATAACATATTACAAACCCTCTCCAACTCTAATAAAAGAATTTATACCAATTTGAAACTCTTCTAAAGATTAAAATTATAAGTGAATATCGGTAAAAGGCCCTTAGTTGTGCGGACTCTTCACTTCTGATGCCGCACCCGTCTCGGATTCTTCAAAAATACACTACTTTTGGCAAATCCGACACGCACCCGTTGGCATTTTTGAAGAGTTCGAGCAACATAACTAATAGCAGCAACTCCTTATTAGCTAAACTGACTGTCGGAGCAAAATGGTGAAATAGAGTTCCACTGACAAGGAAATAAACTTTTAAAAGAATCGAATCACTTTAGAAGCCAACTGCAGGTAAGTGTTTATGCCCAGCATGAGTTGGTAACAACACATATCCAATGTAATGTCAGAAGTAGGGTCTGGGAAGGGTAGTGTGTACAGTGTACCCAAACCTTACCCCTACCTTTGGAGGTAGAGAGGTTTTTTCGATAGACACTCTACTCAAGAAAAAAGCATAACACCCAGCACAAATTGGTAACTTAAGAAAAGAGGGGGGCAAAACCTTTTAGAACCAGTCTAAGTTACAGCTTTCAAAAAAAAAAGACCTTTTAGAACCAGTCTAATTAAACTTACAAATTACTTTGTCAAGTAGATAAAACGTAAATCCGTAATAAATAATACACATATCCATCCTTCCCCTAGGTTTTAGGCAACATGTGAAAATCAACCTACCAAATGCCTCATATTTCAATCAGCTTCCTATAGTCCTATACAAACATTTTCCGAGAGTCAAACAACAGCAACTCCTTATTAGCTAAACTGACTGCCGGGGCAGAATGGTAAAACAGAGTTTCACTGACAAGGAAATAAATTTTTAAAAGAATCGGATCACTTTAGAAGCCAACTGCAGGTGAGTGTTTATGCCCAGCATGAGTTGGTAACAACAACATACCCAATGTAATCCCAAAAGTAGGGTCTGGGAAGGGTAGTGTGTACGCAAACCTTACCTCTGCCTTTGGAGGTAGAGAGGTTTTATCCAATAGACCCTCAGCTCAAGAAAAAAGCATAACACCCAGCACAAATTGAACTTAGGAAAAGAGGGGGTAAAACCTTTTTAGAACCAGTCAAATTATACTTACAAATTACATTGTTTAGTAGATAAAACTTAAATTCGTAATGAATAATACCCATATCCATCCTTCCCCTAGGTTTTGGGCAACATGTGAAAATCAACCTACCAAATGCCCCATATATTTCAATCAACTTCCTTCACAAGCATTTTCCGAGAGTCAAACAATACAAAATGCATAGACATTTCACAGAGACAACTACAGTAATATAAGAGTAAATTTAGATAAGAAAAAGGAAACACCTAATAACCTAAAACAATCCGATTAGGAAAACTTCCAATTACTAGGGTAAAATCTGCAGGGTTTCTGAAATAATTTTAGAACGATAACAAAAGATAAATTGGGACTTCACCTATGCTTTTGAGCTGCTAAAGAGTGCACACAATGAGCAAAAAAATGGAGAAAACTAGATTTATGTTACAGTAGACTACAGCACTGCATGATCGGAAAGCAACAAGTAAAGGAAACAAAAACAAAAAAAGAAAAAAAAGAACCGGCGGGCGGCACAGCAGTGTGACTAACCTTCGGTGGAGAAACCGGCGACGGCGGCACAGCAGTGTGACTAACCTTCGGTGGAGAAACCGGCGACGGAGAAGGTGAGGTACGGGAACTTCAGTGAATGAGTTTAGCTCACTTGTGTTGGTTATTTGTGCTATGTTTTTAGCCTACAAACTTGTGTTATTTTCAGTTTTGTCCCTTTTTCATTGATGGTCTAATTGGAGATCTTTTACCATAAATTAATATACGTGGGATTATGAAATTTTATTATTTTATAGAGATATTATTTAATTTATAAATAATATTTATTAATTCAAAGTATGATTTTAGATCTGAAGAATGTTAATTTTAATTATATAAAAAAGGGATAATTGTATATAATAGCAAATTAATAACTTAAAATAAATGGAGTAGCTATTGTTTGATTTAATTGTACCCCATAGCAAACGTTTGCCAAAGTTTGTCAGTCGCCTCTCTCCCAAAATTCTCGCTCGCCACTCTCCCGTTATCGCTCGCCACTCTCCCTCTGCTCGCCTCTCTCGCTTTATACACAGAAATGTATAAATTATGTTTCTGTTTTGTATAAAGTGAGAGAAAATTATATATACACATGCAAAAACATATATCTTCGTGCTATACACTTAATTATACAATTTACAAATATTTTACTTCGATTCAATTATATACAAATGCAAATTTTATACAAATATTGCAGCGAAAAAGGCCAGCGAATTATACAATTGTGAATTATACAATTGCAGTGAAATATAATTTATTCTCGCTTTATACAACAGAAGTGTATAAATTGTGTTTCTGTATTTGTATAAAGCGAGAGAAAAATATATATCTTTTTCCTATACACTTATAATACAATATACAAACATTTTCAATTGTATGCAAATCAAATTTTATATAGATATTGCGGCGAAATAGGCTAGCGCATTATACAATTGCGCATTATACAATTGCAGTTAAGTAGGCCAGCGAATTATACAATTGCAGTGAAATAGGCCAGCGAATTATACAATTGCAGCGAAATTGGCCAGCGAATTATACAATTTAGGCCAGCGAATCATACAATTTGTATATGTATAGCGAATTATACAGTTATATGCTTGCTATGGAGCGCAATTATGCAAATTTTGCTATAGCATACAAATATGAATTTTTTGTTTGTTATATGTGAAAGTTGCCCTATAAAAAATCATTGTATCTTTTATTAATTTCAGCCTTGTGATTTTGTGATAATAAGAGCTTTCAAGATGTATTATTGAACATATTTTATCGTGAGATATTAGAAGGCTATGAAGTAGGACAAACTGATCCAACAAAGATAATGTATTGGATGCTATCAATTTTGGGATTCCTATATGGACAATTAATGTTCATCAAGAGATAATATAATTATTTTCGACACAGTAAAATTCATTCGGGGAATGCAACCTCAAAGAATTTGAATGAACTTATTTGTGAAAATGTCATTCATGAACTTGTGGTCATGATTAATGATCTGGGTTACCACAATAAAATGAATGTCAATAACATGTTGAATTAACGTGGTGAAAGTGAGGTTCAGAGATTAGAAGAAATTGTGGATACAATCGAAAAAAATAATATTCACGATGAAGTTAAAGATGATACTATACCTTGATAGAAGTGCATTTTTCCAATTTGATATATTATTATAGACAATAATACTTCGCGTCAAGAAAAATAATAATCAATGCTTGAAAATATTAGAACAATCCAAATATAGTGGATCTTTCAGCTTGACTTATACTTGAAGTATCACAAAGGCACTCATGAATTTTCCCACTTCCACTTGCACTCTTCCTTCTGCTAGGGTCTCTGTCATGTCTTGTGTTACTAATACTAGAAATAATGTAATTCAACAAAAGATAACTCGACACAGACTATATCACTTTTGCATCACTCAAATTGATTATACAAACAACTACTAATTACAAGTTATCTGTTCTCAAGCTCTACCATTTCAAAATTCCAGAAAAACAAACCGGAAGAAATAAATCAGAAGAACAAGAAGACGAAGAAAGAATATCTATCTGAATCGGAAACCCAAAAGGAAAAGGGAAGAATACAATCCGTAAAAGAATAGACATCAAACAAGTACATCATCATGGAGATGCCTCCGAATCAGTACTCATTTTTCCATTATTAGGTTGGTCAATCTCTTTACGAGATGCTTCCCACAGCTGCTGTTCTATCCCCAGCTTCCTCAATTCTATCAAACCTCTTTCAACTGTTAAAATGAGCAACCGAATTACCATACACAGTCAATATATTTCAATAACACAATCAACAGACAAATTTAACACCGATTTTCATCATTCGAGTCCTCAAAAGCCACTAAAGATATAGCATAATGAAAGATTAAAATAGACTAATAATGTTAATTATCTCAGGTCATCATTCTTTACTCTGTAAGCGTCATTGTCCTTCATAAATATGCAAGAGAATAGAGAAACAAAGAAATTGTATGCTATGAACCAATGGAAGACAGGGTGTGTGGATGGAAGAAACTGTAGAGAAAATATATTCTCATGGCACCACTGAAAACATGAAGTCTAGGTAACACTAGCTTTGCTGGTCCAGTGCTAACCAATGCATGCGATGATCAATTATAGCTTTACACAAAAAGCTCTTCCACCAAGGCCTACAAAAGAATGTTCTATGGCACCACTGACAATATGAAGTATAGGTAAAAGTAGCTTTATGGGTCCCAAACTAACCAATGTCTGATCATAATTTTACACAATATTAGCTTTTCCACCAAAGCGACAAAATAATGCCGATTATAGTTTGACACAATATAGCTCTTCCAACAAGCCTACAAAGTATGGACTTCACTACCATATGATAAGTGGAAGTTCCTAACGTGCTTTTGGAGGCATCTTAATTGCTGTTCAAGAGAGCAAAGAGCAACTCCATTACAAGTGAAGGGACTAAATTATTTTCAAATTGTTTCTATAATAGCTATTACAAATTCAACCCTATTACATGCGTAACTTTACGTAGTAGATATTGTTCAGAATTTTTCCTTCTACTTTCCTTGAAACTGTTTAAATTGAAATTTCCTACCCATAACTGTTGACCCTATTTGGTTGTAACTTTTCCTTGTATGGTATATTAATGAAAGTTACAGATTACCTATAAAGAAAAGGAACACGTGATTCTTCAAAGGACTTCAATTTCCATGTTAAACATAATTTCCTAAATTTTAAAATGAAAAGTTCCTTTGGAAGTGTTTGAGAAAAATAAAAATAAAATTATAATAGGAGACAAAGCTTGAAGGGAAGGGAAGTGTAGTAGAAAGACCAATTTAGCTCCTATCCGACCTCAAGGTAGCATCATAAAATGGGGGTATCCGAGGGTTAAACTATAATGGATCAAGAGACTCGGCTATATATTGCAGGAGCTTCGGCTTTCATTAGTATTATAAATTACTAAAAAAGTTTTTTGTGCTTAAAACTTGATTAAACATAATAAGATTCTAGGTACATGGGGGCCTTTTAGGAAGATACTTTTTCTGTAACAGAAATTTCCATGCAAGGCTCCAACGGAAATGTTTAAAGTGGCAACAGTGGAATGTGATAGCTACCATTATTTGAGTTTTTATTAGTAGTATGGATTGCATTCCTTTATTCAAGAAAAATGTCAAGGAAGTTAATTACCATCAACTGCATCATGAGTGGTTGGTGTCTGTCCACTACGGCCAATCCAGACCTGAAGTCTCTCTTCTGCAATATCCTCTTCTACACAATGCACTTTGGCTCTCCTCCAAAAGTATGTAAGCCAAGCCTGCAATTTTAACGATAGCTCATCGCGTGGTGGAACTAGTGCTACCGACATTGGTCAACTGGAATACTTCTCAAGTAGTTTCAGCATTCAATTAAACCATGGCATCTATTATTCATATCTTTATAGATCTAAAAAAATTCCATCTTGTAAATTGGTCTCACCAGAGCATGTATGTAATTTTTTTCTTTTGATAGGTAGAGGAGTATGATTTGTATATCTTCCCAGCATGCTCATAGATATTCAAGGGCCAATACAACAGAAGAAGAGAAAATGGCTCCAGAACAAAATAAATAAATCACGAAGAAAAAAAAGACAACTGACCTCCTTGAAAAGAACATCTTCCGACTCCTCTTGCCCCAACTCTGCAACCAAAAACACACAGCTCTAGATCAAACGCTTGTGAAGAACCCCAAGAGAGAAGGCACACATTATACCATAGCAAATCAACAGCCTCCAGTTTTAACAAGGCATGACCTATATACCAAACACAACCTAGAAAAGAACAAATACAGAAGTCCAAAATGGGGAATTGACACTGATTTGTAAAAGGAATTGCATCTTCTACATCTGCATAGAAGTCCCAAAGAGAGTCTATATGTACATACATAGGATCAAGAAGGGGTTATTCCAGCTGCTCTTAACAAATTCTTAAAATAGGAACGTAAGTAAACTGATCTACCAATCCTAGTTAAGGAGGATATTCAAATAACCAGCAAATCGAGGTGTTCCAAATCAAACATGTTCAAATTTGTATCAAGTGATTTGAGCAAATTCCTTACCATATGCATCCATCAACTTGGGGTCAACAGATGATTTAGGATCTGCCAAGCAACAAAAGTATAAAAAACGAGAGTCAGTGTTATTCTATTTTATTTTGTTTTTTTGTTGAGATTATTCTATTTTCAAACTAACAAAAGATTGGGATTATTCGATTTTAAAACTAACAGAAGATGGAGTAGGGGCTTGAACATAAGAGAACTGCACCAGATGGAACGGCAAGAAGACTATCGAGCTAATCATTAAGTTAAAGTACATGTGCCACTGGATGTTTAGCAAGCAGTCAAGTTAATAATGTAATTCAGGATTGCAAACAACACAGAGATGGACAACAGGTATTTGCTCTAAACTGATGACTATGCCCTACTGCAATTAGGAAAATCAGATATGGTGTCAAGCAAAAATGTATGAACTCTAGGAGATGGAAATTTTGATGTGTAAAAGCATACAACAGATACACCTGAGATGAGAGGAGTACAATGTAGAAATTAGTTACATCCATTTTAGCCAACAGAACTACAAATTCACACAAAATCATCAGTCATACCAGAGGACTGCCGAACTACATTTGAGCGCCGATGCTGTGCCAATGCAAGAATAACAGCATCCTCTACCTAAAAGCAGAAAAAATGTTGTTTAAAGAATATACTGCACAGTTTTTTGTTTGATTTTTTTAGAAATAATATCATTCACAGCTTTTACGACATATAATAGGAAGAAAGCAATTTTTGTTATTTCTTTCTCAAAAAAAAAAAAAAGAAGAAACAAACAGAAACCTTGAGGGAAGCTAATTCTCTTAGAGCCATTTCAACTGACAGCATACTCTCAATATTTCCCTCTCCAGATAAGTCACTAATGTCACGGGCACGTTTGCTCCGATCAGAATCATCGCCACCTGCTTAACACAAGAGAGATTAAAATCCAACTTAGATGCAATTAGGGAAACATAAGAAGCAGAAAAAAGGCACATTTAGAGTTAATGCAGGACAGAAAATTGCAAGGAAAAGCTAAGCACCATTCCAGGATTCCTCTCTGGCCTTCTGGCCAGCAGAAATCACAACTTCAAATGGAAGAGGTGCAAAAGATGACCAATGTTCATGCTTCGTCCCTGCTATATCTGCACAGATACCTGAAACCCCAAAAGTTAGCACGCCAATTCATTATTAGCACCCCCCTTCCACCCAAACCACCCCAAACAAAAAATCAAGTATATATCAAAGAAACGACGTGACAAAACAGCCGCAAATAACCCACGAAGAACACACTTATAAACTAGAGTATTTAACAAAAGAATAAAATGGTTTCATGAATAAGATTGAACATGAAAGAGAAAAGGCTACTGCTCAGTTCATTACGATACTCCCACATATCATTAAAAATATTAGTACTCCCATACATCAATGTTTTGGGTAATCACCAATCGTTCCTCAACTTATCACCAACAATAATCCAATCCTATCCCTAACTTATCTTGCATATTAATTCATTCTAAACATAAGACTAATAATTTAAATTGGTTTCCAGGATAGTCAGCCAAACTATTTCAACTAGAGGCGGCTTCGTTTCTTTTGTGAAAAATGTTAAAAGAGTCAGGTGGCAGGTGGCTTATCTTTGTGATAATAGCAATTGAGTAAGTCAAAGCTTTCGCAAGGCAAACTAAGACATGTGGATCATGAAAGAATAAGATAGTTAAGCATCCAGGTAAGTGGTCAATGGGTTCAAATCCAAGTAGAGACCAAAGAACAAACCACTTGTTGATATCAGCTCATCTCTGCACCTTGGTGGAAGCGATCAAGTAACCAGTAGATTAATCAAGGTGGGGACTAGTTGGCTGGAATACCAACACTTATAAATAAAATTAGAATTTAGATAGTCAAAAGCTAAATTACACCCCCACCCCCACCCCCACCCCCTCCCAAAAAAAAACCAGGTTCAAAATATAAGGAGCATCAGCTAGCTCCTCTACATTTCTCTTAGCTCAAGTACCAGACTTTGTGTACGACATGCCTCATATTGCATGTTTTCGAGATATATTTAGAAAGATCCCTACCTCACCATGCAAAACAGGAGAATGCACCTAAAATTCCTGGTAATGAAAAAGAAGGAAGAAAGTGAATACAGTTTGAGATCCTTCTTTGGATTTGCTTCATTTTGGATTACAACTTTTTTTTTTGAGATTAATTTTAGATTACAACTTCAGTCATATGAATCATAAGTGTCCATCTCGCTCCATTTAAGTTCATATTGGTCCAATATTATATAAATTAGAAATTTCTACATTTTTTAAAGGCTCTAAAATCTCTGGCGAGACTAAAAGACTTCTCCAGCGCACACTGGACCAAAAGTAACATGCTAATATAACTAAACTTCATCCCAACTGATTGGTGTTGCCTACATATATCTTTTAATTCTATTGTGCCCTTTTATTCGCTAGGTCTACATGAATTTCAAGACATTACAAGTCATTCAGGGCCACATTCTTTCAAGTGATTTAGGTATTATCGGCCTCCCTTTTAACACATTCAATCACAATGGTGTCATACCTAGGGACCAGTACATCTGGAGGCCAACGTAGGACAAATTTGATGCTCCTTGAACCTTCTCAAACTAAAACTTCATCCATTTCTTTGGTCATCTGACTAGGAGGGTTCTCTCAACTACATAATGCTACATTTTGGACACTTTCAGTGATCATGGTATTTTTCTACTTGTTAAACCAAGAAACACGTTTTATCCTATATAAGCAATTGAAAGATGCTAAAGATTGTAACTTCTGAACAGTAACTATAGTACTACACATATTACACCCACTAAAAAAATTCAAAAGAAAGATGCTGATTGAGCAAATTACCATATTGTACAGCTAGGCCCCAGTATCGAGAAAGCCAACATCTCTTTAGAACCACCTCCTCCTAGTATGTCAAAAGGACAACAGATATCAAAGTGAGAAAGACTGGGTAGTGAATAGCATAATCTGAAGCTAAAGGCAAAAAGTTTATCTCATCAGAATTCAAACAACAACCATCTCTTCATGGGTCAAAATCATTCTCTGTGTCATTGTTCGAAGAGCTTTGGCTTCAGCTTCAGCTTCCTGAAGCTGTTCCATTGCATTTGCAGTGTCATCCTTCAAGTTCTGAACAAAGAAAAATTTGCAAAAAAAAAAAGGAAGTAAAAAGAAAGATCAGTGACAAAAAAAAGCACACAGCACACAGCACACAGAGAGTAGCATGAACTAACTTCAATCTCAGTACGAAGTATCGTAATTTCGTCTTCTCTTCCATCCTTAGTTTGCTGTGCAGCTTTAAGAGCAGCCTGCAATAACAATGCAGGAGAAGAACAGTATCATCAAACCAAAAGCAACACAAGCATAAACATTAAGCAAGCAAGGAGGAATATTATCATAATTCCCAATAGACTTCACTTGTCTAGACACATTAAAGTTAAAACATTAAAAAAGTTTGACGAGCAACAGTATTTGATGCATCATGACACAGTTAAGTAACAATGTGTTTGTCTTTACTACTTGTATTCACAGTTCTTCAAGCTACCTCTCTCTGACGAAGAGCTTCTTGCTTCCTGTAGTCATTGCATACCATCAGACAATGTTCGTTACGCAGAAATATGGACGGGGAGAAAATATTACAGATTGTACCTGGTTAATAATTTAGCTTCAAGTGATAGTCCTTCTCCAAGAGAAGCAACCTGTAAATAAGGAATATATACAGCTTCATACGACTGTTAAATCTAAAAAACTAAGTGAAGAAAGCGATAAGTAATATATGTCTCATTCAATGAAAACCAGTTAAGATGATTAGTTGACTGAAACCGCTTTTGCACAATAATCAGCTATACCCCTTTTCTTGGTGCTTATAATTAACTTTAACATTTTACAAATGTCCTGGGAACAGATTAAGTTATAGTATGTAAAATTAGGATCACCCTCAAGGCCCTACTATCCTCAGTGTAGACCATTACTATTGGTGACTTACCTGTTTCTCCAACAAACGAACCCTGGCTTCAGATTCTTCACGTTGTTCTTCTGTACGACGTAGCTGTAAAATATATCAGCAATTGTGATCCACAAAGTTACAAAGTCGCAAAACTTCTTTTTTTTTTCATTTATCCTTTTCATTCAGAAAGGTAAATCAACTAACCTTATCTAAAATAATGTCATTTTCTTCTTGAAGCATATCAAGCTGCAAAGAATTACAAAACCCTCATTTGAATGTTAACAGAAATTGTTATATATCCAATCGTCCAAATACGTGAGCCTTGAAAGATAATGAACACATGCACCAGAAAATGGACAAGTCTAGCCTATTTTAGCAGCCATCCAGATACCATCTTCATGTAGATGACATACCTCATCACGAAGCGCAGAAGTCTCATGATCATTTCCAGAATCCTTCAAATCCATTCGTCCTAATTCTGGTGTGAACCTAAAATTAATTTCTAATACAGTTAAAGATCATCATCTTGCCATGATTAAAAAAAAACATCACATCAAGATATTATACAGATTAAGGGAACATCATTATCGTAGAATTTAAAATATGTCATATGGTTATTTGCCACTATCCTCCTGTATGTCACAGGAAGAAGGCTTTCTTATGGAGTCTAACATATGGGATTGAGAGGCGTTTACTGATAGTTGACTGATTGCTCCTGAAAATCAAGAGTAGTCCTTAATTCTATGTAGTTTGTCAGGTCTTCAACAAATAAACTATGCTTACTTCCAATCTCTTACAAATTAAGCATCATAAGCAATGACAAGCAAGAAAAAGATGAATAAAATTATGAAAGTTAGAACAGATGAGAACTAGGTGAAAACTCAACATCAGGTCACAAATTCACTATTTCAGTTTCAGTTCAACTGTAATCTGTTTCTAGTTCGAGTTTCAAAATAAACAAGGCAGAAGTAGTAATCCATCTGTTCAATGCAAGTATAAATAAGCACTGGAAAGTTGAAGTTACACAGTATACTAGTTTTGACAAAATAAAATAAGTTGATATAGTTCAGTCAAATATTAATAGATGTTATCAGTGGAAGATAAAGAAAATAGCAATGGTTACCTTTTCTCTCTCGGGCGATTACTAGGAGGTTCTATTGGTGGTATGGTAACTGGAGTTCTCACTGATGACCTACTTGGTTGCAGTATTGCTCCAGTTGTTGTTGCTGCTGCTGATGTACGAACAGACATCGAGGAGGGTCTTCCAGTAGAGGATGAACGAACAGAAGGAGTGTGATCCATAAAGTTCCGACCTAACTAAACATGATAGCATCTAATTACCATCAGAAAAGAAACCTTAAGCAAAGTATTTGTATGACAAGTTATAAAGCATTATTAGTTTATAAAAAGAAGTTACTAATAGAAGTTTCTTCTAGAAAGTGGATCCCAAAAGTCCCCAGACTTGATACTTCTGCAACACAGAAATCTCTTCAGATAAAAGCCAAATTTTCAATTCATTTTCTTTTGTTGGATAAGAGAAGCCAATTTTTCATTATCGACAGTTCGACACACCCCATAGCATGTGTCTTCGTGGATTTTCTCCACCCCCACCCCCAGACACACCGCACACACACACCGCGACTTCTGTGTATTCTGGCTGGCAAGATGAGAGGTGAAATAGCCTTTGCTGTTAGATTTTAGAACGAGATATATCAAAAGCAAAATTATTTCATTAAATCTTGACCCAGCAGATGAAAAGTCAAATGAAAAACCACATCAGTGCACTTTCCCTCATAGTCAAGCAATGTTAGCATATGTTTCCAGTCAGAAAATTATTGCCTAAGAAAAGGGTTGACCTGCAAATATTTTTTTACCTCCTCTCTAATGAACTATTTTTTTTTCTCATCAAGAATCTGATTGACCAACCGATTCCAATCCAAACAAATTCAACTAAACACAGTTCAAGAATCAAGAATCATTAGTTCATCAAGAATCATTCATAATCTCACATCAAATCATGTAACAGTCGATATCAAGAAGAATGTATAACATACAAAACACAGTTCAATTTATTTTTAAATTAAAGGTAACAAAAATTACCGAGGGGGAAGGAGATCTATTGGGCTTGGCTAGTGAAATAGCCGTCAAACCACTGTTCTTGTTATTGCTATTACTCCGATTGTCATTAGTAGAGAAAGCAGCTGTAGGAGGCCGAAACCCTAGATCATCATCATCCTCATCTTCATCAGGTCTATGAGAAGAAGCCATAACTTGTGCCAAACGCTGAGCAGCAGCTTTGGCGGCCACATTCTGAGTCCTCTTTATAGTAGACATTCCTGTCAACGTAGGAGGCAATCGAGCACGGGGATGAGCCGGCGATCCCGCCGGCGACGATGAACCTGTACTACTTGATCCTCCACTCCACTGCCGAGCGTACACCGGACTTTCCGTCCTCCGTCGATCCATCTACTCCGTCGGAACTGTATGTGAATTTTGAGAAGTTTCTAGATTTCCATGGAAATCGTTAGGACCTAGATTTTCTCTCCGATGGAAGATCGGGAGAAAGAAGAGAAAGAGATTTGACGGATAAAAAGACGGCGTCAAACTTAAGTCGGAAAAAGTACAGTAAATAGAAAATGAAACGCGTATCGCGGGAGAGACGATAGAAACGGAAAAAAAATGACCGTTCGAAAAAATAGGTAGCTCGGATTTCAGTTACCGTCAAATGGACCTTGAGCTACTATATGTACTTTTTTATTTTCATCTCGCCGGCGAAGATCCTATGTATTAACGGTAGATGGGGGTGGTACCGTTCGATTCGAGATTTTCAAATTTATCGTATTAAAGTTGTAATATATTGTTCATCACAAAGACATAGTATAATATCTTGTATCAAATTTAAATTCGAATGTTGTAAGTTTAAAGTTTTATTCTCGAATATCAAATACTAAATAATTTGATTCGGTAGTTTATTTCTTGATATTTTATATCAGTCCTAATTAATGAAGTTTTAAATAGGTGACAATCGAAGAACAAAAATTTACGAAAATAGTGGAAGTACTATTTGTAACAGATAAAGTTTAAGTGAGACCATCGAATTTATTCTACAAGAAACGAAGAATGTTCAACTAACACTTAATCTACTAATCTAATTCGCGTAAGGTCGTATCCTCGATAGTCGATAAGCTTAAGATGTGTTAATAACTTGTTTACCTCAACACTTCCTCCTATATGCCTTTACTCTCTTAACACTTGGCGTCATTGTCAATCTTTTACGCATTTTCATTGATATATTTATATTTCTTCTTTTCACATGTATAAATAATTTGACATTAGCTTCCTTCATATTGTTCATTACAAAGATCAATACTATCGTATTTTAAATAATAGTCTTTATATATTGATAGACAAAAATAATATTACATTATTTTTTCATTGTTAAGAACTTAAAGACATTTTTAAAAATAAGAAGAAAATATTTGAAATGAAAAAGTCATAAACAGAATATGTAATGTTTTTCTAGTTGTATGAGATTATGTGAGAAAACCAAATCGATGTTTTAATTTCATTGACTTAGGACCAGGCTTTACTAAAAATCCTCTTTTTGATTTTTCATTTTGGTTGAAAATTAAAGGACAGTGATTTTCGTGACTTAGAAGAATTTGTTTATGAATTGTTCGTATTTGATTAAAAAAGTGACGTACTAAAATGACATGTCAAAGCTTTAGTAGTTGCTTGTTTCAATTTGGTACGACATCTAAATTAATATTTTAAGAATTTTTTTTTATCAAATTAAACTTGTCACATTATTATTATTATTATTATTATTAATTATTATAAAAATTAAATAATATAAAATCCGCCTAAATATACTCCGTCTGTTAGATGGTCACTTTTTATTATATACTGTAATTAAAAAATCATTAATAGATTGATCAACTTTATTATTTTGTCCTTAGTTAACCTCTTGGAAAAAAAAATTCTTAGTCTTCAAAATTTGTTTAAATTTCGGAAAGTCATATTAATTACTTAATTAATTCTATCTTAATTTAGTAAGTGACTAAGTACTCTATTTGTTCTTATTTATATGTTGTTCTTATTAAAAATAGATATTTCTTTATACTTGTTCTTTCACAAAATCAATCCATAAATGACATTATTCTTTGTATTTATCCTAGAGAATTATTATTCTTAAAAGTATGCATTTGATCAACAATTCAACAGTCATTAATTCATTTTCATGGGTCAAATTAATAATTAAAAATAAGTTAATTAATGTTTATGGATTGAAAACTTGACTTCAAGAGGATATTCTTTATGTTCCTGATTACTAATTCAATTTTCATTGTTTTACTTATTCATTTTGAATTTTGATAAATCAAGAAATGAGAATTTTTTTTACCTAATGTACCCTCAATTAATTACTTTGAAAAGTTAGATCTTTTTGAAGATTTTAAATTTTTAATTCATGCATTTCATAATTAATAGGGGTAAAATGATAAACTTATTAATTATGTCAATCATTATTTTCTTAATAGTTTTGTCAATTGAAAAATGAACAAATAATTAGGGACAAATAAAGTACTAAATAAAGAAATAATGATAAACTTACCTAGTTTCTTAAGAGAAATTAAATCTAAAATGGTGATAAATAAATAGAAACGGAGGAAGTAATATGATTGTTTACAACAAAATTTTAAAGTGACAGAAAATAAATTGCAATCACAAATAAAATACGAACAAACATAATTTTATTGATAAAGATTGCGGATACAATTATTTTCGTCCCTTGATTCTATTATCCTGAGATTTATCCATGATTTGAGGGCCGTTAGTGGCGTATTTCTAAAAATAGGAGTTTATGAGATATTTAGAGATGTCTTTTAAGGAAATTTTCTATTCTTGATACAAGCATAAATTAGGGTTTAAGGTTGAGTAGCCTCCAAAATTTTTAATTGAAACTGAATACATTTTTTAGAATCCTAATTCGAATTGAACACGTCTTTGTATAGTTCCACAAATTTTTAATGTGTAAAATGATACAAATATTTTAATAAGATATACCTTTAATATAGGACTGAGTGAGTACCACAAATTTGATTAGGATTATCAACTCGTCACAACTCTTCCCTAATTTCATACGATTAATTATCATGATTACTGCACGCTCTTCTCCATTATTATCAGAAGTTGGGAATATTACTAAAAAAAATAAAAAAATATTCGAGGATTACACAAGTAACATAATTACTCAACTAATAAAATGCAATCGTAAATCTAATTAGTAACACATGAAATAACAAAAATAATAACAAGAAGAAAGTACTCCTCCGTAAAATAATAATTGTGCACTATTAACTTAACACGTGAATTAAAATGTCATAAATCATTCACTGACTGTATAAATTAAACAAATATTATTGGACGTCCTAAAATAATATAGCGAGTAAAGATGGACATAAGATAAGTATTAAAGAAAAGTCATCATCATTCAGATACCAAAATGTTGCAAAAAGAATGCAATCCAAGACCAAGAATATGAATTACAATGAGTCCATAAAAATTTAAGCTAAAATTAAAACTCAACTCTCATTTTCCCATCCTAATTAAAAATGTCTACTTCTTCTCAACAAGTTTTTCAATCAAGTCAGCAGCATCTTGAACTGTTACAATATTCTCAGAGTTCTCTTCTTCTACTGCAATCCCAAACTCTTCTTCTAGGGCCATCACAATTTCCACCTGTTTGAGCGTTACAAACACTTATAAGGCTCATTTTCATACTGTATATATAAGGTTTAAATTATTTGAATTGTTTTAATGAAAATCCTTAATCCGACACAGAGAAGTACTCACAGTGTCAAGAGAGTCGGCTCCAAGGTCCTTAGTGAAAGTACTTTCAGGGCTGACCTTAGTGTCTGCTGGTAAAGCTAGTTGTTTCCTCACTATGCTTATTACCTTATCAATTGTCTCTGCCTTTGCCTGTTCATCATTCAAAATGTATCAAATCAATAAAAAAAAGTGAAAGCTCATACTATTTCTGTTTCAATTTGCTTATCTGATATTGACTTGACATATAACATTTAAGAAAGTTTGAAGACTTCTGAATCGTGTGATTCTGTTGAATGTACTATTTTGCTCTGTTCGAAGCCAGACGTAAGTGTAAGTGTGAATTAAAATAAAATGTGATTGTAGGTTTGTAGCATAGCAGAGTGGAGCATGCTACAACAAAAACAACTTTTAGCGGCAATAAATAGACACATTAATAAAAAGTGATAAAGCCTTTACCGGCATTAGTTAAGTGTCATTAGATACAATGTCGCTAAAGCCTTTGGGAACATATACAAAGAATGTTAATTGCCGTTAAAAATATATATTTAGCGGCAATTGCTAATTAATTATCGCAAAAGATTAATTTTAACGTAGTCAGCCGCGATGTAAAGAGTACTTCTAGGCATTTGCAAAGGCCATTTACCAACAATAGGATTATTATGTTAAAGACTTATTTAAAATTTTCATACTTTAATTATCCATTGTTCTATTTACCTATTGAAACAATCTTCTTTTCGCGAGTTTCATATCTTAACTATCAATCTCATTTTATTAAAACATATTGTTAGCCTATTGTCGATTGGGAACAAATATTTGGCCAACTCAGCATCGAGTTATGGTTTAATACAAACTAATGGGGGAAGGTCTATTAAAAAGGACAAAGTAGTTTGTCAATTAGGTAAAAGTCCTTCAAGTTTTAAAAATTAGGTAGAAGTGACAAAAAAAAATATTAGGTTAAAAGATATTTTCACAATAGTCCCAAACTTTTAACACACTTTAGTCCAACAACTGTCGTAGTTGTCGGAACAACTTCTTTAGTTGTTCGCCAACTTCAACAGTTATCCAAGCAACTTTAAAAACGAAAATGTTACTTAGTTTAGTCCTTTTATTAATATTAAAAATAAAAAGTAAAGAAAAATAAAAGGCCCCACTTGTCCTATTTTTTTGATTAAAAACTTGAAAGGCAGTATGAGCTCATTTTTCTAAGGGAGTGAAATTTCAGGTAGATAAAAGAACAATGGATAGTTAAGGTATAAAACTCGTGAAAAAAAAGTAATAGTTAAGGTATATTTACGACTATTATACAAAAAAAAGAAACGAAGAAGAAGAAGATTTACAGCTGCAACACGAAAGCGGGATGTTCTGAGAGAAGGGAAACCAGCACTACTCCTTCCCCAACCCACTGAAACCAACTTCACAGTACCTCTGTTTATCTGCACCCAAAGTTACAAGTTTGAATGAAATAGTTCTATAACAAAATCATTTATCGCAATATCTTTTGACTATTGTAACAAAATGTTGTTACAATGAACATACATATATAACATGAAAAATGTATTCAAAACGAAAAATTAGTTGTAATAGTGAAATGATGTTATTAGTAATGTTGACCTGAGATGTGTTGAACAGGACCTGATTGACAGAACAACCAAATCGGAGACAAGCAGCTGAAAGACTAGCCATATTATGAAGAATGAGAAATGCAGAGAGTTTGTTTGAAGATTTAAAGATGAGTGCAATATTTGAAGTAACAGTAATAATATTATTATACATACAAGTTGACAAAACAAAGAAAAATGAGTGGTGAATATTTAGTTTGTAAATCCTATCCAAATTTAGTGTGTATGTTGCTTTCTTATGTGACATAGCGGGGATGCTTTGCTAGCTAATGTTTTGTCTACATTCTCCCTTTCTCAACTTCACCACGTGCAAGTAAGTAGTCAGTAAATATTCGATCGAACTCAGTAATTTTGATTTAAATTGTTATGAAATTAAGAGGGAATGAATAAATCTTACTGCATTTTTTTTTCTGAATATGTATAAATTATTGACTTAGTATTCGGCAATTTAAGATAATGAATTTTTTTGCTGACAACCATATATGAAACATTAGACAATGGTCTAAAATTTCGTAAGTTAATTCAAATGTTCATCGACAATCATATATTTTGTATGTAAGATCGAGAAATATATGAGCAAATATTAGATTTGAATCTAATATTATCTTGAAAGATATATCTTAAGAATGAGATATTACTTTTGATGGGCATTGGGCTCTCAAAGCAAATTGGGCCACGAATACCTACCAACATTTTTCAATTGGGTCATATGCTCAAAATGCAACTTCTAATCCCTTATTTCATTTGTACTTTATATATATATATCCTAGATTTTTCAATTATAACTTTTTGATAAATTTTTTTTACTGAATACATATTTTAGCCCTTTGATCTTGTTAATTTTTTTCATTTAAGCACCTCAATTGTAATCTATCAAACACCTTATTTCAATTGAAAACGTGCTAATTTAATAGAAATTAATAAGACAGGACGCGTGTATCATATCTCTTTTAAAAGCGTGAAAAGATTATTTCTTAAAAAAATCCATCTTCCTTATCTATTGTTTGTTGCTACAACTCTGTTACCATAACCACTGTCACCATCATATTTCAACCAAGAAGAAAATCATCGAGTACTCATAAAAACCATTACACAACTCCGTCGCCATCAATTTCAAGACATTACAAAAGATTCAAAAGTAATTAAATTTTACACCGTGTTCATTAGTCAAATCGTCTGTACTTCTAAGAAAACACTATAACTTATGTCATTTAAAAACATACAAATTAAACGCGTATACGGGTTTTTTCGGAACCCAGATAATCCACAGACGCTACAATCTCAACCACAACCTCTGCCCTTTGGGTGAACACTTTGTGCGCACTGAGTAAACCCTCCACTCTGTAATAGCATGCAAATCACAGGGGATGTAAATCGATCTAAGCAAACCTTATGCGACAGACTCAGAAGGCATTATGGGGGAATCGATCCTTAGTCATCCATGTTAATGCTACTCCATCACCATAGCTATTAATGCCACCATATTTCGACCAAGAAGAAATCCACTAACCAATCATAAAAACCACCGCACAATTTAGCATTATCAAATTTAAGATGTTATAAAAAAAAAACTAAAAAATACGGAAGCTTACAACGTCTTCACGAGTCAAAGAGTTTGTGCATCCGAAGAAAACACTATAACTAATTATGTCAGTTAAAAATGTATCAAAATTAAATATAAACGACAAACAAGACATGACACGTGTATTATAACTGTTTTACGCGCGCGAAATACCTAAATTTTTCTCTCCATCTCCTTCATCTACTATTACCGCCACCACTCCATCATCATATCCAACCACCATGAAGAAAATCATCAACCAATTACAGAAATCATCACACAACTCCATCTTCATCCAATTCAAATGTTATTAAAAAAAACTCAAAAATCACTGAAATTTACAATCGTATTCATAAATCAAAAAAATCTCTACATTCTTAGAAACATAATAATAACTAGTGTAGTCTCAACTTCTTCTTCTTCCACTTAATTTTGTGTTATTAAATCTTGAAATAATGAACAAATAATTTTGTTAGAAATGTATAGAATATTTCACAAAATTATATAACAAAAAATAATAATAAAAAGGAATTTGGGACCGACCTACCAATAATAAAATAATCAAGCATCCTGTCCAAGTAAATATGTCAGCTGTCCAATTCGCTTGTTCACCAAGGCTAATTTTTAGCCCTATTTATACATTTCATTACCCCTCTTTTCTCCATCATCTTCTCCACAGAAAATTCAGTAGCCGACTCCGGACAATCGCAAACATCAAAGCTTCGGTTCTGGATTTTGTGTTCGGGCAGTTTGATCTTCTTTCATCGAATCAGGTATTTAAAAATTTTCTTTTAGGGTTTGAAATTGAATTCCTTGTTTTTTCAATTTTCTGAAATTTTTCCTTTTTTTTACTGTATAGAATTCTGTCGTTGGATAGGTTAGTAAGAAATTCAAGTCAGAATATGAGCTTTCCTGCACAAAACAATAGAAGGAATAACAACAGTAATCGGCCTAGAAACAATAATAATAATAATAATCCTGTTGTTCAAAGTGGTGGTGCTCGTCGTGAGTGGGTAGCTAGGGGATCTACTCCAACCAACACTGTTCCGTTTTCAGCTGCCCCTGTTATCCCGGTATCAGCAACAACTGTTGTGACCCCTGGGTTTGGTGGGAATGGAAGAGACAATGAGAATGTGTCAGCTGCACCGGTTAATCGATTTCAAAATCAAAGTCAGACCTATGTGGAACCTAAATTCAATAGGGGGACGTATGGGAATCAGAGGGGAAGGGGCAGGGGGAGCTATAATCATCAGGAGAACAGGATGGAGAGGCCGGTCAGGGAGGTCAGTGTGAGGATCAATCAAGAGCGGGTGAAGGATCCTAATTTGCCTCAACTTGTGCAAGAAATAGAGGAGAAGCTTTTGAAGGGAAACATCGAGTGCATGATATGCTACGATATGGTGAGGAGGTCTGCGCCCATGTGGTCATGTTCGAGCTGCTACTCGATTTTTCATCTGCATTGTACCAAGAAATGGGCAAGAGCTCCAACTTCTGTTGACACATCTGCGGAGAAGAATCAAAGGTTTAATTGGCGTTGCCCAGGTTGTCAATCAGTCCAGCTCACTTCATCCAGGGACATACGGTATCTTTGCTTTTGTGGGAAGAGGCAAGACCCCCCTTCAGATTTATACTTGACTCCACATTCATGTGGAGAGCCTTGTGGCAAGAAACTTGAGAAGGAGCTTCCAGGGAATGGTCTGAGTGAAGAAGATCTTTGCCCTCATGTTTGTGTCCTACAATGCCATCCTGGTCCTTGTCCTCCTTGTAAGGCATTTGCTCCAGCTAGAAGTTGCCCCTGCGGGAAGGAAGTAATTACCACTCGTTGCTCTGATCGGAAGTCCGTTCTTACATGTGGACAGCAGTGTGGTAAGCTTCTTGACTGTGGGCGTCATCGGTGTGAACAGACTTGCCATGTTGGTCCTTGTGGTCATTGTCAAATTGTTGTGGATGCCTATTGCTTTTGTAAGAAGAAAACAGAGTCTCTTCTTTGTGGAGATATGGGTGTGAAAGGAGATATCAAGATGGAGGATGGCGTCTTTTCATGCAATTCAGTTTGTGGGAAGAAGCTTAGTTGCGGAAATCACATCTGCCGTGAGCTCTGCCATCCAGGGCCATGTGGGGACTGTGCTTTGTTGCCTAGCAAGGTCAAGGCATGCTGCTGCGGCAAAACCAGCTTGGAAGAAGAAAGGCACAGTTGTTTGGATCCAATTCCAACCTGTTCCAAGGTCTGCGGAAAGCGCCTCCGTTGTGGGGTACATCGCTGTGAAGCTGTGTGCCATTCTGGTGACTGTGCACCGTGTCTTGTTCCTGTGACTCAACGCTGCCGCTGTGGGTCAACTTCTCGAACAGTGGAGTGCTACAGAACGCAGGCAGAAGATGAGCAGTTCACTTGTGATAGACCTTGTGGGCAAAAGAAGAACTGTGGAAGGCACCGTTGTAGTGAGCGATGTTGCCCTCTTTCTAATCCAAAAAATTCCATAACTGGTGGTTGGAATCCTCATTTTTGTTCAATGCCGTGTGAGAAGAAGCTTAGATGTGGGCAGCATTCTTGCGAGTCACTTTGTCACAGTGGTCACTGCCCTCCCTGCCTTGAGACAATTTTCACCGATTTGACTTGTGCTTGTGGGAGAACATCAATCCCTCCTCCGCTACCTTGTGGCACACCTCTTCCTTCATGTCAGCTACCATGCTCGGTTTCTCAGCCTTGTGGCCACCCACCTACTCACAGCTGCCATTTTGGAGACTGCTTGCCATGTGCTGTTCCTGTAGCAAAAGAGTGCGTTGGTGGACATGTAATTTTGAGGAACATACCTTGCGGATCAAAGGACATCAGATGTAACAAGCTTTGTGGGAAGACCAGGCAGTGTGGCTTGCACTCATGTGCTAGAACTTGTCATCCTCCGCCATGTGATGTTTCTGCAGGACCCAGCAATGGCTCCAGAGCCTCTTGTGGGCAGACGTGTGGTGCTCCTAGAAGAGATTGCAGGCACACATGTACTGCTCTTTGTCATCCCTCTTCTTCATGTCCTGATGTTAGATGTGAGTTTCCTGTTACTATTACTTGTTCTTGTGGCCGGATTACAGCAAATGTTCCTTGTGATGCTGGAGGTCAGATCGTTGACTCTGTTCTCGAAGCCTCTATAATCCACAAGCTGCCTTCATCTCTTCAACCTATTGAAATAAATGGGAAGAAGGTTCCTCTTGGTCAGAGGAAGCTTACTTGTGATGAAGAGTGTGCAAAGATGGAGAAGAAGAAGGTTCTTTCTGATGCTTTTGGTATAACTCCCCCTAACTTGGAGGCCCTCCATTTTGGTGAGAATGCAGCTGTCTCTGAAGTGCTGGGGGATCTTCTTAGGCGGGACGCTAAGTGGGTGTTGTCTATAGAGGAAAGATGCAAGTTTTTGGTTCTTGGCAGGAGCAGAGGGGGGCTGAATGCGCTCAAAGTTCATGTTTTCTGCCCAATGTTGAAAGAAAAGCGGGATGCAATTAGACTGATAGCTGCAAGGTGGAAGCTTTCAGTAAATGCAGCTGGTTGGGAACCCAAGAGATTCATTGCTGTACATGTTACACCCAAGTCCAAAGCTCCAACTCGTATACTTGGTCCCAAAGGTTGTACTGTCAATAACATTGCTCAGCCTGCTGTTTTTGATTCTCTGGTGGATATGGATCCAAGGCTTGTTGTGGCTTTGTTTGACTTGCCAAGAGATGCAGACATTAGTGCATTAGTTCTCAGGTTTGGCGGTGAGTGCGAGCTTGTCTGGTTGAATGACAAGAATGCCTTGGCTGTGTTCAGTGATCCTGCCCGAGCAGCAACAGCTATGAGAAGACTAGACCAGGGGTCGGCTTATTGTGGTGCTGCCGTAGTTCATCAGAGTGGGGTTGCATCAGCAGTGGCATCCACTACTAATGTTTGGGGAGTCTCTGGAGGAGCCAAGGACGCGGGAGGAGTTGCAGCTCTTAAGGGTAATCCATGGAAGAAGGCTGTAGTCCAGGAGCCTCCTTTGAGGGAGAGTCTATGGGATGCTGAAGAATGGTCCAAGAATCCCACTGATTTAGCAGCCCCTTCTGCCTGGAGGGCGAATGAAGCTCCACCTACTGCCTCGTCTAATAGGTGGAGTGTCTTAGAGCCTGAAATTGCTTCCAGCTTGCCCAGGGCATCTATTACAATCAAGGAACCTGTTACTGAGACAGAAGTGGGGGGTTCAGTTTTGCCCCCCAAACCTCAAGATGTGGGGATCGACGATATGGCAGATGTAGTGGACGATTGGGACAAGGCTTACGACTGAGAGCTCGTGGAAATCCATATTATTTTTGCTGTCCAATTATTTCTTCCATTTTTCTTTTTAGTGGTCAGACAGGAGTTGGTTTAGTTATGTTTAGTAGCCCTGTTTTTAAGGGAGAGATGTTTCCTTTATGGTTCAAAAACATAACCCTTTTAGCATTGGTGCCAATATCTCCAATGAAGGGAAAGATATTAGTAGTGTAATGTACCATTTGGTACGTGTTCTAAGACGCTGCTTGTGATACAATTAGTAAAATCCAGACTTACTGATTTTCCCACCTGAGATGCTGCTTTGTTTATAGTAGAATAGAAGGGTGTGAAAAGCCTTCATGTTGGTGCCATGTCAAGTGTTCATTTAGATATTTCCGACTCCGGTGCTCTATGAAACAAGAAAGACATTCGGTGTTTTACGCTGTTCTAAATTTTGTTTGGCTCGATTTATCATTCTGTTATTTAGTTGTCATATAAGAAAAAATACGAATCTAAAATAATCGAATTGTTATATTTTAACGACAACGAGAAAAGAACAATAATATTAAAGAACGAGATGAGCTGTTCAGGATTATATTTGAAACACTTGGGGCCATTTTTATCCCTTTTCTGTATAGAGAACAAACTTTTATTTCAATTGGGCAAGAAAAGAGATTGGGATTAGTATAAACATGTTTTTTATTTTTAAATTATAGAGTAAATAACCTTGAATAGATTCTTATTTTCACTTTTAATCTTTCCTTTAAAGGCAGGCCTCTGTGGAAGAACAAATGTATTAATTTGGTGTTTACTCCCGACTAGTAATCCTGAAACGCAAGCATACTATTTTTTGGAAATGGAAGTGAGTACAACATCATGATAAAGAGGGAGAAAGAGAGAGGTGTAGAAAAGAATGCAAGTATTTTCTGCATCCGCAATTACATATGTACACAATACATGAACTGTGATCTGTCAGTTGCTGACTTTCCTCAACAAATACAGGGGGTTAAAAAGAAAAAAACCCCAACTATAGAATCTATACATCAAATATAACAGTGATACCAACTGCTACTCGATCTGTGTGATAACCGGAAAATAAAATAAAATTGCGTGGACTTTTATCATTCAACAGGTTGATACATCGGTGAAAGGAACATGCATGACCAGAGGTAAACTATGTCACTTCTGCAAATCATCTTTGCTTGGCCTTGAAGAGTAGTTCTTTCGACAAACCATCATTGAAGGTTGCTCCAACTGCTTATTGTTTTGGGACTTCTGCAGGTTTCAACCCTTGAATGATCTTTTACTGAACCTCCTCTAAGCCGCATGTCAATAATCATGTAAGATACACTAGTAACTTGTCACATAAACGTTATGCGCGTGTATGATAACCTACAACCTAAGAAAAACAGCAAAATGTGGTTTAAATGCAAATTGCGAACCATTGTGAGGACTACTATAATGTAAAACGATTAATGGACTGAACCTGTTAAGGCTAGAAAAAACCATAGGACATGGCATAAACTAGTACTACATCATCTAAGGCATTTTGTGTAACTCAATCGGATACACATTTCTTCTTAAAAAGAAGAGAGTACAAGGAATTAAAGTCCAAACCTATTCCATGTCTAACAGAGATGCATGAGTAGAAACAACATTAAGTTAAGACCTCTGTGAACAGACATTTTCTCTTGATTCAAACCTTTCTGATGACGATATATAATAGATAAGTGAAAACATCTAAAATTTAGAATCATATAGCTTGAATCTCATGTTCCTGAAACACCTCATTATTACCTTTTTCTTCTACATTTTTATAAACTACCACTCATCAGTGTCAGATCATCAATTCCTTTTCAGAGGCTTAGCTTCACAATGAGGTTTCCTTCAAAAAAATCCCAGAAATTGAATGATAGAAATACCTATATTTGATGACATGAAACAGTCAAGAGTTTTACCTTATCTGATCAACGATTTTTCCACTAATGACTCATGTAGTTGGACGTGTCATAGTAGATGACCCACGTCCCATGGGAATCACACCTTGAAGGCCCTCATCTGTTTCTTCCACTTCTAATGAGGCTGCACAAACGGTTCAATTTGTCAATGACAAAATGTAGAATAAGAGTTGCCTAGAGCACACAAATACACCTGAGTTGAGAAACTTCCTACAGAAAAGGAGGAAAATGAATAATTTTACCAGAAACATCTTCTCCAGCCTGAGCCCCAGCAATACCAATACATGAGTACAGAGAGTTCTCATCTATCTTCAACTGCTCATAGGCAACATATACATCTTCAATGGTGGCAGATTCATACAACAAAGTGAGATCTTTGATGCAAGAGATGTCCTGATAACAACAAAAAAGGATAGAAGAAGTTAAAGCTCAAAAAATAACATAGCTAAACAAAAGAACTGCAAAACTTTTGGGTTTCTCCGTGATGGCTCTTTGGTTATGTATAAAATAGTACATTGAGAACAATAAACTAAGAATAAAGTAATACCTTCCTAGGTACAGAAGGTGCTTGTAAATGAGATAACAATCCAAGCCAATAGGCATTTGACTTAATTTCGGCTTCGTGTCGCATAAGCAGCGTTCGTCTTGCCTATACAGAAAAGAATTGTGTAAACCACATGAATTTAGTGTAGACAATATGATGTCTAACTAACATCTAAATAATTTGTGCAGCATGGAAGAAAAGAGTCTGAATAGATCAGACTTAAATACATTACTTCAGTTCCATTTTACTAACTGGTCAATCACATGCCAGAATCTCGAAATTCTAGTATAAAACTTAGGAAATGACTCATGTAGTGGCTGAGACCTGAAGCAGAATAATCTTTTGTTAACAATTATTCACGAGGAAAGAAACTAACCCGGTCCAATTCCCTCGGTACAATCCTGTTGCTATGCAAACCTCTTAGGACACTCTTGCAAGCATCAACAGCTTTGTGCACCTGTAAACACATCGATCGGTCTTGAGAAAACAAATTTGAACTGTTATATAGGCTAGTTCAAGTAGAAAAAAGGTTGTACCTTTCCAGGAGTTGAAGTCACTGAGATGACATACCACCCAAGCTTCAACCGGTCAAAGAGGTTAAGTTCAAATGAAACATCATATGTCAATCCAAGAGAGTCCCTAACTGTTGTGAAAAGCCTGCACATTTGTCATACTGTAATATAAGCACAAAAGAAACAACATTGCAACTGAGGTAGCAAGTTACAGCAACCCTCAAAATCCACGAACCAGAAATGTATTAGCTGCAAATGGTGACATGTAACAGACTAACAGGTACTTTTTTGTGTCATCTGAATAGACCTTTCAGTTTATTTGACAGCTCGGTACAAACATAGTGTCAGTAAAACTACAGTTACCATCAAGTAACTATTCCTCAATCCCAAGAAGCGTTTACAAGAATCCCCAATATCTAATTTGCTCTATTTGTGCATGTTCACTTCAAGTACTTAAAAGGTTTATCTCTTAAGATAGATACGGAGCTTTCTAACTCTCACACTTGCTTCTGAAAAAAGAAAGTTTCACACTTACCCTACAGAGACCTACAAACTTTTAAACAAAACATGATTAACGCGTAGTCCCAACTAGTTGATATCACCATATAGACCTTTTATTTCAAATGTGCTTTGTTCTTCACTAGGTTAGCATGAATTCCGAGAGATTGCACGTCTTCTCATATAATTCAAATCAAGAGAAGGAAAAAAAATAAGAATGACTAAACAAATTAATTCATAATCTACCTGGAGTTTATAATCTCAGCCAACAGACCCATTGCAATGGCAAAAAACAGAGGATGGTTACGGACTCGTCCTTGTAGGTTTGTGTCACTTTGTTCCAACTCATCTGGAAAGAAATTCAGACGTTTGAATTATTTTGATGACTAACATATTATACCACTCATGCAGGCATTAGTCATTAACTCCGTCATTCTTAGGAAGCTTTGCAGATTAAGAATGGTGTATGATAGTTCAGTCACAAAACCTTGTATATATGCATTAACTAGTTCATCTATAAGGACACAGAGTAAACTAGGATTTGCAAGAACATCAATACTACAGCGGACTTCGAATGAATGTAGTGAAAAGAATGGCATGTATGGATAAAAAGATAAGTAGTCAAAGTCAAGCAACTAAACAAGTTAAGGAAAGGCAGTCACTCACTAGTTCCACAAATGGTTTCACATTACAGAGAAAATAAGCACTTCGGAGTGGAGGGAAACAAGGTAATCACACCTTCTGTAGACAATAGACGTGTAAGACACCGAGGGGCCGGGGCTTCTATTTTTGTTCATTACTCAAATAATACCTAGAGCTTCATCTCATTTTCTTCCACATTTCAGACAACGGTGTTCTTGACTCATCTTTCTTTACTACCCACCTTTTTTTCAAGACAATGGTAACAATACATTTATTCTAACTGTTTGGCAGGCTATATTTAAGCTAAGGATCTACTGGAAAAGGCATCTCTATCTCTATGAGGTAGGGTAAGATCTGCGTGCACTCTACCCTCCCTCGACCCCACTTGTGGGATTACATGGGTATGTTGTTGTTAACAGTATATTCATCAGCATGTGTGCTGGGAGCCAGATTTACAAAAAAATTCAATGAGTAATATATATCTACTTACAAAGATTCCAACTCTAGTATACTAAGACTCCTCTACCAAAAAATCTTTACACCAGAAATGCAATGACAAAATACAATCAGGCTTGATCTCCTGTATAGAGTTTTTGCTTGCCCTAGAAACACCTGACTTTCTTTCTCTCCCCACTGTCCACCAGATAGAAACTGGCATGACTTCCCACCATTTTGCTTTTACTCCCTGCTGAATATTCTAGCACCTCAACAGGTTAAGAGTGTTTCCTAGCATTACCCATTTCACCTTCCCCAATGTCAAAAACAACTGTCACAGTTGATCAGTCACTCTACAATGAAGGAACAAGTGACTATTGTTTTCCAGTGCGTCATTACAGATAAGGCACCTGGAAACCAAATGCCAGTCCTTCTGTAAGTTCTCAGGAGTAAAACAAGCCTTGTTAACTACCAGCCAGAGTGCCAGACAAAACATGATACTTTGCAAGGGGATGTGACCTTCCAAATTTGTTTCCCAGGCCAAATCGCTTGGTGATCACCCAAACTACATGGCCATAAGTAGGCTCATTTCACTGACAAACTCAGTTTGTTCGCTCCTCACCAAGTAAGTGAAAACAGCCCTCACGGTTCTACCTTTTGAAAGCTTCAAAAGAATTGAGAAGCGCAGCTACGCTTCATAGCTCCAATCATTTAAAGCTCTCCTGAAGATTAGATTCCAACATTGTTGATTCCATAGCTCCGCAATTGGTATGTCAGGTGTGAAAAAAAAGTTCAAAATGATCCTCTCGCCGCCGTAGACAATAGTTTTTATTAACCCAAATACTACCTTGAGCTTCATCTTATTTCTTTCACACTTCAGACAATGGTGTTCTCAACTCATATTTTTCTTTACTACCTACTCAACGATATTCTCTTACTACAAATGTGAGATCATAGAGTTCATCTATCATGCTTTAATAATTTCTTGAATTTCTTTCACGAACTGCAAGAGACTGAATGAGACAAACACACAAAACTGAATGTGGATTTCTAGTGTGCTTATGAATCCACAGAAGAAAGAAATGCAGTAAGTTATAATGTCCAAGTATATGGTGAAAACACTCACGGTCATTTGGAGATGGACTGCCAACAAACTCAAAAAGATCGTTCCCCTCAAAAGTAAATCCCCAACGGTTTGGTGCAGGGCCGGCTATATAAGCACATGCTCTCTCATCCGTATCCTTTAAAAATACCTGGTAATAAATAACCAACAAACTACAGTTCAGAAAAAAATGAAGGAACGAATTGGAATTATAAAAGCATGAAAAATCATTGGCCTACAATAGAATTGAGATCTTTAACGTAGGAATTTTAATATATACCACAAGAAACCACCACAAAGAGCCAATATGATCATCCAAAGAAAGGCAGAAAAAAAATATAACGAGAAACAATCTTATCTTACTTGTTGATGCTGCAAACCAAAGGGAGCAGCGCTAAACAAGATTGGGCTGTATTGCTGTGCTTTCTCAAAACCTTTTGTTGGTCTGACAGTTCCCAAATAGTCAAGAATGCATGACTCAATATCTTCCTCTGAGAAGTCTCCAACCATACTCACCTAACAAAGGACAATTACAATCAAATGAAGAGGGAACAGAATCAACAGGTTCTACGTTCAAACGAGCAGAACAATAAATTGACAAAAAAAAAACTTATCGAAATACTTTTGTAAAGAAGACAAAGCTCACCTCCATGTTGTCACTGACAAATTGATCCATTACAGCTGCTCTTACACTTTCCAGAGTTAAGTTTTGTAATGAATGTGGAGTCGGCTCAACAAAACGCTCATCTCCATTTAGCATAGCTAGCATGAGCTTATGGGCAGTCGAGCGTTCTAAACTCTTGGGGATAGAGCGGTAATATGACATGTACAACTGTTTAGCTCGGTCAAATGCATCATCCAGCCAAACGCTATGCTGCATGTCATTCATATTTAACTTAAGTTAGAATATTTCATAACAACACAATAGCAAGTTAGTATTCTAAATTGTACAGATGATTAGCACAGTGACTTCACACAACTTGACCAGCAAATCATAACTTTAAACATCTCATTGCAAAGTTTCAAGTTAGAAAACAAAGCAGCTTGATATAATAACCCAATAATTGCAATAAAACCTTGGCAATACTTGAAGGTGAACCATAAATTGAACTGCCATTTTTCATCTTGGTAATGTCAAAAGGTGCCATTTTTATTTCCGGGAAATCAAGTGGGGGATGATAAGCAACATTGAGCAAAAATGCAGAACTGTATCCAGTATTGATAATGATTGCATGAACTACTTAATATGTTGTTGTCTTTGTTAAAGTTACCTCAAGCACCATATGAAGTAACTGGAAAGCAGCACGCATTGCATTGTCTCGTAAAGTAAACCGGAACTCCATGCAGATAAATTCTTCTGTTGACTCCAGTGAGCAATTTATTAGGTGATTCACACAGAAAAGCTCTACCTGGAGATACATCGTAAAAGACCAAAAAGTTGACAGATGTCATTCCTGACAATGGCTATGCAGATTCAGCAAAGATTTAATCCATTGCAGATGCAAATATGTGCAAATAATAAACAATCTCATCTTTTGGATTAGAGTATTGAATATAAACTAATTTAGAACATGGAAAATTTTCATAAAAAGGAAAGGTTAGACTGTAAGAAGAAAGTGAAAACCACACCAAATGAACAGGAGAAGTTGTCTTCAATAACACACCAAGTCCAAAGAACATAATATGAGAAGCCCCAATTTGTTCACAAGTTGTCAAGGACATGTAGAAGTATTGTGTACAGTCTCATCTTTTGGATGAGAGTATTGAATATAAACTAATTTAGGTTATCAGTTGAGTAGTAAGTGCACAACTAAGACTAATAATACAACTTATAATTAGAAGAGAAAAAAAAGATTTACAGTACAAGAACCGGCAAGAATTTTCCAGATCAAAAAGGAACTACAGCTAATATCATCCTGATGCAGTATCATATTCTATTTTATGAACTTTGATCAACACAAAGGACATACTAGAGACCTGCTGTTTCTCAAGCTACTTAAAGAGCAGACAAGATGTGGGCAATTTCATCAAGAATAATAGATCCTAACCTGTTCTCTTGAAAAGTTTCCAACACGGCCTCCTTCACTCAGAGTGCGAACACCCACAATCACGGATCCCTTTTCATCAGAACTTTCAGCTGCCCGGCCACCTCCAACAATAAGTCTCATCACCCCACAATTGGCTTCATTTTTTGTAATCTATCAAATTACAACTAAAAATCAAAAACCAGAGAAACTAGCAAGCAAGAAAACAGGAACCTCTCATATTTTTTATTTTCTTTTTCATTTGGTTGCAAGATCTCAGATATTTCTAACAGTAAATCAATCCCTATTCGTTTGGGGGTACACCAAAAGAATGAGCTTATGAACCCAATTAGATGAATCAAAATAATCCTAAACACCGGGTAATGTTAAAATTTCAGACTTTTGAAGGTGATAACAAGACGAACAGTAGAGTCTAAATATAACTTGAACATGGTACATGACCCTACCTTATAATTTACAGGAATACCATTTGAAAGACGTCTTTGAACGATCCCAGTTTCATTGTCATAGGATTTAGAGATATTTGAATTTGTCTCCACTGGAACAAAGGACGGGCACCTCATCAACCTCAGTTCTTCAAGTTGCTTTGATGTGATCAATTCAGTCGGCACCTCAAGCTGAAAACATCAAGAAAAAACAGTGAACAGTCATCTACGAGTTGTTGACCAAAAAACCTCTACCTTGCCTTTACAACTAGAAAAAGAGTTTTAAGTCAACAACACATACCCAGTGCAATCCCCCAGGGGGGCTACACAGACCTCACCACTACCTCATGGAGGTAGAGATGCTTTAGGTTAGAAAAAGAAAACAAAATTCAGCAACAAAATACCCCGTGTAATCCCACAGTCCACAGGTTTGGTGTGGAGAGGGTAGAGCGTACGCACACCTTACCCCCACCTCGCGGAGGTAGAGAGGTATCAGGTCGGAAAAAGAAAACAAAAATCCATACTAATTAGACTCTGTTAAGAGAATACATTTGAAGTAAACTGCAGCAGTTTGCACCCTGAACTATCAGCTAAGAAAGCCCATTGCTCCATAAAAAAAATAAGAGCTGAAAAAGCAGTTAAAAGATGAGAGAACTTAGAAAATCCACCTCTGGCTCTGGCTCAATTGGTTCCTTCAGACCTGATCTGATAGCAGTTGTTATCTCCTCTGGAGATATTCTGAATTCATGTTCTCCTCCTTCTTCAACATGCACTTTCGTCGGAACACATGCAACAATTGCTGCAGGAAGGGGTGCTGATTGTTTTCCGAAATCAGAAATATATTCCAACACTTCAGCACCAGTGGCATTTACCTGAAATGCAGTTAGGTCATAGAACATATTGTTAAGAACTTCAACCACCAAGAAGCAACAGTTTTGAAAGCTCAAAACGCATAACATATGGTTGAAACAATGCACTGACTAGGCACATTGGTCAGGGATTACGAGATCATGTATGCACCCAAGGAGAAAATAAATGCAGGTTCAGTAAGTAGTAATATTTAACGCTATTCATCATATAAACATCAAATAACTGTGATTGACTGCAACAAGTTGGACTGAAATAGAATTTCCAAGATAATCTATTAACACAATGTGGAGAATAAAAGTCAACTGTAAGTGTAAAAGCACCAATTAGAAGATCACCTCCTCCAAAGTGATAGTTCCAGCAACAGCAAGCAAGCTTTCATGCCCTTGACTTTGATCCATAACAGTATGGCCAAGGGCATCACTCTCCATGACAAAATCCAGATTATCCACAGATGAAACATTGTCGATCATAGCAGCTAACTGTTCACTATCTTTTAGCAAGGCATCTGTATAACGAGCTAACTCACCCTTTGTGACACCAAATTCTTTCAGCCTTCGGACCTTTACCATATATAGGAAAACATTATCAAAGTTGAAGAAAAACGATAGGTGGGAAGATGAGAAGAGCCTATATGATCAGCATAAAGAAAAATGAATATCCACATCAGAACAAATGAAAAGAAAAGAGACATCAAGAAATCGCGAAGTACAGCCTTGATCCATTTTTTGAAGAAAAGCACAGAAAAAGTTGCAAGGGGAAGATATAATTGTTGAAGTGTGCAACAATCTCATCTCAAAAGCTTAAAAGCTTAAGTTGTTAGAAAGAATAACTTTTTGTTTACTTGATTATATCTCCAAAACTTCAACACACTCTCACGTGCGGGCTTGATACTATTTCATGAGTCAAGCAAAATAAATAAAAAAAATAATTATTACTAATGGGTAGCAGTGAGACCCAGGATCTCTGCTACGTAAATATACCATGTTGAAGTGTGTAACCATTTCATCTGAAAACTTAAGCTTTAGAGGGAATATACTTTTTGTTTACTTTACTTATACCTCCAACAAAAACAAAAATCATAATCAAGAAGAGTTCAATGGCGACAAGGAGGATAACAAACAAATTATCAAGAGAAAAAAACTGAAGTAACTGCTGTACTGAAGCAAATAGCAGAACAAACCTCCTGCACAGCAACTTTGATTGCATTCTGCCAATTTTTAGGTTCCGCAGTCACTGTGAGAGTGGTCACAGTACACCCTTCCCTTCCAGAGTCACTATGATCCAGTTCAACTGAGGTGAATGGAGGATTTGAACTCTGAAAAGTTCTTCAAAAATTAGCAAACAATAAAATTGCAAAAGTTCAGTTTCAACTGTTACATTATACAGAAGAATCACCCCTTCCCCACCCCCACCCCCTCGAAAAAAAAATTAACTAGCAGAATTTTCAGTTTGTATATAGGAAAATCATCCTTGCAACTATAGTATACTAAACATATATCTTCTCGGGAATAAAAATACCTTTCATTAACAAATAGTCCCATTCAGGAAATTAAGAATCATTAAAAATAAGTACATAGGCTGATAAACATTTGAGACGTGCTTGAAAGCCTATTTTCAACATCATATGGTAAAATGTAAGGAGGTATTAGAAAATAGAAAATGATAAAAAGAGGTAGACAAAAGTTACATAAATGCACCTTGTACCGAGTGTTGATACGGAAATGCAAAGCAGAAAGAAATATCCTCTTCATTAGCACATTCCTCAAATTACCATATGTCCGGACCTTGTTCACAGGAATCTAGGAAAAGAATAACAATAAGAGAAAAAGCAAATCAGAGAATGCAGATACAAGAAGGGAACTCATATAGGAAATTGAGAGAAAAAAATGCTAGGAAGAACGAACATTATATAAACCCGCAGGCACCACCATTAATGAAATGCAAATTGCATAATTTGAGAAGGTAACATTACTATGATCTTATAACAAATAACAGCATAAGTCAAACTCAAAAACCAAAAAACTTATTGCTACAGGCTACAGCTGGCACCAACCCTAACCCACCCCCTCACTGCGAAAAACATAAAAGATAAACAGGACAGGGTATTAGACTGTCTGATGGTTGCATAAAATCACAATAGAAAACACCTGCAGAGCTTTACAGGATGAAGTTACACCAGGGAAAAGAAATGATAAATTTCCATACATAATATTAGCAGTCTGATTTTCCTAAAGCAATTGTTCATTATAATACTGCTGAATAAATGAAATTCTAGATTCTCTTTAGGAAAGAAAAGACTCCACCATTAAGGACGAAAGAACTCAGAACACCCAAAAAAAGTCAAAAGTTGACTGCAAAAGTAAATTTCATCTTGACCTAGTAGGTTCCTCTAGGTTGAACACTGAAAATAACATAACAAGAAATTCCCTAAGCTGTACAGCTTCAATTTACGAATATGTTTAAGAAATAAAGATACAATCTGCTAAAACATGAAGAAAGAGAAGGAAAAGAGTGCAAGAAACCTTGGGAAAGAGGAACGAAGAACCTTCAAATGACATTTTAAAATCTCAGAGCAACAGAGACATAGCACTTCTGACTGAGTTTCTTTGGCTAAATGTTATCTGAGGCATACAATTATCTGTTCACGGCTTGACGAAAATAGCTTTCTTTATTTACCATTCAATGTATGGTTATGTCTAGTGTGATCAGTTAGGAGCTACAAATGGTTCCAGGAGAAGAATTGTAGACTCTACTAAGTAATAGTTTCAAAGAAAGAGAAATATAACAATGACACTGAAAAAGAGAAATATAACAATGACACTGAAAAAATCTAAATAGGAAATTATGCAACACGAGTTCAACACTAGGTCCAGTCATACCTTGCAAAACATATTAATTGAGAAATTTTGTAGTAACTCATGCTGAAATATCTGAGGCGTTTTAGCATCATCATTGTGCCCAGGAAGAGACCAATTATGCTGAACTGGAGGACGCACTGCATGCCTCTCCCTCCGCAATGCTTTGGACTGATCCAAGGAAACAGATGACCTGTCATGCGTGGAATTGCTTGAGAGTCCAACGGTCAGCTTGGGAACTAGAAAACTAGCCATTGCACCAAAAGCACTTGGACTTGGTGCTGAATTAGACTCATTATCCATTTCCGTTTGCCCAAAAACATCCTGCAGAGATTCCTCTGTAAGTACTGGATACAGTTGCAGGAAATTTCTACAAAATGACGCAAACATGTCTGTGTGCAAAGAAACGTACTTCAATATGGTAAATGGTCTGTGGAATATTATCTATATCTCCCACAATGTATAAGGTGGCATTTGCTGGAAAGTACCAACGTTCATGAAATTTTCTGATTTTATCAGCATCCCATTTCTTGATCTGCTCTTCCAGCCCTATTGGGAATCTTTTGCTCAGCTTGTTCTCGGAATGCAAGTGTTGTAACAACTGAGATGAACAAAGCATGAGAAGATAATCGGTTTTTTATTAGTATGAGAACTTCAAACTAATGAACAGCATAAAAGCAAACAAAAAGATGATTATGATCATCTTGCTAATAACCTGGCAATCGACACGGTATTCTATAGTATTCATCATTTGTAGCTCTGACAGTATTGCACGTCTTTCTTTCTCAACTCGCGAAGCGAGAAACTTGGGATGGAAAGCGATCTACATTTTTCAAAAAAAAGCTTAAAACAATCAACCATAAGCTTTTTCACTAAGTAAGACAAAGGGGAAAAGGCACACATGAGGAAAAGGATTTTATCAGATGGTACACAAGATTCTAGGAAAAGCGAGATTGCTGCAATCAAAGAAGCAAATGATAAATAATTACTACTAATACCTCATTCAGAGCATCTAGGACCACTGGAAGACAATCGCCTTCTGAGCCCTGGAGGGAGAAATTTTGATCAATCAAAACGCATGTGATGCAAACTAACTAAAAGCAACAAAAACAATATGTGGATGACATAGAAAATAATTGAGACCACACTGTGAGTTGTTATGAGTGACAAAGCAGTGAATAGAACAAGTTGTCTCCATACACTTTGCAAGTCTACCAAAAGAAGCATTGACCAGGTCACTCTAGTTGGTTTATTACAATATGCATTTGATATGATGCCTCAACACAAAAAGGAATTAACATTGTTGAGGTTTGTTTATTTCTATTCACTTAGTTTTCTTTCCTACTAATATCTTCTATTTATTTATTTATTTGGGGGGTGGGCATCTTTTGAACTTTAGAAAGGATGAAGTTGAATGTTACAAAAAGAAGAAACTGATTACAGGTGTGAGTACTGTATTCATGAGATCATCTACTTGGTCATGAAATAAGTAAGCACAAATTTCAAAGGCATGATGACATGACAACTTGGCAAACCTTCGTGCTAGTGGGTGAATGGATGTGGAACACAGTATGATGAAAATCTGTGTAAGCATTTGATCGTGCCCCGGTTCCCAAAAGTTTCTCGCGTTTCTTACTTCCAAGAAAAGCAACATGTTCAATCATGTGAGCAATTCCTTGCTCATCATCTTCCTCATCGATTGATCCCACATGAACTTCCATGTGTGCTTCAAATCTGTACTTAACATGGATACAGTAAATAAACAATGGATAAGAAGAGATGAAGAATCACATGATTCATTTTATAGCATGACAACAATCAAATTTACTTATCAAAGAGGAAGAGGGGGGGTGGGGGGTGGAAAGCAATTATAATCCCTTAAAGGATAATCTAGGGTCATACAACATTTGTTTTTTTTTTGTATGGTAATTTGCTTCAATGGTGATTATACCCACGGCCTTAAGGTTGGAAGTTGGAGGTGCAATCCTCTCTTTGTCTAGGGTTGTACAATATTTTCATTTTGTTTGGTCAATTCGTTTTCTGGACAGTTTTGATCAGCATCTCTCATATTACCTTCCAGTGGCAGTTTCAAATTAATCAGTGGATGTATTTTAAAGATCACCCCTATTTCATATATTCTTATGGTGTAAGAAGGAATGCAGTGTGACTGAACAGTCAGGATAATTTGAAAGATGAGGTTAGATAAGGTTAGGTAAGATTAAAGGAAATATTGTAATAAAAGGCCACACAGACTGCATTATAGATTTCAACGCTAAATTGGTGTGCTGTTATAAAATATCTTAGTTTATCAAAGAAGTGGAAGTTGAAGAAAATCATATTTGACTATGAGTTTCTCCCGAATTCAATGAGAAGTAACATCCATAAACAACATTTATTCACAAGGGGGGAATACGAGATTTTTGGAATCGTTATAATATAATCAAAGTATATCAATCCTTTCAAAATTAATAGGAACATACCTATTTGGAGGAACTTTATTAGGTAGAATGAGGTAGCGAAGTCCATTTTTGAGCTGCCCTCGGTACAATTTCGGGTGAGATGGAAGTTCAGAACTCAAAAACTGTTCAAACTCTACTCTCTCTACTTCAGGATCAAGCATATCAAATCCTTGCTTCTCCAAGACACCCTCTGTCCATGTTGTACTTGCTGCATGAGGTTCATCTGGGCCAACAGTCGCCCGTGGAACCTGCAAATTTTTGGCTTGGAAATGATATTCTATGACACACCAAAACTAGGCAAATATGGTCGAACAATTTAAATTTAGGAAATATAGTTGAGCAATTTGAATTTAAAATACAAAGCTAATCAAAACTGCACCTTTAGTTCTTAAACTAGTGATAAGAAGCAAAGAAATAAGTCAATAACAAAATAGACCCAATATACATATAACATATCTAGATTAACAAGCCCAAACATCTTGGCATGCAACATCCTTATAGGAGCACCAAAAGAGTTTAACCAGAGCTAACATAATACTTCGCTCATTCTTCACATGGACATCTACAGATCGACCCTTGATTGAGCTACACAGTGCTGCATCAACTGAGTGTGTTCCCTGTTTGCCGTCACCATCGTTACAAGAGGAATTGGGAACATTTTCGGAGATAGGGATTTACTATTAAGAAATATATACATGGTCCTTGCACAATTCGACTTCTTCACTGTAAACCATTTCAAATTCCAACCAATAATGTCAATGCTAAAAAGCCAGGTCAAATGAGACAAGCTAACAGGTATTTTATCTAATTAAAGCATGTCCTTATTAATAAACCCTAAAAATATTTGATTGAGTATTTAATCATCAATAAACACAATAGCAGATTTATCAAGAGTTTAAAACCATCATATAACAACTTAAAGGCCACCATGAATACTGCTGAAGGATAATTCTTACAGAGATATTGCCACGAAGCTGCTTTGACAGATGAAAGCTAGACTTGTCGAGAAAGACTCCATTTTTTGATCTTTTGGAAAGAGTTTTTCTGTTTTGAGGATAGAGAAAGCACGAAACAGGTTGCCTCCGATATAATATATTGGCTCTGTTTAATTGTTCCACATTCTGATGAAGACATCTTCCCTGCACATTCTGCAACTTAACAAAAAGGTAAAAGATTAACAAAGACAATGCCACTGACAGAAGGATGTATTCTTCAATCAAGAAAAGAAAGAAAAGAGACAAAAATTAACCAGAACCAATTAAAAGAAAAATATACATTCATTTCCCTCAATTTTAAACTATTTTGGCTTGTCTTCAAGTCCGAAAACCATCATCTACATTTTCATCATATAGTAGCCCCTTATCAGTTATCACAGAGTAAGTTGAACAGGCAGAATAAGTGGACCAAACTACTGCAAGACTATGAAGACGCCAAAATGGTTTCAAAAGCCTTATCCTAGCACATATATCTCCGGCTGCTACAGTTTTTAAACTTTTCTCTTTCTGATAGGAAAAATAGGTTTTCAAAGACGGGTGAACTTGTGATGCCTCATAAAGATTTCGGCAATCATAATAATTCTCCAGCTATGATAAATGATGCACTAAATGTTATATCCATCTAAACACTTTTTTGTTATTTTGATAAGTATCAAAAAAATATGGAGATCATTATACACACACTGTAAAGGGAAATCAGAACTATCAACCTCGAAATGAATCCAGACAATTCAATAACATTTGATTGAAGTCGAGGTAGGAAATGACTAATATGTCTAAGCCTGTGGTGTAGTCGCCAATGTCCAAAGATGTACCAGGAAAACCATGACATCTCACGTTTAAATCTTAGCAGAGACCAAAACAAAAAAAACTAGGTGATTTCTTCCCATCTACCTAAGATTTAGTGAGTAGAGTTACTCGGTACTTCTGACAATGAAAGTAGCACAAGGTAGTGGAATAGTCGAGGTGCTCACAAGTTGGTACACACCACTGTTATAAGAAGAAAAAAGTACACATTAAATCAAGTTTTAGACCTCAAAACTCCAATGAGTGCACATAAACACGTTCCAAACAATATAATTTTGAAGGTCAAACAGTTATTGCAGATTCTTGACAATTAATTTTTTTCTATTAGACGACTTAGAAATCCATTTGGATCCATCTTCTCAGCGAATATCCTTCAATACTTAGATGGGTCTGCCCCTCTAACCTATTCCACTTATACACTAGACTTAGTTTGCTTCAATGGAAATATGCGAAACACTCAAAGGGATTGAAACCTTGGATATATGTGGTTATGCCACTGGTTCGCTTGGGCAGGGCTAGAACTTGTTCCTCAAACTATGCCAATTGAGTTAACCCCAGGGGCAATTTATCTATACAAAGAAACCAACTATTGCTGATTCTTGACACGTTGAAGCAACAAAAGTCAATTGAGAACAAATAAAACCCGAAAAAGAACAAGAAAACTAGTCAATTAAATCAAGAAAACCCGGGAAAGAACAATAAAACTAGTCAAATGAGAGGAAGCAAAACCCGGAAAAGATCAAGAAGACTATCATACCTTATGCTGGATGAAATAAGCTCGATTCTGAGGACGCCTACGAGAACGCAACTTAATACTCTTCTTCCGGTGAACCCAATTGGATTGAGACGCTACCAAGGAAGACGACCGTTCGCTGTATAGACTCTTGACATGAATTGGAGCTAGAACCGGTTTGGTATTGAATACAACAGATGTTGCTTGCATATTTTCCTCCCAATTCTTGAGAAATTAGGGTTTATGGGAAAGAGAAGAGCGATGAAAAATGTAAGTCGCTGTAGAGAGTTACTCGAACTGTGCGAAAAGAGGGGTTGTTAAAGATGAGCCTTTCGTTTTAACGGTATGTTTGGAGGGTATGGTTCAAGGGGAGTCGTCCGTGTGTCAAACTGTGAAGTGGTGGCTCAGATTTTTTTTCTTGTTTTTTGGGTTTTATTGTGGAGAAAAAATCAACATTTGGTTTGTAAAAAACTGATATTATATAATTATTGTGATATATATTTAATAATATACACCGATTATTATTATTATATTATACCAAAATCAATTTGATGCATAGCAAAATCATAATATACCATGCCATCCACCTTTGAATTTATCGTGTCAATTCATCCGATATCAAATGAAAAAAAAAGGGCTAAGGATAATCCCTGGTCCATCTCATCAACACTAGAAAGTGCTTTGAATATCTTAAACATGGATCTATCATACATATCCTTAATATATGTGTCATATGTACACAGTAACAATGAGATTCGAACCTTGATAACAACACTAAAAAAGTTTTAAGTACCCAACCAAGAACCATTGGGCCAACTATATCATTTATTCATTGGGTGCTCTATGTTAATTTTATACAAATACCTATCAATTTCTACATAGATATAGATAATTCGTAACGAAATTAATGGGTGCTCGAGCATCCGGCGGACACCATGTGGGTCCGCCACTGTATGTACACTCCTAGCCTCTAAACATCTTCATAAAATATTTTGTTAGACATTGTCGTAAACTATTTTTAGATCGATAAACACCATGTTTAAGTCCTCTTTTTTTTGTAGTTGAGTGTTCCAGCATGAATCCAAATTGATTCTCGAAAATAACCACGGCCTCTTCACCCTCATCTCTTTTTCCTCACCCAAACCTTTTGATACCTAGTTCTAGAGTTGTTGCAATTTTAATTGTCACCCTGGTTCTTGTGCAATAAAATTGTTGTACTCCATTTTCATCTTTTGGACATCATTGTCATCTTGAAAATATGACATAAAACAATTTTGTTAGTCACTCAATACCTACACTCGTCTACTATTCAAGTGTGATCTCCTTTGTCCCGATCGCTCTACCCTTACACATCCTACAAACAACACTCTTAAAACACCTTAACTTTTATATGCCTACAATACCACAATCGCTAAGTGAATTTTTTTAGATTGAATAACTCTTCAGTGATTTTGATCACAACTAAATTGAAAATTTGTTACGATCTTTGACTTCTTCTTCTTCTTCATCTTCTACACCTTCAACATCTTGTCCTTAATCTCGTTCATTTTATCTATTGTAAAATAAGTTCAATATCAAATGTTAAAGCAAGTCTTTTTCAACAATACTAAATTAAAAATCCTGACAATACGTGATAGTTTGCTTTAAATTCAAACGAAACAGCCATTGTTGCAAAAATTTAACGAGGTTAAATTTAAACAACGTCACCAAAATTCTATTTGTGCAAATTACCTAATTCCTAAATAACGGTGTAAAAAGTGGAGTCCGGAGCCTAAAGGGTGAAAAATGTTAACAAAAATTCTAAAACGGTATATGAATATTTTTTTTAACCAATACGGCAAAATCGCTGACGAAGTAGCGATTTTATCCGCCGGAAAAAGCAAAATCCCTGCCAAAGCAGCGATTTGGTACAATCTAACATAATTTGCGATTTGGTACAATCTAAAAATTTGTATCAAAATCGCTGCTTTGGCAGCGATTTCATTTTATTTTATTTTTTTTTAAAAAATAGCAAATAAATAATAAAAAAAAAATTTTACGTTAAATCGCTGCCTTGACAGCGATTTATTAAAAAAAAAATTGTTTTAAAAAATCGTTGCCTTGGCAGCGATTTGCTTAATTTTTTTATTTTTTTTTTTAAAAAGCAAATTTTGCAAATCGCTGCTATAGCAGCGATTTTGCTTTTTCCGGTAGATAAAATCGCTACTTCGTTAGCGATTTTGCCGTTTTGGTTAAAAAAATAATTCATATATCGTTTTAAAATTTTTGTTAATATTTTTTACCCTTTAGGCTTCGGACTCGTAACAAGTGGCTATATTGCCCATTTCAGCTCTATCGAGATTCAAGCATTGGGCCCTGTGATTTTAAACCCGCAAGCCCACACAATATCTCTTTTAGCCCGATTGCTCGACTATATATACCGTTCCCTATTAATTCATTTCCTCCCCAAATTTCAAATTCCGCGCGAGCTTTCTCTCCGCTCCAACTTGCTCCTCTCCATTTTTCTTCCGCGGAGAACTAGCGGTGATCAGTTTATCCGGCAGCGTCGAGTTGTAAGTCTCTCTCTCTACTACGTCTTCATCTCAAATTTCGGAATCGACGTTTTCACTGGGGAACAAACTCGTTCGAATTGCTTAAATACGATAAGTAATTCAGTATCAGAAAATTTGACTAGCACTGCATAAGTTCGACGATTATCGATTTGCTGATTGCATTGTATACCACATTTGTTTTGCTTATTGAAGAAGAATTATGAATAGAAATTGGTATTTCACACACATCGACAGCATAACTACCGTACTAATGATGACTAGAAGCACGGTGTATGGGTTATATATAAGCGATTAACATATTATCTAGAAGCTTGACCTAGAAAAGTAGCTCAACCAAGGAATTTACTGTTTGTTTTTTAATTTGTGTGATTTTAATTTAGCTTCACGAGTATTCTGCTGTTTAGGTGGTCAATACTGCAAACTTTAACTAATGTTTGTGATGATTTGCTCATTGTTTCTATATCAACATCATTTGTTGCTTGTTCCGACTAGTACTCTCAACGTTGATCCATGATTGTTCTGTTTAGGAAGTGTTAGTGTTTTCTATTTTAGTAAGTTTTGTTTGTTTTTGAGGCACGATTTGTATCTGACATTTGATAGAATACTACATGTGCATTTCAGTTACTAAGATTATGAGGAATTCGCTCTAATATGCCGTAGTTTTTGCTTTCATATTCGTTTATTTTTTTGGTAGTCTCTTATGAGTGTAATGTTGTCCAGTTTTTGCTAGTATACAGGATCCACAATGGAACTAGCACTTGCTGATGTCACAAATAAGCGCCTCAAACCTTCTGTATGTCCCCTACCTTCTTTTAAAGCATTTAACTTCATATTTTTCCTGATTGAAGTTATTATTGTTGTTAGGTGGAGGATAATGGAACCACACAGACTGATAATGAAGTTGCTAAGATGGTAGAAGAGGAAAGTGCAGTTGCCACATTGGCATCTGAACAGGTGGAGCTGGAGATTGCTAATATTCTTGAAAAGATCAACCGTTTCACTAACCTGGTACAATATTAGATTCTTATTTTTTTATACCTCGACCAATAACTCTGATGCTGACATAAGAAAGGGAGAAGAGACAGTTTAGTCTAATCAAGCGAATGATGGACTTGATGTTGTTAATACCAGTGATTGTAATTTAAGTTTCACTCACTCTTTAATATATGCGTGTGTATTGGTTGACACAATTCTTGTTATCATCTCGAGAAGGTCTCTGAACTGCTGGAATCAGGGAAGTCCATGCTGAAGGAACTGAGTAATGAGTTTGAAGAACGAATAATTTTGTAAGTGTGGAAGTGGAAAAATTAACTAATTAGGACAAGGTCGGCTACAAATGCTGAAGTATTTTTGTTTGCAGAATCCACAAGGAACAGATGGAAAAGTGGCAAGAAGAGATTAAGGAACTGCGCTTGCTTGATACTTCAAATGAGGAGGCTGATGGTCTTTTGTTGAATGCTAAATATCTACTTCAGAATGTCCGGGGTGAATCCTGAGCTATTTACACCATTCTAAACCTTCTCAATTCAATAGGTAAGCTGTTCACGTTATCCTGAGTAATTGACTGTTCTGCATTTCCAGTACTTTTGTCACCTAGCTTGGTACTTCTGTTCTCACTAAAAGACGGAGGACAAAGCCTTATATGATCCATAGCTATTGAGGAATTGCTGCACATTTTATTGTCAACTGGTGTAAAGCTGCTTAGTATTTCCCTTGATAGTACTAGTTTTTTGACTGATAAGTATATCATAGATATCGCAAATTGGCTATGGTTAATTTTTGGTGCACAAATCTACTGATTTTCTTAACGCTCTTCATTTTGTTATTTTGTTATCTATTGTTCCTTTTGCTATGTATGTTGTGAGCCTGATTCATTAGTTGTTCATAGCTAGTTGGTAGTCTTCTTAATTTTCATTCCATCTATTACTTTAATCTCCTTACTTAAACTATGATCCAAGGTACCAAGCTCTCCCAGGGATATGTGAATATCAAGCATAATTCCGTTAGAACTTTTATGGAAAAGTACATACATAAAAGTGATTTTCGTTATGCTCTCAGGTAGAAAGTAGAGTGGATTTTCCAAGTTTAATAGCTGCAGTATAAATTACAAAGTACCTTTGTCTGTTTGAGATTCAAGATCCATGATGTCATCTTCTTAAAAACATGATGAAACAAATGAATCTTTCGCCATGGAGGCCTAAAATCCTCCTAAAATAGGTAGAAACACACTGAAAAAACCGTAAGCAGTAAATAGAAATAGAGTTTATTCTGTGCTTCCAGCGAGAATATAAAATTGTCAGCTCCATTTTCATCATTAGCTTTTGATGTTCGCAAAAAGTTGTCAAACATGGATAAGATAAGACTTCTCTATTACCATCCAGTTCAAAATTACACAAACACGAGAAGAAAAAAGACTAAACAAGTAAGCAATCTAGATAGAAGAGGAAAACTGAGATAAACTCTTCTAAAGGTTTCATAACCATTTAATATTCTGTACTGGAGTCATAATTACATACATAGAAACAAAACCTAAAACCCTCTTAAACGGTAGAGCAAGATAGATAGTTGAACCTAAGTGATCTATATAGGCTTCTAGTAATTGAAAACAACCAATTTTGACTCAATACTTCTAAGAGTCACCGATAGAGATAGGTTCGCCAGAGATTAATCCAAGGCGTGATCTAGAATGTTGCCTGGTCATGATGACCTCCCTTACTAAAACCGGCCAGTCAATTACATTTCTCTTAGACTCTTCCTCCTTAATCTTCTTCACTTGGCTATGTATAATATGCTGATGATGATTGTCACCTTCTTGGTTTTGTTCAAAGAATCCTTCTTCTTTCTTTTCCATGTTCTTCTCCATATGGACTCACCAAAATAGACAGTCTTCAGTTTTTCTCTTAACAAAATCACTGAAATGGTTGCCTATTAATATAGATTTGGTGAGTTTGGTACCCAAACACAACCCCCAAGATTTTTTTCTTCCCTTATTTTGTGGTTGGAAGTTTGGTCGTGATTCATGAATCATAAGAAGGGAGGGAAGTGAGACAAAAAATTGGTGGAAGATGGAAACTTCTTTGGAAGATTGGATGAATACAGAGTTTTTTAAACTTGAAAACTTAGACCACTGTTTTAGACCATAACCCATATGCATCCCCAAAAAAAAGAAGTAATTTCAACCCTACGCGTTAGGTATGATACACGTGAAATATTAAATCATTTATATCACAAGGAAGGTATGATTAAATCTCATACAATTTCCCCTCATAAACTGCAGAGAGGACTTTTTATAACTCTTCTCCTTTCAGACAAAAAAACATTAACCTCTATCTCATAAGTCAAAAGATACATTATTTTTTTTATGCAAATTAAAGTCAAAAGAAAACATTTTTTGGGTCATTGGGTGCAAATCAAAGTCAAAAGATACATGCACTAAAGTTAATTACATAGGTTTAATGTTCACGGTACATGAATAATGATATGATAATAAATTTAATTTATATAAACTAAAAAAAAAAATCTATAAACTATAGTAGAAGAAAGCTGATAATCTTTCCCCCCACGTCATTAACACACTCTTATTATTCACAACCACATGTGATATTTTTCGTGGTAACTTGATACTGTAAGATTTATCATACGTCTCGTGTATAAACTAAATCCTGTAATGAATTTATTCCAAGTGTTATACGAATAATATGAAAATTAAAAGCTAACTTCATAATAGGTCAATTCATTTTGTGCTTTTACAAATTTGTGTTTTAATTCTATATCCTTTCTATTGCATAAAAAAAAAAGCTCTAAAAATCAAAACAGTGAGGGTTTGATAGGATGCAGTACGGAAAATAATTTAGGGAAAATTACGGGGATAAGCAAATTTATACTATTTAATTACTCATCATAGCTATAGTTTGCTATAATTACCACTCGCGACTAACATTATACATTAATTACATGGTTGACTTCGAGTTTGTATAATTAGTCATGTTTATATATGTATAATTTGCCAAAATATACAAATAAATATGTATAATATACAATTTTTTAGCCTATATACATATACAATTCACCTCTCTCCCACTCTCTGCCCTCTCTCGCTCGCCTCTCTCCTCCCTCCCCCAATCTCGTTTGCCATTTATACAAATGTATATGTATAATATACAGTTATATACAATTATATACATATACAATTCACTTTTCTCCCACTCTCTACCCTCTCTCGCTCGCCTCTCTCGATCTCGCTCGCCTCTCTCCTCCCTCTCCCAATCTCTCTTGCCATATATACAATTACATATGTATAATATACAATTATCTAACCAATATACATATACAATTCACCTTTCTCCCCCTCTCTCTCTCCTCTCTCCTCTCTCTCCCAGTCTCGCTCGCCTCTCTCCTCCAAATAACATGTAGCCACAAATTGTAATTATCAAACTATAGCTATGGAGAGTAATTAATTATTTTTAAATGGCTATATATGAAAGTTTCCTAATAATTTAAGCATTTGCAATGTATGTTATTTTTAATATATTAAATCAAATTATGTATAAGAAATAATCTTAACATAATTAATTTCTAACGTTACTTATTGAATGTTACGTAATCCTCCTTTTTCCTGATGAAAGTCAACCTAGTCTCTTGGATGTTGATGCTCTGATTGCTTCCCCTTTCTCATCTGCAAATCAAATGCATGTACGGTTTACTTCAGGTGTGAATGTGGAAAAAAACTTTAAAAGGTCAAAATAACAAAAAAAGTATACTAGTCTACTTTTTACATTATAATAGTTATGATAAGGTATGAGTGTATTTTGGTTGGTGACGTGGCTCTAGATAGATTAGAGAAGTTTACGCAGTTGGGTTTGCTGTAGCCTGTGGGCAAGTCCTTTTCAGTTTGCTTGTGGTTGGTAGATAAATAACAACTGAACAAAATATATGATTATTTTATTCCGTATTAAATTCTGAATATTAAATAATCTCAATATTATTCTGTTTTTACCGAGATAATGAGATTAACTATTCTATAAGAAAGTTGAAATAACTAATTTTATGAAATATTCTTGTTTATTCTATCCCGTATATCTGGTCAGCTCTCTAACAATAGCGTGTGAATGCAGACGATAGTTGATTTTTTCATCTTTTCAGTTTTCTCATTTTTTTAATTTTGTTTAATGAAACAAGTGTAACTATTCAAGTTTTCAACCATCAGGAATATCTTCTAGGAGTATACTAAAATAGAAGCCCAATTCCTTAAATCATGTGCACCAAAACAGAGGCCCAAAACCCTTAGACGGCGCAGTTTTTCTAGGCTAATTCACCAAAAGACAAAAAATAAGGTGAACTATAAATTTGTAATTATAATTTGGGCTCTTACAAGTCTTTTTGTTCTAGAAAAACAAAAAAAAAAACATAATAATTGGGGTAGATGATTTTAAACAATGGGCTGTTTGTTGACTTAGGTCCTCTAAAAATAATGTGGGCTGGAGAAAATTGCAAGGTCAACATTTAATTGATTTATCAATATTTTCCAGAAAGTGTAAAAGAAATTCGAGGAGCACTTTTTTCAAAAGAAAAATTCGTTGGGAAAGTAAAAGTAGTGGTTAACATCACCAATAATTCCATGTGATAGCATTTATTATTGATTTAACGAATCCAAAGGTGAGAATTGATTCATAGTGGATTGATACCACACAAATGGGAGAAAAAATGACACATCATGTGCCCAACTGCCAAGCTCATCAAATATCTCAAAAAAACTTTATCTCGAAAGTTTTGGGTGTGTTTCAGAAAATTTAGTTTTTTTTAAAAATAAAAAAAGTCTGTCAGTGTACTAAAGCTCTCGTTATGTGCAGGGTGTAGGAAAGACCCAATCATAAGTGTTTATTGTACACAGTATTATCTCGCATTTCCATCAAAAGTGATTTTCAAGATTTGAATCTATCACATGACAATAACTTTATCGGTTAAGTCTTTTATAAATATTTTTAAATAAATTTTATTAGTGATAGCCTATTAGGTGTTTCTTCTTCACCATCCATAATGTTTGTTTAATTATACGCAAAACTTTTGCTAAGGATTGGTACAGATACATGACAAGTTGTTTGCAACTTAAATAGTAGGTCCACAATAAACACCTTTTAACAATTTGTTATACACGTGGTCCTGTCTTTCAATTCAGCATCAGCATGTTCTTGTTTGTTATGATAGGGGCCAAGCTATCGTATTAAATACGTTAAACAAACGAGTTTAGAATTTATAAAGTTTAAATCTTAATTTTGTTCTTAGCTATGCAGTCAAAAGTGTCTTTTGTGTCCAACTTGCTATACGTAATTGCGTGTTTTAGACATGGTCTTCTTCACGCTTTGTATGCAATAAAATAAATCATCTGTCTCTGTGTGTGCTAAAACGTGTATTTTTTTCTTTTTTTTTCTTGGACTTTCATCACAGTCTACGTATACAAACTTATTAACAAGGTAAATTTGTGACTTATGTACTGTAAAGCTGCTGTTTCAAATTTGCACATTTGGGAGTTTCTACTATTTATTTTTTAAAAATTAAATGTCAATTAGGCCCAATTGGTTGTTAAATGGTAGATTATATTTTGGAGTCAAACGTGTAAAAGCAAAGAATAATTAACGACAAAGCTGAAATCAGTAAAAAGCTGTACGAAATGAAAATTCTTCTCCTTCCAAGGGTGAGTTGGTTGAAATAAAGACCATATTGGGACCCGATTTGAATACGGTTTATAGATAGACATAGTTATTCAATATATATTATATATCAGTAGCATAACAAATGCACTCTTAAATTAGCCACATATTATAATATTATGAAGCAAAAAAACTTTGAGAAAAGTCTCTAAAATTTATCATAAATGGTATTTTCTAGTGTTCTCTAATCTTACATGATGAGATGCAATGCACCTCCTTCCTAACTTCACTGTTCACTCATTTACATTCACACTGTGTATATAGTAAGTTTTCACATGCCAATTTTGGGAAGTGTCTCAACTGCCTTAAATTGTAATAAAACAAGATGAGTGGAGAGGGAACATCGACAAACACTAAATCCAATTATATAGACATAGATAATTAAGTAATAATTTTGAGTGCTACCCAATTGTTACACCATAATGATCAAAATAATACATACAAATACTACTTCATATCAAAAGTGAGATTCTTTTTTTTATCATGGGAAACACCCTTAAAGGCAAATTTTATAAAATATAAGAGACACTGTTGAGTGTATAAGAAAGTCTTAGATTCCAATAACATATTTTAAATTTCTTTAAGTTTAAGCTAAAAAGAAGACAATATCACTAATAAATTAAACTATGAAAAAAATACATAAATTAGTATATTTTAATAAATAATTACTGATTTTAGCAATATTTTTTATTTATTACCATTTATAGCAATACTATGTTAAATCTGCAATATGTATTAAAAGTGAATTATGTATGCAATATATATGAATTATAATTGTTTTTAAAAATATATTATGTTTGTTTGGTAAAAATTTGACACATTAAATTATAAGTGCATTAAAATGTGTGATAAATAAATTATTTATCATTAAAATTTAATACACTTATAATTTAATGTGTCAAATTTTTACCAAACAAACATAATATATTTTTAAAAACAACTATAATTCATATATAATTCATATATATTGCATACATAATTCACTTTTAATACATATTACAGATTTAACATAGTATTGTAACATGAATTAAACTTGTATTATAAATGAATTAAAAGTGATCAAGTAAAAAAATAATATTATTACTATAAATGGTAAATATTTTTTATTATAGTATATTTATGTAAGTTTCCCTTAAACTATTACATATAATATCGAGTTGCACTGAAGTTATGGACTTGATGGTGCCAAATGTTAAATATTTTTACTAAAGTTACCTAATACATATATCAATTATATTTATATTTTTAAAAATGTATGCAAATTAAATGGAAATGTCTTATTCCTTTCTTCGAAAATAAACTCTTTACCTTCAAGATATTAGTAAGGTTTGCAGACATATTATCCTCTCCAGACTTCATTTTGTCTGATTACACTTAATATGTTATTATTGATATTGTAGGTTGCTGCTATCAGTTTTCTATCCTAAATTTCTGTCTTTTTCGATAAAATAAAATAAAATATTTATCATGAATTCACATAAACCTATTACTTATGACCTACGTTTAACCCTAATAAAAGATTATTGGAAGGAAGCATCGTGGTTCGAGTGATAACCAAAGTCACAAGCGTGTATAGGCCGAGTTTGGGGCGGAAGTTGAAGTGACCAATTAGGGAATAACTATTGTTGGTCACAAATACCGAGTGATTCGACCCTCAGATTACAGAACCCTTACGATAGTGACTCGTAACGCGTTACCCAACAATATACTTATTATTATTTTATTTATACAAATTTATGTTAGGTGGGGACCTATTTATAGTCTTCACCCAACAACAACCCTAATAATAATGTTTATTACTTTAAAGGTGTTGTTTAATCGGTGAGATAAAAATTATAATAGCAAGACTATTTTATCATATGTTTAGTAGTGTCTGTGTTTTTAATTATTTTTTTATTTTTTTAATAGTTATCTCTAATTACTTCTCTATTTTAACAAATCAAGAAAAGATAAAAAAAATTTTATCTACTAGACCTTCAATTAATTACTTTGAAAAAGGTTTTTGAAAATTTAAAGTTTAATTCATCTACTTCACAATTAATACGGGTAAGATAGTAACTCACTATGTCAATAATTATTTTCTTAATAAGTGTGCTAATTTAAATGTGGACAAGTAATTAGGGACAAGGGAGGCAATACGTCCCAATTTATATGACACCTTTTATATTTTGAGAGTCAAACAATTTAAGTTTGATCGAAAATTTGTGCATGGGATCTTCAATTTTTTTGAAATGAAATTTATATATTTGTAAACTACGTAAAAAGTACTTTGAGTCACAATAATTGATAATTTAAAATGTTTATAAGATTTATGAAAAAATTACGGTCAAAGATAGATTTGTTTGACTCATGAAATTCGAAAGATGACATATGAAATGGGATGGAGATAGTAGTATTATCTATTTTGTATGCTTATTATTCCTTTCTAGTATGTTCCGCACTACTTTTCTATGCTTTCTTTGTTGTTTTCATTTTCTTTTACTTGAATTTATTCCATTGAACGAAAGGTCTTGTGGAAATAATATTTGTAATTCTATATACATGTATTTTATTCTTTTCAGATCTCACTAATAAAATTTTACTAAATATATTATTATTATCATATTTTACTCAATTATAATAAAATAAGTTATTTATCACATCCGACCCACCAAACGACCCGTAATATAAAATAAACACTGCCTTCTCAGAAAATTACAAAGAACATAAATTAATGATTGACCCACGCCCAATTTGCCCACTTTTCCCCAATTGGCCCCCTCTCACGAAAATTCTATAAATCACTATCTTCATTTTCTATTTAAAGGAGTGGACACACACAGTTTTAGCATAGCTTCCCATATTATTATCCACACACAACAAATTACAAAACAAAATATACTAAAATCTGTATTTTTAGCTTCTTTTCATCATCTAATCTCACAAAAATATCATCTTTCCCTGTTTCATAGACTAAATACAGATTAATTCCAACTGGATTTTGTTCCCTTTTCCCCCTCTCTCCATAACGACCCTAATTTGCAGTTCTGTATTTGGGGGTTTTCTTCTTTAGGAAGAACAGAAAAAAAGGTGTCTTTTGTTTTACTTTTGGAGTTATTAAGATATGGCAATGACTAAAACCTTATCTATGATCTCAAGAACAGGAAGAGACTTGCAGAGATACAATGATGGATGTCGTCAAGTTGTTGGGTGCGTATTAATTTTTGATTTTTTTTGGTTGAATATCAAGAAAGTTGAAATCTTTTTATGTGGGGTTGTGTTTAATTTTGAAAACAATTTCTGGGTATGTTGATCTGATCTTTCTTTAAATTTTTACCAATGGTGCAGATGCATTCCGTACAGATATAGAAAAACCAATCAATCATCTACAGTTCAAGGGACCCAAATTGATGATTTGGAATTCTTATTGATCAGCTCACAGAAGAGTCCAAAGTGGATGTTCCCTAAGGTATAATTTCAATCCAGTTTGTTATGTTTGTTGTATTTGGCTCTCTATTTGGAGTTTGGATTACTATTCTTAAATCATTCTTGGATTTGACATTTTTTTGTTTTGTGATGAAATTATAGGGTGGTTGGGAAACTGATGAGGCATTAGAAGATGCTGCTTTAAGAGAGACTTTTGAGGAATCTGGTGTAATTGGTGATGTTGGGGTTCAGGAGTATTTAGGTACTTGGAGTTTTAAGAGCAAAAGTCAAGGGACATTTCATGAGGGGCATATGTTTCCTTTACTTGTCACAGAAGAACTAGAAGATTGGCCTGAGAAAACTGTCCGAAAACGTCTATGGGTAAGTTGTGAATCTGCTTATCTTAGCTGCTGTGATCTCGAATCACTTTGGTTTGTGTAAGTTGGATGGTGTATCCTGATGTTATATTTGATTTTATCTTGCAGTTGAAATTTAGTGAAGCAAGAGAAGTATGTTGGCATTCCTGGATGAAGGAAGCTTTAGATGTCTTTGCCTCTAAGCTCACAAAGAGAAATAAAGACGACGAGCCTCAGACATGCCCTTTCGATGAATTGTCCTATGAACAGACAGTTGCTACTGTATCTAATTCTAACACAATGTTTTATGAAGAACCAATTATCAGCATTGAAGCTAATGACTTGACCTGTGAGGAGGAGCTGAGACTTAGCCTTGTAGCTAAGCCTTCTCTAGGTAAGCTCATGTTCAATGAAGAAGCAAGGCGAAAGCCGTTTTTCAATGAAATTAGTAATGTAGCCAACTCAATGTTCAGTGAAGAAGCAACCATGAGCACCAAAGCCCAGAAGATGTTCAATGAAAAATTGGGAAGAATAAGCATTGCTGCTTTCAGCTAGCAAACAAATGATGGAAGAAACCTCAAGACTTCTAAAAACCGAGAATGAGGAACGAGGGACTCCTTTCCTGTAAAATTCTCGACGAGCTGGGAGCCAAGAATGAGCATAATGTAATGGAGAAAGAAAGAAAGAACCTTGGAACGCTGTCGACAGAAATTTTGATGACTCTAAATATGCAGGACTTTGCATTGTTACCCACAATCTGCAAAGAAAGGACAATAATCTATCGATGCAGTCACAGGCAGCAGTATTATGGACCAGAGAAAAGAACCTTTCAAATCCCTGCCTGATACGATTCTCTATATTGTCCCTTTAACCCGAGAAGAAGTTTGAGTTAACCTTGCTTTAGATAATTCGAAGAGAAACTAATCCAGTTTCTCAAAGGCATAATACATACATAGGCACACAAGTTCGGCCTCGATTGGCAAGTAGCCAATCCAACTTTGCGAGTGCACACCCGATGCTGACATGACATATAAATTTTGGACGCGTCCAGATGATTATTTCTGTAAGCTGAGTGTTCAACTGACACAATGGAGACGAGTTGAAATGTCTAGATATGCATCCTCCTTGGAGCGTTTTGTCTGTTGGGGCCAAATTTGAGTGTCTATCTTTATATTATATATACCTTTCTCAAACTCCAGATATAGGTTAATCGCATAAGTTTCTAACATCATTCTTTAATTCTTTTTTCTTGTTACAAGATGTACATATGATCATTTAGTTAAAAGAACACCAAAATTGAACCCCAAAAAATTTGTCTCTAGTTGTTGGTTTTTCCCTGTTGATTCAATGATTGAAGTGTAAATTAATGGATATGATGTTCTTGACTTGTCTGAGTTATGGACAAATTTACTACTGTTGGGATGGATAGGTGAGAAACTTGATTTTTTTCAGACTCATTTACCAACCATATACTATAGTTCTATTTTAATTTTAAGCTCTAGAAAAGAGACCAGTTCAACATATCATTGCCGACATGATAGAAAATAATAATGAAGGCAATTGCAGTTGACTGTATAAACATAACATACAAGGAAATTGCTATGAAATAATGAAACATGGTTTAGAATTATTTTGTTGGAAGCATCCATGAGTCGTGTAGTGTCTTTGAGAATCATATGGTTTTGTTTAATGATGTTATGGACATGTTTGTTGGGAGTTCACGAGGAAGACATACCCATCATGCACCAAATCTCTAAAGATATGGTTGATGAAGTAGTCATATAATAATCGGTATGTTCGGTGTGAGGTATAACGTATAATGATTCCGGACCTATGTTTGGTTGGAGGTATTAGGTAGTCATTGAATAATTTATTCCACTATTTATATCATAGTGATGTAATAAGTTATTCCATATACATGACAGCAGTGCCGGAGCCAATAGGGGTTCATCCGAACCCCCTTCTGTGGAAAATTATATTATTTATACATGGATAAAATAAATTTTTAGGTATATATAGTAGATGTAGAACCCCCTTCGGCATGGTAGAATTACTTATTCTAAGTTAACTTGTTTCCAACCACACGACCCTTAAGAGAAATAGTGGTCACTTCATGACTACTAAACATAATGATCTTTAGAGATATTAACTCAATGTAAGTTTCAAAACTTGATCATGTATTAAGATATTAACTTGATTTAAGTTTCGAAGTTCTAAGACATTATTGTATTTTTCTTTGTTGTTTATTAATTTCTTTTATAGCGACAACTATAAAGAAGAAGATAAGAATGGGTGAAGTTTTGTTCTGTTTTATCTGTTGTTTTGTGGTGTGATTGTGACCAACTTTTCTTACTAATTCGATCCAAGACATATCCACACACATGAATACGAAAGATTTGATCATATAGTCCTTTTTATTTGGTTAGTTTATTATATTTTTTCACAAGAAATCAATACAATAATAAAAGTAGAAACTTCAAAACATCTAGATGTTGTTTGATAATAAGTATTAACTACTTCAACAAAAAAAAAAAGTATTAGCTACCAAACGACTCCTTGATGTGTACATTTTGGTTATTAAACATGCCCATATTAGTGCAAAATCAAAGGTCCATTTCATGTTAATGTTTAATTTAAAGAGCTGAATTTAATAAGGGATTAATAACTTATTAAATTAGATCTTTTAATAAGTTGTATGTCATTAGCTTAACTATAAAACAAAGTTGTGTATGTTTCATCAAAGACAAATTTGGTATGAAGACTTATCTTGATTTCTTATCTCATGTTTTTGTGTGTTCACATTAGTATCCACTTGTGGGTGCGTGACATGTTAGAATCAAGTGGACATATATTCTTGTCCGGGCATCTCCAACCCTATTATTTATTTTACTCATTAAATATAGAATTTTTTATTTTTTTAAATAATCAATTCCAACCTAAATCTCTATTTTACTCTCTAAAAATTTTTTTTTCTCTCTCATCAATATTATATTATTATTTCTATTTTATTCTTATTTCTTATTTTATAATATAAATTATTTCTTCTTTTTGAGAATAATCCCTCTATAATCTTTATGTAATACAAAAATTTTATTTTTTTCAAATTCTTCATTTAATATAAAAAAAATATTAATTCTAAATAACATAATTGCGATGAATATTATATACAATACATATTAACGAACAATTCAAATAAGAGTGAAATCATTGATGTAATATAATTGCATCATAAATATTGTATTATCATAAAATTTATTTTAAATCTTACATAAATACTCAACTTTCAAGACTATTACGTTACTCTCATGCATGAATATTCTATTAATGTATGACGGAATTCAAAATGAGCATTTTTGTCCTTATTTTTTGTGTAGCTAAAAATTGTATAAATTAACAATTTCATCTTGTATCCAATTATTTCGTGTACTAATTTACATTCAATATTCCATTTTGAAGTATTGAATCAAATATTTTCATGCTATTTAAAAAGTGTAGTTTAATAATTTATCACTATAACATAAAAAGTAGATTATTTGAATTATCATGTAAATTTTGTGCATACTTCATAATGAAAAAAAATTATAATCTAAATTACATATTTAAAATGACCAAAAAACTAAAACATCAATAATATGTTTTAGATGTTATATTACTTAGAAAATAATTAAAAATATTAGAGACTTAATTAATAATCTTATATAATATAAATATTATTCAATAACTTTAAGTTATATATTTAAAGTGACAATTTCTTTTAAAAAATAAAATTAAAAATGATTAATTTAGCGAAAGTAGTATTAATTTGGCGGAAGTAGTAACTTGTTAATTGTTATATTGCATTAGAAAATAATTATAAAAGATAAAAATTAAATTAGTAACATAATAGAAATAATATTATAATAATCAAAAACTAAAATAGAGAGGTGAATAGTAGTTCTCCAAATCTCTCTATAATTGAAGAATAGAGAGTTAAATAGAGAGTGGCCGGAGAATCCATTCTCTATTTTACTCTCCAAATATAGAGAATGGAGAGTAAAATAGAGATGGATCGAAGATGGTCTTACAGAAAATGTTTTTTTTTATTTATAATTTCACTCTTTATAAAGTACTTTACTTTATAGGGAAAATTGTATGAAATAACAAACTATTAATTCAAATCAAATCTTATGGTCATAATTTATTTATTGTAATTCGCGGCAAACATTTTATTTTTTTGCTATCTGATCCGGTATACAATTAGTCATTTTAGGTACAGAATTACTCATCCCGTATACAGATGTATGAAATGTATAAAATGTGTTTGTTTTGTATAAAACGAGAGAAAAGTGTATATACAAATAAAAAATATTTTTTTTTCATATACACTTATAATTATACAAATATAGATTTTATTATATAAATTACAACATATAAATGAATTTATACAAAACTGCACAAATTATATAAAATTGAATGTATTGAGCGAATTATATAAATGAAAAGCTCCATAACAAAAACATAAACTTTGCTATGGAACACAATTATGTAAAATATAGCTATATCATACAAATATGATATGTTTGTTATATGTGAAAGTTGTTCTACTTTATATTACTTATTAAAAAAATAGTAACATAAATTCATATTCTATTTATGAAATTATATTGATGTATGTTGTTGTTTTTAAAGTAGGAGCGTAAATTCAGATTCTATTTATGAAATTATACTTAGATATGTTGTTGTTTGTCAGTAGACACGTCAAATATATTCTATTTTCACCGAAAGTCTCGAGTTCGGACTTGAATCAACAACAATAATATATCTAGTGGTCAATGTATACTCAAACGGCAAAATGAGAAAAAGATAATGCGTATGCAGATTTTACCTCTAACTTTACTCTCGAGCTTGATCCTCTCAAGATCTCAAATTTCTTTATTATTTCCAATAATCCCAAAGTGACCAAATTGTTATTTATTCTATGCATTTGCAAAGTCCCCCCCACCCCCCACCCCACCCAACCCAAACATCTAATGGAAGAACTAACAAGAAAATGAAGGAAAAAAGAAATTTGATTATCATAATTCAAACCAATTAAACAAATTAATCGTTGAATTAAAGACAAAAAAATTATTTGTGAGACGATTTAAATATACCTGTGAACGCTCCCCCCTCCCCCCCCCCCAACCCACCCACCCACCCACCCAAAAAAATGTGGATTTTATTGGGATATATATATCTATTATCAACGGTCGACTTAGGCATTTCAAATTCAAAATTTCAGCCTTTCTATTAAAAGGGCCTTCAAGAAGAAGAAACCAAAGAAGCAAATCGCCATTGAAACGAAAGAATGGGAAGACTTGGAGTGAAAACTGACTATGAAGAACTTCGAAACGCTCAAATCTTGGAAAACAAGGTCCTCATCTCTCTCAATTTGAGTGTATCTAATTTCTGTCAATGTTAATTTGTTATAAGCTGACTTTCTTGGATTACAGGCGCGATTAGCCAGTCTTGGACTTCAAAAAGCTGTGGCAGAGCTTCGATCGATCAGATCTAAACCACAATCTGAGAAGAGAAAACACAACAAAGTTGATTACTTCTCAACCCCTTTGCGCCGATCTAGTCGATTGAAAGGCAACTCTTCCGAATTGAATTCATGCGGCACTGCCCCGCTAGCGAAAAGTTTGTATCTATGTCTCTTTTCTCCTTTTTTTGTTTTGGCCCTATAAGTGTGGATTTTGAAATTAGAATGTTTTCTTTTTGGAATGTTGCTTTTAGGGAAATTGGGGCTTTTTGATGATGAAGATGATATTGAGAAGAGACCAGCTAATGCACCTCTGTTGAGAGTGAAAGATGGCTTAGCGCTGCGTCTTACTCCGGAAGCTTTGGCCCGGCGTTGCACAAGCAAGGACAGGGGGACGTTATATGACCCTTATTTGGGTATTTGCTGTCACTTTTGCAGGTTTTGAACACGTTCTTGAATACCCTTTTGCTTAATAATTTTATTGTGAAACATATTTCTATAATCGAGTCACTGTTATAATCATTAGCCAGATAACCTTGTAAAAATTGTCAAGTAACTGCTATAACAAGTTAAATATACAGATAGTATAAACAATCTATGATGCGTTAAGTATATAGCGTAAATCCTTTTGTAACTCCCAGTTTTTGATCACTTACTTTCATTTCAATAATCAAGTCACCGCTATAACCTTGAGAAAGGCGGATCTAGGGTGGACAGTAGGGGTTTATCTGAACCCCTGGATTGAAAAATTACACGTATAAATAAGGTCAAATTCAATGTTTATGGTGGTTACATAGACTGAAATGAACCCCCTCAGCATAACTAGGATCCCTCCAAGGTTGCAAGTTCGACACTTTCTCTCTGCAGTCGCGTGCCTACGCTTACTTTTAGATTACTTAATATCTATATATGTAATGATAGTGTAGAGAATCCTTACCGTGTTAGGTATATAGATTGAAACCTTAAATCCCAGTTTCTGGTCACTCGCTGTGCAGTGAATTGAGGGACTTCCCTCAAGAGTCAAGACGGCTTCTTTCTTTTGTTTTTGCTAGGATGCATGACTTTTGCACTTGAATTTACATATATGCCAGCTTAGCTTGTCCTTACATATCACAAAAATGCGAAGGTGTAAAGCGAGGATCAATTACAAAATGATAATATGTGAATGTTAATGCAGGCAAAAGAAATTATGTGGTGAAGAAGACTGTAAGCGATGTGGTGATTCAGACATAGATCAACCTTGCTTAGGTTAGTCTTACAAATTGTTTATTGCTTTGTGGTACTTACTAGTCTGTAAACAGACTGATGAATATAAAATTTCATATACAGGCAAGACAGATTGTTCAATTTGTCATTCTAGCCAAGGTGTCCTTTGCCGAGGCTGTCTTAAGGTTCGATATGGTGAAGGTGAGACAATAACTATGAATGCATTTTAGATACTGAAGGTTATATGAAGTTACATGGTATTGATCTTTAAGTCACTCATGTTGTACACACTACTCTTCACTTTATGAAATTGATTTCTGCCTTTTCACTTATGAACGTCGATTAGTACTAAATATGAGCAAATTGTGCTAGAAATGGAGGATGTGAGAGCAAATAAAGAATGGATATGTCCTCATTGTACTGAAGAAAAAGGCATCAATCCATATTGGATATGTAATAGGTACGTAGTGGTTTATAAAACAGGACTAGCCGCTAGGTTAGTTAAGTTCTTTTGATACTGATAACTTCATTTGTTTCTTTTCTTGGTTCATGGATTGATTTCTTGATCATGCTTATTTACGTTTTTCTAGCTCATTGTGCCTAAAGAAGCGAAAGATGGCTCCAACTGGGATTGCCATATTCAGAGGTTTGTATGTTTGTCACTAGTTTACTTGAAGTTCTGTTTGCTCATATCTGTTGTTATATAGTGTTCTAATTTCTTGTCTTTTTGTTTTCCTTTGTTGGACAAAACAGCTAGAGAGATGGGATACAAATCAGTGGCACATCTGTTAATGGATCAGCTTCAGGGAGCAGTGAAGGGTTGATGATAAACTAATTTTAGTGCTTTGTAAACTTCTTGTTGGTGCAGTAGAATTAGCTTCAGAATGTGAAAATGAATGTTATGAAGACCAATCTCTGGTTGTGTAATGGCAAGGATCCTCATTTTGAAATTTATGCCACCCTTTCACTTGAGGTTATATCGAAGCAAACACTTGTGGAATTACATTGAGTATGTTGTTGTCCACAACAACGATGTCCGTTTTAAAGCCTGATTCTCTTGATCAAGAGATTTGTTCAAAAGTAGCCTTGGCACTATACATCTGCAATGACCTGCTTCTTCTTCTTCGCCTCCTCCGTCTTCATCTGTTCCTTCTTCTTGCAATCTAAAACCACACAAATTTTAAAAAGATTGAGATATATGTTAAAAATGGAAACATGTTCTCCAGTTTGTGAATGGGGAATTGAATGTTAACATCCCTTTGAACTTATATTGTCTATCCTAATAATTTAGATTGGTTTGATTGATGAAAATTAAATAACAGAATTGTTGGTTCTACATATGTTCCTTCTACATATGTTTACTTTTTTGCTAAGGAGAAGTACTAATGAATCGTTATGTGATAAAATGATACCTAGCAAAATGAAAGATAAGTTATATAAATAACTATAAGGATTGGACTATGTTATATGACAGTGAACGTTGGATTGCTAAAATCCAAAACATTCATAAAATGCGTGTTGCGGAGATGTAGATGCTAAGACGAATATATGATCATACTATTCATATCAAATTAGATGATAACAAATTACCACTTACGTAAAAAGATGTAAGTAGGTCCACACATTGAGAATTAAATGTGAGAAGATGGCTTGAGGTGATTTGGACATGTTTTTTTTTTTTTCCATTCGATATTCGAATTTCATATTGAAGCTTCGTCTAAATCTGAATCTATTCAGGGATGAAGCTTCCAACAGAATCTTCTCCATACTCAGAGTTCGAATCCCAGACATTTGGTTAGGACATGTTATGTGTGGTAGGACAACAACATCCATGTTTTGACATTTCAAAATGACAATTAAAAAATCAGCATATATATATATATATATATATTATTATTATTATTATTATTATAAGTAAGAAACTCCAAAGTAAAAAATTAATTTTGGCCCTCCACTAAATTAAACTTTTATAATTTCATATATATATATATATATATATATATATAACCTTCTTTCTCATTTCAAAATCTTGACCTTTCAAATTTCTCACACAAATTTTAAAAAAATACAAATGAGTAATTATTTCTTAAAGACAAGAAATTAAAGTATTCATGTATCTTTTAAGATTAAATTTTATCTCTATCTTTTTTATAATAGTATTTGACCTTTCAATTTTCCATGTGTGTTTTCATGTTTCCTAATTTTGTTTTATAAATTTAACTTTGCCAAGAAATTTTTTATTTACTTTTCCTACAATTCATATGTGTAGGAACTCAAAAATTTATTTCACTCATTAAATTTTCTTTCTTTCTTCTTACAATAGTAACTTCCTTTTACATTCTTCATTCATATTTTGATATATAAAATTTCTTTTTTATTATTGGTTGTACATAGTTTAATCTTCTTAATGATATTTATTCTGATCAATCTTTTTACATTCGTTAAATACTCTATAAAGTGTATCATAAGGTGGGTTTGTCCAATTATTTCATTTGCCTTCTTTGGTTAGATTTTTCCTCCAAAAAAATTCCACTTCAGTTAAATTTATTTCAATATAATTGATTTAGCTACAAATATTGACCAACACTTTTTGTATTATTGCTAAACTAGCATCATATTCACTTTAGTATAATATCTATTTATGAAAAGTTTCTATTGCAATAAAACTCAAATTCAGATATAAGTTAATCTTTGAATGCCTTTACATATTTGAACTTTGAAATGTAGACATGGACTATGTTTGGAGCACACAGGTTCATAGTTGACCGTGTGTTTGTGTAGTTTAAAATGCTATGAAATGCACGTGTTCGAGGACTAGTATATATATATATATATATATATATATACACACACACACACCATTGAAAACCTAATGGGCGTTCGAACCCGAGACCTCTGGGTAGGACATGTTATGTGTGGTAGGACAACAACATCCGTGTTTTGGTATTTCAAAATGATAATTAAAAAAATCAGCGTAAACCTAATGACGTTCAAACCCGAGACCTCTGGTTAGGACATGTTATGTGTGGTAGGACAACAACATCCGTGTTTTGGCATTTCAAAATAATGATTAAAATTCAAATTAATTTATATTTATTTTAAATAGATTTAAAAAATAGTTATAAGAAAATTAAAATAAGAAAGATAGACATAATATTATAAACTACAAGAAAGGTGAATGTTATAGAACGAAACCTGAAGCGAGATCTCTGAAATTATTCCCAAAAATAAGTAAAAATTTCACCTTTGTCCAGGGTATATATAATAGAAGAAAAAGGAGGGAAAATCAGAATTGAAAAACCTAATAGGCCATCGATGGGAAGGGTAAGAGTGAAACCTAACTATGAAGAACTGCGAAAAGCTCAAATCATGGAAAATCAGGTTTCTCTTCTCTCTCCATTTTCTGTCAATGTTAAATTGCAAATAGTAGCTGATTTTCATGGGGGTATTGTACAGGCTAGGTTTGCCAATCTTGGACTTCAAAATATCTTGGGAGAGCTTCGAACTAAACCAGAGAAGAGAAAACATAACAAAGTTGACTACCCCTCCGCCCCTTTGCGTCGTTCCAATCGATCTAAAGGAGACTCTGCACCATCATCAAAAAGTTTGTGTTTTTATGTGTATTTACTGTATGAAAATGTCTGTTTCTTTGTATATTGATTTTTCATGGAGATTGTGCCTTTTGAAGAGGAATCTGATGACATGAAGGAGCGCCTTTATCAGGAAGCTTTGGTTCAGCGTTCCAATCGATTGAAAGTGGCAGTTTCCTGTCACTCCTGCATGTATTACACTCCTTCCCTATCTTGCCAAACTTTTTGCCATTGATGTTGCAACTTACAGTTTTTTTATAGCTCACTGTTCGATGAATTGACTGACTGAGGAGTGAGGTCTGAGCAAGTAAATTTTTGATATTCTGATGGCCCCTTGGCTTGCTGTTTGCTATGATCCTTTTGAGTTTGAGTTTAAATTGGTTGGTTGTCTTGACCTAACGGAATGAACTTGATTACCCATCAAACTATTAGATCAAAAGGGGTCATATAATACATACAAAATCAAATTTGGAGAGTGGAGTGGGTGGACTCAAGCTAATAGTTTAAGAAGAATATATTAGTTTTCACATTTTTCAATAATCAAAATACAAAAGGAGAGGAGATTAGGTTGTGTTTGGCGGTTGGGTTATTTGACGAATCTTAGCCCAACATGTTCTGAACCAAGTAAACTTTAGTCGGGTTTGTTTTTGACCTGCCCAAGTTTGGCCTAACTCACACATCTCTCACCATTCACCTCTAAGCTTGTGCTTGTGCCCCAATCAGTTGAAAATGATAAATTTGTGAATGCTAATGCAGGCAAAAGAATTATTGTGATGAAGAAGATTGTAAACGTTGTGGTGATTTCGACATGGATCAACCTTGTTTAGGTTGGTCATACAAAGCACTTTTCCTTTCCGCAAACTAATTTGCTGGCATACTGATTAGTCTAAAATTTCCCATACAGGCATGTCGGATTGTTCAATTTGTCATTCTAGCAATGGTCTTCTTTGCCGAGATTGTCTTAAGAATCGATATGGTGAAGGTGAGGCAATGGATATGCATTTTCGAAACTAAAAGTCAAAGCATAAAGCATTTGCCATGACTCACTAACCTTTACTCTTTTGTTCTGTTTAATTTAATGCCTAACAATGGAAACTCTGTGAAATTGATCTTTGCTTTCTCAGTTATGAATGTCGATAAGTACTAATACCATGCAAATATGTGATAGAACTGGAGGAGGTGAGAGCTAACAGAGAATGGATATGTCCTCATTGCACTGAAGAAAAAGGCATCAAGCCGTATTGGTTCTGTAACCGGTATGTAGTGGTTATATAAAACAGGTTTAGGTGATTGTGAAGTTAACTTCTTTTGATATTGATACTGGCAAATTTCATTTGGCTTTTTCTTGCTCATGGATCAATATCTTGGTCGTGTTTTTCTAGGTTATTGTGCCTAAAGAAGCGAAATATAGCTCTAAGTGGGAACACATTTAAAGGTTTGTATGTCGTTCACTAGTTTCACTTGAGGTTTTGTTCGTTCGTTTGTATCTGCTGTTTTAATAGTTTGCTCTGAGAATTTGTCTCATTTCTTGTTGGATCTTTGAACAAAATAGCTAGAAGGATGGGATACAAATCAGTGGCACATATGTTTATGAATGAGCTTCAGGGAGCAGTGAAGGGTGGAGATGATAAGCTTTTTGGTTAATTCCAAACTGTTTGTGCGATGATAAGAGTAGAATTTGCTTTTGAATGTAAAAATGGTATGTGTTGTAATGGCATGGATCCTTATGTCTAAACATGTTTTGTACCCAATATGGTATTCGGCTAATACAGATTTGCATTGTGTAACTGACTAGTCTATGTTCACGTCTCATCATTACTCCACATGTCTTTCATTTTTAAAAAAACTTTATTTCAATATTAAGGTTAAATTGTTTGATTTGGCATAAATAATAGTAACAATATAAGTAGGAGTGTGCACTATTTGGACTAAACCGAAAAATCATTAATTTGAATTGCTTTTTTGATTTGATTTTGAATTTTATAATTTACTTTGTTTGGTTTGGTTTTGAATTTTTTGAAAAATAATAATTAAAATAAAACAAATTATATATATAAACCACTTTTGTTGCTTTTTTAGTTATTGTCATTCATTATGTTTTAGTTTATATTGTATGTTTTGACATCTATAACTGATATACTGTTAAGTACTCACTCTATCCATTTTTATTTGTCACGTTGCATTTTTCGAAAGTTAATTTGATTAATTTTCAAAGTTAAGTTTAGATTAGATTATGTTAATTTGATATTTAAATAAAAAAATTAGATATTCAAAAACGGTGCTATAAATTGCAAATTGTGTTATACATTTTACTTGTGATTTTTAGAAAGTATATGTAAGAGATTTAATATTATTACTTTTCATATCTTTAATTTTGTTTTTAATTATTGACGTAACCAAATAACTAAATGGAAGAGAGAAAAATTATACCAGATCATATTTATTTTGATTCAGGTTGAGTTACTCTATGTTAAATCAAAAATCGAAAAATCTACACTACTAATACAAAATCAAACCAAAAAATTAAATGCACACCTAAAGGTATATTTATCACAGGCTTGGTGGATAAAATAAAAAAGGAAAAAGGAAAAAAAGTAAACCATCTTTTGTACCTTGGAGAGGGGTTCCTTTTACTACCTTGCTTCTCTATTGTTCCTTCTCGGAACCAAACACCGGTCACTAACCTCTAGATTCCGGCCGGCGATGCCGGCTATTCATAACCCTAACTGGTTCTACACTGCTTCGAATATCAATACAAATTGTTCTTTCTCGACCTTCAGCTTCCCTAAAACCCTCACATTTTCAAACTCCTTATCTCACTCTCTCAAATTCGTCTCTCCTAACCCGTTCTTCGTTAACCGGAAACGACGCGGCTTTGTGACTGTTAATGCAGCTTCGAAGTCGTCCAGCTCCGACCTATATTCAATTCTTAATGTCAGTAGAAATGCAACGCTCCAAGAGATCAAAGCATCTTATCGCAAGCTTGCTCGCAAGGTATACTCACCTATTTGATTAATTTTTTTGCCTTTGTCATTTGTAAGTTGTTATAATTACATTATTTCTGTCTAGTGGCAACTGTTTTTTTGCTTCATAATCATTGTATTTACTTGAAAATAGTATCATCCTGATATGAATAAAGGGCCTGGAGCTGAAGAAAAGTTTAAGGAGATTAGTGCTGCGTATGAGGTAACTTCCACCTTCCTTTCCCTCCAAAACTTTCCTTTTGTTTTTTTATTGTTGGGGTATTTTATGCCGAATTGATAACATAATGAAATTTTGCATTACACTTGGCATCCTTAGTTTGGTAAAAATTAGTTTTGGCCTTTTTCTTTCATTGTTTTCAATTTGACTACAAAGTGTATTTTTAGGTATTATCAGATGATGAGAAAAGGTCTTCATATGACCGTCTTGGTGAGGCAGGGTTGCGAGGAGAATATGATGTGCCGGGTGGCGGTCCACAGGGGGTAAAGTACTGACCGTTGTTTATATTTTCATAATTTTTCATATATATTTCAATGTTTCTTCATGATGACTGGTATCTGTCCCCACATGATTATCTGATCTCTTAGGTGGACCCTTTTGAAGTGTTTTCTGAGTATTTTGGTGAATCAAATGCCTTTTTTGGAGGAAGCGGCGGATTGGGAGGCTTCAACTTTGATTTCAAGAATACCGGAAGGCAGAATCTTGATATTCGGTGAGTATCGAAGCCCATTTGCTTCTGAAACTATGTATATCTGTATATTTGGTCTTGGTGATATTAGGATATGTTTCATGTAGAAAACATACCGTTTTGAGATGATGATTCCCATTGAGTTGTATCTTTCTCTGGGCTGTTTCTTCTTACTCTCTCCCCCCACCCTAAAAAAGAGTATCTACCACTTCATTATATGTAGTAACGTCCGTTGCGAGGAGAGTTGTAGCTCTTATATACCACTGGGTGAAGGTTTGTATAAGCTTCCATTGGCTTCACCTGCATCAATGAAATTTAAGCATGAAAATTGAGGAAAAGAAAATAGAATAACTTCTCCATCAGCTTTGGTTTGTTTTATGCGTGAAGTAATTAAGGCCGAGAGGAAAGAGTGTAATTTTATCTTCCTTCGTAGTCCGTCTTTTCCATTAGCTGAATATATATCGATGATTTTTCTTGTCTTTCAGTTATGACCTTGATTTGAGTTTTGAAGAGTCTATATTTGGAGGGCAGCGAGACATCGAAGTACCCTGTCTGGATGAATGTGATAGTTGTGATGGGACCGGTGCTAAATCTAGCAGTTGTGTTAAAGTCTGTTCTGACTGTGGCGGAAGAGGAGGAGTGGTGAAAACACAGAAAACACCTTTTGGAATCATGTCTCAGGTATTTTCACATACTTGCATGAGAAATTAGTAATTGTCGAATGCCATTGTAGTCACTTCTTTTGTTATTCGTCTTCTTTTTATTTTACAACCTAAACAGATTTCTTGTTTGAAATGCTATTTTGTATGTGTTCTTTTCCCCAACTTTTACCGCAAAATTTGCAAGCTTGCATCTTTTGTTGATTAATGACATGATCACGTGGGTGTTTTCGCTGAGGGGATTCTTTGTATGAAAACTTTAGGCTTTGTTCTATATACAGATTATTTGTTCTCTATCATTCCCTTTGTCCTAAAAGATAGTCCTAATTCCTTTTTAGCTCATCCCAGAATAGTGTCCACTTATCAAGGGAAGAAAAATCCGAAATTCATTTGCTTTCAATGGTATTATGGTGATGCTTGAACCTAGCCTTCTTTTGGACACAAGCATTAATGCCTTCAATGCTTGTGCCCCTTATTAAGATGATGTTTTCTTACTTGGCACAAAAGAGGGCTACTTTTTTTAACTTTATCACCACTGGTTTGTCAATTGTCATGACAAATTTAATATGAACTTTCTACTATTTACGAATTAACTCTTATTATATGAGGTTACTGTCATTCACCTATGGCAAGTAATGTACACTACTGTTTCAAGATAGTGAAACTTTCAAAGAAATACTATTTTTCTCTGATCACTAAATGGCTTATTTATTCTGCTCAATGTTTTATTTTGTTTAAGCACAAAATAAAAGTTCTCTCTGCACATCCAACCTGTGTGTTATTTTGAACAACTTGCTGCTATCTACTATTTTAGTCTTCTGGTCCTTCTTGACTTGCTTTCTAGTTGCTGATTCATGTTTTCAGGTATCTACATGCTTGAAATGTGGAGGTAATGGAAAGATAATTACTGATCATTGTCGAAAATGTGGTGGCCGTGGTCAAGTACAATCAAAACGAAGTATCAAAGTGGTTGTTCCACCTGGAGTTCATGATGGAGCCACGATGCAAGTTCGAGGAGAGGGTAACATTGACAAGAAAAGGTCACCGTTAGTTAATGTTCCTAGTTCATGTGATTTCATGTAGAAACTTAATGCTTTGACCAAAGGTGGTCAATTCACAAAAAAATCTGCAGCATATGCAATTTGAACTTTTAGCTTCATTGAACAAATACGTAGTATTATGATTGTAAGTAACATGCTCCTCTGAGTCTAAGTACATGTTTGATTTTCCTGCTCTGCTCAAAATGTTACCTCTGCTGCTTGTTATTAGTTATAGATATTGGTGTTATGTGGATACTTTCTAGGCTGGGTATTCTCTTCTTTCTGATTTGCTGTTAGTGTTTTCTGCTTGATTCTGTGTTGTGAAACAAGTGCATTAGGTCATGATAATGCAGAAGGTTTTGAGGAAGTCCGTGTCACAAAATGAAGCATATCCTCATTGTAGCAGATATGTAATTATTTAAGAAAAAGTAAGAAGAAGTTCAGAGGAACATGCGCTAAGGAGCTAGCTTAGTTGTTCTGTTTGTTAATATGCCCAAACTTCTTGAGGTTTTACCTCTCACCTAGGTTAGAAAGTGTGTGCAATTCAACCTTTTCTGTTCTTTCTCTTATTCTGTTTCTCTTTGCAACTTTTCATGGTTCTTTTGGGGGGTGAGTTGGTTATTCAAATGGCATCAGAGAGATAGATGCGGAATTGCTGATATGTTTTCTCCTTTTCACAATTATCTTCACATCTTGGCTTGGTCTTCTTTGCAGTAGTTTATCTGGTGACCTCTATTTGGTCATCCATGTTGAAGAAAAACGTGGTATTTGGAGGGATGGTCTCAACCTGTACTCAAAGTTAGATGTTGATTTTACTGAGGCCATTCTGGGGACAGTTAAGAAGGTAATAAAAGCATTGCAAAAAGAGAATTATCTTCTTTCAAAAGGCACAATTTAAAGACAATTAAATTTGAATTGATTGCTAGCAACAATTCCCTTTAATGACATTGTATGTTTCTGGCATTTTAATTTAGCTTTGAAGTGCTTGTAGATAGTTCCATGCAGGTATAGTACCGACATTAGTTTTTAAAAGAATCACATCACCTCAATTATGACTTTCGGTGGTCTTTGTTTTCCTCATATAGACTCCTGTTTGGACTCCTACAGGTGACAACTGTAGATGGTACAAAAAATCTTCAGATTCCTCCTGGATGTCAGCCTGGAGAGAAGATTAAAATGTCAAAAATGGGAGTGCCAGACATGAATAGATCTTCAGTGAGAGGAGATCATATTTTCCTGATAAACGTTCAGATCCCGAAGAATCTCAGGTTTGAATTTGTTGGTATAAGCTTTCAGATACATCCGGATTTCAATTTGATCAGTTTTTGATTGGATAAGTTGCCACTTCTGTTTTTATGTACAAGTTCGATGAGTTTTCTTTAGTGGTCTCATAGTCTTCTCCTAAAGTTATTTGCAAAAATCTCATCAACACGAGGTCTTATATGAGCCATCAATTCTTTTAAGTGATTAATCAACATAAGAACAACAGTTTCGAGGTTGGCATGAAACTGCAATGTTCCCTGTGGTAAATGTGAAAAGTGGTTTAGCTTATGAGACAAAATATATACCTTAGCTTCTTCCTTAAAGGATTACATTGACTAAATTTGTTTAATCTAATGAATCAGGATTATCTTATCTGAACAAAAAGGTATGAAAGATGTTTTAATTTGTCAACATTCATGTTCAAAGTCTTGAATTACCAACCTTATTTTATGAAGTGACATAGAGTCTGAGTTACACAAGGTAGTAGGGGTGAGGTCTGCGTACACCCCACTCTCCCTGGACCCACTTGTGGAATCACAGTGGGTCTGTTGTTATTTTTTTTGTTGTCTTTGTAAAATAGAGTCTGAATTTGATAATTTTCTTGAGCAGGAGTAACATAGTTTCTCACTGAGCATCTTCACTATTTTGTTGCTTTCATCTAAAATACTTTGCTGATGTGTGTCTGTTCAATAATGTGTGTTCCTTCTTCTATGTCAGTGATACAGAGCGTACCTTAGTTGAGAAGTTGGCTTCACTTAGAGCAACATCCCAACATCATTCAGTCTCATCTGGCGGTATATCTTCTTTCTTTCCTTCTTGTAAAGAGTCCGAAATCTTTGTTTTATTAGAGGAATACTTTCAGTCGGATAACCATATCACAAAACAGAAGAAAATTTTCAACCCAGTGTGTCAAAGGCATGACCCAAATGAAATGTTACGTGAGAAACAATTATGAATACTGGTGTAAGAAGGTATGCAAAGAAGTGAACATACTAAACGTATTTTAGTACTAACAACTTCTGGTTCTAGCGAAGCCTTTTAGCTCTCTCTCTCATGTAATTTACTTACATCTCATCCACTCCCTTGAAAGGTAGACCGTTCTGTAAAACCCTCCCCTTAATCTTGTAGATTATTATTTTCTTCAACGAACAATCTTGTAGATAAAATAGTGATGAATTATCAGAATTATGACTGGCAAGCTTATATCAGTGTGGTCTACCATTTGAACCTGAAAATAGGGAACCATGCTAGATTGAATCCTCTAGAAATAATGCCAAATGTGCCATCAAGAAGTAAACTAGCCTCATTTCTTTAACACTCAAGTATGCAATGTGCCAAAGCATGCCATCAACCCTTGCCTTTTATGTCGTTAGATGCATTTAAGTTGCCAAAGTAATTTATTCCTAGTATGTCACATTACACCATGTTCATTAGTTTCTTTATTCTTTATCTTCTAATTTTATTAAAAGGGATACCAAGAAATAATCTGGATGGGAATGTTGCTTCTGCAGGTGAAAGGGGAGGTGTTGCACGTTTGTGGAAACCGATCAAAGACTTTCTGAGGTGCATTATGTGCTGAAATCATCTCAGTTTAAGCTTATGAAATGCCAACTTATTTTTGAAAACTTAATTAGTTTCTCCTTATTACTCTGCTGATCTCATATTTATGAATCGACATACATGAAAAGAAAGAAGAAAACATAAAAGCAACTAGATGAGAATCAAGTCCAGTTGAAGCTATCGAAACTTAAAGAAGGAATATCAAAACCTATTCCACTCAGAGTTTTATAGAATATTTTGCATACCGAAAATTTACCCTTGTCTGTATTTTTATTTGTTTGCTTATGTTCATTTGTCCACTTTGTAGGAGTGGACGATCTGGTAGAAAATTTGCATCCATTAGCACAGAGACGACAGCTTTACAGAGTTTAAACAGACGGTTACCGAGTTTTCCTCTAATTACATCACTTTCTGCTGTTTTACTTGGAACATGTATTTTAGCCTTTGTGAAAGTTTGTTACAGTAAAATTTTGCTGCAGAAACGATTAGTAAAACCAAATTTTGTTCTTCACAGGGAAATTAAAGATCAATAGTTGCGATATCGTGCTGCTTGACTCATGCAGTACATGAATTTTATAACATGTATGTTTGCTTTTCCCTATGTCACTATCTCCTGTCCATTTCTTACCCTTTTTTTTTCCTTTTATACTAATCAAGGATTATGATGTGTTTAACCAATAACTGATTAATTAGTTTTTCTAATCTAGGATTTTTTTCTAGTGGACAGTACATAAAAAGGGGTTACATGTATTATGTGCACTGGATGAGTGTGGCCGACAGTGAATAGATACAAAAGCTGCAGTTCCAACTAAAAAAAATATAGTATAACCTTACTGTAAAGTTTAATCTTAACAGGTTATCCATATGATTAAAGTAAAAGTAAAACAAGAAGTAATGATAATGAGAAGTGAAGAAAGACACACACACTAGAAAAGTAACAGCTTGACACAGTTGTCTGTACAAAGGTGAGATAATTATCAAGGTTTGACAAATTAGACTGGAAGAAGGATGATGTGTATGTTGTTTTATTTCTATTTTATAAAGATAGAAATAGATTTTTTCGATAGATCTTTAGTTCATATAAAACATGTCAAAATCAATAGGAAAGGTTTGGCTAATTTATCCTCATAATATACATTTACTTCCTTGATTAAGTCTCATCCTAATTTATTATCACCAAGTCCTAAACTTTTGTTCCTCATTATTAGGTTTATTAAAATCCACCTCTATCTTTGGTTGGTAACTAAGATACTTTCATCTAATCCAATCAATTTCTTTTTCCTTTTGTTACCTAAGAATTCAATTAAGTAGGATTCTTCCCATTAATATAAAACTATAACTAACTCAAAATTTTTAATATTTTCAATTTTTCATTTGTAACAACAACTCTTTAGAAAATGTTTTATGTATTTGGTACCATAATTTCCAATTTATTTATATTTGGTTAATCAAAATTTTAAAAATACTTATTTCATCTAAAAAACAAAATACTTCTCATAGAAGTACTCTCTATAAGTGCTTGGAAGTATTTGTTGCTGCCATAGAGCTATTAATATAATTACACTTTACTTAATGTCAACTTTATTCACCTGCATCATGCAATTATGAAAATTTAATGTACATGGTTCATTTCTCTAACTATATTATCATGCTGCCATCTCATCCCATCCTAAAAAAATAAAATGGCCCCACCCCACCCCACTCCAACCAAAAACAGGCCTAAAAACAAACAAAAGGTGTGCTGTTATAAGAAAGAAAAAGAAAAGAGGAAATGATGGATAGATACTGTCTAGCTACTACATTAATATTCTTCATTAATGTCATCAATAAACAGTTGTATTTCCAAAGAGGGAAAATATAGTATGAAGAAATGGAAAATAGAGAATTCCCTAATCTCTCTTTTACTGATTTTTGGTCAAATGTTATTTGGTAGCTAATAGAGTGGTTCATAAATAGACTTTGAAATTAAAACTTTAACAAAAAAATTATATATTCAAAAATCATACAAAAAGTATTATAAATTATAATTTTTTTTTTTACATATCATATGATGAAAAAATACACCATAAAATGTTAGTCAAAATTCTTATCATGTGACTAAAAAAAAATAAATATGACAATGAAAAGTAGACGAAACGATTATGAAACAACTACTCCCTCCGTTCACTATTATTTTTCATGGTTTCTATTTTTAGAGATAAACTATAAGAAGTTTGTCTAATATTTTAAAATATATTTATCATATTGATATGCAAAAAAACTTGCAATCTATAGTACTTTTCATATAGTTTTTGAATATCAAATTAATGTAATCCAATTCAACTTTGAAAATTACTCAAATTGATTTTTGAAAATCATAACGTAACAAATAAAAGTATATGAAGGGAGTATTTTAATAAGATGAGAAACTAATATGAGACGTACTATCTATTGTCATTTATCAATAAAGGATATTCTTTATACAACTGAAATATACTTTAATTTTCATATTTGATAGGTAGAAAAATAGAGTCAAAGTACATAATTAGCAATCTTGATTATATCGAAATTACAATTATATTTGATGCGAACAAAAAAGTTAATATTTTCTTATAATATGTAGTACTCCTCTTGTTCCTTTTTATTTGTTTAATTTTAACTTTTTACTTGTTTATTTTTATCTGTCATTTTTTACAAATCAAGAAAAGACAATATTTTTTTACCTATTATATCCTCAACTTATTTAAAATCTCTTTAGCGAGTAAATTAATTTTTAAAATTTTAACAATTAATAATGATAAAATAGTAACCTTGCTATATAAATTATTATTATTCTAATAGATATTTCAAGTTAAAAATGAACAAATAAATAAGGCTAGGAGTAAATAAATATAATAAATAATTTGAGACTAATTAAATATTGATGAAAATTCAATGTTTGAAAAAATGACATGAGCAGGGTCAACTATCCTCGATTTTTTCTTCTGTACTACACACATAAAGTTCGACACAATAATAATATAAATAATTAATTTAAAATAATAGAAGTAAGTAATATTTAAATATTTTCCTTATTGAATAATTAGTTCATTATCCTGCTGAGATAAGTTAGTAAGATGAGACAGTTGAAGAATAATGTCTCAGTTAGGTGAAGTCTTCATTAATTGCTCCGCTCCCACTAACTAACTTATTTCTCTTCGTCGATGACTTTTTGAGATCAGTATTAAAAATTTCGATATAATATAATAATTTGATGTATACTATGTCCATTCCTAATTCAATGAGCAAAGAAATTATTGTTTCTTTATTTGAAATTTAACTATATTTGAAGTAAAAATTAAGTTTTTATCGTTTAAAAATATTATTATTATTATTATTATTATGAGTCGAGACAATTAATTATAAGTTTGAAAGAAATGAAGTGAGGAAAGAGAGTTTTGGATTTGGTTGGTCCCTCAAAATATAAAAATGACAAATTGTGAAAGGGATTAAATATGTCACATAAGGATCCTACGTGAAAAACCTTACCCGCATCAGGTGTTTAAATCTTATTAATATAATTTTAATTCTTATGTGATTTAATGAGATAAAATGTATGTTGATTAATTAAGGTTAACTATAATGAATTATAAATTAAATCACATGACATGCATATATTGGATTGATATAAATAACCGATGCAGGTAAGTTTTACCCATCTCTTTCCTGGCATGTGAAAGTTGTTTTATTTTGTTAAATTTTTTAGTGCTTCACTTTACTAAAGTTAAAAAAATAAAAATGCTCAAATTATATTTAGAGAATCAAAATGAATCTAGTCTCATGGATAAAGAATTTTTTTTATCCAAAACTCCATTTTAACCGTGAAGTTATTTTCAATATTATTTAAATTATAATACATGTGAGTTGAAATCGAACAAATCAGACAAATCAAAACCAAATTAAAAAATATTAGATCGAATCATCGAATGATTTACGATACTTTGGCAACTATATAGTATTTCAAAAATTCAAACTAAACATATTGAACTAGAATTCTTAAAATCTTACTATTGTTTATACAGTGTTTAATTGACATTTGATTTCTGTAGTAATATTATTATAATTTTATATGATAATTTCGGTATTTTTTTAATACCAGATTGAACATTAGCTAGTTAATTTATACATAATTTAGTTCTATAAAAAGAATTACACATGAGAGATTAAAAAACTAAACCTCGTTTTCTTATTTTGTTTATTTAGTTTAAAATTAAGGATAATTCTATTTTATATTATGCATTGAATATCCCAATTTTTAATAGAATAATTAATTTTTAAAAAGAGAACACCACAAAAAACACATGAACTATATATATTCTTTTTTTCCTTCCACAATATTTTCTTCTATCATTTAAATAATTTATTGGCAAACAACCTTAAAAAAAGTGTGAGAAATTAATAAAAAGAGAACCCCATATCAAGAAATTCAAAGAACAGATAGTCCAAGTTGCAGAAGCTGTTTTTTTCATTAAAAAAATAAAATAAAGTCTTTTAAAGCTTTTTATCCAATCAAGAAATTCTATGACAAAGCTGAACAACATAAAAGAAAAAAGAAAGCTCCATAAATTATACTCGTATCGATTCATATTATATGATATACTTTTTAATTCAATCATACCCTTTAAAAAAATTAGGCAATTTATAAAAATAATCATGAAATAAGTGGTTCGAATTTAGATCACAAAACTTCAAATTTAACAAATTTTATTTAATAACTAATAATTTTATCTTTAGTATGTTTATAGATTTTAAAGTTAAAATTTTAAAATTTAAATTACTTGAGTTGTGAATTTTTAAAATTACTTGAATTTTTTTTTATGTTACACGAGTGAATTTTTAAAAATATTTATTTCTTTTTAAATTTTGTCAAAAATTTTGATCAAATAAATAAATCTTCAAATCTATGATAAAACGCTAACTTTGACTCTTGAAGATTCAAGGATCAAAGATTCAAAATCACTCATTTTTATAGGATGTAATTTCCTCCACCCGCTTCTAGCTCATTAATAAGATTTTTCTAGTTATAAAAGCTCATTTAGTTATATATCTAAATAAGACAATCTTGCTATATATAAAAAAATATTTTAATATAACATTAATTGAAAGGAATAATAGAAATTCTAAAAAATTTATTCACTATTTTAGATTTTACTTATCTTAAAAAACTATGCAACTTTGTTTTTATAGTTTTATTTAGTATTTTCTTAAAATTGAGTTTTTCAATAAATAAATAGAAATTAACTTATTTTAATTAATTAAAAGTTGATCAACGAATATAAATAAATCATTCAGTTTTTCTTATGTGGATTAAACTCATACTTTTAAAGTTACTCTCTTCGTTTCATAAAAAATGTCACTATTTTCTCTTTAGTTTGTTTAAAAAAGAATGATTCCTTTCCGTTTTTGGTAACACTTTAATTTTAACTTTTCACGTGACATGTTTAAGACCACAAAATTAAAGGGCATTTTGGTACATTTGACATAACTTTAATTTAGAACCACAAGAATAAAAAGTCTTCTTTCTTTTCTTAAACTCCGTTTCAAGTCAAATTAGGTCATTCTTTTTAAAACGGAGAGAGTAATAATTTTCAAGTGTAAAATAGAAAAAATAGTGTCATTTATGCGTTGATTTTGTCAAGTGACAGTATTACTCCTTTCATCTATTTTTAATTGTCGTATTACGCTTTCTGAAATTCAAATTGACTAATTTTCAAAATTAAATTAGATTATATTAATTTAATATTCTAAATATGAAATTTAGATATTTAAAAATTATATAAAAAATATTATAAATTATAATTTTTTTGTAAATTAATATTAGTCAAAATTCTTATAATTTGATTTTAAAAAAAAGAAAATTATACAATAATTAAAAGTGAATAGAAAATAAAGATTTTTTTTTGTTTAGTAAGGATGATATATAAATTGGAGCGGGTGAAAGTAAAATGTATTGGACTCCTCACTCTTTCTTTTTTTTTGTAAGCATAAAACAGTCCACTTTCTTTATACTTAATTATACCTATCAACTCTGCTAGCTGTTGACCAAAATCAGAAAATAAAAATAAAAAAATTAAAAACAGCTAGGGTTTCTTTTTTATTTATTACATTTTACACCCTGGATTTTTAATTTTATCTACTTTTTCCCCACAATAATAAAAATACAAACAAGAAACCAGTGTCACTTCATCCACTTCCTAATATCAGCCAACAACAAAAGCAAAACGCTTACTACAGCAGCTTTCTTGATTTTTTTTGTCTTTTCTTCTTTTCAATTCTTGTTTTTTCTAGTATGAATGTATAAGTTTTCAGGCAGAATGTTGGTTGTTTTTCGAGTTTTTATGATGCAGAAGTTGTCAATGTTGCTGTTTTTTGTTCTTTTTTACAGTATAACGAGTTCTGCAGATCTGAACTCCGACCTGGATGCTTTACTGGCGTTAAGAGCCGCTGTGGGTGGTCGGACTATGTTATGGAATGCTACTAACACAACCCCATGTAATTGGGCTGGTGTTTTATGTGAGGATAACCGTGTTACTGTTCTCCGGTTACCGGCGGCGTCACTTACCGGTGAGATTCCGGTGAATACCATTTCGAATCTTACTAAGGTTAAGACGCTTAGTCTACGTTTTAACCGGCTTTCGGGTTCTCTTCCTTCTGATATTTCTAAACTTGTTGAGCTTCGTAATCTTTACCTTCAGGATAACGAATTTGTTGGTTCTGTTCCTTCTTCGTTTTTCACGCTTCATTTAATGGTTCGTTTAGATCTTTCTAATAACAATTTTTCTGGAGAAATACCATCTGGGTTTAACAATTTGACTCGTTTGAGAACACTTTTGCTTGAAAACAACCAGTTTTCTGGGTCTATTCCGGAGTTAAAGCTTTCGAAGCTTGAACAATTTGATGTCTCTGGTAATAGCTTAAATGGGTCTATTCCGAAAAGTCTTGAAGGAATGCCTGCTGGTGCTTTTGGTGGGAATTCACTTTGCGGGAAGCCGCTTGAGGTTTGTCCTGGGGAGGAGACTCAGCCTGCTATAGCTACTGGTGGGATTGAAATTGGGAATGTGCATAAGAAAAAGAAGTTGTCTGGTGGTGCAATTGCTGGCATTGTTATTGGATCTGTACTGGGATTCCTTCTGCTGTTGTTGATTTTGTTTGTGTTGTGTAGAAAAAGGTCTGGTAACAACGCGAGGTCTGTTGATGTAGCTACATTTAAGCATCCGGAAACAGAACTTTCTGCGGAGAAGTCCAATGTGGACGCTGAAAATGGTGGTGGTGGAAATAGTGGGTATTCAGTGGCGGCAGCTGCTGCGGCTGCAATGACGGCTACTGGAAAGGGAGGAGAGATCGGCGGAAATGGTATTAAAAAGCTGATCTTTTTCGGGTCTGATAGAGCATTTGATTTGGAGGATTTGTTGAGAGCTTCAGCTGAGGTTTTAGGGAAGGGGACGTTTGGAACAGCTTACAAGGCGGTGTTGGAGATGGGCACAGTTGTAGCTGTTAAGAGATTGAAGGATGTGACCATATCTGATATGGAGTTCCGGGAGAAAATCGATCAAGTTGGACAAATGAATCATGTGAATTTGGTTCCTCTTAGGGCATATTATTACAGCAGGGAGGAAAAGCTTCTTGTCTATGACTACATGCCAATGGGAAGCTTGTCTGCACTGCTTCATGGTGAGTCAAAGTTATACTCTTTCCTTTTAAATTGATAATTTTTGTTCTTGTAGGCACATATAATACCTGATGGATCTCTATTGCTTTTCTTGTTTTAGTGTGTTGATTGGTTAGTTGGACTTATTGCTTACTGTAGTACTACATGCAATGCATCTTTTTTGTGGGAGGACATCTAACTGAATGAAAGATGAATGTCTTGTTTTAGTATGCCTAATGTGACTCTTCGTAAGTGTTGCATTTCGTATGAATGTGAACATTTCTTTTCGATGAATTCTAAAAGCACGAATTCAATTATTGATAATGTCTTCTCATTTCTCTAGATTTGCTAGAGTTGTATCTGTGAAATGTTGCTATTATTATAGCCTGTGAAACTCGGAAACTTATTAAATTGCTAATAGATTGTAAGATGTTTGCTATAATTTTATTGGTGATATTCACTACTAAGCTCTGTTATTTTCCAGGAAATAAGGGGGCTAGCAAGACACCACTGGATTGGAAAGTCAGGTCAGGCATTGCCCTTGGTACTGCTCGGGGCATTGAATACCTACACTCTCAAGGTTCAACTGTCCATGGGAACATTAAATCATCCAATGTTCTTCTCACCAAATCATATGATGCACGAGTGTCAGATTTTGGCCTAGCCCAGCTGGTTGGACCTCCAACTTCCCCAACTCGAGTTGCTGGATATCGTGCCCCAGAGGTAACTGACCCACGCAGAGTATCCCAAAAGGCAGATGTATATAGCTTTGGTGTATTGCTTCTTGAGCTTCTTACTGGGAAGGCACCCACTCATGCCCTCCTGAACGAGGAAGGTGTTGACTTGCCAAGATGGGTGCAGTCCATCGTTCAAGACCAATGGACTTCACAAGTTTTTGATATTGAGCTCCTCAGGTACCAGAGCGTTGAGGAAGAAATGGTGCAACTCTTGCAGCTCGCAATAGATTGCTCGACTCAATATCCCGACAACAGACCTTCTATGTCTGATGTCGTTGAGCGAATTCAAGAGCTCTGTCTCTCAAGCTTGCGGGTTACTCAAGAACAGTCTGACTCTGTCAATGAATCTGATTGAGGTGGTCCTTAGTCCTTTTACATGTGCAGTACTTGAACTAAAGAAGCACCATCACCAATTTACAGAACCCCATTTAAGCATATTAAACTTTATTAATGCTTTCTGTTGGTTAGTAGGGCCTATCTTCTTTCATTTAAATTTTAACAATTTTATGCCCTTTTCTTTTTCTCAGTTCTCCATTGTAGTTGAGCTAGAGCCCTTTTCATTTTCCTTTGTGTGGGGGAGCCATTCTCTGTACCATTTGTTCTTGTTGGTTGGATAATGGTTGATGTAATTATTACTTTCAGCCTTTACTTTGCTTTCACTTTAACCAACTTTCTTGAGAACTTAATACCTACCTTTACTTTGTAGTATTTTCATTTAGGAGGTTTGTTGTTTGTAGTAGTAAATTAATGAAGTTCTTTTCTTTTTTTTGGTTTCCCACCTAGTGTTCTGTAACTGCATTGGAGCTCGACTATTTAGGGGAAGCGCTCTCTACCAAGGATTGTCGTGCTTTGTTTGTGGATCAGGACCGTTTCTTTGGTTTCACGGGTTGTGTACCCTCTTTTACTTCGTTTTTGATGATCTCTTATCACTTTATCCCAGTCTTAATTAAAGTTATTAGTTGTCTTTCTTGGAAGTTGCATGATGGCATAAAGAAATATGCCTCTTGGGGTTTAGGTACCTTTTTCTTTTATTTTGCCTCGGACTATGCATCAGTTGTTTGCATCAATTCGATAAATACATGACATACGTCTTCACAGTCATGTGCGGATAAGTTTTTACCACCAGCTATGTGTGCTTCTTTTGATCCTGGATATTACTGAAGCTAGTGAGTATTTAAGGTTTCAAAGATAATTTTGTTAGTACAAAAGGTGACGAACACTGATTGAAACTCTGATAGTACTTGAGTGATAGTGAGACTGAAAGTGAAAGATACATGAAAAGAGGTGTCAATTAGTGACAGACCTAATCATGATTTGCGAATTCGACTGAACTCAATGCTTGACATCATCATGTATATATATATTTTGAAACCTATGTTAAATTCTGAATTGGTCGCTATTATTAACAGATGAATAAGTGTAATAACTAGTAATTATGAAAACCCAAAAAGTTGTTTGCTCTAGTGGTCCACATATTTTGAAGACAAAATTATTGGTCACAACATTAGTAGAGTGAGCAGACACTGGAAATTTTTAGTGGTCCAATCAAAATTTGTTAGCATCCAAAGCATTGAAAGGATTTTACCATATCTCTCAAAGGTCTCATCAACCTTGGATCTATTTGACATTGGGCCAATGACAAGCTCAGATAACAGCCAAAAATAAAAAATAGTCAAGTAAATATATAAGAAACAAAATTGCAAAGCTAACTTATTTTAATATATGTGACCCTCTTTTTGGTGATATTTCTATTATGTATTGGCTTGCTTTGTCCTCACTGGCATTTTGATTTGAAATTGTTGTGGAGCTGTTCTTTACCCCAGTGTGTTCATACAATTGAATGCCTAAGCATGTGCTATAACAAATAAGGTTTCTTCCCTTTGAGGTGGACCACCTAATCACTTTTGAACATGTCTTTGCTCCAATCACTATTATTATACTTACTCTTATCCTCAATGGTATGGTCTAATCGTCAATGATTTGGTAAGAAATCGAAGGAAATACAACCACAATAATAACAAACGCAATGTAATTCCACAAGAGAAGTCCGGAGGAGTCTGTTGTGTACGTAGCTTTACCTCTATCTTGAGAGGGTAAAGATGTTGCTTCTGATAGATCCTAGACTCAGTTTTAGTATTAGGCAAAAATAAAGACAGAGAACAATAGCAAAATAACTAATACGATAACTCTAAGCAAGGGAAATAAGAAGTAATACTAGAATCGAAGATCTAAATAGTATAAGAGTAATACTAACAAAATTGAAAAGGGAACTAGACACGCTCGAGTACCCGTTAACTTTCTACCCTCAATTCTCGACCTCCATTATCATACTATTATTATCAAAGATACAACGACCTAACTTAATCAATTCTCGACTTCCATTATCATACTATTATTATCAAAGGTACGAAGACCTAAATTTCAATTAAATGGGTAAAAATCAAAGAAAATTATGTAGCAAATTTCAACAAAAATAAATTTAAAAAATGATGGATGATTTCTTTATATGTATTTAATTCTTGATAGATAGAATCACTCAATATATATATAAGTGAAATGTAATATGTATCCGACAGAATAGTCGAGATGTGCACAGATACACTCCCTCACCATTTCACCAAAGAATTCAAAAATGGTTTCAAAATTCAACACCATACAAAGTATAAGCTATATAGCAAGATGAATTTTTTTTAGAGTAGATAGACATAAGAAAATTTTTATCCACCCCATCCTGCTTCATGTGGAATGTCACTTTAAAAGTCAATACTATTTATCTTTTAGTTGATTTTTCAAATGCTATTATATTTTCTTTTTCCAATTCTCAAAGTAAAAAAATTGAGGTCCAAGAAAGTACAAAGTACCAAATGATCATAATAAATAGGATTTTAAAAAAGATTTATCAATATGATTATAATGCTTAGGTTTTAGGTACAACGGAGCATTACAATATGATTCTATTTATCTAGTATTGTAACAACCTAAGCCACCTAATTAAAGGCTGTAACAAATAAAAGTTGTTAGTTAGGTTGAATCACCGGAAAATACAAATATATATATATATATATAAAAGTTAGATTAAATATATACCATTTGTCTCATTTGCATACACACGGCAACCTTAGGTAGGAGCCTAAGAGATATGTATATTACGGATTACGATAAAAGGTTAGTAGGTAGTTGAATATTATATTTTTTTGGCGAGGTAGGCGTGGTGATAACTATATTAGTCATATTCATGCGGTTTATCATCTATCGTAATTATTTTCTTTTGATATTTGTTACAACGCTTTGTTAATTTTATGTTGTTTATCAGTTATTGTTGTTCATCCTTTCTAATGTTCTATAATGCTTTTCTTATGCACTTGAACTGAATTTTTCGAGAATTGTTTATGTATTTTCATAAAGTAATAATAAAATATATCTACATTTAATTCTTTTTAAATTACATATATTAAATTACATCAAATATGTTATTATTATACAAAATGCATGTGGTCAACATTTTTTTCTTCTAATTTATGATTATTGTAAGAAATCAACCTTGGCCTTTTTGTTAATTGATTCTCGGACTGCTATTAAATACTATTATTTTTGTTGTGATTAAAAGGTACCTAAATTTAAGTATAAAATAATATAGAGGCATGCAACTATTTTTTATTTTATTTTGTTTGCTCTGCTCCACTTGTGATTTCAGGTTATTAAAACTAAAATCAATTACCTATAGGACAAACTCGAAGGCAACTATTTAATTGGAATTTTTTTTTTCTTTGGGTTGACTAAACTATCAAATTCTATCGATTTTGAAGAAAATAAACTGCATATAAATGTTATATTATATTTGAAAGATTAATATTGCCGGTTAGAAGTAGCGAAGTTTCAGCATGTGGATGCTTTTAGACTAATACAATTCTTACTAATACTATTCTAATATTAATTTGCTTAGTACAAAATTAAAAAACTTTTAAGTTTTAAGGATGTTTGGATAAACACCAAAATGCTTATGAGCATCACCAGCTTATTAAGACATTTTGTTAAAACGAAAAAGTGCATAAAAACCATTCAGACATATTATAGGCATTTTTGTTTAGTTGAAGATTTTATGATTTTATTCATAATTTTTTAGGTACTTTCCATGCATATTTACTTTCCAATCACAATTCTTAATCTATCTTTATCTCATATTTGTCATTGACCCTTTTAATCATCTTTCATACTTTAAAACTTATTTTGTAAACTTCGAAAAACTTTGTTGATGGCCATTGAGTGGTTACTATTTAAAACTCAGACGATAATAAATGGGCACTTGGGCTTATAGGACCCTTATTTAAAGGAAAAATAATTACCATTTTAAAATATATTTTTATTTTGTTATCATTTTTGTCAACTTTTAGCAATACTTAAACAATTTTGTATAAAGAGCTTTCAACTTAACAAAAGTGTTGTATCCAATTGAGAACTAATCGGGATAGTTATTCGCTCATTCGCCCATTCGCTCATTACTTCTTTCGCTTTTCTTTCTGGTCCTCTTTGAAAATTTTAGGATTTTGCCATTTTTTCTTCACTACTAAAAAAACAGTGAATATCGACCTCAAATGATGTCGGTAATTTTCGACCTCCGGAGGTCAGTATTGTTAAAAATAATAAAACTAGTTGGTTTTTAGGCAAAATAAGGAGGGAAAAAAAATCCGACCTCAAACGGTCGGTATTTTTCGCGGAAAAAGTTAATTACAATAAAAATCGACTTCTTGATGTCGGTATTAAATAAAGTAAATGAATAAACATATTTTATTTTTGGTATTTTATTTTATCAATATCCAAATACCAACACATGGTATTTTATTTCATCCAAATACTGACATCATGAGGTCGGTATTTTTATTTTATCCAAATACTGACATCATGAAGTTGGTACTTTTATTTCATCCAAATACCGACCTCATGAAGTCAGTATATTTTCTTCATCCAAATATCGACCTCATGTGGTCGATACTTTTACTTCATCTAAATACCGACTTTATGAGATCGATATTTATCTTTCATCTAAATACCGACCTAACGAGGTCGGTATTTTTATTTCATCCATATCCAAAAATCGACATCATGAGGTCGGTATTTTTATTTCATCCAAATACTGACATCATGAAGTCGGTATTTTCATTTCATTCAAATACCGACCTCAACGGTGATGTTATTTCAGTTAAATACCGACCTCATGAGGACGGTTTTGTGTAAATTGAAAAACAAAAAATATTATAATACCGACTTCCGAAAATTGATAAAATTAAATATCATGCAATTTAATTAGTTTTAATTTAAATATTTATATCGTGCAATTAACTTTAAATAAATCGTACTCTAGATGACGATTTTATATAAGTTAAAAAATAAACTAATACAAATACCGACCTCTCGATGTCAATATTAATTATTTAATATGATTCTTTTTATTTTTCTTAAAATTTAATGTGATACCGACCTCATTAGATTGATATTTTTTTATTATATCTAATTCATTTTAATAAAAGCGACATCTGGAGGTTGGTTTGTTTAAAATATTTTTAATAATCATAATTTTTATTATTTAGCATAATACTAAAATTTCATTTGAAACTTACAATTAATTAATCAAAAAGTGTAATAATTTTGTTTACTTTATCAATAAAAAGTTAGACTTTGTGAAAAAATTATTAATATATATATATATATATATATATATATATATATAATCCATATTTAGAATATGAAACTATGTTTATGTGAATTAGGATATAATTATACTTATATTTTTAGAGTAATGTACAAATCTTTTATACGTTGAGTAATTATGTATGAAATACATCATTAATGAAAGAAATATCGATGATCAATTTAAGGCGAGATTTATATATTATATTTGAATTTATAATTAGGAGGAATATAATTTAAATTTATAAAATTAACTTGATCGACAAATTAATTTTATTAAATTAAACTTCTATTAATTTTATATATATATATATACCGATCTATTTATATTATTATTTTATTTAAATAATATTGACTTTACGATGTTGATATTTATTTAATATAGATAATTATTTTAATAAATTTTGACATTTCATGATCGATAAATTAATTATTCTAAAAAATACTGACATCTCGTGATCAGTAAATTAAATACTTCTCTTAAAAAAAAAAAAAAAGAATAATATCAAAACCCTAAGTCAAATTTCTCTCTCTCATACCCACCCCCTTCACCCGCCTCTCTCTCTTTCCCTCATCACTTCTCCCCTCGCCCCGCTTTCCTCTGCTCCTCCTCCGAACGGATCACCGGCGAGCAGCAGCCCCGGCGACTCCTCTCTTTCCCTCTCGTCTTCCTCTTCAACTCTTCCATCGACCCCTCTCTTTCCCCCTCCTCTCTTCTTTCTTCCTCTATCCCCCTCCCGTCTCTTCTCTACAGCGAACTCCAGGCCGCCTGCAGCTCCAACCAACGACAGCAAGACTGCAGCTCGGCTAGAGGGCGATAGCAACAACACCAACTGCTCAAGCTGAGGCTCAAAAGCCTGTGATTTCGTACCAAACGGATCTCCTCAGATCCGTCCAGGTTTGTTTTCCCTTTTTATTATTAACTCATAATTTTCTTAATGATGTTCATAAATTATCAACAGCTTGTTACCCTTTTTTATTATTACCTCATAATTTTTTTTATTGATGTTCTTCAGTCTTTAGGACCACCTAAAGGAACTAGTTTTCTGACTTTTGGAGTTGCTCTTTCTGCAACGCCAGTAATCCCTCAATAAAGAATGAAAGTGATGCATTAATTTTGGTTGCACTAATGGTTAGGTATCACTTAATAAATATAATTGCAGCAGCCTTTACTAAAGAGTAAAAACTCCATGCTATGTAATTAAAATCACGCTGAGGTGTTATTATTTCTATAGTTTTTGAGAAATAAAGTAGATGGAAAGATGTAACACTATTACTAGGAAAATATTCGAAAGCATTAATGAACAAAAAATAATAGAATGTAGGTAGGTGGTTTTACAATTTAATGTGATAGCTAAGTTCAATTGGTTAAGCATTTGTGGACATTAGAGGAAGGGGAAGCTTTAGTACTTGAGATGAGAGAGAGAGTGTCTAGGTTAAACTACCAAAGGCAAGACAATGAATTAATATGGGCAATGCAATGCAAGTAGAGCTTCACACGACATTGTGAAATCAATGATTAATTAATGCAATAGATCAAAAAGGTTGCGGTAGAGTGGTAAATACTATTCACTTCATTAGTAATTAGAGGCTCAAATTCGAGTACTTGGAATAAAGTTGTCACTGATAAAGAGTATTTTACCACCTAAACCAATATTGACATCCATCGAGTGGATCTTGCTATTAAAGAGTATTTTAATCCAAATTAGCTAGATGGGAAAACTAGTACCAGACATGGAGTTTGGGTTAACATAATAATCTAAAAGAATCAAAAGCTTGAAATGGTCTGAAATTTGCACTTTTGTACTGTTCTATCATGTTGGGCTCCATTAACAACAAAATTTCAATATCTGAAGCCACTGATCAGTTCAGTTGTACACTTGGTACTGTTTTTTTCTTAAAATATTGACCCTTTTGTTATCATTTGACCATCCAAATTCAAATCTTATTATGTATCCAGTAATAAATCTTCTATACTGATCATCGTTATATTAAATGTGAGAATTATTTCTTGCATGTGTTATATTTTTATTATGAAAAATTGATTTTGTTTACCTTAATTAAATTGATTCTGTTTACCAATCGTTTTTGTTTCCATTTAGTTGAAGTGTCTCAATATTAGCTAATCTAGTAAATTGCAACTACTTGATAAAAAAATGAGAATCAAGATTTTTTGATTCAAAAAGTCGAAAAAAGTAAGTAATAAGCTAATAAAAAATGGAATTAAGTTGGTTAATAAGTTAAATTGGTGAATATATTATTGAATTAAGTTAAAAATAAACTAATTAGACTTATAAAGTTGTTAAGTTGTTTAATAAGTTAAATTGGTGAATAAAGTGTTGGAATTAAGTTAAAACTAAACTAATTAGACCTAAAAAGTTGGTTAAGTTCTTCAAATAAGCTAATGTGATTTAGTTGGTTAATATAGTGTTGGAATTAAGTTAAAACTAAACTAATTACACTTAGAAAGTGTTAAGTTCTTCAAATAAGCTAATGTGATTTAGTTGGTTAATATAGTGTTGAAATTAAGTTAAAACTAAACTAATTAGACTTAGAAAATTGTTAAGTTGGTTAATAAGTTAAATTGGTAAATATAGTGTTGGAATTAAGTTAAAACTAAACTAATTAGACTTAGAAAGTTGTTAAGTTGGTTAATAAGTTAAATTGGTGAACATATTGTTGGAATTAAGTTACAACTAAACTAATTAGACTTAGAAAGTTGTTAAGTTGTTTAATAAGTTAAATTGGTGAATATAGTGTTGGAATTAAGTTAAAACTAAACTAATTAGACATAGAAAGTTGTTAAGTTGGTTAATAAGTTAAATTGGTGAATATGTTATTGAAACTAAGTTAAAACTAAACTAATTAGACTTAGAAAGTTGTTAAGTTGTTTAATAAGTTAAATTGGTGAATAGAGTGTTGAAATTAAGTTAAAACTAAACTAATTAGACATAGAAAGTTGTTAAGTTGGTTAATAAGTTAAATTGGTGAATATAGTGTTGGAATTAAGTTAAAACTATACTAATTAGACTTAGAATGTTGTTAAGTTGTTTAATAAGTTAAATTGGTGAATATAATGTTAGAATTAAGTTAAAACTAAACTAATTAGACTGACTTAGAAAGCTGTTATGCTGTTTAATAAGTTAAATTGGTGATTATAATGTTGGAACTAAGTTAAACTAAACTAATTAGACTTAGAAAGTTGTTAAGTTGGTTAATAAGTTAAATTGGTGAACATATTATTGGAATTAAGTTACAACTAAACTAATTAGACTTAGAAAGTAGTTAAGTTGTTTAATAAGTTATTGGTGAATATAGTGTTGGAATTAAGTTAAAACTAAACTAATTAGACATAGAAAGTTGTTAAGTTGGTTAATAAGTTAAATTGGTGAATATAGGGTTGGAATTAAGTTAAAACTAAACTAATTAGACTTAGAAAATTGTTAAGTTGGTTAATAAGTTAAATTGGTGAATATATTATTGGAATTAAGTTAAAACTAAACTAATTAGACTTAGAAAGTTGTAAAGTTGTATAATAAGTTAAATTGGTCAATAAAGTTTTGTAATTAAGTTTAAACTAAACTAATTAGACTTAGAAAGTTATTAAGTTCTCCAAATAAGCTAATGTGTTTTAGTTGGTTAATATAATGTTGGTATTAAGTTGAAACTAAACTAATTAGACTTAGAAAGTTGTTAAGTTCTTCAAATAATTTAATGTGATTTCGTTGGTTAATATAGTGTTGGAATTAAGTTAAAGCTCAACTAATTAGACTTAGAAAGTTGTTAAGTTCTTCAAATAAGTTAATGTGATTTAGTTGGTTAATATAGTGTTGTAATACTAAGTTGCAACTTACTAGTAAATTGTGTCAATTATAATCCAATAAATTGTAATACAACTTGATTGATCTGGAAAAAGATAATGTGAAGACATATATACAAATTCACTACTTATATTAAAAAATAATAGATGTATATTGAGATTCACTATTTGTGTGTACAAACAATAATGCGACTCATACAAAAGATTGATCATTCGTTTTCACAAAATAATAAAGGCTATTACATTTTACTGTGAACAGAAAACCATATACAAAAGTGCATTGGCATACCAAAAGTGACCACATAGTTCAAAATTATAAATAGTTGCTTTTCCAATCTTTCATTAGTTAGTTCATCCCTCCAAGTAGTCCATTCATCAGATGCTTCAATTGTATTAATATATTCATGTTGATTCTCCATGTGGAATTTCATTTCCACATCTAAGGGATCAACTTCCATCTCTCTTCAAATGAAATTGTGCATCAAACAACATGTACTAATAATTCTATTGTGAACCTTAATCGAGTACCATGAATGATTTTAAGAATTTTCCAATGTCGTTTTAATAGTCCAAATGTTCTTTCAATAACAGTACGCGCCTTAATATGCTTCATATTAAAGAGATCTTCTCGACATTGAAGTGATGAATTGTCACCCGGCCAATCCTTTAGCCAATATCTATATCCTCGATAGGGAGACACAAAACCATTTACATTTGTATATCTTCCATCACACAAATAGTAATTGCCTAAAAATGTAATCAATAATATTATTACTTTAACTATTATTCTATTTTGATGTGGTAGAAATAAAATAAGGACCTCCCTATTATTAACCTTTAACCCATTTCTTCGCACAACAACATTTCGCAACAACCATGTATACATAAATAATTTTTTTGAAATTTCTATCACAAACCTCCCAAAAAAATCCCAGCGAATACCCTGTTCAAAGCCCAACCCCATCAAAAAAAATTTCCAACGAATACAACCTTATTTACTCCAACAACATCAAACTCCATTGAAGCAACAAAATATTTTTTTAAAACTTTCCTCGAAATAAATTACACTCACAACAATTAAAAAAAAAACCTAACTAGAAAATAGTAGCAACTACCCTAACAAATCATCAAAATCCCCCTTTTAACTAACCTCTCTTTGTAAATTAAGGTTAGAGCAGAAATAGAAAGAGAGGAAATTGGGGCTTGACGAAGTCTTTTAGTATTGTCGAAAATACTGAGAATGAAAAAACAAGATTCTTGTCTTGATTAATCCAAGTGAGTTCCTAAATTTTTTCAATTTACAATTGTTGAAACCTCAAACAATTTCGTAAAGAAGCTGAAAAATTCGTGGGTAAAGAAAGGTCATTGGCACCAGATGAGAATTTGAAGACTCTTGTCATGGTAGCATCAACCATGGCTGCTGAAGCAAGATTAAGAGTTTCAATCTTTCAATATCCCCTCCAAAATTTGCTTTTTATGGAGCTTCTATTTATATAATAAGGTTGGACTTTGGGTCGGATATCAAATAAAATAGCAAGTGAAGCGGATCAAAAAAATTAGAGATGAGTCTTTTAAAAGTTGTACAGTCACATGGCATTCCGTCCAATATATATATATATATATATATATATATATATATATATATATATATTACAAGTGGGAAGCTTCAAAGATGAAAAGTTGGATTACTATTTTACCCCTAGACTAAATTAAACATCGAATTAATTCAATAATATTATTTTAATTATTTTTTTAATTTAAGTTATTTATTAGGAAGAGAATGTGAAAGAACAAGAGTCAATTAGGATTTCTTATATTAAATTTTAATATCATGGGATGTTAGAAATCTACTTTTTTTTTAATGAAATAATAATAATAATAATAATAATAATAATAATAATAATAATAATTAAAAAAAAAGTGAGAAGACATTTAGGAAAAAGTTAAATTGATTTTTGTCCCAATATTAAATTAAAATGTTATAAAATATCTAATTTATTATATTAAGTTTTACAATAATGTAATTGATATGTATTTGAGTATACAGATGGATTAATTTCCTTGGTACTGCCACTTATTTCAATACTCTAAAATGACTTATCATTTTCCCATACCAATTCAATGTTTTAAAGTTCTTTTCAACTTCTAATAGTAAACTTTGTGGATTTATAAATAGTCACATCAGTGAATCATGCTAGACTAGATCCATTAATGTTCTCCCCCTCCCCTTCTTCTTCTAAATTCATCTCCAATGTGATTGGTAAGGTTTCATTGATATTTCTCATATGTCGATTCTCTTTATAACCATCTATTAACTTATTATTATGCTTGATTATGAATTATTCTTGGGGTGCTAATAATTCTATCACGATATACATAGTTTCTTCCTTTATAAATTGAACATAAAATGTTAGTCCACGGGACTTTCTTATGAAAATTTTAATTTATCGATTATTCTTTCTTATTTAGACTAATATATTGATTTGTTTAATCTTTTTCATTTTGTATGCATATGATGATATATATATTTTATTAAATTTTTTAAGTTTCATAATCTCAGGGAAGAGTCCATATATCTTGCTGTAGTTACAACATGGGGATTGGCCATGGTGTTGACTCCCTCATTGTTGTATTGCTGCTGATTTCAATGGTTTCCACTTGTGTTGCCTACCGCCCCGGTGACATCGTTCCGATGAGCAAAATGGGTCAATACCACTCTGTACGTATAACCCGTTTACTATTTCAATTTACGAGCTTTATTGTTTGATTTTTTTTCTGTGGTTGATTTACTTGCAGTCGAGGACTGTTTGGCATGATATGATTGGAAAACATTGTCCCATTTTTGGGGTTAATCGGGAGGTAATTTTCATTTCCCCATACATTTCTTGAGTTTGTGCTTCTGGGGTTGTCACTTTTTGGGGATTTTGCTGCTAATCTCTTTTTTTTTTTTTTGTGTTTTTTCATGGGGTTGAAATTTAATTGGTGTAGGTGTTGATATCGATTCCAAAACCAACTGGTTTTACTGGAGCTGATCCTTACAAGATGTGAGTTTCATGAAAGACAAAACTTTCTGCTTTTTCTTATTTTCTTGGAAATTCAATCTGCTTGTCATGCCTTAGATTTATTATGGTGGGATTCAACTTGCACATTCATGATAGTGCATTTGATATTGGAGTTTTGATATGGGAGTAGGTTCATTTTGGTCCTTCAAATATAACCTGAGCATCTTTTATCCCTTAACTTTTTGGTCTCCCGAACATAATCCACTTAAAAGTAATGGTGTTAAACCCATGTGACATTTAAACGGCTTGTAATATATAAAACCCATCGGACAAACTCATTTTCCTATTCTAAGGGAGAGTTGTCGCACTTTACGGCCATTTTGTTGTTGCCTTTAAGGGAAAATGGTTACTATTTTCGAGTAGGACTGATAATTGCGTTCTTAAGTATTGTCTTCTGATATGAGTAGCTACTACTATATTAATCCTAATAAATGAAGAAAGCAAGAAGAAATAAAATGTGCATCAATCAAGAAAGAGGATCCCTCATTTCTTTCCCTCATTCAAAGCTGTCCATGAGACTTTCATCTCACACGTCTCCTAAGTGATAAAAGAAAGATTTTCTTTCTGTTTTGATTGCCTTCCTCGTGTATGTATAAGACCTAATTTGTTCAGTTTCTTAAAGGATTACGTTGAGCTGCTTTAGAATTTTCTGTTTTGGGTTAACTAAAGATGCATAAAAGATACTGCTTCAATGATAGACACCCTTGTTTTTTGTTAGGCTGATGAAGCATTTTGTTCTTTTTTTTCACTTGTAAATATGGTTTCAGCACAACCAATGTATTCTATTGATAAATATATACACATTGTTACCTTCCTCAAAAAAGAAGTTATATTTGGTCTTCATGTCAACTGGAGAAGAAGTCTTACTCTTTCCCATCAATGTACCTCAGCTACACATTAAGCAGACAATCCTGCTTTAGGGGCAAAAACAAAGCTATAAAGATATGGAAGGCCAGTCTTTATCTTGGCAAGTAAATTGAGATACTTGATAGGTAAACTCAAATAGTGGAGTAAAACAAAATAAGGAAATTTGGGACTGCAAAAACAAAGCATTCTAAATCAATTGGCTGAATTTGATGGGATCTAAGACCAAAGGCAATTGACAGATGAGATTTATTTGAGAGCAGTTCTCACCGTTGAATTTGAAGAAAATACAAAGAGGGAAGACATTGCTTGGAGACAGGTCCAGGGGTTTGTGACTAAAAAGAGACAAAGGGTTAGTGGCTAAAAGGAGACAGAAGCAATTTTTTTGCAGAACTACAAACTGTCACAAGAGGTACAATAACATTGACAAGCTTCATTCAATGGAGAATGCACAGGGGAACCAACAAAGATCAAAGAAGAAATCATTAAGTTCTATCAGAACTTACATGCCGAAACAGAAAGATGGAGACCTCAATTCAATGCCAAATCTGGTACTATTGTGAATGAGATGGATAACATCATGCTACAAGAACAGTTCTGTAAAAAGGAAACAAAGGACTTGTGTTATGGCATGTGCTAGGATAAAGCACCTACCCCACAGTTACACCATGACATTTTTCATAGCTTGTTGGGATGTGCTCAATAAAGTAGTAGTTGCAGCTGTACAAAACTTCTATGCTTAGAGTTTTTTTTTAAAGGTTTCAGTGTGACCTTCATAGCACTGAAACCAAAAAAGATTGGGGCAAAGGAGTTGAAGGACTTCAGACCCATAAGCCTAATAGGAAGCATTTACAAGATCCTATAAAAAATTGTGACCGAAAGGCTCAAGAAGGTAGTCTCCAAGCTGGTGGATGCTTAGCAATTGGGTAAAAGGCAGACAGATCATGGATGCAGTTTTGATTGCAATGAGTGTGTGGATGTAAGGAAGATCTGCAAGATCCCAGGGATCCTTTGTAAGTTAGATATTGAAAAAGCCTCCGATCACCTTCACTGGTGAATCCTTTGGAAGACTTTGGAGAATATGGGTTTTGGTGAAAAATGGATGAAATTCTGCATCACGACTGTGAAGTTTTTCATTTTGATAAATGGATCTCCTTCTAGATTCTTCTCATCTAAGAGAGGATTAAGACAAGGGGACAACCTATCCTCTTTTCTATTTATTTTGGCAGTGGAAGGATTAAATGACATACTCAGAACAACCCAAATAAAAGATTGGATAAGTGGTTTCAATGCCAAGATGAACGATAGACAGGCTAGCCATATAACATTTACAATATGCCGATGACACTCTGATTATTTTGTGGGGAAGAGAGCTTCCAACTAAAGTATTAAAGGATTATCTTGAAATCAGTGTTATCAAGTGCGCACTTTAAGCGCGCTTAAGCCCTGGAGCGAGGCTCAAAACGTGTTGAGCGCTTCGCCTCGCTTTATGTGCGCTTCAGTGTCGTCATCAAGGTTCTAAGACAAACGTTTCCTTGCCAATAAGCCTCTTATGAAGAAGTGAAACTAAATAATTGATACTTCACTTTATCATGAAAAATACAATTTCTTTGGTCATTTATTTGTCATTCATGTTTATAATTTTATTACTCTTTGACTAAACATATACATTTGTATTCTTTTCTCCCTTTGCATCTTTTTTCATTATAGCCCACATTTTATTTGCGCTTTGCGCTTAAAGCTCCCACGGACCTTAGAACTTTTTTGCGCTTTTCGCCTTTGATAACACTCAAGTTGATATTGGGCTTCTCATGGTTACATATTAACTATGGGAAACGTTTCATTTACATATTAAGGTGTCCAACATAAATGTGTTAGAGAACTTCCCTCAAAATGTGTGGGTTGGACAAGAAACTTTAAATAAAGAACAAGTATCCTTAGTTGTTCAACTTGAGCCTTCAAAAAGTATCCACAATCAGTGAAATGAGAGACAATCTAGGGTGGGATCTCAGGTTTAGGAGACACTTGAACGACTGGGAAATTAATAAAGTGGCTAAACTACTCAATACTCTGGAGCAATACAAAGATTTAACTCCCAATGAGGACAATCTATTTTGGCTACCAGAAAAACAAGGGAGATTTTAAGTTGTTTCAGCTTACAAGAGATCACAAGGATCAGTCACTCAGAGTGGTGGCTGGTCGTGGAAGATGATCTGGAAAGTCAAGGTACCCCTCAAGGTAGCATGTTTCACTTAGCTTCTAGCCAAACATGCCATACTCACCAAGGACAACCTTATGAAAAGAGGTCGTCAAATTTGTTCCAGGTGCTCTTTTTATGAATGTGAGATTGAGAGAATAAATCATCTCTTTCTACATTGCAGAGCGACTGTGAAGTTATGACAATTTTTCATTAATTTAAGAGGCATAAGCTGGACAATGCCAAGGAGCATCGAAGAGGCTCTAGTTTGGTGGAACAGAGATGGGAATCAGTCGGGACTCGGGACCCGACTCGGGACACTGGGAGAGATGCATTTGGTGGACTATATGGATGGAAAGGAACCAGAGATGTTTTGAAAACAAGAGTTACTCTCTGCAGAAACTCAAGATGAGCTGTCTAGTCCTTTTCTTTTTTTGGTGTACGCACGAATATCCTCAAGAAGAAAAGGATATTCCTAGTATTTTAGATTATTTATGAAGCTTTAGTAGGGTCACCTCTCCCTCGGTAATTTTATTAAAAGTATTACTGGAATACTTCTTTGAGTATTCCTTTTGTTCATAATAGTTAATACATGTTACCTTTATTCAAAAAAAAAAAAAAAAGAAGATATGGGAAGGGATGCTAGAGTGGAAAGAGATTGACCAAGTGGAAAATTCAATATCTCCCTTGGGAGGCAGAGTAGTTTTAGTAGTGTGGTGGATTCGTTACCAACATATGTGATAGCGATATTTCTCTCATCAGTTAAGGTGGAAAGTAGGATGGATACTCTCATAAAAGAACTTTATTCGGCAAGTAACAGGAAAAATGCATTCCACCTGATAAATGAAAGACTATCATTATTTGGAGATTGGGAATCAGAAACTTCAGGTAGGATGTCAGAAGTCCTTTATTCAAATAGTTCTGGAGATACAATAATGACAACAAGATCTTTTAAGGAAGGTAATTACAGGTGTTGTCAGGGATCTCAATGTTGTCAGGGATCTCAATAATGTACCTAGAAGGTTAATTCTCCGTATGGGTTACACTGAAATGCAGGTGGGAATGGTAGAAGAGCTGTCTTCTGGGATGATACTAGATTGGACATAGTCCTCTAGAAGACCAATTTCCTGTTTTTTCCCCCCTAGTTGAAACAAATCCCTAGGCCAAATTAGAATTAGTGAGGGGACAACAATGTTGACATCCAAGTTTCAGAAGATTTTTATATGATTGAGAAGTGGGTAGCATTGCTGATATGTCGAACTAACTTGATTAGATGCAAGTTCTAACTGACTCAGAAGACTCTTTGGTATGGGAAGTGACTAGCACAAGGAATTTATTTAGTCAAATCAGCTTATCAAATTCTCGTGGGAATAGCCAGGTTGGCTGGAGATGGCTTTGGAAACAAATTTGAAAGGTAGATGCACCCTCTTAGATAATATGGTTATGATCAGTGACGGGAAAGGCTTGTCTTACGTATGAAAACCTAAGAAAGAGGGGTTATCAACTGAGTTCCAAATGTTATTAATGTGCAACAGTGGCTGAAGATAATTTCCGTTTGTTCTTACACTCTGTTGTCATATCGTAACTCTGGAAAATGTTCCAAGTATGGTTGAAATGAGCTGGGTGCCAAATATAACAATTGATCTTTTCAGATGTTGGTGTGGTGTAGTTAGGGGATGTTAGTGAGAAGAAATGGTGTAGAATTATCCCAACATGCATTTGGTGAGTGGTTTAGTAGGAAAAAAGTTCTAGATTTTTGAGAATCAAGAAATTCCATCCAGAGAATAAACTTGAACATTTTACTCCTGCCGTCCCAGTTTATGTGGCACTCTTTCTTTTTTGATCCATTCCAAAAAAAATGTCAGCTTAAGTTACCATTTTCAAAAAAAAAGAAAAGAATGTCACCTTCCCTTACTTGACAACTATTTAATGGCACCATCTCCATTTTACCCTTATTGGGTCCCGTTAAAGTCTTTATTGTGATGAAAAGTCAACTAAAAGTAAGCACTATAATAACTTTAAGGGAAATTTGGTAGACATAACAAAGTTTTATCTTATTTCTTGAATTCCGTGCCCAGTTAAATGGCGTCACATAAACTTGAACTGAAGGAGTATTACTTTTTAAATTTATGTGTAAAAGTAACCCTGTAAATGATTTGAAACTAAACTTGATATTGTTGTCCCTGTAAGTTTTGTCTAGGGATCTCTTATAATTAACCAATCTAGGGATGCATTTTGTTTATCAGTACAAACTTTGTGCTGATGTTTATGTGAAAATGTTACCAATCTCAGTGTCTGGTTTAAGTTAGCTCTTTTGGAAACATAGAGGGTTGCTGCAAAGGACAGTGCACCAAGAAAATAAGGCTACAGCTTGGGTTTCAACAGAGGTTGAATTAAAAGATAAGTGGAGGGTTGGTATTGTGTATAGTTATATGTTGGAACTTTTAGTATTTTGAGGTGAGATGTGCACTACAGGGACAGAAGAAAAATGGTCTAAACTGAAATTTAAGAGGGTGAGGTAACTGGTTGATGTTGTTAAGAGCTAAAATGGGAAACTACACTGTGTTAATCAAGAAGTCAATCAGGGTTTTGTACAACAAGTCTTAGTCTTATTATGATGAAATTCCGTTAAGTTCATAATTAGATTTCGGTTAGTGTTTTTTTGCTTGCACTAGCTGGGTGATTTGCAAGATTGACCCTAAAAGGGGTGGTCTTGAATTTTGGCCCTACATAATTTTATTAAAAGAAATGTTCTGCACTTAAGAAAATTTGCTTGGCAGAACTTTTTTGCCATTGGACATAAGTTGCGGGATGAATTAGTTTTGCCATTTAGGCACATTTTTACAAGTCAGAGATAGAGAATCTAACCTGCTTAATTGATCACAAGTAGGGGTGGGCATCGTAGGGTATGTACCAAATTACCATACCATGCCAAAAATGTTAATACTCTGGTTTTGATATTATGGTATTTGGTATACATTTTACTTTATTTTCGTATTCAGTACGGTATTTGGTATTTAGAAATAACATACCGAATACCATACCGAATACCATACCGAAGTAGATAGTTACATAAATAACATATGCATATTATTTAAAATACTAACAAATATGCAACCTAAATGTTTAGAAGTTAAAACTTTGACTACTCTATTTTGATTGAAATGTAATTGATTAACAAAAGGAGTTGTTTCTACTTTATTTTGCATATATATTTCTACATGTGTAATGTGTTAGTTAATGAGCCAAGATTCCTTTACAAAGCTTTGTGTCATACACTTCCCTGTATGGACTTCATCAATGTCCTTTATTGGTTCTACCAGAAAGACAGGTTTGTGCTGGCTTTAGTGTGAGTTAGTATTTGAGCTCCATGGCTGAGTTGCGCGAACTCTTCACTTTCGATGCCGCACCTGTGTCAGATTCTCCAACAATTCACTACCTTTGGAGAATCCAACATGCACCTGACATTATTGAAGAGTCCGAGCAACATAGCTCCTTCGTTGATCATACAATCAACAAATATGACGTTTGTGCTATCTTTACATGGTTTTGGTTAGTGCTAAATGATTAACTGTTATGGTCCCCTGTCGTGAATCTATGTATGGGTCGCTGCAAGATAAATTGTGATGTTTTCTTCCTACGACCTATGGTGCTGGTTCATTAAGAGAGAATCTGCAATCTCGAGTTAATGTACTAAAAAACTTTAGAATTATTTTCTGCTTAGATTTCCTGGAATTAACAGCGTTTAAATACAGAACTTATAAGATAACTACCCCTAAAAACTAGGACATGACTTCCTAACATTACCTGAATGAAAAACTGCACTTCTACAGGGAAATAACTACTACTAGAAGAAACAACAAATAACTTCAGTAGAAAGAAATAACTACTGCTTTAAACTGTTGGATGACTAAGGAGTGATAACATTAACCCCTTCCTATCTTATCCACACTTCACGCCCCTGGCAGTACTAAACTCTAGAGGTTATTAACTTTTTCGTAGCTCTAATAGAAGCACTTAATGATATTTCATTTTCACTATCTTCTGACATGGTCAGCTGTATTACTAATTTCTTATTCCAGTGAATGTGGTGTGAGTCGACTTTGTGTGGTCTAATGTCACTTACTATCTATTTTGTGATTTGGTGATGTTACATCTCCTGTTTAATTCTGCATTTATCCATTACACATTCTCATTGGTATTCTGACCATTAAAGATACTGGAAGTGTGTGACTAATTACTACTATTATCAATAATTCATCTGCAGATCATTCCAAGTTGGAAGAGAAAAATATCACGTGCCATGGCTGTTTGTGATTAATCGGAAGAGTTCTGAGGTTCCAATGATTGATGTGCATTTGGTAAGGCCTTTATTTCTCGCAATCATCTTGACCATTTATCTACCCCTTTAGCCCCTTATTTACTTCCATGTTCCCCTAGTATTGTCTGCACTGAATGGATTTTTCATTTATTACAGAGGTATTCTGGAGGTGATTTGCTTGGTGTTACTGCTAAGGTCATTGATATGCCTCATCACTGTATGTGTTCTTTCCTGTCAAGTTCTTTGTAGCATGAAAATAGTAAAGTGCAATACAATTTGCCAGTAATATAAGTAAATGCGGTCTCTTCTCTCCCCAGCTCCATCCCCAAGTACAATGATGTGTATTGAACACGTGGAAGATAATTATTAGAATGGGATGAAAAAGACCGACTTCTTTGATATGCTTGATGAAAATGCCTTACATAATATAGTTTTGGTAGATTATTTTCACTCTTATCTGATCATCTGGTTTCTTGACACGTGTCTTATTCTTGTTTATAGCAAAAATACCATATATTCTAGATAAAGTTGTTTTTTGTTTAACAAATAAGCAAAACTGAAAAGTAAAAAAAAAAAGGTTGCTTCTATAACACTAGAGTACATATGGTGCACAATTTAAGTTGCTCAACTTTTGTTGATAATGCAAATGCTATCATTATAGTATTTTGACAATGCAAATGTTACCCTTCTTTTCATACACCCAACATAGTAACTAAACTTTTCCATCATAGTATTTGGTGGCTCCACAAGTGAGCAGAAATTTGACCTTAAGGTGCTACTCTATAGTGTGAATGTCTTTGCTTGTATCTCCTACTTACGAAAGGCTGAGTTCTTTAAGATTTAGGAAATTATTAATACGGCAAGATCATATATATATATATATATATATATATATATATATTATAGAAAGGTTTTATAGCATGTTTGACCAAGCTTCTAACATCGGCTTATTTTGGAAAGTGTTTTTTCTTTGAAAAGTACTTTTGGTGAAAAACAGTTTCTGTTGGCTAATCAATTATTCAATTTAGGAAACACTTTCGAGCAACAAGTGGTGTTGGCCAAACTTTTAAAAAGTGTTTTTATGTCTATTTTTTCAAAAGTGCCTTTTCAAAAGTACTTTTGTGGAGAAACCACTTTTTTAAGCTTCTCAAAAACACTTTGTTCTTATCCTAAAAGCTTGCCCAACATCTCAACTCTGAAAAAAAGCATATTTGGCTTTGAAGAAGCTTGGTCCAGCCGGCTATCAGGGTCCTTATGGTTGTGTAATTAGAAATATGAATTACTTTCCTTTCCTTGTTAAGATTACTTGTGGATACTATTTAAACCTCAACATGTTTGAGGGAATAATCAAGTAATTCATTCCCGACATCTCTTATTTCCTTCATTCTTTTACATGTTGTCAGAGCTGCAAAATGTATTGCTTCAAATCCTTGTTTTATTAAAGAACAAAGGTTGTCATTTTATAAAACAAAAGATCAAATCGAGGTGCACTGTGACAGGTTTCGTCAACTCAAATGACGAGTTAGCAGATACAACAACAATTATTAGATATCTTACAGAATTACTTCATGGTTCCAGAATTGAGTATGTTTTGGCAAACTAGGAGCATACGATATGTAAGCTCTAACTTTCAGGAGTTTTAATAATGAGTGAATTATTCATATGACATGAATGAGCAAGTTTTAGAATCCTTATAATTGTGTATATAGATATAGGAATTATTAGGAAGTACTTTCTTCCCTTTTTTGGAGTACTTGCACACTTCTTTTTCTTTTTTTGGGATTACTCGTAAATACTGTATAAACACCAACATATTTGTTTGGGGGAATAATCAAGTAATTTATTCTCACATCACTATCTTTTCACTTTTGTTTCGTCCTAGTCATGAGCCATTTAATCGAGAATCTTGGTTGACGAAAATGGAAACCTTTTGCTTAAATAAGAACGTAGCAACTTGTGTCCAAGAGAACTAAAAAGTTGCTTGTTTTCCCCCCAATTTCTCACATAAGGATACTGAATGCAAGATGAAGAACTCCTCTAGTGGCCTTCAACTAGTTAATAGGCTGAGGACACGCTAAAGAACTTCCATCTTCACTTCCTCATATTCTTTTTTATTGGTTGATTGCTTTATCATGATGTTCTAGCAAACTTGGTGTGCTAAACATTCTATTTTTTCCTCTCAATGATTTAATTTTTACTGATATAATAAGATCTGATGCATTTGTGGACAGATATTGAACTTCATCCTGATATAGGCAAACACTTTTGGGATCCTCAACACTGGCCAAAGCACGTGCTTGCTAGATATACATGGTAACTTTCTCTTAAATTAATCTTCCTAGCATAGCTTGTCTTTTTGGCAACAAGTGTGAATAGCCTCTTGATAAGCTGGATGATTCTACCCTGTGATTGTTTGACAAGTATTGGAGGAATTTCTTACATCCTATTATTACTCAACAATAAGTACTATAAATGTATAGTAGGTAAATTAACACCCCAGGTCGTGAAAGAATCGTCATGTCCTGGAAGATAGGTTGTTGCAAGCTATACTTGGTATTTAGGTGTCTACTTTAAAGAGGAGCACTAAGTAAGGTATTAAAATCCCTACTAAACTATAGCTTATATGTACTTATATACAATATCCAACTAGATACAATATTTGATAAAACTATCTCCTCAATTTTGGAGTATAGATGTTACTCATGCCCAACTTGATACAAAGATATTCAACTCCATTCCCATTTAAGGCCTTAGTAAATATATCACTCAATTGTTCTCCTGTCTTAACTTAGCCAGTGGAGACCAGATTCTCCTGAATTTTCTCGCGGATTAAGTAACACATAACTTCAATATATTTAGTTCTTGCGTGATACACTAAATTATGTATAGAGCAGTCTGGTTATTACACCAACTTTTGTTCGTGATAAATGTTTCAAACTAACTTCATCTATAAGGTGATCTATCCACATTTTTCACATGTGGACTTAGCCATAGCTTTGTACTTGGATTTCGCACTTGATTGAAGTACAGCAGTTTGCTTCTTACTCCTCCATAATACCAGGTTCTTTCCAACAAAGACACAATAGTCTGTAGTGGGTCTTCTATCTATTCTGGGTCCAGCCCAACCGAAATCTGCAAAACAAACACGAGTATTGACTAACAACACTTGCTACAAAAGCAATATTAGGTCGAGTCATAGTTGAGATTATCCACCCCATAAGGCTAAGCAGATCTTTTAGCCACAGGTCTTCCCTTGCCACAAAGCCGTCTAGATTAACTTTGATTGCGAAAACCCTCTTGTACATCCCATTGCTTTTCTCCTTTGGGTAAATGCACCAAATTCTATGTGGGATTTTCATCTAAAGCAATGTAGCCCAAGCATAGCATTATACCATCAAAGATGTTTCAAGGCTCCTTCATTGTTTTAGACTTTAAGGTGCAAAGATAGAATCTAGAGAGGCATCACAGAACTAAATGTAGGAGATAAGTGGTCCTAAGAATACAATCAATAATAGAATTTGTGGATTTACACTAACTTGTACTTTGCGAAGAGTAAGAGAGAGGTAAAGATTTTCTTAAGGAGGATTCAATGATGAACGGATTGATGTAGGACATGTATCAATAGTCGGTTCATGATCAAAAAGTCAATAGGAGATGTAAATACCACATAAGTTGACACCAAATATCTGTCAAGTGATAGAAAGTAACAATGCGTCCCTTAAAGACAAGAATAGCCCAAGAAAACACACTTTAAGGCCTTCGGGTCCAACTTTGTAATAGATAGTCAGTCAGCTCGAACATAACATGTGTTTTCTAACTCCCTTGGCTCCACAACAAATAATGACTTGTTTGAAAGGAGAACATTGTAAGAGATTCCAAAGCAATCATGCCAGATGGCATGCAATTAATTAGAAAACAAATTGTAGAAACTACGTCAGCCCGAAAGTGTTTAGGAGCTTTCGTTTGGAACAATATTGCCTGCGTTGTCTCAAATAGATGACTATTCTTCCTCTCTATAACTCCATTTTCATAATACTCTATTTTGAGAGGCTATATCAACAGCAGACGGTGGATAATCCCATTCTCAGTGGCTTGTAGCCTTGTACTCATTAGTGTTATCACTTCTTAGTAGGCGTTTGGACATGCAATATCATTATATGATTTCAAATCATGAGATGAAATCCCGAATTTTCCTAAAAGCTTGATTTGAGAATTTCATATCCTGATTTCACATTTTTCAAATATAAAAATTGACCCACAATTTTATATTTTGTAAAAAAAATCCACTATTTTATATCTACATAATTTCTTGCAAGAATACCAAAGAGTGATGAAATATTCGCGAATATTAACATGAAGATCTAGTAATTAATGATATTGACCAACAAACAACTTATATTAAAGGGTAGTACATTACAATTCATGTCATTTTGTTGTTTTATTGAATTAAATTTTAATCAATAAATGTTGTCAATGAAGTGTTCAATGGTGTGGCTTAGTGGTTAATGAAGTGGTTGAGAGCCATGAGGTCTTAGGTTCAATCTCCAACTGTGACAAAAAATGTCAATTGATTATTTTCATTACATGTTACCTGTTGCTAGTGGGAGGTGGTTGATATCCCGTGGAATTAGACCTGCGAAAGTTGACCCAGACCACGGTCATCAAAAAATGTTCAATTAATAAATGTTGTAATTTTCTTAGAATAGCTTTGTAATAGTGTATCATACTTTTGTTATGAATTTTTGCGTAGTCGGTAAGATTATATGAATAATTGGGGCAATTTCGATAGTTTTCACAATTTACGGGAAATTTCTATTTATGAGCAAAAAATACATCTTAAAAAATCCAAATTGCATGTCCAAACAAAACTTCAACTTCATCTTGTATGATTTCATCTCACATGGCCAAATGGGCCCTTAGTATGCGCACAATAGTATTAAATTAGATTTTAACTTTGTACAAAAGCCACCAATGGAAAAATACTTCAGATTGGTTCCTTATAAAGTAAACCCACCTCATCCAAAAAAAGAATCATCCATAGAGGTAGCAAATATTCTACCTACCTTTGGACACAATAGGACATAGTTCCCAAACATCATAATCAACTAACTCGAAAATGAGCTCATCTTGTTTGTAACCCTTGTGCTTAACGAGCTACTATGATGTTTTGCAAATTTACACAATTCACAATACAATGCAGAAACAACATGAAACTGTGGACGAAGTTTCTTAAACTAGGAGAGAAGGATGCTCTAACAGACAATGTGCTTCAAATGGAGATGTGACACTTGATCAAGTAACCAATCAAGGCACCCATTCAATAAGGATATAGTTACCATCAGATACATCATACATGTCCTTGACCAATAATTTTCTTTGTCATATAAGATCTTGAAGAAAACAATAGTCGGAAAAAAAATACAAAAGAATTTTGCAGACTCATCTACCAAATCGAGAACACCATCATTCTTATTCTTCCTCCCTTTCTCTCAAATATTTTTCTCAATCTGAAAAAAAAAGAACTTCTCGCAACAGAATGAGAATATCAAAAACTTCACGAAAGAGTACCCCTAACGCAGATAAAAGAATCAGCCGCGGGAGAAAGATCCAGTATAATTTCACATGGTATGACCAATCAGTAAATCAGAGAAGATTACCCAAAGGAAAAACAGAAGTCCACTCTAACGCGTCAGATAAGAAGTCAGACCCAAAGAACTTCCAATTGAGCACATCACTCAAACATCTGAGGAACAGAAAGAAAAAATGAAGCAAAAGGAATGATCGAGAACAAATAGGGACAGCTGGGGTTGGTTGGTCAGAGAACCTCCACAGCTTGGGCAGAAACGAAGAGGCAAACTCAGGAATGAATCAAAGACCGAAAAAATGCCGAGTCGCGTCACCATGCACTGTCAGGCAGATTGCTGCCGCAAAAATTCTGCTGGTGCATGAGCCTCACACATATCTACTCCAGCCACCGGAGTGTTGGTTGTTCTAAGTTGTTGGTTGGTGCTTCATCCTGGTTTTGTAACAGTCACCTTCCACATCTCAATCACCAGAGATGAAGCAGCAGTACCACTTCCAGCGAAGGCACATTTCCAACTCCGTCGAGATATTACTCACTTTCGACGACGCTCTGATGCCATTGTCTTATATACCATAACTCAACAATAATTGATATAAATACCTGTTGAGAGAATTCCAACTAAGGTAATAGAATCTTATTGATCTCTACAAAACCGCAACCTATAAATGTACCTGTTAAGATTAAGATATGGCACCTGTGTCTAACTCAACCCCAAAAGCTAGCTCATGAGGAGAGATTTGTCCAAGTCCATATAAAGTGACCAAGTTCTCATCCCTGTACCGATATGAGACTCCTTAACCACTCCTTCACATGCCTAGACCTCAATTGGAGTGTGAAAACTTCTAAATGGGGCCTCAACATCGATGAACAGTAAATTGGGATGGATCTGGCTCTAATACCATGTTAAGATGTGGCACCTGAACCTAACTCGACCCCAAAAGCTAGCTCATGAGGAGAGGTTTGTCCAAGTCCATACAAGGAGACCAAATTCCCATCCCTTTACCGATGTGGACCCCTTAACAATACTTATATACATTATCTGATTAGATACAGTCTTCTGTAATACTCTAGTCTTCTGTAATACTCTGAATTACCCACAACAGTGAAAGTAGGTTCTATTTAGGATTTTTTCTTTATAGGAGAATTACTCATCTGTTGGATGATCAGTTTGTCATTTCTGTGGCCCTAAGCATGTGATTTTTCATATGCTGCATTAAAAAAATTGATACTTTTTATTAGTCCATTATAGTTGTAGCTTGGATAGTTGGTGTGTAAAGCAGGAGGATGGAAACGGTGGTTAGTGGATGATTTAGAAACTAACAGCATGGTTGCAGTACACAGGTGGTGAAAGCGAGAGCCTACTGACATGGGGAAATTAACAGTGTCATATGTCGGAAATAATAAATTAGTCTACATTATTCTTTTTTCTGGACCTTATTGTCAAAGGTGTTCTGCAGTTTGGTGCAGTCAGAGATTATCCAGGTTCAGTTGGAGATTGTGGTCCTAACTAGAGGATTACAGTTCAGAATGCAATGAACGCTACTTCGGAAGTTTGATTTGAATTCTATGTTGCTCGGACTCTCCAAAAATGCCAATGGGTGCGTGTCGGATTCGCCAAAAGTAGTGTATTTTTGAAGAATCCGAGACGGGTGCGGCATCAAAAGTGAAGAGTCCGCGCAACTAAGGATTTGTTGGCTTCATTCAATGTATTGAACTAGATCTAAGAAGGTTCAACCTTACCATTTCTCAAAAAAAGATTCAACAGAATCATCCATGGTTCTTTCTGCAACAAAGCGTCCTGGGCCAATAAAATGGCAGAGAATAATATAATTTTCATCAAAAACAATATACTACTACTACTACTACCTCACAATGGGAATATAAATAAGAAACTCATAATTTACAGGGATTTTGATACCGAATACACTGATCGAGTCTCCTAATCTGACGAGAATGTGCTAATTTTTACTTTGGGTGCTTCCTGTTCTTGTGTCGCTAACCTTTCTTTTGGTGGGTTGCGTCTGTAAAAGTTTGTTATTAACAAAATGCATAAACCACACGGAAATGCTCCTTCCTTTACAGCAGAGATCATACTGTGGTTGTCTTGCTTTGCTGCTAAAGCTTCCTTTTATCATGTTGTTTGAAAGATGATGATATGAACAACTGTGATAGGACATGTTTTGGCTTAATTAAGAGTTTCTTTTTATGCTAAGAAACTTTGGATTATTGGTGTTGATTGCATCAATATCTGCATTATATAGTTAATATCCATTTGGCAACTTCTCTAGCTAATAAGGCAACTTATTTGATCTTTTAATTTTCTGCGAACAATTTATCTTTCAACTTTCGGTTTTACTTTTTCTTTATTCTGATTATTATTTTTGCTGACAATAAGTTTTCATAAATTTAAGGGAAGAGCAGTCGGAGATAGATGTGGCGTCGGGATTTTATGTTCTCTTTGGATCAGGTAAATTCATGCTAAGCTGAAGGGCTTCTCTCTCTTTTTTTTTTTGTTTTTTTTTTGATAAAATAAGCTGAAGGGCTTCTCTGAATTTTATAAGCTTCAATTTAATTTCTATTGAATGTAGCACTGTGTCAGAAGCTGAAGGGCATCTCTTTTTTTTTTTTTGATAATTTTTTTTTTTTGATAAAGTAAGCTAAAGTGCTTCTCTGAATTTCATAAGCTTCAATTTAATTCTATTGAATGTAGTACTGTCTCAATTCTTGTTTTGTTGCAAACATTATGTTTCCTGACTTAATTGGTCAGACATCATTCTCTTTTGGGAACCAAGATTTGTATGTACTAGCTGTTAATCTTTAATGAGGTATATAGAAGTTAATAGCACTTCTATTTATCAAAAACAAAAGAAGTTAATAACATCTTTTATATGTTCAATGGGCTATGGTCTAATGCATATGGGCTTGAAGTTAGATTCATCATCACTTAATCCTTAGGATACTGTTATGGGTATGAGTGTTAATATGACAGTCAATTACGACGCCACGTAAGTATAAGTTTCTACAATTAATTGAAGTCACTCGATTAAAACTATAGTATTTCCTTATTAAAAAAGCTAAAATAATTAATTATTTATAAAACACTTGATATTTTATACATAACTAACTCGTATGTTAGAAAAGTGTTCTAGGACTTCATGTGAATATGTATATGTGTGGGGCATAAACTAACAATCAAACCAAATACCCAATCAACAATATTTCTTGGCCATAGGTGTAGTCAAAGCACTCAAGTTAGGTTGACTAGATCCAGTGCAGTTCCCACGTAGGTAGTCAAAGCATTCATTAATCTGGTTTCGCTTTTAATATTTTAGAAGTTCGATCTACGGTTCTGCTTATGGTTTTAGAGTCTCGGTATTTCGGTTAAACCGAAACACCAAACTATTTTATTATATAATTATATATTTAATATCTTATGACTTATGAGCCCAAACCAGCTCTAATCACAATTTTCCAGTTTGTGCTACTCTTTGTTAATTGTTACATTTGTTTGCCTTGGCTGAACATGTTGGCCTTTAGCTTCTTTTTTAGTCCATCCGGTTGTAATGCAGGTTTCAGAAGTTTGGTGATAATTAGTTTGCATAAAAAAGAAGTGGAGGCTAGACTTGAGCATAATGAAATCTTCTCAAAGAACTAGAAAAGACCAATATGACTAATATGTTCCTTGAAATAAAATTTTAAGAATTGAAGGACATATTACAAATAGAAATCTAGATGTTACTCGTATGAACCTTTGCTCTTTAGAGTATTTTATATGATTTTAACTTGTATACATAATTTAGTCACTTAAAAGTCAAATAGCCCGTTGTTAAGCAGAAAATAGTGTAGCATACCAGGCCCATGCTGAGAATTGAAATGAAACAGAACGAGGAGAATCGACCGAACTTACTTGGGGATATGCCTTCGGGAAACTGAAAACTGAAATACTTAACCAAAGTACGGAGCACCCACTCCTACACCCACACCCATTTTCAGTGCACTCAAGCTAGGTTGACCCGTCAGATAAACACCAATGCGGCAATAATTTTGAAGGATATGAGCAACCACGGTCTAATGAATATTTAGGGAATATTCAGTTGACACCTCAATACTTCATTATAACAGCAATTCTTCCAGTTATGTTGTTATTCTATTTAATTAATCTATTGCTATGGATGCGCATGCAGGGGTAGTGCTTTCCTTCATCCTGGCTGTCTACACTTTGCAGTCATCTCGAGATAAGTTGGAAAAGTATGCTCTTCTTCCTCTTAATAGCTGCTGTCTTTCTGTATCCACAAGGTAGTAGTGTTAATTGTTGGAGGCAGGCTTGTTATAACTTGTGTGTTTTCCTTGCAGGTTTGTAAGGGAGACTGTTGCTGAGACCAGCATCCCTGGCGTAGTAGTGGCAAAAGTTGAATGATAGAAGTTTTAGTTATAGATAACATTCCGATCAGGTGTACAAGTTTACGACATTTGTTAGGGGAAAGCTATATAGAAGATAGATTCTGGTAGTAATGCTTGAGTTTCCCTTAGCTGTATTTGTTTTGCCATTTTTGCTTTCCAGATTTCTGATACACATTTGATCACCAAAAGGGTGGCAGAAAAGCATGTTATATTTTATTCTGTTTTCTATTTTGTTGTTCTTCATTTTTGAATGAGTTGACAAACCTGAAAGTGTGATGTATTTATTACGATTTATATTACTAACTAGATGTGGCCAGAAGTTCATTTGCTTCTTCTGGTAATCTCATACAAGCTTCAACCGGCTCGATCTGGTGCTTCTAAGCCTGTTGTCGCTACTGCAATGGCGAAGAAGAAACCTGCTAACCCCAAATGACCCAACAAAACTGGTAAATAAGGGTCAATTTTGGAGCCACTGCAGCACTCGCCGACGAAGCCGTCTCTACCGGAACTCCGAGTAGCTCCACACTTGCATAGAAGCCCTCAATTCATTCATTATTTAATTAAACAAATTAGGTGTTTGGTTGAATGGTTAACACGACGATGGTTGTTAACTTATTATCAATGGTTTAATAGTATAGGTGTTGGTTTCGATTTTATGTTTAATTCATTTGATTTATCTATTTTGATTTTGGAATACATTCAATAAATATCTATACCAATAAGATAGTTTTTATTGATTTTTGGTTTTCTTTTTACTTTTGATTCATAACAATTTGGTTTTCGATTGGATCAAAAAAGAAAACACTTATAAAATAATGGTATTACTTCTCCAATAATTTAATGCGGCATGATAATAATGTAATTTTAAGTAATAATCATAAAAATAGAAACAATACTAACTAACATTAAAAGGACTGTGTGCACAACACCACAAATAAAAGAAGTAGAACAATAATGTAAATTGAAAGCTAATAACTAATAATTATACACTTCATAAGATATCAAACCATATACTAATTAATTACACAATTTGAAACCATCCAAACAAATATAACATATTATTCCAACACACCAATTCTTTTGGTACAGTATTAGTGCATACATTGAATATCAACTTAGCAATATAATCTACTACAAAATTGTTTTTGTCTAATCTGTTTTGGCATCTGAAAGCGGCAAAGCGGGCAGCAATGGCTATTCTGTAACCACTTGGTAATACAGTGAGCATGAAACATATGAGAGTAAGGCAACCGCAGTACATCAGTTTTCTCACCTAGCTCATCTAGACATACCAAACACTCATCGTTGCTATTTCTTTCATCGGCTCTAGCAACTCTATTGATGATTCGCTAGTCTAGCCGGTACCATTCCATCCATAGATGATGATTCTTCCAATGCTAACAATAGTGATCAATCTGTAAGTCTACATCCACACATACCTCGGACTTCTCAAAAGTCATGATACTTTGCAACTTCAATTATAACGTGTTGTTGATCTTCAAACTCGTCCATTAACAGTTGTGATATAGCGTGATGGAGTTTCTCATAGATCATGGTACCGGAAAGATGAATAATAATTTGGGTCGACTTAGTTGAACATTCCCGTATTTCACCCAGTATTCGGATGTTTGATCATATACCAAAATTGTTGTACTATACTGAAATTGAAGTGAATGGTTAAATAAGAAGAAACAATTGGTTCAACGCTAACAAAAGAGTTCTTGAAGCAGTTTCAACAAATTGCAATTTTTGAGAGATGAAGAAATCAATATTTTTTGTTACTAATGAGAGACTTACGCCCTAAATTCAAGTGTATTTATAATATTACCAGCAAACCTAAAATATTATTGTAGTTTCATTTATGGAAAAAAACACGTTTTGGAAAGTACTACATAAATTGGAAACTTCAAATATAATTTGTAGTTTTATTTATTTATGGAAAAGAACACGTTTTGGGAAATACTCTTCAAATATTATTTGTATTTCTAGCTATTTATGGAAAATATATAGTAGAATATCTCTCTACAGTAGTAAAGAAGGAAAAAAAAGAAAAAAAAAGGATATCTCTACATGGGATAAGGAGGTATTTGGGAAGTAGGAAGAACAAAGAAGCCAGGCTTTGAATGACCTCACTCTTCTAAAGATAAATTTACAACAGTTGGCAAAGATTATCAAGTAAGAGATCCTCAAAGCTTTGAAACACTATCATCAACATTGTTGCATAGTCAAATTTGTCAATGTGACTTTCACATCCTTGAAGACCAATAAACATTATTAACAACATTGACAAGATAGAATCAAACCTTTTGGCAAACAAGCTCCAAACAGTGATTGAGAAATTGGTGACGGGAAGTCAAAATGCATTTGTAAGAGAAAAATAAATATTACATGCAGCCAACATTGCTAATGAGGCTCTAAATTGGAAATGAAGAGTAGAGAATCAGGATTGCTAATGAAGCTAGAAATTGAGAAGACTTTCAAACAAATAAGTTGGTCATACTTATTGTAAGGGGTTCCATCTTTGAAAACTAATTAGTTTCCCACTTCGGCTGCCAACAACCTTGTCGACGTCAGCCATCCAACACTTGGTCAAATTTAGGCCTTCTTCAATTAACAGCACAGAATTCTAATGGAAAAAAGGTACATGAAAATTGCCTAGAAGAAGTTCGTGGATACTTAGTGATGTTGACTTATTCAAGAATAATTTTTTTGGTCACTTCAATATTGTCAATGTCTAGTTGAAGCTCCTCGTTATTCTGCTTATATAATACACCCCTTTTCTAAATGATCTCAACAACTGCAACGAGCTCTTCTGAAGGTAAATTCTCAAGACCTCTATTTAGTTTCTAGATTTCTTCGGTCGTCATGTCCCTCTTATTTAAGGGCTTCTTCTTCCTCGGATGATCAGCTGCCCCGGTAATTGACTTACACCTTTCTAAAATCCTTCCTTGAGGGACATGTCTATGTGTTTGATACTCATCGATAAAGGGAAATAGGATGATGAGTATTTCTACTGGTGGATGGTGACGGCAAGTCTTTTCTATTCCTATTAAGGGAAAACCTTTTGTTCTTCCTCTAATTTTTGTTATTCTTTGATTTTTTTATTGATTTCAACGTATCTTATCTTTCCCAAGAAGGTAATCAGAGCTATGGTAATATTGAATCACCTTACATCCTCTTCTCCCTCTCTATAATTCCACGAACCCCGGGCTAGTTATTAGGACTAGGTGGCCGATTGATCATATAACTAGTAAATTATGGATATCTACAAGATATTCTAGGGGGATGAAGAATCAACACTAGACGACATATGTTGTTACCATTGTAAAGTAAAGTCTCCTTCACTTCAACCTTCTTTGTCGTTCTCCTAACATCATCTAGCTCGCCCTCTAACCTAAACCTGACAATTCTCAGCTATTGACTTTGACTTATTGAAAATAAATGTAACTACCTCCCCACCACTACATCTACTAGCTTCTCAATTCTAACCACCTTCGGGTACATCTCTCGAATTAATAATTGAATAATCTTGATTAGGTACTACTTTTACTGGTTGCTCTGCATCTATGATTTCTAAATACTTGGTAGCATTGGTGACGATGGGTGTAGAAGCGTCTTTCTTAAGGGTTTTACGATTTCTCCAAGTGTAAAATTTCCCGTAGAATCTCTCTGTTTCTTCTGAATCCATTCGAAATTAAAATTGAAAAAACAACTCTAATTTGGGAACTTAGGGTTTTCAAAAAAAGAAATCAAAATTTTTTTTAGCGATGCAGAATGAAACCTTACAAAAAAAAGAAGAAGAAAACCAACGAAGATGATCGCCGATGGATCAGAGAAGATGATGGGGAATGAAACTTACAAACAGAAAGAAAAGAAGAAGTAGAAGTTATCGCATATGATCAACGACGGTTTTGAAAAGATGATCGGAGAATAAATGAAAGTGATCGGAGATGATTGACGACTAGTTCGGAGAAGAAACCTCTGCTTGTAAGTTTCTTCTCCGAACAAACCGCCGATCATCTCCGATTACTTCCATTTATTCTTTGATCATCTTGTCAAAACCGACGCAGATCATCTACAATAACTTGAACTTTTTCTCTTATTTTTGCTTGTAAGTTTCATTTCTGATCATCTTCTCCGATCCTTCGACGGTCATCTTCATTATTTTCTTCTATTTTTGTAAGTTTTCAATTTTCATTTTTCATTGCTAAATTGTTTTTTATTTCTTTTTTGGAAATCCTAAGTTCCTAAATTGTTTTTTTTTTCCAGGTGACATTTCAGAAGAATTCATAAGAAATACAAAGATTCTATGGAAAAAATTTCATCCAGAGAAACCGTAAAACCTTTGAAGAAAGACGCTTCTATAATCATTTTTATCAATATCACAAAGGATTCAGAAACCCTAGATGCAGAGATATCGATAAAGTCAGTACCTAATAAGAATCATTTGATTACTAATTTGAGAGATGTGCCCGAAGATGGTGTAGAATTGAGGGAAGTTGGTAGATGTAGTGGTGCATAGATAGTTACGATAATTTTCAATGAGTTGAAGTCAATAACTGAGATTAGAAATGTTAGGAGTAGGTTAGAGGGTAAGCTAGATAATGTTAGGAGAATGGTAAAGAAGATTGAAGTTAAGGAGACTTCTCACTACAATGGTAACAACAAACGTTGTCTAATTTTAATTCATCATCATCCTAGAATATCTGGTAGATATCCATAATTTACTAGCTATATGATCAATCATCCACCTAGTCCTAATTACCAACCCGCGATTTGTGGAATTATTGAGACGGAGAAGAGGACCCCAAAGGTGAATCAACATTACAACCCCGCGGTTTGTGGAATTGTAGAGATAGAGAAGAGGATCCGTAAGGTGAATCAATATCACATAGCTCTGATTACCTTCTTGGGAAAGATAATCTACCATCTGGTATCAGTAAAAAATTAAAAAATAACAAAAATGATAGGAAGAACAAAGGATTTGCCCTTAATAAGAATAGGAAAGACTTGTTCATACTGACCAATAGTAGAAATACTCGTCATTTTATTTTCTTTCTCGATAAGTATCAAACACTTAGACATGTCTCTCAAGGAAGAATTTTAAAGGTGTAAGTTAATTACTAGGGCAACTGATCATCTAAGGAAGAATAAACCCTCAAATAAGAGGGACATGGCGACTGAAGAAATCTAGAAACTTAATAGAGGTCTTGAGAATTTACGTAAAAAAGAGTTTGGTGCAGTTTCTGAGATCATTAAGAAAAGGGGTGTACCATATAAGCAGAATAACGAGAAGCTTCAACTATACATAGACAATGTTAAAATGACCAAAATAGGTATTCCTGAACAAGTCGAGTTGTTTTTATAAAGTTGAATTAAATATGTATTACTGCATACTAAAGTTGAATAGAAGATGTATTACACATACTATGTAACAAAGCAAGGCAGTAATCGGTATACAATCATTCCTAAACAACAATTAACTAAGAAAAACACATAGAAATAGATTCAAAATACTTTTAAATATTGGATCTCTACTTTTCGGTAGAATGACATTTTTTGGCAATTGTTCTGATTTTTGCATCTTTCAATGGCTTCTTCATGTAACACCCGAAAAACAAGTAGGTGAAACTAGAGTCTTTCTTACAAAAGATTTTTAGAGTTTGGTGTGTGGGTTAGAATCGTAAAATGGATTTCCGCACTTAGAATGAAGAGTTTAGGGGTTAAACGTCAAAGTACGGCTCCCCAAGGACCAACCAAGGGTCCTTGAGGAGGGCCTTAAGAGTTCACCCCAAAACTACCCAAAAATGGCCACCTACGGTCCATAGGTGGACCCACACCTCGTGGTTGGGTGTCTCGGGTCAAGGGCCAAGGTTAGGATCTGCAAGCCATGAACCACAGACCTGCAGCAGGCCCCGTAGACCCACCCATGTTCTGTGGGTCATGGCTGTAGGATGCCTTAATACGACCAAGGCAAGGGACTTTTAGGTAATTTTCTTTTTAGTTAATTTGATGTGGGGTCGTTTTGTATTATTTTAATATACTTATATAAGTGTTTTTAAGTCATTAACTAACCATTACACCTCATAAATCCCAAGACCCAAAATTCATAACCAACTTTCTCCCAGAATCTTCTCTCTAGAACCTTAAGGAAGAAGAAAAAAAGAGAAGCTAGAGTTAATGAATCAAATTTTTATCCCCAAATTCGTGGTGAATCTTCATTAAGGTATGATAGCTTTTCATCTATGGGTAGCCCTCACCCATAGAGCCCTTCCAAAACCCGTAATTTCAAACACCAAAATGCTTATGAGCATCACCAGCTTAAGAAGACATTTTGATAAAAGGAAAAAAATGCATAAAAACCATTCAGCCATGAATTTATATTGTAAGCATCTTTCTTTCGTTCAAAATTTTATGATTTTATTCATAACATTTTAGGTAAACTCCATATTTTTCTTTCCAATCATAATCCTTAATTTATCTTTATTTCATATACATCTTTCTCCCTATTATTCTTTTGTCATACTTTAAAACTTATTTTGTAACTTTGTTAGCGACATTTCAACCATTAAACATAAAAATTATGTTCATAACTATTCAAAAGGCCATTGAGTGACGATAATAAATGGGCTCTTGGGCTTATAGGACCCTTATTTAAAGTCATAAGTGAAGGTCTTTTATTTAATAATTATCATATTAAATATACTGTTTTTTTAACCATTTTTGTCGGATTCGGCTCCTCTCCATTACCCCTTCCCTCCATTTCGTCAAGTACACGTCTAGATTAGAGACATGTGTCATATTTAAAGTTTAAAGGTCAAGATTATATTATATTAAATCAACTAATTTTAGAAAATTATTCTCCAAATTTGATAAGAATTACAATATATTCTATATAAAATTTGATTCATCAATGTCATTCATTTCATATTATATTTTTGTATTTAAATATTAAGTTGTATATTTTTAGTTTTAAACCAATTATTTTTAAATGATAAAAGATTGCTATTGTGCGTTCTTTTGATTACTTCTGTTCAATTTCAATGTTCTCTTTTTTTAAGATCATTTTCAGCTTATTTAATTCTACCAAGTATTTGCCAGAACGGAAAATAAATTTTTTTTGTTTATTGCTGGAGTACTTTGTTTTAAAAAAAATATATAATTGAATAATTGGAGTGGATTGTAAGATAAATAAAATAGATATCTTTTTATTTCTTATAATAAACATAGTTTTAAAATAAAATTAGATTTCAACAAAAAGAAAAAAACATTTAAATTGATTTAGTGACTTTTTAAGTGAAAGTTGAGTGACTTTCTAAATAAAATATCAATAGTTGAGTGACTTTTGAGTTATAATCATTAACTTCATATCATATTTTGTATTTAAATATTAAATTGTAAATTAAAAATATAAGATGAAATTAAAGATATTAATAAATATCAAATTTTATATGGAATATATTGTAATTCTTACCAAATTTGGAGAGTAGTTTTCTAAAATTAGTTGACTTAACTATGATTATAATATTTATTTCTAAGATATAATCTTGACCTTTAAACTTTAAATATGACACATGTCTCTAATCTAGATGTGTATTTGACGAAATGGAGGGAAAGGGTACTGGAGGGGAGCCGGGAGCCCATTTTTGTTAACTTTTAGCAGTACTTAAACAATTTTGTTTAAAGAATATTCAACTTAGCAAAAAGTGTTGTATCTAATTGGGGGAACATTTATTCGCCCATTTGCCCATTCGCTCATTCCTTCTTTCGCTTTTCTTTCTACTCCTCTCTAAAAAATTTAGGATTTATTCTTTTTTCTTCAATTATCAGTGCAAAATTCTAATGGAAGAAGGTAAACGAAAATCGCCTCGAAGAAGTCTGTGGATACTTAGTGATGTTGACTTGTTCCAGAATATATGTTTTGGTCACTTTAATATTTTCTATGTCTAGTTGAAGCTCCACGTTATTCTGTTTATATGGTGCACCCCTTTTCTTAATTCTCTCTACAACAATACCAAGCGCTTCTTGAGTTAAATTCTCAACACCTCTAACAAATTTCAGGATTTCTTTATTTGCCATGTCCCTATTATTTGAGGGCTTCTTCTTCTGTGGATGATCAGATGTCGTGGTAATTGACTTACACCTTTCTAAATTTTTTCCTTGAGGGACATGTCTAAGTGTTTGATAATCACCGAGAAAGGGAATAAGATGAGGAGTATTTACACTAGTGGATGGTGTGGGCAAGTCTTTTCTATTCCTATTAAGAGCAAACCCTTTGTTATTCCTCTAATTTTTGTTATTCTTTCAAAAAGAAATTATTGATTTCAGGCGGTATCTTACCTTTCCCAAGAATGTAATCAGAGCTATTGTAATATTGACTCACCGTACGCATCCACTTTTCCCTCTCTATAATTCCATAAACTGCGGGGTGGTCATTAGGACTAGGAGGTTGATTGATCATATAACTAGTAAATTGTGGATATCTAAGAGGAGGATGAATCAAAACTAGACGACATTTGTTGTTACCATTGTAAAGGAAAGTCTCCTTAATTTTAATATTTTTTACCGTTCTCCTAACATCATCTAGTTCGCCCTCTAACCTTCTCTTGACAAGTCTAATCTCAGCTATGGACTTCGACTCATTAAAACTTATCGTAACTACCTCTTCACGACTACATCTACCAGCTTCCCTTAATTATACACCACATCCAGCCATTTCTCTCGAATTAGTAATCAAATAATTCTGATCAGGTACTACCTTTACCGGTAGCTCTGCATCCAGGGTTTCTGAATCCTTGGTGACATTAGCGGCGATGGGTGTAAAAGCATTTTTTTCAGGGTTTTACGGCTCCGAGTATAAATTTTCCCGTAGAATCTCTGTTTATTCTGAATCCATCCGAAATTTAAATTGGAAAAAAAAACAATTTGGGAACTTAGGGTTTCAAAAAAAAAATCTGAAATAGTTTAGCGAAACAGAATGAAAACTTACAAAAAAAGAAGAAATTGATGAAGATGAATGTCGACGGATCGGAAAAGATGATCGGAAATGAAACTTACAAACAGAAAAAAAAAAAAAAAAAAAGCACAAGTTATCGCAGATGATCTACAACGGTTTTGAGAAGATAATTGAAGAATAAACACAAGAGATCGGAGATTATCAACGATTGGTTTTGTTACTTCTCCGAACCAATCGTTGATAATCTCCGATCTCTTCTGTTTTTTCACTGATAATCTTCTCAAAAGTGTCGTCGATTATCTGCAATAACTTGTGCTTCTTCTCTCCTTTATGTTTGTAAGTTTTATTTCTGATCATCTTCTTCAATCCGCCGGCTGTCATCTTCGTCAATTTCTTCTATTTTGTAAATTTTCAATTTTGATTCGGCTTCGCTAAACTATTTCCAATTTCTTTTTTTGGAAATCCTAAATTCACAAATTGGGGGGTTTCTGTTTTTTTTAGGTTACATTTCAGATGGATTCATCAGAAATACAAAGAATCTACGAAAAAATTTACACTGGAGAAACCAAAAAAAATCCTGAAAAAAATGCTTCTACAACCATTTCACCAACGTCACCAAGGAATCAGAAATCCTAGATACAGATCAACTGGTAAAGGGTACCTAATTAGAATCATTTGATTATTAATTTGAGAGATGTGCTCGAAGGTGGTGTAGAATTGAGGGAAGCTGGTAGATGTAGTAATGCATAGGTAGTTACGATAAGTTTGAATGAATGGAAGTCAATATCTGAGATTATAAATGTCATAATTAAGTTAGAGGGCAAGCTAGATGATGTAGGAGAATGATGAAGAAGATTGAAAAGTTAAGCAGACTTTCTTTTAAAATGGTAACAACAAACGTCGTCTAGTTTTGATTCATCATCCTCCTAAAATATCTTGTAGATATCCACAATTTACTAGTTATATGATAAATAGGTCACCTAGACCTAATTACCACCCCATGGATTATGGAACTGTAGAGAGGGAGAAGAGGATATGTAAGGTGAATCAATATTACAATAGCTTGGGAAAGATAAACTACCGACTAGAATCAATAAAAAAGAAAATGAATAACAAAAATGAGAGGAAGAACAAAGGGTTTTCCTTTATAGGAATAGAAAAGATGTGCCTACACTGGCCACTAGTAGAAATACTCATCATCCTTTCACTTTCTCGATGAGTATTAAATACTTAGACATATCCATCAAGGAAGAATTTTAAAAAGGTGTATGTCAATTACCGAGGCAACTAATGATCTGAGGAAGAAAAACCCCTCGAATAAGAGGGACATGGAGACTGAAGAAATTTAGAAACTTAATAGAGGTCTTGAGAATTTACCTCAAAAAGAGCTTTATGTAGTTGCTAAGATCATTAAGAAAAGAGGTGTACCACATAAGCAGAATAACGAGAAGCTTTAACTAGACATAAACAACATTGAAGTGACTAAAATAGTTATTCCTGAACAAAAGTTGATTTTTTCATCCTTCAATGGCTTATTCATGTAACACCCGAAAAACTAGTAGGTGAAACTAAAGCCTTATGTGAGAGTTTTAGAGTTTGTTGTGTGGGTTAGAATCGTAAAATTGATTCATGTACTTAGAGGGTTTTAGGGATTAAACATCAAGGTATGACTCTCCAAGGACTAAACAAGAGTCCTTGAGGAGGATCCTAAAACTTCACCCCAAAATTGCCCAAAAATGGCCACCTATGAATGACACTTACGGCCTGTAGGTGGATCCATGCCTCGTGGTTGGGTGTTGTGGGTTAAGTTCCAAGGTGAGAAGCTGCAAGACATGAACCACAGACCTGCAGCATGCCCTGTAGACTCACCCATGGTCCGTGGGGCTTGGTCGTGGGTCATGCATGTAGGCTGCCTCAATTCGGCCTAGGCTAGGGACTTTTAGGTAATTTCCTTTTTAGTTAATTTGTTGTGGGGTAGTTTTGCAGTGTTTTAATATACTTATATAAGTGTTTTTAAGTCATTAACTAACCCTTACACCTCATATATACCAAGACCTAAATCCATAATCAACTTTCCCCCAAAATCTTCTCTCTAGAACTTCAAGGAAGAAAAATAAGAAAGGAGAATCTATGGTTGAAGAATCAAGATTTTCTCCCCCAAATTCATGGTAAATCTTCATTAAGGTATGGTAGATTTTCATCTATGGGTATCCTTCACCCATAAAGCCTTTCCGAAACCCTTAATTTCAAAACTAGAAAACCAAAAATTATAGTTTGACTTCAATCTCATATATTCCTTTCAAATTTGTTTTAATTGATTGAATTGTGTTTTTTATGGATATATTTATGATTTTATATTATTTCAAATTGAATTCCTCAATAATCTATGAATTTCCCCTATTTTCCCAGATTGGGTGTTAAAGTGTGAATATTTATCAATGCAAGTTAAATGTTACAAAATTATGAATATAATGAATTGATTTACTTGAATTATGTATTAATTTTGGAGTTTATGTGGTTTTGATGTTGAATTTCCTCCAAAAACACATGAACCCTCATGTCCCCATTTTGTGACTTTGTGACGTGGGTGAATTGTGGTGAGATGAATATTAGGAGATTATATTGTAATAGTTTAGTTATTTGAATGATGTTACCATCCATCTCTAATGTATTAATTCTATATAGGTTGGTTGAATGTGATTTATAGTCCTTGCATGACAAAATATGAGAATTTGTTATGTGTGTGAGACTTGTTTGTTTTCAATTAGATTGTTTTGAGAGTAAAGTGAATTAGATTGCTTCGAGAGTAAAGTGAATATACTATGATCTAATTGTTGTGTTGATTGTATGATTATCTTCATGTACACACTTAGGTATGAATATCATATAATGTGAAAGGTTTGTTACATGTAGTGATTCTAAAGTTGGAAGACTAGTCTCACCAATTGAATCTAGGAGGTTTTGCATGAGTTTGTTGGATGAAGTGTCAAGACACTCTTCCGTAATTATCAATTTAAGTCAAGACTTAATATGAACTCAATGAAAATGATGCTTAGCACCGAGTGGATAGTGATATGAGATGGAAGCCCTAACGATAGTAGAGGCAGATTTCTAGGAATAATTTGTTAGGATGGAAGCCCTCACCAGGTTTTCTAACTATGTGTCATCATAGGTCTTTACCTAGTGGATCCATCTAAGCTAATAGTTTGGTCCTACCTTAGGCATATAGGACAACCCTTTTTCGGTATGAGGTAGACACCGAATTCCATGATTAAGCTCTCATGGTCTATGTCAGTTAAACCTAATTTCCACAAGGTGAAGTTTAGGATGAACAATGGCTATTCAAGAAGCACTACTTAGTGTATGTGGGGGTATGGGACTTCATTGATACATTGCACAAGTAGGTTTTAGTAGTAGTTATGGTAGGTTTCTCTTTTGTCATGATGACTGATGTAAAGAATGTGTTTGTGACAGAATGACAATTGCATTTGATATTAATACTACTTGTAATGTTGTTTTCTATTTAGATTGTTTCCATGGGTTGTTTTCTTTGATGTGGTTGATGAAAAGTGAATGTTTCCTTGTCTATGAGAAATAGGCTAAGGATGAGACCAGAAAAGGGTAAACATGAATGGGGTGATGAAGTGTTTCTCTCGTGACGTGCTAAACTTAGATTGTATTGAATATGTATATGTTCCTTATGGTATTTCTTATACTCATTAATTGTGAGTGTTATCTTCCATGTTATAGTTTATGCCTTATCATGATGTCTCTTATGCTAATTACTTGTGTTTTCACACTATCTTCAAAATGATGGTTTAAACTAGTAAAGGGTATGCATTCAACTAGATTATCCTTTGTTGCTTGTTTCAAAGGTTTTTATGAATGACTATCATACTTAGTGCATTTTTTGTATTAATCCATATTTATTCTACATTTTTCACAAAGTATAGGATTTGGCGATATCGACTTCTATCCTCGTGGCTAGGATCGTAGTAGATCAAGAAGAAGAAGTTTGTGAGTTCTCATAGCATTCGAGGGCTTGACCATTATGTCCTTTAAGTCTTTCTTTTATATAATAGACTTTTATATGGGCTACATCCCAAAGATTTATTTAAAAGTGTTATAGACGGTTTGGGACTTCGATTGTATGGATAAAGTTTTAAATTTCGGTATATTTCTTATTTTCTTATGTTATGATATGCTGACATACTTATATGAGGCTCTTCGGTGTCTTGTACGCTGTGTTACGTCTAGGGGGTACTCCTGGGTCGTGAAACTTCATCTCCGGGACATCTTTATTTTTCAAAATTTTTTTGACTGAAATTGAGAAGGTAAATTCTCAAAATCATCATCGGTGTCCATGATTTTCTTTGACATAGATGCAAAATCAACGCATCTTCTTTCGATTTTTTCACATTGTTAATCTTTTTAACACACTTTTACCTTGCGATAAACATGCATTCTCTCTTTCTTGTTCTGCTAACCTGATACTTGTGAAATTCTAAATTAAAATTAGACGCAAGGAATGAATAAAGAAAGTCAGCACCTTAGTTGGAAAGCGCACTCCCTATTGAATTGTGTTTGCGGGACTTCTTGCCTCGTCATTTGTCAGAGTGTCTTTAACAAAAGGGTAAAGGGAGAGGGAAGGCTTGTACTTAGGTCTTTCATAAAACTATAAACAACCCACATGATAACAAAGAACAAGCAAAAAACAATATAGCCTATACAGATTCAGTATGCAAAAAGGAGTCGCATAAAAAAAGCAGACACCTGGGAACTAAGACAAGGGTTTGGTGGGTCCGAGCATCCCATTATCTTCATACCACCTACACCTGGAAGATGAACAAGTATGAGGAATATATAGAAGAAAAGAAGAAAGTCAAGAATGAAATCAAGAGTCTACCCAAAGGACTGAAGCAGACCCAAAAAACTAAGGATCTCATATGATCACCTGAAAAGGAGATAATCCTTATCCACTTGAGAACACATCTGAAAATGGCAGAAAAGTTGGTGACGACACAACTAAAAGAACAATATAGATTGGAGGGATGTACTTACTCAATAGCTTATGGAAGGAATGAAGACCCACAAAAGTGAATGTTCATCACCCAAAAAAGGAGAAAATGGATTTGGGAGGACCAGTAAGTGAACATTCTTCAGGAGAAGAGCGGCGGAAAGACGAATTGGGAAGAAGAGTTTTGATTAGGAAACCCTACTCTACTGATATATATATATAGTCTCAGTTGATTATTGGGTTGGGCTTTATTTTGATAACATAGATTTTATTTTGTTTATTTTAGTGTTGTGAGGCGTTTCCTTGAGTTGGGCTATGCCCGAATAGGTGTAAGGTAGTGTCATGTTGACTATCATAAAATCCCAAAAGTTTGATTGTTGGACTGGGCTTTGTTTTGATACAACCCGTTTTGCTAAGTAGAAAGTTCTTTAAACAAAATTGTTTAAGTGAGTATTGCTAAAATTGACAAAAATGGTAATAAAATAAAAGTATATTTAAGAGTGGTAACTACTAAATAAAAGACCTTCACTTATGCAATTTTTCCTATTTAAAATATAACCCAAGTCATTTCAAAATAGTCTTCAAACTGAGATTTTAATAATTAAAACTTCAAACATATAGATGTGGAATAGGATTTGCTAAAGTTTAACTTTAGACAAGCCAAATCAACCAATAAGAGAATCCTGGATTCCACGAATAGCCAGAACTTAGAGCACGAACAAGAAGGTAGGCAAATTCTTGCGGAACCAACAAAAAAGAATGAGAAGTGAGCTATGTTGCAACAATCGCCCACTGTCATTAAGAGAGAGAAACCAGCTAACTGACAACCCAAAAATTGAGATGAGCAATCAATGTCACCTTTGCTGTTTTTTCTAGCTGTTGAGGATAACTTTTACAAGTACAATCAGAGGCCTTGATGCCAATGACTGGAGGGCCTCACGCAGCTGTAAAATGAAAACTAAATGAAACTTCACAGCATTAAACTTGTATGTATGATAAAAAAAAAAACATCTCGCGGTAGTCAGTCACAAGTCTTTAAGCTACTTGTATATATCTGCAACAGGGACAACAAAAGGTTTCAACTATCTTCAGAAGCATAATACTAGTGCTACAGGATAGAACACCATTAGACAAGGACATACTTTTACAGCACATACATTTACAAGGTATACAGACATGAGATGAGGCTGGCCATTCTTTTCATTACGTCAGCACCGACAGGAAAAATCTAATCTAATACTCTGGCATGCAAGTGCCCTTTGGCTATGCATTAGGATTTGTCGGTTGATCATCTTTCCAATCTTTTGAAAGCAAATCATAATTGATTGACGCAAGCTGGGACAGATTCTGCAGGAAGAGAAGTCAACATAATTAGACCAGTTGTTGGAAGTTTGGAATGGCTCCTTGGCGGCAAAAGAGAACATCACATGTAACAGAAAATGATAATTGGTTGATCAGGAGCTAAGAGATTTATTAGGTGTCACATAGTATGACTCATAGGTTCAATACCACAATGATTATGAACTGGAATAGAGAAACTCTTTACACGTTTAGCATCTTTCCACTCCTTGTTATAACATTGAATAACTTAGTATGCCAAAATGATACCAAGTGCTACTAATGAAAAGCAAACAATCATGAATCAAGTGTGATCGAACAAGAAACTACCTTAAATGAGAAGTTACTAAAAGAGTAGTTGATGGAAGAGCCTGACTCAAATTCTGCAAGACCACCACATTCATCAACCTGTTCAGCAATGCATCGAGAAACCCGCTCAACAAAAAAATCCAGATTCACAAATAAACCTTAAATACATTGATCGTAATAATACCAGTTCATCATGGCGATTACTTAAACAACTGCTACTATCACTAACACTATCATTATCGGTAGAACCCTCAAATTCACTGGCTGCGTATACACGTTCATCTGAAGGATTCCAAGAGAAGCGACTCGTGAAGTAACTCGTATCCAGTGCATTTTCTGAAGCAGGCACAAATGCAGCCTGAGAGACATACAAGCATTTGGTTCAACATTGATTAGCTTACAAGATACCTCATTTACCAATCAGCTACTATAGATAAGAGTAAAAATGAAATAGAGATTGCAGTCAAACCTTCTGTCTAGCAAGTGTGTCCCAGTTAATATCCCTAAAGAAAGGGTGCTGTTTCACCTGCATAAGAATTACATTCAATACTCGGATGAATTCCAAAGATTTATACTTAAAAGAATGAATAGAACTATGTTCATATCAATGATACAATGGAAAAATGACTGTTACCTCTGAGGCTCCTCCGGTTCCAAGCCTCTGGTTGGGATCTTCTCTAAGTAACCTGAAATTTACAATGACAGCAGCCCGAAATTTGAGAAACAGATAGCAGATAGTTCAATGATACATCTATTGGACAGAAAAAGTCATCTTCAGTTTTATTTTTTGATTCAGTGATTTCATTTAATTTGAGAATCGTGTTGTATTTATATATTTTTAGTAAGTAGTAGTTTTTACTGTTTTTAAAAGCTTGTTCATCCTAATTCAAAGCACCAAGAGAGACAGTTCTAGTAAAATCTGAGTAACTGCACTCGAACATTATGTTTTTTGGGGGGTCAAGTAAATAAAACTAGATAATAGCATTGGGATGTGAAATGGGCCCAAATAGAACAGAATGGATACACCCTTCGGGGTGGCCCAGTGGTTTGGGCTTGGGACTTCCATGTTGGATGACTCAAGTTCGAAACCCCTTGCCAGCGAAAGCAAGGGGTTTGCCTTCTGGGCCGAGCAAGCCTAGTGTGAGTTACCTCTCCTATGTTTGCGAGCTATTGCATAGGAGTGGGGGTGTTACCCTATGCGTACCCCCAAAGGGTAGTGGTTGCGGGTTTCCCTTGTCATAAAAAAAATAAAAATAGAATCGACTGGATACAGTGGATTCATGTAGCGAACCAAAACTTGTTTTGGATTGGCATAGTGATTCATTGCACATGCCAAATGGTAGATTCAAGACCCTAACTCATCTCATTTGTTAGAACAGATTTACTTGGGGGTTACTTGGTTTGGGTGAAAGTTATGCAGGGACTAAAAACTAGGATTAATAATTCCTGGATTATTTAGTACTAGTGCTTTGCTTGGTTCATGAAATTAAAAATGTGAGATATATGGTGTATAATCCAAAACATGTGATTGGTTTGAAGGTGGGTATATGTAAATTATAAAAGGTCTAAGAGGTAATATTCTTCCCCCAACGTCGGATAAATGAAACCAGGATTACGGAATAAGATCTATATCGGTATTAGGCATTAACTAATACCACTAATCAAACACTGGCCAAATACAACAACATACCGAGTGTAATCCCACAACTGGGGGTTTACGGGTAGGATGTACACAAACTTTACCCCTACCTTTATGGATTGCAGAGGAATATTATCCTAAAATTTATACCCCGAGATTAGAATCCTGATCCCGGTAACCAAACAGATCCTTAAGTGATTCAAGTGATCACATTTATCCTTTCTGTGGTGAAATTCTTTTCCTGTCCTGAGTAAAGGAATTGTGTTTGAACACTCCGCAGAGGAAGTGTCTCCAAAGTGAATGCACATAAGAACTTCAAGATGGAAAAGCAATTAGCTAAAAATATTTGAAATTTGCTATAGTACCACAACCATTGACTAGCTTAAGACAATTTACGGAGATCTTTTAATATAGAACACCAGTGTTTGTCGTCAAAACCAATTTAAACATCCGCAGCTCTCTGAAGTCCAGATAACTGATTACTTACTTAGAAAAAAATTACATTTCATAATTCACACATGCCTCGGGCCAAAAACAAGAGAAAATAGACTAAATACTCACAGTTAAGAGGGAAAATAATGTTTGGATTCATAAGAACAGACAGAGATTCTCTTACCGGTCAATCAGATCAAATGCCTCGGGACTCATTTCCTCAGGAACTCCGGGCCAAGGTATATTACGATTGAGAATATTGTCAAATATTTTCTGAATACAAGAAAAGGTTAATACAAAATTTAGAAGTACTTATGCAAGAACATCAGCATATATATCCAAAAAACAGAAACCCCTCAAAGAGTGCTAAGGCCAGCAATTAACTGTTTAGATCAAGTTCGATATATTTAAGCTATATTTACATTTTTATTCTATAATGAATGTCTAAATTGTTAACTGTAAATAAACAAAAATTAAAAACGTATGATTCATTAAAAGAAACAATAATCCCAATTGATGTGGCGGTGTTTCATTTGGCGCCCAAAGTGAAAGAAAGGAAGACTTTCAACCCCAACTAACATGGTGGTGTTTCATTTGTCGCACAAAGTTAAAAAAAGAAAGACTTTTAAAACTTGTGAAAACCAAGTCATAGACATTTGTGTGGCTACAAATTATCTCATTAAGGGTAAAAATGAGAAGTTTTAAGATTTTAAAAGGAATGACATATCATTGAGACAGAGGGAGCAAACAATAGGTAACAAATTAACGGTATTTATTTGTGAGCCAATCGTTTATTGATTTAAGAAAGAAAACTATGAAAAGGTCAAATCTGGTAAGTAAGAATATAACTTGAAGACAAACTCATAAAATCGCCGTGAGTATACCAAGGATCTATTTAGCTGACCCGACTAGTTTAAGATTGAGGCATAGTTCGTTAATTGGCAACTCACAACATGATATGGCATTTCACAATACCTACTAGGGATGTTATTAGTAATAGATCCAAAAACATTTAGTAACAAAGTCCACAATATTTACAGGGACTTCCTTTTTTATCTTTTCTTTTATTTAATTAAACTTATTTAATAGAAAAAGAAAAAGAAAGAAACTCTAACACTAAACAATGGTTTTCTTTTCTACCTACTCTACCCTTCCAAACCCAGCAACCCCTATTCTCTTTCCTCCCTGGGAAACTCAATGTCCCAACCAAATGACTGGAAATAGGCTCTGCTACTAGAGCAGCCCTCTGAACTCTAAGCGATACTAAGTAAATCAGTTCTCATCATATGAAACATATTTACTCTAAAAAGCAACTTTAAGTCTGGGTGACACTCAAGACCTAGAAATCAAATCAGAAAATATGAGTCACTGTGAGCGGAAAGAATGTCCCTAGTGTCACAATTGTAAAAGAAAGTGACAATCTCAGAAACATGACATTCTCTTTATAAGTGAAGATCTAAGTTGTTTCTCACAAATGCACTTAGGTCCAGTTTGACTTATTCTTTTTCACCTGATTTTATTACTAACTCAGTTCTATTTAGTATAAAATTGGTTTTCACAGAGTCATTTTCTTTTTAACTATATCCACATATTTCTCTAATACAAATGGTTAGAATGAAATCAGTTATTTAAGGTACGTTAAATTTTCCAAATGAAACAAGCTGTTAATTGAGTATATTTTCCATATAAAAACAAGCATTATTTCAAGTATTTCAACCTTATAGTTCCAATTTTATCGGATGTCCCTAAAGACACATTTTAAGTAGTCCTAACCATGCCATATTTTTTCCATAATTGAAAAAACTGCTTAGGCAACATAGAAGAAAAACTCTGAACCTAATTTAACACATAAAAGAACAATAGCTAGTCATCCTGATATATAAAAATATAACTCTCATAAATGGAATACATTCATAATGTCACAAGGGAAAATAAAGAATAAAGAAAGTATTACAAAATATTAACCTGAGGATGATCCGCATTGAAAGGTGGCATGCCAACAATCAACTCAAAGAGGATAACACCCACAGACCACCAATCAGCAGTGAAACCTGAAAAAAATCAAGCTGCGGTAACCGCTTAACAAGAAATAGAACGGCACAAAAAAAGAATGTTAAAAAATCCAAATTGTTTTCTAACAGGTTCTATATAAATAATGCAACTTAAACAAAAAAATCAATACAAAGATTTGTAGATATCTAAAAAAAGCAACTATCCCCCCCCCACCACCACCACCACCACAAACACCTTTTTTGGTTCTACAGGAGTGTGGTAACCGGCAGAACATGCATATCAATTTTTTTATCATACAGAAGTAATTCCCCTTAACCATCAAGAAGAAACTATGTAATTACACCATAAGGGTAAGTAAGAAGGGGAAAGGTAATTTAGACTGCAACAGGTTGATTGCTTCATCTGACACTTCTCGAAAGATAAATCAGCAATTCATTGTCGTTGAAGGTAGAGAACAACAAATAACAGATATACACACCATGTCCTGTTCCTAGAAGGATTTCAGGTGCCAAATAGTCTGGTGTGCCAACAGCAGAGCGTTTCTCGCGCCTCTCCTGCTGATGTTCAGGTGCCAGCAACTGAGATTCATCATCATCCATCATGGATGTTCCACTGACTGCCGGACCAGACAGGTCATCGGTGCTATTGATTAGACCGACTTTAGAAAGCCCAAAGTCCGTCAACTGTAGACAATACCACCATTAAAGCTGACTCATCAGCACAAAAAAAACTACATACTTGAACATAATAAACTTCAAACCAGGAAACACAAAAGAAACAGCTCTATCAACAAGCTTTGTATTTGAGCTAGCCTATTATCAAGATATACATGCAAAAGAACAGAATAATTGAACATCAACCTCAACAAGAAAAATAACTTAATGCAGTTCAAGCAATTTTATCAAAAGGTGAACTGCTTTTCGAAAATGGCAAACATCTGGATATCAATTGACAATACCTGCTTACATCAGCAAAACTATGAAATTACACTTCAGTGATTTGCGCTTGAGATGGGATATGTTAACATAAGCATACTCACCCCAAGCCCCAAGCTCAAAAAGGAAACAAATGATACAGAATAATACGAGTACGAAAATACTTGATGTAACACTAATGAACTAAAGGGTATATTAATTCATTAAGACCCTCAACCACTTTATTTGTTAAGAGTATTTATCATATTATAATCCACTGAAGAACCTAAGGGTGTTTGGCTAAGCTGAAAGATATGTCGTTACGTAGCATTCAAGGGTAAGCTGTTACACTCACTTTGCAAATAGTCAGGTTCATGGTGACCAACTATTGACAACCTATATATGCTTATCATGTTTTTTTATTGAATGACATGTTCCCCAATTTTATATTGAGAGTTGCCTTAATTTTTTTAATATTCCAAATCTGGGCATCTATTTGGTCAAGATTGAAATGCAAAATACCAAATTGATGTGACAAGCCAGGCCCAAGTTCACTCATGAGATTCCCAATTCAATGGTAGGACTATGAATTACAGATCGACATTCACATACATCCATAACATGCTAGCAAGCTACATAGTTATGACTTATGACCGAGAAATCCTTAAAGGTAAGTTGGCACACAGTTCGGAACTTGGTAGATAATGGCTCCGCACCTTTATCCTTCTGCATATAATACGAGGCTTTGTCCACACCAAACCTGGCTAAAGGACCGGTTTTTGGCCGGTCCGGTCCGGTTCCTGTCCGGTTCCGTACCGGTTCGTCCCGGTACCGGTTGAACCGGTAAGGAACCGGTCTTTTGGTGTACCGGACCGGTTCCCGGTTTTTTATCCGGTTGAACCGGTTCGGTAAGAACCGGTTCCGGACCGGTCCGATCCGGTAAGGTCCGGTTTAGCCGGTTTTAATTTTTTTTTTTTTTTTCTTTTAAAGGTAAATATTATTTCAACCGTTGGGCCCTTCTAGCCGTTGGGCTGGGGCCCAAAAAGGTCAAATAACACCCCATCACTTTCTAACCCATTTACACTATAAATATACCATTTTTTTCCATTTTAAATCACAAATTCACTACTTTCTAACCAATTTACGCTATAAATAATTAAATATACGTCTACTTTTACGTAGACGTTTGGTACATTCGTTCCAACTTTCAACTTTAATTTTTTATTTATTTATTAATTAAGTTGTTTTATCTTTTTTATTATATTATTTTGCTTGTTTTTCTCATAATATTTAATTATTTTTAAATTTTAACATGAATTCGGAAAGAAATAGTGGTAAAAGACCAATGTCGGAATATAATAATTCAATTTCAAACTTTAAATTCAATATAAACTTTAAACTTTAAATTCAATTTTAAACTTTAAATTCAATTTTAAACTTTAAAGTTTAAATTCAATTTCAAACTTTAAATTCAATATATAAAGTTTAAACTTTAAATTCAATTTCAAACTTTAAATTCAATATATAAAGTTTAAACTTTAAATTCAATTTCAAACTTTAAATTCAATATATAAAGTTTAAACTTTAAATTCAATTTCAAACTTAAATTCAATATAAAACTTTAAATTCAATTTGAAACTTTAAATTCAATATAAACTTTAAAGTATAAATTCAATTTCAAACTTATATAAACTTTAAAGTTTTCAATTGAAGTTTTTAATATAAATATATAATATTATATAACAATTAAACTAATTAAAATTTATAAAATTAAAAAAAAAAAAAAAAGGTACCGGATGAACCGGTAAGACCCGGTTCCAAACCGGTCCAACCCGGTTCCAAACCGGTTACTAACGGACCGGGTGGAACATGTTGGATTTTTCGGTAAATCCGGTCCGGTAAGATCCGGTACCGGTAAGAAAATCCGGTAAAAAAATCCGGTACCGGTACCGGTTCCGGTAAAACCGGTCCTGTTGACCCGGTCCTGTCCAATAGCCAGTCTTAGTCCACACTTAGGTTCAAACTCCTGACATACGCCTAACCCAGACATTGTGTGTTGTACCCTTACCACTGAACCAAAGCCCTTGAGAACAACATGGATATCAAACATGCAATTGCTAAAAGTAAAAGCAAGCTGGAGGATATAATAGAAATTTCTTAATACCAATAAAGTGGGCAGAGAACCACAAAAGCACAAGTATTATGCCACCCCATTCCCAAAAAGTTGAAATCTGGAACTAACATATCTGGAATATAAGTCCAGCAAAACAGTCATATAACAACACTTTACTCAATCAATCAATTACACCTCAATCCCAAATTAGTTGTGTCCATTATATGGACTTCTATGACTATTCTGCTTCAGCATAGCCCATTCCATTAAAATACTATATAAGTAGTCTTTTAGGGTAATTCAGGGGGTTCTCAACAACTAGAATTCTTAACACTCACATTTATACCTACACCAACATACAAGTCTCAACCAGCCTAGGAAACACGCCAAACTGATTTGCCTATACAGATTCTCTGTTTCCACGTGCTCTGGTCTTAGTTAAGTCCGCATTGATAGAACTTAATGAAGTAAAAAATAAGAGACTACTACCTTGATGTGACCATCATGAGCAATCAACAAATTGTCTGGCTTTAAATCACGATGAACCACTCGCAAAGAGTGCAGATATTCCAGAGCAAGCACCTGAACAGCTCAGAATCTCAAATTTATGTTTCACCATGTTGTAAGCAATGCTTTTGTAAAGGAGATATAAATACTCACTACTTCAGCGACATAAACACGAGCAACATCTTCATCCAAGCAGCCAAGATTTCTCAACAATGAATACAGGTCTCCACCATTCAAGTATTCCATCACAAGGTACAAGTTCTCGCGGCAAGTAAATGAGTAGAAGAAGCGAACCTAATACATAATAAAATTAGTAAAACAGTTTATCATATCTAGAAATAAAACTTTTCTCGGTTCACATGCTCACCACAAAGGGATTGCGAACTGATATTAAAATATCCCGTTCCGCCAATATACTCTCAACGGCATTTTTGCGTATCATATCTGCCTTCTTCAAAACCTGTAGACTAAACAAGTAAGTGGGAATGCCACAAAAAACATCGTTTAATATACACACAATTACACCTGTACAATTAAGATATTGACTGTTAGGCAAAGAAGAAGTGGGATCGCAAAAGCAGCATACTCTATACACCAGAACCGATGGAAGGATAAGATCTTCCTCACTTTGAGTGAACAAAAATTTCATGTCTTACTAAAATAAATATAAAACACAAGAATGCCATTAATCAGAAAACCAAATTCCACTGAATGAGACAGTAACTGATGCAAGATAGCAGAATGGTTCTTCTCTTAAATCTAGGTTCCACAGATCAGAGCTTCTGAGAAGTATAAGTCATATCATCAGAGAAACAACAGACATGCAGACAACATATATCCAGCAAAATACAAATGGGAGATCTCAGTTTAAAAAACGAAGAAATCACACCTCCCTGCTCTCAACATTGAAAAGATATACAGGTGCAGACAATTTTTTGATAAGTAAAGAAGCACATGTATACATCGTAAAGTTAATTAAGCAACTCTCCTTGCAAAGGTTGCAGGTTCAAGACCTGCACGGGCCATGCAGTGACTGCTTACTTTCATCTTTTCAAATAAAAAATAAATGACTTAAGCAACTCCCCTTGAATAGCCAAAAGGAAAAAGGAAAAGAGAGGTTTTTAAATATTTTCTTAATATACTCAAATATGTATTCGTTTTATTCTAAAAGTTCTGTCGTGAATCTCGTTTCTTTCATCTTCCTGAGGTTATTATGTTCCCCTAGTGATGAAGAACATCTTGCCAGTGTAACATAATCCTTCCAGAAAAATCCCCAAATTCAACATAGATTCTTCTCCTAGAGATGAACAAATACATATCAAAATAAAGTGATGACGTGGAGTTCTTGTCCAGTTTTCTTTTGGCTGGGGTTCAGGGAGACAAAGTTCTACAGGTGTTTGCTCACATGCCACATGAAAATAATCTTAAGAGCAAGGGAAAAATAATGTCCCTAAGTTGATCAACAACAAAAAGAAAAATTAAAAAGAACTCCTATAGCATTTACCAGGAGGAGAGTTTATCAACAAAAGAAAAGGACTCCTACAGCAAACTGTCTGTGTACCTTAATGGCAAAGAAATCTCCGGTGGTTTTCTTTTTCGCCAAGAAAACACGGCCAAATGCCCCACGACTAATTGGCTTTATTATCTCGAAGTCATCTATAGAGGTACGGTCTTTCGAATGAATAGGGCTGGTTCTCAAGCTACGTACAACATCATCTTCCAAGGGAGCATCTTCATCAATGACGGAGCTACTGATATCAACCTTGTCATCATCAACTAGTTCGCATAGTTGCAAATACTTCTCCCTGGATGACAAAAGAAAAGGTATTAATCCTTCTGTTGCAAATACTTCCACAATTCTTATAATTTCGTCTTCTATTTTCCTCGGAAAGCACAACAAGGAATAAATCACAAGTAGAAACTAACTTACCTTATCAGCTTTTCTATGCGGGTTGCAAATGTTTCAACCGTAAGTGCATCCCGCTTTCTGCGCTCTGTCACAACTTTCAGATCTTCAAGGCAAGAGATCAAATAAGATGTAGACCGATCATCATTTAAAGGTGTGTTCGCCACACATCGAGCAATATCTGCCAGTTCATTCATCTGCACCATCAAGACGTAGAACAACAAAATGTTCAATTCAGAACTCCTGAATGAAGTCAATACCAAATATACTACACTAACACGAGCAACTGTAGGACATAACATAAATATTACTATACTAAACCTTTACACTAAAATAGGGAATATCATTAAAACTTCCATTCAAATGAAATATGTTGCAATAAACACAAGCTTCTCAAACTTCCAGGGAAGCAAATCCCAGGAATAAGCCAGAAAATAGAAATACAGCTCAAATTGAAAATGAATATCATATGTCCACCTCAAATAACATTTGCTAAGTGATTACATATAGCAATAGACACACACACATGTACATATACATACAATTACAGGCAACCCCTGCGGGCTACAAAACAAATCCTTATACCAGTATCACCAAAAACAACGAAACTAAAAAAGTATGCCGCAGATATGTACTGGCAACTACCTGAGGAAGATCATCATGCTCCGAGAAACCACCTTTACCTGCCAATAGCAGGTCTATCTGGCTAGTCCGTGGTGTCTGCAAGGGGGACCTAGGAGTCATGCTGCCTGCAGATGATGTTGTCATTCCTTGATCTGACTTTGGTCCAAAGCGGGTTTTACATGACATAGTAGGTAAACCTTTAAATTCATCCATGAACACAGAGTTATCTGCTTCAGGAAAACAATCCAGCATGTCTTCTGACCCTCGGCGTGACCAATCACTAAGTTTTGGAGAGAGGGGTTCAGATTCCTCGGTCACACTAGAGTTTGATACTTTTGTGACATCTGGGCTTCCAACAATGGGCTGGAAGTCTTTCTGTGAGAATGACTCCATGAGCTTCTCAAGAGTATCTGTAATTCTAAGCAAGCGCTCATTAACACTAAGACCCTTTTGATCACAACGATCGGCAATAGCACATATTCTGGAGTGATCTTCTACATGCAAAGTGGGAACCTCATCCTCACAAATGCGGCAAATTATTGAATTTTCGTCCAAAACACTTGGTTGATCACCCCAGTATCCCCAGGAAACTTTATGCTGGTGCTTGGAAGGAATTGAAGAATGTGCATGAGAATCTTTAGCAGAAAGAAGCTCAGGATGCTTGTCAGCAGCTAGATTTACATCAGGTATTCCTCTTTTGTCCACTAATAGCTTTGAAGGTTTAATATTGCCATCAATTGTGTGCTCCTTGAGTGGAGAAGCTTCTTTGGGACTTTTTACTGCTGGAGTCGGAAATTTCTTCCATGATGTCATCCGATCCCCTCCTCCAGGAGTCTCCAATTTTTTTGGACTTTCAGCTTGCGCAACCTGAGAGTCCTTTTGATTTACAGCCTGATCTCTCTTCCACTCTAACCCATGTTGTTCCTGACTATAAGATTTTCTGGGGGCCGGCACCTTTGGGAATTGCATAGGACCAGACATCATAACATTTCTTCTAATGCCAGGAGGAATGCGTTTTTCCACAGGCTGCAACGATTGACGAAGTTGAAATACAGGTTCATCCTCAGCGAACGCACTTTCCTTGTGGAATTGAAGCAATCGTGTACACCTTGTAAGTATAAAGAGCATCCGAGTATGCAGCTGTTTTAGCGTACCCATTGGAAGTTCCTGGCGTCTATCATCCAACTCCTGAACAATCCCCTCACACTGAAGCCAAAATTCCCCCGGTGATGTCATTGCACATCTCCGAGCCAAAACCAACAAATCTTCAATAGTTTCTTGCCATTCTGGATGAGTTTCTGCATTTTTTTCAAGAACTCCAACCAGATCTGCAGCAAAAATGCGCAGATCAGAGTCCACTTCCTCCTTTGCTTTGTCGAACTTTGTTCTAATCATCATTAAGACTTCCTGTTAAAATTGCAAAAGAACTGGTTATAATTGAAAGCAATATGCTGATCATTTACTAAATTAAAGAAACTAGCAAAAAAGATAAAATTACCTCCAAATTATTTAAACCTCGAGGCTTCCAGAATGGATAAGGCCGTACACCTTTGGAATTAAGTTCATGGGAAAAACTTTTTATATCTGCCGGGGACCTTTTCCTAGGTGCACTTGTTACCCGCAGTATAGCTTGAACGCGAGGTGATTCGGACTCCTTTGGGTTTTCCCATTCATAAGATGTCTAGAAAGCACATCTTTGTTAGACTAAGGATAACGTTACAGCAACAAAAAGAATCAACTAATACAACAGGTACTCTGAGAACCCTTCTTACCTTCAATTCAGGAGTATATACATCCATGCCCCTGAGACCTCCAGAATGGCTCCAAGATGGATTGAATTGCCCTATCACAAAAATGCAATAGACAAAATAAAATACTAGTCATGAACCATGGAAACTCTATGGCCAATGTTATACATGTATTGCTTAATGTGAATAAAGTATATGATATTTTGGATCATGTAAAAGTTTCTGAACTCTAGATGATGTTCACCAGTATCCAGAGGTCTAATAACAAATTAGCTACAAATCTTTTCTTAAGATTATTAGGTGTATTTACAACAAATTAAGTATGCCAGGGAATTTTCAGCAAAAAAAAAAAAAGACCTTTCCCAAGTAGGAAAAAATGAAGGGAAAGAAAAAGAACATGTTGACTAGAATTTAACATATAAGGTTGTGAGGAATCTAAGAACATGCTAACAATTACTGTCATCCAAATGCATTACTGCCAATTTGCATCTTTTTTCCAGAGTTAATTTGTAACAGGATAAAGGGACACCAACGCTAATGCACCCAAAAAAAAGGAGCAGGGTAACATAAGGTTTAATTACTGCATGTAGTGAAAAAGAGGTAGTTGCAAAATATGTAAAGGACTTGGAAACTTGGGAGAACCAACTGCATTTCCTTCGTCATATTAATAGTGCTTATTTCTTTCCTCAAAGTGTATCTCCACTAGTACATAATGTTTTTGGTAATCCACATGACTAGAACAGTTTATTGTTGAAGCTTGATAGTATAGGATTGGCAAGCCAGCCAATTTCATGAACCTTCATTTGATTTGATCCCTGGAAAGGAGTTGTCTTTGGTAGAGAGCACTTTACCTAGTTAATGCACATAGTAGACTTAGTATCCCAACTACCACATTGGAAACGGTGTATTACATACTATGTAGAATTCCGGATTCTTATAAAGCTCCTTGAATGTTCCATTTTGTATTTACCTATATTCAAATGACTTCAAATTGACAGAGGTAATATGGTAAAATTACTCTTTTATTTATTGTTACTTAAGGGGTGTACCAAGTCTAACATGGACAAGTAAAGATGACGGAAGGAGTAGACTATTTGGGCAAACTTTTGAAATCGGCTTATTTATTTGATAACCGAGAAATCCGTCTGTGACCCACCCTTTGGACCAATCAAAACATTCTAAACTCGGTGGATAATGGGCCCGCCCCTCTACCCTTCTCCACTTAAATACCGGGCTTCGTTTGCATGGTGTGGGGCTTGAACCTGCGACCTAAGCTACAAATCCTCCACCTTTTACCACTCGAGCTAGGCCTTGGGGGCCTTCATCATAGATTATTATTATTACTAATTAATTATTCTCAGAAATTCCTTTCCAAGTGATATAATACAAAGTTACCAAGTTCAATAAAAAAATTATCTCTTCGTTCTAAGAATCCATTTCAGTCAGTGCTTAAAAAAATTCAGAATCGCCTTCGTTTCCTCTTCTCACTCATTTCCCGCTATCTTATCAAATTAATTTTACATAATTACCTTATTTATTTATTCCCTCATTATTACTAACTAATTTTTCTTTTAAAATTCCTCTCTATTTGTTTTCTCTTATTGCTAATTAATTATTATCCTAAAATTCATCTCATCCATCTTAATATTTGAGCGCTTTTATCACTCCTTTCACGTGCTTAAGATGTTTTTCCTTCTTCTTTCCTATTTTCTTCATTGTCATTGGATTTTGAGTTTTTAATGTGTGCTTGAGACTTTTTTTAGTTGAAAAAGGGGGAAGTTTTAATAGGAATTGTTATTATTCATTTCTTCATTTTCTTTTCTATTTTCATTGATCTTAGTAGGGAATATTGTGCTTTTGAATTCGAAGCCATTATTTTGCTTTGCTTAGAAGAAATTCAAATATCAATTATGCTTACCACTTAGCATGTTAGTTTCTGATTATTATTTTTTTTGACTAGGGAAACCACAATTGCTACCCTTTGGGTACGCACAGGGTAAAACCCTCGCTCCTACGCAATAGTGGCAAACCACACAAGAGAGGTAACCCGCGTAGCAAGCCTGGTGCGACAAGCTCGACCCAGAAGGCAAACCCCTTGCTTTCGGTGGCGAGGAGTTTCAAACTTGAGACCTCCAACATGGAAGTCTCAATCCCAAACCACTAGGCCACCCCGAAGGATATGTTAGTTTCTGATTTTTTTTCTCTTTCTTTTGGTTTCATTGATTTTGGCTGTCTTTTCCTACAAATTGATTGATCTGTGTAGTTGCAGTATTTGGATTCTTATATTTTCGAAGGATATTGTTAAATTGTCTTTGAATTGGCATTTTCCGGAGTAGTTGTTATTAAGATGATGTTTAACATCAGTGAAAATGGTATGCTCATGTAGTTTCTTGTGGCGATCTATTGATTCCAAATTGATGTTGTCTTTGTTTTGTCCATTCAAGACATGTACTTCAATTTTGGAAAAGGCTCACACTTGATACACAAATGAGTAATGACATATCTTGTATTTAAAATTAAATATCTCGGATGACAAACTTAAAGAACCAAGATTGGATGTGTACTTAGAACAGGGACATGCAATCATGAAAACATTTGAGAAGTTGATGTCAAGTGTAGGAAAAACAACGAGAACGACAGAAGTTGACTACACTTGTTGGACTTCCTAATGATCTTGATTGGGTTCATGACCAGAATTTGGCTAATTACTAATGTTCCTTTTGTTAATGAACTATTCGTCGTACTGCTTCACATTGCTAGATCACCCAGTCACACCGTGATCTCATCATCAACCATAAAAATATAGGGCATTTCAAACTACGGAGAATCTACGAGGAAGAGGTCGTTTAGTATCGACCCAAGTGTAGTTGTATAGCTTGGACACACTCATGAAGTATGTTATCTTTTGCATGGTCTACCCCCTCAAAAATGCTCATGTTGCTCAAAAGTCAAACCGATATGAATTCCTTCGGGATCAAGCCAATAAGCATGTATCTCCACAAGTAGTCTTTGTTGGTCAAACTAGTACATTTGTTGCTTGTGGTGAAAAATTACTTTTGTCTAATAGATTCCAGTCTCTTTTCATCGTCACTTTTTTTTGCAAATGGTAATTGTTTCTATTTATGTAGAACATTAAATATCTAAGACATCAATGATCGAGACAATATCATTAGAGTAAATCTGATTACACCAAAAACACAGTGTCAAAATGCAATTCGGTTTGACTTGTTGCATACTACTCAACCTATTCTCAAAAACTCTAAGGTTCATCTCTTACCATATTGTCCATCAAATAGTGCCGGGACAGTTCTCCAGTTACTTCTGTTTTCTACTTGTGTCTCTACTTCTTCCCAGCTATATAAAGCCTCTGGAATACCCCCAGGCATGGCCAGGAGATGTTTTTAAGTCTCAGGAACAAATACCACAACTGGCCAGTGACTTCGCATTGGATGAACAAATGATTGACTGTTTCTGCTGTTTTCCCACAGAAAAAACATCCAGAGCAAAGTGTAATTCCCCTCTTCATTAAATTCTTCTGGGTCAATATTGCTTCTTTAGCCTGTAACCACACAAAGCAAGACACCTTGTAGGGGATCTTGGCTTTCCATAGATGTCTCCAGGTCCATTTGAGTAACTGCAGAGTTTGATGGTTCAGCTTTTTGTATGGCTTTTTGGCTTTCCATAGCTTTTTGTCTCAACCACTGAAATTTTCTCACCGTCACTTTAGCCCATAGATTCCGAACATGTGCAAAAAGAGTTGGACAAGTTATTCCTCTATCCTCTATCACCCTAAACTATGTTGACTATGTTTCTAGCCATCCTTCTATTAGTTTTGCATCTAGTAGTGGGAGTTTGGAATGGCTTGTTTTTAGTGGATTTTGGCTTAAGTTCTTTTTTGGTTTTAGAAGCGTTTGGGTAACTTAAAAAGTGTTTAGGCTGAAAAAACACCCAAAAAGGCCAAAAGCCAAAAGTTGGATGTTCCAAACTTATGGCTTTTAGATTCTAACTTATAAGCCACTTTAAAAAAAAAAAAAAAAAAGTCAATCCAAACACCCCCTTAGTCGCTTGACTCATGCCCTCAATTGTGTCATAATATTCCTTGTTGATATGATTCTTTTGTCATGCAGTACTGCGGTATGGGGAAGATTATTGGCATAGGGTGTGAATAACAAGGTCTTTACTACCTTAACTCTATGAATTCCTCCATAACATATCCAATAACGTATCCTCCAAACTTAATTCACGAACTTTATGGACATTCAAGTTTATCCAAGCTTAAGAAGCTGGTGCCCAATTTTTATACGTTAGATTGTAAGTCATATCAGCTTAGGAATCATATCCAAATCACATTTCCACGTATTGCTGAGAGTTATGAAGAAACTGTTTTCTCTTTCATTCACTGGGGTCTTAGTAGAGCCAGCTCAACCTTAGGATTTCTCTATTCAATTAGTTTCATAACAACAATTGAAGTATATATCACTATAACTGAAATCTTGAAATTGTCAAATTTCTAAAATAGATTATCATAACTACATTCTACATTTAAGCCATATTTAAAAGATAAAATTGCTACTAAATGGTAAAATAAAACGCGATTATTTCTAAATTTAGTTTCCAAATTCTTTGTTGTATCACTTGGTAATACAGATTTTATCATTTTAAAGGTATCATTTCCTTCTTTTAACAACTAGCATTGAACATTTAATCATGAGACACAACTAAAATTCCTACAAGTACAAATCTTATTCCTTGCAAGATTACATAGTGCCTCGTTATACCTCTTCAGTTGCAATGATATATACTTCTAAGATTTACCAACATGGTTGGCCAATAAACATAATGATTCCCCGGCTTTGTAATGTGAGTCATTATCGTAACGTAAACATGTCAATGAATCCATAGTTCAGCTAATGGTCGTCTCTCTTAGTGTTCTCCACACAATTTAACTGATAGATGTCAGTATCATCATCGATATTAAACATACACAACAAATATTGTACGTGATTTTTGCTCTAACCTGCTCCAGAAGATGAGTCTCCGGCCTGCAGCCTAGATGTTCCAGGTATATGTTTGCTTCGGTCCTTCAATGCAGCACTCCCAGCAGACATACCATCTGAATTGCTAGCATTATCTATCCGACCAGCATTCTCAGCAGACCCCAATACTGACTTCATCTCATCCTTCTTCCCTAAACTCTTCTTTCCCCAGCCAGAGCTCACCTGCCCATCGCCACCTGTCTTAGACAAATTGCTAGCACCCAAAGCATTCCCTTTATCTCTACTCCCATACCCAAAAAAACTCTCCTGCGGTAATGGCCCTGATCGAGTCTTAATTTTATTCAATCCCAATGACGATGCCATTATCGGTGACAACGGAAACGAAGTAGCCCCAGCTTCCTTAGTTTCCGTCACCCCTTTTTTTTCCTTAACTTCCCCTGTACTGGGTTTCTCTGAATTCTTAATCGGAGTCGAATTCTGACTTTCTTTACCTTTAGCATCCTTTTTCTTATCCCTAAAACTAACAAAACTTGACAATGAAGTAGGGGTACTTGGTGAATTGTCCTTTGAATTAGATTTACCTTTCTTCTTACCATCAGATCGAATTGGGGAGTTTGAACCACTGGATCTTGGACTGTTGTAAGAACCATCTGGGCTAGAAGTATTCGATTTCTTCGATGAGAAAAAACGCCCTTTGAACACCATCTTTAGGGTTTAAATCACTACTTTTTCTTGTTGTTGAAGGTAGAAATCACAGCCCCAGCAGCCAAAAATGCGTGCCGGAAGCTGCCAGTGTTGCACTAAAGCATGAATGAATGGAGAAAAAAAAGGAATTTAGTGAAAGAGACTGAACAATTTTTGGTGTTTTACAGAGTGGGGCTGAAGTGAAACAAACAAGAAAGGCAAAAGACACTTGTTGAGAAGTTGGGGAAAACTCCTATTTTTGTATTTGAGTTTTTTGAATTAGAATTTTCTTACAATTAAAAATAGAAAGATTCATACAACCAAAAAAAAAAATGGATATGATTTGGTGTGGATAAGGTCTAAAGTAGTCAAGTGGTTAGTTACTATGAAATATGTTTAATTATTATGATCATGACTTTTAGTACTTAGTGTTCAATTTTAATATTTATTGTTTTGGAATATGGTTGAAAATGATATTTATTTAGAAATAAAAGAATAATTTTTTAATCTTTTCAAAATAGTTTAATTATTATTTAGGATTAAAATTAGCTCTTCGATTCATTTTCTTTCATTAATATCTTTTCTTTCTCTATATTCGATTTCGGCTTCTTCTCCATATATATAATAATTTTTCAATTCTATCATCTTATAGTTTAAAATATACCTTATTTTGTATGAATAAGTATAAAATGTCACTCAATTACTCGTCCAGTCATAAAAATTGTATTCATTCACCTAAATTTCACATAATCGATTTATTTTTTCGATCAGAAAAACATCGTTAATATATTAATAAAATTAAGGGGGACAATGTATAGGTGCATCCACTGCATTTGTTTGTCCGCTACCGTTAAATTGGTCACACCCTAACCCTGGAAATAGTTTGAAGTATTGTTTGTTAATCTAGTGTACATAGTTTCTAGAATGTCTGCTTCCACCTGTTTTTGGGCATACACCGGAGGAACTAGCAAAATATATGTTTCATCAAAAACTGCAACATTCGTCCCCTCCTTTGCCAAGTTGTCTGCTGCTCTATTTTGCTTCCGAAACACATGATTAATCTTGGTGATTTCCAATTTCTGCATTAAGTACTTGCACTCAACAATAATGTTTCCATATATAGTGTGCTGATACTATATTTAGTGAGCAATTGAATAGTCTCAACGAAATCATAGTTTATTTCAAGAGGTGTGAGCTTGTGATTTACAGCTATTTGGATCGATTTATCCAGTAACTCGTCTTATAAGAATTCGTCATCTAAGTTTACACCATAATTCCCTCAGTTTGATTTCAAAATTTGTTTTTTGGTCTAATCTCAAACATGTTTACCTCTCTTACGACAGGTTTTCATGTGAAAACTTGTCAAGAGTTATCGCTTGAAGAATCTATGGCGATCTGCTTTATCATTTAATGAGTTTCTCAATGACAAAATGTCATATCTGATGACTATCGAGGAAGATGAATTGTTGTAATTGATATTTGATACATAATCACGTTTCTTTCTTAAACAGTGGCAAAGTACAAAAAAAAGAGACATTTTTATTCCTCCACTATGTATTTGTACAGCCACATCAACCACCATTAACACTAGCATCACATCTAATCACTGAAATCACTAAATTAAAAGAATATCTTGAAATTCACCATTGTTGAGCTGAAGCTTTGAGATTTAACAATTGAAATCACAACAAGTGTTGTTACTTTAAGTGAAGAGTGACATATATATATTCCCTTATACCTCAGTATATATTCTGTATATCATGTATATTGTCAAACTTTTCCAGTTGGTAAGTATAGGAGAAGACTTGGGCCATTCTACTGATCAATACAATTACGGGCTCTATGTACTAAAAAGGCCCAATTCAATATATTCGGCGGAAACTTACATAAATATACTATATTAAGAAAATATTTACCATTTATAGCAATAACATTTTTTTTACTTGATCACTTCTAATACATATATAATACAATATATATTACAAAGAACAATTTATTATTCACATATAATACAAGTTTCATTGATGATTAAAATATTTATCACATTTTAATACACTTATAATACAATTTGTCAATTTCTTACAAAAACAAACATAATATCTTTTTTAAAAAAGTTATAATATATATTTATCGCATACATATTTTACTTTTAATACATATTGCAGATTTAACATAGTATTGCTATAAATTGTAATAAATAAAAAGTATCGTTGAAACTAGTATTTATTTATTAAAAAGTATAATTCCAAGTAATTTTTATATTTGGGGAAACAACAATTCATGTAGTTACTAAACATTTCACTCTTTGATTAGTAAAAAATCAAGGTTTTTTACTTTAACCAAATAATTATAGTAATCGAGTGCTTGTTAAAAAAATTATTCGATGAGGCGTATTTGATGGATAATTACGAGTGAATTATTTATGTATTAAAGACCAACATATAGTACCATGTTATGAGAGATTTTTGTTATATATTTCTTTTGTTACTAATTTACAACTTAGCATATATAATTATGAGAAAATTTATATATTATTTTATGTCGGATAAATATATAAAATTAAAATATAATTGGTTAAATTCTGTTTTAATAAGCACTACATAATTAATGTTTGAACTTTGAATAACTAATTTATACATTATATTATTAAAATATACCATTATAAATTCATAACTCTAACCATAAACCATTTGCATACAAGATAAAATGTCAAATTCCTTTCTACTCGTCTCTCTTCTAGTGCAAATCCTTTTCTTTTTTATTTGTCCATTAAAATAAATTAAAAAATAATATATTTTTTAATAATTTTTTTCCATAAATAAATATTGTACTCGTAAAGCTTGGCTTAAAAACTATTTTAGTAAAATAAATTTTCTAAATAAATATTCAAAGTGCCAAATCAATAAGGAACGGAATAATGATAAAAAGAAAGGGAGGAAGCATTAATTAATTCCTTTATTAATATGTCTTGAATTTGACAAAATATTGAGGAAGTGGAGTTGTTTTGGGTAGGTGTTATATAATTAATTAATTAAGGAAAAAGGCTCAAAAATACCCCTGAACTATCAGAAATAGCTCAAATTTGCCTTTAAACTATACTCTGGCTCAAAAATACCCTTCCGTTAAAGTATTGGGTCACTTTTACCCTTATTTTTAATAGAGGTGTGTTAAGTGCCACGTGGACGCCACATGGACGCCACATAAGCACCAAACAACCTCACCTCCACATAGACTCATAAAATCTTAATTACTAATTTTACCCTCATTTTTTTAATAGATACAATTTCACCCATTCTTATTTCTCTAAAACATAATACATTCCCCTTTCTTTCTCTTAACATTTTCTTTTTCCCAATACACTTTAATACAATCATTTTAAAGGAGTAGCTCTTAAAACAAAATCTGAAAGTAAATGTAGTGCCCAAAGAAGTCCTCATTTTAGTGAACTCTGGCATCTACCTAAAAAGCACTAAAGAATAACACAACATTGATCAAACAATATCAAAAGGGACTACACAGATGACTATACTAGTCACTATGCTACTACTGTAATAGCAAATGAAAATATTTTCTCCAGCTATTAATTAAGGGCATATAGAAGAACTACTAAACATTGAAAAACTACTAAACATTGAAAATGCTATAATAGAGCACTGAATATATGTTCACCAACACTAATTAAAACTTGAACCATAATGCATTACCAACATAATAATCAGCAGTAATAAAAATCTTACTGGAAATAACTAAAGAACCTTATTGTCTTTGCCAAAATTTGGACAGTAAGCAGTAACACAAGTCTTCACCAAACTCAACCCAAAATAATACGAAATGCATTACTAATCATATATAAAGACTGGAAATAAACATCACAAAAATCAAGACAAAAACAAAACATCAATGCTTCACCAAACTTCATAACTTAATACCAACTTCAAGGCAAAAATAAAAATAAGCATTCATTGTTTTGTATCTACCAAATTTTAATCCAAAATAAAACATAAGCATTCGCTGTTTTGCATCTACCAACTTCAACCCAAAATCATTGTTTTGCATCCACCAACTTCAACCAAAAATAAATAAAACATAAGCATTGTAGATAACTTTTTGCACTATCCAGAACACTTCAAATCTGGAATTTCCCATTAGCTTTTTTTGTCTTCAACTTGCCCACCTTTTCCTGTCTGTCTCTTTCCAGCCGATTGCCAGTTACAACTTCTTTTTCTTTCCAAGTGAGCTTAGTAGGTGAGTAAGGCAAATCTGTAGGCTCACTAATTCCAGCATGATCACCTCTAAAAGATATAACTCTATTTCCAGTTGCTCTTTGTTGATTTATCCTCATCTTCAATTTTGTGCGATTTTCAGATATGACTTGAGGCCTTATTTCTGGATCACTTTCAGGCTCTCTAGTAGGTCCAAATGGTTCATACTGTTGTTGTGACAGTCCAGGTGTAGACATGAAATGATATTCTTCATCTTGTGTTGGTGTAGGGGCTGAGCTATCAACATCATAATCTTCTCTATGGGATTCTTCAACTTGTTCTTCAGGTTCTTCTTCAGACTCTTCCTCAGTTGTGTCCCTTTTTCTCTTCAATGTTGTCTCCTGTTCTCCTTCAACAAACTGAAATGTTTATGTGCAGTTAATTACATAGTACTAATAACAATGAGATATGTAAATGAGTAATGTTCTTACATTGCATGTTATTGCATTGTGAGTTGTTTCAACAAACATACATGAATGGCTTGTTTAAGTGTAATTTGTTTTGTTATTTTGCCCTCTTTAGAGAAATTTTTATTCTTCAGTAAACTTTGAAGGCAACAATTTCTGATGTTTAGAGGTTGTTTATAGTTTTGTTTATGGGTCATTGCACATAGTTTAATGTTTAGACAATGGTATCAGAAAGTAGTACCTATCTAATTTTGTATTTTCACTTCGTAAACACTTCTATTACTTTTCACTTAAAATAAAAACTTTAAGAATCAAAACTAAAAGAAAGAAAAACATGCAGTGAAACAATAAGACTATAACATATAAGACAACATTCTCAAAAGATTACAAAAGACCTTAATAAACAATGGAAAGAGACATTTGGGACCACACACATCAAATTCAAACTAGGACTAAACAATATATATTTGTATACAATTCCATTAAATATTACTATTTTAACTCAAGTATTTCCTAAACCTAATCTTAACAGAGTAGGACCACAACACACGAGATTCTCAAAAGATTACAAAAACTTTAACTATTGGACCATCTTCTTAAATATCCTTACACTGTATTCTGAAAAAGGATCAAAACTTATAGCAATAGTTTAAACTATTCGGAATAAACAAAAGATTCTTTGCTTAACTCAAATAAACAAATAATTTTCCTAAATCTAACCTACCATAATATTATAAACAAAGTCACAAATCCTAACTATCCCACAACTTTGAAATCGTAAATATAATAAAATAAGAACAAAGATTAACTAACCTACAACTGCAAATATCACTTTGAAAATCAGTGGCGAAATCAACTGCGAAATAAGGAAAATCTTTGAACCTTAGAGAGGAATCAACAAAAGATTCTTGCGTGAATCAAATAAACAAAAAAGATCCCTAAATCTAACATACCAGAATATATACATAAAGTCGCAAACCCCACTATCCACAACTTTGAAATCGCAAAACATAATGAGATATAAACAAAGATTTACCAACCTTAAAGACGCGAAAATCCACTTCGTAACCTAGAACCACCGCGAAATCAACTCTGAAATCAGTGAAACCCTAGGGATATCGTATAAGGGAAAGGGAAAATGTTAAGAGAAAGAAAGGGGAATGTATTATGTTTTAGAGAAATAAGAATGGGTGAAATTGTATATTAGAAAAATGAGGGTAAAATTAGTAATTAAGATTTTATGAGTCTATGTGGAGGTGAGGTTGTTTGGTGCTTATGTGGCGTTCATGTGGCGTCCTTGTGGCGTCCACGTGGCACTTAACACACCTCTGTTAAAAATAAGGGTAAAAGTAACCCAATACTTTAACGGAAGGGTATTTTTGAGCGAGAGTATAGTTTAAGGGCAAATCTGAACTATTTCTGATAGTTCAGGGATATTTTTAAGCCTTTTCCCATTAATTAATTAATTCATATTTTTCAACAATTAATTTATTAATTCCTACTGTAACAACAGCCCATAGTTTTGGGTGCCTTCAGAGTTTTGGACCACGTTGGTAACACCTTTTTTAATTATTTTGTACACTTTTTGTGTCTGGCAAAGCAATTGAATACAAATGGGCGTGCATTTCGAGGATATGACTTATGAATATTATGATTAAAAATCAAAATTTATTATAAACCATGCTTATTTAAATATTTTTATTATTGCAATCAAGTAAGTAATTTTTAAGTAAATTAAATCACAAGTAGTCAAGTAGACAATTTTGTGAAAGCATGACAGTTTTATGTGTTTTTATCATCGATGAGACGCAAGTAACTCAAGTAGATAATTTAGTTTTTAAAAATTCTTGCAAATAATCTTTTTGAATTTATAATTAAACCGATCATTAATTTAAACATACATCTTTGTGAGAACTTATTTTCTTTTAAATTAATTGAGAGAAATAAATCTCTATCAGTAACTTCTTAAAAACTTCTTTTGTTGTCTTTGTATTCTTATTTTATAACAAAATTATATTTGCTTCTCTTCAGTTTCCTATAGGAAGATATATATTTTTCTATTTTAACTTCAGTTTCCTATTCTATGTAACTAAAATTTGATTTCCTTACTATTCATATACACATATTATTTAATTTAAATTGTATAACTTTAAGGACATGCTATAATTCAAAAAAAAAAAAATCAACAATGTGATATATCAATACTAATTTATAAAATTATCTTAGACTTAAAAAAATAAAAAATCCACATGTGCGTCTGTTGAAAAGTGGTACTCTTCATATATATATTTTTTTTAAAATATGGAGTAGTATTAAATTAAAAAGTACGGAATAATTAAAAAAAAAGGATAATTAGGGGCCTAACAGTAAACACTTGCTATCAATTACGCAGGAAATGACGTATGGGCTTTAATTTGGGCCTAGAAATGGTGGATCTGTGAGTGCGGGCCCATCACACAGTTGCAACGTGCATTTTAATATTGTTTATATATTAATTAAAATATTAAACTACCTTTCACATGCCTTCAGATACAATATACTTTGCCACCACACAAATAAAAAATTATATCCGCCATTTGTCTCTCTTGTTTTAGCTCGACATAGAATATAAAAAGTTATTATTTTTTCAATTTTATGATTTTAAATAAGAAAAATATATGGAAAATTATGCGGATAAGCAAATTTATACTATTTAATTACTCATTATAGCTATAGTTTGCTATAATTACCACTCACGACTAATATTATACATTAATTACATGGGCTGACTTCGAGTTTGTATAATTAGTCATATCTGTATATGTATAATTCGCCAAGATATGCAAATAAATATGTATAATATACAATTTTTTTAGCCTATATACATATACAATGCACCTCTCTCCCACTCTCTGCCCTCTCTCGCTCGCCTCTCTCCTCCCTCTCTCAATCTCGCTCGTCTCTCTCCTCCCTCTCCCAATCTCGCTGCCATTTATACAAATATATATGTATAATATACAGTTATATACAATTATATACATATACAATTCACCTCTCTCCCACTCTCTGCCCTCTCTCGCTCGCCTCTCTCCTCTCTCTTCCAGTCTCGCTCGCCTCTCTCCTCCCTCTCCCAATCTCTCTTGTCATATATACAATTACATATGTATAATATACAATTATCTAACCAATATACATATACAATTCACCTTTCTCCCACTCTTTTCCCCCTCTCTCTCGCCTCTCTCCTCTCTCTCCCAGTCTCGCTCGCCTCTCTCCTCTATATAACATGTAGCTACAAATTGTAATTATCAAACTATAGCTATGGAGAGTAATTAATTATTTTTAAGTGGCTATATGTGAAAGTTTCCCAAAAATATATCACATATACTAAAATATATAATTTTATGGACTTTATTGTGTTATATGAAAAATTGAAACGAATATATCGAGGAAAAATTAATTTTTTTTTCCTAACAGACTAAAAAATTAGGACAAATAAGTTACGAAAAGATCTTTTCGGGATGGCTGATCAATTGGTTTGGAGGTGGTTTATCCACTCGAACGATCCAGGATCGATCCCCCTTAATGCCTTCTAAGTCGAGCATGTCGCATAGGGCTTGCCTAGTGCAGCTTAAATCCCCTGTAGAGCCTGCACATCCCATGTGTGATTTGTAGGCTGCGGTTTATATTCCATGTGTGATTTGTAGGCTATTAAACAGTGGTGATTTACCCAGTGGCACAAAGTGCTCACCCGAATGACAAATATTGTAAAAACTGCAGCTTATCCTGACATGATTTATATATCTTAGATAATTGTGTCGGCACCTAAAGCATCTTAACTAATATTGCCATTATTATTATTTTTTTATAAAAAACAAAAAGAAAAGAATAAGAAGCTAATTTTGCTTATGAGAATCAATTTATTAGTAAAATATGTCCCATTAATGAGAATAGATAGATAGGAAATTTCATTAGTGGGTTTGTATCTGATTATAATATTGTTGACAAAAACTAATCTGATTATAATAATAATATAATTCTATGCATTTGTAGTCACCCAACTACCACGATATAATATGGAGTAATAAAAAAAAAATTGAAGACATTTCATATTGTTTTTATATTAACTAATAAAGTCTAATGAAAATTATTAAACTGTTTATTGAATGTTTATACTTTAATAAATTGAACCACTGAAAATTAATATCGACTCAATCGATGCTACGTCTAGTCTAGTGTTATGGATAATCACTTTACCTAATAACATCATTTTTTAATGTGCTTAATGCAAAAATTAAAAAAAAGTAAATAAATGATAAAATAAACGTATTAATTAATAAGTAAAGATAATAATATAATTATATTAAATTATATTATATTTAATAACAAATAATACGATACAATACAACACTAAAATAATCATCACAAACAAGCTATTAATTTAGTGCAACTGTGATTTGTCAAAAATCCAAAATAATACTCCTAGTTGTACTTTCAAATTTATTTATATACAATATAAAGCTTTTTTCTATTTTAGAAGAGTCCAGCACATCTGGTAAGTCATATTCTTAAATTATTCTTAATATTAAATGGGGTTAGACTTATCTTTTTTATTTAATTTAATTTAATAAAATGACTTATCATTTCTTTTTTTATTACTATTATATTATTTACTAATATAATATGTATTTCTAAATTGTTATAAAATCGAATCTTTTAATATCTTCTTAGCGTGAATGAATTTAAAGCAAAAATTAAGTCATGGGTTGCGTGTATGATATCTATAATATTTTTCTGTTAGTTAGTGGTCACGTTGTCATGTGAATTTATTCTTAAAATATATAATGATTTCCACTTTTGTATTATCTTATTATTTTAATACTTTTATTATATATATTATATTAAAATAAAAATATTGTCCTTTTCATGTGCTTAGTTGAATTAAAAATTCATGGATCTCGTTTGAATTCAAAATTTTCAAGATTCCTTACTTCCTTTCTTTTTCCCTTTTAAATAATATTTTAATTTAAATAAACTTATTGATGAGAGTATTCAATGACATTGCCTTCTTTTTAATGGATTGAAATATTCAACAAAAAAAAAAAAAAAAAAATATGCGATCATTCAAGGAACCCAGCTTTTTTTTTTTGGTTGAAAAAATTATAATTTAATTTTTATACTATGAGCATAATTTCGTATTTCTAAAACATAATATCAGCATTTGTTGCATTGACTTTTTGCCAAATCCATAGTTTGGACTTTGAAGTAAAATGTTCAGTATGTCATTATCTTTAACTTCACTTCAACGAACAATAATATCCTTCAATTTTGAATGTGCGTAAGTAGATAGTTAAATTTATATAAAATAAACAAGTATAAGTGTCCTAAATGACATAATACATGTAAAATGTCACATATGACGCAAAATTTTCATATAAAATGACATGTAGGTCGAATGCATCCATTTACTCAATTTTATACAAATTTAAGTGATTACTTGTGCATCTCCAAATTTAAATGTCATAATTATTATTTGACACCAAGTTAAAAATAATATTTATATATTATGCTATTATTTTCTTTGCATAATTATACAAATATTTTTTAAACATTGAAATATCATATCGTACCATACCATGTTCAGCTAATATTAGGTTGATTTAATTCCCAGAAATAAACAAAAGTAAATTGAGACGAAAGAGTTAATTTTAAGAAGAAGGCCGAATAGGATGGTGCCACGTGGTGCGTTTTGTAGCGAGAGCCAGCTATTACCGAGAAACTGTACGATCCACACTACCCAAAGATGTGACTTGTGAGCATTAATTAATTAATTAATTATAATTATTATTCAATGGTACGTCAAATATGAATACTTCACGTGTTTTGCTACGTGTATTTGTAGCACTCTCTCTCGTGCTGCCATTGGACAACGTGATTTTAATGACAGGAGGGTTACGGTTATGTCTTTCTTTTTTGTGATATATTTTAAATTTTGAGATTTAAATAAATTTATTTTTTATTATTAATTTTTTATATATCATTTTTAATATATTATAGTCTATAGTATCTTTTTTTACGTAATTTATAAATATATATGTAGATATTGATTTTTTGTGGAACTCTTTCAATTCTAATTAAGACTCTAGAAGAATGTGTTCAAGTTTAATTAGAAGATCTCGAATATTTCGTAAATTGATAAAATATTCATATAGAGGTCAAATTAAATCATTTTAGATCGAAAAATACACTATTAACGACCCTTAAATCATGAATAAATTTTATTAGAGGAGAATCAAGAGAGAAACAGAATTGTACTCGCAATATTTATAAATAAAATTATATTTTTTAGTATTTTATTTTGTGTGATTTGTTAAAGATTTTATACATACAAAAAATAATAGTATAATGGAAACAAAAACAATATATTTATCAAAAAATGTCCCAAATTAATTATTCACTTAAAATCATTTGGTAGAGTATGTAAAAGTAGTGCCCAAAAGAGTATACTAATAATGCTTACATTGATATACTTCCATTAATTATGCTTAATTTGATGATTAAAAATAGTACGCGTTGTATAAATATTTATTTACAAAAATAGAAGAAAATGTAAAAGGCTTTTGTGGGCATGTATAAATCTCTTGCATTACTAATCTATAAATCTATGATATTAGTAATACACTCTAGTTACACAATAGAGTGTATAACTAATGTAAGCTTTGGTCTTATTAATATATTCTACCAAACTTGCTAAATTAAGATAAAATTAATTACTTATTTTACCTCTATAATTAATTCACGTTAGAAGCTTAAAATATTTAAAAGTTCCAATTTTTTATTATTTTGACATATGCTATTAAACCTATTTTACCTTTTTTTTCACAAAATTTCTTGATGCTAATAAAATTAATTATTTTGTGTATAATCTTTTAAGCATCCAGTAAAATAAAAAAAATCAATTAATATAATAAAATAATATAATACTTGGACTACAGGACATAAAGACGGATAATAATATTAATAGCTATATATATATATATATATAATAATAGAAATCAAAGATTTAAAATCATAAGTATTACAACTATTAATATGAATAAATAATACTTCCTCCGTTTAAAAAGAATGACCCTATTTTTTTTTAATTTATTTCAAAATGAATGATTTCTTTTATTTTTTGATAAAATTTTAACTTTAATTTTTCACGTGGCATGTTTAAGACCACAAGATTAAAGGGTGGTACATTTAACATAACTTTAATTTAGAATCACAAGATTAAAAAGTCTTATTTATTTTTTTAAACTCAATTTGAAATTAAATTAGATTATTATTTTTGAAACGGAGAGAGTAAAACCTTCCGTTCCAATCTTTACAAGTAAACATTTGAATTTAACTTTTTTTTTTTTTTGATATAAAGTGAGGGTAATCTCGATGGAATCAACAGCAATGATGTTATCTGATTAAATATAAAAAACAAAGGTGTGACTTCATTTAAAACCTTACTTATTCTATTTCCCTCACATTTCTCCTTTCACAATAAACAAACAACAAGTTTCTGAAGCAGAGACGAAATAAAAAAACAGAGCTATATATCTCTTTGCTACTACTATTAACAATCTTCTCAAATTCATCAAGTTCAAACTGAAGAAAAATGGAGAGAGATTTCATGGGGTTGACTGTGAAGCAAGAAGTTCTTGAAGAACCTATAGATCCAGGTAACCATATTGTTTTTTACTTCATGTTTTTTCCAGTTAGTACATGATATTCATGTTTCTATCTGTAAATAGTATTGAAACTCATATAGTTGTTCAAGAATTGAATTGGGTATCAATCTAACTTAAAGAGAAATTCAAGATTTTAATTTCGGTGTTTGAAATTTAACTTTCTTTTTCTGAAACTCCAAACAGAGAAAGGGTGTTTTCTTATTCGTCAAAATAAACTTTTTTACATTGTTTTATGGTAGGTTGACACTTGACACCTAAACTATCATTTTTTTGCGAATATCAAACATTTTTTATTTCCTAGATGGTGGTAATTCATGTTTAGAAAAAAAAAGAACGACTGACCCTTCGGGTGGCCCATGGTTTGGGCTTGGGATTTTTACTTGGAGGTCTTAAGTTCAAAATTCCTGACGAGCTATTGCATCGGAGTTTTACCTTTGTGCGTAGCGAAGGTTTGAATATCAACTGCGAGTTTTCCTTGTCATAAAAAAAAAAAAAAAGAAACAACTGTTAAAGTGTGAAACTTGCGGAACTACGATAGTTTAGGTGTGTTTTTAGTGCGGAGAGCAAAGGTAGTGTGGACCACGTTGAGTGGGAATACTTCAAATGGGGAGATTAATAAAAAAAAAAAAGGAACAATTTATGTAGGGTTTGATTTTTTTAATAAGATGGAACCTTTGAGGTAGGCTTTGATTTGTTTAGCGTAGTCCATGCACCTTTTTGAATGCATTGTGTGAGCTGGATTAGTTTATTTTATGAATGATAAATTTTTTAATTTAGATGAGTTGTGAACACAAGTCATCTTCTTTCATGATTAAATTATGGTGGGATAGTACCAAGAACATGAATTAATTACTTTTCCTCTTCCATTATAATAAGGTAGTGTTATTAAAGAAATCCCAACTGGTATGGTTTTTCATGTATAATATTATTTTGACTAGATGGTTTTCCATTTTCTTTACTTCTGCTTGCATTGGTAAATACAATTTTGTATAGTATTATTTATAGCACATGAGAAGCTTAGCAGCATGTATTTAAATACCTTGAAGGGAAGAACAAGTTCACCCCCTTTTTCAGCTGCACTGGTGAAGCACTTTTGAATTATTTATTTGATCATTTTTTCTTATTTTAAGGGAAAAAGAAGTCTTGGTAAAAGTATAGATTCGTGGGTTGGCGTTTTGTCTTTCATTTCTGAATGTATACTTCAGCAAATTTTTTACTATAGAGTTGTTTATTAATTAGGTAAGTAGTTAATTGCATTCGTGTATTCATAGAGTTGAAAAGTTGAATCAGGTATTTCTTATACATCAGAAGCTTGTAAGTAAATATAATGTTGGATGCAACTAAGATGTTATCTTCTCTTGTGTTATGATTTTGCAGCACCTTTAAGAAGTTCAGCGATGCAGTGGTCATTTTCGAACGTCACTGCTCATCCTCAATACCTCTCTTTCAAGAGTGCTCCAGAGGATAAACCGAAAATTGGTTTTGATTCTCTTGCATCAACTGGATTGGTGACTATAACCACAACTGAAGCTGTTGACTCGAGTCATCGGACATACTCTGATGTCACACAGGTTTGTTATGGATCTTCTTGACCTTTTTACTTTTATCATACCAGAGATCTTGTATGAGTACCTTGCCAATTTGCTTGCTTTTCATTAGTTGTTCATCTAAATGTCAGAAAAATATGATGCTTGAAAGACAAGGTGGAACACACTACACAACGACAACTTTCTCTCCTCATCACTATGATGCACACTCTGTGCATCGATCTCATGGAGTCAGAGTGCTCCCACTTGCGAGCCCAACTAATCAGATTTCTGTATCTATGACTATGCCTGGTCATAAGTCTTTTATTTCTCCTGTTGGACAGAATCTGATAACTACTGTAAATCAACTCCCTGGTGCTGGAGCTCTGGTTGTTAGCCCCATTTCAGCTGTTCCGTCTAGCAGCGCTGTCGTGGGCACCACTGATTTAAGGTGTGTTAGCTAACATTGATATAAAATGTCTATTGAGAAAACTTGTACTGAAGGGAGACACTGAGTTTGTTGTGGATCGTTATTGGCAGGGGTGCTCCCAAAACTCCCCCAGGTCCTGCCCAGTTGACCATCTTTTATGGTGGTTCTGTCTGTGTTTATGACAATGTTTCACCAGAGAAGGTAAATGCTCTAGAACTTTAGGTTGTTGTTGGTCTCATCAATCTATCTTATGTCCAAGATCTTAGCAGTTAATTCTCTGCTTTTGGATTAGGCTCAAGCTATTATGTTGCTTGCTGGAAATGCACCACCTGTTACACCAAATGCAACATCTAAACTATCTCCAGTTCAGGCGCCTATACCTAAGTCCTTGGCCATCGACTCTTTTGTTGTAAATCAGTGCCGCAATACAACACCTACACTTGCCAGCCCCATTTCTATAACATCCCATGGTGGCGCGCAATCTGCCAGAGTGTCTAGTAATACGAATGGAGTAACTATTATTAAATCAATAGGAGTTCTTCCATCTCCTTCTCTTAAAGCCGAGCCTTCCAATGTAGGATCTTTTCCTGCCTCCCTCGTTCCATCAGGTATATTCTCGTGCTTTCCTAACTGAATTGCTAATCACAAAGATCATTGACCAATTTTTTCACTCGTACATTATGTCAGTATAATAATTTCGACATTTCTCATTTGCAGCTGTGCCTCAGGCACGCAAGGCATCATTGGCTCGATTCTTGGAGAAGCGCAAGGAAAGGTAATTAGGGGTTTGTTTTCATTTATTCAAGTAGTTGATTTGTTAGTCTGGTTTCCCCTCTAAACTTATCGTGTTCTCGAAAATCCAGGGTAATAAGTGCATCACCTTATCCTCCCAGCAGCAAGCGATCCCCAGAATGTAGCACTCCTGAACTTGGAAGTAGAAGCCTTTCTATGAATTCTTCAGGCTCTTGTCCTCCCCACATAATCAATTTGGTCAAGTAGACGATGCATTGCCAAAGGCGGCAAAATAATGTAGACACAAAATGAAGAGTGTACTAGAATGATTATTTTGAACTATTAAATTGCGTTCGTTTTGACCTCAATACTTATAAGTTTTTTCTTAGATACAATTACTCTAGGTTGTTTTTCCTTGTAAGCATTATCAGAGCCTTTTCTCTAATGAAATTACTACAAGCTTTTTGTAGGTTTTTCATTTTTGTCAATGTAAAGAAGCATTATTTTTCTTCAAAGTTATGTTTTTTATTCTTCTGTTAGTCACTTTGTATTAAAGTGTGGTAAGATAGTTCTTGTAAATTCACACCATTTAGGGATGAATTTCAAAGCCATGCCAAAATACAGATGAAATCGAGTTCTCTTTTTTTGGCATAAAGGGTCATGATGATATAACGTTGTATTAGGACAAATGAGAAATTTGTCCTATGTTTGATGACCAGAGTAAAATTTGTATTTCCAAGATTTTCAATTTTCTGGTCACAAGAACTTCGTTAGTCAAATAAAGACAAAAATCACACAATTTATGTTCGTTAGTCAAATAAAGACAAAAATCACACAATTTATATGCGTACAATGTAAAATTTCTAGAATATCTCTTTTTAACTGATAATAAATTGAGAATTTTTTGAAAATAGTTTTTCTAATAACTTTTGTGTACATTTTATTATCAGAACCCATATCTCACTTAAAAGATTTCACGAATATGTTATTATTGTTGTTGGATTTTTTGTGGTTTTCAAGTACTGCATTTTTATTCAAAGAGGCATGATAAATTTTAATTTGTTCATAAAGTTTTGTTTTCAGCTAACTTTTAAATTATATACTGATAAATAAATAATCAAATTAAAAGTAGAAAAGACAAATATTATTTTGTAGATACATAAATATTAATGTATTTTTTTGACCATGAAGAAAAAAAAGAAAAAACCCTGGTATCCTGCGGACAAAGTAGTGGAAATTGACTAAAACTGAGACAGAGAGAGAAAGAGAGTAGACTGGTGAGGACGATGATGGACACTGAGAAGCTTGAAGACCTAAAGCATTTTGTGGAGCTTTGCAAAGAGAATCCTTCAATTTTACAGAATCCTTCGCTAACCTTTTTCAAGACCTTTCTCGAAAGGTACTCATTATTTTCTTCATAACCCTTTTAGGTTTTCCTTGATCGAACCAACAAATTGATTAATTGTTTTTGTTGTTGAATGAATTGATTACAGCTTCGGTGCTCAAGTTCCTCCGTCGGTTAAATCTGTAAGCTTCCGCTAGCAATTCGCCCTTTCTGCAATTTTTGTAAGAAGGAAATTGGTAGGGTCCATTATACTTCATGATATTTGGTATTTTGAGGAATGGTGATCGTATTATCCAAATTAAATATTTACAAACTTGACGTTCGGTGTGAAATGGGGAAATGTTGTTCACCGATGAATGAGTTTGCAGGAACAAGGTGGAGAGGAGCATCATGATGAACTGGATGAAGACATTATAGAGTCTGATGTCGAGTTGGATAACACTGATATTGTGGAACCTGACAATGATCCTCCACAACAGGTATGTCATGAAGGGGTTAGGTGGATGCAGCTTTGCCGTTCTTTTGTATTTAATGAGTTTTTCTTTGTTGAATAATTGCAGATGGGAGATTCTACTACTGAAGTAACAGATGAAAATCGAGATGCTGCTCAAATATCAAAAGCGAAAGCACTGGATGCAATATCTGAAGGCAAGCTATTCTTTACCTAATTGTGTAATGAAGATCCCTTTTTACAATATTGATTAGGGAAGTAACACCTTATGACAACTGTACATTTCTGGCAGGCAAGCTTGATGAAGCCATAAATCAGTTAACTGAAGCTATTTTGTTGAATCCAACTTCTGCAATATTATACGCAACAAGAGGTTTGTATCTGGCCTATTTACCATCTTAATGTTTGTCATTTGGCTTTGTATCATGTCCTTCATGTGGTCTTTTGACAAATACCAATGTCGATGCAGCTAATGTCTTCATTAAGCTGAAAAAGCCCAATGCCGCTATCCGTGATGCTGATGCTGCTTTAAAGGTATTTCAGAAGTTATTCCAACCATGCTTACATAAGCTAGAAAGAAATTTTAGGTTCATTTATGTTTGAGACTGTATTTTTGAGTCCTAAGTCTAATGATACTTGCATCATTTCATTAAAGGTCAACCCTGACTCAGCAAAAGGATACAAAGTGAGGGGTATGGCTCGAGCAATGTTGGGCTTATGGAAAGAGGCAGCTAGCGATCTTCGCGTGGCATCCATGATAGATTTCGATGAGGAGATTGCCGAGATACTTAAAAAGGTTAAATATTCAAATTTCTCCTTGTCCATTACGCCTTCTCCCTGATGTATCCGAATCATCTGAATGGTTCACAAATTTTTCTACTATATGTAGTTCAATTTCGTTGTTTTTACTTAACTTAAGAGTAAGAGAAGGAAAAAATGTCTTCAAACTTTAAAATGGAAGTTCTTTGGCCTGAAAATATGGCAGGTTGAACCTAATGCTCACAAAATTGAAGAGCACTGCCGAAAGTATCAACGGCTGCAAGAAGAGCAGAAGTTGAGAAAAATTGAGCGTGACAGTCAGCGGCGTCAGGCAGAACCAAAGGTGCTTTAAAGTGTATTGAAAGTATTTAGTCACTAACTGGCTGCTTTTCATTATTCTTGACATCAATTTGCACTGCAGGCAGCTAACGAAAAGAGTAAAAAGAAAGAACAGCAATCTGAACATGAAGCTTCTGTAAGTTTTCTTGGGTATACTTTTGTGAAACTGCTGTCACACGGTGTGATTTCCGGATGTAAGAAGTTCACTGTTTGTGATCTTCCATGAGTTTCAGCCAGTGGCATGAGTTCATAATTTAGTTTGTACCTAAAGCTGACATCCGTGTTGTTAAGACATCATTTGATTGGTTATTAACTACTCGTTTCCGAGCTCCAACTTCCCTGCTTAGTCCCCACTCTAAAGGTGTAGACTTGGCAAATAAAGAGCTCAATTAACTTCTGTCTGTCGTCTTCAACTTTGTTCATTTGCATTTTATTTTTCTGTTTGTCTTGTGAAGCCGTGTTATATCCTCCTACCTAGTCTCAGCTAGCATCCAGTTGGATCCATTTCCCTACTTTGACCCGTTACCTCATCTCTCTTTTCTTTGTGGTAGGGCATGGCGAAGGGGAGGGGAGGGGTGAGGGGGAGTAATATTATTGACAAGAAGTATGACATTTATTACGTAATTTGCTGAACATGGTTAACAATGGTATTCTTTGATCTTGACAAGTGGCAAAAGACGACTAGGGAATAAATCTGGATTATTGAGTTGGCCTGCTATTTATATTTTGACTCTTCCCTTTCTGCAGCCCTTTTATTACTCTGTTTATAGATTCATTTCTTCTTATAATGAGTTATGTTTTTGCCAAAAATATGATGCAGGATCCTGACTCTGCTTCTGATTTGAATTATGGTATGATCTTCATTTTTCGAATTCACTACTCATTTATGATTTGACATTTGATGGTTGAATTAGTGTATCTAGGATTCTTTCTTATGTGTTGTGACTGAGAGTTCATTCTTGACAGTAGTCCTTATGTTATTGTAGTGCCTAGCATTTGTTATTATAATATTGACTTTGGAAATATGGCATCATTCTTTTGCCAGTAGATAGTTTATCATAATTAACATATCCATCAGTATGTTCCTGCGATTTTGCAGTTTTTGTTTTACCTATGGGTATATGTTCAATGTTAGCTGAAGTGATAAGAAATTCAAAACTGATATGTACAATCCTTAACTGATGAAAAATACCTAGCATCACCGCCATAGTCGTCCTTCTTCCTTGAGCTAGTCTGCTGCTATCTATAATCAGCTGTAATTTGTAAAAACTATCATATTTTATCCAGTGAACTGGTTAATGACTACCTGAAGGTATAACAAAAATTGATTGTTTAAAGCCTTAGACGCTGCTACATAAATATGGACGATGTGCAGATATTCATGTAGATATTTGTGCTACATGCACCCAATTGCCTGGTGTGATGGTGTAGCTGGTTTTCTAGGTTTTATTAGGTACCTTCTGGTAATTGCCTGATAGTTTATCATATCAGTATTAAGAGGTTGGCAGTTCTCATTGTCATGGGAGGAAGTGGAAAAAGCTGTTTGACCATTGGGGTGTGGGGTGTGGGTGTGGGTGTGGGTTAGGGTTTGTTATATGATGGTATATGCTGTGAGAAGTGAAAAATGAGGGGGAGGCTGCTGGTGGCTGTGAGATGATGTTTTGGTAAGGCTCTCGAGTATTTGGTTATATTTTGAAGCTACAGGGCATGTAATCTTTGCTTTCCAGAACTTTGTTAGGTTGATTTCTTCAAGAAAACTTGTTTTACTCTCATTTTCCTTGTGCTAATTGTCATTTGGTATTTGATTAACACCATGATGAATAGAAGTATGTTTTATGCTGCAAAATAGTAGTGCGGCTTTCATTTGAGAGGGACAAGTAAATTAACTTGTTTATTATATACAGGAAAAATTGTTGGTATCCATTCTGTGAGCGAACTAGAGACGAAGTTAAATGCTGTTTCAAAAGCATCACGTCTAGCTATCCTTTACTTCACTGCAACATGGTGTGGACCATGTCGTTTTATTTCTCCATTTTATACAAGCCTACCCGAAAAATATCCAAAAGTTGCATTTTTGAAGGCTGATATCGATGAGGCAAGAGATGTGGCTTCAAGATGGAACGTCAGTAGTGTTCCAGCTTTCTTTTTCATAAGAAACGGCAAGGAGGTCGACAAGGTTGTAGGTGCTGACAAGAATACACTGGAAAAGAAGATCGCCCAGCATGCAGGCTAACTTTGCAAATAGTCTGTTGTATTGTGAATTAAATGCCTTTGCTTTGTTGAAATAAAAGGCATATTTATTTAACTTTCTTACAGTGGAGGTGTGTTTTCAAGGTTTACTAATTAGACTATTGTAAAAATATCTGATGCAACTTGATTCAAAGAGATTTCTGTAGTTTCTTTTGATGAATCTAAGCAGATATATATATATATATATATGAATAGCTGATCTTATAAATAAAAAAATTAGGCAACTTATTTTACATCTGAAAATATTTTAATTGCCGGACTCTCATGCTATTAGTTAACTGATTATAGTTAGTCGGTTACGATAGCAGTTAGTCAGTTGGGATATTTTTCCTGATTTGGCTTAGCTGCATACAAGCTATGTATGTATATATATATATATTCCTTCTCATTTTCTCACAGCAGAATTCTCCTTTAGTTTGTTCCTCTGTCAATTGCCAGCTATGGCTTCGATTGAGTTCTCACCATGGCTCTGAAGTTTAGTAGTATAAGTGATACATGCAATTGAATTTTCTTGGAGATCAGTGAAATTCAGTAAGAATTACTTCTGGATCTGGTTCGATTCGTAGTTTTTGATTCATTTTTGAGTAAACTTCATCACCAATTCGAATACTACATCTATGGCGGGTGAGGAAGATACTCTTACTACTGAGGAGACCAATACTGCTAGTGTTATAGGCATTTCTCTCTATATACATCCCTCTGATAGCCCTGGGACAGTGCTGGTAGCAGTTCAATTTGACGGAGAAAGGTATCAATCCTGGAGGATAGGAGTTATGCAAGCTTTGTCTGAGAAGAACAAATTAGGTTTCATTGATGGGAGTTGTGGAAAAGAAGATGCAGTCCGTCAATGGAAGAGGTGCGATGATATGGTAAGAAGATGGATATTGAATTCCATGACTAAGGAAATCTCGGATAGTGTGGGATATGTCAATGACTCTGCGGAACTTTGGAAGGTACTGGAGGATAGGTATGATCATGATAATGGAGCAAAAATATATGAAATACAGAAAGAAATTAACAATCTCAGACAAGGAGTTTTGGATATCACCGCCTACTACACAAGGATGAACAAGTTAGGGGAAGAATTGAGCAGTTTGAATCTGACAAGTCGGTGCGAAAGCTTGTGCATTAGTACTGGTGCTAAGGATATTATAAACAAACTAGAACAGGATAGACTGTTGATCCAATTTCTCATCGGATTGAATGAAGAGTACTCCGCGGTGAGGGGCAATATCCTCGCGATGAATCCAGTCCCTTCCATGGCACAGGCTCTCTCCTTACTGATCCAGGAGGAGAAAAAAAATGTATGAAATTTGTTTATGCAATTTGCTAAACAGTTAACAATGGGATTCTTTGATCTATGCTTTTAAATCAAGTGGCCAAAAAAAAATGGCTAGGGAATAGATCTGGATTATTGAATTGGCCTTTATTACTCTGTTTATAGATTATTTTTCAAAATATGATGCAGGATCCTGACTCTGCTTCTGATTTGAATGATGGTATGATGTTCGAATTTCACTACTCATTAACAATATTATGATGAATAAAAGTGTGTTTTATGCTGCAAAATCCCGCGTAAGCCACTGAGTCTACATATTTATGAGTAACTTGTTTATTGTATACAGGAAAAGTTGTTGATATCCATTCATTGAAGGAACTAGAGACGAAGTTAAATGCTGCTTCAGAAGCATCATGTCTAGCTATCCTTTACTTTACTGCTACATGGTGTGGACCATGTCGTTATATCTCTCCATTTTATACAATCCTACCCGGAAAATATCCAAAAGTTGCATTTTTGAAGGCTGATGTTGATGAGGCAAGAGACGTGGCTTCAAGATGGAATGTAAGTTCCGTTCCATCTTTCTTTTTCATAAAGAATGGCAAGGAGGTTGACAAAGTTGTATGTACTGATAAGAATTCACTGGAAAAGAAGATCGCCCAGTATGCAGGCTAACTTGATTGTGAATCAAATTGCATTTGCTTTGTAGAAACAAAATGCATAGTGTAAAAAATTCCTCTGATGCAATTTGATTGAAGTAGACTTGTGTAGTTTCCTCTTTTGATGAATCAAAGCAGATATATTTGAATAGCTGATCTTACTATAGTTTGGTTGGTTGAAGCACGAGTTCATGGCCATGGCTTTGTTGGCACGAACTCGTGCTTCAGCTGTTGGGTTTGTGGAGTGAGGTAGAAATTCATTTTCTTCGGCCATTTCGTTTTCTTCAAACCTCGTGGTTACAAACTTTCAGCAATTACCTTCAAATTTTTGGTCACGAACATAACGATCAACAAATTTCTTATGTTGTTCTTCCTTTAAAACAACTCATTTTTTCTCAATTCTCCTTTTCATCATATGATCATCTTTGAACGTTATATGAAATCCAACAAAACAAGTTAGTGCAGGCTCCACATTGATTATTGTTTTTTAAGAAATAATAAATTAGGCAATTTATTTGACAACTGAAAATATTTTAGTTTTGACGCTCTCATAAATAATTATTTTTTCAGTTAATTTTATTTTTATTTCAAAACAATATCCACTTAATTTTTGAAAGAAATTAAGAAAGACTTATTTTTTTTTTCAAAAAATTTAAACATACAATAATCAATTGAAATAAAAAAGGGTTCAGAATTCAATTTATAATTCGAGTAGATAGTAGGCCCTCGAAATGACCGATAAATTATGTTGACCAACGATTTGACTAACTTGAAAAATTAACTAAATAGTGAATATTTATTTTGTATTGAAAGGAAAATAAACTAAAGGAAACTTTAAAGTAATTAATTCAAATGTTGCAAATAAAATAAAATAAAACTAAAGTAATGAATAAAAATATGAGTATATTAATTACTATGAATATAAAAAGGAGAAATGACTTTCTTTTCGAAAAATTAATTAAATAAAACCAATCCAAACAAAAGGTTAGTCAATACAAATAAACAAAGTAAATATATAAATGAAATGAAGAGAAATCTTTGGACTCGGGCTTCCTAGCCCAAATTCAGTTAATGTTGGGCTTTTGGCCCACCTGTCCTAATACTAAGGTTTGCCATAAATGCATTTGGCCCATTTTGGGGTCTTTTGGACCCATTTATCTGGTAGGACCTGCTGTAACAAACATGGTTGGGCCTCGACCTGATTTTCATTCCTGTATATCATACATATATAAAATGTATATAAGCGTATATTAAACTGCGTATCAGCCTAACGTCTTCCGAATTCCTGTAAATTTGCTTCGTTTCCCTGTAATCCTGTGTTCAAACTTGTATCTCTATATTTTGGACCTGTATATCATGTATATAAAATATATACTGCATGTATACAGCTCTCTTTTGGGGAATTTGAGACCTGCAAATTTAATTTGAGCCACATATTTACCATCTTCAACCTGTACACCAGCTTCGCAGCCTGCCGTAGGGGGATGACTCGAGGTAAAGAGTAAAAATGCTTATAATTTGAAAATTATGTTGCAAATATTGGAGGTTTCAAGCTAAGAGTCACACTGATACAAATTTAACATTTTTCTATTGTGATAAACCAAGAATTGAAAGTAATTGGAGATGAAAGCAGTCAACTAAAAATTTGTGAAATTTTGTTATGTCTAAGAAATCAGATTGTAGAGCTACTGTTTTGTATTGCGCTTTGGCTCAATTATATTGCTGCTGAGATTTCTTTTGAGGCTCTCAGTCCATTTTCCATGTATACTAAGTTGTCTATATATCATATACATCTAATGTATATCGAGTATATATTTCCTATGTATCTGCTGTATATTAACGCGTATATTCAGTTTCGGAACCTGTATACTAGTTACCTCCCAAACTCCACATAGTTGCTTCCAATTGATGAGTTCGACTCCAGAAGAATGAGCTGAGCCTCCATGACTCATTAGAAAAGCAAATGGGAAAACATTTGAGTCCAATTTGGACTCCATACAAGTTCACATGATACAAAAAATAAAGAGAGAAATTAGCACCCAAAATAAATATGATAACGGTGCATCTAAACTATTCAATATAGCAATTACTAAACGATAAGGTGAATAAACTCAATTAAAACCATCAACCAAAATTCAAAGAAAAGTTATATGAATCAACAAATGTACCAGTGACTAAAATTATCCTAAAGTAATAAAGATTAATCAAGTTTAAGCTACTCATGTGATTACTAGTAGCTAACCAGACGTAGCTCAAAAATTGGGAATGGGTATTAGAGAAATTGGGTTCAAAATTGGGTTAGGGAATAGCCAGGAAAAATGAGCTTATAGTGCCTTTCAAGTTTTCAATTGAAAAAAGGGAAAAAGGCTCAAATATGCCATCGAACTTTCAGAAAAGACTCATTTATGTCATCAGTTAAAAGTTTGGCTCATTTATGCCATTACCGTTAAAGAAAAGGCTCATTCATGCCATTATTTTTTAACGATGGTTTTGCAAAACTATTTTTGACACGTGACCAATTATAATTCAGCCACATCATCAAATTTTTTAATAAATAAAATTATAATTCTGAAAAAAAATTGAATTAATTTTTTTTATTAAATAAATTGATGACGTGACCGAATTATAATTGGTCATATGTCAAAAATGGTTTTGCAAAACCACCGTTAAAAAATAATGGCATGAATGAGTTTTTTCTTTAACGGTAATGACATAAATGAGCCAAACTTTTAACTGATGGCATAAATGAGCCTTTTCTGAAAGTTCGATGGCATATTTGAGTCTTTTTCCTTAAAAAAAATAGGACAAGTGGGCCCCTTTTATTTTTCTTTAATCTTTTATTTTTAATATTAATAAAATGACTACACTAAGTAACATTTTTTGTAGTTGTCTAGACAACCACTTGGTTGGATAACTATTGAAGTTGTCGAACGACTAAAGAAGTTGTTCCGACAACTACGACAATTGTAGGACTAAAGTATAAAAATTAAAAGTTTGGGACTATTGTGAAAACATCTTTTAACCTATATATTATTTGTCACTTCTATCTAATTTTTAAAACTTAAAGGACTTTTACCTAATTGACAAACTAGTTTGTCCCTTTTAATAGACCTTCTCCCAATAGTATAGGCTTTAACAATATTAGGTTGATAGTGCATTTCCATAGAACTGAAACAAATATATTAAACAAGATCAATTTTTATTACACGGTAAATTAATGTCAAACTTTACAATTCAAATAAATTAATTATTACAATAGAAAGAAAAAAAATCCTAAGCCACTAGCTGACTATAGTCAGACGACATTCAGGACATGTCGTATGTGTAGTCATCCAACTATATATGCAGTCATGATCATATACATGAATGCATGGAAGTACTCGTACATATTTTGTCTGTTCGAATTCACTCAAACAGAAATGACACGTACCATCTGTACCGAATATGATACATGACGGAATTAACTAACGATCTGTCTAACGGGTCGTAGGACAATATAGCGTCTAAGCCTATCACGCGTCTCCCATTATATAATTAGTAATATTAAAACCATAATCCTATGAATGCATCTAAAACAATTAGTTCAACACTTATTTAAGAGGATTCTGCCATTTATCTTATTTGGCAAAAACTGAATCACCGCATCAAATAACTATAAATATATGTTTCGCCCAAAATATATAATGTATCAATACAACGTTTTAAGATATATATATGCACGTGTATCTAGTGAGCCTTACGTGCATTTTAAGGGTCTTACGTACATCTTAGTAGCTACATATGAAGTGAAAATATAATTAAACACATGTTATATACATGACTGCATAGAAGGACTCGTACGTATTCTGTCTGTTCGAGTTCACTCAAACAGACATGACACATACCATCTGTAAATTTTATTCCTTTTTATACCGAATATTGTACAAGAAGGAACAAATTTACTATGTGTCTAATATGCTTTAGGGGGGCAACATGCCTAATCCTATCGCGTACCTCCCAGTATAAAATAAGTAAAAAACACAACTACTAAACTAATGATCCTCATAACAAGGTATACCATATTATTTGGCATAGTAGCCCTATGCCGGCCTTCACTCTCAGCAATAGCATAGCCACTACAACACAGAGATATGAAAATATGTTCATGAATTAATCAAAGCAAAATTACATTGAATCAATCATATATCTAATATAAATTAATTAGCATTACAGAACTAAGACTAAATAAAAAAGCATACTAATTAAAATACAATATCTTATTTATTACAATAAAACTAGAATAAAAAAACATCCTAAGGTACAATACGACTATAATCACAGCTACACTCAAGACATGTCATGTCCGTACTCATCCATGTATATATATGCAGTCATGACAGTATACATAACTACACGGGAGGACAAGTACAAATTCGGACCGTACAAACTCACCCAAACAGACTCGACATGTCCCATTCGTGAAACCAATTCCTTCTTGTACCGAATAGGGTACACGAAGGAATAAACTAATGACCCTCCTAAGACGTTCCGTAACTGCGTCATGTCTGATCCTAAAACGGACCTCCCGATAAACTATCAATAGAAAAACTAAAAACGATCCAAAAAAAAACCACGGTATAGTAGATTAAAGTAGATCTTTTATAAAGTCAATCTGCAGCTTGACCGTTCACACAGACAATAAAACACATGGCAAGAAAATCTTTTTCAGACAAGAAATATTTTTCTTAAAAGAAATTAGTTACAAATTAGGGACCTAGTAATTACTACTCCATCATTTATAAATATTTAAAAATCTTTTAAATTAAATATTTTGTTAAGTAGCTTAGATTGAATTAATGGTTTATATTTTTAGCTTTTCTTAACCTAGTCCATCTTATAAAAGTGTAAAACTATGGGTCATACACTAGTTTCAGTTTTGGGATAAGTTCTTAATCACTTGGCCATGGTCATTTATCAAATTCAAATTTAACCAATATTGGATCAGTTTTCAGCCAAGACTTGGCCCAAATCCCTTTCCAAAAGAGCTCAACTCCAAATATTAGCCCAACCCAAATTCAGCAGCCCAACTACAATTATTCATCGACCCAAATCCCTTTTAAAACAATCCAGTTCATTCGTTTTAGCTAAAATATATTATGTATTAATATAATATTTTAAGATATATGCACGTGTATCTAGTGCATCTTACGTGCATTTTATGGGTCTTACGTACATCTTAGTAGCTACATATAAAGTGAAAATAGAAATACACACCTACAATTTTAAATTGTCAGATAATCGCATGTTGCTGACGTTTCAAGTGCATACCTTTTAAGAACTTGTACCCTTTCTTTGACAAATATATATTTTCATACCTTAACGACGACGAAGAACATGCTTGCTTAGAGAGAATGATGCTAACTTTAAAAAAGAAAAAGAGTAAAAGTAATAATTATTAGTTAGTACAAGTTATTGATTTCTAAATGTTTTTTCTGTTAAAGGAAGCATACACAACCTTTTTTTTTTGGCTGGGATGTGACGTAAAAATATTTATAATTTATAATTAAATTATTATTATTATATATATAGATATTTTTATTATTTAGAGTATTTATTAAGTAAAATTAAAGGAGGGAATTACTGACTAAATATTTTACCTTAAAAATTTGGGCAGTCAACTAATTAAACTATTGAAATTCGACGATATAAAACTAATATCATTCCTTTTTAGATAAAAATAAAGTAAAATTAGAACAAAGTTGTTAATCTTTTGGTTTTTAATAGCAAAACAAAACAAAATAAATAAAGGAATAAAAATTAAAGATCATCCGGATGTGATAGTGACTTGAAACTTAAAACTCGTTTAATTAGAAAATAAGTTATTTCATGTTTAATTATTTTGAGAAAAATTATCTCGAATAATCTCGATGTAAGATAAAAATTAACATCACAATCACACATAACTAATTCTAAAATAGTTAGTTATTTTGGTAATTTTATCTCAATTAAATATGGTAAACTCATTCTAACACTTAGGTTGCGTATCGATCAATTCGATTCTGTTTTGAAGTTTATCGATTTGACTAATTGGTTATCGGTTTGTAGGGATGCTAGCTAGATCGTTATAGAACAATTAAGATATTGGCTTATCGGTTATTGGTTTATCGATTTTTGATCGTTATCAGTTTAACCGTTAAAATTTAACACAAAAAAATATATTGAAAATTACTTATAGAAACATAGTGATAAACCAAATGAACCATGCACATGAGTTCACAAGTTACATCTTGCTGAGACATATTATTTTTTATTTTTTAAATAAACTGTCTCCAATGCTTATTGATATGAAAGAGATACATTTTGAAGTTTGACATACCAAACTTAATAATACAAGATCTTGGGGTAGAACTACAGTTAGATAAACTCTACAAGTTAACACACAAAAAAAGGGGAGTCTAAGTTACCTATTACTATGCTAACTTGACTCCTTGACAGAGGATTCAGGGGGGTTCGTAAATAAAATTAGAAGCTTTAACCTGTTGCATTCTGAAGAAATGGAGCTTTTATCTATCTGTATTAATTGATTCCCTAACTTCCCTCGGGAGATCAGAGAAAGAGTTGAACTCATGTATTTCATTAGCACTATAACTCCTGGATGCTAATATATCAGCAGGTTTGTTGGCTTCCCTGAAGCAATGACTGATGATAAATCCATGAGATTCAACTATTTGTTATTTGTTGTGCTTCCTGAATCAATTTATCCAATCTTCAAGGCGTTCTCCATTCTCCATTTATGCATTTAACTAAGAGTAGGGAATCTGTTTCTCCAATCATAGCCTCGACTAACACACCACTTAAGATCATATAGTAGTGCTCGGGCCTCAGCCATGTTGCTAGTCACTTGGCCTAGACCTAAAGAGTAAGCAAACATCATGTTGCCTTGGTGGTTTCTGATTAGCCCTCCTCCACCACAATATCCTTGAACGCAACTTCCATCACTGTTGATTTTAACAAATTTTCTTGGTGGTTTGAGCCATTTGACTCTGATGGAAGTTCTTTGATTGATGTTCGTTTCAAATATTTGACAGAGGCTATTCCAGTTTTTCCCTATCTTTGCTTGACCAAAATTCTTCTATGTAACCAGCAATAAGAGTGTAAGTGATGTTAGTTTTGGTTCTGAAAAAAAAAAGGCTTTACAGCCTCGAATTTATTGCTATACCTAGCTCTCCAGAGTTCCCAACAAATGATTGGAGGTAGAGATTTTGATATGAAAGCAACAATGAGGTTTTAGTCTTCAAATTCCACCAACTCAGTAATATCATCTTGAGCGTGTTATGCATATGTCTAATTCCCAACGATCCTGCAAAAAACTTTCAGATTCATCAGAAGTGCAACAATGACATCCAGGACTGATACTAATTCCAATCTTTTTAGTAAATCTTTCATCAGTTGGAAGTCTATCGTGGCTCGCCCTCCAATGCTTAGCCATAATGTTGATCCCCTTTTTATGCCTACTGTTATTCCAGGCCGAGCTCGTGCTGAATTCGCCAGTAGATGTATCAGTCCAAATATGATGGTCCTCTTTGTTGTTATCCAAGTAGACACCCATACTGCTGATCCTATTTTTATCTTATGTTGAAAGTTGGTATTACAAACAGTGACGGACCCACATTGGGACCCTCGGCAAAAAAATACACGATATATAAGGTAAATTTTTTGTATTTTTGTAGATGTATATATTTTGAACCCCCTCAATAACAATTAAAAATAGATGGCTCAATGATAAGACTCCTGAATATTAAGCTGCATGCCCCAATATTTTTATTTTTGAAACCTCCTGAACGAAAATTCTGGACCCGCCACTGATTACAAAGTATCCCAATGCCAAATTCTCTCTATTAATACAGAGTTGAGATTTATACAACTATGAGAGTTGTCGTTAGGAGAACTTTCATACTGCTGATCCTATTTTTCCAACTCAGAAGATGAGTGGGAAAAGCAAGCAAAACATGTCTTGTCCCCATTGCAAAATATGATTGTGTCATCGACAAATGTTAAGTGGTTGGTCTGGGACCATTGACACTCATGTAGAAACCTTTGTATCCAATATTAGTTTGCAGAGACATAGTTACAAATAAGGTAGTAACTGAAGAAGATCGAATTGAATTTGATATTTTTGAAAATGAGAAAAATGACGAATATCAAAAGAGAAATCATATTTTTTTAGTTATTTAACATAATGTTACAACTTACAAGTAAGCTTGTTTATAAACCTTTCTTGTAATTTTAGTAATTAAACGCTTCAAGATTATGCTATATAGGGATAAAAGAATAAAAAGTAGTTTAGAGAATTCAGATATATCAAAATTAAAAAAAAAAGTTCTTTTATAGAGGTGATGTCTTAATTGAAAATATGTTTTGCCATTTTTTACAACTAATTAAAATTCGTTTGATTGAGAAATAACTTATCTAGAATTATTATCACAAACTCAATGTGGAATAAAAGTTAACATCAGAATCCGAGAATAACTAATTTTGAAACAGTAACTAATTTGATAATTTTATTCTAATTAAACATGGAATAAACTCATACTAACACAAATCTCAAAGCTAATTTTTTCTCCTTTGTGAAGTCAAACGAGTCCTTAAATTTTACCCAACCCAAAATGATTACGTTCATCAAATTGACCCATTAAAAAAACCTTTGATAGAAAGTAATAACTAAAATAGAGAGTCATAACTAACTTTATAAATGTATTTCAGTGTAGGTAACACGAAAATAGTTAGTACTAAAATAAAAGTACGAAAATAAATTATCTAATAAAAAATCAAGCTATCTTTTATTTATTACTTATAATAATATATCTTTCAACTAACTTACAAAAAATAATATATCCTTCAACTAACTGACAAAAAAATAAAAACTCATTATTTTATAGCTAAACAATAAAATTTGTTGATAATTCTATTTAGCGCTGAAATAACAACATATTTCAGTTATTAAGAGCAAATTAACTACGGAATAGCAACAAAATTTCTAACTAATTTCAATTTAAAGTAAGGAGATTTTAAGTACCATATATATGCTCATCTTAATCCTGGTGACCATGAATTATAATATGGAAAAAATTTATTCTCACCAAGTGACTATACTAAATTAATTCAATTTTCATTATTTTATAATTCTATATCAAAGTGAAAATCATGTTAATTAATTGAGTTTTACCCTTTATGTCAAATCAAGATTTGTACTAGTATAATTTATTAAATAGTACAGCATATAAATAAAATAAAAATAAAAATATTAGAGTATTAATTTTTAACAAATTTAAAGGACCAAAACTGCTCATAAGTTGCACAAATATCGTGCGTTAGTTTCCTCACTCAAAAGATGAGGGACTAATCGCGAAATCATGAAAAGAAGTCTCTTCTTCTCTTTCTCTCTTTCACATTCGAACTCGTGGAATCCAATTTGTAACAGGTGATTTCTCTGTCTCTTTTCCAGTTTTTTTGTTCATCTTTATTCTTTTGATCAACTGTTTGTATCAATTATTATTCAGTTGCATGCTGATTTTTTGGAAAAATCTCTTCTATGTAGTTTTCAAAATCTCAATCGTAGTGAAAATTACTTGTCGATTTGCCATAATAATCAACTTGGTTCGAAGATACTGCAGAGGTTTGGTTTTCGGGAGGGCTGTGTTATAGGGATGAAAACAGGATATTTATTCTTTTCTCTCCTTTGATAATTTGAGTTTTGTGCCATTATGACTGCAGGATGGGAGAGCTGCTGGTGGGGAAGCATGTTAAGTACATTATAACAGTTGAAAAGGTACTCAATTTGTTTCATGTCTATTAATTTTCCTCTGCCTGTATGATTTGGTATATATAAAATCTGAGCTTAGGTGGTTGTGTAGCTGTGTACTCTAAGCAAACAATTAGGCTCCGTTTGATACTTTGAACAAGTTAAATAGGATTTTCCTGTAGGGAGATACTTGTGAAGCTAGGAAAGTACATCGGGATGATTGGGAGACAGTTGTGAAGGAAACATAGAATGGTTTGTAGGCATTAGCTATTATATATGTTCTGCTATACTTGTTAAAAGTATGATGGATCCTTCTTAAGCATCCTAGTATCATTTGTGTTAGAGTACTCCAAACTAGTATTTTAGGAACTTCCAGCATTTGGATTGTATCAATTGTCAAGTTCAAAATTATGGTTGTCATATTTGGAAGGATATCATATCCAGCCTTAAAGAAGTTGACCATGGAGTTGTTTGGAATGTAAGGAATGGATCTGGGTTCCCCCTTTTGGTCTGGTATAGCTTGGAATATGATTGACTGTGGGATTGATCATCAAGATTTAATCCCTCACAGTTAATGACACCCTTGATACCTGAAAACGGTGGCATTTCACCTGTAATATATTCTTGTTTGAGTGGGTATATTAAGAATAGCATTTCTGTTGTTCTGATTTCATCTTACATCAAACATAAGAAATGTGACTTTCTGCAAATGCCCCGTATATTCTCCTCATATTCTCATGGTTGTGAGATGATTCCTTCGTACGTATTATTCATGGAATTTAAGTACTTGATGGAGTTCCTTTCTTTTCCGCCACCCACTAAGGCACTTTTCTTGTTACTCTATCGTTTGCTTTCTCTAATAGTTCCTGTATACCTTCAGAGGAAAGATGATTTTGAATCTGTGGCAATGGAGCATTTGAGATTAAACGGGGCATACTGGGGATTGACAACTCTGGATATCATGGGCAAGCTTGCTGCAGTGGAGCAAGATGAAGTTATTTCATGGGTCATGCAGTGCCAACATGAATCTGGTTGGTGTCTGCACTTCGTTCTTCCTTTCTCACAATGATTTTTTGTCAGTATTTCCAAATATTGCAGCTATACTATGACTGCTGCTTTTTTAATGGATACTGCTTTTCTCTTTTCTTTTTTCCTTGAGAGGTAGTTACGTCCATGTTTTGATCTACTTGATCTGGATGTAGGCTTACTTCTCTATTTGTATAATATGCAGGTGGATTTGGTGGTAATATTGGACATGATCCGCATGTTCTGTATACACTTAGTGCTATTCAAGTCTTGGCGTTATTTGATAAAATACATGTCCTTGACATTGATAAGGTGTCGAATTGTATCCTACTTCATGTCACATTTACAATTGTTTTTGACGTACTGTGTACATATCCTTTCGATCTATGTATTGCATCCATGAACTTTGCTGCAATGCTAGCATTTAGAGAGTGTGCAATGTTAACCTCACAAAACCAAAACATGTGGTTAAGTTAACATCAAGAGTACTCATGTCTCATCACAACAGTGACATTCTCGACATTGGCAATTGGTAGTACTATTAAGAAATTTGGGTGTGACGAAGTGGTGGACTTAACAGTTCAGCTAGATATTGCAGGTCTGCAAAATGAAGATGGATCATTTTCTGGTGATATATGGGGTGAAGTTGATACACGGTAGCTGCTTCTTACTTTGTTTGCTATTATAAATTTCAGATCCTTTATTTGGTTTCTCGTTTTCAAAATTTACTTATACTGCGATTAAGCCATATATCTTTTTTTGTCAAAAAAGAAAAGGTGTATATCTTTAGATACATGTGTTTTTCTTTTGGAGCATAATATCATTCTTTTGGGAATTGAAAATATAATGACCTAAATATACTGTGTAGGTTCTCTTACATTGCCATCCTTTCACTCGCATTGCTGCACCGGTTAGATAAGGTTGATGTTGGAAAAGCAGTGAAATATATCTTAAGTTGCAAGAATGTGGATGGTGGATTTGGATGCACACCGGGAGCAGAATCTCATGCGGGGCAAAGTATATCACATATAAAAAACAAGCATTTTATCATACTACTAATGGCTTCTAACTGAATGACAAATGAGAGCGTTGATATACTTAGTGTTGGCCCTTTGTTGGTTTTCAACCTGTTTGTTCCACTTAGCATCCATATTCCCAGCAGTCTTCTTATTTGAGTTGTGTATTGCTGCGTTACTGAAAGCAATTTCGACTATGCTACCATTGCAGTTTTCTGTTGCGTGGCAGCTCTCGCAATTACAGGTTCTCTACATCATGTTGATAAGGACCTCCTTGGTTGGTGGTTATGTGAAAGACAAGTCAAATCTGGGGGTCTAAATGGGCGCCCAGAGAAGCTTCCTGATGTTTGTTGCTCTTGCTACATTAGAATTTTTATCGACAGGTCAGTTTTGTGTTTTACTGAGGGTCATGTTGTTGCTTCTCAGGTCTGCTACTCTTGGTGGGTTCTTTCCAGCTTAATTATGATCGACAGGGTTCATTGGATTGACAAGGGAAAGCTTGTAAAATTTATTTTGGACTGTCAGGTTACATTCTAATATAACAACTCCCTTCACTTGAAGCTTGGCATTGAATACTATATCTTTGTGTAGTTGTCCAACATTTTTGTAATGCCTGAGTTGTATTCCTTTCACGAATGTAGGACAAGGAGAATGGTGGAATTTCAGATAGGCCAGATGATGCAGTTGATGTCTTCCATACTTACTTTGGAGTCGCTGGTAAGGGACATATGCCACTTTTGTATTGTGAAATAGCTAATGTGTATTTTTCTTACGATGATATGACGGTCCATATGGCTGTTAAAAAGGATCTATCATCTGAATTGTGTTGTCTCCATTGGTGTAGCTATCAAATATTATCTCTCTTGGCCTTTCTAATATGCTGTGTATTGAAGTGATTAAACTATATCATGTATGAAACAGAAGCAAATTTGTACGACCTAAGTGTTTAAACTTATTCCTTTGATTTTCTTCTGCAACCCAGGACTTTCACTTCTTGAATATCCAGGAATAAAGCCGATAGATCCTGCTTATGCCTTGCCTGTTGATGTTGTAAACCGAGTGATGTTTGGCAGATAATCTCTGGGTTTTTGCTCCATTCTATCTAATAACAGCATTCTCTTGATATGAGATTAGCAGAAACAGTTTCCCTTGATGAAAGGCGGTTTGCGTTACCAATGCTGCAACATATTCATCATAATGGCTCTTTCAGGAAGAAACAAACCTAAGGCAACAAACCTAAGGCGGATCCAGGATATTTTAACTTTATGGGTTTAGCCTTTGTAGTTTTCAGCGCTTAACTCATTATAATTCTTAAGTTACAGTTTCAGATTTGATATCTGTTGGTACTTTTAGTGATTTTTCGTTTACATAAACTACATCTTGTTGCAAGCAGCAACAATGTAATAGTTGTACCAACTTTTACCATGTTAAACTAAACTTAGTGCATTATATTCTTTTCGTGTTTCTGGCATGGTCATATTTATCTTAAAGGAAAATGTTTGCACTACATTTATACATGCCTTTAATATAAGCTTTTAAAATCATATAAGTACGTGATATGTATACTTAAATTTAATTTGTGACCATAAGTGTTAAATTTCCAAGTTTAATAAATTGACTGCACCGCATGCCTTAATAAGTAAAAAAAATTGGCTAAATTTTAGTAATTTAATGTAGGGACTTGGTCACCACCAATAATAACGAAAATAATGGAATGTTTTAGACACACACGGATAGCACAGAGAATAGATTCAAAAAAATAGAAAAGCAGTTAATTGAATGATTATGTTTTGTTTTTTTTTGTAACCGCCTGAAAATACGGTTTCAAAAAACAGTTACCTTACATTTTAACATTGGTCCTATATATATATATATGCTCATTTGCAATTCCTAATCATCGATCTCATATTCAATATATTCCAAGAGAATTAACCCATGGCATATCCCAAATCATGTATTGTTTTTGTGATTTTGACATGTTTTTTGATGGGTTTTTCTCATGGAATTCATCTGGATAAAAGTACGATCCTGGCGCTTTTAGCTAGTGGTGTTGGTAGTGGTAGTGTTTCTGCAATGCCATGCGTGCAAAAACTAATGCCATGTCAACCAGCATTTGCATCACATATGAAAAATCCTCCAGCAACATGCTGTACGCCATTGAAAGAAATGATATCAAATGATGCACAATGCCTTTGCACTGTCTTTGCTAATTCTGATGTAATGAAAAGTATGAATGTAACTCAAGATGAAGCTTTGAATTTTGCAAAAGCTTGTGGTGCTAAACCTGATCTTTCCCTTTGCAAAAAAGGTACCCTCCCTATCAATTCATTATCTTTTCATTCAAAACTATGATATCATGTTATTACTACCACTCTTCAAAGAATTCTCTCATCAGTAGGTTGGGTGAGTGGTTTTTCACACTATTGCCCCCTTCTCAATTAGAGCTTATCGCTTAATGCGATTTATATCTCCTGTGTAGGTTTACTCACGGCACATTCAAAACACATGCAAAGGAAAAAATAATTAGTTTTTATCTTAATTTTTCTTAAACGACCAATTATTTTTAGTCAGGGTCATGACAACTAATTAAATGGACCGAGGGAGAATTATAATAGATTTTTAGCAATTTAAGATAATGTGGATAAAAGATCCATTTTTTAAAAATCAAAATGGAGTAGTTTTTGTTGCTATTTTATGCCTTGTGAGATTATATATCTTATATTTGAAGTTACAGATTTGGAATTTTTTAAAAAGCTTAAATATTCTTTGAGCATCTGATAATTAGTCTAATAATTAATTTTCTTGTAATTAACCTAATTAGTATTTCTTTTTATGTGCATAAATATACCCCATGGTGAAGCTTCAGCTCCATCTCCCACTAATTCAGATACTAACGGTAAGTATTTTAATGTTTTTCCACACTTTCCGTATTCAGTTCTAGCTATTTCTGTACCTTCTAATTAATCGACCTATAGTAAGTTGGTTGACATTTCAATTAATTATTAATTTATCTCTATGCTTACCATTTCAACATTCATCTTAGCTCTGACACATTTACATTTGTATATGTATTATTAGTGTGAACTTTAAGGTCATTTAATCAAAGTGTACTGTAAAGTTTCGACATTTCTACTTAATCAGGTAAGTCACACAGACTCTTATTATATATCTGATATATATACTATCGTTTTATTTTTTCAGATTCGAGTTCCACTAACACTGCAAGTCCACCAGCAGCAAACACAGCTAGTGTAACATCCAAATTTGGAGGATTTGTTGCTGTTGCATCTCTTATGAGTTTAGTGATATAATGTTGTTAGCATTTTAAGGATTAATCATTACTTTGCTTATTAGGAAAATACAATGTCTCGATTATTTCAACTTTTTTAGTTTACATCACCAAAATTTTTTTCTCTAATTATTAATGATGAGATGTGTGATGTTTAGTAGTAATTGTGTTTTGATTTGTTCTTGTTATAATTTGTTAACAACACTTTCTATATGAATTATTATTTCTTTTAAGTATTGATCTTATCATTAAGGAGTACTACTCATTTTTAAATCAACATGACGATATTTGAGAGCTAGTTAAAAGATAAACCATTACAATAATGGAAATGAGCCCGTTTGATCATGCGATATGATATTATAATATGAAATTATGAGATAAAGTTGAAGCAAATTCGTTAGCGGTAAGGAAGGGACTGTAGAAATGTTCTTCACGCTAGAGTTGTGGGTTCGAACTCCTCCTCTCTCTTTTAAAAGGGAATTTAGAACTCCCAAACTCTTAATCCTGACTCTGCAGCTGTTTTGATTGAAAAATGATTAAAATAGTCCTTAATCTATTTCGTAATACATAATACGTATCAAGACCAGAGGTGTAATTAATGTATGGGCAATCGTAAGACATCCCGAATAATATTCATTCAAATCCAGTTGGAAGAGTCGTTGGATCATAAATAAATTGAAATAAACTAATGTCTAAATTTAATTTCAAAAATTGATGAGTTAATTCTTTACTACTAGGAAATATTTAGAAGCTTAATATTATGATTCAAACAGCCATGGGGGTTACTTGCATACCACTATTATACACCACCGGCATGCTCTCTCTATACACCACCGGCGTCATCTCTCTATCCACCACCGACGTCCTCTTTCTCTTCACCAGTCGCACCAATAGCTATAGGATGAGTTTATTGCATCAATAGTTATAGATTAAGTGATTAAGTTTGTTTGTGTTAATTGCCAAATGGGATTTGCTTCTTTGGGGACCCTGTGTCACTAACTTAGAGTCTTACTAATGTTCGGTGAGCGCTTGACAACTTACTCACGATTCTTTCACGATCTCGTAAGCTCAAGTAAGCCCTTTGAAGCTACATTGCTAAAAAAAATGCAAAGAAAGACTTAGAAAGAATAAGAGAGTAGCAAATGAAGGTCCCTCTATTTATACTATAGCCTAGGGCTAAAGTACAATTTAAAATTACTTTATAAGTCCCTAAAGTATTTATACTTTGGCCACTCTCCAGAATACTCTACATATTCTAGGATATTCTAAGGCTTTCTTGAAATATCTAAGGGTTTCTAGAGTTCTCCATAAGTCTCTCCTCAACTCTAGAATCTTTCGCCCCTATTCCAATGCAAAACTTGACTGAAAAAGTGACGGAACATGACACTTGACTTCTCATATCAACCTATGTCACACGCCCCAATTCGAATGTGAAAGATGGTTAACTTTGAGTGAACATATGGAGCATATTTTCCGTTGCAACTGATTAGCTTGAGCATGATGGGACCTAGAAGAGAACGGGAAGAAACCGAAAGAAATAAAGTTTCTACATTTTCTATAAACAATAGTTATTTTTATGAATCATGAAGTTTCTACGGTTAAACTTCATATATGGTAAGAAAATAATGATAAAATCCTAACAATTGTCTCTAGAATTTATCACACATGCGATTATAGTTAATGATTGTCATGAAACAAAGGGAATAATACCCAATGTAGCTCCTTTTACTAACAGAGAGCAAGGAAAAGACCATCAATCAAAAAATAGCTAGGGAAGTAAGTTACATTCTTACCTTCTTAGAACGAATGAAGGAAAGCAAGGAAAAATGTATACATTTCAGCCTTTTTGGGATCCTCATATACATAATACATTGTCACGGTCTCCCTCGTTATAAGTATCAGGATCCAGGATTTTCATTAAAGGGGTTCGGAAAAAAGAAAATAGCGGTTTGAACCCCTAAATCACTAAGTCAACCTCTAATCTTATATTCATATTCAGGAGATTCAAATCAATATATAAACATAAAAATTCTTTAAAATACCTTATATATACAATGTAACTTTTTGCCGAGGGGGTTTCAGAGAACCCCTCGGCATACTCTAGGTCCGCCCCTGATACGCATGTAGATCAAAAGCTTTTGTAGCTAGCTTTCTCAACCACAATCAAGTGTCAATCGTTGTTTTTGTCTAATATCCTAGAATTGGGACATCATAGATAACTAACTATACTTTCTCCTCTACATATCCCTTCATCACATCAGAGACCACCTATGTTGTTTGGGCTTTTCAAAGATGTCAAGAGACTATCGGATTCAGGAACAAACTTGAAACCCTTAAATTCATGTAAAAAGTCAAGATCAAGATGAAGTTCAAATTCATCGAAGATATAAGTTTTTAAGCTCTTGAATCCAAGATCAAGTTCAAGACAAATTTCCTTGAATTTTTATTTGAAAAGACGAATTCAGAGAAATCTCGCACATTGAAATAATAATTATGATTGTTGTGATATTTTTCTTTCTTGATTATTGTTTTCTCGACACAAATTTTATTGTCTACAAATACCTAGCACCAAACTGGGCCTCTGGGCTAGAAGGACATTGGGCTTAGCAAAGTAGGTTTATCTAAAGTAGCCTAAATTAATAAATTTTAATTTTAATCAAATTCATATTTATAGGATTTAAATAATTAACTCAATTCTATTAAAGTGATATGACAAACTTTGCTACATATTTAAGGCATATAGCTATAGCTATATTTTATTTATTATTATGGATTTATTTAGATATTGAATAGCAAATATGCTACTACACACTAGTATTTATAATTTCTCACTGAGTCATTGCCCATTGATTATTCATGTATTTTTTTAATATATATATTACGTTAATATCCACGTATTTTTGTATGTATACATACAAAATCAATATATTCATTTGTATTGCTTATTGGTTAATATCCATATATATATTTGTATATATTTAGTTAATATTCATTATTTTTGTATGTATATAAAATAGGGATAATTGTATAGAATGACAAATTAATAATATAAAAAAAATATAATAGCTACCGTTTGATTTATTTGTGTTTCATAGCAAACTGTTTGATAGTCCCTCTCTTCCTCATATTCTCGCTCGCCACTGTCTCTCTCTCGCTCGCTTCCTTCGCTCGCTTTATACAATAAAATTGTATAAGTTTGTGTTTCTAATTGTATAAAGCGAGAGAAAATTGTATATACACATGCAAATACATATATCTCCATCTTATACACTTATAATTATACAATAAATGTATTTCCCTGCCCAAGTCTCTTTTGTCTTTCTCTCTTTCTCGTTTTATACAAATTTAAATTGTATATAATTTCTCTCTTTCTCGTTTTATACAATTCGATTTAATTGTATATTCCCTGCCCAAGTCTCTTTTGCCTTTCTCCCTTTCTCGTTTTATACATATTCAAATTGTATATAATCGTCCTATACACTTATAATTATACAATTCGTTTTATATATTTTATTTTATACACTTCGTTTTATACAATTATCTGCCCAAGTCTCTTTCTCTTTCTCGTTTTATACAATTCGCTTCAATTGTATATGTATAGCGAATTATACATATATATGTTTGCTATTGAGCGCAACTATATAAACTTTGTTATAGCATATAAATATAAAATTTATGTTTGCTATATGTGAAAGTTGCCCTATATTAAATCACATTTGTATGTTAGTTAACTATATTTATTTTTTTTAGTATCTATATTTCTAACTTAGTATTTATGTTTTAGTTTAGCCATTATCATCGAATATCAAAAACATAAGTTTGTTTGTTTATGATGAAAAAGATTTCTTAATTGGCCCATAAAATTGGACATTTGTTCATACAAATGTTTACATGTTTTATTCGTAATGACTTTTATACATGAATATTTATTTATTAAATTAACAAAAAAATAAAAAAAATATACTCAGTAAGCAAACAAATTCTTTAATAGATAATTATGTATTGTTAATTTAATAATTAGAAGTTGAGGGTTTGGGAGATAATTAAAGAACAATCAGTTATAACTTATAATAACGGAAATCACCTTATTTAGTGCATTACAATTATAAATGTATCAATATATTTTTTTAAAAAAAACTACTGATGCTTTAGATACACTTAGATTATGACATAAACTATAGTCATTAAATATCATATTTATAGCTATTTTAATTTAATAACCTTAAAATTATAGTCATTTTTATAAGTTATTCTTAAATAAATCTACAATATTTATTTGAGATAATAAATCTTCAATTTAATATAATCTGAATTATTTTATAAATTTATATTTGATAAATTTAAGATGATTACAATTATATTTCCATATTATTCCACTAGAATTTACCAGCGTCTGCGTGAACGCTTAAATTATCCAGAAGTAATCATATTCGTTCTGAGCGTAGCGTAGCGGATGAGGCTATTATCTGATTGTATCGTGATACTGCTGAACTAAACATAAATGGCATAAAATTGGTATTATTTTCGTTCATTTTTAATTATCATAAATTTTTTTAGAGATAAATGATGATAATTTTGTCTAATATTGTGCGATGTTATTTTTTTATCATATTGATATGTAGAAAAATTGGAATTAATAGCACTTTTTTGCATAGTTTTTAAAAATCTATTTTTTTTGTTTAAAATATTGAATTAATATAATATAAATTGATCAAATTAACTTTTGAAAAGCGCAATATAACAATTAAAAATGTACATACATAGTAAAAATTACATATAAAGTAAAGAGTTTGGCACAAGCATATATATTTTGTAAATCTTACTACAAATTGTATTTTTTTCCCTACGATTGGTAAAATAAGAAAGAAAATATAATAGATAGATAATTAAAGAGTGGCTTATTTAATTAGTTATGAAAATTAAAAAAAAATACTAGTAAATTGCTGCTTATTTTAATTTTTAACTTGTCTAAATTTGATTCAACTTGTGTAATTAACCAATCAGAAAATGAGCCGTGCTAAATAAAAGTCATTTTGTGGTCTTTTCAACACCAATAATCAATCATAGCGGTCCAATTGAATGTGTAGATATATGTTCTTTTGACAAAATGATTAAAATAGTATTTAATGTATGAGTAATGTTATTTTGGTCCTTAACGTAGTTTACTTGATTGAAATGGTTTTTAATGTATATAAAAATGTATATTTTGTTGCTTAATATATTTGACTTGATAGAAATGATTCTTAATGTTTAAAAAGTTGTGTATGGTAATAAATATACATATTAGTCTTTATCGACATTAGTTAAGTGTCATTAGATTTAATATCGCTAAAAACTTTAGAGACATATACAAAGAGTGTTAATTGCCTTTAAAAATATATATTCGACGAAAATTGCTATTGTCATTAATTAATTACCGCAAAAGATCATTTCTAATATAGTGTTAGATCAATGGAATAATATTTTAGAAAAGAGATAATAATAAATTTTGTTGGAGAAACTACAGAAAACTGTGTTAGATTTTATGGAGTTCTCTCTTATAACAAAAAAGATAACCATGATAAATTTTGTTAGCCTCGTAGGGTCTATAGTAAAATTTAACACTTTTAAAAAAATAAATATGTTAGGTTTAGATGAAAAACCAAAATGAACACATTTTGTCATACATCAAGGACCATTTCAATAACGTAAAGAATATATTAAGGACCACAATGAATACATTGTTACATATTAAGAACCATTTTAATCAAGTGAAATACGTTAAGGATCAAAATAAACCATCATGGGTGGTTAATTTCTTATCACTTAAATATATATAGGATAAATTACTTTATTAGACATACATCACTATCTTATATAAGTTTACCTCTACTTTTGAATAATCACATATATTATCACTTTTAATATTTTATATCATATATTAAAGACCGATAGACACTTTGTCTACTGATAAATTTAAAGAAAAAAAAAATAGCATATATTATTTGAAGAGACAATCAATATCCATATCCTGTAAAACTAAGATCGATTAATTATAATTACATTTAAACTTTAGAATTAATGTTATAATTAAAAACAAATATTTTCTATAAGAGAGTATGAGTTAGGTAAAACTCAAACTTTAACCTTTCCTCCTCTTCCCTTGAAGAGTCAAAATTTTATGAGAAGAAACACTCATTAAAATGGATGCTCTACAGCTTGTCAACACACACATCAAATATTTACCATTTGATTTTCTCATTCTCAAATCAATTTTCCACAAATTCATCATTTTTCTCACAAGGGGAGACTCCTCTCTCGCGCAAAGACAATGGGTGTTGTTGTAAACATATCAACCAAGAAATTTCGCGTCGCTTCTCTCGTTAGATCTAGGCACAGTGAGCAACATCGAAGAATCAAAAGGTGAAGCAAACACTGACGCAGTGAGATGCCCTGACCGGCCACGAACGTAATCCAAAAGTTTTCATAAGCGGAGATTTACACATGTATTGGACACATTATTGATGTATCTGATACATTATTGAGATACGATTATATTTATCTAATTTTGTCAGTGTATCTTATTAAGTGTGTATATATCTAATGAATAAATTGGAGATTTACGTATTATTAAAAATTTACGCATGTAATTGACACAATTTGTTATGTCATGTATCCGAGTCTTGTCATATGTATATGGTCTTCTATCATGTAATTTAATAGGGATAATGCACAAGTACCCCCTCAATCTATGCCCGAAATCTTAGAGACACACTTATACTATCCTAAGATCCTATTACCCCCCTGAACTTATTTTATAAATGATTTTCTACCCCTTTTCGACCTACGTGATACTATCTTGTGGGTTCAGCATGTGTTGACATTTTTTTCCAAACTAGTGTCACATAGGTCAAAAAGGAATAAAAATTATTTATAAAATAAGTTCGAGGGTAATAGGATCATATAGTATAAGTGTGTCTCTTAGATTTCAGGCATAAGTTGAGGGGGTACTCATGCATTTTCCTAATTTAATATTATCATATATACTTGTTGTGTTATTACAATGTATCTAGTATTTTCATATTTATTTGAGATACAAATTTTTTTATATAACGTATGAAATTGATACTTGGTACATCAAATTATACATATAAACATACATGAAATCATATTAGATCATATAAAAAGATACATGAAATTAATACTACATACTTTTATGATACATATTAATGTACTTGTATGATACTCATGTATCGAAGTATTTAGTTGATCGGATACATTATATATTGATAATAGATACATCAAATTAATAAATTTATTATTTCAAGAGTAATAAAATAAAACTAACCGAATTATATGACCAAGATATACATATTTTTGTATTTCATTAATAACATAATAAAATGAAATTCATTAAACATAGATATAATCCTTGATTTTCGGCTTATATTAAGGAATTTAATTAATTTAAATTTTCAGAATTAATTATCCTTACATTATGAAAATCCTCAATGACTATTCTAATTAAGAAAATTCGTTACAACCAATTAATTTAAAATAAATAAAATATGTATCTCGATTTTACAATTCGACAGTATCCCACGAATTCAGACTCATGTATCCTAACTACGAAATATGATAAAAGAAGTAATATTTGAAACTATCGAAGAATCTAAACTAGTGGAATTTACGTAGTTTACCCATATATAGATAGTACCGAGCTTCTCAAAGGGGAGATAAGAAATATACTACAACAAACATCCATAATTATAATATACAAAACATATGGAGACACAATACTTTTTTCATCTTCACTTCACTTTTGTTATTCCTTTCTTTCATCCTTGTTTTAAAGAAGAAATCAAAAACCTTCAACAAAAAATTGCCTCCAGGACCATGGAAGCTACCTTTTATTGGAAACTTGCACCAGTTAATGAATGGCCGCCTTCCACAGTATACTTTCAGAGATTTATCGCGAAAATATGGGCCCATTTTTCATTTACGTCTTGGAGAAATATCACACGTTGTTGTATGTTCACCTGATATAGCAAAAGAAATCATGAAAATTCAAGACCTTCATTTTGCTACAAGGCCTCAATTATTGTTCGGTGAGATTATCATGTACAATTATTCCGACATTGGAACATGTCCATATGGTGATTACTGGAGAAACATGCGTAAAGTATGCATCCTAGAACTTCTTAGCACAAAAATGGTCAAATCATTTGATTCAATTCGACAAGCAGAGATGTTAAGTCTTATTTCATCGATTAATTCCATGCCTGACTCGTTAATCAATTTGTCAGATAAAATTTTTTGGCTTACAGGTTCTGTAACATGTAGATCTGTTTTTGGGAAAATAATCCATGGTCAAGATAAGTTAATGATGTTGATTAAGGATGTCACATTATTAGCTGGTGGATTTGACTTAGCTGATTTTTTTCCTTCTCAAAAATGGCTTCATGGGATTTCTGGATTGAAGTTAAAAATATTGAAAGTTCACAAAGAAGTAGATGAAATTTTGGAAAATATCATTAATGAACATTGTGAAAATCGAGCAAATGGTAGAAAGGGTAATAGTGAGTCTGGAGGTGAAGATTTGATCGATGTTCTACTGAGAGTCATGGAGAGTGGTGAATTGGGAACTCCCATCACAAATAACAATATCAAAGCAGTTTTTAGAGTGATACAAAACATCTCATAATATTGGAATGTTAAATAATTAAATATATCTTAATATTTTTATTTATATACAGGACATGTTCTTAGCAGGAGCTGAAACATCATCTACAACAATTATTTGGGCATTGGCAGAAATGATAAGAAATCCAAGTATTATGGCTAAAGCACAACTTGAAGTTAGAGAAGTCCTCAAGGGAAAGACAATATTTGATGATATTGATTTAGAAGAATTGAAGTATCTAAAATTAGTGATTAAAGAAACATTAAGGTTGCATCCTCCACTTCCTTTGTTACTCCCAAGGGAATGTAGAGAAGAAACAAAAATTGGCAAATACACAATACCTATCAAAACAAGAGTCCTAGTGAATGCATGGGCAATCGGAAGAGATCCTGAATATTGGCATAATTCAGAAAGCTTTATCACTGAGAGATTTGATAATAATTCTACTGATTTTCGAGGAAATCACTTTGAATTTATTTCATTTGGTGCGGGAAGAAGAATGTGTCCAGGGTGGTTATTCGGCTTAATGAACGTAGAATATTCTTTAGCTCAATTGCTTTATCACTTCAATTGGAAGAGTCCTTATGAAGGCCCTCTAGAGAATTTTGATATGACGGTAACAAATGGAGCAATAGCAAGAAGAAAGGATGATCTTTGTTTAATTGCTAGTCCTTGATCTCTCTTAATATAGTAGAAATAAACTTTAGAACTTTGTTCCTTTATTTCAAGTAATTGTGCATTTCTCTGGTCGCAACTTGTTTAGAAATTCAACAGAATGATGTTGTTGCAATTTACTTTTTTATGGATACTTTGTTCTTTTTTTCTAGATCTGGACATTGAAATTTTGTGAAACTCCCGACGTGTTCAATTCAAATTGATACTCTAGAAAGTGTGTTCAATTCCAATGAAATTCTTGGAGACTACTTAACCTAGACTCTAGTTTATGCCTGGTAAAGGGTACTAGATTTCCTTAAAAGGCATCTCAAATATTCCTCCAATTGATGTAATATTCATATAGATGTCAAATCTAAATCATCCTAGTTACTAACTGCTCTCGAATCATAGATAAATATCAAGAGAGTGAAATTAAGGGAGGAACAAAATTGTACTCGCATTGATTTATCAATAAAATATTCATGTTTCTTTCAATTTTATTTGTATGATTTATTTATTTTCTATATGTTCAAAATTCATTGCAAACACTACTATAGATTGTAAAAAACTTGTTAGGTTTAAATAAATAAAATATCAATATATATCGTTGAGTTGGCTTATTTTGACTCGTCTAAATTTATCTCCATACAATTAATGGATCAGAGAATGAAAGTGTGAAATAAAAGTCAATTTACTGGCGTAGCCAACGATTTTGAAAATTTGTACTACATAAATCAATCATCAATAAAATGTGTAATATATATCTAGTGTCTAATATCTTAAATAGACCTACCCTGTTAAGCCAAATTAAATATTTATATATCTAGTGTCTAATATCTTAAATAGACCTACCCTGTTTAGCCAAATTAAATATTTGAGCTTCTTCCATAAGAGAAATAAAGAAATATAATATCTATGGAGATGCAACACTTACTTTTTATCTTCACTTCACTCTTGTTATTCCTTTCTTTCATTCTTCTTTTATGGAAGCAATCAAAAACTTTCAACAAAAAATTGCCTCCAGGCCATGGAAGTTACCTTTTATTGGGAACTTGCACCAGTTAATGAATGGTCGCCTTCCACATCATACTTTTAGAGATCTATCGCAAAAATATGGACCGATCTTTCATTTACGTCTCGGAGAAGTATCACACGTTGTTGTATCTTCACCTGATATAGCAAAGGAAGTCATGAAAATTCAAGATCTGAATTTTGCTACTAGACCTCAATTAATGGTCGGAGAAATCATTATGTACAATTATTCCGACATTGGAACATGTCCATATGGTGATTACTGGAGAAACATGCGTAAAGTATGCACCCTGGAACTTCTTAGCACAAAAATGGTCAAATCATTTGATTCAATTCGACAAGCAGAGATGTCAAGTCTTATTTCATCGATTAATTCCATGCCCAACTCATTAATCAACTTGACAGACAAGATATTTTGGTTTACAGGTTCTGTAACTTGTAGATCTGCTTTTGGAAAAATAATCAATGGTCAAGATAAGTTGATAATGTTGATAAAGGATATCACCTTATTAGCTGGCGGAACTGATTTGGCTGATTTATTTCCATCTCGAAAATGGCTTCACCAGATTTATGGATTGAAGTCAAAAATATTGAAGGTTCACAAAGAAGCAGATGTAATTTTGGAGAATATCATTAATGAACATCAGAAAAATCGAGCAAATGGTAAGAAGGGCAATAGTTAGTATGATGGGGAAGATTTAGTCGATGTTTTACTGCGAGTCATGGAGAGTGGTGAATTGGGAACTCCTATCACTAATGATAATATTAAAGCAGTTATTTTTGTAAGTTTAGTTTCATATAAAATTCTGTTCTCTCTTTGATAGTATATTGAAATGTTAAAAACTAGGTATATCTGAATATGTTTAGTTACATGCAGGACATGTTTGTAGCCGGAGCTGAGACGTCATCTGCAATTATAATTTGGGCATTGGCAGAGATGATAAAAAATCCAAGTATAATGGCAAAAGCACAATTTGAAGTTAGACAAGTCCTTAAGGGAAAGACAATATTTGAGGATACTGATCTTGAAGAGTTGAAGTACTTAAAATTAGTGATTAAGGAAACGTTAAGGTTGCATCCTCCATTTCCTTTATTATTGCCAAGGGAATGTAGAGAAGAAACAAGAATAGGAGAATACACAATACCAATCAAGACCAGAGTCCTAATTAACGCATGGGCAATCGGAAGAGATTCTGAATATTGGCATAATCCTGAAAGCTTTATTCCTGAGAGATTTGACAATAGTTCAATTGATTTTCGAGGAAATCATTTTGAATTCATTCCATTTGGTGCAGGAAGAAGAATGTGTCCAGGATGGTTATTCGGCTTAATGAACGTAGAATATCCTTTAGCTCAGTTGCTCTATCACTTCGATTGGAAGACTACTTATGAAGGCCCTTTAGAGAGTTTTGATATGACGGAAACAGATGGAGTAACCGCAAGAAGAAAGGATGATCTTTGTTTAATTGCTACTCCTTTTAATATCTAAACTTGAATAACTTTGTTTTAAATAAATAAATAATTGTCCATTTCACTGGTTGTAACTGGTTTATCAGCCATTAGCTGCGCAGCTTTTGGGTCAAATCAACAATCACCAAATCAGGACTCAGCTTAGTTAATTTCTCTTTTATCTCTAGTACTTGTCCTTTAAATTCAACTGTTGTTATTATAATTTGGCTATCAAAGTTCATATAATGTTTGAGTATTTATGAATTCGGATTTGTTTCGGTATTTTTTATTGCTATAATATGCACAAGAATAAATGGCTATAGATGTTGATTAGCTGATGGAACGACCAAGTTGTATGAGAAATCAATTAGATCTTTGCTTAAATTGCTATAATCAGCTAGAGGTTAAGCCTAAAAAACTGCTATTAAGCTGCTAAAATGGCTATACAGAGCTCCTAGTTGCTGTAATTATAAATGTATAATACCATAATCGAACTGATAATGATTAATAATCAATTAACCAATATCTTTTAACAATTTCACATGTTCACGTAGCCCTGCCTGAGCAACTCCAGTTTGAATCCATTTTATCAAACTTCTTCCTTTCACTTCAATTAGATTTTGCACATCCACTTTTAGTTTTGTTTAGCTGAGGATTTAATCCTGAAATTTGAATTTCATAATCAAAATTTGTAACATCTGCGTCACTGAAACTTTGTTATTTACCACAATCTCTTCTGTTTTCTTCCTAATCTATGGTATGCAGGATAAATTTGAAAAATAAGAAAGAAGAATGGATTTACGAGCTTAATAGTGCACAAGCCGTAATAAATAACGACACATGCAAGCATATAAACTCACGCCGGAACGGCATGTTATCGGCAACGTAAATGGCTGATTGAGCTATTCTTTTTCAAAGCGCAGTTTGCACACTCATTGCCTTTTTCTATGACAAAATATAATACAAAAATAATTTGCAAACTCACAAAATCGACGACATTATTTTCCGGCAAGAGAATGGGGACGATAGCCGTTGCGGAGGCAGAAGAAGACCAAATTACAGAAATGAATGTGGATCTGAGATTTATAAAGGGTGAAGTTGAAATGAAAAGAGCCCTAATTGGGCTATTTGGGCTTCTTGTTAAACCCCGTCAGGGAATGGGCCTTTTAGTCCATCTCTGTAAATGGTTAATGTTTAGATGAAAATTACAGTTAACCCCTCTAAGTGTTCTGTAATTTTCACATTCGCCCATAAACTTTTTGCGAATTTCAATCAGAACGACGACATTTCGAATGGTAGCTTCAGTACGATCATGGCAGCTTCCATATCTAAAACCCTAACCAGAAATCTTCTCCGGCGAAGTGGTGAAACTACACAAGCATTGCAGCTCCGGTTATCCTCCGCCGTTGCTTCAGCTCCTGCCATCTCTGTGACTGAAACTCAACCTCCAGGTCAGCACCTTTCTCCTTTCTTCGTCAAGCAAATACTGTAATTTTTTGATCATTTTATCTTATTTCCGGAATCTAGGTTATCGGAATCACTGTTTGTTTGTATTCCTCAGAGAAAGGTGGACCTTCAAAATGGTCAAAGTTACTGCTCTTCGTACCGGGGGTCATCACCTTTGGCCTTGGCTCTTGGCAGATCATCAGAAGGCAAGATAAGGTGAATACTTCTTTTATCATTTCTATTTTTCTAAAGGAAGTGCGATGAAAAATTCTGTTGAGGCAATTTTTTTTTCGATGGATACTTTTTGTTGCTTGGTTTGCTCAATCACTGTATCTAAACTCTGGACTCTGGAGTGTAGTTAGTTCATTATAGTTTCAGTTCATTCCAGATTTCCTGAGAAAGAAATTGCAAACATTGACCAATATTTGCAGATTGAAATGCTTGAATACAGACAAAATCGATTGCGAATGGATCCTCTAAACTGCAATGAGGTTTCCCCTTCAAGTGAAAATTTGGATTCTTTGGAGTTCTGCAGGGTACTTTGTAGAGGAGTGTTTGATGAGAAGAAGTCCATTTTCATAGGGCCACGATCCAGAAGCATTTCAGGGGTGACTGAAAATGGTTACTATGTTATTACTCCTCTCATGCCTTTGGCAAATGATCCTAAGAGGTACATGTACATAAGACTAAGTCAGCATAGTTTTGTGCATTAGTTGTTTCGGGATTGTACTTCTTGCTCAAGCTTTGTTAATCATCTCAGTGAAGGTTAAATAGGATTCCAGAAAGAAAAAGAAAAAGAAAAAGTTAAACAGGATTAGTCACCAAAATTCTTTGTGCAACATCTAGACACTCTATACATGTTAAAAGGAAGTTACTGAACAGCAGTTGAGATGTCACTGGATTACGATCTTGAGTTAATGTAGAGAGCCCAAAAAGATTTGGTGTTGTTATGATCAAATATTTTGGTTCTTTGCTGCACCTGTAAAAGTCTGTATTGCCATTAATAAGGTCTCAAAAATAGCTTTCTCACTAACAAGAGTTAAATTTCTTTAATTTAAGCTGGTGCATCTTTTTTTTGTGCGTGTTTGTAGTGTATGCCTCTCATAACTCCACTTGAATCACCTATGTATGTATTCGCTCAACTACTATACTAATTACAATCCATCTAGCTTTCTTATTGCATATCTCATGATTCAATGAACATTAGTTTCTCCTTTTGATATTTATTTAAATGCTCTTCGGATTGGTTTAGGATTGAGGTGAGTAGATTTGTTTGATTAATTGTGTTGGTTTCAAGACTGTTATGCAACTAATTTTACACCATCTACTACCTTTTGTTACACTCCTGAACTTTGTAGGCATTAACCCAACCATCATACAATCATCTAGTTTCTTTCCAAGATTAAGTTATTCGTATGCATTTACAGTTTTGGCACCTTTTCATTTGGATTCTGAATCATACTAGAAAATCACTTCAAATTCATGTCTGGTAGCAGCATGAGTGGTTAATTTTGTCTAATCATATCAACTTCCTTTCAGCTTGCAGGCACCAATTCTTGTCAATAGAGGATGGGTCCCCCGGAATTGGAGAGACAAGTCTTTGGAAGTGGCTGCGGCTGATGACCAATCTTCGAGTACTGTGCCCCCACCTCAAGAGAGTGGAAAGAGCTCCTGGTGGATGTTTTCTTCAAAAAAGAAGAAAGTCGAAGAGGTTATTCTCTTTTCTGACTTTAATTTCCTGATTAAAGTTGTGTGTAATCTGAACAATACACCTGATGGCACTACATTCAATCAACAGGATCAAGTTCCAACTCTTAAATCCACAGAAGTAATTGGAGTTATCAGAGGAAGTGAGAAGCCCAGTATATTTGTTCCAGCAAATGATCCCAGTTCCTTCCAGTGGTTCTACGTTGATGTTCCAGCCATTGCTCGTGCTTGTGGACTCCCTGAGAACACACTCTACATTGAAGCCATCAATGATAATGTCGACCCAAGCAATCCTTATCCAATTCCAAAGGATACAAACACATTGGTTCGGAGTTCTGTAATGCCACAAGATCATCTTAACTACACATTTACATGGTATTCCCTGTTCGATATATGTTCTGATACATGCTTCTGAGTCTTTTGATGTGACAAACTACTAAGACTAATTATTTAGAAGTTTATAGCTCAATATTAGCATTCAATTGGATGACACCTACAAAACTGCAGTGCTATTGTTCACAATCTGCAAATATGGGGAATGGGGGTGTTAGCTTGATCCATGTTGCAGACGTCTCCTCTTTTTATTTGTTCTTTTTGTGTTTTTTCTGAACTTCTTCTCTTATTTTCTACAAGGTATTCTCTGTCAGCTGCTGTGATGTTTATGGCTTATAAGAGGCTACAGTCAAAGAAAACCCGGAGATAGCAAACCTTTGAACTTGTTCCTTTGATGGTATTTTGTCAATGTAGATCAGCTAGTCGGTGAGGCAATGCTGCTAATTTGCAACCCATGGCCCTTGAGACTATCGCGGAATAGCTTTCATGTCATCAACCATCTCTCAGGAGAGAAAAGCTGCTATATTTTCAACTCGTCTCAGACCTTCAATTATTTTTCTCCTACATTCTACGAAGGCAACCCATTTTTTTAAATGGTACAACCCAATAAATGCTGATTTAGTAATATTCTCAAGGTTTTGTCATCTAAGAGTTGTTTGATAAGTAAAAATTTTCTTTTGATAATTGTTCTTTGATTTAAGAAATTATATACGCTATCCCATGTGGAATTACACTGATTATGTTATTATTGTTCTTGAAAAGCCATTTTCCCAGTCTCCAGAGAAGTGTTTTAGCTTTAAATAATTATAGTTTCCCTTAGAGATTTGCTCAATTTGGCATTGCACATTTGGGTTTACAGGAGATTGCCATAAGGATTGATTTAGTAAAACCAAGTCTCTTTTTAACAAAGGTAAAAGTAAGCCGTGAAACTTAGATCTCCAAAACAAACTGATATTAAATACACTAATTTCCCTTTCCATATGCTTTTTACAACAAATCACTGCCTACACAATAAATCAAAGAATGGAAAACACATCAACAGAAAAAAAGGAAAGCAACTACAACACTACCTACGGGAACAGGAAGAGTATAGCAGAACCAAAGAATGAAATGAATATAAAGTAGAACTGAGAACAAAACAGATTTTGCTCGCTTTAATGACGGTATACAAGTAGGGCACTTGTGGTTGCTTCACTATGTAATGCTTTCAATAAAGCCACAAATTTGAAGAGACTTTCTTCTGAAAACCATTTTAGCTTCCATTTCAGGGGACCTGACACAGGTTTTCTCTTCATGAGTTTTGTATTTTTGACTACCTTGCCCTCCTTCAATGAAAGGGGGAACTCTGACATGACACCTTCCAAAGTCAGGCTCACGCAATAGCAGTCTGTGGTTTCGATTACCTGAAAGTTGAAAGAAAACCATACCATCAGCTGCGTATACAAGAAAGATACATTTCCGAGTTAACTTTTATGGTGGAAAATTTACAACCTATAAGATCTTACAAAGCAACCTGTATTGCCTAAACACCCAAAATCACACATGGTGAAAGCAGTCAAAATGATTTCTTATACCCAAGAAATTAAAGAACAGTCAGCAATAGACCCAAAATATGGTCAATATCTGCAAGCCTATGTAAAACACACTACAATAAGAAATAAACAGTTTCAGAACCTTAATCTGAACTAGCTAGGGTTCTTGGTTTGTGTCAACTAGTAACAGCTGTATCCTGTTCTCTAAATTCCATGGGCAAATCTTAGACCTTACAGCTGAGTAATAAAGGCAATTTGGTTTTCTGTATTAAGATGGAAGAGGTCGCGCATCAGTTTGTCCAGTTAATAGAAAAGAAATTTACAGACCCACCTCAGAGTCTGTCACAATCTGCTACCCTAAATTGAATATAAGAAGTCAAATTATATACCTTACTGGCATCTGTTGAAAAAGAAATGGTCAAAGAAGGCTTAAAAAATCAGTGCTTGCAGTTGCAGCAGATCCTGAACTCAAGACTTTTTGCACCCTTACAATTGTTGGGAAAATATATAAATTGTTGATAAAACCACAAAATTTGTCTCAAAATCATCTGATCAGTGATGTGATATAGTCAATAAATATGGTAATCAACTAAAATAGACAACTTTAATGGTTTTTCATATTCCGAAAGACTCTTTTTCTACATTTAGGCAGAGCATGAATAACTGCATGGACACAAAAATCTGTGCGCACAAGCATGGCAGCAACACTGAGTTACACTTGATACCAAATGACATGATGGAAAGGTGAACCATATAAAAAAAATGATAAAGATGTACAGATAGTTCAACAACCAAGGGGTGAACACTATTGACGTTACCATGTATAACATGTTGCTGGATTGATTTGTTGAAAAGAAAAACATCATACTAGATTTGATAAAAAACAAATGCTCAAAAACAATATTATTACCACTTCTGACACGCTGACAATAGAACAACAACAGTCCAACGAGAAATAGGAGGAGCAAGATGCACTCTCAGAAAGGGAACCAAGCAGGATTACATCTTCCATGCACAGAAGTAGATGCCTCCCAAGCACAAATAGTGATCTCCCCATCCATGAATCCTCTGTCAATTATAAAGAAGTTTCATTAATCAACCTACACCAAACAGGAAATTCACAACTGAGGTGTTTTATCAACCAAACAAAGTTGGACAATTCTGACACAGTAATCATGTAACCCATTGTAGGACAGCTGGACAACAGTTCTCTACGTCCAAAAACTCCAAACTCTCCTCGACCCCCTCCCCACACACACACACACACAAAAAAAAAAAAAAAAAAAAAAAAGAGAGGGAAATATGAAACCGAAAAAGCAGAAGAAGAAGAAGCTAATGACAATGCTGACAAAAATAGATGCACCATGTTGGGGCAAAAAGTGTTTCTTTCTCTTTTTCATTGTTGTTCTTTAGGCAAGGAGTCAGCCTACATAATCTGTTAAGCTAAATAACGGATTATTTCTGTCTAGCTATCTAAGTTCTATGTCTCATATCACTGACATCACTCCTTCTGTTTGATGTTGGTGCCATTTGCTGCAATCTTCTTTGCTTTGTAAATAAACTAGAAACTTCTTTGGATAAAATAGAAGCAGCTGAATTTATTGAGAAAAGGAAAAGTTATTGCAAAAAGGAAATGCTCGCATATATGCCACCCTGTGTTTACACCTACAATGCTCTACTCCAATTACAAACATTTAGCTTTGTTTAATAGAAGCAGCAACATCTCAATGAGGACTACTGATAACGCAAGATCGTAATTTTTATTTTTATTTTTGAAACTGGCAACATACAAGTTCGTAACATACTCATAGGACAAATACAGCTATTCACTTTTTCTTGACATCAGCATTTAAGCTATGAAGATTGAAGACACCTCTCTGTTCATGTTCAACTACATCAGTATAAGGATGAATCATATAGAAGACTGCAAGAACAACTAGAAATACCTTTCAAATTGTTGCACCAGAACATCACCATTGAATACTGAAGAATGCTCATCTTCAAACCTCCACAGACATGCCTTTCGAACAGATCAGCCTGAACCTCCTCCAAACTGTCATCGATTTGGAAAAACCAGCACATGAGGAAATAGTAATCAAAGTAGAAACATAGTACTCAATGTTTTCCCACAAAACCAATTAAAACGTGCAGAGCCAAGGTAGATCACCTTCGCAGAGAACAGTTATTTTCCATCACATGTGAATCAGTAAACCCTAATATCGAAAATAGTTCTCTGGATACATCTATATTTCTGGTCACGAAGAGGTAGGTTGTGTCCCGTTCAAAGCACACTCTAGTTAAAAAAGGATGGAAGAGAATAAGATCTTCAGAAAAGTTAAAGGCATCAAACCAATCAAAGTGACACAGAACCCACAAACCTTACAATCTGAAGTCCCAAACCCACAAATATCTCTCTAGTCTGTTGTGTACCATGACAGCCAACCAATGTTAATCTTGAACCTGCTAAATTCCAACGTACAAATAGAGTTTGTAAGCATGCAGCATCATCATCTCTTAAGTAGTAATCAAAAGAAGAAAAAAAACTTCACATCTTGCAAAATGTTCATACCACAGTAAAGCTAACCTGACCCATCACATGAGTTTTCAAGGAGTAGCACATGTAACTTATGCTCACTGCTCAAGGTTACAGCTACCTCCCTGTACATTCAATAGGATTAAAGTAAATAATAGTGGAAGAAAACAGTAACTCAAATGACTACAGCTCAGAAAAGTAAAAGCACGTTAGTGCCCACAAAAAATAAACTATAAGTAGAAACAATTCCTAGATAATATGATCCAGACATGCGATATGTTTTAGCAACACTAGAGATAATGTTCTTGGACATCGCACGGAAAATAAAGCAGCCAATCTAAAGACTCAGAAAAGAAAAGGCAAGTCAATGCTTAGGAAACTAATAACACTTGGCAGAAAGCATCTGAATATCCTATCGAGGCATGCCATAATATTTAGTATAGACACACTCATACTTGAGATACCATTATCTTCTTGCATGGTTCAAAAGACATGTACTTTCCTCATGCCACCATCCACAGATCCATCACCATCTAGTTTTTTTTCCCGATGCGGGACACACATTAGAGAGCTCTTTCCACGTAGACCATTTCTTTTGCTGATGAATCAAAGAATCATTCCACTTAAGATGTGCATCAATATGGTGCCAAAAGGCTGCAATTTTATATTTTTTTATAAATGCAAGTTGCAATTTTTTTCGCATTGATCTCCTTTCCACTTGGACCAATTAAAAGAACTAATCAAACCAGTCCTCAATCATAAGCCTATCGAAGTTTTTCCCTCCTTGAAATAAATTAGTAATAGTATATTTGACCTTAAACATGAGTCAAAGAATTTCACTTATCCCTTTTGCTAGCAGACACGACAGACTTGAACACCCATATGAAGTTCCCCAGTTTTTGTAACCCCTGACTTGTCCTGAAAACCCACATATCCTCCAGACCGTTAACGATGACATGAACCTCACCTCTTCAAGAAAAATATCACTTCCCAGTACAATGAGATAGCTAAGCATGTTATGGTGAGGGGGTGACTACTGAAAAGAAAGGTTTTTTGAGCAGTGGCAGCTAGCAGGAGTTCAAACTTGGGGTGATGTGTCAATACAATCTCAAGGAGTACGATAAGCAAGTATGCAGGCTGATTATTTGAACACAAGAATTCAGAGAGCAAACTAAAAAATCCTTGAGCAAAAAAGAAAGGTGACTATAATGAGATCTCATGATTGACACCCAAAATCGCCAACATGTAACTGACAAACTCATACCATTTATCAGAAGGGGACATAGTAGAAAATAAAAATGTCCGTCCTGCACAAAAATTTGTTCCATCTTAATGAAGATTTCGGGAATGGTTCATCTACCTTTCAATGAACTGAGAGTCCTTCTCAATCAAACAGTTGCATAAAATGTATCTCTGACAAGATTCATCAATTCCAGAATCAGCAGCTTTGTTGTTAAAGTAATTCTTGATTAGCTCCTCAGCCCCACAACTATCGAGGGATTTTCTCATCTCACTCTGGCTAAATGTTCCAACCCCCCTGTCTTGAATACCATTTGTATCCACATTTGATTTTTTAGGTTCTGCTTCCTTGTGTTCCTCAGACAATGAGATTATTCTCCTTGCAGGTTTCCTACAACGTTTCTTCTTTTCCAACCAATCAGCGTCCTGCTTCACAACTTGTACACTTTCTGCACTTGCATTGTCGGTAGAAAAATGCCCTTGCTGGGAGGAAGTGCCTGATTCTCTGACCACCGTGCAATTAGAGGTTCCCTTAGTGCCTAAACGTGCTGGGAATCTACAATTTATTTTTATCGGATACAATTCATGGCATACATCCATGGAAAGAAGCACTGGTGAGCGGCTTTCCACACTCATTTCTGAGACATTGTCGACAAGAGACTTATCAACCAGATGCATTGAGGTCAAATCAGGGCAATCGTCATCACTACAGCTTGTATCACTATCAGAAGATGCAACTGAAAAGGAGTCAGCAGACATCTGCAGGAGTTCTTCTTCCAAGTTTTGGCGTCTGTGCAGAATGTCCTCCTTGTAGTGAGGAGGTGATCCTGTGCTAGCCAAGGATGATCGAGAATCCAAAATATTATCAGCACCAGTAGCGGGTGGAATGTTGATTTTAGCACTCATTTTCAGACCCCTTTGGATTGAGAAGGATTCAGACTGAGGGGACATCGTATTTGGATGTAGAAGCACTTCATTATTTAGAGGGCTAAATTTATCCTGACGTCGGCTTCTAGTAATCTGAATGGAGTCTCCTGTGTGATTGCGAGGAAATATGGAAGCTGCTTCACCAATTTGGTTAGGGTAATGAAACATACTGTTATTAGTGGACGTCTCTGCAAATGAATTGTCAGATTCTAGTATATTTAAGCTGCTGTCATCTCCAGAAGCCAGCATTGAGTCGGATACATATTTTGAGGTCTCACCTAGCTGTTTGTCTCTAGTCTGATTCTTAACTTCATCATCTCTGTGGTTAATGGCAACAGTCTCTTTGCCTCTAGCAACTCCAATAAAATTGTCAGAAGAGTCATTTATCCAATCTTTGAACTCCCGCAGCCATTCATCAGATCTTTCCTTCTTCATATTTTCAATACGGTTCATCAACTCAACTATTTCAGCTTCCTCATCAGAAAGGGCATTCTCCTCCTTGCTTTGATTGTCGATATCAACAGAAACAGATTCTATATCGGAGCAAATGGAAGTGTTCTGTTCTTCAGTCTCAATACTAGCCACGCGTGAGAGCCTCTTCTGCAATAGGCATATCAAGATGAGCACAGAACTGTCGACGCTTGTAAAAGAGAAAATTAAAATGAGCACCAAAGGAGTTACTGACCCTTTTTGAATTAATACTTCCTTCTAGTTTGGCCCCATCTCTTGCTGGTGAATAAAATCCAAAGCTGGCAGGCCGTTTTTGCCTACTGGCAATGATAATCTGCCGCTGCCATGACTCACTTCTACAGATTTTCTTTTCATCAAGCTCCATCTGGAGTGTGCAATCATGGAAAAGAAAAATAGTTAGTCCAGAGATTAAAAGGTTAGATGAAGAGGCACATTCCTCAGGCAACCTCTGCAGCAGAGGATGGACAAAAAGAAAATTTTAGTAATTAGAAAGAAACAGACAAGTGATACCAATAGCCAAAAGGTTTCAAAGATATAACTTACCTTCTCTGGACTAGGAAAGAAACTGAAGACTTGAGCTCTATACCAACGAGAGTAGCATAGAGGATTCCCCTCAAGCCACAAGCTTTGAAGAGATGACAGACCAACAAGAATTTCCATCTCTAAGAGGTTAGAGATTATATTGTACGAAACATCAAGCCCCTGAAGTGACTTCAAATTTTCAATTCCACGCAAAGTTGTGAGAGCATTGTTCCTCAAAACAAGCTTAACAATATGACATGAGACCTGCAGTGACAAAACCTCCATAAACCAACATGTTGATAAGCATTGTCCCATGTACTTCATGCTCAAGTCAACTTCGCCCAACAGAAAGACGAGTGCTGGAACAATTAAATATTTAAAATTATGGCACATCTTTCCAAAGTGCAGAATTAGCACTAGATAAATTCTATTTCATGAAAAGCTTTTCATAAGACAGCAATTTATAATTGAGTATTCCTTTGGCTCGTATGAATTCAAACCTTCCAATTTTTTTGGTTTTTTGATAGATCACTTTCCTAGCAAATGGTTATAAGACCAAGTTGGAAGGAAAATCTCTGAGACTACACTCAAGTGATTTACTACATGTTTCATCACATGCTTAAGTAAATAGTATTGGTTGTGAGATAGCACGTACCCAATGGCATAGTTGAGGTATGTGCAAGCTACTGACATCACCAATATAATGTTTTTAAGTAAATACTAATTGACACAATCTGATTTAGTTAAGGCATTTTCCCCTTTCCTTGTTCTTCACTCCATAAAGGAGGAGCAGCGAGTTTCTAATTACTAATCAGATACTTGACTATAAAGCAATTTTACTAAATCGTTTACAATTGACAGTGGCACGGTATTCATAACTGCTCAAAATTTCTTAAATCTTTTGTACTGATCCACAATACCAGTCTGCGCATGCATTTGCTTGAGACTTGAGAGGCTATGAATCTATTGACTTGCCAATCGTATGAACCATAGCACTCGATATGCTTTACGGAGATTCTATTTTACTTGTGGCTTGGTCAACACAATTCCCAAACTTATGAAACTGTATGATAGTAATCAGCGACAAGATATGAAATTCTTTTGCTACTCATAGCAAATATTGTTCTTTTTAAGAGACAGTAAATAAATATGCAATATTTACCCCACTAAAGGAAACGATGTTTCTCAGGTGGTTGAACCCAAGATCCAGGTGCTTCAATTTGGTGCACTTCCGCAGATTATCCAACTTGGCAAACATGTTTCTGCTCAAATCAAGAGTCTCAACAGCAGGAAGAAGTTGCAAGGACTCGTCCATCAGAACCAAGCCATTGCAGGCACATGATATAAACGATAACCGATTCCAGTGAGGAGAATTTCTTATATCAGCAATTCTACTTGCAAATACATGCTTAAGAGCATCCTGAAAAAATGAATCACAGAAGTAAATGAAGAGCCAAAAAAGCAATAGCACTTGTAATTCACATGCAAACTACAAACTCACTGTAGAATTATGACATATCAACTTTTCCAAGGTATGCCTTAATTCCAAAAGTCCTCTAGCAGCGGAGGTTGACAGATCACATCCTCTAAGCTCCAAAACCTTGAGTCTACCAAAAGGCAAAAGCGACAACGGCGTAGGATCCCTTCCAGGAGGAGGAAGCACAGATACCACCTTGAGCGAGGCAAGGAGACGAAGAATCCGTCGAAGCCGCTCAAGCGCACGATGGTCACCCAAATCAGATACATAAGCACGCAAATAATCAACAGGTGCACCTGAAATAAGACTCTCAAGCTCCGACAAGGATTCAAGCCTAGAGTGCACGTAGTGAAGCCCAATTGGATTCAATTTCAACACCAACGTCCCTTCGATCAATGACTCTACATTGTTCTCCACAAATTTCACAAGTGAATCTAAGTATCTATCTCCGGTGACAAGCACCATCGTGTAAATTAGGGTTCCGGTAACAATTAGAGCGTTTCAAATTAGGGAGAGAAACGGAGGTTTTGGAGGAATCGAAGGGAGAGAAACGGCCATGGCTGTTCAAGTCTCAAAGAAAGAATGACGAAAGGGATCCGGTTTTGGGTTAATGATTGGGTTTAGACCGGTTACTTGGTGGGGTTAGCCAAGCAATTTGCTGGTAGACACGTGGCGTGTCTGGGTGGGACCACGACGCGTTTATCGGATATATCTCTAAGACGATTCGTTTATTTTATTTCTGTATGTTGAATATTTATATTAAAATTTTCGCTAACGTGAAAATAAGAACGAAGCAATCCTACAATTGTACTATGGTCCATATTAATAGTCCATTCAAGCTATTAATCTATTTAAATTTTCATGTCACATCACTTCAATAAGCGTTAATTTTTGCCGATTTTGTCAAACTTTGTATCACCATATGTTGAATTTTTCAAACCTGAAAATTAATTTTCTTCGTATTGATGTCCATGTGTCATGGGCTCACAAACTTTCTTTATTTTCATAGTTAAATAGAAAATATTATATTATGTCATCAATCGCCTATATCAAAAACATTGTTAGAAGGTAATATTATTGTTTATAAATTTATAGCAAAAATGATGTAATTATTATTGTTGATGTATCATCGACTTGGATTTGCCAGAAAAATTGCTTTACTCAAATTAGTCGAGTTAGTCTTTTATTGAATATTTAGAAAAATGTATGACAATAAACGACTTCTTATAATAAATAAATATAAATAAGAATAAGCTTCTACATTTATTTGGATTCATTTGCTTTGAATGAGACACGAGAATAGTACTTTTGAAGACTAAAGTAGTATGTCTTAAATGGAATAAAAAATAAAATTGATTATTAACCTTTTTAAAAAATTTAAGTTGGCAGAATGATTAGATATGAAGTTGTTATTCATTATTGAGATCTACTACCAAATATAGTATTGTAACTTGATGTTTATGTAATTAAAAAAAAAATGAATCATATCTCTAGCTTCTGCAAATAGCATAAGGACACTTCTATGTTTCTATTTGGATACACTATAACTATATTCTAATTTTTATCATTTTTCTAAAATAAATACATATGATTTTTTCGAAAATTAATTGGTGCATGTACACCCCCTCCATATAGTATGAGTCCGCCCCTGATACTGACGTATTTTAAATTTCTATGAAAAGTTTAATATATCAATAAAAATTAAACGTAAAAAAGTTGAAAAGAGTCTAATATTTATTATATATAAAAAAAAATTAATTATATATAAATAGTATAATTTTTAACGAAAAAAATAATCAATTAACTCTTTCCATTCTATTGACTCTGATCTTATATATAGTCTACTTGCAATATGTTTCTTGTTTGATAAGGAAATATTTTTATTATATTAAACGAAAAGGAATATACGAAGCAAGTATCCTTACACGTCAATATTTTTCAAATTGTTCATTTCTTAAGTACTTCAAAATTAAGTAAACAATACTTCCGTCGTCTTCACATACTTTTCAATTAAGAGATGATTAATAAAATAATAACTTAATTATATCATTTTTGGATATAATGAATTTAATTTTTTAAAATATATTGGAATATAACTAGAATTATAATAAAATAATTAAAATTAAGTAATGCCATGTGTTAATTATTTAAACTAGACGAGAAAAAAAACAAATCTTAAATTATTCGAATGAAGGATATATTTGAATCTTTTTTAATAGTCCAAGAATATTTTTGACCCTTTTTCCTAAAAAGAATTACTTTTTACTCTTCCTAGGGGCTATCGCCTATTTGGTTTGTTGCTAACTCAGAGTAACAAACTTTTATATAAAAAATGAATCATTTTAAGTGACGAATATTTATCATTTAAATTAAATTTTCCTCGAACGATACAACTATGCTATTGAACAAAAAATGAAATTACATTATTTTATTAGTCTTCAAATTTTTATTTTACATATTTTAACTCTATAAACCCCATTTATCATAGCATGTGATTAAAGAAAAAGAATGTGATTGATTTTTAGTACTGCTACTTGTTAATACGGCATTGACCTCGTTTATATCGAATCTAGAAAAATAAAATATCCTATTTATAAAATTAATAAAATTAACCTGACATTATGCAGTAATGACTATTCCGATGAAGGCAGAAAATTAAACAACAGGTTTCACATGAATATTGGAGCTGATCATGTGAAATGGCATCAATTGCATATACATGAAATAACATAACATGATATACATATTGAGAATATAAAATTATAGCTTATCGAAAATATAACTCCAAATAAGAGGATATAATAATGAAGAATTAGAATAAAATATTAATAGATAGTCAAATTAGTCTAGATATTATTATTATTATTATTATACTTTTACTATTCATTAGGTATTGTGTTTTTTTATTTCAATTATCGTATTATATATGTCGTTATATATTATTCTTCGATTTTGATGTTTTTTAACAGGTATTAGGTATATTTTTCATCAATACTTGATTTTACAATGTTTTGGTTGAGCATAGAATTTGTCCACACTAAGAGGTCATTTGGGAGGGAGTATTCGAAGAAATAATCAACGTATTATGCATGATATTATTTAGTTATTATATTTGGTAGAAATTTCAGGTCTATGTATAACTAATTCATGAATTAGATACATGAATATTGATATTATATAATGTATAACCAATATCATGGGATTAATCTATGTAAAGACAAAAAAACTTCTCAAATCATTTTAATCATTTTGTTTAATTTCTTGAGTTTATGTTTTATGTTTGTACTGGTAAATATATTTTAATAAATTAGCTTTTATTTTTTATTATTCAACGATAGTAGTTTGTTGCTAAGTAAATCCAATACAAATCAATATAATATTTGAAATGTAAGTTGTTTAACATTTACCAATTGAAAAGGCAAGATATTACCGAATGATGTTTGTGATCTTTATTGTATGTATTATTTGTTGATATATATATGGTTTTATAATTATTTGTATTTTGAACGATTTATAAAATTGTGTACATATTAAAACTGCAACTTGCAAATTTTATGTGTAAATGTATATGGTTTATTCGATTTTACTATTGTTTACTGTCTTTCGTTTATAAAAGTAGATTCTCTATCTTTTTTAAAATTGAAAATTGACGTTTCGTGAGATATCAATTTATTAAGATAAAAAGTAATTATTTACCCTTAAATATTTCAAGTGAGAAAATAGCAAAATGACGACAAAATTGTGCATTCCCTACCTAGAAAGTCATAAAAAATAGCATTGTCTGACAAATACTCTACCTTGACCCAATTACCTTAAAGAGAAGATTTCATAATAATTCAAAGGCAGGGGTGGCTCGACAGTGTTAAAAAAAGGACATGTGTCTTAGGCCCCCAAATTTAAGGGCCTCATTTTTAATAATAATAGGTTATAAGTTATTATATATTAACAAATATTGAATAGTTAGAAGAAATTTTACATATTTAGAGTATTATATCTCATGAAAAAATTTCAAATAAGAATAGTTATATAATCAATTAAAAAAAGAAAATCAGTTATATAAAAGTTATTAACAATTCAATTTAATGCGCCGTTTGATTTTTCCTTTAGGCCACTAATATATTTGAGCCGCTCCTGTTCAAAGATATAATTGAAAAGAAGATATTTATTATAGAGTTTTGATTCAACCAGGGAAACAATGAATCAAACACTTGATAAAAAATAAACTATGCACTTAATCTCTGTGTTATTAATCTTTGTACCAAACAACTCATAACATTTCTATTTCATAAAATAAAAATAAAATTGTATACACATCACCCTCCTCATATCGCACGTCAAATAAATTGAAAGAAGCTTGTGTGGATTGAGTAGTAAGCCCAAAACAAATAGTCCAAGTCCATAATGAAGACCCCAAGCCCCACAACAAGACTTATCTTGGGCTAATCACTGTTCCTTTTCTCAAAGCTACGAACAATACATGTGGACTTGTCTCGGTCAAAGTTTTCATAAGCATTACTAAAACAGAAACAGAAACGAGGTACCTAAAATCCATTCTCTTTTTGTCTTCACATTTATCCACTTTTTTTGTAATTTTCTCAGAACAATATCTTGATGTGATCTGATGGAATTATTAGAGAATAAACATAATTTTAGACTCAAAAGATTGGGGTAAGCCAAAAGATATTTGAGAGAATCTTAATCATTTGCGGCATCCAATGTGCAACCGAAAATAATTGATTATATATGTTGTACTATCTTTTTAACTTAAACTAACTTTTATCTTACTGTATTTGTAATTTTGTCTTTGAGGTAAAGTTTCATATACATACATACGGCCCTAACGAAGTCATATGAGTTCTTAATAAAATGCATTAAAATTAATTTTTTTCATTTTCGTTAAAGAAAAAAAAGTATATGTGAGTCATTTGTATGTAAGTAGGAGTATATATGAGTCATTTTTCTTAATGAGGGTATATCAGTTCTAAATAACAAAATTAAGGGATATATCAGATTCTTTTCCCATTAATGTATAATGGTTATGCGGGCGGGAATAGGGTTTGGTCAGATTTTAGCATACAGCTTTGAAAAATCAACTTTTTGAAACCTTTTTTGCAGCAACACAATTTGCTTGCTGTTTGAGACATTGATGTATATTATGCGTGTGACTTGTATAACCACTAAAGGGCATTTCTTCAATTGTAACATAGCATACAATTGAAACAAGGGAAAATGGTCAAAAATATTCTTAAACTATCGGAAATAGCTTATATATACCCTTAAATTATATTTTGGCTCAGAACTACCCTTCCCGTCAAACTATTGGGTCAAAAGTGCCCTTCTAATTAACGGAAATGGTTAAATGCCATGTGGATGCCACATGAATGTCACATGGCACCCCAATAGATTTCCACTGCCACATAGACTAAAAGGAAAAGGGTCAAAAGTACCCTTAAACTATCCAAAATAGCTCATATTTATCCTTAAACTATATTTTGGCTCAAAACTACCCTTCCCGTCAAACTATTGGGTCAAAAGTGACTTTCTTATTAGCGAAAGTTGTTAAATTCCACATGTGTCACATTGACTAAATTTCTAAATCTTAATTACTCATTTTCCCCTCATTTCATTATTTTCCAGAAACGATTTCACCCCTTCTCCCTCATTTCGCGGCTAAGGTTTCACAGTTTTCATCGTCGCTGGGTTTCAAAGTGGATATTCGTGGTTATAAGTTAGTAAACTTTTTTCTTATTTTATTGTGTTTACAACCACGAAAATCCACTTTGAAACTCAGCTCCAAAAAAATTTATGAAACCTTGGCTGCGAAATGACGGGAAAGTTGTGAAATTCTAACTATCATACTTTGAAATCGTAAATGTAATAAAATAAGAAAAAATATTTACTAACCTACAACCATGAATATCCACTTTAAAACTCAACCCCAAAGAAAGCTACGAAGCCTTAGCTGCGAAATTAGGGGAAAGTTGTGAAATCCTAACTACCATGCTTTGAAATCGTAAATATAATAAAATAAGAAAAAATATTTACTAACCTACAAGCATGAATATCCACTTTGAAACCCAGCCACAAAGAAAAGTATGAAACCCTAGCCGCGAAATGAGGGAGAACGGGTGAATATATCATTTCTGAAATAATGAAATGAGGGGGGAAGTAATTAGGATTTAGGGATTTAGTCTATGTGGCAGTGGAACCTTAATGGCATGCAATGGGCATCCACATGGCATTTAACAACTTCTGTTGATAAGAAGGGTACTTTTGATCCAATAGTTTGACGGGAAGGGTAGTTTTGAGCCGAAATATAGTTTAAGGGTAAATATGAGCTATTTCGGATAGTTTAAGGGTATTTTTGACCCTTTCTATTTAGTCTACGTGGCAGTGGAATCCTATTGGCATGCAATGTAGCATCCATATGGCATCCACGTGGCATTTAACAACTTCCGTTAATAAGAAGGGTACTTTTGACCCAATAGTATGACGGGAAGGATAGTTTTGAGCCAAAATAAAGTTTAAGGGTATATACGAGCTATTTCGAATAGTTTAATGGTATTTTTGAGCCTTTTCCGTTGAAACAATATAAAATTACTTCAACATTAAATGAACTATATACCCTGTGAAAAAGTTAGAAATAAGATTTCTGGGCAAACTAGAACAACTCTACTAACGCTTAATTACGTATCTTTTCTCGAGTTTTCAAAATTATCATTCATGCCAGATTTTAATATTCTAGACATATATCTCGAATTCATGGATTATAATTCATTTCCCCTATGTATCTAACTACTATCTATATTAAGAGAGTATGTGGTAGCAAAGATTCATGCATTTGTATCTAATTTTGAAATTTAGTATGAAATTATTGATTTATTTTAAATTTAGAGAGACTTAATAAATATAATAAGAATGCAAGTTGTAATTTATCATATTTTTTCTTTTTCTTTCCTTAGCCCACTTACTCAGTTTCTCACATCCTGACAATTACTAGGGGTCGGAAACTTGCCTTTACTTAATAGAATAAATAAATAAATCCAAATAAATATCATGACAATAAAGATAATGAGAATAAACAGAGAGTGACTAATAAAGGATGATTTACTGTATGCTTTTTCTGATTCTTTGTGATCAGGCATCTTCTTAATCACTATATTTAATGACAAAGTTTACACTAATTAATGACGAATCAAAAATTTAATGACAAGTCCCATCTTAATGCTTATCCAACACAGCCAGCACCACGGCTACAGATTCCCGAAAGTGACGCCACCGAGAATCTACACAACCCTAAAGCTCCTGCCGACGATGACTCTTCCTCAACTTCCACCGGCGGCAGAACTCTACCGTCGGCGAATAACGTCCTTCCGTTTGTTGGCTGAGCATCGATAACAGCACCTTCAAGTTCCGCCGCTGCACCGCCATCAAATGCTCCGTCTCCCAACCTCCGTTCAACTTCTAAATACTCTCCTACTGACGCAGGTTTGGAATCGCACACATCTCTACAAAGCCTCCACCATCTCCGCCTTCGGCAATGCCGTCGTTCCTCCTCTTCCACCGCCGCTACTCTACTCTTCTTCGATTTCCTGTTCTTCTGAGAAGTAATCCTCGCGCCGGCTGAGATCTCAACGATCGACTGACGGTTCCGAGTCATCGACGGAGCTCTGAACGTGATCGCCTGGAATGTAACTCCCATGAGTGTCCCTAATGTTATACTCCGATCATGGAAAAATGAACCTGTAGACTGTTCCCACAGTAAAACGTATTAAATCTCAAAATTATCATACAATTTGAAGAAGAAAAAATCAAAAGCAATTGAGCAATGACGATTACCTCAGTGTCGAGATCAGACGAAGAAACAGATGAAATTGTAGGAGAAGAAGGTGGCGGTACCAAATCAGTCGCCGGATCCAACATTGCTACCAAAATTAGGGCTTCAATATTTAGAGGATAAGCAAAAAGGGTAAGATTACAGTACGATATGAGGCTACTGGAAGTATTATTGTTGGGCTTAGAATATGATTCTTGTGCATCAGTAATGGTCCTGCAGGGTGGGGGTAGGGGTAAATTAGGGGCACACTATACAATCATACCTTTTCTTGGTGGAAGACTGAAACAAAAAGTCCATCAAATCATTTCACTCTTTTATTTTTTCACTCGATTAAAATTATGCAGATATTAATAATATAAATATTTTTTAGCTCTTCGTTTTTCTATTTAGCATAAGATTATAATCTAACTATCTCGTATATCTTGCATTTGCATTTAGCTTTTTTATTTGGCACATTGTTGCTTGATAATTTTTATTTTTTCTTGAATCGATTCTATCGAAAACTTTTAAAATTTATATACACAAAAAAATTATTGTCCTTCTAGCGCACTTGTAAAACTATACTAAATTTGTTATTGCTTCATAAGTTGTCTTAAATTAATCAATCTTCTTTACGTTTGTGATCTTTTATCATAAAAAAATTAGCACATTGATTTGCCTCTTTTCGTGTCCGTCTCCATTTTTAATCCCATAGCTTTTCTTGTTGGTTGATGCATCACATCTCATTATTACTATTTTTCGATTAAAAAAGCCTTGTCTTGTGGAGCTACAATTTACAAATCATGAATCATGATGTTGACATTAATTTTCATTAGAATCGACAAAATGAAAATTTCAGAACTATTAAACAAGACTTAGGTGGAGAGAAAAAAATAATAATTTGTAGCTTAATTATGATCACAATTATGAATGTGATCATTCAATCATTCTGCTTAAATTTAAGCTCAATTAGTTAGGCATGCTATCCATTCATTTTACTCTATTAAAGTGGATTATATATCATGTTATATGATATGTTTTTATAATATATTTGACGATATCAACCAAAAGATATTGAGACAGACGCTATTATTATAAAAAGATGTTGACAGTATTCATCTAATTAATATTCATTCTTGATAATGTTGTTGCTCCACAACCATAGTCTTTGACTTTCTTAACTATCTTGAGACAAACGGTATTATATTTTAATTAATGTTTAATACCTTAACTAATCACATCATTGTTATAAAGCTATTGAATTTTCATGAACCAACAGGCGTGCCTCATAAAACAGGTCTCTTTTGCAGTATGGTAATTGTTCATGAGTGCTGGTCCTATAAATTTGCTTCTTCTTCTCTTGGGATGGGTTGAGGGGGGTGGGTGGGGGTGGGGGTACTAAACAATCATGCCTATGGTGACAATGGGTTTTTGTAAGTGGACCAATATTGGGCTGAAAACAGCCCAATGCAATCAAATCTTTCTAATATTGGGCTGGATTATATTGACAGAAGCCCAACACAATAAGATCCTTAACCATGACAAATGGGCTTGCAAAATACTCCATTAGAAATGGGCTTGGATATAACCTTGTCTAAAATGGTTCGACTACTTATGTGCGAAGAATTTCACTGAATCGCGATTCGAAGTGGTGAATAGAGTGATCATTATCGTATGTCAATTGTATTTCATATATACATACTTCTTTATGTCGAAATTCTTTTATATTTATATTTAATTCTATATATATACAACTAATAATTATTATTCTTTTAGCAAATATAGTAACTATTTATTACTATTATATTCAATATATTTATTCAAAACACATGAGTAATTATTTATTTAAAAGTTACTTTCACTCCACTTAAAAATAATAATTTCAAACGTGTGATTTTTATCAACTATTTTTATGAGTTAATTCATAGGAGAGTGGAAGACATTTGCAAAATATTTGGTTGGTGATCAAACTTTAATTAATTCATACTATATGACATTTTAATCCCAATCATTAACAGATAGCCTAATTACTAATTGGCTCACATGTCAGCTAATAATAATAATAATAATGAGATGAGCTGAGATCTTAGATCTAACATTTAACTTTTCTTTATTATTATTATTATTATTATTATTATATATATATAACATCTTTTTGGTACTCCATGCTTGTTTTGTTAATTTAATTTTTATTGAACATCCACTTCCTCCCTTTTTAATTCCTAGCAAATCATGTTTCAATGACCATAACAAAATTTATCAGAAATGATTTACGTTTAATTTTCTAATTTTAAAAGTATTTCAAAATGATGATCCTAATTACCAAAACAATTTTTATGAATACATAGGCACATTGACTGTCCTATAAAGATTAATAAAAAAAGTGATCACTCTGATAAAAATAAAAACAAAAAACAAGTTTTATAAGTAATATTTTAATTTTTTTCCGTCCTTTCAAAATATGTATTCATTGAACACACTCCCAAAGCCTCCAATAGCATCATCCCTAAATTACACTCCCATCTCTCAGAATATTCGTCTAAATTATATATAAATATTCTATATTCATTTATCAAATTCGTTATTTAAATAACTTATTTTTAATTAAAACATTTTTTTCTATACCAAATACATCAAATTTTTTCTATACCAATTTTTAATTAAACGTTTTTTCCTATACCAAATACATCAATTTTTTTCTATAAATAGTCCACTTTTTCTTGTGTATTTTTTTTTCTTACCTTTTTTCCCTATACACATTAGTAAAATGTTAAAGGTGAAAAGGTTCATTAATTTCTGGAAAAAGAAGACATTTTAAAAATTATATCATTGTTATTAGCTTAGAGGTACGAATTTGGTCCCAAATATTATTATTTTAAGTTATAGTTATAGAAAGAGATAAATGTCAAAAGCACACCTAAACTATACCTTTTTTTTGAGTTCATACCTAAACTATTGAAAGTTTGAGTTTCATACCTAAACTATCACTTTTTAGTTTGAGAAACACACCTCTCTCTTTTATACTCTCATCATGGTATGTGTAATACACTCTCTCTTTTTTATTTTAAAGAATTTCCACATCACACTCCACATGGACAAAATATTCAACCTCGACAATAAATAAATAAATTATTAGTATTAGTTAAAATTAGAAATTAAAAAACTATGATAAAAAAATAATATTTTCTTTATAAAATAAAGTGTAAATATTTTTCTTTCTCCACCATTTTTTAAAGTTTTTTATTTTGTTTAAATTTCTTTATAAAAATATTTCATTTTTTATTTCATCTCCTCCCCCTCATCAAATACCAATTTGAATATTATTTTATTTTCTTAAAATATAATTCTACCCACTCCACTTAACCCTCCACTTTCAAATTTTTTTTCCAGTGTTTAGATATACATATCAAAAATATATTTTACTTGCCGTCACAAGACTTTTTATAGTTTTTAGTTGTTTATGTTATATTCGGTACACTAGTAGAATTTTTTTTCTAAAAATATATGTACGTGCATATCTAATAGAAAATAAAAAAAACGTAAAAATAAAATAAAAATTAGGAGCGAAAAATTAAATAGGATGGGGTAGATTGTTTAAAATAAAATAATATCAATTTCTATCGGGGAAATGATTTTTTTTTTAAAAAAGGATGGGGTTTTCGCGGTATTATTTTAATTTATCTAGATAAAATATTTTATCTATGTAGAATGCCATGTGTCAAAGTTTTTTCATATAAAAGAGAGAGTGCACTACACACACCACTGAGGTGTGATTCTCAAACTAAAAAGTGATAATTTAGGTATGAAACTCACACTTTCAATAGTTTAGGTATGAAACTCAAAAAAAGTGAATAGTTTAGATGTGTTTTTGGCACTAATCTCTTATACAAATGAAATATGCTTTAAAGCAATTTTAAAAGTGAGAGGGTAATTTTTACCTTCTTTCATTCAAATTCATATTTCTGCTGTTTTGATTAGTTGAGCATCATGTAATTGTATACCGACTCATATAAAAATATATAAGCAATTTTATAAAGAAAAAATATCTTTAAATTGTCGGTGTGAATACGCAATAAATACCATAAAACTATAAATTACAACGTGCACGAATATACTAAAATAAATTTATATCTTATAAAAAGATATTTCCATATATATAATAATTATAAAGAAATGTAATGCACCCCCCCCCCCCCCCCCCTTTTTTTTTTTTATAACCAAGGATAGGCAAATTCAAAGTCATCGGGCGAAGGATTACGTACAATAGCTAAAAAAATACCAGAATCCTTCACCAACCAAGTGCAATAGATATTCTGGAACATCTTAAGACTTCCGCAATAGCCACCCCATGGTCTAAAGACATAAACACTTTGATGTTTTTTATTCCACCAAAAATTACAGTAAAAAAGAGTAGACATTTGTATATTCTCATGGAATGAGAAATCAAATTGTTCACCTGGTTTTAGTGTACGAAGTCCAAGATCATCATCTTTAGATTTACAATGAACTTTGAGTAAAGGTGTATAATGAGGAAGGTCACTTAAAAAACGTTCGATAATTTTTGGATTTAAAGTGAAAGCATTTGTTATTTGCATAATGTTAATGAGCGATAAAATAAGTAATGGAAGTAGAATCTCTAAGCAAGGATAATAAGCCATTTTGAGAGACATAATGTCTTATGAATGCAAATGAAAATTGGTTTGTTCTATTTATATCACATATATTATATCATAAATGATTTGAATAGTATTGAAGTTTGTTTGACTTTTCAATTTTTTTTTTTTAAAAAGTGTAATTTAATGCTATCTTCACTAGTAAAATTAATTGAAATTGACTTTGTCATTGAAGAAGTAATTTTTTTTTTCTTAATACATTTATGTGGATATTCTAAGTTAATGCTAAGTGCTTTTTATTTTCATTTTCCAAATTTGAATGTAAATTAATTTATGTTTGACTAATTAATTGAAAAGATACTTATGAAATAATTAACATGGGACCAAAACTTTTAATAAGTATTTATTCAAAATTATTTTTTATTTTTCGGGAAAAAATAATTTTTTAGCTTTAAAAAAACCTTTCGTTACTTTTCAAAAATACATATTTTTTTTCTAAAAAGTTAGTCGAACAATTCACGTTTTAAACATAAACATTTTTTAAAATCTACAAAAAGAAACACATTTGACCAAATATTATTGTTACAACTTATAGAGTAGCTTATAACGAAAACAAATTTGCTTTAAAGCAGTTTTATAAGTAAGAAGTTATTTTTTACCTTTTTTATTCAAATTCATATTTCTGTTGATTAGTTTGAGCATTATGTAATGACATATCAATTCATTCTTTTTCTACTATATATTATAAATAGCTTGTTTCAACATGTTCGCTTGATATCCTTTAATTTAAATCTGAGGATATTTTTGTCTTTTCAGTATTTTATTGTAGTTACGTGTCTTATAGCGAATTAAATTTTCTTTTCTTTAGTGTGTTGCAGAATTCCAGTACCTCAATATCATGCCATAAACTAGGTATGCAATTGAATTTTTAAAATTATTTATGTGTTTGCATTTTTAGGGGATTTTAATTTAATTTTATGGTTTATGTTGTTCTCTATTCATTTTGAAGAATGTCTTTCTAGCATTTTATATATTTATTTCATTCATACATATATATTCTGTTTTTAATGAATCTTCTACTAACTTTAAATGGATTATGCACCTAAGGTTCTTGGTAAACTTTATTTCTACATTTTTTTACTCGTGATTATGTATTGTTTTTGTGATGAAATGAAAATTATTTGATTTAGTAAAATAATCCTTGTTGGACAAGAGAATCAATAAATATATGCAGTTGTTCAATGTAGTTTTGGAATGAACAAATCAGAAGGCTATCAACTTAGGTACCTTTTGTTTCATAACTATAGAAAATTACATTGTATGATTTAGTAACTCACATTACGGTGTTTGGATTGACTCAAAAGTTGATCAAATCACTCCTAAGTCGGTTTTTAACTTCTGAGAGTGTTAAAATATGAAAAATAACTTAAAATAAGTTATGAAGTTTGACAAATATAAAAAATGACTTCAAATAAGTTAGGTAGTTTTTGACAAGGTCAAAAATAACTTATAATAAGTTTAAAATAACTTATAAGTCGGAAACCAGAAGTACTTTTGCTTTTTATTTATTGATATAAAAGTATTTTCAATTTGATTTTCTATTTTTGACTTAAAATTTAAGTCAATCCAAATGGGCTCCTAGAATTGTGTTAATACATATTGATATCTATCAAAACACAGTGTAAAAATTTGTTTCCTACAAAATTAAATAACTATTTAGATAATTAACATATGCAGACCATCTTATATATTTTGATGAACAATCACTTTTTCCATCTCATAGTATGTCTCTTTGTATAGTAATTGAATAGCTACACTTCATATGATAAAAAATAAGGTTAATATTTATGTGATTAAATGATGAATTTTTCTGAACGTTAGATAGTTGTATCAAAATAAAATAAAAACAGTAAAAAATAAGGTTAATATTTATGTGATAGATTAAATGATGCAATTTTTTTGAACTTTAGATAGTTATATCAAAATAAAATAAAGACACTATTTTTGTACTGATGTGTTGGGTGGATGTAAAGATGTTCCAAGCATCTTAAAATTTCATGTTCATAGCATTTTAGTAATTAGCATACAATGATTATCTGGTCTAAAGTTAACATGTATCAAACTATTTTTTGCAAATTATATCAAAATGAAATAAAAATAGGATTTGTTTTCAGGAAATTGGGTCCGTGCTGACATGAGTAATCACCTGCTAGTATAAAAATAAATGAGCATTTTTATAAAGAAAAAATACCCTTAAAATGAAGTCATCTGTATGTAAAAACTTTTGTAAAACTATAAATTACCGCGTCCAAAAATATACAAAAAATTACAAGGAAATGTAGTCATTATTTTTTTTATAACCACCCATGGAGAAATTTGTAGTCACCAGGTGAAGGATTAGGACCAAGAGCAAAGTAAATACCAGAATCCTTCATCATCCATGTGCAATAGCCATTCTGGAAAAGCTTAACACTACCGCAATAGCCATGCCATCGTTTAAAGACATCAAAGTTATTATGCTTTTGACCCCAGAAAAAACCACAATGATAAAGAGTAGTTTCAGCTACATTCATATGAAAGGAAAAATCAAAATGATCACCCGGTTTTAGTGTACGATCTCCAATATCATCATCTTTGGATTGACAATGAACTTTGAGTAAATCCGTATTTGGAGGAAGGTCACTCACAAAACGGAGGGTATAATTTGGATGTAAAGTAAAAGCATTTATTATTTGCATAGCATTCATGATTGATAAAATAAATAATGGAAGTAGAATTTTTGGGCAAGGGTGATAAGCCATTTTGAGAGACTTAGTGTTTCATGAATGAAAATGAAATTGGTTAGCTTCTATTTATAAAATGAATTTTGAGTAAATCCGTATTTGAAGTCATGCCACTCATAAAATGAAGGGTATATTTTGGATGTAAAGTGAAAGCATTTATTATTCGTATAATATTAATGATTGATAAAATAAATAATGGATGTATTAGAATTTTTGAGAAGGGTAATAAGCCATTTTGAGAGACATAGTGTGTAACAACCCAATTTTTTTTAAGCTAAGGTTCAAACTATTCTTTATTTGCATATAAAATCTTATCGGGTTATTCTTAAATTGCTCATATATGTAAAATGTTAATTCTTTAGTGTGCGAATGATTTTGAATATCAATTAAGGTCACTAGAATGTGCTAGCACAAAGTTGAGTTGAAAGTTTTCTTATTGATTAAACTTTGATGTAAGATTCTACCTGGGTCAACTTCAAATGACCATATCTCTTAGAAAGATAAAGAGTTACGTGATCCACAAATTTAAATCTACTTTCCAATTTCACCAATTTCGCATCAATCCAATTTTTGAGTAAAACATTATGACCATTTTAGTAACTGGTGTAGTGCTGTTCCGTTTTAGCCGCGGAAAAATTCTAAATAAGATAATTTTCTACTCTTTATACCATTTGGAAAACCTTACAAATGAATTTTTAACTCCTATAAAGCTCTGAACAATCCTATTTCTATCCTTTAATCCATCATTCTCTTCTTTCTCAAACCCACAGGCAAAACATTAATTAAGATAAAATCAAAGTAGAAGATTTCATTCAAGATTCTTTCCATCTTTTTCAAGATTCTTCTTCAAGATAAGTATTTCTCCAAGAATTTCATTCTTTCCAACTGAAATTCCTCCATACAATTATGAATCATTAATGAAAATTATAATTCTTGGCAGTAGAGATTTCAAGAAACTAATTTAAGAATCTCAAGAAAAGTTTTCTTGATGATTCTCTTTCAAGTTACGATTTCAGGGCTTCTAACCAAGTTCTTGTAACTAAGTATTTTTGAGATAAGTTGATTTTGAGTTCTTGAATAATTGGTTCTTTTGAAGTTCTATTCCTAAGTATTGAGTTTCAATATTTTTATTGAAATCCTTGAGTTTATTTGTTCATGTCTATAGTTCAGCATGAATCCTATTTTGAGTTATAAATCTTGAAAAGTTTTTCAAAGCCAATACTTGAGTTTTAGACTGAGTTTTTGAGGAAGTAAAGATGAGTTTTGAAAAAAAAGTTTAAAAATTTTATTTGATAAATACTTAAGAGTTTCTAATGTTATTTTATTCATATATATAGATATACCTATGTTAATTATTGGACTTGAAAAATAAGTTCATAAGTGCATACTTTCAAGAAGGTAAAAATGTTTCGTGTTTTAAAAAGTATTTCAAGTAATATAAGAAGTTCGTTCTTTGTAATGGGTGAATTGAGCACAAACTTATATTAAATATTTTGAGAGTAGTATCGAGTACTGAGTTGGTTATAATCTTTTATGATTCGAAAATTTCACAAAATTATGTAAGGTCAATTAAATGGATCCATAGCCATGATATCATTCTATACCCCCTAAAAGGTATAGAATGGGCCCTTGCAACGTGCAACGAAAAGTTGTATCATTGCTAGACTCATAGTAATGATTGTCGATTAGAGAACTCTCCACAAGTAAAGTATATTATTTTCATGTTGTTTTTATTGTATATTTTAATGTAAAGCTTAAATGATTTTCATTTCATATTCATGTATTGATTAAGTTTAGTTGCTAAATTCACAACAAATTAATAACTTCAAATATTATTTTTTTTAAAAAAACATATAAAATATTGATTGATTTTTAAATTTTATTTGTATCACATAAATTGAGATAAAAAGAATAACATATATTGAATCTATGATTGAGATTAAAAAAAGGGAAACTTACATAAATATACTATAATAAAAAAATATTTACCAGTTATAGCAGTAATATTTTTTTTCCACTTGATCAGTTTTAATTCATTTATAATACAAGTTTAATTCATATTACAAAGAACATTTTTTTATTTACATATAATACAAATTTTAATGATAGATGATTCATTTATCACACATTTTAATACACTTTTAATACAATGTGTCAAATTTTTACCAAACAAACATAATATATTTTAAGAAACAATTATAATTCATATATATTGCATACATAGTTCACTTTTAATACATATTGCAGATTTGACATAGTATTGCTATAATGGTAATAAATAAAAAATATTACTAAAATCAGTAATTATTTATTAAAATGTATGAATTCATGCAATTTTTCCACAAAAAAGTTGCATGTATTAGGCCCGTATTAGCACGAACTTCGAATATCTAGTTTAATAAATAGTACTTCCACTCTTCCTTTTTCTAAAATTATTTATACAAGTGATTTTTCTAATTCAAATGAGTTTGTTAATTCATTTATCTTTATTTTTAATTTGTTATGTAATAATAATATAAAGAGTTCTATAAATTACAATTACTAATAGTTAGATATTTTTATTATCTAATAAGAGGCAACAAGCACATATTTCATTATTTTATATTACGAGGTGAAATATCACATAATTAAACGCCTACTTAGTATCAGGCTCAAACATTTTTCATTCAGTGTTTTAAGCTTATAAATATTGAGTAACTCTACTTCTAAGCATTCAATCAGGTCAAAGATTCACTTGGAATCGATAATGATTCTCGAATATAGATCACATTCAGAATACATGCTCGGAATGTGAAGGGGGAGTTTAATTTTTAAATCAAAGTTGGAAGTGAAGTATGTTTGATTTTGAGTTTGAATGCTTCTTAAAATTGAGTTAATTTGTGATAATCCCTATCATAAAGAAAAAGATGTGTAATCTAATTATTGGAATTTGTTTTTTCTTTGACAAACTTATGTGGAGATTTTTTATTAAGTGTTTTTCGTTTATTTTAATTTTTTAATAACAAAAATGATTCATATTTAATTTTATAATTTAAAAAGTATTTTTGAATTTTTATTGAACATCGATACCTTCTCCCTTTTAAATTCATATCAAAATGATGTTCCAAACAACCAAAACAATTATTTTTTTTGAATACATAGGCACATTGGCTGTCCTATAAGATTATAAAAAAAGTGATTACTATGATAAGAGTTGAAAAAAATAAATTTCATAAGTAATATTTTTTTTAAAAAAAAATCATCTTTCAACACACTTATAGATTTTAATACTAAGAGCTTTTCATTTACATTTTCTAATTTTTTATGAAAATTAATCATGTTTGACTAATTAATTGAAAAGGTACTTATAAGACAATTAACATTGGACCAAAACTTTTAATAAGTATTTACTCAAAAATATATTTATTTATAGGAAAGGAATAATTTTTTTGCTTCAAAAAACACATTTTTTCTTCCAAAAAGTTAGTCAAACATTTCACTTTGTGTTGGGTTTTAAAAGGTGTGAATGGAAAATGAAGAGTTGCGACTTTTATAAAGAGTTATGACTTTAATGAAAGGTTGCGACTTTAATGAAAAGTTGTGACTTTTATGAAAAGTTGCGACTTTTATGAAAAGTTGTAACTTTTATGGAAAGTTGTGACTTTTATGAAAGGTGACGACCTTTCCGAAAGATTGTGATTTTTCAAAGGTTTGTGACCTTTCCGGTAAGGTACAATAAGAACCTTTTCGCACTACCCTTTGTTTTCTATAAATTGAGGGATTTTCTTTCATTTTAAATATAGAATTTATGGACTTCTTCTACTACTAAATCTACTATTCTAAGTGTACTTTACTGTTGTTGAGTGGCTCGCTGACACCAGCGTTTTGGGTATCAATACACTGGTGATTGAGATCATTCTACCCTGGGAGGACATATTCCAAATCAAACCTCGGATACTAGAGGGGAATAATTTTCTTAAGGGGACACTGTGCATTCAGTGGGCTTGATCTTCTTCCTGCTTTTCCAAATTCTGGTGTGTGTTACAAATTTAGATTTGTGAATTAATTTATGTTCTTCTGTTCTTCACCGGTTCATTAAACTTTGGTAACTTCGTGTTTCTGCAAAATTTGTTGGAATCAGTAAGATTCTTTAAACACAGATTAACAACAATTCTTCTTTAAGAAAAATATTTCATATATATATTTTTTCTAATTTGTTTCTGATTCTAGTATCTCTACTAGTTTTAATTTTCTAGTTGTGAAAATGTTCTTAAACTTTGTTGTCTTACCAAGTTCTTCAAAGTTTTATTCCAAGTATGTTAGGAATACAAAATGAACAACACTTTGTATACACGAACATTTTTTAAAATCTACAAAAAGAAAATTAAAAACACATTTGACCAAATATGAGATTTAATAATTATAAAAACAAATTTGCTTTAAAGCAATTTTCAAAGTAAGAAGTTATTTTTTGCCTTTTTGATTCAAATTCATATTTGTGTTTTGATTAGTTGAGCATTATGTAATGTCATTTCAGCTCGTATAAATATATATATATATGAGCAATTTTATATAGAAAAAATATCCTTAAAATGTAGTTATTTATATGCAATAAACCTCATAAAACTATAAATTATCGCGTTCAGAATTATACTCAAAATTACGTCTTATATAAAAAAATATTTTCATATATGTAATTATTACAAAGAAATGTAATGCATTTCTTTAAAAAAATTTATAACCACCCATGGAGAAATTTGAAGTCACCAGGTGAAGGATTTGGACCAAGAGCGAAGTAAATACCAGAATCCTTCATCAACCATGTGCAATAGCCATTCTGGAAAAGCTTAGTACTTCCGCAATAGCTATGCCATCGTTTAAAAACATCAAAACTGTTATGCTTTGGACCCCAGAAAAAACTACAATAATAACGAGTAGTTTCAGCTAAATTCATATGAAATGAAAAATCAAATTGATCACCCGGTCTTAGTGTACGAACTCCAATGTCATCATCTCTAGATTGACAATGAACTTTGAGTAAATCTGTATTTGGAGAAAGATCACTCACAAAACGAAGAGTATATTTTGGATGTAAAGTGAAAGCATTTATTATTTGCGTAGTATTTATAATTGATAAAACAAATAATGAAAGTAAAATTTTTGAGCAAGGGTAATAAGCCATTTTGAGAGACGTAGTGTTTTATGAATGTAAATGAAATTGGACAGCTTCTATTTATAATAAGATGAAATATGAGTTTGAGTTATGTATAATGATGCTATCTTGACCAGTATTAACTTGAATTTAATTTGGTCATCAAAGAAAAGTTTTTTTTTTTTAGATATTCTAATTTAATAAGTGCAAAATTTGATTTATGTTTGACTAATTTTGAGGCAATTGATCTTTGACCAAAGCTTTTAGCAAGTGTTTATATATTTACTTAAAAATACTTTCCATTTTTGAAAAAAAAAAAACATTTCTTATATTGAATATAGCTAATATTTATATTGCTTAAAAATGATAAATTGATATCATTAATGTTAAAGCTAAGTTCATTGACTTGGAGAAAACACTACATGTGCCGTTATTTAATTGAATCATCTTTTTAATGTTTATTAACACATGTTGAAAATATTTATATTGAGTTAAATTTTTTGTGTTTAAACCATATATACATAGAAAATGAAGTTAAAATAATTAAAATTAAACAAGATTGAATTGAAGTATCAAAATGAGTTAAATAGGTTTTGTGTGTGTTTGACCATTCCCTAATAATAATAACATATATAAAACGTTAAAAGCCATGTTTTAATCCATCTCTTGTTTCACTAAAATGTCTATTATTCAAAAATATATCTTCTTATTTGTCATTTTAAACAAATCATAAAAAAACGACAATCATCTTTTTTCATGTTTTACCTTTTACATTAACTATTGATTTTAAAATATTTTTTAAGATATAATATAAAACATCAATTAATATAAATATTATGTGAAATACTTATATCAGTCATTATTTTTTTAAAACGCGCAAAATTAAAATTAAAATTGCCAAATTAAAATGAAGAAAGAAAGCATTCCCTCTATTTTAAAATTCTTTTCATTTTTGTTATCAATATGCACAAGTATGCTACTAGAAATTACTTCTTACAGTTGTTTCCATGTAATTATTACTACTATTACTATCTAAGAAGAAGAAATAAGTACATAAATAATTTGATATGTGTGTTTCAACTCTGTTTTTACACTCGTTGTTGAATAGAGTTTGATATTACATTTTAAAGATTGTCGATATAAACTTTACGCAATATATCGATTGAATATATTTGAATGTATCAGGACGTAGATAACATATCAAAACGTTCAGTAATGTATTAGAAATTGAGAAATAATATATCAAAAGGTTAATAAATGTATTTAAAATTGAAATACGATATACTGACAGGATATATTTAAATTCGACTAAATTTAAAGATTTATTCTAATTTGAAGAAAAATAAAATAAAAATATGATATAATTTCTTAACATTGTAAATCTTCCAATGTCGCTGACATATTTCCTATGCCCTCGTTTATTGCTCAATCTTTATTTTTTTCATTACTACTAATGTACATTTAATTTATAAAAAAAATCATTAGTAGCAATGTACATTTAATTTATAAAAAGTTTCATAGTAGCAATATACATTTAATTTATAGTACTTCCACTCTTCCTTTAATTTTTTTTTAAATGTATACAGGTGATTTTTCTAATTCAAATGTGTTTGGTAATTCATTTACTTGTTTTGTAGGTGAAAATACATAAAGAATACTATAAATTATAATAACTAAAAGCTTAGTAATTTTTTTATCAAGAAAGAGGCAACAAACAACTTTTAAAATTACCTTATGCATTTGAAGATTATATAAATCTTATATAAAAGTACTATAATAAGTTACAATAATTATATATATATATATATATATATATAAAGGCCCACATGAATATTAACATATGGAATAACATATATTACTTGAGAATTACGTTAAAGATATTATAAATCACAATAATTAACAACTGAAAATAATTTTTATATCATATAAGAATGTTGATTGACTCTTATCATTTCATCTAGGCCACATATATTAAAACAGAAGGAGTAACATATGATCGTACTATAAAAACGTACCAAATCTTGTTGATTCTCTAAATTTTGTCTACGTCATATAAATTGAGACAAAAAAAGTAACATATATTGGGCTTGTGCTGACACGAGCTCCTGTATCTAGTAATTACATAGAAATGTAATACATCTCTTCCTTTTTTATAACCAAGGGCAAAGAAATTTGAAGTCATTAGGTGAAGGATTAGGACCAAGAGCTAAGAAAATACCATAATCCTTCATCAACCATGTGCAATAGCCATTATGAAAAGGCTTAACACTTCCACAAAAGCTACGCCATGGTTTAAAGACATCAAAATTTTGATGCTTTAAACCCCATAAAAAGCTACAATGAAAAAGAGTACTTCCAACGAAATTCAAATGAAATGAAAAATCAAATTGGTCACCCGATTTTAGCGTACGAACTCCAAGATCATCATCTTTAGATTGACAATGAACGTTGACTAACTCTGTATTTTGAGGGAGGTCACTCACAAAACGAAGGGTATATTTTGGATTTAAAGTAATAGCATTTGTTATTTGAATAATATTGACGAGTAATAAAATGAATAATGTGAGTAGAATTTTTGAGTAAGGGTAATAAGCCTCTTTGAGAGACATTGTGTTTTATGAATGTGGATGAAATTGGTCCCCTCTATTTATAAGATAAGATTATATGACAATGGTTTGAATAATATTGAAGTTTGTTTGACAATTTTTTAAAATGGTGTTAATTTGGATCATTCCATTATAAAAGGAAAAGATGTATAATTTGATGCTATCTTGACAAGTAAATAACTTTGAATTTTATTTTATCATTAAAGAAAATATTTTATTTTTCTTGACAAATTTTGTGAATGTTCTATTTTAATAAGTGTTTTTCATTTATTTTACGAGAAATGATTTGTGTTTGACTAATTTTGAGATATTAATCTTTGATCAAGGCTTTTAACAAGTATTATGTATTTACTTAAAAAGTACTTTTCATTCTTGGGAAAAAAATTATTTCTTATCTCGAATAATATGGCTAATCAATTTATATTCTTATACTATTGTTTAAAGATGATAAATGATATAATTAATATAAAAGTTGAGTTCATTGACTTGGAGAAAACATGTGTTATTTGATTGAATATTTTTCATTTTTAATGTTTGTTTAACACGCGTTGAATATTTATATCAAGTTAATCTTATTATGTTTAATTGGTACATGAGAAATAGAGTGAAAGAGTTAAAAATGAAACAAGATTGAGTTGAAGTGTCGTAATGAAATTCATCGGCAAGTTAAAGGGCAATATAGTCCTTTCATGTTTGATTGTGTGCTTTAAATATGTTGCATTTTATGGCTTAATGAATGTACTTTTTTTTAATGTTGGATTAAAAAATGCTAAATGTTGCATCTTTCCAATTTTTGGGCCCATCCCTTAATGTTGCTAAGAGTTTTACGTATACAAATTTTGTAAGATTTTCCAATTTTTGTACATATCACATAAATGAAAGCGAAAAAATAATATATATTAGGCTCGTGCTGATACAAGATTCTATATTTAGTAATTATATAGAAATATAACACATTCGTTCTTTTTTTATAACCATGGATAGAGAAATTTAAAGTCACCAGGTGAAGGATTAGAATCAACCATGTGCAATAGCCATTCTCGAAAGGCTTAACACTTCCACAAAAGCTATGCCATGGTTTAAAGACATCAAAATTATTATGCTTTAAACCCCATAAAAAGCTACAATGATAAAGAGTACTTCCAAGAAAATTCATATGGAATGAAGAAATCAAATTCGTCACCCGGATTTAGTATACGGTTTCCAATATCATCATCTTTAGATTGACAGTGAACTTGGACTAAATGTGTATATTGAGGAAGCTCACTCACAAAACGAAGGGTATATTTTGGATTTAAAGTAATAGCATTTGTTATTTCCATAACGTTAACAAGTGATAAAATAAATAACGAAAGTAGAATTTTTGAATAAGAGTTATAAGCCATTTTGAGAGACATAATGTTTCATGAATGCAAATGAAAATTGGTTTGCTCTATTTATAAGATTTGAACAATATTGGAGTTTGTTTGACTTTGAATTTCGATATTTTTGAAATTTGAGTTAATTTGGATCTTTCCATTTATTTTTTTTAACAGAATTATAATTAACCTACCTTGACTAATAAAATTATTTGAATTTGTCTGTCATCAAAGAAGGAAACCTTTTGATTTTCATTTTTTTTTATGAGAAATAATTTATAATTGACTAATCATTTTAAAAAGTACTTATGATATGATTAGAACAAAAGCTTTTAACAAGCGCTTATGTATTTGCTCAAAAATAGTTTCTATTTTAGGAAAATTAATAAATTTTAGCTCCAGAAAAATAGCTTTCCCTACTTTTCAAATACACATATTTTCTTCTAAAAATTAGTCAAACATCTCACTTTTTTAAATATAAACATTTTTAGAAATTTACAAAAGGAAAAGAAAAAATGTCTTTGATCTAACAAAAAATTGAACAAATATGCTATAATAATAAATTACTTTTTACTTGTTTGACCAAATATGCTATCTTTAAATAAATGAATTTTGAAATAGATGAAGACCTCACAACATAGTCATTTTGAAATTGATAAAGTGTTTGTAATCGCTTTTATTTGTTCATTTTATATTTTGAAAAGACTTTACGAAGAAATAATTAGTATAAATATTTTATCAGAATATTCATATTAATTGATTATATCTATAGTTGAATATACTTTTTTAACATAAAAATTGAAATAATAAACGAGTAAATATAAATTAGGACACATGCAAGTAGTACTCTTTAAGCTTATCATTGCCACCTTGCCGTGATTCAGCTCACCTATAAATGAGTTAAATGATTAAAAATACATTCAAATTATTCCATTTCATTATTCGTTTGCTCGTAGAAAAGTTATGTTAAAATTAGTTATGATGAAATTATTTTTTTATTAGTTATTTAATTTGTCATATTTAAATAATATATATGATATAAAATTTTAAAAATACGTTATTTATTTATTTAATCATTAATTAGGTTATTGAAATTCGACTTTCGCTATAGCTAAACTCAGACCACTATTGCCGGAAGACTCTCGCTAACCTTCCTCAAAATTTAATTTGCACCACTATTCCAGACTTTTGAGACTCTTGACGACACTGTCCTTTAATAATAACGGATCGAATCACTACAATTATAACTCATAATAACAATGTGATCACAAGCACATTGTTTGATTTCATGACAGTAATCACATATTTAAACTAAATTTAAAAACAAAAGTTTATTATAAAGAATTAGAAGTTAAAATCTGAGAAATACATATACCTTTATAAATAATATTAAATCGGGTATTTATGATACAAATTATATTTGAAGATATATAATAAATAAACACATATATGTAAGTAGTATTGCGAATTAATTGATATATACTTTAAAATTATTAATATTTAAATATAATTATAATATTCTTTAAGAATAAGTTATTTGTTATTAAAAGATTAAGAGGATACTTTATTATTATATATTTTTATCTCGAAATATGTATTCTACCCCATAAGTAGAGATAACTTATCCTAGTTATAATTATTAATTCTGGAATAAGTTATCCCGCACTTTGTAACCAAACAAAGAATTGAGGGGTACTAAAAACTTATCATATGATTATTTTTTCTGATCCATCACACTGAATGATCCCTAAGAGTATTAGTTTGCTTATTTAAGCTATCATCCAATGGTTAGGAAAAACACCTACATGTTGACTAAATCAAATATTTGTCTAGAAATACTTCTAGATATGTTTGTCTATAATATCTTCGTCCACCTGACATTATAACGACTCTATTTGTTGATACAATAATTTTTTGAATATATTTTTAATTGATTTTTTAAAAGTTCTAAACTATTCCTTTCATGTCGGAGATATCTATGACATGGCAGATGCGCGATCACGCTAAAAATAAATAGAAGAGGATGATAAATGTCACGATAAAAATAAAATAATTTATATAATAATGAATGGAACTCTCAATTTTTAATCTAATATTAATTTATTTAGATTTTTCATGAAAAATAATTTTACTCATGAAGTGCCATGTGACATAATTTTAAACAAAAAAGAGGGTAAATTGATCATTAGATAATAATTTAGATAGAAAATTTACACTTTCAATAATTTAATATAAATTTTAAAAACGGAAATAGTTGAAATACGTTTGTAATCCTTAATTTTTTTTAAAAAGTATCTTTTCAAATAATTTTTTTTAAAAATATTTTATATAATTTTTATTTATAACAACTTGATAAAAGAATCATGAAAAATAATCCGTGTTTTGACTGATTTTGAGATAATTATTCTTTGACCAAAGCTTTTAATAAGTACAATGTATTTGCTTTAAAATACTTTTCATTTTTGGGAAAAAAATTATTTCTTATATTGAATATAGCTAATTAATTAATATTCTTATATTGTTTAAGGATGTTAATTAATATCATTAATGTAAACGTTGAGTTCATGTATCTGGAGAAAACAAATATGCAGGATTATTCAATTGAATATTTTTGTCTAATATACGTTGAATAATTATAATAAATTGAATTTTTTATGTATAAACGGTACATGAAAAATAGAGTAAAAGAGTTAAAATGAAACAACATTAAGTTGAAGCGTCAAAATGAATTTTATTGGCAAGTTAAAGAGATTGTTTATGTGCTTGACAAAAACTTAATTTATGTAAAAGTGAGATCACGTTTTGAATAACATGCCTGCTTTTCGACTAAGGGCAATACAGTCCTTTCATGTTTGATTCTGTGCTTTAAATATGTTCCGTTTTATGGCTTTATGAATGCACTTTTTTATTGTTGGACTAAAATACCAACCATTATTTCAACGAAAAAGGGTCAAAATTGCCTCTAAACTATATGAAATAGACTATTTATATCCTTCGTACATTTTGAGATAAAAAATATCCCTGCTTATTTGGGATTTTGTGGCAACATTGTCGTCACTAAAGGTCAAGTTCTTTTGTAGTGAATCTTTGTTGGCAACGCTTAGGTGGAGGGATTAGTCCCATTTGACATGCCACGTCACTAAAAAGTTGGGGTGTTAACTCTTGAGGGTATTTGTGGTCCCTAGAATAACGGCGGGGTATTTTTAATCTCAAAATATAATTGAGACCCTTTTCCGTTATTTTAATGCTAAATGTTGCTAAGAGCTTTCTTGTGCCCTCATTTGCTGTTCAATCTTTAGTTTTTTATTAGTAGCAGTGTACATGTTATTTATATTATACTTCCACTTTTCCCTTATAAAGATTATTTATACAAGTGATTCTCGAATTCAAATGAGTTTGGTAATTCATTTTTTCAAAATTCATTTTGCATATGAAAATTACATTAAAATACTACAAACTACAATAATCAATAGCTTAATATTTTTACAACTTTTTAAAGATTATTTATACAAGTACTGGTTCTCTAATTCAAATGAGTTTGGTAATTCATTTTTAAAAAATTCATCTGAAAAATACATAAATTTACTATAAACTACAATAATCAATAGCTTAATATTTTTATTATCGATATATTAAGAGGAAACAATCAAAGAACTCTTAAAAGTACGTTATGCATTTGAAAATTTCATAAAATTACTATAAGTCACGATAATTAGCAACTTAAAATATTTAAAAGTATATAAAGACCATAGGAAAATAACAAACGGAATACCATATATTACTTGAAAATTATGTAAATTATGCTATAAATCACAATAATTAACAATTGAAAATATTTTAAAATCATATAAAAAATTTGATTGATTCTTCTAATTCCAGTTGAGCCACATAAATTAAAACAGAACAAGTAACATATATTATTTGAAAATGAAGTAAAAAGTATTATTAAATGCATACAAATCTTGTTGATTCTCCAAGATCCTACATTTAGTAATTACATAGAAATGTACTACATCCCTTTCTTTTTTTTTTATAACCAAGGATAAATAAATTTGAAATCATCTGGTGAAGGATCAGAACCAAGAGCTAAATAAATACCAGAATCTTTTATCAACCATATGCAATAGCCATTCTCGAAAAGCTTTTCAGTTCCGCAAACACTATTATGTAGTCTAAAGACATCAAAATTTTGATGCTTTAAACCCCATAAAAAGCTACAATGATAAAGAGTAGTTCCAAAGAAATTCATACGAAATGAAAACTCAAATTTGTCACCCCGTTCTCCAATGTCATCGTCCTTAGATTGACAATGAACTCTGACTGAATCTGTATTTTGAGGGAGACCACTCACAAAACGAAGGGTATATTTTGGATTTAAACTGAAAGCATTTGTTATTTGCGTAACGTTGATGAGTGATAAAATAAATAATGGAAGTAAAATTTTTGAATGAGTCATTTTGAGAGACATAATGTTTCGTGAATGCAAATGAAAATTGGTTGGCTCTATTTATAAAGAAGATGATAACATAATGAATTGAACAATATTGAAGCTTTGTTTGATTTTGAGTTTTGATATTTTTGGAAATTGAGTTAATTTTGATCTTTCTAATTATTTTTTCAAAAATAGTGTAAGCTTCCTTGACTAGTAAAATTATTTGCATTGGAATTTGACATCAAAGAATGAATATTTTTCTTGATAAATCATGTGGAGACTCTACTATAATATTAAGTGCTTTTTTATTCTTTCCTTTTTTAATATAATCTTTTTTTTAAAATTTATAAAAGGAAAGAACAATGTCTTTGATATCACAATAAATTGATCAAATATGCTATAATAATAAATCATTCTTTCTTTATTTGAGATTGTATACTTTTAACTGTTTAAGGGTACCTATGTATAGAGGGAGTGTCTATTATAGACTTCAAAACTACCTTCAAATAAATAAATTATGAAATAGATGAAGTGTTTTTTAATTTTAGTTTATTTATTCATTTAATATTTTGAATCATCTTTAAAAAGTATTAATTAATATAAATATTTTATCATAATATTCATATTAATTAATATTTAACATCACATTTAAAAAAAATATATATATATATTTTAAATATGTTTAAAATAATAAATAAAAATATTTTATAAATAATTTAAAAATAAATCAGGAGTATTCACATGCAAGTAATATACTCTATACATTTAAGCTTATCATATTCAGCAATTAATTATAGAATAGCACTGTCCACGTCATTGCCACGTTGCCATGATTCAGCACACCTATAAAGGAGTTAGATAAATAGGAATTTAATACATTTCTTATTTTATTGTTATTTTTAAGTGCATCTTCATAATACACTCCCTATGTTCCTTTTTTATTATTATCGACAAATTAAGAAAAAAATATTTTTTATTTATTACACCTTTAATTTAATTGGAGAGTTAATATTTTTATAAAAAATAAAAACAAAAAATTCCTAATAAGAGTTAATATGCTTTTGTCTAGGGATAAGTTATCTAAGAATTAGTGTTTCACTCATAAATAGAAATAATTTATCCTAGTTATAATTATTAATTTTAGGATAAGTTATTTATACTTTGTTCTCACAAAGAATCGAGGAGTACTAAAAATTTATTATGTAATTATTTTTTCTCATTCATCAGATGAAACGACAGTTAAGAGTAATATTTTCTTATTTAAACTAATACCCAATAGTTAGCGAAACACACCTACATGTTGATCAATCCAAGTATTTATCTATAAATACTTCTAGACATGTTTGTCTATAATATTTTCGTTAACCTAACATATATAACGATTCTAATTGCTAATGCATTAATTTTTTAAATATATTTTTAGTAATGGACCGGAGATATGAATATGAAATAAAGAGGTTCTTTATATAAGTTACCAACCCAAACGCATTCGACGCTTGCTCTTTTTTCTTTTCCTTACCAAATAAAATAGACATTGATTCTGTTTCTGTCTGCTTCACTAATGGCTACTGGCAGCGTAGTTGGTTTCGTCGGTTTGGATGATATCAGCTTGGAATTGGCTACTTCCCTTCTTCGTTCGGGTTACTCTCTTCAAGCATTCGAGGTTGTTGATAAATTCTTGTTTTGTTTCTCATCATATGATTCTAATTTCTTGATTTTCGATCAGTCTTGTACTTATCAGTTGTTGTTTTTTTTAAATATTTTTCATCAAGATTGAAGAAGTAAGGTGTTTTTTTCATCAAGATTGATGAAGATCTTAAATTTAATTTAAAGAAAATTAAAGATTTAGCTTAATGTTTTGGATGAATTCACCCTTTTTGTTTGGGTGTTGGTGGGTAGGCGGGGGGATGGCATGTACATTATGCAGTGACTTGAAGATGATTATCAAGATTTAGTCAATGATTGATGAAGATCTTTAATTAAAATTTCAAGAAACTTAGAGATTTAGTTTAATGCTTTAGTTTTGTCATTTTTTTTTTTTGGTGGGTGCATTATGCAGTGACTTGAGGTTTCTAATAGTAAGTTCTCATAATTGATTAGAATGCGTTTACTATTAATGATTATGTGCCATCAAGAAAGTAGGTTTCAAGAAAAACACTTTAAATTTTCAATGCCTGATATTGGTCAGTGTTGGAGAAGAGTTGTTTTGAAATTTTTTCTATTTACTATTAACTTATATGAACATTTGCTTGTCTGTGTCAGAATTGTTGATAATTTTGTTTACATAATTATAGAATATCAAATATGTTTTAAATCTTCTTTCCACTTATAAAGAAATATGTGAAGTTATATTTCTTTGATATCTAGCATTGGGGCTAGGATGCTTTTCTTGGTTCATCACCTGACATAAAGTTTCTATGAGGTTGAAAGAAAGTGGACATCTATGTTCTGTCTTCACTAGTCTGCTTCTTTTTCTCAATGTCATCTGTTTAAGATTGCTAATGCCCTTTATGGTTGGTGGTTTTGATATTTGGTATCAACAGGCAGGAAGTCCTTTGGTTGATAAGTTCTTAAAGCTAGGTGGTAAAGTATGTGCCAACCCTACTGAGGCAAGGAAAGGTGAGATCTGAGTTCACTTTCTTTATGTTTCCTGTCCCACAGCCTTCTCTTACAGATTTTCCTTGTAATGTTTGGCTATATGTCCCAGTTTAAACTATGTACAGACAATTAATGAACACCTCAGAACCTAGTGTAAATCAAACCTTGTTCTTTCATTTGAAGAATACCCCTCCACTTGTTTCATTGTTCCTTCCACAGTTTACTTTCCAAATGTTTAACTGTCATCATCACCATGTGCTTAAATCTCACCTTTTTGCCGACCTTACATATTGAATTTTTTTTCCTCAATCATACATAAATTTGAATAGATTTTTCTTCATGATTCAGTTTCATCTTAAGATACTGATAATTGGACAGAAAATCCCATTTTCAGCTCCCTCGTGCGGAAATTGGACATTTCAAATTTTTAGCTTTTGTCTCTCTGTATTGATTTTGGTCGTTCCATAAAAGAAAGGCTACTGACTTGGCTGATTCAACAAACAAGGGAAAAGGGCATCCATTCAAACAACTTCCATTCCTTGTCTGTTTTGTCTTTATGTGGCAGGTCTTTATTTCCTTTTTTCTGATCGAAAGATATTTTTGGACGTCCTATTGCTAATATACTAGAACACTATGTTTTTGAAGGAGCAAAAAAGATGTTGGGATGTATAATGGAATAGTATATTGTGGTGATCTGGAACGTTAGATGTAATCTATTAGTAGCCCCAAAGAAGATTTTCCACCAATATAATCTAGAATATTTCTTCGTGATTACCGGAAGACTTAAAAGAAGGTGATGTCTGCAAGGTTCTTGCTCTCTGATGTAAACAGAAGATAGATCTATCCTTCTGTCTAATACTGCCTTTAGAAGTGGATGGCTTAAGGTCATCATTTAAACATGCTGCTGTCTCTAGTAAATACGATGGAGAGAAGCGACAATCTTTATAGCTTACCTTGCTTGACATTGTATGGTGAAAGTTCTTCACAGTTTCTCCAGGTGTCTTGTTACGTACCAAAATAGTTTCTGATCCACTTCACCATTTTCAGGTGTAGCTGCATTGGTCATATTGTTATCTCATGCTGATCAAATAAATGATTTAATTCTGGGCGACAAGGGTGTTTTAAACGGTAAATGCCTATACATATTCTAGGTTTCTGTCTGATCAGTTTGAGGAAGGCGCAATGCCATTGCCTTTTCTTTCCTTTCTATTGATGTTTTTTCTTGCTTTACAGGATTAAGCAAAGACACGGTCATCATTTTCCATTCAAATGTATTACCTTCACAGATTCAGAAGCTGGAGTTGGCTCTAAGAGGCAACATCTTTATCTGGCTAATTTTCATATTTTCTTGCCATATTTAGAAGTAATAAATGTTGCATCTTTGTGAGAGTAAATTTGTCTCTTTCTCGTCGTGCCCCTTGTATAATTGAGTTTTCTTGTGATGTTTGAAGTCTAATTGATGAATGACTACGCAAAATATCTATCTTGTGGTTTTAAACTTCTTGCACTATACTGCCATTTTACTGCTGAATCTTAGAAAATTTGATGATTTGTTAAGACATATGAGACAAAACAGAGTAGGCCTTAATATTTTTTGTTGTTGAATGTAACTCTATAAGAAGAACTAGCATTTGTGATAAAAATTTATTTTGGATATCATAGTCCACTAGAGCATAAGCTAAGACTTGTAGGGCATTAGCATTCGTGATTTTTTATCATTTACTCTTTGTGGTGGGTGAATTATCAAGGTGAACTGGGCATATGCTTGGGATGGACATTTTCACTATGAAGATTAAATAGAGGAAGATGGAAATATAAGGATTTACACTTGTGTAATTGCCATTGAAAATTTAACAGACATCTGCTAATCTTCAAACCTCTTTTGACTAATGCAGATTGTTATGGCACAAACTTCATTGTTGATATATATGTCTCAAAAGCAGTATCAGATGTTCTGAATGATAAAACTATGGTATGACATAAAATACCCCACGAGAACCATTTCTGAGGAGTTAACTAGAAATGTATCTTCTACTTTTATCCTTTGCTGATGCCAGGAATATTTGTTCTTTCTTTTCAATGATGTTAGATTATTTCCTCTGGAAGTTTGGAGTCCATTGCTAGAGCACAGCCCATTCTTTCTGGTGCAGTAACTTGTCTTGCTATTCTGGATTTATTTTTGTAGAAATTTACTATTGAAATCATTGTTCTTAAATTTTTTACTAACTGTTAGAGCCAGAGAAAAATTACTCTCATGTTTCTTTGCTTTTCTGAGTTGGCTTTTTCCTGTGGACAGCCATGTGCGCAAAGCTATACACCTTTGATGGGGAACTTGGTGCCGGAAGGTACATTATGTATATCTGTTATGTCTCCAAACTTTTGCTGTTTTTCATGTCATTGTTGAAAAAAATCTAGCAATTGATTTGCTCAGTTTAGATTATAGTGGTATGTTTAGTTTGAATATCACAAATTTAATCTGCGTAGCTATGTTAGTATAATGATTGTGTGACGATCTATTTATCTGTTACAATTATGCTTGCAGCAAAGCTAAAATGGTGATTGAGCTCCTTGAAGGAATTCATTCTGTTGCTTCAGTGGAGGCCATCGGTCTTGGTGCTCAAGCTGGAATTCATCCATGGATACTTTATGACATAATATCCAATGCTGCTGGAAATTCTTGGTGACTGCATTTACATTTTCATTTCATTTTAGGCTCATGTGATAGATAACCACCTCAAGGTTTTTATGAAGATGTTTAGTGTAATATCTTAAATTAGATAGTTAATTGTTCCGAAAAGTGTATGGTATTAGTGCATCACTGTTATTTCTCAATCTTCTATTCAGTTGCTAAAGTTTATCTTGCACTTGATCACTTAGTTTCGTTGTACTATTACTGCTGGAAAATGTCAGCGAAAAAATGTCCTATCCTACCTTCTTCATGAGTGCAAGAATTAGTGCTGAAATAAAAAAGCTGCTTGAAAGCAGTTGTGCTGATTTAAAGGGATAGTTAGTTCAGAAGTCTTAGAGTCCAAGTTTATGTTCAAGTTCAAAATCATTGCTGAATACTCGTGTATGATTCTGATCTTAAGTACATAGTTGGGTGTTTGATTAGGTATCGTTGGTTCGATCAGTTCAATGTGTTATCTTATGCCGAAAGCTGTATGAACTAGGCGTGCACATGGGCATGTCTTTGGGGTCAGTTTATGTTGTCATTGAGCCACGAGAAGTTTTTTTTTTTTTTTGAAAGTTGTATTAGTATTAATCATTTGTAGAAGTCCTCATATGTTATTATGTATAGTTGTAAGTTGAATTAGCTCTGATACTATGTTCTTCCTTTCTTATGTCTTCTGTTTGCTTTGCGTTACTTCTCTATGTAATGATTTTTTTTTTTTGCATGCTGTCATTCTCAATTTTTTCTTAATATTCAATTTTTGCAGGGTTTTCAAGAATTCTCTTCCCCAGCTGTTGAGGGGTAATCAGACTAAACATCTCTTTCTCAACCTTTTCATTCAAAATTTGGTAAGACTCTTGTGTTAAGTTTCCATAGTTCTTTTCTTTTGAGAGCTAACATTACTCTTTAAATTCTCTTGTAAGATGAAATGCCCTTTCTTAATCCTCTGTCCATAATATGTTTATTGCTTATACTTTCTCAAAAAAATATGTTTATTGCTTATAACAGGTTAGATCAGATAATGCCTTAAAGAAAACATACGTTTAAAATGCACATTCTTTCAGAAAGGCACCTTTCAGTGTTTCTTTTCTATTTTTAATCCTGGGTTTTCCCTTAATTATATATTACGTTCGAGATAGACTCATTGTGAGCTGATGTGAGTTTCAAGAATAGGATGTTTGAAAAGATTTTATATTAATTTGATAACAAAAAGCAAAATGGATAGTTAAAAGGATGTCACGTCAAGTTTGAAATATTATGAAGTGATTAATTGATTATAATTCATGTTAGTTTGAAGAGTTTAGAGGGAATAAAACTTTCCTTCAAAGGAAATGGGTCAGGTTTTCAGAACCAGCCCAAAAGTAAAGATCTTATTTATTGGGGCACAGGGAAGAACTTGAAAAATTCTTCATGGTTTTTCGCTTTCCTGGTGTTGCGTCTGGCTACGGCTAGAAAATTCTTATAATAATTTCTGTCGTCTCTTTACTACTGTAGAGTTCCTATTCCCTGATTCTTTTTTTGTGCACTTCAGGGTAATGTACTAGACATGGCGAAATCACATAAATTCCTCGTTCCACTTCTAACGGTTGCTCATCAGCAACTCATAGCAGGCATAGTACCCATTCCTTCTTATTTTGTTTTGCGGAAGACAAAAGTAACATTTGGACGTGATCTCAGTTGCTTTGCATTTCATCTACAGGATCTTCACATCCCCAACAACAGAAAGATGACGATTCTACATTGCTCAAGGTCAGGTTTGAGTACACAAGGTTTTCCTCCGGTAATATAGCTTGAGCTTCTTTATCTGCTACTAACAGCAGGATGCACTACAGGTTTGGGAAAGTTTACTTGGGGTAAATTTAGCTGATGCGATCAATTCTAAAAGTTACAACCCTGAGGAACTGGCCAGTCAAATTACTTCCCAATCGGATACTGTGAAGCGAATTGGTTTCATTGGCCTTGGTGCTATGGGATTTGGCATGGCAACTCATCTGCTGAAATCAAATTTCTGCGTCCTTGGTTATGATGTAATGCCTTACATCTTTTATATTTGGTGCTGGACTAGTTCCATTTTCAATATGTAGTTTTGGATGACTAGGTAATAGATATCCTACCTAAGTCAATGATAGCTGTTTTCCCAATGACTCAAGGAAAATAATACATTTATTTATTTTCTAGAAATTTTTAAATGTTCTAAAAGAGTGGTGGAAAATTTAAAATTTTGATTTGAAATGCACACTACTCAGTCTAAGGCTGAATATCAGGAAGTGCATCAGAACCACTGTAGATTTAAATTTGGGGTAAAAATAAAAGTATCTGCACATACAGCAATGTCAAAGTATAGAATAATGTCTTTCGAGCAACATCTTTTTGCCCTTTGAAAAAGTAGAGAAGGTGATTCACTTTTAGGGTGTGTTTTGATAATTCAAATTTAGGAAGTGGTGGGAAGAACTTGGTCATCTTTTCGTCCACCTATTGAGAAGGGAATATCTCATCTTTTGATATTCTTTCCTTCCCTTGTCTGCCGTTACACTGAAGAGATACTTTGAAAAATTAAACTGCAAGTAACTTTAGGAACAAATCCTTCTATTTTGTACATTATCTGATATTATGTCTGCACTTGTGGATTTTATCTTTGATTCGTCAAAGAAATTTCTACAAGAAAAAGAAGCTGGAAATGACTTACAAGTGATTTTTGTTGACCAAATGAAAATTGGGTTCCTTAATTTATTCCGATCACTAACATCATTTTGTGCATATTGCTACATCGATAAACATCTCTCCGTACAAGGTACCTTGAAGTGTATCCACATGCTTTATGTTGTGTATTGTCCTCTATTTGCTGAATTCAGATGTTTGTTGTGATTTATTTAAAGCTAATAACTAAGTGAAAGTAATGGCTGCCTTTTCTTATGAAATTATAGGTATATCCACCATCACTATCTCGATTTGCAGATGCAGGTGGCTTGACTGGGAGTACTCCTGCAGAAGTATCTCAGGGTAAATTAAGATGCTTTTTGATGTGTGCATCATATATAGAAACTGATGACAATCTTCAGGTCTTGTGTTGTCTTAAAATCTTGTCTGTTCGGCAAAGAGCTGTAAGTTCTAGGGGTCTGCTATTCTGTTTATTCTTAATTGCATGATTTACTTTCTGGACGAGAGTAAGCTAGAACAAGGTTGACTAACAAACTTATAGAAGTCAAGTTTACCTGTCTCCCTACAGTCAAGAAGAAAATGAGAAGGGTCTTGGGCTTCCGCTTCCATCATTCTTGGATCTGGACAGCATAACTTAGAATAAGTATCTGTCAGATAATACTTTGTTTTCTGCTCAACTAGTCCAATGCAAAGTAGTTTAGCTATACGATCAATTCCTAATCTGTGATTAAATATTGCTTCTTTACTTTTTGATGAGCACTATGGCAAAAGTTTGACGCTACTTGTCATTTGCTGATCCTTTTAAATGTTTGTTTTTCCACCTTAATTTCAGATGTAGACGTACTTGTAGTAATGGTCACAAACGAACTGCAAGCTGAAAGTGTTCTTTATGGTGATCAAGGCGCTGTGTCAGGTAAATACTGTGCTCTCACTTCTACATCTTTGGGCAGGACTAACCATCTCTCCTGGTATTTTATAGCCCTTCCATCTGGAGCATCTATTATCCTCTCATCAACAGTTTCTCCATCATTTGTTAGCCAGCTCGAGAAACGCTTGCAGAGTAAGTATTTCCTCTAAAATTTCGTTGAAGTTTGCTTTCCTTCTTGTAATACATTTCCTCGCATTTTCTTGTTCATTCTTTTCGAGGCAAGTCCATTCCTGAATATACCAGTTCAAGGAGTAGATATATATAACAATGATTAAACCTCAATTCCAACCAAGTTTATAAAAAAAAGTTGAAGTTTTGTATATTCTTTACTGGTAGAAATCTCTGACAAGACTAAGAGACTACCAGAAAGCAGGATCTGAAGTAATCATACTAACATGACTAACACGTATTCTTAACTATTTGTTATCACCTTTTAAAATATTTTTCTAAATTGTGCCCTATTTTTCACCAAGTCTTACATGGATTCAATGAGTTTATAAGCCTCTCCAAAAATCTTTCTTTCCTGTGATTTTAGGTATGTATCGTCCCTTTTTAACACCTTACCATGGTTTCACACCTGTAAACTGGTGCATCAGGAGGTCGACGTAGGGCATGACCAAACCATGTCAAGGATATGAGCTACTTGTACCTTCAAGCAAAAATGGTGTACTGTGTGCTTGCACATTGTTTTGTTTTTAAATTTATATTGGGGGATGATATCCTTGTCTGATGATATGATACAGCTTCCTGATTTAGAATAGACTGAAGTATTGGCCCTATGATTGAATGTACTGCCTCTTCCAACATGTGAAGGTTCCAATCTCAACAGAACTAAATGGAGTTTAATGATCTGTTGACGCTTCATCACTTGCCAAACTGTGACCAGAGATAATGAAATCTCGTGTTTTCTCCATTTTTATGATAGTAATGGCTCTTTCTTTTCCAAAATTGAGGACATAATCCTCATATCATCCACCTTTTATCATTCTTTGACTCACATATGCTTCACCTTTATCATCTGATAGGTGACCCGAAGAAATTAAAATTAGTGGATGCTCCTGTTTCTGGTGGGGTCAAGAAGGCTGCTAATGGAACCCTTACGGTGCGAATATGAAAAATTTAGCTTTCAAATTCTTGATTTTGGTGATTGCTTTTCATGTTTCAAAAATGTCTTTTGTTTGGATGAACCTTACCTGGTAACTTACTGGAAGTTATAACACCAATGCTAGATAATGGCATCAGGTACAGATGAAGCTCTCAAACACAGTGGTTCAGTTCTTGCTGGTAAGAAGTGGACTCTTTTATTTTGTCTCAAAATATCCTTTAGATATCTCTCTGTGATTTTCCCTTTCAAATGTTACTATTAAGGTACTGATCATTGTGTGCTTGCCTAAACAGCATTAAGTGAGAAGCTTTATATAATAAAAGGAAGTTGTGGAGCTGGCAGGTACCTTTGATCTGAGTATTCTTCTCTGACCTCACTGAATCACTTGATTTCATAGTGCTTAACTTATCTGGGCATGCAAATACTTCTCCAATCATTTCACCTTGCTGTTTCTTCAATGAGTTTGTCCTGGAAATAGTACATCGGTTTTTGACTTTTATATATGCGGATCTACCAGTGCTGTTAAGATGGTCAATCAACTTCTTGCTGGAGTTCATATTGCATCAGCTGCTGAGGCAATGGCATTTGGTGCTCGATTGGGTCTTAATACAAGGCTTCTGTTTGATGTCATCACAAATAGTGGGGGAACATCTTGGTAGGTAACCCATACCGTTATTGAAGAAAATAATTTCCTTCTTTTCATTCAAGTATAGGTAAAAGAAGCTGTGCAGATCTCAGTTATAATTTTGTTTGCAACAGTGCATGGCATGATATTAGTTTATTAGATGTTACCCTGAACCTGATTTTTCTGATATGTAGTCATGAATATTATAATGCTTTAGTGCTGAATGCAGAATGTGGTCCTATAATTAGAGAGACAGGAATCATAGAATCATTTATGATTGAGAGTGCGTCCAAGCTATATATATGTTTTGAATTTGTGTTTGGAAGACAAGTTCAGTTTTTTTATTAGTTAAATATTTCTGTGTAATGTGGTCTTTATGATTGTGAGTATTATTTTTCGAGAAGCTCACTCATGATTGACTTTAAGCAGGAAACCTTCAAAAACTTTTATTCTTTAAGGAATCATCTCACTGTGTTGTGCATGAGTTTTCGGTTGGTTCTTTGGTTATTGTAGAAATAGTTGTTGAATTGTATGTACTGCCTCATCTGAAAGTATAAATTAGTTAAAAAAGGATACTTATATTTAAATAGTTGTATCTTCAACAGTTGCAAGCAGTGTTGTGAAAGGCGCTCGCCATAGCGCCTTTGGCGAATGGCGAGGCGAGGCGAGGCTGTGTCGCCATTATCCACTGAGGCGAGGCGACCTCAAATAGGCGAGCCGAGGCGACCCAATGGCGACGTAAATGGCGTCGCCATTTTGATTTTAAAAAAAAAAAAAGATTTAACTTAATAATATTAGTTTTTTTTTTCTATTTTCAAATTTTCATCAGACTTTCGTTTCTTCTTCTCTTCCTCGAGTCGCTGCCGCTTCTTCTCTTCCTCAGTCGCTGCTCTCTTCTTCTCTTTCTCAGTCGCTGCTCCCTGCCTTCACTACTTTTTTTTCCTCTGTTTTCTTCACTCTCTGTTTTGTCCCAGATTACTGTAAAATGCTTTCTGCTTTCACTGTGCTGTGCTGTGACTGCTGTCCATTATTTTTTTGATAAAAAATTAATTCTTCTATAGTAATTATTATAGTATTTGTAATGTATGTAATTGCTATTGAAATTTTGAATATTATGTGTGCAATTAAATATTTTTTATTTTTGGTATTAATTGGCGCCTCAATTCAAAAAGGTGAGCGCCTCGCCGCGAGGCGAGGCAGACCCTTGTCGCCTTTTGTCGCCTCTCGCTGTCCAAAACACTTTGCAAGACTCAAATCAAAATTTCCTTGTATTATACTGTTTTGAATTGTGTATATAAAAAATTTATTGCTAGAGAGTGGATGTTTTTATTTGTTTAATTATTTGTTCTTCAATATTGATTGATGCCTTCAACAGTAGTCATTTTCAGGGATATGCTAGGAAAAGCTTCACCATTTTCATCTTATTGTAACCTATTTTACTAGCAAAGTCGTAATTTCATAAGACATGGTAAAAACATGTCTTGGCATTTCTTTCTCTTTCCGGGGTGAGGTTGGTGTCTTCTGTACATGAGTTGTCAGAGAGTTTACAGATGTATTTGTTTGTCTCATGGTAAGCAGGAGATCATGTTGTTTAATTCATCGGTTGGTGGAACTGAGACGATGTTAGAATGATTAACCTTGGCTTATTTGCTCCAATACCAGCATACTTGCTTAACTTTTATGGTGTCTTCTAATTATCATCCTGTAGGAAAATGAGGCTCTGAGCTCCTCACAACTCTAAAATATTAACTGATGCCTGAGAATTTCTGGTTCTCCACCTGCTTTGCCCGCTTTCATTCTGTTTCTCGATCCTAATTCATTATGGAGCTATTTACTTCTTTCTAGAAATTGTGCTTATCTGTGGCATGAGATTTGTGTTAATGTGTGAACAGTAGGATTTATTTGGATTTGTATTTTTGCAGGATGTTTGAGAACCGTGGGCCTCACATGATAGAAAATGATTATACGCCGCTGTCCGCACTTGATATCTTCGTGAAGGATCTGGTGAGGCTGATAAACATTGAACACATTTCATATTGCAGCTGTGTTAACTTTGATTTTTAATTTCGTTAAGGCTATTCTTATGGTTTTAACAGGGCATTGTATCTCGTGAAGGCTCATCACGCAGAGTGCCGCTTCATATTGCAAACATTGCACACCAATTATTCCTGTCAGGTGCGGTTAAGAGATCTGTTACTTTCTATTTTAACTCTGTGTATCCTTTACTGCACTACAGTTGTCCAGCACTCTAGCAAATAAGATTTCCATTTTCATCCCCCACTTTTCTCAATGATATCCAAATGCGGTTTCATTAATTACTGCAAAACTGACAGTTTCTAAGTTTTGTTTGACCTAAATGTATTACAACGATAAGATACTGGTACTGTCTAGGATTGCTCATTACTATTTTAACTAACATTTGGTTTCTTTGTCGAGTCACTCTTCTGGAAAGAAGAGAACTCTTGATGCATATTATTGTCATATAGTGCAACTTCAGTGATTTATATTCAAAAGACTGTGCAAGTCTACTGTTGCTAATTAAAAAGAAGAAACTTTTAAGTACAACAATTTGGGTTTCTCATTGTTTGCTTTATGGTCTATGGACATTTGATTTCAGCTTATTCACCTTTTTATTGCCCAAATATATTTGGAAATTGTCCCCGAATATCATGCTGTAAAGATATTTTTATTGAAGTTCCTTTTTCTCTGTTTGAATTCTCCCAAAGCATATTTTCCTCTTTCCTTTTCAATCATGAGATGTAGAAGATTGTGAGGCCCAATGTTTGGATAAATACGCGATCAAGAAAATGTGATTAAACTGGGATGGGATGGGTAAAGTGGTGACTGGAAGAGAGATATTTTTCTCTTAGTGGGAGGAATTGCTGACAAACAGCTGAATAGGTGGTCCCCTTATGCTAGCCAGTTTTTAACTATGGCTTCCAATAAAGTAATTAACTAGCGTTAAATGTCTTAGATTTGTCAGTTCTGTGCCGTCTCAGCCATGGGTTTAACCAGATAAAATTGTGGTCCTGTCCTCCTCATAACCCTTTTTTAACCAACACAGATTACTCTTTTTTCTAATTAACCTATGTTTAACTTAATGGTGTTTGAGCATGTAAATTGAACTGCTGTACTGCAAAAGCACTCTCTTTCATGTTGTGTAACCTTGCTTCATACTGTTTACATGTCTCACGGATTAGGTTCTGCTGCTGGATGGGGCAGATTGGATGATGCTGCTGTAGTAAAGGTATGACCAGCTGTATGTAATAAGAGATGTCATGTTAATTAATGTTCGAATTTATGAAAATATGCTCAATTATCATTCAGTTTATTCCAAAGACAATGTAGTTTTCCTCTGTTAATTATACTGCAGTATGAATTTGATAGGCATAAATTGTAAGGAGAATGGTTCAGCTAATTGTTACCATCTAATCTACTCTATCTCAAACTTCTGCAGGTTTATGAGACGCTGAGTGGAGTCAAAGTTGAAGGCAAACTTCCTGTTCTCAATAAAGAATCTGCATTGCAGTCCCTTCCTCCTGAGTGGCCAGTGGATCCGATCAATGAAATACGTACACTAACAGAGAATAGTTTGAGGACTTTAATTGTTCTGGATGATGATCCAACTGGGACTCAAACTGTTCACGATATTGAGGTCCTGACAGAATGGTAAAATGCTTCTATAAATTTCAAGAGACAGTTTAGTTACATTTTCCAAAAAATTGTCTTCTGGATTCACAAACAGAGACTCTAGCTAGTGTTACCAATTCAAAATGGTATGGCAGGAAGACGAAGTTTCAGAGTGTAATTTCTTCATTCCTTCATATGTGTTGCATATTATGCATGTTATTTAAGGTGCGGAAGTGGGAAAACTGGAAATAATTAACCAAAATCTCCATTCGCTAAGTTCGTCTATAGGCCAAGCACTTGTATGACAGGTGTGAGCGATCAAACAAAAGAAATTAGAGTCCAGCTATTTGTGGAACTAGATACTTGTAATGTTTAACTTAAATAAACTAGCAATAGATACAGGTTGCTCAGTTCTTTATCTATTTCCTTCATTCTCTTCTTCGTACAAGGAAAGAGAGTTGAGTTCTATTTTGTTTAATACATTGAATCACGTAGAAAATGACAACAATATAATTTCCCTTCTTTCTTAGCTTCAATCTCCATTACTCTCTCCTCTCCATCTAACTTTATAAAACTTTGTTATTTGATCCTTATAGAGATAAAAACTTCAAAATATGTTTGTTACTTTTACCAGTCATGAACTTGTTAATTTTTGCAGGAGCATTGAGTCACTCATTGAAGAGTTCAAAAAGAGGCCTAAATGTTTTTTCATTTTGACTAATTCCAGAGCATTGACTTCTGAGAAGGTAAAATGACTTACGTTGAAGAAAAGTTTCTATATCGAACCCCTTCAAATAATTTTTGTATTTGAAGTTTAACAGCTGCTAGCTAAGTTACTTATCTCATTGATTGTGACATCATTAACTGACGCTTCTGCAGGCTAGTGCATTGATAGCAGATATCTGCAGGAACATTGATTCTGCTGCTAAGTCAGTGGAAAAAGCAGACTACACAGTGGTTCTGAGGGGTGATTCAACCTTACGAGGTCATTTCCCTGAGGTGAGGATGGAGATAAGCTGACAGAAATCAAACCTTGTGTGGCCTTTCTTTCCCCAACTTGTTTGGGTTTGTGTTGTGGTTGTCGTCCTTTCTTGACAGACTATTAAGATATCGTTTTATGCTACCTAGGAAGCAGATGCAGCTGTTTCTGTACTGGGTGAGATGGACGCATGGATTATCTGCCCCTTTTTCTTACAAGGAGGCCGTTATACCATTGGAGATACACATTATGTTGCAGATTCTGATAGGTACCTTTCTAATCTAACATATATTAGTTGCTTGGACTTGCCGGAAAACACTAATTATGTCTTCTTGTCTTTAGGCTTGTTCCCGCAGGTGAAACAGAATTTGCTAAAGATGCTGCATTTGGATACAAATCTTCCAACCTCCGAGAGGTCAAGCCTTGTCTGTTTCTGAGGAAAACAAGTTTTCTGCTTCACACTAAACTGATGTAGTTGTTATTCTTTTTTTTTTCTCCATTTGATATTTTAGTGGGTAGAAGAAAAAACAAAGGGCCAGAGACCTGCTAGCAGTGTTTCATCAATCTCAATCCAGCTTTTAAGAAATGGTGGACCAGATGCTGTTTGTGAACATCTCTGTAATTTACAGAAGGTACATAAGCGTCATCACCATCTTACTCTTACATAATTGCTTTTTTTTTTATTACCTCCACTGACTCATTAGCATCCATCATCTGACTGTGTTTGTAACATGGCTAGCCTATGCTTGGCACCTATTTTCTTTTTTGGCAATGTACTTTTCTTTCGTACAGCTCTTATCATGATCTCAAAGTTCCTTAGAAAATGGACTCATGTTAGAAGTTTGCTGTTTGTGTGTCTTTTGGGTGATGGTATTCTACATATGGAGCTTTGTATGTGAGCTTTGGTTCATACACATAAAACTTGGATTTGACTTAAAAGTGCAAATATGAGATTACAATGTCATAGATGCTTACCTTCTCAAACCCTTCATTACAGCTGCAAACTTTGCTCATTTTTTAGAATTCTGCATACTGAACTCTTAAACTCTTAGTTTTCTTCCATAACATTACTGTCATGTGCAGAGAGTCTAATAGAGAAGTTCACTGATAGTTGCTAATGTTTAGGGAAACCATAAGACCCTTGAGGCCATAAATGTTTTAAAATTGCAAGTGAATGCCAGAGTCATAGATGGTAGTGAGCAATCTATGTTCGCAACTGCCAGCCTAGTGCTACACAATTTACTGCGTAAGCAAACTTAGCAGATTTCCTTCTGAAGAGCTTCATAGAAGCTTTTGATGCCAGTTGCTGAACTACTGGATAGTGAAAAAGGACCTTCCACTCTGCTGTGGGCTTGGAAAATTTCTTGCTGGGTTGATTTTCCCTTCCTTATAAAAACTCGAGCTTAATTATTTGTTGCTCCTGATCGCATTTCCTGTAACAGGGTTCAACATGTATAGTCAATGCAGCTAGTGAAAGAGACATGACTGTATTTGCCGCTGGAATGATAAAGGTTTTATAGAATTCCCGTTACATTTGATATTAGTTCTTTTTCATGTGGTGAGATGCAAGTTGATTTTCATTTTTTTTGCTTCTATATGCAGGCAGAACTAAAAGGAAAACACTTTTTGTGCCGTACTGCTGCCAGTTTTGTTTCTACTCGAGTTGGAATCATCCAAAAATCTCCAATTTTGCCAAATGATATTGGAATAAGTAGAGAAAGAAATGGTGGACTTATTGTTGTGGGTTCATATGTTCCAAAAACAACAAAGCAGGTCAAATATAACAAGATTTGTAAGCTTAATTTCTATTGGCATTCCGTCACACTTATATTTCAAGTTCACTGCAGGTTGAAGAACTAAAACTACAATATGGTCATGTTTTGAAGACTATAGAGGTAAAACTGAACGCTGTATGTGATACTTTTGCTGAAAATATGGAGCTAAGTTTTAATTTCCTTTCCTGAAAAGTAGATTTCAGTAAATAAAGTTGCCATGGAGTCATCAGAAACGAGGGAGGAAGAAATCAATCGAGCTGCTGAAATGGCAGACGTTTACCTTAGAAATCATAAAGATACTTTCATAATGACCAGTAGAGAGCTGATCACAGGCAAAAGTGAGTCTCTTCATATTATCTAATGACAAATACTAATTCCTTGCCATCCTGATTTTGTTTTATTCACTTTTTTGTTCTTTTAACATACTGTACTATACCCAGCTCCTTCTGAGAGTTTAGAGATCAATTTCAAGGTAAGCTCAGCATTGGTGGAGATAGTTAGGAGGATAACCACGAGGCCTCGTTATATTCTTGCAAAGGTACTTCTTTTATCTCTGTATGCTTGTATCACTTTCTTCTATATTATGTGCATGTTTAGTGGAATGGACATTCGTCATGCTCATTACTTTTTTATAGTTCTTTCTTTCCTCACATAGCTTTCTGTTGAAAGGTGTCAAATTAAGGGGACAGAGTTCGAAGGATTTGTTAATTTAATGATTGACTGACTAAAGTCAAAACTTGGGTCTAGGTTGCAGTTGTAAATTAATACTCCCTCCGTCCACTTTTATTTGTCATGTTGCGCTTTTCGAAAGTCAATTTGGTTAATTTTCAAAGTTAAATTAGATTACATTAATTCGATATTTTAAACAAAAAATTTAGATATTCATAAACTATACAAAAAGTACTATACATTGCAATTTTTTGCATATCAATATGTTGAAAAAATATATTATAAAATGTTAGTCAAAGTTTTTATTGTTAGAATCTAAAATTAGAAAGTATGACAATTAGTAGTGGACGGAGGGAGTATTATCCTTCTCATTTAAGAGTCTTATAACACGTGTAAGCTAGCCTTAAATAAAACAGGGGGCAGGGGATTATTCATGCTCATCGATGGAAGCAAAAAGCAGGATGAATATGACGAATCAGTGTGAATCTCAAGACACAAAAAGCAACAGCTGTAGAACTTGAAATTTACTCTTTTGGGGGTATATCTGAAGATAATGAAGTAACATATGAAAACTGAGGAAACTGTTTTATGCCAGACTTTTCTGATCTGGGGAACCTAAACTTCTTGTATAAACTCTTCTTCCTGGCAGCATGTGCCGTCAATCTTTTAGGTTTCACAGCTCTATGTTACTTCATTTTCTTGGCATATTCTCTGAACATGTCTGGAGAACTTATTAAACAGATATTATGAAGTGTTGGACCAATTGCTTGTGTTCTTCATAGGGAGGAATTACCTCATCAGATCTTGCCACAAAAGCTTTAGAAGCAAAACGTGCTAAAGTAGTGGGACAAGCTCTTGCTGGTATTCCGGTGTGGCAGCTAGGTCCTGAAAGCAGACATCCAAAGGTTCCTTATATTGTCTTCCCAGGTAATTTTTGGCAATTTCTTATTGCCGTTGATACCTGTACTTTGGTCCCTAATATTTTGTTATCAATGTGAATATCAGGTAATGTTGGCGACAGTAAAGCTCTGGCAGAGGTGGTGAAACGCTGGGCTCATCCTGGCAGATTATCAACTAAGGAACTCCTACTGGTAGAATGGCTTTGCTTTAATGATTTTCCCGTTCTTTTGACATCTGGATTTACACTATCTGTTCTGTTAATAGGAAGCTGAGAGGGGAAGCTATGCTGTTGGTGCTTTTAACGTCTACAATTTGGAAGGAGTTGAGGCAGTTGTTGCTGCAGCAGAGGAGGAAAATAGTCCTGCTATCTTACAGGTTTAAGCAGATCATTGTTAGCCCTACTAGCCCTGATAAGTTTACTTCAGAAAAACTTTAGATAATGTTTTTTTCTTAAATTTGTGGTAATGCTAAAAAAATCACGAAAGAATTGTGTTCTTTTTTTTTTTGATTTTTTTTTTTATGACAACGGGAACCCGCAGCTGCTACCCTTTTGGGTGCGCACCGGGTAAAACCCTACTCCTATGCAATAGCTCGCAAACCACATAGAAGAGGTAATCCGCACTAGGCAAGCCCGGTGCGACGAGCTCGACCCAAAAGGCAAACCCCTTGCTTTCGCTGGCAAGGGGTTTCAAACTTGAGACCTCCAACATGGAAATCCCAAGCCCAAACCACTGGGCCACCCCGAAGGATTTTGATTTGTTATTTCTTATCACTAATCTGTTTGAATTTTCACTTCTTATATTTTACTTCAGAGACCTATATTTTACTTCAGAAGAATTGATGTAATTACTCATTAGTACTATTTAAGGGGTTATTTGGTATGGGGCATTGGAGACAAAGTAATCCCATTCGATAGTTGTCCCACTTTATATATGGGATAACGTATCCCATCATTATAGTACAAATGGTGGGATAATTATCTTGGGACTAACTAATAACCCCTAACCAAATGTAAGATAAAATAATCCTGCATTTTATCTTGGGATTATTATCCCTTATCCCTCGTACCAAAAGAGTTTATAAGTTAGTTTACAGGAGAAAGACATTCTTTTCGTGGTCCTTTTATTGAGAGCTCTATCTTAGTATTAATTTATTATCTTTTAAATTGAAGTTCTTGACTTTCCCATTTCGTTCCATCTTCATATATGTTCTTCTGAATGCTTAATCTGTTGATGGGGGAAAAGAAGGGAACACATTTCTATTTGAACATAATATCAGTTTCATGTGCTACATTTAGAATCTTTGCCACTTTTTATTCTCCAGATCCATCCTAGTGCACTAAAGGAAGGAGGAGTTCCACTCGTTGCATGTTGCATATCAGCTGCAGAACAAGCATCTGTAAGTGATAGTCTAGATAATGAGTCAACTTGTAGCAACTCTGGAATAATGAAAAATAGATGGATAAAAATTGAACTATATTTTATCATGCATACTACTGCAGTCTTGCTCCTACCAGACAATAAACATGGATTTGCACTACAGTGACCAAGGGAACCTATTTTCTGCTGCAATTTGTGGATAAGTGAAAAGATCAATATTAGCAGTGATCAACAACTGCAACAACATACCCAGTGTAGTCCCACAATATAAGTTGTGTGATCCATCAAACAGAAATATGTCTCTTTGCTAATTATATATAATCTTTAAATCTTCAGTAAGATAGCACAACATAAAAACTAAGAAGAATTATTTACTTGTAATGATCCAATAGCTCCAGAAGATTTTGGCATACTTGCACAGGCTTTTGAAGCGGTAAAACATCTAATGTCCGATATATTATGGATTGGGTCGGGTGTCAAATCTGTGATCCAGAAAAGGTTTTCCTCTCTTAATATCTGTCCTCTTTGATTAAATATTTAGTGTTGGAAATTATGAACAGATGTAGTTTTTTTTAGGAGTAATTAGTTTCTGTTATGTCATAATCTGAAGTTCTATCATAAGCATGTATAAACAGCTTCCTTTTGATGAATGAGAAATTAACTGGGAAAATCTGAGTGGTGATCTTTGTGCCTCTGCACGTTCTTTATCTCCGAGAAAGCATTAACCATATTCAAATGACAGGTTCCTATAACAGTTCACTTTGACCATGGAAATTCCAAGCAAGAGTTGTTGGAAGTTCTTGAGATGGTTAGTTTCATTTGTTATTAGTGAACATATTTATTATGCTCTCCATGTTTATTGAACCTTTTTCCCAACCAAATAGAGCTCAGAGATTCTTATGTCAGTGTGCTAACTCATAACTTCAACCACACCAGGGATTTGACTCACTCATGGTAGATGGTTCACACCTTCCTTTCAAGGATAATGTTTCCTATACGAAGTGCATTGCTTCCTTGGCGCACTCGAAAAAGATGTTGGTAGAAGCTGAATTGGGAAGATTGTCAGGTACTGAAGATGATTTGACTGTAGCAGACTATGAAGCAAAGCTGACTGATATTAATCAGGTCCCTTGCCCTCTCTCTCTCTCTCTCTAACGTGCCCTCCGCCCTCAGGTTAAAATCAACTTTTTTCAATTTCTGAACTAGCTTTCATATGACTTTTCAGGCACATGAATTCATTGATGTGACAGCCATAGATGCTTTGGCAGTGTGCATCGGAAATGTTCATGGAAAATATCCTCCAAGTGGTCCAAATCTTAGACTTGATTTGCTGAAGGTCTAATGCATATATTCTCGCCCTCTTTTTGTTTCCTTTTCATCCTTTTGATTTAGGATAAGAGTTTATTGACCTGGGAATTTTTGATATGGCAATCAATATAAACCACGAGGGAGGTCAATTACACTTCATATTGATGACTCCTGCTTTTTCTATGAAAAAACACTTGCGATGATTTGTGATGATGAACATTTTGTAACTTATTCATGTCACATTATATACTTGAAAATAAGAGTAGTTTTCCAACTTGTAGTACATTGATATTGATTTATAAAATTGTTCTACTTTACTGATACATGCTCTGAAGAAAATCTTTCTTTTTTAAATGTAGATTTCTGTTGTACATGTTGATTCCGAAATCACTCTGTAATTGTGATTATTTTTTTAATCATGCATCAGTTGGAAACAAAACAATATAGAAGAGTTCCTTGTGAAATAGCATCTCTCGAAAAATTGTTTTGGATCTGTATTTATGTGCCAAGTAAAGCTGCATCTCCTCCTAATTTAACTTGAACTCACTCATTTCTCCTCATTTTATGAGTACAGGACCTCTATGGCTTGTGTTCAAAGAAAGGAGTGCATGTTGTTCTTCATGGAGCTTCTGGGCTGTCAAAGGAGATAATAGAGGTATACTGAATTCTAACATCTTTGTATTGGTTCATTTAAGTGAAATAGATAAAGGGCAAGAGGGAAAGTTGAACATGCTGAGTACAATATAAAAATGGAGTTTAAAAGGGGTAATGGTGAAAAATCTCTCGGTGTTGAAGGTCCTATCTCTTATCATTAATGTCTTGGTAAAAGTACAGTCTTTAAGTGGAAATTAGGGGTCGTGATGGACCTTTGATGATTTGAGAACAACAACTATGCTTCAGTCACAAACTAGTTTAGATAGACATAAATCCTAAAACATCCATCTATGCTCTTTCATTTTAAGATTTAATTCAGTTATCAATTCTTTTGAAGATTTCTCTATGGTAGACAACTTGTCAAAATGTTTTCCTTTTTACTGCTAGTATTAGATGATAGATAATCCGTGATTAATGTTCAGTTTACTCTCACTATAATGAACAGGAATGTATAAAGCTTGGTGTCAGAAAGTTCAATGTTAATACTGAAGTGCGCAAGGCTTATATGGATGCACTGAGTAGCCCCAATAAGAAGGATCTCATCAATTTCATGGCTTCTGCAAAAGAAGCCATGAAAGCAGTGATTGCTGAAAAGATGCGTCTGTTTGGCTCTGCCGGGAAAGCTTGCTAACATTCTAGTCCATGAAAATGCCCGGTAGATTATTATCTGATTTATCCGCCCTCCTTATCACAAATTAAAGGTCCTGTTGCTGCATCAGCCCCTAGTCCGTATGAATAATAAAGGTGCAAGTTGTAACACTAGATGGCTATGTTTACTACTTTTTTTTCTTCTGGTTTTCTGTGTTTGATACCCATGTTGGGGTCAGCTTAAATTTGAATTTGCACTGTGACATCCCCAACAAGGTGTCTTTGATTGATTCAATGTAAATGACACTAATTATCTTGTAATATAATGAAGGAGATAATAATCTTTCATGTTGATTTCTTGCTAGACAAACAAAATTTTAACTTCTTAGGCATGGTTCTCTCAAGTGGCTGTATAAACCATGATTAATTGATGCATAATTTTACTACTTTAAATTGCTTAACGTAGATTGAGTTGACGTAAAATATTCAAAAAGAATTTATTATTTTAACCTTGTGAAATCGGGTCTATGAGTTATTAGAGGCTTTTATTTGGATCCAGCCCAATAACCATTTGTTAGAAAAGACTAAAAGTTAGAAGAACGGTTATGAAAATTATGTCGAAGATTTGGCTTTCAGTTACCTCTCATCCTCTTTCTCTACTCTAGTATCTCATCCCCTTTCTTGTTACCTTCTTCTATGTTAATCTATCTGTAATTAGTTATTACTTTATTGTGCATAGTATACGTTGTAATTTGTATCCAGTGAATATTATATATCAGTATTTGTGTTGGGAATCAAAGTTTGTTTCACTTTCTTAGTATGACATATTCAGTTAAAATATTTTGTTTCGAATATTATTTCTACTCAAAAGGATTAACGTAGACTCTGCAAAAGATAACAAAAATAGAGAAATGGTGTATGAACGTTATTGTTATTAGAGTAAATTAAGGAGTGTAATCCGGCACTAGTAGATATCTATATATCTCGAAATCCATGAAACGTTATTATAAATAATTAATCTACTTGATTTAATTTGATAATAAATACTGACGTATTAATATTCACTGAAATTACCAGTTTGTCCTCGTACCACTTCTGTTTCTCTTTTATCTTGTCATCATCCCTCTTTCAGTGTTTTTAGTTGTCAGCAAAATTGAAAATCCTTAATTTTTACAGTAATGGCGGAACCCAAAATTATCGAACTCAACAATGGGAGCATGCAAGTCAAAGTCTCCAATTTGGGTTGCACTATTCTCTCCTTATCTGTGCCAGATAAAGATGGTACGTTTTTCTTCTTTTTCAAAAAAAAAAAAAAAAAAACTTCTTGATATATACTACATCATAAAAATTGGATCTTTCTTGTTTTCAATATTTTTACACTGATGTTTGATTGAAATTTTTTTAAAGGGAATTTGGGTGATGTGGTTCTTGGATTTGATACCCTCAAGCCATACCAGGCGAGTTGAATTCTATGTCAATTTTTATTTTTTTGATGGCTTGATCTTTGAACTGGATTTGCTGATCTTTTGATTTCTTCTTTTAATTGATCAGAAAGGTTTAGCCCCATATTTTGGCTGCATTGTGGGTCGAGTAGCAAATAGGATTAAAGATGGGAAGTTTTCTCTGAATGGAGTTGATTACTCTTTACCCATCAATAGGCCCCCAAACAGCCTCCATGGTAAGATCTTGTATACTTTTCTCAACTCTGTCAACAATTTTTATCCATTGGTAAGTCAATTGTGTTTAAATTACTGTTATTGTGTTGTATCCAAAATTTGATCTTTATATGCTAGATCATCACTGATGATTCTCCATAACAAGGGTTGGGATGGAGGTTTTACTATATCTATAGAATTTACTTGTTTCACTAGATTTTTGGCTGTAGGATCTGCTTATGGGAAATCATACCCCCATTGAGAAAAATCATTTTCTGTCAGAGTTTTATAGTTTTTTGTTAGTGATTGACCTGGAAATTGACTTACATTGCGTTCCATAATAAGAATATTTTTAGCTTCATCAATGGATGGATAGTTGTTGATGAATATTTGTGAGCTTTACCAATTTCAGGAAGTTGAATACCTTCATGAATAATGAACTTTTGTGAGCTTCCAAATGTCTGATGATTCTGGCAAGAATCTTTATCATTGAGTGTAAGATGTTTCGGAATAGTGAATTACTATTATATTGCACTGGTAATTTTAGTAAGTATTGCACTAATAAGAAAGGGAATTTTCTGTGTACTGGAGACTTCTTGCAAGACAAAAAGCTATGTTATTTCCCAGTTATTGTCGGTGGATGGAAGTCTTTTGTAATTCAATGGCTTTTATTCTCTTTTGTCTGTACACTTAATGCTACTATTTCTTCTCTTCAAAGGTGGGCACAAGGGTTTTGACAAGGTTGTGTGGGAGGTTGCTGAGCATAAGGAGGGTGAACATCCATCAGTTACCTTTAAGTATCATTGTCGTGATGGCGAGGAAGGTATTTTTCTCTCTTCTCTATAGCCATTCATCCTCGTCTAATGTAACGGGACTTACTTTCTGATTTGCCTTGTATATAGGTTACCCGGGAGATCTTTCTGTTACTGCAACGTACACGCTTACTTCTAAGACGACACTCAGACTTGACATGGAAGCTGTGCCTGCAAATAAGGCTACTCCTGTTAGTTTAGCCCAGCACACTTACTGGAACCTTGGTGGCCATAATTCAGGAGATATTCTCAACAACACAGCCCAAATATGGGCAAATCATATCACTCCTGTTGATCAGTATACGGTCCCAACTGGAGAAATAATGCCTGTTAAAGGCACTCCATTTGATTTCACCTCTGAAAAGCAGATTGGCCGTGATATCCAGCAGGTTGGCTTAGGGTATGACCATAATTACGTGCTCGACTGTGGAGACGAGAAAGATGGTTTGAAGCATGCTGCAAAAATCAAGGATCCTAAGAGTTCCAGAGTACTCGATTTATGGACCAATGCTCCTGGCATGCAGTTTTACACTGCAAACTATGTCGATGGAGTTGTTGGCAAAGGTGGAGCTGTTTATAACAAGCATGCTGGAGTCTGTTTAGAGACTCAAGGATTTCCAAATGCTATCAACACACCAAATTTTCCCTCTATTGTCGTTCAGCCTGGTGACAAGTACATACACAATATGGTGTATGAATTTTCAGTTGAATAGATTTGTTTTAGGATTTCTTCAAGACCAAATGAACTAATAACGGTACTTCTGTTTAGCTTGTTAGTTCTGTGTCCTAGTTGCAACCAATAAAGGTACACTTCTTCAAAGATGAAAAACTTAGTAGTATCAGTTGTGAGTATCAGTTGATTGTTTTAGGCTTTGTTTGAGTAAGTGACTTCTCAGTTTATTTGGTTCTTTCAACCTGCTTTTTTTTTATTTTTTTGGTTTGGCAAACAATTGTTGTTGTTGTCAAGTGAGTTGTTGTCCAAACACAACTTCAACTTTCAAATACTCTTTTAACTTTACTTCAATTGTTCAAAATCAAGAATCAACTCATGTTTAAATATTTAACTTAATGGTCAGCACCTCTAAAGCTTCTAAATATTTAATTCAACAGCAGCTAAATACTACGTTATGTGTCTCCCTATTTAGCATGTAGCATCAAAACCTGTAAGAGGGATGTGAAGGATTTTGATATAGAAAACCACAAGTATAGAGGTTTTAAGATGTTAATAGGTCTGCCACGAGATTTCCTGGTCATTGATTAACAAAATGTCAATCTTCATTTGTTTGAGTAAACTATTGCTCACACAATTCTAGTATGTTTATATGGATCAATATCTTGTATAATCGGATTAGTTCGAAGAGGAAACAGTAACGGATTATCTTATGATCATCATACCTTAGATGAAGAACTCATCCACAGTTACTTCTATACTAACATGGAAAACACATATAACAGAGAGTTTTTTGACATGTAAGACAGATTTTCTGCCTCTTGCATGAGACCAGTTTGGCAAACTTGCGCTTGATTGTATTAAACAGCTAGTCGCTAGAATTCTTACTGAAAAACAAACTCATCTTCACACCCCATAATCTACACCTTACATTCTGCTTTGCATGATCTCCTGGAAAATTTCCACATGTAGAACAAGAATATTGTTTCACGGCCATAATAGCGACCAAATGAACTTGATGATAGTCATCTTTCAGGTGAAAGATTCACATAAGAAGTCTATCCTTAAGGTGCCAAATCCAGTATCAGTAAGTGGGTCTTCGGCCCTTGACATATGCAATGACTTCAGTATCCCTAAAAAATATTTCACAACACATTATCATGAACAAAAGTGCAACAAAGCACTAAAATGTACAGGACTGATTACCTGACTTAAGCATCTCACTTCGTCCGAATTAGTTCAAGGGGAATACTTTCCGCTGCATGCTAAAGAAGAGGATGACAACTTTAGACACAGTACGTTGTGCAACTATTGACACAGATGGAGATGCTCACCCATGATTTAAGAGTTTTGAAATTGGATTTCGAATGCACCTTCGATTGCTCTGACTGGAAGGTTATTACGAGGGTGACTTTGAACTCTATGGAAAAGGGACTGCACAGATGATTATATCAGTCACTATGCTACTAGTATAATAGCAAAAGAAGAAAAAAAGATTCAAATGCAAACATAAGGCAAGCAAGCACGTTAAAACAAATCAAACAGACTAATTACTACCCCTGGATCATGATTCTATTGAAAATTTCACCAATCTCCCAGAAAAATAGAAGGAGCAACTTCTATGGATTGAAATACATTGGCTAACTCTCTTTTAGCTGATATCTAATTATCAGAAAGTTTCCAGTAGAACTTCTTTGGGAACCCATGAGATAGAGGCCTGAACTCAGAAATACGATGGGAAAATACACTCTTTCTTATGTATGATCTAGCAGAGCAATTATAGATCTGGATTGACTCAATTGCAAGCATAATTTGGAATCCACAATTCTCTCTGCATTAAATTTATGTACAATGTACAAACGAGATGAAACTCTTGAGAGGCCAGAACAGCGCTAGCAGATAAAATCTTGGGAATTTGCAAAGAAACAAACATTAATTGGATCAAGCACATACCCAGCAAATATTGACGGACAAGTCAAAAGACGGGGAAGAATAATGTAGATGGGGAGAGTCATGCCTCGACATACATCTCCATCTGCTATCTAATAAACAGATAAGTTTTACACAATATCAATAAGAGGAATATGGTATAAAACTATTCATGGAAACACATGAGCAGTTACAAACCTGAGTTGTCTGTATCAGAGAGGATTCAGTTGCTATCTTTTCTCCAACCAAAATTGACTCCAGTCGGAGCAAGTGAATGTCAATGGATTGGATAGGAACAGCAGATGATTCAATAGTGAGCTCACCTTCAATAGGATCCAACAAAGAACATAGCGTGCACATTTTACCGCTTACCCTAAATCCCCCTATTCAGGATAAAAGTTGCAACCATCCAATCGTTATATCCTCTCCAACACATAATTCTGGATGCAAAGCATAAAATAAAAAACACAGCTTCTTCTAGGTTGATTTAAAGTATCTTGGGATTTGAATATTACCCGTGTACTAAAATTAAGGACAAACAGAAATTCCTAATGCTTCTAATAATTCTTATTCTTGAAAATCCACATTTTTCAAATTCCAAAAAGCACACAGTTTTCTAGGATTTTTTTACTGCAAATACTTTTGATGCATCATTTATCCTCCTCCTATGTATTGACTTGTACAAGTGGTAGAAAATGGAGAATAACCTGGACAGTGCGGCCATCCCATTTGGAATCGAATTCCCAAATACAACTCAGAGCTTAACAGGCATTTTCTTATCCAGCAACAAACACTAATTAAATATGACTTTAGATGGGAAATAAAACATCTTGATACATGTTCATCTCTAGCATAATCCACCACGTTCCTCATTGGTTTGGGAATTATGACAACCTACATAGAAGAGGTCTTCTTTCCTGATGTTTCTACCTACTTGTGGTAGGAACACAATCTCTGCGTCTACTCATTACAATCACTCCTCTCCTCCTGTTTCATTTCTCTCCCATTCCCCCTCTTTTACTCTTCTTTGCCATTCTTTCAACTCAAAATACAAAAAGAAGAAGCTGGTACTCAATAATAAGGGTTACAAACCTTCTCTCCCAATTGTATCTAAGTTTAGATACAAACACAAAATCTGCTTTCCTATTGATAGATGATTTTTTTTTGAAAACTCCTATTCATAAATGAATTTTCTAATCTATAACAAGTGAACCTGATTATTTACCAGGAAAAAGAAAAAACAAGTAAGAACCTGATTTTAGCTCTGGAAGTAGTGAATGCCTCTGTGTGTCCTGGGTCATATAAAAGATGACCATTTCAGGAGAAATGGGTTTCTCTGGAAGATTCTCTGAATTAGGCATTTTAGGAACACAGATTTAGTGCTCTTCATGTATTGAAATATTAGATGACCCATAAAAAAGAGAGGGAAGAAAGTGAGATCAGACCCAGACCCTTTTCGCTTTCAATTATGAACTCCATTGTGGCAGATAGAGACTTGTGTAAGTATCCTCTTGAAATGTCTACAGATACCAGATACTACATTGAAATATAATAGACATCAAAACAAGAAAACTGAAACAGATTGACATATAGGACACAGCAAATTCTCGTCGGAATGTACCTGAATGCTAATATCCCCACCATGATATGTTTCGTAAAAATTTTCCAAAGGTTTTTCTCCTGGATCTTTCAACGAGAAGGAAAATGGGATCTAGAAACAAGAAGAATAATCAAGAACTGACAAGGAATAAACAAAATAAAAAAACAGCCACTCTGAGTGGCTCAAGAAAAGTAGTTTATAAGTAAACTAGAGCCATTTAGAATATAGGAGAATGAAAGAGTTGCACTCCACTCTTCAAGTGTAATATTCTGAAGATTCCTTCTTCCCTTCACAGATTCCTTTGAAGCAATTTTTCACTCTCAGAACCCAAATCTCCTCAAGATAGTGTAAGCTGATACAAGTATCAACAATGATATAAAATACTATGCCCTGCGTAGCTGGTAGGGGAGGAATTGATATGATTTCTCCTGATTCCAGTAACATTTTTGTTTTTCTGCGCCTAATAATTTAACATAACTACAAATGATAACAATTTCTTTGAGTAAAAGGTTTAACATGAAATCCCAACTGACTTCTAAATAGTCAACTGCAGGAGCAAGTAAAGGGATCTATTTTCTTTTTTTTTTGGATGGAATGTTGGGGCAAAGGACCAGATGGAGGGATCTTTCCTTATCATCCAGCTCACCCAAATATCAGTAGTCTATTCTTAAAAAGTGTACAACTTGAGAAAAGAAAAGCCATGATAGATTGGATCAGATCATAACCAAGTACCACAATAATTTTCATACACTCTTGTACAGACTTCTCTTTTCTCTTTTTCATAATCTCTCTCTTCCACTGGTTCTCATACAAGCAATATGCAGGATGTCAACAAAGTTTTTACTTTGAGGGGGAAACTCAAACCTTGGCATGTGCTACCAAATAGGAAGTCTTTTAGCTAAAAAATCAATAAAAATAATGAATTGAAGAAGAATAAAACAACAAAAATTTACCATAACTTAACTCTAAAAACATACCTCTGTCGTACCTGAGCTGATCCTACCAGATCTTAGGACCTCAACAGTCTTATTCCTACATTTCCCCAGAAAAATCAGGTGAGTATCAACAAATTACAAAAATCAAAATGCTTTTACGATAAAATGTTAACAACAGAATCATTTAAAGTGAACAAAAACATGTCTCCTAGAAGATTGTCCACGATTGCGTTCTTGTACAACAAACAATACGGGCAAGTTGAAGGAAAGAGAAAAGTTTTAATTTTTGTATGGCATATATAAACAGACTAAAAATCAAGCTATTTGTTGAAGCATCTTCTTTTCCTAGTCACGACGGATAGAAAAAGAGAGGGAAATAAAGGATGAAACCATGGAGATATTCAAAATTGACATAATTAACTTATTTGAGTATGTTGTATAGGTCCAGTGTAAATTGAATGCCCTTCCTAAGCCAAAATTGCTTGACAACCTCCCACAAATATGCAGGCAGTCCGGAGCATGGATTAAACAAGCAGTTAAAACATAAAGTGAATTTGAAGCATGCTTACAGAATTGTTATAGGCTTGATAACACCATAAAAAGATTCAATCACACCAGCTGATCCTCCTCGAACCTGAATGTCAACTTTAAACATAGAGTAAGCTAAAGCATAGGACTGGACTACTTCAAATTTTACACCTATTTTAAATGGAAGGATAAAAATAAATATATGAGAAATAAGTACCTGCAAGTTGACTGAAGCGTTGACTTTGAGTCGAATGCCTTGATGAGAAATGGAAGAAGAGAGCTTCGTTACGATTTTGCCTTCCACTAGTTCCTACAATTGCAGTTTATACATTACAAATACGTGATTAACAGTAGAATACTTCCTCTTTTTGAAAATTTGCATAATATAGACGAACATGGAGATACAATCAGTTCAGATTTCAAGTACATTAGGGCGATAAATGCGGTTGGATCGCGAAAGTTTGATCTCTACTGACATGACGATGAAGACGGCAAAAAGGAACAAAGCTGCTAACAGCAAAAAAAACTCCGGGAGTTTTCGCCGGATTTCTCGCCGGGATTTTATTTGCACCGAACGGGTCAGCCGAAACCCGATACCCCACGAATTATCACTCTCAGCTAGGAAGAGTATCAAACTTGAATTTTCTTTTTCTTTTTCTTTTTATTTAAGTCAATATCAAAGCTTGAGTTACAATTCGAATTGAAATTATAAAAAATTGATTCCAGGTAAATCAACAACTAAACATGTTAATTTGTGAGTTCATAAGTTAAAGTTTATTAAATCAGGAAATATATTAATATATTATAGTATTAATAGTTATTTTTTATGAAATTCATTTGTAAATAAATTATTACTAACTTTTCATCAATTAAGTTGTTCATAAATATAAAATTGTACGCTGTTTAAATGTTATAGTTAATAAATTTTTGGATCAATCAGCATTAGATCAGCGTTCCGTCAATGGAGTACCCAGGTTCGTAAGTGAAATGTCTGTTGCAATGAAATTTTAAACTTTTTTATTTAACCAATGTTGCATCTACGAAAAATGCAAGACAATAATTGTTAATTGACAATGTTTCACAATGACCTTAGTGATAGGTATATTCCTTGCGATTCATTTGTACTTATTACTCTCTCCGTTTCAAAAATAATGACTTAGTTTGACTTGAAACGAAGTTTAAGAAAAGAAAGAAGATTTTTTAATCTTGTGGTTCTAAATTAAAGTTATTTCAAATGTACTAATATGCCTTTAATCTTATGGTCTTAAACATGTCACGGTTAAAGTTAAAGTTAAAGTGTTGCCAAAAAAGAAAAGAGGTCATTCTCTTTAAACATACTAAAAAGAAAATAGGGACATTCTTTTTGAAATGGATGGAGTAATAAATTTGTTACGAAATTTGAATAATATTGTCGTCTTTAATGTCGTTGATATTAATACTTTAATGATGTTATAATCATATCCACATTAACTACTCTCGAACCTCAAATATAACTCAAACAATTCTATTTCCACATTTATAACGCGAATCAAAACAATCCTTAAATATATATATATAAAAACAGCTCCTAAAATCATATACATACAATAATATTTGTGACCAAAATAAATTTATGTAATCATATTCAAACAATATAATTTTCAAATAAATAAAAGCTTCGGAAAAAAGTGAACAATGTTATATTTGGTTGAAGACATTGTTTTCTTTCTTTTCTCTTTAATCTGACGACGTGGCATGTTCTAAATGGTTTAGGTGACGACCACTGACGTGGCAATTGAAACACGCGATAAGAGCTACATTCCCCCGTCTTCTTCGACTCCTTCACCGGAATTTACCTAACGACCGCTGACGAAAATCTCCGACCTCCATTAAAGGATCAAAATTCAGCAAGGAGATGAGAAATCGAAAATCACGAAGGATAACATTCGTTCTACTATGCCTCGCTCTTCTTCCAATTTCTACTCTCGGCCGCCAATTGGTGCTTGTCCTCTCTCAGGAAGACCTCAAAGAAGCAGCCGCTGATTCTATAAACCTCGTCGATGACCCGTCGGATACTGGATTCGATGATTTTATCGACTCCGAAGCCAAGCCGGATTATGTACTTGATCCGGGTTCATGGAGCCCGATTTTCGAGCCCGCTACAGCGCCGCAAGTTCACCTTGAACATGAAGGCGCATACTACTCTTCGGTTAGTAAGATAGTTAAGGCATACAGTAGAGGCGATGAAAGGGCGATGGAGGAGGCGGCGTCTGAGATCGAGGCGGCTGCCTCAGCTGGCCACCCCCACGCGCAGTCTATTTTGGGCTTTCTGTATGGAATGGGGATTGGAAGAGAGAGGAGCAAAGCTAAGTCTTTTCTGTACCACCATTTTGCTGCTGAAGGCGGTAATATGCAATCCAAAATGGCACTTGCTTATACTTATTCTCGACAAGAGGTGAGTTTTGTTCCTCATTTTTTATCAATCTGAGAATGGGAAGCGTCTAGGAATGCTCACATTTTGTCTGCATTATGCAAAAACCCTGTTTTTGTGCTTGTGAAACATTTTATGTTACTGGTGCATAGTGAGCTATGGAGCTTTAATTTGTTTTTGGTTCTTGGTTGTGAAGGGGAAAAAAGGAGGTATTTTTCCTCAGGGAAGATTGTGAATTTTGTGTTGAGAGATCTTAAATTGGATTTGGTTCGTTGTTTGCAAGGTGATGTGTAAAAAAGAAAGAAAAAGAGATGTTAGCAGAGCACGAACAAATTTTTTAGGTGGTAGTTCTGGTGAATTTGGAGCTCTAATGTTGGATAAAAATTGCATTTATATACTAACATTTTTATGATTTGAGTCTGGGTTGCTCTATTCTTTTTTTGTTGCAAGATTATATTTTCTCATCTATGCTGATTGTTTGTTTGATCGCAGATGCATGATAAAGCTGTGAAATTGTATGCCGAATTGGCAGAGGTAGCCATTAACAGTTTCCTGATATCAAAGGACTCACCTGTGATTGAACCAGTGAGGATACACAGCGGAGCAGAGGAAAATAAGGAAGCATTGAGGAAGTCACGAGGCGAGGAGGATGAGGACTTCCAGATTTTGGAATACCAGGCACAAAAAGGGAATGCTGGTGCAATGTATAAAATTGGGATATTCTACTACTTTGGATTAAGGGGAGTACGACGTGATCACACCAAGGCGTTAACATGGTTTCTGAAGGCAGTGGAGAAGGGTGAGGCGAGATCTATGGAACTTCTTGGGGAAATATATGCAAGAGGAGCTGGAGTTGAAAGGAACTTTAGCAAGGCATTGGAGTGGCTTACTCTTGCATCCAAGCAGCAACTTTATTCTGCTTACAATGGTTTGGGCTATCTCTATGTCAAAGGATATGGAGTGGAAAAGAACTACACTAAGGTAAAATTCTGTTCTTCCATTGCTGTTTCTGGACAAGGTAAATGCACAGAGATTTTTTCATCTTTTACTCCCCATATAAATAATAGCGCAAACTTGGATCTCCTTTTCTCTATCCATGTGCTTACCTTTAGCTTTTAACACTACATTGTTCTTAGTACAATAGTATGTTCATTTTCATGTGCTTGCTGCACACATGAAAAGAGGATTATTCTTTTAGTTTAAGCTTCAGTAGTTAGATTCTTGGTGTAGACTCTATTGAAAAAGTTATCTAGGATTCAATTGACATACTGGTTGCTTTCTGTTGCAGGCAAAAGAGTATTTTGAGAAGGCTGCAGACAATGGAGAGGCTGGTGGTTTCTACAACCTCGGAGTAATGTATCTTAAAGGAATTGGTGTGAAGAGGGATGTGAAAATAGCGTCCAAATACTTCATTACAGCTTTTGATGCTGGTCAACCAAAAGCATTTTATCAACTGGCAAAAATGTTCCATACTGGTGTAGGTCTTAAGAAGAATGTTCCACTGGTGAGTCAAATGTAGTTGGTCATCTACTCGTACATATACTGGGATTATTGACCTTATATTAATTTCTTATATTTTACTTTCTCATGAATGAATTTGGTTGTTGGTTTATCTTTCCTATATACTGCCTGAGTTGCAACACCATACAAGACTTGTTTGCTTTATGGCACTTGTCCAAAAGAAACAACAACACGGGTGTGCCTTACTTTTGGTGACTAATTGTACTAAATGACCTTATTCAGAAACTGGCTTCAAATCCCGAAGTAGAATCTCTTAGCCATGTATTTATCGTGGCCATTTTGACGAGAATTGCTTGATAGAGTGGAGTGGAAATATATCGTCTCCAATCCAATTTATATGTCACTTCTCATTTTCGGACCTCCCAAAATAGTTGATATCAGTATATTAATAATGTTTTGGTACAACTATGACAACTTCCTAGAATCTTATTTCATTCAACTCTCAATTATCTAAAACTTTGATGTGAGGCTTTCTATATGAAACTAGGGGTCGTTTGGTAGAGGGTATTAGAAAAAATAACACACGCATTAGCTTTGTGTATTAGTAGTACCTTGTTTGGTACATTTTTTCAGCCTGTGTATAACTAATGCTTACATTAGTTATACACTCAATTATGTATTGAAGCATATATGACTAATACATGGATTTCCACGGTATTAGTAATGCAAGGTTTTTAATGCATGCATTAGCATGGTTAAAGACAGAATTGTCCCTCAAACCTATTCTATATCTTTTCCACCATATTTGTGCCCTTGTTTTTTGGAGAAACCCTCTACTTCAATTGGTATTTTTTCACGTAAAGCAGACATGAGATAAGATATCCAGTGTTTCACTAAGATTTCGAATAGCGGTCCCAAATTCAAGTTGATTCTATTTCGACTCTTTCTCAGAGAAAGACGATCAAACAATTCCCAATCATGGTCCTTGCGGATCGGATCTTCCATATAATATTCTTTCTCTTTGAATAAGATCTCAATTCCAGCGACGGTTTCATTAGATATCTTACAACTAGAATCCCTCTTTTTTCGGATCCAGTTCCTCCACCAACGCGAACCCCAGTTAGATTCAGGCGGATTCTTCCCCAACTAACAAAGAGATCTTGGCGGAATTGCCACATATGAAATTGAGCACACGTATTTTTGTAAATAAATATCTTTTTAGAAATTATGCAATGCATGTTATTTTTAATACATCAAACCAAACAATGCATAAGAAATAATTTATGTATGTAAGCCAGCATAACTAATACCAACATTACTAATACACTCTACTCAATATTATTTTTATACATTCTACCAAACGACCCCTAACTATTTATCATCTTTGTTAGTATTTTCTTCTACTACTGATCTACTACTACTACTACTATTACTATAATGATAATAATATAATGAACAATTAAAGTAAATTCTTAAAATCTATGTCCTATCGAAACAGTCATATAAAATGGAATGTACTGAGTAATTGTTCTCTACTGGGATATATCCCGTCATATCTTTTCTACATTTTTTTTATTAAGAGGAGAATGGAGATAGTCTTGTACAGAGTCGTCGATAGATTTTGTAAAGGTGCAAACGCACATAACCTTCAAGTCTATTCTCCTTCATCTAATATTAATTAAAAAGTATGGAGGTTCTTTTGAAATGTTGATTGAACTTTTTGCCCTTTATTAAAAGATTCTACAATAGATAAAATTGTCATTTACTATTTTCCTCAATTAATTGTCATTTAATTATCATCCTAATATTTAGGACTTTGAAATTGATTAACGGTATAGCTATTACCTTTACTTATTTGTAATAGGTAAGAACTCTTTAAGGTTGACTAAGATTTTGCTTCTTATTTGAACTATATCAAAAATCCTAACAATTAAGCCTTTTTCTTTTCGTTTTTAAAATTGGGGGGTAGGGGAAGGGAAAATGAGGAGGGGATTACAATGTGGGGAATCGAACCCTCGCCAACAAGGTGGGAGTTTAGGTAACCAACCAACTGTGCTACTAAGATTCTCCCTAACACTTGCGACTTCAAAATCAATATGTTTACCATATATAATCTTAGTTAAATTTTGGTAAACAAAATGAACAAATAATTAAAGGAATTATAAATATTAAAAAAGAGGTTAACGTTCTCTTAAACAACTTTTTAACCTTCCTATATGAAATTCTTATCACCTACATAGATATAACATTTATTTTAATGTCAATGCCTATGATGAAAATCTTAGCGATGAAGATCAACTAAATATTTTTTAATAATTTGTACTTCTTGTATATAGTTTTATTGATTGACGCGAGATACTCATGCAAAGCGCGCACACTAAACTAAACTGAGAAATAGGAGAGAAGCATGATATAATAATTGCTGAAGCTTTTATGTTCACAGTGATAAATTCTAAGTGCTTTTATCTTCAAGTGGCATAAAATTATCTTGAAGGATGATGTATTTTTATTTTTCCCTTTTATGGTCCTTCCTCCTTTTCACATGCCGTCCGTTATTTCAATTTCAGGCATCTTCCTTGTACAAACTAGTTGCAGAACGTGGACCATGGAGTTCTTTGTCTAGATGGGCACTAGAGTCGTATTTGAGAGGAGATGTGGGCAGGGCCTTCCTTCTATATTCGAGAATGGCAGAGTTAGGCTATGAGATTGCGCAAAGTAATGCTGCATGGATCCTTGACAAATATGGAGAAAGAAGCATGTGTTTGGGAGAATCTGGAATTTGCAGTGATGAAGAGAGGCATCAACGCTCGCACGCCTTGTGGTGGCAAGCTTCAGAGCAGGGTAATGAACATGCTGCGTTGCTTATTGGAGATGCATATTACTATGGTCGGGTATGTTATTTTACATTCAGTAGAAGTAGCCTCAAGTTGTTTATCTTATTCTAATAATAATCTCTTCACATATTAGTATGGGGTATGTTAGTTTACATCCTGTAGTAGTAGTAGTAGCCTTAAGTTTGTTTATCTTTATTGTGATCTCTTCTTTCCTTGGCTTGAATTGCACATTAATGAAGTGATGGAATACTAATCATCTGCTTTTTATAGGGTACTGAGCGGGACTATGACCGTGCAGCTGAGGCATATATGCATGCAAAATCACAATCTAATGCCCAAGCTATGTTTAATCTGGGTTACATGCATGAGCATGGCCAGGGACTACCATTTGATCTTCATCTTGCCAAGCGTTATTACGATCAAGCATTGGAAGTTGATCATGCTGCAAAGTTGCCTGTAACATTGGCCCTTGGAAGCTTGTGGATAAGGAAAAACTACGCCAATGGTATCCTGGTAAATGTTTACTCCATTTCTCTCACTGCATACAAGTACATGTACACATGCATACACATTCAGTACCTCTAGCCACTTTGAACTCATAAATTCGTTGGATGATCCCTTATTTCCCCAGTCAAAACTGTGACAAAGAGAAGATTAATCAGTTAATGCCCTAAAAGGAAACTGGGGTTCTTTTGAAGATATAGAAATGAGTTTTGGACAGTTGAGGAGTAGTCTTCAATCCCTTGTCATAAAAAAAAAAGTAGTCTTCAATCCCTTATTTATTTTCGGTACACCTATGTAGTTCCGCGTTGTATAGAGGATTGGATGTCTTTCATAGAGAACCATATATGGTTGTAGGTTCTTTGCTTTTTGGTATACTTGTATACAGCCGATTTTGGCCTTGTGATAAGTGAAACCATTTACCTGATAAAAACAGAAGTCCTAAAGGGGTCACCAGTACTTAGGCATTGAAATATGAGGCCTCTCTGATTGTCAGAGGGACCTTGCTTTTGGCATTTGCAGAATGTGATTGGATTCCCTAGGAGTATAAAAGAACCTTGAGTCGTATTGCACCAGAGTTTGTTACCTTCCTTAAAAAAAAGATATTGAACCAGAGTTTGCAGGAGCTATTAGATGCAGTCCATTTACCATATTAGCTTACTGGGGAATGGTGGTCCTAATAATCTTCCTAACTGGGCTCTGCATGTCTATGAGTGTGGGTGAACTGCATGCAATACAGTAGACATTTGGAGTGGAAAGAAGAAAAAGCACAATCCAAATTCTAAACAACTGTAGGGTAAGAAGAACTCGTACTTATATTGAACTATTGAAGAGAAGCACATGAGTTGGAGGAGTGATAGTGTTAGCTTTGTGAAAACATGGTACAATACTCTGGTTTGATGTATTTGAGACTGCCATGGGACTCTTAAGATGCTTCAATTGAGTGTCATTGCCATGTCAAAGTTCCAAAGTTTGACATAATTGGCAGCAAGGGTAAAATCTGGATCGTGGTGTCATGGTGTTACAAAGAGACATGATGTGCAACTGGACAGGGTTGTAAATTAGGCTAGGATTAGGGACTTATGATATTTAGAAGAGACTCATAGAAACCACTGAGAGTACAAAGATGTTGCCAAAAGAAGTAGTTGAGATCAGATGAGCTGAATATAGTCAAACATCACCAGAGCCTGACTTCTGTGCTCTACTAGTATATGTAGTAAGAGTCGGTCAAAAGAGTACTATTTGAACTCTTTTCATTACAAACGTTGAGATCAGATGAGCTGAATATAGTCAAACATCACCAGAGCCTGACTTCTGTGCTCTACTAGTATATGTAGTAAGAGTCGGTCAAAAGAGTACTATTTGAACTCTTTTCATTACAAACGCCCTTTTATTGCCCCCTTACTTGCATAATGGAGGGGCTGTAGTAACTTGTCCTCAAGTGGACATTAAAAAATAGTAGAAATATTATATTTTCTCTTTTTAAATTGATATTTTGATTGATATGGGCCCTTTTTTTATTATTTTCTTTTTTATAGGTTAACGTAATTGATTCCTTACCAGAAGTTTACCCCAAAGTGGAAGCGTGGGTGGAAGATGTACTAATGGAAGAAGGAAATGCAACAATTCTCACCCTCTTTGTATGCCTTCTAACGGTACTTTACCTACGGGAGCGGCAGCGTAGGCATGTTGCTGCTGCTGCTGGAGAGGTTGCCTTCCCTCATCAACTTGGGGAGCAAGGTGTGCCTGTAATCCATTAATATGTTTCCATATAGGGGAAGAGTAAGATTCTTTTGCAGAAAAAATATGTAGAATTTTTTTTTGTGTTGGTCATAGAGAGATGCCCTTTTGTTTTGGGCAATGTTATATATTTGTCATACACACTGACTAAAATAGAATGGAGTGGAGTATTGTCACATCATGATTTCGCTTTTGCTCATTTTTAGTATAGATTTCGATACTTTCACTATATCCTTGTTGTAGCTTATTCAAGTATTGCTCGTTCAACTTACAGTAAAAAAAAAAAATTTGACTCACTCCCATCTTAATTAAGAGCATGATTGGCCAATCGGTTGGAAATTCCTTCATTGTTTTTATTGTCATGGGAAATTATTTTCACAATAGTAAGGTCAAACCCATCGGTGGCCCCCTAAACTTGGCACCAATTTTCACTTAGACATCTCAATTAGGCGATCTTCATTTTAGACACCTCATGTAGGGTTCTGTTGTGTTATTTTGACACTTTTCTGACAATAAACAAAAAATTAAAGAAGAGTGTAATACACTCGTTGATGACGTGGTAAATAATCAATTAAATAATTACATGTGTTATTTTCAGTTAAAAATAGTTATAAAATCTATTTAGTAAATAAATTAAAAATATTTTCTAAGAAAATCTCTTATTTCATTACACTCAAATTCAAAAAAAATATTCTTTTCTTTTACTATTTTTCATATTTATTCATCTTCTTTCTTTTTAGTATTGTTTTTTGGAAAAAAAAAAGAGAGAGAATAATAAAGGAGAGAATAAATATGAAATATGGGTGCCGGTATTCATTTTTTCGGTAAAAAATAGAGGGAGGTGATGGTAGATTTAGATAAGTAATACAATGAAGAAGAAGAAAATGACTTAAAAATGAATTTGAATAAAAAAAATTTGACCTCCATTGAAGGAATTTAAGCTTGAAAAAAAAATAGGGGTGGTGGCTTGAATAATGAAGAAGAAGATGAGAAAATAAAATTAAAAATGGCTAAATTTAGCCTCCACGCGCTATTGTTGAGTGTAGCACTCACTTTGACATGTCAGCAAAAATTGTCAAAATAACACAACAGAACCCTATATGAGGTGTCTAAAATAATCGCCTAATTGAGGTGTCTAAGTGAAAATTGATGTCAAGTTTAGGAGATCGCTGATGGGTTTGGCCTTACTAATTATGGTGACTAATTGTGGCATGACATCTGGCATTCACATGGCATTTAACAACTTCCATCAATAAGAAGGGTATTTGTGACCCAATAGTATAGTTTTGAGTTGAATTGTAGTTCAAGGGTATATATGAGCTATTTCAGATAATTGTATTTTTGAGCCTTTTCTGTTTCCTAATTAAGTTCTGGTTCATGTATGGCATGTTTAAACTTTGTCCGTTTTCTTTCTAGATTGTCCGTGAGATGTTGCTCATTTCTATTCAATCAAAAGCTTTAAGATGATTTGGATGACACAGGATTTATATGATTCTCTTTTTATTACTATTAATTATCAATTGTATCTACCTCTGTTCTTAATTCATCACGCGAAGACGAAGTGAACAAACTGAAAAGTAAAAAGTTAAAAACTCTCGGAAACCCTGGATATGCTCCCACATACAACAAATTTCCAGAACAGATTAACCCATAAACCAATATATTCTTACACTTGAAAATAAAGTGGCCCATGAAACACTGTTTATTAGATTCTACAGTAAATAATAATTACAAACTATTTCACGAAAAAATAAATTAAGACTTCACAAACATCTCTTAATTGCTAAAGTAATATCGAGGCGAAGAAATATGTTATTCCCATTTCCATATCCACTCATCTGAAGCACCAAAAAGCTGTGTCTAACTATTTTTTGTTGTGATGATATCCTCAACCGACTGTATGAGCTGTGATCTTTAGCTACATTAGTAAGGCTTTGTCCAAAGTTGCTGCTCATATTTTGACTGTGTTTTTGCATCTTTGGGACGTTCACAAGTGCACTTCTTGCAGACCATGTTGCTTCTGAAGTTCAAGAAGTCACATCTGTACAACAATCCAAAAGTATGATGAGTAGAATCCACAAAACAGAAACATGCAGAATCAACAAAAGTTACTCACGAGGGGCACTCCCATTCTCCAGGATTCAGCTGTCTCTTGGGACGCTGCTCTTGGCAGCGTAAACACTTGGTATTGCTAGCAAAATTCATGAAGGTACATCTACAGAGACCAAAAAAAATGACGAGAACTGAGAACTAACACCACTGAAAAGGAGAAGGGAGAACGAGTTGGAAGGCCATAAAGACAACGTGTGCAGGACAATAACATTTTATATTGTTCTCAGATTATCGAAGAGTAAGTATTTCCTAATCATAAGCCTACAATGTGATATTGTAGTAGGTATGTGTGCATGTATAAAGCAAACTGACATTAGTTTATAAAGAGAAAAATGAGTATATTTTTTGGAGGGAATTTAAAAAAAGATGTCTATATTTCAAAGTCACTTTTTAAGCTGTTAGTACTCAGTTATATTTATAGTAGGCCAGTGGCTTCAATAGCTCAGACTAGAGTTATAAAAGGCAGAAGGCACTCTTGATATCCATAGTGGAGTAATCATCTATGAAACTATATAATCTGAACAAGTTGGGTTTTAAGAATAGACATGCTTCATACTGTAGGATTTTTTTTTTTGATAAACTGTGAGATGTTTATTAGTAGCTGGTAAATCATATGATGCAACATACTGTGGGCAATTCCAGTCTCCCTTTTTCATTTCTTTAACCACAGGAGCATCTCGACTAGGTCCTTTTGATTTGCATCTCAGGCACTGTGCATTGCGTGCGAAGTTCATGAAAGTGCACCTGCAGCAAGTCAATGTCAGTAAATGCCAGGAACACAAGCACAAGGAAGTAACACTAGAGAAAGAAAGAAATAAAGAGGACGAGGGAGAGTTGCTCTAATGGTAGTGCTCCTCAACTCTAGCCATTAGGCTGGGTGTCCAAGTTACCAAAGGGGGCGGGAAGGTGGAAAACCCACTGTTGCCCAGAGAATGGCAGTGGCTGGAGGTTTTAGTGGTGGGCCTAAAAGAAGGTTACCAAATCAAATTAAAAAAGGAAAAGGAAAATGGGGACTCTGATAACTCAATCAGTGGAAAGACTAAAACACAATTTGTTTGTGATAAGCACAGTTAGGCAAATCAAAAGTGTGTTGTCTTTTTCCAAATCCATTTACTTAGCATCAGAAGAAGTCCACAGGATCAGAATAAAGCAAACATGTAGAGAAGTCAACTCATTGAACCCTTTCAACTGAATTTTTGTCATTCACAAAAGGGAAGAGAATTTAGTTGCCTGAAGCTCTAAGAAGATATATTTGGTGGGAAAACAGCAAAGAGGTGGAGAGCTTACTAAATGCCCCCAAAAATTAAAAGCGGGGGTGGGGGTCCTTCTAGACCATTCATTCAATGGAAAGCTTGATTTTGCCGTCCCTAATAATACTTGATAGAATTATAGAGTACATATCAAATATACAGGTAAAACACAAATAAACATGCAGACAATGTATCAGGAATGCCAAAAGTAAATGAGAACTTACTGCGAACAGACCCAATCTCCTGGCTTCATTTCATCATTTCTTTTAGGCATTTCACCCCTACAGAGAAGCATGGTGCATTTCCAGTGAACATCAAAATAATCATCTTAGATTATAACATTGTATCCCATCCCAATGCATTTCAGCTTATAAGCAACAAGAAAAATCATAAAATAGGAAAGACGAAATCTTCAAATCAAAACTCAAAACCTCTTGCAAGTGCATTTTTTATAAGGTAGAAGTGTGATTATTCGCTTGAACAAATCAGTGTGAGCAGCCACTGAACACAATAGTAACAGTAACCATCATATCTGCACTCCAAACCAGTATGGTACTAATTTTCTAAACTTACACGCCTTATCCTTGGCCGCTTTAGAGTTTAAGCTGAATTGCGCAATTTGCATGTATTAGTTAACAGTTATACCACAATCGTTCGAATCTGATATAGTAGAACATAAAAGCGCGCACATTTTTAAATACCTGGATGAAATTGGAGCTTCTGGATGGAGGGAAAACTTACAAGAAAATATAAAATCCCACACATTTTCAACAATGGGTGTGACCTATGGTTAATCAAGTTTAGATAGAATTAATGCTGTCCTGCCTACACCATAGTAGTCCAGAACAGGAGTGTATATATTCCATTGTACCTTGCAAGAAGTCCAGTATTTTCTTTTTAAGAAAAAGATAATTATAACCTCCAAGAAAACTTACTCAAGACCAGTTGAATCTCTTCTTTTCATTTCAACATCTTCCAGACCATCTGTCCTTGAGCGAACAGACTCTTTCTTTCTTGGAGAAGCCTTGGGGGCAGGTGTTGGATGATCAGGATCAATAGGTGTCTCACTTAATTCAACCAACTCTGAGAGCAATTGTCTTGCAGATACCTCGATAAGCTCGCTACCAGGAGGCAATGCTCCACTAGATATAACCGCAGAATCGAATGCATAAATAAGCAAGACCCGCACAATATCTACTGTACGTGCGACACCCTCAGACTCCTTTAATATCAAGTAAGCCCTATCACATGATCCACGGAAATTGCAAGCACCACATACCTGCAAGTAAGCTCCTTATGTAAAACCTCATAGAATACGTTCACAGAGAGAAGTCAAATGACCCTATAACTGCAATCAATCTAACTTGACCATGAAAAAGAAATTCAAAAGCAAGGACATCTAATAATTTAAAAGGCAACTCACCTCTCCTTCATCGAGGTTTAGATGAATCCTTAGCCTTTTCGCAGAGTTAACAACCTTCCTAAATAGATTAGGACAACCCTTTTCCACAACTTTCTGCATATCTTGGGTGGACAACTTTCTGCAAGGTATAACAAGTCCTTTCATAATCTCAGGCAAGGTGGGAATTGTAAAACATAGCCTCAACAGATATTAAGGTCAATGATTTTCCTCGAGATTCACTTAGAAAAGTTTCTGAAAACATATAGACAACTTCCCAGCAAAATGGGTAATTACGATTTTCGTGTGCCTTTATTATCATCATTATCCACCTACTTCTTTTTCTGTTCTAGCCTCTTGAAATTTTGAAAACTAAGCTAGCGTTTGGCCATATATTATGAAAACTTATCTTCAAATATTTGTTTGGCCATGAAATTTGATCTTCCAATACTTTGAATTTCCCAAAAACTGCTCTGAAACTTACTTCCACTCGCAACACTTCAAATTTTCTTCAATTAAAATGCATGTCCTAACACAACTTCAAAAACTCGAAATTTCAAGTTTTGACTAGCAAACTTAGCCAAATGAGAGACTACAAGTATATTAGTATCTTTTAATCGTTCAAAGAAAGTTCCATTTTTTTTAGCCTATAAGTATCTTAATTCGCAAGTTTCAAAACTGTAACACATTTATTCCTATCCCTTTTACTTAATTTCATTGACGAACAAGGTGTACTATAATTGCTAAAATGTTAAGAAAAGCAGTAGCTTTCTCACTTGAAAATGTCTGAACGGTCGCGAGAGAAGTTAAGGCATGCATCTTTCAACAAATTCATATCCGTATAAATATTCCCATCACCGTCTTCACCCTTGCTCGTACTTTTTTCTGTAATGTATCCTTTGCTTTTCAAACGGTCCACGAAAGCAACCCATTCTGGCCATGGATGATTTATAGGACTGAACAATGGTTCGATTGTATTAGACTCAAGTGTAGCTGAGGTACAATTGTAACTGCGGAACCGTACAACAGGGAAAACCAATGGCTTTGTGAAGCGAAATGGAGAAAATGGAGAAGAGATATTCGTAGGCTTGTTACAGTTACGAACAGTCGAAGCTCCAAGGAGAAAGAACAATCTAGAAGCTGACATATTAAGCTTTTTTTCAGAAAACCATGGCAGCTGAGGTTGAAGAAAGTAGAGGGTTTTTGATAGGGTTTTGGAGTTCAAATGAGATTAGCAGCAATTGAGAAAAATTAAGGGGGTGAAAAGGAAAAACAGAAAAGAAAAGGTATTTGCACCTTCGTCCCTCTTGAAAAAAAATCTGTGTGAGTTGTGACCTTCATTATTTTTACAAGTGTTTGCCTAATAATGGTGGTATTAAAAGTTAATAATATCATCTAATCATATATATTTTTCTTCCTAATTATTTTTTCACTTTAAAATTGACACAATATTAATAAAATAATGATTGACATAATATGTTTACCATTTTATCCGAATGGATTAATTAAAGTTTTAAAATTTTTCAAAAATTTTATATTTTTCAAAGTAATTAATTGACGGTATAATAAGTAAAAAAAATAAAAAAATTACTTGGATTGATACTTTTTAACAAAATAAATACTAATTTTAGCGATATTTTTTATTTATTACCATTTATAGTAATATATAATAATATTATGTTAAATCTGCAATATGCATTAAAAGTGAATTATGTATACAATATATATGAATTATAACTATTTCTCTCTCTCTCTCCCTCTCTCTCTCTCTCTCTCTCTCTCTCTCTCTCTATATATATATATATATATATATATATATATATATATATATTATGCTTGTTTGGTAAGAAATTGACATATTAAAAATAAGTGTATTAAAATGCGTGATAATGTATTATCCATCAATAAAACTTGTATTATATGTAAATAATAAATTATTCTTTGTAGTGTGTATTGAAACTATATCTATAAATGTATTAAGAGTGATCAAGTGAAAAAAGAATGTTGTTGCTATAAATGGTAAATATTTTCTTAATATATTATATTTATGCAAGTTTCCCAAAAAAAATTATCTTTTTTTAAAGATGGACAAGTAATTAAAAATAACTAAAAAAAATGGATAATTAATAATTAGGGACAGAGAAAATAGTAAAATTTTGATTAAACTTTTGAATTCAAGAGATTAGTAATAATGTCTTGATATTGATTAAAAAAGGGCAACTTTCACATATAGGAAATAAAAAATTCATATTTGTATGCTATAGCAAAGTTTGCATAATTGCGCTCTATAGCAAACATATAACTGTATAATTCGCTATATATATACAATTGTATAATTCGGTGGCCTCGCTATACATATACAATTGTATGATTTGCTGGCCTAAATTGTATAATTCGCTGGCCTATTTCGCTGCAATTGTATAATTCGCTGGCCTATTTCACTGCAATTGTATAATTCGCTGCCTATTTCGCTGCAATATCTGTATAAAATTTGCTTTGCATACAATTGAATCGAAGTAAAATGTTTGTTTATTGTATAATTATAAGTGTATAGGAAGAAGATATATGTTTTCTCTCGCTTGATACAAAAACAGAAACACAATTTATACACTTCTGTTGTATAAAGCGAGAGAAAATTGTATTTCACTGTAATTGTATAATTCGCAATTGTATAATTCGTTGGCCTTTTTCGCTGCAATATTTGTATAAAATTTGCATTTGTCTACAATTGAATTGAAGTAAAATATTTGTAAATTGTATAATTAAGTGTATAGCACGAAGATATATATTTTTTGCATGTGTATATACAATTTTCTCTTACTTTATACAAAACAGAAACACAATTTATACACTTCTGTGTATAAAGTGAGAGAGGCGAGCAGAGGGAGAGTGGCGAGCGAGAATGGAAAAGTGGCGAGCGAGATTTTTGGGAGAGAGGCGACTGACAAACTTTGGCAAACGTTTGCTATGGAGCACAATTAAATCAAACCGTAGCTACTCCATTTATTTTAGGTCATTAGTTTGCTATTATATACAATTATCCCATTAAAAAAAAGTATGGTATTAAAAGTTAACATAGTCATAAAAGAAGTTAATTTACATTCATATAACACAAATTACAAAAGAGTTATGTGCAACATAAATATCGTAATATTATAAAGTCTAGCTAAATCAAAATTTAAAAATATACCAAAAATTGGCCAAACAATAAGTTCAACACAATTATTAGTATTTAGTAGTAATATACATGCTATAGTAGTAATATACATTCTCTCTTCATCATCAAAACTCAAAAGAAAAAAAAAGTTATTTTTTTTTTTTTTTTTTTTTTTTGAAAATTATCTTCATAAAGAAATAGTCTCTTTGGTAAATCATTATTCGTGTGTATTCAAATAGCTTTAATGTTGATTGAAATACTGATCGAATATTACTTGTATGTTTTGTCATATATAAAAGATGGTGGTTAATTTCAGTTGAACCAAGATTATCTAGTCTACCTATTAATAATTTACAAATAATTTCTACAGAAACGGGGCTTATCTAAATATAGAAGAACTTATTGGGTTGTCTTGTAACATTTGCGAAACTTTCATACCTTTTATGCTAATATACATAAAAAAGATAAAAGATTCACAATTCCCTTCAACTTCTTGAATCCCATTCCCAGCTGAATGTTACCTTCTTTTTAGGTTTCCACTGCTCTATCCTCACCCCCCGGTGCGAAAGAACAATCCAAGAAAGTATTATAAACAAACCCCCAAACTGAGCGTCGATACAAAAAGTTCAATCTTTGAGCAAATACAGAGTTTATTGGTGAAGAAATGGCGTCACAGTCTGCAAATTTATGGGTTTTGTTGGGATTAGGATTGGCTGGAATACTCATAATGACCAGAAAGCTAAAGAAAGCTGTTAAAGCTGACTTTGGAGCCTTTGTTGAACGTCTAAAGCTTCTGCCACCGCCTCAGCCTCCTCCACCTAAAGCTCCTCATCCTCTTACTGGCCTTTCTTTTGCCATCTCCGATGTGTAAGCTTCTTATTTCCAGAGAATTGGGAACTCTTGTTTTTGTTCTTATTATTGTTTCTTTTATAGTACGTAAATTTCTCTTCTAACTATTTGACTTATTGTAAAACTCGACCACCAATCAAAAAAAAGATTTAATTTGTACTCAAATACAGAAAAATCAAATAAAGAGGATTTGAATATGAAAATAGAGGATTTTGATTTCCAAAGTCCACCGTTTCATAATTTGAGATTGAGGCGCAGTTGATGTTTGGTTTTGTAAGTTGTAACTTATAACCAGTCTTCTTTGAGTGTGAGGTTTGCATTCTGCCCTTGATGGCTAAAAGGAATAGGCTTGTTTCAACTAGATTCTGGAAATTACATAGTTCTGTATGCTGACAATTTTGTCTTCATCATTGTTGTGTTACTATTTCTGATTTATATGCTGGGATGGAGAGTCCAATAGAAGCCTTCTCAATTTTGTCTTTATTATTTTTGAGTTACTATTTCTCATGTTTCATTTACTTGTCTTGTTCTCTACTCGAAATTCATTGCTTATTGTAGAACTACTGAAGTCATATCGAATTTTGATTGTCCAGATTCGATGTCAATGGATTTGTGACAGGGTTTGGGAACCCAGACTGGTCAAGGACTCATGAACCTGCTAGTCAGACGTCCACCGTGGTCACCACACTTGTTGAAGGAGGAGCCACATGTACTGGAAGAACTGTTGTAGATGACATGGCATTTGGGTTTGTTCCTGAACTTTCCACTGGTTAAAATTAGAACTCTTTTCTAAAATTGGTAGGATCCTGGATTTTTTTATTCTTTGGCTAGTGATGATTTCCATTTCTGTTGTGTTACACATTTTTATGCTGCAATTTAGAATCCTTATCGTGATGTTGATCATTCTTGTCATCTTCACTGTACAGTATTAGTGGTGAACAGATGCATTTTGATACTCCAACAAATCCGGCTGCTCCTGCACGGATGCCCGGAGGGTCATCTAGTGGGGCTGCTGTTGCTGTAGCTGCAAATTTTGTTGATTTTTCTTTGGGTTAGTTCTTTTGCGTCTCAAAATCATTTTGTCCATCTGTTGTCATTTTGTGGCTCGAGTATGCATTGCCATTTAGGTAAATTTTGAGTCACAATGTAAAGAACGAGCCCCTTGAACTTTGGCTGGTGTGCATCCTCCTGAATATTTGAAATGTGCAACATCTTTTATTTGTGGTTAGAAGTACCACTTTCTATTTAAGTGGACAGGCTATCTAATGAAGCTTCTAACTCGATCTCAAATCTCAATTCAGACGGTCAAACTTCTATTTTGACCAAGTATAACGGCAACTGATTGATTTAGGTAATTAAGTGATTAAGACAATGCCCTGAATTTGGACTCCAATGATGGTTAGGTAAAGTTCAAGAAAAAGCTCAAACTTCCTTGACCTCATTTAATATTAATTATTTTGCGGCAAAATTTAAAAGAAACAATCAAGAAGAAAAGCGTGCTTGTTGAATATAGATATATTATGCTGGTTTTATTGACGTTCTTTTTCACTTTAGCACATCAGGTTTATGGAAATGAATACAGGGTTATTACCGATAAGCTCTTCTAAGTTACAGTACCATCTGTTATCCAGGTACTGATGCTGTTGGAGGTGTGAGAGTACCTGCTGCATACTGTGGAGTTTTAGGGTTTCGGCCATCTCATGGGACAGTTTCTCACACCGGCATAATTCCTGTTTCAGCTAGTCTTGACACAGTTGGTATGTATGTCCATGCCATCTTCAGTTCAACTTAACATCTTTCACCTTCACTTAATTCTTTTTTTTTTGTGGAGTCTTTGAGCCTGACATGTTGGGATCATGTCACTGTACTTAAGAGTCATATCCTTTTGATATGAGAAAAAAGCTGTCTTTTTGTTGGGATAATCTGCTCGTCGTTTGGTTATATATAATCCTTGTGTTTCTTCTTGTGCTACTTGCTGGGTAAATATTTTATTTAAGCTACCAGTGAACGACATGAAAGTTATGATTTCGCGAGTATTTTGGTTGAAACAATGTTAGTCATTTGATTTAAATGTTCACTTTATTTTAAAAAAGAATCAAGAATGCGATGGGGATGACTTAAACTAAAGTCCAGTAGGTTTATATCTCGTCTTTTGTGGCCTTTGGATGTGTTGGTAACTTGGTATCTATGTTTATTGGATTCTTCATCACTGGAATACTGGTGTCAGCAATCTGACACGATACTAGTCAGTACAGGATTTTTACTGGATATCCTCAAGTGAAAGTCACTCTCCACCTCCAACCCAAGGGAGCAGTATGGGAAGGACCATTGACTTCTGGGGATAGGGTTGAAGTTGGGAGAGATGTAGGTCACCATGTCGGAATTTCTCTTGATGAACATTTTATATTGCTATTGTTAAGTCTGGAATATAATCTAGGTATATATGGATTTTACAAAACTATTAAGTTGAATGCCATGTGTTGTACTTTTATCTGGTGTTCTATGTTTAGCTTTTAGTAAATTTGGACCAACTGCAGGATGGTTTGCAAGAGATCCCAGCATATTGCGCCGTGTCGGGCATGTGCTACTGCAGGTTCCATTTGCTGCTCAACGGAATCCAAGGAATGTTGTGATAGCTGATGATTGCTTTCAGTTATTAAAGTCTCCTGGTGATCGCATCAGTCAAGCAGTGACCAAAGCTGTCGAAAAGCTGTTTGGAAGTATGTGTTTGTAGTCTGGGCATCTAATGAGATTTTTCATTTTTTACATCCCTTCTGAAAATCACCTCTCGCAGGACAAATCCTAAGACATGAGAATCTGGAAGCTTATTTAACCTCAAAAGTTCCAAGCTTAAAACTGTTTGCTGACAGAAAGTCCGATGGTGAAAGAAAATCTTCATCAACGAATTTGCTAGCATATGCTATGCATATACTTAGGAGGTGAGATGTAGGTTGATGCCTCAGAGATCACTAGGCACAATTATTACTGGTTTGAAGCTTGAAGTATCTTATCTGATGGAAGCTTGCAAAGTAGTCATGACATTATCTTGTTTGTGTTAGTTTTGGCCTCATTTTAACGCATATATACTTGGTCACCTACTTGCTTGAAAAAAGTGGGGGTGGGGTGGGGGGTTCTATACATATTATGAGCTTTTGACCACTAGAAAATTCTATTGAATTTCTATCTTACTCTGTCTCATCATTTTTGGTGCATCTAATGTTACACATAAGTGATGTTCCTGCTATTTCTGTTGAGTGGTAATTTACCTCCTAAATTTAATTTTTTTGAGTGGTAATTGTCTAAATTTAGTTTCTATCGTCTGTGCAGACACGAGTTCAAACAAAATCATCTGGAGTGGGTCAATGCTGAAAAGCCCAATCTGGACCCTTTTATTTCTTCCCAAATGCAAGGAGCGCTAGAAATCACAGATACAAATATTGATAGCTGCCATGCAATTAGGAATGAAATGCGCTCAGCACTAAATGATCTTTTGAAAGTAAGTAGTACTGGTGTTCAATTAGTTGATGTTTTTTTTAATAATGGGTTTCCTGATTTCTTTCCAACCAATCCCTTGAATAAGTATTATTAGTATAGAGAAAACACATCAAACCCACCAAACTTGGTAGCATAACTTACTTAAACACTTAAACTATACGGGCGTTTATTCCCCCCCCCCCCCAATTTCATTTCGCGTGAATTTAATACCACCCTAACGGATGATGTGGCAAAAAAAGAAAGAAAAAATATTGAGAGCGCATTAAATTATTATAATTTTTTAAATAATGGTCCCACTAGTATATATATTATATATATAATGAAAAAAAAGAAAGCCACCCATTCTTCTTCTTCTTCAAACCCCCCCACCCCGCTTTCTCAAAACCCCACCTGCTCCCTCTACATGCTTGTCTCTTCTCCCTCAAACTCCCAACCTCATGCTTGTGTAATACACTTGCCAATTTGAGGCTGGTACTATATTTTTGGGTGGTATTAATTCACTTCAAATATGTTAAGGGGGGTGTTTAAACGCCCGTGTAATTTAAGTGCTAAAGTAAGTTGTGCTACCAAGTTTAGGGTTGTTTTATGTGTTTTCTCACTGGTATATGTTAAGTCGATGTTCTTATGATGGGACTGCCTGATTTCTATCCAACCTACCCCTTGATTTGGTGGAAAACCCATCTCAGAAATGCTTGTCTATAAGGATTTATGACTTTCAGCTAGTACTTCATCATATCATACTGTGAAGGTTAGTTGGTAACATTTAAGACCCCTTTTGACCATTAATTGGCGAACATTTCTTTGTTATTTACTGTTCCATCGGTTTCTGGTATTTCATGGTAAAAGCATAAATACAATATCAAATGGAGTATCTTAATGAGGCTGAATCTCTGCTGAACACGCTAAAATCACTACATTTATAGCAAACCTACCAGAATGTTGCCTGATGTAAATATTTCATAACCCTCTTAGGGAAAAAACTGTTTCATGTTTTAATGAAACGTTATCTGAGAATATAACATTGAACCATGCATGATCTGAATACATATTTTTAATGGTAGAGCCTAGTGTCGAGCTGACTAAATATCTCAATCTCAGATGATTTCATGAAATTCTGCTGCTATTATTATGTTAAAGTAATCTTACTGGAATAGTATCTTGATGTCTTATGCTGTCATCTTAATCTTTCTAAAATTAACTGTTTCAATAGGATGATGGAATTTTGGTCATCCCCACAGTTGCTGAGCCTCCTCCAAAGACTGGTGCAAAGGAGATTCAATCTGAGGACTACCGGATTAGGTCATGCTCATTTTCAAGCATAGCTAGCATGTCAGGTGGCTGTCAGGTGAATCTCTCTCTCTCTCTCTCTCTCTCTCTCTGGTGATTCTGTACCCAAGCACACAGAAATTTAAATTGGCCTTAAGTAGTTGATCAACCCAGCATTGAATCAGACTTCTCTAATCGTATATGCTTTCCTACTGTAGGTCTGCGTGCCAGTGGGATTTCATGATAAATGCCCAATTTCTGTGTCCTTTGTAGCAAGGCAGGGAGGTGACAGATTTTTGCTCGACACCATACAGACCATGTATGCAGATCTCCAGGAACAGGCTGAATTAGCCACAAAATCATCAGCATCTGGTAATGCCTTGAGCAAGGAAACATCTGCCGAAATGGCTAAAGAAAAGGTACACAAAGGATAATCTGCTGTGGATTTTTTTGCGTGACATTGTTGTCAATTTCTTGAATGTTGAGATCACCATATCCATCAGTCAACTTTATTATAATCTATGCATACTAAATGTACCTGGGATCAAGTTTCTGTGCTTGTTTGCTTGATTTTTTTGCTTGAACCTGTCACTGCTCACTTGTTTTTCTGAACTACCCTACTTTTTGGCATCAGGCCTTTCTCTTTTGGTGCACAATACCCTGGTGCTTACACAAGAGAATAGCATTTGCATGATGCCCATACTTGTTTTCCAGTGCTGAAACTGTTCTTCAGGGCAAGGATTTGTAGGTGAATCATTAGCATACCCAAAAGAAAAAATAGAATTTAGGCAGATTGAAGATCCCCTTAGCACACCATATCAGTTATGTGGGTTCACCCTCAGTTAGGGAACATTAGCAAATAGGTGTTGTATATCCTATCTGACAGAATTCTGGAAAGGAATAAAGTTGATGTGACCAGGTTTCTTCAGTCATTTAGCTGGGTGTGAAAGAGTTATAGTATGGAGTCATAAGCCTCAGAGCAGGAGCTCAGTGATGTTAAGCCTTGATTGACAAATTTTAAAATACACGAGAGCTCAGGAGTGAAAGTGACAAGCTGGCTATCTGCTAATGCACCTTCACTATTGCTTTGTTCTGTCATTGTTTTGGTTTATTTTGAGGCTCCCTTAATATTCACAGCTTTGGTTCTTATACTATATAATTTTTCACAGGGTAATCAAGCCTTCAAAGAGAAACAGTGGCAGAAAGCCATTGGCTTCTACACAGAGGCCATCAAACTCAATAGTAACAGTGCAACATACTTTAGCAACAGGGCTGCAGCTCATTTGGAGATGGGAAAGTAATTTGTTTCTCCATTTTCTCGCATTTCTCCATAATTTGTTTGTAAAATTCGTATATACTAATTTTTAGTTCTCTTTTCCAGTTTCCTCCAAGCCGAAGCTGATAGCAGTAAAGCCATTGATCTTGATAAGAAGGTGGACCCTCCTAGCTATCTTAGTTTGTTCTTTTTCTTTTGGTGTAAATGGAATTTTTGTGTGGGTGGGTGGGGTGGGGTGTGGGGTTGAAGGGAAATAGGAGACCTGGTAGATCTATTAGGCATTGTATAAGATTAAAAGTTTTTGGACAAAGATGGATATACTCTTTTGGGATTTGTAAAGTTCTGTTCTCAACACCTTCATTGGTGGTAAGTTTTTCTTTTTGATACAATTGTTTGCTTACTCAAAAAAATTAATGGTGTGGTATCCTACCTCACCAGCTTCCGTGTGTTTTGCTAGTTTATGTTTAAGTATAACTCATTTTGACCTTATTCACATTACAGAAAATAAACTCCAATTGTTTTCTTAGTGTATCGTATGATTTGAGTTTCTAGTCTCTTTAGAAATTCTATTGCTTTGGTGATCCTGGAAAAGGTTTATGTGAGGTAGAGGAAGAGTTAATTATTGGTCGACTTTATCTTTTGGGGGTTTGGGAGATCTGGGAAGAAGGTTTTGGGTACTGCACTTGAGTTTGAGGAATGATGTTTATCTGTGGACTTGAGTATTCTGCATTTTATGGTGAAAAGTGATGACTGGTAGAAGCTAGTAATGCTAATACAATTGTCTCCATTTTGAAGCTTGTGATTCTCAATTACTAGTACCTTGGTCTTGCTATGTTTCATATGCTTTTCTGAGGTGAACGTTCTTGCTGTTTCTTCTCCACAGAATGTCAAGGCTTACTTAAGAAGGGGCACGGCACGAGAAATGCTGGGCTACTACAAAGAGGCAATTGAAGGTGAGTCTCGACAACTTCAGCTGATAATTCCTATTTCCTTCATATGAGCAAACTTTACCGCTGAATCACATCACCTGAGGCGCATTTGTGGAAAGTACTCTAGGATGGCCTGTGAAGGTCTAATTCAACTAGTACTACTTTAGTTGGATTCTTAATAAGAAAACATGTGCGTAAGGTTTGGTTGTGTGCTCGAAAGAAAATTATACCTTGTCATATGAACAAACGTGTTATCGGGAACTCATAGATGACTTGTCCATCCTAAAACTACTTATTGCAGTGTTCTCTGATACTAGTTTTCCTTGTTTATCTTTTGCAGATTTCAGATACGCACTAGTTCTTGAGCCAACAAACAAAAGAGCATCTCTGTCTGCTGACAGGCTGAAGAAGTTGTTTCCATAGTTCCTTAGAAGGTAAACATGTTTAGAATGATTTCTATTGCTGGACCTCTGTGTCGAAGCGGGTCATCTCAGCAAAAATATGATAAATTGAATGATTGAAAATACGAGAAATGAAGGCAAACTCAAAATTCTTTCTTTCACGTGGTATTTTGAAGATGAAGAGCGACCCCTTAGATATCGGCTACAGCTTTAAAATATACTAGAGTTTTGATGTCTAGTGCAATTTTGTTAGTATATTGCATCCAAATTGTAACTTTTCGAGCTATTACTTCATCGTTAAACATAACCAATTTAATTATTTTTGGAGTACACATTATTTGGAGTACTGAAACCTAAATGTAGCAAGGCTTTTGATGTTGGTGCACTACTCCCTCTGTCCCAATTTTGGCGCAGTATTTGACAGCATATGGTGTTTGAAAAAAAAAACGGAAAAGGGCCTAAAATACCCTCGAAGTATTAAAAATGGTATACAATTACCCCCATCCACCTATTGGCCCGCAAATACCCTTCACATCCACCTTTGGGTCCAAATTTACCCCTTCATTAACGGACCAAAATTAAAAATAATTAAATAATATTTTTTAATTACGTGGCATTCAATCATTGATTGTAATTTAATTATTTAAATAATTTTAAACCCATCCATTACCCACCCATTTTAACTAAACCCGTCCCACTTGACCCACTTTTAAAAATAATCCATCTAATTAAAAAAACCTAAAACCTTATTCCTCCATTTTTCACAATCTACAGATAGTGCAAGAACTTCCATTGTGCAACTCCATCGTCTTCTTCTCAAGTAGCAACTTCCACCGTGTTCCTCACGATCAAGATCTACAGAGGATATTTTCGTTCACAATCTCGACTTGAACTCAAGTAAGAACTTTTGTGCACTTCGAAATTTAAGTTAGGATTTAGGTTTTAATCGATGTTACTTGTTTTGAGAATCGATTTCTATTTATGTTAATTTTTCGTGTATTCTGTGCTTTTTTGACAATTATTTATGGTGATACAACAATTTGTTTAGTGTTGTCTATTTATGTTAGTGTTATGTGTTACTATATTGATTTTGAGTAGGATTTTTTTATTATTGTCTCAAGTTTGTTCTTTTCTGCCTTTACTCATAGTTTCTCCCTTTATTTCATAATACTTTTCAATTTATGTTAGTCAGATCTGCATTTACTATTATTAGGTATGAAATATTTTATTGAATGGTCCACTTTTTAGATTTTAGGTATTATATTATATACGTATGTAAAGTTTTACTTTGAAGCATGTGGTCCATATTTCTTTCCTCTTTGTAGATTTCTCTGTTTTTTTAAATATTTTGTTGTTGTCTAATATGGCTCTTTTCTCTTCTTTTTTTTTTGTCTATAATGTCCTTTTCTTGAAGAATGGTTGACAAGGTGGACCTATTATTCAATTATGGAGGCAAGTGGATACTGACACCTAATGTTATTTACATTAAAAAATTAACTCATGTTTGGAAGGAGTATGATCCAGATTTATTGTCATATATAGACATATGTGAAGAGTTCCATGAAAAGTTAGGTTTTAGTAAGGTCCAACAACTTCTACTCAAAGGACCTTCTGGAAGGTATTATTTGATTGAGGGGGATTCTGGCATAAGAACAATACAGACAGCACTGTCTATTAAGTCTAGTGTACTTGAATTGTTTGCTGTAGATGAGGGAGATGATGTTGTTCCAGCTATTGACATCAGCCACAATGATGAACCATACCTAGTCACAGTAGATGTTGCTACTGAAGGTGAATCAAGTGAGGAAGATGATGATGAAAATGAACTTAATCTAGTCACAGTGAATGCTGGAATAGATGTTTCGACTGAAGGTGAATCAAGTGAGGAAGAAAATGATGAAAATGAGCCTTATCCAAGTGACTACAATAGTGAAGAAATGGAATCCTTTAGGTTGGAAAAGAAAAGAGAAATTAATGATCAACTTGACAACTTTAAAGAGTTGGAAAAAGGTATGAGTTTTAAGAACCTTGATGAAGCTAAAAGGGTTGTAAGTTACTACTCAAGTGTTAGGAAGGTTGCCCTTAGAGTTGACAAGAGTGACTCTGTTAGAGTTAGATATAAGTGTATTGTTGGTTGTCCTTTTGTGTGTCTTATTTCTGAAGTTAAGAAAGGGCAAGGATTTGAAATTAAGACTTTGCAAACAAAACATACATGTCCAGAAGCATTCAAGAATAGAAGAGCTACTCAACAAGCTCTAGCACACTACTTCAAGAATAGGGTCCAAAATGATCCTAAGTGCAAAGTGACTGAAATGAGAAAGATTGTAGATGATAACTTTAAGCTTAATATTAGTTATTCAAAAATGAAGAGGGTTAAAAGACTTGTGCTAGAGAAATTAGATGGTAGCTATGTTGATGCCCTCTAGTAAGTCATGTTTTATCAATTTTTAATTACTTACAATGTATAATTATTTATCTTACACTTTGACAAATTTTACAGCTTGAAGAAGGATTTGTTGCATCTTCTAGTCGACAAACAAGCCATCAATCAAGTGAAGAATTCAATAAAGCTGCTGGTCCTTCAAAATCAAAGAGAAAAAATATTTCAAAGGACAAAGTTGATGCACTCCCAAAGAGGTCTAAAAACGATGGAAAAGAAAAAGTTGTTGCACCTTCAATTTCAAATGTTGATGAGGATGAAGTTGAAGACGGTATTGAATCTGAGGATGATGATACAGTCCTTGCACCTAGAGTGATATCTGAAGAAAAAAGTAGACTTCAAATGAAGAAGATGCTATAACAACCAATTGGTTCAAGAAGGATTAGTTTTAAGGGTGATGAAAATGGTGTTGTTGTCCCTACTAATTTGCCATACTCACCAAAAAAGCTAACTTGGAAAGGCAAAGAATGTGTGACCTCAAATCAGTTAAAAAAGGATAAGGAGAAAAAGATTGGCAAGCTTAAGGCAAAGAGGGGCAAGCATTAGAAAGTAGTTGCTAAGTATTGATTTAAAGTTTTTGTTTAGTATGTAATGGCACAGTGGAACTTCTTAAACTGCTATTTTTGAAGGGGCAAGCATTACAGATTAGTTTGATAATGTTTTGTGGGTTGAAAATATTTAGTGACTTGAAAATGTTATGAATGCATTCTATTACAAACCTTTAATATATTATTTTTTAAAAAGTTATCTGTGAAGTAACATCACATAATTGAGACGAAAGAATAACTAAGATGAACATAGTCATACTTTTAAATTTATCGATAGTTCTTATTTTGATACTTGAATGTATGACAATTTACTTCTAAATCTATTTTCGCCTCAAAGTTTTAAAATACTCATTGACAGTAGCTTTTCTGTTGTTGTATTAGTGATGTGACAGGTTTATTAATTTGGTGGGATATAATTAGTAATGAGTGGATAGTGAATTGATTTATAAATTATACTAATAAGTTAAATTATACCAAATAGTTGAGTGTCATGTATTTAAAATATATATATATATATATATATATATATATATATACATATATATATATATATATATATATATATATATATATATATATATATATATATATAGTTTAAATTTAAAACCGTTAAATAAGTGGTCAATTTTGAACCCAAAGATCGATGACAATGGTATTCTGGAGCCAATAGGTGGGTAGGAAGGGTATTTTGGAGCCAATAGGTGGATGGAGGGTAATTTTGTACCATTTCTAATACTTCGAGGGTATTTTAGGCACTTTTTCGTTTTTTAATTAGATGGGTTATTTTTAAAAGTGGGTCAAGTGGGGCGGGTTTAGTTAAAATGGGTGGGTTTAGAATTATTTTAAATAATTAAATTACAACCAATGGTTGAGTGCCACGTAATTAAAAAATATTATTTAATTATTTTTAATTTTAGTCCGTTAATGAAGGGGTAAATTTGGACCCAAAGGTGGATGTGAAGGGTATTTGGGGGCCAATAGGTGGATGGGGTAATTGTGTACCATTTTTAATACTTCAAGGGTATTTTAGGCCCTTTTCCAAAAAAAAATAATTTAAAACAAGTCATAGATATTTGTTCTATAGAGTAAAACAAAAGGTTTAAGATGTGAAATTATTTTTAAAATGGGTGATAATTTTCCTGGATAAATTTAAAAGATAAACTATAACGCATGAATAAGCATGTCTGGTGTACTCCCTCTTTTACAAAAAGGATATCTAGTTTGACTTAAAACGGAATTTAAGAAAAAAAAAAGATTTTTTAATCTTGTGGTTTTAAATTAAAGTTATGTTAAATGTATCAAAATACCCTTTAATCTTGTGGTCTTTAAACATGTCACGTGAAAAATTAAAATGTTACCAAAAAAGTTTAAAACAACCTAAAAAGAAAATAAGATCATCTTTTTTTAAACGGAGTAAGTATTTATATAGAATAATAATTCTTCAAACCAAAATGGACTAAGCGACTTTAGGTGGTTATCATACAAGTCTCACGAGTCACCACTCACTCAGCACTCGGTACATCAAAATAGTATAAAGCTCTTTATTATACTTTCCATCTGTTGATAATGTCGAAACAGGAGGGGGACTAGATCAAACTTTACAGGAGTCTTGAGAACTACTGTTAGAGTTCACTGGAAATAACATCAACCTAAACAAAAAGCAACCAAACTTTTTTGTATAGTTCATTCATCATCATCCTCGCAGGCAAACAGTTCATCAAGCTGATCATCTGTCCATTCAGGCAGTGACACTTTCGGAGCAATTGGCTGTCTATGATTGTTGACTTCATTAGTAATTGGAATTACTGGATCAATGTAGTTCTTTGTTGGACTCTCTCTTTTGTTACTCGGAGTGAGGATTCCTTCAGAATTCTCTCCCATTTCCTGATTATTATCTTCATTAAAAGTGCCTCTGTTTCTGACTGTTCCTTCAAATCCTTTGGCACTACTCTGTTTCTTCTGGAGATATTCTTTGTCATCAACTGAGGTTTTCTTAAAGCCACTGCTGTTGTTGCATATGTAGCTATCTGGAAGTTGATTTTCCTTCTCCATTGGAATCTCACTACGGAAATTTCCACCTGCAGAGCACTCTATGGTCCTATCATCTAGGATATCTTCAATTGAAACGTTGTCTGTGATCTGCAGTGCACTAGCTTCTCTAGCAGAGACTGATGCTGCTAAATTTAATGAATAATTAGCCAGAATACTAGAAACCTTTCATATAGAATATAAACCAATGATAGTGCAACTGCCTTAGGAAAATCCTCCTAGTATAATGACTCCCCATAGTACATAATAGAAAAGAAATATCAACCCTCACCACTTTCAGGATCACTGTGGTTGACTTCACATGCTGCTAGGCTGTTCACTAATGGAGGTCCACTTTCCTTGCAGAAAACCTGCAGATAAGGCACTTAAAGCTCTTAGGAGGATGTTCAACGCTTTATCAATTAGGATACACGATTGGCAAGTTTTTATGGAGTTCTTCTGTTCTTATAGAATTATGAAGCTTATGTGGTACCCTGTGGAAGTGCATATGAGGCTAAGTGTTCACTGTGGAATATCAAATTAGAGGATACAAGACAAAGAACGCCAACTTCCAGTAGTTTTCATCTAATAGCCTCATGGGTAAGTGAAGATATAAAACTCTTAGATATAATTCCTTTGTGAATTGCAGATATTTCATATTGAGCTATTGTAGTATCTAAGAGCAAAGAAGAGAGAGGGGGAGAGCACTACAGAATGCTAACTCAGGATGAAGGAAGATACACCCATACATATTGACAGAACCAAGTCTCAGGCAACTATAAATCCATTACATGGACAAAGTAACATAACCACATAAGCAGAGAATTCAGGCACACAGATGTATGGAGATTAGAAACAAATATATGGTGATGATATCATTGATCTGATAGTCCTCGTAACAGACTTCCGCCAAATCCATTTCTGTATCTACTGTATCCAATTATGCGAGTTGAACTAAGAAGTAATGAGGTTAATCGACATGGATGACATACAGTTTTTCAGTGTTATTTTTATTGGTGTTTCTAATTGAAGCTTCATGACCACATGCAAAAGCATTTCCTAATGGAATTATGTTTTTCATCCCTAGAACACAACATTTGACTTAGAACTAAAGTAATCTCAGCTTTGCAGTTGGCACAAAATTACATGAAGGGGAAGAAGCTCGTTCAGCTAATTAGAACAGATATAATTTCAAGAAATAAATTCTAAAAAAATTCTCAGATGTATTCACTCTTGCACCTGAAAGATTGCAGTCAATAATAGCAATGTATGGTGTAACGATTTCTGTTCCATAACAGTAAGCTAAGCATGTGACTTGTCAAAAAATAAAAGGTAGCATGCGCACCTTTGTCAGGTTCGCGAGTGTTATGTTAAGATAATATGCTGAGCTTGAAGGGCAAAACACTGCAACCTGAATTCCAAAATTAGGTCAGCTGTTTTTAAGTAATGCGAAAATATTACACATCGGAGATCTCTGAAGATATAGCAGGGAGAAGACAAGTGAGATATCATAATGTGGGTAGGAACCCTCCACCTTCAACCAAGAGTTTGAGGCTTCGTTTCAAAGGGATCCAAGTAGGAAAAGGGCCCTGTTGACTCCTGGGAAGAGGAGTTGAGAGGTTGATTTGAACTTGTCAAAGAAAGAAAGAAAAATTGTAACGGGAACAACCTTTTGCAGTATCAAAACTGCGCCAATGCAAATGTCCTTTCCATGCTGACTTTCGCCAAGTACTTTGTGATGAATGCTAGCACCAATTGAGCCTGTAGGATCCTAAATTAGGAACTAATCAAATCAGTTGCAACTTGCAAACTTCTTTTCACTGTTAATCAACATTATACTCAAAACAACTATACCTTCAAAGTCACCATCAGACCGCCAAGACCATTCTGTGTGCAAGACTTAACAACTGCCACAACCTATGAAAACAATAATCGCCAAGAGTAAGGCTATTGCAGAAATTTGTGCAGTGATACAGTCCAGGGCCTAGTATTCCAACTATTGTCTCAGTTCTTTCTGGAAAATAGCATGGCTGTATTCACTTTTCTAATCCTTGTTCCATGAACCCAGTACGAAAAAGGTGGAAATACCTGATCGACCCTAGCAGTTTCTAGGCATTTATTGACAGAGCTCAATGGCGTACATCGAATTTTCCCGTTCTCCGCACCTGAATGAACATACATGTATACCTAAAACATGAAAAAAAAAAAACGAGAGGATAATACTACCTCCAAGTAAAGACTAAAACCCTAAATTACATACCAACAAACTCAAGAGCGGAAAGCCATGGATTGGATTGGAAATCATAGTCAAACTCCGTAGAATTTTCGACGGCTCTCCTAATATACTCTTGCGTAGGTATTGGATTGTCCCTTTGAGAGGAAATGGAAGTATGACATTGACGATCGTGAGTTCGTTGGAGCATTGCAGCTTGAACGGCACCTGCCGGCCCGGGAATGAAGCGTTGAGGCGGCGATTGTAACTGATTATGAGAACTTTCTAGTTGTGAGGATTCTGAAGTTCGAGAAGGCGGCGTGAGAAGCGCCGGAGAAGATGAAGTGGAAGTAGATATGGAGGGATCAGGGTTTTGGTGTAGTCGCTTACAAGGGAGGAGAAGAGAGTGGAGATCAGAATCGTCTACATCCAGTGCTTCCCATGGCTCCATCTCCGCAGCGTGATCTTTTTGGAGGGAAAATCTGTAGAGTCCTGCGGGATGGGTTTTCTTGAATTGAATTTGGACTTGGGCCCATTGAATTGAAAGAGTCTAATTGGCCCGGTGAAGGACAAGCCCAAAAGGCTATAGCGGTTCCAGGTGAATCCATGAAAAACTTCCTCCGGAAAACTATAAAAAAATAAATAAATAAAATATTTATATATAATGACAAACTAATAAATAAAATTAAATGTTATAATCACACTTTGATTTAATTGTGTCCTGTAGCAAACTGACTGTCAGTAACCTCTCTCCCTCAAACTCTCGCTCGCTCCCTCTCACTTTTATACAAACACAAACGTATAAAATGCGTTTGTGTTTGTATAAAGCGAGAAAAAATTGTATATATACATATATTTTCGTTTCTCTCTCTCTCCCCTCTCCCAGATCTCGCTCGCCACCCTCGTCTCTATCATTTATACAAACAGAAACGAAATGTACAAAATTGTGTTTGTGTTTGTATAAAGCGAGAGAAAATTGAATATACACCTGCAAATACATATATCTTCGTCCTATACACTTATAATTATACAATATAAATATTTCCCTGCCCAATTTTCTTTTTTCTTTTTCTCTTTCTCTTTTTATACATACACAAATTATACAATTGATTTGTATACATTGTTTTCTTTTGTATATGTATAGCGAATTATACAATTGGTTTCTTTATATATGTATAGTGAATTATACAATTGGTTTCTTTGTATATGTATAGCGAATTATACATATTTATATTTGGAGCGTAATTATGCAAAATTTGTTATAGCATACAAATATAAATTTTGTGTTTGTATATGTGAAAGTTAAAGCAACTTTCACAAATAGCAAACATAAAAATTATATTTGTATGTTACATTTATAGTTTGCATAATTATGCTTCATAACAAAATTTATATTTGCTATGGAGCATTTGATTTATATAATTCGCCAGATACATTCAATTTTATACAAAGTATTCAGTTTTGTATAAATTTATTTATACATTGTAATTGTATAATAAGATATGTATTTATATAATTAGGATACAAATATATATATTTGCATCTGTATATACAATCTTCTCTCGCTTTATACAAACACAAATATATATTTTTGTTTACCCTTTTTCGCTGCATGTCTCACTCACGCGATTGACACCAAGTAAGATGTGAGTTCACTTCTCTGTGGAATAACAAGACGTCTTATATAATTAATGTTAGTTATGTGAGACACATAAACAATAATAATATTGATAAAAAAATTAGACAATATTGATTATTTGTTAATCATCTATCGAATGTATTAAGCAAATTATACTTATCACATTATGTGTAATCATCTCTTCCATATACTTTTTTGCTCTACCCCTGTTTAGAGCCACTATGTTCGATTTCTCACGCATCCTCACTAGATTTATGAAAATGATTGACACGTGGTTGGCCATTAGTGGCGGACCCACACCAAACACATTCAATATATGTGCAATGCGAGTGGTGGCCAAACAACAGAATAAATACTCGTGGAAAAGTCAAAAACATTCTGACACGTAGTTATCAAAGAACAAATCCATAATAATAATATCGATTTTTAATTGCAACTTTCTGAACATCGCAATGGAGAATCTGTTGGGTCTTCTGAGAATTCGAGTCAACAAAGGTGTAAATCTCGCCGTTCGCGATGTTCGCAGCAGCGACACCTACGTTGTCGTCCAGATGGCTGAACAGGTCCCAATTCCATTCATTTTTCTTCGATTTTTTTGATTTTAATGTTTGATATTTGCAGATATGATCCTTTATGGAAGAATTGTCAAATTTCATGTCAAGAAAGTTACATTTAAGTCTATGAGCATTTATCACCCACTGCCTTTAATTTTGTTTCTAGAATTTATGCATCTGGGTTTATAATCAGTTTGCTCGACATTTAAAGGATGATTTATGTCGAAATTATACCAAAAAGGTATCATCTTTGCGTGGGAATTCTGGTTACAATTGTTTGTTTTTTTTGAAGTAAAAATGATTATTTCCTGTAGTTAGTATTCTTTTCAGATGTCTTTTTAAGTTTGGACTTTCAGAATGGGGCTGCGGAAGGGGTGTTGAAGTTTCTTTATTTTGAACAGTTCTATCATATTTTTTAGTCTTTCCTTCTAGTAAAGGAATGTGATGTTGTCAATAAAGGAATGTACTTTTAGTAGTATACTAAATAGGCGTTTGGCCATGCGATATCATATCACGATGTGGTATCGAGAGATAGAATCAACGTTTGAACATGTGATTTAAGCAGATTCCATCTCATGATTTGGAATAATGAGATGTGATTCCATATTTTTCAAAAACCATGATATGGAATTACATGGTGATTCCATATCATGATTTGAGATATTTTAATACAAAAAGTTGTCCACGGTTTTATATTTTATTAAAACAACCCCACATTTATATCTACTAACCATTTATTTCACATGTAAATAAAATTTATAATTACATCATTCGTTTTAAAATTTATTATTTTCACCGATATAAAATTTATTATTCTTACCAATATATATTCACTTTAACCGTGAAAGGTGTTTCATTTTTACTCAAATATATTGATGATACAATTACTTAAGTGGAGAACAAATAGCTTTGTAATAACTGATTATGCAATTTTATATTTTTTTGTTTATTTGATAAGATTGAATAAACAATTGGGGCTATTTTAATAGTTCTAGAGCTTATGAGATTTTTATGTTTATGTGAAAATATACAACACCAAAATTTCATATCGCATGTCCAAACAAAACTTTAATTTCATCTCATGATTCCATATCATGATATCATATCGCATGGCCAAACGGATCCTAAGGAGTCTTTGAATGTGTAAGGTGTGCTGTTGTAATTCTTGTCTTGCCAAGGTTCCTGAATCTCGGTGTTCTATGTGTTGAGTCTGGAGCTACAAACCTTTTTGGCTGATGCAGATTTGTGAAGTTTATGCCATGATAAGTACTAGCTTCTTGGAGGTTGACCTTCCAGGTTCTGAAAAGTATATTAATAGGGTAGAATGGGTTGCGTGTGTGTTTGAGGCAGGGGCGGGGCCAGGTAAGTTCAAGGGGTTCATCCAGACCCCCTTCGACAAAAAACTACCCTCTTTATGCACAGTTTAAAAGTATTTTTATGTATATATTGTAGATGTTGAATTTCCTTTGGTGAAAATCTTTTAATTTGTTGTACTATTATCATCTTTTTTTACTACTCCTCAGAGTACAAAAAGAGCACCACTTTGTTACCTGTTTCATGTACTAAATTAGGTTATAAGATAACATTGTAATATCTGTTTTTTTGCCATAATGCACGACTCAATTGGTACTTTGAGCTTCCTAAATCAGGGGTGTAAATGACAACTACTATCTTACTAACAGAAGATATAACATAAGGACTCGAATACTTGACTTCTCTTTACGTTCAATGCTCCGACTACTGTGTTATTTTGTTATCAACTGCATGGAAGATGGGAATCCACAGATTTGAAATGTGTTCTAAATTGTGAACTCTTCCTATTTGTTGTATATTATTAATTTCTGTCAGACAGTTTTTCGACTTGGCTGTTTTTCAACTTGAATGCAGAAATTGAAGACCCGAGTTATAAAAAAGGATGTTAATCCTGAGTGGAATGAAGATTTAACTCTTTCTGTTGCAGATCCCAATCTTCCTGTTATGCTGGTAAAGTCTCTTGTTTGATGGTTAATCATATAAAATAAGACCCTATTGTTTGCAGAAAACATAACCATTTCCCGCTAATGATCACTGCGTTGATCAAATATTGCTACATAAAACTATACACTTCACAGTGTTCGTATTTCTTGTTTATGTTGTCTTCTTTCTGCCTGTTTCTAGACTGTCTATGATCACGATTCGTTCAGCAAAGATGACAAAATGGGAGATGCAGAATTTGACATCAAACCATTAATAGAGGCTCTGAAGATGAACTTAAGTGGCCTCCCAGATGGCACCATTATAACAAGAATTCAACCAAGCCGATCTAACTGCCTGTCTGGAGAGTCTAATGTTGTATGGAAAAATGGCCAGGTTGTGCAAGATATGTGTCTAAGATTGAGAAATGTGGAATGTGGAGAAGTCGAACTTCAACTTCAGTGGATCAACATTCCTGGTTCGAAGGGTTTATAGAATACAGCGTGTGGTATATATATATATCTGCTTGCTGTTAGCTGTCTAGCTGCAGTGTATGAACTGGTTTGTGCTCTCACAACTGATCTATGGTTGTAATAAATGGAGTTTTGTAATATAGAAGTTCAATTAAGAACTACCTTTGACACTGCACCAATCTGTTGGGCAAGGTTTCTAGCATGAATAACACACTAGTTATATATGGTAAGTACTCAAGTGCACACTTTTGTGTGCATATTATGATACCCTTCCGTTTTTAGTTAGTTTCAAAAAAAATATCATGTTACTATAATTAGAAACAATTTTTACTTTAAAGTGCGAATACCTTCGTTTAAAAGAATATTTTTGGTGTAGAAAGTCTCACATTCATGATCTTCCGCTGCACGATTTCTTGAGAAACAAAGTCATAGATACGTATCTCTTATACCCTTAGGGGTTGTTTGGTTAGTGTATAAGAGTACCTTTTATTCATGAATAAAAAGTGGTATTAGTTTTACCATGTTTGGTATAAGTTTTTTATTAAGTTGAAAAGTTAACCTAACTTGTACAATGTTTGGTAGGTAGAGTCTAAATGTTGTATAAAAGTTATTAATGTATTAATTTTATATGGTGTTTGGTTGTGTTTTTTGTAATCTTACATAATTAATACTAGCATAACTTATGAGGAAATTTATGTATAAGTTATGCGGGGTAGAAGGTGGAATAAGTTATGCGGGTACTAGTTATACATGTATTAAATTAATATATTACACATTTATCCCTATTAATTTATTTTTAAATCAATTTTTATTGAAAACTTTAACCCTTTTTTTTCCTCCGTTGAGAACTTTACCTAACTACTTATTTCTTTTTAACAAAAAAAAAAATCTTAATACACGAACATCTTTTTTCTAAGCCGCAAAGCTCGTGCAAAATTAATCGCCGCTAATGTTGCAATTTAGCCTTTTTTACCGTCTATCCATAGCTAATTTGTATCAAATCAAGAGCAAAATATTTATTTTTGTAAGAAAATTTTATATTTTATTTTTGTTTCTTCTTTACTAAACAATATTTTTTTTATTTTGTTTTCATTTGAATTCAGATGCAAATATTATATTGATATTATAAGTTGAATTGTATATATTTTGTCTTATATATATATTATTATTATTAAATATATTCTACATATTTAATTAACATGTATTATTTAGAACATAAATTTATATGTAATTCATATATTTGGTATATTAAAAATATATAAACAATATATATAATATATTGATAAAATATTTTACCTAATTAAATATGATATCATAATATATTTGAAAAATATTAATAATCTTTTATTTTTATAAGTTATAAACATTAAAAAGAATAACAAAAAGAAAAAAAAATAAAAGTTCAGTATAGAAGGGAGAATTTTTTTTTCTTTACTTTTTATTCAAAATGAGGTAAAATTATACTTTTTGTTTATTTATTTGTAAATAATATATATTAATTTACAACAAATAATATTCAGTATTTAATAATTTATGTATTATAATATCTATATAACTAAATAATATCTACATAACTAAACTCTTCATAACTAATACCTGCATAACTAAATCCTACATAACTAATACCTGCATAACTAAACCTGCATAACTAATACCTGCATAACTAAAACCTGCATAACTAATACCTGCATAACTAAACCCTGCATAACTAATACCTGCATAACTCTAACCAGTAACCAAACGGTCCCTAAAAAAATGAAATGATTTTCAACCACTATGTAAGAATTGTTTTTTATCACAAGTTTCATAAGTTATTTTGTTCTCTTAAATATCATGTCAAGTTAGATGGCGCTACCTGAGATAAAATAAAACGGAGGGAGTATCTTGTATTTGTATGCTTACTCACATGTCTATAAATCACTTTTAAGAAAAACTCAATTATACCATTTTTAAGGTAAACACTATCCTTACTTTTCTTCTGTTTATATTGCTTTGAGATTTGAAATACCATTGATCGGAATTGGATGCTTAATTCGACTTCATGAAAGATAAAGTAATCACGGATAGAATTAGGTCAAAATTAAAACGAAATCAATTATTCAAATTGAAAAAATAGTTATTGGCTTATTTGTTTAGCAGTTTCACAATGTTTTAATTTATTTATTTTTTGTAATTAGGTTATTGATTTTTAAAAATTTGAGGTTTCTTCATACATGATTAATCAATGATTTGATAGTAAATTAATAAATTACATTCACATCATTCGTTATATAGAGTCCTCGACTTATGATTTAGTTTATATTTTATTTCTAATTTTCTCAAATTCTTCATCATTCTACAAGTTGTCAACGTATGTTTTTGGACAAAATAAAATCGATCAACTAATATGCAAGGTTTATTTAGTTTGTCACCTAATTTCTAAGTATTTTTTAAATTTTTTTTTATATAAAAAAATTTAACGACTAAAATGATAATCAAACTCAATAACTAATAACTAAACTGATAAATATTAATATATTAATGATTCTATAATGTTTGGTATAAATCGAACCGATATTGGTATGGTTGGCTATTGGTGGCAGGCCTCACATCAACCAAATTAGATTTGACTCAATTATTTGATCAAACAATTTTTTTTATTTTTAATTACATCTTTCGAAAATAGCCTTTTTCAGACTTTTCATTGATGTTGTAACTATTAGAATAGTTATTTTTTTTTATTGACTATCAGACATTTTTGTATTTTTCTCCAATAAATTGACCTGTTATAGGATAACTCATTTTCTTCTTTTCTTCTTTTTATTTTTTGAAAAGGCGTTGCCTTTGTAAATTTGATCAGTGACTTGGTGTACGTGGGGAAGTTGTAAGGGAAAATTCAATTACATCAACACAACTAAGTCATAGTTGGTTGCTACCAAATTATATTTCACAACTAAAAGTGTTGCTATCACATTACGTATAATATCATATAAAAACTTTATTTTAGCTTATCAAAATTAATACTACTCCATTATACTAAAAATAAAGAAAACATAAAACTAGAGCTATTGATAAAGATAAAAAGTGACTATATTTGTCCAAAGGTGAGAGTAGTACAAATATAAAATAAATTGAGATAAATTTTATTTATATAATGTAATCATATTCTTCAATAACTTATAAATCATTTTAATTCATGAATGTTAAACTAGAACAAGGACGATATAAAAGATTACAAGATATATACTTGTAATTAACATAGACTTATCTATAGATAGGTTACAACTCATTTCACAAAATTTTGATTCAGAATTTATAAATTATATCAAAAATGAAAACTCAACATCAAGTGAAAACTCTGTGAATATAAAATATTTGTAACTTTCTTTTAATATATTAATCAAATAATTGAACTTAAATGAAAATGTGTTAATTTATATAGTATCTTGACTTGTTATAGATAGAGAAATAGAGTAGTTTGATAGCTATCTAAAAAGGTAATTGTATTAATTTATGACACAAGTTTATAATGTTTGATAACATATAAAATTTGGTTTATAATTTTAAAGTCAATGTAATTAATACTTATATAATTTATGACAAACGAAATAATTAATACCTACCCAATTCTAAATAGTTATCAAATGAGCCTAATTTTTGTGTAGAATTATAAAGGAAAGAGTAGAAGCTTTAATTACCAGCAGCCACCAAAAGTTTCAAATGGAAAATCTTTTGGGTCTTCTCAGAGTACGAGTCAAAAGAGGCATCAATCTCGCAGTTCGTGATGTTCGCAGCAGCGATCCCTACGTTGTCGTCAAGATGGCTAAACAGGTACCAATTCTACTAATTCTTCTTCTTTTCTTTTTTTTACTGTTTCTTGTTTTTTTTTCATCGGAGTTTTGGTTGAGTTTTTCGTCTGCTACTGTGGATTTAACGTTTGATAGCTGCTGATATAATCATTTATGGAAGAAATTTTCAATTTCATGTAAGGAATGTTATTAAGTCTATGAGCATTGATCATCCAGTAGCTGTAATTTTTGTTTTCTAGAATTTATGCATCTGGGTTTATAATCATTTTGCAAGGATCTGTATAAAATTTTGTGTGGAAATTACAGTAGAAAGATATCATCTTTAGCGTTACCAGTTCATGTTTGACGATGGGTTTCGTTTAATTGGGATTTATTAATGTTGCAATCAGAAGAAAAAAAGGACACCGCCCCTTTCCTTTTTTTTTTTTTCATTTGCTTTACCCAGTTCAGAATTAAAAACATAGGTTATAATTTTGAATTTTGTGGTGGTTGTATTATCCAAGTCCAATTATGTCCTCTTATTCCTTTGATGACTTCCAGAATGGGGCTGGGAAGGAGTTTATTTAATTTTTCACAATTCTATCATATTTTTAGTCTTCCCTTTTAGAAAGGGGTTGTAGTCTCGTCGAAAAAGTCATGTCCTTTTAGTAGGTTTTGTCTATACTAAGGAGACTTTGAATGTGTAAGGTGTGCTGTTGCAATTCTTGTCTTTGAAGGATTCTAAATTTCGGGGTCGTTCTATGTGTTGAGTCTGGAGCTATAAACCCTTTTGGCTGATGTACATTTGTGAAGTTTACACATGACAAGTTCTAGGTCTAGAGAGCTTGACCTTCCAGGTTCTGGAAAGTACATTAATAATGTAGAATGGATTGTGTGTGTTTGTTGGGCAGGGGCGGAGTCAGGTAGGGCTGAGGGGTTATTCTGAACCCTCTTCGGCAGAAACTTACACTATTTATATACGGTTAAAACTATCTTTTATGTACATGTTGTAGATGTTGAACTCCCTTCGGTAAAACTCCTGTGGTGGTGGGGGTGTTCTGGCTCCTTCTCGACTGGGGTGTAAGGAAGGTAAAAGTAGGTGGATAGTTCATTGACTTTGGTGGACTGGTATGGAGAAACTTACATGCCCCAGGTGTCTGCATCACTCAGAAAAGTCTTTCAGATCTTTTTTGGGGACTTCTCCGTGTATTTTTTAGGATTTGGAAAGCTGCTGCAAATAGATAGATAAATTCTAAGATATCGGTGACCTTGTTGCCAAATCTTTTGATTTGTGGTACTATAATCTTTTTGTACTCCTTAAAGTTTACAATAAGAGCAGCATTTTCTTGTATATGTTTCATGTTCTAAATGAAGTCTTAAGATAACAGTCTTTTAATACTCTGTGACTTGTAAATATCTGTTTTTTTGCCATAATGCGTGACTCAGTTGGTACTTTGAGCTTCCCAAATCAGTTGTTGAAATGACGAATATATTATTGTACCAGCAGAAAACAGACGAACATAAGGACTCAAATACTTGGCTTTTCTTTTCGCTCAATGCTCTGACTACTGTGTTATTTTGTTATTAACTACATGAAACATAGGAAGCCACAGATTTGAAATGTGGTGTAAAATGTGAATTCTTCCTCTTTGATGTATATTGTTGATTGTTCTCAGTCAGTTTTTTGACTTGCCTGTTTTCAACTTGAATGCAGAAATTGAAGACTCGAGTTGTAAAAAAGGATGTTAATCCTGAGTGGAATGAAGATTTAACTCTTTCTGTTGCAGATCCCAATCTTCCTGTTATGCTGGTAAAGTTTCTTGTTTGCTGGTTATCATATATAAGATAAGACCCTATCTGTTCCGCAGAAAACATAACCATTTCTCACTAATGATCACTTGCTGGTTGCTTTGATCAAATGTTCTTACATATTATACTATACACTTCCCAGTGTTTGTATTTCTTGTTTATGTTTTCTTGTTTCTGCCTGTTTCCAGACTGTGTATGATCACGACATGTTCAGCAAAGATGACAAAATGGGAGACGCAGAATTTGACATCAGACCATTTCTAGAGGCTCTCAAGATGAACTTAAGTGGCCTCCTAGGTGGCACCATTATTACTAGAATACAACCGTGCAGATCTAACTGCCTGTCCGAAGAGTCTAATGTTGTATGGCAAGATGGTCAGGTTGTGCAGGACATGTGCCTAAGATTGAGAAATGTGGAATGTGGAGAGATCGAACTTCAACTTCAGTGGATCAACCTTCCTGGTTCCAGGGGTATATAGAATACAGCGTATATACATACATCTGGTTGCCATAAGCTGCAGTCTATGAACTGCTTTGTGAATTGTGCTCTCACAATTGATCTCTAGTAGTGATAAATGGAATTTGTTATATTTGCACACTGAACCAATCTGTTGTGCAAGGTTTCTCTAGCTTATCGTATATTTGGTTTGAATATTCTTTTCAAATTTTCTTGTATCACTGTAGTTATATGGTATGTAATCAATATACAAGTTTGCATAAAAGTTCATACCTTTGTGTGAATATGATAGTATTTAATATTTGCATGCTTTTTCATGGGGCATGAGTTTGTATTTTCTCATCATAAAGCTATGCTCGTCGCCATTAAAGAACTTATACCCCGCTAGGCATAGGTTTGATTTTTAACAGCAAGAATCATAGATTAGCTCATTTTGAAGGACAAATCGTGTAATTAAATATTTTTTCTAGCTAACAATAAATATACATGTCACATTAACATAGTACAAGAGGGCTTTTTATACGGGCAATTTTCACATATAGCAAATAAAATTCATATTTGTATGTTATAGCAAAGTTTGCATAATTGCGCTCCATAGCAAACATAAAAACTGTATAATTCGCTATACATATACAGTTGAAGCGAATTGTATAAAACGAAGTGTATAAAACGAGAAAAAGAAAGACACTTGGGCAGAGACTTGTATAAAAATGAAGTGTATAAAACGAATTGTATGATTATAAGTGTATAGAACGATTATATACAATTTGAATTTGTATAAAATGATAAAGAGAGAAAGACAAAAGAGACTTGGCAGGGAATATACAATTAAATCGAATTGTATAAAACGAGTAAGAGAGAAATTAGATACAATTTGAAATTTGTATAAAACGAAAAAGAGAAAAAGGAAAAAGAAATTGGGCAGGGGAGTATTTTTATTGTATAATTATAAGTGTATAGGACGAAAATATATGTACTTGCATGTGTATATACAATTTTCTCACGCTTTATACAAACAGAAACGCAATTATACATTTCGCTTCTGTTTGTATAAGTGAGAAAGGCGAAGGTGGCGAGCGAGATTTGGGAGAGTGGCGAGCGAGATCTGGAAGAGGGGAGAGAGGGAAACAAAAATATATGTATTTATACAATTTCCTCTGCTTTATACAATTAGAAACAATTTTTATACACTTGTGTTTGTATAAAAAGTGAGGAAGCGAGCGAGAGATTGGAGGAGAGTGGCGAGCGAGATATTTGGGAGAGAGGCGCCTGGCAATTTTTTGCAAACGTTTGCTATGGAGCACAATTAAATCAAACCTTAGCTACTCTATTTATTTTATATTATTAGTTTGTTATTATATATAATTATCCCTTTTTATATTGCTGTTGGGGCTGTGCAGGCCCAAACAATTACATTTGCCACACATAGTTCATCTATTACCAGTTGCATTAGTAATTTCAAGTTTTCATTTGATTGCCACACACCATATCAAATTTTGGATTTAAAACTCTTTTATACTAATTAATCTTATTACTTTGCAACATATTAATTTCATTACTAATATATTATCTTGGACCAGAAACTCCTAGTAGATATACAGTAACCATATATACATAGATATCAGTAATATGAGAGGAGGAAAGAGAAGAATAGACAGAGTTGTCTAGTAGAGGTAAATGACAAAAAATTTGAGAAATTCAAAACTTTCATCTTCACTTAAATTATGTATAAAAATCCCAAAAAGATTGGTCTAAATATTCTATTAAGAGCACGCAATTTCTTGTAAAGTAACAAATCCAAATTTGAACCTAAGCGGACCAAACCTCAGAGAAAAGGGTGAGGGTGAAGAATGAAATGAGACAAAAGCACCAATATTCAAGAGAGCCGAACGATTTGATAGAATTCGATAATTTTGTACCTGCAAGTTATATTCAATAAGAGGAGTAATTTGATTTACAATCAAATATTTATAAATTTTCGATAAAAGTTTATTGATAAGATTCATATATTATACCAAAAATACTTCGATAAAATAGTTGAGATATACGCAAGCTGATGACACCACATAGTAGAGAAATGTATTTGCCCTTTTGTAGTCCATAGGAAACATAAGCATGGGTTATTCCTAAGACCAATATATAGCAGTTTGTGCAAATTAAACATAATGTTTGTTTTTGGGAGTCCAAGAGAGTTATGACACACTAATCTTAATTTGCCACTACTATTCATCATTCATTTCAACGCATGCTTCTGCTTTTATAACTTCTAGGACATTATTTTACCATTATCTCTAACATTTTACTATTTCATAGCCGCCAATCACATTTCACTTCAAAGTTGGTGAACTCTATGGAGTTTCCATCTCAAGAAATGTTGGGAAATGTATGTTTGTAATTATCTTTTCAACAACCATGAAAAATAATATAGTGGTATATGTTAAAAGTAATAGTAAGGTCGTTGCGTTTTTGCCACCTCTTGACAAAGTAGGCTGATTATCAAACCCTCTTTTATTGAGTGTATGTGGGCCTTCGCCAACTCGAAGGGCCAAAAATTCGATACTGAGTTTTTTGGTTGTTAAGTTATAGCAGGAGTGTAGGACTATATCCAATTATATACAATTCATGTGGTTTGCACTAAAATAAATTAAGCAGTCGTCAAAGCATCTATTTAATATCTCCAACCAAAACACTCCCTTAACCTTTTAATCATAGAGAGCACATCCATGAGAATAATCACTTATAATTAATATATTGAAATCCAATAGTAAATTACTTAATTATATTCTATAAGGTGCCTATGTATGTTTTTTGATCAAAATACAATCTGTCAACTAATGTGTATAGTTCATTTGATTTGTCACTTTATTTTTAAATTATCTTTTAACTCGTTAATACCTTCAACCAAACATTTCCTTAACCTTTTGATCATATAGAGCATATCCATGAGAATAATGGGTTAATCTAGGAATGGAGAAACCAAACAGGTCCACCACAAAAATGCACCTTTAATTTCACCATAGCCTTGTTGTTCCTTAGCTCATGTTCTTGTCAGTCACAACTCACAATGCCCCATCAAGGCCTCAAAGATTCACCATTTTCAGAACCTATATTTTTGAAACATTAATATAGAACTTATTAGTGAGGGGCAAAGCAATACAGTACTGCCTTTGCCTTTGTATCATTTTCACATGCATCAGAATGTTGCATGCCTTGACAAAAGGCAAAAACAAATCAAAGTAAAATCTCTTTATAACGATAAATATACTTTATTCATATTATTTTATTGTTATATAATAAGTAATATGAATATTGATTTATAACATGAAATGTAATTGTAGAGAATGGTTTGAATATACTTCTGATTACTTTCTCCGTTTCAATTTGTTTATCTTGCTTTCTTTTTTAGTTAGTTTCAAAAAGACCTCTTTCATTCTTCGATAACTCTTTACTTTTAACTTTCTACATGAAAGTCTAATACCGCAAGTAATATGATAGATTCAATATTCAAAAGCTTTATATATTTTTTTAAATTTCGTATTAAATCAAATAATCAGACAATAAATTGAAACGGAGGAATTTAGGTAGAGAAAAGAGGTAGCCCATGAACAAGCCACGAGCCAAAAAGCCAAAAACAAGAAGAAAATGACTTTAAAAAGAAAACCCCGGCAAACAAGTACTTATAGGGACACCACCTCCAACCAAAATGCTTTTTCTCTATACAAAAAAAACTCTGTGAACCATTGAAGATAGAGCCATTTACCAAATTACTAACACACCATTTTTTTTCTTTCTTTTTCAAATCCAAACAAACAAGAAAACAACAAAGGGCAAAAAATATACATTAGAAAAATCCCTCCTTTGCTTTGGAGACTGTAAGCTTTGCTCCCAATTCTCAAAGCTGTATTCTTTCTATATTCCTTCTTTCTGCAAAATCCCCACAACCCCATAAACCAAAACACATGCTCTTTGCTTATATTTACCAACCCCATTTCATCCTTTACTTGTAAACTTGTTTTTCTTGATTTGGGTATTTCAAGAACATAGCAAAGATGATAACTTTATCTGATTTCTACCATGTTATGACTGCTGTTGTGCCACTTTATGTAGCTATGATACTAGCTTATGGCTCTGTGAAGTGGTGGAAGATTTTCTCACCAGATCAGTGTTCTGGAATCAACAGATTTGTTGCACTTTTTGCAGTTCCACTTCTATCTTTTCACTTTATAGCTGCTAATAATCCTTACACTATGAACATAAGATTCATTGCTGCAGATACTCTGCAGAAACTTATTGTTCTTGGGGTTCTTGCTGTTTGGGCTAATGTAAGCAAAAGGGGTAGTTTGGAATGGAGTATAACTCTGTTTTCACTATCAACACTTCCAAATACTCTAGTTATGGGTATTCCTTTGTTAAAAGGAATGTATGGTGATTTCTCTGGGAGTTTAATGGTGCAAATTGTTGTATTACAGTGTATCATTTGGTACACTTTGATGCTTTTTATGTTTGAGTTTAGAGGTGCAAGATTGCTAATTTCTGAGCAGTTTCCTGATACTGCTGGTTCAATTGTATCTATACATGTTGATTCTGATGTCATGTCATTAGATGGTAGACAAGTTTTAGAGACTGAAACAGAGTTAAAAGAAGATGGAAAACTTCATGTTACTGTTAGAAAATCAAATGCCTCAAGGTCTGATATATTTTCAAGAAGGTCAGGTGGATTTTCTTCAACTACACCAAGACCATCTAATTTGACAAATGCAGAGATTTACTCTCTGCAGTCATCAAGAAATCCAACACCAAGAGGGTCTAGTTTTAATCATACTGATTTTTACTCAATGGTGGCTGGTACTGCTGGGAGAAACTCAAACTTTGGTGCTAATGATGTTTATGGTATGTCTAATAATTCAAGAGGGCCAACTCCAAGACCTTCTAATTATGAAGAAGAAAGTGGGAAATCAAGATTCAATAATTATCATGGTGGAGCACCAGCACCAGCACTAGCACAGAGTAATAGTAACACTCATTATCCAGCACCAAATCCAGGCATGTTTTCACCTAGTAATAATGGTAACAAACCACACAAGAATACAGCTAAAAAAGGAGATCAAGAAGGTGGCAAGGATCTTCATATGTTTGTTTGGAGTTCAAGTAACTCTCCTGTTTCTGATGTTTTTGGAGGACATGATTATACAGCTAATCTAGACCAGCCTGCAGCACCTAATAAGGATGTGAGAGTACCTATCTCCCCTGGAAAAGGTAACTCTGTCCACTAAGACTATATTAGTTTCGATTTGAACCTGAAGTCTCACGGTTAGTAACATTTTTTTTATGCTTAATTAGTTGAGGGGCAAAGGAACAATAATCAAGAAAACTACATGGAGAGAGATGATTTCAGCTTTGCAAATAGAGATGGAGCTGATCAAATGAACAATCAAGATGGTGAAAAAACTGGAGAAAATAAAGCAAAAGTAATGCCACCAACAAGTGTAATGACTAGGCTCATACTCATCATGGTTTGGAGAAAACTTATTAGAAACCCAAACACTTATTCAAGCTTGTTTGGCCTCACTTGGTCTCTAGTTTCATTCAGGTAAATTTACCAATTTCTATTCATTTTTATTAATTTTTATTTTTTATTTTTATTAGTGTTGGTATATATTCTGATTATTAAAAAAATGTAGGTGGAATTTGAAGATGCCTGCTATAATTGCACAGTCCATATCTATACTGTCAGATGCAGGACTTGGCATGGCAATGTTCAGTCTTGGTGAGTACTATTTCATTATTTGATCACAAGGAGGTCATTAGTGTGTGCACACACACATTAGTATTATTAAATTACTTGTTTAGAAGGGGGAGCGTGCAAAAAAGCACAACAATACGCTCATCATAACATCTTTCTCTCTCTTTCTTTACATCTCTTCTTTAATTAATTATATATCTTCTTTACCCCATCTCATTTCTCTCAAATGGATACAATCATGATAACTCTTACTAGTAGTAACACCCCACTAGTGGATGTGATGATGCCATGCACTTGTTTTTTTTTAATAGTGTGGTATATTCGAGTTCGTTTGTGTGCATTCAGCATAGATATCAAGTAATTTTATCAATTAAAACCTAACATAAATATCAAATAGAGATATCAATCAAGAGTTATCAATAATTTTTGTGTGTTTCGATGCGATGGATTTTTATGAATATTTATTACGTCCCACTAGTGTATATATCGAATAATTTTGTCAATCCGATTTTGAACCGATAGAAAGAAATCATCAAATGTTATTGCTTTCTTCTATAATTAGAAGTAAAATGTGATGGTCCCCTTAATGCATGATGCCATACACTTTCTCCAAATTTGATATTTGATATTAGTATAGTTGTAAGTAGAAAAAGTATATATATATATTTTGCATGTTAAAAAATGAAACAATTTTTTCTGGATGACAGGTCTGTTCATGGCTTTGCAACCAAGGATCATAGCATGTGGAAATTCTGTTGCATCTTTTGCTATGGCTGTGAGATTCCTTACAGGTCCAGCTGTTATGGCAGCTGCTTCCATTGCTGTTGGTCTTCGTGGAACTCTATTACACGTGGCAATTGTACAGGTCATCATCAAATCTTAAAATTCTTCTTTATCATAAAACATGTATTATATTATTATTATGTTAATTATTTTATTCCAAATCTCTCCACTATGACCTACTATTATATTATAAATTAATTAACAAAAAAAAAAAAAAAGCTGCTTCGAGCCCATACAGTTTCAAAACTCATTAATTTAATTACTAGCGGTGCTTTATCAATGCATCTAGCCGAGTAATTCGGGTAAATTCAGAATTTATGTGAGTATGTTTTAAAAATAATAAACGACAATTATTTCTAAGGTTTATCAGAAACACCTTCTCTATGAAAAGGTAGGTGTAATATTTATGAAATTACGTATACTGAATATATTATTATTGTTCAATCGATATGTACTAAAAACAGGCAGCTCTACCACAAGGAATTGTTCCTTTTGTCTTCGCTAAGGAATATAACGTTCATCCTGACATTCTTAGCACAGCGTAAGTATAAATTAATTTAACATCTTTTTATAGTGTTTAATTTATTATTTTTAATTATTTTTGCGATTGATAATTTTGTGTTATTTTATTTGTGTTTATTACAGTGTGATTTTTGGGATGTTGATTGCGTTGCCGATTACATTGGTGTATTACATATTTATGGGACTTTGAAGAGGGACTTATAATTCCATGCAAATTAATATTTAATGCATGCAGCAATTGGCATGGAGATAAAAGAAAAAAGCTCACAGCTTTTTTTTTTTTGTTAATGAAAAGATTTAGTTTGTAACAGAACAGAGTGATGATGATGATGAAGAAGAAGATGATATTTGTGCTTAATTAGCTGAAACGTAATTAATTAACTTTCCCTAGTTCATTCAAATGTCTTTTAATGGATTATCTCTTTGGTACGTAAGTAGTTAAGTTGTAAAATCATGTTTAATTTAATTTGTAGTCTATTGATTAGCCGGAAAAAAAAATGAAAATTTTAATTCCTAGTTTATGGAATTTATTTATTGCTGCTGTTATTATTTTATGACTTTGTACCCGTATAGAATCATTTGTCCTTTTTCTTCTTTAAGTAAAACTTCGAGTGGCCATTTAATTCTCTTTTTTTTAATAACTCTCAGAAATCTCAAACATTTGGGGTTACATTTTATTTCGAAAGTGTTCTTAATTACAAAAATTGTAGATTTTTTTTATTGCTTTCAGATATATTCTTTGGTTGTTCACATTGCAAATAATATACTTAATGGGAGGGATGTATCTGAAGGGATATAGAGAAATCCAAGAAGATAAGAATGTATTTGTTTGGGGATAGAGATGTATCGAGAAGGTATTTATGTAATTTTTTAAAATAATAAAAAACTTTAGAAATTATAATATTTTAAGTGGTGTATTTATGTAATTTTTTCCTTCATTTCCGAGGATGGTATAAGGGTTTTGTTTGTTGGGCGTGAGGCGGAATTATGAGTTTACGTATAAAAATTTATAAAATTAAAATTTGAAATATGACGAAGAAGGGAATCTAAGTTTGTGTGGTTTATAAAAGTTTTGGAAGAAGCATATTCTTCATAAATGACTTGTGAGGGCTTTTTGGCTAAAGGAAGACGAAAGCAATATATAGACGTCTGCAAAATTCTCCCTTTACACCATATTGATATTATTCTTTTGCTAAAACTATTAGATGCTAGATTAAGGATAGAAAAAAAATGAGAAAAATAGATGATGTATGGAGAAAAAGAAAACAAACCCCTCTTTAATATTCATTAAAAAAAAAACTAATATCATCTTTTCAACAAAAATAAAAAATAAAAAATGTGAAATGATATTAAAAATAAAAATGAATAAGATGTGTTATGTAGACAAAGAAATATAGAGTTCGAAGTCTAAAAGGTATAAAATGTTAACAAAAATTCTAAAACGGTATATATTTTTATTTAAACCAAAACGGCAAAATCGCTGAAATAACAGTGTTTTCGTCCGCCGAAAAAAGCAAAATTGCTACTATAACAGCTATTTGCAAAAAAAAAATTTAATTTTTTTTTTTAAAGAAATCGCTGCCAAGGCAGCGATTTACCTTTAATTTTTTTAAAAAAATTATTTATTTGATTTTTTTTATAAAAAAAAATTAAAAGCAAATCGCTGCAAAGGCAGCGATTTGTATCAAATAAATTTTATTTTATTTTTTAAAATTACATCGCTGCCAAGGCAGCAATTTTAAATCGATTTCTTTTTTTAATAAAACGTTATCGACGTCAGCTATTTAACTATTTTTTTTAAAAAGAAAGTGTAAATTATTTCCGTCGATAGCGTTTTATTAAAAAAAAATGTTTTAAAATCGCTGCCTTGGCAGCGATTTAATTTAAGAAAAAATAATTGATACAAATTGCTGCCCTTGCAGCGATTTGCTTTTAAATATTTTTTTTTAATTTCAAATAAATAATTAAAAAAAATAAAGGTAAATAGGCAACGATTTACCAAAAAAATATTTAAAAAAATTAGTTTGTAAATCGCTGCCAAGAAATATATGGGGTCTACATCAAATCAAGCACCTAGCTAGGTTACGTACTACTGGACGGACCTTAAAAATAGCACTATGATTTAAATTCATATCAAGAAATATTATTTTAAATTATAATACGTTCTTGCTAATATTCTTATGAGTTATGATTTAAATTTGAAATTTCTAATTAAAAATAAATTAATAATATCACAATATTATAACCTTTTTGGAAGTGGTAAACAAACGGTTGGTTTCAAACGAAAAGAGAGGTTTTGTCTTTCTTTATTCAAAGTACCAAAAAAAATGAAATTCTTATTTGCTCTTTTTCTTACGGTCAATTATCATATCATTTTTTTCTTTTTACATTTGATAGTCATTTCGTTGCTAGAATTATTTAGACTTGCATAAAACTTTTGTATATATATTATTATCAAAAGAAATATAACATGTGTTTTTGTGTGAAAAATTGAAAGGAAAATAAATTCTTTCTTATCTTATCTTATTTCAGTTTCTTAATTAGGGTTAAAAGTTTGAAACTAGAAACTGTCTCAACGTTATTTAACTATCGTTACTTTTTTTTTCTCTTTTTCTAAAAGCTAATAATATGGTGGATAAGGCTGAATTTGACCACCATGATTAAGATAGTAATTAACAATCTATACGTAACTTAGAACACAAATTTTTGTAGTTAAATGATTTAAAAGTATAATCTCAAACACATATCACTGTTAATAAAGGAAAAGGTAAAATTAAATCATAATTAAAAAAGTCAGGCTGGCCTGACACCTACCACTAATTAAAGTTAACATATTTATTACTAGTAAAATAATGATTATTAATGGGAAGACGACGTTATTACCAACCCATTAATTAGCCTTGATTTGCTGACAGCATCTATAATCTCTAATCTAGTTAAATTGCCTTTTAAAACACAAAAAATAAAGTTTAATTAAACATTGCACGTGATGATCATCCCAAAATCTAAAATTAATTTGTCCTTTGGAACATTAATCTAATGTTTATAATTAGCAACTTCAGTGCCTTCTTAACAGCCAACAATATGTTTTCAATTAGCCAATTATCACTAATCTTGAAATGAAAGGAGTAATGTGCAATTTTACCTAACTGATAATTATTTTAGTTGAGATTAAAGTTGCATACATAGCGTTTATTGTTTGGTCCCATGAAAAATAAGTGAATTTTTTACTTTTTTGTTTGTTTGTGTTCGTTAAGAATATTATACTAATATTTTTATATATATAATATTTAAATACTATGGGAGTTAGGGTGGACGTTGGGGAATTGGGGCGGAGGGGATAAGGGGCTATGAGGGTTGTCAAAATGAGGTGTGTTTGGAGTGTGCGTCGGAGCACACAAATAATAATCAAAGTTAAATGTCACTCATCGAACGTGAAATAAGTCATTTTTTTTATTTTAAAGAATTTATTTTTTTAACGAAAATATTTTTTAATTTTTTAACTATAAAACATAAAAAGAAAATGAAGAATAATTTCCTCCCTAAAATCAACTTCTTGTTTGTGTGATTAGTATTATCAAGAAAAAAATCAAGGAATTGATTGAGCGTAATAAAGTAGCCAGTTTATACCATAATAATAATTGAGTTCAAAATTATATATTCATAAATATTAAATGGAGTATATAGTAATGTTACAAAATTGAATTAACAAATTATTAAGTTTACGTGAACTCAAAATCTGTCTTTTCCAATCCTTCCCCGCTTATACCTTAGCAAACCACAATATATACCCATGGACGATGAGACTCATCGTTTTCCGTAATTAATTTTCTTAAAGGTGAAGAAGAAATGAAAATTCAAATAAATTTTTGGTTTATCATAATTTTTTCACATATTTTTTAAATATCTTGAATTATAAATTATTATGACTAATATATAATTTTTAATATATAAATTTTATTTTAAAAATTTTATACTAAAATTCACGATTAAGATTAATTCATTCCAATCGTTGAAATCTGAATTATAAAAGATGAATGGGAGTGATCATGAGAATATTGGATTTATGGAGAGTGAGCAAGCAATGAGGAAATATTCATGTGGCCCTATATATATAATATAATATCGTCAGCATGCAATATTAATGCTTTTGTCATAGAATTGGGTGACTTTGCCTACTTTCCGTTTTATCATACTAGTTTCTATGAAAAAATTAAGGATGTCAATCATTTCTACATTTGATGAATCCTTTTTATTTTTGATAGCGATCAATTCAAAATTTGATTCGAATAGTAAATATAAAATAAAATAAATGTAATCATATTATTTATATGTAGATTTTTAACTTAATTCTTTCATATATATTATATAGGTTGTAGTAAAAAAATAAATAATAAATTTAGTCAAACTCGCAAAATTTATTATATTTCAAAAGTCTGCCTCTAGTGATAGTGGTGTTCTAGTGAATGAATAGTCAGTTTGATTATCTATATGTTTATATCTATATGTATATGATTGATTATCTACCTCTTGAAACATGTGAGTCGACAAATACGTCTAGAATAGATTTTTCAATGAGTTCTCATTTTTCAATGCTACATATAAATCATTAGCTCATTTTTCAATTTTTTTTCTGTATGATTGAGTAAATTTGTGATTAAATTGATTCGATTCTCATTCTCTCATACAAAAATAGGACATTCAATACAATTTCTTCTCCTTCTCTGATGATTATATTCTCCTTGAGAGTCAATACATTTATACATAATCGTGCTATTTAGACAAGAAATTGAGAGATATATGGATCGACAAACATAAATTCCTAAAATGTATTTAGTGTTTTGAGTCTTCCTCTCCATGATTGTTATTCTTAAATATAAAAAGCTAATCTAACGTACATATATTAGCATGCTTATTATGAATATATAGTGACATGTTATATTTCAACTTTCAACACAAAAATTATGAGAATATATGATGTGTGCCCTTGTCTGTCCACCTATTTGTAATTTTTTTCTAATGTTGATGGGATTGATTTCCCACTTTTTGCCTTATTGGTAGGATACAAAATGCTATGCTTCTCAAAACCTTAATGCTTTTGGCTATTTCTTCATAATTAATTAATCATTACTTACGTGCTTATTTGGTTTTACTCATAGTCAATTTATACTCTATTACCATCTCCTCTTCTCACGAGATGGATAAGAAAATATACGCCAATTACTCTTGTTGTGATAGTTAACTGTAACAAACCAAGGTTTGTAACTTTGTATATATGCATCTTTAATGTATATGCTCATTCCTTTAATGAGGATCCCAAATATAATTTCATTAGTAATCAATTGGGTCGTCCATCGTTAAGGCCTTATTTGTTTGCATTTAATGAAAATATGAATCTTAATCATTCAGATTCAACTAATTAAGTACATTTGATTTTTAGGTCTGAATATGAATCAACCGATTAAGTTAATTTATTTTATTTTTTAAAAAAACTCTTAATGGGTCTGAAGAGCTCTGAATGAATCAGATCTATAGGAGACTCTTAACAACATTCAGACTCATTTAATAAGTTATCAAATAATAAATCATCCCTTTTCTACTTTGGGCATACCTTTTTATCTCATAACTAAAAACTTTCTTTCTCTCTTTTCTCAATCAAACACTATTTTTTCCCTCTTGAACCGGTGAGTTTGCATAAATCCTTTCAAGTATTTTTTTATATTAATAATTTTCTTGTATTGACGTGTGTCAAAAACACTGGTTGCAATAATATTTTTTGGTGTAATATTGTTGTTTATCAAGATTTTTGAATTAAAAAATAGTACTCCAAATTAAATCATGATTATTAAAATATTTAAAACTTTTTTTTTAATCAAAAGTGATATATTTTGTTGAAATGAAATTTTATAATATTTTATTAGTATAATGTTCAATTTCACATGCGCATTCAGATATTGAAAACAAACAACGTTAATATTGAGATATATATTCAGATTCAGACATAATCTTAATAGAAACAAATGAGGCCTAAGACTAATGTAAACTGCTAACGTGGAATATTCTTGCTTATTGGAATTTATTAAGGGCAAAAGACAGAAATCACATACTTTTAAGGCAAAATTACCATTTGTCCCTTATAAGTTTATAATGATAAAAATCCCTCAAATAATACAATAATATAAACGCTGATACACTAATTTGATACACGAGATACATTAATTGTTAAGTAAGATACATTGCATTTTATACATGATACACTAATTTGGTATACATTTTATACATGATACATTAATTTAATGCGTACATTAATTTGATGCTTCGATACATTAATTGATGTGTGAAAATAAGAAATTTTGAAAATTTATAAAACTAATAGGATATAATGATAATAAGAGAAATTAAAGGTGGAATTTCTGTCATTTATCCATTTATTAACCTCGTACTTGTTGATTTTCTTTATGTCCTTCAAAAAACATCGACTAATGCAAGTGTGCAACTATGGTGTAAAGCAGTGCCGGCTCTATGCATTGCCAAATAAGGCCTTCGCCTTAGGCCCCAAATTTTATTTGGGGCCTCAAATTTTTATCAAGAATAAATTATGAATATTTTATATAAAAATAATTATTTATAATAAAAAGTATAATGTTTAAAAAATGTATAGTATTTTATCCACTTTAACATCTGTTGTACCCTGTTAAAAATAAGAATTAATAGTAAAAAGTTTTGAAAAAGTGAATTACAAATTCTGTTTTATTTTTTTAAAATTATAGTTTCAAGCATTACTAAAAGCATATTAAAATGAGATATATCAAATTATCAAGTTATCAACTTTTTGCATCAAATTTTATGGTTCTAACTCTTAACTTTATTTAATATTTGTCAACTTATTACTTATAAAATTATGTTAACAATTCATATAATAATTGTTTCACTGTAAGGATGTTTTTCATTGCTGAGTTGATAAAATCTTACCTAAAATTAATAACTGAAAATATAATATTAAAATACTAATAATCTTTTATCTAAATAGTGTAAGAAAAATAAATTTTGAATAAATACGTATATAAAGTTTATTTATATTTTAGGCTCCAATTTAAAATTTTGCTTTAGGCCCTCAATCACGTTAAGCCGTCCCTTGTGTAAAGTTGGTTTACTAATTGGGATTTTGGTCTATATTAGCTGCTATATATTTTATGTTATATACCTTTCTTTTCGTGTTAAATATCTTTCTGGTATTTGAGATAAATATTTAAATTGTGAGATTGCAAATTTTCAATTATTATTCTTTTAGAAAAAAGGTGATAATCTTTTATATCTCAAAAATATAAAAGTAGGGAGCTTACCACGCTAGCTAACAAGTTCACACTCATGATGACTCAACCCTTAATATTGCAACCTTGCAGTAAGTGCCTACAACTTTTTATTTTATTTTAGTGTTTATAACTTTAATCACGAAAACGAGAGAATAGAGCCCAACTAGCTATTATGATTTATTACTCTATTTCAACACTTATTTTAAGACGGAGAGATCAGATATTTTTTGTGTTAGATTTTCTTTTATTATCTAGGTAAGAAGCATAGCTTAACGTATTTCATACGCTAAACGTTAATACTTCCGACAGATTATAATTCATCGCATAATTATTTTATATAAATTACTCTAATTTATAAATCATTACTAATTAATATCACTTGACAATCTATTTTCATTATTGTAAGGATTTTCATCGTAAGATGAGTTATGATAAAGATGGTTTTAATTTCACCTAAATTAAATAAATTTAAACTTAATCAGTTTTAATATAAATACTGAATATCAAATAGAAAATAAATCGAGAGAAGGTGAAGTGCATCAGTGCAAGATTTTTGTAGAAAAGAATGTAAGGTAATGGCTAAAAAACAAATGCTAACTGATTAAAAAGAATGGTGCTATATGATGGCAGCCATGCATTATATACATGGAATTATTAAGAATGAAATTATGGTCGAATGAACTACAAAAAGTGAATTTAGGCACGCACTTGTATGCACCATATTATTTTTTTTCATTTTTTTTTTTGTCTTTTAAAGAAAATAAAAAAATACCCCTACGTGAGAAATTATTATCTATATAATTATCAATAAAATTTATAGCTATTTTTTAATTATTTTTTTTTGCCTGTGTATTTAGAGCATAGAAATGGCAACGACGTAAGCCTTGTCCTTATCGCATTGGTTCCATCAGAAATTTCAGAATGGGAGATTTCACAAGTAAACAAATTAAAACTTGTGGAATTGAACAAAGAGGTAATACCAATGTGCTGTCTGATGGAATAGTTGAGATTTTTTCATTCTTTTTAATTAATATTTAATTAAAGGAGTCACTTCCTCAAATTTTGAGAAAAATATAATTTATATCTTTTTTAATATATGATAAAAAACTCATTCATGTCATAAATATTTTTTACATTCGATTATGATTCAGCCACCTCCGTGGTTAAATTATTTTTTAAAAGAGAAAACATCAAATATGTTATACTAAAATTTTGAGAAAAAACTTATTTACGTTATTCGTTAATAGCTGAACACATGTATATCATTTAGTTAATAAATAATGAAATGAATGAACCTTCTTTTCTAAATTAATTGACATAAATTACCAAACTTTTAATCGATATTGTAATGAACCTTTTTTCCAACGTTTAATGATATATACTTTAAATTATAATTTCAATATTTATATCGAATACGAAAAGATAATAGTGAAAGAAATTAAAGGACTTTTTCCTTCTATGTCTCCCACCATCTTTTGTTGGGTCGGCCTTTCCCTAGACAAACCTTTGTGGGTTTGTCCTGTCGATATGTACCAAATTAAATGTTTTTTTTAATATATAAATAAATAAATAAAATTGCGTGCATGCGTGTTTTTGTTTTCTACCTTATTTTTTTATTTATTTTTTAGTCTTTGATTCCCATCGAACACTCTTTTTGAAAATATTCTCTCAATAAAAAGAAGAAAAAAAAAAGATTAAAAATATCCTTCTTCCTTGTGGTTCATTTTGCAGCCTTTTTTTCTCTTCTGGGATTCTTTAAAGTTCCTTGTACTCTTGCTTCTTGACTCTTTTCACCAATTAATATACAATTTTTAAAAAATAAAAGTGCTTGCACGTGAGGAGTCAATTAAATATTGCAAGTAATAATTGGATTTTATATCTAAATACATAGAATGTTTGTTATACAATTATTATTTATTTATTTAAATATTTCCTTTAATAACAATATACCTTATGAGAGGACCTTATCATTTGATCGAATTTCAAAATCATTGATCATTATTTGGTAACCATTTAGCAAATGCATTTGTCCCGTTAAATATTATTTAGATTTGAGGCGTGTTAAATACGTTGTTCTTGAAATATTTCTTTTACTTAGTATATAATATAGTTTGACGTATTTATAAAAATTCTAAAAACTAGCGTGTACAATTATATAGAAAAGTAAAAATAAAAATAACAACTATAAGTAGAATTCTTTATGAAGTGAAAAATGTCTTCTTCCTAGTAAGGATATCCAATTTTCGGATATACACTAGTTTATTTTCCTAACAAATTCAAGGGTAAAAAACATATGATATTTGCAAATGATAATTATATATATATAATCCAATTATGAAAAAATAGAAATAGTGTAATTGAGATATTTCGTATAGAAAAGATGTAATCTAACATAAAATGTACTAGTTATAAAAGGTGCAGCTCTAAATCTTTTTATCAATATGTTAGTTATTAAAACATCGGGTGTAAATAAATATTTTCACGTAAGTCCACTTAATTAGCAGATATACATATTAGTTCCAACTATATGTATATCATCTCATAAAATCACAGATTCAATTTTCACTCCTCAGGCTTTAGAAATGAATTTTGAGTTTGTAAGAGCCCAATGGCCCAGTAAGTTCCGATCTTGGGCCTCATTATTATTGGGCTACTTTTGCTCGGGCCAGTTTTTCCTCTTTAATCTCCTTTACAAACTCCTATTCGTAGGCATGTTGTTAATTTTCTATACGATTTTTTTCTTTCCAAAAGCATTTATATGTAATTTAATAAAATAGTATGGAGTCTGAATGTGGTAGGAGTGAGGGCTTTGGGGTGACATGAGTTGGGTTGATTAAGGGGTGCGATTGGAAGGCATTTGGTTATGGGGATGAGACAATGTACTTGAAATGTCACTTATGAAATTAGCTTTCCGTATATTATTAGGAAAATCATTTTTCTTATTTTTTAAAAAACTTATATTCCTAGAGAAAATGTTTTTCAAAACTTTCTCATAGCAATTTACTGTCATCTTTTGCTTTATCATAGTTGTTCATGTTATTCAAATACACTTTTTATCTTAAATTTTTTTGTACTTAATAATACAAGGTGTTAAAGAATAACAAAAGTCCCACATTGATGGTTAATGAGATGTGTGGACTCTTTATAATGCTTGGACAATCCTCTTTCCTTTGAGCTAGCTTTTGGAGTGTGAGTTACGCGTAATACCTAATTTCACATGATATCAAAACAGGGCTCGTGAGGTGTGGTGTTAAAGAGTGACAAAAGTCCCATATCGATGGTTAATGAGATGAGGGCGTAAGATCTAATTTTATATAGATATAAATTATTTTTGTGCATACTTATTAATTTTTGAACATGTGAAATAAAATTTCTAATTAACTATCAACATGACTTTTGATGAAGTAATAGCACACCTGAAAAATACATATTAATTTTTGAACATGTGAAATAAAATTTCTAACTATCAACATGGCTTTTGATGGAGTAATAAAATTGCTCTAGCACACCCCAAGATAGAATCTTCTTGTGTGTGATTCAAATTAAATAATAGACTATTTAAATTTAGTAGGAGTTATGCAACACTGAATGAAAATAAATAAATAAAATAAAATAAAAATTGTGACTTCACGGTCTATTTGTGATTATATCATATCCACCTTCTCCTTCACGGCTTCAGCAGCCACCCTAAATTAACGTCTCTCAGATTCTCTCTCTCTCTTTCTGTAATATCAACACATACATAGTCAGTCCTCTGTTTTCACATTTTCAGTGCCATTTCGTTTCTATTGCATTTTTTTCACAAAAACTAAACAATTTCACGTCTAGCTGATTGATGCATCAGAAAGGTAGAAACAATAACCGTAGATCCAGGAGCTTCTCTAGATCTCGTCTTGCCATTGAGGGTTTCTAGCAATTTATTTCTCTACCATATACTAATTCCCAATCCACATTCTCTTCTTCAACCATTCCAAATCATCACATCAGATTCCTCTATCATCAATCAACCATGGCTGCTGCTTCAGGTATGTTATGACTATCAGTCGTCTCTTATCTTACGTACTTTGTTTGAATTGAACGGTTCTGATTGTGAAATCATGTGGTGTGTAGGACAAGAGCGTGAAGTTCAAAAGAGTTATTGGATTGAACACACTGCGGAACTCACTGTCGAAGCCATGATGCTCGATTCTAAAGCAGCGGATCTCGACAAAGAAGAGAGACCTGAGGTATATGATTCATTCTATGATATATTGATGTCCATATTAGCTTAATCTCGATTGGATGTATAAATTTGTTAGAAGATCGTATTGTTTAAGAATTACTCACTATTGTGCAAGTCATTTTCACTGATATCCCATTTTGGAGTATAGCCTTTTCTTTTGCCAAAATTTTAAAAGTTGCTACAGTGCTTAATTTTGTTTCGAAAGTTTTATTGGTATCTAGGTCCTACTACATATCCGTTAATATGGAATTACTGTTTGATAACCAAATACTTGTTAACTTGCGGAGTTAAAATCCACACATATCTGGTTCAGATTTAAAATGGTTCCATCTACGTCAATAAGATTCAGACACAAGGGATTGTTGTTGGTGAAGACTGATAATTAAACATCAGCTCTTTTTTAGGATTAAAGACAACGTATAATAATCATACTCAGTAATGTCATCGGTCCCTAGCGACTGATGGAGCTGGGACTGACACATGCACTAAATAATTAAAATATTCACTATGATTGACCCTGTAGCTATCTTCAACTCGTAATTTTCTGGGCATTTCCCAGGCGTTTTTCTATGTATATATTGTCTTTGTTAAATGCTAATGTCTAGCTGTATTTCTTATCCAGCATTCGGTATGTAAATTAGTTGGTTGTGAAATTGACTAACTAGGGTTGAGATTCTAGTATATGGGGGTTTTGGTCATTATTTAGACTGATGCCCTACAGCCTCTCCTCTTTGGAGGTCCACCCTCTTTGAGTTCATTGAATCTGTTTTCTGCTTTGAGAAGGAATTGACACTTTTTAGTTCTTAATTTTGTTGCAGAACCAGACGGTCTAATTTGTTTGTTTTGTGAGTTGGCATGATTACATGTCAGACAATTTACCTATCTCCCCGAAATTTGAAACTTTTGGATGGTCATGTAGGTGCTCTCTCTGCTTCCGCCGTATGAACGAAAAACTGTGTTGGAACTGGGTGCTGGTATTGGCCGATTCACTGGTGAATTAGCCCAGAAAGCTGGACAGCTTATAGCATTGGACTTTATTGAAGGCGCAATCAAAAAGGTTTTCAGTTGTTTTTCCCTTAAGATATTTGCATTTTCTGTCTCCATCCAACATGTGCTGTCAATAAGGAGTTAAGAAGAAAAGAAAAGAACTAGTTTAGAAGATTCATTTGTCATTTCTTCATAATTGATAAGTAATGATAAACTCATAGAATATTTTTGTGCATATCCTTATCTTTTAATGTGCTTCCTTGCAGAATGAAAACATAAATGGGCACTATAAGAATGTCAAGTTCATGTGTGCTGATGTGACTTCCCCGAATTTGAATTTTTCACCGGAATCGGTGGACCTGATATTTTCTAACTGGCTACTGATGTATCTTTCTGATGAAGAGGTAAATTCTCTCTTTAATTTGCCTCATCTTCCGCATAGAAAATGACTGTAGTTACATCTATATTCTACACAAAGAACGAATCGCCAATTAAATGTGTCAAATTTGGATATAGATGTATGCAAGACTGGCTATGAGACAGTTACTATATTAGCTAATATTCATCATGTTGGTTGCTTACTTTTGAGCATTTAAAGCATTTTCCTTTAAAAAACCATTTTAGTGGTGGTGTGGAGAGATCACGGTTAGGCAAAGCTTAAAATATACAGGCAAATAGTTAAACTATGTTACATACACATGTATAAACTAATTTGTTTTTCACTTAGTGACACACTAAGATCCTTATAAAAATGAAGCATTTTCTTTGCAAGAACATGATTAACAGCAGCATCGTTGAAAATAAAAACTTAATGCCATACGTATTTAACCTTTATTTCCACAATGGTTTTAGGTTGAAACCATTGCTTTCAGCCCTATAGGGCAATCTATAATTTGAGTACCTCTTCGACAAACTGTAATTTGTATGATATGCTTAGTACTAAATATCAGCTTTTAATATTGTTTTTCAACCAGTGTACTTCATATGATTTACTTACCTGTAGATATCAGCGACCATTATGGGTGTTAGCTTACTGGTGTAACAACTGTTAGAAATATTTCTCACTCTTTATAGCTTGCTGCCAAAATATCTATGTATGAGATCTTCCTCACTCACCATAACTTTGTCTGATTTGAATTGCTGTACTTTTTTGTGACTTAAACATTTGAATTTGTTTCTACCCTTGCTGCAGGTTAAGGCTCTTGTTGAGAGAATGGTTATATGGTTGAAAGTTGGTGGTCACATATTTTTCAGAGAGTCATGCTTCCATCAATCAGGAGACCACAAGCGAAAGAACAACCCAACCCACTATCGAGACCCTAGCTTTTATACAAAGGTCTTAACTTTGCTTTCAACTGTTTTCTTGTCCCACATTATGTTATGAAAAGAAAATTTATTATATCCTCTGGAATTCAATTTAACACAGTGCTGAAGTATGTTACTGTACATACCAAATATTTTTCTTCATGTAGTAATTTTTTTTCACACTTCTGTGAGTATATTCCTGTCCTTTTTTCTTTGCCGTTAAGTGGTTCTCTTTGGTAAACCCTAGATAAGGCATTTTCTTTTCTCTGGAGTTTGATTATGTTTTTTTAAGTGATAGCCACTCTGTCATAAAGTGCTCTGGAACTCTACCATACCAAAAAGATGAAGTGCTTTGAAACTTTATTGTGCACTCCAAATTACCACTCTTTCTATAAAATAATTTTACCAAAAAACCTAACTTTACACAATGGAAGTATGAATAGTTTGAAGCGATGCATTTGTCAGTTGTCACTTTGGGAATAACTTGAGTTGATGCATCAATCAGTTGTCACCGGACATAGCTGGCTCCCATTCTCAATTGTTACTAAGAAAGTATAGTAAGAGCTGAAAATAGCTGTCAAACACAGGTTTTCAGAGAATGTCACGTAAATGCTGGTGATGGAAAATCATTTGAACTTTCTCTTGCTGGTTGCAAGTGCATTGGAGCTTATGTGAAGAACAAAAAGAATCAAAATCAGGTAGAATTATGCTTACCTCATCAACCCTTTAGTTAGTTTGATATTAAACTGACTATCTAATCACTGTTTTGTTGCTGCTTGCACCTTGCAGATTTGCTGGACATGGCAGAAGGTTGCTTCTAAGGATGACATGGAATTTCAGCGCTTCTTGGATACTGTTCAGTACAAGTGTAGTGGCATACTACGCTATGAACGGGTCTTTGGGCAAGGTTTTGTTAGCACAGGAGGACTTGGTATGCCTCTCAGATTGCATGTTGTCTTGTTTACTGTAGAGGGATTGTAAATACGTGTTTTACAATCTTGGGACTACCATTGGGAGATAATACAACTTTTTCATTCATCATACTAGAGACTAGATCTATGTCTATGAACCAACCATGCGTTTGGCACGAGACAAGAACTTGTTTCCATAGATGCCTTTGCGATTTAACTTAAATGGGAGAACCCAATCAACCTTTGAGTGTCCAGAGGTTCCATGAATGTCAACCCCTTGGAATTTATTGGTTCTCCAATAATTTCCTTAGACCTTAGATGTTAAGCCCTTACCTTATTGAAAAAATGGCCCTTAGACTCTCAAGGTTATACTTACTAAGTTTCTTTTGTTTCACTGTAATTGTGGTGAGGACTTATGCAGAGTGTGCACTTGCTACTGTGGAGATATCTGTTTGCAAGTGTGTCTTCTCGCTTGATGCAATGTTTTTTGTTCTTTTCCAATCATTTAATTTCTGAGCAGTACTTGTTATTGAGCAGAAACTACAAAAGAATTTGTAGCCATGTTGGACCTTCAGCCTGGCCAAAAAGTCCTTGATGTTGGCTGTGGCATTGGAGGAGGTAACTTCTACATGGCTGAAAAGTACGATGTTCACGTTGTTGGCATTGACCTGTCTATCAACATGATATCTTTTGCTCTTGAGCGTGCTATCGGTCTCAAGTGTGCTGTTGAATTTGAGGTTGCTGATTGCACCAAGAAAACATATCCTGATTGTACATTTGATGTCATATACAGTCGGGATACTATCCTTCACATCCAGGTAATTCACCTGAGCTTCTAAATCTTTTTCAACTAATTATCTTCTTTATTCTACTTCTTTTCATTCCACTTGGTTCTTTCTTCAATTGCTATACCACGTACTTAACTGCAATTTCTGTGGTAAAACTTGTCCTTTCTGTATGTATTCTTCTGCAGTCAACTTAGGCACATTGTCATGTCATCTCATCTTCTTGGTCATCTTACAACTCCACTGAAATCAATTTATTTTGCTCATTTTTTTTTTCTTTAGTGATGGAAGGGCCTTACACCACCCAAATTATCCCTCACTTTGTCCGTAAACCGTTCACTGTTGAAATCAATATCTTTATAGTGCGTTGTTTCATGGTTTATTTATTTGTTGTTTCAATGGTGTGATGTCAGGACAAACCCGCACTGTTCAGATCTTTCTACAAGTGGCTGAGACCAGGAGGCAAAGTTCTTATAAGTGATTACTGCAAAAGAGCTGGACCAGCATCAAAAGAATTCGAAGGTTATATTAAGCAAAGGGGGTATGATTTACATGATGTTGAAGCATATGGGCAGGTATATACTCATTCCATGTAACAGACCCTCTCCTCTTTTTTGCCTCGTGTTTATTGTTTGACTGCTTCTTTGAATTTTACTTGTGCCGATCATATAGATGCTCAGAGATGCGGGTTTTCATGAAGTTGTGGCTGAGGATCGTACTAAACAGGTATGTAATTTACAGATCATGTCTTAAACTGATCTGCAAGGCTAGCAATATATTGATATAGACCTGATTTCTTCACTTGCATTGCAGTTCATTGAGGTTCTGCAAAAGGAGTTAGATACTGTGGAGAAGGAAAGAGAATCCTTTATCCATGAGTTCTCTGAAGTGAGTGCTTCATTATATGATACACTTTGTAATATGTATCTTTTAATTTTTCTCATCTTTTATGGATTAATTTTCTTCTTATTATTATTTTAAAATATTACAGCAAGACTATAATGAAATAGTTGGAGGTTGGAAGTCCAAGCTAATCAGGAGTTCATCTGGTGAGCAGAGGTGGGGCTTGTTCATTGCCAAGAAGAAATGATTTATCCAAACGTGTGGTGGATCTATTTCCATTTATATACCAGAGTATGAACATTTCTTCCAGTTCTATGTAGTAACTGTTTTACCTGCGATTTAGGGATAAAAGATATTACTAGCATATTCTTCCCTCCTTCTTGGACAAATTTGTTCTTCATTTGCTATCATTATGCCTTAGATTTTGATGCATGTCGCATCCTTTATGAGCTTCATATTTCATCACGTGTTGTGCATTTGTTCTGTCACACCATGTTTAACTAGCGTAGTGCGAGTTAGGAATTATTGGCTTTCGTGCTGATCATTCAACTAATAATTATTATCTTACAAAGTCATTCTTTTCATTGTTAGTTTAAAGCTACTCATAGTGTAGCAAGCTCCCCTTGAACATTAAGAAAGAGAGGATGGAGAAGTAATTATCATGTGACATGATCCAATTCATCTAGAAGGAAGTTTTTGCAGAAAGTTGTGTACTCACTATTAGTTTTAATTTGACATATGCGGGTGAGATTCATGGCGCACAAACTTAAGAAGTGAAGTGTCTTCAACATATATTAGGTAAATTTCGCAATTAAATTCTACACACTAGAGTAGAATCCTTTGAGGTACAAAGTCATGACAAGAATACAATACGTTGTGTTCTTGCCATTAACACCTTTTGAATGAACAAAAGTAGTAAATAGATAAGAGGTTCACAGTATCAGAAATGCATAAACACAGTACATATATAGTAGAGAAACATAAATCTAATGGAGTTTTAGGTTCATTGCAGCACGTAACATACGTAATACCAAATTGGTCGAACACCTTTAATCTTCTCCAGTTTCATCTTCATAATCACTGTTTTCTTCTGCTGTGGCATCTTGATACTGCTGATACTCCGCCACAAGATCATTCATATTACTCTCTGCTTCAGTAAATTCCATTTCATCCATCCCTTCTCCAGTGTACCAATGCAAAATGCCTTTCTCCTAAACATTGCAGTGAACTGCTCACTCACTCTTCTAAACATTTCTTGAATTGAAGTTGAATTCCCAATAAACGTAGAAGACATCGAAAGCCCTCTAGGTGGTATGTCACAAACACTGGATTTAACATTGTTCGGAATCCATTCCACAAAATACGAAGAGTTCTTGTTCTGCACATTCATCATTTGCTCATCAACTTCTTTTGTGCTCATTTTTCCTCTAAACAATGCTGATGCTATGAGGTAACGACCGTGTCTTGGATCAGCAGCACACATCATGTTCTTGGAATCCCACATTTGTTGTGTCAGTTCAGGGACTGTAAGTGCTCGATATTGCTGAGATCCTCTTGATGTTAGAGGCGCGAATCCAACCATAAAAAAATGAAGCCTTGGGAAAGGGATTAAGTTCACAGCTAGTTTTCGAAGATCAGAATTCAGCTGACCAGGGAATCGCAGACAACATGTTACACCACTCATTGTTGCTGAAATCAGATGATTCAGGTCTCCAACTGATCACAACAATAAAAACAGATGAATTAGAACAAACTATTTTCTTCCGTAACAGTAAAGTCACAAAATTATCTTGTTTCATATTAAAATAACTGAACTGTCCTCACTATAACCATAAAGAAAGGCAACTCGATGCACTAAGCTCCCATTAGAAGTCACCTTGATAGATAGACTTTGTTGTAAAGTTAAGTTACTTAATTGTGACAAAAAATAGTTTTGTGACTTCACTGTTACAGTGAATAAAACGACCGGAGATTAATCATGCTGATAAAAGTATTAGTAGGTGTTTTGATTGTTCTTACAACTTGGTGTGGAGAGTTTGAGAGTCCTGAAGCAGATGTCATAGAGAGCTTCATTATCAAGAACCATACACTCATCAGCATTTTCAACCAGTTGATGGACAGAAAGTGTAGCATTGTAAGGCTCAACCACTGTGTCTGAGACTTTTGGAGATGGGAAAACAGAGAAGGTAAGCATCATTCTGTCTGGATATTCTTCTCTGATCTTTGATATCAACAGTGTCCCCATTCCTGATCCTGTCCCTCCTCCAAGTGAGTGACACACCTGAAATCCTGTATTCACATTTCTCGTGTTGTCATAAAAATAACATATTCCCTCTATGAAATTCTAAGAGAAAAAATTCAAATTTACTCGTCTACTAGATCCAAATTCATGGAGTGAAAAAGGTTGAAAAGAACCTTTTACTTTTGACTATGAGAGTTAACAGTAAGGATATGAAGGATCAAATAGTTGCTTTATTAACCTTGTAAGCAATCGGAGTTTTCAGCTTCTTTTCGAACAACATCAAGAACAGAGTCAATAAGTTCAGCACCCTCAGTATAATGTCCTTTAGCCCAATTATTTCCAGCACCAGATTGTCCGAAAACATAGTTATCAGGGCGAAAAATCTGTCCAAATGGACCTGATTTGATGCTGTCCATAGTACCAGGTTCAAGGTCCATGAGAACTGCCCGTGGCACGTAACGTCCATTTCCAGTTTCATTATAATAAACATTAACTCTTTCAAGCTGCAATTCTGAATCTCCACAGTATTTTCCAGTTGGATCAATCCCGTGTTCGTCACATACAACTTCCCAGAATTTTGATCCTATTTGATTCCCACATTGTCCTGCTTGAATATGAAGAATCTCACGCATTTTCAATTTATTTTTTTACACAAGTTTTTAGTAATTTGAATCGATATTGAGGATCTTATTTAAGGTAAGGTAAATATATATACAAATAATGATCAAATTTTCATTTGTTTGATCCAACGGTTAAGAAGTGTCCGTCCTGTTGAAATATAACAATGGATATTTTGTGGGTGGCCTCTCATGACCAAAGTTTGCCATTTGTGCCTTTTTCTCTTGAGATGTGCCGTCCTTTACTAATATATATTTTTTAAGAAATAAATTAAATTATTTGGTATTAGAATCTATGCTTTTTAGCTTGACTGAGAATACAGTTTAAGAACTACGAAGATACCTGTGGACTTTTTGCAATTCAATGTAGATAAAATGTTGATAATATTATTAAATATTACATAAATTATGACTGATGGAGTAGTTAGGTTAATTAAAATTGGCACCAAATTTATATGTTCCATGTAAATTGAAAATCTTTAGTTAAAAATAAAAGGATTTAATCTAATTTCTATTATAATCAAAGTTTAATTTATTATTGGTGCTTTAATAATTATGTCAATACAGTTAAGTAGTTATGCTGTCTCACTCTTATATTAATTAATTAATAATTATTGAGACCGACTCATTAACTCTTCTCTTGGAATTGTTTTAGATAAAATGAATATATTATGCTCAACAAATGAACAAGATGACCCAGGTAGGTAATACTGCAGCACCAGAGCAAGTTATATAAACTGAAAAATTTAAGGAAATTAAGTAAATGACTATTTTAAAATTACATGATTAACAATAGATGTTTATAAATTGTCCCTGTTAATGTTGTTGCTACCAAGGATGGACACCGAAAATTATGGTGTTTATATCCGATTAAAATTATTTTTAATATATAGTTAATGTTGACCCTTCTTTAATATCTTCATGTGTTTGATCTTTTCATATTTTAATCCTCGATAGTGAAAAATCCTGAGGAGTTGGTCTATCGATTTAACTGACCATCCACTTCGATGTCATATTGTCATTGAAGGCACAATTTCCCTGGGCCTTATGTGTTCCTTTTGGGCCTGGAAACTTTTAGGCCCAAATTAAAGAACAGTGCAATCTGTTTCTAACTGCCTGATATAGTCGAATTTGGGCCTTTGGTGTTCGGTGGTCCATTAAGCTGTTAGGTGGCCCAAATTACTACTTGCTAAACCAAGCTCTTACAAGTGTTAATTAAAAGACTGGTCCTCTAATCTTGGGTTAAGAAGATTCAAAATTTATTTATATACCTGAAGAAGCAAAACAAATTAAAATAAATTACATTTCTTATATACAATGTAATTTTTTGCAGTAGAATTTGGATGAACACCTTCACGCCCCCTAGATCTGCCTTTGGCTCATAGATGTCAGGGAATGCAAATATTTTATCAAGACATTTTAGACTTTTCGAGAAACTAAATAGAGATCGAGTAGAATTGATCTATTCTACATATTGTTAAAGAGGAATTACATATAGTTTGTTTATGATTTTCTCTGTTCCATTTTATATGACTTACTATTTTTTTTTAGTTGTTTCCAAAAAGAATGACACATTCTATATTAAGTAATAATTTAACTTTTTAATCTTAACAAAATGATTTATAGTCACACAAATTTCTATCATTCATTTAAAAATCTTTCTTTCATTTCTTAAAGTTTGTGTCAAGTCAAACTACCTCACATAAAATATTATGGAGGAAGTATAATTTTCCGTCAATTTTCATATATAGTAATAGTGTTACAAATAAGGTGTGTAATAGTACGCGATAATATATACGTAGAGTCTAAAAAGAATAATATGTACGTAATTTTATCATTATCTCGTGAAAAAAAATAAAATAGAAGGGGTGGGGGTGAATGGACCAGTAGGAATGAGGGTTTGCAGTGGTCTATCGTTTTCATATTATGTGGTGGTGGCATTCTTTCATTTAACATTCTTACAGCTATATATTAGCTAGGGTTTTGTAGAGAGAGAAAGTGAGACAGAATGAGTACTCACATGATGATCTCATGATATATACTATAAAAATTCAGTAGAGAGAGAAATAAAGAAAGACAAGACGTGATCACTTATTTAAACTAGAGAAACTTCTGCATCCTTTTGCCTGCCTTATTTATGCCTTTGACAGTTGCCCCCTTTGTATTGTCCCTCTCCCAATCAGTTTTGTATCTTTCCTCCATTTATTATTGAATTCACTCACATTGCGTCATTTGGTATGAGGTATAAAATTATCGTAAAATTATTAAACATTCATTAGATTTGAGATATTAGTCGGTCATGAGATTACTAATCCCATCGTTTATACTTTAATGATGTAATAAGTTTATCACATAAATATGGTGGAATAGATTATCTCAGGATAACTTATCTTGGAATAACTTGTTCCCAATCAAACAAATATCATTACTTAAATATATATATACTATATCAACTGAAGGAATAATTTAATTTAATTTAATTTTTTTATATTGATAGTGTAAACGATAAGGGTGGTGGTGGAGTGGGAGAATTATGAACTTTCCACTCGGCCGCCCTTGACTAATCAAGAAATTTGGGGTTTTGAGCCTAGAGCTACGTTGCGGGGACTCTTCACTTTAGTTGAAGTCCGAATACAAACATCAAAAAACTTACTTGAAACCCCCCAAAATCGCATTGTTAATGTAAAGAATTTTCAAGTAGACCCAAAAAAAATTGCAATATATAGGTTAAATAATTAGTATAATTGTCAAGTTTGACTCAACTTAGGACGAATGTAGACTTTAAGTTACGTGTTCAATAGAACTCAGTAGCTAACTTTTGATTCAAACCCTAATAATATTTCATGTTATGAAAATTATAGAAAATGTACAAAAAGTAAATTTAGTACAATGTTGTTGTGCTTAAGTGAACATGAAATTTAGGGTTGTTGAAAAGTAGTAACTAATACTACCTAGGAAAATGAACAATCCGCGTGGCTAAGGAATTAAATTATTTATAGAAAAAACTTAGGATTAGCACGAATATATTCAAACAAAGCAAAAGAAGATTATGATACAATAGAATTAAAAAAAAATTATGTAAAAACTATATAGTATAATATTATTTGTGGACAAAAAAGATTTGTAAGTCACTTTTTGAAGAAAAGATAGAGCACTTTTTATCCAAGTCAAGGTAAAAAGTTAAGAGTAAGAAGAAGGCAAAAAGTACAATTTGGCATGGACAAGATTCTCCCTGCAACACTCTTTTTATTTGTTAGTTTATATTTTTGCAGTTGTAAATGTATATCTTCTGTAACAGCTTCCATATAGACTGATTTGTATCCTTTGCCTGAAATATGATTAGCTTGAAAATAAAAAAATATATGATGAAAAATCAAAGTCTTCTATACAATTTATTTAGTACAATCAGAGAAAAAAGAATCAAATCTCTACAGGTTTACGAAACTGATAGCATCTTTCAAACCTTACTTGGTTAATATTCATACATTTTCCGAGGTTTCGTTTGAACATAAATTTTGAAAATAAATATTTTATTGTATAATTTAATTAATTTTTGGATGACTTTGTAAATTTATTTTGTGTTAATGTTTGTGAGAATGTAAATGTCAGCTAATATCAAGTTAAAAGACATATTTATTTATTATGATGAGCGTTTTTCTCCAATACCTTAATTACAACTACATTATAACATAGAAAATCCGTAGATTATTCATTTGTTGATTAATGATCTTATCCTAAAATAGTGTTGGTCATTCAACATTAAGTTATCTTCTTTTTATTATAATTAGTAAGGGGAAAATCATGCGGTACAAGGACCCAATATTTATTCATAAATTTTTAGTAATAGTTTTTAAAAATTCATCTAAAGACAAATTATATGTATTTGTGTGGTATATTATAAATCATCTCATCAGTAAAATGATAACAAAATAAAGATTATTAATATTGGTAAATTATAAATTGTATTAATTCAATGATTTTAAATTATATACATTTGCGTAGTGTTAAAAGAAGTATTTTTCTTCATCAATCGTATTTTTTTATTATAAAAAGTTGCAAATTAAAATTTAGGGATAATGCACAAGTACCCTCTCAATCTATGCCCGAAATTTCAGAGACACTTATACTATACTAAGGTCCTATTATCCCCCTGAACTTATTTCATAAATAATTTTCTACCCCTTTTCGACAACGTGGCACTATCTTGTGGGCTCAACGTGTGTAGACATTTTTTTCAAACTAGTGCCACGTAGGCCGAAAAGGGATAAAAAATTAATTATAAAATAAGTTCAGGGGGTAATAGAATCTTAGTATAGTATAAGTGTGTCTTTAAGATTTCAGGCATAAGTTGAGGGGGTACTTATGCATTTTCCCTAAAATGTTATGCTAATATCAACAAAACATTCAAAGTAATAAGACTATAATTAAAAAAAATGAATTTAAAAATTATAAATACAACTAAAAGAGATCCAATAATTTCAGAGAAACTAGACATTATTTAATTTACTTTTTAAAAAATTTTCTTCTTCAAAAAAGAGTGTGTGGCTGACTAGTCTCTCTCACCTAATATTTTATCTTTGTATTCAAAAAAATAATTTACCTAGTTTATAATTATTTCATTAACTAAAATTTATTTATACATTACCCTAAATTACTAAGTTAAAAATATAAAGGTCTGTATGCAAATCGCGATTATAATATAGCTCAGTTGGCAAATTGTCTACAAACTCAATTAGCATTGCATATTGAGTTATGTTTGGTGTTCAATATACTTCAATCATGTCAAACTCAATTAGCATTGCATATTGAGTTATGTTTGGTGTTCAATATACTTCAATCATGTCGATCAATAAATCCTTCCTAGGGCCAAAACATCATTATTGAACATATTAGTAGTCAACTCAAAAAATTCTATGATGTTGCAATTAATTCATCGGGTGCTTGTTTTATCATGATTGGGCGAACTCTCTCTCAGAAATGTTTATCATGAAGGCGCGTTTTGCTAATGCATTCGTGAACTTCTTTTTTTTTTTTTTCTTGCATCTTTGTTACTATGATCTACAAGCAAAGAGAGAATGCACGTGTGTGACCTTTTAAATGAAATTTTAGTTTTGTTATCATTTAGAATCTCATCAAAATTATCAAGTACACAATGAACAAGAGAAAAAAAACAGATTACCACTCCCCATAGGCCATATTCATATCCCACCAACCAACAAAAACGAATAAAAAAAAGAAAAAGATGAAATTAAAATAGTACTAGCTAGTGATGATGCTGATCAACTCAAATAATTGAAAAAAAAGAGTACACATGCATAGTATATATGAAAATATCAAAGCATGGTATTGTGTAAATACATGATGGTACAAAGAGTTGATAAGCTACAAACACAATCACAAAACCACACTACGTACTACTATATTATCCGTCATGCCTCATCGATTCTAATAATATTGTATGGTCCACGTACGTAGAAAAAGTCAAAAAAGTTATTTTACCAAACATAAAAATAAAAATAAAAAAATAAAGTAAGCAATAATTCAGTGTAGGCAATAAAATCCAGAGTGTTGTCTCCTTTAATTTCCAAGAAAATTCACGAATTGTCTTAGACAACAAAAAGGTACTAACCACTGCTGCCAAACAAGAAAAATAAATACAACCAAGAAAATAGGACCACAGCCTAACGATGTGGTGTGACTGATGAAGTTATTATTCCTCCTTTAATTGAAGATTTCGAGTTTGAATTTTAGGTATGATTTTTTTTTGTAAGAACGATTTTTTCTTCAATGAGGTTTTACACGATACAAATCTAGATTAGTCAGGCTCGAGTGAATATATATCGGACATTACCCTAAAAAAAAATTAGGACATGAAAAACAAAAAACCTAGCCTGGAACAAACCTTATAGGCTTTAAATTTTGCCTTTTTTCTTTCTCTTTATTGTTATCAGTTTGAGTTTAATTCAAAAGTTATCCCTCTCATTTATTCTGATTCTATAATTCTTTTTGTCAAAGTGTACATGTAATTGCCCTTCTGATTTCTTTTTAATAGTACTGTGAATTTGCATGTACGTGTCAACTTCTTCTTAATTAACTGTTACATTTCTAACTTTGTGTAGAAAGCAACTACACTTATTTATTGGAAAACATGGCTCTTCCATGCGCTACCTCTTAAAAGGTAAGTGGAAATTAGAAATTCTAATTGAAAAAATTGAATTCGTATTTAACTTGACTTCAAAAGTTAATTTATACTGTGAAAATTATTCAAAATCATATAAAAACTACAATTTGGAATTATATATATAGAATCTACTCTCCTACCTCGTTTAAATTATGCCATCGATCCTATCATTTTAAAATTTAAGCGCGTTAAAAAGTACACAAGTTTTTACATTTAAGCATGGACTAACATCCCTTCTATAAAGTGAATTACATGATATTTGAGCTAATATTTGGTAGATTATTAAAGAATAAAGTTTGTGTTGTAATTATATCATTTTTATAAAAAAAAAAAAGTTTAGCTAACTCAACAAAACTATTTTAAGTACGAATAGGGTCTTCAAAAATCATATAAGGATATTGTAGCATACGTACATATATATAATAATAATTGACACTGGCCTAGTTAATTAATTTAAGATAAATGTGTTAATTGGTCTCCCAGGTCCCACCCCCAAATTAAGTAAAGAAAAGACTCGTTAACATATTCACATTTCTTAATAAACTGAAGCATAAAGTAAAGTGTTTCGTTATAATTAATCAGTAGATGTAGACACAACATATCCTATTATATATATATGCCAACTTGAGAGGACTGTAAAATTATTACTATTAATGTCTTCAAAATGCTTCTCTCTCATCCATATTTTAATTTTCAACATCTTTAAGTTGTCAAACTCAAGATCAACAGAGAGATTAAATTTATAAGAGTAAGTAAAGTAATTTTTTTTGAGTAAACAATATAAGGAGTTTCAAGATCTAATAGTGATCCAATGTGTGAATCGTGCATAATCATAAACTGGGAAAATATAGAGACTGCACCGGTCAGGGGCTCCACATCAAACCCAATAATTATGACTTTGATATCATGTCAAATTTCATATTTGAGGGCTTCTTCAATAACATGGTCCAAATGCATTTTAAGGCAATCTTTGCTTTCAATAAACGTTACATCGCATTGAACAACATCATTGCTATAGCTAATAATAGAGGATGGAAATCCCATCATAAATTTCAAGTTACATAAACAGTCAACATCTAATTACTCATGTCTAGCTATCCTTCAGTTTTTGAGTGGAAGGAACTCAAAAAACTGATAATGACTACCATTAAAATTATTGTTCAAGTTCGCGGAAGCTCCTATTTCATCCTTGTCTGAAAAATTATTTTCATCATTGTTTTCACTGCTGCTGCGGAGGGGAAATAATTCAAGAGTCTGTGCTTCATGACCATTGCCTTCTTCTTCTTCTTCTTCGTCTCCGATGATGTTTTGTTGTTTTTGATCACATCTGAAAGGTGTTATAAAGATGTTGAGATGATCTTTGGGCTTGAAAAGTTGTTTTGTCTGATGGTCAATTGTTCTTGGCGTTGATGGACAACTCCTTATAATTGGAGTACAAGTTGCAGTAGTGATAGTATTACTACAAATTGTTGCACAATTGTTGTTGTTGTTGTTGATGGTGGGTGGTGAACAAGACAAATGCATCATCTGCCACGTGGCATTCCTTTCTGCTAATAAGCTCCTTCTTTGTTCTCCTTCATCGAATGGTATCCATCTTTCTGCTGCTGCTACTCTACATGATTCTGCCGCTCCTGCTACTGTTGCCCCTGCCGCTGCATTTGTTTTTGCTGCAGTTTTCTGCATCAATATTTATTACAAGATTATCAACTATTCCATGCAACTAGTGATGAAAAAAAGTAACAAACCTATTTTGACCATTGTTCATTATATAGCTAGGTACATAGCATACAATTTTGGTTTGATAGAGCATATACCTAAGACCTAAATAGAAAGTCAAATTTCACGGAAGAGGTTATGCAAACGTCTTTTCGTGATATGACTATAGAGATCGGATCATGGGTGCCCATATCCATCACTTTTTTTAATGAAATCTAAAGCATAAAATCCCAAAACCCTATTTAACATAGACTCAGTACAGCTTTTAAACAACTTTTATATTTTCCAAGAAATAATGTTTTGATTATTATTTTTTACAAATCATAACAACATAATGACATGTTTAGAGAATGTTAATTTGCTTTTTTGGTTATGAAAAAGAGAATGGAAGAGTCTAAGGAAAGAGAAAAGTGGGGAAAAAAATAGAGGAAGGAAGGAAGGAAGGAGGGGGAGGAAGGACCTCTGCAACAGTACTGCAGTTTGTTGGGGATGGCCAGTGCTTGGTCTGTTCAATTTCAAAAACTGTCCTATTTGCCCCTGCGAGGACAAACACAAAAACAAAAAATAAGAGTAAAGAAACTTTTTCATCTCTAATAAGCAACAATCGGAATGGAAGAAAAAGCATATCTCAAATCCAAACACAGAATGCAACTTTACAATATATCTTTGAATAACAACAAAAAATACAAAGTGGTCATAGCATAGCAAGAGAAAAAAATAAAAGAAAGAGAATATTTGGTGTATCATCACACACTATCAAACAAATTTCTCTCTTTCATGTATCATTCTCATCGCATGTCGTCTTTTGTTAACTTGCATGCTCATGTACCTCTCACGCTACCGTTCTGATGAATTCCTCAGAAAACAAAAAAATAATTCAAACCATAATATTCCCTTCGTCATGAAAATTAAGATTATCACACATATAAATATATATAATTTAAATAAATATTTTAAGAAATTGTTGAAATCTGTACCTGATTCTTTTCTTTCAGCATTTTCAGCGTTACAATTACTCTGAGACTGATCATCACCACCACCACCATTACCGTTACCATTAGCAGAAGATTCAAGTTGACGGCGTCTTTTTTGGCGTTCCCTAGCTTTATGATTTTGAAACCAGTAGAAAACATTTTTTCCTTCAATTTTCCCATAACGTCGAAGTTGTGCAGTGATATGCTGAATCTGTTCAGCTGACGGAGTTCTCGTGCCGCGTCGATACAACTCTTCCAGCGTTTGCAGTTGTTCTGGAGTTGGATTCCAACGTGAGCTCACTACTAATTGTGTATTGAAATCTCTCTTATTTTGCTCACTCATAGCTGAATGCAAAAAATTAAATCACAGACCAATAAATTAAAAATGTATATATAGTCGTTAGATCTGTCGATAAAATTGAGTTTTCTATGTAGGAAGTATCAGTGTCACGCATGCAGTAAAGGAAAGGAAAGGCAAAAAAGAGAAAAAGTAGAAAGACATCTCTATATACAACAAAGAGGAAAAATTAATTTACCAAGCTGATGATGATTAAGTGCAATAAAGTTTTCTCCATGAAAATTTCTTAAGCAATTAGTTGGATTATTAGTCGCAGTAGCCGTAGGAGCATGAGGTACTCTCGGCATTAGTGGACGAAGCTTTCTTCCATTAAACGAATCCGGCATGTTAAAATCTCCTCCGTCATTGTAACCCATCATCCACATCTCTTTTCTTCTAGAGAAATATTTATTACCTAAAAAAAGGAACAATTGTTTTTGAGTAAGATCAACGCAATTACTTGTTCCTTCAGTAAGAAAAAGGCATAATGTTTGGTAATGTTTATATAAATAAAAGAGAGGGGAATAGGAAGAGAATGAAATGGGGTGACTTTTAAGGGATCTGAACACAAGGAATTTAGCAAGATTCAGGAGAAAGAGATGGAACAATAGAGACAGAAAGAGAGAAGAGAGAGAAGGGAATGGTGTTGGTTTAAATTGAAACAAAAGTCATGAGCAAAACATGAGGTTGACTAGTTTAATAAATAAATATAGGTTAGTAGGATATAATATGTATGAATTGTGTAGGAGACAAATAGGACAGAGAATTGAAGAAAAAGCAAAATGGATGGAAAAGAGAATGAAACAAAAAGAAAGAAAGAGAATTGTATAGAAGAAGGCGTGGAATTCTGGGAGAAAGAAGAAGAAGATCGAGGTAGAGGTGAAAGGAGGAAGAGAGAAGAGAAGAGGTTATCGATAAATGTGAATGAAAAACGACGTGACGATGATGAGGGTTATCATAAGCTCCTCATCACTTGACCCCTCATTTATTCTTCTTCTTTTGTCATCTCCCTTTCACACTTATTCTCAATCCGAACTGCCTCCTTCCTCCAAAACATTAAATCAACACTTTTTTTTTTCTCAAACTTAATTTGGTATATATAACCATGTTTCTTTAAGTAATGGGTTATTGATTAACGATATCGAGTTACTGGTTTTTAATGGTTATGATAATGTTTTGCTAAATTGGTGTAAATTGATAAATTACATTTATATTATTTGGAATATTTACTGTTCTTAATTTAGTATTTAGTTTCATACTTTTGTTTTTTTACTACATGAAGCTTTCGGTTATTCTATAAACTTTTAATGTTTGTTTATGAGCAAGATGTGTAATCTGTCAACTTATTTCATTTACTTTGTCTCCTTGTTTTCTAAGTGATTTTTAATGATTTTTTTCTGTGAAATCTTAATGGTTAAATTAATAATCAAGTTGATAATCGATAAAATAATATCTTAGTGGTTTTATAACAATTTAGCATGTCTCCAAAAAAAATTGATATATGAATGGTTTCTATTCTATAGTAGTTTGGAATGTATAAATATCGATAGATCGATATCTAAATGGTTCTATAGCGATTTAGCTTGTCTACAAATCGATAAATTAATATCTTAATCGTTCTATTGCGATTTAACTTGTCTACAACTCAATAATTGATAAACTTCATCAAAACAAAAGTGAATTGACCAATAGACAATCTTACTTATCAACACATCCAAATTATCATGTGATGATATATATTTATTACTCCCGACTTATATGTTACTGTTTGACTTGATATATTTTTAGAACTTCATGGATAATTTATTTTTAGATACTTGTGTTGTTATAAAGCATTTTATTAAGATTATAATTAAAAAAATTTAAGTTATTCTTAACTATCATAGCATTGATGGAGTCTTTTCAAAATATTAACAACATTCTAAGATTCAAAAGAAAATTGGATATGGAGTATGCTAATAATTGCAATAGTAAGATTTGGATGTTCATCAAAGAGCATATTTGAAAGTAGGTTCTGGATGATTCTGATCATACGTGGACTCTTAGGCTATTATTTGCCCTGATTTCTTACCATAAATAGGTTTTCCTTTTAGGAAGAGGTTTTGAATTGACTAATCATTTTTCTTGTAGAAAAAGGTTTAGGACTCTATAAATAGAGGCATGCTCCTTCTAACTTAATCAGCATTCACAATGTAGTCTTAAAGGACTTTGAGAGTTTTGGTTAGGAGGAGAATTTGTGGGTCACAAGCATGACACGTTATCACTTGTGTGAACCTCCCATGTATCCCGAGTGAATTGGTTGAGGTTATTTCTCTCTGTATTTTGTACTATCGTATTTATAGTGGATTGCTCATCTCCTTTGTGGACGTAGGTCGATTGACCGAACCATGTTAAATCTTGTGTCTTTTGATATATTTCTCGTTTGTCTTCTTACTCGTAGTCTTTCGAGGTATGCATTGCTAGCTTCTGCGTTACACCTGCTTATTTCGGTCCTAACATAGATTTTGTATTTACTGTAAATTTTTGTGACTTGATGGAGGTCAGTTTCAATGAGAGTCCTTTTACATGGCGAAATTGAAGATTGATTAGCAATGTATATTTAAAAAACTGGATAGGTACATGATGAATCAAGATTCTCTAAGGTATTTAGAAATGGTGAAATATGAACATTTAACAAGATCAAGGTCTGATCAAGCTCATATTCTACTTACTTGTGGACAGAAGACATATGTTTCTAAAAGACCTTTCAGATTTCTTAAATTTTGGACATAATCAAAATTTCAGAAGATGGTGAAGGACAACTGAGTTTCAGAAGAGGTAGATATATTTCTTAGTTTGAAACAAAAGATAAGGAAGACTAAAAGTGCCTTGTGTATTTGGAGTAGAGCAATTTTTGAGTCGTTTTCAAACAATTATCTTTCAGGGAGCTTGTACGGGCGAAAGAGGTGTTATTTGAAGCAGCCCCTACAACAGACAATAGAAAAATATTGGAGAAGTCCCAATTAGATTTTAAAAAAAATATGTGCATTTTGAAGAAGAATATTAGAGACAGAAAGCGGGTATTCAATGATTTTCAGATAGGAAAAAAATAAAATAGTGTTATATGAATTGGGAGTGGGATTATGACTTACTATAAATAAGCTTGGGGAAGATGTCAGTAGAAAGGTAATGCAACTCTTGAAAAGCTCAAAAGATGAAAAGTTGTGGGATAAACCTTGGTGGGTGCTGAAGGTTGCTGAATAATACATTGTGGGTTCTAAATGGGATTTTCTAGAAGTCTGTATAAAATAAAAATATATATGGAGTACATAAATTTCTTTTAAGATATCTTTCTTTAGTTGGAGGCTATGACAACAAAAAATTACTATTGGAGAAGCCCTTGTTCGAAATTTGATGAGTGGTGGGTTAGTGTGTGATTGTTGTGATGATGGAGTTCAAGAGACTATTGAATATTTATTTATTAGATGTTCAATATCTAATTCTATATGGAGATATTTAGCTGGGACAACAGGAGTTGAGGGTCATTTCTTGCTGTTGAAAGACATTGAATATGTGGTGGAAAGCAGAAGCATTTGCAAAACTTAAACCAGTAATAATGGTTATGCCAATGTTTATTCGTTTGGCAAATGTGAAAAAGAAGAAATTCATCGTAAATTGGTAATTGAATGTCTTAGTATGAGAGGAGGGATAGCCAAGAATTTAATTTTGTAGGCTAATCAATTGTATCCTTGAATGCATAACCTGCTTAATAATTGGCATGAATTAATCAGATATTTGACAAAGTAAACTCCTAAAATAGGTTGTAAGGTGATCTATTTGAAGCTACCTAGAGAGAATACATTCAAATGCAATACAGATGGATCATCAAAAGAAAATTCCGGGCTAAATTCTTCTGCTTTCTGTATTAAAGATGATCAAGGCAACCTTGTACATTTTGAAGGAAATATGATGGGAGTATAAAAAAATGTAATAGTTGAAATTGTAGCTACAAGACTAGGGCTGAAATATAGTAAATCACAATTTATTTCCATTATTTTTGGAAACAGATTCTTCAGCTGTTATGAAAATGATAGAAGGGGTTCTCCACAATCATTGAGATGTGACAATGGAGATCAGAAGAATACAAGTTCTATAGGAAGGGTTAGAGGTGACAATTGTACACATTGAGAGAAGAAAACAAGCTGGCAAATTTTATGGCTAATATTATTTTTTTCTTTTGCAGGAATCAAAGTTATAATAATTTTCTGGCTTTACATAGTGAAGCTAAGACATTATTAAACATGTATAAAAGGCAAATTCCTAATCTAAGGATTAAGAAGTTTTAGATTAAAATTTTGCACATGATAGATGATATAATATTAGAGCATATAAGAAAGTAATTATCTCAAGCAAAAGTAAATACAATACTATGAAAAATGTGAATGTAGCGAGTTAAAATCAAATACAAAGATATAATGACAAAATAGCAATGAGGAGTTTACAGAACAAGAAAGTACCTGACTGCGGTAACTTTGTCGCAAGACTTTCACCAGTGATATTAGCTCCTCGATGGGCTCAACCTGTCAAATTTAAGGGATGAAGGTTGCGAGGTCAATGAATTAGGTAAGTGTTGAACAAGATAATATGCATTCAAAGGGAGTGAGGCTATTACCTAATTTGAAGTATCGAGAAAGTACTCTGAGTTGGAGAAGTCTCTGATTGAAGTTATTTCATGATGTTGGTGAGACTACATAACGTTCGAGGTGAAATACATCCAAAACTCTATTAACTAATAGGGTTATTTGAAGTATTCGGAGAAAGCTAGACGGAATGTGCACGACAATGGAGGTTTGAAGATTATGCGCTACTCCAGATCCCCTTTCCCCCTTCCTCTTTCCTTTTTTGTTTTAATTTTTTATTTTCTAGAGTAGACCGAAGTTAAATGTTGGATCGGGTTTCTCTTTGGGCCTGATTTTGCTGTAATGTTGTCTGTTAAATTAAAACGACTTGACTCATCTTTGAAATTAAGAAAAAGATTGTCACATAAATTAATCTTTATATTTATCATAATTTTTTATTTAAATACTTAAATTATATTGTATTTTTAACTGAGCCAAGAATAGGGAAGAGGTCAATCCTGAAAAAGTCATCTCGATTGGTATCAGAGCAGAAAAGTGAAATAATAATAATGAAAGACTTTTGTCTGTTGATGGTCATTTTACCTATGTCTCTTACGCTACGCTACCCTGTCTAGTGAATCAATCGCTTTGTCCTGATTTATTGAAGAGGTATCATGTGGAACACATGGTAATCAAAATATTTTATTAGATATTTTTATTTTTCTAAAAAAAATCTTTTATTCTTTAAAAGCTCATAATTTTTATTTATTATTAAATGTGTTTGTCTAAGTGAGGTGTCATGATACCTCGATTTTGTTTCAATTAAATCTGATGTGAAACTACACTGTCGGTAATAGGGAGCAATTAATAGAGTGGTAAGTTAACTTTCATAAAAAATGACTGTTTTGTACTAATTTTTTTATTGAGACTCTGTCATTAATTAAATATTCTGTGAATCTAAATGAGGCTCCTCTCCATTACTCATTCTCTTCATTTTCCCAAATTCATACTCGAATAAAAGTCAGTCATAATTAAAAACTAAAGGCTGAGATTTTAATTACATAAATTAAGGTCCTAACTCCTAACCATGATTAGAATAACAAATAATTCCTTTATAATATTTCCTAATTAATATCAATCTCATAATTATAGGTAAAAATTATTTCAATTCATATATATCTAAAATTTCTCTTATTAAAAAAAGTGATTTTTTCTTTTTTTGGTACGAAAAAATCTTTTTCTGTTTTGTTCTAAAAATCTTTTTCTTTATTTTCTCCAAGTTCTTGCTAAATAAAAATTAATGGCTAAGATTTAATTGATTAAAGTAAAATTTTAATTATGATTTATAATATTTCATGAAAACCCCACATATCCCTATTTATTTGCTTTTGCTTTTTCATCTCATATTTGATATCGAAGTAAGATCAAAATTCGAATCCACATTGAACAATTCTCAAAAAGAACCTCTTCATTTGCGGAAATTAAAATCTAAAACTTCTAATTAAAAATAAAAAAATATTTATCATTCTACCACCATTTCATCGGTGCCAATATTCCAATTGGAATTCAATTTCTTTCATTTCTCTTATAATAATAATAAAATAGTATTAGCTAGCCCACTTGATCCAAATTTCCAACATTGTTCAGTACAACTCCTCCCCCACCCTGTATCCACCTGCATGGCCATTATTATGAAATGATATGAGCATATAAATCCATATACAATATATATATTATTATAAATATTGCTATTTAATTACTACTATTGAATGGAGTGTGAGCAGTAAGTATTCTGTATGGTCATGCAAACTGTTTGCAGAATTTGTAATTTATTAAAATAACCACTGATTTTTTGCATGCCCAAAAGAGTCAACCTCTATAGCTCTGGATATTTCATGTTTACTAACATAGCTTCTACAGTCCTAGCCTTTTACATATACATGTCTCTAGCTACTACTTACCTTTTTTTTTTTCCCTTTCCCAAAGCACAAACCAATTTTTCATTCCTCATAGGCTACCTACTAAAATATATATATATTATATTAATTTTCATCTTATTTTATTTGTTTAATGGGGTTCAGAAATGGTTTAGTTGTCCTTGGACTAGCGTTAACCACAACAAAAGAGGAGATCAAAAGAGGAAAGAGATTGGATAGTTAGTACTCTAACAAATCAATATGCTTTCATTATTTATTTGCCGTGACGGATTTTTATTAGGTTACGAGGTGTCACGTCACACTGTTTCATTGAAAATATGTATGAAATAGATATACAAAAATGAAAGACATATTTGATACTATTAATAACCTAGCCAGATCTAGTGTATCATAAGAGATTTGTCTTTTCTATTGATTCATGCGGATTGGATAAAAAACAATTCTTGAATGAGGCCGGAATGAATTATTTTTTATGAAGAAGATGAATAAGTTTAGTGTTTGAATCTCAGTGTCTTGGCTCTCTTCTTCATTTCAAATAGTTTTTTTTATCAAATACAAGAAAAAAGTTGAATACTTGCTACTCAATTAGATAATATTCCTACATATGTATGCTAATGTATATATATTTTTGCAATTCCGTTGGACACTAAAGAAAATTGTTATCAGGGATAATTATAAATAAGAATTTAAAGGGACCAAGTCAAATATATCTTTTCAATCATAACGAGTAACAAATATCTACTAATTAATATTTTTACCTTTTTTGTGAAATCAAATCAATGATGACTGCTTATGAAAAATGTGACACTACTTATGGAAATTTAATTTTTTATTTTCATTTTAAAATGTGACACTAATTAAGAAAATTTCAACCCACACCACTGTTAATTAGGTTTCAGATTCAAATTACCCTTCGAATTCGCTATCGGATATATATATATATATATATACATACAAAATTGTACATATAATAACCTAAATCCGGACAGGGAAAATTAAGATCCCCATTCCGCAGATACAACAATTATTTCAAGATAAAAAATCCAAAATAAATAAATAAAATTGTTTAAATTTATTTATTTTACTTCTCATTTTAATCTATTTGGAGAAAAAATATCTCTACACCTTTTTTATAACGATTTAATTTCAACTTTTTACATGATGTGTTTCAATTACATTCCAGATTTCTTTTATTTAAAATCACACAATTTAAAAAATTTAAACTCAATGCTAAATCATAATTCGACGATTTAATTACCACGGAGGGAGTACTAAGAAAAAGAAAAAGGAAAAAAGAAAAAAGATGATGACATTTCTATAACGGTTCTTTTTAAAAGATAATTATCAATAAAAAAAAGTAATATAGAATTTTCCAATCTAAACAATTCAATTTTTTTATATATATATGTAGCAATAACACACATAATTGCACCACCAAAAATTTGAGAAGTACCCCTCAAACTTTAATAAAACGTTTCAAGTTCGAGCTAAAGAAATAAAATTTTAATATTATATATATCATCCTATAAAATTTTCACAATTAGATATGTATTGGCAACCTTTTGGGCCACCTCAGAGCTTAATGGGCTCTTGCCGAATTAGAAGTGCGGCCCATTTTAATGTGCATAAGCCCCAGCTCACCCATATCAGCTGGTCCGGCAAAACTTGTTAACAATTGAACAACACATACAAGTCTTATCAATTCCCGAGTTTTGTAAACAATTTAATTTGTACTGAAGTATACATGTACCGCATGCATAGAGTCAAGTCGTGCGCAAGCGAAGCGCACGACTTGTGAACAAAAATGATAGGTAGAATGAAGATTATAAATGGTGAAAGTGCTACTTTTCAATCATCCAGGTGTGTAGTGTGGAAGTTACTTTCACGTATTTTCTTAAGGCGTAATACATAAATATGTCTTTTAATTGACTTCAAATCATATTTATGCCCTTCAACTTTGCGTGTGCACAAGTAGGCACTTAAAATTGTATAAAGTTGAACAAATAAACACATATGTCCTATATGACATTTTTTGTCCTACATATATCGTGTCACGTAGAACTCATGTGTCTATACAAGTTTAAGTGTATACTTGTGCTTACCCAAAGTTGAAGGGCATAAATGTAAAATGAGGCAAAGTTAAAGGGCACATTTATATATTATTCCTTTCTAAAACTTAGAAAAATAGCGAGATTTGTGTTGTATGCTCAAAAATTGAAAAGGATGGTCTTAAATGACTCTATTTACACAAATATAGCTTTTTGGGGTTTATTTATAAGCCCAGACAGATTTTCATAACTTGGACAGAGAAAAATTGTTCTTGAGATAGCTTTTTATAGGCTATCTGAGCCTACAGCCAGGTTTTATGTAATGAGTTCTCAGTATGGCAGAGGAAAAGGTAAGATCTTGGGCCTTGTGTTTCAGCCCAAAAATGGGCCCAAATAAGTTTATGAAAATATCTTTTAATTAATTAATTAATAATTTATCTTCTTAAGAATTTTCTTTCTAAATTTACCAAAATTAATTAAAGGAACAAGAAGCCAATATGCTCTTAGTTCTACTAATTTGCATCATATTAGTAAATTTAGGGAATCAACTACGTTTAGATGTTTTATTGTGACCTTCAAATGACGGATCCTCGAGATAAGTTCAAAGAGATCTTCTTTACCGACTTTTAAATTGTCAAGCTTTTAAAAAAAGTCTTATATTACAATGAACGAAAAAGAGTAGAATTTTTTTTAGAAGAAAAAAACATAAATTAAATATACTCACATAGTTTAACGTGAAAAAAATATTAGATAAAATCAAATATCACATGTGAAAAACTTGTCTAGTAATTAATATTGTCAAATAATTCCTTAACTAGTACTATAATAAACTGACTTGTTAAACCTGTAAAATTCATTTATTTTGGAGTATATTATTATAAATATTGCCCAAAAATACTTTTTAACTTGCGTTTTTTTTTAACCATAAAAAAAACAGCTAAATCAGCCATGGACTAATATTGGGCAGTGCAGCTTTTATTTTCCCTATAAATTAGAATAGGTCGATGGACAGAGATCTATGTCAAATATATTTTAATTAATAACACTAGTCTTATAATAAAATCTTTGTTCTAGACATAATTAATAATTAAAAGTATTCCATTATTTAAAACAAGTTAGTAGATCTTTGATACAAAAGACAATAATACCTATAAAGAATCTCTGAGAAGTTCAGAGCTGATAAATTAGAAAATAATGGCATCGCCACCGAATAAATGCACTATTTTATAGTGCAGTGCTCGACATATCAAGTGGTCCATTTTCACCGTCATTTTGAGGTTCCTAATATCGAAAGGTTAGAATATTTTCATAATTCAAGGATCGTTAGTAACATATCAAATTAAAATGACTTGTATTTATCTTCGTAAAAGAATAATATATGATATTTTGATTGTTTTTTTATCAATATTCCAAAAAGTTAATAGGATATTCAAAATTATATGTATGGCTTTATATTTGATTTAAAAACTTACATACTAATTAAAAAGTACTTTGGATATAATTTTATTATTATTTATAAAATTACGTGCTTTATCATATTAAAACAAATTACTACAATTTACTGTACGTACCAATATGTCGGAAATAGATTCGAACAAATTATATTATTGTAATTTGAGTTTTGTGAAGAAGACAAATTAAAGTTGGAAACGGCAGACACTCACCTTTAATGGAGACAAAAAAAATTAAAAAGATGGACTCTATTTCGGTGATATTGGTTAATATTTTTATTTGTTCTTATACTATAAAAAGGGTAGAGTTCAACATCAAAATAAATTCTAAACATGAAAGAGATCGTTTGGAAAAGTGTATTGATAAAAATAATGATCATATGTATTAATTTTCCTTTACATAATGTATATTTTGATTAATATATCAAATTAAAAATAAATAAAACATATGTTAGATATAATTAGTACAAGTATTTTAAATATATTTTATACAATCTGTAAAACTATCCTAAATAGAAAAAGACTTCTTTAAAAATACACTAGAGAGCGTATCATGCACGCTCTAATTAATGTATTTGAATGAGTTATACTTTAAATTAATTATCCCTACTTAAAATAAGGAAGTAATAATTTCACCCCTAATATAAATGTATTTTCATCTGAAAAAGTAAAGAGTACAGTATAGAACACATTCATTATGTTTTCATGAGTAGATTTTATATAGAGTAAGTGTTGGATTTGATTTGCCATTTTAATGGATGGTTGTGGTTGTGACTTGTGAGTGTGCAACATTGTAGAGCAATGTTTTAAAAGGCCACTGAGGCGAGACGTTTAAGTAAGCTTCAAGATAATAGAGCATAAGTCCTATGAATATGTAGGACTTATTTTCATTCGTATTTAATTTTATAATTTTATTATTAAAAAAAAAAAAAAACTTTCAAAATTATTTTATAAATAAATTTACTCCATTTAATACCTATAAAATATTATGAATTTTATTTGAAAAAAGTATTAATCACTGATAATAAAGAAAAAAAAGCATCACAATTATTATTTGAAAAATATTATTATCCCAATAATAAAAATATAATTTAAGCAAAAAAGATTCAAAAATAATTTTTTAAAAATAAATACCCAGGCATATATTTTTAAGCCAAAACTTATATTTATGAATTTAAAACTTATGCCCCAAAATTATAAAATTTATATTCTATAAATCTACACCTTATATTTGCGTTTTGAATATATTTTTACTGCATCTCATCAAAAAATTCCTAAAACTCGTCCTAATAATGTTTTTTGAAATAAGTGGGAAGCAAGAGAAGAAGATGTAGAGAATGATTCGTTGTAGCATGTGAACATTTTGTAAGGGTGCGGACAACTCTGACGCCTCCCTCGATTCAAGTGACGCCCCCACTCACATACTTACTATAGTAATACTTCCTCCGTTTGAAAAACAATATCCCTATTTTTTTTTAATTTATTTTTAAAAAAATAATTATTTTTCTTTTTTTGTAACAATTTACTTTAACTTTCCACGTGGCATGTTTAAGATCACAAGATTAAAGGGCATTTTAATACATTTGACATAACTTTAATTTAGAACCACAAAATTAAAAAGTATTCTTTTTTTTCTTAAACTCGATTCCAAGTCAAACTAGGCCAATCTTTTTAAAACGGAGGGAGTATTTTTTATTTGTTCAATAATTTATCTATTTTCTCCGTTTAAAAAAGAATGACTTATATTTCCTCTGTTTCAAAAAGAATGACCTAGTTTAACTTGAAACAGAGTTTAATAGAAGAAAAAAGATTTTTTTAATCTTGTGATTCAAAATTAAAGTTATGTGAAATGTATCAAAATGTCTTTTAATTCTGTGATCTTAAACATGTCACGTGGAAAGTTAAAGTTAAAGTTAAAGTGTTGCCAAAAAAGGAAATGAGTCATTCTTTTTTAAATAAACTAAAAACAAAATATGTTCATTTTTTTTAAACGGAGGGAGTAGTTAAAATTAAACAAATTGTTACTCCCTCCGTTTACAATTGTTTGACAACTAAAAATAAATGTTCACAAATAATTATCAATATTAGTCACTTTTTTTCAAATTTCCTCTTAATAATAGTGTAGTATAATTGAAAAAGTTATGTAGACTTTTGATATTTTTGGTATAGTAAAAATATATTAGTCAAATTGTAACTTATATTAAATTTTTCCTTGAGGAATGTGCATGACCTTAACATAACAAACAATGTGGATGGAGGGAGTAAGAGATTTTTCATTTTTGTATTTTAAAGAATTAACTTAATCATTCATGTTTAGATTATTTTTAGAATATTTTTTCAATTTTATTGTTTATTAATTAGTATTTGAATTAGTTATTAATTAATATTTAGTTATTTTAATTAGAAATTGACAATTGTTAATAAGGATAAAAATGAAAAGTTATGTCCAATTTATGTCTTAAATTTTAAAAGAATATAAAACACCTTAACAATTCAATTAATTTAAAATAGAGGGACTAATAATAATTCTTATAATTATCTTTAATATTTGTATATTTTAATAATTTACTTAATATCAGTCCCAAATTATTTGTTCTTTTTTTTCTTTTTTTAAGTAGTTATTTTTAATTACTTATTTATTTTGACAAATCAAAAAAGGATAATTTCTTTACTTAGTATACTCTCAATTAATTATTTTTAAAAAAATAGAACTTCTTGAAATCTTATTTTTTTAATTCACTCACTTCATAATTAATAGAGATAAACTGGTTTACTCACTATATTAATCATTATTTTCTCAATATGTGTATCAACTAAAAAATGAACAAATAATTAGGGACAAAGAGAGTATAAAATAGAATAACAATGAAAATTTTAGTAGCTCATTTGGTTGAATGGTTGTGAAGGTTCAACTCTCCACGTTACAATCTTCTAAAGTTAGAATTTGAGTACGCACATGATAAACATTTGATCCTATGCAATAACTTACATGAGTACTCATACGATAAATCACATTGGAGCAATAACTCGTATTAAGCAAATCTGATACGGCAAATTCGATTCAGAAGACAAATCTCTTACTTTTGCTATCAATAAATTTCGAATTTAAGATATATATAAAATAGAATTTCCAACGAATAATATTTCATTGACAATTCTTTTTTGTTTATAGCTACGTCTCTAGACTAGGGGGTGTATCAAATAACTATATTAATAATAGTTAAATATAAAATTTTAAAATATAATTACTAAAATTAGCTTAATAAAAATACATTTGTCATATAAAATTCTTAGAAGATGTTGTCAAGTCACTGTACTACACCAGTAACATGAAAAGAAAAAATACTCTAATAATTACGTTGTTTTATTCTTATAAAACAATTTATGTTCATTTATAAAAAATGTAACTTCAAAAAAATATTAGATAGGAAATAATATTAAACTTATCAAGTTTCTTTGAAGATCATAAAATTTAAAATGTTGACAATTACTCGGAAAGAACCAAAGAGTAAAGAGGAAGAGGTACAAACTCTTTTGATCTTTTTCCCTTTTTTTTAACTTTTACAGCTAGCAACCAACTTACATTTATTCACAAAAGGCCCACTTAATTACCGTTCACCATCTTTTGTTATGTCATTCTCTCAGTAACACTACATTTTTGTATCTCTCCATTTTCCTCTGTTTCTTCTTACTTATTTATTTTTCTATAAAAAGCCCATTTCTATTTGCACTCCTCTTACTACCACTTTGATCCACCCAGTTTTCTCCATTTTTCTCAGCCATGGCAGATCGATTTCTCACAGCCTTTCTACTTTTGGCCTTTTTCACCATCTTTGCTTCCCACATTTCAGGTACACGCTCATTTCCTGCACAAATAGCTAGTTGTCTGCTTTAATTTTTTTTTTTTTTTACTAATATCAGTTTTTTTGTTCACTTTCAGCTACAACAATGACATTGTACAACAAATGTAGCCACCCAGTGTGGCCAGGGATCCAACCAAGTGCAGGTAAACCGATTCTGGCTCGTGGAGGGTTTAAGCTTCCGCCGAACAAGGCATACAGACTTAATATGCCGTCTGGGTGGTCCGGTAGAGTTTGGGGCCGCCATGGATGCGCTTTTGATGCTGCTGGTCGTGGACGCTGTGCAACTGGGGACTGTGGTGGTTCACTTTTTTGTAATGGAATCGGTGGGACCCCTCCGGCTACACTCGCTGAGATTACTCTGGGCAATGAACAGGATTTCTACGATGTGAGTCTCGTTGATGGCTACAATCTCGCCATCTCTGTAACTCCAGTCAGAGGCAAAGGTGAGAATCATGCCTAAAAATATTTAAATGACTCATTTGTCCTTGATTAGTTCTTCGATACTTCCTTTTTTCTTCTAGTTCTCAGTTTCGTAACAGGGTTACTTTCGTCATTACATTAATTATTACCCCTTTCCCTTTTCTTTTCTCGTGTATTAGGTGGATAGTTTTAAATCAAACAATATTAATAGCTCTGTTAGTTTGATTAGATGAGTTCGATTTCTCGCCTTATAAGTAGTTCTAGATCTACACTTGTTATGACTGGGATCTTTTCCTTTTACATAAGGAAAAATTTGTGGCATTGAGGATTTTCCCTTTGTTTTTACAGGGAAATGCAGCTATGCTGGGTGTGTGAGTGACTTGAACACAATGTGTCCAGCAGGTCTACAAGTTCGTTCTCATGACAAGAGTGAAGTAGTGGCTTGCAAAAGTGCTTGTTCAGCTTTCAATTCACCAAGATATTGTTGCACTGGAACTTTTGGTAACCCACAAACTTGCAAGCCAACAGCATACTCAAGGATATTCAAAACTGCTTGTCCCAAAGCTTATTCCTATGCTTACGATGATCCCACTAGTATTGCCACTTGCACTGGTAGCAGCTACGTCCTCACTTTCTGTCCTCACCATTAATCTTCTCTTCACTGTCAATCAGATCAGATCAAATCAAATATATAGTACTCGTGATTTTTGTCTTCCATCTTAATCTCTCTAGGTTAGATTCCTAGCTACGTTTATCTTTTAATTACTAGTTGTATTTTGTATTATAATGATCATCATTAGTGTTATTGTCACTAGTGGTGTACCTTTTTAATTAATTGGCAGCAGTAATCAGATTTACTTATCATGTCTAAGTTGTGATATATTGCTGCAATTATTCTAGACAATTTTAGTCCTTGACTCACAATTATTTTTGAGATTTAAACGATATTAAGCCTTTGACCAACATTTTTCAATCGTACTGTTACGTTTGTATAAAATTATTAATAACAATAATTAAATTTGAAAATAAGCTACTCGAAGTCGGTTATATGATTTGCTCAATTTAATTGAGTAATTACTAAGTTGGATTTTGGTACTCCTACTGATGAATAGTGGAAAAAAGTAGGTGGTATTTTGCAGAGGAATCTTTGTAACGTGTCATGTTGGACAAAGGAGGGTAAAAGACAGAAAAACGTTACTAATTTTCATCTTAAAAAATCAACATGTCTCTGCTTTCGTTGTTTATTTCATTTTTAACAACTTTTTCTTTTTCTAACTTTATTACTCCAAAGCTTATCTTTCCATTTCTTGTTTGAACATTGTATTTCATTTTGATATTAAGAAATCAATCTAACTGCATGCGTCGCTTTGCTAATTTTTTTTTGCTCCTCAGTCCTCACGCCATGATCAACACCAATTTTAAGTCTCAATTAATTTGATATCTCTCATATTGATTAACTTTGAGGGATGACCTTATATATAAGACTCAAACTTGAATTTTTTGAATAAGAATAAAACAATATATGCTGCTCCACCGTGACCTTGTATAGTTTTGCCAAAAGTGTTACGCCAATGATAGAATCGTTTTATTGCTTCCTTTTTAGATTTAGATTACGATTTTAAAATTTGTGAGAAAACCTTAAACCATGATAAAGTCAAGTGATACACAAGCAAATCTTAGACATAAAGGTCTGAAAATGTAATCGTTTAAGGCCTATATTTATTGAACTTTAAAAAATGGGACAAAATATCAATAATTACATAGGGACATGGGTGAAAATCTAAATGAGCCATATTGTGGCATGAAAGGTGATGGATACGCGTTTCGACTAAAAGGTGAATCCTGTGCCTTTAGTAGAAAATAAACTGTTATCCATCAATTGTAAAGCTTCTCCCTTCCTATTGCTGACATAAAATGTCTTCCATAATTCATTTCTATGCCTTGTTATATACGAGTTCGAAATCTAACTAAGCCACACACACAAAAAAAAAAGGTGATCAAAATAAGTGATTATTTTAAAAGTAACTAAAATAGGTTAGTAGAAGAAAAAATATCACTTTATTTAATATTTCAAACGTTTTTCGTTAGTCCATAACCGGTATATTTTAATATACAACTGAATTATTTCTTACACTTTATAAAATGTAAGTTTTTCTTACATTTTGTAAATTGGAATTTTTTCTTACATTTTATGAAATGTCAAATCAATATAATTGTATGACAAACACTACAAAAGCATCATAAGAAGAGCAAAACTTGGAAAATATTTCTCTTTGTAAAATGTAAGTTTTTCTTCCACTTTACAAAGTGTAAGAAAAACTTACATTTTATGAAGAGTAAGAAATAGTTCCATTATATATTAAAATATTCCCGTTATGAACTAACGGAAAACGTTTAGAATTTTGGATAAAATGAATTTTTTTCTTCCACTAAGCCTATTTTAGTTACTTCCTAAAATAGTGGCTTATTTTGGTCACTTTTATTTTTTAATGCTTATTTAGGTTCCGAACTCGCTATATAATCACTTCATTCATTTTTAATTGTCAGAATTTTCTTTTTTTTTTTAGTGTTAAAAGATTGATAAATTTGACTAATATTTTATGATATATTTGTTTCTTTCATATTGATATGCAAAAAATTACAATTCATAGTACTTTTCATATATTTTTGTAATATCTAAAATTGTTGTTTAAAATATCAAATAAATGTAATCTAATTTAACTTTGAAAATAAGTTAATTAACTTTCAAAACGCAATATGATAATTAAAAGGAAAAATTATGCGGTTAAACAAACTTATACTACTTAATTACTCATTATAACTATATCTTGCTATAATTATCACTCGCGACTAACATTATACATTAATTACGTTGATTGACTTCGAGTTCATATAATTATCCATGTTTGTACATGTATAATTCACCATAATATACAAATATATATGTATAGTATACAATTATCTAATCGATATACATATACAATTCACCTCTCTTTCACTCTCTGTCTTGTCTCACTCGCCCCTCCTATCTCGCTTGCCTCTCTCTTTCCCTTCCAATTTTGCTTGCCATATATACAAATATATATGTATAATATACAATTATCTAACCGATATACATATACAATTCACTCTTTCCCACTCTTTGCCCTCTCTCGCTCGCCTCTCTCCTCTCCCTCCCAGTCTCACGCGCCTCTCTCCTCCTTATAATTATCAAATTATAACTATGAAGAGTAATAACTATTTTTTAGTGACAATATGTGAAAGTTCCTCTAATTAAAAGTAGACAAAAGGAATAATATGCTAACGACTCATTTCAAATGGGTATACACAACTCACAAGTATTGCAGGACACCTTGTTGGGCGTGGGCCGACCTCTTGGCCCAAACTATGGACCAACAAGAGTCATCTATATCTGAAGTAACTGTTGGGCTGCTAATATGCATAGCACTTTATATTTGTAGCCATAGTCAATTGAGGCTTTTCAACATTGCCTTCGCCTTAATTTTACCATAAATGCAAATTTAGCAAAAGTTGGTCTACATTTCATCAATATAACAAAAGTGACTAGTGGCTTATTGTTGGATTTTTTTATTTTTTTTTCTTTTAAAAACATTTAACCAACTACTGAAATTTGACCTTTTTTATTTTTTTGTCCCACCATAAACAAATTTATTGATCAATTGAGCAGTTGGTTCATTTTTTTTCTCCAATTCAAATTAACAACAATCCTATCAATGCAGTTTTGCAAATTTCCATTTCTAATACCTCTGCAAAACTCTGCTAAAACTTTCACTTCATCTCTTTCCCTTTTCTCTACCTTTGAGTTCCATTTAACCAATCAACAAAGCTTTGAAGTACAAGAATTTGACAGAGCTTACTGGACCAGACGAATTCATAAGCTTTGTGCTATTGATGGAAATGTAGACGAAGCTCTTCTACTCCTCGATGAGCTTCGACTTCAGGGTTATCATCCTGACTCTCTCAATCTCAGCAGCATTGTTCACGCTCTCTGTGATTCTAAACGATTTTCCGAAGCCCACCAGCGATTTCTTCTTGCTGTTTCTTCCCAGTCAACTGTCCCTGACGAGCGAACCTGCAATGTCCTCATTGCTCGCTTGCTTTATGCAGCTACTCCGCGAGATACTGTGCGTGTTATTTCCGCTTTGTTCTACCAGAAGCCCCAGTTTGTACCTTCGTTAATGAATTACAATCGTCTAATCCATCAGCTTTGTACTTTAGAAAGAAATAGAGATGCCCATCAGCTGTTTGTTGATATGAGAAAGAGAGGGCATTCTCCTAATACTGTTTCGTATACTACTTTGATCGATGGGTATTGTGGGGCTGGGGAGGTTCGGGAAGCTGAGAAGCTGTTTGATGAAATGTCTGAGTGCGGAGTGATACCTAATGCGCTTACTTATAGCGCTTTGATTCGGGGGATTCTTCGAAAAAGGGACATTGAACATGGAAAACAACTGATCAGGAAGCTTTGGGACGTGATGCTCACTGAAGAGGATATGCATGTAAACAGTGCAGCATTCTGCAACGTGATCAATTGCTTATGTAGGGAAGGGTTCTTCCATGAAGTGTTTAATATTGCTGAAGATATGCCTCAGGGTAAAAGTGTGGTTCAGGATTTTGTATATGCGCAAATGATAGATTCTCTTTGTAGATTCGGGAGGTATAATGGGGCTGCTAGGATAGTTTATATGATGAGAAAACGAGGATTCGATCCAAGCTTATTGTCATATAATACAATTGTACATGGTCTCGTCAAGGAAGGCGATTGTTTCAGGGCATATCAGTTGTTGGAGGAAGGCATTCAATTTGGCTACTCTCCGTCAGAATTTACTTACAAATTATTGGTAGAAGGTTTGTGTTATGTAAATGATCTTGTTAAGGCCAAGGGAATTGTCAATATGATGTTAAATAAGAAAGACAATGACAAAACAAGGATTTATAATATATATCTTAGAGCTCTTTGTGTTGTTGACATCCCAACTGAGCTTTTAAATGTCCTTGTCACCATGCTTCAAACTCAATGTCAACCAGATGTGATCACCCTGAATACTGTTATTAATGGCTTCTGCAAAATGGGAAGAATTGAAGAGGCTCAAAAGGTTTTTAAAGATATGATGATGGGGAAGTTTTGTGCCCCTGATGGTGTGACGTTCACAACTGTTATTAGTGGGTTCTTAAAACTCGGGAGGGTCGAAGAAGCTCTTGAGTTATTGCATAGAGTTATGCCTGAAAAAGGTTTAAAGCCCAATGTTGTAACATATAATGCAGTTATCCAGGGGTTATTTAAGTTACATCGGATAGATGAGGCTATGGAGATCTTCCATAGCATGGTACGTGGTGGCATTGTTGCTGATTGCACGACGTATACTGTTATTATTGATGGGTTGTTTGAATCCAACAAAGTTGATGAAGCCAAAAGATTCTGGAACGATGTTGTTTGGCCTTCAAAGCTTCATGACAGTTACATATATGCAGCCATTCTCAAGGGGCTTTGTCGCTCTGGTAAACTGCATGATGCTTGTGATTTCTTATATGAATTAGTAGATTGTGGGTTTACTCTTTGTGTCATCAATTACAACATTGTTATTAATGGTGCTTGCACATTGGGATGGAAGAGAGAAGCTTATCAGATTCTTGGTGAAATGAGAAAGAATGGACTAGAACCTGATGCTGTAACATGGAGAATTCTGGATAAATTGCATGGCAATGTGGAAAAACAGTTCTGCGAAGATTTGACATGTAATCAAATGGGAGTGTAAGATAAGTCGGTTGGTTTTAAATAAAGAGTGAAGTGGCAAAGTTAAAAAGCGTGAGGGCGGCAGTTCTCTCTGTTTTATAGAATGAACCCTATCTATGTTTTCATGATAGTAGGATGTCTTTGATGGTAAAAACAGTACCGTGATATTGCTTCTGCTACATATCTAACCTTGGAAACACGGATGGAGGAAGCATTGGACTCCGACCAGTTATACAAAATCATAATTGGTTAACATGAGATTCAACATTTACAAGTAGCCAGGTAAAAAGAAAAGAAACTGCAACATAACTATGAATAAGTCAGATAAGTTTTCAGAAGGATATTGGATGAATGTAGTTTCTTGTGTAATCTCTTCAATTTATTGCTCACATCCTCTGTTTTTTTTTTAAAATTTAGACATTCATCTCAATCAACTCAATAATGAGATTTATTTCCTTCTGTTTGAATGTACTATTTCTGTAATGGTCAAGCAAAATTTGATGTTTCATTATCTGGGAATTTCTTCTTTCAGTTTTTAGTTTGTTACTGCCTTGCCGAATGCATCACCCTGTCTTCTATATTTTATATATGGATATTCAATTGAATAGAGAGCTATTATTCTTCTAATATCGAATCTGCACATTTGTTATGTCTATACTTTTTGACTTTATACGTTTGAAGAACTTATGCTCCACATTGATGTAAGCACCCAGCATTCCTATACCTTGAAGCTTCTGTCACTTTCCTCAGCTAAATAGAGAGGTATGCATTGAGACTAAGACCGTTCATCAGTTATATCAAAGTTGCTCCTTTTATATATAAAAGCCGTAACTACATGAACAAGTATCTTTACGATGCATCACTGAGTTAGTGCAGTCTTATAGTAGCGGGTACCTTGGTGGAGATCCTGGATTTCCCCCCTTTAATTTGAGTTTCCTCTTTGACATCAAGATCGTTTATCATCCTGAGGTCTCCCCTTTTTAATACTTTGCAGTAGAGCTTCATTTTCTTTCAGGTCAGCAAGTGATGGAATAACATGCTGGAGAATTACAAAAGGAGGAGAAATTAGATTGCTACAGCTGCTATACAAACTTTTCGACTGAAGAAATCCGGTAAGTAGCTGTAGTCTTCATTCTTAATTTGCACCTTAGAGGCTTACTTTCAGATTCTGTTTTTCATTTTATTTCTGTCAAATAGTTAACTTATTCCTTTAATGGTATGTTCTTTGGAAAGATTTCATTTATAGTTGCATACATGTGTGGTTCATTGAACCATCTTCTAATCTTCAAGACTTCTACTTTCTGAATGGAACTTCCCTAGAGATGCTATACACACCATAAATTCTCATTGCTTCACTCTGGCAGTTGCCTGTTTCTGTGCTTCAATCAATTTACGTGATGATAACTTAGGAACATACCAAAATTTAATTTGTTACATAATAGGACATTCAGATCACACTCAAGGATGTGGAATTTCTGCATTAACAGAATGTAATTTATTCTATGGAATTTTGCTTTTGCAGCTCTTGTTTTGTGTCATGGCAGGTCATATGAAGCTCAACACTGTTCTACAAGTTATCTTGTTATTTTTTATGAACACAAACCACTAATTTCCAACAATTTACTCTTAACTAAACACAGTTCTACTAATAATAATCTTTATTTTTGTGATCTGTTGTTTAGTAGTTTTTCCATTACATAGAATGTTGGGGAAAATGACAAAATGGTCCCTTATTTTCTTAATAGTAGATTCAAAGTAGCTTAAGTATCAATTGAACAATTTTAATCCTTTAAATTTGTTAAAAGTGAGCACTTTTAGTCACCATTAAATAATTACCAATCTCGATTGTTAAATTTAACCGAAAATATGAAATTCTTTTTCAACTATAGACAACAATTTTGTGATTCAGAAACTGCAATATCAAAAACTACACAAATACAAAGAAAGAAAGGAGAATCCGTCTATAAGGGTCATTTTTGTCATTTTGTCGCCGTTTTTCTATGTTTCTTAGTCTGCTTTAGTTCTCCTAGCTATGTAGAAGCAAGTTGCTAAGCGAAGCAGTTGTGTGAGAGAGAGAGAGCGGAGTATGACGACACGAATAGCTCCGGGGGTTGGAGCAAACCTTCTCGGCCAACACGCGGCGGAGCGTAACCAAGACGCCACCGCCTATGTCGGCAATCTCGACCCTCAGGTATTTCTCTTTCCTTCTAATCCTAGGGTTTTTCCTCTTTGTTGACGCTTCTGGTGCAGTTTCACAATGTCTGTAATAGGAACGGCTACGAAATTATACTAATAGAAAAAAACAGCTGATTTAAACGCAACACAGAGACAGTATCACTAGGAAAACTGTAAAATCTTTTCCCTCTACACAAAAACTTCTCAAAAGTCTAGCTCGTAAACATCTAACAAAAGAAGAAAGAGCAGAGTCAAATGGTTCAGTTCATTTTAGAATTCGCTGAAATTTGACTCCATGAAAAATGAGTTGGTGGGGTTTTGATTATTTTTTTTGGATACTGTTGTCCCTGCCACAAGCTACTCACTGATTGTTTTTTTCCTATTTCTTTGTTGCTTTCAGGATAGAACTAACTCAGGAAATTGAGATTTTTTTTTCTAGATTCAGGTTACTAAATGTTTTTCTTTGGTTGATTGGTAGATTTCTGAAGAGTTGTTATGGGAGCTGTTTGTTCAAGCAGGTCCAGTAGGTATGTCGATTTTAACTGAATAGATGGCCTCTTTAAAATGGGAATAAATCAGTGGAGATTCTTGCTAAAAGTTATTTTTAACACTCTTTGTTTTTAAATTTTCATCAGCATACTCTTAGCCTTTGTTTAATTTTTGGAGATTTTTAGATTCTTTTATGTCTCACTTGTTTGCTATATAAATCAACGTGTGTTGCAGTAAATGTTTATGTCCCCAAGGACAGAGTTACGAATGCTCATCAGGGATATGGTTTTGTGGAATTCCGAAGTGAAGAAGATGCTGACTATGTAAGTGTATTGGTTGTTTTTCTTGTCACAGTATTTTTACTTGCTGAAGTTGTTATCTATTATATGTTTGTCCCCATGGATTTGTTTTTGGTATTTCTTGCTTTCTCTATCTAATGCACTACCAATGCAGGCAATAAAGGTACTGAATATGATAAAACTTTATGGAAAACCAATACGTGTAAATAAGGTACTGCTATGCCATTGATGCATTTACCCTTATTATAATGAATATTTCACATTTTCTTTAATCTAATAATGTATCCTGGTACAGGCATCACAAGATAAAAAGAGTGTTGATGTTGGTGCCAACTTGTTTGTTGGGAACCTTGATCCTGTAAGCAATTCATATCCTTGATTGTAGCTTACGAACTCTTGTGTTCTTCTCAAATCAAATGCATCTGGTTGTGGACATTGGATAACAACATCATATGCATATTATATCACCTTGCTCATGCTAGCACCTTTATTAACTTATAAACCCATTTCTGTTTTATATACAGGATGTAGATGAAAAGCTTCTTTACGACACTTTTAGTGCTTTTGGAGTTGTTGTCTCAAATCCAAAGGTTAACATTATTTTTCTTCTTCTTTCATATGATTCATGGTTCTTCATTTTTCTGCTTTTAAAGATGCTGTCTGGACTTCCTACTTAGTAAAGAAAAAGAACAGCTCATTCTGTGTTGATTAATTCTTGCCTATTTGGTATCCATGCTTCAGATTATGTTTTTAACTCCTATCAATCTTATCTTGCTAGTTTGATTGTGGTTGAGTTTATTGTTGTTGCATCTAGAATCACATCACTAAGCAAAATAGGAAAAAATTTCCTCCTCCTGCTGCATAGATGGCAGCTCATTTTCTCCTCTTCCACCACCACAACTCTTTATCTTTTTGTGTGTGACAATTCATTCAGCCTACTCCAACTAATTTAGGGCTGAGGTGTAGTTGATTGGTCGATCGATTGTATCTTCTTCCCATAACGGCAGATCTGACCAGATATATACTACTCCACCTTTGCCGACAGGCAAAGCAACATTGCACCTGTTGGATTTTTAATAGGATTAAATGGATCTCTATGGATACTGGAAATGTGTAGGGGAAAGTGCTGTCATGTTACATAGACAGCAAGTCACTTCAACATGCTAGACCAGCTTGAATGACAAACTATACATGTATTGGTTTTTTTATGAAGGAACAATGCATACATTTTACTAGGACCACATAGTTTACTTGCCATTTATTGGTGGTCTTTGTTTTTTTTTTTGTGAAACTGATTGGTGGTCTTTGTTATATTCTGATGGATCTTTTCTTCCAGATTATGCGAGACCCCGAGACAGGGAATTCCCGGGGTTTTGGTTTCATTAGTTACGATTCATTTGATGCCTCTGATGCAGCAATTGAGGTAACTCTCCTTTTACCTCTTTCTTTACCTACCATAAATTCAGATACATGATGTATTGCGACTTACTAGTCCAAAAAAGTTCAAATCTAAATGTTATCTACTGTTTGACTTGGAGCCTGTGCTATGTGTGGACTCCTGTCTTCTTTTAATGTCTGGATTATAAGTTAGGATACATTTCTGATCAGACTTTAGAGGATAAGCTATTTGCACGCTATGGAGGTTGTACTGTTTTGAAAATGGAGTATTTTCCGGTTTGGTTTGTACTATTGTTTTATTTGGTTTAGTCATAATGCAATCACATTGTTGTAGCTTTCATTTAATTTCTGAAAAACAGGTCAAGTGGCTGTATATGAATGTGAGCAGTTGATGGATTTCCTAGATTCCTTACATATTTTAAGGATTGGGATCACCCTCTGGTTGCTGTGACAGGCTGATGCGATAAAATCTCACTTGCAAATAAATAAATAGTGTGCAGTATACATCTTCCAAGCATTGTATAACTTATCTCAGACACGTTTAAGTGACCAATATGATGATTTAAACTGTCTATTGTTTCAGTGCCTAATTTGTAATTGCATCTACTTGACACTGCTAAACCAGATTCCTGAAATCCTCTTAAATTATAAAGACTCTGTTTTTAGTAGAGATATGGTTAACTTGAGTGCAAATTTTGCATCTTCATCTGGCATTACTTGTTTACATGTTTGGAGAACACTGGATTTTTAATGTATTGTTGCTTTTGAGGTTTCAAATCCTCTGTTCATGCCAGATGCTTTCTAGCTGATGCATCTGGACTTTGACTTCCAACTTGGCGTTTCTGCAGGCTATGAATGGTCAATATCTTTGCAATCGCCAAATCACGGTGTCCTATGCCTACAAGAAAGATACAAAGGGGGAACGTCATGGAACCCCTGCTGGTAAGAATGAATTTGTGTTTAAGAAAAATGAAATTGAGAATGCTAGGATGTGGATACTTGTCTTCGATCAAGATTGTTGTATGATTTGCTTGTTGTGAATATAAATGTTGAATTTTTTTTAGTTATTTGGATCATAAGTTTGTGGAAGATTGAGCTATTATTTTGATTACTTCAAAGTGTGTAACAAGGGGTATGAGTGGGGGGTGATTCAATAAAATGCACAAGTTGCTAATTGTGCATTTTCTCTGCGATTTGAATTTCATTTACTTTTATTATCTTTTTGAATTATATAGTCATTACTTTTCCAATACACTTTGGGGCAATTCTGATCTGTTGTGGATGATATGCAGAGAGGGTTTTAGCTTCGAGTAATCCAGGTACCCAGAGAAACAGGCCTCACACCATGTTTGCAAGTGGACCCCCGACACTTCCCGGTGTTCCTCAAGCCAATGGTGCGGTTGGTGCTCCTGTTCCCCCACGTCCATTTGCAAATGGTCCTATGCCTCCAACTCCTGTTCCAGCAATTCGGCCACCACCTATGCAGCCTAATATCTACCCACCAATGCAGATGCCTCCACCACAAGCTTGGCAGGGACAGCCTATGCCACCACCAGTTGCAGGTGGCATTCCGCAGCAGCAAATGCAATTCAGAGGAATGCCACCTCCGCCGCCCCCACAGTTAGCTCCACCCCTAAATAGGCCCCCTCCACCCCCAGCTGCAATGGGTGGTAATGTTTGGCGTCCGCCACCACCTCCTCAGCACTTCAATGGTGGTCACCATGCTATGCCCCATATGTCGATGCAGCCACCCCCTCCACCTCCTGCACCAGGTTGAAAATTGGAGATGCCTAATTTTGTACTACTTTGAATGTTTTTCCTTTCTGGGATATAACATATTTTTAAAATAGTGCTTACACTGTAAAAACGTATTGATGTTGGTATTTCAAACTTTTAGTTGAGGATTTTTTTATTTGGATATAACTTTTGTTTGACCTTTATTATCGGAGACACGAATTTGATTGTTAATTTTTGTGGAAAGGCCATATGCAATCTCTGAGGTGTATCGTAACAATACAAACACATTACAAAATTAGATAGACCATCATCCGTACAATGATCTGCTAACATTATTTCTGCATTGAAAGAAGCTTTGACAATAAGGTTTGATGATGTTAAACACCACAGTTAGAGCCAAAACTATGCTTGTTTTTCATGCTTCATTTTTACTTGTCACGGTTGACTTAAAGCACCAGTAAAAGTGAAACAGACAGAGTAACTACCCCAACTTTTCAGGTTTTTCAAAAAAGTATAGTTTATAGCAAAAGCCCTCAATTACGGTGGTAAGATAATGTTTGTTGCCAAATATTGAACTTTGATCATACATCAAATTGTGAATATTGAATCCCCTAAAATTAGGTTTCTTTTGTATCTAAACAGTGATTCTCCAATTTTGGCATATTCGGTCACTAGTTTTTTCTCCTGTTGGGTGCGGCTGACTCTGTTTGAATGGTAGAATACATTTCTTCGAGCGATAGCATTCAAACATAAAAATTGATTCTAATCATATAAAGTATGATATTTTTATAACAATTATCATTATCATCTCTAATAATATCAATCAAGCTTTTCTCTTTGGAACGTATAACTGTATTTTGCTACACCAATCAATTCCTACTTAGATAAACCACGTCGGATTATAGTTCTCCTGTGTTGATTAAAATTGTATTGCGTGAACTTTAGCAATGATAGAATCCAAGTGTTAAATGAATAGTTTAATTATAATAGGATTGTCAAGAGACAAGTGTTGAGTAGTTGCCGAGTTCGAATATTGAATAGTAGATGATAGATAAGGTCCATTTTCAGATTAGGACCCAACACGTCTTACACACGCCTAAATCCTCCTTTCTCTATCCTCTTGCAATTTCCTACTACTTCCCCAAAAATGCCTTTATCATCATTAAATATCTATTTATGGCTAACTAATCAAATCTTGAAATAAAAAATATTCTAATCTCTTTATTTTTTGGTGTAATAATGTTGTGTTGTTTTATTTACTAGTCAATGAAATAGTTGAAAGTTATCCGTTTCGTCATAGATTTCTCAAATAATATTTGGCTAATAATATTGGTTCATATAATTTGTCATTATTTGACAAATATTTTTGGTTAATATTTCAAATAATAGTTTTTTTTAGTATTTGGGTCAAATCTCATTATTAGAGATCTTTTGAAAATTTTACACCAAATTTTTATCTTTTATAAAAACTCTCTCTATAATAGTTGTTTGTATTGTATTACATATTTTTTTTTATGTGAACACCAAAGTAGTGATGAAATAGTTAGTGAATATGAAAGTCATGATATGGTGGTTGACGAAAATGATGAACAATCGATTAAGGGTAACAGAGTCATGTGTTTTGTCTACTTTACGATGTATGAAATAATGCTTGTTGCACCTCATTCAAAACTATCACATTGCTTTGGTGTCACGAAAACTACTTGTTATTTATTGCAACGAAGATCCAATTGATTAATAATACAAACTTATGGTTAATTTTGATAATTTTTAAACATATAAATATAAATTATATTTTTTTAGAAAAATAAAATATATTTCCTAAATACTACAATGAAATAGTGAAATTTTGCTAGCGACGGACTTGACAAATATTCCTTGGGCACCACCATCATTTAAAAAAAAATATAATAGAAGATACAAAAAAAAGTTTAACATTAACTTACCATGGGAATTTCTTTTAAAAAATATTTATTTGAAACTAAATATGTCGAATATAAAGGAATCATATTCTTTACTAACAACCCAAAAGTATTTTTATTTATCATGTTATATTTTTTAATTAATTTTTAAATTAATATATAAATTAAAATAAATTATATTAATTTAATATTTTAAATAAAAAATATAAAAAAAATACAGTATATTTTTACATTCTGTTATGCTAAAAAAAAAAAATTATAAAATGTTAATCCCCCACACGGCGGCCGAAACCTTTCCTTTCTCGTGGGGTTCCTTCTTACGCTTCTAAACTTTTCCCTCCTATATATATACACATATTTCCGCCATTAAAACCACCATTTTAAGTCTTCCTCTTTCTCATACTATTACTTCCAGATCAACGACAATGGCTGCTACCGACAATGTCAACAACAACAATAACTCCGTTTCCAAGCCTTCTCTTTACCTTCAGAACATGGATGAGGTGCAGAAAGTGTTTCAAAGGTTCGACACGAACGGCGACGGCATGATCTCCGGCGAAGAGCTCTCCGGCGTCATCAGTGCTCTTGGATCTGGTACATCTCCTGAAGAAGTCTCTCGTATGATGAATGAAATTGATGCAGACAGAGACGGTTTCATTAGCCTTCAGGAATTTGCTGAGTTCTGTAAAGGCGACATTAACAGCGTCGGTGACGGTGGCGTTAGGGAGCTTCGTGAAGCGTTTGATCTGTACGATCAGGACAGTAACGGATTGATCTCCGCCGCTGAGCTTCACCAGATCCTGACTCGTTTAGGCGAAAACTGCTCCGTTCAGGACTGTACCAAAATGATCAACTCCGTTGATTCCGACGGTGACGGTTACGTTAGCTTTGAAGAGTTTAAGAAGATGATGACTACTAGCAAGTAGGCTCTTTCTTTGTTAGTCTTTGTTTTACTATCCTTTTTTAGCGGCTGATAAAGGTGAGATGCACGGGATTATAGTGCTTCCACTTGTAGGATATAGTTTCTACCTCTAACTGATGATAGACGGAGAAACCGCAAGGATAAACTTTAAGACGAATTTGTTAGGTTAACGCCGTTAACAGTAGTTGTGGATTCTGAATTTAACGTGATATGAAATTTTAGTTTATTTTCTGACATTCGTTTCTACGTTTCCTGTGAAGAGTAAATAGTCTAGGAGAAAATATCTTTCGACATGATAAAACAAAGATAAAAAAGGAAAATAATGTCTATAAAATAGCAAAATAATAAATAGAGCAAACAAACCAGTAAGCGATAACGAAATAATAGAGATTGAAATTATCTTGATTCCCGATATTCAATTCTTTTTTAACCTACCTCCATAAAATTGTTAGCATTTCTCTACGAAGTTGTGTTATTTTATAATTTAATGATTTAATAGTATCGATAATTTAAAGTTGCACCAATTATTGGCCACTTTCCAGATGTTGGGAAGTGTCTTTTTACTCGTTTACTTCTCCCATTTTATATATGATCCTTTTCTATAAATAGTTAATCTATAATATTTATTAAAGTATTTCATAAAATCAATGCATAAATTATTATATGCTCTTTTTTTTTTATTTTAATGAGTTATTAACCTTGAAAATATATATTTGATCAAACTAAGTAGATGATTTATATTCATTAATTAAATTAATTAATCAAAATAAATTAATTCATATTCATTGATTGAAAATTGAGTTTCAAAAAAATTAAATAAGGTAGAAGGGTAAAATTACATCATTTCTTAATGCAAGTGCAAAGTAAAAAGGTATATATAAAATGGAATGGAGGGAGTATAATGGAGGAACAATACTCTCTCTTTTACTCTTAGGAATTCGGCATTCTCATTAAAGTTCGAACAATGAAGGAGTTTTAGTATCATATTTATTATGGCTTAACTTATGACATGTATTATTTGTTTTAGACAGAGAAGCCTCACGTTCAATCTCCTCGTTGAGGTTTACACAACTATCATACCGTTGAAGTGCATACCTCATAATTTTATTTTTTGGACTACACCATCATCAAAGTTCGAGAGCACCCATATAAGAAGTTATAAACTTATGTTAATGACTTATAAATCTCTTTACGTTTCTCTCCCAATTGTGATTAAAATTCGTCTTAATTAAGTGTAACATGCACCTTATTTACTATTAATATAGAAAGAGAAAGCCCCACAAGTAATTACATATCAGTAGGTATGATAATTAAGACACTTAAAAGGGTATCAATTAAATTAAAAGTACTAGTGGACTGGTCAAATTATAATAAGTAACATAAAAGAATATGAATTATGATACAGTTAATATAGGTTGGGCCCAGAAGAGGGATTTAGGTGATTATATCAGTTCAGATTCAAAAGATTGAGATATAAATAATGAATCAAAATAAAGTGTATAATATTTGTTCGAGCATATAATTATTATTTTTAATATTATCTGCGCATCTCACGAAAATGTATAAGGACAATTATTAATTCATGCCAATGGAAGGCGGCATGTGTAAGAGACGGTCAAACTCGAAGGCGGAAGCTGATGCTTAATTGGCTTCCATTTCTAGATAATTATATTTACGTTTCAATCGCATCATCAGCTTAGTTAGTCATTTCTAAAATTTTCTCGAAATAATTCTACTTCTCAACGATGGGCCATGTGGTATGGATTTTGTCTAATCTTTAATGGGCTTTAGGAGTCCAAATCCATCCTTATCAATGATCCAATATCTTCCCTTTTTTTACTTCTAAACAAAAAATCTACAATTATTTTTCCATATTTCTATATGTAGCTCAACTTTGTACCATGACCCTCATCCGTGACTTAACTTTTCAATAATTTCTTTTCCTTTTTTTGTAACGCCATTTCTTCTACAAGTCCTTAATGGTCAAAAATAGGTTAATTTTGAGGTAGAAACAAAATTTAGAAAATGACTGTGCTGGTCACATGAATACAGTGACTATCCTTTTTTTTTGTCCACCTCGAATATATTTAGTGACTATCCTTTTTTTTTGTCCACCTCGAATATATTTTTTTATACTTTATATTACAGGCAAACATTTGTAAAGATTAGAAATATTATACGAGCGAACTATTATTTTAGTTAGTCCATTACAAAAAACGAATCTTACATTTTACTTTTTTCTGTTTTGTTTCATAGAATTTAGATAATGGTTTCCTCTAATGACTTGATTTGATACCAAACACATTGATATTATGGTTGAATGTCGGAGTATTTCAATTTCATAATTACCAACAATTAGGTCAAACTCTTTTTAATTTTCTAAAATAAAATGGATTATGAATGATTATTCATTTTATTACTTTATTCTTAAGATGCCTCTAACTATATAGGAGGATAATCACTTAACTAACTTTTAGCCCCACCTGTCCCATTGCTATTTTGACATTTGGGTGAGGAACCCTCAATCATGAAGCATGGGAACAAGCAATTATTCCATATTTAAAAATTAGGGGGAAAAAAAAATATGAAGGGCATTACATATGGATCAATTTATTTGGTCACTGGAAAATTAAATTAGTAGCCAACATTCTGGTTGCCACTACAAATTAAGTGGATGTCACCTAATAACTATAAGTACTTATAATTAATAGAGTAAGAAGTTTTTACACTCTAACTCAATACTATATTTTAACTTATTATAGTATAAGTTAGTTTTCCTTTAATGAGCAGTATAGCAGGTAAGCTTCTCTTTAATGAGCAATTTTTTTTGGAGTTTTTATGTGACACAAATTTAAATTTAAATTATGAGTTTTAGAACAGATATCAGATATCGGATGAAAATAAAAATAAAATAAAAAATTTCGTACATTGATCAATTTTATAAAACAGTTGCAACTACCCTTCGAGGTGATCTAATAGTGTATAAATAAATATGCTAAATAATACTCGTAATAATAATATATTTAGAATAAAATCTGAAAAGGATAGGATATACGCAGACTCACAAGTGTATAGAAATTAAATTCCTCACACCAAACGACTCTCAAATTACATTTTTTATATCTTGAAATCATTATACCTTATACCTCACATCAAACACTCTCAAATTATAATGAGATCTTTCTAAATCTTTGCTTGAGAAAAATATAATTGGATAATGAAAAATAATTAATAGACTTAGAAGAACCTAATTAATAAACAAAGAACCTTAATAATGTCATTATCAAAAGGGTATCACATGGTATACACTCATTGCTTTTTTTCTTCTTTTCCCTTAGCCATTTCAAAGGATTCCTCATGGTTTTGGTTTCACATTTATGTATGTGTGATTATGACTTGAACTTATTGCCTGCCTTCTTCTTATTCTTCAACAACAATTTTCCTCTTTCTTTCTTGTTTGGTCTTTTGTATTTTATATAAAAAAAAATTAGTGTTCCTATATACTAATTAATTGTTGATGAGTATGGATGATTCATTTGATGAAGAGTGTGATTATTTATTCAAGTCAGTTCTTGTTGGAGATTCAGCTGTGGGAAAATCAAATCTTTTATCAAGATTTGCTAGAGATAAATTTCAGCTTGATTCTAAGCCAACTATTGGTGTGGAATTTGCTTATAAAAATATTAGAGTTGGAGATAAACTCATCAAGGCTCAAATATGGGACACTGCTGGACAAGAAAGGTACCCAACTTTTTCCTTTTTTTTTTTTCTTGGCTCTTAATCCTTCTCTTTTCAACAATCATCTTTCATCATTTAATTAACATGGTCTCGTGGAATGGTTAAGATCTCTACATTCTTAATAAAAAATCTCGAGTTCAAGTCTTTATAATTGAAAAATAATATATTGAAAATATCACCCAAAAAATGAATGGTGCATTCATCGAATTCAAATGTCACTACAATATAAAATGAATTCTTAATTAACACATATTTTGGGACTGATCTTTATATGTGCTTATTTATGTTATAATCATAGTTATTAAATTAGTATAAGTTTTTGGTTAAGCCTTTCAATTTACCATCGAAACTTAAAAGTTCTCCATAATAATCATCTTTTATAATAATAAAATCACTATTATTCGTAATAATCAAGTTTTGATTTTAAATAATTATTTTTTCGTGTGATGTCGTGTTAGAACTCTTTATAATGGTATCCAATTGTGTTATTACTATGATAATATCTCGAAACCTTTTTTTAAAAAAAAAGTATTAAAAAAATATTTATGGATGAATAATATAACCTTATTGTAAGACGTGCAAAGAGAAAAGAAAGTTAAAATTAATTTCAACATCAGTCCAAACCGGCCATATTGATCTATGAACCTTATCTACACGCCTCTAAAAAGTCTATTGTTTTTTTTTTAATTAGAAAAAAAACATCTAAAAAGTCTATCAAAGTTAAGATACCAGCTCACTTGACATAAATGATAAATTTGACTAAAAAACGTACATTTAAAATTTAATTAAATCGATTTACGTTCACTTTTGTTTTTTCTTTTGTCGTGTCCGCTATCCGTTACACCAATACAAATAATTGCTTTAAATTTCAATATAGTGGAAAGACGATGTCGTCAATATTTTACATTATAATTCTTTTAATATTTTAAGTTCATGGTGGAATCTAGAACCGTTAGACTATTAAAAGTACCCAGAAAAAGAAAATGTTATCTCAAATTTTCAATGTTCAAAAATGTAGTTTTTTATCTGGATAACAGGTTTTAGCGATAATAAATATATACATTGATAAAGAGAGCTAAGTCTTTATCATCATTAATTAACTGTCAATTTGTCATTAAATTTTATATCGCGATAGGTTTTAGAGACATTTCAAAAATACTAATTGTATTTAAAATATATATATTTAAACTAATTAATTACTTTTAAATATTATTTTTTATGTAGTGTACTCGAATTAAAACTTGTGGATGGATGTTAATTTCTTTTTAGGGTAAATTCAACACGTGTAGATGTTATATTTACTTTGCTAGATGAATGTATTCCTTAGTGTATGATTTTTTAATCATATAAGCGCCGTTAAGTGTTTGATTTTAAAATATAAGAATAAAACATATGATTTTTCGTCTAGGATTATAATTATATAGTTGTGCAAGTGTTTTATTATAAAATATATGATGTGTATTTACGATTGAATGAATATTTATTTCCTCCAGGTTTAGAGCAATTACAAGTTCATATTATCGCGGAGCGCTTGGTGCTTTACTTGTTTACGACATAACAAGAAGGACAACATTTGAAAATTTAAGAAAATGGCTACATGAACTTAGGGAATATGGAAATTCAGACATGGTAATTGTTCTTGTTGGTAACAAATCTGATTTATCAATTTCTTCAAGACAAGTAAATATTGAAGATGGACAAAGCCTTGCACAATTAGAAGGATTATCTTTTTTGGAAACATCAGCTATGGAAAATTTAAATGTTGAAGAAGCATTTCTACAAATGATTAACAAAATTCATGAAATTGTAAGCCAAAAGAGCTTAGAAGCAAAGTTAAATGAAGTGACTACAACAAAGTCACTTCAACAAGGGAAAAAATTAGAAATTATTAATATGATGGATAGTGAAGTAACTGCCACTAAACAAAATGTTAATTGTTGTTACTGAATTTACTAATTGTTTGTAATTGCTTTTGATAATAGTTTTGGAGAGAGAAAAAAAAAGAGTATCATACTTTAATTACTTTTGGTTGTTGATTTTCTTTGTGTTATATTGGATCTTCTTAGCCAATCTCTTTTTTTTTTTTTTTGAACTTATAAATACTACTAGAAAATATAGAATTAGTTATATGAAGTTTATTGCTAATTTATTTCTAGCTAATCCGATGTTAAATAACTCTTAACTAATTGATTTTTCATGTAATTCATTGTTAATCCATATAGTTAAATGCGATTAGTATAAGATTATTATTATTTAGTTACAAAATTTTAATCGACTCTAATTTTTTGTTTTTTTATAGATATACACATGAAAAATTGATCATATATATAATACAATTTTTTTGAAGAAGGTGATTAAAATTAACCCCACCATATGATTGGTGGAGCGTTCTACAAAAATTGGTGGAAGTTAATTATTCAGAAACAAGAGAGATTAACATAAAATGATAAAGTTATTACTTATTTAGCTACAAAAAGTTTTTTGTCAATAACTCTTTGTTTTCTAGTAAATACTTTATAACATAAAAATATTAACGATGTATATAATATGAAATATATATACACATAAAAATATTGACGATACATATAATATGATTCTTTGAAGAAGATGATCCAAATAAACTCCTTCAACCCCTAACTCCACTGTAGATAGTGGATTGGTCTCTTTTTTATCAAGGAAAAGAAAATAGTTAGGTAAATTTTAATAATAACGAAACAACACTATAATGATAAAGTGATTATAAATATTGGTGGAAGTTAATTATTTGGAAACAAAAGAGATCTCAAATTTCTCTTAGTCCTTATCTTGAAGCATGAACCAATTGTCCCCTTATAGGAGGAAAATTTAAATTAATTAGGATTATAATATAAATATCATACACTCAATAAAAAAAAATTAGAAAACATGAATCAATAATTGTTTTAAATTTTCTTATATGATTTCTCAATGGCGTTGGTTGATTTTTATCTATATAAATTTTTTATTTAGTGGAGGAATATTTTGGTACAAAATACATTTTAAAAGAAAAACCTGATGTGGAAAAATTACATACCCAAAAATTATATGCACTAGAATATACAACACGAGTATTGATGAAACCAAAAAATTGTATTGTTATGCACAAAAGAAAAATCATACTGAATATATATTTTGTACAATATGGTCATATAATTAAGAGGAAAAATAATTATATTTATTTGATTTCAGTTCTTGGAGCTTCATCAATAGGTTGGCTGTCTGTAAATATAATTTCAAAATTTAGTTAAAAAGAATATAAGTAAAGTGCGAAATAGATATTTTACCAATGATATCTGATTGGTTGAATGATGTGTCTTGTGAAGACTTTGGTTAATTAGTTCTCTTTAATCTCTATAATATTTTTTTGTCTTTTTTCATGAATTAGACCCAAGACTTCTATAATTTCTTTAAACAAATTCCAAATATTTTATTATTAAACCATATGATCCCACAAAAAATAAAATAATCAAGAATGAACAAGCTTAAATTTATAATAAAGAATGTAATATATTTTATTCGCATATCATATTTAATTTTGATATGATTATTATATATTAAGTATATTTTTGATAAAAAAAATATCCTTATGCCTAATAGTAATAAGTTTTTCTTGGAAAATGCAAAATAAACATTTATTTTAATTATTTAAGCAAAGCAAACATAAAATTAGGATTATTTAAATTCAACAAAAGAAAAAAGAAAAATAAAGTAGGATAATTAATTGTGATTAGATGGACTGAACGATTAATAAAATTTAAACTATTCCAAATTCTGAAATGTGCACAAAGAAGACTGAAATTGCTTACAAGGGAAAAAATATGAGAAATTGATCCCTTAAAAATCAAGTGTTCCCTAAATAGTCAATTAACAAAATATTATTCCCTTATTCTGATTCGAAATCTTCAAGTTCTCTTTGCAGTAATATTTTGCCCCTGAGTTCGGACCGGGAAGAATTCGATTCATGAAGAAGTTACCAAACGGCCCGGACCACTGGACGCATTTTTTTCTCCGACTCGGCCTTTCTCTCTCAGTTTCTTCTTCACTGAAATCAAATTCGCAGCAGCATTTCGCTAACTATGCTTCGATTTTGATCTACACCGACAAGGGAATATACTAATTGACGGCCATGGCTCACTGGATCTCTTCCAAGCTCAAAGTCGCCGAAAATCTTCTTCATCAGGTTCATCTTTTTCCATCTTTTATCTCATGCGAATTGCCTATAGAGTTTCGCAGCAATTTAGTGGAATTAATTTTGATAATTTTTGGTTGATTTTACGAGTATATTCTTGTACGTAGTACTCCTAGTAGTTATCTAATTGATTTTCCCCAATATTTTATTCGAGTGGTTCAGATAGATCAACAAGCAGCTGATTCACTCGGTAAGAGTGAGAAGCAGCGATCTGATGATATAGATCCTGAAAACAAAGCCAAAATTAATGAAAACAAGCCACTTAAGGATCAATTCAAGAAGAAAAATCTTGAAACAAATGTTATAATTCAGAAAGCCATAAGTGATCGTAGTTCTTCTTCTATTAGCCTGGAGAAGAATAATAACTTTGGCAGCAATAGTAATTATAAGATACATAAGGAAGCGGTGACGCCAGTAGATTCGAGTCCCAAGTCCAGTACCAATGCTCTGACTGATAATGATTGGACTGAATTACTAAGTGCACCGAGCCCAAATGCCACTGCTGAGGGGACTACTAGTAGTAATGGAGTTGGAAGTGCCCGTGGTGGTCGGAATGATGGTAGAAAGCATAGAAGTTTGGGGTCTGGGTCAAATTTACCAGCTATGGATGGGAAAAGGAGCCAGAAACCTCAAAAGGTTGTTAAGAGTGTTAAAGGATCAAATATTCATTCAGAGAATGAGGCAGATGGTAGAAGGTTAGACAGAAGAGCTAGCAATGTGGACTATACAGTGCCGGTTACTTCAAATGTTGAACTCAAAATTGATGGGGAAGGTTTGGGTAGGGGGGACCATCATCGAAAATATGAAAATGTGAAGTCCTTGCGTGGAAATAAGGATGAACAAAATGAAGTGAAGAATGAAGGTTTGGAGGTTGTTAAGGGTGTAGAAAAGTCTCTGGTGAATAGTCGTTCTGGAGATAAGAGCCTTGGCATTGCACTGGGGCCTTCCACTCTTAATAAGGAGGTGGACATAAAGAATAAGCTGGATGACAATTCGAGGAATAGGCCTGCAAAGGCGATGGTTGACAGACCAAAGGTGGACTCTCGGAGTTCCAGTTCTCTGAAGATGAGCTCTTCTTCACCTAGTAATGCAGAGTCTGATTCTGAGACAGATTCAACATCTTCATCAGACTCGGAACGTGAACGTGAAAGAGAAGAAAGGAGAAGAAGAAGGCAACAGATCCTGGCTGAAAAAGCAGCCGCAAAAGCAATGGAAGCTATAAAAGAACGTGAGAACAAGGTTGCTAAATTGGAAGGGGAGAAACAGAGCTTAGAAAAAATACTTGAAGAGCGGGCCAAACAACAAGTTCAAGAGGTAAATACTTTATCTTTCTGTTTACTTTTGTTATTTACAATAGTTTACCTTCCTGTTTTTAAGTTGTGGTGGAAATCATAGTTGTATTTCATAAAAATTGGCTTGCTACCTTAGGGAATAATTTGACCTTCCCCAACCACAAGACTGAGCAGTTCCTGACTCAAGACGTACGGACTTGGTGGAAATAACAAGTCTTTTTATAAGTAATGGGAGTAATCTGTTTGCTGTTTTGGAGTTTTAAGATAAAATGCGCATTTGGCATGTGAAAATCTTTCAGAAGCAGTTACATAATTTTGACGGGAAGTTTGTGAGTTTTTGGTAGGTTTCTTTTAACTTCTTCTGGGAGGGATTTTAAGGACTCTCGTATTGAAGTAAAATTTGAACAATTTCAATCAAACCCCATAGGCATGTTAACTTAGACACTTGGTTGTATTCTTGACTATTTTCTAGTTTCTGATTTTACTTTTTAAAATTTTATACCTGATTGATGTTATGATTAAGTCATTTTATATTGTGATGATCTGATCATACCTTTTCCTTAGTCTCCTGAGAACAAGTTTCGCCAACTTTTTTGATTTTTTGTTAAATAGAAGTTGGAAAAGAAGAACAATAAAAAATAATGCATGTTTTGCTAATTCCATGCCGTCTTAGCTTGTAAAGGTTTTCCAAGAGTTACTCTTGCTTTGTTTCTTCAGATTGGATTACATTTTGGTTCTCCTGTGTTCTCAGTTTTCTCAGAGGACTCCATTCTTTAAAAAGAAAAAGAAAGAAAGAGATGGAGGGAATTTTCCTTCATTTTCTTGTTATGTGGACTGCATGGACTAGAATCTGCAAACCAAGGTGTACGTTGTTAGTCATTCGCCTTGCAAATGAACAACTTGACTCATTTGAAACTGTATCTGGTTTGATACTTAACGAATAAAATCATTTGGGGAAGATCAGGGAATGAGAATACTGCTTCTTTAATCACTAATTTGCACTTTCCGGTCATAAATTAGTTTCCTTTGTAATGTCCTTAGAAAAGCTGAAGTTTCTCAGCCTTGGTTGTTCTTCTCTCCAGTACGTCCACCTAAATTTTTCACCATTGATAAGTCAACAAAAAAGGAGAAGAATTAAAAGGCATTTCAAACTTATGACCAACTACCTTGCTTATGACTACTACTTTGTTATAGGCTTCTGAGTTACAGACGAAAATGATGGAAACAATGGAAGCTGTTGAGTTGGAGAAACAGAAACATAATAGTACTAGAATGGAAACTCTTGGCCGATTGGCAAAGCTTGAGGTACTTCACAATCTGCCTAATCATTCTGCTTGTACATATATTTTACGTTCAGTTTTTGGGCTTGGATAACTGTCATGGTTAAAGCATTCGTCCAGAGAATCACACATATTTGGAAGTGCAGATTTAATGCAGTAGCTATTTCTTGCAGACTGTCAATGCTGAACTTGCAAGGTCTCTCGCTTCTGTTCAATGGAATCTTGAAGTAGAGGTATATGAAATATTAACCATTTTTTCAGCAGAATTTGAAATTCTATTGTACTCTACTTCTACAACTAGAAAACAGTTACACAGCACATTTTCTGTTGCACTTTCTGGGTGTTAATTGCATTTGCCCTGCGATGCAGTTCCATAAATGAAGAATATTTTCAACTTTTTATTCATAGCTGATTCGTTTTGCATCTCTCCACCTTGGTCCTGTGGAGTATTTATGTTCTCTTTTTTATTTCCTTTTGGGAGAGAGGTGGGAGGCTGGAGTGCCACTTCAAGTTGTTGCCAATACATTTTGTTCCACCTCCCCACAATACACACACACACACACACCCAAACAAAAGGATACATAAATGAAGAAACTATTAAGTGGGTTCTTGCCTCACCTAGAAAGACAATATGTTGCTTTGAGCAAGTGAACCAAGAGCACATATGTTATTCGTACCTTAATATTGTACTCCTCCCCATCTTTTCTTTCTCAAAGAACATAACAGCTTAAAGAAAGTATTACTGACTTGGTTTTTAATATGAACCAATTATTTTTTCAACTTCAGACATTATTATTTCTTCTGATTGAATATGCTTAAGAATCAAAACTTTCGAAAAAGGTTAACAAAAGCATGTTGTTAATTAGTGTTTCATGTAATGCTTCAGGTTAGTCAGGTTGCTGAACTACGCCAACAAATTGAGTTAAAAGAAGCGGCTCATGAAGGTCTGCGTTTGGTATCTTGACCGAGTCAGAAGTTGTTATCTTCTCACGCTTTTTTCTTCTCACTAATCAGAAAAAGCTGTAACCAATACCTGTATGGCGAATGTGCATTCATAAACTAAACACATCTTTGGTTATGTGTGATAATATGAATTTCAGATAACTTGTGTTGTCAAAGTCTGCAAGGTACAGTTCGTCATTATGTGCCATTCCCTGCTTGAGAAATCAACATAGTATAAACTGCATTGCAATATAGGTGGCTGGTTGATTTAATGATTTACAGGACAGGAGACCAGTTTTTTAGTTAGCTTCTGTAGATCAGTTCATCTATTTATTGAATAAGATCCATTGAATGAAAAAATGAGAACAGAAAAGATTGAAATTGACAAAATGTTTTGTAAAAATGATTTTTCTTTTTGTGAAGATAGTTTTCTTCACAAGAAAGAGATCACTAAAGCTTTTTAACAATCTTCTTCTCTTGCAGAATTAAGAAGGAAGATATCTAGGATACAGGGAAGTGGTGATAAAGTAAGTAATGCCTACTTCAATTTTTTTGGTCTTTAAGCAGATTACTTTCTCTAAGATGAGTTTTCCTTTCCCTATCTTCTAACTTTTTCATTTTGATGAAAATTACTTGTAGTTAGTGGCTTCAAAAGGGATTGAAGTGGAGAGGGAGATGCTTGAAGCAGAGCACTCTTTCTTAACAGATAAAGTGGGATTGTTGCAAGAAAAGGTAACCCGACTTTTGGCACTGTCAAAATTTACTTTTCTGCTGGACCTTTTTGAATTAACATAGAAACATTAGATCTGAGTGGATCATGTATTCCAGCTTTATTTCATGCACCGCTACTAGCACCATTAGTTGTTGGACCAACAGTACTATTTGGGTTTCGGCCCAGAAAATGTCCTGTGAATAGCCTAGGAAAAATCGGCTAGTTATAGTTCATTTGACATGGCATTGTGTGGCATAATTCAGGGTATGTAAATGAGTTCTAAGACAAATAATTCGGAGAGTGCTGCATTGGTTTTGCTCTGAAATTGCATATGGATCATGATAATTTGCTTACCCTCTTTCAATCTGAAGAAAATCAAAATGTTAGGTTACACTGACAAATTTATGGTGCCTTTCTCGTTTCATCAGTATGAACCTTTGATTAGTACGCCAATGTTTTGTTATTTTACAGCTATAAGAAAATGATCATATTGTAGGTACTTATCTTGCATATAAGGGATCCTGCATAACTAATATTTAGATATTGAAAGAATGACACTGAAACAGTTTCAGTATGTTTCAAATGTTATCGGACATTGTTTTAAGAAATTGGTGTAAAAGCAATGATTGACTTGGATCATGGCTAGTGGTGCATTGCTTGCTTTATTATCTGTTAAACTCATCTTGTTCGATCGATGTGACCACTGGATCTCTAGGCAAAGACACTAGAAAGAAGCATTGCCACAACACAGCATGAACTGGGAAACCCAACTGCAGTGGAAATTGAGCTCAGGCGGAGGCTTGGTCAATTTACTGATCATCTGATTCAAAAACAAGCTCAGGTTCTTCCTCTTAATCAACTGTGAATTTATTGGGAAGAAATCTTGCTCTCAATTTTCTTGCTGTTCGAGCTGTCTATTATGTATTATATTTTATTATAAACAGAACACATGAATCTGTCTATGCTCAATATGCCGAAATGGAAACGTTCATATTAATAAATCTTCGACCACCGTCTAATTCTGTAAATGATACCAAGTATGCTAACTTCCAATAGGGAGTCATTCATCTGGTTTTCTGCAGATAGTTGTATATGGGCAATAGATGGTTTCTGAACTTAGCTTGTATTTTAGGTTGAGGCGCTGTCTTCTGAGAAGGCCACAATGACATTTAAAATAGAGGTACATTTCTATCGTTTTGAATAAGATATTTCCATTATAATTTAAATAGCAGGTAGTTCACAGAGTGCTTCAATCCAATTTTTCGTATCATATTTAGGCGGTTTCAAGGTCGTTAGAAGAAAACAAGTCTATGTTAGCTGATTTTCCCAGTACCTCATCAATGGGTGATTTGGAGTCTGGAATGTGGATGTCCAACTCAAAGTTGAGGCCTATGTTTGAAGAAAGAATGCGATCAGGCCAGCAGCATTTAGGATCTCTGATTCGGCAGTTGGACTCCATCTTCTGCACCGGAATGGTGTTTCTTAGAAGGAACTCAAACGCGAAAATATTTTCTCTGGTTTACCTCGTCTTTCTTCATCTTTGGGTCATATACATTTTAATGTCTCATGCTCCTGTCTCTGAGGACACCACTGGTGGCGTTATTTCCTTGGAGAATATCAACAAAACAGGAGGCATATGATATCATTTATTGATGTGTATCATCATGTTTATTGGATCCATCATTTTTTTGTTTTGAGGTCCTTTCAGCCAAAAACACAGATGTATAGTAATGCACCATTTGTTAAACAAACCTCAGATGGTTATGACATATCCTTCTAGGTCAAGGAATGTATAAGTTTTAAAGGTTGATATGCATTTCATGGCAAATAGAAATTTCTTTGATCTAGTTATGGTTATAAAAATCTTTCTTCTACTCGTTATTATGACCTCCACCGTTTATCCATTTTTCTCCTTATATATATGACTGTCCTCGCTCCCCAAGCTGCAAATATTGATGGAAAATACTTGTATCCGATATTTATACCAATTTAAGACTCACAAATTTAAGTGAAATTACATATCATTAAGTGTTAAAAGAGTTTATATTCAAGACATGTTTTGTTGTTTAACATAAATTTCTGCCAATGACATACTTTTGGTCTTTGAATGTGTACAAACTACTAAGACATGCTTGATGCTATTAAGGTAAAAGCAAGGCAGAGGCGGACAAAGCAAACAACGTTCTAACAAGATTCTTGTTGTTTCATTCTTAGTGAAAGTGTTCGAGTTGCCATGTCAAAGAAGCAAGAAGTTTACTCAACTATGTGAATGTAAGATTTGATTCAAAATACAATTGTGGTTCAAAGCAAAAGAAGTTTGTAAAGACTGCCCAAAACAACCAAATAGATGGAGTTTATTAAAAACATTTACACTATTGAACAGAGTAAGGAAGATATGGAATAATTAAGCTAAGCAAGTCTACGCAGCGAGCAGCTGGCAAATTACTTGAACTAGTAAGGAATCCCAAAAGTTAAGCTGTCAACTCATCTTCAGGTCTGTTCTACTGCTTCCTTGCTGGCTTTGTCTATTCCTTGCAAACAACAGAAATTTCTTATCAATTCCATAACAATGTCTTCGAGGTAATAGTTGATTCTTGCATATAACTAACAAATCCACAGATGGTGCTTGTGGTCATACTTGAAAGTTAGCTCCAGTTAAGGTTAAATCTTGAGAACTACAGAACTTGAAATTTGATAGCACCAAAGAAATAGTTATGATACACATACATATCAACCAAAGATATAAGATTGAATTAAGTTGACCCTTTCTGAAGTTCAGAGAGAGTGCTTCGCTATACATAATTGAAACAAAAATTGTGAAGGAGAAACTTTGAGCAAAGGATTTAGGTTTTACCAGCTTAACTCTTCTTGCGAAAGATTGCGACTGTAAAAAGGAAACTCAAAAAGGAGTATGGTTTTGAACCATTGAGGAAGACTCCCATACACACCAGGAGGCAGCAGAATAAGAGGGCTGAAACAAGCATCATATTAATTTTACCATTTTACGCTTAAATCAGAGGAAATAAAAGTGAAAACTATAAACCAACCTAGTTTTTCTCTTATATGATCTGTATGCAGCAATATTTCCAAACTTCTTGTCTCCTGATGCCTGTTTAATTAGCAAGTAACAGTATAAGTTCATGCTTAGAGGCAAATGTAGCAAGACAGAGGAACGATCGTACCTCAAGCAAGGGTATGCCACTAACAAAAAGGAGCAGCAATGTTATGAAGACTGGTCCAAACACAACTAGCCATTCAGCACCCTCTAGCACCGGTGTGGAAGCCAGGAAAACTCCCCACCAAAGTAAAATCTGAAGAACAGTAGAAGATGTTTAGCTAAGTCCATTTAAACATGAAAAGAAGATTGTAAGATTGCAACTTCATGCGGTTTTCAGTAACATGTAGTCTTTAAGTTGAATAAAAAAAATTATGTTCATAGCCTTAAATTGAGAAATCAACTCTTCTGCCTTGACCACCTCAATTGTTTTAACAAAGGGCGTCAAAATTTAAAATTCCCAGCCCTTGCTTATAAAAGAACTAGGAATTCTGTGCACTTAGATCTCAGGAGGAAGAACTTCAAATTCATCAAGATGCTCCAGAATCAATTCTGGTGCATCTTTCTGAGTTGACATTGTCTCTGTCCACCTAATCTTGACTTATTTCCCTCTTGTTTCTTTGTATCTTTATCTCCCCTTTGTCCTTTATCTCTCTACCATGTACTGGTTCCAATTCCAAACAGACACTCAACTAAGATATCATACAGTAGCATGGGTCACAACATAGGCTTAGCACAAGGAAACTCTTTATGTACTAAAAACATGCCATCCATTCACATCAGCTCGGTCAACCTATCTATCAAAAATACTGCTTTTTCTTTCTGTTACAGGTTAAGGGGACAAAGTTCAATGATGTTGGGTATTTCTTATGCTAGGCTTGCATTCTTGACTCCCCCAAGGTGGATTTTGTTATGAGAGGTATAATGTGCCTAGGCGAAAAATACTCATAGATGAAAATATTTTTTACAATCAACAGCATCACCATTGATTCATAATTCATTAAAATAAGCTCTATGTGTTATTACAAGTCACAGGATTCCAAGTGCAGTATCTAGCTGTCCACATATGTTAGGTATCTGCACTGCATATCCTGAACTGGCGTCATATAGTAAAACCAAAGATCACCCAGCTTTCAGTGTATCTTACTACTTTAAATGCTATTCATAAAACAAAACTAAATAATAATCAAGTATATGTAACATGGAACCCATGGCTTCCACAGAAGGACCATTTTTTGCATGAACTCTTAGTATAACTCTCATAGACCAACTTTATAGTCCTTCATTGGTTGGGTTCAGTTATTCGAGAAAAGCTAAAAGTAGAGTACTGAAAAGAGTGGTGAATTATATATAGAGCAAAACCCTACTTAATACAAGTTAGAAATTTTATCTTTACAGGAGTGTGTCCCATATAACTTTTGAAGTCATCCAAAATCTTAAAAACAATGAATAGTGAAGGGGAAAAGGATCCCACAGAAGGAAAATGACACTTTACGCTTAGGGATGAACAAAACAAAAAGTTTCTTTTTAGTCTGGATAAAGAAAAGGAAATTGACACTTTATGCTCAGGGATGGACAAAACAAAAAGTTGTTACCGTCTTTTTAGTCTGGATAAAGTATCTTGCATGAAGATAATTAAGTTAAAACCTTCTACGGGTCACAATATTGTTTGTGCAGGCATGAGATATTTGTTCTTGTGGAACAAGCAACTCATCAGTAGCTCCATCAGATTGAACCTTATGGCATCAAAACTCACAATAACTTCCACAAACTACAACACAAAAGAAGAGACATTTAAAAGGACTAACCTCACCAAAATAGTTTGGATGGCGAGAATATTTCCAAAGGCCATCACTGCACCACTTTCCTCTGTTTTCCGGGGAGTTTTTGAATGCCAATTTTTGTTGGTCAGCTGTAATCTCAACCAAAATCCCAATAATCCACATAATCCAACCAATGATGTCTTGAGCCTGAACAGAAGGCTGCTTGTCACTTGCATTAACAACTGTCACTGGTAAACTAACAGTCCATACCCAGATTGCCTGCAATTAAAATTAAGTTGTCATTCACAAAGCAAGAATATTCATTCTTCTGTTGCTGCATGAAGAAAACATTGCCATCCACAAAAGTGAAGTCTCTATTTCTACTGAAAGCATAAAACCAATATAAAGCAAGACAATTTACGAGATGGTTGGATAGAAGGAAACAAAACCTGAAGTACCCAAAATATAGCCAGTTTTCCAAGATTGTCACGTTTGTCATCAAAACGTCTGTCCTCCCCCCACTGTAATATCCTGATGAGAATAAGGGTAAAGATAAAGCTAATGTACGTCTAATTTCTGCAACATCCGTTTAAAGAAGTCGAATATAGCTTTTGACATGACTACATCAACCATGCAAAGGATGACAATTCATTCCTTTTTTGATCAAATCTTCGCAAAGGATGACAATAAGCGAAATAAGAAAATAATATACACAAGTTTAATAGTAAATAAGTGCTGATCTTACCTCATCAATAAGAACAGCCCCAACCGAAGGCCCCATATCACTACAAATAGAGACAAGACAACCTGAAAGACAGAATGATCAAACAGAATAAAATGCTATCGAACAATTTCCTGAGCACTTTCAATTACATTTTCGAGCAAATGCAGATTAATAAACACAAAATCATTCTACGAGGTGCGAGATATAAAAAACAGCTCAAAAATTAATTTCTCTAGTGCAATACCCTAAATTCTAAAGCTCATACTGTCCATTTTCAATTAGCAGTGAATGCATGGGTCCCATTTAAAACAACGCAAGTGGTTGTTACAGACTTACAGCAAAGTCCCGGGAACTGATGAATGTACATGGGCATTAGGAGAGAGGGAATGAGTTCGGGGAGGAGCCGAGGAGGGCACTGGAGGAAAGTTGACTACTAGCAAAGCCCTTGTTGAGATCAACAAAAACTTTCTAAAGTAATTTTAACAAAGATAACCAAACTTCTAAATGATTGCCAAATCAGAGATTGGTGCAAAATTTTACCTGTCGAAAGTGCCATGAACCCTTTAGCACCAAGGTCAAAATAGCAAGTATAATGAAGTTCGTACCTCCTGTAACGACAAAAGATTGACAGAAAACTAGTAAGAAAGTATCCCATCAAACCCGGGACACTATAAGTAAAAAAAAAAATTTAAGTCAAAGAGATTGGTATTCATAGCAAGCTTCTCCACGGCAAATACTACCACGGCGAATGGATAGTTAAGAGATGTGAAGTAACAGAAAACACGATTCGTTTATCATACGTATCTAGAATCTATCCCCAATTATGATAACCTTGTCATGAATCTAAGGCAAGGCCAAAATTGAATATCCCAATGTTTAAGGACGTATCTTGTGGAGTGTAAACCTAAACATGTCCTAGATAAGAGGAATATCTAGTCTGAGTTAGTCCAATCATTAGTATATACGCACCAGTAAACTAATGTCTAGGTATATGTACCACAAAGCAGCACTGAATGTCAAATTAAGCAATAATATGATGATAAAAAGGTTAAACAATGACGAGAACAAACAAGAAATTGCATATTAATATAGAGTTTAGTAGTATCTTCGAAGCAGAGTCTAAAAGAATTGATTGATAACAAGAAAGAATGTCAAATTAAAAAAAAAGATTGTGCCACACTGTTCCAGTAATTGAACAAAGATTACTGTAAACAAGAGATCATATAGCACGTCCGCTACAAAAATGAATTTCAGGGAACAAAAACCATTATGTGAGCGATTCTTCATCCATCAATGGAAAAAATGCTCAAGTTTTCCATTCCATTCTCATATGAAGCCGAAAAGTGGATTGGCAACAGGTTGGCATGAAGTGATTCATCTTGCTCAAACATAAGCCGATCGCTCGTTAGGGACGATTTCTAGATCATAAAATTCCCACTAATGGGTTGAAAAGTCATGTATGATAAAGAATGTAAAATGAATAACATTGTGATTATCGTTAAAAGAGCACCTATGACTTACCTCTCCTCAACCGAAACAAAGGAGAAAACAAGAAGCAACAAAGCATACCAACAACACAAAGTTTTACAAGAATAAAACCACATTTTTAACAAGCAATTAAAGTCTTAAGTCGGTCTTAATCCTCTTTACTGAATCCAAAATAAAATCATTTTTTTTAGTGGATAAGGTTGAATTTCAAGATTATAGAAAAGGAAAATTCAAGAAAACAAAAAGATAAGCTTATGAATATAACAGTAGTAGTAATTTTACCTGCAAAGTCAGTAACTTTATCAAACCTGAAGAGTGCTGTGATTGTGAAAAACGTAAACTGATAACCCAACTGCAAAAAAATAAAATAAAATAGCGGATCATAATCCAAATCTGCAGAGAAGCTCCATGAATGAATATAACCCAAAAAAAAAAGAAAAAAGTACTAACGGTAACAATGGCAGTGAGGCCCAAGAAATGGGAATCCATAACTGTCCCTCAAGCTCCAAAGGCAACTACTGATTCATTAATTTTTTCCGTCTTGTTCAATGAAGTCATAGCATGTCGCCACTCGGCCGGGCTTTGTAATATTTGTGTGGTTTAGATTTCTTAGCTTGTCAAATTCTACGTTCCTAATTTATTTCATAAATAAATAACTAGCTAAATGTAGATCATTATTTCTTATTAGTCATAAATACTCGATCTATAAAATTACACGTTTTCGCTATTTAGATGATCTGATATTTTATTTTTTGGTATAATATGTAAATATGACACTTAACTTGATATTAACGGATAACTATGACATTTGTTGTCATTTAGTTTTGAGTGTGTACAAGTAAATACTTAAATTTGTATAAAATTGAACAAATAGACGTATTCGTCTTACATGATAATTTTATGTCCTACGTGTATTATACCATGTAGGACACATGTGTCTAGTTGTTCAATTTTATACAAGTTTAAGTGTTTACTTATACACATTCAAAACTGAAGGACATAGTTGCCTTTATCATTCAAATGGTTACAATAATATTAATTTATGGCTCAATGTATCAGACATAACCCCTATAAGAAAATTACATAAATTGGTATATTTTAATAAATAATTACTGATTTTAGCAATACTTTTTATTTATTATCATTTATAGCAATACTATGTTAAATCTGCAATATGTATTAAAAGTGAATTATGTATGCAATATACATGAATTATATATGAATTATAATTGGTTTTTAAAATATATTATGTTTGTTTGGTAAAAAAAATTTGACACATTGTATTATAAAATTAAAATGTGTGATAAATGAATTATCTATCATTAAAATTTGTATTATATGTGAATAAAAAATTATTCTTTATAATATGAATTAAACTTGTATTATAAATGAATTAAAACTGATCAAGTGAAAAAGAAATATTATTGCTATAAATGGTAAATATTTTTTTATTGTAGTATATTTATGTAAGTTTTCCTAATATATATATATCATATAATTAGAGTGTGATACATTTAAAAAAACATAGAATTGGGTCTTCCTCCTCTTCCTCGACTGCGAAATCTTTAATGGAGGATGATTGTATGTGATATGTGATATTTGTGTATTCAATATCGGACGAGCATATGCATATAAAAATTATTTGCACGGTTGTATGTGCATGCAGTCATGTTGGATACAAATAGGATAAGAATGTATATACATACAGGATTAGATGTCTGTATCGAGTATTTATATAAAGGAACAAATGCCTAACATGCGTGTAAATTTATTCGTAGATATATAGAGAAAGGAGATATATATAAACACACACCCATGTTAGGCATCGATTCCTTTATATAAATGCTCGATACGAAGAAATTATATTGCAAGAGATCAAATTCATTGTATCCTAATGATAATTATGCATCAAAGTTGTAGATATTTACAATATATCTTCTCTCTCATATATCCACAAATAAAGCGAACCCATCATTTATCTGGGCCTAACCCGGAAATATAACAATAGCCCATCACATTCAAAACTTATAAAGCCCAAAGGCTTTAGGGGTCTCAAAACTCTTCCCTCAAGCTGTTTAAATGGTTCAAACCCATCAAATTGAAATACTTTGAGTAGATTTTTTTTAATTTCTCTTTTAAATAAATTCATTATCTAAAATTAAGAAACACAAATCCAACACTCATGAACAGTATGAGATTCATGAATCAACACTTACAATATTTAAAATTTATTCGTATAGAGTATTTATATAAAAGAACGAATTCTTAACTTGTGTCATGCATGCGCGTAATTAATTAATATGTATTTTGATTGCATTCAACCACTTTATCTTAAAAATATACTATAGCATGTTTAAGATTTTTTTTTTAAAAAAAATAGTGATATATCATGTTTACCATAACAAATTCCCCCCCCCCCCCCCCCATTTTTTCTTATATTGTTACCGAATCAAATTATATCATTTATGAGATTTACCTTAGAATGAAAGCAAGAAAGTCAAAAAGGGAAATGTAGTGATGTCAGAAAAATGTTGTACCAAAAAAGAAAAAAAGCAATAAACTTATTTTTCTCTTTATAATATAATGTCGCACTTATCAATCTGCTTTCACTTTCAACTCCTAACTTTACTCCTCTATTTTCTAAACTTTTCAAACACTATTTCGCGCTCTATAATTTTTCTTTAACTTAAATTTTATTATTTTTTTATTATCATCTTTTGTAGCAAATTAGCTGTAAAAAAAACTATAGTCATAGAGTATATAGAAAACAAGTCCACTTTATAGAGTCTATTTTGTTGTCGGAGGAACCAAACAAGAAAGATGTCAACGGCACGTCTTTAAGCCATACAACACTATAACAAAGACAAAAAATTCACCAAACAAGGCGAGCTATCGTCTTATTTACGATCTTTATGATTCAAATTCATAATTTTTTTAAAAAAAATAGTAACATTTATTATCTGAGTAATTTTTATTTTTACTATAACAATTCATAATTTTAAATTTTAAATTCATAATCCGCCTATATCTTCGCTAATATTTTTCATGCTTTACATTAAAGACACATTATTAGGGCAAACAAATACTAGAGTATACTTTTTTTGTTATCACATGATGATGATTTATAGGAAGTAGTGTTATTTGTTTTCCCACTTGAGGAAGTGTAAACGTGAAGCCGGGAATTAGATATTATGCTGCTATACCGCAGATTGTTGACTTTGTCATTCTCGATTTCTGGACCCTCTAAAGAATTTTCGTATTTTTTTAAATTTATGTGATAGTATTTAATTAAATAAAAAGAAATTTTAAATTCACGATTTTAAAAATATAATGTGTCATAAAAATTTTGACGTGTAAGATTGGTAACCTATCGTTAGGAAACAAGTCTAATTACTCTACACCTTTTTCTCATAAAGATGACATTTTAATTTTCACTTTGATTCTAAATTATGAACGCCATTTTGGATCCTACACACTTAAACTAGATCAGTATAATACGAAAGGATAATGTTGTAGTTTTTTTTTTTTTGCTTAGTTATAGAAACATAGGGTAAGTATAAATTAATTGGGGGTAATTAAAACAAAAATTTGAATAATTAGATAACTGTTAATGTCAAAATAGTGACTATTAAAATCTTGATTAGGATTTAAGTCAAATTCTACATTTGTTAAATGTTCCTTTCTGACTATAAAGCGCACTAGTAAATTGGCAAAAACAAGTTGTTCCTTTTTCTTTTGATTTTTTTTGCTTTTGGTTGGCACTATTAATTGTTTTGAAAAAGCCTTTCATTTCACTTTAATCAATAAAAATAAAGTAAAGCAAAAGGAAATTTTGAGGACTCAAAACATTTTTATTGCAATTCTGCTAATTAGTCAGCCACGCAGCTAACATAGAAGACAAATTGATGCATCTCCCACCAAACCAAAATGATTCTAATCATTTGCACTAAACTTAAATCAATAACACATTCACAACAACCCTATGTGAATAGAGGTTTTGGGAAGAGGGGTGTACATACACCGGCCTAAAAATATTATTTCTGATAGATTCTCATAAATAATTTACAAAACAAGTTATAATATTTTCTTTTAATGAAATATAAAAATAAAAAAGAAATGATGAAAATAATGAGTGTACATAGTCAAGTGAAAGGTAGAAATTCGCTCAAACACTTATAATTTTCTATCATTATTATTGATATGTATTCTTTTCTATCTATGATCATGTTCTCAATGAGTCGAAATATGTCATATCATGTCAAATTAATTACCTCTACCCAATTCTTAATCGGCCTAGCTTTACCTCTTAGTAGACCTATCATTGACAACATCTCACATCTCCTCAGTAAAGTATATGTGTTTCTACATTTCACATACTTGAATCATCTCAGTTTCAATTTTTTATTTATCTTGTCTACTATAATGATACATTTGCTTTTGTCACGGATGTTCTAGTTTTATAATTCTATTTATATACCCACACTTAATTTAAGCATTTTTATTTTTCCTACTTTCATCTTCTAATGTGTGATAAAATATAGTCTTGTATCAATTTAATATTTATGTTTGTGTAATTAGAGTTAATAAAGTTTTTGCCGTAATTCCACTATGCTCAACTTCTAAGAAAGGCAAAAGAGACTAAAAAGGTTGATAATAGGAAAATAGAAATATTATAATTTATATACATTCTTTTGCTAAAATTCCTCCACCCATCTTTTTCATATTCCTCCCCCTTAAACCCCACTTTATTTTCTGGTTCACCTTTTTCCACTAACAAATTAAAAAGAACAAATATAATTGGCATCTAGCACAGTAGCATTTCATTTTTATGGTAGTATTACAAATTAATTGTCATTACAATGCTTTTTGTATTAAAGTAAAAGATTAGCAAACTATCAGATAAGATAGAATCTTAGCAATGAATTAAGTTATCTACTTCCACATTATATAATTGCAAAAACATATTTTAAAGAGTTTCTTTTCATAGAATCATATTTTAAAAGGTTAGTAATGCTCTTAAGATCGTTTGGTAGAGTGTATAATAATAATGCAAAATAGAGTGCAATAGTAATGCTTGCATTAGTAGTGCTTGCATTATTAATACTTGCATTATTTCTTATACATTATTTGGTTTAATGTATTAGAAATAATAAATCTTGTATAATTTCTATTTGAAAATATATGTTTACAAAAATACCCTTCACACTTTATTTATTTTTACATTTTCTTGCAAGTTGCAACAAAGTCATTTGCTAAAACATCATTAACTCCTCTTCTTCTTCTTTTATTTTTTTTCAAATATAATATTAAATAGTTTTACTATTTGAGTCAAAATATTTTTGTGAAAAATTGGAAAAGATTTTTTTTTTATCAAATTTATCGCCACAATAGTAATTTTTCTTATTAAATTATGTTGAAATTAGATTATTATTTTTTTACAAAAAATATATTTAAGAGGTCATAAAGTCTATTAAAACACCAACAAATTAAAAGACATAGAAAAATAAATGAAAATAAAAACACATGACAACAAAGAAAATTAAAAGAAAAGAAAATGTTAGGAAATGTTTAAAAAAGGCTTTGAGGATAGTTTTGTAATTATTTAATCTAATGCAAGTTTTAAATATAATGCATTGCATAATATTTTTATAAAAAAAAATTGTTTGAAAAAATACCCTCCACAAATATGGTGGAAAGGATATAAAAAATTTTTTTTAAGGCCAATTGTGTCTTTTATAATGTTAATGCATGCATTAGAACCCATTGCATTACTAATGCATAGAAATAGATGGTATTAGTAATATACTCTTGAATACACAATAGAATGTATTACTAATGCATGCATTAGTTATGCATAGGTTAGACAAGTGTACCAAACAAGGTACTACTAATACATCAAGTTAATGCATGCATTATTTTCTCTAATACACTCTACCAACCGACCCCTTAATATATTGTAAATGTAACCTAATTCGATCCTAATTTCCTTTAAACATTAATATTCTGGGTTTAGAATACTTATTCATTTGATATAATTATAAGATGATATAAGTAAGGTTTTAATTAAATGAACGTCAGATGATTTATTAAAATCTACATAGATAGTAAATCAATTTATAAATAACTAATTAGCCTATTAAATGATATAGTATAGTGAATAAATTGTTTCTTCTTTCTTAGACGGATGAACTTTTTAAAAAAAGAGTATTTCCCCAAATGAGATCACATATAGCATGAATTTAAAATAATTTTACTCAAAAAAGTATTTTTCTCAGTAAAATAAAAAAATTTAAAATAATCAAACTCTAATCGATTAAGAGGAGTGGAGTAGAGTATATTCTTTTTCAGTTTTTTCCTCACCTCTCACTTCATCATTCTTGTGTTTCTCTCCTTCTTCTTCTTCTTAAAATGCTTCTTCTCTGGCTCTGACACCCCCTTATTCTCTCCCTCTCAATTTCACCCTTTTTATCTTCAATATCTTCTCTTTAGTGCTTCTCTCTCTCTCTCTACAAAAATCAACATCAATTTTCTTTAAAAACCCAAATCTTGATTTCTCCATTGTTGTCTTTTAATCTTTTACTGTGCAGAGCAAGCATGCCTGTGGTATTCTCAGAAAGCTCCACGGTTTCAGAACAGATTAGATATAGAAAACCCAGAACGCAGAACCAACAAGAAACCCAAGATATGGATCCAGTTTCTTCTTCTTCTCGCTCCACTAAACCCACCATTTCATCTCTACTTCTAGCACCATTTTCGCCTACAAGTCCTACCCATGAAAACTCAACTACCCCCAGTACCTCTACAGTTTTTTCCACTAAAAAGAAGAACTTTGCTACATTTAGGGGACTGGGTTGTACAGCATCACCGCAAGTGTCGGTTCCTGCTGTGATTAGGACTTCGGCTGACTGGGATTCCAAAAGGGTTAAGAAGAAAAAGCAGAACAGCAACAAGAACAAATCTCTTATTTCTGCTGTTAATGTTGGTGGAGGAGTATCTATTGGCTGCAGTAACTCAGTACAAAATAATAACCCTTCATCGTCGTCGTCTTCATCAGCACCGTTATCGTTATCATCGAGCTGTGTGGCGGTTCCTGACGTTTGGTGTGGTCCTGGAATTGGATTAACTACTGATGCTGCTTCTGTTGATTGCGTTGTTTCAAGAAGACCCGTGTCTGGGAGGGGAAGAGTTGAAAGTGACAAAGCTACACCTAGAGAGGTACTATTTGCTTTCTGTTTTCTTAAATTAGATTGCTTCAGCATTTGAATTGCTTGGCTAAGTTTGTCGCTTGTACCCAATTCTGTTTCATTTGAATTTACTTGTTGATTTTGGTTTCATATGTCACTGATACCTTTTGAGTTTTAAGCTTTGGATCTGCCCTTTGGGTTTCTCAGTGGCTTCTTGTTTTTCAGCTTGAAGTTAAGTTTCAATAGTAACATTGTCCTCTAAATAATTCATTAGAGCTTAGTAGATAGCTGATGACAAAAGGGGAAGGTGCCCTCAACGGATTAGGATGTCATCCCTCCTCCTCCCTGTTCGCTTACGCCGCCCTTTACGTTTGTCATTGGCCGCCCTTTAGGTTTGTCATTTGCCGATATGTCTAATCTTGCATACTACATCTTTCTCTCAAAGAATTGAAGTTGTTGATTCTCTAAGTTGTTTGGTAAGTCAGACTTGGTCATTCTACAAATGAAAACTCTTGTGCTTCTGCTTGTTTATCTCGCTCTTGTCCTTGTTTACTTCATTTTCTCACCATTATCACTTTTGAATCTACTGAATGAATATCTTAAGCTGTAAACTCAGTCAAATAGATCTGTAGGTGAAATGTACATGATTTAATTTTATTCTTGATAAAGCTGATAGCCTGATACCAAGGTTCACATATAAGTTAATTCTAGCAAATCTAACAGTTGTTTCCTTTCCTTTCTGTACAGCGATCTGCATGTCCTATACGAAGAATGGTGAGCCCAGAAGACAACCCTTTTCTGGATATAGAAAGTAGCCTTGGTATACCACGCTCCCAAATAGAGTTATTTGCATCTAGGCATCATCGACATTCTCGCCATGGTTATTCAGAAGGACTTGCAGAGGTGAGTATATACATACTTTACTGCCAAATAGATTAGTTATCTCTTGCTGCTTTGTTGCCGTTTATCATGTGAATTGTGAAGTTGTCGTACCTATGTGACTGTCCAAGTAAAAGTAAGTTCTCTGGTGCTCACAAGCATCTAGCCCATGATACCACATTGTCTGTTATGTCAATGGTTTTGAGAATATTGTTTTTTTATTGTCAATTGTCATTTCCTTTAGAAGGAAGCAGTGTTAGGGCGATGGGTTTTTGCACAAGTTTTAGTCGAGTTTATTACTGGAAAACAGCAACTTGGGCAGTATTGCATGCTGATACATCCTGCTATCATTTTTGCCTTGGTCTTTCAAGTATGTCTGGTTAGATAGGAAGATGGCCAGCAGATCTTATTGATTTATTTATGTTGGTTAGCTAGGAAGATGCCCAGTATATTGTTAAATGACTTCTTTATGTTGGTTAGCTAGGAAGATGCCCAAAATATTGTTTATTGACTTATTTATGTTGGTTAGCTGGGAAGATACAACAGTTTCTTGTGATCGTACCACTTAGTTGTGAGTGCCAAATAAAATTAAATGAGAGGTCATGCTTAGTCCAAGGAAATGCTCGAGCACCTCAAATCTCATGACTTAGATGATACTCTTGAGCATCATTGACTCAATGCTGTCAAAGTTTGACGTTGGTATTATTTGAAGTTTTTAGAATCAAAAAGCCTTTGTTCTTATAGAAATCATCGAATTACTTAATTTGATTTCTGTCCAACTAGTTTCATGAGTTATTTGCTAAAGATTCCGAAAATCTGGTAATTGTTTGCCATATTTGATCACTGTTATCTCCTGAATTTTGGGTGGCTACCATGGAACAACGGGAACCAATCTTAAGGACATAATTATACATGATCTTTTTGGGGTGTGATTGCAGATTGTGATGCTTCAAAATAGTCTTATGGGAGGAAGAACAGATGGTCTTGATCGATACCGGAACTGGAGACTAGATGTGGATAACATGTCCTATGAGGCAAGTCATTCCCTTGTCAATCTAGTCATCCTTGTTTCTATTTCATATTCTCATAATTAATGACCACCCTTGATACAAACAGGAATTGCTGGAACTTGGCGACAGAATCGGATATGTCAACACAGGATTGAGAGAAGACGAGATAGCTCGATGTGTTAGAAGAACTAAGCCCTTCTTTTTGAGTAATTTATCTCTTATCCGCACAGAATTGGAAAGGCAGTGCACCATCTGTCAGGTTTATTTCCAATAATTTGTTAGACATCATTTTTGTTACTTCTTGAAAACTTTTTTTGGTTCTAACAGTCGACACATTGTACCTTCCGAATGCAGGAGGAATATGAGGCTGAGGATGAGATGGGGAAGCTGGATTGTGGACATTTCTATCACATTCGTTGCATAAAGCAGTGGCTGAGTCAAAAAAATAGTTGCCCAGTTTGTAAATCTGCAGCTATGTCTAATAGCTAGACATCAAAAAACAACTTCACCCCTCATGAACCTGTTGGTCTATTGTATAGCTTCTTCTGTTATCATTACAAGCAAGAAAATTCTTTACAGTGTGTTTCTATCCTCTACTTATTTGATTACTGAAAGTGATGGTTCTGTTGTTTTAGTGCCAATCCAATGTGGATGGATTGAAACGAGTGGTACACAAAGTATTAGGCTTCTGGTTTGAATACAGTGATTGAATGGTACAAATTCTACAAATTCTATATGTATTGCAGATAAGTTTCTGCCATTCTATGTCAAGGTTGATTTGGCGCTTCATAATATTATTTTGTTTTTTTTTTGCACCCAAACCCCCAAATTTGTTGCTAGAGGGGAAATTATTGGGTGATATCACATGATCGAAAGGATATTTTGGTATATTACATAGTCTTTTACAAGATTTAGTTTAAGAGGTAATATATATATTTTTACTATTAAATATATTATAAGTTGCAATCTTTCTCATATTAGTGGAAGACCTTCCGCTCAAGTAAATACATACAAATAAAGAACAAGTTTTCTCATATTTCATATGATGAAAAAAATATCACTAAAGAAAGAGGGAAGGTCCACTACTCCATATCCATAAAAGGCCAAAACTTCATCTACTCTTCCCCTAACCTTTTATCCTCTTTACTTAAATTTTCTATTTTCTACTTGTTTTTCTCGTGTACACTACTGGCCCTACTAGGATAGATGTTAGGTTCAAATTGACAAGTGCTGCACCTGGTATGTGTATCTTTATAGAGGCGGGTATTTTGGTCAAAACACTTGGAAACTTGACACCATCATATGTTAACGCTTAAAGAGTGGACCTTCTTATCATTTTTAGTGCCAATAGCTTTACAAGTGGGTCACTACAATCCAATCAGTTAACCCAAAATAAATGGACCTTGATTTCTTCAATCTCTGATCAATATTGAGGTATAGAAGTAGGCACGATGTCAAATCAAATGAGAAAAAGATTTAATCAAATACAGGCAAACTCCTCCATAACCTATACCATCAAAACAAAAAATCCTCAATGGCCCTCAATACAACTGTTTTACGAGTGAAATGAACTTCTGATGCTTCACAACTACACATTTCTTACCAACCATTTAATGGCAGAGGGTTTACAATTAAATATTTATACACATTTAATGAATTTATTAATATAAATACAGGGTAAAGCTAATAAATACGTCCGAACTCATACCTAGTATTGTAGCTCCTCTGCTCTTGCCCATAATGGCTTCTCCCACTGTCGCATGACACTTCCACTGTGGTAGAGGTGATCAAGTAATCTGTCACACCTTCACATGGAACTGGATGCAGAGGATGCTACACTCCAGTGTAGATCAACAGATATCATGTCGACTGAGGAATTCAATTATACGTGGATATACTTGGTAGTACGCCTGCATTTACATGCATCATATTTATAACTAACTTGTACTAGTGGGGTGGGAGGTTTTTTTAAATGACTATTTCAATATCAAATACCATTCGTCCACCGACTAGATCATAATGGGCATAGTGGGGACCTCGAGGTTCACCAAAAACTTTATAAGTAGCCAAGTTCTCAGGAATCAGCTTGACAGTTTCTAGTACATGAACATGACAGTAAAAAGTTACCATTCAGCTAAATAAAGAAATGATCAGAAGCAGATAAATCTGTGAGTAAGCATGATAAAAAATCACAATTGATAATCTACCATACACAGCTTCAGGAGGACAAATAAGGTCTTTGTCTCCTGCGAGAGCTAAAATAGGTACATTGGTTTTGTGAAGATGGTCCTTGTAAAAGAAAGTCCCACTTCTATTCCGTAATCCACCCTTTCCAAAGGCTGTTGATAGCTGTGACAGAAGTTTAGCAGGAATAGTGCCTGCATAAAATGTGGCCACGTGATACTCCATGAATAAAAGCAGTAAAAGAACTCAAAAGTTTTTCTTATTTTCTTTTTAAGTGGGGAGTGTTGGCAGTTTGGGGGATGCAATATTTTAATCTATTGAAGGCTTTGAGAGAGAAGTTAGGTGTGGAAAGTATCATGTTAGCAGTGGTGTAATGATCTCAAAGACAGTTGATGCAACACAATATGACAAACACACACAGTTTATTCATCTAATACTGCTTGGTCAGGGATCTACTTGACAGAGTTTGCTTGAGAAAGTAAAGGAATTTCAGAAATAAAAACTACAAAGTCATTTTTCACAAAATAAATGCGAGTATTTCCAAGATAAAGGTTGTTAAAAGTTTGAACGGGAGTACAATACACAGTAACAAAAAGAGAACTTTACAAACTATCTGAGTTCAAGTGTGGTAACGCCCTCAGATATAAAACATGCGATGAGACCCAATATTGGAGAAGCAAAAGGTTAGATTCAATTGTGCAATGACATGATAATCCACAACTGTGGATATCTAAGTAAATTTAATAAGATTTCTCGTATTATAACATCTCTCTCAGGAAAATTCTCCTATATTAGCTTGAACTGTGAGCAAAAACTTAACTGCCTATTGGATATTGCTGTTCTAGTGTAATATGATGATACCAATCTTGTTTAGGATTCCATGCACTTGTTATCCCCTTCCATCTAGTCAACAATTCACCTAAGGTGGAACCAATTATATCAATTCTCTTTAAGACGTTTACTATTAGGATGCAACTAACCATAAAAGCAAGAAGCAATAAGGTAATTAACCTAAAAAAGAAAACATTATGGGTGTGTCCGGTATTGGAGGAATTTTCAATTTTCTCATGTTTGGTTGATGAAAATTTTTGGAAAACATGTTCTCTAGGAAAATAAGTTTCTAAAAGTTGAGTAAAATGACTTCCCTAATGGAAGTATGGAAAACAAGTTACACAAGTGACATTCCACATTGATAGCGTCCTCCCCACCTTCAATACACCTCATCTTCATTCCCACCCACCCTAGCTCCCATCCCACCACCTCACACCTACTACCCTCTAACTTCACGTCCTTTAGTATTTGTCTAGATTATATACAAATGCTTTTAGGATAACATATTTTTCTTGCGTATCAAACACAAGAAAATAAGTAAGAAACCCACTCATTTTCCATGGAAAACATTTCCCATCATATCGAACACAGCCTACAAGTCAATCATGTTTTGCATCTCTTTTCAGTGATGACTATGATCTTTTACTAAGAAAACCAGCTCATACTTACAAAAGTTTTTCAAGACAAGCCTCTCAAACAATTCTGGATGCATCATATTTTGTGCAGATATCTGAGGATTTAACCATGATAAGAGATACGGAGGATAGGATGCAAGAGGATAGATGGCTGCGAGTAATGCTCCGACTGGAACAACTGGAAGATTTACAGCTTTTGCAGGATCTACCTGTGCATCCACTAACAATTAAAATCCTCTTCTCATCACATCAGAGATAAACATAGGTACGGTCTATATGAAACCGCAAAGTGCTGTATGTGAAGTGTTTCATTTCACTTACAAAGGGTATAAGCATTTTCATGGATGACCTTGAAGTAGTATAGTCCAGTGATGAACCCAAAGTGATGACTGAAGCCAACTCAGTGTTCTTTCCTCTGTATCCTGGTAAATCCATACACATTTACAAAATATATATGTATACTACATGGAGATTACAGATGTAGTCCCTCTTTCCCCAAATGTGTGGCACTTTTCGTGTCTTAAGAAGTAGACAAAGTGAGCTTTGACCAAATATCATCATTTAGATATGAGGAGAAGTGCAACATATAGTGCTTTTTGTTCAGTTTTTAAATATCTGATTTTGAAGATGAATTTATCTACTCCGACTTTAACTATGAGATTTAGTCATCTTGACTCTGGAGGAGTTTTTTTGTTTTTAACAATAAATGAATCCTAGTAGGAATCATTGTGAAATCAATCCAAAGGTTATTTGACTAACTTTGGCAACCATTTTCTCCCATAATTAAGACTAGGAAGTACAGAAGTCGTAATAGATGAGAAGGCGTTATACCATCTTGTGAGAGCATTGCATACAGCAAGATACCTCCCATGGAATGTCCAATAGCAAGCAACTTCCCATCCTTTGGTCTGCTTTGGTTCCTTATGTAGTCCATCTACATAAGAAAAAACACAAAGACTAACTAATGCACATCAAGTGCATAAATATGATAATTTTAGGAAAGCTCCTACAATATGATCCACCAGGAGATATAGAACAATATGTTCAAAAACTATGCCACGAGATGTCACCTCACCGCTATAGGCACATCTTCTTCCAAGTAATGATCGAAGTCCCAGTTATACTTCCCAATCAGATGAAGCTGTTTCCAGAAATCTCCCAGTGTAATAGAAAAGCGGTTTTGCAAACCAGTAAACTGAGTGATTGGTTGTTGACTTTCATCAATAATCTCTCCAAGTCTGTTACAGAAGTCCCCTAGTTGGCTAGTGATGGAAGAAAATTGTGCTGCGTCTCGTAAACCTGAATTTTTTATCCAAATATGAATGTGATGACCATGCATTCTCCTTTTCAAAAGTGTTTTACAGTTTCACCATTTCTTCCTGATTGATTTTGTATGCTAAGCAATAAGTCATCCATTGTTACTGACCTTCATCAGTTGAGCTAAGTTGCTCTTCAGATATACCTTCAAATTTTCCTGCCAAATTTGTCAAAATTTGCAAGTCATCAGATTGGACAGTATGCCATTGATAGAAACATTATTTGCCTCATGAGTCACAGTTTAACCATTTGAATCTGTAGTACCTTGGTGAGGATCCTTTAGACTATTTCTTGCACTCAAGCCTGCTCCTCGAACTTCAAGAATCCAAGTATCAAATCCTTGCCCAGACATATATCGTGCAAAAGATGACTGCAGAGTAACCAAAATTCTTGATTGAAAGTTAACTGATGTCTACGTAAAAGTCAAAGACAGACCAGAGGAAAATCAGAATAAAGTTTTTCAATGAACAAACTCGTTCACACAGATATTGTTTGCTTGTGTCTTGAAATACAGATAGATGAAAGCAGTAAGATCAATCTACGAAAGCGAACGGAAACAAACCATCACACCCTCAAGGTTAATGCATTTTGCAATTAGACAGGCAGAAAGTGTACAATATTGTGTATAAATACAATAATCAAGTATGCAAAACTATCTCCACAAACATAGATGGTATGCTAATTTTCACACAGCTGTTAGACATTGAAATAAGTAAATGTTAATCATGGAACATCCATCACATTATTCAAGGTAAAAGAATAGTGGTGTCACTTTCAAGGTCTTCTACACTAATTCGAGACACCAATTGAGAAAATGATGTTATAAGGATGTCCTAGTGATACCAAGACTACAAGAGGTGGAAGTTAGCATATTTCGCTAAGTGGATAGGTTAAAGCCAAAATTACAGTAGCAAGGTAACTTTCTACTATTGCACTACCCTATCAAAAGCTTTATATGTTAGACCAACTTCCCCATGTATCACATGGTGTTTATTGAAGAAACACGTCTGGAAGTTGGTTCAAGACTGAGAATTTGCATATGTTCAAAGCTTGAACTGCACCACAAGACTAAAACAACACTTGGAAATATTAGGGCTCCAATCGTCTATTGCCTGTTAAGAACCAATGACTTGAACATAAATTCTTATGCTAATACAAATTACAATTAAGGTTTAAGAAACTAACAACCAATAATATATATATATATATATATATATATATATATATATATATATATATATATATATATATATATATACGAACTAAATCAGCAAGAGGCACATTGATAGCTGGATGGAAAGGAAGAAAAAGCAGACTTACACCAGGAGCAAGATCATAGCCAATGGCATTAGTGCCCACTCCAGACAATAATAACAGATATATATATATATATATATATATATATATATATATATATATATATATATACGAACAAAATCAGCAAGAGGCACATTGATAGCGGGATGGAAAGGCAGAAAAAGCAGAGACTTACACCAGGAGCAAGATCATAGCCAATGGCATTAGTGCCCACTCCAGACAATAATAACAGAGGATGATTCCTGCGGCTCCGCTGCACACACATTTTCATAATTATATACATAATTTATTGAGAGAGAGAGAGAGAGAGTGTGTGTGTGTGTTTGATTCCAACGTAGAGAACCTGCGATGAAGGCAAGTAGCGCCATAGGGCGAGATTCCATTCATTGTTGGGAAGGGGAACGTAATGAAGCTCATCTGCCGTACAAACAGAGGGCTTAGGGGTCGTTCTACCATCACCGGCGCTAGCACTGATGCAGAGTCGTCTCAGCCGCTGCGGCGGACTACCGGCGGCGGAGAAAGAAAGAAGTGCAGCCGCCGAATGAATCGCCCAACGGAGATCCGATTGAGGAAACGCAATCATTTTAATTGGAATTAAGTTTTGAATTTCCAAATACCAAGTTTCCTTTCATTGCCTTCATTTATTGTTGCTTTCAAATTTCAATTTTCAATCAGGGGTATTATATGCATGCAATATATTACGTGTCCGGTTGAACTTTTTTTAAAAAAAAATCATAGTAATTTTTATTTTTTTTATAAATTTTTTATTACTTTCATTTTGAATAATTTAAGATAAAACAAATACAATCAATGAATCCTATAACAGATTTTTTAAATTTATTTGTGACTAAGAAATAGCTACCATAGTGGCTTAAGGGGTTCAAAAATATTTGAATTCTTATCGAATTAGTGAACGAAAAAGAGACGCAATGGAGTAACATCAATCACCAACACAAAAATCTTCTCACTAATAGTATAAGAAACACTGTCCAATTAGAAATTAAGTGGAGGACATAGATACAAAATTGCAAATCCAAAACTAGTGTCAAATTCTAAAAAATTATGTCCATTCATGTTCAGTAAAATATCTCATTTGTATACAAAATTGAGAATTTTCATTTAAGAGTGTTGTTGTGATTGATAAGCAAGGAGGGGGGGACAAATTAATAAATATCTCAAATGAAGTTTGCATCTAAGATTTTAATCTTTGAACGTATAAATGCAAGCATTATTCAGAATTTGATCGATGAGTTCACAATAGAAAGAAGGTGTTTAGCAATTTCAACAGATGCATTTGGCTTCGCAGTTTTGAGAGCTCTCTCAGACATCTCCGTCATCAATCTCTCATCATCTGCAAGAAACACCGTTACATAATGAAGGTTGCATCAGGAGAATCGATGCAATAATTTTTACATAATTAGCAGAACTGACTAGAAGAATAACATGATTTAGGAAACAAGTTAAACATTCATCTAGAGAAGCCAAAAGGATCCAAAACCGAGGAATCTAAAAAGCAAAATTGATTGGCAACTCCACTCCATACACAAAATAATATAACACCTCCTATATGCCATTCTATGCAAGGGGCTGTTATATGTCTATTTATGCAATCTAAACATATGTTAGCCATTTACAGTAAAAGCTATGTACTACTGACGTTGTTATCCGATCTAGTAGGATGTAGGTATGAAATGGATATGTGAATTCCATAAGGAGATGATGACCACAAAATAATTTGTGAGAAGCACGCGTGTCCAGGGGCGGACCCACGTGGTGTCCGCCGGGTGCTCGAGCACCCATTAATTTCGTTACGAAATATATATAACTATGTAGAAATTGATAGGTATTTGTATAAAATTAACATAGAGCACCCAATGAATAAATGATATAGTTGGCCCAATGGCTCTTGAATAGATAGTTAAGACTCTTTTAGTGTTGTTACCAAGGTTCGAATCTCATTGTTAACACATATTTTTTACATTTTCACTTCAGAGCACCCACTGCGCGTGTCCCTTATCTTCAACAACTTAAAGGAACTAAGCAATGTGTATCAATGATCTCTTATTCGTTTACAGTGACACTAGCTATTGTTTATTTCACCTTTCTGTGAATTCTTGTTTATATGGAGATACTAAAGATAGGCATGTATAAAGACTTAAAATTCTACATACTCCATATGTCAACCAATAATGGTAACCTCCGCCTCCCTCTCTGTCTCTCTTTATGTCTCAGGTGTGTCAAAGAATCTGTGATTACTGATCTGAGAGGACATCGGGAGAACGACATACTTATTGCAGTCTGGTAAATGTAACTGCATTCTCTTTCAGCACATTTTTTATATGCGAGGATAGCTTTAGAGATATTTCAGGTTCCAAGACTCAAATTGAACTTGCCATATCTCTGTTTAAGTTCAATGAATATGAACTTAGCTGCAGTCTCCAGCCCCGCTAGTTTTACATATAGTAAGTGACATCATGGACATGCAGAGTTTCACGTTCCGAATCAAAATCATTGATATTTAGATCCAGACATGAAAGGTAACAAAACCATGAAAGCAAAATGATGATTATATTGTTATTTTGACTAACTGCAAAAATAATCAGAATAATTCCCTCACAGACAAGACAGAATACCATACCTAAAATTTCTTCAATAGAACTTTTAAGAGTAAGAGAGTCAAGTTCATCTTCAGTTATAACCCTTGAACCAACCAAATCAGCCATTAGACAAGCATTATGAAATTGATGTCCTTCAGCCACATTCGGCGAAGGTATCTGCAAGAATTTCAAGGAAATGTTATAAAGAAGTGTTTTGCCAAGATTAGTATACTAATATTTCAAGGAATCTGAAGTAACAGAGTTATAAAAACAAGGAGGAAAAACAGGTGTATCTACATATAGGTTCTTTTCAATAATCAGTAGATAAAAGAAGCTATACACTTCCATTATGATCCATTCGGTTAGCTGATGCAAATCCTAAAGGGGAAGGAACATCAGCTGATCAAGTTAACAGTTACTTCCATAGTACTAGGCCAAAATAAGTTTTGGACAGGCCCAAAGCTAGTCTAATTAAATGTCAATAAATAGAACTGAAGTTGTACATCGTAGACAACGATCATCATCTACATTTTTCCTACATTCCATTATCACTTTCTTTAATAGTTTGTACATTCGCAAGTTTTCATTTAGTTCATTCCAATCCTCCAATATTTTCTTTGGCCTCACTTAGTGATCTTTCATCAACTAGATCATTTGTAAGCAATCTTAGTACCCTATAGAATGTGTTTACTTACCAGAATACTAGGTTTCCCAGCAGTTAAGATCTCAGTGCAGATCATTGCTCCAGCTCTAGATACAACAAGGTCTGCAGCTGCATACGCTAAATCCATGGAGTGCAAGAATCTTCACATAGTTAGGATCAAATCAGATTAAAACGGAGAAAAGGATATCTCTTTCTTCACGAAAACTTAGAAGCCTAAAATGCAAAAATTTCCATAAAGTAATACACAAGCTCTAATGACAAAAGACATCGAACTGTTAAAATAAAACAACACTCACGGGGTAATGTATAATCGGGGATGAAATTTCACGAGGCTCTCCATCTCATCATATGCTAAGACCCCGGTTTGCCATATCAAAAACAAGTCTTTCCTTTCTTTTAACATCTCAGAATACAAATGCAAAATGGCAACATTAAGTGCATTAGCACCCAATGAGCCTCCAAGAATCAATACCACCTTACCATCTCCCTTTCCTACAACTGCATTTGAAAAGAAATGACGCCTTCCCACGGCCTTAGACGCATATTGCCTCAAAGACAATCTCACTGGATTTCCGCACACCACGCATTTGTTCTTTTGCCAAAACCAATCAACACTAGAATTAAATGCAACAAACACATTATAGGCGAATAAAGAAAGCACCCTATTAGCGATTCCGGGTACTGAATTTTGTTCTTGAATTGCAAGTTTAATGCCTTTGAGACTTGCAGCTAAGCAAATTGGAAATGAAACAAACCCCCCAGTTCCAATCACTATATGGGGTTTGAATTCTTTAAGTATTTGGGAACTTTTAATTAGGGATTTGACGAGTACAAAAGGGAGGACGAATAAGTTGTAGAGAGAGAAAAAGGGCCGGCCTAATGGTGCAGCAGAAATCGGTTCAAAGGAGTATCCTGCTGTTGGCACTGCAGTGCTTTCCATTCCAGTTTGAAGTCCAACAAAGAGAATCTGGGCATTTGGGTCAAGGACATTGAGGTCGTCAGCAATGGCAATCGCCGGGTAAATATGGCCACCGGTGCCCCCTGCAGCCAATATGATTCGGAGGGTGTCAGTTCCAGCAACTGCTTCTCCGGATGCATTGGTTCTTTGATTGTTGGGTTTGTTGAGAGAGAGACAGTTACTGATCTTGAGATACCTGAAAGAATCTATACATTTTAGATACAAAACAAAAGTTCTAGTTTACACAACAGAAATAGAGCCATACCTAGATTGAAGTTGAATACAGAGGGCCAAAGTTAAGGATTTGGGAACGGAGAGTTGAGTTTTAAAGTACCGGCAGCTCGGGGAAGAGGGTGAATTAATGGCTGTTAACATGATTAACAAATAAATATGAAGAAAGCAGAATCAAGATTAAAAGGACACATTTGTCTGCTCAAAGATTGGAGCTTTACTAGATTTTGAATCTACAGTAATGTTTTAAATTAGGTTGGTAGATGACTATAATCTTGAGTTCTCATTTATCCAATAATTAATGTTTTCACAACTCCCAACCTACTGTGCTAAAGGTCCCATGCAGGTCTCTTTCAAATTATATATCTTAATCAGTGTGTTCTTTAAGTTTATCTAACTTCATTGTCATTTGATTTAAGAGGTGAACAACCTCCGTTTTTTGTTCATGGATCTGTCTTAGTAATCATCATTCAATGAGGATTCGTAGTCAGGGAGACAGACAATATGAATGAGGCACACAGGTAAGTGTAAAACTCCGTTTTAACTTACTTGTGTGGTGATATCTTCCAGTGGTACATGAATTTCTATAGGTGTTTGAACATGAATTGATAGATATTGATGACATATGGTGATGAATCAAATAATAAATTACATTAAGTAACTGTAGCCAAATGTGCTACATGTTACATATTACACACCATATATATGTCATAAGTTAAGGGGTTAAATTTATGACCAACAAAATTAGAGCTTGATTTGAAATAATTGTGTAAATTTGTGGAAATAACTGAACTATGTGGATATTTGCCAATGACCACCTAGAAATTTCTTTAACAATGGCATTGTGACAGTGCAGCTGCCTTATTAACTAATGGTTGTGATGGTCATTGGGTTCTGTTCCATTTGAGTTTTTACATACAGCAAATTTTCTTACAGCCATTCTTAACTTTGAACATGTCTTGACTGAGAGAATTTCGTCGCCATTTGTTTATGATACTAAAGACACTCTTCTACTGGGAATCATTTTATTTTATATTTCTTGATAACTGGTTAATGAATTTGCACATGCTCTTTGTTTAGACGGCATGTGAGTTTTAAGTAGAAAACTATGTGCTTGCAAAGCAGTATGATATTTAAACATTGAGCAATTAGTAAATATCATAATTATAATTCCATTTGATTATTATTCATATGAGTCTCATTTCTGACAATTCTGTTCTTATTTAAGTGACAAAAATCAGAGGGTTTTCCCTTTTTCAAGGAAGGGGTGTCAGGCAGCCCATGTTACATGGAATAGCAACTATAGTCTGTAGTAGTATGAGATATAATAAGCCAGCTAGCTGCATTTGTAAGTGGCACACCTATTTTATAACTCTCACAGTCAAGCCAGTTCGAAGTCAAAATCATTTTATTGATTGAACATCCAATGGGAACTCCACATTCAGAGAACATGATTCAGTTGACTTACCTGGTAGTGTTGGTGCTGCAGTATGTAAGATCTGCTAGCTGATTGAGCTAATCACGATTATTTATCTTATAAGCTGAAACATAAACATAGCTGAATGTAAAAGGAAAAAGATGATGATCTGTTAAAAAATTTTGTTTGGTTCATCTGATTCGTGTAGCTAGAACTGAATTACGAAGGAAGGATTAGTTTTAATGGAAGGCAATAGGCAATTCAGCTTGTTTTGTATTAACTATTTCTCTGGTCTTTTGCATGTTAAGGATTTATGATTTATGTTGTAAGCTATAGAAATCATCCTATTCCTTTTTCTTACTCTTGTTAATTACACTTCACTTGAATTTTGAATTGAAGTGCTTATAGCAATTATTTTGGTCTCTAAAAGTTCAGGAAGTGTTGAATTCTAACTTGATTGAAACTAGAGTTTGTTATATCGTCCCATTGGACTGAGCGTCATGGTTTTCTTAACCATAAATGACACATTTCTGAATACCGCGCTATCAAACAACTTCAGTAGGCTTCAACATATTATTGAGCTCAACATGATGCAGATATCAAGCACGTGTTACCAGTGGAAACCAATTCTTCTCCTTTTTAACATAATCCAGAGAAGCATAAATGAAATGACTGTGGTTGACCAAAGAATTAGTCTATAGGTTTTTTATTATCCAATACCAGTTCTATTAAGACAATATATGACCAAAGGTGGAGCAATAACTACATGGAAAGCAATTACAACATTGTTCTTCATTTCACCTTATGACACCACATGCAAGTATGTTCTTAGCCCTATCAAAGTAGCAGCATGTTGTAGGATGAGGAATACCATGATACCCTTATTCTCTGCCATAATATACTCCATACTGTTAAAAAAAAAAAATACACTTGATATGAAATCTTTAAACGGCTTGGTTTTATTTATAGATTGAGGCTATGAAGGTCTGTTCTGAGTTGTGGTATTCTCTGCAGCTAGCTGTGCTGTGGCCTGTGATAGTAAAACTGCAGTGTTAGGGGTCATAGTTTGGTACTGAGAAGGAAGTGTTGGAGCTGTTTGTTGGGCATAGAACACCTGGTCATGCACTGGATGAGAATATTCATAGCCGTAAGTAGCAGCGCCATTAGGAACAGTAGCCATTTGTTGTGATGGAGGAGGAACCTGGGATAGGCCGTAATACTGTTGATGATATTGACTTGAAGGAACTTGAACTACTGTTTGATTTGCTGGGTTAGATGTTATGTATACATTGGCAGGCATTTCAGGCTTAGAGGACTGGATTGTCCTTGCTGGATAAATAGGTGGGAGAGCTTCTTTAAACGCTGCTGAGGATGAAACCGTTGTTGGATTTGGTGGTGTAAGCTGCTGGTTCGAAGCTACAGCACTAGCATCAGCTACATTAGATTGCACTGTCAAATTATACTGTTGAGTCTGAGGTACTGGCACATAATACATTTGATACTGCTGATCCATTTGTTGATGAAGTGGTTGCTGGGTTGGGGGTGCATACATTTGATAGTAAGATGGGACTGCCACTGGACCTGTTGCAGTATGTTGGATGTAATGCGCATTGGCAGGAACGAACTGCTGCTGATTTTGCTGTGGAACTTGCATAACTACAGAATCTTGAACTTGCTGCATCTGAATTTGAGAGTTATAGTCCATAACAGCTGAATGCATTCTGGTCTCGCGACTTGTTGCTGGAGGTGCATCTTGGTAAACCGTGTGTTTCGAGAAAGATGTACCTGATGCGATGCTGCTATCACTGGAAAACATCCAAAATATTTTAGTTGATGAAAGTAAAAAGTTCTCGATGATTTTAATCTCAAGTACGATAAAACATGTTAAAAGTGAAGACGGAAGAGCAATAATTACCATCAAGTCCTGTTATCTCTTTGTGGTTACTAGTTCTTTTTGTTGTTTAGATCTAAATAATATGTCTAAAGCTATTATTTTAGATGCCAAAACTCTTAAATAAGAGCATAGGTCCTACAATGGAATCTTGAATATAAAATTTTGAAGAGTTGTATGATAATTACTGAGATGAGGTTTGTGTTTCTTAGATGTCATGCTATTTTTGATTGATCTTGGACATAGTGATATGACGTTAGACGAACACAGAAGTGAATCATACCTTGCTACAGAATCAGGTGATTGCAAGTTGTAACCTCCAGCATGCTTTGAATCAGGCGATGGCAAGCTATAACCATCTCCAACTTTCCGCTGAATAGGCTGTAAAGGCAATGGAGGCTTTCGGCGTCCAGAGGGTGCACCATGATCTGATTTCTCATCATCTGAGATAATCCGGCCATGATGTTCCCCTGTAGCTGGTGCAGCGTTCACCAAGGTAGCTGATGACATAACGGCTGCACCACCAATTACAGTAGGAAGAGGTGGTGTTGCAGCTTGTGCAGCCAAATGAAGGTAAGCATCATCCAGATTTTGTGCATTTGAAGCTACATTCATGTGTGAAAACTGCTCATCTAACCCGAACATCTGATCATGGAATCTTGCATTCATTTGACCATTTTCAGCTCTAACCTTAATTTGAGGCAAATTTGGCATAGATGGGGATGAAACACTTGATTCAAATGATGACGTTGTTTCAACCATTGGTGAATCAGGCATAGTGGATTGCACTTCTTGGATTACATTCTTTGCCATTTGCCGATTATTTGCAGCCAAGGACTCATTCTGAGCCTGATCCAGGTTTACACCAGAATCACTTTTGGGAATCCTTTCAAGCTCCAGAAAATTACCCTCCGCAGCTGAATCAGAAAGTCCTCTAGAAAGCATGCTAGCGTTGTTAAGAGCATCAACAAACCACGTTTCGGATTTAGAATCAGCAAGGAGGCAACCCATAGAGGCTGCAGTTTCAGGTTTGGCAAGAAAAAGGAACAAACGAAGACGAGATGGTTTCAAAGGGGAAGCTGACATTGCACGATCATATTCTTCGATCATGTTATCCAAGTCTTCATCAGTTGTGACAGATACAAGGGAATCAAGTTCTTCATTAGGGAGTTGATACTTTAGGGAAAATCCGCGCCCATTAAGGAGAGTATGGGAAAGACGAGACTGAAGATCAGCAAGAGAGGACTGACGCTCAGCAACCACAATGCGCGTGTCACCACCAACATAGCAGAGGGACTTATCGTGGGGACGAGGAATAATGTGACCACCATAGCTGCATATGAGGCGGAGTTTGGCACCGGGGACTAGTGCCAATGACTCCTGATCCCATGTATCATTTTGCCGGGAGCGCGGTGAAGAGCTGGCAGAATCTGAATAGTTTTGTTGGGCAATGGTACCTATTGGAGTGGCAGTGATATGAGATGGAATAGGTGGAGGATCCATTGACTTCAGATGGAAAATGGCCTAATGAGAACTCTACTGCTGAAAGGCTTATTTTGGGGAGAATAGTGTATAACAATAGGAGTAATTTAAAATAGTTGTAGACTTGTAGTATTTATTATATATAATATATATATATATATATCATCAAAGGTTACAGCTAGCATATTAACAGAGAGAGGGAAGGAAACAGAGTTCAAAAACTTACTGGCAACAGCTAATAAGTGAATGTAGAGATACATTTATCAATGGGTGTCCATGATATAAGTTAGTAAATATAGTAGTAATACTTAAAATATTTGACACTATTATTTTTTCCAAGGAGTCTATTGGAGTTTACCAAATTGGTCGAGAGAATGAATTGTTGTCATGACTCATGTTAGTTTAGTATAATCCTCAACTCGTGAACTAGCTTTTGATAATAAATTGGGATTATAGTCTATAGTACGAGCACATTCTTTTATGGAATTTATTGAAAATGTATGTTTTTCTTGTATAATTATATGGAGTATTAGAATTTAACCCACATATTGTGGTTGTCAAACACTCCATAAGTCCGCTATTGCCTCATGAACAGGGCCTCAACTTAATGAACTAGTAATTTTTTGAGAAATAAATCTGAAAAATATTTTAATTTTGGCCGAAATTGTTGTTACTATACTAAATTTTATGGAGTAGGTTTTAACCCCTGAACTATTTAATAATGAGTATGTGTCCACGTGGATACATTACTATTTATATTTTTACAAATTTTTTTATGTCCACGGATATATTTTCCTAATTTTTTGTGAGGAGTTAAATTCAAGTTAAGATTCATTTTAATTCTTTACAAGACATTTTATAAGAAACTGAATTTCTAAAGTATAACAAAATGTTTCTTATAACACACTTATTGCACGTTTATACAATTTCAAAAGATTCAAGAATATAACATTTGAATTCACTCTAAAAATTAAAGAATTGATCTTTATACTGCATTATTCTCTTCAGGACCAACAACATATATTTTTTTAAAAATAAATAAATAAATAAATAAATAATAATAATAATATATATATATATATATATTATGGAGAGAGTTGAAGGATCACATGGGGGATTTTATCGAAGAAACCAAAAGGGAGCTAATACTTGGGGAAATCCACGTGTGGTAGGACAACATTCAGGCTATTTGCCACATGAGATGTTACCGTCGATTGGAGTTTGGGTTTCCACCTTTTTTTTATTTTAAAATCGACGTATCTATTTTTGGAGCTCGATCAATTTAAATTTATTTTTGTATTAAAAAGTTCTGTTTTAAATTACATGTAAGATATTATTTATCAAAGATGACATTATTCTCTATTGACTCAAAATTTCAAATTCGAAATCTCTTTTGTAGATAAAGGGATATTTTATTGAATTGAATTTGTGAATTACATTGAATTTCGATTATAACTATACGAAATATTTATTTCTTCATATTTTAAACTGTGTTATCGATCTCTTTTATTTTTTAGTGGCGTAATGCATGCATGAGAAGAAGTGAGGGTAGTGGCGGATATTAAAAGCAATCCAAGTTTCCATAAAAACTTTAGCTTAATTTGTGTTTCCTTAAGATTTGCGAAGTTTGTACTCTCCGTGTGGAAACCCAATGGCATTGGCATGAAGATCCAAAAGACAACAAAAATAGTTTGTTTGTTTTTTCACAAAAAGTAAAAGATTTTAAACATTAGTTTCTTAAAAGAGACTAATAAATTATGATAATAAAAATCATTCCGTGTAAATAAAAATTTATCAAATTTTTCATCATTGACTTTAATGAAGATCACAGACTCCTAGGTTAAAATATACTAATATTTTGCGATCAAATCTTATATATATATATATATATATGTATGTGTGTTCGAAAAATAAAAATAGAGTTAGATATACGTTTTAGAATTTAAATTTATCTGACTCTAAATAAAAAAAAAAAAAAAAAAAAAACTCGAGAATAAGGAAAAAATTAAAAGAGTGATCAATGAGTGATTATAGCGTGGGTAAGACTTTGGACTTAGATAATGTTGATAAATGATAAGAGCAATTTAAACTTGATACATAGTTTAATTATGTGATTCATGAATCTTCCCTGGCGGAGCCACGAATAGTGATACCCTTCATCGGGAATTTATATTGTGTAGCTAAAGTAAAAATATATTTTTATATATATTATTACATATTGACGCTTCTTGGCTCTTAAGCAATTTTACTTTTTTATATTTTTACACCCTAAATCAAAATTTTGACTCCGTCACCAGATTGTTCCATTTGATATGGGAAAAATTAACTTAAATGTTACACACGCAAAAATAGAAAAAGAAAAAGTATTACCTATTGAACTTAATTAAATCAAAAAGTATTTTTATAAATGTCAAAATTCATGTGCATGTCGACTTGATCAACCTAAGCGTAGTGAACTACGTCACATCTACGTTACCTAAAGCTAAAACTAAGTTCATGCATAATCAGAAATGGATAACATTAATAAAAAGTAATAACTTATCGAGAGTCGTCTTAAAATATTAATTAAAATTTATATAATTTAATTCTAAAAAAAAATATAAAAAATAATTTGGGAAGGAGAAAAGAGATTCCGACAAATAATTAAGAAATATAGTTCACCTACTATCTTGGAATTAACTTCAATCTTTTTCCTTACAAATTTCCACATTTGTTTTCCTTTTCCTATTGGTTGAAGCACAATCAAGATTACTTAGAGCGATATAATCAATTATCTATATAGTTGATCTCAATTTATTTAAAATTGAGACTGCATTATTTTATTGTTCGAGACTCTTAGCTCAACTCAAATAGGTGAGGCTTCTGATTTATTTCAAACAAAAAAAGTGACAAAACCCAAGATAATTAGTAGACAGTAGTAGTAGTGCTTTTTGTGGATTAATTATTTTTTTAAAAAAATAATCTAATTCTTTTAGTAACTGTTACAACACTTATATAACTTAAACAATTTATAGGTATTGACTAAAGTATTACTCAAGCAAGGTGCAAGTCCTTGCTTAGAGAAAAGAAACTCTACTTTTTATTTATTTAACAGAAGTAAGTACTGTATTATGGCACATATTTCTAACAAATATAACTTTTAGTTTTATTTTTTACACATCTTCAAATTGAAGCTATATATGTACACTTTAGGGGTTTTTTGTTTTTAAAAAATAAAATAAAATTGTCCACTTTGATGAGTGGATGCAATTTCATAAATAGCGCAAATTTTTTTACAAAAAGCAATAAACTACTTGCACCCAGAGTGAAAATCTAGTCAATAATAACTATTTCTCTCAAGCTACATCAAAACTAAAAAAATGTACATGTTTCTATTCATATAAAGTTTATATCTAAGATAATGCCGTTTTTATTACCTATTGAACTTGAGTCAATTTTTTTAATGCAGGGATTATGCGTGATTCGTGGGACTTTTTTGAAATTATTGTATCTATCATTAATTAAATTGAGAGTCATATTTGAATAAATATATAATAGTCATGAGATATGATCTGAATAGTTATTCAAAATATAATTACGTTAGGTAATTAGTCAAACATAAACTAAGAAACCTCATTATGTTTCAATTCTTAGTTATTTATGAAATTTTTCCTAAACAGTTTCCTCATATGGGCCTCCAAGTGTTGCAAGTCCATAACATCCTTTGTGGGCCGCGGATTTGCTTCTCATAACCCACTTAATTACTTTTGGGTTTGGATCAGAATACGGGTTCGGGTACTGTAGGGAAATTGATGGATTAATTTGGGGGCACTCACACAAATATCCATATTTTAGGGTGATTTCTATTTTTTGTCTTTAAATTTAATGGTCTTTATTTTTTTTATCATTCAACAGTAAATAAGAAGTCAGTCGAAAATACTTGACAACAAAAAAACAAAAAAATAAAATTGTTTTACATAAGTTTATATTTTCGTACCATAATATACTTAGGGGCTGTTTGGTTAATTACTGGTTAGAGTTATGCAGGTATTAGCTATGTAGGGTTTAGTTATGCAGATATTAGTTATGCAAGGTTTAGTTATGCAGGTATTAGCTATGCATGTATTAGTTATGCAAGATTTAGTTATGCAGATATTAGTTATGCAGGGTTTAGAGATTACAATACATGAATATTAACTATTCAATATTAAACTTGTTGTAAATTATTAATATATATTATTTACAAAACAATAATACATGGTAATAAAATGTGAAATATATTGAATAATATATAATGCTAATATTTGATTAGCATATGTACCGTTAAAAAATATACAATTAATTTCTAATATTAAAAAATATTTATATTTTGCATAAGTCAATCAAAGTAAGTATATAAAAAGATGAAAATAATCTATATATAATAAGAAATAAAAACAACACATGATGACAGGAAACAATAAAGTTTCCGATTACAAAAAAAAAAATGATCTAAATATAAAAAGGAAATAAAAACAACAAACTTATATATAGGTAAACAATAAAGTTTCCAATTAAAAACAATAAAATAAATTAATAGAGTAAATATGTAAATTATCACTTTAATACATGTATAACTAATACCCACATAACTTATTCCACCTTCTACCCTGCATAACTTTATACATAGATTCTCTCATAAGTTATGTTGGTATTAATTATGTAGGACTACAAAAATGTAACCAAACATGGTATAAGTTACGTCGACTTTTCTACCTAAACAAAAATTTCTACCAAACATAGTATAATTTAATACATTATTTCATACATGAATAAAATGTAAGTTATACCGTAACCAAACAGCCCCTTAAGTAATGCTTTACAATACATGACTCGTGCTCCTTAATTTCTACATAGCTTATGTCGATGGAGGCAATAGCTCAGTTTAGAACCCACAAATTATGTTGTAAAAGACATAATTTAGTTTTTACAAAATTTATGTCAAACGAAGCAGTATCTCAATTTCAAAACTCACAAGTTATATCGTAATAAACACCCGGTTTTGTTGGTCATTTATCTTTATAGCAAGGTGCAACTTTTTTTGGCAAAAGAAGTGGAGAGTAACTTGAAATGTGGAAAACCCTATTTCAGAATAGAAACCAATTATTTTAGAACATAAAATAATGTACCAAAATAACAAGAGACTATTAGTCAACATCCAAATCCATTAAAAAAGAAAGTGGGGATTGTTCTCCCAAGAAACCATTTATGTGTTATAAATCAAATCACAAGAATGAACAAATAAATATAAAAAGAAGAAGAAAGAAAGAATTGGAGTTCCAAGTGATTTGTCTCGTCGGTTCTAGGCGTAGTCAAAAATTTCATAACGAGTACTGATTTTTAAATAAACTTTTTTTTTTGAAAAATGGATGAATAAAGAATTTTAAAATAAAAAAAATGTAATATCAGTAATTGACTTTGTTGGAAGGGTGTGCAAACTCTAATATATTATCAATTCCAATTGGTTCTTTTAGATTTTCATTTTTATCATGTACATTATTATTTATTATTTATATATTGTAACGACAATTGACAACTTTAATTATCAATTCAATGTCTACTTCAAGGACTCTTTTTCATTCAACCAACTACTTGCCAAAATGCACAAGTTGGGTGTCAAATGATATGCTAACAAGATAAAGAGTTTTAGCTCTACTCCTCAGTCCATTTTTACTTTGTCGAATTTTTCGAAAGCCAATTTAACTAATTTTAAAGTGAAATTGAATTACATTAATTTAATATTTTAAATTAAAAAAATCTAGACATTCAAAAACCATACGAAAACTACTATAAATTACACTCTTTTTGCATATCAATATGACAAAAAGATACAATGTAAAATGTTAGTCAAAATACTTATCATTTGACTATAAAGAAAAATCATATCGATTAAAAGTGAACCGTCGAGGTTACATATATTCATATGATTAGGTTACTCTGGAAAAGTAATAATTGTAGGTAAACCAGTGAATTTTTTAGTTCAATATTTTTTTTGTTTCAAAAGATAATTTTTTTTTGGTCAATTTTTTAATTTTTTTTTCCTGTGACATGTTTGGAACCACATAAATTGAACGACATGTTGATATAAAAGGTGAAGTGAAATCAATGATGAAAGCTTAGTTTTGATGCAAATGTGGAATCGAATAAAAGAGTAGTATAAGAAGACTAGTCAAATGTTTATGATTGGACAATACAAATATGATATGCTTGGACAAATTACTAGTAAATTCTATTCGATTCCTATAAATAATGTTGGAGTCTTGGTTGGTCAAAAATCAAAATCATACTATACTAATTCAAAAGAGAAAAAAATATCGCAATTTCTTTAAAATATTTTCAAATTTGTTTGTTTTACCTTGATTTTTAGTTAATCTAAAAATAAAATAAGAATTTTTTTTTTGGACAACTTTTTAATTTCGAATTTTCCACCTCACAATATTTAAAATCACGAGTAAAAAACCTCTTAGTAGTGCATTCTACATAATTTTCATTTTAAAAAATAATATAATAGTTATTTCTTAGGAGAAAAACATCAAATTATAATGTATGACTTTAATTAGTTTAAGAAATTTTCATGACAATAAAGATTTTACAACATTAGGTGTAAAAGTCGTATGGGTTCCCATTTAGATGGTGTCTTAAAATCCATTTGGATTTGGATCATAATATTACTGTAGAAACAGATTACTCCAATTATTTTTTTATTTCTTAGAATCTAATGAATGATTGTACGAAATTTTTTTTAAAAAAGAATAGACTATTGAACAGAATTTATTGGGATATTATTGTTATGGTAATGACTAATGGTCGTATATTGTTTTAAAAGACTTTCTGGATTGAATATGAAAATTTCGATTATAAATTTTAATTTTTAAACTCTAAGTAATCAATATCCTAATTCAATATCATACATGACCGTAGGCAGTCTATGAATGAATTAGAATAGTTAAAATAAGTCTAACAATCAATACATTCATCAATCCCCATCAATTCATAAGCAAATCAATAAATTTAATTACGTAGCCATTTTGGGTTCTTTATTTTGAGGTAATAAGTCGAGTTTCTTCTTCTTATAAAGCTGACATATCAGATAAAATATCCATTCAAACAATATTGGAACAATTGTTAAGGAATATATATATCTAATTTTTTGTAAAAAAATAAAAAATCCCAATTGACACTATTCCTTAGCTTAGTAAAACATATAAACTAATTTAGTAGGATATTAAAACGTAATATTGGATAGTATACAAATTTATATTCAATTGATACGGACGAATACAAGATATCATTATTTTTTGATAAATCAAACTCTCAAATTTGAAATCTAATCCAAATGATTTTTTAAAAAAATGTTGGAAATAGATCAACCTTTTAGACTGCTAAAAATAATTTCTAAATACTACTATTGTTCAGAGACACTCAACTCACTTTTTTTAAACCTCGGGTACATAGTAAATATGTCATTCTGACTAAATCAGGAGCGACTTAAGCATATTAGTGGCCTAAAGTATAAACCAAACGGACCTTAAACTTAAATTATTAATAACTTTTATATAATTGATTTTTTCTAGTTTTCAATTGATAATATAGTCATTCTTATTTTAAATTATTTTTCATGAGATATAGTACTCCAAATATGTCAAATTTCTTCTACCAATTCCTTCATTTTCATGAAAAGTTTACTTTTTTCTACAAATAGTATTCAATATTTATTAAAAAATAATAACTTATAACCTATTTATTTTTAAAAATAAGGCCCCTTAAATTTGAAAGTCTAACACATGTCTTTTTTTAACACTGTCGAACCACCCTGGACTAAACAAAATATTAATCTCCACACATCCCAACCAAGCATTAATCTATGCCACCAACAAAAGAAAAAACTAAAATTTTCATGTGGATAATAATAATTAGCTCTTCTAAAACCAAGAGCAAGCGACCCCTTAATTAGTGATTAATTAGACGGCAGCAAAATAGTCCCATGTCATTCCTAAATTCTATATACAAATCATTACTTTCTCCATCTTAATTTATATTATCTTATTATTTTATTAAAATTTTTTTTTCATTGACCCAAATCGAAATTAAAAAAAATATTATTTTAGAAAGATTTTAATTTATCAAATATTAGTTTAGTGAAATTTTAATGTACAACAAATAAAATACACCAGAGAAGTATTTATTACTCTCTCCGATTTGTTAAATGGTCATAGTTTCCTTTTTGAGAGCCAAAAAATATGAACAGTGAGTAACATTTTAAGATAATTTTTTTCATCATATTGATAAGGATATGAAAAAACTTGTACTCAATACTTATCCTATTTTAATATGTAATCTAGTTCACACAATATGACAACTAAAAAGGAACGAGCATGATCCATATCCCAACACGACTTACATACATAGTAAGAGTCCAAAGCCTAAAGGGCAAAAAAAAAAAAATACAAAAAATTCAAAAATTTTGATACATTAATTATTTTTACCCTTTAGACTTCAGACTTTACATAGTAACATTGATATTAAAATTGAATCAGATTCTTACATATCCATTGTGCTTCTAAATCATTATATACCCATATCAGACCGCCATTCAATATCTACTAGAACATTAACTTTCTTTTATCATGAATCAATCTATATTTTTGTATATCTAAAGAAGACCAAACGTACAAACACATAACCAACTTTGATCATATTCCAATATTCTTGACCCACACTAAATTAAAGTTATAAATATCCTGGGCCATACCCAACCTCTTTCTTGTATACTACTCCCTCATCCGATATTATTTGTCATAATTTTTATTTTTAGAGTCAAACTATAAAAACTTTGACTAACATTTTAAGATATATTTTTTCATCATATTAATATGCAAAAAGTTGTAATTTATAGCACTTTTCATATAGTTTTAGAATATCTAATTTTTTTGTTTAAAATATTAAATTAATGTGATCTAATTTAACTTTAAAAACTAGTCAAATTAACTTTCAAAAAGCGCAACATGACAAACAATTCCGAACGAAAAGAGTAATTTTCTACATAAACAACATATATAGCCCCCACAGTAGGATCAAACATGTTTAATGAAACTTGTCACCCTGATTGGATGGATAAATGCATTCTGTATTCTCGCTTAATGATTCGTTCAAAATTTTCACTAAAAGATTCGAACAACATAAAAATGTTAGCACCTTAAATTTAAAAATCCTAAATCACTAAATCTAACATAAAATCTTATATACGATGTATATTTTTTTTTACGTAGATCCACCCTGACTCCATTAAAATGTCAACAATTCCTTATCATATAAATTAAGGGTAAAAAAGAAAGAGAGTGGGCAAATATTTGACAATTCGTTATTATGGGAGCCTAGATATTTATCTCACAAAAATGTGTCTATATTCATCCGTCTGAACACTAGGACCATATCATGGACAGGCAATGAGGCCATGATAACTATTTAATACTTGCTATTTATCACATTATTTTATTACCCTTTCTTTAATGAATATAATCAAAGGTCATCTTAAACTTTACAAAGTAGAATTAGTATCACAATTTTACAAGATGTGCGTAATGGCGAAGTCAGAAATTTCACGAATGAAATCCATTCAAGGGGTATAAAACCGTTGAGCTATAATGACTGCTTGTTTCAAAGATGTCCAAAATATATTTTTCAATCACTTTGTATATCATTTTACTTGTATATATAAAAAAATTTCCAATGAACAGGTGTCTAATTAGATGCCCCAACATGCACATGGCTCCGCCTAGTTATAGCTTTTTGAGTATAGTTTTGTGACACCCCTGATAGAAGACAAAGTGATTATGCAAGTTACGACACATTAAAATTTAGGCAAATCTAATATCGGAAAGGAAAAAAAAAAAGAGCAATATATAAAGTAGTTTTGTATCTTTTGATACTTTAATTGGTATATTGAGTCATATGAGGATTAAACTACAAATCAAATATCAAACAAAATTATAGTACTATTGACTATTTTTTTTGCTGTACATCATAATAAGTGACCCCATATAGTATGATTGTGGGGAATACACTTGTACCGTCTTCAATAATAATGTATGTGACATCTCTCCAACAAAGGGCATACTGACGAAAATAATTAATTAATCAAGGTGAAATATTGACCGTACAAATATATGACAGTAGATCTAATTCAATTCCAAAAATTAGCTCATGCGAAATTTTTTATCCAAATCTATATAAAGAGATCAATTTATCATCCTTTTACCAATGTGATACTTCTTAGCAAACTAATAATCTTTCGAAAAAGATTACTTATAATACCTTAAAACTATACTCGTTGTGTTATATGACGAAACAAGAAAAGTTCATATGATATACACACTTTTAGACCACTAACTCTAATTTGTACTCAACAAATAAATTTGTGTGATCAATTTGTTGGGAGAAAGAAAACAAACTCATGAGATGACTTGCAACCATCCAAACATACTTTTTCGGAGAAACTTTTGACCAAAAATATTTAAAATAAACAGATTTTGAAAATTTAATCAAACAACTTATTATAATGACTATGGAAATGATTGTTAATTAAAATTTTACAACCATCAATATGCCATAATATAATTATGTGATTATACATCTTTTGAAACTGGTTATCATCTTAAATAAAGATATCATAACAGTTGCATGTTTATAAGAACTTATCATTAAAACCAATATTAAAAATTTAATCTATTATTCTATTTTTCAAATTTTAAAATAAATTATTCCTTACTAAATAAGCTAAAACGAAAGTAAGTTCTCATGCAATTGACTCCACAGAAAAATGAGGAAAAGAATCTTAGGGCTGTATTCAGACTTCAGTACATTGGAAATCATTCTAGAAAATATTTTTCAATTTTTCATCCTTGTTCCGTTGGTCAAAAATTTAGAAAAAACTATTTTCTTGGAGGAAACAAGACGAAAATAAAACAAGTTCCTTGCAAAACAGAAAAAATAACGTCTCTAGCCAATTCCAAAAAAAAAAAAAGAGTTGCACAAATAAAATTCAAGTGGGTGAAAAAAATTCATAATACATAATTATGATCCTTAAATTAGTTTTACCGAACAACTATAACCTTTAACTTTGTGTTCACACAATGAGACATTTAAACTTATATAAATTGAACAAATAGAGTGACACCCTACATGTCAATTTTGTGTCCTACATGCCCTATATGACACGTATCTACTTGTTCAATTTTATGAAAGTTTAAGTGTCTACTTTAAGTGTCTACTTATACACACTAAAAATTAAAAGAGTATAATTGTTCGTCGAACCCAAGTTAGTTTATGTATTATCCCAAAAAAAAAAAATTAAAAAAATTCAGTGATTCTGCCCTCTATCTTCACCCACAATCCACTAGCCCCATCCCACCACCCCATACCTTCTACACCGACTTCTATCTCTCATGGTATTTTATAAAATAAAAAAAGTAGTAGTAAGAAATCATTTATTTTTTGTAAAGAGTTTTTCCACTATTTAAAAAAAAGTATTACACACCCTTAATTGTTCTTGTTTCTACTGGAGAAACTTTTTCTAATACGTGTTGCTTTTTTCAATTGGATGTGAATCAATCTTCTGTAAATTTATCTCATACCAGGTCTCTAAATAAGATAATGTGATAACCCGTTGTTAATCCGCCCTAATTTACTGTAATTCCTGACGGTTTTTGTAAGGTTCTCAGTAAAGCCCAATTTAGATTAGGGGAAAATCAAACTCTCACGAAAGAATTCAATTTAATATAGATAATTAATCAACTAAGCTATTAAGAAACGGTAGAAAAACAGATTTTAGGGTTATTCAGTGCAGTGCATTTACAGCGAAAAACGTCTAGTGGGAGAGTACTAGTGACAGGTACTGGTCGGCGTAACCCACCCACACTAAATAAATCACTATTACTCTTTATTTGGTCTCATATTTTCTTCCTATAAATAGGCCCCCCTCCATAAATTATACATAGAAAATAATCTCCCCCCAACCCTCTTTCTGCATTTAACACCAACCACTCTAAATTCATTTTCTTCTTTCTCTTCCGCTGTATTAATTAACACTGTTTATAGGGTATTGATTGTGTGAAATGGAGGAGGAAAAAGAGGGGAAAATGGAGTGGGTGATATTGTTGACAGAAGATAGAGAGCACATATGATGAAATGCTGCTGCTGCTGCTGCTAAATCTGGAGAGTCTAACAATAAAAAAGCATTTCACTTCATTTGTGCTCTCTATGCTTCCGTCATCCCTTTCATCCACTTTTCCTTCTATTTTTCTCTTTTCTCTCCCAAAATCTATACAATAATAACTTGTTCAATTTTAGGTTTTTCTTAATGGGGAAATTTCTTCTAATTTCTATAAAAGGAAAGGTGGGGTACCTACCATCATTCACCCACAATTATCCATTTTTTTTTCTTTTGCTGTGTGCAGGTTTCGTCAGAAGGAACATCAGTACACTGTATTATTTTATGTATTCGCTTTGATTATGGGCCAACCATTCTATTGGATGAGTTACTGCTGTTTAATCTGCTCAACTTTCATTGACGAATTGTCGGTTTGAACATTATTTTTGAATTTTATATGCTTTAACTTAGCTTACTTTTTGCAGCTATACTTGAAACACATGATTTGGATCTCCTCCTCTCTCGTCATTATCTGAACTTACTACTACTTATGATGAACATAAATTTATATAGAATAAAATAACTACTAGCAAGTCTGAATCCATAATTTCGTAATACTAATAAATTCTCAAAGGTTGAACTCATAGAACTTAAATTCGAGATCTGCAAGCATGAAAATCATCTTAATTGCCTTTTTCCTAAAGAATTAGTTGGATCTATGGCTTCGTCTCTTGTTTCAATTTCAATGTCCTACTTTCCCTTTTGATTTGTCCCCAAAGAGTCTCTCTATCCAACATTTTATATCACAAGTTTTAAGATTACGAGGATTAAAAGACTACACACACCTTTGTTTAAGACCACAAAATTAAAAAATCTCCAATTATTTTTTTAAAACACTAAAGTAGATTTCAATGGCCATATAGGGTAATTATTCACTAAAGTGTTTAGTTTAAAGATACGTTAGTCTTTTAGTATATATGACTTGAATTAGAACTAGAATGTAGGATATTCTCTATGGCTAACTGATTCTATCTGCTTCATCTTATCTATAACTGAATTGATTCCCGGTGGAATTTGTTAGGGACATTTGGAGTTCAACCAATAAGCAAAATACTTATTATCAAAAGTTGGCTATGATATTTTAGGGCCATGAAAACTTGACCACTATGAAGAATATATGGAAGAACCAAAAGCAACCATCTTAGATTATTAGGTTTTAACAAGACTTGGAGATAAGATGGTACCTTGTGTATTCTGGAGAAACTGGAGGAATCAACATACAAGAATGATTGCACTAGTTAAGTACTTAGCTTCATTTTTTCTTCTCATAATATCAAGAAGAATCTTCCATTTATGTTGTCATTGCAATAGTTTGTTGCTGTTGAAAGTACTGATCCAGTGTTAACTCGATCGTGATGGTCCACAATCGAGTCGATCCTTCAAAATGTAGCAAATTGAATTTGAATGTATACATCATATAAAAGATATGTTTATTGAAAACAGACTTGATCTCTTAAAATCTATGTACTCATAACCTCTCCAGACTTGACTTGTGGGATTATTACTCTACTGAATACGTTGCTGTGTACTTGATAAAAAATCAGCTGGGAAGTACATTAATTAAACTATGAAATGCCAATCCTTCCTAGTATTGTTGTTCATACCAGGAAGATTTTCACTCATAACAATCCTAATTTTTGAAATTTTAGAATTTTCTTATTCCTCTCCCCCGCGAATGACTCTTTCTTCCTTCCAACTCCTATACCGTTTTATATTTGCATTGAAATAGTGTTTTACATTTGCATGTTCAATTCATTTATATTTGCAGTCAGAATAGTATTTTCCATTACATGTGCAAGTCATCCAGCACACTTTCCTTCTTGTGGTGGAGGTGGGGTTGGGGGGACAGAGAGAAAGAAGACGGGATGGTGACAATGGTGGTAGGGAGAGACGAGGAGGAAGAAAGAGTGATCGGTGATGGAGGTAGTGACGGGGAAAGAGAGGAGGAACCAAAAAATTAAATAAAATAGGGAGAGGGTCGGATTTGACCTGAACTATATATGTGAAAGGTTTTAAACTTGCTCCTCATCAGTCAGCTCTACGAAAGTATCAAATTTGTTCTACGTTTATTAGAGAAATTTAGCTCTTTCTAATAATGGCGAAAATTAATCCTTAATTTGGAGAAATTTAGCACTTTCTAATTATGGCGAGATATATGAATTTAACCTCAATTATTAATGAGAAGCGAATTTGTCCCATAGCACATAATTCTGGGGCAAATTTGACCTTTAATAAAAGCATATTGAAGATTATCTAGTCTAGCGTAAAAAACAAAACGCATGGTTTATACTCCCTCAGTCCACATCCAGATTTAATTGTGATGACGCTTTTCGAAAGTTAAATTGAACTAATTTTTAAAATTAAATTAAATTGCGATATTTTAAACAAAAAATTTAAACATTCAGAATCTATATAAAAAATATAATAAATTGCAAAGAAAATTTCGTATCAATAGGATAAAAAAAAAAGATACATCCTTAAATATTAATCATAGTTCTTATTGTTTGACTCTAACAACAAAACTACGATAATTAAAAGTGAACAGAGAGCATCACATCTTATATTTTCATTTTTAATCCGATAAATTAAATATCTACCGATCAAATTATATTTATTACTTCTTCTATTTTAATTTATTTATCCGATTTCAATTTTATACCGAATTTTAAAAAATATAGAAGACTTCTAAATCTTATATTCTTAAATTAAAAATGGATAAAATATATTAATAGGTAAATGTTAAAAAGTAAATAATCGGCAAAAAAGGAAAATAAGACAACAATAAATAGAAACCTCTTATTATTTAATATCGTGTTATAATGCTTGCACTAACGGACCACCTATACCCGAGCTATACAAAGAAATTTTTATACCCTTGGAAATAACTTTGGATGACCTAAAAATGTAAGAAAAATGTTTTTGTGGTATATTTATCAGTTTTATTAATATCCTAGTGGCTTTAGACTAGTTAGACGGAATGAAATTTTCCACCGATTTTTTTTCTAAAACAAACATCTGGCTGTGAGATTAAGAGGGCAATATACAATACAACTAGGTATGTATTGATTGGATACCAAGTGTAGCTCGAAATCTTAGAGGCAAAGTCAATATTAAGAGTTTGGACTTTGGACTTCTAAATTTCCCTCATGTTCCTTCCATATCATTGACCTGTCAATGAATTTTTTTTTTTAGGAGTTCACCACTTATTTTTTAATTTAATTTTCTAATACGAATATAGGGTCTACAATAAAGTTAGTAACTTTCTCTGAAGTCATGAACTCCACCTAGCTCTGCTCCCAATACAGAGTCATCTTTACCGAATTTTAGTCCAAAACTAATTAACAATAGCCTCCTAACGCCTATACTCCAGTTCTGTCAAAAGCTAGCAGACAACTTTGACAGTGATTTTGCAGCTCTCATTAAAAAAATGCCGTATCTTTTGACTGTAACTCTTTTCATTTGACTATGAATATCTTGTGGTTGCTAACTCAAACTAATTCGAAAAGGCTTTACCATTTGAAGGAAATTATAAAACTAAAAAAGTATAAGCAGAAGAAGAATCGGCATATATATAATCATATTCTCCAAGGAACAGAACAAAATATATTTCTGACCTGATAAAAAAGGAGTGAATCTGGAAAGAGGTGTATGCTGGACCAGTATTGTTAGCATATTTGATCTGCTTCTTTTGTCACTTGCAAAAATATTCGCGACGATACATTTCAATGGCGGGGGCGAAGAAGGACCAAAAATAAAAAGTGAAGTGAGAGATTGATTTGAAATTTGGGATGTTTTTGTACTGGAAAATTGAATTAGTACTATTCTATCCCATTGAATCGTGTATGGTAGAGAGAGTTTATAGGGATTCGAGTGAAACGCATGCCCAACGCGTTTCAATTCCTCCACGCACACATGGATCTTTATCCATCCACTTGACAACTTTACTCTTCTTCCTTTCATATTTATTTGTTATTTTTATATATTAATAAAAAATAATTATTTTTTTAAATATTTTATTATTTATTTTTAATTTATTTTTTAAGATCTAATATTAAATGTTTTTTCTGTCTCATTTTATGGAATACTTTTCAAATGTTAAGATTCAAATAAATTTTATTATATATTTTTTCTATATCTTTTAAATATTTATTTTAATTATCAATATTATGACTTATAATACTTGTTACATAGTTTACAAATATATAAATTTCATATAAAAAATATTGAAGATTTCTTATGCCAATATCCGACAAACTTAGACTATTTTAACTCTAAAAAAATAAGGAAAAAGGATCAAAAATATCCCTCAATTTTAGTTTATTAGTTAATTATGTCCTTGCCGTTAAAACGAAGTCATTTTTACCCTTCCGTTACTAATTTTATCATTTATACCCCTCTATTAACAGAAATCACCAAATTGATTCAATTAACCCGAATTTTTAAAAACGACTCATTCCCCATTTTAAATCCACATCTCGACCCGTCTAAAAACCTAACCTAATAAACATTTAACCTATTTCCTCGCCCAATTTTTTAAGCCTCGTCAAATGAAGGTTTTTCCATTGAAGTAAAATCAAATTGTTTTACTATTTTCTGATCACAAAGTTGCAACAATAGAAAAATTGAGCCCAAAGTTGCAACAATGGAAAAAGAGGAAGATGGTCAGTGAAGACGAAGAGGAAGACATTAAGTTGAAGGAACAATACTGAACAAGAAAAGTTTATGACTGAAAATTTAAGAAAAATTTTAAGATCTGAATTACTGCAACACACTTAAAAGAAATTGCCACAGTTTGAGTTTTTCGATTGCCAAGAAATTCCCTATTTTCATTTTCATTTGACTCTCTTTCAGAGCATTAGAATGGAAAGCAATATCAGTCTAAGAACAACGTCGATGTTTAAAAGTCGATACTCCAAACTAGGGGTGGCAAAATGGGTAAATAATATGGATATCCATCCATATTACCCATTTAAAATGGGTTGGATACCCAATTCTTTTAAAATGAGTCAAATATGAGTCCAACTCATATTACCCATTTATAATATGGGTACTTAAATGGGTAAAATGGATAAATTCTAAAGAAAGTCAACAAAACATTTGAGGAGTTTGATATGTTTCAAAGTTAGTTAGAGTCGAGTACCAGTAAAACACAATTAGAGTTATATTTGGAAGAAGCTAACGTTGATCGTAAAACAAATCTGAATCTCGATGTACTTGGATTTTGGAAGGATAACAAACTAAGGTATTCAGAACTTTCATTAATGGCACGAGATGTTTTGAGTGTGCCCATCACTACAGTAGCCATCACTACAGTAGCCTCTGAATCTGCATTTAGCACCGGAGGTCGTGTCATTGGAAAGTTTCAAAGTTCTATTCTTCCTGCAAATGCTGAGGCGAAACTATGTACTAGGGATTGGATTTGTGGACAATAAGGTAAATTTATCTTCTCTAGTTTCATTTGTTTAATTTTATATAGTGAATTTGCATTCAGAACTATAATGACTTGTCTGTTTGAAAATTGTTGAAGATCTTGATGGATTCGAATCAGATTCTGATGAAGATGAGATTGTTGTTGACCTTCAACCTTATGTTGATAAACTTAGAGGTAAGACTTTGAGAACAACTCACATTTTTCTGTTTTGACACTAATTAACTTGTTCAGTTTCTTCTTTGTTTTGACAATTTGTTTTTTTATGTCAGATCATCACATCTCAAAGCACAATCCACAATAGCATAAATTACTAAGAGTCTGGGGAATTTTGTTGGAAGCGGTGGCCTTGTAGGTGCAGCATCTTCGTCTTTTTTGAGTTGACATGCTGCTGAGGATCTCCAGTTGATCAGTTGGCGGAAGCTGGATTAACACCATCTCATATTGCAGCAACAATATTTAACATACTTGGACAAACCATGGAGTCTTTAGAGGTCATGACTTCCAAGTTCACCACAGCATGGAAGAGAATCCTAATTCGTGTGTTATCAGTTAAATTGGTTCGGAGAATAAATTGAATCATATATATTATGTATACATAGCTCTCTGTTCTTCGTGTTTTGAATCGGTCTTGAGTTATATTCTATTAGCATGAACTGAGAGTCTGAGACTAACATTCAAGAACAGAGAAAATCCATTGATAATACACAATGATCATGCCATCATATAGTTTAAAATAATATCAAGTTTGAAATTGTAGTGTTTTTGGGCCAATTTAAAATAATGATACTAAAATAATATAAGTTTGAAATTATAGTGTTTGGGCCACAAATGAGACATTTGACAAGAGTGTATCAGTCACTTTAATGTCTTTAAAAATGCTTCATCACTCGGTCATTTTGGAGCTCCTTGAGCATGTGAGAAACTTGACTCATGGAATAATATGGTTAATATGGATACCCATATTATCCAGGGTAACTCGTTTTTTACCCATTTAAAATATGAGTCGAGTCGAATATTTTATCCATTTTTGTTTTACTCATTTTCGATCAATTTATATTCGACTCGACCCGCTCGTTTGCCACTCCTACTCCAAACCTTGCTGATTTTCTTAGAGTCAAACAAGATAACAATAATCTTGCAGGCCTTACGCATTGTGTTTAAGCAACAAACGAGAATCCTCTCCTTTTTATTCTTCCCATGTTCACCATTCAAACACAACTCGGAACGATTTCAGTAGCAATAAAAGAAAATCCAGAAAATGAAAAAAAAAATAGAAATAAACTCCGCCTCAAATCTTACATTTCCATTCAACACCATAGCGATCCAATAAAACTTGAAGGTCAGAGAAAACAAATTACCCCAAAACAACAACTTTCTAATTTGTGTTAGATTGCCATGGAATAAGGAATAAAACCAGAGAATTGACATCCATACAGGGACAATCTTTTAAATGAACTGAAGGTACCAATTGGAACACGCAACTCACCAGTGTGAACGAAATATTCAACTCCATTTAGGCAAAAGAGTTAAGTATCTGAGTTTGGTTTTTAGACGGGTCGAAATATGGGTTTAAAATGGAAACGGGCCATTTTTAAAAAATTGGGTTAATTTGAATCAATTTAGGAATTTCTGTTAATAGAGGGGTATAAATGATGAAACTAGTAACGGGAGGGGTAAAAAAGACTTTGTTTTAACAGTAAAGACATAATTAACTAATAAATTAAAGTTGAAGGATATTTTTAACCCTTTTTTCCAAAAAATAAAAATAGTTATATAAATGAAGACAGAAGAAATATCATTCCATAGGAATAATAGAAATCTCAAGGGAGCAATTTTCATGAAACTTGCTTTTCTAAATTTTTCTATTTCATCACAAATTACTCTCCGCTTTACTTTATACACTTTTTTACTTTATAATTATATTAAGAAATGACGTAATTTTATCCTTCTATTCTTATTTAATTTTTTTGGAATTCAAGTTTTCAAAATGAATATGAATTAATTTATTTTGATTAATTAATTTAATCAATGAACATGAATGATTTATTAGCTTTTTTAAATTGATCAAATATATATTTTCAAGGCTAATAACTCATGAGGGTATAAACGAAATAATATGATAATTTTTGCATTACTTTTATGAAATAACAAATATTATAGACCAACTATTTATAAAAATAATGACATATAAAATGAGATGAAAAATATAATTTGTTGGCGTATTGATTGACGAAAATCTCAACCTCTTTTGAGTGATATGTAAACCTACAAACCCTAAATGGGTTTTACTAACATTTGACTAATTCGGATGGATACGTTTAGTATTTTTACTTTACATTTTGATATTTTTATTAAAACTTTTCACTCCGCCACAATTTATATGGGACGGCTTTAATTTACTATTCTTACCACACATATCATTGCATCATTCGTCTACCTGATCAAGACCGTCTCCTCCACACTGATCAAATTTTATCTGCACACTTTTCTTTAGATTTTGAAACATTTTTTCAATTTTTGCACATCAAAACCTGCGCATCAAAATCTGTATATTTTTAATATTTTACATTCATTACAGAAAAAGGGTTTCAAATTAATTCAAAGATAATTATAAGAACAAGAAATTAGGAGTTTTGATTGATTAATACAGTAAAAACTCATTAAATTAATATCCAATTAATTAGTAATTTCTATGAAATAATATTTCCATTCGATCTTGATTTGGGCAAGTGAACAAAGTCACTCATTTCGATAAGATAATATATTTTTAGGAGATCTCTATATAAGTGTATGGTTTCATTAATATTATAAATTAATAATTTTTAAAAGTATATATATATAAGATAAATATATGAAATATGATTTAATTGTGTTCTGTTTTTTTGTTAAAATTTAAATTTAATGAAATACATCTCTAACTTTTCTTATTAAATTCAAAAGTTTTAGGATTGTTTTTTCGAACTGCATCATAAAATTGTGAAGAATTTTAAATGCGATTATAAGTATTTGTTTACACGTAACTGGCTCCATAGGTATGTTTAACTTTATTTTTTCAATGATATCCACAATTTTTCTAAGCTCTAAATATCTAAACATATATTATTTCTACCCATCCAACAAGTTATTAACATTCATTGCATTGTGATAACCGAGATCATTAATTATAATTTCAAGTTCATAAATGACGTTTTTACGAGTAATTTCATTTCTTTGAAAATTAATTTTATGGTGTAGAGACACTCTTTAAATTAATAGATACTAATTGATTAAATAATACCTTTATAAAATAATTATATTTCATAGTTTTATCTATATTAATTTAGTGAGATTTTAGTGTAATATAGGAAAACTAATATAAATTTTAAAACATATTAAAGATAGAATAATTAGTTGTAATTGAACGAAGGGATGGATGTGTTTGGTTAATTTTAGGAAACTTAAAGGAATTTTCGGTTAAATAAAATAGTACAAGGATAAAGTGACAGTTGAGGTGAAACAAGAGGACGAATTAGTTAGAAATTCTTGCAGTGTTCCGTGTAATTGCTTATTTCTGATTTCGTCCCCGCTTTCAGTCGCATTATCCGTTTATGCCTCAAACTTTATCCTACACCATATAACTTTCAGTCTCCGTCTCTTTGAGCTACCGATTTACTGGATTCCGGCCGTTCATCTGAAAAAATGGCGGAAAGTTCCGATTCAACATCACTTGATAAAGAGAGTGTCAGCACCACTGCAAATAACAAACGCGAAGCTCATTCTGATAACTCCGATTCCGTAACAAAGAAGTTGAGAAGTAGCGACACTCATGAGGAGCCGAAGGCTGAAATCACTGTCCCGAAAAATGGATGTGAATTGTATTTTGAAATAGAAGCTGATGCAGCTGAGGATAAGGGTTCCAGACACACCATGGAGGACGCTTCTGTTGTTCTTCCTGATGCTGGCCTTGAATTTCCCGGGAAATTGAGGTTTTTCACTAACCCTAGTTCCCAAATAAATTTGTGTATTTTACGTATGGATTAGCTTAATGTAGATAGGGTTTGTTCGACAGTCTGCATAACTGGTTAATTGATTGTTGAGGGAGATGAAAGAGTTGTGTTAGGAAAGTGATCACTCGAATACTTAGTCTTTTCGCTTTGGCGTTCTATTTGCATTTTTTTATCCTGTTCTTTAGAAGATCTAATAGGACTCATAGCTTTAGCTTAGAACAACTATAGCAACCACCACCACATGTAATCACAGTAATCCCATTAGTGGAGTCCGGGGAGGGGTAGTGTGTATGCATACCTTACTAGAGGTTGTTTCAATAGACCTTAGGCATTAGGAAAAACTTTATAAAGCAATTAGAAAAAAGGAGAAGAAGAAAAGTGAAGAAGCCATGGCAAAATACTAAGGAAAATGTGACAAATCATTCTGTAAAGGAACAGTAGTTACAATAACAAAAAATAATTGTAGTAGAAAAACGATTAGTAGTGCAAAAATTGAAGAAGAAAAAACTATAAGAGTAATAATACTATGCCTACTAGGATGTAATGATAAGTGGCACAATGCTCAACAACCTACTAACCTTATACCCTAATCCTTGTCCTTCATAACCTTCTATCTAAGTCTAAGGTCTTGTCATCAGTAAGCTAAAGTTGTGTCATATGTTGTCTAATGAAAAATATAAAAATATAAAAATTTGACATGAATTTGAGACCGATGTACTCTTTGAGATCTGATTTAGTACACTGCTAGGGTTTTTGAAATTTTCCTAACCATGTTATTTCCTTTATAGATGTGCACATTTTGCAATATATGATGGGCATGGAGGTCGATTAGCTGCTGAGTATGCCCGGAAGCATTTACATGACAATGTTCTATCTGCAGGCTTACCACGTGAGTTGGTGTGTTTGCTTAGTCTTGTTAATGTTGGTCTATTATTTGTTGCGACCATTGGTCAATCATCACTTGTTGCATAGTTCTGTTACTAGTAGTGGTTACTTTCTAATTTGTTTCTGTTCTCCGTACTATGTAATCATTGTCATTCTTTCAATGAATTTGCAGTTGGATATTAAAGCAGCCAAAAAGGCCATACTCGAAGGTATGGTACTGGGCTTCTTTGCTAGATATGAGAACTTGATATTCTTGCTCCTTAGCCTGTTTTCAATTGATCCAACTACTGATATTACTCATGGTGGATTTATGTATTCTCTTTTCCATCTACCAGGATTTAGGAGAACTGACGAGTCTCTTCTTCAGGAAAGCACCAAAGGTATATTTTTCTCAGTTCCAACCTTTTTCTGTATGCTTGATTTCCTTAAAAGTTCCATCATGAGGTACTTCATATGTAATTTGACAGCAAGATGATTGGATCTGATTGTGATTTTGTTCTCCCTTTCAAGATATTTGTTTTGTATTAGTAATTTATATATTTTGAAGATAGTCTACTTGATCCCTATATCATTTCTTTTCATTGAGAAGGAAAAGCGGCAATATATTTTCATTGGGTGGATCCATTACTAGTATGTTTTACTAAATTTACATTGTTATCGTGTTTAGGAGGGTAAAGAATGGTCGGTTAGATAATCAATCAGATAGTTAGAAAATGATGTTGGTTCCTTTTCCTTCAGAAATGCTAGTGAAAGTTCATCATTTGTTTGAATGCCCACTACCCAGGCTCTGTTTTTCTTGTATTTTTTTTAGGCAGCTCGGTGCACTAAGCTCCCACTATGCACAGGGTCCGGGGAAGGGCCGGACCAGGCTTTGCATGTGATAATAAATTTTTAAGCCAATGGTTCAAGACATTTCTTTGGCTAACTTGGTTGTATAGTGGATTGACAAAGTTTTATTGCCTAGTAATTTAGTTTACATAAGGCATGCGACTAGGTATGTAAAACTGTAAAAGAAGCAACAGTGACTTTCTAGTTTTCGTTGTCATTTTTGGAATACTGAACTGAATTGTCTTGACTTCTTTTCAGGATTTTGTTTTTTCGGGAGACATTCTTTATCTCCTTGTACCTCTTCTAATGTATATTGCGTTTCTGCTCAGTCTTTACTTTTCATTTCTTGAAAACATTCACCTGTTTGTATCTTTCATGTTTGAATGCTTTAAAGGCTTTTTCTGGTATCACATATCTGGTATTTCACTCAGAATTGTAGTAATATCTTGTCACTTCTCTGGTATTTCACACTGAATTGTTAAGTGTTATCATTCTTTGATTCATATTCCAATGTTCAAGCTGTGTTTGTTATTTGCTAAGGATCTACAGCTTTCCATTTTCTTAGTCTCTTTTAAAAGTTGATAACCTACTTACAGTTTTTAGATGCATCAGCAGGTGGTTGGCAAGATGGAGCGGCTGCAGTATGTGTCTGGGTATTAGGCTCCAAAGTAAGTTTGATCCTATATTTTCTTATGTACTCAAATTTGTGATTGGTTTTTGAGCTCTACTGTGATTCTCTTTCTACACTGTTGAGTTGCTGGAATGATGGTTTTGGCATCTGAAGCGTATAGCTTGAGGAACACTCATAGTTTAGTGTGAGTCCATCAATATTAGATTGGTATGATTACTATGTCTCGCAGACACGTAGAAGTGTATATCTAATCCTTTCTGGGAAAACTTATCTCAAGATACTTCAAATCTTGGTGCTTAAGCTTTTGCAATATTGTGTGTAGTCCCGAAGAGTCATCTGGATGTTGAGCATTGAACCAACTACCATTAGTATCTCTAAAGTAGTTCCTTTAGTCTAAGTTGTCTTCATGCAAAACTTACTCTCCAAATAACCTGCTGCGCCTCACAAATATGTACTTTCTTTCTTATCAGTTTCATATTGACTCCCAGGGATGTGCATCGAGTATCTAATGAACTTTGTAGCATGTACGATTAGGTGTTTGTTGCTAATATTGGAGATGCAAAAGCAATTTTAGCTCGGTCGTCTCCTAGTGATGGTTCGAACAACACTTCTGATGGATCAACACCAATAAAGGCCATAGTCTTGACCAGGGAACACAAGGCTATATATCCTCTAGAACGTGCACGCATCCAAAAAGTAAGCATTAGGCAATGATGCCCTTTGGATGGTTATCAATCTTGTTTTTTTACTCTTAAAGACTGGCTAGAGCTTGTTTATCTTATCTTAATTTATGAACCAGTTTGATCAAATAATTCGATAATGCTTAAACTAAATGTGTTCCATAACCTTTATCCTGATATAATCTCATATAATAGCACTTGTAAATATCTTTCAGATGGAGGTAAATTAAAAGGATCTTGTTGGCAAATAAATTAGGTGATTTATTTCCATGCCCAAGTCTTCCTGTGCTGTGGTGGGAGGTGATAGGTTTCGAGTGAATTTAGTCTAGGTGCGTGTGCGTGCAAGCTTTCCAAAGTTACCCATTAGGGAGTAGTGGCCATATTAGTCTGTTATTTCTTTCCTAAAAAATTCAAGGCTAATATCTAGATGGACCAAGTAGTTCCAACGATATTTTTTTGATAAATGCTTTTAGATTGAATTTTTCTTGTCATAAGTTGAATGTAGTGCTCAAATCATTTCTTTCTTTTCTGTTATGCTTATTGATTTCTGCTGATGAATATCATGGTCCTGTAGGCTGGGGGATCTGTCAGTTCTAATGGACGATTGCAAGCGCGCCTTGAAGTTTCCAGAGCTTTTGGAGATCGGCAGTTCAAGAAGGTTTGAGTGCTGAGATTAAAAGTATCTCAATGTTGACCGGACCTTTTCTTTTCTTTTAATTTTTTACTGGTGATTATTATGACTATAATTCTTCCTTTCTGTTTATTTATATTGCAAGTGATAATGTGTTTTTTGCATAGTTTTATAGAGCATCCTAAGAAAATACTATTGTTATTTGTAGGTGCTCCATTTTTGTTATTTCCTATCCCCTGATAGGTTTTCATGTACCGAGTAAGGTGTGGAGTAAGTTTGATGGTGCATTTGCTGCATATACAGTTCATATATTATCAGCCAAGTCGTGTTTTCCTAGTGTTTTGGCCTTGTAAGTTCCAAAAAAAATCATGCTACATAGGTATCCATAAATTAAGCTGTTTAAAAGAAGTGACATTTGAGACAGGTGATAGATTCATTTGTTTCTCTATCTGTCCATTTTATCTGACAAACCTTGATTTTTGGAGTGGATGAAATGACCCACGTCTACACACATAATATACGTAAATATGTGTGTGTGTGTGTGTCTACTTATCACTTCTTCATTAGTCTTTTCTTGCTTGAAGTAATCCTGTGGATAGTGGATTTTCGTATATGTGCATGTGGGTGGATTTTCGTATATGTGCATGTGGCTGCTCAAATATCTTCCAGAGAATTCAATAGCTGGTTGAACTACTTGTTGAACATGCAGTTTATGTGGTGTATTCCATCTTTTCATGTAAAGGAATTCAATATGCAGGTTGGTGTCATTGCAACTCCAGATGTCCATTCATTTGACCTTACCGAGAGAGACCACTTTATCATTCTTGGCTGTGATGGCTTGTGGGGGGTATCTTTGTTTTTTTTCTTCTTATTGTATTATTCTTATAGTTATGCATATAACTACTATGCTTTGGGTGCCCATCCTGGGGATATTACTTTTTCTCTATGATTGTAGGTTTTTGGGCCAAGTGATGCTGTTGATTTTGTTCAGAAGCTATTAAAGGTATGTCATCCCCCCACTCTTCCGTCACCCCCAGAAAGTTAAGCAGTCTCCCAAAGCTTTGCACTTTTTGTCTAATTTCTGTTAGCAGCTTGCTTCTCAACCTTTGCATCTGTTTGACAGGAGGGGCTATCTGTGAAAGCTGCGAGTCGCCACCTTGTGCGTGAGGCAGTGCGAGAGCGTCAATGCAAAGATAACTGCTCCGCTGTTGTAATTGCTTTCAGGAAAAAGCAGTAGAACTCCGAAATTTGTTCAAAACGAATCCTAGAGTTTAGGCAACCAGATCTGGTCTTGTTCTTTGGTTCATATTTTGTGATGGGTTGTATCTTGCTTTCATCTAATGTGTTTGAAGATTCTTACGTTTCAGATCTCTTGGCCTTTGACCAAGCTGTGCAATTTGTTGTAGAATAGGTCAGTCTTTGAAATCTTTTCCAGCACAAGACATGTATAAAACATCCAAGTTGGATAAATTATCATACAACTAATCGAGCTTTTTTGGTGGAAATTAAAGGATTCAAGCCTTTTCAGTTTGTTGTATTTGATCAGCTTTGCTTCAATGAAGTGCTTTACCTTAATTTGAAGCTATTGCTTTACTTTCATGGTCGTTAATATTCGTTTGATTTTTTTTCTTCCAAATTGCTGATTGAGAAATAAGGTAGAAGTATGGTCTGCATATGAAAATTGTTAATACTCTCATTCATGAACCAAAATCGTTAATACTCTCATTCATGAACCATCTTGGTTAACTGTGCCAGATTTTATTTTATTTTTGAGTGACAAATTAGATAAGAAAATTCTTTTTCTAATCTTAGAATCTCTTAATAAAACCTACCTACTACTCTGAAAAGATCAATAATAAAGATAACATGGGTTTTGTCTACTGACTGAAGATTCTCAAAGGACAAACTATGATTTTGGTTGATTGCTTGTGAAAAGATTCTATTTATCAAAAGTCTTTTCGGTTGCAAAAGTTTATTTTGCTTTCATTAGATTTGTTAAATTGATTAATAACTGTACTGATACTGATTGCCAAATGATACAGTCCTCCTATTGTGGACGTCAATTATCATATAGCAAAGTTGGGTATTTTATTATGAAAATTTCAACCAAAATGATCGAAGGACCACATGGGATCTAAGATTCCTTCTTCTTTTAATCTAGTTGATAATGACGATTTATGAGACAAGCTCATCTATCTCACCAGGTACCTAATGCACACATCTTGAATCGATAAAAAGTAATCGCTAAGCATTCTTATTTTACTTGGTTAAGATTTGAACATAATATCCTACTTACTTAAATTTAACTAAAAATAAACATAAAAACTCATGAATAGCTGCCAAAATAAAAGAAAGGTAACAAAAATAAGGTGTGGGTTTCTTATCTTTAAATTATTAACTACCAAAACAACATGCATAACTCCCACTTTGTCTCCCTAACAAATTCCAAAAAAGTCTAAGTCAACCAATCATATAACATTTAGATAAAAAGAAATCTCATAATGGACAGATTTGCATGCAAAGCATAGAGCAACTCTATCAATAAATGCACATTATACATCAACAGACTTAAATTAAAAAAATATATTCAGAATCTCATAATATATGTCTAAATGATCACTTTGCATATGCCAGTAAGGTTCTTATGTTTTCTCCCTCAATTATTCAATAATTTAATACACTTTTTCTCTTTTCCAATTGGCATCTTTCACTTTGTGTGTGTATATATATATATATGGGGACAATTGTTAGTACTTGTAGTACTTGAGGATCTAAAGAGTAAAAAAAGAAATTAGAAAAAAAAATAAAAAAATCAAAAGATATGGAACCAAAAAGGGGCATTTCTGGAAAAGTGAAACTTCTTATAGCATTGCTTGTTTTGCAATTATGTTTTGCAGGGTTTCATATAGTTTCAAGACTTGCACTTAATATTGGTGTCAGCCAAATTGTGTATCCAGTTTATAGAAATACTATTGCATTGGTTTTGTTAGGACCCTGTGCTTATTTCTTGGAAAAGTGAGTTTTTAATTATTACTTTTTTTTAAAATAAAAAAAATCAATTATTTTGCATTTTTACCATTATTTCTTGATTTATAGTAGTAATATTTTTTCTGTACTTGTGTTGTGATTTATACAGGAAGGAAAGACCACCCCTCACATTCTCTCTATTGGTTCAATTTTTCTTCCTTGCATTAATAGGGTAAGCAAGTAGCTTTTATTTTACTTTCGAATACAACTATATGCAATGACAGTGTAAAATTTTTTTATACTATTAGCGACTAGGTCAATCGAAAGATAATTGTCCATAAAAAAACAGGATTAGTAAGTTGCCAACTACAAACACTTGAGATATATATGGAGTAAAAATTCATTACGTTGCCGATGTATATGAGTTAGTAAATCATTATTTTGAAATGTATTTTGCTAATCATTTTAAGTTTTTGCTATTTCAGAATCACAGCAAACCAAGGATTTTATATCTTAGGGTTGTATTATGCATCACCAACCTTTGCTTCAGCAATGCAAAACTCTGTTCCTGCTATTACTTTTATCATGGCTTCTATTTTAAGGTATGCAATAGCTCATCAAAATGACTCATTTTATTTTTGTTGATAACTCTGGTGTGACTGGATTTGAACGTGAGACCTCATGGTTGTCAACTAATGTCATTGACCACTAGATCACAAGTCACAACCTTAGATGCCATCAATGACACATTTACATGTATTCATTAATTTTTTTTTTGTATCAAACTACTGAGAGTAAATTACATGTTTGTATACTATCAGGCTAGAAAAAGTGCATTTTATGAGGAGAGATGGCATGGCCAAAGTTCTGGGAACCATAGCAAGTGTTGGAGGAGCCACAATTATTACTCTTTACAAGGGCCCTCCTCTGTTAAAAGGAAGCAATATTTCTGATGAAGAAATGGCTGCTTCTCAAAAGGACATGCTGAATTGGACATGGGGTTGTGTTTATTTGTTTGCTCAGTGCTTATCATGGGCTGGTTGGATGGTTCTTCAGGTATCCCTCATCATTATGACTTGCTACCTATGTTGCTCGGACTCTTAAAAAATGTTGTCAGATGCTTGTTTGATCCTCCAAAAGTATGTGCATTTTGGCAACATTTTTGAACAGTAAATTACGCTGATCGCACAAAAGTTTCTTTAGACTGTCTGCATATTATAATGAAACCACAACTGCAATTGTTGTTAGTAAGGCCAAGCCGTCTCCACATGGTTGACAACTTGTTATTTACTTGCTCTAATTAGACTTCGTAAATTATGCAGGCCCCAATGCTGAAGAGGTATCCAGCCAAGCTATCACTTACATCATTCACATGCTTCTTTGGATTGATCCAATTCCTAGCTATAGCAGCTTTTACAGAAAGGGATCCAACACATTGGAAGATCCAGTCTGGAGAGGAAATTTATCTGATTTTATATGCTGTAAGACCCTTATAATAATTAAAAAACCAACCTTTAATTGACCCTGTTTCACATAATCTTAATTAACATACTGCAATTGCATTTAGGGTATTATCTCTTCTGGAATAGTCATTTCTCTCCAGACTTGGTGCATTCAGAAAGGTGGACCAGTTTATGTTGCCTCATTCCAGCCTGTGCAAACTGTATTAGTTGCTGTCATGGCTTTTCTAATTCTTGGTGATCAGTTGTACTCTGGAGGGTAAGTCAAAAAGATAACTTTTTCTTAGTGTGTAAAGTTCAGTTACTTTAATGCGACAAAATAGTTTCTGAATTCGCTATCCCCCTTCCTTGCTCACAATAAATTGATCCCAAACTAATGAACTTGTAAATGCAGGATACTTGGAGGACTTCTGATTATGTTTGGGCTTTACCTAGTTTTGTGGGGTAAAACAGAAGAGAAAAGAATTGCTAATACTGAAGAGACAACATTGACAAAACACCTTCTAGCTTCCAACAAGGAGGAGGCATCTACTGGAGCTGATAATTGCTAACAAAATATGTCAAATATTTTCTTTTTTGTTTCCTTTGAAATATTATTTCTTGTTATATGGTTTCTTTCTAGAAATTAAAGCTACAAGGTCAGTGTAACCTGAGCAACATTGAAGAGGAACCAATTTAGTTGAAGCCCAGATAATGAGCGCTGAATTCGTCGTTTGGAAGCTTAAAAGCTTTGTAGAATTATTTGTACAATTATACTACTTCCATGTAAACCTTTGAGAAGGAATCAGTCAAATTGGTGTTCCATGTGTTCCACAGGAACCATGACTTTTAAAAATATTCCAGTTTTTTTTTTTTTTATTTCCCTTTGATGTACAGTTTCTAATTTTGAATATCACTTTCAAATGATGGATTTCATTTATATCTACATTGTTCTCACTGTGAAGTCAATCCTGCCATTAACCCAACCCCAAACGCCAATGGGGATTAATTCAAACCCATCAGATTCAAAAATGGAAATTCTATGTTGAAGCTCCTCAAAGTAGAAGATGACTTATAGAACCACCTATACTAATTTATCCTTTCACTGACCCTAACTCATAACTTACTGTACTTCAGATGACATATCAAACACAAAAACCTACTTCAAAATTTGAAACAACGTATAGAGTGTACGATCCTATACATACACACTAAAACGGATGGTTTTATGTATTGAAAGCCTAATTATGCATGTTCTTGATACATACTCTAAAAATATAGCCAATCCTTCATACCCAAGCTTACTTGAAGAGAACCCATTCTAAGATGTGGTAACCATATTCTCCGAACATACTAGAGCAGTACATCAAACCTAAACCTCATCCAGCTGGATCCCTTATTCTAAAGATGCTAATCATTCTTGAGCTCAATTGGAAAAATGGAGAAACAATGAAAAATCTGACACTAAACAAAATCCTTTCATTTTCAAACCTAATCAGAGGAAAAACTTGATAGTCGCAGCTGACATCTCACAGGTTTAACAATGTAATATTAGGTGAGCTTATATCACCATTACTATACTTCAATTGTCAGTTGCTACACCACACAGATTCTTTCTACATAAGATAAACTGAGTAGACTTGCTCAAGTTGATCTTGGTCCAACTAAAGTTTAGCATACAAATATGTCATGTGCAACTAGATATGAAAACTGGACCAGATCCACAATTTGTTCAAGGCCAAACAAGTAGATAGTGCCTGAGAATATTCATCAACACTCAGCAGACACTAACTAAAAGAGATTGCAAGCTTTGTTGGTGGTAATAGGACAACAAGTCCAAGAAGCACATATTAGATAGAAGTTAAAACAGGAAGCACCCTGTGGTAACTAATTGGAACATAAATTGCAGACGGAAATAAAATTCACCAACTAAAGAGCATCTGACTCAAATATTAATAGACTGATAGTGATCCACATGTTACATATTGCACCATGTCAACCAATAAAAATGAAGAAGAGTCGTGCACTCAAAACTTAGTATTCGAGTAAAACAGAAAACCCCACAAGTAAAAATTAGCTAAGCAAAATGAAAATTCAGCATATAATCCGAAATAGAGAAGAACCAGAGGACCATTTAATCTTGAAACACACAAGTCAAAACCAAAGATAAGACAAAACACTTCTAATTTTCTGCAATTTCACATGACATCACTCTACCTCACAGTAACAATGTCATCAATCTTCAAAATCATCCGTACGCATTCGGTAGCCAAGGTAATTGCACTTGTGCTCACCAACAATGGCTGCACGACATTCTCTTCCAATATGTTTGTGATCTGCCCCTTCCTCACATTGATCCCTGTGTTGATCTCGCCCTGAGCGTGCCTGTTCCTCAACTCAGTGACAATTGCAATTGGGTTCAACCCAGCATTCTCAGCCAAAGTATAGGGAATGACTTCGAGGGCTTCAGCAAATGACCTCACACAATACCCTTCCATCCCCTGCAAAACCTTTGCCCATGCACCCAACTGCCTAGAAAGCTCAATCTCAGGTGCCCCACCTCCTGCAATCAAGAACCTCTTGTTCACCAAACATCTTACCACACACAATGCATCATGCAGACTTCTCTCAGCCTCATCAAGGACCAACTGATTTGACCCACGAACCAGCACTGAAGTGGTCCTGCCCATGTCCTGGATCCCTGTGATCTTCACAATCTTTCCACCATCCCCAAGAGATATCTCTTCAACCAAATCTGCATGGCCGAGTTTCTCTGCTCGGAAATGATCAATATTGGCAATAGGCAGACAATTTAAGGTCTTAGTAATGAACTCAATCTCATCCCTCTCAACATCTTTAATCACCATAATCTTTGCCTTTGACAAATAATGCAGAGACAATTCTGTCACAGCGTCCCTCAGAATACTCTTCTGAATCAACAAAACATTACAGCCAGTTGCTTTGATCTTCTTAATCATGCCCAGAATGTAGTTCCTCTCTTCTTTCAAAATCCTATCCATTTGAGTATAATCAGAAACTACAATGCTCTGCTCAATATCAGTCTTGGGAGGGGAAATCTGAAACTGAATCACTCCAATCTTAGCTTTCTCAACTCGTGTGAGACCACCTGAGGCATGGCTCACCTTCTTGTCAAAAACTAAACCTTTAACCAACTCGGTATCATCAACAGTACCTCCCAATTTCTTGACAATTCTAATATCCCTTAGATCGACAATCTCTGGTTTTTCAGGGTCAACAACAGAAAGCACAGAATCAACAGCTAAAGGAGCCAAAAGAGTGGAGTATTGTGACACTACCTTACTGTTAAGCGCAGTGCTAGCTGATTTCACAAGCGAATCACGGTCAGTGAGCTCAACAGGAAGAGCCATAGCAGTGAGAACTTCAACAGCCTTTGTAGATGCCTTATGCAGAGAATCGGAAACGACAGTGGGGTGAATACCAGAGGAGAGAAGTGAAAGACACTGTTTGAGCAATGCACCGGCAATAACAACAACGGTAGTGGTTCCATCTCCAGCAACAACATCTTGAGACTTAGATAACTCAACGAGAAACTTAGCAGCGGGTTGAAGAACCTCCATTTTGTTAAGAATAGTAGCTCCATCGTTTGTGATAATGACCTCTCCGTTTGCAGTAGAGATCATCTTGTCCATTCCTTTGGGGCCAAGACTAGTACGAACAGCGTTAGCCACAGCCTGCGCGGCCGCGATATTCGCCATGCGGATATCATCTTTGCGCTTGTTGTCCACAAAGGTCTCAGTTTTGGACGACGAAGCTGCGGAGCGCGGCGCCGAAACTACTGCCGGAGTTGCCATTTTTCAGATCAAGATTGACGGAACCCTAGAGAGAATACGAGATCGAGATGATTCCGAGTGAGTGGGAAAATGATTTTAAGTGTTTCAAAACCCTAGCGAAGTCTAGAGAAGAGTTTGGGTTTTGGACAAATTGAAATATTTGAAGGGGGCTTTTGGTCTTTTTACTCTTCCAGAGGGTTCACCGATCTTCTTCTATTTATTCTGTTTCGACCCTTGCTTAATCTCTTATTCTATTTCAACCCCAATTTAAATTATGTATACATTTTCACCCCAAAATCGATCATAAAGTTTTTAAGATTATTTATCCGTGAAGTAGGATAATAATCTCGAGATAATATATTGAATTATTCTGTTCTATCATTTGGTCATGTATGAGTTTTAATTAGTATTATTCACAATTAAGTAAAAATGATAAGATTAGTAATCTTATTATATAAAATGTGAGGTAATCAATGTATAAAATATTTATATTTATTTTATTCCATCAATAAAATAGACCATTAAGATCTTAGAAGAAAGAAATAACAAGTTGAAACATACAATAATATATTTAATGCTTTTGTTAACAGTATTATTTTATGATAATTAAAATAATAAGAAGCCTATAATCATACACTTGAGATTTTCTCATAACTTTTAAATTTAAATAATTTGATCTAATGATAATAGTTCATATTATAATAATAATTGAGCTTGTTATATTCTATAATTTTTTAACTTTATTAATGATAGCTAGGGAGGCAAAATCTATAATCTACTATTTTTTCTTGGAGGTGAAGCGACATATATTTTTTCTTCAGGGGCCAAACCGACAATTATAACCAGCGAGAAGAAAAACAGTAGTGAATAATTTATCGGCCAATTACAAGAATGCTGCTCAGCCTTAGTTGATGGAAGCTCTGGGTTTGTGTGACTATTATGCAAACACCTCTTACCCATTCTTCATTTTCTTCTTCTTCCTAAAACCCTAACCACAAATCTTCAAACAAATGTTTTCTTGAAACTTATAATCTCTAGGCATCCATGCCTTACACTAATCTTATTCAGAACTGCCTCAAGGTGAGGCTTAAAGCCAATCAATTTCTGTCCACTATGTCCACTTCTCTGCAATTTTGTCCAAATCGTTTTCACTTTGAAACAAACCCTCTTCTTTACCGCTCGTCACAGTCAGTAATACCACAAAAACGATGCCTTCATGGAAGTGTTGGGTTCTTTTGTTCAGCTAAGGGGTCTTCTTCTTCGTCTTCGTCGTCTGTTGTGTTGAGGCGGAAAAGACATGGTTCATCTTCGTCTTCTTCTTATCCTTCTCCGTATTTTTATCAGCAGAATTTGGGGTATGGGAGATTTGCTTATGATGAGTGTGAGTCTGAGTCGGAGTCTGATCGTGAAACTCAGTCGTCTAAGCAACAATTGGTGAGTTAAATGTGAAATTCACTAGTTTATTGAATTCTACGCTAGTATAATATTCTGTTTTCTTGTTCAAGAAAGTTAATTGATAAGTGTCTTTGGGACGAACGCTTCAAATTTTGTTACTTCTGTTGGCATTGATACAACCATTTTGCATTAAGAGTTAGCTATTAATAGTCTTCTTGTGTGCATTTAAAACTAAAAGCTCGTACCTTTTTTCTCTTTTCAAATAGGAAGAAAGAAAAGCTTATCCCTTTCTTACTTTCATGTGTTGTCAACTCTAGGGTGAATCAACCCTTCATAACATTGAAGAATGGAGGTGGAAGCTAAGCATGCTAATGCGCAAAAAAGATGACCAAGAAGTGGTCTCAACGGATAAAAAGGATCGACGTGATTTTGAGCATATATCAGCCATGGCAACTAGAATGGGTTTACACTGGTATATCGAATTTCCTTAAAATTTGCTTTCATTTCTTCCAATATACTTGGTCAGAAAAGAAGGTTGTTCAGTACTTCAGTTCATTTTGTGTTCACTTTGATGTGAATTTCTTTTATACTAATATATTTATATATTTCGATGCAGCCGCCAGTATGAAAAAACAATTGTGTGTAGCAAAGTTCCATTGCCAAATTATAGGCCAGATTTGGATGTTAAGCGTCCACAAAGAGAGGTAAATTAGTTGACATGAAGCTTTTTATCTGGCTGTCTATTCCTTTTGTGCTTCATTATTTTCAGTACGTTCTTCAATTAATGCATCTTCTCTTGATGTTTTAGGTAGTATTACATTATGGATTACAAAGTAGGGTTGGTGATCTTCTTGAAGCACATCTTTCTAAGAAGTCAGTTAACAAGGAAAACCTGACACATAATGCTTTCTTGAGGGGAAGCAATGCCAACAATTCTCCCAATGATAAAGAACTTAATGAAAATGAGAAGCCATTTGCACGAAATGTTGTAGCAGAGAGAATTCTCAGGCGAATGAGCTTGGAGATGCGTAGTAAACAAGAAGATTGGCAGGTTATATTCTATCTTTTGCCGGATTGTTGCCACTAACACTTGTTTCGTTTTCTAGATTTTTGTTTGTTTCATGGTGTACAATTGTTATCTGTATGTTGTTCAGACCTTATTTCTCCTCTATCAGCTGAACTATGTTAGGCTTCTGTCTTTCTTCTCTCTCGTCAAAATGTATTGGATCTTGCAACCTTGAAAAACTTGAACACTGTTAATGTAAAGAATGTCTAACGGCTTGGCACTTCACCAGAGGCCTCAAGAGGTAAATGATAACTTTGTTAAGAGGGGATAAAGTAATTCGATCATATTCCAGGAAACTTGATCTTCAATTGTAATTCAGCTACATCCCATATCTCTCTGCCAAGTATTAAATTTTCTTGGGATAGCTGGGATGATCTTGTATCACAGTACTGCTTCATGGATTGAATTATTCAAAAGGTTTGAAACTATCTTGACCCATTAAAAATGGAACAGGGGTCCTGTTCTTCCTGAGCTCCTTTCACAATGTAGCATTTACCTTCCTTGGTCGTCTACAGTTGCACTCACTACTTATGTTTATGATACTCATTCTGAATTATGTATTTGGAGTGGGAAGTTCAAGAAATCTAATAACCCCTGGATCATCTTGTATCACAGTACTGCTCTAGTTCTGCCTGCTTCAAGAGATCTAATGACCCATTCTGATTGAGTTCTGCCTGCTTCAAACATTTCTCCATGCTCAATGTGATTCCCTGTCTTCTATCCTTTCTTCGTTCATTCCTACAAGTATATATGAAATGCAAAATAACTTATATTGCTAAATGAAAAAAAAATAAAAAATGATGAAATGCATAATAACCAAACCATGAACAACTAGAAAAACAAATTTTGTACCATAAAGTTAGTGCGCAAGATGATGGATGGTTGATATATTTTCTTCTTAAATTAGAACAAATTGATTAACTAAGTTCACATGATTTTTTTAAAATAAGCTAATTAGTTCACATGAAATTTGATGGGTAATTTTACTTTTGTCTTTGTCAATAGTTTTTAAGAAGTTTATTCTTAATAGTTATTTGATGGTAAAGTGGGTTTAAACTACCTGTGGATACTTGATCTGAATTTCTCAGTAATTTTGTTGTAGAACTTCTGTAAAAGGCAACTATCAAGTTGTCTCTTGAATGGATACTGCAATAAGCAATTCATCTTTGACCACTGTCCTATATATCAGATTTGACAGACAGCCATCTTTCTGTAGGGATCTCCTGAAGGCCAGAAGATGCTAGAACTTCGAAGAAATCTCCCTGCATATAAAGAGAAAGAGGCATTACTTAGAGCCATTTCTGAGAATCAGGTTATCAGCAATTCTGTCGAATTATTCACTTTTATGGCTTTGCTATTGCAGTAAATTTAAGTTGAATAATAGTAGGTCTCCCTTTCAAGGCATTTCTTATTTGACCTGATTTTAGTCTCCCACTTCCAATTTTAATTGACCAATGAATTTATCACAATTATGTTTTCTCTATTTCTACATTCTAGTATGGTGGAAATAACACATTATGAAGTTCTGGTGTGGGCCCTTACCTGCCTATCTGATTGTTCATTTTTTTAATTTTTTTTTTATTGAAGTATCAATTAGAGTGATACTGATATATTGGAATAATTCTTTCGGAATGATGCTTGCTTTCCTAGAATTATACTGCGCATAATGGTCATGTGAAGAATTGTCCTGACCGAAATTAGTTCTGCAGGTGGTAGTTGTGTCTGGGGAAACTGGATGTGGTAAGACTACCCAATTGCCTCAGTACATTTTAGAAGCTGAGATAGAAGCTGCTCGCGGAGCTACTTGCAATATCATTTGTACTCAACCAAGGCGAATATCTGCTATGTCTGTTGCTGAAAGAGTTGCTGCAGAGCGTGGGGAGAATCTGGGAGAATCTGTGTGTTTTTGGCTCTTGCTATTTCTTCTACATGTGTAGCATTGGGTGTATAAAATGGTATTTTTCTGATTATGTTCTCCAATTTTTAGGTGGGCTATAAGGTTCGGCTTGAGGGCATGAGAGGGAGGGATACCCGCCTCTTATTTTGCACAACTGGTATTCTTCTGAGGAGATTACTGGTTGATAGAAAGTTGGAAGGTGTCACTCACGTTATTGTAGACGAGATTCATGAACGCGGAATGAATGAAGGTATTTGCCTGCCTGGCAATGTTGCATTTTTTATAAAAAAAATTGAACTCTTGTACTTCAATTAGCTTACTATAGTTTTCTTCCCTTTCCAGATTTCCTCTTAATTGTCCTTAAAGATCTCCTTCCCCGTCGACCTGAATTGAGGCTGATTTTGATGAGTGCTACTCTTAATGCCGAGCTCTTCTCTTCCTATTATGGTGGTGCCCCAATGATCCATATTCCTGTAAGTTGAAGTTTTAAAACATTTTCTGCCATGATGCAGGCTTCAAATCATGTGATACCTGTCCAAATGCTGACAGCCGGATACCCTTCTTTGAGACCAGAAGAAGACGAAAATAGGAACAATTCATAGAAGTAGTTTTCTAGGAGATTCTTGTAGACTGTATATGAACTATTTTATGCATGTTTGAAGGTATTTTGAAATGCATGCAAGTCAGGTATTTATATGTGATGATGTCACATATAGAAATAAATAGGATGGCTGGAATGGAGAGGAGTGCTATGCCATTCTATGCTCTAGGAAGATACCTGCGATACCTAAAGACAAGTTCTATAGAACAGTTTTGGGACTAGCAATTTTAGACAGGGTCAAGTATTGGGCCATGAAGGCTCAATATATCTATAATATGGAAGTTGTATAGATGCGAAGATTCAGATAGATGTGCGGGCATATAAAATTGGTCGAGAGTAGGAACGATCACTAGCAACAGAGCATGCACGTAGCAACATGCGTATAATATGCCAAAAGGTTGTTAATTTTTCCTAAAAACTAATTATTTACTATTGGAATTAAATGGACATTAATATATTAGAAATGCATTTACACCGACTTGGTGTTAAGTAAAAACTGTTTGACTTGCCAAAAGTAAAAGAGAATAGAACGGATAAAATGAGTTTTTGTATAGCTGACTTCAACTAATTTGGATTGAAGCTTAGTTGGTTGGTTGCTTGATTGGTTTTTAAAACCAAATGGAATGGAGTAGTTGGATTCAGCTTTAACATATAACATCCTTTTTATTACAATCATTCAGGTTACTATATCCGTGATTTATTTTAGGATTTACCTCAGCAACACCATAGAATCCTTTGTATTTGCATGACCAAATTATGACACAAGCTTCGTACTTGAACTGCTTAAGAGTTCTTGATCCTCCTAGAAATAGAATGCTTTTTGTTCTTTTTTGGGGGAGTAATTTCTCTCTCCGTTCTTATCAGGGTTTTACTTATCCCGTCCGAAGTCATTTTCTCGAAAATATTTTGGAAATGACTAGATACCGGTTAACTCCATATAATCAAATTGATAACTATGGTCAAGACAAGATGTGGAAAATGCAGAAACAGACTATTAGGAAGAGGAAGACCCAAATTGCTTCAGCTGTTGAGGTATGTAGTCTCTATGCTGTTATCATGGGCTCTGTATGATTGTTTTTTGTTTGACAATTTGAGCTTTGAACAGGAATCGCTAGAATCAGCTGATTTTGGGCAGTATAATCCTCTGACTCGGGATTCACTATCCTGTTGGAATCCTGATTCAATTGGCTTCAACCTTATTGAGCATGTGCTTTGTCACATATGTAGAAACGAAAGGCCTGGTGCTGTCTTGGTTTTTATGACTGGTTGGGATGACATTAATACTGTGAAGGACCAGCTGCAGGCTCATCCAGTGTTGGGGGATCCAAGCAGAGTTTTGCTGCTTGCATGTCATGGTTCCATGGCCAGTGCAGAGCAGGTATTGCCAAGTTGGAAGTATTATTTTGTTTTTGATTGTTAGGAAGTGTTAATTTTTTATGCTCTTTGCCTCCTGTTGCATTTCTATATTCTTTTAGCTTCCTTAGAAATCAGTATTTTCGAACATCATATATGGGCTTAACGGAGAAATTTCAGTTATTTAAAGGCAGAACCACTTACGAATTCTGTGAATCTGTTGGGCGCTTCCAGTATCTATGTCCTACTGATGTAAGAAATATTGAGATTTTGAGGAGCTCGTCTTTTTTTTATATTGTTTTTGTGGGTATCAAGGAGTTCTTCTTTTTTTGAATAGTTGATGATCTTTTTCTTTCTTACCTTTTGTTACGAATCATTTAGTGAATTCTCTTTCTTTGGTATGAGGGCTGTAGAATGAATTAGGTGTCTATCTAATGGTATCTCTCTTAAATGTGTTTTGAGTTTCATCCTAGTACGTAAGTCATGTTCCGATGACAAAACTTATTGATTAACAATTATCATGGAACTGATTAGGTGTCAATACATTCTTCTTACCTTAAAAGTTTCATTTGAAGTAATCCTGAGAGCTAGAGGCGTCAATTGAGTTTGAGTTTCATCCTGGCTCAATCGGGAGCTTTAAGATCTAGTCGAAATCATTAAGTTATGGTTAAGTAAAACAATTATAACTTAATCTGCTTGATATTCGTGTAATTTACATATTGTTGGACTCTCTTAAATTTTTTATTTTTATTCGCTTGCAAACAGAAATTGATTTTTGATAAACCAGAGGATGGAATCAGGAAAATTGTGTTAGCTACCAACATGGCTGAAACAAGTATCACCATAAATGACGTGGTTTTTGTGGTCGACTGTGGAAAGGCAAAAGAGACATCTTATGATGCAATCAACAACACTCCCTGTTTGCTTCCTTCTTGGATTTCAAAAGCTTCCGCTCGGCAAGTAAGATAGATATGATCTAGCTTCTTCAACATTTTCTATACGTAAAATGATTATGTAATTAGGGGTATAGGTCGTCTGACTCCCAGATTTTTAGTGTTTTTGAGCTATTTTATTAGTGCTGTTGAGTCGACATAATTAGTGAATTCCCTTTTAACTTTCCAGAGAAAAGGAAGAGCTGGCCGTGTTCAACCTGGCGAGTGTTATCATCTCTATCCCAGATGTGTATATGACGCTTTTGCAGATTATCAACTGCCAGAGCTTCTGAGAACACCTTTACAGTCCCTATGCCTGCAGATCAAAAGCTTACAACTTGGAAGTATTTCAGACTTTCTATCCAAGGCAATCCAGTCACCAGAACCACTATCTGTAAGTTGGGACCAACTCTTTCACCTAGCTTCGTGAATCTGTGATAGTTTGTGAGAGTGGAAGTGGAGAATGAGGGTAAGTAAAATGTTTTAAATCGTTCGGGGAGGGAAATAATCAGGAGGGATGTTAAAAGTGATGAACGTGCAAGAACTCTGTTTCAAAATTTTCAATGCTTTGAATGGGTAGTGACATCAAACAACCTAATATGTACATCTGGCATCACATCTCAGTGTTAGACTAGTAAACCACTGAACTCTATTAATTTTCACATTCTGTTCATGAAAACACGGGTATAGATATGTGCATCCTATCAGGTGAAGAATATGTAACATCTGCCTTTCAACCAGACCTGGATTTAAGTTGTCTAGTATACTTCTTCGTATGACAATTCTGGCTCCCTGACTTTATGTTCAATGGACATATATCTTTTTTGCGCTGTGGTTAATTTGATTCACATGCAATTGCGATAATTGTTTTGCAGGTTCAGAATGCTATTGAGTATTTGAAGACAATAGGGGCTCTAGATGAGGATGAAAATCTGACAGTACTTGGTAAAAGCATAGCTTAATTTTGTAAATCATCCAACATATTTTCCATAGGCTTCTTTCACCATCACTTTGGTATTAGAAAACTTGACTTCTGGATTTTCCTGTAGGACACAACCTATCAATGCTTCCAGTTGAGCCAAAACTTGGGAAAATGATAATATTAGGTGTAGTATTCAACTGCCTGGATCCAGTTCTGACAGTTGTTGCTGGTTTAAGTGCTAGAGATCCATTTTTAATGCCATTTGACAAGAAGGATGTAAGTTAATATTCTCTGATTTATAGATGAAGATGGATAATCTTACCATGTTCTTGTTTCTTCGAGTGACTCAAATTATGTCTCGATATGTTCTTGTTTTGTATATTTCTTTCGGTGATACATATATCTCTTTCTTTATGTAAGGAATCCTGTGCACTGTCTTAATGAACAACAGATATAATATGTTTTATGTGCATGCATCTCGAAAGTTGCTCTGTAAACATATCCGTTAATGGTTGGCAGGTCTTCAGTTGCCTTTATTCCAAGTTAGTTTTGGGGACTGTAAAATGTAAATTTTACCCCCTTTCTTTTTACAGCATCAGTGCAAGGGAGTAGTGGTTGTCTCTAAAGTAACTTGCTTGGGAACAATGTTTGGACAGAGATGTTTTTCCCATTTATTGGACCTTTTCAATTAGCAATTGGTCCACCTTATATTCTTGATTTCACTTTAGTGTCTTCTTCTTGAGGACCATGTGTCATGTATTGAATTTATCACTTCTTGCAGCTTGCTGAGTCTGCCAAAGCCCAGTTTTCTGCTCGTGACTTCAGTGATCACCTTGCTCTTGTTCGGGCTTATGATGGCTGGAAAGATGCTGAAAGGCAGCAATCTGGTTATGATTACTGTTGGAGAAATTTCCTTTCTGCACAAACTCTCAAAGCGATGGACTCTCTTCGAAAGCAATTTTTATATCTGCTTAAGGACATTGGTTTAGTCGATAGCATTCAGAATTGTAATGCCTGGAGTAACAATGAACATCTGGTTCGAGCGATTGTATGTGGTGGACTATTCCCTGGCATATGCTCTGTTGTGGTGAGTTGTGCTATTTTGATTACCAATCCCTTTTCTTGGTCATCAAGGTTAGCACTTCATATGGTATTTACATGAATTGGAAGTTGGTTGTGCATGATTCTGATTGCTAAACTCTTTAGCTCTCTTCATGCATTTTTGAACTTCTATCTTAGTCTATTTCATCAATAAAAAGGTTGGTTAGTGTTGGCTAGGTCAGATTGGTTTTACTGTGTAGATAAAAATCTTATGGCAATCCTTCATTCTCTCTATCTGTGTGCTAACTGAACATATATTGGACTGACAGAACAAGGAAAAGTCAATCTCATTGAAAACGATGGAGGATGGTGGAGTCCTTTTATACTCTGTAAGCTTCATTGTATAATTAGTTTTGTTTAAATTTTGACACGTCATATGTATTTATTTATTTTGATGAAAAGTCCATTCTTTTAATACTGCTTTTCCTTTTTCCCCTTAGAATTCTGTCAATGCTCAAGAACCTCAAATTCCATACCCATGGCTTGTCTTCAACGAAAAAGTTAAAGTGAATGCAGTATTCCTGCGTGATTCTACAGCTGTATCTGATTCTGTGGTACTCTTATTTGGCGGAGGCATTTCTGGAAAAGCTCTTGTAAGTTTTTCTTTCTTCTGACTCTACCTATTCCCACCCCGGCTCCTCCGCTGGCAGGGAAAAGGTTGATTTCTTTGTTGTTTTGCAGAGTTTATGTTGTCATGTTCTTTAATCCTCCATGTTCTTTAATCCTTCTTGATCATTTGTATGATTTAGTGTTTGGTGCGCCCTTAAAACTCCTCTTTCTCTTGTTAGGATGGACACTTGATGATGCTTGGAGGATACTTGGAGTTCTTCATGAACCCCTCACTGGCAAATACTTACATAAGCTTGAAGAGGGAGCTTAATGAACTTGTCCATAAGAAAGTATGTATATCCCTCCATCTTTATTTGTGTTATCATCGTTTGAGTTTTCCATAGTTGCCATTTCTGTAGTGTTGCTCCTAGCAACTATGAATGGATGATATTGTTTGTAACTATTCCACTCATATCTTGTTTCATATGCATTCTTCGGAAAGAATATTACTAGTGGATGCATATGACAAATTCTTCCCTACTGATGTTTGCTTTTTCTGCCAGCTCTCGGACCGTAATTTTGATGTAGGAAGTCATGGTGAGCTATTAGAAGCTGTTAAATTGCTGGTGTCAGAGGATCAATGTGAAGGTAAATTTGTCTATGGTCGTAAACCGTCCCCCAAGAAGTCTGCAAAGGAGTTACAGAAAAATGTCATTTCAAAGAAGGGCAGTGGTGGTGAGAATCTGAAGTCTCATCTCCAAACGTTGCTTGCTCGGGCTGGCCACCAATCACCCAGTTATAAGATAACACAGCTAAAAAATAATAAGTTCCGTGCCACTGTAATATTCAATGGGTTAAATTTTTCTGGCCAGCCTAGCAGTAGCAAGAAGGATGCTGAAAAAGATGCAGCTGCTGAAGCTCTACAGTGGTTGACTGGTGAGACCCAATCCTCTTCCAAAGCTGTTGAACACATGTCAGCACTTCTGAAGAAAAGCAAGAGCAAAAATCAACTTCATAGTACAAAATGGAGGTAATTGTTGCATAAGTTAGGATAGCTAACCCAACAGTCCCACGGATAAAGAGGTTCTCGCTGGCATTATCTTTCTTGGTTGAAAAAATAGTGTGATTTTTGGCGAAGATGATGCAGCTTGAAGGTTGTATATAACGAGTCTTATTGGACCATTTTTTAAGCGGGTTTGCAGACAATCTCAAGGGCGCTACTGTGTCCGAGTATTGCCATTGTTGGAGGAATTAATCATTGCGGTATCTTCCTATGTGGTGACCTAGGTTAAAGTTCACTACACTCTGGTCACTATGATGTCTATATTCTGCCCCAAAGGCTAGTCAAATTCTCAAGCAAGAGTTTGGCTCAGACGATCAATTCTTTCACTGAGAAGTGGACTGCCGCCTAGCTTGGATGGGCAGATGTGCAATGAGACCTGAACGGTCAGCTCGGCCTCAGTATTACACTAATTTTTATACCTTGTATGAATTTTGCTTCTGTTTCATTATTACTTATGAGAAAGGATCTGTAGGAGGAAAATGGAGAGTTGTACACCAAATACAAAGTTGTTGTATTAGAGACTCGTGAATCATCATGATCATGATGTATTATAGACTTGCAAGTCTAAGAATGTATTTTTCCTTTAAATTTATCACAATGATTACATAAAAATGGTGCCTTTCCAATTTCTCTCAGATTTTCACTTGGAATTCTGGGTACAGATTATTTACTAGTATTCATCATCACTTTAAAGATGTGCAGTACGTTCTTGTGTATTATAGCATATTTTTATTTTAGTTTTGGTTTTGATTCGGTGTCCTGTACTTGCATTTGTATGTGTTACAACACATTTTAATTTTATTTTTGTTTATCACCCGAGCTCGACAAAATCCAGATTCGCGCCTTCGCTGTGTAAAGTGTTATCTTACATGCCATCTGGATTCAGAAAAAAGCCGCACGAAGACAAAAAGAACAAAGGAAAGTGAAACAAGAACAAATTCAATGAAATTTAATTCTGGCATTGTGCCTTTTGTTTATTAGAGAAATAACAAAAATAATAATAATAATAATAATACTCAACTCCTCAAAAGCTCTAATGCTTTCAATAGAGTTCCTCTAAATCTATTTACATCAATTTTTACATCTTGTTGATCTAAATAAACTTTCCTATATGAAGCCCATCCTTTAGGAGAAATCATATTACCAGGAGGATCCTTTAACACATGATGTTCAAGTGGATATTGTTGAATTAAAGAACTCTCATTTACACTAATGTTGTAACCCAAATACTTCAAATTCATATCCATTGCTGGAATTTCAAAATCCTCTTTAGATACCCATTCCATTCCCAATCCCACTATTTGTATAACACTTGCATTTTCTGGCAAAAAAACCATATTTGTCAATCCAGCACCATGTACTCCCATTAGTACATCAAATGAGTTCACTTTTTTAGCAACTTGACCCAAATTCTCCCTTGTTTCTTCCACACCTACTTTGAACCCCAAACTTTTAGCTAATGTAACAACTGCTTCTATGTTTGTAAAACGTCTCGTTCTGCTTCTTGAAATTATAAGTAGTCTAGGCTTATTTTTCCTCTTTTGATCATCAGCACCATTCTTTTTCAATCTCACCGCGGACTTTCTCTTCAAGGAGTATGTACTTTTCAAGAACCTTGTGAAGTCTAACATATTGTAAGAAGATACTGAAGTGTTGATGCTGAATTCTTTATTGGCTTTTAAGCCAATTGTCATACTTGGGAAACAAAGGACTTCTTTTTCCTTGTCAATATCAATAGCCTCATATTTTGACAATCTTTGTAACACTGGCTTAAATTTCTTGATCCACCAAGGCATTTTGTTAGTAATCAGAAACTGAACTTCACCATTGAAACGACGCGATGTTTGGAATAATGGAATCAACACATCACTGAAATCATGGAAGTGATTCCCAGCATACCCTTTAGTTGAAAAAACAACTGCAGGGACAGTGTAGTTTCTAGTGCAAATTGGGATTTGTTGAGAAATATGAACTTTTTTTACTAATAAATTTGTAACACTGTCCATTGCTCTATCATCACCTTTTCTTGCATATGGTCTTATGTTCCATGAGTTATTTTTTTTATCATCATCAATTGATACAAAAAATATTGTTGATGAATTTCCATGTATTCTTATGTCACCTTTCATCTCACAGAGATCGGCTCTTGGATGTAACACATTACAAATTTGTTTCTCTTGTTCAATTTCGAAATCTGAAATAGAAAAAATTTACAAGTATGGTAAGTACTTAGACAAATTTAAATTCATTTACAAAAACAAAAATAAAAAAAAAATGATGCTAATTAATATGAATACTTACATGGCTTTTTAGGCTTTGTAACTTCCTCTGTTATTGCTAGAATTTTCGGGCTACGACGAAGAGAAACCTTAACATTCACTGTTACACAAAAACATATTCACGTTAAACGACTTGAATCTAACTTATATATACTCACAACGTAAATATTATGTCCATAATAGAACATTGAAGCATTAAACATGATATTCACAAAGACTTTATATATACTGACAATATAAAAAAACTTACCAACTCGAAAATGACGAATTTCAGGCCTGAAGAGAAAACAAAATGTGGTTGCTAAGATGAAACAACTAACAAATGCTCCAATTCCTAATTTCTTTTGCTCATGTTTACTGAAACTTCTGGCAAAAAAACTATCATACTTCATTTTTTGCTATAATAATAATATAAATGTAACTACAAAAAAAGAAGATTTTTTTTTTTTTTTTGAAATTTCTCAACTTAACTTAATTAAAGAAGTGAGAAAATGCTAGTATTTGCAATTCTGAAGATATATAGAGGTCTTATATTATCTAAGTGACTAGCATGAAACTCTTTTTTTTCTCTTATATAATATAATTTTAGTGAATGCTCTCCACGTATTTTAGGACATTTTTTTATAATTAAAAAATTTATGTTTTTTTCTCGTTTGAAAGATATAACAAAGTTGACTATAAAATAAATGTGTTTTTTCCCAAAATTGAGTCCATGTCTTAAAAAAGGATTTAGGATGGCCGGCACCTTAATTACCAAACATACTCAATAAGTAAATATAATTAAGATTTTATTGATTTTTTCTTTATGATAAATATACTAATATTATGTGTTTAGGTGGGAACTAATTAGACGTGCATATAGAAAATACTTATATGGAATAGAAATTACTTGTTCAATAAAATATAGATAGGTAAGAATTTATTTAGTTTGCTTAAATGGAATGGGATTTTAATGCAAGATACTAATTAGGGTCATAATTTGCATTACTGGAGTTAAATTTGTTTCTTTTTATTTTAAGTAATGCTTTAGTGTGAATTAGTGGATTTCATTAATTAATGGTTGCTTAAGTGTGAAAAGTTTTACGTTAATTATTGTTTTTCTTTTCCTGAATTTTTTAATTTCACTTTACTTTTTTTTCATAATTAATTTCCCTTTAATACTTTGTATATGTAATGTAATGCAACGACAATTGAGTGATTAGTGGAAATAATTAAAAAATCTCCAATTTCAAATATCTACTTCTGGAATAGGGTGGGTGGGAGTGGGGAGTTTATTGATATTAAGGTGTCGAGAGAAATTAAAGAAGGTTAGGGGTGGAAGCAAACCATGCTTTGATCATTCAATTGACTCTTTATTGTCCGTCTGTACTAACTTGATGTCATAGTAGATAGTATGAGTATCAACCGATGTTATCTACTATTGGATGAGTGCGGGTGGGGAGTTTCTTTGATATTAAAGTGTCGAGGAGATTGAAGAAGTTTAGGGGTGGAAGCAATCGTTCTTGATGACAGTCTGTACTAGTTTGATGTCATGTGATAAAAATAGAGATTTCAATCGATTCTATCTATTATTAAAATGTTAATCTATGACTTTTACAGTATAAAAATAATATTTACTGAGAAAAAAAATATTTATTTGAAATTTAAAAAAAAAAATATTTAAAGCAAATCGCGGCCTAGGCACCGATTTGTATCAATTTTTCTTTTTTTTTTATTTTTGTAAATTAAATCGCTGCCAAAGCAGCTATTTAAATAAAAAAAAAATTAAAACTTTTAGTAAATCGCTGCTACTGCAGCGATTTTACATTTTTAATTTTTTTAAAAAAAATACTTTTTAGTAAATCGCTGCAGTAGCAGCGATTTTACATTTTGTAATTTTTTTAAAAAAAATTTAATTAAATCGCTGCCGACACAGCGATTTGTACCATTTTTAAAAAAAAATTAATTAATCGCTGCTCTTGCAGCGATTTCCTAAAGTTTTTTTTTTTTTCATAATTTTTTTTTATTTATCTTTTTTTTAAATTGCTAAAAAAATATGAATGATTATTTTTTTAAATCAAATTGCTGACAAGGCACCGATTTTTAATTAATTTTTTTTTTAAAATCAATTTTCTTTTAGCGATTTGATTTTAAAAAATAAATAAAAATTTTAATTAAAAAGGCAGCCGATTTGGTTTATAAAAGTAAAAAAAAAATTGATTTAAACTTTTGTTAAAAAAAAGAAGCAAAAAATAATTAAAAAAAAAGTAATCTAAACTTAAGTCGCTGCTGAGGCAACGACATATTTAAAAAGTTAATTTTTTTTTTTTTGAAAATCGCTCCTATTTAAAATAATTTTAAAAAAAATAATTAAATTTAACAAATCGCTGCTATAGCAGCGATTTTGCTTTTTCTGACGGACAAAATCGCTACTTCGTGAGCGATTTTGCCGTTTTGGTTAAAAAGAAATTTCATATACCGTTTGGGAATTTTTGTTAACATTTTTCACCCTTTAGGCTCCGGACTCTGTTTTCTAAAGATATTGTGATTTTTCCATATAATAATAGTATTATTTTATCAAAATCTTATAAATTATGATATCTTAATTAACTCCACTTTAAATAATTATTCAGGGAGGTACCAATATGAACCACTACTAGAAGCGTGTTGTTAATCCAAATGTCGGTTGTTAACAAACTCAGTTTAGTACATTGGATATGGTGGTTATGTACCAAATTTTTTATGAGAAAAGGTTAAATGATAGTTTAAAATTTTGTAAATTATAATACTAGTTGGTAATAATTTGACGTTTTGTTTGTAAGCTTGAAAAATATATGAATGGCAGAGGTAAAAGTTTAAATACAGATTCAGTCAAATAAAATAGCTTTAACACAAAAAATATATTTATATTAAAAAATTTATCAAATATGTACACGTATTAAATTTAAAGTCATTCTTGTAAAATTTCAAACCCCCCACGAAGTTGAAATTTTCTAAGAGGTGTGTTTGCTTAATTTCTATTGATATTGAATTGACTTTTGCTATCTTACTAAAATAAAAGAAAATGAAATAAAATAGTAATAACTTTAGTTATTATATATACATTCTTCACACTCCCAAATTGAAAGAAAAAAAAAAGGAAAAATGAAAAACTTATGTTGAATGGTCCAAGAAAATTGTTTGGTTTAAGAGTAGGACATTTTACCAATATTCATCAAATATGGTGGGAGGCACGTTTGGGAGAAAATTTTGAATCCTCTAGTCTATAGACAAGTGTGATGAATGAAAATAAAATTCAACTTTAATTTATTTGGAGCAAAATAAATATCCAAACAACATCAATTTTACCAGAATATTCCTTTGATTTTTTTCCTCATGGACATTTACAAAATCTTTAATATGAAAACAATCGTGCTAATTGATCAGAGCACAAGTCAATGTTAGGTCGCAGTGAAATGTATAAGCACCAGAAAATTTGAATATCAAATTAATTATTTGTTCTTTTATTCTACCTATATATATTCTTATTTGTCATCATATATATAACGAGTTAACGATTCAAATTATATGTCATATAATATAACATATACATATATATCAGGATCCCACGACACCAAAATAACTCCTTTTGAACTCCATACTATTTAGAGTGAGGTTCTTGAGTACTTAAAAGACCCGCAAACTAAAATACTAACACCTAAAACGATTTCGAAACCATGGCAAGAGGTATATACAACATTCTTTCCATTGTTATTTTGCGTCTATATACATGTTTAGATATGTTAAAAATAGTATAAAATATCTAACAAATACCACAAATCAAAATTTACTGAGTATATATATAAATACATGTCAATATATATAACTTAAATCCCTTTTATTATAAAACATTGCACAATTGTTCATCAATGAAAATGGAATCACTCAAGTAGTACATAAAAATGCCATTACACAATGAACTAAAAATGAAACATATACACTATAGTTCACAAAATCAAGAAGTGGCTAAAAGCCTTTTAGCTTCTAATAAAGTAGACCTAAACCTATTAACATCAACTTTTACATTTTGTTTATCTAAATAAATTGATCTAAATACACCCCATCCTTTCCTAAAAAATGATGATGGATCTTTAAAAACTTTATGATTAAGTGGATATTGTTCCACTAAAGAACTCTCATTCACACCAATTTTATAATCTAAGTATTTTATGTCCATTTCTCTAGCAGGATCTCCAAAATCACGTTTAGCCAAATAATCCATTGCTCCTAAAGGAACTAACTGAATTAAAACTGCATTATTAGGGAGAAAAACCATGTTTGTTAATCCAGCTCCATGAACTCCCATTATCACATCACAAGAATTAACTATTTGCGCGAATTTAATCAAATTTGTACTAAGGTTAGCCTCAGCTAGGACAACCTCATATCCTAAATCTTCAGCCATTTGTCTAACATCATCCTCGTTTAATAAAATTCGCGATTTCTTCCTTGACATGATCAATAATCGTGGCCTCGTAACAATATCATCATTCACTTTGATGGACTCAACTCTGTTTAGTGACAATGAGCTCCTCAAGAACTGTCTAAAATCGCGCATAGACACCTTATTTGGGAACTTTGATGAGTCAATACCGAATTCTGTATGTGATTTAAGGCCTGTTGTCACACTAGGAAAACAATGTACCTCGTTTTCATTGTCAATATCAAGAATTTTGTTCTTAGACATGTTGTTGAGCAACGTTCTGTACTTACCTATCCACCACGACTTATAATCTGTGGCAAGAAAGTGCACCTCTGAATTAAAATAACGCGAATTTGAAAAGATTGGGACGAGTAAATCTGAGAAATCATGAAAGTGGTTTCCTGTATACCCTCCAAGTGAAAATAGAAGTGCTGGATACCCATGATACACACTGCATTTTGGGATTTTTTCGCCGTCTTGTACTAATTTTACTGTCCATGATTTAACACTTGACATTGCCCCTGTATTACCTTTTCTTGGATATGGTTGTATGGTCCATGAATTGATGTTGAAATCATGAGATGAAACGACGAAAATTGTCGATGAATTTCCTTGAACCCTTATATCCCCTTTGGTCTCACAGTAATCAGACAATGGTTCTAACACATTACACATTGGCTCTGCATCTATTTTCTCTGTTTCTGCAAAATAATTTCATCTTAGTGTCAACATATTGAACTTTTTTCCAAGTACAATGCATATGTCAAGGCACACTTCAACTTCTATAAAGTTCTGTTTTTTTTTTTCAAGTTTCAACTAAATCTATTATCAGACGTCTACTTGTCTTAAATTTCGATTGTTGAGTACTTACCTAATTTCTTGAGAAGTGTTGTATCCTTGATCACAAACATATCTTCAGCACTAAACTTGATAGATAATTGTAAATTCATGGTATCACCATCTACAAACAAGATTAAAAATTAGCTTAACAAAGATTAATATAAAGGTTATATTAAAACATTATTAAATGCAAAAGACTTACTAATTGATTGAGGATACAAATGATTCTTGAAAACCATGCAAGTGCTAGACACAACAATTAACATTACAACAAAAGCACACCATCCAAATGTTTTTCTTTCATAGTGACTAAAACTCTTTGCTAATATGGGATTATACATTTTTTTGTGACAAAAAAATAAAAAATGTCTACAATTAATTTGTCAGCAAGAAAGTGAAGGGAAGTGGCTATTATTTAAACACCACTTCTAATGTTCACTTATACTTAAAGTAGCTTGCTTAGTGAGTGAACAATGATTATATTGTTTGCATGAATTGGAAAAAGGCAAATGTGGTTACAGGTAAGACAATCATTTGGTTAATTCATTTTTATAATATTTAGGTGATGTTTGTGTTCAATTTCTTGTGATGATTTTCAGCATTGAAAGGAACTTTTCAACTAAAGTTGTTATAAAATCACTTGGAAAATTTAAAAGGTCAACAGCAACAACAATTAGAGTAAGTAAATTAACTAAAAACATGCACTTTCTAGTAATATTTCACCTATCTTCTCCAATAGGATGACAACCTTTAGCTTTCGAAAAATTGAAAAATGTTTCTAGTCAAGTGAAATATTATAAGAGTGTTGTTTAAGTTATGGTGAAAAAATAAGGATGATTTTGTTTCAGAAACTCTTAACGCCAGTGGCGTAGCCACCCTTCTGTCAATTGGACACCCTTCGTCGGAATATTATACCATATATACAAGTAAATAATAAACAAAGTAACTAAATAACATATTTTGGACACCCTTGACACAATAATATGATGTAGCCCAGTGGTTTTAAGTGCCTTGAATTAAAGTCTTCCTGTGTTTGAATCTCACTAGTAGCAAAAAAAAAATTCACATTTTAAGAAAAACAGTTTCACTTTAGCACTTGGACATCCTTCGTAAAAATCCTAGCTCCGCCCCTGCTTAACGCATCAATATATTTATGTTACCATACCTATAAGGCAATAACCCTTCAATAATCAATTATAGGATGAAAAAGGAAATAAACAATTTTTTTAAAAAAAAAACGTAATGTACAACCAAAATCATGATCACCGTCAAAAAATTAATGTATATATTACATAGGTTGCTACCTGCCTGTTATATTTTAATCATCCTTTAAACTAACAAGGTGGTAACAGAATCTGCTGTCTATTTTTCTTGATCTGAGTTAGAATTTTGAAGCAACCAACCTAAATAATCATTCAACTATTGAAAAGTATGTAGTAAAATTATATATTTTGTTATTGCAAAATTATCTTTTTTTTTAATAGTCAATAGTCAATACACACACATTCTGATTGATTTTGTGAATTTTCTGGTACCCAACTCCTGATTTATATCATGGGAAATTTTTCAAAATGTCATTATTTTAACATTTAAGAGGGCTCATTAGCAACACTTTCAATATTTAGTAAAAATGTCAAAATTTTAATTTGTTATGTATCTTATTTATGTTTTTATTATTTTTTTTTGTTTAAAGAATACAATTATTTAATAACAAAAGGGAGAAAATCAAGGGAGAGAATATTTAAAAAAAAAGTAAAGATCACTTAATTTTTTCATCAGTTACATTTTCCAATAAAACTCAAACTTTGTTCTTTTTTTTGTTCTCCAGAATCTTAACCTTTTTTTATTAGTTTGTATTCATTCCAATGGGTATGACAAATGAATTTATAGTTATTTAAGAAACATATTTGTATTTATATAACTTTTTCATGTGTATTTATTTGTTTCTTCAAATATCTTGTATTTTGTATTCATTTCAATATGTATTTTATTTGTATTTCTATTTATTCTAGTTTTTATTTAAAATATTGTATAGTAATATGATGAAAAAGTGAGATAATATTTTTTAGAAAAGGAACATATCACTTAAAATTCTCATCATTTAAAATTTCAAAAAAAAAAAATCCTTTTCATTCTATTATATCAACTTTCCTTTGTCATGTTTTCATTATAATTGTATACCAATATTTTTTACATTTTGTGTATATATACACGTATCTCAATATATGTGAGTATGATTTATGAAAGGGTAAAAGAATTTTGGGGGGAAATAACATACTTGGTGGAAATAATAAATCTGTTGAGGAAGGATATAATATTCTAAAAAAATAAATACAAATTGACTATGAAAGAAATAAGAATACAAGATTCTGGAAAACAGATAGCATACATAGTAAAATAATATAATCATGATTCAATATTCTAAAAAAATACAAAAAAATTGTTGAAAACAGGATAATATATGTTTAAGAAATACAAATTCATATGAGATAACATACATAGTGAAAATGATATAATCAGAATACAATATTCTAAAAAATACAAATTGACTGTTAAAAAATAGGATACATCTATATTTAAGAAATACAAATTCATATGAGATAAGTATTTGAATGACTACAAATAAAAAAAATATTCTTAATAAAAATACAAATGATGAGTAAATGGAAAATAATTGACAAACAAAAATTAATATGAATATTATTATGATATGAATACAATTTCGCAACCTTCTTCTTTGACTCTCTCTTTCTTCTTCGTCTGCTATGTTCCTTTTTTCCAATTCTTTTCACCATATTCAAATCTGAATCTGTATTTATTTGTGAATTAATAACCTATAAGCAAAATTCGAAATTATTAAATATGAATATACAAAAAAAATCAAACAATATATTATGTATAAATGCTTATGTGGATTACTACAAATTACAAATCTACTAAATCTCAAATATGAAAATAAAATCATAAAAGATAGTGTTTCAAATACAAAAATTCCAAAATGCATAAATATTTGATGATTATGTTAACAAACTCATATAAAAATCGAAAAAATGATAATACATACAATCCAAAATTCAACATAATTTTTTATTTCGAAAACAAAATGTCATGAAATCTCGCAAAATAAATGATGATTTCGAAAATACCTTTATGTATTGAGAGATTTCTTGAATTAATCGATAGATCTGAATAAATTGATATGAACTTGAATAATTAGCTCTTCAACAATGAGAGAGAATAATGGTGAAAATGATAAAAGAGAAATTGTGACTAGTTTACTAATTTTCCTTATATCAATTAACGTGGACTTAACTAACAATTACCAAGTGAACAAAGTTTGGGCCCAACGATGACTGGACATGGGCCTAAACATACATGTCGAAACAGGCCTGCCAATTTATCTGCATTTACCTTTTAAGACTTTCATCGTTACATTGAAACGATAGATACAATAAAATTTAAATAACTAAATTTTAGAAATAACAAGCATAAAAATTAGATTATCTCTCTCTATAACTATAAACTACATTTTTTCTATTTGCACTCCATAATCAAATTATATCGATTAGATAATTTTATATATGTAACTATACTATGTATATGTATTAATGACTATGTTTGAATATCTGAATAAAATTTGAATTCATATACAATTAATGAAATGTGACTCAACAAGTATACATAATTTTTGAAAAGTAATCAATTATATTTGTGATAATCTCAATTCTCACCTAAGCATTTAGGCAAGTGATCATCAGAGTTAACTTTGGACATATATAAAAAAAATTAACTTTGGACATATTAATGAAAGAGTATCGTCATTCATTTCTTTGAGATTTTAAGGAGTTAGACTAAAGTTCTTTTACGCATAATATATAGTAAAAATTTAAGGAATCCCATATAACATAATAAATAAAAAATAAATAAATATACACGATAGCGATTCAATTGTGATTCGAGCAGCTAAATGCTCAGTCATTTTCTTATTTTCGGCTTCTTCACCTAAAAGGCTTCTTTTGTGTTTGGATTTGCTGTCTTTTGAAAACAATCTCTCTATCTTTACGAGATAGTGATAAACTCTGTTTACAATACTCAACCCAACTCAAATCTCACTTAGTGAGATTTCACTAGATATATTGTTTATTTGTTGTCATTGTCTTTGCATGTTCAACATTCTTCTTAGTCGTAAAATGGGAAAAAAATGGTAAGCACGACGCTCCTCCTTTAACCAAGAGTGTTATTCTAAATCTTATTTATTTAAATGTTCCTCTCTGAGGATAATAATTTTAGTCTTGCAATTATCAGTGATAATTTATTTTAATTTTGTGATATTTAACAAAATACATTTAACCTTCCCCTTAGGTAAAAATAAATAAATATTGTATTTAAACGATGCATGCATTTGGTGCATTTTTGGATATAGTCACTATTAAATGCTAGAATATTGTACTTTTTTTCTATAATGGGAGTACAAGTGTACAACTACTACAGCAAAATGGAGAAAAATGCAGAAGCAAGTTGATTCCATTTTAGAACTTGCCATTACAATAAAACACTTTTTTTTGGAACTCTCAAGTAAACAAACAACCTCTCTACGGATAAGCACTCTGTCGTGAATACTTTGTAATGATAACTTAATTACTGTGTAATAACTCGCAAATTACAAATGAGATAAAATATGCAAAGCCCCATCGCCGAGGATGGATATCCTAGGTCTCTCACGTGGGCGATCCACTTCTCAACCGCGTAAAAAGCACATTTATTTATTGAATATTTTTTGTATATTTTATACCATCTGAACATTCAAATGAGATATTTGTGGATAAAATTCTTTAAAATATGGAATATGTAATTTTGCAAATTAAGACAATTTACTTGCTATTATATGTTATGCTGATTGATAGCTAATTCTGACAATCTACATTCATGAAAAAAAGAAAAAAAGTAGTGTTATTGTACAAATTGATTCTCCCTCACAGTTTTCATGCAAAGTAAGTGTTGTACAAAGCCATGATAAATGGTTAATACTCTTCAAGACTCTCAAAGAATTGCATCTTCTTCAGCAAATATGGAGTTCCCCAAATTTACTTCCAGTATGCATCTCTCATTATTTTCTTGCTTAATTCATGTTTTAATGTATTTTGATGGTTTCAACTAATATTATTTATGGTATAATATATTTGCAGTTCCTCCGGCACAAGTAATGTACAAGAATCAACTACAAGAGTACACACAAAAAAATGTCAAACAACTTCCAATTTATCAAACAGTTAATGAAGGTTTTCCACATGCCCCAAAGTTCAGAGCAAAGGTTTTGGTTGATGGATCTGAATATGAATCAAAGTCGACATATCCCACGAAGAAAGAAGCAGAGCAGGCAGTAGCAAAAATAGCTTATGAATGCATTCACAACAAAATTGATGCTAGAGATATTTCACTTATTTACAAGGTGATATCGATATTCACTTGTTGCTTCTTCCTAAAAAGATAGATGTTCGGTTGCTTAAAATACTTATCTGAACTTTGTTTTTTTGTGTGTTGAAGGAACCTATGTTGTGCAAATCCATTCTCTATGAATTTGCTGTCAAGAGGAATCTGGATAGGCCTATATATAACACTAGATATACAGAAGGGCCAAGCTCAGTTTATATTTGTCACTTGGTGTTGGGAGGCAAAACTTACAAAGGTGAGTTAGCTGGGAGCAAGCAAATGGCAAAGCAAGTAGCTGCTCAAGCCGCGATTGAGTCACTCTTGGGTATGTTGATTCACTTGTTTTTCTCTATCTCAATGTTATGTGCTAAAGAACTCTGTCTAACACCTTAAAAATCTTGAAGAAACTGATGCAGGAACGCTTTACCAGATCATCATGTCCAAAAATAAGTGTCATCCTAATATGCAAACCAGAATGAATACTGGCTCTAGTGAGAAAATGTTGCCTAAATGCTCTGGTGAGAAAATTCCGACTATAATTGACTTCTTCTTTTTCATGAAAATTATACATGTTGAGTCACATTTCATGTTGTTTTGAATAGGCAATTTACAAGATCAAAAAACAAGCATTGAGGTAAAACACATACCTTGCTGTTTGCAATATATATATACAGTTTGATCTGGCCTTATAGATCATGAAGCAAATGTTCAGGGGAGGAGTGCTCATTTATAAAATATTTTTATTTACAGAGAGCAGTTGCTTGCTTCAACACTAATGGAATAGTTGGTAGCTCTGGAAGTGGACCAAAGCGAAAAACCGAAACCAACAACTGGGAAAGGAGCAAAATGAGAAGATTTGGCAATTGATATTTGGACTTTTATGTCCGTCTTAAGATCTAGGTAGAATATACTTGGTGACTGTTAGACTCATGAGATAGTTATTTCTGAATTGTATTGAAAATCACTACCAGCAAAAATTATCAAGGGAGCTCCCTAGTGCCTAGTAGTGATTATCAGATCTCTGAGAAACTTAAGGTAACTATCCCTTCCTTTTGTTATATGGTGGTGCGTAAGTGCAACAATTATGGGCGATTATCTCCTTTTACCAAGATCAATGAGGAGATCACAGATCATACGCGCCAAATTCACCAAACAACAAGAAAGGGATTATCTACTTATCCCTCTTCTGTGCTTTGCTTCCTTGTGTGCAATAACTACGGTAAATCCTCAACACTTATGGAGATGACCAGCACAATAGCTAAGTATACATCGGCTAAAATCTAATGGGTATACTTTCACACTCTACTCTCTAGTACTACCAATAGGCTCCACAGGTACAAACACCTTCACTGCAGTGATGAAAACAGTTACTATCCCGAACACGTCATATGCCTCGTCAATACCTCCACACTTACTGAACCTAAGTTGTGGTAGGATAATTGAGATATGAATTGTAGAGCGCAAGAAATACAAATTGAACCGCATTGTTCAGATACAAACGTGAGTGAGGCGAGCGAGATTCTAGAGAGAGGGGAGAACAACGAATGACAAGAAGTTTGTTGCGAATCGAAAAATACCAATCAAAACAAAATTGTATTTAAACTAATGATACGATAGATACAATACAATACAATACAACACAACGGCTAACAACCATCCAAACAAGATATTAGATATGCCACATAGCAGAACAGGTAAAAATCTTTTCTTTAGTTATTTCAATTGTATATAAAAGGTGCACATTGATCAGTACACTATCTCCACTGGTAATGTTGTTTCTTCCACTCTCTCTTGAGCCTTCTTTGCCTGAATAAACAACAACAAAAACTCATCAGTTATATATAGGAAAACTGAAAAGTCTCAAGTAGCCATTCATTGTATTGTGGGAGTTGCTTACTTCTTCTTCCCAGTTTGCGCGTAGGGTGATGAACAGAAGACATAACACTTGTACTAGAAATGCACAAATAATACCCAACCATAAACCCTGTTTGCAAGTGGAAATAGAAGGTAATATTACTCAAAATCTTCATGACATTGAAGTAATGAAAGAAAATTTATATGCACGGATGCATAGCGTAAACAGTAAGGTGTTACCTTCCCTCCGATGTGAAGAACAAAAGTCATCAAGACAGCACAAGGAATTCCCACAAAATAATAGGATCCAAGGTTAATAATTGCCCCAATCTTCTGCCATCCAAATCCTCTTAAAGCACCTGAATGTGAAATGTAACTATACAGTTTCAAAAACTCTTTAACAACGTGTATAAGTGCGAACCTGATAGAACACATTGAAGGCCATCAATAAAATTGGCATAATACATATATTAGACCCTAAACTTGGCTTCAAATTTTAACTTTGACCTCAAACTTTCATAATGCACAAATAGGCACTTTAACTATCCTATCTTTCAATAAATAAACACGCGAATATTTCAATCAAAACCGTGTTACACACATGCTCTGACGTGGAAAAGTAAACCACTCAGTGGCTGCCAACTAATTAAAAAATTTACACGTATTTTTTTAAGCATAATACATAAATTGGACCCTTAACTTGGCTTCAAATTATAACTTTGACCTTTAACTTTGATAGTGCACAAAGAGACACTTTAACTATCCGAAATTTAAACAAAAAAACACGCGAATATTTCAATCAAAACGCGTGTTACACACATGCTCTGACGTGGAAAAGTAAACCACTCAGTTGCTGCCAACTAACTAAAATAAATACACCTAGATTTTAAAAATTATAAAAATAAATTATAATATAGAATAAGGTGAAAGTGAAAACAAATTCATTTTTTTAGGTAAAAAAAAATTAGTACCTCTTTTCTTCTCTCTCTTAAAAATTCCTAATCTGAAATTCATGTTCCTTATATTCAAATCAAAGAAAAAATTGTTCAAGATATTTGCTGTAATTTAATTTTTGAGTTATCTATTTTTCTTCCTCAATTTAGTCAAGGTAACAAGATTCAACATTTTATAAACAAGAATTTGCATATTGTTGGTCAAATGTTCAAACTAATATGAGAATCTCTAGAAGAAACTAATATTTTTATTGTAAAATTATTTCAGAGCAACCCATAAATATGGAAAGACATGAGATTCAATGAACTTCTCCTTCTTTTCTTTAGTTTGAAGTATATTTGTGCTTTATGTTGTCAAATATTTGACTGAAAAAACAGGGTGCTTTGTGTATTGTGATTGTCATAGTGAAGAGAATTGCAATTATGAATTTTGGAGGCCAACAAATGAACTTACAGTACTAAAAATTATTAAGTGAAATGGTGCACTTAAAGTATTTGATAAATTGTCTGATAGAACTTTTCACATATTTTTGTCAAGTTTGAGTAGCAGTCTGATATCTAATCAAAATGCCTTCAAAAATTGCATTCAATTTGTATAATTGTATACTCACCCCATCTTGTCAAAAAAGACTTCATTATAATTTTTTTCATAATAACAAAAAAGTAATTAAATGTCACTTGCATTTTGCAATGAACAACAAATAATGCAAAAAAGAGGGGAAAATTGTTGAAAAATTAGAAAGAGAGTTTAATTGTCATTTCAGTGTTTTTTTTACTGTTGGGCACTCGATTTTTACATCTGACGCGCCTAATTTGAGTGAATTTTACGTATTTTGCCATGTAGGATCCGAGTATTTTTTTGTTTAAGTTTTGGATAGTTAAAGTGCCTATTTGTGCACAAACAAAGTTAAAGGTCAAAGTTATAATATGAAGCCAAGTTAAGGGTCCAATTTATGTACTAATTAAGGGTAGAATTGTCATTTTAGCAATTTTTTATCGTTTTGGGCCTCAAAAATTACCTCTCACTCGCGCAGAATGCGTGTATTTCACGCATTTTGCCAGGTAGGAATCGCGTGTTTATTTGTTGAAAGATAGTATAGTTAAAGTGCCTATTTGTGCACTATGAAAGTTTGAGGTCAAAGTTAAAATTTGAAGCCAAGTTTAGGGTCCAATATATGTATTATGCCAATAAAATTTGATGTTGCAAGAAGTGGCATCATGATGGCTATGTATCTAACAACTTCAGTTTCATTGCTGTAAGCATATCCCCATACGTTACGTAGCAATAATATGATCAATCCCAACACAATCCCCTTGATAACAGTCACAGCTAAGACAACATGTAGCGCCAAACGTGCAATTTGAGGATGACCTGCTCCTAGTACATTTGCGATCCGTGTACTGCATTGCACAAATATATTATCACAAGAACAGAACTAAAAATTTACATCTCCCATCTTCAACTATCAAATTTATATTTCAGATCACTTGGTTAAACACGAACCAAATTAACATATTTTTCGATGACTAACCTCACAGTACCACTCAGTCCAATAGAGATCATCCAAACTGTTGCAGATGTATTAAGACTACCAAACAATGAAGCAATCCAGTTAGACTTGAAAATGGAGAATTTTGCTTGATAAATAAGAGGTGCACAATTCGAACCAGATTGAGAGCACTGAAGTTTCCAGCTGTGGATTTGGAAGGAGGCCAGAAAGCAGAACCATTAGCTCAAATGACCACATTTCTAAGCTGTTGATAAGCATCAAAAAACAAACCAGCACATATATATGTTTTTTTTTTCTTTTCGTGCTACTTGTAGAAAAATCAAGAAATATAGACTAACCAGACCACGATGGCAGGGGAAATCGTGAGTCTAACGAAAGCAAGCATACTTTGACAGCTTCTTTTGACAGTCCTGTCCAAGTCTTTGCACATGTAGGAGAAAACTTGATATAAAGAACCAAAAACAAGAAGTTAAGCCAGTAAGAGATTGAATTTGCTAGAGCAGCTCTTTTGACACCAAGTCCAGTGTTGAAGACCAAAATCCAACAAACAACGATGTGGATTAAGGTTGTAACTCCAGCACATAACACCATAGGGATGACAATACTTTATGTTTGTAAGAATCTCACAACACATTGGAGCAAGCCGTAAGCGAAAACACCAGGGATAAAATACAAGGCATAATGACCAGCTTCTTCAGATATACTAGGATCTTGGCCTAAAAACTTGAGAATAGGGCCAGTGTTTGCCCAAATGACTTCAAGAGGTATGCATACAAGTGAAAGTATAATCATAGCTCTCTGCATGTGAATGCCAAGCATATGACATTGTTTTGCTCCATAGGACTGTCCACAAAATGTGTCTAGTGCACTTGACATCCCCATCTATTTGGAAACAGAGAAGAAAACTTTTTCATCAGAATCAATACCATATATTAATTAAACGTCGTAAAATTTTGATGTCATGAAGGACTAATAAATTTCTGTTCCAAATTGTACTCACCAAGAGGCTGATACCAGTAACAGAAGTGAAGGAATTCGTCATGGAAGCACCGGAAAGGGGCAATTCTCCAAGATGACCAACAAACATAATGGATATAAGCTGTAAAGAAAACTGCAAAAGGTTAACGCTCACTAAGGGTCCTGATAGCCATATTTGCTTCTTCACTTCCTCAACAATCTCTTCCTTGCTAAAACCATTCTGTTTTTCGATCAAAGGGGATGAATTTCCATATTCTGCTTCCATTTTTGCTCTCTCTCTCAACCACACTTTCCAGTCATATTTATAGCGCAAAGTCATGAAAGAAGAAAGAATGCCCGAAACGCGTTAAAAAGATGAAAGGACAGACACATCATCATGGTCTGAACAAGTAGAGCATTCTCATTGATTTATGTATTTTGTTTGTTGCGTTTCATTCACTTGTAATGGATTGAATTGTTGACAATACTTGTTCTCTTTCATTACATTATTGACTAAGGTTATACATACTATTACAATGCATACATAAGCACCTTTGATTCCGAAATTAACAACTTGAATTTGTATCAGAAACAACAATATTCGAAATTACATTGTTATTCTTTATAAGCAATGCATTGCATCGGGACAAGTTTGTTAGTTGCTTAGCGTAGCTGCATCTGGTGTCTGAGTACATGACGCAAGGGCAGATTAACGGAGATGTTATGCATATGTGTACATATATAAATTTTGAATTTCCTGAACAAGATGCAAAATGTTAGTTCAAAATGCATCCAAACGTTCAAGGTTCTCGATTTTCACTAACTGCATTGTTTTTTACTTTACTTATTCGAATGTTTACAGTTTACCTATTTATTTTTTGAACTCACACCACTGTATATGAGAGTCTCAAATGAAGTGAGAGCTTGGAATCTAAAAGCTGCACTAATATTCTAGTGTCAAATGGACAAATTTTATTAAATTTGAACGAGTTAAAACGAGTCAAATCAATAAATAAATTTGTCAAATTTTGAATCTGAGTTGTGTGAATATTATAACTTTGACATTCATAAAACTCACATATATAACATATGATAATCATTTATTGTGGAGAGAGTAGGTAATATTCCTTTCGCCGATATTCCTCTCTAGATAGAGTAATTGTTTTAAAGATAGCTACCACTTACCTTAAAGTTAAATTTGGTGGGATTAAACATGTTTGTTGGATTCAATGAAAACTAGAACAAAAATCGGTGCATTCAGTTTTGCGATTTAATTTTGTCCTATTTCATTAGGATTTTTTGATTTTTGGTTTTATAAAAGTGTAACCCAATCTGATCTAAAATAACTTTGGTTTGGTTTGGTTTGCTTTTCCTCTATTCGGTTATGCTTTTTTCGATTTGTTATTTGATGCCAATAATTAATAACAGAACAAAAGTAATAATATTGAATCCTTTAAACATACTTTCTAATATAAATCATAAGAAAAACTTACAACACAATACTTTTAAGTATACCTATTATAGATGTTCAAGCATAAAATATAAACGTAATCATCGTGAAAGACAATAACCAAAAAGGCACAAAATGGTTAACTCCAACTTAATTCTAAACCTATATATACATATATATATATATATATATATATATATATAGAGAGAGAGAGAGAGAGAGAGTCCGAAACCAGACCAAAAACCCAAATAACCAATCCAAAAAACCAAAAGTCCAATCCAAATAAAAATTTGATTTAACCCGAATAGTGCACACACCTACATACAATTACTTCAGTCTTCAGCCTCTACAAGTATTATTTTTTTGTGAGAAAAAAATAAAAGAGAAGGAGAAGGATAAATAGGTCAAGTGTATGGCCTTCAAATTTGAGGGTGTCCTATTTTTATTTTATTTTTAGCAATAATTGATTATAGATTTTTCAAAAAAAAAAATAAAAAAATATTGAGTATAATTTGTGAAAAAAAGTAAAGTTTCATTGTTTCAATACAAAAGGGAAGAATTATTGAAGGCTCCCACATTTGTTTTCTTTTTAGCAATAATGGATTACTAACAAATTTGCATCCAATGAGAATAGAAAATAGACTTTATAATACATATCCCAAAACTTTTTTTTCTTTGATTGAATTATGGTATAAATGTTGTAATTTTGAGAATTGTACATTGTCATTGTGTTTGTTCATGGAGATATATCACAGTCCTAACATTTTTTTGTTTCATTATGTTTAATTCGAACTTTAAATTTGTATTAATACTTTTTATTAGAGAATTTATGTTAAGCATAAAATTCTGACATCATTACGTGTGAATTTCTGTCAATATTTTTCTAACAGGATATCTTTTTTTTTTACAAGTACATTATTGGAAACAACTCAATCAACATTTTTCGAGTAAAAAACGTACTTCCTCTGTACATTTTTATTTGTCATGTTACACTTTTCGAAAGTCAATTTTAACTAATTTTCAAAGTTAAATTAGACCACATTAATTCGATATTTTAAACAAAAAAATAAGATATTCTAAAACTATATGAAAAGTACTATAAATTGCAAATTTTTTGCATATTAATATGATGAAAAAATACACATTAAAATGTTAGTCAATGTTTTTATAGTTTGACTCTAAAAATAATTAATTACTCTCAATAGCTATAGTTGGATAATTACAATTTGTAATTATATGTTATATGGAGGAGAGAGGCGAGCGAGTCTGGGAGAGAGAGGGGGAAAAGAGTGGGAGAAAAGTGAATTGTATATGTATATAATTGTATATAACTGTGAATTATACATATACATTTGTATAAATTGCTAGAGAGATTGGGAGAGGGAGGAGAGGGCCGAGCGAGACTGGATGAGAGAGGAGAGAGGCGAGCGAGATCGAGAGAGGGAGGAGAGAGGCGAGAGAGAGAGGACAAAGAGTGGGAGAGAGGTAAATTGTATATGTATATAATTGTATATAACTGTATATTATACATATACATTTGTATAAATGGCAAGCGAGATTGGGAGAGGGAGGAGAGAGGCGAGCGAGATCAAGAGAGGGAGGAGAGAGGCGAGCGAGAGAGGGTAAAGAGTGGGAGAGAGGTGAATTGTATATGTATATAGGTTAAAAATTGTATATTATACATATGGATTTGTATATTCTGGCAAATTATACATATACAAACATGACTAATTATACAAACTCGAAGTCAGCCCACGTAATTTATGTATAATGTTAGTTGTGAATAGTAATTACAGCAAACTATAGCTATGATGAGTAATTAAATAGTATATGTTTACTTAGCCACATAATTTTCCCAAAATGACAAACAGAGAGTACAAAATTAATAATTTGGAGAATTTATTTAGAGAAATAACTTAAACTTTTATTAAGATAGTAATAGCCATTGATTTTTAGTCCATAATATGCTACATATCAGAGCTACAAAATTGAATTAGAGTTCTTAGACGTTAAACCATACGTCAAACAGGTCAAAATCTTTTGTTCAATTCAGTAGACTATCTCCACTGGTAATGTTGTTTCTTCCACTCTCTCTTTAGCCTTCTTTGCCTAAATAAACAACAACGAAAACTCGTCAACTATAGATAGTAAAACTGGAAAGTCTCAAGTAATCATTCATTGTATTGTGGGAGTTGCTTACTTCTTGTTCCCAGTTGGTGCGTAGGGTAATGAAAAGAAGAGACAACACTTGTACTAGAAGTGCACAGATAATACCCAACCATAATCCCTGTTTGTAATTCGAAATAATATTAATCAAGTCTTCATGACATTGAAGTAGTAAAGAAAAGTTATATATGAAAGAGATAGCGTAAACAATAAGTTGTTACCTTCCCACCAATGTGAAGATAAAAGGCCAACAAGATAGCACAAGGAATTCCCACCAAATAATAGGATCCAAGGTTAATAATTGCCCCAATTTTCTGCCATCCAAATCCTCTTACAGCACCTGGATGGGAAATGTAACAATATAGTTTCAAAAAAACATGTATATGGACGTAGTAAAATCTGTTGCATCATATATAAATGCGAACCTGAGAGAACACATTGAAGGCCATCCAAGAAATTTGATGTTGCAAGAAGTGGCATCATGATGGCTATGTATCTAACAACTTCAGTTTCGTTGCTGTAAGCATATCCCCATACTTTACGTATTAATATCAAGACCAATCCCAACACAAGCCCCTCCATAACAGCCACCGCTAAGACAACATACAGCGCCAAACGTGCAAGTTGAGGACGAGCTGCACCTAGTTCATTTGAGACCCGTGTACTGCATTGCACAATAGTATGATCAAAGAAACAGAACTGAAAAATGCATCTCCCATCTTTTTCAGATAACTTGGTTAATCTTTTAAATCTTCATAATTAGCAGAGTTATGCCAAGTAAATCACTGCTGCTAATCTTTTGCGAGGTTGCACTTCATAATTAACACAAACTGATGTGAAATAATACATTTTTTGATGACTAACCTCACAGCACCACTCAGCCCAAAAGGGATCATCCAAACTGTTGCGGCTGTATTAAGACTAAGAACCAATGAAGCAAATCAGTAAGGTTTGAAAATGGAAAATTTTGCTTGATAAACTAGTGGGAAGATACTGTGTTAAATGAGTGAGAGGTGCACAATCCATACCAGATTGAGAGCACTGACGTTTCCAGCTGTGGATTTGGAAGGAGGCCAGAAAGCAGAACCATTAGCTCAAACGACCACATTTCTAAGCTGTTGACAATCATCAAAATAGACAGGTTTAAATCAATAAGCAAACCGGTGTTCCAAGTATGATCCTGCGACGTGAGATATGTTTTTTTTTCGTGCTACTTGTAGAAAAATCAAGAAATGCAGACTGACCAGACCATGATGGCCGAGGGAACCGCAAGTCTAATGAAAGTAAGCATATCCTTCAAAGCTTCTTTCGACAGTCCTGTCCAAGTTTTTGCACATGAAGGAGAAAACTTGATATAAAGAGCCAAAAACAAGAAGTTAAGCCAGTAAGAGATTGAATTTGCTAGAGCAGCTCCTTTGACACCAAGTCCAGTCTTGAAGACCAAAACCCAACAAACAACGATGTGGATTAAGGTTGTAACTCCAGCACATAACACCATAGGGATGACAATACTTTGTGTTTGTAAGAATCTCACAACACATTGGAGCAAGCCGTAAGCGAAAACACCAGGGATAAAATACAATGCATAATGACCAGCTTCTTCAGATATACTAGGATCTTGGCCTAAAAACTTGAGAATAGGGCCAGTGTTTGCCCAAATGACTGCAAGAGGTATGCTTACAAGTGAAAGTATAATCATAGCTCTCTGCATGTGAATGCCAAGCATATGATACTGTTTTGCTCCATAAGACTGTCCACAAAATGTGTCCAATGCACTTGACATCCCCATCTATTTGGAAACAGAGAAGAAAAAATTCCATTAGAAGGCTAGCTTATTCATACGATGTAGCAATACTAGATTACTAACAGCAAAATAAAGATTGTTTAACTTCAGGTCAAGTAGTATTCGCAGGGTGGCAAGCTTCTGAAAATGACACGCATATAACAACTTATGCGAATCCACCTCAGCAATGGGAGAGTAAAGTAAAAAGGCATTATTCAAGTTTATATGGTACGTGCCCTTATGGGGCTCGATGTAGCGTAGCTCGAAAAACAAATTCATTCCGGCCTAAGCCTAAAAGAGATAAGAGCGTGTATGCATCACAGCCACTGAATCAAGTGCTTTTAGACTAGGGCATTTAAAGTTGATAAATAAGCAACAACTAAGTTGGATCATCGTGAAATTAAAATAGAGCAGTAATGTAAATCGAAAAATGTGAAGATGGGTTTCTTCAAAATCAGATCTTTTTGAGTTAAGCAAGTAGAAAAAACAAAGGAAGGTGAAGAAATACTGACCAATAGACTGATACCAGTAACAGAAGTGAATGAATTCGCCATGGAAGCACCAGAAAGGGGCAATTCTCCAAGATGACCCACAAACATAATGGATATAAGCTGTAAAGAAAACTGCAAAAGGTTAACGCTCACTAAAGGTCCTGATAGCCATACTTGCCTCTTCACTTCCTCAACAATCTCTTCCTTGCTAAACCCACCACCATTTTTTCTTGCTTCATCAAGAATGCTCTGTTTTTCTCGGTCATCTATCAATGGAGTCTTAACAGAGGATGATTTTCCATATTCAGCTTCCATTTTTGGTATCAGGACCTCCTTTCAGTCTTATGGTTGTTTGGCAGAGTACAAGAAGAAGAATAGGAGTAGGTTAATAAATGCTGACATTTATATACATAAAAAAACGTAGGGTAAAGATAAATCAAAAAAATATTTTTGGAAAGTATAGTATAATATCCTGTCGTAAGCCGTGTTTTAGGCGTTTGAATAAAATATTAATTTATCGAATGGCACAATATCTAAGACAAGGCAACTAAAGCCACCTGCTATTATCATCATAAAAATTCGTGATAGAATAAATGGTTTAGAATTTGAGACTGATTAAAACATGACACAGCGCGTTTCAACAGTATGGAGTCATAGAGTTAAAAATTATATAAAATTACTTGGGAAAATGATCAAATATAGGTGATTTGGATAAAAGAAATGGGTTATATTATTAAGTGGATGGTTTGAATTTAAATTGGATAATTTTAAATAATTTGAGATTTTTCATCCAAAGAGGAATATATTTGTTAAATTTATTGACGATAGCCGACAGAGATAAAAATAACTTGTTAGTATTTTTTTTATTTTGATTTATATGAAACAGTTTAACTAAGTACACAAGGAAAAAAAAACTTTTTAAACATGTGATTTGAAATTTGTTATTAGCGAGACCATAAATTATCGCATTAAAAATAAAATAAATATTTTAAAATTAAATAATTACTAAATATAGAAATATATACTAAAAAGAAAAATAAATTACTTGCTATTATATAAATTGATATAGAAAACATAGCAGGACACTTGTTTTCTTGATGCGTTTTTTTATAGTGTAGATTGAAATTAATCAAAATTCAAAAATGTTATTATACGAGAAAAAGTATGTGAATAGCACAAATAAGATGTTTCGATGTCATCGTTTAAATTTAGAAGTCATCAAGAAAATTCATAGGAAAATGCGATCTCCATACCAGAAAAAGGAAGCATGCTTCTCATGGTTGCCAAAATGACACATTGTAGAGATTCACTAATAATACATTTTTCTGATTAGTAATCCAACAATCTCCAATAGTTAGATTCAACCTAGATCTTCATAAATCAATAGATCCATTTTGTCTTCTTAATTAAAAAAATAATAATGTTGAAGCTCAACAAATTCAATAATAATTTTTTAAATTTTTTTCCATCAAACCAATCCAAATTATTAAGAATTGATAATATAAGCTCAATAAAATATTACTCATCAATTCCAACAGCAAGGAAAGGAGAAAGGAAGGCAAAAAGAAGAAGGATGTAATTTAAGGACAGAGAAATTCTGACAGAAGTTTTGTTTAGATAATTATTTTTAAATAGATTAAAGCTTAAATATCGGTCCTCAAAAAATTATTCAGATAAATTATAACAATAATAATATATTTAATATAATTTTATAAATGAATAGATCAATAATTTTTTGACTGAAAAAAATAAATAAAAATTAAGCATATTTACAAGAAAAAAAAAACATTATTGCACACGAGCACATAACATCATTCAAGGCCACCTATTCTCCATTCCCCAATGAACATTCAAGGTTTATTTATTCCATCTTGCACAAGGTTGAGATTGAAAAAAATCTCTTTTTTTACTTTTGAGATACTAATAATGAGTAGATTGAATGTCTAGAAGACAGTGACATTGTAATAACTATAATTAATGGAAAGCAATACAAGTATGAAACCTAAGGGTAATTGTGACCTTTTCTTTTTTTATATATATATATATATGTAGTGCTTTTTTTGTCCGAATTTACGTAAGTTTCAAAAAAAATCACACATTTATATATTAAGTAACAATTTAACTATATAATGTTTATTTTACCCTTCACGAAATGATTACTGTCACACAAATTTCTATCATTTATTTTGGATCACAAGTTTTAAAAGCCTTCCTTTTTTTCTTAAATCCCATGTCGAGTCAAACTATCTCATATAAAATGAGAAGAATGAAATACTTATTAAGTTCAATTCGATTAATTGATGACCAACTTATGATTTTAATTTTGCCCTACTTTAGCTTATAACTATTTTTTATGTTATCAAATACATACACAAATGAAAAAGATTGATAACTCAGTTTAACCAACTTATAAATCAAATCAATTTTCTTCATAGGTAGCTCACAAATTTCTCTTTTTTTTTTCACTTGGAAAAATGTTTTTCTACTATAAATCTTATGCGATACAAATATACGCTCCGTAGACTTCTCTTTTACTTGTGGCTCTCCAAAGTCTCAAACACGCAGCCAATAAGCGAGGAAAACGTGGAAGCTTATGGTCAAGAAAGTATGGCGGCTCATAATCTGTTCTCCACGTAAATCTCAAGGGGAATTAAATATAAAACGATAAAAAGTCGCTACCAACGTTTTTTTTTTTTTTTGGAGTGTTGTTGGAGTATGTGGAATATTTGAATTTTGAATGTCTTGATTTGATAAATTAAACATGGAAATATTTTTTTATAAAACTGACTGAGAAAAGAATAATTATTAGACAAAATGAGAAAAAAGAAATATTTTATCTTAGGAAATGCCGTCGGCTAAATCAGAAGACAAATGCTCCTGTACACATAAGACATGATTCATATGTTTGTTTGGAACATACATGTGAATTTCCACACTCAATATTCAAGTTCTATTTTTTCCCCTCTACCATATATTTCAGATAGAAAAAAGAGAACCGTCCTATTTTTATATATATTAAGATAATCATGAGTCAACAATTTCGATATCTAGGTCGACTACGACTTTGGAATAACAATAATTAATATAAATTATGAACTTTATACTTTTACATTTTTATAATCCTCGTACCTTCAATGTGTTCCTTGTACCACAAATCAAAGAACGTATGTTTTTCAAACCTACTGTAGAAGCTTTTGAAAACAGACCAATCCAGTAAAGTGAAGTTGTTATAGATCATCAGGTAGATGGGATTTGGTACCTCAAAGAATTAACCACAACTAGAGCAACTATTACTACCCCTATCCCAAAAAAATTGGGACCGCTATATCAATCATTACTGAGATGTTACTCTATATATTAACTCATCTGGTATGAATATTATGCAAATACAAATAAAATGATGTTTTCTATGCTATACACGGAGACCAATGCAATCGTATTTCAAAAGGATCAAGTGCTATGCATTCAGTTATAAGCAAAGGCCCAATTATCGGTATTTTTGGTGCATATATAAGATCGACCAGCATGTAAAATGGATCTATTCTCTACCAAACTCGAGATAGATTCATATAGCACAGCGCATTAAAAAAACAAGCACCATCATCGGATGGAAATATAAAACTAAACATTGTTGAAAAAATAATAAATGTCATGCATAATGATCAAGTCTCAAAATACACCTCAAAAGCAAGTATTATTCAAAAGAAGAGACTTCAACAAAAACAATGTTTGATCACTTAAATCCAAAGTTCAACAACATACCCCCATAAGTGGAATTTAGGGAGGGTAGAGTGTGCAGGGGCCTTAGACCTTACTCCTGCCTCGTGGAGGTAGAGATGTTGTTTCCTAAAGACAAAAGTTGGCAAGTGAGGATAAACTCACTTCAACAAGAAAACAACAGAAATTAACACTGAAAAGAGAACAGGAAATTCACCTTTTCAGTTATCAGGTTGTTCACGCATTATTAGCAACAGTAGGAAGGGTGGTAACTTTCCCCACAGCAACAGTTTTCCCTGCACATAGTGGCAGTCATTGTGAATTTATGATCCCCTTTGCAAGGTAGTGTGTAAATTAAAGTATGACAAGCTTACAAGGCGAAATGGTTCTTTACCTTCACTGCAAAGAGTGAACCACCCAAGTTGTGGAAAATCAGAGAACTTCTAGATACAAATCAGATTATTCACCTGGCATGATTATTTCGGAAGATCAAGACCTAGCACACTATACAACAGAAGGGAAAGGCAGAAATGAAAGAGGAAAAGGGGTTAGTACTATCCAATATGTAAAGCATCGCCGATTCTATCTTTACAGTTGAGGCTAGGCACATATTTTGGAAAGCATAAATATTTAAAGCTAGTGAAAATAAAGGTAAATTACAATAGTAGAGATACTAAAGTGACCGGTTTCATTATTGTGTAAACATCAACTACTTTGCTCTCCCCTGTAGATAAATATTCCAAATGTCCATATTACTCGAGTAGACAACTAACCTGAACACGACATAGAATGATTGCTCCGTTCTTCACAAACAAAGGTTTTTTCTTCATGGGCTTCTTTTTCTTGAGATCAATCTGCTGCATCAGTTCAACAATCTCGCATCCCTCACCAATAGCATGAATATGCAACACAGCCTTGTAACCAGCAGTAAAAAAAGCCTGAGAGAGCACACAATGTTTATTTAATCACAGATGTATGAATGCACTTACGCAATTCTGAAGCTAATTAGAGTGAATGAAAGGCTAGGTTTACGTTTGACCCATACATTGTCCAACAGCTCCAACATCTGTAACTGTGCAACAAACTCAGTAACTGCAGGTGTGGGCTTTGCTGCAAGTGCAAAACTTATTAGATATCAATCTAAGCTTGAAAACCAATCTATTACGAAGTTGGAGATTCATGTATGTGTACAGTACCTATGAATATCCTCTTTACAGTACATAAATATCTGGATTAATTTCACTAAACCAGTATTATATCTCCAATCTTATTATAATTGATTCTCAAACCGGGTTAGTGATTTACTAAATAAGTGTGGTACCTCAAAAAACCATCAGTAATTTTCCTCAAATCAAGTACTGAAACTGCATGACTTCTATTAACTCAACAAAAAATTATTTAAGGCAAATGAAAGAAATTATTCTGTAATAAGAAAGGAATGTCTCATTAGATCATTTTATCTATGACTTGCCAACTTCAGTTCCTCATATGTTGGACCAGAATAAATCAAAAGCAATATATGAGTCTCGTATATGTGATCAAAACCTTGCTATCAGGAGATGTATTTTTCCATTAGCTCACTACATTAGCTTTTTGTTCATTTGCCTCGTTCACTACAGTATTACTTCTGTCCTGATCTTATATTGGTAGAATCAGCTCATTTGTATTTCATTTGTAACATCTACTGTAAAAGACCAAGATCTAGGACTCACTCTGGGGGACATCATTGTCTACGAATTAACTTAAGAAGAAAACTAAGATTTTTCACCAAGTTAAAGACTAATAGATATTAAAAGACTATCCCATCATTTAAAAACAAATACGCTGACACTAAAGAGAATCTCTTTCTTTGGTCTTATTTGTACCCTTCACGTCATCTAAACAGAAACTGTCAGACGAACTACAACATATACACAACATAGGTTCCACTTACAACTTTATGGTTTACTCTTTGTCAAGTTCTGTTTGAATGAACGGTCATCTTAAATTCTCTAGGAGATATAATTCAGTAAGCCAGCCACACTGTTCCACAGGAAGTTCTTGCACAAACGCTCGGCTGACAGAAAGGTTAAGGGTGTCCGCTGTGAAGAGAAAATATTTTGCTAGAGATATTTTTCGTGTTTCGCAAGTGAGCAGAAAATATCCAAGCATTTTATATATAACTTAGGCAAACATTATGGCGGATGCGGTGGAGTGAGGGTCAGAGGGGACAGGGGTTGGTGGTAGAGTTAGGGGAGGGAGGTCTGTGGTAGTGTAGTGATAGGGGTGTTGGGGGTGCGGAGGAGACAATCAACATGGTATGCCACTAACGGAACTTGTTTACATACTTCCATTGGAGAAATCATTTTTCCTAATTTTAAGTAACTTGTTTTTCTACAGAAAATATTTAAAAACATTTTGACTGACCAAACTTGGAAAAACTGAAAAACATATGTTTTCCTCCATAGCAACACACCCCAAATGCAACACTTTTCTCCTTCCAAGGATTCTGTTATAGTATATGAGGCATTCCATGTTTGTGAGAGGATAGTATTCCCTTAAATAGGTAACTGGTTAGCAATATAAAACCTAATCTCAAACATATATTACACAGAACAAAGAGAATGAATTCCATGCTATGGATAATATGGAGAATACATACCAACACTGCACAAGACAAAACCCGACAAAATGTCCTCTTCCTCGATTCCAGATAACCTAACTCGTACATTTTCCCCCGGATCTGTGTATCTAACTCTATCTTCATCACAGAATAGAGCAGGTACTTTCACAACAGCCTGCAGATCAACTTATGTGTGAAATTCCTCAAGTATTCAGTATCACATAGCTGAATACAGTTTAAGTGGAAAAGGTCCAATAGAAGATGACCTTATTTGGCATCATCAACAAACTACCACCTTCACAAATGCTCCCAGATTCTGTTTTACCCATAAAAACAGTTCCCGGGTCTTTAAATTTGTCGATAACAGGCATTCTGCAAGAAAGGGAGATTTAACACTCAAACAACTGCTAACAAGGGGGATACGGAGGACAAAAATCAGAAGGTTCTGTTCGCCATCCAGTTAAGAAAATATGGAAGATGAGGCACAAAAAGTAGATGAGCCTCTCACAAGAATGACCGTATTCATACATAAATACACACATAAAATAATATGTCTTATTTAGGACGAATGATACAATATCTAAACCAATTTCATCAATAACTAGAGTGCTGAAAGTTGGAAATACAGAGGGAGAAAACAGAGACACGAAGATGCCAGCAGATTAGCAAAGCTGAAGTACCTTAGTGGACTTTCAGGATCTCGCGGAGGAACTTCTACCGCATCAAGAGCTTCAAAAAGGCATGGACCATCCCACCATGCGCATACTCCTTCCTCCACCCGAGTTTTCATATTTGAACCAAGGAGACCAAAGATTGGCAGGAATTGAACATCTGCAACTCAGGTACATAAATTTTCAGAACCGAGTGCAGAAATTAAACATCTGCGAACACATGGAATTTTAAACAAAGTAAAGAAACAGATTGAAATACAATTGAATGATGGGAAATAAGATTCCACAATCAGTATTCTCCTTTGATTATACCAAAAGGTGGTTTTCTACAAGGTATCATACAAAGAAGAGGTAATGTTTCTGTAATGCTCATAACACAAGTGGCAGCATGAGAAACACTCTTTTCTTAGGTATGTCGAGGACTTTTAAAAAATCATTTTATGTTTACTTCAATGGCCAGATTGACAACAAATTATTTGATGTTTGACATGAAAATGAAAATTTCCCATTATTTATGGGAGAAATGGATTGGGAAACAAGTTTTAGTGTTCTGAATTGGTTATACACTAGAAGCAAGATAAATTTTGACATAGATCAGCTTTTCACCTTTAAACTCTAATGAGAGGGTACAAAATCGTAAAACGCCATGTCATTTTACTGGCTACCGTAGCAAAAAGATTTTCTAAGATGTTTCATTTTGGATTATAGGTTGAATAGATCATTAAAATACAAGAACTTCAGCCAACAATGACGTAATTTATGAGTAGATAATCCTCTTTACCTTTCTTTACATTGTATTGAGATGATTTTAAGAATGGTATCATTTTCTATTGGATCTCGTCATACCTTCAAAAGACAATAGTTAGAAATTAATACCTAATACAATTAATATTTCAAATGCCTGACGGAAACATGGATGGAAGAAGACCTTTCTTTAGACCAGACGACAGTAGGATCATCCATCTTATTTACAACAACGAGGAGCTTAGAAAATGCTAGTGTCTTTGCAAGTTGAACATGTTCACGTGTTTGTCCACCTCTTTCATATCCAGCTTCGAGTTCACCCTTTCTAGCGGATATAACCTTCAGAATAGCCAAATCAAAGATCTGTGTACACTTCCGAAATCCAGAGATAGAATTCATAAACTCCCATGGAGTCCAATGGCAAAAGGTAACCATTCGTACCAATACACCTATGTCGGCTTGAGATGCTCCACTAGTCATATTCGGGGTGTAACTCTTGTGACCCTGGTAATAAGTGAAAAATAATCAAAAACCGTAATGTAAGCTGACAGATGACATGTTACCCAATTGTCTCGCACATAATTGAAGTGGACACTGATTTTTACAGTTACATAAATTATCATACTTGAGTCCTCAAATCAGGAGCAGTAAACTGAAACAATGTCCTCTTTAAAGGAACTGCCTCATTCATGCAAAAATAATGTGCTAAACTTCTCTCCTTCAAATCAAGCAGCAAATTTATTGGCATCAAAGGCTCAAAATCACAAAACTAGTAAACTTAAATGGAAGAAGATTTAACCGCCTTGTGACGAGAAATTGGAGTGAGGTCATGAGATACGATAGGAGACAGGCATCAAGCCTCATTTCATTTGAAAGATCAGAAAGGCATGCATAAATGATCACGTTAAATTTGATTTATCAGTATTAAACGCTGTTCATAAATGTATGTCCTAGCTCCTTACTGTAATTTCTCTTTCTTTCCGGAAGTCCAGATGAAAGAACCAAACATGCAGAAAATTAATCTGTGCAAGAAGGTGAAAGAAATTTTCACAGAAAAGGCTCTTTCATAAGTACCTAGAAATTTTAATGAAGTTATGCACTAACCCAGTGCATCATGAATAATTACAGGTTGTGTAATTTCCCTATTGTGCCTAGCATTCCTTCAACATCATGTTCAATAACCATATTGCACCAAAAATCTAACAAAAAAGTACATCTCTGTAATTATCTATCACGTAAACAACCAAAAATTTCAACTATTTATTAATCCACCAGAATCCTTCGCAATAATCTCATGAGTAATAATCATCCATAGATAAATCCAAATTGCTCTAGAAATAATCACTACTGTAATTAAAATACACAAATACGTAGCTATAATTTTGCCTATTATGTAGATAGATCGCATTTCCGATTTCCTTAAACTAAGGCAACTTATTAAGTTTACTTATCGAATTGAAACATCCAAATTTCACAGAAAATAAGCAAGTTTGAATCGAAATTGAGCATATAAAATAATAAACCCATCGATTAACGAAGGAAGATCGAAGAATTCATAGAAAACGTACCCATGGCGGTAAGCTGAATAGAAAAGGATTACCTTAGAGGAGCGAAATGCAGAGACCTGGAAAGTGTATTTTAGTAGGAACAAGTTTAAACCAGACTTGGCAACTCTATATATATTTCGGAAAAGTAACTAAAATACTTTTGAAGTATTTGAAAATGGTACAAAACTATGTTTCATCCATCTATCGTCTTAAAATTGCCTTTCTCTTCTACTTATTGGCACAATTTTAAATTTAAACTGTTTAAATATTTTTTAAAAATACTTGACACTCAACTATTAGTTATAATTTAATTTATTAATATTATTTATAATTCAACCTAGTACTCACTCATTACTAATTAAACTCCACCCAATTAATAATTCAATTCTAATATAACACTACTAAAATACGACGAAATCACATATTCCTGAAGTGACATTCAAAATTGTACGAGTCCAAATTGAAGCCCCAATTTAATTTAGGTTGAGCCGCATTTTCAGGAGGACACTTTCAATACGATTCTCTTTCAAACTTGAATTCAAAATTTACGATTAAAGGTAAAGATGTAGTACATCCCAAATTAATTCATGCCTTTTTTAATATAATTATATAAATATTTATGATTTGTTTTAAATATTAGAACTTCAGTATATTATTTTTAAAAAAAATTATCTATTAAGTATCATCACATAATTGAGACGAAAAAATAATTAAGATGAAAATAGTCAGATTTTTATGTTTATCGATAATTTTTATTTAGACACTTGGACTATAATATATTTTGATTGAGGACTTGAATGTATGATCATGTACTTATATAGACATTTTTGTCTCAATTTTTTTGAAACACTCATTGCCAGTAGCTTTTTCATTGTTGCATTAGTAATGGGGCAGATTTATTAATTGGCTGGGGTTTAGTTAGTAATGTATGGGTAGTGAATTAATTTATAAATTATATTAATAAGTTAAATTATAATAAATATTTGAGCGCCGTGTTTTTTTTTTTAAAAAAAAAATAGTTTAAATTTAAAGTCGTTAAATAAGTGGTCAATTTTGAACCCAAAAGTGGATGACAAGGGTATTTTAGAGACAATAGATGGTTGGGAAGGAAATTTTGAAGCCAATAGGTGGATGGAGGATAGTTTTGTACTAATCTAATACTTCAAGGATATTTTAAATCATTTTTGTATATATTTTAGTAAACAAGTTTAAAAGCTTAGATTAGGTATTTGAATTTGGTTCAGTATTACACGTCTAAAGAGAAAATTATTGAATAAATATAAACAATTCAAACACATATATCATTAGTTGTATCAATTTACTTTCTTAACGTCCTCTTACTCGTTTGATCTTCTATTATATTGTGTCTCTAGCTTTAAAAAATAGAAATAATAGGAAATTTGATACTCTAATTAACTTCATCCAACCTCTTTTGTTCAATTGACTACAAGTTTGGACAAAATGTAAATATTGTACTATGTGTTATTAAACTGATCACAAATTGAAATTACCTTGAAAGACAAAATTCAGCAACATGCACATTAAATAAACTCACGAGGTCGAAGCTAGACTTTACATGGCCATATTGATGATCAAATTACCAATGATCCAATTCTTAATTACCTAATAGGAAAAAGTTATCCAACATGCTCCTTTAAATAGTCTTAAGGAGACTTATGATACAAAGGTAAATTTTCATGTTCTCTTATATAATAAGAGACCGTTAGTGCTGAAACAGGTACGTCTCCATTGATGTGCCTCAAAAAAATTAATCACGATTATAATTATTTTAGTTAAATTGTGGTCATGAATCACGATGATATTTTGTCTACAAATATATTCATGTAGTCTCGACGCTTTAAATATATTGGATGTGGTTATTTTTTGGCTAGGAAATTTTTTTTTGTCCCGAGAATTTGGCCAGAAAAATATTTTATCTATATTATTTTACTTTTTTAAATATTTTTATCCTTTTAACTTTAATATCTTTAACTAAAAATGAAAAAAAATAAAATATTTTTAAATACATAAAACATTATATATTTTTTATTTTTCTGATCAAATTCTAGCCAAATTTTCTTATCATTCAACGCTCCCCTTTTGGTTAAATGTGACAGATCAATTTTGCTAGATATGCTTTCCCAAAAAGCTTTAAACGAACTAGCTCATCTATAAATTTGTAAACGTAAATGTATTGAATGCAATCGTGGACCATAGCATGCATAATTAGGGCTAAAATTGTTACAACAGCACCAAGCTTAACCATATTTAATTCTCGCTCATTTTCATATTAGTAGTCAAAATTATATTTTAAAAATCTTAATTTATTTGTTATATCACCATATTAAGATGAATTTGATTAATTTTATCCTAATTATTAAATGTTGTTGAGATGGAGAAACCAAAAAGATGCCTTCATTTTCTTTTGAATATTTTATTTTTTAAAAATAAAATATATATGTCCGATTGGTTAAGTGTTAGAATGTTTTATAATGGAGATGATGGAATGAGTCATATTGTTTTACAATTTTGAACCAATCTTAACATATGGACTAAGTTTTTAAAGTTGAGTTAACTCAATATATAATGAATTTTCTTAGCAATAAAATGAAAGTATAGTAATCATTAGCAAATATTTAAGACCATCAGGACACATAATAGGCCTTTTTTTCAAAGTATTAGGTGAAGGTCATGGCTTTCATAAATTTGCTGACCAAGCTAGCTACAATATGGTCGTGTAAATGTTTTGAATTACACGACTTTACTAAACTTGTTAATAACGCTCAATTAATTAATAATACATTATGTCTTATTTCTGTAACAATAAAATTGTAGAACAAAACAATTGATGTGATTAAATTAATTAAAATAAGAAGACGTGGATGTGATATTTCCACATATAAAAGTCTGGACAAAAAACATCAGTCCGGAGTTTAAAGGGTATAAAATTTTAATAAAAATTTTAAAACTGTATATAAATTTTCATTTTAACCAAAATGGTAAAATCGCTGGTAGAGCAGCGATTTCCAATATTAATTTTCTTTAACTTAAATTATTTATTTTAAATTTTAAAAAAAAATTTAGATCAAATCGCTGCCCGTATACTTTTTTTTTTTTTACTTTTGTAATTTAAATAATTATTTTTTAAAAAAAAATTAGTAAATCGCTGCACTATTTTTTTAGCCACTTGTTGATTTTGTGCACTATAGTGTATATGTTTCATTTTTAGTTCATTGAATTTTTTTTAAATTTTTTAAATTAAATCGCTGCATAGCGATTTGTATCAATTTTTTCTTTTCAAATATTTAAAATTAGGAAATCGCTGCTACTGCAGCAATTTTGCTGCCGTATTTGTTAAAATGAAAATTTATATACCGTTTTAGAATTTTTGTTAAAATTTTATATCATTTAGGCTCCGGAAGTAAGTTTTTATTTTTCATCCTGTTCGGAGTCCATATTAGAGTTTCGATTAAATTTGAATTGCGCTCTGCAGGGCCTATTCGAGTGGCGCTTCCAACTAAATTTTCTCCACACTCAAGGCTCGAACTCAAGACATCTGATTAAGGGTGAAATACTGTCACTACTAATGCATCACAATCTAAAAACATAGTACGTTGATTCAACAATGACATATATTTATTCTGTCACACATATTCAAAAGAGTTGAACATGTGGGTTCTCCTTCTGAGCGTTATTATTTCATGTAAAATAATCGATCGTTTATTCTTGCAAGTATATCAATACAAACAAAAGGGATAAAAAATGTACTTAATTAATTAACATTTACTATGATGAAAATCACTAGGTTTTAAATGCTTACGGACAAATTAACCCTAAGAAATATGTAAAAACGATTATCGTGATTGATTTCACATATGTTTTCATTCTTAATTATTGCATTTGTCAGGATATATATTTGGCTCTATATACATTATTATTAATAACAGTTTCATGAAAGTGTATATATACACACCATCGACCATGGTGACAGAGAATATGAGAAAAAATAAGTGATTTATCTTTACCAAAAGTAAAATTAAGAAAAAAGGTGAAATTCACATTTTCTTTGGGTCTAATTTCACCTTTTTCTTAATTTTACTTTTGGTAAATAAATTAGACATTGCTATCATGGAAAATGAGAGATAAAGGTAAGCACGTACAGAAAAATAATGAGGGGAAAGGGATGGCTTTAATTATGGTTTGGAGGGGGGGGGGGTTGGTTTAATACAAAGTGTTCTTTTTGATATATAAATTTAGTTGATTTTTTTTTTAAAGTGTTTTTTGAAGTTTGAAAATACTATTGGAAAGTTGGGTTATATTTAAATATGCATTTTACTAAGTTGGGAAAAATAGTTGAAGTTCTGTGAGGTTTTTTCCATGTGAATATATCAATTCATCTAAAAATTAAAATTAATAAAAAATTATATTTTATTTACTTAATTATATTTTCAATATCTAACAAAATCTACTTCTGAAATGAGGAAAAAAAACAAGGTCACCACATGCAGAGGCGAATCTAGGATTTGGAGACTGGGTGTCATATTCATAAAAGATCAATTAAATACTAATCTATTTTTGGCCTTGTAAATAGCGACTTCGGAGGAATTTGCTCAATTATTAGTCATTTCAGTTTATGACGATAAAAAAAGCCAACAAAAAAAACTATGATAATTTGTACAAAGAATATTCCTCCCCCCCCCCCACCCAATAATATTAGTATAATACAAAATAAGTAAATAAATATATCATTCATTTATAATTGCACTTGGCAAGTTTTCTTGTTCTAAAAAACTTATCGGTGATATAATTATTTATATTTATAAATACTTAACATTCTAGGTAACAAACTAAATATAAAGAGGTCTAAGAATTTCACATACATAATTTCAATAACAAAGACAAAGTATTGACTCACACTAATTGACAATCTAAAAAGCCAAATAAAAATCAAATGTGATTTCGATATGATTTATCATTTATTATAATATGTATTTTATTTATTAATTAAAACCTATAAAAATGTACTAATATTATGCATTATTTCGTCACACGTGGTATATAGTCCTTTGGATTTTAACCAACTACCACTAATAATTATGTCTCAATTTAAATAACTTTGAAATCTAAATTCTTATTTCTTTCATTAATCTCATATTAATAAATAACTTTGAAATCTAAATTCTTATTTCTTTCATTAATCTCGTATTAATAATTGTATCATTTCGATCTAATAAATAAAAAAAGTTATTTAAAAATAATAAAAGTTTATATGAGTTTAAAATTTACCCTTAATTAGCTAATATATATTCTATTAATATCTCCAAGCATCAAAAGGTCTTCTGAGACCATGCTTTCTTCCATGTAATTTTATGTGTATTCTGTTTTCTTTTAAATTTCATATCTATTAATCGATCTATATCTAGGTCCACACAAAACATGTATAATAAATATTGAATGATAACATGGTAAATTCAAAATTTGTGGGTACCATATATATATATATATATATATATATATATATATATATATATATATAATGAGAAAGATGATATTTATATATGCTTCAGAAAACCCTAAAACCAACTTTAATGGTGAGGAGAGGACAAAGAAATACAGTTGGAAAGGCAATGACACCAAATTTACTTTTGTCATTCCATAATGGTGGACAGACTTTTTTAATACTATGGTCTATAGTATTAATATTATTTTTTCCACAGCACATAGATAGTCAAACTAACGTCAAAAATAAAAAAAGTACATGCCCCTACAAGTGCTATAGGGTGTATTTTAACAAAGACAAGAAGGGAGGTGTAAATTTGTAGGTAACTTTGGGTGACAAGAGCATGTGATATGCATTCAAATATGTGTAAGAGAATCTAATCAATTTATAAAATCCAAAGGACTATATACACACATTGGTTCCCGAGACTCATAATATAGTTATGGGTGCAACCAACAAGGTAAATAGTAGTATACATCTTTAATGAGGATTGTAAAAGTGAATGAACTTCAATTTTTCTTTTAACAATTTATGAGATGGTATAGCAAATATAAGGACACAGAAATTTACTAGATTTTAATTCAAGGTTCAATTTATGTGAAGGTATTAAAAATACATTGGAAAAATAAATCTAGGTTTAACTTTTCTAAAATAAAAACTTTAATAGTATATAATCAAGAGAAGGTGTTATATTGTGTATATGATTTGTGATGATATAGTATCAAATGACGAAATACATAGTAACAATATGTTGGTGGTTTGGAAACAAACTTTCAAGTCTTAGTGTTCATTTGAAATGACTTATTTTAAGTGTTTTTAAATCAAAATAGCTTTTACGTAAATTTTAAAGTGTTTGGGTAAAGTTACAAAGTGTTTATAAACACTTATTTTAAAGCGAAAATAACAAAAATAAGCCAAAAGTCATAAGTTAGAAATCTTAACTTATGAGATAAGCTAAAAGTCAATCCAAACAGGGCCTTAATGCTGATTCAAGTTGAGCAAAATTGAGAGTACTTGAAGTTGAAGTGAAAGTTTAGTGACGTAACATGAGAGATCAATATAAAAGATTGATACACAAATTACCTTCAAGAGATTAAAAAATTAATTATCTTGATAAATTAATAATTTATGAAAACAAAATGATTGATAATAATGTTACATATCAAAATAAAATATGGTGGATGATCAAAATAAACGCGCATATCAGATGCTCATATAAAGAATTTTTCGCCAAGACTCAAAAATAAGTTCCAGAGATGATATCTAATTACTAGCTATATTGTATGGCATAGTATTGGCCGGCCAAAAGCAAATACACTTTCACACATCTCTAAGAATGAAAACTTAGTGTAAATGAGAATGTTTAAATGGATATATGTTATATATTAAAAATGGTATGATTAAGAAATTAAAATATTCAAAATGATATAGGAGCGATCTCCAATATAGACAAGACCAGAGAAAAAAGACTAAGATGTTCTGAATATATGAAGAGATTATATTTTGATATCTTTGTTATAAGATGTGAATATTTAATTAAAAAGTGTCTAAAAAAGTAAAAAATAGATAAAAAAAGGACATGATACTTTTATAACTTAATGAGGACGTGAAGAAAATATAGTGATATAGAGATTAAAATTAAGATAGAAGATTAGTAGACATTCCATTGTTGGCTAGTTTTCCTTGCCAATATGACTGTAGTGTTACCTTTCTTCTATTACCACAATCACTTGGCGGATTCTTCTGATTCAGCTAATATATTATTTGTCATAGTAATTATACTTTATATTTATTATTTGTAATACATCTTTTTCATTATTTGTATTATCTTTTCAAATTCGATTTGTATTGTTTACTTTGAGTTAAAGATCTTCTTGGAAATAACTTGTTTGTCTTCACCTCTTAAAATTATTTAGCAAAATTACGTATAATATGTTGTTATTTTTAAAATAAAATTTATATATTTAAAAAATATAAAAAAAATATCAAAGTTAACGTAAATAATGATTCAAAATATTATTTTTAAAAATGTGAAAATTATTTAAAATGAAAAATTATTAATCCTAAAAATCGTAACACCTTCACATGAAAATATCAAATTAATACAAATAAGATTAAATATAGCCTTTCAATAAGAGTTCAATCCAATTTAATAAATTTAACTCATATTCCTTACATACTCAATGTATTTCTGTAAAAAATTCAAGATTAATTAATATTACTTTGAAATCATTCCTTATTATGTATTTTTGTAAAAGTTCTAACATTAATTATTATTACTTGAAATCAGACCATCTAGAATCAATAATTTGCGAATTTTAAATTTTTTTCTAAACATAAAAAATAAAATAAGAGTAATACTAAATGATTAGAAAAATTGATCAGAATATGATTATAAATTTTAAAAATTTATAATACTTTTTTCATTTTAAAATAAATCATCTTTTTCTTATTTTTTTATTAAAACATAAAAATATTTTTTTAAAAATAACATAACGTAAATTTATTATTTTGACCAAATTCTGACCAAAACAATTTTCCATAAAATACCATGGTCAATTTCTTGTGTGTGATTGTGATTACAACTATATCCTATAGAGTAATAAAGAAAAAACAAATAAATTAGCCCCAATCCCCAATGTTACTCCATCTCCTATACCACTATATATACAACCCCTCTCCTTTATAATTTCTCACTTCTCTCATTCCTTAAGCTCTTCAACCTAAAATAATTTAGTCTTTTTTTATTCTCAACAAGTTAGATCCTATTTTTTTTTTCTTTGATTTATTTTATATGGATAGATCCAAAACTCTTGTGAGTCTTTGTATCTTGATATTTTATCGAAAATAATCTCTTTATTTTTACTAGATAAGATTAGGGTTTTTGTACATGTTGACTTGATATTATTTTTGGTGTTATGGGAGTGGAGCTCCTTGAAGTCCAACAGAAGATCTAACAGGTTAGATTGAGCTGCTGACCTATGGATTCCTCAGCCCTATCTATTTATGATTTCAAACATATAGATAGGTTTGTGGGTTTGCATATGTCAGGAGCTTTATTTTACCTTTTGTTTGATCATTTTTTGGATTGAAGGGAGCTCTACATTCATTTCTCCTTACTAAATTTATATATTATGTGTTATAAAATATATCTAGTAATATAAAATACTTTAGATCTAGTATTAGATCTTATTTTCTATTTCTAGCTACTGTTTAAGTATATATATGATGTTGGATAAATTTTGAAATGTTGTTTACTTTTTAATAATTTTGATGCTTTGTTTTAGATCTGATTTTCCTATTTCAGGCTTCTGAAGAAAATGTTTGGATTTAGATTTGGATTTTGAAGTGTTTCAGCGCAGCTTTTATCGTTTGTCTAGATTTGAGTTGTGGAAGAAAATATTTTAGAAACTGAATTTTTACAGTTGTGTAAATTGGGAAATACTTGTTTGTTTTTTACTTTTGTGTATATTTGTAGTTACATTTACGTATTTATTCAATAAAATAAAGTTAATTTTTTTCTTTTTTTTTTCTTTAGGTTTAGTCTTGATAGATACTTTCTCGATTCTTGATCTTTGTGCAAATTAAAGCTGTGTTGCATTTAATTAATATTGTGACAGGTTGTGGAAAATGTAGTGTACGTACTTTATTTTGAATCTTATCTCGGGAAGATATTTTTATTTTGAAATTTGACTAAAATCTATCATTGGTCTAGATTTAATTTAAGATTAAAGTAGTTTTTAGGATGATTACAAGATTAAAGTTGAGATTTTTATATAAATAAATTACACGTATATAAATTATGTATTTGATTGCTAACAGTATTTAATAAATTCAATACGTACGTTATATAATGTTTATTTTTATTTTTTGCGACTTTTTCAAATCATTTTGACTAATGGAAATGTTACAGCTTATTTTTTAGAATGATTTGAATGAAATAAATATTATTTTTTGCGTTTCAAAAAGAATGTAGCTATTTTTTTAGTCTGTTTCAAATATAATCTCTTTTTGTTTTTGTAAGTTTTAATTTTTCATGTAGCATGATTAAAATTACAAGATTAAAAAATATTTTTATATATTTGACACAATTTTAATTTATAATTACAAAATTAAATATATTTTTTTTCTTGAAGTTTATGTCATTTATGTTGTTTTGCAGTAAAAATGTTTTGTGGCAATGTGGCGGGCTTTGTTCAATATTTAGACGTTAAAACCAATTATTTGTTGAAAACATACACTTTATAAAAAATAATTAATTGGCAATAATTTTTATAGTTTTCATTATAATAATACGACTGAAAAATAGTAGTAATATGTTTATATTTTTTAACTAGTGCGGAAGCTAATATTTATGCAAATACCTAGCTTTATAAAATAATCAACGCCGATAAGAAAAATAGATTAATTAGATCATAAAAATTTATTATGTATTGATCAAACAAATGTTGTTTAACATTCCTTTTGAATTTATATCATTATAATTAATCTTGACGTCTCTTACAAAACTTGCACCAAATAATTTAAAATAAAAGACAAAACTAATATCAATTACTTATCTATCAAACATTAAACACTGTTAATAATTTGATCATTCAAAAATATAACTCCCTACTATTTTCACTTCCAATATATAAAGTAAATCAATTAATTTTTATTTGCTTTAACCTGTTACATTAATAATATATATTCCCAAATCATTGGTTAAACTTAAAACTTTAATACATATTGTAAAATATTAATCATGATCTTTTAACAATCTTACAAAATTTTAAAGTGAGCAGTAAAATCGAACAGAATGTTTTATGCCGTATTAAAGGATGCTTTTTTTTTTCCCTTTCTTTGTCTTGTATGTAGTGATTTTTAAAAATAATTATTTTGATTTATTTATTATTTTAAAATTTAATTATTATCTTACCATTTTACTCCTGTAGTAAAGTACAACAATTATTTTTGAAGATTACATACATTTAAATTTTCGAAAACTACGACACATAAATAAAGTAGAAATTTAATTAAGTGATGTTAGTATATTTTTTAATAAATGAATGAGGGTATTTAAGAAGATTACACTCTTCCAGACTTCTTAATTAATGTTTAACTATAAAGCGTATAAAAATACGAGAAATAATTTAATTAGGAGGGAATACAAAACACTTCTTTTTAGTATAGTAGAGTACCTTTAAGAGTTTATTTGGATTGATCAAAATCTATGTTAAAGTCATTTTTAGCTTTTAAAAGTATTTGACAGTTAAAAATGACTTTAAATAGGTTTAAAATGATTTTAAAAAAGAGTTAATAGTTAAAAGTAGATACTTAGATAATTTTCATCTTTTAACTTTGAAATTTACTACTATCTCTGTTCATTTTCAATTATCATATTACAATTTCCGAAAGTCAATTTGATTAATTTTTAAAGTTAAATTAAATTATATTAATTTGATATTTTAAAAGAAAAAATCACATAAAAACTATATGTAACGTACTATAAATTGCAATCTTCAAATGTAAATCAAAGTTCTTATAGTTTGACTTTACAAAAAAATCATGAGAACTAAAAGTGGACGAACGAAGTAAACAAAATAAAAGTGGATGGAGGGAGTAAACCACGACAAATAAAATTCCTTTTTCGCAAAATAACATATTTCACACTATGTTACTTTACCTTTTTAACTTTAATACCTTTTAATTAAAAAATCAATTCATTTTAAAATAAAAAGGATATTATGAATTTTTTAAATTTATGACCAAATTTTAATTGAATTTTTTTGCCATTTAGCATTGCCCATTTTTAAAAACTACATCTTTTAAATTAAGCCAAACGGGCTTTAAGTCTGACCAATCCTATGAGCATGGAAACCATAAATATTCTCAATCTGAAGGTCATAATCCTACTTGAATAAGGCCACTTTTTTGTCCCTTTTGCTTGATACGTTCCAACTATTTTTCTTTCTAAAAAGAAAAGAGTTAAAAGTGGATCCTCAAATTTCTTTTTAAAATTATTCATATTTGGGCATCTTCTGATTGTGCCTAACAGTTGTAATTAGGAGTCTCTCAGGTACTTCACCACTTGTAATAGCGTAGTTTACATTATATCACACACCACTTGTAATAACGTAGCGTAATTTACATTATATCACAAAGTAGATAATACAACAGATTGAGTTATTTCTCCCTTAATCAGGGTATAAGATTCAAGCCCCGAGTATAGAAAAATCCTTGATAGGAACACTTCCCCTTGAATGAAGCCTACACAACGTGAATCCATAATAGTCGAGCTCCAATGCAACATGAATCTAGGATAGTCGGGCTCCTATGCTGATACTCAACACAGGATGGAAAATAATTTTTTTTAAAAAAAACATACGAAATCAATTAATTTAACTTATATCAAAATATGTTTGCCTATATAAAGAGATAATAAATTGAAAATTGCTGTTCCTGTTGGGATTTGAAGATAAATTTATTACGTAAGAAATTAAGTTGGTGAGTCTCTAAAGTTCAATGCCAGATTGGAATCCCTTTATACATACGAAAATTAAGTTCGATTAGGTATCGCCGCCGCTTGCTGACCATTTAAATTCTCTTAACAGCTACTAAATGGGCAACTTATTGATGATGGAATCTTGAGCAAAAAAAAGTAGAAACAAAAGCGAGTCATCATTGAACAAAAACAGGTCATCTAATGGTGATATTGGTTCTTCCGCTGAGCTGAAAAAGTCATCTTTGAACTAAAATGGGTCTGCTTCCAAGTCGGATCATTCTGACCCGGTGGAGGAAGCTTCCAATACTCATGGGGCGGGGTTCTAATAACAAATCTCGAAGATTCAAGGAACACAGAAGGCCTTGCTTTGTCTCCTTTTCTCATTCAACAAAAATAATCCAAGGGGGGGAGAATAAGAAGAAAAACTTTAAAATGAACACGTGCACAAAGAACTGGGAGATACAGAGGCAAGGCAGTGAGTTTTTCCACACTGGACACATTCCTCACCAGGATTGTAAAGCAATGCCTAACAGAATATTGCCAACAAAAGATATGGTCACACCGACCTAAAGAGAGGACTTCAAACCTTAGACCAACTTCTCCATCTTAGTCCAGCAGCAGCAAATCTTCATGATTAATGGACCTACACCTACATATTCCCTTCACAATATTAGTTCTGACAATTCTCAAACACATCTTAGAAATCGACAAGAGAAAGAAGGAAGCATGGCCTACAGCCTTTGTGATTCAACATAACCCCCCCAGCCAAACCCAATTTTATAGTATCGTCTTCCTCCACAGGGTTTTATAAGACCTTGTATATGCAACCTGAATTTTGCTAAGGAAATACGATTCCAGAAATCTGTTTTTTCATGTCTGGAAATGGAAGAAAAATGGTGGGAATTTTTATTTTTGAAAATTTGCTACATTTTCTTAATAGGGGGAAATAAAAAAGGTCAGAACATTGCAGATCATTCTTTTTTTGCTTCTCTTTTTCTTATCTTCTTTCTCATCTCACACAATTTGCTCTTTAACTTATAGAATTGTAATTTTTATTTCTATTCTGCACTCCCCTTATCATACTTTACATTCATTTCAACCATCTAATTCATTCTCCATTTCCTTCAACCTAAATCACCCACTTTTATCTGATTCCCCCCTACATGTTATTATCATTGATAACTAATCTAGAGATAGAAACTACGCATAACAGAATAATAGCGAAATCAATACCTCATAATTCTGCATACGGCATTTTGCCATTCTCAACATTAGCCTCCAAATTCCAGCCCCTGCCATAAAAGAGGTTAATATCTTATAAACTAGCCTCTATTAAAACCAGAAAAGGCATAGATGATATGCAATACAAAACAGACCTCTCTTCAGCCTCCTTCTTCAGTTGTTCTCTGTGGTCTTGTAGCTCCCCACATGCAGATTGAATTTCTATATTTTTCAGACAGAGCTCTCTCCATTGCATGGACAACGCATTGAGCTCATATGCAGTAGTTTGCTGTTATGCAATGGCAAACAGATCACAAAACGCTATAGAAACAGATCAGACTGTAGTGACACAAGATACTTATACCTGATGATATTTCCTTTCCCTGTTTGCTGTTTCTATCATTTCATTCAGTTCAGCAGCTTGTGATTGCATTCTGCAGAAAATTAGTTTGATATCAGCCACGGAAGGGATGCAACAATACCAGAGGAGAAAGGACGAGCGAATCATGCTCTTTTTGTAAGAGGCATAATAATACTGTGAGAACTGGTTCCAGATGTGTGAATACAGCGATAAATAATTCTCCCATTTAAATCACAATTGCACCAGCAGTGAAGAGGGGCAATTGTTTGCTCATATCATATTCTTTCCTTTTTTTTCACCAAAAAATAGAACATGTCCTTGCTTATTTTTATGTAAAAGTATTTATTACTCTAGAAACCAAGTCCAAAGTAATTACTATAGTCTTCAAGGTCATTTTGTCCAAAGCAAGAAACCTTCTTTATCATTTTCAATCTAATATCTGTTACTCCTTTTGTTCCATTTTTTATGGTATTCAAACCTCTTTAGTCTGTTTCAAAAGAAATTAACACAACCGATAGTTGGAAACTCTTTTAACTTTAAGCTAATCATTTTCTCTTGATTGACATGTTCTTGTAACCAAATGTTATGATATGTTTAAGATAACAAGTTCTAAGGGTATTTCAGCATGTGCAAAAAGTTTTCTTTCTTTGACCCAGTCCAATCACGCACTGTCAAACAAAATGAACAGAGGGAGCATGTAAAATCATGTCAAGATAGAAGTAGCAGTACATTGTTAAGGATGAGATAGCTGAACAATAACAACTACGCCTATGTCGCAAACAAGTTGGGGTCAGCATCAGTAAATTGTTAAATAAGGATGTGATACTAGAGCACCATGAAAAATATAAAATTAGAAAAAGAAAAAGAACCTGGCTAGAAATGCCTCCAATCGTTGATTGTACAGCTTCCACACATCAGGACCATGCTTTGACATTAGATCCAGATTTTCTAGCCTATACAATATACCAAGGTTAACTTTTGGTTACAGAGGCAATAAGCACAGTTGTGCAAAACAAAAAAAGGGGATTTTAACCATAATATATCGAAGCCATGAATGTTTCAGTAGCAAAGTACTAGATGCCTCCATATACAGGTAGGACATTGTGATGTAAAAAGCATATTTCCTGATTAACAAAAGCGTCTTCTGTAAGGATATGACCTGCTGAAGCTGATAGTATATACAAGTTCTCCAGAATCCTATTTCATTGAAATATATACACAATCCCCAACACGTGACAAATAGTACTATATTTATCCACTCATCGTGCAGGCTTTTGAATATGACATAGAAGCCAAAACAAACACAATGCTTCTTGTTAAGAAGTTATTTGGAAAATGCATTATGGAATCACCACATATTAGCTATTCCTTTGAAGAAATACTTTTTTATCATGCTTCAATGCAACATCTATTTTATTAAACCTTGTAGCCTCACAGACTTCATTTCTTTTGCATTTAAAGATAATTGAGGAACTGATACAAAAAGTTTCTTCCTACCAATAAATGTTATTAACTATCATGTGCCATATCTATATTTTACACATATATACTAATTGTTGGACAAATACTTTGATTATAGAAAAGAGAGCTTAAACTGAGAACCATGAGTATATAATTAGCAAAGGGAACGCTCACAAATACTACCTCTAGTTCACCACTGGATACAGGTAGCCTACCTGATTACTTGATGCTGCAGTAATCGCTGAGCTTTTTGAAGAGATTGCTTCCATGCAGTTTCATCATTGCGTTTGTTCACAGGCGGCACCTCAAGTCCATATCGTGAAGTATCAATTTGTACTGGAGGTTTTCCAGCTCTCACCCGCTCATATTCCCTCGCAAGCATAGGATGATTCTAAAACAAATTCATTCATTAGACGAGCAAAAACCATGGCCTCAGAAAGCAGTTATCAAATCAACACAATTTAAGACAAAGTAGCACTTGTAATTCTTCAATAAAGCTAATTCTTATGGAAATTCATGAGTACTTCAAAAAAAAGGAACCCTAGAATTCACATAGAAAAAAGTTGAAGAGCATAAGTATTTGCAAATATTGATTGAAACCTCGAAGTTGAATTTACGAAGAGGAGGGAGGTTTTTGAGGAAATCGGAAGGTTTTTTGGAGCTGCGGCGCATCTCCTCTTCGACCAAACGGTCCACCTCTTCTTTCACGTTGGGATCACCGTAGTCGTCATCAATGTACGGCAAAGCATCTATCACTTCCGCACTACTAGACACCGCCGGACGATACTCCGGCGGGGCCTCTAGCATCAAAATGTCGCCGTCTTTTGTCGCCATTAGCTCTGAGTTCTTACCGATGTGTAATAAGCCAGCAGCGAGTATACTAGCCCTTACTGAGGAGGGAGTAATGTTCATTACTTTTTCATTTTATAGGTTATTCTTTTTCTTCCCATTTTCTTTCCGTTTTGTCGATAAATAGATTTTTTATTTTTATTTTTAATGCGAGTTATTTATTTTCCTAATTATTTCGTAATATCTAATATTTTTTTTTAATATACCTCTTAATTCAAGAGTTATTAATGTCAATGGTAAAGTTGGAAAATTAATTCTCTCTTAATTGTTTAACACAATTATTTTGGTACAAGTGTTTATGGTATACATAACAATTAAAAAAACAGAAATATCCGTTAATATGGATAGTATGATATAATATCAATCATTATTTTTTAAATGAGCGTGTTAAATTCAAATATATGATAAGTAAAAATGAACAGAGAAAATAAATTTTATGTTTTTTATATTTCGTTATTCAAAAAAATAAAAAAGTCACACCGTATAAAGTCTGATCATTTTATAAAAGAATAGTAATTGACATATAAGTCACTTCCAAATGAAAGTATAGATTAACCAAATATACAAGTTAATAACTCTTAAAAAAACACAATAATTACACCTCTTATCATTTCAATTGCAATATGAGATCCCTCTTCAATTCCTGTATGCTTTAAAAGTAAAGTATATATTACTTTCTGAATTGATTACGGGTGTGTTTGGTATGAAGGAAAATGTTTTCCATGGAAAATGTTTTCCTAAAAAATGTTTTTCAGCAAAACAAGTAGATTTTGGACTTATTTTCTCATGTTTGGTTGGTGAGTAGAAAATATTTTCCGAAAATGATATTTGGTGTTTGATTTATGAATGAAAAATATTTTTGAGAGATATCTTTTATTTTTACTATAGTAAAAAATAATTTATGAAATCGAAAATATTTTTTAAAATCAAAATTATTATTTTTTGGGGATGGGGGTGGGGTGGGGTGGGGTGGGGTGGGGGTAGTGGGTTAATTTTGTGGGGAGGGGTTGGGGTTGGGGGGGGGCTGGCCGGGGAGGGGGAGGGGGGGTCAGAGATTGGGTGAAAAAATAAAAATTTGAAATTATAAATATTTTTTTAAAATCGATGTTTTTTCCAAAAAAAAATGTAATTTGAAATTGGAGGAGAGTTTTGGAAAATGTTTTCCTTAATTTTTGAAGGGAAGTCATTTTCCTTAATTTTGAGGAAAATAAGTTGATTTGGAAAATATTTTCCATAACTTTTGTCTCAACCAAACATGGGAAAATTGAAAAACATTTTCCAGAAAATATTTTCCTTCATACCAAACACACTCTACATATTTTGCTTATCTTGGTATCTATTCGTCTAGGATTTTTGAAAAATAAAACTAAAATAACTACTATGTATACCTTGTAAATATTTTTTTTTAGGTGAGGACCATGAAGACACTGGGAAACATTCATCATTAAAGCAAGCTGCTAGGAGCCTAATACCTTGTCATAAAAGCATAAAGAAATATAAAAATTCAACATCATTAATTTCGCCGTTTCTTGATGTAAATATAAAGGGGACAATAATAACGATTAAACAAAGATATTAGGCAGACTCACTTTATAATATGAAAGTGAGACACGGAAAGTATTCCTCAAATTCATGTAACAACATGTGAAAACACTGCTTGCTTCTTAGTAGTATTTTTTATTTTTTTAAATTTCGTGTTCAATTAAACAATACGGGAGGAGACTATTACTATTATTATTATTATATATAAAAGGCTCCTCCTGTGACTGAGTATAGCTACTTGAGAAAACAGAGGAGAGAAGGGAACTGTTTAGTCCAACCCAAGGTGGGTTATTGGAACTGATCTTTGCTGCTGAATCATTGGCTCATGAGCATGTCAAAGAAGATGAATAACATCCTGGACATGTTCTTGCTCCAATGATGCAGGAGCTGAGCTCGGTTTTTCACCGCCTTTTCTTGGACTGAAGGGTTCCCTTCCCTGCTCTTTAAGCACAGTAAAAATCACCAAATGATCATGAATGGCTGATCAAATCATCAGAAGGAGGTATCAACACAATCAAGTTTGAATATCCTCAAAACGAAGGTACACTTAATACACACATGGACAATCAATCAAGCAAAGAGAATTCAACAAAGCTAGGAGAAACAAAATTGCACCGCTTCAAAAGCAGCTTTAAGCTATTAAATTCAGCTGATGAAATAATCAGTCTGTGGGATAAATTTAATACTCATAAGCAACACTCTGGTAACAGGTAGAATGAAACTTCACCAGAAAATCTTCAGTTTTTCTTATTTTTGTCCAAATTTTAACCGTTGAAGGAGCTAACAAAATGCTATATGTAATCTTTTACATCCACGCCTACCGCTGAAGCTACACAAGAATACAACATGTCCTACACTATGAAGCTGGTGTGCTTGCATATAACAAGGTGAAGAACATTTCTACTTCTGGCATGTTTTGGACAATTTGGATGTATCTGTCCCTATTGGATTCTTCAAGCAGGATGCGACTCATATGAGCAAGTCGTGGTAGAAGTTTAGCTAATGGAATACCCAACTTTAAATTGGTTTCTCCACAGAGGACCTTTATGTCTTCCATCATCACATCCACCACTGTTTTGAGTGACATATCCAGAATATTCTCAAATTCAGAGCTGCACAACAAAAGGATAAGTAATCAACCAACAGATTTGCCAAAGGAATAATTATGAGAAACAAATACTTGAAAGTTTGTCAATATTGAATACTGTCAGGCATCAATTCAGAGGTAAAGAATGGAGACATTTTGCTTTATCTGCGGCATTCAGTTCTAAACTTATCTTTACAACGAACACAGCACTCAGTCCCTTTAATTTTTTTATTTGCATTTTAAAACTATATTCCCTCTTTCATTTTTTGGTGGGAGTAGGGAGTTCAGTCACTTGTGCTCAAAGCAGCATGAAAAGGTGAAAATAGTTCCATTATGTGCTCCAAAGCAACAAAAGATGTCAAAATTTGGGTTTTCAGCGTGATATCGAGAAAGTCTCAATGTGCACATAGTTGTTTCACATTCCAGATTAATATTCCCCTAGTGCCTCAACCTTTATAAAAATTTGTATCTCAATATACTGAAGAACTAGTACCAAGCTGAATCTTTATTAGCAACATGATGGGAAAAGCAAACAAAAGTACCTTGACAAAACGGCCTGTGCTTCCAGCATAAGTTGTTCAAATTTGGATGCAGGCGAAGGTTCTGTACTATCACTGCTAGAGGTAGCAGCAGAGTTATATAGTTTAGAGTGCTCTGGCATTAAAAAGCCCATCCAGTGATGAGGGCTTCCCATGCTCAGAAAGGTGGCCAATATCTGCAGAATGGTATCATGAAGTACAGTTGTGTTGAAGAAATCCTTCAACTGTTTTCTGCAAACCAAAAGATCAGTAATTTTTGTAAGACACATTTTGGCAAGATATAGATAATTTCAAATAAAAAAATTATATGAAATATGCAATCCTATGGTTTAAGAAGGTCAATCGACTGCCATCCATCCACTAAATATGTTCAACTCCAAGAGGAAAATGTTCCAACACATTGCACCTTCCAAATAGCATGTGATTTTGTACCACACATCGATTTAGAGACATTTTTTTAGTGAACACCCACAGACCCTGCATGGTCCTATGCATGGTTATATGACCTAGGAATGCATGTGCATGGTTTCTATGTTTGGGGCTTCATATGCAGGTTAAAGGTTTGATTACCCTGTATACTGAGGGGGGATGATTTGACCCTTTTCATTGTCCATTGGATTAGGAGGTTGGCAGTAAATAATCACATTTTGATAGCTCAAAAGACTCCTTGCTCAATAATTAGTGTTTTTATGTCGATTGGCTTCCAACTAGTCATCCTTTATAGGCAGCTATAAAGAAAAAAAGAGGGTGGTGCATCTAACTTCTACCCTCTTACATGGTAAAACTACAAAAGAAATATAATGTAGAAGAATTAACACACAAGCTATGTGATCTACTGCTTGCACCAATGATTCAGGATGGATCCCAGATCGTAAAATTTAGGTATTTTGAATCTGTCGTCAATCTCTCATACTCTCTATCTAGGTGTGCGGTGTACATATTAATCTAAAATTTTATAAGAACTTCATTGCTGTCTGATGGAAATTCTATGCTTTTTAAACACACACAAGTTTGATTCTTCAAACTCTCGCAAGCAATTGTTCTGGAATTGAGCAGTTTTGTTCCAAAGTTTTTAACCTTTTGACTCTCTTTCGTTTACTTTTTTCCACAAACCCTATGTGTATTATCCCTCTCTCCCATGAACTTTTTGTTAATGCATAACAAACGCTCAACTTGGCCTCAGCTGGTAAGTAAACACTCACTTTGAGACTGAACATCTAGACACCTGAACTCGGTCTAAACTGGCAACTACACAATCCAACTCGTCCTCATTATGTCTTGTGAACACTCAACGCTGTGATTAATTGGGGGTGTCTAGATTATAATTTGTAAGTTGGAGCATACGACTGACAGTCTAACACAAAGGAGACAATGACACATTGGAGACGAGTTGAAGTGTCTAGATGTGCATACTTAAAGTTGGAATGTTCACTTGCCAGTTGAGACCAAGTTTGAGCAATTGTTTATGTATTATGCCTTTATTTTCTCCCTCATCTTATCATCATTTCCAGCCTACAAAATTTACACATCAATGCTGCAGAATTTCAATCTCCACCTTGTTGCACTCCAGCAGATATTCACAAATCATCACCGCAATATGTTGAGCATTAATTTTTTCCAACCTCTTGTATCATGCCCATCTTGATTTTATCCTCATTGGAAATCAATTATCATAATAATATTGAACTGTAAAGTAACAGCCTACCCTTTAAGAACTTCAGATGTTGCAGTTTCAAAACATGAAGTCAAGGCAGGCAGGCCAACATTGGTAAGATAGTCTGCACTGGCTAGAAACTGCTGCTTGTCATCTCTGTCAATTAGATCAGCTTCATCCTGGAATTAAAAAAAATTCACATCCAATCAGAGCAAAAGATGTGTTGGCCAAAAGACTAGTATCAATTGCACTTCCAATAAGCAACAAAAACTGAGGCTAACTACCACCAGTTGGATCAGCATTAACATAGAGTACAGCAAAAAATTGCATAATCACCTAAGAAATAGGTTCAGATGAAAATTCCACTCATACACCCCCATTTACATTGGATAAAGGATTCAACTTCCATTTTGTTTCTTTTTCCTTGTTATAGAACCCACTTCTTCTTATCTTTTTATTGTGGCACTTCCATTCCTTTAGGTGACTTCCAGGGTTTATAAGATTGTCTCTTCATATTACTTCTCCTATCTTTCACCTTTCGTGCTTTCCTCCCACAATCAGCAAATCCTTGTCATGACAATTCACTCGTTCATTCTTCTTTGGTTTTCTTAGAAAGATCTGGAAACCTACTTCACTATTGGCTTCTCCATCTTATATCTCACTTCTGACTAAGAGGCCTTCTGACTATAAGTAAGATACTATTCTCTATTCACAGAATGATGGACCTTCATACTAGACCTAATTGTTGCCTAACTTTTCAAGTCAAGTCATTTTTAATGACAACTTGTAAAAGCCCAATACCACATAGCAGTGGTAATTTTCCAGAACTCATAGAGCTGCAATACAATCAAGAAACATAAAGAACAGCCGCGCAGAGCTTGAATCAAATTGCCCATGCAGAGGAGATGGTAAACATGGCCGGGGAATCAATTATCGAATCTCAACGCCAACTAATAGAGATAGATGATAATGAACTAAGGGGGGAGATTTCATAAAAGGAGGATAATGGTTCGATCACTCTCATGAAGGATAGGGAGATTGAGGAACCAGAACCGCTGCAAATTCAACAGCAAGAAGAAAAAAGGAATAAGGAGAGGGAGACTTCAAACTAGGTGCAACAAAACTTGATCAAGCTGGGTAAAGTTTTGGGTGTTGATTTCCAGGGACACGAAGAGGAGACCTTGGAGTTACTACTTCAAGTAGACATTTCAAGACAAGCCAGAAGAATGGAAGTAGAGGTTGTATGCAAGAAAAAAAGATGCAGAGGTTCTCAAGAGTTAAATAGACTAGTAAGCTTTGATGTGAAATTTAAAAATAGTGGAAACGGCGGTATGGGGAGAAACTTGCTCATTAGTGATAGATGAAGTTTAAATTGGTTTCATGGAATGTAAGGGGACTGAATAATAAGGATAAGAGAAGATTAGTCAAAAGTGTTATGGGGATGGAATGCAGACATCATTTGTTTGCAAGAAACAAAGTTAGAGGGGGATGTGATGGAGGAGGTTAGGGCAAATTTGGGGAGGGAGATGGGTTAAATATGTATGTTTGGAAGCTAGTGGCATTAGAGGGGAATTTTAATGTTGTGGGACAGTAGAGTGTTGAAGGGAAATATTTTGGAGACTGGCATCTACATTATAACTTGCAAATTTGAAGCTCAACTTCAAAACTTCAGTTGTCAACTGTTATGTAGAAAGAAGGCTTGTTTGGGAGGAAAAAGGGCCGATAAGGGGTTTAATAGAAGGGCCTTGGGCTGTGTGTGGAGATTTCAATATGGTGAGGTACATCTCAGAGAAGAGAAACTGTTTGAGAAGAACAAAAGACATGAGAGAATTTTAAGATTTCATAGAAGATTTGAAGTTGCTTGACATTCAACTAGAGGATGTCCAGTATACTTGTTCAAAGGAGACAATCCAGACATTGCTTCCAGAATTGATAGGATTTTGATATCAAAAGAATGGGATGAAAGCTTCAACAACATCAAACAGATATCTTTACAAAGGCTCGGATCAGACCACACTCCTATTGCATTGCTGGGGGAGTGTGGTACCAAAACAAAAATTATTTCAAGTTTGAAAAGTGGTGGTTAGACACAGAAGGGTTCACAAACATAATCACAGAATGGTGGGACACTTTCAGCTTCTCAGGGAGACCGAATTACATACTTGCTTCAAAACTTAAGGCATTAAACGAAAAGCTTTAGGAGTGATCAAGCGAACCTGGGAGCTAAAAGGATGAACTTACTCAAAGAGCAGGCTGTTTTTGACGAAGTTAGAAAGGGTAGAGCACTAACAGCGGATGAGGTAACAAGGAAGAATTCTAGATTACTAGAGTTCGAGGAATTGCTCAAATATGAAGGAATTTCACGGAGACAAAAATCAAGATCACTATGGTTAAAAGAGGGGGACAAGAACACTAAGTTCTTCCACAAAATGCCAATGCACACAAGAGGTACAACAACATTGATGAACTAGTAATCCGAGGAGAACTAACCCAAGATTCTGCAAGAATTGAAGGAGAAAGTAGACTTCTACAAGAAGCTATATACTGAGACTACTAACTACTAACTAGATACCAGCCTATACTGATGCTAATTGCCCCGGGTTAACAGAGAAGGAAAAGGAGAATGTGCGGAGGAACTTTGAAGAGAGTGAAGTCCTAAAATGTGTGCAAATGTGTGCAATTGATAAATCACCTGGGCTTGATGGATTCACCATGGTTTTTTCTTAAAATGTTGGGAGGTGGTAAAGGAGGACATCATGAAAGCTTTCCAGAACTTCTATGAGCAGGAAGTATTTGAAAGAAGTTTGAATGCAACATTTATTACTCTCATCCCAAAGAAGAAGGGTGCTAAGGAATTGAGAGATTTCAGACCCACCAGCTTAATAGGCAACATCTACAAGCTTTTTGCTAAAGTTCTGACAGAGAGAATGAAAGGAGTAATGGCTAAACTTGTGTATAGCTAATGAGGCAATGGATTCCAAAAAAAGCAAAAGAAACCATAAATACTTTGTAAGATAGACATGGAGAAAGCCTATGACCATGTTAATTGGGAATATCTTTTGAACACAATGGGGAGATTGGGATTTGGGAGGAACTGGATCCAATGTATGAGACATCACCACTGTGAGATTCTCAGTACTTATGAATGGATCCCCCGTTGATTTCTTTAGTGCAGAGAGGGGACTAAGGCAACGAGACCCTTTGTCTTCTTTCCTTTTCCTACTTGCTATGGAAGGGCTAAACAATATGATCAAATAAGCTAAAGTGAGGGGATGGCTCATAGGTTTTGAAGTCGGCAGACCTGAAGTTGATAATGTGGAAATTACCCATCTACAATTGCAGATAACACATTGATATTATGTGATGCTAATGAAGGCCAACTAAAGATGTTGAGGCCGAGGCCTTGAGGGTGATCCTAGTGTTGTTTGAAGGGTTCTCTAGTCTACACATTAATTGGAGGAAAGGCCACCTCTATCCAATTTTTTTTTTGAGAATTGGTAAACATTGTATTCTTCAGCATTAAGGATATGCTGGGGGACCTTTAATAAATCAGGAAAAAAAAAAGCATAATACTTTCACAAGGAACCTAAGAATTCTAAGAGTTGATCAAAAAGTTGATCTAAATCCTCTAATCCTATCTCTTTACACAAAAAATATAGAGATACAATGCAATTCCACTTAACCTTGTGAATGGAATTGGATATATCTTCAAAATTCCTACTATTCCTCTCCTTCCACACTGTCCACCAAATACAATGTGGAATCAAATTCCACAAGGTTTTTTGTCTCTTGCTATCTCCTATCCTGATCCAACAACTAAATAAATCAACTGTATGTTCGAGCATAGTCCATTTCACTTCTAAATAGTTGAGAAACACGGACCATAGGAGACTGTTAGTTTCTCTAATTTTCCCACATAAAGAGCACCACGGAATTATGATCTTTTTTTCTTCCTCAAGACTTCATGTGTCAAGCATGCCTTACCAGCCAAGTAAAGCATTTAACTTTTGTTGGTTCTGCAACCCTCCAGATATTTTTCCATGAACTCTGTTATCCAATTAATGAAGTACGCAACATGGAAGCTTAAAATGTTGTGTTTTGGGAGGGGAAATTGGAGCACTACCTACATCATATCTTGGGCTGCCTTTGGGGGCCAAATCTCAGTCATGAAATCTGGAACAATGTGATTGAAAAATGTGAAATGAAGTTAGCAAGATGGAAATTACAATATCTCTCCACGGGTTGCAGGTTGACCTTGATAAATTCTGTTCTTGATTCACTACCGACCTATATGATGTCAGAATTCCCAATTCCTAAAAGTGTCACTTGGTTGGATAAAGACGGAAGAAATTTTTTTGTCAAGGAAACAGTGAGAGGAAAGGCTATAACTTGGTTAGATGGGATTGATGTGATAGTGGGAAAGAAGCATGGAGGCCTTGGAATAAGGAATTTGATGAATCAAAACAAAGCCCTGATGATGAAATGGCTGCGGAAGTTCAATAATGAAGAGCAGTCCTACTGGAAGGAAGTCATTAAAGCAAAATATGAAGAGGAAGATAATTGGATGAGCAAAGAAGTGACTACACCATATGGGGTTAGTGTATTTAGATCCATTAGATCTATGTGGTCTGAGTTTAAGGCTAAGACAAAGATCAAAGTGAGGAATGGAGAGAAAACAGAATTCTGAAAAGATGCTTGGCATGAGGCAGGTAGGCTAGAGGTCTTGTATCCTGATATATATTCTCTAGTATCTCACCAACAGAAGACCAGACCATAGTAGATCACTAGACTCCTCAAGGGTGGAATTTCATCTTTAGAAGATAATTAAATGATTGGGAGATTCAAAAGGTAGCAGATTTTTTCAACACCATTCAGCAATTTAATGGACTGGAATGAGGTCAAGACATTTTGTGGTGGAAAGGCAATCGAAACGGCAGCTTTGAGGTGGGTTGAGCATACAACAGGTTGAACCACACCAATCAACCTCAAAGTCACTGGCCATGGAGAGGAATTTGGAAGTCAAAAATTCCACCCAAAGTGGCATGTTTTTTCTGGTTGTTAGCCTTGGAGGTGACTCAAGACAACTTGAAGAAAAGGGGATACTATTATGTTCTAGATATTTCTTTTGTGGGGAAGCTACTGAGACAGTTAACCATCTCTTTCTACATTGGAAGATCACAAGCCAACTATGGATGTTATTCCTGAGTCTTAAGGGTACCTGCCAAGATCACAGAAGCAATCCAGAGTTGGGAGGAAGCAGGAAAGCAATCCAAGAATAAAGATAGATGGAGAATTGTCCCAGCTAGTATATGGTGGGCAATAAGGAAGGGAAGGAACTCTAGAGCTTTTGATAGTGTTGAGAATAGTATGCAAAAAGTCAAACTAAATTGTCTTATGCTACTATGTTTTTGGTGTAATCAATTATACTCAAATGATACTATCTCCAAAATTGATGAACTAGACTCAATTTAGTAAAAGATAGTAAAAGATAGTAGGATTTGAAGTACATGTTGTAAATACTGATCAGTACTAGTACTGACTTTTGAGGAATAGACAAAGTTACCGTTTGAAAAAAACAATTGTTGTAGAACCTTCAAGCACTGCAAACAACTCAGCTGCCAAGGTTTTCCTATCTTCTCTGGTTGGTTCTCAAAGGATACTCACTCCAGGCTAGGAAAGATTGAGAACTACATTTGCTTTCTTGTCCAGATTGAGAAAAGTAGGGCAAAGCATGGAAAAATATGGCATCACTGGTGCCATCCAGCTTTCTAGGCTTGGCATTTTGTTGTATAAAAAGCTGATCTCCAGCTTCATCAAAGCTAGCAGATTGCCTGAACCGAGCAATATTGGAGACCACCTTAATAATTTATCATAATTAGGCTCCCATTTAATGTACGTATGTCATGTAGTTTCTGTTCTTGTACCTCTGTCGTCCTCATCCCTTTCCCTGGACACTTCTTGAATTTCTTTTGGTATCCTTGGTAGAACACGTCCAGATAGTCATCACAAGTCTTCCCCTTTATGGGACAAGATTATTTCGAATGCAAAGAGGTGCCAGAGAATACCAATGTCGTCTACTCAAAAGAAGAAGAATCCTATTCTGTCTTCCTAATGAACAACAATAAAGATACAGAGAAGTAAGTGAATAAGGGGGTATTATGTCTTCTTTCATTATTGACTAAATACTTTATTTGTTCAACTTCTAAGACAATAATATTGAAATTCCTTTATCATGCCCACATGATTGCCCAAGGTCGAGTTTCCTCTCTTACTGCCCTACTTCTCTTCTATTCTTCTTGAATAAAAAAGGCAGTAACTTGGCACCAAGTTGGTGTTAAGACAGTACAAGAGTCGGTAATCCTATTGTACGAAAAAAAGAAGAAGAGGATATCTTCAATAAAGGTCCTATTCCTGTAAAGATCTATGAAATCTAACATTCTATTTTCATCCTTCACATTCTGTAGATTTCACCAAAATCCATAAACATTGTAGTTAAGTTGTTGTACACTTTCTTCCCTTCAAAACATCCCACATTTCATTCCTTCCATATATTCCAGCATATACATGCAGGGATGGTACACAAAATCTTCTTTAATGGTTTACTAACCCCCTGCACTTCCAACAACTCAGTTTTTGACTGTTTATGGAATAACAGTGGTCATCTTGAAAACCTGAAAGAACAATGTCTAAATCTGTCTAGCCAACGAGCAATGCAAGAAATAGGTGGCTGCAACTTTCCCTTTTTTTTGTTACTCATGAAATACCTACTGCACAAAAACACACTCTTTATGTAGGATGTTGAAGGCATGCATCATGAACCACCAATTACATGAAACAGTTAACTTTATAAGGGGCTTTAGACTTCCGGGCCAAAGGCGGATCCAGGAATTTAAGACCATGGGTGCACCACAGCATAATACTTCCTAGGTCCCAATTTATGTGGCATCTTTTCCTTTCTAGTTTATTCCAAAAAGAATGACACATTTTCATAATCTACTTACCTTCTCAAGGAAAAACGAACAGAAAGTCTTCCTTAATTAAATGACTTATAGTCACACAAATATCTAAGATTTATTTTAGACTACAAGTTCCAAAAGTCTTCCTTTTTTACTTAAAATTTGTGTCAAGTCAAATGGGGGTGGGGGTAATAATTTTGTTACTTAATAAAAAACAAACAATTATATACACAACGTGCATAAGCAAACAATACAAGTCCAAGCATCATGAGAAAAAATCCATCTTAAAAGTTGAAGGATCTTCAACTCATCTTCTATCCCTCTCATTCAACTCTCTCCATAAGCTATAATTATTCTAATTTTGTCTAATCATGTATGACCTTATATTCAATTGTATTTGTACAACATTTATCAAGGGTATGTTGCGCCTTACATTCACTCTCATGCAATATTTTTGGTCTCAAAACCATTTTGAAGAGATCTTTTATAAGGACCATATTGTAGAATATATTTTAACTTAGTAGGTATCTTCTCATCACATAGAACTCTAAGAATATTCTTGATTTTTAAAAAATAAAGGAATTACTAAAAGAGTTGAGAACTGTTGTCAACAATCTGCCGCAGACTAATTAAAGCTCTGCAAGATACATTATCAACACATAGCAAAGTGATTCATTAACTGTCTGACTAATTCATTGTCACACGGAATATCCAATATACAACCACATAGATGTGGAGAATCATATCCATCTAGAGGCAATACTTATAACTTTAAGAGATTCTAGATAGAACAATCAATACAAATGCAAGATATAATCATACTCATGTCAAGTAAAAAGAGGCAGTTCTTACAAGTTGAATAGAGCTTCCAAGGCCACGCGCAGTATCGATATAAAGATGTCTCCCTAATATGTTGACTTGAACTCTAATGTATAAGCTTAGCATTGTGGTCGCCCAAAGAGACAACACAATTCTGGTAAAATCTGGATAGGCACGAGATACAACATCATAAGTTAACACCACTATAGAATATTAAAGCAAACAATATGGGTGCATAAGTCCATACTTAAAATTTTAAGTCTGTCCCACAGCTCCAGCTTCTCTGCAGCAGTTAGAGAATTTGGCTCGTCTTTCCCTTTCATCAGCCTCTCCATCAAGTGTGTGAGGTCCAGGTCTTCTTCTATTCGACTACTTAAATGTCGCATTACATGGGGCAATGTCGTTGAATCAGCTATTGTCTGAATTTTCCCGAAGTGTTCCTTGATCCTACAGATGAGAGACAAATAACTCTGAGCATAATATCATATCATCCACCAAACATGATGAAAAGGAAAGAGTACACCTTTACAGGAAAATAAACATTAAAAAGAGAAAATCTTTACTGGGATCTAATGAGTTCATCATTTCTCTTCTCATCTGCAAGTTCCCTCTCAAGATCAGAGAGTCGCCGTTTGTGTCCTTCATACAGCTTATACAAAAGGTAGCCACTTCCAAAAACTCCAAATGTAACATATACCTTCCTCTTATGCCTTCTCCAAAATTCCCTGACCCTATAAAAGCAGTGTCAAAAAAGGACAAAACCCTGAAACAACAATACCACAACAGTTGCCTCTTCTAATCAATCAATTACCTACCCCTACACACTCTCAAATCATACATCTCACATGAACAACCAATTTGCAATTACAAAATACTTCTCAAAAAACAACCAACAAAAAAAAAGGAATCTTGAACTGCGACAAAGCAAAAGGTATAGAACAAAAGTATTACTGCACGTATAATTTCATACCCCAATTGATTTTTTACAAGTAAAAAGGAGGGATAGAATTTACAAACCACATCCAATCCAAATACTAGTTGCTCAGGTTATTGAGTGTTTATGTCGCCGGACGCCGGCCTGGATTTTGGCCGGAATTTTAATTTACTTTCCCGGCTATCTCGTCGGAGGTTACCGTGGAAGAATGGCTTCGGGTAGTGATGCCCACTTCCTACTTGGAACCTTGCAATTACTAAAAGTAGATGTGCTGGTTTATTTTAGACATTCAATAAATATTATATAATATGATTGACATTAATAATAGTATATTGTTCAATTCGAGGAATTGCAATAATTACATACACTGTCCCTCAAGTTTCTCTAGATTCCTCTTTATCCCCAGGGGCACGTTTGCAACCCAAAAACCATGAACAAACTTTCGTATTTTTAATCACGATATTTTTAGTTAAAGGATAGAAAGACGTATAATCGATCTTAGTTTCTCTTCTAAGTTGGTACTGTTAGATTTTGAGTTTTTAAAATTAATTTATTCATTAATTAGATTCATGTATATTAAATTTTTTTAGTATATCATAAAAATAATAATTTGACGTGTATGCATAATATTTTCTTAAAACATCAAATAAATTAAAACAGAAAAGAGTCACATTTATATAGCGATTCTTTTTTAATTTCTCACTAAAACTAAAGTATTGCCCTTAATTTATAATTAAGTTAAGTTACCTTTTTTTTTTTTAATCTCTCACTAAAAATCCCCTTAATCTATAATATTAAGTTAAAGTTCTCCAAATATTCATTCTTAATTGCAATCATTTCTATTTGGAATTTTGTTAAGACTAGTTACCTTACTTTTCATGTGTCCTGATGCATACATAACACGTATCATAATTCAAAAATTAAGATCATACGCTCTCGAAACCCTAAAATTGATGTTTAAGTCTAAAAAAACAACACATTGGATACTTGTACAAGAAAGTCACAAAATCTAGAGATCCAAAAAACAAGGTCTCACCCCTACTTTTGTTATCTTATCCAAGCTAAGGTAATCTTTTATTCTATTGGTTAAAAAAATAATAGGATGAAGAAAATATTGGAGTAATTCCCTGTTTCAAGTAGAGACAAACAAATACGAAATTCATCGCAGATGAGAAACATCTCATTTTTGTCGATGTATATGATTTCTGCAACCTACCAACTTGACGATATCTGACCCTTGCAGATGACATTATTACAGTAGTCAATTTCTACCTAACCATGAGCACCAGTCAATTGTGTATGAACAAACCATAATGCATGAACAAAGCATATACATCAGTTCTTTCGTGCTCAATTGGTCTCACAATATACCGATCATTCATGGTGGATGACGAAGCCCTAGGCCCAACTTAGGTTCCTCAACGATAACTGGAATTTTTCACAACTTCACCTTATATGCTGCTTACCTGAAAGACTCTACTAGGACCATGAATATGAATTCAAAAAGGTGACTTAAAGGTTCTTATCCAACAATGTATTTTTGGTCAAAGAATTGAAAACATAACAGGAAGAGTCGGGGAGGAATAACATACATGCGAACCAACTTGAAGTGTAGCAACACAAGCTTGTAACGAAATTCTAAACAGAATTCCAAAAATGGAACATCAAAACTCTCAAACTCATGAGAAACAAAGAGAATCCAGATACATTTTCAAGAAAAATCTAAACGTCTTTAATGGAGACTATAGCCAAAAGGCTTCCCTAGATGTAATTCCTAGTAACGCCCAATACCCCAAACCCTAATCAAACCATCTGTATATCCGCTGAAAAGTGTGCTTCCATCAGCACTCCAACTCAAACTGGTACAATAAATGACCTGCCAAAAGAATTCAGCAATATTAGCAATGTTAATTGATAACAAGACGTTACCAATTGGGATGTCAAGAAATCAATACAAAAGTAACATAACTACACTTCTACATTATCTGCGATATACTGAATTGCTGAACATGTAACTTCTAAATATACTAAACCAACAAACAATATGCATTGGAGTAAGGAGCTTTACAAAACCCAAAAGAATCCAGATTACACTCGTATTACCCCGCAAAATGAAAAATTGATGGGACAATCAATAGTTCATATTCTTAAAAGCTACACAAATCATTAAAAGCATCAAGGACATAGTCCCGGGAAATGGTCTAAGGTTGCTTATTTACTATTCAAGTAAAGCAACATAGCAACAAGAAAACTGGAATAATCTAAGCAAACCATTACGAGTCAATCAACAATAAGCTGCTGATGAATTTGAAGCATTGACCCATATACAAATTTATCATCCTAATGATATGCAATTATAAAATTGTAGCTGTTAATCTACACAAGTAGGCTAATTGGAGGCAAATGTGAATTCATTGAATATGTTAATCATCCTACCCTACATACAATAATAAATTTACAAGCATTCATAATAGAATTATGTTCACACAACAGAAGAATACTATGCAACCATGATCAAGTAAATGAATAATAAAAATACCTTGGTTTTTGGTGCAGTTCCACTTTCGTTAGCCATCTCACTCTCATGCTTGAGATCAACTTTAAGGTCAACCACGATGCTCTTGCTCTCCAAGTCCCAAATCTTAATGCTAGACTCGGTGGCTGCGCAGAGCCAGTACCTGTTAGGACTAAAGCAGAGAGTATGAATGATGGAGCCAGCGTCAAGCGAGTAGAGCTTCTTCCCCTCAGCCAAATCCCAAAGCAAAATAACTCCATCCTTGCCACCACTAGCGCACAAGGAACCATCAGGTGACACTGCCACAGTGTTCACATAGCCAGAGTGTCCAGCAAGAGTTGAACGCAGCTTACAGTTGCTAAGGTTCCAGATTTTCACAGTACGATCCCAGGAACCAGAAACAATAGTTGGCTGGAGAGTGTTTGGGCTGAAACGCACACACGAAACCCAATCGGAGTGTGAGTCTCCGTCCTGAATGGTGTATTTACACTCACCGAGAGTGTTCCACAACTTGATAGACTTGTCCCGTGAAGCGGACACAATCTGACGGTTATCAACGGAAAAAGCAACGGAGAGAACATCCTTAGTGTGACCAACAAAACGGCGAGCAGTAGTGCCGGCTTGAAGATCCCAAAGGCGAAGCTCTCCATCCCAAGAACCAGAGAGAGCAAACATACCGTCGGAGGAGAGAACAACATCCTGAACGAAGTGACCGTGGCCGGTGAGACGGCGGCGGGGGACACCGTACTGTGCGCCGTCCTTGGTGAGAGACCAGACAATGATGGACTTGTCCCTGGAGGAAGTAACGATCATGTCGGAGTTATCAATTGGGGTGGCGATGGCAGTGACCCAATCGGTGTGGGCTTTCATGGTGCCGCGAAGGACAAGTGATTCTTGCGCCATTTTGTCAAGCAAGGTGGTCGCCGCTCCGGTTATCCTCTGAAGGCAAGTGAGACGACGATATAGCAGTGAAGAGAAACCCTAATCTCTCACAGATGAGAATTTATAGTCTATCAATTTTAGGGTTTTTGAGAGAAATGTTTGGGGGTTACAGCCTTACAGGTCCATTAGGCAAATTGGGTCATGTTACTGGGCCTGCTTGGGAAATATCCATTTCAAGGATGTTGAGCAATTAGCTTCACCATTATCGTGGCGGGCGTTTGGTGGATGGGACAAACATAAATAGTTTGAGTAATATTATTTCATTGTTTGATTAATAATTTTAGCATAAATTATGTCGGAATTAGTAAATAGTATAGGATAAGTTATTTCTAATAAAAAATGGAATAATAGGACAAGAATAATTATATTACTACAATAATAATATATCTCTAGTAAATTTTACAAGTGAAGTTGAGAAGGATAGAATGTACTTCTACCTCATGGATGTGGAGAGGTTGTTACCAGATTATTTTTCGGAACAAGTGCACATGTAATTATGAAATGGGAAAACGACAGTAAAAAAACTAACATGTAATTAATGGAAACGGTAACATCATTGAAAGTGTGATAAGCAAAATACAACAAACAATATGATAGATATCAAAAGCAACACACTCCAAGAATAGGGCTAATACTACGACAGACAACACTATAGTGTGTATCCCTTATCTAAGGTCATATCTTCGGTAAAGATGAAAGTGTATCATGTCATGTCTAACAATCTCTCTCCAATGCTTATTCAACCTATAATAAGTTCAGAGTCTCTCCTCTTACCCACTATATCCAACTTTTCGCACCTCCTTACTTTGACATTTGCACTTCAACTGAATAACTAACCTAACCAGCCTCAAATTATTTGAATTAAAAGGCATACAAGGCAAGACCCAAACAAGCGCCCTCAACTAGTAGTTTAAATAAGTAAGAACCAGCTAACGCTGAATGGGGAACAAAAAAAACAATACATTAATTGCATAGTTTTAGTAGTATGCAATTATATTCTATGTATGTGTATATTCATACTTAAATATATACACAAAACTCCCTATATTTACTGGCTATTTTTCTAAACTTGATCACCAAAAGTTATAGAACTATAATTATCCATTAAAACTAATACCTAAACAATGTAACCAACCAAAGGATACGCATGAAGATCATAGCAAAATACGCATGTATGTCAAACCAAAATTGTAACTATATGGTAATAGTATGCTATAGATTACAAAAACATCCATCGCAGTGCGAAGAGGTACAAAATTCTACAGTAATATTGACACGGGACAAAAGTTCCGATTCAGTACCCTCGAAGGCTCGAACCACGTCTTCAGAGCTCTCCCATTAGTATTAGAAAGAATGGCTTTTGAATTAGCAATTTATAACTCATGCATCCAGCAGGAAATACAGAAAACTTTCCCAATCGCGATCGCCTATACAAGTGAACCTCATTAGTTTCCCCCCAGCAACCTGAAAATTTTTGTGCAATGTAGATGTAGGCTTCCAAATGAAGATAGGATGAATCAATTTTGGTCCTTACCATAGCTTCAGATAATAATAAGCAGCCTTGGAAATCTATAAAAAAAACAATTAGTGTCGCTCCCTTTTCAATCTGCCTATAAAGAGAGAGAGAGGCATGTCATCCCCTACTTCAGTACACTCCCTTTTCTTCACTCTGCCCTTGAAAGAAGAGAGGGGCATGTCATCCTCTACTTTAGTCCCTGATGTCTGATTGGAACTGGTGCATTCTTGTTTACTTCTCTTCTCCATCCCATCATGACCACCAGATATACAAGATCTGCTAGAGTGATCTCCAGACATAGCTTTACTTGCAGCTTTGCCCAGATGCAACCTGGCAACCTTAGTAGAAGACGATGAACTTACCTTTGCTCGCAATTTACGGACAAAAGAAGCAAGGGTCATGCAGTCATCTGCTGTTTGCGGCAGATAATCTAAGGAAGACTTGACATTATTCTCCAATTGATTGCATTTATTAAGCTTGTGACAAACAGAAGCTCCATAATCCTCACCTTCCCGAGTGCCAGGTGTTGCAGAAGCTTCTAACTGACTAGCATTTTCATCAGTGCACACAACAGCATTCCTTTGAAGAAGTAAAGAGTCATCCTGGAACCCTGTTGTAGAGGCATTTTCATTCTCACCAACATTGAGATCAGCTGTCCCTTTATCCAAGTATGGATGTGCCAATGGAGAACCTTGAGGGCTAATACAGGGATCATCATATTCACTCGCAGAATTGCATTTATCCATAACATTCTTGGCCTTCCTGCTGTCTTGAACAAGTGACTCAGCCTCTTCAACAACTGCCATTGACGAAGAAAGATTTGGCAAAGATGATGAACTCTCTCTACTCTTTGGCTTCACTAACGAACTAGCTCTCCTCCTCCTCTTGCAGATATTGCCATCTATAGTAGTAGATTCAACCGTACCGGAAGCAGAGGGGACAGTTCTACTCTTTTTCTTCACCAGTGAACTGGTACTCCTCCTCCTCCTCTTGCAGATATTGCCATCTGCAATAGTAGAATCACTGGAAGCAGAAGCCTCTGGAACCTTATCATTTGGTGTAGATTTTTTTGTCTTTCTAGGACGCAGTTTAGACGGTCTTTTATTCATCATTGCATCATTACAACCCTGGTCTCTAGAAGGTAACGAACTGCTGTTTATAAGATGAGAAGACTCTGGACCTTCACTCCCCTCTGCATGTCGCTTCTCCATTTCACACATTGCATCACACCTAGGAGCCATATCATCCCTTGTTGCTCTGGGCCTACAAACAAAAACTAAAACAATCAGAAAAGCAACCTAGCAGCTAAAAACACACCCCTTCCACAAAAACTTGTATAGTCATGACCAGACAACTATTTCCTAAGCAAATAGCAGTTTGTGAAAGAATCTTAGCATCCACCTAAGACCTTAAGACTATGAGTGGAGCTACCCAGGACTATATTGGCCCCCATGAAACCCTTACATAACTGATGAGGAACAAGTGTATTCTCTAGACCCTCCAGCACACGTAACTTGCATCTTGAGTTTGAGAAGATTGGAAGTGTGAACCTAATGTAGGGAGAGAGATTAGGCTCAACATGCTGAAAAGTGGGCCTGGGGCTGAGAAGAGAGTAGGCTCAAGAGGCTGAAAAGTGGGCCTGGAGCTGAGAGGAGAGTAGGCTCAACATGCGAAGGAGTGGGTTTAAAGTCCAGAGCATTTTAAAGGACTAAACTGGGAGAAAGAAGCCCAGCGCAATAAAAAATCGAGTGTTAATGACCTTAATGATTGTTTCAGAAGAGTATGTTTTACACCAATACTAGCTTGACAACTCAAAGCAAGGTCAACATCCATCCCTCTTTTTTAAATTGATAAACAAATGGCCCACCAAACAAGGACAGATTGCGCAGTAGCAGCCAGTTCAAGGAAGTGAAACTAGGATGGGAAACTTCCCTTCTTTTACTTTTAGATAGGACCCTCTCCTTGGACAAGTTTATTCTCTTACACTTCATTTAACAATTACTCCAGTGATCCACAATAAATGATTTTTTAAAATTAAAAAAAAAAATGTATTATTATTTTCCTTCCAAATTTGTTAACTGATAAATTATATGAACAAATTTCTAAAAGGTCTCAAGTTACCATTTTCAAAAAAAATAAAAAATTCTAAAAGGTCTCTCAATACTTCTTTATACTTCCCCGTGAATTGATTAGGGTAATTAAGTCAAATAACCTCATTATTAATATTTATTAGGTGGTTTACTTAATGGGTGTCCCAAAATCTCAAAAAATACTTATTGTGGAAAAGAGGGAGTAATATATAATTTAATCAGTGATCACAATTCACAAAGATTGCTCTAAGCAGCATTTTAGCAGATCCCAGCTCAAATGGTAGACCAAATAAGTTGCAATAACATCTATAATCAGATGGGATAATCCGTCCCAAGTGGCCATTTAAAATTTTAAAGAATCATTACCTATCATCTCCCTCTGCCGCTGCCAGCCCCAAGAAAAAAAACATTTCTTTTGGGCTGCGGGGGAGAAATAAACTATAGCATGCACAAACTAATTTGAGATTGAGATGCAGTTGCTTCATTGATTGAAGCAGGAGTAGGGAGCTATACAGCGTAAATGACAATAAGGCATCAGCCAGCCACAACCAGAAGAAAATTCATCCAAAGGGAAGATAGTTTCAAATTTCTCCTCTTTGAATAGGGAGTAACAGTGAATTAAATAAGCACAACACATGTAGCAAAAACATCTGGAGCACAGTTATTGAATGCATACCGTAGTTTCCTCTTTTTGTTCGCAGAAGTAGTTTCACGTCCAGCTCTAGAACTAAGTTTCTGTGTCGGAACTATGACATTGGGTCTAAGGGCAGGTCTTTCATCCTCCCTGTCAACGAAGTTGGAAATAAAAGCTTCTCGTCGTATCTTTTTAGCTTCTTTCAGCATAGAAACTTCATCTGGAAATAGCACAATCCATCTCCTGTACTTCAGAAGAATTGAATAAGAAACAAATCTGGATAACACCTAGCATATATTCTAATATGGTGCACAATTAATGAGAAATAATATTGACCTCCCACCCTACAGGGAAAATACACATATAAGACAGGAGCTGGATCGCCCAAATAAAAATGCTACAAGGAACCCACCCACCCTCACCCACCCAGGTTAGACCATAATAACAAAACATTCATACCTGCGACACTGATTGTCAGTGCGTGGAGGAATGCATGCAGCAACCTTGGACCAGGAATATCCATGTTCATCAATGGCTGATTTTAACTTCAAATCCTCCTCTTCTGTCCACTCATCCAACTTCAAAGAAGGATCTAAGCTATTGACCCATCTGAATCAACAGCAACAAAAAAAAAAAAAAATGAATGATAACAGCTATTTCCACCTTACTCATCAAAGTCAGACAGATAATAATACCTTTCTCTACATTGTACATGAGTCCGCCCAGGTACATATTGAGCAACCTTCTTCCAAATTGGAGTTCGCCAAGGCACAGATTGAACTACATTCCTCCAAGTTTTAGGATAAAAAAGCATCACAGCAACTTTCAATCGCTTATCTTCATCAGCACTCCATTTCCCGCACCTTTTCATTGCTGGATGAATAGATTTAATCCACCTGGGGGTTTCAAAAAGAAGTCACTAGCTTAATTGAGAGTAACATCATGGAGAACACCAAACTGCAAATTGCTTAGAAAAGCACTGAGTAGAAAAACATGTGAAAAGCAAACCCAAACACGAATAACATTTGGGATTCAGAAGCCTCAAATTTAACTATGTATTTCCTCCTAATTCTCCTTCTCCCCAATCCTTTGGATGAGATACAGTACAACATCAGTACAAATATACCAAACTTTAGACCATCCAACAAAACCTTACAAAAGTAGCTACATAATCTCCAAAGAAATTGTTGAAAATCATTTATGAAATAGCAGAAGGCAACTTTAGTTACATAGTCTCAGAAGGAATTGTTCTCGGTAATTGATGAAATAGCAAGAAGGCAACATCAATTTGCCAAGGCTCATTTTTAAAAGGCCAAAAGAAGCAATAAATCTATAGATCCTACTCTAGAATCTAGATACTGGACCTACATAAAATACGGCCAATCACAAACATCAACTTCGAAGTTTTAACAAAAGTAGTACTGAATACAGTGTTATGAAAAATTAACACTTCGACAACAAAAGTAATATACGTGATCCTTTAATTCATTATGAGAACAGAGTAGCATTATAGTACCTTGAAAGAAATATTAAATCACGATGAGGAGATGACTGACCTATTGGAGCACTGAGTACCTGTCCGACCTTCAATGACAGAAGCAACAAACTGCCAATTGCTCTCACCAAAAGTCTCCACAGCAGCAGAGAGTCTAATATCCTCCTCATCTGTCCATTCCCGCCTAATGATTGAAGCATTCAAACTCCTCTGATAATGTGATAAGCACTGAAACGGAGTCCTACATACTCCTAACCATGTAGAAATATCAACCCAGTTACTCATTTTTTTCTGCTGGACAACTTGCAATAGGTTCTTTTCTTCTAATAAATCCCATCCTTCATGTTTAATTAAGGGGTCTTCCCAGTTCAACCACCTGAATGGATTTAGGAGAGAACAAGACCATTACTCTCAATTACCTTATAAAAAAAAAAAAACATATCTCTCAAGATCATCAGTAGTGCAATAATAATGTTTAAATAAAAGAGTATATTCATGTTAACGTATATCTTCAAAAAACTTGTGGTAGTTTAGATAATAAGATGGCTTTTAGAGACAGAGGGACTCAAAGGAATGATTCCCTCTACAGCACTGACGTTGGACCAAGGAGGCAGAAGACTGAAGGGAGAGAAGGAACCAAAGTTCAGATTTTCACCAGGGTGTATCTTGGAGACATGCTTGGTGGGGAAGTTCAAGAAGAGAGCGGCTTCACCAATTCTTGTTAATACTAGGCTGCTAAGGCATAGACTATATCCAGTGACTTAGCCATGAGGCTATCGTGGGATTTTCTTAGGTGGTTCAGCTTACCGTGGATATGTGATGAATCGTAAAAGATTTTATGTCTTTCTAGAAGAGCGGGAGAGGAAGGAGAAGACGTGGGGCGTGAAATGTCGCTCCACTCGCAATGCTTGGAGAGAGAAATAGGAGAGATTTTGAAGGGGTAGATATGAGTTTTAAACAGTTGAGTAACCCCTCCCATCCCTTACTTTCTTTCAGTGCACCCATGTAGTCCCTCGTTGTATAGAAGGTTGGGTGGTATTTTTGGATAATCGTATTCTTTTGTAGTACTTTTTGGTATACCACTTGTAATACAATCATGTTTTTGGTCATGTTATTAACAAAAACACTTGTACTTGGTCAAAAAAAAAAAAAACTATGGTATATCCCTTAAATGTTTAACAAGAAGTTTATATTCTCATAAATTAGCAAACCAAGCATTATCTTTACTTGGAATCCAATACAAGCATTGATCCTATCACTTTTTAAGCTCTTCTAATCCTTAACTTGGATAATAAGCCATTAAGCATGCAATTCTGACAATTTGGAGTCGTGATTCAGGCATTCAGCAAATGTTCTCCATAACTTATTATGGCTCAAAAGGACATAATTCCCGGTATTCATATTATAAGACACAGGAAAAATCAAAATTTCGATATAATTTTTCATATACATGCATGCATGCATAGAAATGGACAAATACCCAACAAAAATTACCCAATTCAAGTATTAAACGTCATTTATACTATGGAATGTAATGTCATTATTCCGTACGGGGAAAGGCATTTTAATTCTACCTTGATTGACATTCAGCACCAGAACGACCAGGAAGATACATGGAAGCAACTTGATCCCAATTGACCTTGGGTAGAAATAACCTCATGGTCTCAGGGGTAATTGCGAGGTCTCTGATTGAGGCAATGACATCATCAAGATCACCAGATTCTCTAGAACATCCATCCTCATCACTGCAAAAGAGTTTGATAAGACCAAATCATCCCAAAAGAGCTAATGTGGTGGCAACATGGAGTATTTTCCAGACACAAGTTAAATCAAATCACTCAGTTAAGCTTATCATGTTTTGTCTCATCACAGAAACCATTTAACAATCATGATCTCATGTTCTTTTAAAAAATTTCCACTTGTTAGAGTAGTCTCATTTCTCCCAAGACTTCTGCTTACAAGTGTATTGATAATAGTACTTCAGTATTTTTACACGGCACAAGTTGATAAAACCAGTCATAACCAAATGCCTTCATGTTCCAACATCCAGACTTCAACTTCATATCCAAATAAACAAAAGCAAGAAAATAAAACTGATGCCAGCTGAGAGAAACACATAAAAAGACATGGAATAAAAGGGTGGGGAGAAAGTGGAAGAGATAACTGAGAAGAACTTAGGGCCTCCGTCAATGAATATTCTTCAAACCAAACTGCATACCATTTTTAATCCTCAGCTGGTATCACAATAAGAGAACGCACACAGACACAGAGAGAGATGGAAATGAGGGCTTGAAGTTGCAGAAAAATACTTTACAGGCTGGGGAGAAGGGAGTGGAAGTCAAACACTTGACAACATTAAGCTATAATGGCGGCATTGAAGAAAACCTCTGACTATTCTCCAGAATAGTACCAAAGAAAAACACATTTTGGTAATATTAGCTTCAGTTTTCGACACAATTTCTAATCCAGCAACATAGAGACTTCCCTTACACCATCAATACACTACTTTAGAACATCATTTGCACATGTAACTTTTATTTTTGAATTGCACCTGTAAATTTAATAATATAAAGATTATGATAATGTCATGTGGCCAAACAGTTGATCCCAATATTTTGACCTAAAAGTGTAAAATTAAAAACCGACATTATTTGTTCTTGCGCATAAATAAAAAAATATATCTATAGCTAGAAAAGAACCACATATGATTGAATTGGTGCACTAACATTAACAATAAGGTATCCACTTCAAACTTAGAAGTCATATAAGCAGGGCATCCTGTCTCTTTATGATTACCTCCAATAAGGACCGTCAAGATAAAGATCACTTGATTTTCAACAATAATAGCATGGGGATCAACTTTATTCCAAGTCCTATCACCCCCACAGGCCCACACTCATTCAAAGTTGCTGAAAGTGAACAGTACAATTTAACTCTATTGCTATTAAATAAAATCAAGTGACCAACAATTATACTTTTCCCATCACCAATCCGCCAACTTTCCTGGTTACTCTTCAACCAGAAATTCAAATAAAAGCAGTACTCATATTTATAAAGATTTGCATCACTGTACCTTTTTTCTAATGGCCGCGAATAGAATCCATTCATTGTCTGCTGCAACAAGATTTTTCTCCGTTTTTATTATTTTCTATGAGATAAATAGGTCTACTAAATTGGGAAAATTCCCATGTTGGAGAGTTTATATAAAATCAGATTATATATCTCAATTATGTTATTAACAGCTTTGTAGGAAAGAGAGCTCCATAACCGTATTTCTTTCCGGTGATTATTCACTATTAAAGCGAACTACTCAGGCAATATTCACTATCGAGATGACTTTTTCTTTCTTAAAAGTCCAGAGAAATCATATAAAAAAGTTGTAAAATATTTCTATTATTATGTCAGCAAAACCAGAAAACACGAGAACTAAGAAACTTAGAAAGTTCATGAAAATCAAAATCCTATATAAGGAGTATCATTTTAACAACCTAATTCATCAAGTGTGGTCTCTTCTATTTTATCATCACAAAATTATAAGTAAAAACGGAAGTTGAAATTGGAACTCTTAGGTGAAAAAATGGATTATAATTACACATACAATGCTTATAAATGTTCCTTTTTTAAACTGGTAAATAAGTATTCTTGAGAAAAGAACTGGTAGGGGAGTATTTTATTGATATTAACAGCAATGATATAATACTTGTATAAATGTTAAACAATAATCATGAATGGGTTGAACTACAGATTCCAATCCAGGCAAAAAAGGGGAAATCGTCTATTTCGAATACGATGATAAGTCCATCAACCTTAATCTTATCAGTTTGATGGATAAGATATTTGCTGATACATATTAGCGTCATCAAAGAACATGGAGGAGAATACAGGAAATCATTGAGAGGCACAAGGTTTATATGAAAGTTGACCAGTATTAGAACGCTAGTGTTGTTGCTCATTTCATTATTGTGAGAAAACATGTATGTGTGCATACAAGTGCAGTATGAGAAGGAATCTAATCAGAGAGAAGAGTTGCCTCACTAACATAGCAACTGCAGGGAGAAATGTACCTTAGAAGATTGACCGAGCGTTGAAGTAACATCTCTTGAAATTGTTGTTTCAATCCTTTCACAAGATTTTCACTCTCTTCCTTGGACCACTCCTTGCGACTCAATGAGACAGCAAAATGTGTCAATGCCTCCCTATAGCTAGCAACATGAGAATTCTCAGGTGGTCCACAATGTGTTGCAGATAACTTCTTTCCCTGGAGTTGTAAAAACAATTTAGGATCAGAAGGTTATATACAACAGTAACCTTTTTTTCCATTAGTACAGTTTGCATTAACAAATGTATGTCTTTTTTCATGATAAGTACAACTTGCTTCTCATATAATAAGAGCATCCCCAGGAAAGCAGTATTTTTAACCAGTCTCACAAGAGAAGAATCTATTACCAAGCTCATTTGGGATTGAGGTGTTGTAGTACTTCCTTAACAGAAAAATTCAAGCTTTCAGAAGTTGCAACCCACAAATTTGCACATATTAACCTTCTCATCCAGTTACACATGATACGATATAGATATACCAAGTTTTTTAAAATATATATATATCATACAGATATAAAAGAAAAGGTTGTGCAATATATGATCAATCAACTAGAATGAGAAAACAATGGAAGGCAAGGCTATCAGTGTTCAACAAGCAATTTATTGGCATAGATGAATGCAAGAAATAGGAAAGCCACACATGTCCATTGATGACATATTTGGCACACCTCAAAAAAAAAACTATTTTTGAAAAGAAAATTCAGATAGTTGTACACTAAACATACACTATACAAAAACTTAGATGTTTCGAGAAAACAAAATAGTAATACTTATGTTCTTGTATATTCAAGTTGTCCCACGCAAAAGTAATCTTTTGACAACAAACTCAGAACCGCATATGGTTTTGTTTTTATTATCTGGCGGTCTGGCCTAAAGAATGAGTAAGGTAAGGAAAAAATGAATGAGACAAAAGACAGCTAAATGAACCGTAAATCTTAAGTGGTCGTGTGTTCTTACCCAAAATTATTTCATGCATGCAGCAATATAAGATGCAATTCGACAAAGTAATATATAATAAAGCTTGCAGTAATTGGCAGTAAGCACTGCTGACCTTTGCACTGAACCTTTGCTTTGGCAAAGAAATTAACTGGACGCGAGCATCTCTTTTTTGTGACAAGGCCCGCCCCGTTCTCTTTTTGCATGTGAGCTGAAAGCTCTTAAGGATCTTGACCCGCTCCGTTAATTTTTTCAACTCTTCCAATCTTGCTTCAGTTTGCATCATCTTATCCCGCATAACTTTCTGACAAGACCTATTCTTCCTTATGGCATCAAGAAATGCATGTGCTGATTTTGGTAAGCAGAAAGAATTAACTGACGCTTCTGTGGTTTCAGCATCAAAATTATGCCCCTCAGTGAGATTCTGAGAACTAGCAACGTCAGTACTGCATCCTTCAGAAATCTGTATGGTTCTATCTACACAAGCGGGAAACCCTTCCTCAGCATTAGTTCTCTCTACAAACAAATTATTCGAAGTTTCCTTTTCCGAGGATATGTTAGTGAGACCAACCTGCTCAAATTTATCTAAAGGACTCTCCTTTCTTCTAGTCCCAGAATCTGTACAAATTATAATATAAAATTTAGTCACAAGTAAGATATGCATGGTAAAACATTCTTGATCGCCAACAAACAAACAAAGAAGTATTTATATCCTGTAATGTTAGATAGAATGAACAATTTATCCCTATTTACGATTCAAATTAAAGACTAGCAATGAGTATAGTTAAAATTAAAAATCTAAATCAACAACGGAAATAGTCTACCATCATCGTAGGCCGCAAAACGGCGCTCAATAACACGTAAGGTCTCTAAATCATTCTCTTCATCACCCTCTGAGCCAGGTGGAAAGATAGAGCACAATGGTTTCAGATTTATAGGCTCGCAAAGCTCCGTTGATAGGGAAAATCGCTCTTGTAAATTACGTAAGAACGCAATGTCATCGTCATCTTCCTTGGAGTCTGAATCAGAGGGCGTTACATCATCATCATCGCCAGCTGCAACATCGCCAGTGGAGGATGAAGGTTGGAGGTCGTCGGCGTCCTTGCCGGCGAAAAGACAAGCTTTCTTGAGGGCTTCCATGTCTTCTTGAAAGCCGTCGTCGTAATCGTTGCCGGATAAATCATCATCGGAATCGAAGGCCATTGGGAATTAGGGATTCGGGTAATCCAAGGTTTTAGGAAAATTTCAGTTGAATGAATGGTGATGGCGGTAACAGCTAGTGCTTAGAAAGCTGAAGAGACAAACTTTGGGCTCAACAACAGAGAAAGCCCATAAATAAGCATTAAATAGGAGCTAATCCAATGAACGCGCTTTAATAGTGGGCCTACCATCTTGAAACCTCGGCCCAGTAAGCCATATATAAGTGGACTATGAGCAACTTCGATTTTCTCTATTAATTGGGTCGTAGACTCGTGGCCCATGAGTAAAAAGTGATCCAAATCAAAAAACCAAACCCAGTGTTTTAAAAGGCGGGGGCGAGGCGAGGCATAAGCCTCGAGACACGGGGCGTAAGTCTCATGAATCTACGGGGCATAGTTTCATATATTTTCAAAATTATAGTTTTATTACTAATAAAATAAGCAAAAGCAAATATTTTGATGAGTTATGATTTTTATTTGAGATAAGTATTAATAATCGAAAATGGAAAAAAAAGTATTATAATTAAATATCATTAAACCAATCATAAAAATTTGATTCAAAGAAAAAAAAAGCCCGGACGTACGTTCCTACGCCCAGAAGTTACGTTTTTATGTTTTGGGCTTACGCCTCATGATTTACGTTTTTAATTTACGCCTCAGAGCGTTTTTGGTACGCCTCAGAGCGTTTTTGGTACGCCTCAGAGCGTTTTTGACTCAAGCAAGAGTACATCCGGGTACATTTACACCATAGGTGGAACAGCAGTGAGCTGGATGTCCAGACTTCAAAAGTGTGTTTCTCTTTCATCTACTGAAGCTGAGTATGTGGCAATAGCTGAAGCTGGGAAAGAGATGATATGGCAGGCAGATTATCTGGAAGAATTGGGCAAGAAGCAGAGCGAGAAGATTCTTTACTCAGATAGCCAGAGTACCATACAGTTGGTGAAAAATCCAGTCTATCATTCGAAGACAAAGCACATCAGAAGGCAGTACCATTTCACTCGCAGGGCAGTAGAGGATGGTGATATGTGTTTGGAGAAGATAGAGGGTGCAAAGAACCCGGCAGACATGTTGACGAAATGTGTTGATGTTGGGAAACTTGGGTTATGCAAAACCTTGGTTTGTCTTCTGTAGTTGTTGCTACAGATGTTGCGGTGCGGTAAAGATGTTGATGATGAAGAGATTTTTTTTTTAGAATGTAATTTTTGGATGACTGAATCAGTCTCCAAGTGGGAGAATTGTTAGGTTGTGGAGCCTGATTAATATTTGATGTACTGTCATATATTCTCTATTTAATCTCTGTAACGAAAAATACTCTGATTTATTAATATATATATATCGCACCGCCGTGAAAGTTTACTCACGGGGTTTTACCACGAAATTCTCTCTCTTTCTCTCTCTAGATCTCTCATCTTCTTCTCTATAAAGTTCTTGTGTTCTTCATCCGAAAAGTGTGTGTGTGTGAACTAGATCCTAACAACTGGTATCAGAGCTAAGGAGATTCAACACGATCACTGAAGATGGATAGTTCGAAGCTTGGAATCGAGAAGTTTGATGGATCCGATTTCAGTTTCTGGAAGATGCAGATCGAAGATTATCCGTACCAGAAAAATCTTCACGAACCGTTGACCGGGGTGAGGCCGGAATCCATGACGGAGGAGAAGTGGAATCTTAAGGATCGCCAGGCTCTAGGGTTGATCCGGTTGACTTTGTCAAGAAACGTAGCGTTCAACATCGTGAAGGAGAAGACTACGTCAGATCTGTTGAAGGCACTATCAAACATGTATGAAAAAACATCGGCGATGAACAAGGTATATTTGATGCGTAGATTGTTCAATTTACAGATGTCTAAGAATGGATCTGTTTTTGATCATATAAATGAGTTTAATATGACTGTGAGTCAACTCAATTCCGTGGATATTAATTTCGAAGATGAAATTAAGGCTTTGATTTTGATGTCATCTCTGCCCGAGTCTTGGGATACTGTTGTTGCTGCGATTAGCAGTTCCCGTGGATCTGAGAAACTGAAGTTTGATGAAATCCGTGATGTTGTTCTTAGCGAAAGTATTCGCAAACGAGAAGTGGGAGATTCATCCGGCAGTGCTCTCAGCGTTGACCGAAGGGGGAGAAGTAAGACGAAAGGCTAAAATCAACATGGTCGATCAAAATCAAAGAATCGAGGAAAATTCCCAAACAGATCAAACGTAACTTGTTGGAACTGTGGAGAAAAAGGGCACTTTCGGACGAACTGTACAAAGCCAAAGAAGAAACAGAATCAGAAAATTGGAGATGACAATGATTCTGTAAATTCAGCAGAGGACATTGGGGATGCTCTAATCCTTAGTGTGAACAGCCCGGTTGAATCGTGGATTTTGGATTCTGGTGCATCCTTCCATTCGTCTCCATTTATTCTCTGTAACGAAAAATACTCTGATTTATTAATATATATATATCGCACCGCCGTGGAAGTTTACTCACGGGGTTTTACCACGAAATTCTCTCTCTTTCTCTCTCTAGATCTCTCATCTTCTTCTCTATAAAGTTCTTGTGTTCTTCATCCGAAAAGTGTGTGTATGAACTAGATCCTAACAATTTTAAATATATATCTTGGAAAGTGAAACTAAGAAAAAATTTTAACAGAGGAAAAATATTTTTTTTGAACAAATTGAGAAGGAAAGTAAGTTTACATTTTAACATGAGATTTAAAATCATCAAATTCAACTTTTCTTTACTCATAAGTTTATATATATATATATATATATGAAAGAAAAATCGATTGAGAAGTAGGAGATTCATCAGAATAAGAAGAAGATCAATCAAGATGAAGGAGATTCATCATGTTAAAATTTGCAAAAAAATAATAATCCATGTTTGGCTATTTGAACAGATTATTCGTATATGAAATGATTATATTAAAGAATAATTAATTACTATTATTGTTGATCTAAAGTCCGTTTGAATTGACTTAAAAAAAAAGTACTAGCTTTTAAGTCCATAAAAAAATTAAACTGAAATGATTTTTAAGTCAAAAAATAAAAAGTAGGGGGAAATCTATTTTTGATTTCTACTTATTTTAAGTCATTTTTGACCTTGTCAAACACTTCAGAACTTATTTTAAGTTATTTTTTATACTTGTCAAATACTTTCAAAAGTCAAAAACTGACTTAAAAATAATTTGACCGACTTTTAAATTAATCCGAACAGGCTCTTAATAATTATGATTCATGTGTATTTTAAAATTTTCAACCACAAAACATTTTGGAGACTTTTGTTGTTGTGGTGCCTTAGAATATCATGTCATATTAATGAACTATAATATGCTTATTCAGTAAGTTTGTATAAAAATCAAAACTTTTTTACTAGTGTTGATCACAACTTATGGATTTCATGTTTATAAAGAAGAAAAAAATGCTAAAAAATCTAAATTATAAAATTTAAATCTTTTATCAAAATTATTTTATATCGTATATCAAAACAAATCTTACGAAAAAAAAGTAAAAATTAAATGGAAGGCGCACTAATATATCTTCCTTACACTGTCTTAGGCGTTGTGAAAAAGTGCGATAGCATTGTGGACCAAACCCATCTTCATCTAAATAACTTTACCAAACGATAAGGCACCAAAAGTAGCTTTGATTAATTTTTATCTTTATTATGATAATGAGTCACCATGACAGCGATATAGTCCTCTGTGTTCACAAACAACTTTTTTAGATAATATGTTTATCTAAATTCTAAAAAATGTGTGTTTTCTCAATCTTTTATGCAAACTTTAAAATACTTGATACTCTTTACTTATAATAATTTTTGTGAATCGAGATTCTGTTAGAACATATATTTTATTTTTTTATATATTGTACGATGAGATTATATTAGATATATTGTTTTTGTTATTTATAAAAACATAAATGATAATCAAAAAGATCACTCTGTCTACTTACTGATTGCTGCCAATTTGTGGTGTGTATGTAATGGTGGGGTATTTATGCTGGATTTGCAAATATCTTCTCTTTGGCAATATATATATATATATATATAAAATCTTTTATAGACAACACAATTATATACCAAAAATAATTATAGTTTAATCGGTCAGAGCATAGTCATGTCAAGCTTAATTTGTATAATATATGCCAAAAATTTAATTCAAAGTAGCGAAGTTTGGTTTTAGTCTTTTCATATATATGCAAAACGACATATATATGTGTGATGAATATTAATTATTGTTTCTTTATTCCATGATTATTATTTTTTTATACATAAATTTCCATTGCATCTTATTTATTGATCTGCATAAGAAATTTCTTGAATATATATTTTTTAAATAAAAGGAACTTGGCTAAAAGAAGCACGGCGGTTAATATGAAACAGTGATTGGTATTTGGTGTGAGTATTTCATGACAATATTTTTATTAATTGATATTTAGTTTGAATCGTAATAAATAATTTAGATAATAAATAATTAATATTAGAGAATGAATTTTAGTTTTATATATATATATATATACTGCTCCTAGTACCCTTTTGTCAAAAATGATGTACTCATTTTCACATGTATCGTTCCAACTTCTAACATCCAAATCATTAATGGCGTGTTTGGTATGGAGGATGCTTTTAAAAAATATCATGTTTGCTTTATAAAAAATATGTTTTTAAGAAACAAGTTATACTAATATTTTTTATATTTGAGAACTACATAAAAAAAAATATTACTCCAAATTATAATTATTTTGATATAATATGTACATTAAAAAATATATCTTAAAATATTAATTAAAATTTAAGAAATGTAAAAAAAAACTACAACGTAATTTGAGACGGAAAGAATAAAACAATGCATTTCCTAGTGAAAAAGAGACCCACAAAATTATATTAAAAAATATTCATTTACTTGATTAACTAATTTAAATACACCCTCGATCCCCGATCTTATAACATGAATGAAAACATATTTCTAAATTCTCACCAAGTTTAGAGTGTTTTCAATATTTTTTTTCAATTTTTTATTAAGATAAGATATTCATGCTCCTACACAAGTTTAAGATCACTTGTTATGTCATGCAGCAGATCAAATGTATATTCAAATTTAATTACTCAAATATAATAGTATATTTTTAAGACTCTTAATAATTTGAAAACAAAACTATTAATTTACGCTAAATTCCGAAAAATAAAGTTAGATAGATGGACTTAGCTTCCCACTCAATCATCAGTACTACTAATTAATTGACAAACCTTACAACTTTCTTACATCACATTTGCAAGGTAGAACGAGAAAAAAACTCTTGCCCTGTTGTAGAAATTACACTTTGTAGTACTTGAATTTTGTAGCTTGATGTTGATGAGTAAAGAATAAAGATCATTGATTTCATAATTTGTTGACATACGTAGGAAGCTGATGCTGCCTTTGCTTATTTTTCAACTACTTCTTGTGGAGGTAATTTGTTATGCAATTTATTACTACCAACCACTTTTTTTTTTCTCTACCGTGGTGTTCGGATCAAACTTAGTTAGCAGTACAAATACACTTGTTATGTAATTTTCACTAGCACATGTACAACTTAATTCAAACCACCAAAGTTTGGACGTATACGATGAAATTAGTAGCGTTTTGTCAACGGGTAACCTCATAGTTCATCCTATTTGGTTGAGTGCATTTATTGCTGACTAGTTGCATGAGGTTGCTTGTCTGTTGGGCAAAACGAGGGAAGCGATGATTTGGAGATGTGAAGAGGAGATGAATAGATGCAACAGTGACGTTGTGTGAGAGGTTGGGTATAGGGGTATGGGGAAATGCAGAGGTAGGTCGAATAAGTATTGAGTAGAGGCGATAAGATAAAATATGATGTAAATTCAGGTTATCGAGGACACGATCTAGGGAAAAAGGTTAATAGGTATGTAGTGTTGTTTTGCTGGCTCGTGTTTGGCATGTATTAGTTGTATTATTATATTTCTTATTTCTTTAAAATAAATAAATTATTGTTTATTATGTTTTCAATAATCTAATTCTTGTATGTTGTTTATTGTGTTTCGATTATCACATTATTTTATTGTTGTCTTTGGCTTTTTTGGGTAGACTTGATGATGTGTTACGTTGTTACTTGCTATATTCTATTCACCGTTTCTTTTTTCACTTGAACCGAGGGTCTAAGGTTTATGTGAATTCTACTTTCCCTGTACATCACTTGTGGGATTTCAGTGTACATCACTTGTGGAATTTCAGTGGTATGTTATTGTTTTAGTTCCATCACTCATAGTATTTTCTTCTTAATTCGAAAGGAGTTTGATTTGTTGGACAAATTTTGTTACTGTTCTGTTTAGGAAGGGGAGTGGAGGAGGCGATCTGCGAATTCAAAATTTAAACTTTATGTAGAGTGTGAGTCAAAGTTAGTTCGGATGATCCCATAAATTGTATACGAGGTCCACATTGGAGGGCTTTCATAAATATATATAAGAGTGTGATGTTTTGACTAGATGTTGGTATTTTTCTTTAAGATCATTCTTTTATGTGTACTCAACTACTCTAAATATGAAACGAAAAGAACGTTTCAGATGTTAATGTTCTGGTTTAGTCTATGATTATCGTTCAAACGAAAGCTACTGTTGGATGTTTACTGCTAATCTCATTAATTAATGAACAAAACATGTTCTGGTGAAATGAAACCTAACTGGAGGAGTAGTTGTCAAGCTCATTAAAAGATCCAATGTACACAAGCTACTCGACACTTCTTCTTAATTTGCGTCATATATAATATAAAATGAGTTAAAGGGTAAAAACCACATCTAAAATATTCCACTTTATTTAGTTTCAAACCTGAACTATTGAGAATGTGAGCTTCACTCGATAGTTCAGGTATGAAACTCAAAAAATTGGGATAATTTAGGTGTGTTTTTGACCGTTAACTCATACAAAATAATGATAAATGGGAGACAGTTGAATGCTTCAATCTTGATTGCGCAAACTGATAAGAGCAATTGAATGTCATGAAACAGGACAAGTTTGCACAGGTTCAACGCTTATATAATGCCGTATATCTTCCCTCTCAATCTTCATAACACATCTCTTGAATCCTTTTGACTTTATTTGACAGGTCAACTGTTGAGAAACTCTCATGGCATTCTCAATTTCTCTTCCAGACTTTGTTCATCCTCAACTCCGGCATGTTGTTGCAAAGATGTCTTTCTTTGACACAATTTTGTTCTATGTTAGTGTCCTCCGTTCCCTTCTTTTAACCGTTCACCTGTGTGATAGTATGCTTTAGTACACTCTAGAATGTTTTTTTTTGGTACTAATGCTCTCGTTTTTTATGTATCAGGTTGTACATCTTGTGGACAAGTTTGACTTATGGCATAGATTGCCAGTGTTACTGGGGGCAGCTTACCTAGGAATAAGAAGACACTTGCACCAGCGATACAACCTTTTACATGTAGGGGAAGTTAATGGCAAGAAATATGACACAGAGGAGTTTGCCTATCGGACTGCTGATGGTTCATGCAATCATCCTGTGGATCATTTAGTGGGCAGTCAAGGAACCTTCTTTGGCCGCAACATGCTACCATCCACTTCAGGTTATGCGGTAAGGCAAAATGCAATCAATTATGCTACACTAATTATATCATGTAAATTTTATAGTTTCAATTTTACAAGATATTTCAGTTTTCTGTTCAGTAGGTTAGGGGGTGCAAATTAGTCTGTTGAACCTATTAAACGCGTGATGCTGATCTTTTTAGATAGCTAACTTGCATGGTCCAATAAATGTGTCTTAATCATATCGCTGTCTGAAGTATGTAGCTTGAGATCTCTCTATGATCACTTGTGACTATCTTTTGATTATGCAGCTGCTGGAACCTCACCCTGTAACAGTGGCCACCAAGCTCTTGGAAAGAAGAAAGTACACAGATTGCGGGGGCCAATTCAACATGATAGCGTGCGCGTGGTTACAATTTATGATCCATGATTGGAATGACCATATGGAGGACACCGAACAGGTACGTAGTAAATATGTGTTTTAAGAACTGGAGGGGATTTAAAGGTCAAAAGTGGCCAATATGCACTTAAAGGTGTGTTTTATGTTTCACTAACACAAAATTTTCAACAGGTGGAGCTTAGAGCTCCTCAAGACGTTGCAGCAGGGTGCCCGTTGAAGTCATTTAAGTTCCTTAAAACCAAAAAACTTCCCACAGGTTCACCTGATCTGAAGTTTGGGCATTTGAATTCAAGGACCCCATGGTGGTGAGTAGTGGACTCAAAAACTCTAAACAATTGTGATTTTGTTTGTACTTCTATTTACTCCAAAGCCAGCAATAAAACTGAATATCTTTATGGTGATGGGGAGAGCTAATAGTATAGGACGATAGTTGAAAATACTTACCTGTTTAACTAAAATATTTATTAGGTAAAGAGAGAGTATTTGGTTTACCTTGACTCTTTCACTCTACCAAACTACTGCTTTTTAGCATGCTAAAAGAGTCAAGGTAATAACCACGACAGAGATGGAGGGGAGAAGGGGAGGCAAAAATATTATTCCTAGTTGACGTATACACACGTCAACTCCTGTCCACACTATCCAGTTGGAACTCGATTTGATTCTTCATTTTAATGCAGATTGAACGTTAGTCGAATGGTGAAGATTTATTTCATCTGATGAATTATATATGTTCTTGCTGTTTTGTAAGGGATGGGAGTGTAATATATGGAAACAACGAAGAGGGAATGATAAGGGTGAGAAGATTTAAAGATGGAAAGCTCAGGCTCTCGGGTGATGGACTTCTGGAACATGATGATAAAGGCATTCCAATATCTGGAGATGTCCGAAACTATTGGGCAGGCTACTCTCTCTTGCAGGCCTTGTTTGTGAAGGAACATAATGCCATATGTGATATGCTTAAAGTAGGTTAATGAAGTACCCAAGTTTCTCTTTTCTATGGTCATATGAAGTTTACGTAGTATAGTTGGGACATTGCGAAAGAAGCAAATGAGCATGTATTATGACATTTGATTATTTTACACCTCAAACTGACTTCGCTTAAAATCCTGTTTTGTACCTCTCAGGAACATTACCCTGAATTTGATGATGAAAAGGTGTACCGACATGCAAGATTGATAACTTCAGCAGTCATTGCAAAAATCCATACTATCGATTGGACGCTTGAACTTGTTAAGACTGATACTCTAATGGCAGGAATGAGAATCAACTGGTAAGAGTACTTCATAAAAAATCTATGTTGCCAGATCCTTCAAAAATGTCATTGCACCTGTGCCGGATCACCTAAAAGTAACGTATTTATGGATGATTTGACACGGGCATTGAGCAAATATAAACAATAACTGTGATTGAATTGACAAAAAGCTCCCAATTTTCAGTTAGTATTCATGCATCATGCTTTTGCATTACGAATTTAACTAATAATGTTAACTAAAAGAGTCTAGTGTGATTCAGGTATGGCTTGTTGGGGAAGAAAGTCAAGGATTTGTTAGGACCCAAATTTGGACCAGTACTGAGTGGCTTAGTTGGTCTTAAAAAGCCTAGAGATCACGGAACTCCCTACTCATTGACTGAAGAGTTCGTTAGCGTCTACAGAATGCACTCACTTTTACCTGACACGATTGTTCTGAGGGACTTGAAGTCGACTACATCAGAAGACAAATCCTTGCCTATTCAAGATGAGTACGTTATCCAATTACACATTTTCCATTTATAAGCTGTCATAACTTGTAGGATATATGTATTTCTAACTGTTTAGTTTGATAATCAGGATTCCTATGAGGGAAATGATAGGGAAAGAAGGAGAAAAGAACTTGTCGAAAATCGGTATGGAGCAGATGCTGGTATCGATGGGTCACCAGTCATCTGGAGCTGCTACGTTGTGGAATTTTCCATCATGGATGAGGAACCTTGTTCCTCATGATATCGATGGAGATGATAGACCTGATTTAATTGACATGGCCGCCTTGGACAGTATGTTTATACCAGTGGACTTCTTTTGTATATTGTTTTCATCATCTTATATAAATAGGAATCACATGCTAACTTTCTAAGTGAACAGTTTATAGAGACAGAGAGAGGGGAGTTCCGCGGTACAATGAGTTCAGAAGGAATTTGCTGATGGTACCAATTAGCAAGTGGGAGGATTTAACTAACGACGAAGAAGTAATTGAGGCTTTACAAGAAGTATATGGCGATGATATTGAGAAGCTAGATCTCCAAATTGGTTTGCACGCGGAGAAGAAAATTAAAGGCTTTGCCATTAGTGAGACTGCCTTTTTTATATTTCTGCTCATTGCTTCAAGGTATGTCAATATAATAACGGTGAACAAAACTTAAACTCTATGCAAAACATTTGACTACATTTTTTTTTTCAGGAGGTTAGAGGCTGATCGATTCTTCACAACTGATTTCAATTCGCGAACCTACACAGAGAAAGGCTTTGAATGGGTAAACAAGACAGAGACATTAAAAGATGTCATCGATCGATACTTCCCTGAAGTGACAGAGAAATACATGAGATGCACAAGTGCATTCTCAGTGTGGAGTTCAGATCCAGATCCTAAACACTACTTACCTCTTTATCTGAGACCAGCAACCTAATGGTAGTACTTACTATATTTGGTTCAATGTGAGATCAACTTTGTATGGGGTGATTATGTTAAAACAATGGTAAATTTGCAAGGAAAATACAAACGGACCCTAGTTTACGGTCAGATGAATAAACCACCGGGAGCTTGTATGAGAGGTGGCTTGACTGCGTTAACTTTGGTGGAGTTTATGATATGTAGTTTTGTAGCGTGTCTGTTGTATTAGAGTATGTGATGTCAATTATAGATATAATATGCAAGTGTTTTTTAAGACTATTTGTTTCATCATTATGTTAAACTCCAAGATTAGTTTGTATGAGGAAGCTTAACTTGTGTTGAATTTTATTTGCACCCAATATTTATATCTCATACTAATTTATCATGATTAAGTTATAAGTTATAAATGATAGTGCGGATGGGTATACTAACATATTGTTTAGTGATAAAGGTTATGCGAAGACATATGTGATGTGTCAAGTATTTATTGAGTTAATGTAAACATCAAAGTGCAAGTACTTTTCATAATAATTTTTGAGAAAATTATGCGGTTAAGTAAAAATTATGCTACTTAATTATTCATCATAGCTATAGTTTGCTATAATTACCACTCACGGCTAATATTATACATTAATTATGTAGGCTGATTTCGAGTTTGTATAATTAGCCACATTTATATATGTATAATTCGTTAGAATATACAAATATATATGTATAATATACAATTATCTAATCAATATATATATACAATTTATCTCTCTCTTACTCTGAGCCTTCTCGCTCCCCTCTCCTAAGCTCGCTCGCCTCTCTCCTCTCTCTCCCAATCTCACCTGCTTTTTATACAATGCATATGTATAATATACAATTATCTAACCAATATAGATATACAATTTATCTCTCTCCCACTCTTTGCCCTCTCTCTTAATCTCGCTTATGATATATACAAATACATATATATATATATATATATATATATATATATATATATATATATATATATATATATACAATTATCTAACTAAATACATATACAATTCACCTCTCTCTCCCAATCTCGTTCTCCTCTCTCCTCCCTATAACATATAGCTACAAATTATAATTATCAAATTATAGCTATAGAGAGTTGTAACTGTGACACTATAGCTATAAAGAGTAGTTAAGCTATTTTTTTAGTGATTATATCATATATGTGAAAGTTCCCCTCATTTTTCCACCATTATAAAAGCTTGGTAAAAATAAAAAACAGATGAAAAGCTATTAAAGAAAAGAAGTACTCTCTCCGTTCTATTTTATGTGGCAACATTTTGATCCGACACGGAGTTTAAAAAATAATGAAAACTTTAAAATGTTTACCAAATTGTCCTTCAAAAAAATAATTCACTTTTCTCTCTCCTCATAAATGTATTAGAAATTTTAGAGTCTGTTTGGCTCAGCTTAAAAGCTGGTCAAACTGACTTAAAAGTTGAGTTTTGACTTATTTAGTTGTTTGACAATTCTCAAAATAACTTATTTTAAGCCAAAAGTTAAAAGTTGGGGTATTTTTTTTTTTTTTTTTTTTTTTTTTTTTTATAGCTTATAAGCTCTTTTAAGTTGATCAAATTTTTATCTTTTTGCCCTTATTTCTTTTATTTTTATTTTTATTATTATTCTAATTAATAGTATATTAATAATTTATTATTTTATTTATATATTATTATTATTATTAGTAGTAGTAGTAGTAGTATTTTTTTATTATTTATTTTATTATTCTTTATCATTAGTATTATTATATATTATTATTATTATTATTATTTATTATTATATATTATTATTATTATTAATATTTTATATATTATTATTATTAGTATTATTTTTATATTATTTTATATTATTATTATTATTTTCATATTGTTATCTTATTATTACTATTATTATTTATTATTTTATTTATTATTATTATTATTATACGTTATTATTATTATTATTATATATTATTATTAATATTTTATTTTAAAATTATTATTATTATTTATTTTATTATTATTTATTATTATTATTAGATATTATTATTAATATTTTATTATTTTATTATTATTATTATTATATATTATATATTATTACTTATTTTATTATTCTTTATTATTTTTATATATTATTATTATTATATATTATATATTATATATTATTATTATTATTCTTTTCATATTATTTTATTTATTATTATTATTATTATTATATATTATATATTATTATTATTATTATTAAATTAATCAACTTTTATCATGTTAACAACTTTTAAGGGTATTTCAGATATTTTGATTAAAAAGTTGTTTATCAGCATTTAATTGCCATACACATCAACAACTTTTTTTTTTAACTCCAACACTTTTATCCAACCGCATAACTACTTATTTTAAAAATAAATTTCAGCACTTTCAAGCCCATCCAAACGGGCTCTTAGTGGGATCAATAAGGGTATATGAGAAATTATATTTTTAAATATTTACTATATAAGTAAATGTGACATTATTTTTGAAATTGTACAAAAAGGAAATGGTGCCACATAAAATAAAATGAGAGGAGGGATTAGATTTTTTTGAAAAAGCAAAATTAAAATTTATGCACGCGCCAACAAGGATCTGGTATATTAAATTTCCCGGGACTCCAAAATTTCAAATTTATCTTCGCGGTAAAAATGTTAAAACACCAAAGCCCAGTGAAAGTAAGAAAACAAACGAATAAGGATTTGCCACGAGGAGCGTTGACTTAGAATTTATGTACGTGGCACTTTTCTATTGGATAAGTACTTTCTTTCCGTGACAGTCCGTTAACTTGACGGATTCGGAGCTAGGTATGTTTCATCTCATTTCAACAGATGCTCTTCTTCCCGCCATTTTCTCTCTCTTCCTCCAATCGCCATTTTTTCATCTACAGATCCAAAACCCAGAAAGCTCAAAGGAAGAAAAGTAGGAGAAAATACCCAGAACCTTCTAGAAGAATTAAAGAGGAAAAAAATGGGTATCAAAGATCTCCTCCGGTTCATGAAGCCCTATGTTGAAACTGCCCACATAAAAAAATACGCCGGCAAAAGGGTAAAAACTTAATTCATTGACTTTTGATTCAATAGCATTAATCACATTCTGGGTTTTGATAAAAATTCAATTTTGTTGGGTATAGGTGGGAATCGATGCTTATTCTTGGCTTCACAAAGGAGGTATTTTTTTTAAAATTTTGTTTGACATTTATTAATCAAGATTCAATTTTTGTAATCTATATTTTAGTTTTAAATGGATTGAATCAATAAAAGGTGTAATTTTCAGCATATTCATGTAGTATGGAGCTTTGCCTTAATTCGGAGGGTGATAAGAAATTGCAGTACTTGAATTACTTCATGCATCGAATCAATATGCTTCGACATTATAAGATCACTCCTGTAGTTGTTTTTGATGGTGGCAACTTACCCTGCAAGAGTGCTACGGAAGACGAGAGACACAAGTGTGTAGTCTAAAACTTAATTCTTGTTAATTGATACCTGATTTTGCTTTGTTACTAGCCTTCTGGATGGTGAATCTTTTATTTCAATAGGAGAAGGAAAACAAATAGAGATCAGGCAATGCTGAAGCTAAAGGAAGGCAATGTTGCTGGCGCTGTTGAGCTCTTCCAGGTACTTTTATGCAGTTTCTTTATCAATCCCACTGTTAACTAGTTGCCGTGGTTTGATAATTTATTGAAAATACCTTAAGGGTTGTGGCTTTTGAGAATAGTTAACTATGCTATATTGGTTTACCTTTAGATGTTTAATGCACAATCCAGTCAGGTGGCAAACTAATGTTCCGTTTTATCCATTCTACTGCTTCATATGCAGAGGGCTGTGAGTGTCACTCCTTCAATGGCGCATCAACTCATACAGGTACTTGAAAATCATCTATTGAGTTCAGCCAGTTAGAGTTTTAAACAGTTGACTAACTTGTCTACTTTCAGTCATAAAAGACGTTTATTCTTTTTCTTTGTTTGTGGAAGACATTTCAGACACTTTCCTGGATTTTTTTCTCAGTAGTTTGGCATGATTTCAATTATCTATATCTGCTAATTCTAGATTTCAAGTAATCCAGCTGTTACAAAGATCTTCTACTCGTGCAGATTCTGAAGACAGAGGATATAGAATTTGTTGTAGCACCATATGAAGCTGATGCACAATTAGCCTACTTGTCTAACCTCAAAGAAGAAAAGAATGAAATTGTGGCAGTGATTTCTGAAGATAGTGACTTACTAGCATATGGCTGTCCCGCTGTAAGAAAATCTCAAATACTTTGATATGGCATGATGGAGGTTACTGCTCTCCTAACAGCTTAATTCCCTTTATTTCGAATCTAGTCTACCCATGTTGATTTTATGTGCTTGTCAACAGGTTTTCTTTAAGATGGATGCCCATGGCAATGGTCAAGAAGTGGTACTAGACCGTGTTTTCAGTTGTGATACTCGTGCTCCTTCCTTCAGACATATCAACAAAGATCTATTTACAGGTTATTCTCGATTTCTAACTTTATCTCATTTGCGTTGAGAAACAAAATTAGAACATTTAGAAGTTGTTATACCCCACTATCAGCTATCACTCCAAGGTACTCTTGCGACTGATAATGATGATGATTGACTGCCTTTGTTCTTGTAGTCAATGGAAGCAAATTAGCTGCTGAAAGTGAAATGCTTTCTAAAAACATTGGACTGTCTTTCTTCCTTTGTAACCTTTTACGGTATTTACATTATTCACCATTTGCAGGCATGTGTGTATTAGCTGGCTGTGATTTTCTTCCTTCAGTCCCTGGTATAGGAATTACAAGAGCTTATAATCTGGTCTCCAAATATCGCAACTTAGATCGAGTAAGCATATCCTCCATTTGTTCAAAATAGAGAAGTTTCTTGCATCTGTAATTTGTGATAAATTGCTATGAACAAAAAATTTCCTATGCCTGACGATTAATTTCTACTTTGAAAAAATTCTCTACACCTGGATTTTACTATTAATACAAAACATGAAAGACTGAAATGCCATCAGAATTGACTTGGTTTATTTGGCATTGCTTACATCAGCACCTGTCTGATACCTGATCTTTTTACCTGATAGATATATGGATACCAATTGAAGATGTAGATTACTTTCTATTTAAGAGGTGAAATCATAAGATCCTTCTAGGGTAGACATCGAGGAACAACATAATTGATTTTACTAGATCTTGTTCAACAATTTGTTCATTATGAATGGATGCTTCATGCCCAGCAAATTGGCTGTATTATATGGTTTGGATGTTTAGTGGAGAAATGTTAAATTTGCATTGTCCCATATTGTTCTTTGCTTAAGATGTCCTGAAAAGATTTATATTCTTTGAGCCTCACAATTAAAAGTCATTTTCCAATGTTTAACAGGTTCTTTCCATGTTAAAGTTTGAGAAAGGAGATCAAATGCCTGAAGATTACGCAAAATCATTTAGAGAAGCAGTTGCAGTTTTCCATCATGCTAGAATGTGAGTCTAATAATTGACATGACATCTTTTTGATGTAGTTCTGCCTTTGTTTGTCAGCTGACACAAATAATCAACTTTTCGTCTATGTTTGATCAGATATGATGTTAGTTTGAAGCGGATCAAGCACTTGAAACCCATCCCAGAAGAGCTGTTGCAGTTTTTGGACGAAGAACTTGACTTCTTAGGACCGTATCCTTTAGTTACTTGGACTTTGCTTTCTCTTGTGCCAAAGCTTCAGCATTCTCTAACCTTTTGCAGAATAGTGCTTTAAATTGCTATATCTGATGTTTATGCAATGGAAGGTATGGTAAATAAATTTCTCCTTGACCGTCATAAGAGAAATTCTTCCGTCATTGGCAACATCAATTGCTCAGGGTAACATAGATCCTTGTACAATGGAGGCCTTCAATGTCTTCTCCAGTAAAGTAAATCACGTGTCTACTGCAAACATCAAGAAAATTTCTGGTCCCTTCTCTCGACAAGAGGCATTTACTCAAGCTTCAAAAGACAGCAGCGTTTTTGCTATTTCTTCAAGTAAATCCAGAAAAGAAACAACAGGCAAGCATGATATTCAGATAACCATTAATGCCACATCTTTTTTCTTGTGCATGTTAATGTCACTAAAGGGTAGAACTTGTTGTCATTTTCAGCGGTGGAGACAACACAAGCTTCTGATGCTGAACAGATGCAGTGTCCGTTCATGGATGAAAGTGAATGCTTAGAGGAAGCAGTAGCTCTTCAAAACATGATATGCCCTTCAATATCAACTCGGAAGACGATGGGAGAAGAGAAAAAGAGTCATCGAAAAGAAGTCCTGAAAGTTCCAGACAATAATCCTTTTAGGAAAAGAAAAGTGGAGGAATTTGAGCCAGATGAGATGGATAGTGTTACTGAGCTAGTCTCAGAAGTGACTGAGGTTGAAAGCCTGGAAGTTATATGTACAATTCCAGAATCACAACAGAGTGTGGAATCTAAGCCAGTTAAAAGGATAGAGTTAAAAAAAGTTACCAAAGAAAAGAAGGTTAAGATGAGTAATAGCCAAAGTTCAGAAAACAAGAAAAACACTATACTAAATTTCTTTTCTCGAGTGTAATTTATAAAATTTGGCTCAACACATTAATTTGTTGTGCCAATCACTTTTCTTTTACAGTATAGCATCTTGGAAATTTCTTAATTTTATTCTCAATTATACACAACAGTTCCACTGTCATTGCGCTAGTGATAGGCAATCTATGGTACAACTTAAGGTCTAGACTAAGTTAACCTTCCATCATTTGGACGTCTAATTACCATTACTTTATATAATATACTTATATTATACACCCTCTTGTTAGTTTTAGTTTAAGCAATTTGATGAATAACTTACGTTAGTTTATCTATATTACACAAGTAGAATTCAAGAATTAGGATGATGCAATGCTAAAACTCTGTTATTCATTCATTAATAGTACAGAAAACTGCAACATCAGAGACAGAGATGTGCTAAATTACAGAAAGAACAATTTTATATCAAACTATTATAAGTGGAAATCCTAGAGCCTAAGGAACTTAACTTATTGTGTTTTTTCGAACATTAAAGTCACTCAACGTATGAGTATCAAGTTCTCTAAAATTAAAATAAACATGGAACTATAGACAAGGGCAAGAGCAGCCTTAATGCTTCTGGTGCTTAAGCAATTTCTTGAACCAATATGCTGACATCTTCGGGTATCGTTTGAGGGTATTGAAATCAACATAGACAATGCCAAATCTGGAAGTATAACCCAATCTCCATTCAAAGTTGTCAAGCAATGACCACGCGAAGTAGCCTATGACATTAGCTCCATCATCCACTGTCTTCTTCAGTTGTTGCAAATAGCTCTTATAGTAGTTGATCCTTTTGGTGTCATGTAAAGCTTTTGGAAGTGTAATGTTGCCCGCGTAATCCATACCTGAAAATCATGAGATTTTTTTTATAATTTGGTCTGTAAGACGCTGAACAATAAACGTTTCACTAGTTAAGCAAACCATACCATTTTCTGCTAGAATAATGGTAGGATTTCCGTAGTGTTCTTTAACATAGTTGATAGCTTTATATAGACCCCATGGCACGATGTAGAGCCAGTATGAATGTGCCTACAGACATTTTCCAGCAAAGATAGTGTTAGCTAACAATTAAGATGTAACTATGGATTTCGGTTAGAAACAATGTTAACTTCATCATATACTCACCCTAGGACCAATTGGTACTCCCTTGCGGTCATCTACGTCAGGACAACGAAAAGAATTTGAATCAGTAGTAATTCCATTTTACTAGGCCTAACTTAAAGAAGTGAAAAAGGTGGAAGTATCTTACAAGCAAATCCAACATTCCAGTCCTGTTGGTAGCCCAAGGGTTGCGGTGTGGTATAATGAGGGTCATACATGTAGTAGGAAGTGTACTGGTTTATGCCCACATAATCAAATGATCCCTTCACCATCTTAACCTCTTCTTTCGAGAACTTGGGTAATCGCGTTCCCACAATATTTTGCATGGTTTTTGGGTACTCACCATATACAAGAGGATGCAAGAACCTGTAAAACAAGCCCAAAGTAAAATTAGTATTTCATGTTGTGCAACTCTAAAGAGAAGGCTTTAGTAACCCCAAACTTGACACAGTTGACAGCTCATAAGAGATGAAAATTTGAACTTTTTTGGGATATGTAGACATAACTAACGGGGACTCGATACACATTGGAACATGACTGCATTACTATATGTGCAAACTCTTACCATCCCAAATGAAAGTCTCTAGCTCTTTGAGCAGCATAGTTGTCGGCTTTTCCTTTTGTCAGAGGTTCGTACCACACAAAATCCAATAGAATGCCAAACTTCCCTTTCTGTTTCTCCTGGTATTACATATACAACATGAAGTCAAAGACGGATCTCAGATCCCAAAAGCAAGGAAATACGGAAAAAAAGAGAGAAACATATTACTTGATACTTCTCACGGTATCTCTGTGCTGCAGAAGCATGACATAAGATGAGATTGTGTGCAACAATATAAGGCTCAGTAGCAGAATCCCCTTCTGTGCAGTTTCCAAAAGGCTTTGAACATCTTCCAGGTGCAAAGAATCCGTTATCGTACCCTAAAGCAGCAACCACTCTTGGCTCATTAAACGAGAACCAATTCTTCACTCTGTCTCCAAATGTCTTAAAACAAAACTCTGCATAATCAGCAAAATCCTTCCTGCAAAATTTGAACCATCATCAAAACGAAGAAGAAAATGTCATTAAGATTCTTCCTCAATAGAAAATGTCAAGAAATGATGTGCTTACACGACTTCACGGCCCAACCATCCATTGTACCTATCTTGAAGTGCTTGTGGTAAATCATAATGATTCAGATTAGCATATGGGGTAATACCTGTAAAAAGTTAGTTTAAAGCTCAGTACGGTAGTTAACTACTATGTTGCTCTGACACTTCAAAAATGACGACAAGTGCGTGTTGATTCATCCAAAATTGTGCATTTTTTGAGAATCTGACACGTGTGCAACAACATTTTTAGAGAGTCCAAGCAACATAGCTTAACTATACATTTCCACAACAACAATCATTAAGGCCGTGCATTAAAAAAGGAAATGTTACCTCTTTTGAGCATATAATCGATCAATCTATTATAATAAGCAACTCCCTTCCAGTTCACTTTACCAGTTCCATCTACATTAAGACACAAAATTATCATTCATTATGGCAAATATCTAACTTCAAAGTAGACAATAAAGTAGTAAAATTACTTGGGAAGATCCTTGACCACGAAATTGAAAAACGATAAGCTTCAAAGTTCAGCTTCGCCATCAGATCAATATCTTCCTGTACCCATTACAATAATTTCAATTTTACATAGTTTCAACTTATATATAATAAATTTTTACCCACAAATTAGATTTGTAAATTATGACACAGAGAAAATGAAAACATAGTAGTAACCTTGTATCGATGATATTGATCGACAGCAATTTCTCCATTGGCATTGTTTGGTTCAAGTCCTGTTTTTCATTCAATAATCAGAACAAAATCAAAATGATTATAAAAACTTGTAATACTATAATCTAAGATAAATTAATTAATGTTACCAGGTATTTTAAGGAAAGTGTCCCAAATACTAGGTCCACGGCCTTCAGTACTGGCAGAACCTTCAACTTGGTAAGCTGAAGTTGCTGTTCCGAATATAAATCCTTTGGGAAAACTTTCTCTACTCAAACCTCCGGTGTCTAATATGGTATTTTCCGGCGACACGTCATCATCATTTTCAGAATGTACGGTAAGTACAGTAGCTGAAATTAGCAGAAGCAAAATTAAGCATGGAGGATTTGCTTTCATTATTAATAATTTTAGTTATGAATTGAGTAGAATGGGAAAGAATATGGTGGCAATGGTAATCTATTTATAGTTGAAAATAAATAATGCATTATTTGTCCTGACTTGTCACGAGCAACAATAAAATAAATAAACTACTGACTCTTAAATTTTTAAACTGAATAGGTTTAGTAAAAATGGCATATCTATTTTAATTTTTAAAGTATAACTGATAAATATAAATTAACACATGCAAGTATAATTTATCTTTTTATTATATTAACATGAATAGAGTTGTAACTTGTAATACTTTTTATATAGTTATAAAATATATAACTTTGTAACTTTAAAATATTGAACTGTGAGCTGGAAGGAGTATTACTCTATTTTTAATTATATATATGTGATTTTTTTATTTGGAGTACTTTACTAAGTAAGAATAATCCCCAAAATAGAAATTGTGAACAATATGATCAACGACACTTCTACTTTTTATTTTATTTGGAAGCCACGTAGAGGGATAAACAATTTACCCTCTTGATTAGGTATGTTTCTAATTTTGTTGGCCTTTTTTGATCTTTTTATTTCGAAAGTTACCCTTTACATTTCAGATTATTAATCTTATTACATTGTTGAAAGTAGAATTTTTACTTTCTTTAATAAAAACTACTTGCAATTGGAAAAAAGTATAACAAACATTCCATTTGTGGTTCACAAATTATTACTTTGAGAATTTACCAAATTTAAATGGTGTATGAATTTTTACCCTTTTCATTTTTTTAATTTGTAGGACCACTACGTTCAGTATGTTCCAGGATTAAATAGTTTTTTTTTCACTAAATAATGAACATGTGCATATCATTAGTGTAACCGAGGATCGGTTATGGTTCACATAAATTTACTACTTCCTCCCTCTCAATTTGACTGTTAAATTTTGATTTGATCTAGAATTTTAAAATCTTATAATTTTAACCATGTTATATAAAAAACAAGAACTGAAGAGCTATGTTAATATGGAAAATAAACATTGTTTCCAAACATACTAAAAAGTAAAAGTAGACAAATAATTATATGCATACCTGGAAATCTACTAAATATTTGATTTCAGATTGTATTAGTATTACAGTATTTATCAAAAATTATAATAAAAATTATAAACTTTAAATTAAATACACCTTGTCGGTTGCTTTTTAAGCTCATCGTACGAACGTATCAAGTTGAGAAGAAGAAAACAAGGTGATAAATAATGACTCCTTTGTTGACTAAAAAAGAAACAAATTGTTAAATGATTGGTAACAAACAAGTGAGATAAATTTGTGTTGATAAGTAGGGATAAAACAAAGAGCATTATTATTGGTCCTGTACATATAATTTTATTTCACCTTGGACCCTTTTAGATATTTTCTACTGGAATTTCTTGATTAGAGGTCTAGATTTAATTGCTGTTTTTTTTATTAAAAAAATAACAACAACAATATATAACTAAGGAGTGATACAAGGGGTAAAATTCACAAATAGACCCTTTTTTGTTTGTTTAATCGAAAAATAGCCATTGTGATAGCAATTTTAAATTTTAGCTATTTTTTTTTTTAAAAAAATACGGAGCCCAAGAGTCCACTAGACCTTGTTTCTATTTCTTTTATTTATCGACTATATATCTCACTTAAAATGTGTTGTTTTACAGTTAAAAAGGAGTAGAGCTATTTTATTGATTTATAGCAAAATCTTACAAAGTTGTAAACTGTGGCCGCTGATGCAGTATTTACAACCTATCGACTAAATGAAATGAGGCATAATCCTCACTTTTGTGCAAACTAAATGTGGTTGGGTAGTTATGAAGAGCCAATTACAAAATTATGTATTAATATTAGATAAAATAGAAGGCAATTGAGATGGTCCTAAAACTTGGAGTGTCTTCCATTAGGTCCATTCCATAACAGAAAGGACTGTTGCTGGGGCCGTCTGGCCTTTCTTTTTTGTGAAGGCCGAAGGGCACGTGAACTACAACTACATTTTAGCCTAATATCGCCAAAAGCACACTCATCTAACCATCTTGGGCTACTAAATTTCATTTCTGACATCTTCAGAATAAATGGGTCAAACCAATGTTTGATATTTAGAAATTGTTGTATTGGTTGGAAAAACCTACCAGTCTCTAAGACAAAAAAACCAATATTTGAACAGTTTGTTGTTTTTTTTTTTTAAAAAAAAAACATACTTCCATCTTAAAAATTCAAAATGCATGTCCAAACAAAACTTTAATCCTAACTTTTATCTTATGTAATTTCAAATCATGACATGTCCCAGCCTTAAAGATGCAACTCCTTGAGATCTATAAATAACGGCGGGGAATATAGCAGAAAGATGACACATTTCCCGTGAAAAAAGTAGCACAATCAAAGGGCAACATAACTGAAAAGACGTCACAACTTACAAATAGGACCAAAAAACTGCAAATCCCTATGAATAAAGCCTGAGCAATAAGATCACACTTGCATCATCGTAACATTAAAACATGGAACTCTAACCAAAAACCTATAATTGGAATAACAAATTATATAAAAAAATATAAAATCAACGCATACGTACAAATGTAAGAAGCAAAACCATAATGGCTGCTAAGGGTTTTGTGATGCACCAGGACAAAAGACTCAAAACACCAACTCCACAGCATGTTGATGCTTTCCATGGTCGAAAACAATCCAACTATAACTTTTTGAATTTTTGTTTTTTTCATCTACGAGAAAATAAGAGTACCTTTTGGATACAGGAAGTTATGATCCCTTCGGAAGAACTCTTTAACTTGGTTGTTTCTTATTACCATGATTACAACTATTGGCACCATTCATGAGCTGTCCGCAGTTGAGGCCAAACGAACATTTCAATATTTGAACTGTATTCCAGTTGATAACCTAATGTGCAAATATGAACAACCCAATTGCTTATCATTGATACTTGTCAACTCAAAACATCTCAGTTACTGTGGAGTGATTCCCCATACACGAACACAAGCATCCTCGCCAGAACTCACTATACTGCGTTCATCAGTAAAAGCTAGTCCATATACTCCACCCAAATGAGCTCCTTTAACAGTGATTCTATGCGATGCTGGCTTGCTGATGTCATATATTATAACACATGTGTCTAGGGATCCAGTAGCTACCATGCTGTTATCAGGTGACCAATCCAGGCAATTTATTCGGGCAGTATGGTATAACATATTATTAAGTTTAACCTTTAAAACATAAAAGTTTTTATTAGTTATAAAATGTAAAATATATCAAATAAGTAGACTACACAAGTAAAAGTGATGATTATTACCTCGCGAGATGCACGATCCCAGACGACAGCTTCTCGGTTCACATCTGCTGATGCAAACATGGAAACATCTGGAGAGTACCGAATAATGGTAATAGCTCCCCTGTGTTTTTCAAGAACAACCTCTTCATTGAGACTATCACCCGTGATGGAATACAAATGAAGTTTACCATCCTGACCACCCACTATTGCTTCAGTTCCATCAGGTGAAACAACAGATGCCGTCACCGTAAATCCGAGGTTTATGGTTGACAGCACTTTTGTACCACGGAGAAGAATGACTCCAGTTTCAAACGAAACTAAAGTCACTTCAGGAGAATTAAGGGCAAGGCTTAAGTCCTTAGGTTGGGTGCCAACATCTACAGAAGTTGCATCTCCGCATTGATCTCCAAGCAGAGATACTCTCCAGATCTAAGTCCAATCAAGAAGAAAAAGAAATTGCATTATAGCCAACAGTTATAAGGAGCTCTACTTTTGTTTGATTTGACAAAATTGTCTTTGAGCATCATCTTTTTAGCCCAAAGAAATAAGAAGGAACATAGAAAAGCAGTTAGACATAGAAACCGAAAGTATCACTCACATCACACATAAATCAGGTAACGTTCTTAGAAATGCTACATTATTGGTATCTACTGAACAAGAATGACAAAAAATGAGATATCATCTAATCATATTACTCGTAAAATTGATGCAACTTATGTAAATGGTCAAATAGTTCTTCTATAAGATCTTTCAAACATTAAGGTTAAATAACTCCCATGCTAGTAAATGGATAAATAGCTGACCTTAGAAGAGTGATTGTAATCCCTATTCTGTCTTTCTTCTCAGAAATATCAAGGGGAAACCCTCGGTTTAAATTCTAAAGCTGGCTTAAAATAATAGAGCCTTGAGCAAGTACTTTCTTTAAAAAACAACTTCAAACAGAATAAAACGGAACCATAGAGCACTACCTAGATCTCTGAGAGACCTTTTTCTATTCACAGAAAAGCAAATATCACAACTCACCTCCTAATATAACATATAAGAACTGAAAAAGGAGTTGTTATAACTCACCTTGTTGTCAAACGCACATGACACAAGTTCTCCTTCCACAACTGCAAAGCATTTGATTTGAGAAGTCACCTTTCTGTCTAATTTCCCGCTATATCCAATGCCTTGAATCCATTTGACAATCAAACCATCATAACTGGTGGACAATATGATTATCGGGTCACTTCTGAGGACAGCTAAGGAATTAACATTTTTCATGTGTCCAGAAAATGACACGGGAGGTTTTTCCAGATCACTTGCTGAGAATATGGAAATAGTTCCACCAAGAGAAACAGTAACAAGATGGTCATTTTGCCAGAGACAGCCAACTAGCATGTCCTCAACTCCACCAGAACCAGGAGAAGCCAGTGTTTTCTTCACTTCCCCTTTTCCATCATCGGATATATCCCATACTTTTGCTGACTTATCAGCAGAGACTGTGAGCACCTGAAATTAACAAAATGTCAGACAGTGTAGGTATAATCAGAATAGGAAAGATTGACAGTGCAAAATGGTAGTAGACTATGAAGCTACAGTTTTAAATTTCCATCCAAGCTGGTTCTTTTAAGCAATTTTGATGAAAAAGATTCTGTGGCATTAGGAGAAAGTATAATGTATTTTCAACCTGAGAAAGTCAGCCAGAAAAATAGTGTAGTATGGCATACTCCTAACAAATAACTTCAGTGTTCTTGGCATATTCAATTCGTGTAGCACTCTCAAGAGAATAAATTATAATCCAGCACAACAGGGAAATAAATGGAAATGAACTAGCATGGAGATCCAACAATCACCTGTTTACTATCAGGACTCCAACTAACAGCATATATACTTCCTTGATGACCACCCTCAGATGACAGCTCTCCAATTATATCTCCTGTTTTGGCATCATAAATAATGCCCTTCTTGTCAGAGCTTACACTGATAAGTTTGCTTCCGTCTGGAGAGAACCTCAAACAATTGACAAAATTTGAATGCTCCCTGTAGGTCCAAGGCAAAAGGACACTTAAATCACAACCATTCCGAACGTGTTATTTATGACGCAACCATACTCATGTTACATTAAATGGCCAGATGGATTGTTAAAAGAACATATCGAAAGTCTCTGAACTCGGACTAGAACTATAACTACTGTTTTTTTATTTCCTTATTTCTAGCAGGCAGTTTACAAGAGGTGAAAACCACATTGCAACAGGAACGGTAAAAGGTAAATATATGGGTGTATATGTACCATGCATGATGCAAGCTCTAAAAATCTCAACTGCAAGAATGGATTTATCATGTACACCAAAATGAACTCTCTCAAAGGTCTTCCGCCTGGCCTTGAAAAGCTGTGTCACTCGGACTCTCCAAAAATGTTGCCGCATATGTGTCGGATTCTCCAATAATACACTATTTTTGGAGTATACAACACGCAATCGTCAATATTTTTGAAGAGTCGCGGCGACATAGTTGAAAAGTGCTTTATTTTTAGAGAAAGACAGGTCCTAATGTTCTTTTAAATTGTCAATCTTCTCTCTCAAGTTTACTGTTTTACTGATTACTATTCATTAATGAACAGAATGTTTCTCTCTGCTCGCTTTGGAAAACATTTTGGAGAAAACAATAACCATATATTGATATTGATACAAAAAAGAGAATGGGAGACACTTGTTCTAATTCAACATAACAGAAAGGATAAGGAACCTGTGAGACAGCTTGAATTTAAATGGTGGTCCTTCATAAAAGTTCATCAAAAAGTCTTCGCCGCAAGTGGCTATGCGGAATGGTCTTGTGGGTTTAAAAGCGCAACTCAAAACTCTCCTTGAATGGCCATCAAATTCACCCACATTTGTTCCTGAGTCCCACCTGCCCAAGACAGTTCATCAAACAAGGATAATAGATATGCAAGTATGCACAGATAGCAATCTTAGGACATGAAATACCAAATAGGGGCATTTAAAATGAGCTCAAATGCGTTCTAGACTAGAAAGAAAAGAAGAAGCACATGTACAAATTCCTTCTCCGCGATGTTAGATACAACACTATTAGTTTCACACATGGTTCTTTCTTCATTAAACTTTACATTTATGCCCTAGCAACCTCCCTCAACAATATACAACATTATTAGTTTCACACATGGTTCTTTCTTCATTCAACTTTAAATTATGCCCAAGCAACCTGCCTCAACAATATACGAGCTTGGTGTGAAATCTCTGTGATTGTTCACATCTTCCAGCTATTGTCTTCAAGTATCTCCGATAACCACAATATAGAAGCCCTCTTTTGGATGCTCAATATAATAGCCCTTCCAAATTTTCTTCTCTTAGTTCTCCATGCTAGTCTACAACATCTGATGCTACGGTAAGGTGACAGATTTAAAAATTTAAGGTTGCTTTAGTAAAATTAACTATAAGAGCTATAGGATCAAAAGTACAGTAATATCATATACAGCTATCAGTAAAGTGATTTTCTTCTGGAGCAGTACTTTCAGTAAAATATATTACCCAGATTGAATAACTGTGTCCTAACTTTTTAATAGTACACTGCTTTGAAAGGTAAGGCTTCTGTTTTTAATTGTTTCTAGTTAAGCTGTCCATGGTGAAATTTAACACGTTTTGAGAAAGCATCTGGATAAGAATGGTATTGAACTAACTTACCAAAATAAAGAAGAGAATCTGGAAGTGTGCCAACTGTCCTCTAAGGGATCTAAAGTCAAATTGATAGAAATTTCTGTCCATCAAAACAATGGTAACAAATTTTCATCAATTCGGAAGAAGGTGATTTCTTCGAATCACATATTTATCTTTGATGATATTAAAAAGGCATCCCGGTGCACGAAGAATGTTGTGTTCTCGCAGGGTTTAGGGTAGCAGGCACCCCAAGGGATGTAATGTAGGCAGCCAATACACAAGCATCAATGATTGATACCGTAGATGATACGTGTGACCTGTAGGTCGGAGACAACTTTAACCTTGCCCAAAGGCACCCCTTCATGATGACATTACTGATTAGAATTTTCAAGCATGTTATTATTTCTTGGTTTAAAAGAAAGCTCTGGTTGAGATTGCATTCATTTATTTATATTCAACTTGATACGTGGGAAGGGCTTACTATACAAATGGCTTGGCTTGGTTTCGCACTAGTCCTCACTCCTCCCGTTAGAAGGAACAATCGAGAATCTCAAGAACCTTTCTGAGTGTCTACCTTGACGGGAGCAATTGGAAAAAAATGGAGTTTTTAAGTCTTTTACTACCTTCCATTCAGCTGATAAAAGTTGTTATAGACAATACATATGCCTATTTGGTTCCAGTAGTTACTGTACTAGATTTTTCTTCTTTTTCCTTTCTATAATGGAGATAGTTGCACGTAATGACAGATCACGGCCATACCATTAAAAGCGTATGTAAGAATGTGTTTCGTTCTAGTGCTTGCAAAACACAATGTTTAGACATATAACATGCTGCATATACGTCAAATGGGTAGGCAGAGATCATATTTCTGATCCAAATCCACCTAGAATATATACCAATCAGCATCAAAACAATCCCGGGCATTTACCTTTTGCTTGTTTAAAATAAAAGTTAAAGTCAATTGAAAGTAGAAATTCCACCCTAATCATTAAGTACTGTTATAGTTTGAATGGAAAGGAAACAATTTTAGCTCAATCCCAGAGGATCTGGAGTGAGCTTCGCAAAGCATATCACAGCCCAGATACAGCAGCAAAATTGGAGTATAGTGACAGCAAAAAAATAATCAACTATAAACACATTCATTAGGACTTACCCTACGCCTGTATATACCGAAATGAATAAACACAATCATCATTTTGCACAAATTTACAACGACAGAAAATAACAACACAAAAGAAATACGAACAGAAAGAAAGAAGAAGGAAAAGGGGAAACTAACATGAAGGCACGAACAAGTGATTTTCCCTTGCCATCACCACAAGCAACAATGCGCATTCCATCAGGAGACCATTGAAGGTCATCGATCCGACCCGATAGTACCCGAAACTCTTTCTTAAGAACGAAGTCATTATGGGTCCCCCAGATCCGAACAGTACCTGAAACGTCAGCAGACGCGATCCACTCACCATTAGGAGAATAACGAGCGACTGTAGCCTGATAAGCATGCTCCCCGTAAACTGCAACTTGGAGCGGGCGATCGAGATACCGGATAATAACGGATCGGCCGTTACAATAAAGGATAGAGTTGGATTTTGGGTCACCCGAAATGAGAATACCGCGACCTCGTTCGGTAGAAGGTATACAAGCGTAAGTTTCTTTGAGCTCAGCCATGGAGATTTGTTGTGTTTATGGAGAAAAAGTGAGAAATGATGAAAATTAGGGGAAAACTAATTTTGTGAACTGTACAACTGCTTTTAGCTCTCCACTTTTTTCGATTATCTGACCGTGCCAGCACGTTCTTCTTGAATGACACGTGCTCTCTTATTATTGGGTATGTTCTGTTTTTTGGGACATAATTATTGTTACTTTTTCTTTTTTAGAAATTGTAAATAATGAAAGAGAACTTGTAGAAGAAGTGAATTTAAGAAAGAAAAAAATAAAGTACACATAATATACTAATTTCTATGTAGCTATCATGGCTAGAAAAAAAGAATCATATTTTTTCGATGAATCCTTTTTACATATATTAGTGGGTTCACTTAGTAGTTTAGATTCTATATCTTTAGCCGGGTATAGAAAGCTCTAGCAGTGAGATAAGTATCATTACTATAGCTCTTAAGTGATGTTTGTTGGTTAAAATAACTCTCACATTAGTAATTGCATAGTTTCTCAAGGGGTTCTACATGGGGTATGGGACTTCATTCATGCCTTGTACAAGTAGACTTTGAGAAGGAGCACAATATGTCTTTTATGATACTGTGATTATGAGTTGACATCATGTTTTAAACAGTTTTTCTTTTTCTTTATATTGCACTTGTTTTAAACTATTTTATAATGAAATGAGTTCAATTAAGTATTTATGAGTTGAAAAGAGCCAAGGTAAGAGTTTCTTTCAGAATTTTTTCGAGCCTAAGTTGTATTTAGCATTCCAACTCGCATACTCGTACATTCAATGTACTGATGTCAGTTGGACTGCATCATCTTGGAGCGCACTGTTGATCCAGTATTGATTATGTTCTTCATTTTAGAAGAGGAAAAAAACGGATGAAGTCGAATCGATGGGTTTTCGTGAAGCTAGTATGGTAATTTTACACTAAAAATAAAACTAAAATATGTCTAAATAGTCGGTATATTTCAACGTGTATTAGATAACTGTCGTATTGTAAATTATACTTTTTTTTATGAATTATTACGTAGTGTCATATTAGTGATCTGATACTAAGCAAGTGATAGTGTAAAAAACTATATTAGTTAAACTCGTAAAAGAACGGCAAACCCATCGAAGAATATAATTGAATAAATGTACTTAAACACGTCAATATATATATATATATATATATATATATATATATATATAGTTAAGTCATAATAATACATCGACCAAACAGCTAGCAAAACATAAATTTGACGTACAAATATCATACATTTAACAATTCAAACTTAGAGTGATTGGCTAAATAATAAATGTAAAACATAAAACACACAAATGAAAATTCACATATAATAGTATTAATTAATGATATTCACACATGATATATATAAATATAGTCCATCATCGCTCACTTAGCGCTTTCGATTTGTTGGTTCCTTGTGAGTATCGAAATAAACAGTTGCAACTGGTACGCAAAGATCAAGTCCGTGTGCAAACACCGGAGTATACAAATGAGCCCTTGCTACCGTGGCTGCAAAATTCCCTGTATTGGCGCGTTTTGTCGGAACAACACCAGTATGTACCTGTGTATTCCAATTGGTGGACGTGGCTCAACATATCCCAACACCTCCTTACATGCAATATGTATAATGTCCATATTTTACGTTCATCATCGATGATACTTATTAAAATCCTAATTAACTAATTAATGTATCTGTATTTTGATTTATTTGTTCACGGTAAAAAGGCAAGTGAGAGATATGGGCGGGAGAGATTCATTAACATATCAGAAAATATGGTGAACACAAATAAATATAATCTATAGTGAAACTTTTCAATTGACATATATTGAAATTAAATAGTTGTAATTGTATTTATTAAAAAAATAGCTTGACAAAATTACTGTATACCCAGCATATATAATTATATATCAACAATACTTTAGATTTAATCATAATAATCAAATAACAAAAAAGAAAAATTGCATCTCAAATATATTTGTTAAGTAGATTACACAAAGAAAAACATTACAAATTAAGGCAAAAAAGCCTCTAAACTAGTTCTTCTCCAATGAGTTTTGATTCGTGAAAAAAACATGAAATTATATATACTGTGAAAAAAAATATTAAAACTAAAAATATACATAAAGCGTGAATGATGCCAACCCAATAAATTACATTTATTGATTGACCGAAAACTCCTATCCACGCTAACAATGAATAAAGTCCTAGCATACCAAAAAGAAACATTAAACAATTATATATATGCATTCCATTCTCGTCATTTTTAAGAATTTGACAACATCTCAAATTTTTTACTTCCATATCTGTTATTAAACTTGTAAAATCTCTCTGTCGAATATATCACTCTTAATTGTCTAATTGGTAGGAGTATATATTTTATATATATAGATACCGTAGAAGGAATCCTAATTCCATTGGTAGAAGGAATCCTAATTCTATTCCTATTACAATTAAATAAAAATATACATAATTTTTATAGTGATTATTTTTCTTATACATCATATCATATCAAACGTGTAACCTGGTTGAAGATATGTGGATTGATCTTATATATTTGATGTAGGTATACTTGTATATACCCTTTTTCTCTCTTTATATTGATTGTATTCATCATTTATAGAAGAAAAAAAAATGGATGAAGTTGAGCCGATGGATTTTCCGTTGAGCTAGTATGGTAATTTTACACTAAAAAAGAAAAGAAGTAATATGTCTTAAATAGTCAATATAAAGTGTATCACATTGTAAACTATACTTTTTTATGTATCATTACTTAGTATCATTTTAAGTGATATGATACTAAGCAAATGGTAGTGTAAAAGCTATATGAGTTAAACTCGTAAAAAATGGCTAAATCAATATGATCTGATACGATAGTGCAAAAAGCTATATGAGTTTAACTCGTAAAAGAACAGCCAAACCCATCAATGACCTCCTAAATAAGAATATAATAGAACAAATTAAAAGTACTTAAACACATCAATATATATATATATATGTATATAGTTTAGTCATAATAATACATCGACCAAACGACTAACAAACATAAATTCTACGGTACAAAAGATCATACATTTAACATTTTCAAACTTAAGAGTAATTGGCGAAATAATAAGTGCCAAACTCAAAACACACAAATTAAAATTCACATACAGTAATATTAGTTTAACGATATTCACACATGATATATATAGAGTCTATCGTCGCTCACTTAGCGCTTACGATTTGCTGGTTCTTTGTGAGCATTGAAATAAACCGTTGCAACTGGAACGCCAAGATCAAGTTGGTGTGCAAACACCCGAGTACAAAAATGAGCTCTTGCTACTGGTGGCTGCAAAAGTCCCTGCATTGACGCGTTTTGTCGGAACAACACCAGTATGTACCGGTGTATCCCAACTGGTGGACGTGGCCCAACATATCCCAGTACCTCCTTACCTGCAATTTATATAATAACCATATTTTACGTAAATCATCGATGGTACTACTTGGAGTCCTAATTAACTAATCAAACGTATCTAAATTTCGATTTAGTTGTTCACGGTAAAAAGCGAAGGGGAGATATGGGCAGGCGAGATTTATATTACTAATTAAATTATCGCACTCTCAAAAGTTTGAACTATGTTAAATAAATTGAAATATAGAAAGCATATTTTATTTATTTTTCAGAATTGAGCTAATATTATCTTCACTTATTTATCAAGAGGATATGGAGATGACAAGTGGCATGAAAAATGCTTACTAGGCTAACTCCAGCTGTACTTCTTGCTGTAGAAGGTACTTATATGACAATTTAGAAAGAAAAAAAAAAGGAAATATATTCTTACTCTGAATCATTTATGTTTGCATGAGATTTAAACTGCTAGAAAACAAAAAATTAGTGACGGACGAAATTTTATTGCTAAATAATTAAAATCTCTATGTTAATCCCATGACATAAACTAGTTAGGAGCATTTAGTAACGGATTAACTGAAATTACTGACAAATTTTAAAACTAATTCCATTTTTTTTTTTGGTAGTAGTGTTAAACATCATAGACATTTCAATATACCTATGCAATTAATATAGGAGAACTTACGGAAATACACACTTTTTGTTTCACTTATTTCTATTATTCCTCGTTATTTTTAAAAATCTCTAAAATTTCTTATTTCTTTAATGTATTCAAGCTGTATATTAATGTATTCAAGCAAATATTTAATGTATTCGAGCTATATATTAATGTATTTGAATCAATATTTAATGTATCCGAGCTAGTTTTTAATGTATCCGTAACAATATTTAATGTATTCAAGCTACATATTAATGTATTGGGACTTTAATTATTGTATTCGAATTTTTATAATTTTAAGAGATTAATGTAATTAGAAACTTATTAGGAATAGATTGTATTTTCATATTAAAGAATAAAATTTATGTAATTTATCTGTTAATATATACTCCTAATGATTAAAACATTTACCTCGAGCAACGTTGCTGCACCCAGGTATGTCTGTCACAATCCTGAAACAAAGCCAATAATGTATATGTGTATATTATGGATGTAATTAAACATGTAAACAAAGGAAAATTAATAAAATAATCAACAAAGTAATATTTATTTATTTATAAAAACATGAAAATGTGTTTTAATTTTATTTGGTTACAATGATAGAATAGAATTAGGGCGATTCATGGTTATGGTAAAAATTAAATTAAACTGCATTTCAAATTTTATCGATTAAAAAATTTGATATTTGGTTTAATTTGGTTAGGTTTAGTTTTTAAATTTTGAAAATCGATACTATTTGGTTTGATTTTAATTTTACTAAAAAACAACCGTAAAAATAATCAACCGAACCGATAAATTAGATATATAAATTTTATAATTATTTATATATTATTCATAAATAAATTAAAAATACTTTGTTAAATTAATTAATTTAAGTCTTTTAACTTTACCGTTTTCTCAAGTCCAACACTTTAGCTCAAATATAACAATCTCACATCCAAGTCCATCAAAATTCATTTTAACCTTTACCTATTCTACTTCAAATAAAATATCTCACTTTCTCTTAAAAAAATCACTTTGTCGTGTAATAATAACTTTAATATTGTTTAATTGCTTGACCGAATCGACATTATCTTTTCAGTAGATTGTTCATATACTTGGTGTCTGTGTCTATCGAGATACGTACGTCCTCAAAAAATTTATACTTTCAAACCGAATAAATCAGAAAAACTGAATCAAACGACAATAACCAAACCGATGGTTATTTTTTTTATTTTGATTTATTTTTAAAAAACAACTAAATTAATTTAATTTTAATTTTAATTAATAACCGATCTAAACGGAATCACTAACACCCTAACTAGAATAAATACTTACCAATGCACCCACTCTCTCATAGTTGGTTCACTTGGACTTGGAGCATCAGGGTCCGTCATAACCTATATATAATAGAAACCATGCATGCATGTATTAGAATTTAACTTATGTACACTGACAAATACAATTATAAATTAACGATTAATTACCAGAGTGTAAAATTCATCAAGTTGTCCACCAATGGTGATTATAGGAGGTTCAGTAGCAATAGATGGTTTGATATCACAACCATTAGTGACATGTTTGTTAGCATAATGGACAGACATAGTTACACTAGGCACAAACATGTCAACTACATCACCAATCACTCTTCCAACAACCAAAGGATCAACTTTACCACCCATTATTATGTTTTTTTTGTTTTTTTTTTCGAATTAAATGTATTGGGGTTTTATTTATATAGACAAAAAAATATGGTTACCTACGTACGTTTTGAACATGCATAGGTTAATAGAAAGACAAGGCAACACGTGTCAAGATATTAAATTAAAATGCAATTATAATTTCTTGTAAAATGTAGACACGTGGTTTTAGTTGTTAGTAAGAGGAAAATCTGTCATCAGTTACATATTGAAAGACAATAATAATGGAAGCAACAGCTAAAAAGTGAGTAATACAAAGGAGATGAAAGAATTGAAAGGCCATATTTAATGGAGTTGCCTCCATGTTTTACATGCATATAGGCTTACTTTCTTCTTTTTTTGGTTTTGTTGTATCCCTAGAATCCCCATACTTGTTACTATTAATAATATTATACCTAAAATATGCAAGGATTCCCTCATTAAAGTGAACGTTAACATCCCCATTTAACTCCTTTCGCTAAAAAGACTACTACTTTATTGATTCTCTTTTTTGTTTCCTGCCGGTCCACATTGAAGCTTCGAATAAATTTGGATATGATATTGCAGGTTCATTCGAGAGTGGCGCTCCCAACAATATTTTCTCCATACACAAGGCTCAAACTTGAGATATCTGATTAAGGGTGAAACATTCACTCCCACCAGTGCAGCACAATCCATGTTGATCTTTGATTTTTTTTTTCTTTGCATTCAAGGTATATATATAATATATAGTTTGATTTTAAATGGGGAGATTACAATTCGAGTGGCCTAGTTCATTCGTATAACTTGGGAAATTTATATAAATATATTATAATAAAAAAATATTTATCATTTATAGTAATAATATTTTTTTCCTTTAATTTATTTATAATACAAGTTTAATTCATATTATAAAGAATAATTTTTTATTCAGATATAATACAAATTAATGATAGATAATTTATTTATCACACATTTTAATACACTTATAATACAATGTGTCAAATTTTTACCAAACAAATATAATATATTTTTAAAAAACAATTATAATTCATATATATTGCATACATAATACACTTTTAATACATATTAAAGATTTAACATAGTATTGCTATAAATGATAATAAATAAAAAATATTACTAAAATTAATTTATTTATTAAAATATACCAATGTAAGTTTTCTAACTTGGTTTTAAAACCCATAAGAAGTAAACATAGCCGTTCATTTCTATTTTATCAGAGTTATAGTTTGACTAATCTTTAACTGACTTGGATTAATTCAATATTTTAAGTTAATGTAGTACATTTTGTTAAACTATACAAGAAATACTAGATACATTTTAAAGTATTTATGACGCAAGGAATTAGCTTATACTCCCTCTAATCCATATTAAAGTGAATTGCTAACATACAATACACTCCTTAACAAAAATATTTAAGAACATAATTTGAATACTATATGAGGAAATTTGACACTCTACATTACATATGGAGTAGACACTTGTATATTTAGTGAGCAAATTAGAGATTCGAATTTTAATATTGAAATTTGAAATTCGATATCAATCTACTTGAATTTTTGAGTTCTAAAACTATTATCTGTACTTGTTTAATAGATTTTTCAAAAATACATAAACCTAAATTTTGAGTACTAAAAATTGATTCATGAACAGCCATAGCTTCATTCATTTGCTGAACAGTCGTTACACACACAAAAATTACAATATCACTAACCTGAATGAACGAATACAGAGGACTGAATTTGCCCTACGTGGCATTTGAACAACAACTACATTTTTTTAGTACAATGTTCAACTGCTGGAGATTAACTAATATTTGAAGAGCAATGCCACAAAGTTTATGTACACTAAAACTAGAGGTAGGATATAGGGATAAAGTGATGCTTGAATAGCAACTGCAGCAGATTCATTGTTGATCTCCGAGGAGTCTACTGCAAGAGGCATACCATCACTGTTAAGTGTGCACGACTGAGGATCTGAACTGCCTTCCGTCAACATTAGAGCCCTTAAAACAGAAGAAACTGTGTGAATGTAACTGGATCGATTTTTGTTGAGAAGCCATGTTAGACCCATCAATTGGCAATCCCTGCTGCGCATTTTCCTAGTCCTATCCTCTAACCTGCTCTTGTTTCCTACTCTGGCCTCACTAAGCTGCAATGTGTCACGATGCATTAGAGAAAAAAAAAGATAACTTTTCGCTGATAAATCTGAAACAAATTAGTACCTTATACAACATATACTTTTAGTCATTGACAAAATTTCTTAATTTAACATTATTCCCAAGTACAAAACTCATATAACTAATAAACAGATCAATTCTTGCATCTAAAATGCAAACAGAACGTTATATCGTTATGAGCTTGCTCCAGTGTGCCAAATATAAATTATCATCATCCAAGAATAAACAAATCTACAATTAGAACTAATGATAAAAGTAACTAGAGATAAAACAGCTCAAAATACAGTAAATATAGCTGACCACGGACACCCTTATGAGAGGTGGTGTCATGAGTTTTGAATTACACCCTCGAATAGAATATAGAGTGCGTAAAGCAGTGTCCCCCCACCCCACCAGCTGGAGGGCAGAGGCTGCACTACAATAAAGGATCCAGCCAAAGGTCATTAGACACTATCTAAAGGTCTTTTTTTCCAATAGATGCACCCCAACAGGCTCCAAGAATTCCAATGAGAATTGTGATCGACTCCTCTTTTCGAAAAAGAAGAACTAAGAAATCAATTTAGAGAAGAAAACTACACAAGTAGACCATAATAAAACAACCAATATGGAGGAGTTCCCATTTGCAGATACTCGTATAGTCTCATTTAGTTTTCCTGCTGTATGATATCAATACCTTATTTCACTCTAGTTGAACAGTATGATTAACCCTAGACAAACTGGTGGATAATTTACCTACTGATATACATGCTACAAATCCCAAGCCCTCAAATATTGTGGTTGCCCATGCTCAAGCCTAGTGCAGACACTTCAATTGTATCAGTGCTGAATTAAACATGATTTCCCGATCGCTTTTCTTCTTGAAATGAGGATCTACTATCAATTTACAGACAAATTTATCAATTATATGTTGGTCTGCAGAAAGACTAATTGGCGATAGAAGAAGATGACACCATATAGACATAAGCTAAAGTATTTGACTTCTTCTGTACCCCATTTGTTACAGAAAAATGTTCACCAAACTCTGAAAACTTCGGTGCCAGTTCTGCTACGGCCTACGCAGCAATAAGCCTTTGAAACTGCCAAACATTTCTCCAAAATTACAGAGACGACCATATAGAGAACAGAGGTTATTTGAACAAAACAGAGATGTTATTTGAACGAACTTTTGGAAAATCTTAGTAGTTCAGTTGGATTCCCATCCTGTAATCTGCTCGCCTATTTCCCTTCCCTACCCTCATATTTTTTAAAAAAATAAAGAGAAAAAAAATTTGGTCATAGTTTACAGGCGTCATGCATTATCTTCATCAATATTACTGGATATGTAAGCGTGTGGTAGTTCTGGCTCCTATTTGATTTCCCACCTGATGCCCGATGCCTACGTTGTAGCTCGACTAAATCCTGATTAGAGGGCCCATTTCTAGGTTGGCGCTCCCGACAGGACTTTTTTCATTTCCAGACTCAAAACGAGACCTCTTGTTAATGGGAGGAATCCAACCATCTAACCACAACCCATTTTGGTTACTACTTGATCATTCTTTGATGGAGGATAAGAAACCAAAAACCCCCAAAGGCCAAAGTTCATACTACTTCTTCTCTTCTTTATCTATCCATTCCACTATTTTCCCTAATGTAAACTTAATTTATAAAAGCAAAAGCAGATAACTTTCCCAATTTCTCTATATTTCAGAATTGAGACCAGTATTATGCATAATAAGTTAAATGAATAATCACATTTCACATTAAGACTGTTAACTTACCAGATAAAGACTGTTCAAGCACTTGGAGCAACCAGCAAGACCAGTATACCCATTATTGCTCAAACAATCTCTTTCCAATCTCTTCACGCTTTTATCACCTACCAATTTTCCTTTTGAATCCACAGAGAATGCTTCTGGGCAACTGAGTGGATGAAGCCTAATTCCACAATAACAATAAAATACATCACAAGTCTTGTTTGGCTTCACTAATTCAATCCCTCTGTTTTCCAAAGCCTTTTCCATAGAGTCCACACACGTCTCCGAATCATCAGGGAGCACCGGCATATCAACGGAAGTCGACTGTGGTAGTTTCGTAACAGCTCTGTGTAGTGCCGTTCTAGAGTAAGCCGAGTAGAGCCAGGCAGCTAGAACAGGGCAACAACGGGTCTGGTGTACTTGACCCGAATAACCGTGGGATCCACAAGCTGATTTAACGCTGTGATAGAGGTCTTCCGGTAGATCCAATGGGCAACCGGCGACGTTCGACTGCTCCGGGAAAGCAGGAATTGTGGCCGGCGGTGCAGAGGAAGGTAAGAATGTTTGAGAACGGACCTCAACTGGGTCGGGTTCGGGTAAAACCGGCATGGAGAGTAATTCGGGTGGATAACCCAAGAAAAGTAGAGTGAAGAAGAAGTAAACGTAGAGGGACATTGCTTTGAGAATGAGGGAAATGTGAAGTTCAGTGCTTTTGGTATAGCAAAATAAAAGAAGTGGAAGAGAGGGAAGACAAAAATGGACGTTTGGTGGCTTTATTGATAGGCCATTGATTAAGTTGGGATAAAACTTATCCGCATCGGGTGCTTACATCAAGTCAATATATGTATTTTATGTTTTTAAATTTATAGTTTATTTTATTTCATTAAAATTTAAATTATGTAATAATAGAATTTGTATTAGCGTGATATAAACACTTAATGTGAATAATTTTTTTAATAAAGATTGAGTTAAGGATGGGGTTTTGGACTAATGAGGCAATGGTGTAGGGTATGAGTGGTATATTTTCTTGAGGCCTAAATCTCTAGAATAATGATTATAGTGACTTATAAGAAAAAAATGTACAGTAATACAGTTATATATTATATATATATATATATATATATTCTAGTTTTGATATGATTTACAAATAATTCTTGGACATGCCAAGAATCATAGCATGTTGCCTGTCTCATGAATATAATGCAGATACAATTGCTTAGTTTGCGTACATACCAACATTACATTATATATAATATCTGTAGTTCAAGGATAACGAGGAATAAATATTAATTTAATCTAAGATACGAATTAATTAAAAGTTTATAAGCTTTTATAATATCTTCAAGCTACGCTTAAATAATTATGAATATTTAATCTACATATCGTTTAATGTATAGTAACAGTCAAGTTGATTGCACTTTAATTTTTGTTGGCATTTATTCAAGTACGTATATGTAACATTTAATGTATAAAGTGAATATAATGAATTTCGTCTCTTTAAGTACATCCATAGTACAACACATGTTAATTATAATTAATTAGGGCTTTTTGTTTTATGTCGGAAGATAATACTATTTATTATTTACTCAAAAAGCATTAGTAGTGGTGGGTTGATCTTATAATTAATTATTGGATTTTAACCCAAGGTAATCATGATTACGAGGAGTACTACTGTCAAATCCTTATGCAAATATTTTTTTGACGATTTATTATAGTTATCGTGTTTATTAAAAATAATTGATTTAATAATTATTATTTTGGTAAAACAATTTAGATATATAAAACTTGACAAAAAAAAAAAGAGTTACATCATATCTTTTTCTTGCATATATGAAAAAAGCAAATAAATATCTGAATATTTTATTAAGATTTGTTTGATAGTAATTACATATACTCCCCTTAAAAATCAATTCATCATCATTCTATTTTGGAGTTAATGGTTTGTCACCTTTCTTGTGGTCTTAACTGCTCTGTATAATGAAATAACTAATCATGTTATTAATCAAACATTGATTTGTTATGCCAATTTTTGGACTCAATGTTTCAATCAAAGGAATCCAGGGGTGGCTCGTCAGTGTTTAAAAAAAGACATGTGTCTTACACCTCCAAATTTAAGAGGCATCATTTTATATAATAATAATAGGTTATAAGTTATTATTTTTTAACAAATATTGAATACTATTTGTAGAAAAAACAAAATTTTCATGAAAAATGAAGGGATTATTAGAAGAAATTTGACATATTTGAAGCACTATATCTAATGAAAAATAATTTTAAATAAGAATATTTATATATCAGATGAAAACTATAAGAAATAATTTATATAAAAGATATTAACAATTAAATTTAAAGTCCCTTTGTTTTAGGCCACTAATAGCTTGAGCCGCTCCTGAGGAACCCCCATTAATATCCCCTATATTACGGAGATGAATGGACTTTTTTTATAACGATAAAATATCATACAATAAAACAATATAAATATATATATATATACGTTTCTAGTAGATAAAATATCAATTTTTCATATTTTATGAGTTTCATATTTAAACTAGGGAATATTGACATGACATTGAAGGAAACAGATCACATGGTGGTTGTGAAGTCGAACGATTGGAGTTTCTTGTGAGGCATGCAGCTCTTTTGTCCAATTTATCTGCAGCTCCACATTCCTTAATTCTATAACTTTAATTACTTGTATTTTTCAACAATACCACTATTATTCTTTTGTCATTTTTTCATTAAATTAGGCCGGTAAAAATTTACTTTTATATAATATTTCTACCAAATTAATAAATTAGAGCGTTGGTTAGTGAAAATCATCTGAACTTGATATTTTTAAATTGGGAAAATACATAAAATCCCCTCTGAACTTGGCACGAAAACTCGCTTTAGTACTTAAACTATACGGGTAATTATTTACCCCCCTAATCTCTTTTCGAATGAATTAAAATACACTCTAATATAATAATACCAGTCTCACAATGGCAAGTGCATTTCACACGCGCCATGTCATCGATACGTCAGCGCCACATCAGCGTCACGTCATTGCCACATCAGCATCCCATTCCACATATTTAAATTTTGATTTTTAATTCTTTTTTGATTTCTTTTTATTTACTCACAATTTTAGAAAGTAAAAAAAAATCTCAAAAATAAGAATTAATATAAGAAAAAAAATCAATTTAAAGAGATTCAAAATCTCAAAACCAATCTCACAAGAACACTCAATTTTTAAGAAATAAAATTAAAACATATAAATAATAACTACTAAAAATTTCATTTGAAATGAAAATTTGTAGAGTTTCATTGAAAATAGCTTCAAGTTCATCACATTCAAACATTGCTTTAAATGCTAATATTAATTTGAAGCAGGAACAAATTGATGACTTTTCAATATTTTCTTGTTCATCACATTTTTTGAATTTATTGATAGAAATTAAAGGAAATGAGGGTGGGATGAATCTGTCTTGAAGGAGAAAAAATATGAAAAGTATAACAAAGAAAAAGAAGAAGAAGAAAAGTGTGAAACACCGAGATTGGAAGACAAATAAAGAGGGTAGGAGTGGGGGTTCGTTGGGGGTAGGGGGTGTCGAAGAAGAAGAAAGGGTAGTGCAAGTGGTGGATGAGGGCGGGAGGGGTGAATTGGGTGTGAGGAAGATGAAAGAACGGGAGGTGGGCGTGGGGTTGGTGATACTAAAGGTTGGTGGTGGTAGGGTATGAAGAATATGAAGAAAAAAAAGATTATTGGATAAAATGAAAATAATTGGGGTTCACTCATTCTTTTTTTCCTTTTTTTTTACTCTTTACGCGCCTCAATTTTTTTGATTTGCCATGTCAGCGATTTAGGTGTATTTTAATTCACTTGAAAAGAGATTAGGAGGGTAAATAATTACCCGTATAGTTTAAGTACTAAAGCGAGTTTTCGTGCCAAGTTCAGGGGGATTTTATGTATTTTCCCTAAATTGTATGTATGCAAATTGTTATGGAAACAAGACAAGCAATCAATGGAATTTTTGACCAAACTAAGCCATTATATAAAATAATTAATCAAAATAATACGTTTTTCTAAAATTTTACAAAACTAGTATAAACATATTTCATAGCAATATTTTAGGATATATTTCGTTTTTTAAAAACGTTACTGTAAGTAACGTATATCAATCTAACGGCCGTCTGCTTTTAAAAAATAAAATATACCCTAAAACGTTACTGTGAAATACGTTTGTACTAATTTTGTAAAATTTTAGAAAAATATATTATTATGATGAATTGCTTTATATAATGGCATAGTTTGGTCAAAATCTCCGATCAATGGGACAAAGTTGTACTACAAGATAAAGAGTTAAATGAATTAATGAATTGATCATGTTTGGTTGGTCACGGGATCTCTATTATATTTATCGTACAACTATACAATATAAATAAAATAAAATAAAAATACTTATAATGTATTTTATTATTTTTATTTGTTTTTCGAGTGATCAATCGATATGAAAACTTAATTAATATGGAAGAAGTCTAATTAACAAACTAATCAAATAATGGAAACTGTGATTAATGTAAAAAGAGTCAAAAGGTATAAATTGGGCAGTGTATTCAAAAGCTGTCTGGACTTTATAGTATTTTCTAAAGCAACTAGATTCGTTTGATAATTAACCAAATATTATTTTGTTTCTCGTATTGTTTTGACCTTTATTTTAATTAATTAATTTATGTAAATTATTTTGACAAAGTTATTTTATCATGTATGTATATGAAATAATAGGAATATATAAATAATAAGATAAATAATCAATAATTATCTAATATTTTCAATAAAACATAAAATAAATGTTATTATATCTTATACCTAACGTCAAACAACAAATATTTTATTATTGCATTCTCTGCCATCAAGTCCCCATTAAGAATGTAGTAGTATATTTGTTCATTGTACTATATTTATTAGCTCGAATATCAACTTAATACTGTAGTCAAGGCTCTAAACACACTCAAATCATTGCTTATGACCATCCTTATTTTAAATGGAAATAAATTAAAAAAGTTATTTGATTGTCAATAAGAAACTCCACTCATTCCCCCCACACTCAATAAAAAAATATCCTAGTAAACCATGGCATGAAAATAGAGGTTCAGCCAATATATACCCACATTTGGTACTCTTTCTATTTCAATTTTATTTGTTTAGTTTTAACTTGATACAGATTATGTAAAAGTAAAAATTAGTAATTTAATTTCATAGTTTTAAACATTAAACATGAGATATCGAAATCAGAATTGATTACTCGATGTTAGATGTCTATATTGGAATTCAACTAAATCTAGTTACACGCCAAAAAGTTTCACATTTGGAATAAAATGCTCTTTGTCAAAGACAAATCAAATATGAGATCTCCATTAAAAATAAAAAAAGTATTTATCACTTTATTACGATACTATATCGGTAGAATTGATATTTTGTTCGAGTAATTTATAAGTACATTGATATTTGTAGTTGAAATATAGTGCGCATGGAGGTGTCTTTGGGTGTGGTGTACAAAGCTGCTAAAAAAAACAAAAAAGATAAATGTCAGAGCTTTTCTGCAAAGTAGTCTCCACACAAAGAGTTGAAGTTTCATGGGCCACAATGTGGTGCACACAATTAAATGTTATCACGAAAATTTGTATGTAACTCTAAATACTATAAGCTGTTGTACTTGAAATCTACTGTTATTAAAGTCAGAAATCATGCTCCCAAGCATGTTGTTATAAATTCTTTTATTAAGAAGTAGTTTTTTATTTTTTAAAATTAGTTTTCAAGAGTTATTTTGGAGAAGCAAGTTTCAACTAAATATGTGTGTTGATGGGAAGTTGACATTAAATTTGGAGGTTCTAAATTCCAATAGGACCCCATGTTAGAGATGTTTGATGTGTCCTTTAAATAGAGGAGCTGGGCCTAGTATCAACTATATGGGCTGTTTTCAAAATAGTGACATGTTGGGCTATATTCTTACCACTTAATTTCTTCAAGTGGCCTATCACAAGAAACCTCAGTTTGTTTCCTAATAAAAGCGTCTCTGTATTCATGGGATTCAAATTCAAGAAAGTATCAACATAGTATATTTATCACTCCATCAAAACACTTGTTGGTTGAATGAGACAAATTAGTTTAAGACACCACATTGATAAATCACATATCTTCAGTTCCTATTATAAAAATCAACTGGTCAAGTATATTAGTATAGTATATGAAATAGTAATTATTGACTCAACATGTAGGAAAATCATGAGGAGGAGGAAGCAAACATTGAGAAGGAAGTTGACCACTTTGAACAATCAATGCCATAGCAAGACCCCATGAAGTATGTTCCTCCAAGTGACAATGTATAAACCAAACTCCTGGATTATCAGCTATTACCCTAATTGCAGCCCATCCTCCAACAGGAACACCAACTGTGTTCCTCTCAGCTGGATCAACAACATTATAATTTTTTATATCGCGATCCACATCATAATTTCCAAATCCCCTGCCCACAATGAAGAAATTATGACCATGTACATCAATTGGATGATTTTCTTGATTTAAAAACTCGTGTCTTGAAACACGATCTCTAGTCTCGTGCCATATGGTACTACTAAGATCCTAGTACTAAATTCAGTGTTCAGGTTTTCGGATAATGGATCCACCCCTGTGTAGTTAAAAGGATGAGGAGGCCGTTCAGGGAAACTAGAGAACATGGTAGTCGATAAGTTCCTGTAGTGACTTTCCAGGATTGAAACTGAAGGCCTAACAAATGATTGATTGTTCATTGATGCATAGAATTTCTTGTTTTTAAATCCTTTACATGTCTGATTAACAGGACAATCTTGAAGATTAAGGCTAATTGTAGTAATTACTCTCTTGTCAATTTTCTTGGGCACATTGCAAGGGTACTCAGGGGATCCTAAGCTTTTAAGATTTTCAGTGAATTTGGTAGCAAATTGAGTATCTTCCATTTGCGGTAAATTAGAAGGCAAAGTGAAGGATTTAACGGGGGTTTTGGTGATTTTTGTGTTTGGGATTTTGTATTTAAGGAAACCAATTGTAGTGGAGTTGTCAAATGGGAAGACTGAAGTAAGATAAGGCCTAGCCGCCATGACAAATGCTCCTGTTGAGTCAGGGATTTGATTTGCAGTGATTAAGACATTGGTTGTCTGTCCAGGGGTGATCATTATGGCTTTTGTTGTAAAGGGTTTTGTGTAAACAGCATCAATTTCAACTACTGTTTATGTATGATTTGCCACCGCGAAGAAGAGTTCATCGTTGAGTGCTGCATTGATGATCCTTAGCAAGTATGTTTTGCCTATCTCAATTGTCTGAATAAATGTATCTGCAACACAAAAGGCTATGGTGAAGCACACAAACCATGTTACATCTGAATCAAATTCATATTGATCCAAGCAAAAGCTTAACTATGAGCATGTTATATCACGACTCATTTTATTGTTCTGATCCATTTTAACCTGCCCAAATTCGCTCATTTGTCACCTCTAGACACAACTATTTTGAAATTAGGCTTGGGTTTGAGTAATTTTGTTACCTTTATTAGAACAAGGATATGAGGGCCCTGGCAAGCCATTTATGGTATAAGCATCAGAAGAATTAGGACCACTTCCATATAATTTCATTTCATTTTCAATATCTTCAATTTCTCCATTCCACCATTCACCTATTAATCAACATTGTAAACCACGTCAATTTCATTCAATCAGTCATGCTATAAAAATTATTTCGATAATTAATTGATTAATACCAAAGATTATAGGGATTTCAGCTTCAACGGGAGGTGAAAATGGATACGGCCTCATTCGAGGGTATATGATAAAAGCACCATAGACAGTAGCGCGTTGCCATGAGAGATGAGCATGCCACCATAAGGTTCCTCTTTGGTTAATAATTGTGAATTTATAAGTGTAACTTGCTGTTGGAACTATTGGACATTGAGTTATGTATGCCGGTCCATCTGCCCAACCACTTCTTAGCTGCCGTACCCCATGCCTACATCATCATAATTCATAACTAATCGACTTCAAGCATAATTTAACAAATAAGTTACTCGTTGCTTATTCTATTTCAATTTATATGACATGTCTTTATCAGTAATTGAAAAAATCATTAAAATTGTTAATAATTACCAGTGGATAGTTGTATTCCATGGACTCTGGTTAGTGACTTTAACCTCCACATTATCGCCTTCATGAACGAAAATGGTTGGTCCTGGATACTTGCCATTCACTGTTAGCAATCTTTTTGTATGACATAAACGTCTTACGTTTTTTCTTTCTATCTGAAAATAATTAAACAAACACAAATGAGTTTGCTAATTACACTTAAATTAGCTAAAGAATTTCAAGTAACTTACGTTGTATGAAAAACGCCTAACAGTTTGGGAGGATGAAGATGGATTAGCCAAGAAAATTGCTAGGGTTAGTAGTCCTATTACTAATAACTGACCGCGATTACCCATTTGCTTAATTAATTAGTATATTTTACGCCTTCCTAATTAGTTAAACCTATAAGCCAGTACACTAAAGTATTTATACATCAAATTATCAAATATAATCATCATAAAATTATATATATATATATATATGACAGAGACATTCAACACGTAGAAAGTGACTGTTAAATATTATAAGTTCAAGAGTTGATTGGTTATTCAGGATAATTTAGAAATAGGGGAATTTTTATAGAATCAGATCGAAACAAAAGACAAAGAACGGACTGCACTTGAGAAATCCATATATAGCACTAGCTGCTTAATTTTCTGGTAAGCAGGACTTGGCTACTTTTAATTAAGACATAGTACATAAATATAACTATTAACTTGGTTTGAACGGACAATTATGCCTTCCAACTTTGAGTGTGCACAAGTCGACATTTAAATTTGTATAAAATTGAACAAGTAGACGCACGTGTCTTACATGGCATAAGACACATAGGATGCCAGGTAGGTTATAAAACTGTCAAGTGGGATGCCATGTAGGAAAATTGTGTCAATTTATTCAATTTCATACAAGTTTAAGTGTCTACTCGTGCACACTCAAAATGAAGGTCGTAATTGTCAATTGACGTCAAGTTAAAAAGTTTTGTTTATATATTAATTAATGGTGATTTTTTATGTTTCCTTTTCCTTTTATATACGCAAATCTATTCAAATAGCATAGTATAAGCTGATTTTCTGAATTTTATGGGGTGTGAATCTGGATTAATATGATAAGTAAATTTTGAATACTAAATTAATTTATTAAAAGAAAGTTAAGTATTGAATTTAATTGGTAAGGTACGGCAGATAGTGTTCAAGGAATTTTATTTTTATGTGCTCTTTTAGATAGGAAAAGATGCTCATACATTCAGAATGAACCCGCCGGCTAAAAAATAGAACAATTACTAGAGAACAAAGTCGATTTTATCAATCTTTCTTTTTATTTTTTATCTTTCGTATTCGATATCGATATTAAAGTCTGACTAATTTAGATCTGATCTCACACTCAAATATCAAATCTAAGACCAATAATTAAAGAGATTGCATTACATTCTTTTGGTGGTAAGAGGGCTATATCCACTTTGTTGTTTTACTTGGTTGGATTTTTCAGTTATGAGAGTAAGATCGATCGGCACATACTTTTAAATTCTATTTTTATTGATTATTTAAATAAAAAATCTTTAACTATGCTTTGGTACTTTTTTAATAAATAGAAAACCTTTTAAAATATTAAAATGAATTCCATTCTTCTAAACGACACAAACTCAAAAATCGATCAATATCAAAGTCAATATATATGCTCATTAATTCATGACTAACATCTTTTTCTGTTTCTTTTTCTACAGGCACTATTTTCATTTAATTCTAAGGCAACTCTACTAAAGTATTTAAATTTTTCTTATCGTATTTTGGAGAAAAAAATAATTATTATTTTCTTGTCAGTTTAACTTAAATAATAGGATTCGTGGGCTGGGATGGGCCAGGCCGAAGTCAGAAGTTGTTACTTTTCAGCCCATTTTGGTATCGGGGGCCCATCAGCTGATTAGTGGATGTACCAACTATCTCCCGCGAAATCAAATTGGTGTGTTGAGAGTTTGAAAATTAGCAATGCGCTTGAGAAGATTGCACAGCACCTGTTCGCGTTTACTACTGAATGAACCGGCGAGCCATCTCAAAGCAGAATTACCACGCACAAAATTAACCGGCGGTAAACCACCGGCGAAGTCAGCAAAAGCCAGTAGCTCAGATATAGTGCAATGGAACAGGTCTATCACCCAATACATGCGACAAGGAGAATGCGATTCTGCATTGACCTTATTCAACTCCATGCCTGCAAAGTCCTGTGTATCCTGGAACGCAATGCTGTCTGGGTATTTGTTGAATGGCAAATTGGACCTCGCTCAGAAGCTGTTCGAGGAAATGCCTCAAAGAGATTTGGTATCGTGGAACATTATGCTTAGTGGGTATATCAAGAATAAGAATTTTGGGGCAGCTAGGATTTTGTTTGATCAAATGCCTGTTAAAGATGTAGTGTCGTGGAATGCATTGCTTTCCGGGTATGCGCAGAATGGGTACGTTGATGATGCTAGAAGGATCTTTCTCATGATGCCTGTGAAGAATGAGATCTCTTGGAATGGACTTCTCGCTACGTATGTTCAGAATGGAAGGATTGAGGAGGCCAGGAAGTTGTTTGAGTCAAAGGATAATTGGCCGTTGGTTTCTTGGAATTGCTTGTTGGGTGGGTATTTGAGAAAGAAGATGCTGGCTGAGGCAAAGGTGCTTTTCGATAAAATGCCTGTCAAGGATCAAGTGTCATGGAACACGATAATTTCTTGTTATGCCCAGAATGATGATTTGGAGGAAGCCAAGAGGTTATTCGATGAGGCCCCTATTAAGGATGTTTTTACTTGGACTTCATTGCTTTCTGGTTATGTACATAATAGGATGGTAGATGAGGCTAGGAGGATCTTCGATGAGATGCCAGAGCAGAATGAGGTTTCATGGAATGCAATGATTGCAGGATATGTGCAGTCTAAAAGGATGGACTTGGCGAGGGAATTCTTTGAGGCAATGCCTTGTAAAAACATCAGCTCTTGGAATACAATGATAACAGGTTATGCTCAAATTGGGGATATAACTCATGCCAGAAGTTTGTTTGATTGTATGCCTAACCGTGATTGCATCTCTTGGGCAGCAATTATTGCTGGGTATGCTCAAAGTGGCAACAGTGAGGAGGCATTACGCATGTTTGTTCAAATGAAGAGAGATGGTGGGAGGATAAATAGGTCGGCATTTACTTGTGTTTTGAGTACATCTGCTGACATTGCAGCATTCGAGTTTGGAAAGCAAATACATGGTCGACTTGTCAAGGCTGGATATCAAACTGGGTGTTATGTCGGAAATGCACTCCTATCAATGTACTGTAAGTGTGGAAGTATTGACGAGGCATATGATGTGTTCGAGGAGATAGCCGAGAAGGATGCTGTCTCTTGGAACACAATGATCATCGGTTATGCAAGGCATGGATTTGGCAAACAAGCTCTTAGACAATTCGAATCAATGAAAGAAGCGGGTATCAGACCTGATGATGTCACCATGGTAATTGTTGAAACATTTTATATTCTAAAGTATTATTTCGAGGGTACTGTAAAACTGTTTTTGCATTATTGAATCTGTTTAAAACTACTTCATCCCGAATTGCTTAATGCAATATTATGTAAAGATTGCTCCCATGTGTTGTGGGTTGCCTCAGCCACTGAGTTATACACATCATCTGATATAGAATTATGACTTGATCTTCGTACATTTGTTAAGGTTTCAGTTTTTTGTGCTTTTCTTACAGGTTGGTGTATTATCTGCTTGTGGCCATACCGGCTTGATTGACAAAGGCATGGAACACTTTTACTCAATGGCTCGAGATTATGGAATAGTTACAAATCCCAGGCATTATACTTGCATGATTGACCTTCTGGGTCGAGCTGGGCGACTGGATGATGCTCAAAATCTAATGAAGGACATGACTTGTGAACCAGATGCTGCAACCTGGGGTGCTCTCCTGGGGGCAAGTAGGATTCACGGTAACACTGAATTAGGAGAAAAGGCTGCTGAAATGATTTTCAGATTAGAGCCTTGGAATGCCGGGATGTATGTTCTTCTCTCAAATTTATATGCAGCCTCTGGCAGATGGCGTGACGTTAGCAAGATGAGATTAAAAATGAGGGACACAGGAGTAAGGAAAATGCCTGGTTACAGCTGGGTTGAGGTGCAAAATCAGATACATCTTTTTTCAGTTGGGGATACCATGCACCATGACAGCATGAGAATATATGCTTTCTTGGAAGAGTTAGAACTATTAATGAAGCAGGAAGGTTATGTCTCTGCCACGAAATTGGTCCTGCATGATGTGGATGAGGAGGAGAAGGCACACATGCTCAAGTATCACAGTGAAAAATTAGCTGTTGCCTTCGCAATTCTAAATGTACCATCTGGGAGACCAATTCGTGTGATGAAAAATTTAAGGGTTTGTGGAGATTGTCATACTGCAATCAAACTCATATCGAAGATTGTGGGTAGATTAATTATTGTTCGGGATAGTAACCGTTTTCATCACTTCAGTGGAGGTGTTTGTACCTGTGGAGACTATTGGTAGTAGTAGAGAGTAGAGTGTGAAAGTATACCCATTAGATTTTAGCCGCTGTATACTTAGCTGGTCATCTCCATAAGTGTTGAGGATTTACTGTAGTTATTGCACACATGGAAGCAAAAGCACAGAAGAGGGATCAGTGGATAATCCCTTTCTTGTTGTTTGGTGAATTTGGCGCGTATAATATATGATCTCCTCATTGATCTTGGTAAAAAGGAGATATGCTGAGATGTATTGGCCATAATTGTTGCAGTTACGCACCATATAACAAGGAAGAGAAATAGTTTTCTCAAGTTTCTCAGAGATGTGATAATCAGAATAGGGTGACGTGAATTTGTAGGAGGGGTTAAGCAGTTGTGCCTCTAAAATAAATTAATTATCACTTCAGGAGTACTTTGGTCCTCTGTTCTCTGGCGAGAGATTCTTGATTGGCTCCTTCTACCTGTCTGGCCCCAACGCATGACAGTGACTGTTTGTTTGTTGGGTATCATAAATCTGCTCTACCCTAAGCTCACTGACTGATTTCCTGCTTCTTTGAGCCCCACTAGCTAAGCGGTAATGATACTATTGTGGCCCAGCATTTACACATGGTTGAACTCTCCTCAAAATCTGCTATCTATCTGCGGCCACGAGAAAAATCATACTTTTCTTGATATGGTGAAGAGCACATATATTGGATGTCTAGACAATCACCAAACTCACTTGTAGTTGGTACTGGTATCCTTCCGAGTTTTGAGAGAAAAAGGTAAGAAAATTTATGTCATCCTTGATTCATCTTCCTATGATCAACAGTTTGTGTTAGATTCACTTACGATATTTATTATTAATCTGTTCAAAGCAGTGATAGCAGAGTGCCTGTAATTTGTAGTTTCTGTGTTGCTAAACTAGTTACATTCCGTTTCAGGAAGACACTGAACGGAATGGTGAAAGCCACCTTGCCTGAAAGTAAAAAATACTTTTATCGGTTGTGGATCCTATTGGAAAACTTGTGAACAACATGTCAGCTCAAACCACTTTATAATACCATTCAGAGGAGTAATAACGAGAATTTTCTCACCAGAGCATTTAGGCAACATTTTCTCAGTAAAGCTAGTTGAAATGAGAGATGCATACTGGAAGTAAATTTGGGGAACTCAATATTTGCTGAAGAAGATGCAATTCTTTGAGAGTCTTGAAGAGTATTAACCAGAGAGAAGATACATGCAGTCATGCACTCGTAATAGCTCTTTGATCAGATGGAAGATTAAATCGTATCAAATCCGGAAAAAAAATAATTGTTTGAGTAGTGTTTTCTTAAAAGAAAAAATTCAGATTCAATAAATTATTTGTAGAAAATAACGGATGTTCGAGGGAAATTTTATTAAAATTGATCCGTCTATACTTTTTCAAATGAATTTCAACATCTCTATTGATTTTTAAAAAAAAACATTGGTCATAAATTTAATTTTTTGAATAATATAAGAAATATTTTAGTAGTATAAAAATGTTAATTTCATGTAAGAATGACTTATTTTATACATAGAAAACATTAATAGACAAAGTAAGATTTACAAAATATAATTAAACTTAGTAAAATAAATCACTAAAAAAATAAGTTTTGAAGAAAAATGTCAAGTCAAATGTGAATTAAGTAAATTGCAATTGAGCAAAATACTCTCTCTGCTTTATTTTACTTGTTTCTTGTATTAAAATTATTAGTATACATATCCGCGTCGTGCACAAATAATATTATTTCTAATCAATTTAGACTATGATATTTTTTTCGAGCATGTTAAATTATATTACCTTAATATAGTTTAATTATCGTACTGTTCCTCAATAAAATATACTCTATTCCCCAATCATTTTTATATGAATTGAAACAACAAATCATGTGATTATCAAATTTATTATTTCGTTTTTCTATGTATTGCTCAATATTTATAGTTATAAATTATTGAAGTGTTAATGTTGATTTTTATTGACTTATCACTTGCTTAATATGATTATCAAATTCTTTTCTTATTAATATTAGATAGGGAAATTCGTTTTGTTTATTTGCGAGTTTTTGCTTTTAGATTTTTTTTACTTTATCTTTTATATCTCTTCAATTAAAAATGTATGGACAATAATATTTATTTATATTATCTAACTACTTCATTATATTCTCAAAATTAGTTCAAAGTACTCTCCCCCACCCCTTTTCTGTATTTTTTTCTTCTATTGTATATTAATAATTATTTTTTGCTATTGATTTTTTATGTTACACGTCATAAGCAGCTGACATATAATTATTTTTTGCTAGTTATTAATTGATTTTTTATGTTACACGTCTTAAGCAGCTGATTATGTTACTTTTTAATAGCTTGTCACTTTACCTAATATACTTATTAATTAGTTATTTAATATAGAGCAACTTTCACATATAGTTATTTAAATTAAATACTTATATATTAGTTATTGTTAATATTATATATATATATATATATATATAATTGGTAATTTTTTCATTATTTAAATTTGTATATCATATTATATTTTAAATTATAAATTTATATTATCACAAAATACAAATAAAATTATTTATTGACTATTTATTTCAAATATTATTTTGTATTTCTGAAAATTATAAATAAAGATATATATTGATTGGCTACTTACCTATTTATATTTAATAATGAATAAATCTTAAATTAAAAAACCTATTTAACTTTCTACATTATGTTTGATTATACTTGTAATACTAATTTTTTTTAAAAAAAAATTGTGATTTAACACTCATTATTGGGACTTGCTCACAAATATACTCTAAAAGCTATTTTACGTAGTTCTTTAAAAAATAATAATGCTAAAAATTACTCAAGAAGAATTGGAAAATATCCCTTATTGATATAAGATAGAAAACACTTGTAATCAATAAAAAGAAAAATATCATACATAGATATAACTTTGTAAGTAAAATTAATAAAAAATTAATAAAAAATATCTAAATGCCTGAAAATATACTTTATAGTCCTTCTAAAAGAGAAAAGGTATATCTAGCCCATTTTCTTCTTTAAGATAAATACATTATGAAAAAAATGCTATAATAATATATTTTTAATATACACATGTATGAGTATATTCATATATCTACTATAGAAGAATATATTTACTTTTATCAAAAAATAAATGAATATAATGTTGAAGAAAAATTAGCTTGTGTTGTGACCATCACTTGTAAAAAAATGAAAATATTGAATCTTTTTTTTATTATATAGAAAATAGAATATATAAAGAATGTAGTAAACAAAAATTGGCCAATAAAACTAATGATCAATAACTATAGTAATACTTACTTTAACTAAAGCATTCACATAGTAGTGAAAAAAATTTGATATGTGTCACCATCACTTATCTACATAAAAACTAAAAATTAAATTAAAAAGTCTCTAAAAATGTAGTATAATTCACCAATAAAACTAATTAATGATCAATAATTGTCGTAATTCTTACTCTATTTGAAGCATGTACATAGTAATTATGTAGCAAAAAAAATAATACTTAGCACATAGTGCTATCATCACTTATCTACATACTAAAATAATGAAAATATCAAATGATTTTTTTAATAGAAAATGAAACAATATGAAAAATGAAGTAAATAAAATTCACTAATAAAGCTAATGATCAATAACCATGGTAATACTTACTTGAATTGAAGTATGTATATAGTAGCAAAACAATTAGCCTAAACGTGATCAATAATCATCACTCATATGTAGTTAAAAAAAAATAGAAATATTGAATCAAAGAAATATTTTTAGAAAATGAAAAATGTAGTAATTAATAACTCGCCAATAAATTTGACAATCACATTCATCAGTAACAAAAAAAAAAATAAACTTAACATTATAAATCACCGAAGTATATGTAATAGAGATTAAGAAGTCGAAACTCTATCAGAATTCAATTTTCACGTAAATTCAAATTGAAATATCACATCAATTTTTTTGTTAGAGAATATATTTTAATTACTCTTTCTTATTTTTTGAATATAATGATAATTTTTCTAATAGGCTATATATTTGAGTAGATAGAATTATTTCTATTTTGATTATTATTATTGTTATTATTATTATTATTATACATATTTTATGTTTTAATGTAGTATGCAAATCAAATATTTTTAGATTTATTTTATAATATTTGAAATGATAAATTTACGAAATAGTAGAGCTTATATATAACTCTTCTATCAGGTTTCTATTTTTTTATGAAAGGTTATCATTTTTTATTTTTTATTTTGGTTATAAAACAATTTTTTTTTCTCTTTCCATATGTTGATTTTGATTATTTTTTTAAAAATATAAATATTCAATATATAAAATCTAATAACTGTATAGGGGTGTGCAAAAACTAAATTGATCGATAAATCGAACCGAAAAAAATGTTATTGAATTGTCGTTATTGGGTAATTGGGTTAATGTGTTTTTAATGGGTTTATAAAAAAAGTTATTGGGTTATTGATTCGGTATCGGGTTTTACTATTGGGTTATTGGGTAAATCGATAACCCAAAAAGATATTAATAATCTATTTTACCCTCCTTAATAATTTAATATATAAGTAGAAACTATAACTATATCAAATTATTAATACTCTATCTACTTCACACTAGTCTGCTTTACTAGTTTTTATTATTTACTAAAAACCTAAATCCTAATGTAAGGTTTCACAATTGTAGCTTTTGATTTTAATTTTAGTTTTAATTTTAGTTTTGATGGACTAGTTGATTTTAGTTTTAGTTTGTAATTGTAGGTTGTAGCATTTGCAAGTTTGTAAAGGTCTGTAATTTGATTAACATAAAAAATCTCATACGATGTTTTGGCGGTTACATGTAATTATAACTTTCGTACTATATTTAGATACGTAAGAAGTCATATAATATTTTACGGATATTTTCTTATTGGATAAACCAAAAATCGAATCGATAACTATCAAAAAACGATAGACCAAAAACCAATAAATAATATCTATTGATTTGTTATCGGGTTAGCTCATTTAAAAATAAAAAAATCAATAAATCGAACCGATAATACATAAAATTGAACCGAACCAACCGATGCACACCGATACCAAAAAAGAAAAGAGTCTTCAACGTGTTTTTAAAAAAATTAAAATTATATGTAAGTAATCTGCAAAAGAAATTTTCTACAAAGGAGGAGTAATTCTGAAGAGTTAGTAAAAGTATATCAATGGATAAATTAAACAGATTGTTGATAAGGTTGAAGCGCTATCTAGTCTAGAAATAGGACTCTTTTTTAAAATAAAATAAAATAATATGTGTGATAAGTTATTATTAGTGTTATTATAGTCACTATTATTACTATGGTTGTTATGTTTTTTTTTAAAATACTACATATAAAAGTATTTCTATTGTTGCACTTATTATTTTATTAGAGTAAATGTCAGAAATATATCTTAAGTATATTTTTTTAAAATTTAGGTATATAACTTAAAAAATATATATGATTTATTGTGTGTTTTGACACTCGTCTCTTAGTATTATGGTTATTTTTATTGTTATTATTATATCATATTTTTTGTTTTATTTAAATATTTAAATTAAATAAAATTAAATATATTAAATATATTTTATAAACTCGGAAAGGATATAAGTTTATGAAAGTCTTAAGAGTTCATTCAGAACTCTCCGGTCATGAATTTCTACTTTTAAGTTGATGTATTTTTTAATTTTTTTCTAACATTCTAAAATTGTCAAGTCGTTTTTTTTTTAATTATGATTATCACTATTGCTATTACTACTGCTTCTACTATTCGTTATTATTATTATTATATTTTTATCTTTTAAATTAATATTTAATCAAATATATAATTATATTTTGTAACATGTCAAAAGGAAAATTTGAAACCGAAAAAATTGGTTTAGGGCTTGGAGGGACCCTGATAATTAGATCTGGTGTAATTGATATACAGTAAGATCACTATAATTAATATTCGGTAAATTAATTTTTGTAAAGTAATATTTTTCTCCGGTCCCAAATTGAATTAATGGAAAAAATCATCAATTTCGATAAGATAATACAGGAGACCCTTATATAAATTATGATCCAGTAATATCATAAATTAATAATTTTTTAAGTACAAATATATCTAAGATAATTTAGTGAATTATGATTCTATTGTGTTTTGTTTTTTCTTAAATTTAAATTTAGTTGAAACTCATCTTTAACTTTTCTTATTGCATCCAAGAGTTGCGGTGTTGTATTTTTGAATTGACAATAAAATTGTGAAGATTTCTAGATTCGCTAAGTGTTTTCATATGCTTAACTGGTTCCAAATGTATAATATCATCTTCAACTTATTATCAACATTGATTTTTCGATGGTATCAACAATTTTTTCTAAGTTCTGGATCTCTGAACATGTATCACTTTCACCTAGATAATCTAATAGGTTATTGACATTCATTTTATTATGGTAACCGAGACTATCAATAACGACCTCGAGTTCATAAATGACGTTTTCACAAGTAGGTTCATCTAAATTCTTGGATTGCATCCCCTGAACGAATTTTACAGTGTCAAAAATAATTTTCTATTATCTCTTGTTGAACATTTGTTGTCCAAACAGGGATTACAAAACTGATAGCATCAAAAATAATAATCTTTGTAGATCAGTTTTTTTCAATTCATAATCTTCTAATATCCTACGATAAAATCTATCACGATAATACAACTTGAATGGTCTTACTATCTTAGCATCACATTGAATATAATGATTTTGATGTATTCGTTGTACTCTATATATAATTTTTGTTTTAAAATGTGAAATCAATAAATATGATTCATAGATTACAGTAAGATACAATGATATTGATATATCAAAATTAACCTTCATTAATATCAAATCGTTCTTTAAATTAATAAATATTAATTTATCAATTAAATAATATCTCTATAAAATAATAAAAATTCATGATCCCACTTAAATTAATTTATAGAAGTTTACTGTTATCACATTGTCTGTCCTACTGTTTGGAAGGCATGTAATTACTTCATTAACAATTAATTGGTGTAATTGGGCATTGGCAGATTGTAATTATACTCTACAATTTACAGATAGAAGTTGTGAATTTTTGTAATTACATAGTGTAATTACCACATGATTACTTTTTTTTAAAAAAAAATTGCTTTAATTTTTTAATTATGTTATTATAAGTTTTTTTATTATTATTCTAAAATTTTGTAAAAGTTTATTTTTTATTTTTATTATTATATGCCACTTTCTTCTAGTTCTCAGCTTTACGTTACGTGATTCTATATAATTTTCTTGTATTATCTATTTATTTAAATCATGCTTATTTTCTCATCAGCATAATTTTATTAGTATTCTAATTTTTAAATTAAAATAAATTTTATTATTGAGTAAGGTTATAGACCTACATTTTTTGTATTAAGGAAAATAAAAATAAATCATATTTATTGCTATGTTGAAATTTGTTATTAGAGTATTATATTAAATTTTTTGTTTTAAGTTTATAACTTATCTTATATTTCAGTTCCTTTGTTTTAGTAATATTGAATTTACATTGCACGTCTTTTTTTTAATTAGATTTGATAGATTATATTTTTGTTAAATATTTAATAATTTATAATATTTTATTTATATATTATTCTTTTTTTTATCAAACATGCATCTCACGATGTTCGTAGAAACTTCATACTTTTAGTCGTTACGATCAATTCAATTGAAATATTTTAATTTGAAAAAATATAAATCAATTATTTTTTCATAATATTAGTTAAAGAAAATATGTCTATTAATTAATATATTTTTTAAAAAAATTTCTCAAATATTTAATTTAATGTCATTTTTTAAGTTTCTTATCTATCTAGTATAAATTTTAAATAATTAATTTTTAAAAAAATTATTATAATTTATGATTGCAATTGTGCATCCAAAGAGAATTTGTGTAATTACACTGTGACATTCAAACAAGACGTGTGGAATTACACTGCGGCAACTAAACAGGTCAATGTAATTAATAGGCTGGTAATTATTATCGTAGTAATTGCACCAAATTCAATTACCAAGTGACTTTCGAAACAGACCCTTAGGAGCCGTTTGGTTATTGTATAAGAAACATCTTATACATGTATTAAAAGTTACATTAGTTTTACTATGTTTGGTAGAAGTTTTGTGTTAGGTATAAAAGTTAACATAACTTATACCATGTTTGGTTGGTAAAAATTTAAATGTTGTATAAAAGTTATTCATGTATTAATTTATACGGTGTTTGGTTGCATTTTTATAGTCCTACATAATTAATACCAACATAACTTATGAGGGAATCTATGTATAAAGTTATGCAGGGTAGAAGGTGGAATAAGTTATGTGTGTATTAGTTATACATGTATTAAAATGGTAAATTACAGATTTACCCTATAAATTTATTTTACTTTTAATTGACAACTTTACTGTTTTCCTATATATGTTTTTTTATTTCTTTTTATATCTAGACCATTTTTTTTAAAAAAAAATCAATTGGAAACTTTACTGTTTTCCTATTATATATAGACTATTTTCATTTCTTTTTATATACTTACCATTTTTATTTATTTATGTAAATATAAATATTTTTTAATATTAAAAATTTGATTGTATATTTTTTGACTGTACATATGCTAATCAAATATTAGCATTATATATTATTAAATATATTCCACATATTATTAGCATGTATTATTATTTTGTAAATAATATATATTAATAATTTACAACAAGTTTAATATTCAATAGTTAATAATTCATGTATTATAATCTCTACATAGCAAAATAATACCTAGATAACTAATATCCGCATAGCTAATACCCGCATAATTAAACTCAACATAACTAAACCCTGCATAACTAAACCCTGCATAACTAATACCTACATAACTAATACCTACATAACTAATACTTGCATAACTTAAACCTGCATAACTTAAACCTGCATAACTTAATCTTGCATAACTAATACCTGCACAACTCTAACCAGTAACCAAACGGCCTTAGAGTTTCATTGTATGTGAATTTCTATTTTAAAGATGTTTAAAAATATCATTTCAAAAGCTTAGGGCTTATTTGGAAGGACACCCTGGTAATTGAATTTGATGTAATTAGTGTAACTACATTGTATTGTCCCTTTGGAAGGACACGTAAGTTAGCAGGCAATTAGTGTAATTGACACGAAATAATTACACTCTACTATTCACAGGTAGAGACTGTAAATTGCTGGTAATTACCACCTGATTTTTTTTATTTCTATTTTTTAAAAATCTTTTTTCTTCTATTATTTTAAGTTCTTTTTTTATTTTTATTATTCTAAAATTTTGTAAAAGTTTATTTATTATTTTTTATTATTATATTACATTTTTTTCTTGTTTTCAACCTTACTTTACGTGATTCTATGTAATTTTTTCGTATTATCTATTTCGTTATGTCATGCTTATTTTCTCATTAGCATAATTTATTAGTATTCTAATTTTTAAATTAAAATATAGTTTATTGTTAAGTAAAGTTATAAACTTACGTTTTCTTTATTAAGAGAAAAAAAAATTATATTTATTGCTATAGTGAAATTTGTTATAAGAGTATTTGTTATATTTTTTATTTTGAATTTATAACTTATGTTATATTTTCAGTTTCATTTGCTTAATAATAAAAATTAAATTAATAAAATATGCATCTAATTAATTTTTCTTAAAGAAATGTATTGAATCAACCTGTGTCAAATACTACGAAATTCACAAGAAGGACATTGAAGATTTGTTTGCCCCAACAAAAATTAATTAAAAAGTGGTGTTCGATCATATAAATAAATTTAAAAATTTAAAAATTCAAAAATTACCCTAGTATTATATTTTATAAATAATATCCATTATTTATAATTTTAACGAAAAATTGTTATTACCTCATCTGAAAAGTTTGATGTATAATTGAATGATAAAATTGAGAATTTTTTGTTTTGTTTAATAAGTTATAATTATAACGAAATTATTGACAAGTTTGAATATGCGATTAGTGTATTGTCTTGTAAATATTGTTATTTTTGGTTGTTGATTGTTATCAATTATGTTACTCCTATCAAGTTATTTTTAACTGAACATAATGGCGAGAAAATTAAAAAAATTATAGTATTTTTTAATTTATAATTTTTTTAATTTTAAAATAAACTGATATTTTTTTTATTTTTAGTTAAAATATATTAAAATTAAAAGAGTAAAAATGTTTAAAAAGATAAACTAACATTGATAAAATATTATTCCGACTAAATCCAAATCAATTTTTTTTTTCTTTATAATAATTATTAGAATTTATGAATATAAATCCTATTTTTGAAACCGTAAAATATTTTTCAAAAAAATAAGAGCCAAAACACAAAATGAAAAGCATGTGAATTTTTTTTTGAAAATTTTACGAAATTCCTTGGCGTTTCATATTTTGACGAAATTTTTTGAAATTGAATTTTTTAGGAAATTCCTACGCATTTCAAATTTTGACGAAATTTATCAAATTGTTTTTTTTACGAAATTCCTACGCATTTCAAAATTTTCACGAAATTTTTGAAAGTCCGCCAATAAAGTAAAGGAATCCACGAGAAAGCAATTAAAAATATAAAAAAGTCAGTCAGGGGTGAAAACGAAAATACAGAAAAATCAGATCTAAAACATAATTTTAAAAAAATAAAATGGGTCAGATAAGGACATACTTCATCATAAAAACTTAAATTCAACAAAAGTTCATTTTTAAATCCGATCTTACCCTTAGCTTTTCTTTTTCTTTTTTTTTTTGGCTGTGATTGTACGCCACCCCCCACCCCCCCTCCCACTCAACCCGCTACTACAACGGTCCAATCCAAATCCATTTCTTCCCCTAAAAATACCCATCTAACCCTTTAATTTTCCAATTTTTTTTTCTCTCTCTACCTATACATACACACACACACTCTCTCTCTCTATCTCTCACTTCTTTTTTCTTGATTTCTTCTCCGAATTTCACCATTTCTGTATTCTAAGCTTTTTAAAATTAAATTTATATACATGCTCTTATGGACCCATCCATGGATCTACCGATGGATATAGAACAACCGACGTTTAACCATCCACAACTCGTTAACCATGACCTTAACCCCCCTCCCTCTCCCCCTACCCAAGACCCTACCCTAGCACCTGATTTCTCCTCTCCCGAACCTGATTATGCTGAGGTATGACTTATCTTCTCTGAGAATTTTGTGGGGTTCTTTCTTTTTTTGACTAATGGTTGATTTTTTTTTCCTTTTTTTTTGTGTGTGACAGTTGATAACGGCGGCCATAACGGCGTTAAAGGAGAAAGAAGGGTCAAGCAGGGTAGCTATAGCCAAGTATATAAACAGAGTCCACCCAAATCTACCACCCAATCACTCGGCTTTGTTGACTCATCATCTCAAGCGCTTGAAGAATTCTGGATATCTTGCTATGGTGAAACACTCGTACCTGCTTGCTACACCTGGATCTGCTCCGCCTCCGTCGGAGGCGGCGGCCGTTGATTCGAATGGGGGTGATGCTACTCCTTCTAAGCGGAAACCTGGTCGTCCTCCTAAGTCGAAGTCTTATGCCCAGTATCAAGACCCATTTCTAGGGGCTCAGATTCAGGCCCAACAGCAGCAACAAGCAGAGTTCCAGCCACAATTTCAAACCCAGCCTCAGTTCGTTCCTCAACCGCAATTCCAGCAGTTTCAGCCTGATCCGTTACTCCAAAATCAGTTCCATTTTCAGTCTCAGCAACAGCCACATGGATTTGCTGCTCCTGATGAAGCTCAGAAGTATACGAATCTTGGGGCTGAGTCGGTGTTTGTTTCTCTTGGGTTAGCTGATGGGCCTGTTGGGGTTCAGAATCCAGGTGGTTCTGTTCCTTCTCCTGCTGGAACTCCGGTACCGGCGCTTGAAGCAAGTAACATCAAGAGACGCTCTGGTCGTCCTCGGAAGGATGGTTCCACTGTAGTAAGGTCGTTGGAAACAAAATCACCTGAACAGAGTGTTTCGAAGAGGCGACCTGGTCGTTCTGCTAAGACTGGCACAGTAAATGCTTCTCCTGCATCTGCTACGGCTTCCTCCAAGCCCAGAGGGCGGCCAAAGAAAGGTTCTACTCCTGGACGAAGAGGCCGACCTAGGAAGAATGTGCCTGTTAATGTTGATGCCAATGCAGCCAACATTCCTTCTGGTAATCCCGATATTCCTGTTGGTGGTGGTGACCTTACTGCTCAAACACCAACCCCTAAACGACGGGGAAGGCCAGCAAAATCTAACAATCAAGGTGGACCTGCTGCTGCATCTGTCGGTGTCACTGATGTGCCTATTGCTGCTGCTTTTGATTCCGAGGGTTTTCCTAACACTGTTAGTGGTGTCACAAATGGGGCTACTACGCCCCTTGGAAAGCGACGTGGACGTCCTCCAAAATCATACAGTAGTCCAGCGGTTGCTTCTACTGTTAAGAGAGCCAGGAAAGTTTCGGGGAGACCTCTTGGTCGACCTAAAAAGGTATCACATTTACTTGCCTTGTATTGATATTCAAGTTATTGCCTTATTTTGTTGAATCAGTGTTCTTTAATCTCAGTAACTCATCAGTTTTTGCTAGTAATATAACAGTTAGATGTACACAAAAACCTAATATATAGGCTATACTAGAGACTTTAAGCCAAAATCAAGTAACCTTACATTTCCATGTGAACATGCATAGTAACGAGTCGGAAAATTTGCATCCTTCTTACAATCAACCTTAACTTTTAAGGGAAAATGTTTATTGAACAGTTGCATCATATGTTAATATTAACTTACTGGATGGTTTTAAAAAAGTAGGAGTGTTATTTATAATTTTTCCTTTATGGGTAAAAGTCGATATATTAGGGCAATATAAATTGTCTAGTATAGTTTATAGAATTAGAATTCTTACTTGTAATATTATTTTTTTTCACAATATATTCTCCCTATATATTGGATATTTTTAAGATCTAGCGGTATAATGTATAACACATGTTATGGAACAATTAACATGAACATATCATGTACTCATTTTGCATCTTTTTATATGATACACTTACTATTTGAATTGTGAATTATAACACCTTTCATGCATTTTTCAAGTATGTTAAAATAATCTAAAAAACTTGAAGATTTTATATCTGAATTCAAGCTGAATATTCAATACCTTGAAACTGGTACTGTGACTCACCTCAGATAAAGTGGGACAGAAGGAATAACAATTAACAGGCACATATCATTTATCATAATTTATTCATATTTAATTCATATTTTATATATAACAATTACTGATATGCATGATCTCCTAAATTTTAGATGAAAACAGATAACAATATTAACTAGTTGGATGATTGCTATGGTCTCAATGCGTTGATTTAGTGGTAAGATCACAACATGTGATGTATGATGTTAGGTGCACATTATGGGTCAAACCTTGCTACAAGAAAGTCTTGGTATTTAAATAGCTTTACTTTTATTTTTAAAGCTAGGTATTTAAATAAAGAAGGGTAGATGTGAGGACTTATTATCCACTGAGCACCGAACCTTGTGCTGGTGCTGTGTTGGATTTCTTAGTTACTCTGAATCATTTCATATAAAGATGGATGGAAGTAGTTACAGTTAACATGCACACACCAAGTATGGTTACTATTGTCTTAATCTCTTATTTATGTATGACAATTACTGACATGCACAATCACCTGACCTTTGGAGTATAATTTACTTAAGGAACTCATAATATATAATATTAACTATATGATAGTGGTCAAAGGCTTTGGTGCAGACTTCAGTGGTAAGTGCACACCACTTGATGTGTGGGTTAGGCGAATGTACATTTTTGTACGCATGAAAAAACATGGCATTTTTAATGGAGAAGGGTGGAAGTGCAGAGGCTCATTTCCACCATGTTCTGGACTAGGTGCCGCTAGCTTTATGGATTTGTTAGTCATCACAAAAAAAATCTGAAGTATTAGTTTTAAAATATTTCCTTTACTGTTAAAAGAATATTAATTATAAGTAGAACAACAGAAATCATCTATTATAGAAATGAGAATGATAATTATCTAATATTTAGTATCACACTATTTTCTCCCCAACATATTGGGTATTTTAAAGATCCAAGTACAATGTTATATGCTGTGTTTATATAGTAATAGTTTTGATGCACATATCATGTAGCACAAACATTTATATTTGGTGGTTCCTTTATCTGTCTATTTAAGGGTAAAATGTACAATTTGATTTTGCCTTGATGTATGTGCCCATTCTGATTGTTGCCGAGTATTGATTGGATCACTGTTGGGATGAAGGGTAAAATAGCACAACAATGATGAAGATAGACAATATTTTTTTTGGGGGGGGGGGGAGTTTAGAGAGATCTCACCCATGGAGACACGTAAATGCTTGAAAATTGCCGATAAATAATAAGTTTAATCCAAATGATCTGAAGAAATATGTTAGAAGTAGAAAGTTGGTAAATAAATGACCAAACCTCGTAGCTTGTCTTCTGGTTTTAGTTGAGCCACTACTGTAATGTGTTTTGTGTTGATTGAATTGAGATTTTTTATTTGAACTTGTTTTTAGTTGGGGATGGGAGTATGCATGTCCTATTCTATGCTTCAAGCAAAAGCAGAATACAAATTGGTTGATTTGACATCACTAAGATATTGCTTTTTTGAAAAAGTGGTCCTTTGAAGATAGGAATTTTCTTCCTGGAATGTTATCTTTCCAGTTTTGTTGTGCTCCTCTTTTGGCTTTAGATAGAAAATGGAAATGACAGATCATGTGTTTAAATTTTGCAGAACTAGCTGTTCTTATTTGAATTATTCCTATTTTAATCTTACCTACTGTTTTGGTTTCTAGAATGTGACATCCCTTGCAGTTTCGAACCCCAAGTTGGTTGTGGCTTATGAAGATCTAAAGGGCAAACTTGATAATATGGTAAGTCATTGTGAAACAACTATAATTTTAGCTTAATCTGTATATGGTGGTTGTGTTAATATAAAGAATTTGAAAACATCGACAGCAATCAAGAATCAGGGAGGCAGCAAATGCTCTGAGGCCATGCTTAAATGCTGAAACACCAGCAATTGCTCTGGCAGCATTTCAAGAGTTAGAAGAGTTAGCAGGATCGGCTGGGGTAGATCCTATTCACCAAAATTGATTTTTTTTTAAAAAGAGGATGTTGCAGAGATGGAGGCAGTGGTTAAACTCCAGATGGTAACATCATTCAGGGCTGTAGACCGTGAAAATCAAGGAAGTTACAGGGCAGAGCTAGTTGTTGGTGACAGGATAAAGATGCGCTTAGACAGTGTAGCTACCTCTAAGGAATGTATTTGTTACTGTCAATTTGTTAGGTTAATCAGGATTCGATATTTCGTTGCACAGTATGCATTATGTTGTAGTTCTAACTATTTGTAGTTGATTTCGTCATTTGATAAGTACCTTATCTGCTAATTTTGTTAGTGACATGCTCTTGGGGGGTGCTATGTATACTCTTTTGAGTATTGAGTATGTTGGATGGTTTGGAAATGCCTTTACCAGTTTTACAATGCCTCTCTTCTTGGATCTGTATGGCTCATTGGTTGTTGCTGTTTTGGTTGTTGGATATGCATTTTATTATATATTGATACTATTACCTGCTCTCCTGTTTTATACTGGCTTTGAATTGAGTGAAACAGATGGTTCATATAGTCATCCTAGTTTAGTTGAGATTGAGTTAACTCTTGCAATTGTTGTTATTCTCCCCCTGTGTTTAGCTAGCTTTGCACCCTTGATGTACTGGTAGAATTTTATTCCTTTTTAGCCTCCAACAAACGAATGAACTTCAAATATTTCTCTTTTAACTGGTTTGTCTTTATTTTTGTGAAACTATTTCTCAAAGTAAAGGGAGATGATAAGTCATTGAAGGGTTTGTGTGAATGATGGAATGGTTATTTCTACTCGATTCGAACTCTCTTATGGTGATATAGAATATCAAAATATCTTTTCGAGAAAATGATGCAAGAGGTCATAATGAAGAAACAGAGATATTCTTCTATATTGAAATTTCAATTGAAAAGTTAATATGCAATTTCTTGTTTCGCCCGTCGAAAAGAATCAAAACAGAATGGTTCGGTCTATTTTTAGCTAAGAGGGGATATTTGCATATTATTAAAACTTTTTTGTTAGTAAAATTACATATTTCAGTCTTGAAATTTAAACACTAGATATACCAATGACAACTGAATTCAAATTTATACAACAATGTATTTTGGAATTGAGGCATGATTATAGTTTAATTCAAATGTTAAAACTATCTCTAACATAAAAAATTATGTTACAGAAATGCATTTTAAATTTAATATTTATGAATTTATACCGACGATAACAATCTCAATTTATTATTATTATTATTACGGAAAAGGCTCAAAACTACCCCTAAATTATTAGAAATAGCTCATATATATCTTTAAACTTTATTTCGGCTCAAAACTACCCTTCCCGTCATACTATTGGGTCAATAGTACCATTCTTATTAACGAAAGTTGTTAATGCCATGTGGATGTCATATGGATGCTATATTGCATGCCAATAGGATTCCACTGCCACGTAGACTAAATAAAAAGGGTCAAAACTACCCTTAAACTATCTGAAATAGCTCATATTTACCGTTAAACTATATTTCGACTCAAAACTACCCTTCCCGTCAAACTATTGAGTCAAAAATACCCTTCTTATTAACAAAAGATGTTAAATTTCATGTGGATGCCACATTGCATAACAATAAGGTTCCACTGCCACATAGACTAAATCCCTAAATCCTAATTACTCCCCCCCCCCCACCCTCATTTCATTATTTCCAGAAATGATATATTCACCCGTTCTCCCTCATTTCGCTGCTATAGTTTCATACTTTTCTTCGTGGCTGGATTTCAAAGTGGATATTAATTCTTGTAAGTTAGTAAATATTTTTTCTTATTTTATAAAGTTTATGATTTCAAAGCATAATAGTTAGGATTTCACAACTTTCCCCTATCAGCTAAGGCTTCGTAGCTTTCTTCGGGGCTGAGTTTCAAAGTGGATATTCATGCTTGTAGGTTAGTAAATATTTTTTCTTATTTTATTATGTTTACGATTTCTAAGTATGATAGCTAGAATTTCACAACTTTCCCGTCATTTCGCGGCCAAGGTTTCTTAACTTTCTTCGGAGCTAAGTTTCAAAGTTGATTTTCGTGGTTGTAAACAAAATAAAATAAGAAAAAAGTTTTACTAACCTACAATCAAGAATATCCACTTTGAAACCCAGCGACAAAGAAAACTGTGAAACCCTAGCCGTGAAATGAGGGAGAAGGGGTGAAATCGTTTATGGAAAATAATGAAATGAGGGGAACATGAGTAATTAAGATTTAGGGATTTAGTCAATGTGGCAGTGGAACCCTATTGGCGTGCAATGTGGCATTTAACAACTTCCGCTAATAAGAAGGTCACTTTTGACCCAATAGTTTGACGGAAAGGATAGTTTTGAGCCGAAATATAGTTTAAGGGTAAATATGAGCTATTTCGGATAGTTTAAGGGTACTTTTGACCCTTTTCCTTTTAGTATATGTGGCAGTGAAAGTCTATTAGCGTGCCATGTGGATGTGGCATCCACATGGCATTTAACAATTTCCGTAAATTAGAAGGGCACTTTTGACCCAATAATTTGACGGAAAGAATAATTTTGAGCCAAAATATAATTTAAAGGTATATTTAAGCTATTTCAGATAGTTTAACGGTATTTTTGACCCAATATTTGACATTCATGAAGTATTTTCAGTTTCCAAACAAGAGACTGATGGAGGGACGGCCCAAAAGAAATGGTCCAATGGAGTACAATTACAAATTGTAGCCTATAATAACTTCCAATCTTACTTACTTTTCTCGAACAGTGGATATATTTGATTTGAAAACCAAAAATAGAAAGAAAAGAAATAGTTTTTATTTTTATATAAAAAAAGTGAAACAAATTGAGCAATTAATAAATATTAATATAATGTTTGAAAAACAAAGAATATTGTTTGGACAAATGAGGCCGCCCATGACCATGTCAGACTCCACCTACTATTTAAATTTTAAATAAATAATTTCCCTCACCTTTAACTTTTGCTTATGTCACTCTCAAAACCTCCAACAATTATTTATTTTATTTTACCTAGTATAATCACATATATATATTTAAAATATTATATGTAAAGTTTATTTCTATCTCAATAGATAAAGAGACGATCACTCATTTTATATTACTTTTACATTTTGTATAATCAAATCGAAAAGCATAATGCATTATCATACTTCTAGAAATACAATTTTCAGTCCTACATATTAGTCATTTTAAAATATTTGATGTTTAAGAAATTATTTACAACTAGTTTTCTTTTCTTTTCTTTTCACGTTACCATTATTATTACAATTAATTTAGTATCAAATGAGTTATTCACCATATATAATCTATGGAGATGGATAAATTTTAACACTTTGTTTGGATCATTGTTATTCATTGTTTCATAATATATTATATTGTATTGTATTCTATTATACTGTAATGTATGATAGATACAATGTTTGGCTAGACTGTATTGTTTGTTGTTGTTAAATAACATTTTAATTGTTTGTTTTGATTGTGTCGTACTGCATTTTAATTTATAATTTACTAAAATATCCTTAACTATTCTAGGGTAGGAGGTTTGACTAGATTTAAATAATTAAGATAAAGGGTAAAATAGTATTTTAAAATATTATATAAAGATATAATTAAAAAAAGAAATTAAGTAACAATGGGAACACACCAAATTGGTTGTTCCATAAAATAGGGGTTTTCATTGTTACGTAACAATAAAATTTAACAATACTGTATAATATATTTTAAGTAACAGTCAAAACAAACATTATAGATATAGTAACGACACAATACAATACAATAGATAACAATGATCCAAACATAATGTAATAGTTTGGTAATACAAAAAAGAGATACTATTAAGTTCTATTTAAACGTTATCAAACAATATTTAATTTTTTTCATTCTTAATTAAAAATCTTAAATTCAAATCCTATAATAGTACAAACCACTCAATTTCCTCTTCATCACGAGATACACAATACAAATGTAAATTAATAATACCACCTATAAAAAAAGGGACGTTGATATGGTTGGTCAAAAACATGGCCCACCAAGAAATGATATACAGTATAGTTGAGTAGTTGCTGACGAGATAAGGATAATCAATATACATTAGGGTTGACCTAATTTATTTTATATAATTATATTAATACTTTTAATTTTTAGAAAGATATTATAATCAAAAACTATAATATTCAACAATGGAACGCTATAAAAAATAATTACGTAGTTTTTTTTTTTTTAATTTGTCAAGTATATCCAATAATACAAATTGTGAGTTGTGGATTATGGACTGCACCACACTAGAGAAAAAAAAACTGAATCTTTTATAATCTAATCATATAATGTAAAAAGTACCTATATAGATTTATATTATAAAAAGTTTCAATTAAAAGATTTATATATTTGAAATTTTCGTGAATTCAATCAAATTTAATATTTTTTAATTAAAATATAAATTAGTAAAGTAAAGTAAAAGGGCAAGAAATAGTAGAAAACGATTTTCTTCAAAATGAAATTTTACACGATATAAATTTAAATTAATCGAAAGAAAGCGAAAAGAAAGAAGTAGGACAAGTAGGGGGGGTGGGGGTAGCACACCTTTGAAAAGTGCATGCCACCACATATGAAATCAACAATTGTCATTTTATATTATTTTGGGATATTCAGAATCACACAATATACACATATAATACTATACCCCAACAACAGGTCATCTCTATAATTCTAATATAAAATACATATACGGAGTATTAAAATAAAGTATCTTTCTTTCATATTATATTAAAGTCATTTTCATTGTCTCTTTCTTCCATTATATTTTATCCTTTCTCATCATATTATGAAAAGTAGGAGAAACATTTATTTATCATTTTTGAGGAAATTTTCAGTGATATAAAGTCAATTAAGAACCAATAGGTGAGAAAAGTGGTTGATCTTATATCTAATTTTTAATTAATGCTAAAAGTAGTGGAGCTACTGACTATTCCTCCATTCAACTATAAAAGAAAAAAAAATTGTTACAAAATTTAGTCGGATATTTTATATATGTTATTTTATTATTTAATTTTTTTTTATCTTTTTAACTTTAATATATTTTAATTAAAAAAAGAAAAATTAATTTATTTCAAAATAAAGAAATATTATATATTTTTTTATTGGGAAAACGGTATTTTTAGTCCCTATGTTAAGGCTAATTTCTTATTTTAGTCCTTGTGTTATTTAACTTAGCACTATTAACCTTTAATTATATCAAGTGAGTGATTTTAATCCTTTAACTAACAGACTTCAAAAAATTAACAAAGAGTTCACTGCTAAAAGGGGTAATTCGGATATTTTAAAGTAATTGCTTGTGAAAACAGAATTTTTAAAAAAAAAAAATCATTCGTTGCATAATTTATCGTTCGTCGGTGTGAGAGGGAGGGTTAATGCCTATCAAGTCGGTTTTTTAAATTGTAGCTCAAATCGACAGGCTTGTTCTTCTAGATAGAGATAGGGAAGACTTAGCTTGTTCTTCAAAGAGAGAGAATTAAAAAGGAAATATCCGAACTACCCCTTTTAACACTGAACTCTCTGTTAATTTTTTTTTGAATCTGTAAGTTGAAGGACTAAAATCACTTACTTGATATAATTGAAGGTTAATAATGCTTAGTTAGATAACACGAGGACTAAGAATATAGTCTTAACACAGGGACTAAAAGTGCCGTTTTCCCTTTTTTATTTTCTGATCAAATTTTAATTAAATTTTTTAGCCATTTAGAACTTTTTCAAAATTAAATGTATTGCTTTTGTTATTCTTAAACTTTATTCGAATACAATCATTTATAATTTTTAGACATAAATGGTACTAATAATGTTCATTTAAATATCCAACCTTAATCTTTTTGATGACTAGGTATATCTTGATTTCTTGAAGCATATTCAAATTTAAGAATTGAAATATGGAAAAGTTAAATATTCTATTTAAATTTTCAAAAGAAAGTATCAAATCGCCTAGTCTGAGTAAAATAAAATTAAGCTAACAGCACTCTTATCTATAAGTATTAGGTGAACTCAAATATGAATAAATATAGGAAAATCACCTCATACTTTTATCTCGATCAACATTGAGAATAAAAAATTTAATCGCCTTTCCCAAAAATATTTTTGAAGTTTGATATGTGTATTTCGTCATCGTGAAGCGCAAAATATATCAAAAATGATGATGTACTATTCCTAGTTTGGCTCTCCATAAATAGATGAATAATCTATGGTAAGTTATAAGTGTAACATTGCTTATATTAGTATTGTAATAATAATATTCCATCTTGGAATTAGCAACTCCAGTTGTGCGTGCGCAGGGGGCAAACACCCTATGTGTCTCTGTTGGTTTTGGATCCTACCTAAAGTATTTACTGCTCTGTTCATTTCGTATTAGTTATTATCTGATATTTTTAATAATTAAATTTATTTTGAACTTTTAATATATTTTGAAGCAATTATTTCTAACAACCATAATAACTAAAATAGATAAGATGAAGTAGGTATCACGTAGAATCGTAATAAGGTGGATATGATTCTTTCATCTTTTTTGAATTTGAGTTTTGGATGAAAAGAATCTTGCTTGAAGTGCTTCTATTTTACTCAATTTGTTTACAATAGTATTCATATTAATCGAGTACTAAAACAAGTAAAAAAAAAAGATAGTGCAATAATACAACCTTCTTAAGTCTTGATTTTCTTGAGATATCAAAATAAGTATTTTTGAATGATCATTCATATTAGTTAGATTTCAATGTAGATATCAAAAAATAATTAAAAGAATAACGTATTAGTACACAATCATTTGACACTCAAGAATGTGACCAATTAAGAAAAATTATTATCTGATACCTATCAATAACAAATTAATCGAAGTGTACGAAAACAAAAGCTAATTCAACCATTTTAAGGTATTGGTTTAATGAGAAATGCTAGAGGGTTGTGTGTGTGCCTCAAAAATTTGAATGTGGGTCATCTGTGTTGATTATTATGAGCCAACTCCCACTTGTTGGTCTTTGCTGTCTTTTGGCCTCTCTCTTTTCCCAAACTCACCACTTATAGAACCCCCTTTTGGCTTTTAATTAGTACACGACTAGGAGTATACAATTTGTCATTCTTCTTGTATCCAGTAAAGCTTCAAGCTTTCTCTCTCTTCACGCAATCCAACATTTTTTCTAGCATTCTTGTACCCATTTTCTTCATTTAGTCTTGTTCTTATTTGCTAAGTTTAGAACAGAACAACTTTTTGCCCATTTTTTTTGTCTGTAGACACAATTTTTGTCTTCCTGACATAGTACATGTGTGTGTATATATGAGTATTTGAATTCCTTATTGTGTTTCAAGATTTGAATTTGCTGACTGGGTTCTTGTTACTATAAAGCGAACTTTAATGGGTGATGACTATTTTGAGTGATGGATTTGATTTGTCAAGTTCTTGGATGTTGACTTGAAACCCCTTATCAAAGGAAACTTATATTATATTCTGCCCATTCTTGTTGTTATTGTGATTTTTGTGTATCAAGATTCATGCTTGGAGTGCGACAATGGAGAGGTTTATGGCCTACTTTTCATTTCTTTTAACACTTTGTTCAGAGGATTAGTTTAAAGAAAGATGAAAAATTTTCTGAAGAAACTTCATATCTCTAGTCAATCAGAGGATTCAGAAGGGTCAAAATCTTCAGCTAAGATCAAGAGATTGAGTGACGTTTTGTCGTCTGAAAGACATTCAAATTCTAGGTCTGATGATAATAAGCCCTTTTCAGCTATTTCTGGATGGTTGAATTCTGTTACCAATCGTCAAAGTCCTAGTCCTCCATCTTCTTCAAACGTGAGTAGAGGGAATATTAGGATGGAACCTTCTGATTCTGCTAGTAGCAGTGGCTTAGAGGCTGCTTTAGATGCTGTAAGGCGTGATTCGGAGTCTAGCAACTCGAGGGGGCCTGATATAGAGGAAGAGTATCAAATACAATTAGCTTTGGAGTTGAGTGCAAGGGAAGACCCCGAGGCAGTTCAGATTGAAGCTGTTAAGCAGATAAGTTTAGGTTCGTGTGCCCCGGAGAACACTGCAGCTGAAATTGTAGCTTATAGATATTGGGTAAGTTTGTTTCATGTAGTTGTTTGGTTGATTTTTAATTGCTTTTCTTTAGCTTGTTTCCCTTTTGGTATTAATAAGCATTTAGGTGTAGCAATTTGGAAGATTATGTTTTTTTTGGACCTAATTTTACCATAAATAGGAATGAGCAGGTTAGTGAGTTCCTTGACTCTGTCAACACGTTGGCTTGACAACATGCTGCTTTGATAATTTTTGTGCATTGGTGATCATGTTTGTTATATTGTTTTGGTTTGTTAACAGTTAGTTTCAGCTAAGGGATGCTGCAACATGCCTCTAATTAGCGACTGTGGTTAAGCAAATTCACTCTTTATAGTGCCATTGTTGTTGATATAATGATAATGATAGTTGTCACTATTTTACTGTTGATTATACTTGGCATTCCTCAAGAAGTAAATATAAGAAGTCAAAGGGGGTCAAGATCAACTATATATACATAAAAAGTATTTTTGACTTTATATATAGTGTAATTTTTCGATGAAGGGGGCTTTAATAAATTCCTTTACAGTACCCTAGCTCCATCCCTGCTAATGCCAAATCAATTGCTTAGTTTCGTGGTCTTCATTCTTCTAGCTCAAAATTCTCATGACAAAACTATGAAGATGTTGATATTATCTATAGGGAAGTTCATTCAGTAACATTGCGTGGAATATAACACACTTTGACACTGGAATACTCGTATTATAGTGTGCTCTGATGTGGTGTGGTAAAGACCTTGTTAAACATGGATATGTTATCCTTTATCAAAAAAGAAATACGAAGGGATATGCTAGATTAACAAAAGACTCCATAAAGAATTTTTTTCCGAAATAAAAGGACTCCAAATGCTCAGATTCATGGAAAATCTAAGGAGTAAAAGTAAATCCACATGCTTGTTTATATATTATGGGGAGAAGTCATAGTAAAGGAAGTTCCTACTCATCTTTTGCGACAAACATGCTTATAGTGGATAATGTTTTTTCCGGACAAGACTAGTATGTACATGTTGTTTGTCTTTTCACTCTCTGTAGATAAAAGGAAATGACCTGAGTTGAGTGGCTACTTCTCATTTCGTTGATATAGAGGTGCCCCAGGACTTTGGTCTTGTGGTAAGAGCATAATGTATGATGAGTAGGTTAGGCGCACGTCATGGGTTCGAACCTGCCGTGGACAAAGCCTAGTATTTAAATACAGAAGGTAGAGAGGCTGACCACTGTCCACCGAGTTTGAACCTGTGCCACTGGCCTTGAATATTTCTTGGTCATAAAAAAAAGAAGAAGCCATTGATTAAGAAGCAAAAAAGAAGAAAACCTTTACTAATAATCCTGGACGACAAATTACAGTTAGTTAGGAAAAGCACTATCACAAACTGATGAGTACATTCCAACAGAGTTCCCTGAGAAGAACCAAAACTTTCTTTGGTCTTTTGGATACCATCCAGGCAGCACAGTTATGCATTGAAAATTTATTTCCATTTACTTCCATATTGCTAGTTGGGTGGGTTGGGAAGCCTTAAATCTGGTCAAATCCCCAGCTGCAATCTGGTGAATGGTATGCAGTAGGCACTGTCCCTGCTTTTAGTGATAGAGTCCATTTTGCAGATGATCCGCAGTTGCCAATTTTTGAACCCAAGGTTTTCTATCTCTATTATTTTGCCAAATTAATTTCCAAGAGAACAAGATTTTATAGAAAGCTCAGTTGTCTGACATTTGGAGAGATTGGTTTGTGGACTACTATTTGCTCTATTGTTTGATCCACCTGTGATGCTTATTTTGCACAAAATATCCCTGTTTCTATTCCGTGTTCCTCTCTGACACATGAATTATCTCATATTATAGATTTATGAATGCTTTTCAGAATTACAATGCTCTAAGCTTTGATGACAAGATCCTGGATGGCTTTTATGATCTTTATGGGATCCTGACAGAGTCCGATCCCTCAAAAATGCCCTCTCTTATCGATCTACAAAGAACACCAGTAGCAGACCAGATCACTTGGGAAGCTATCCTTGTTGATAGAGCTGCGGACTCTAAGCTGTTGAATTTAGAACAGAAAGCTATAGATCTGACTGTCAAGGTCAGGTCAGAATCCATAGGCTTTGCTGATAAAAAATTAGTTCAGAAGCTTGCGATGCTAGTTTCTGAACACATGGGTGGTCCGGTTGGTGATCCTGATGGCATGTTAATAGCATGGAGAAGCCTTAGTCATAGTCTAAAGGCCACTTTTGGGAGCATGGTTTTGCCTCTGGGTTCTTTGACCGTCGGACTGGCTCGTCACCGCGCCTTGTTATTTAAGGTACTTAGCTTTTTGACCTTCAAAACCTTTAACAACACACTTCTATTTATATGAGAAATATATAAAACTCGGTAGTTTCATGCTTAATTGTTTGATGCTAACAGAAGGAAGGAGTACTAGCTGACTATGATCTTGAGATTTTTTTTTTTTTTTGGGGGAAACGGCTATGATCTTGAGATGTTTGAATTACCTTATCTCACTTCTGAAGCGTAATTTATTTTCAAAGTTGGATCGTGACAGTGATGATACCACTTTTTTATCAAACAAAGACTACATATCCACATAGAGAAAACTGATTAGTTTTGTGATAGAGGGCATACATTCTTCATGTAAAAGATGAACAACAGCAGTGTTCTTTGGACACACTGTTGGGTGAGTTTAGTTCAGTTTTATTTGGATGCTTCTCAAATATTTGTTTGAAGTACTTTACTCAACCATTATTTAAATCCAGTATGTCATCTCCATATACTGTTCAGCATTCCACATCCATTCTTTATGCTGTTGTATGCAGGTGTGCTATATCCATCCTTTATAAGATGTCAATTGCAAGTGTGCTGTGCCCTAATCAAATATGAGTTGAATCAGTAATGTCCCCACATTCTGTTCAGCAATCCGTCTATGCTTTCTACTTTTTGTGCATAATTGATGTATCTCCATCTTTTCTGGAGAGTCAATGGCAAGTTCCTGCATGATATCCTTGTCACTTGTCAGTAGCCTTTCATATCAAACATCATGTCTATTCATACGTTTGATGCATGAGAATAACCCAGAGTATGTTTGTCCCATTTAGTTGTTATGACTTCAGAAAATATTTGACAATATCCTCCTCGTCTGCTTACCGATTTGATTAAAATTTACTTTTGCTGTGGTCATTAAAATATTAAGCCAAGAAATAATCCAGCTGAACTGTATCTTAAGCCAAAATGACTTGAGAAGTGATTGCAGATAACAATGATTGCAGATACTCGTGTTTTTAAATTTATTCCTTTAACACCCATTAGCTAGCACATTCTGCCATTTTTTTTTGTTTTTGTTGAAAAGTACTTTTTGTATTGCATATCTCATTTTTGTGACTATAAGGTCAGTATTTTATGTTTTAAAGAGTTAACAAGAAACATGAAAGGAATTCGATCATACCAAAAGTTCAAGGCAGAGTTCTTTTGATTTTTTCTTTAAGAAAAAAGATTCTTTCTGTCCTTGCCTTTTTCTTTCTCAAGTAAGAAAGCTTTGATCTCCATGCCTTTGCCTTTCTTAAGTTAGATATTGAGCAATGTATTTTCCGTCAAACAAAATGTATTGTTCAATAAGCAAAAAGAATGGCGACAACTATCTTACTTCAGAAAGGAAAGCCAATATTTCCTTCAAACAATATATTATATCTCTCTCTCTTTCTTTGTGTGTGTGTTTGTCAGTGTCTGTATACATGTCTGGTATGTCTGGTGGATGTAAATTATTTTTCTTCAAACAAATAAAAATTGTTAAACATATTGATGGTAAACTTCCTCTTAATCCAGCAAGGAGCTCAAAAAAAAAAAAAAAAAAAAGAAAGGAAAGAAAGTGAAAAATTGTAAATAGATAAATTGATATGTGGATTTGCTGTTTCCTGTAGCTTGGACCTGAGGATGAGTAAGCTGGATTCCCCTGTATCTACATTCTACTATGATTTTCTATCACTGTTGTGTTTGTTTCTTCATCTCCTGGCATGATGGTCAACTGGAGCCTTTCTTTTCTTTTTGCTATGATTTGATGTACTTCTGAAATTTTGTACAGGTTTTGGCTGATAGTGTGGGGCTCCCGTGTCGATTAGTAAAAGGGCAAGAATACACAGGTTCAGATGAAGTTGCAATGAACTATGTAAAGCTTGAAGATGAAAGGTTCCTTCTCTCTAGTCTTCTTCCTTATTCAGATTTTCTAATTTCATTTCCGATTCCTATGTTTTTGTACCATAGTTGGTATAAAGTCGAGTAGCATTTTGATGAGCAAGGTATATGTTAAGTTTTCAAGGCAGAGTGCTGGATGAATCTTCTTCGTTATTAAATACATCTCTTTTGACAAGTCAAATACATAAACTTATCTTTAAAGTAGTAAGGTGATCAATTTGAAACATATAATCTGTGTCTCTTATTTCTTAAGATTGTTGCTGTTTTTATTTGCTGGGAGTATAAGTTTGAATTCACCTTGGTGGAAAAGTTTGTTCAAGCATATAATTACTCCTCCCAAGGTTGCCTCTTTGCTTACGAAGTCATACGCTTAGCAGGGAATATATTGTTGATTTGATGGCCGACCCTGGCACACTTATTCCCTCTGATACATCTGGAACACAGGGAGACTATGAGGAATCCATCCTCTCCATCAGTCCATCCTCCAAAGATGTTGATTCTCATACGGGTTCTTCTAGTAGTGGGGTTGCTTGTTCTTCAGAAGATCATTCAGAGTATGGAACCGAAGAGAGGAAATCCAGGTTTGGGGAAGTCAGTGCAGGAAATGAGTCTCCCTCTACAGGTAATTCAGAAAAGCAGAAAGGAAATAATAACTCTGATGACTTCAAAAAGCTTCGTACTGTGAAGGAGCAAGGGCCGGAAACTTCATCCAGGACTGGGTATGCAAGATCTCCTTATTCACATACAAGATCTCCTTCCTGGACTGAAGGCATTAGTTCCCCAGCTGTACGGCGAATGAAAGCGAAGGATGTCTCACTGTACATGATTGATGCTGCTAAAGAAAATCCTCAGCTAGCTCAAAAACTTCATGATGTCTTACTTGAAAGTGGTGTTGTTGCACCACCAAATTTGTTCACTGAAGTCTATTCAGAGCAATTAGATTCCTCCCCTATGGAGGGAAAATCCAGGCCAGAGGATATGGAAAGTCAGGGGAGGGATGAGGTTGAGAAAATCAAGAGTCAAGTTGATCTAGATTGTAATAATTTCTTGCCTCCTTTGGCTTATCATGCCCAGTCCAAGGTCAATCCCCGTGGGCCATTTGATCATCATCTAGATGGTGGAGAAGTTAGTGGGCAGCATGTTTCCCCACACTCTGAGCTGGCTGCAGCGAAATTCACGAAAAACATGCCTGTTGCTGCAGCTGCAGCTGCTGCAGCAGCTGTGGTGGCGTCTTCAATGGTAGCTGCTGCAGCAAAGACCACATATGGTTCAAAAGCTGATCTTCCTGTTGCAGCTGCTGTGACAGCCACAGCTGCAGCAGTGGTAGCAACAACTGCCGCTGTCGCTAAGCAATATGAAAACTTGGAGACATCTGCTCTTTTACCAAATAGTCCTGCTTTCTTCCTTAATTTAATGGACTCTAAAAGAGTTGATAAAGATGCAGATGGTGCTGTGCCTGAAAAACGGGGTAGTGGTGATCAAGTGCATGAGGCATTAGGAGTGAATTCCGAGGGTGAAAGAGTATCAGATAGATCAACCGGTAATGATAGTGTGAAATCTGATGTGACACTTGATGATGTCGCAGATTGTGAGATTCCAATGGAGGAGATCACCTTGGGTGAGCGTATCGGACTTGGTATTGACCTGCATTGTATATTTCCAATCATACAAGCATCCATGAAGCAGTTTAACTCCGTGTCATCTTACATTTTCACTAATCTTTCCTGTTGCAGGATCTTATGGGGAGGTCTATCGTGGAGAGTGGCATGGAACTGTATGTTTTTCTATAGATTTCTTCTTTTCATTTTAGGTTTTGCTGTAATGAACTTTTGCATCTTTTTTCTTTACAAAGTTGAAAGCTAGAACATACTGAATTATCTGACTATCAGATGCAAGTTGTTTCTTCAACTTAGAGAGTAATAATATGTATGGGCATCTGAAATTTGTGGATGTTGTTAGTGTGTGAAGTGAAGTTGTTGAAGACTGCCAAGTTTCATTTATACTTGTGTATTCTTGTAGTTTGAAGAGTCTCCAAGGGGATTTATAATGGCCTTTGGGGAATGGCAAATTGTGGAAGAGTTAATAATACTCCACCTATTGACTTGAGGTTTTGGGTTGGATAAACCTATTCTCTCACATGTGAGGTGGGAAGGGTGTTGGAGATATGCAATTTCTTATACCAGGTATTGAAGGGCTTTCAAAGACCTTTATAAACCCTCATATTCGATGTGGAATTTAGGATACCAGGGACATGCGTGTCTGCTTTAAGAAACTGTGTTCACTATGAACTAGATTTTGTTTTGCACACCATTATTGAAAGCTTATATATATATATATTTTATTTTATTTTTTTTAAAAAAAATTCTGGATGTTAATGCCTCTTGGGAAAAAGTGTCTGACTGGATTCATTGGCACTGTTTAGATATTGTGGGTCAACGGTGATATAGCTGGGTTGTTCAGTCATTCTTCACTTGCATCAAATTTAAATGGGAAAAATCCGTTTCTCTTACAAACATTTATCATTGTCTTCAACTTAAACTGATACAAATAGATGGAACCTTCTTATTTTCAGGAAGTAGCTGTGAAGAAATTCTTAGACCAAGAATTAACTGGTGAATCCCTTGAAGAGTTTAAAAGTGAGGTATACCCTTTCTTGTCCAACATAGGCCTTTTCCCTTGTTTTTTCATGGAAGTTTTGAAAATTACAATTCATGGCATTACTATCACATCTCGGATGTCTTTCTAAATCATCAATGGAATTTCTTTTTTCAAAATATATTGAAAAACCTTTTCAAAAGAATTTAAAAAGCTAATGAAAAATGCCAACGGAAAAAAATTCCAGAATAAGAACATTAAAATGGGGATACATGCCCTAATACCACTGATACAAGAATAAAAAATCTAGCTTAATGCATGCCCTAGTCACTAACTCGTTATAAGCCAGGAAGAATACTGGCAGAAAGTAATGCTTGCTTGTAAGGTACAATTAAAACTGACGGGATAAGGGAAGGATATCCTAGTGGTAAAGACCCTATACCTCCAATCGTTAGGTTGGTGGTTCGAGCCACCAATGGAGAAAAGTTGGAGAGGGCCACTGCTGGGCTCCTAGAAGGTGTTTTTGTTTTGATGAATTTTACCATATCAAAAGAAAGATTTGTGTAATTACATCTTATAATTTTTTGTGTAGAATGATGATCTTTGTGTGACAGAAAAATATATTTGACTGATGGAGAAATAATATAAGATTACTTGACCTGAGCTAGTATCAAAATGGGGAAGTATGCTGCAGTTTCGCTTAGATAGAGTTGAATTTGTCCAACTAATACTCTAGGGCATCATGACATGGCTTATAATTATTAATTACTGACTCAGAGTCAATATAACTGATAGTCACCTTCATCTCTCTGGGTGGTTTGATAATCATGTAAATATATTCAATGGCGTGAATTTATTTTCTGGCTCACTATCAACTTTTACTCGGGAACTATTCTTCTTCTGTTTCCGATTTAAGATTTATTAATTTCAAGCTTCCAGAAAATTGAAAAATTTTCATTACTTTGTTTTCCAAATTGATTCCTTTCTTTCTTGCTTATATAATTGAACTTAGAGAAATCAAAAGCTATATGAAAAAATTCACTCTTTAGTCAGCTAGTGGTCCTTCTAATAGTTCCTCTATGCTCTTCTTAATTTGTAACTCTTGGTAAGAAGCGCACAGTATGTTAACTAACATGCTGATGCAGTCTTTTCTTTAAACTGTTCCTCTCTATCATCCAAGTTAGTGAAAGTTTTCTCCACTGAGTTCAGCCCTTTGATGTTTGATCAATTTGCCCAATTCAAACTGTAAATGATGCAGAGCCTTAAGTGATTACTAAATTCTTACCCTTCCAGTTGAGATTCTTCATGTTTTAACTCTTTGTAGATTTTTCTTTCTGAATGTTGTTGCAGATCTATTTTGTGCACTTATCCATTTGTAGTCTGTTTCTTACACTAAGAAAGTCAGTAGTCATTGCTCTTATCTGATGTGTTATTTATCATAAAGGAATATTGTAATCTCATTCAAACTTAATTTTTCCTTGGAAGGTGATGATCATGAAAAGACTCCGGCATCCTAATGTAGTCCTGTTCATGGGAGCTGTTACACGTCCTCCAAACCTTTCAATTGTTACTGAGTTTCTTCATAGGTAAATCAAAATACTGTAATATTTAGTTTTGTGGTAGTTCTGGTCCTCCAGGAAATTTGAAGTTGCCAAGTAGCTGTTGCCAAGCTTGGAAATATGAAATTTTTGCAGCTTTGATGTATAACCGTTCAAATGCTGGAAATCAAAATATATTTTGTTTTGCAGAGGTAGTTTGTACAGATTAATTCATCGGTCGAATAATCAATTAGATGAAAGGAGACGATTGAGGATGGCTCTTGATGCTGTATGCTCCACTTTTCTCTTCTTCTTTTTGACTTTTCCATTGATTCAAACCTTCTACATTACATAATGACTTTCTGCTATACGTAATTTATTTAACGAACAGGCTCGAGGGATGAACTATCTACACAATTGCACTCCCGTGATAGTTCATCGTGATTTGAAGTCTCCGAATCTCCTGGTGGATAAGAACTGGGTTGTGAAGGTGGAAATTCCTTTAACTGAAACCTAGTGAATGACATCTTACAATACCTTCCCATTTAACACAACTATTTGTGACTCTAGGTATGTGATTTTGGGTTATCGAAAATAAAGCACAGCACCTTCCTATCTTCAAGATCAACTGCTGGGACGGTAAGCAGGAGGATTTGATTCAATTACTCAGTACATGCTTCTTTCTTCCTTTTTCTTTTTGTTTCCCTTTATTTTCTACATTTGCTTAGCTGTTACATTGACATTCTCCTATGCTTGATAATCTTCTCCTGTGCTTCTTGTTCCCACGACTTTATTTCATAGTGGTGCCTTTCTTAATAGAACTTGTAATATTCCAGTCATGCATACCTGCTAATCTTTGTACATCATTTTATATCAGCCCTTTTGTAGAAGATAGCTCCATGCTGTTGGTCTTAAAACAATTCAGGCTTTTGGAGATGTTTTGGTTGCCAAGTTTCTCCTTCAAAAAGGTGGTCGCTGTGATCCATGGTTCAAAAATAAATTTAAATGTATGACATGTTTACCTCATCTGAAAAGAGTATCTAGGCTTCTAATTACATCTTTTAGCCCTTTCCGATATCATCAAGACTTAGTTTTGAAGTTGTGAAAATGTTTTACCTTGTTATCTGTGCACATGATGAACTGCTGTAAAAGTAGGACTGCATCTCTTTGATACTATTGATTTTAAAGGAAGTCAGTAAATATATATGGTGGTGATAGTTCCGAAATGACAATAATTGCGTATTTCTACTGTTGTTCATTTGTTCTCATAAACCTAGATGCATAAATATACTTTAGTACTTTCTGTTGTTTGCTATCTTCACGTCTTATTTAGTGGTTATAGTAATCATTAAGGTAGAAAATTTGTAAGTTCTATAGCTAATGCTAAGTGGGTGTTTGGCCATGTTGCATTGTGATGTTTGAAAAAAGTAGGATTTTTTTTTTCAAAGTGAAAAATTGGAGTTGTGTTTGGCCATGACTACGAATTGGAGTTGTTTTTGTTCATGGCCAAACGCCTCCTAACTGTGCTGTATTGCATTTCTCATAATATACAATGTGTAAACTTTCCCTTTCTGCTGATATTTTGTGGAATTAGCAGTTACAATAGAATATGCTTTGCTTCATTCAGATTCTCGGTGAATTTTTTCATTCTTCGAACACATAGGGTTGTTATTTGGAATTAACTTGGATGGCTCTTGTAGTTAAGCCTGTGCTGCACAAAATGCTTGCAGTTTCAAGGGTAGAAAATTAGCACTTATAGAAACATATACTTTTTGTTAGTAATACTAGGTAATGAACTGTTGTATGTGTCTACTTATACACGGGAAATTTTCCCACATTAGAAAATACTGGGTAATGGAACTGTCGGTTTTGAGAAGTTTCTCTGAATTTGCATTATTCATGTATTACATATATATGGTCTAACTAAATACTGCAGACAACTCGGTATTTTCTTCATCATGAATCTTTATGTATTCCTGCAAGAGTTTAATGAGCAACCATTTGACTCTTGTTATTGCTGGCTTATGATTCTGCTGCAACCTTTTGTGTTCAGGCTGAGTGGATGGCTCCAGAAGTGCTGAGAAATGAGCCTTCAGATGAAAAGTATGTCTTAAATAATCATATTACCCCATTCAAAGTGTTGAATAAATATGTATTGGTGAAAGCAACCTATAACAGAAGAATCAGAACAATACTACTACAAATATCAGGGTTCAACAATGAATTTCTTCATGGTCATTGGTATAATGGTTGTTGATGTGTACAATGATTTCATGCCTTACAGATGTGATGTATATAGCTTTGGTGTCGTACTATGGGAGCTCTGTACTCTGCAGCAGCCATGGGGAGGAATGAACCCCATGCAAGTCGTAGGTGCAGTTGGATTTCAGCATCGCCGTCTTGACATACCAGATGACATGGATCCTGCCATTGCAGACATCATCCGAAAATGCTGGCAAACGTGAGAACAATTTATCTTTCATTCATTATGCCCCTAATTGAGCTCCGTCCATAATCTTTTACTCACTTCTTTAGAGCTTGTCAACTTAACCAATGGTTTTGGTTAATACTAGAATCAGTGTTATCATGTAGTTGTTAGTTGTAATCAAGGCACCTAGGTGACCATCACAGTGTTGGTCTGGCCGTGCCTGAAATTTTTGTGCATCTGTTTATATCTACTCAATGGTATGTGTAAAAAGAGTGAGGGTTAACGTTCAAATCTCAGCAGAGAAGGAAACATTAGGTGATTTTTATTCCATCAGTTTATATCTTGATTGGCAAGTTTATCTGCTACCTTTGCTTGTGGAGGTAGCAATACCCCGTGAGAATAAGTGTACGCAAGCTGGCCCAGACACCATTATCATTGAAAAAAAAGGGCGAGTCACTTTTATATAATGTTAGTACCAACGCACCTCAGCATGAAAACCATGTCATTAGTATTGACAAAATATAGTACCTGCTTGTGTGTCGATATAAGGTTATCTCTGGTTTTCTTGATCTAAAAATCTTATGTTTTTTATTTTATTTTTTACCTGTTTAATGTGTAGAGATCCAAAGTTACGGCCTTCATTTGCTGAGATTATGGCTGCTTTGAAACCACTGCAAAAGCCTATAACCAGTTCACAAGTACCAAAACCACTGGGGAACAGAGGTCAAGAAAAGGGCCGGTCATAAAGGAACGTGGATGATCGAGCAGCACAGCATGTTTAGGACAGAAGGGAAAACGGAATTTTATCTTTTGTTGGAAATGAAGACAGGTCCATATTTGTTTAACCAGAAATTAAAGGAAGACATAAAGGATCTGTCAACAAACATATACTTCATATTGAGTCAATTGTTGTGATTCTTTTTCTTTTTCTTTTTTTTTTGTTTTCTGGCAGTTGTCACAACCCACAGGTCCTCAACATTGTGCATCTTATCTTATGTATATTCATTTTTGGGATCATTTTGTAATTAACAGAGATTGAGTACATTTGCCATACTTCCACATCAAATACTTTGAGATGCTTGATTATCCAGTTGCAGCAATAGAGGAACAGCCTTATCTTTTTTTTTTTTTTTTTTTTTGAATTCAAAGATTTATGTAATAGTCAATTGTTGATTAAATTTTTAGTTGAAATAGCATGCCTGGAGAAAACTGATTCATGTAAAGATAAGGTAGGGACCATTTACTACAACTGTATACAGTTGAGTCACTACAAATATCTACTACTCACTCATATGCTCATTTCATATCCAAAAACATGGCCACTCTCTTTGGATCCACACCTTCTCTGTCTCACCCAATTACCAGAACTAACTTCTCTTCATCCTCCCAAACTCCTCCTCCTTCTCAGCCACCAAATCAAAATCCACAACCACAAACTCAGCCACTGAGTGCAACTGCTGCAGAGCCTCCATCACCTGTTAATGTGCAGCAGCAAAAGCCTAGTAAATCTGCCCGCCTGTCAACCTCCGCGGATTCCACTGATTGGATTGCCTCCTCCTTAACAAGGAGATTTGGCCTTGGTGCTGGACTTGCTTGGGCTGGTTTCCTTGCTTTTGGTGTTGTTTCTGAGCAAATCAAAACTCGCCTCGAAGTGTCTCAACAAGAAACGAACACAAGGTAAAAATTACATGATTTCTACTTTCCATATTCTATTTGTTTTCTTCTCTTTATAATCGTCAAAATTGTATCCAGAAATATGAACTCTTCTTTACTTAATTGTCAGGGTTGTTGAGAAAGAAGAAGAAGTGGTCTTGCCCAATGGGATAAGGTACAGTCTCTACTATGCTAATCGAACTTTTATACACTATAACAGTAAAGTCATCCATGTACTCACTATAGTAGTAAAATCACTAAACTTTACCTCCTATAACCATAAAACTTACTCATCAAGGTGACATTTCAGTAACATGATAACAAAACAAAAAGTTTTCGAACTTAACTATTATAGTGTCTGTCCATATGTGAAATTGATGTATATTTGTGTAACAGGTATTATGAACTGAAAATTGGTGGCGGTGCAACAGCAAGGCCAGGGGACTTAGTTGTGATAGATGTGAAGGGAAGCATACACGGCAGTGGAGAAGTTTTTGTGGATACATTTGGTGGTGATGGAAAGAAGAAGAGGCCATTGGCATTAGTAATGGGATCAAGGCCTTATAGTAAAGGAATTTGTGAAGGTATAGAAACAGTACTAAAAAGTATGAAGGCAGGTGGAAAAAGAAGAGTGATAATTCCTCCAAATTTGGGATTTGGAGAAGAAGGAGCAGATTTAGGAACAGGGCTGCAAATTCCTCCATCTGCTACTCTTGAGTATGTTATTGAAGTTGAAAAAGTTTCTATTGCACCTGCTTGATGGAAGGTATACAAATAATGTAGTATAACTTCAAGTGTTTGCTACTAAAGGAAAATGCAAAATAGTTGATTTTTTTCTTCTGTTCTTTAGTTGACAAGAAAAGTTTGATTACAACATATTGAGGAGGGCCATTCTCTCTTTCTATACATTAAGAGGGAGATTAACCATTCTTGTGATTGATCATATCTAACTTTTAGGTATTCATAATTTATTGATCTGATTAATTTGAATTTCCCGTTGTGCAAGACCATTGAGAAGAAAACGTTCCCTACCACATTCTCAAAGTTCGAGATATAATTTTTGATCAACTTAATTCGATAGGCAGAACGAATTAGTATCCATCGATCATAACTCATGAACAATTGAGCTACAAATACAATTTTTACTTGTGATGCTGAAATCTTTTAACTTTTTGAAACAAATGTTTAGTTCGACATTTTTTTTATTTTATAGATGAGGCCATTTCTTACAAAAATATCAAATGAGACCAAATATTCATGACCGCGCTTTGTAAAGGTCATTCTTGTAAATCACCAAACTCCATCTTATGATACTGCAATAGATCTAATTGAATGATTTGCCTTTAAAACGAGTTAATCTTTAATTTTTGCCCTTCAAATGGATTGATCTTTAATTTTTTTTCCCTAGAGATCAATTTGATGCTTAGTGGGACAAAGTTTATTTACGAACACAGGACAGGGCATAAGTTTTACGATATTATGATGCAAAAAAGTTATTCGCTAGATAAAAATTTAAAGAGAAATTCTCGCATATAGTCAATCAAATATAACTTAATTATGCTCCATATCTATAGTTTCCTAATTACGATTCGTAGCTAAATGTTAGAGGGAGAAGAGAGGACAAAGAGTAGAGAGAGACGAGTTATATATGTATATGTGTCAGATAATTGTATATATGTAACAAGTATACATATGTATTTATATATCTGGCGAGCGAGATTGAGAGGGGGATGAGAGAGGTGAGTGAGATTGGGAGAGGAAAGAGAGAGGCGAGCGAGAGAGGGCGAAGAGAGAAGAAATATTAATTGTATTTGTATATCTGTCAATTGTCATATATTTGTATATGTATAATTTGTATTTGTATATGTATAAAAAAGGAGAGAAATGACATAATTACAACTAAAATTAAGTCGCGAACTATAACTATATTAGTTAAATAATTAGTATATATTTATTTATCCGCTTAATTTTCCCGAAATTAAAAAGCAGCACAAAATATTAGGGATAGAAGTGCAAATGACCCGTTACGATAGAATTGGATTTTGATCCACCCGGCCCTTTGTGAGCTCCATTCAATTTGGGGAAGGAAGAACAGAAGCGTTGAACTGGTAAGGAAATTCATAGAAGCTCAAGAACAAAAACCCTCCTTAAACCCTAACGCGAAGAAGATCGACATGAATAGATTTCTTGCAACAAGTTTTTATCGCTGTTTGTTAATGCCGAATCCTTACCCTGCTACCTCTTCATTTTGGCCTAGCTATAGGCGTTTCACATCCAAAAGCTCTAATCAACCCCCTGCTGATAGCAACAGCAGTAACCTTCAAGACGAAGACGATATCAGTAATAAAGGTGTGATTCTTACAAAAATCAATCCTCATTAGTTGTATTAGATCCGCAAATAAACAGTTATATGTTAGCTTGTTTCAATTGCTGAAAATTTTGATTTTGAGCGCTCAATAATCGGGAAACTTCGCCCTATTTGTTCCTCCTTTGCCGGTATATTTGAGCTTACTAACCCTATCATTTGCTGATTCTGGAAAAGGATCTCTAATTTATACCAAAATAACTTTCAGTTTCAGCAGAAATTAATTACCTAGTATTTTTTTTTTAACTCTATGATATTATCCATCGCTAAGTCATACTGTATACACTAAATTTCATTGCAATTGAGATAAACTTGGATAATTTTTTTCTTTACTGAGTTTAGGATATAGGATTGAAACAAGGATTGATTTCATATTCAAATTTGGAGTTGATTTCTTGTTCCTATTACAGCGCTGAAAAAGCAGATAGATAAGTTTTTTGAAGGAGATGAAGAAGCATTCCCATCCATATTTGAAGCCATATTGAAAAGAAAATTGGCTGGAAAAAGTGAAGAATCTGATAAGGAATTGATGAATGAACTTCAGGCCCAACCTCGTCGACAGCATGATGCTGCCAATAGAGAGTCTGACTCCGATTGAGTTGAATTATGACAAGTCTACCTATATGAGTATTGTTGATTATACATTGATGAGAATACAAGATCGTGGATCCATAATTGTCATGGATTAAACGTTTATGTATTCATCATTCCTCACTGTAATTTTATATTTCAATAGCTAGCAGATTCATTTTGGATCAGCAGAAAGAATTTCTATCTGACAACTTGTGAAGTTGGAAGCATAGGTGTCCAATCAATCAACAACAACATACCCATTATAATCCTACAAGTGTGGTCTGGTGAAGGCGTCTAATCAAACAATGAAGTGGAAATAACTGTGGGATACCAGGATTTGGATCCCTATAGAAAAAAAAGAACGTCTTTTTTCTCTTTTGGTCTGGCTAAGTTGTAGTGAGCAAAATTATGTTTGTTTGAAGTTTGGATGATTTAAACACTGTGCTATAGCCTCTGGATGATGTATTTGTGACCCATGGATGATATGTTATCTGAGTAAAATTTGTTATCCCCTTAACCTTCCAGTGTAGGAAAATAGTACCTTCCTGCCATTTAAATGTTGAACACTTTGTAATGTCAATTCTTTGTACTTATCTATGCATTAATAGAGGTTGTCTTCTCGCGGGTTCAGATTGCTTTTGAAGTTCCGGAGCACACTCTATCTTTGTTTCCTCGTTCTTCTGTGCCAAGAATGATCCAATTGAATCAATTCTGAGGCTGATATGTCCGCCTCCCCCATCATCTTCACCGTGTTATTGGAAGTGACCTACCTGCTGGTTGGCTAATGCTATGTTGTGGCTGCACTATTTCAAGTTTGCGGTTAAGAGTTGATCGAGGCTGCTTTGTTAAAGATCTTTCAAGCCATCTTTCTGGTTGTTTGGATGCCTATAATGATGCTAAAGCGTTCTTTAATCATGAAGCTCTTTCATGTGCTTAAATATTGTTAAGGAGATGGTTGAATTCAATTATCAAGAGGTGCTCAGAACAACTGATTAGGAAAAACTATTACAGAAACAAAATCATTTGTGTTATAGATACATCATATTATGGCTATCCATTTAAATATATAGTTTTTGAATAAACTTATAATCAAATCATTCAAGCAGACAACTTGCAAGCAACTTAAAGCAAAAAGTGTCATAATGCATTGGTGAATTTCTCTTTTTAGTAGTAACTTTTTTTCTTTTTTATAAATAGAAATCAATTCAATTCATTTATATATAGAAGTTCACATTTGAATAATATATACTTGTGTCGAGTGTATTTACTAGTACTAATTTTAAAATCTTATCTATTTTCCTATTTTTTTCTTTTACCTTATAGCAAAGTAAATTTTGGTTAAAAAAAAACACAAATATTTTTGTCGTTCCAATGTTGAAGTTGCCTGTATCTAATAACTGAGAAAACAAACCCTGAAAGGCAAAACTGTGTAACAGAGAGTCGCTAAAACCCTAAACCATGAGACGAGCTCTATCTCTGTGCTCCCGCAATTTCCATCTCTCTCAAAACTTCAAATCAAATCCGAATTATTTCAACAGCAGCAGCAAAATCATTCATCGCACAGTTGTTCCGTCAAAGATTAGATTCTTTTCTTCATCAGAAAATGATTCTTCATCGAATCAGAACACCCCTGAACCAAGTCCTCAGCCGGAGACTAGCTTGAATGAATCCAACGAAAAAGAGACTAGCTTGAACGAATCCACCGAAAAAGAGGTCTCCCTCAATGTTGAAGATGTCAACAATAAAGGTAAGTACTTAGCGATCTGCAATGTGTTTAGTGGCGATTATTTGTCAATTCTGAGAAAATTGGGTGGGGGGGGTTAATTTAGTCTTTCGTTTTTCTCCCTGAAAATGTTTAGGTTTAATGATTTTGCTGATTAATGAGAATATGTACTGGATCTCTTCTTATGATTGATGCAGATTGATGACAATGAATTATTGGAGAAAATTTAAGTAGTAGAATTTTGGGTCTTATTTTAATGTCGTCTATAGGTTTGTTGTTCCAACTAAAATGCCCTCAGAAAAAAAGAAGATATCTTTTTTTCAAATTCTTGGTGTTCTGTCAATGGTAATCCTTTTGTGACACTTTCTTTGTGGTGTGTTGAACAATTTATAGTTTCTTTGGGGATTACGCTGATAGAAGATGGTAGTGAATTAAGATCAGGGATGGTGCATTTTTAATTTGAATGGGTTTCTTGGTTCCATATTAAGCTACCTCATTTGTTATATCTACTGTAGAGTTGAAGCTGCGGATTGAGGAGTATTTCAACAAAGGCAATGAGGAAGCGCTTCCATCAATTCTTGAAGCAATTTTGAAGAGGAAATTGACAGGAAAGCATGAACATACAGATGATGAGTTATTGGAGGAGATGCAGATGAAACCACTGGATGGTGTAAATGATGAAGAGTTTGAATCAGATTTCGAGGAAGGTCACAGCACTGATGAAGATATTGAGGATTTGTATGACGCAACGGATATTGCGAAAAGGAAAATGGTGACTGATAAGTTCTTCAACATGGATGACAGAAAATGGGATGATATGATAAAAGAGGCTACTGAGCATGGGCATCTTAAGGATACAAGAGAGTGTGAGGAAATTTTACAGGAGATGCTTAGCTGGGATAAAATTTTACCTGGTACTACTTTTGTATGATCTTCTGGCTTCTTAATTCTTAGCTTCTTATCTCCATTAGTAGAAAACGAATTCTTTTGCATCATGATGTTACTTTCAACTAGGCTTTAAGCTTATTAAAGGTCCAGCCCCTAGTATAGGCTTTAAGCTTATAAAAGGTCCATTCCCTAGTATCTCTTTGAGTTTTATAATGAGCTTCTTGCAAGTGAAAATATTAATTGTCGTACGCGTAGCTCATAATCATCAGGTGGTCAGCTGTTTGGAAGGTTTCTGGTGCATATATTTTTATCATTCCAAAATTTTACGTCTGTTTCAAAAGAATTAATTAATTGTTTGAATTTTTGGAGATTTAGCTTAAGGTCCTTCTCCTTGCAGTAAATAATTCTTTGGCGTAGATTAGCTTCATTAGTTTTAGATTTTGACTGGCCTGTGAACTGAAACATCAACTCTGATGACTTTCATGCTATTCTCTGTCTTTTCCTGCAACATAGAAGACCCCTATTAAATATAAGGTAGGGATAATATCTACCAATTGAAGTGAAAAGATTTCGGCTCTAAAAGTTTTCCGAAACATGTAGGTGAATACTGTGTATTCCAGTTAACAATCAAAAGATAATATCTGTGCTCCAATTCAGCAATACTGAGGATAATATCCGAACTTATATCGGCTCAGGGGTGCGATTTCAAAAATAAATTTTCTAGTTCAATAAATTTCATTTTTTAATTCCTTCCCTGTTGGGTTTATAAAAGTGTAGTGGTGGAAAAAAAGAAGGGTTAAACTTCAAAGAAAGTGTGGCAGGAGCAATGAAAAAGTAAGTTAAGCTTTTTTAATCAGTTGATCGAGCAAATTATATCTTACCTGGTAACAAAATTCTTTCAGCTCTTCAGTCACTTATAATTTCGTCACTAGCTAATTTCTCTGATAGCTTGTATGGAGTAGTGATAAGCTTTATTACATTTAAGTTTCACATAATGTTGTTCCTTTAGGACACTATTCAAACTTGTCTTTTACAGGATATTAGAGTCAGTTTTCAGTGATCTGTTTGATGTCCCAATCTATTATTTGGATTCTTGACTCATAGGATATTTTATCTTTATCCAGATGAAATTAAGAAGAAGGTGGAAGTTAAGTTTGATGAGATAGGTGAAAGGGTTGAGAAAGGTGAGATTACCCCTGAAGAAGGCTATGCATTGTTCAAGGAGTTTGAGGATGGGGTGGTCGTGGAGTGCGCAAAACTGATGGAGAAGGATGCTCCACAGTTTGATGGGACTACTTTGCCAGATGACAAAAAGGATTTGGATGACCCACCAGGTGAGGGGCCAGTTCTTAGATGGCTAACAAGGGTGGTCTTTGCTCCTGGGGGTGATGCATGGCATCCAAAAAATAGGAAAGTCAAATTGGCTGTTACAGTGAAAGAGCTGGGTATGTCAAAGCATCAATTTCGGCGCTTAAGAGAATTGGTTGGAAAACGGTACCATCCTGGGAGAGACGAGCTAACCATCACTAGTGAAAGGTAAGGTCACATTTTGGGTGTATCTAAGTTACCAGTATCTGATCTTGTTATGGGGTCTTAATGTATGTTTCAGCTTATCTTTCAACTGAGCTTTGTTAATGTGTAGCTATTGTTGAAGCAATTAGTTGGAAGTATTTAACTGCTGCTTATTGGTGATCTACACTGGCATTTGAAGTTTGGGGAACTTACAATGTATAAATGTTTATTTTTACTCAGATTTGAACACCGCGAGGAGAATAGGAAGGACTGCCTGAGGACTCTATTTGCTCTTATTGAAGAGGCTGGAAAAGCTAACAAAATTGTAGAGGATGTTCGAACCTCGTATGTGAAGCAGAGACTCAAAGCAAATCCTGCATTCATGGAAAGGCTGCATGCAAAAACCATGAAATTGAAAGAATCTAGCTTGCTGCATGCATGACAATAAGCTGTTTGCAGCTGGCATTTTCTTGTAGAAGATAAACACTAGGTTATTGATGTGTCTTCTCATTGACATTTCAAAATATTTTTCAACATTCACAATTAGTACAGATTTGCAAAAGAGTTGCCACTTACTTTTGGTGGCACTGCTACGTATTAGCTACCCTTGTTGTCAAAGCATATGAAGAAGATTAGGATGACAATGGTCAAAGACGACGGGAAACCATATCAAGAGATGACCGTTTGTACTTTAACTGCTGCTTCTCATCCATCCCCTGCTGAGAGAGAGTGAAAATAACTGCTGTCTCTTCTTTGAGAGTAGTCAAATTACAAACTTTACTCTTTCAAGCTGCTTTTGCTATCTTAGTTCTAGTTCATTGTCTTAAAGTCATATAAGTTGTCTGCTAATCTAGGTTGGTAGTGTGTGAACCGTGACACCTTGTTTGGGATGTTGTGCCCCGCTTTTTAGTTATTTTTGTCTGTGTAACTTAATTTTCACTTGGGAATAATGGAATTAATTCATAGCTGTATTAAAACTCTAAGTCTGCACTTATAATCCATTCAGGTGAAGAAATTCCTCGTCCATGATGAATCTAACGTTTCCCGCTGAGTAACTGAATCTGTGAATAGTGTTGATAAGGTATTGATAAACAATGTTAGCTAGGTTCAATCTGTTGATACAAGAAAGTAAAATGGATGCACTACAGAGAAAACAACAGCCTTCGTTTGAACATTTTAAAGTTAAGTGCTATGCTTATAATTCCAGACATTGTTTTGACTTCTCAGTGCGACATGAACCATGAACGTTGATGGTTAAAAAAATATTTTTGTCATGAACGATGAACGTTGATGGTTAAATCCGAGGAAAAAAATAATATTTTTGTCATGAACGATGAACGTTGATGGTTAAATCCGAGGAAAAAAAAATATTTTTGTCAGGAACGATGAACGTTGATGGTTAAATCCGAGGAAAAAAAAAATATTTTTGTCAAGAATGGGATTCGAACCCATGCCCTTTCGGACCAGTACCTGAAACTGGCGCCTTAGACCAACTCGGCCATCTTGACAACATATTATCTTTACTCAATAAACATATATAACGTATATGAAGTCTGCATCCAGTTATTTAATTATACATTCTTGGTGGCCACTGCATGATTGTAGCTAAATATACAAGTAAAAATAACTCATAGTAGTGTGGGAACAGTATGAACTCTATTGTTCTTGGGATCACTCAGTTGGTTTGGAGGTTGGTTATCCACACGGATGACCCGAGATCGATCCCTTTTCAGTGCCTTCTGAGTCAAGCATGTCACATAGGGTTTGCCTAGTGCGGTTTATATCCACCACAGAGTGCAAAGAGTTTGAGATCTGTTGAGCATAACGTTTTTTTTTCTTATCAGTAAAAATGGTATTCAATTCTTCTTGTACCCTTTAGTTTGAGTGTCTTAACCTCAAACAAATAACAGCACTTCATTGATAAATTTGAGCATAAAGAAATGAAGGGAAAAAAAGTTTTAAGGAAAGAAAGAAACAGCAAAAGACTTGCTATGACAAAAAATACATTCAGGTTGAGTTACATTTGGAACGAGTTTTGTACGTTCAAATGAAATTCATTTATTTTCCGATAAATCTTGAGGTATACATATACTAAAAATATTAAAACTCTGACTCCACCGACTCTAATTTCTAAATTAGGTGATCATCACGCTCATTCTGAATCCACCGACTCTAGATTCTTAATCTCCTAACATTCAGGCACCACATCCTGCACCACAGCCTGCTGCACATCCGGCACCTTCATATGCACTTGATTCTTCTGCTGCTGATTTATCTCTTGGCATCCCTTGTGCACATGACAAGATTACAAACGTTACGCCGAAAATCGTAGCCAAAATTCCCATGAATGTTAGCAAAATATTAGTTCCAAGGTTTCCAAATCCTTCTCCATCGATTAAAACACTCAATTCCCTTGCCATTTTTTTTCTTCTGTTTATTGTGTGTGTTTCTTTTGGAAGGGAATTGAAAACAGGGGAGGAAAAGTTATATATATAGTTGTTGCAAAGGCCAAATTCACTAAAATTGACCCTTCGCTTAATGTCTCTCAAAGTCTTCTCTACAACTTTTCACAATAGCAACTTTATTCATATGTTGTGGGTACACACAGCCACTATCAAGAGTTGGATTTTGAGTTTTCAGAATCCCACTCTTCTTTGTCCCTTTCTATGATGTGTGAGAATGAGTCCATTAGTATGACACCTCAATTCCTAATTAAATTACAGTTCGCTACGTGAATTTTCAATCTTTTTAGTTTTCTTGTTCTAGGTTCAGAATCACTTTGAGACTTGACAAATTCAGATTCGCACCTGAAAAAACTCTTATCATTACCGAAGATGATTACATCCCAAATTCAAATCTGAAACCTCTAATTAGGAATAAAAAAAACACTTTATAAACCCTACCTCATATAGCCGCTATACGAATTTTCTATTATGCACTATGTGGACCCTTTTCATTCAAGTACTGATAAATTATACTACTATCTTTCAAATGAGAGTTTCTCCAAATCTAACATGACTTGTCCCTACCAAACTTAATGTAGTTTAATTATTATAATACTTGGATCTTAATTTTAACTAATTAGTATTGTTTATATGCTTTGCTTTTCATTGTCTTCTGTCCTTAGCTAAGTCACTTAGCTTCATGTGATTTGAAGCCTTCCATAATGCATGTAAACATCAACAATAACAACGTACCCAGTGTGATCCCATAAGTAAGGTTGTGAGAGGATTAACTATACGCAAACCTTACCCATAATACGACCATATGAGCGTATTGGAAATAACTTCTGTGCATACATACTACCCTCCTCAGATCGCACTTGTGAGATTACATTAGGTATGTATGTAACAACATATAGTGAGTACATGATTTGCATCAAACTAGAAATAATTAATTATATATTTTGCTAATACTCATCTTGGGTAGGTTGTAATTAGTGCGATCTAATCCTTAGATTAGTGGAAACTCAAATTAGTGCAATAATTCAGTTATATTTTACTAAAAGAGAACATGCCTACAGAATTTGTCACAAGCTTCATTGTTGAGGTTGATTTAATAAGTAACATGGTGGTTTCCATAAAGGACACACAAACTATATATGTGGAAACATCAAAGTTCTCTTTTTCTATATTTCTCTCTTAGTGCATGGTTCAAAATTCGATGGACGATGATCATTCTTTTATATCTTTCTCCACTTAAGTTTTACATCGTGACGTATTCCTAACTCACATAAAGTCGTGACGTGCTCCAAATTCACATTACAACACACTATGCTCCTACTTTTCAATCTGTTCCTTCGCCAGAAATAGAATTCATCAATCCTCAGTGCTTCTGTCACTAGTAAAGTCAAATTCTTATCCATTAATTAGTTACAACATTTTGTTCCTTTTTCCCATTTTTAACTTCACATTCATCATTGAAATTTTGACTAGTTCTGCAAATACATTTTACACTATTGAATTACTGTGCATTGATCAAATTGCAAATTACATTATTTTGGATATCCAACAAAACAACATTAGTCCACTTCCAAATTTTGTGCTTCCAACTTATTTACCCTTTTTTCTCTTTGGCTGGTCCTCTGGGAATTTTGCCTAGAAAATCTGCATTGAACTTCCTGTAAGTTTTTCTCATTTGTCTCTTCATTTTATATGCAACATAGTCGACTTCTTCCTCGTATCGCTCGTAAAGAAATGGGAGAGTTTCCACACACAACAAACCTTGTGAACAAATACAGAGAAGTTTAATTAACATAAATGGATGAAAAAAGAGACTTATGTTATGTTCCTAATAGAAGAATGATAGATAGCTAAGTAAACTTACCAAAGAACAAAAGGTTCAAAGTGCTGATATAGTTTCCAATCACTGATAATATATAGAGAGAAATGATAGCCTAAAATATGAAATTTAGCATTGGTTCATTTATGTATAAATAAATCTATTGAAATGAAGGAAATTATTTGATTCATAATATACCAAAAAAAAGGATTTTGCATCATTTCCACATGCTACAAAGTGACATATGGAGAGGAAATTGTTGAACTTCTTGTGTATTATTGAAGCAACATCTACAAATGAAGTATCCACTAATATGTCTTTGGGAATGTTTGGAGGTGTCCTGCACATGTTATATGAATAATCAAACAAATCATACTAAATCAAGTTCTAGTGCTAAGAACATAAAAGCTGAACTGATTAAATTTAAATTCTGAATCCGTCTCTGTACTGTATGTATATGTTTTCATTCATAGGAAGGGAAAAGAAGAGGATTACCAGCCAAACATATCTGCACCAGCAGACCAGATGAAGACTATTAACATAGTTGTGATGGAAACATGACAAAGCAAAGTCACAAAGGTATAATCCACAACTTCAAATAGAAACCACATTACTGCAACTGCGATAAGAATCGCAGCTGAAAATCTCTTGTCTCTCCATAACAATATGTCCGCAACTACAAAAAAACAAAAAAGTGAAATGCAGCATTTCAAATGTTATAACAACTTTTCTACTACTCATATTAACAGCAGAGGCAGATTCAGGATTTGAAGTTTATCTTTTTACGTACAAAATTGAAATTGATACCTTTTCCTCCTCCTAAAACAGAATGAATAGGCCTTTGGCGGCCTAAAAGTTTTGATGTTGGTTCAAAATCATTATCAGAATCAGATGAATAAGTTGCCATGATTATGAAATTCTGGTAATGTACGATAAATCGATTATTAGGTAATAAGTTTAAATAAGAGTATTTTGGTACTAAGCTTCGTAGCCAAGAAACTAGAAAAAAAGGGGAAGAAAAGAATTTCTTGAGCATAGAGTTTGCATCTGTTTAACTTTGTATTGCACCTACTCTTAGTGCCCTGCATCTTCTATGCTTTTCGTTTTGCAAACTTTTAGTATCTCATCTTAGTCCTTTTTTAAGCTTTATGTACATTACATGTGGCTACAAAAGGCTAACAATATGAGTTTCTCGCTTAAAATTGCATGTGGCCATGGCTAAGATCAAATTCAGAATGAAGCTATCAACTCAACTTTGTCGGAGTATCACCAAAGTCATCGAAATTATTTTATGTAACTAAAAAGGTCACTCAACTTTGCCTAAGTATTATAAAAAATCACTAGGCGTTTTATATATACTTAAGTAAAATTGAATGGAATTTAGTTACGGAAAAATAATTTAGTAATTCATTTGTAGTACTTGAGAAAAATTGTGTGATTTTAACTTTATAAAAAAATTAGTTTGATGAATATAGTGCGATAAAATAAAAGTTGAGGGACATAGATGAAACAAATTAAACCCCTTTCTCAAGCGGTATCAATGCTACGTAACTCATATAGTTGCACACAATAACAATAACAAAAGTTATTGATAATTTGAGATTAATTATTAAATCTTCTTATTTTATATTGGGCAACTTTCACATATAGCAAACAAAAAAAAAACATATTTGTATGCTATAGCAAAATTTACATAATTGCGCTCCATAGAAAACATATAAATGTATAATTCGCTATTCATATACAATTGTATGATTCGCTGGCGTATTTCACTGCAATTGTATAATTTGCTGGCCTCTTTCGCTGCAATTGTATAATTCGCTGGCCTATTTCGCTGCAATATCTGTATAAAATTTGCATTTGTATACAATTGAATCGAAGTAAAATGTTTGTATATTGTATAATTATAAGTGTATAGGAAGAAGATATATGTTTTTGCATGTGTATATACAATTTTCTCTCGCTTAATACAAAACAGAAACACAATTTATACACTTCTGTTGTATAAAGCGAGAGAAAATTGTATTTCGCTGCAATTATATAATTCGCTGGCCTATTTCGCAGCAATATTTGTATAAAATTTGCATTTGTATACAATTGAATCGAAATATAATGTTTGTATATTGTATATTTAAGTGTATAGAAAGAAGATATATGTTTTTGCATGTGTATATACAATTTTCTCTCGCTTTATACAAAACAGAAACGCAATTTTATACACTTCTTTTCTATAAAGCGAGAGAGGCAAGCAGAGAGAGAGAGTGACGAGCGAGAATGGGAGAGTGGCGAGCGAGTAGGGAGAGAGGCGACTGACAAACTTTTGTTATGGGGCACAATTAAATCAAATAGTAGCTACTCCATTTATTTTAGATTATTAATTTGCTATTTTGTACAATTATCGCTTTTATATATGCGTTAAGCATGCCTTAGATAAATATTAAGAAATCGATTTCCTTAGTTTCAAATATTTTACTAATTTTGTTTGAATGAGGTTGAAATTTATAATTCAAAAGTCATAAGTTATAATTTTTAATATGGGCAAATTACAAAAATCACATATTTTTAAGGTAAAATCACAATTTATCCCTTAAAAGTTTATAATTACAGAGATTCATTAAACGGATAAACTAATGGAGGGTCCGGATACATTAATGACCAAAACATGAAAGCGCTAATGCATTAAAAAGACGGTCGGATACATGCGTTGATACATTAAAAAGAGGATCAGATACATTAATGGAGGATCGAATACATTAATGGAGGATCCGGATACATTAATGACCAAAAACTCAAAGCGTTGATATAATAAAAGAGGATCGAATACATTCACTAATACATTAAAAAGAGGATCAGATACATTAATGGAGGACCGAATACATTAATAAATTTTTTTACTTAAGAGAAAAATGAGGGATTTTGGAGATTTATAAAACTTATAAGGGATAATGACAATAAGTAAATTAAAAGGTGAGATTTCTGTAATTACTTTTGGTTCATTTTATTTTGGCTAAAATATAAGTACTTTAAGATATTTTGACAATTTAATCAAACTCTACAAAACTATATTAATTTTAAACTATCTAAAATAAGTCAATCCAAAATGACTCTTTTAACATACAAGAATTGTCTTGGTTGCATTAAAAATGAAAAAAACTTTTGCTTTTGTTGGCCAATTTGAAGCTGCATGTGTCTTGCTAGATTGATGTTGTATTAAATATTAAAAGAGTGCATACACTAATAAAGACAACATGTTGCAAAAAGGTTTTTGAGAATTTAACAATTTTTCTTTAAACTTAGTATTATATATTAAGAAATCTATAAAAAAATGATTATTATTCTATATTAATTTAAATAACTATATTCTCTCATTAAATTTTAAATCTACCTCCGCATTGTATTATTGATGTTTGGAGTATCAAAAAAATCTAAATTTTTTTTCAAGCAAGACAAGAACTTAGCTTAATAAGAAGGCATTAGTGGATTCACCCTTTGGAGATCAAATAGGGATATTAACTATAGAATTAATGGGGTAATAACCCTAGGAAATATCCAAGAGACATCGTATAATATAAAGTTTTAACTTTTAATTAATGTTGAGTATCATGTTGGACCACTCTCACGAGACCCTATGTGTTTTAAACTCGTAAAAAAATATTACTAATTAGGTGTTAAAACATGTTAAACATTGCTAGCTGTCATGTTTAATTAAAAACAAACTCTTTATTTATTTAATTGTGGATGTGATTGGATCTTAGCTAGGTACATTGATGTGAGATTAATCATATACAGTGTGAAAACATGTTTAATAAGCCTTAGTCGACCTCCGGAGGACAACAATTTTCTTTTCCAATCTGAGATTCTCTTTTTCATTTTCTCCAGTAGAAGAAGGTTCTCTCTTTATTCTCTTGAGGGACATACTTGATAGGAATTTTTGATTCCTTTTCAATGATCTGGAATTTCTGCAAGGAGCTCTGTTCGAGAGGAAGCACTGAAGTTTTTTCCAGAACCTTATAAGGAGTTCCTTGCGCTCCTGTATAAAATTTTCTTCTTTCTCTATTTCAGAGAAAGGTTGGTGTAGTCTGAATTCTCCAGCCATTGTTTGTTTTAGAAATCTCTTTGAGCGTAAGATGGATAGGGCGGGCGAAGCGCGAAGGGGATGGATGTCTGAGCGGTTGAAAGAGTCGGTCTTGAAAACGAAGTATTTTTAGAAATACCTTAATCAATCATATTTTGAAAAGAATTTACTTATTCGATTAAGTTCAATTCATATTAGTATATTCACAAAGACATCAATAAAATGTTTTGAATTGTAATAATCTATTTTTTTTTAAATTTCAATTTTTCAATGACAACGAATGAGCCTCAACTAATCCACTATTATCATCGCACCCAAAATCTAATAATTTGATTTTAAATATAGAAAATGATTAAAAAAGAAGTTCCTCTTACGTATTAAAAATAGTTCAATTTTGTTCTCACTTCACTTATTAGACCCTAATTATTTTTAACTTCAATTGTCAAACCAAAAATGTCCCTTTCAACTCCAACAATTCTTAACAAATGAATTTAAATGAGTCAGATAATTTGTTAGTTGGTAATTATATACGAGCTACTCAATCAATACCATTTATTTAAGGGAAACTTTCACATATAGCCACTTAAAAATAATTAATTACTCTCCATAGCTATAGTTTGATAATTACAATTTGTAGCTACATGTTATATAGAAAAGAGAGGCGAGCGAGATTGGGAGAGAGAGGAGAGAGGCGAGAGAGAGGGGGGAAAGAGTAGAAGAAAAGTGAATTGTATATGTATATTGGTTAGATAATTGTATATTATACATATGTAATTGTATATATGGCAAGAGAGATTGGGAGAGGGAGGAGAGAGGCGAGCGAGACTGGGAGAGAGAGGAGAGAGGCGAGCGAGAGAGGGCAGAGAGTGGGAGAGAGGTGAATTGTATATGTATATAATTGTATATAACTGTATATTATACATATATATTTGTATAAATGGCAGCGAGATTGGGAGAGGGAGGAGAGAGGCGAGCGAGATTGAGAGAGGGAGGAGAGGCGAGCGAGAGAGGGCAGAGATTGGGAGAGAGGTGAATTGTATATGTATATAGGCTAAAAAATTGTATATTGTACATATTTATTTGTATATCTTGGCGAATTATACATATACAAACATCACTAATTATACAAACTCGAAGTCAGACCATGTAATTAATGTATAATGTTAGTCGTGAGTGATAATTATAGCAAACTATAGCTATGATAAGTAATTAAATAGTATAAATTTGCTTATCCGCGTAATTTTTCCTTTATTTAATTATAAAATTGCCATAGAGGTCATTTCATAGTTTCGTTAAAAGGGAAAATACATTTTTTTTAACCATAAATGGCAATTGAAGTCCAATAAATAGGAGGGGGATATTTTTAATCTAAAAACCAACATTATAAGTGTAATTATGATTCAATATATTAAAGATCAATTCTAAATCATTTTCAATACGTTAACAATATACATTTTTTAATCCTTTTCCGTCCTTAATATATTATAATATCTTAAAAATACAATAAAGAAAGACTTCAATTTTAATGTAAGAGGGGAATTAAGTTACAAAGAAAACTTTAAGCTCAAATTATTTATAAATTTGAAAATATAAATTTAACTTAGTTATCAAATTTTCTTCCTATTATTTCTCAATAGTCCAATAATAGAGCCGTCATTATTAGTCATAAGTTTATTCAAAATAAAAATAATTTGTCTTTCTTTTTAATTTCTCTTGAATGATAACTCACGTTAACATTCCATTCTTTTGAATTCATGCCTCAAGTAGGTGGCTAAATCAATAGTCTTTCAAAAACCGTCTAATAATAAGATTTACATACACTATATACATATTTCGTAAAAAATATTGTATGGTATCGCCGACCAACCCTTCTATTCCAATAAATATAACAAAACAAAGTACATACGACAAAAGTTTTCCAAAATTCTCCCACATATAGACTAACATTTTTTTCCAAATAAAATAAAACTCTCAGTCTTTTCAATCACAGTGTCAGCAGAGGACAAGTATATATAAGAACAAAGTTGGTCGATAATCACTATGACATTTTTTTCAAATCTTCCCTTTTCTGTCCAAAGGCCAATCAGTGAAGCTCAAATTCACTATTTACTGCAATTCATAGAAGATGAATCGTATTGGGCTTACTCAAAACTTCCAATCTCACTGTTTCTTTCATTCTACTGCTTCTTTACGCACCCAATTGTCTAAAGTTTCTAACTTTACCCCCAATTTCAAGAATCCCAAAGTTGTTACAGCCTGCATGGCGGCAGCGACGCCGGCGGTGGAACCTACGGCGACAAGCTTTGGGTTCAAGAATTTGATGGAAACAGTGACTATTGATGTTCATAAAGCGGAAGGGAGGCCACTGAATGTGCCACTGATTGCTCCTTTTACTATTGCATCATCAAGATTGGACAAAGTGGAAAACGTAGCTATAAGGGTTGAGTTGAGTAATGGCTGTGTTGGGTGGGGTGAAGCCCCAATTCTTCCATTTGTGACTGCAGAGGATCAAGCCACTGCCTTAGCAAAAGCGGCTGAAGCCTGTGAGTTCTTGAAGCAGAGCCGTGAAATGACTTTAAATGTTGCATTAACAAAAATTGGCGACGTGCTTCCTGGACATGATTTTGCTTCTGTGAGTTATGCCAGTAATTTCTTTTGCTTTGTCATTATGGATTATGTAATAGAAACTCTTTTTTTGTTTCATGTTTACCCTTTAACCTGTTTATGTCAGTTGTGATATTGATAGTGTTTGATTTTGACAAGAGGGGTCCCTCAAATGGTAAACACCCAACACCTCCAATTCTAAGGCTGTGGGTTCAGGTCACCAATCGAGCAAAGAGGTAGGAGATCTTGGAGAGGGGGTAAAAAAGAAAAAGACAATAGTGTTTGATTTCTTCTTGGTTTGGCTTTGGTCCATTTGGGTCTGTGGACTATGGTCCTCTTTTCTTGTTGAACCTAGTAGGGTACTAAGTCGCTTTCCATCTGTTGTATGTTCTGTGCAAACTGAAGATGTTTTAACTGAAAATTTTGGACCTTTTTCTTTTGGCATAACACTTAGATAATACTCAAACTTGGCCTCCTCCAACTGTGGAGTGCACATCTAGACATCTCAACTCGGTCCCACTGATCTTGTGGACACTCGATGTTGATGTGACACATGAATTTTGGTGGTGTAGATGATCATATTGTAAGTTGGAGCAGAGACGAATTTACATGTAAAATATGGGGCTTGTGAATGCGTGGTCTCTCCGTAAAACTAGCTATTTATGTATATATTTTCTAAAATTGGTCTAATATTATTTGTTGACGCCCATACTGCTAGAAGGTTAAATGGTGCAGTTGGCCGAATGTTAAGTCATTTACCTTGAGGACTAGGGATTACTTCCTTCTTTTTTTAGTGGTGCACTCATATTGTAGAGATCCTAGATTCGCCTTTGAGTTGGAGTGTTCAATTGACATAGTGGAGACAAGCTGAGATGTCTAGATGTGTACTCCCAAAGTTGGAGATTTTATTGGAAATTGAGGCCAAGTTTCAGAGTGTATTATGCCCCTTTTTCCTCTGACAAAGACATTTCTTTAACTTTGATGTTAGTTTGTTGTCTTAAGCAGAACTATGGACTTCTTTTGGCTTCACCATTTTAAGTGTCTCACGGAATTGATTCTTAGGATTAGAACTCAAAGGTCAACATAACATTGGGTGTTATAGTCGTATCTGTTTATGATATTTTCTCTAGGTGCAAGTGAGAGATAAAATTGCTGATAATGGAGTTATTACTGGAGTACCTTTTTTTAATACGATGGTTATTGAGCGGATGACTGCCTTTGTTACTGTAACAATTCAATGGACCTTTTGTCTAGCTTATCTACATTGGCACGTGGCATCAGATTTTAGAGGCTAGGATATGGAAGGCATAGTATTCTGACTAGGCGAAACTGGAAAAGAAAGTGACTTTGGAGACAGTTATCGCTTTGAAGGGCATGCATAACTTGCATGTGTGTTTCTTCCAAGCCTGAGAATTTTATTTATGGACGTTGTTTAACTAATTTTAATGTCACTAGATTGTATGTCTGGCCTTTCTATATTGACCTATATAGTTTCTGGGATGGACCCTAGATTGTGATACATCTACCAGATTCATTCATCCTTCTTATAAGTCTCTTTATCTATATGATGATAACTTCTCTGTTTTGTTGCACACTCACTTGTCCTTCTCGCCTGGTTCTTTTGACTTACCTTCCGTCAGCATCTCTTTTTAGTTTTCGGTAATGTCATGTGCAGAAATCCTTTCTGTGAAGCTAAACTAGTAATCCTTTCTTATGGTGATGGATCTTTTTTAATACATTGGACGAAACGCGTACTTGTGTGTTTACAGTGGTCCTGCTGCTGCCTCCAGCTTGGACACTACATTATTCACAGGAATAATTGACAAGCTACCTTGAGCGCTTATATACCTTAACTATGTTTTTTCTTATCTTTCAAATCCATCTTTGTAGAACTGAAAACTTGTGTGGTACTGATTCAAATTTTAACTTCATTGAAGGTCAGGGCAGGAGTTGAGATGGCACTGATTGATGCAGCGGCGAACAGCATTGGAATACCTCTGTGGAGACTATTTGGTGGAGTATCTAATGCAATATCTACTGACATTACAGTTGAGGCTTTCTTTCTTATTCTACTTCAGTTGGCAATACACAATAATTGCTGCCTCTGTTAGTTTCCTAGAACTTGCACCTGAATCATTGCTCTCAAGTTATAACAATCCATCAAACATATCCTAAGTAGAAACCATATTTAGCAAGATATTCTTACTTGAGAAAATTAGAGTAGAAAATTAAGAACAGTCATAGACGTGTTTAAATAGATCTCAGTGACCATCTTATTGTAGATTCCAATTGTTTCACCTATGGAAGCTTCTGAACTGGCTTCAAAGTATCGTAAACAAGGTTTCAAGACTTTAAAGCTTAAGGTGGGCAAGAATTTGAACGGAGACATTGAAGTGCTTCAATCCATACGTGCAGCACATCCTGATTGCTTGTTTATCTTAGATGCTAATGAAGGTTACACGGCAAATGAAGCTATTAAAGTGCTGGAAAAGTTGCATGGTAAATTATTTTTCTTTTTTAAAGTTATAATCTAGATCTAATGTTCGCCTATCTGTATGGACAGAGGAATGACAAAGAATCTCTGAATCTCCGTTCTCTGTATCTTCCCTCTCATATATTAGGCATATCTCTATGTTAAATGATTAGGTTTTTTCAGTTGCTTGGATACATCATTATATTCTCAAAAGAGAAAATCACAAATCTCTAATTTCCTATCAGAAATGGATGTGACTCCGGTGCTATTTGAACAACCTGTTCATAGAGATGATTGGGAAGGTCTTGGTAATGTCAGTCAGATTGCAAAGGACAAATATGGGGTATCTGTTGCTGCCGATGAAAGCTGTCGAAGTTTGGTTGATGCTAAAAAGATAGTGCAAGAAAGTCTTGCTGATGTCATTAACATTAAGCTTGCCAAAGTTGGGGTGCTTGAGGCTCTGGAAATTATTGACTTGGTGAGGTCCTCGGGCTTAAATCTGATGATTGGTGGTATGGTTGAAACCAGGCTTGCCATGGGCTTTGCTGGTCATCTAGCCGCTGGCCTTGGATGTTTCAAGTAAGTTTCTATTGCAAGTTCTCTGGAAAAAACAACCTGCTTTGATGATCTATCATCATTGCTGGAAAATACACTCGCATAAATATGAAATATAATTGACTTATAAACTATCAACATACTGACAATTCAGCTGATTTACTAGTAGGCAGTCACGCATTGATACTTCGATGGTCAAAAATGTTTGTTGCTGTCTCGCCTTCTGATGTTATCCAGTGTTCAATTCTTTGGATTCTGGTTTTCACAATTACCACTACTTGGAGACACTAGGAATTGGAGAATCAATTGGGAGGTGTTCACGAGTAATGTTGAATAAAATAAATTCGTTCTTCTTTCGGAAAACAAAATAAGAATAAGATGAATCTTAATCTTAATTCAGTTTATGCTATGTTAAAAGGGTCATGGAGAAAAGAAGGGTATATGATTGGTTTATTTTGCCTTGGTGAATTATTAATTCTTTGCGACATGTCAGTTGATACCTGTAGAAGAGAAGCTAATGTGATTTACCTCCTTTATCTGGTCAATTTTAGAGTGAGTAACAACACTGATTACTCTATTTTCCATGCCCCTCTTGAACTTTGGAAGTGATGATAATGATTCTGCACCTTTTATTTTACTTCCTCTCTCCCCACCTTCCCTGTATCATCCAAACTCAACATTCAAGATGGTATAAACCGAATCACCGGGTCAAACTACTAGAGATAGTACTATGACTGGATTAAAATTCTATGAAGTATTTTAATACTTCACTGAAGTTGACATCAGTATATCCATGTTTCGACAAATACTACACATAATCATGGTTGTATTATCTATCCAATTTGATTGGTTCTCTAATCTATGTACCTAAATTCTCTGCAGATTCATTGACCTAGACACACCCCTTCTGTTGGCAGAAGATCCAGTTTTCGGGGGTTATGAAGGTACTTCTTTTGCCTTCCCTCAGAACATTCACCTATGACTCAAGTAGATCTCAGTATGTAGTGTTTTTTGCTTGTACTGAATTTATCTGAAAACTGCATTGCTCACTTCTTTATGTACCCAGCTTCTGGACCTGATTACAGCTTCTCAAATGCTAGAGGGCACGGTGGTTTTCTTCATTGGGAGAATATTGCATGGTAAGTTTGATTTTTGATATTAAATTCCGAGGTAATCATGTCTCATGTGCTCTAGCAACATTTAGCAAACATGATTATTAAAGTGGCGTGCCAACTCTACGTCTTTTATCTTATTACTGGTGTGTACTCTTGTGTGGATTGTCTGCAGAATAGCAGTTCATTCATATAAGAACAAAACTGAAGGTCGATGATATGTTTATACATCCTTACATTTTATTTCAGTAACAGGATCTGTTGACTATAATGTAGATATGTGGTGATCAAATTAGTTTGGAAGTATCATATTACTATTTGCATAAAGAATTGACCAAAACAAGTCATTTATTAAAGCTAGATAGAGCATGTTTGTGATATTTGTGATTGGCTCTAAATCACACTGTTGTTGAATCTTGACAGAAACAAACATGTTTGTATGAGATTACTCTATGTTGCTCTAACATTTGAAATTCTGTGCAGAGATTAGTAGCGGAGCTTGTTCACTCTTCAGGATTGTCACTCACAACGGTCAACCCCATTAGTTCCAAATTATAGTTATGCATATGTACTTGTGAATTATAAGTTTGAATGTTTATGTGCCAAAGAATTGGAACACAATGCTAGAATATCCAATCTTTAGAGTAAACAAATATGTAAATGTCTTATTGTCTGTTGAAATTGATGTTAGTTGAGAACGTCTTGCTTCATCTTCTCTTTGACAATTTCAACAAATATTAAATCAATTGGTACTAATTTGTTGGTTATAAACACACAATTCCGAAAATTTTTATTACGATTGAGGCATATCAACTCATATTTGCTTCATCCATTCGCTATTAACTTTTTTTCTCTCTTTATTCCTCTTCCAACTTTTTTTGTTTTTCTCATTACTGAATTTTTTAAAAAAGATTTACGTAAGTGCTTATCTATTATTTGCAATATGGAATATTTTTAGTTTGTTATTTGATTGATTATTTGAACGTTTATTTTATAGGTTGATTTTCAATTCTCATATACTTATATTGTGTATTTTTTTTCAATATTTTTTCTATCTCAATTTTTTTAAAGAAAAATATTTGTATGACATTATTTGAAATCTTTTCCCGTTTAAATTTTTTAATTTTAATGAATTATCTTTCAAGAAATTGATTAGACGATCTAACTAATTTATCCGTTGTTCCTTTCCAATTTAGTGAATGTTCAATGATTTTTTTGTGAATAATATATAAATTTTGAGCTGGATAATTTTATATAAAATGTGCTAAGCCCATGTTGTAGATAATTAGAGGTTGTGAGCCTAAAAAATAGAAATTAATTATTTGAATGGTTATTTATATTTTGAAAGTTGTCTATTAAAATCCTTTTTGTTTCTTTTTCTTTTATTTTTCATTTATCATACTTTTTTTAGAAAAACATCTCTCTGTCTCCTATATTTTTCAACTTTTAATTTTAGGATCCATTCGAACATAAAAAAATTTATTTTTATCGTAATAATATTTTAATTTATTTTAAAATCAATGTTTAGCCATCAAAATTTGAAATATATATATTTTTTCAATTTTAAGTTATATTAAAAAACTTGAACTTCTAATAATCTATTTTTAAACTAATTTTTCACTTTTAAAATTATATCTAAGTACATTAAAAAAGAAACATCATTCTAAATACTTTCTACAAAATATATAACCAACACAACTTCAATCTTCGCTGCCACCTCCATAAATTGCAACTAAAAATTATATATTTAGAATTTATAGCCAAATACCTACTACTACTGCTGCTGCTACTAATAATAATAACAACAACACTCATTTTCTATGCCAATAATATTTAAATATTTAATAATAAGTGTTCGACTATTTTTCTTATACATAAATCCATTTGTATTTTATTAAAGGTTTATCTTATTAAATTAGTCTTATTAGTTATGTTTTAAAATATTAAGTTTGAATATTAATATCTTATACATTTATTTAGTGATAAAATGCTATTTAAAAACTATATTTTTATTTGATAAAATATATAAGAGAAAAGAAAAATTGTTTTTATGGTAAGCAAAAAATAAAATAAGATATTAATAAATTGGTATCAAAATAGATACTAAAAAGATAGAAAATAAAAATATCTCTTACAAATATGAGATATTTTGTATCGATAATCACTATGACATTTTTTCTGTCTAAACACCTGTCAGTGAAGCTCAAATTCATTGAAGATGGATCGTATTGGGCTTACTCAAAACTTCCAATCTCACTGTTTCTTTCATTCTATTGCTTCTTTACGCACCCAATTGTCTAAAGTTTTAAACTTTACCCCCAATTTCAAGAACCCCAAAGTTGTTACAGCCTGCATGGCGGCAGCACCTACAGCGACAAGCTTTGGGTTCAAGAATTTGATGGAGACAGTGACAATTGATGTTCATAAAGCGGAAGGGAGGCCACTGAATGTGCCACTGATTGCTCCTTTTACTATTGCATCTAGAAGATTGGACAAAGTGGAAAACGTAGCTATAAGGGTTGAGTTGAGTAATGGCTGTGTTGGGTGGGGTGAAGCCCCAACTCATCCTTCTGTGACTGCAGAGGATCAATCCACTGTCTTAGCAAAAGCGGCTGAAGCCTGTGAGTTCTTGAAGCAGAATCGTGAAATGACTTTAAATCTTATATTAACAAGAATCCGAGACGTGCTTCCTGGACATGATTTTGCTTCTGTGAGTTATGCCTCTAATTTCTTTTGCTTTGTCATTATGGATCATGAAATAAAAACTCTTTTTTTTTTCTTTCATATTTACCCTTTAACTCTGTTCTGTGTCAGTTGTGATATTGATAGTGTTTGATTTTGACAAGAGGGGTTGCACAAATGGTAAACACCAACACCTCCAATTCTAAGGTTGTGTGTTTGGGTCACCAAGCTAGCAAAAAGGTAGGAGCTCTTGGAGAGGGGGTAAAAAAGAAATAGACATTAGTGTTTGATTTCTTCTTGGTTTGGCTTTAATCCATTTGGGTCTGTGGACTGTGATCCTCTTTTCTTGTTGTAACTAGTAGGGTACAGGGTACTAATTCGCTTTCCATCTGTTCTATGTTCTATGCAAACTGAAGTTGTTTTAACTGAAAATTTTGGACCTTTTTTTTCGGCATCACACTTAGATACTACTCAAACTTGGCCTCCTCCAACTTTGGAGTGCACATCTAGACATCTCAACTCGCTCCCACCGATCTTGTGGACACTCGACGTTGATGTGACATATAAATTTTGCACATAATACATAAATATGCCCTTTAACTTGGCTTCGAATTACATTTATGCCCTTCAACTTTGGGTGTGCACAAGTAGACACTTAAACTTGTATAAAGTTGAACAAATAGACACACATGTCCTACACGTCTTCCTACATGTCATTTTTTGTCCTACGTGGTGTCCTACGTGTATTGTGCCATGTAGGACTCATGTGTTTATTTATTTAAAAGTTGGATAGTTAAAGTGCTTGTTTGTGCATTATGAAAGTTGGAGGTCAAAGTTAAAATTTGAAGCCAAGTTTAGATCATTTTGTAAGTTGGACTGTAGGAGTGTTCATTTGACATAGTGGAGACGAGTTGAAGTGTCTGGATGTGCACTCCCAAAGTTGGAGTGTTGATTGGAAATTTAGGCTAAGTTTCAGTGTCTATCTATGTATTATGCCCTTTTTTTCCTCTGACAGAGACATCTCTTTAACCTTGATGTTAGTTTATTGTCTTAAGCAGAACTATGGACTTCTTTTGGCTGCGCCATTTAAAGTGTCTCGTGGAATTGATTCTTAGGATTGGAACTCAAAGGTCAACATAACATTGGGTGCTATAGGCGTATCTGTTTATGATATTTTCTCTAGGTCTAAGTGAGAGATAAAATTGCTGATATTGGAGTTATCTACTGGAGTACATTTTTTTAATACGATGGTTATTGAGTGGATGACTGACTTTGTTACTGTAACAATTCAATGGACCTTTTGTCTAGCTTATCTACATTGGCACGTGGCGTCAGGCTAGGATATGGAAGGCATAGTATTCTGACTAGGCGAAACTGGAAAAAGAAAGTGACTCGGGAGACAGTTATTGCTTTGAAGGGCATGCATAACCTGCATGTGTGTTTCTTCCAAGCCTGAGAATTTTATTTACGGAAAAGGACCTAAAATACCCTTAAAGTATTAGAAATGGTACAAAACTACCCTTCATCCACCTATTGGCTCCAAAATACCCTTTCCACCCACCTATTGGCTCCAAAATACCCTTGTCATCCACCTTTGGGTTTAAAATTAACCACTTATTTAACGGTTTTAAATTTAAACTATTTAAATATTTTTTAAAATACATGACGCTTTATAATTTAACTTATTGATATAATTTATAAATAAATTCACTACCCACCCATTACTAATTAAACACTATGTTCATCTTAATTATACCTTTGTCTCAATTATGTAATGGTACTTAATAGAGATTTTTTTTAAAAAATAATATATTAAAGTTTTAATATTTAAAACAAATCATAAATATTTATACAATAATATTTTTTAAAAAAAGGCATGAATTAATTCGGGATGTACTAGTTCTTTACCTTTAATCGTAAATTTCGAATTCAAGCTTAAAAGAGAATCCTAGTGAAAGTGTCCTCCTAAATCTGCGGCTCAACCTAAATTAGATTGGGGTTTCGATTCGGACTCGAACAATTTCGTCTTGTTTTAGTAGTGTTTAAGACGATTTTGATAGTAGAATTGGTTTATTAATTGGGTGAGATTTAATTATTAATGAGTGGGTAGTGGATTGGTTTATAAATGATATTAATAAATTAAATTATAATAAATATTTGAGCGCCATGTATTTTTAAAAAATATTTGAATAGTTTAAATTTAAAATCGTTAAATAAGTGATCAATTTTGAACCCAAAGGTGGATGAGAAGGGTATTTTGGAACCAATAGGTGGATGAGAAGGGCATTTTGGAGCCAATAAGTGGATGGAGGGTAGTTTTGTACGATTACTAATACTTCGAGGGTATTTTAGGCCCTTTTCCGTTTTATTTATGAACGTTGTTTGACTAATTTTAATGTTACTAGTTTGCATGTTTGGCCTTTCTATATTGACCTATATAGTTTCTGGGATGGACCCTAGATTGTGATACATGTATCAGATTCATTCATCCTTCTTATTAAGTCTCTTCATCTACATGATGATAACTTCTCTGTTTTGTTGCACACTCAATTGTCCTTCTCGCTTGGTTCTTTTGACTTACCTTCAGTCAGCATCTCTTTTAGTTTCGGGAATGTTATGTGCAGAAATCCTTTCTGTGAAGCTAAACTAGTAATCCTTTCTTATGGTGATAGATAGTTTTTCATACGTTGGGCGAAACATGTACTTTTGTGTTTACAGTAGTCCTGCTGCTGCCTCCAGCTTGGACACTGCATTATTCACAGGAACAATTGACAAGCTACCTTGGTCCCTTATATACTTCAACTGCGTTTATTCCTATCTTTCAAATTCATCTTTGTAGAACTGTCAACTTGCGGGGTACTGATTCAAATTTTAACTTGATTGAAGGTCAGGGCAGGAGTTGAGATGGCACTTATTGATGCAGCGGCGAACAGCATTGGAATACCTCTGTGGAGACTATTTTGGTGGAGTATCTAATGCAATATCTACTGACATTACAGTTGAGTCTTCCTTTCTTATTATACTTTAGTTGGCAATACACAGTAATTTCTGCCTCTGTTAGTTTCCTAGTACTTGCGCCTGAATCATTGCTCTCAAGTTACAACAATGCCATCAAACATACTCAAGAAAATTGGAGTAGAAAAATAGAAAATTAAGAACTGTCATAGACGTGTTTAAATAGAATGCAGTGACCATCTCATTGTAGATTCCGATAGTTTCACCTATGGAAGCTTCTGAACTGGCTTCAAAGTATCGTAAACAAGGTTTCAAGACTTTAAAGCTTAAGGTGGGCAAGAATTTAAATGGAGACATTGAAGTGCTTCAATCCATACGGGCAGCACATCCTGATTGCTTGTTTATCTTAGATGCTAATGAAGGTTACACGGCAAATGAAGCTATTAAAGTCCTGGAAAAGTTGCATGGTAAGTTATTTTCTTTTTTAAAGTTATAATGAGGATCTAATGTTCGCCTATCTGTATGGATAGAGGAATGACAAAGAATCTCTGAATCTCAATTCTCTGTATCATCCCTCTAATATATTAGGCATATCTCTATGATAAATGATTAGGTTTTTCAGTTGCTTGGAAGAGTCACTCTGATCAATTCGGTCCTGGATGCGTTGCCTACATATGTTTTGTCACTTTTCCCTTTACCAGCAAAGGTAGAAGAGAGGTTGGATAAATTGAGGCGTCATTTTATATGGTCGGGGAACAAAGAAGGGGAAAAAATACACTTAGTTAAATGGCAGACAGCCTAACTAAGCAAGAAGACAAGGGGGTCTTGGCATAAAAAATCTGAGGGTCCAGAACAGAAGTCTACTTTCTAAATGGCTTTGGAGATTCATGGTTGAAGATCAGGCATTATGGAGAAGAGCAATTCTCAACAAGTATGGGCAGACCGAGGAGTGGGTGTCTAATGTAGTAGATAGCACATATGGGGTATCAGTTTGGAGATCAATCAGAAATTTATGGGATAGTGTAAAGGAGAATTTGGTGGTCAAGGTGGGAGAGGGTAATAAAAAATTTTTTTGAAAGGACAAGTGGATTGGACAAGAGTGTCTAAACTCTGTCTTCCCCGATCTCTTTTTTTTAGTACCAACCCTGTGGCTAAATTGCTGAGATTTGGTCTCCTGAGGGATGGAACCTCACCTTCAGGAGAAATCTAAATGATTGGGAAGTGGATAGAATTGCTGAACTGCTACTCAAATTGAGTGAATTCACTGGCCTTACTACAGAAGCAGATGGTATAAGATGGACACATGACTCTGATGACAAGTTCTCTGTACGTAGACTATATAAGAGAGAGGTCATGACTCACTCTGGGGGAATTCCCCAACCAAGGTGAAATGCTTCACCTGGTTGGTCACCAGAAGGGCATGTCTCACTCAGGAAAAACTCAAGAAAAGAGGCTTCCAGATTGTCTCCAGATGTTTTTTTGGTCATAAGAAGGAAGAAACCAACAGCCACTTATTCCTCCACTGGAGGGTTACTGTCCAGGTGTGCCGCAGCATGGTCTACAGCATTTCTCAAGAGCCCTGGGTGATGCCAGAACATACTGTTGATCTTTTGAGCTGCTGGATGAGGAGGAGGGAGGGGGGGGGAGCGAGACCCAAAAAAGATAGTGGTCTATAGTACCTACTTGTGTCTGGTGGGCTATTTGGAGAGAAGGAAACCTTAGGTGTCATGAGACTATTACTAACACTATGCAGAAAGTTAAAGAAAATTGCATTAACATGTTATTTGTTTGGTATAAAGAAGAGGGTATAGAAGTAGTAGAACAGTTGGTAGATTTCCTAGGATCTATGTAATTATGGTTTTAGCTTGTAACTTTTTGGAGGTAGCCAGCATACCATTAATGCTGAAGAATACAACTTTAACTTTATCAAAAATAAATAAAAAATTATCTATTCGAAAGAGAAAATCACAAATCTCTAATTTCCTGTCAGAAATGGATGCGACTCCGGTGCTATTTGAACAACCTGTTCATAGAGACGATTGGGAAGGTCTTGGTCATGTCAGTCAGATTGCAAAGGACAAATATGGGGTATCTGTTGCTGCCGATGAAAGTTGTCGAAGTTTGGTTGATGCTAAAAAGATAGTGCAAGAAAGTCTTGCTGATGTCATTAACATTAAGCTTTGCCAAAGTTGGGGTGCTTGGGGCTCTGGAAATTATTGACTTGGTGAGGTCCTCGGGCTTAAATCTGATGATTGGTTGTAGGGTTGAAACCAGGCTTGCCGTGGGCTTTGCTGGTCATCTAGCCGCTGGCCTTGGATGTTTCAAGTAAGTTCCGGTTGCAAGTTCTCTGGAAAAAATAATGCAAACTCATAATCTATCATCATTGCTGGGAAACATACTCGCATAAATATGAAATGAAGTTGACTCATAAACTATCACCATACTGGCAATTCAGCTGAATTTCTAGTTGGCAGTCACGCATTGATACTTTGGTTGTCAAAATTGTTTGTTGCTGTCTCGCCTTTTGATGTTATCCAGTGTTCAATTCTTTGGATTCTGGTTTTCACAATTACCACTACTTGGAGACACTAGGAATTGGAGAATCAATTGGGAGGTGTTCACGAGTAATGTTGAATAAAATAAATTCGTTCTTCTTTCGGAAAACAAAATAAGAATAAGATGAATCTTAATCTTAATTCAGTTTATGCAATGTTATAAGGGTCATGGAGAAGAGAAGGGTATAGGATTGGTTTATTTTACCTTGGTGAATTATTAATTCTTTGCGACATGTCAGTTGATACCCGTAGAAGAGAAGCGAATGTGATTTACCTCCTTTATCTAGTCAATTTTTGATCGAGTTATAAAGCTGATTACTCAATTTTCCATCCCCCTCTTGAACTTTGCAAGTGATGATAATCTGCACCTTTTATTTTACTTCCTCTCTCCCACCTTCCCTGTATCAACCAAACTCAACAGTCAACATGGTATTAACCGAATCAATGGGTCCAACAAATAGAGACAGTGCTATGACTGGATTAACTCTGTGCTAAATTCTATGAAGTATTTTAATACATCATTGAAGATATTAGGGCTGATGTAAGTATAAATTTTTGGAGGGGAACTACACTTTGATGTAGTATACCTGTGGATATATAGAAGTAAATGTTACCTTTCTCAAAAAAAGTTATCCATGTTTCGACCAATACTACACATAATCATGGTTGTATTATCTATCCAATTCGATTGGTTCTCTAAGTTATGTACCTAAATTCTCTGCAGATTCATTGACCTAGACACACCCCTTCTGTTGGCAGAAGATCCAGTTTTCGGGGGTTATGAAGGTACTTCTTTTGCCTTCCCTCAGAACATTCACCTATGACTCAAGTAGATCTCAGTATGTAGTGTTTTTTGCTTGTACTGAATTTATCTGAAAACTGCATTGCTCACTTCTTTATGTACCCAGCTTCTGGACCTGATTACAGCTTCTCAAATGCTAGAGGGCACGGTGGTTTTCTTCATTGGGAGAATATTGCATGGTAAGTTTGATTTTTGATATTAAATTCCGAGGTAATCATGTCTCATGTGCTCTAGCAACATTTAGCAAACATGATTATTAAAGTGGCGTGCCCATTCTACATGTTTTATCTTATTACTGGTGTGTACTCTTGTGTGGATTGTCTGCAGAGCGGCAGTTCATGCATATGAGAACAAAACTGAAGGTCGATGATTTGTTTATGCATCCTTACACCCCCCCTCCCCCTCTAAACCTCTCTGATGTTACCTACCTATGTGACACAAACTTGTCTATGGATACATATTCAATACGGGCGTCATTTCATGTAGGACCCATAATCCCATACCCATGTCACAACCATTTGACATGGGTACGCCAAGACTAGTAAAGGTTCTATATAATGTAGCGAGCTTTATATGTGGTGATCAAATTAGTTTGGAAGTATCTATTTGCTTAAAGAATTGACCAAAACGAGTAATTTATTAAAGTTAAGTTCTTTTCCTTCATTATATGGAAGCATTTCATATCTTGTCAGTTTGAAATATGTTAGTCTAGTTTTCCTCGGCCAAAGAGCAATTATGACTAAATGCTCAACTTAGTATACTTGCTTTCTCCTGATTTGAACTCCTTGAGAATTTGTTTCAGTGACAACGGTTCATGTTTTCAACATGCCCTATCTAGCTTTGATGGCTCTAGATACCTGTGGTCAAGTGACTTGATATTTGTGATTTGCTCTAAATCACACTGTTGTTGAATCTTGACAGAAAAAAACACGTTTGTATGAGATTACTCTATGTTGCTCTAACATTTGAAATTCTGTGCAGAGATTAGTAGCGGAGCTTGTTCACTCTTCAGGATTGTCACTCACAACGGTCAACCCCATTAGTTCCAAATTATAGTTATGCATATGTACTTGTGAATTAATCGTTGGTAAATTTGAATGTTTATGTACCAAAGAATTGGAACACAATGCTAGAATATCCAATCTTTAGTGTAAACAAATATGTAAATGTCTTATTGTCTGTTGAAATTGATGTTCGTTGAGAACGTCTTGCTTCATCTTCTCTTTGACAATTTCAACAAATATCAAATCAATCTGCCAGACTCTTGGTACTAATTTGTTTGTTATTATTGTTCTATCATCTAGCTCTGGACATAAAGCACACAATTGCAATGAAAAAAATGATGGCTTATGAGCTCAAGATAATAATAGTGTGGACTAAAATGTCCCCATCAACTTGCCTCAGGTTTTGGTCTAGTGATGAGAGTAGCACGTGATATGTTTGGGTTAGGCATACGTCATAGATTCGAACTATGTAACGAGACAAAAGCATGATATTTAAGTACAAAAAGGTTGAGGGATGGACCATTAACCCTATATATAAACTTGAAGCCCTGTGGCCTCTAGAAGAGCATGTCTCCATGTGTTAGATCTAGATGCATTTGAAAGTAACAATACTTTTCGTATTTAACTATGAATAATTTAGTATTGATAGGTGAAAGCAGTACTATAGCAAAGAGATGGACTTCATTTTTAAAAAAATGAAGATATGAATTACTATAATGTTGACAAATGGAGAACCCATCGTGCCCATTTTTACCCAATGCAATCACTAATTTCGTGTAGTGCTATAATAACAATAAAATCATATCGACACAAGAAATAATACAACTCGAATCATTGAGATAAATAAAAGATGCAAAGAATAAGAAACATGATTAATATATTATTCTTCGTAAAAAATTATGGATTGGGATGATCAGATAAACTATAGCTAAAGGTATTTTTTTCTAACATATGATTTTTTTGATAGAATCAATAGTGGCATATACTTTTTATTATTGACATGATTAATGGCACCCTTTTTTTTCTTTTTTTTTTTTTGGAAGAAGCATATACTTTTGATAGTAAACATGAGAGGGGTTAGCAGAGAATCATATAATTAAACAAAACAAATAGCAAGTGTGGATCAAGTATAATGATGAAAGCATATTGTGCATATTAAAGCTAAGAAAATAAATATAAAGTCACTTAGCACCGAAAGCAAGTTGCAATATGTGTTGTGTAGGGTCCGCCCCATGTTAAGTTCTAAACGTAACTGTCATTTCTCATCAATAACAGATATTTAAAAAAAAAATATTTTTACAAGTTAAAACCTCAAAATTCTCAATCACTTTATCTCAAATAAGTAATCGTATATCACATCATTATATTTGTTATTTCAAGTTTATGGTGAGGTGCATGCACTAACCCATTACTATCAAAGAAATTTGAGTACTCGACAGTACATCTCATTATCAAATGCGATGATTCATGGGTAATCAATATAAATGATGAATTAACAAAATGGACACTCCACTATTTTCATTGCTTTTAAATTGATGCAAATTAAAAGGGTTTATAGTGGTCATCACTATTTGTTTTACATTAAATATGAAATTAAATTGTGTAAAACAATGAGAGTAAATTGTTGTTATTTTCCATCTTTTCCTAAAAATTAGATAGAGATGGATAGAATAATCAGAAACATCCAAGAATTAGGTTGCATTAGTAGTGAATGACCTGATTTTAATTGCATTAATTGACTTGTCTTTCACTTTTTTAAAAAAATAAAAGAATATTTCTATTTTATATTTTATATTTTTTTAAAAATAAATAAAGTAATGAAACATGATGCATGATACATACTATATCAAATGTAATCGGGTTTTAATATAGTCATCGAAAATAAAATAAAAAATGGAGCAATTGGGTCCCCTATATTAGAATGCACACTCTCATTGCATCAAAAGAATAATGATCACTGGTATGCATGCTACAACTAATTATCACATGAATACAAGCAAAGTACTAAATCATACATCTTGATGATTCTCTATAATGTACTCTTTATGGGCATTAAAATAAACTATTCCTTGTTATTGAGCTAAAGACCTACTCTCTTATTTATTTATTTTTTAATTTAGGTATGTCTTCAATACACTAATAAATTAAAAAAAATTATGGCAATAAGAAATATGAATATTTATAACCAACACTCTATATAAATGTTGTTAAAAGCTATTACGACTCTACTCACTCTAGATGCAATGATATTAATTCAAATTGTCACTAACATGAAAATCTATTGTCACTAAATATCTCTTTTGTTGTAGTGTCTGCTTTCTTTTCAACCACAATTTTTTAATATTCTCTTTCGTATTATCACTAATATTTTACAGTCCTAAAACAAAACGCAAGTGATAATAATTAAGGAGACAATCGAGATTGATATGACTGGTCGATGCAGCGCCAATTTGGACAATTCTTGGTCATGGATTTAAATTTGTTTTTAGATTAAACTTGATATGGCCTTCGTGTCACACATTGAAAAGTAGTCCCATGCCATCTTGTATCATATGTAGAGCTAGAGTTCTAAAATTTCGTGTTTGGTAACACTCAGTAGTTTTAACTAAAATTTTATTGTAGTCGTGTTAAGAAATCTACTTAATATATTTTAACAATTTATTTAGAACTCGATAAGTAAATTATCTTTTCTAAATACAAAAATTAACTAAAAATTCTTGATCCGCCATTGAATGAGAATTGATTTACCTTTCATGAACAGTTTAAGCATATACATATTGTTGAGACGGACTTTCATGGAAAATAAAAAGGCCCTTTCACGCGTGTAGCCCCATGTTGACTTGATAATTTTTGGGTTGTAACATAATTATGTGAATCATAACAGGAGGTAATTAAACAAATTGCACTAATTGTACTTTCTGAACAAAAAAAACCTCCTCACTATTCAATTTTTTACCAATACTTTTCCCTATAAATTGAGCTATTAACTATGCTAAAATGCAGCAACTCTCTCTTATCTATTGAAGCCAAAAAAAAAAAAAAAAAACAGCTTCAAGTGACAGTAATGAAGACAGCATCAAAGCTTGCAGTACTCACAGTTCTAGTTCTGCTTCTTGCTGAAGCACATATCTCTGTAGCTGTAACGTGCAGCGCGATTCAGCTGAGTCCTTGCCTTAACGCGATCACATCGAATGCAGCACCATCTAAACTCTGCTGCAGCAGGATCAGGGAACAAAAGCCTTGTCTCTGCACTTATCTCAAGAACCCAACTTTAAGGAACTATGTCAACTCCCCTGGTGCTAAGAAAGTCGCTCGTACTTGTGGTGTTCCCTACCCCAAGTGTTAATACTACATTTGAAGAATCATGTGATTCTTGTATGTGACAAGTGAAAATAATATGTTTGATGCACTCTTTATCTCATGAGAGTCACTGTGTGTGCTATCATCTATACTCTTTGTTTTAGTTATTATGTGTCTTTGCTTGCTTTATTTATGCGCTCTTGAATGAAAAAGAGATGAAATTATGCTATGTCTACCTCTGTACAAGTTCTGTTATAAGTACTCTTAAGGCAATATATGGTATTTTTCTATGACTTTATGTCTCTATCATCCATCATTGGCCTTGGATTTACAGGGACTAAATGCAAAATTTTAACTTTGTGACGATCCAGTTCTTTGTACCAATGTGCTTGTAATTCCTGCAACAACCATCTCTTGTTACTTGTATTCACGAACAAAAACTTCCAAAAAGAGGACATAAATACATAAGAGAGATATCTATAGCAGAAAGAAAGGCTCGAGAAAACTCAAAATAGTAGGAATGTAAGTGGAAAGGGAATAACCAAACAGACTCATAATACTTATGGGAGAAAAAGCTCACCTTTAATTGAGTACATTAAGTCAACCAAAGTGGAGAGTTTGTCAAATCCACTGTGAGGAAGAACACTAGAACTTGTTGTTGGGACCTAAAATTAAACTCATAATGGGGCATATTGTTACCATAAAGTAACTACAGTTCAATATCAAACCTCTCTGTTTCCAACTTCTTGCTTACTGTCTTCCTTTCCCATAGTACAACATATATGCTTGTGCAAAATAAATTGTATAGAACGTATAAATCTAGAAATAGATGACACAATTTCAATTGAATTCTTTATTCAGACAATGAAGTTGCATGATGTGATGCCTCAAATTCCAATCTTCCGTACTGCTCTAAATTTAATCAGTTGTAATGGAACAACAACTTGGGAGGCTCCAAAATTGGGAGGCTCCAGAGAGTTTCATGTACATGAAAAACAACACGCGATACAATTAATGTACTTACAAAAAGAATCTAAGCTTCTCTCAGATATGGAGAAGGTCTGAGATTTGGTTCCAGCCAGCAAACCATGGCCTCCTATCTGATGGAAGGACAAAGTTAAGCTCAAACATCTCTCTTGACATGTTACCTCCTTCGCAGAAACCTACGAGCTTTGCCACTATCTCAGCACTCTCTTTTACATGCTTTTCGTCATGCGGATTTGTCCAAAGCTTGTTAATAAATTGCATTCTTCTCTGTTTTCCCTCCAAAGGAACTTCCCATTTCATGTACAGATAATCTCTTTCTTCAGCTGTCAGTCGGGTTGTCAATCTCTTGGCAAGGAATTCCCTTTCCCTCTTTATAGCTCTAATGCTGTATTCCATTGGAAAATATAAAATCATTAGAGTTTGAGCTTGAGGCAGACTTGCATTTGATAAATAGAACGTGTGGAAAGAGGGAAAAGAAAAATACCTTGATGACAAAGAGACTGTTGGCTCATTTCCAACACGGGCCGGGGTTGCATTTCCAAGCTCTGCCAGATGCTGTTGTAACCATGTCAAGCGCCTGAGTTCAACTTCCAGATATATTTCATCGGCAGGGTCTCCCTTGAATAACAGATAGAACTGTGACCTGTGAATAATGGAGACATAGCAAACATCCCACAAGTCAATAATTTGCTGCCTCTGTTCCTTAAATGTGATTTGCCATGAAACTGGGGACTCTTCTGGTATCTGATGAATGTTTTCATCATCTTCTAAATTGTATCCAGCCGCTTCATTTGCTTCCAGCTCAAGCACCTACAGGCACAAACAAATAATAAAGTAAAATTGAAGATAAGTATTAATTGCGGCAAAGGGGAGGATTCAACAACTTCAATTAGTGTGACACAAAAACAAAGTGAGTGCAAGTTTTACCTGGCATACAAGGAGCTGCTTTTGGTATTGAAGTTTGGCCACCCGTTCTTTAAGTTCTGTTACATACGATCTTATGTTTCTGACGTTCTCTTCTGCTGCCTCCTGAAACATCTTCTGCATCTTTCTCATGTTTACAGAACTGGAACGGCGATATGGAGTGCCTTCCTTTGATGAAATATCTCCTCCGTCACTTTTTGTAGGAGTCTCATTTTCATGCATCGGCTGAATTTCACAGGACAAATCATCCAAATCTGGAGCTCGATTTTCAATCTCACAATCCAGTACTTGTCGTGCAGTTGACAGAGGAGAACAAGGAGATTTCAAGAAATTTTGCCTGTTGATACTGTTGCTCGAGGCCAATGGGAGCAACTTCTTCTTTTTTGATGGATGCTTTGCCTTTTGTGTGGTGTCATTGTTTGACTGTTGATCATTATTGCTTGGAAGAGACATAACCAGTTTGTCCAATGATTTCTGGACATTTTCTAGCTGTTCTTCAAGATCAGCAATTGTGCTTCCTTGTGAGTGAAGTCTGGCTATCTCGTCCTTCAGGTTGGCACTGACACTCTTATTGACAGCAATGACATTTCCAACTTCAACTTCCTTGCGGAGGACTGGCGGTACTGAACGCATTTCTCTGATCTCTGCTTGCAACTTAGCAATAGTTTCTGCAGCATCCTGGTTACCTAGCCTATGACATGCAACTTCCTTTTGCAGTACTTCCAATGCTCGATTTGCTTCATCTCCGAGCTGCTCCTGGAGATGTTCGAGTTTGCGAATTTCATGCATGAGTGTAAAAGGGGCAGCCAAAGATTGCCTCATTGACTGCCTTCCCATTGTGTTTCTTGTTCTTTCACCAGCGACAGGTGCTTTTTCTTCAAGGTTTGGAGATAATGTGCCAGAGAATGAGAGACATTTCTTCACAATTGGACTAACAGATTCAGATTGTTTCAGTCCCTGGTTCAAGAATTCAATATTAGCACAAAGAGAACTTTACTTCACTGTGAATTACGCACAATGCAAGAAATCTTAGATACAAACCTGTTCCTCCTGAAGCTTTCTGCGTAACTCGTCAACTTGTGACTGTGCAAGATCCCTTTGACGCTTCAGATCCTCGATTTCCATTTCCATCTAAAAGGGTCAGCCAGTCAGTTAGTTAAATAAATGTTAACACTTAAATTTCATTTTCTTAAGGAATTCATCGTTGATGAACCTGTTGAATTTTCCAATCTTTCTCATTAGCTGGCTCTGGGGTGCGCAGCTCTGCTTCCAATCTGGCTACTTCCTTCTGCAAATGCTTGACAAGCTGTTTGTCGGAAACAACCTGATATTTAACGAAAGAGAGAAGTTAATATTTGTGTTAAAAGATAAAATGAGGTACATCTCAATCTCATAAGAGAGGTACACATTCACAATAAGGTTTAGACAAGTTACTGAGTATATACCATGTTCACTTGTGCATTGTTTGTGACTTCCTTTGCTCGGGTAGCAAAAAAGAGAGTGTTGCGAGATTGTTCGACGTGACTAGATGCAGGGCTAAGCGTGCATATTATCGCAGTACGGGCATTGCCACCAAGTGAATGTTGCAATATTCTTGTCAGTTTTGAGTCCCGGTAGGGTACATGTCCACTTCTTTTGCCCACACTACTTACAGGAAAAAACAAAAGAAATGAACCAATCAGATTGGAGAACTGCAGTGACAAAATAAATTATCAACTCCAGTAAGCTGATCTAGATGGGTATGTCATCAAGCATAAACAATGAGTCAACTTTCATCACAGAACTAAAGAAGCACATAATACTTGTCCATGCTTTACAATGCACGACGACAGGGATGATGAAATAACTTGAATAAGAAACACAGCTGTCACATAAGTGAAAACAGACCTGAGCTTTCTAATAACGGTTGTAAGAGTCATCAAACTGAGATTGATATGGCAGCCTTCCCTAAGCCTGGCACCATCTGCATTTGTCTGTGAGGCTCTTTCGCTCCCAGCCAAATCAACAAAGTTCTGCAGCACAGATATATTAATGATAAAGTTGTCTCTATATCTCTTATGTGTCCTCTAAAACAATCAAGGAGGAGGTTAATTTACCAAGCTTGCTACATAAGACCTCACGCAATCAGAACTTTCACGAAGAGTGCTTTCTATTGTCTGCATATGATAAGAAGTTATAGTAGTCCGTTTAGAAAAGTTGTTGCTTAGGAGATTTCAATTTGGAAACACAAGACTTTCGGCACACAATTGAGGACTAACCAGTCTTATTATCTGGTGGGATCGTGAGCTCGTATCGTTTAAGGCTGTTTCGCCGACTTGCCTCTGAGCTGCAGTTTTGAGTGGTACATGTTGAAGATGGATTTTCTGGGGAAAACTAAAATAAAGCAATATCACTTTGAAAAGAATCAAATTCTTACCCTCGCAGATACTAATTAAATGCCTCAGATGCTGGTCATTGCTTGCTGTTTCTTCCACCAATTTCTCAACGACAGTTCCTTTCTGCAAATTAAAAAGATATCATGAAAAATTGATACAGAGAGTAAAGGCTATAAATTTGAAGGCCCGTTAATTTTTGCTCAACTTTACCTCTGGATCATCAAGAAGCTTGAGATTTCGACCAGATTCAGAATTCAATAGGTCCCTGACATTTTCATTGTAGATCTCCAGTCCAGATATTCTTATTCTGAATTGTCTTTCTGGGGTCTATGAGAATTGTCAAATGACCAAAAATAAATCAAAAAATCAGCAACAGTTTCCAAGGATAATGGCACTAAGAAAGACTAAATTTTTGTTTTATTTCAAAGCTAAAGAAACTAGTATAAGACATGATGTATTTGCAGAAAATACAAGAAACATGAACTACTTGACTTATCATTTATTACTCATCTAGGATAAAGATCATATAAACTACATGCTTCAAATATCTCAAACTATAACAACTCTTTTCTACTAATTCCAGTAATCCCATTTGTGACGTGTCTTCAATGACCTTGGAAAATTCTGCCATCAAGAACTATCAGATGACAATAGCAGTTGCTCAAGAATGATGAAGCTTACACTCATTATATGGGAATATATGTCGTTGACAGCTTTCTCAGTAATTCCACGCATTGTGTAAGTCTTCCCACTGCTGGTTTGTCCATATGCAAATATCGTTGCTGAGATGCAAAGAATGGAAATTAATCTATGATCAAAAGGTTTCCAAAAGCTGGAGATGTTCATAAAATACCTTCCTTCAGAGTAGGGGGAAGAGAATTACCATTTATTCCCATCAAAGAGGATAAAGCCACATTCTTTACTCCTTCCTCATACACGGCTTCAGTTATACTATCTGGACCGAAGACTTTATCTGAGATAAAAGAAAATGTACATTCTCAATCAGATTTTATAGAGTCTAAATTAAGATAAGACAACAAAATGACAAGAACATTTAAAACCGCGGATGTGTCAATTACCAAATGTGAATGAAGCTGGTTGAGCAGCACGTTCCTGAGGCAGTGATCTATAAATAATTGTGTGATCATCAATGCATTCCCATGCAGCATGGTCCTTGGCTGAAAGCTCCCTTTTGTTCAAAGGCCTTAATCTTACTGTTACAACGATTTTCTCCTCTTTAGCTCGATGTCCACTAGGCGTGGTTGCTGGACTCCTTTCTATCTTTGAAGCTGGAGTACCAGGAGTTCTAACCGTCATCTTGACTAGAACTAGACTAGTAATCCTCCAAAATGAACTCCAGCTGAAAAATGCAAAGGCCTGTTGACACAAGACTGAGATACTTGAATTCTTAGATGTCTTAATGATCTTATTATAAAAAGAAAACCAATACTCTGACTCAGTGCTAGAACTGGTAAATATCCTTATACACAGTCAATTATGATTAGGGAAATAGTTGTCCTGTTTTCTTGGCAAAGGTAAGATAGGATAGAGACAAATCGAAGGTTTTAAGCCCGCGGGTGTGGAATACGACAACACCATGCTCATGCTACTCTTTTGTGACAATGAGTGAAAACTTGATAAAAGTATACACATTTAAACATTATGGTTCGCATTCAAGACACTAAGTGAGGAAACACCCCTAGACCTCTCCTCCTCTCCCAGGCACTACAAAAATTAAAACCCAAAATTTTAAACTTTATTTTTGTTTATGAGGCATAGAAACACACAATATGAGCATATCTTTACTAGTGAACCTAACATTAGTTGGATACAACAAAGAGAGAGCTTTACACGAAAAAGAGAAACCAAATCGCTAAGATCTCAGTCTACTTTCCTATTCTCCACTTGGACAACCAATTTAAACAGTAGGCCTTCCTTATTTGACAAATTAATCTGAATCTCGCTAAATTCCACCAAATTCAAGTCTCATTCACAGTAAACACTAACTAGAAAACAAATCAACAACAACATAAGTGAAGATCATTGAGCGAAATAAGGCAACAAAATCTAACAACACGAAGTAGAGTTTGCATCTTAGCACCAATTTTCGCCTGAAATTGAAAAAGGAAATACAACATGAGATTTACCTGAAAGGAACAGAAGACGATTGATAGATTTGCGCCTGAGATCTGAGAAGACAAAATCTGATTGAGAGAGAAAAAAGGGATATCGAAATGGTAAGAGTGTGAGCTTAATGGTGTGTCTCTCTCTTTGATACTGTAAATTGGGGCTTTTGAATTTCGAGTCCCCAACGGCTAGTTCATTATCTCGTGTTTAAATGGACTTTTCGTTTATATCTCGTTAATATATCGCCGATCTTGCGGTGTAGCGCTCTAGGGTTAACGGTTTAGTGATTTGTCATTTGTAAATTAATTTCTTTCCGACAAAAGAGACAAACTGATGGGATATAATTTGCTTTTATGCCCCTCAATTTAGGAGGAATGTGAACTTAGACTCTCCCTTTCCTAATATATTTCTCCTACTTTTGTTTTCTTCTTTCTTTTTTTCTATATACTTTTCACTTTAAAGAGTCTTTCAACTTTGCCTAGTATCATATGAATGTCTTTTCTATTTCCTTCTTTAGTCCTTTTGTGATACTTACAAATTTGAGTGATTCTTTATCATAAAAAATAATATTAGTAAATACTCTCTTAGTCACATTTTATTTAAGCTAATTTGATTTGATATAGAACTTAGAAAACTGTAAATGAATTTTTTTAAAACTTGTGTTCTAAAATGTGATAGAAATTTGTGTGAGTGTAATCATTTCATTAAGCATAAAATGGATATTTTAAAGTTAAATTGTTGTTTAATACTTTCTCCATTTAAAAAAGAGTGAACTGGTTTGACTTAGCACGTATTTTTAGAAAATTAAAAGGACTTTTGAATCTTGTGGTTCTAAATTAAAGTTATGGCAAATATACAAAACCGTCCTTCAATCTTGTGGCTTTAAACATGCCCACGTGACAAGCTGAAATTAAAATGTTACCAAAAAAAGGAAAGAAGTCATTGTTTTTTAAACAGATTAAAAGAAAATGAGAACATTCTTTTTTAAATGGAGGGAGTATAAAAATATATCATTCTTTTGAGACTACTAAAAAGAAAGTATGGCACATAAATTGGGACATAAAGAATAGTATAATGTGAAAGTTGAATAATCATCTATAAAATCATGAGCAACTTTCACATATAACAAACATCAAAATTATATTTTATGTTATAGTTATATTTTGTATAATTGTGCTACATAACAAATTTTATGTTTGCTATGGAGCTTTTGATTTGTATAATTCGCTTCAAACATCCAATTTTATATAAATTGTTCAGTTTTGTATAAATTCATTAATACATTATAATTTGTATAATAAAATTTGTGTCTGTATAATTTTAAGTGCATATGACGAAAATATGTATATTTGTTGTATATACACATTTTATATATTTTATATCGAATTGTATGAAATGTCTAATTGTATACCGAAAATGGCTACTTGTATATCGAATCATATGACAAAAAAGGAAATATTTATTGCGAATTACAATTAAAATAAATTATAATTATAGCATTTAATTTGAATTAATAATTTGTTATTTCATACAATTTGTCCTAAAATGAACTCTAAATAAAGGATACCAATTAGAACGCCCATTTAAGATTTGTCAAGCCCAGACTTAAGCCCATTTGTTTTAGTTACGACAATGGAAAAGAGTATTGAAAATTTTCTTAAACTTGACGCGAAGTATTAGTTTTATTCTTGAACTATTGATAATTCTTAAAAACACACATTTACTTGACTAATTTAACTTAAATACACCTCTTAATTCTTGCCATGTTTTGAATATTTTCAATACTTATTTCAACTTTTTATTAAGAATCTCACTACTCTTAAGAGTGTGAAACCACTTGTTATTGTAACAAAATTTTATTAGTCAAGTAAAATGATATTTTTAAAGCTATCGATAGTTTATTAACGAAATTAATATTTTGTGTACTTCTCTACCGAAAATTTGTGGAAAGTAGGAAATGTGTGACTTTTTGGTAGCCATGAAAATTCTCTTTCTTTCATTTACTGTTTTTTTAGAAGAAAAATATATCCTCTTTTACGTGTCTGGAAAATTATGTTATAGACTCAGTTTTTGTGGAAAATAGCAATCCGTGGAGAAGTCATCAATACTAGCAGCCCTCCCTTCGTTGTCCATAAAAATTACTCTATCAAAGATCACAATTTTCATTAGTCAAAACTCAAAAACTGGATTATTTTTTCCACTTGGACATTAATTAATTCTATTGAATAAAGGGAAAAGGGTCAAATTTATTTATCTACTTTGCGATTTAGAGTGAATATACTGATTGGAAATTTGAGGTTTTTGTTTTGGTTAGTTTAAGAAAAAAAAGTTTGAGGGATATATTTGCCCGCTAATCATATATAATAATATATACCTGGCAAAACTTTTCTAGTACCTGCATATTCTCCAGCCCACCTAGTCTCTGTTTGATGAGTTCTTACAAATGCATGATCAAAGATTACTTCTTTCACTCCATCATCACCATCTTATTACTGCGGAGCCATCTTGCCTTTGTCAGGATCGAACTTATTCTTATTACTGCGGTTTTGTAGGGGAACAAGGTGTGTTCCATCTCCCTATTCCCTAATCTAACTTACTTCTGTTTACCAAATATTACTTGAATTCAATTGGCAGCTAAGAGTTTTAATACTGAACTTCTGAAACCACTACTTTTTTTTTTCTGTTGAAAAATGATACTAAAACTTAAAGTTATTAGAAAAAACACATTTTTATTAGTTAATTATATTCTCAACATTTTCTGCACTAGGATGGGGCTAAATATCGAGATTATGCCTGAATAACAGAGGGCGCAGAACATGTTGTCATGGTAAATCTAGAATCTAAAAGTCGTACACGTTTGACTATAATTCTATTGTACTAAAACAAAATTGTCTTCTTTCGTTTATAGATGTTGATTTGTTATACTACCAGAAGATCCTTTATTATGGTTGTTCTATATCAATTCATCACTTGTTTATCTCTGCATTACAGGCAATAATAGACATATCTCAGTGAAGATAGCCCTAGGTAATTGTCTTTTCACCTTGTTCATGTTATATTGTTGACCGAGAACATACAGATAATTAGTGAACCCGAACACTCTTTTTTGGACTGGTTAACAGGTATCGCTGCTGCTGGGATAGGAACAATATTAGCCTGCTACATGATGTACTGGTTTGTCTTTAAGAAATTATCTGCTACATGCCTTTTGTTACCAAAGTAGAGGAGGGAACATCAGAATAATGAGGCCTTCCTCAGGCAATATGGATCCCTAGCCCCTAAGGTATATAGCTATTCAGACATTAAAAAAATGACAAATTCACTTCAAGAGAAACTTGGACAAGGGGGGTATGGAGGGGTCTATAAAGGCAACCTTAACGGCCGTCCTGTTGCTGTAAAGATTTTAAATTCTACCAACGGAAATGGAGAAGATTTCATCAACGAAGTTGCAAGCATCAGTAGAACTTCACATGTGAACATAGTTAATCTGTTGGGATTCTGTTTCAATGGTCGAGAAAGAGCTCTTATTTATGAATTCATGTCGAATGGATCACTTGATCAACACATCTATGGTGAACATTCTAAGTTGGGATGGGAAAAGTTGTACAAAATTGCACTTGGGATAGGTCGAGGACTGGAGTATTTGCATCGAGGGTGCAATGCACGAATACTGCATTTCGATATAAAACCTCACAACATCCTTCTTGATGAGGATTTTTGCCCCAAGATATCTGATTTTGGTTTAGCTAAATTATGCCTTGAGAAAGAAAGCATGATATCAATGTTGGAAGCTAGAGGAACCATTGGTTACATTGCTCCGGAAGTATTCAGTGGAAATTTTGGAGGCGTATCACACAAATCCGATGTTTACAGCTATGGAATGATGGTTCTTGAGATGGTTGGAGGAAGGAGGAACTACAGTGCTGAAAGAAGTCATCATAGTGAAATATACTTCCCGCGTTGGGCTTATCAACGCCTTGTGACAGATGAAGACTTGAATATACAATGCATCACGACCAAAGAAGACGAAGAAATTGCTAAGAAGATGATACTAGTAGGCTTATGGTGCATTCAAACTGATCCCTCACAAAGGCCACCAATGAGCAAGGCAATTGAAATGCTTGAAGATAACTTAGAGGCTATCCAATTTCCATCAAAGCCTTTCATATGTTCTCCCTCGCGATCAGAAGGATCGTCGATGATCCCTTTGGGGAAGCCAACAAAGCCCTTTATATATTCTTCTTCGAGTTCAACACTTGAATCTACAGAACATTTGGTTATGTAGTCTTTTATAAATTTATTTTTAGTTTTATGTCCTTTTAAAGACTGATTTTAAAGAAAATTATACGTGTATCATTGGATCAAACAAAACAAAAAGAAATTGTGTTTATGAACAAGAGTGATACATATGTGCGTGCGTCACGTCGTGTATAAATTATGAAAACGAGTTCTAAGTCAACTGTGATCAGCACTGTTTAATGAAGAAGAAGAGAAGAAAAATTATATGGACAATAACATAACAAAGAAAATTTTGAAAACAAACTACAAAATCCTACTAATATGTTTTGGTAAAAAGTATAATATTATTTATATAGGGAATAAAATCAACCAAATGAACAGAGTAATATTTAAAAGTTCATAATAGTAGCTTTTAAAGTTACTAGATTATATTTTATAAATATCAAATTATTTGTTTAATACCGAATTTGAGTTAATAATTAAATTTTGTCGAACGCTGTACCATAATGGACACATTCTTGGTTCGTACTTTGTCGTCATTGGCACTGTATATTTATAATGGACAAACAATACCAAAATATTCCAACTCGTAGCTATAATCACTTGGCCGCGTGAAACGTGAGATGTTCTAAATCCAATTTATGTGTGTTTGCAATTAGAGAAAAAATGTCAATTTTTTCATTTATAATTGGTTAAATTTTTAAGAAACATGTTTTTTTGAAAATAAAAATTCTTTAATTGAGAATGATTTTCCTGGTAGAATTAAAAAAATAAAATAAATTTCACAAGTAACATTTCAAATTTATTATCTCTGAACTTTGACCTCCCAACAACCCAAAGCCCCCAAATCCCAATCCCTTTCCCTTTGAACATCCTCTCCTCATCCTCCACCACCACCCTCGATCATCACCCCCTCCTCTCTCGTCGATAGTATTTTACTAAATAACATAAAAAATATTTTTAAATTGATATTTTTTTCTATTTTAAACAAAAAAAAAAAAGAACATTTTCAAAAGTATTTTCTTTCATGTTGCATGGGAAGTTTTTTCTTTTAAACCAAATTCAAACACTCTTTTTTTTTTATATAGTATCAATTAAAGGTACGCTAGTTAAATCAATGTCGAAATGCTGCCTTGACTCTATTTCTATTTTTAGTGCTACCCTGCTGTAATCCTCTTTAATTACTTTCTGTACTTAAATTGCAATTTACAGATAGGACGAAACTCCTTGAATTGTACCGTAAAAAAAAGAAGCTGCGTTGCAATTTCCTTCTCTTTTTTTCCCTCTTTTAGTTCTCTTTTTTTCCTCTTTTTGTTGACGTACTAATTTGACCATCTTTTTCTTGTGCATTATTTTGAAATCATCTCACCTTCTTTCTGCATTCTTTATGTTTTCCCAAATACATAAAATATACTCACCCTAAAGTCTTCAAAAGTTAATTCCACTAAAGTCAATACCTGTATTAAGAAATCCAACTCTTAATAACAAATGACAAAATAGTTTGGTGCCTATCCATTAGACTATAAAGCTTTACAACCTCCAAAAATTCAACATGTCATACTTCATGTTGACAAAAATATATACTTCTTTCGTTCTAATAATTTAATTTATGTGATGATGTTCGAATTTTGAGAGTTTTAACACACTTGAAGCTGCAAAAGTTTATACTACCTACTACTATCTCATGTATACCAATCAGTTTTGCAATTTGTTTGGTATCAATTGATCATGTTTCAAAATCAATCAATCTCCTTCTTCTTCTACTATTTTTTTGTGTCTCTGTTTTTCTCCTTCGTCAGATCCAGAGCAAAAAATGATTCTTCCTCCTATGCATTTTGTCCTAAATCAACTTGCAATGGAGTTGAAATTTCATATCCTTTCTGGAGACTTGACAATTACAACGCCAGCGCTCCTCAGTACTGTGGTTATCCAGGATTTGGAATCAATTGCTCAAAAAATCAACCGCTTCCGATTATTTACCTTCCAAGCGATGCTTACTACGTCAAAAGTATAGATTATAAAAGCAATTCTCTCGCTCTAGTGGACGCTGATGTTTTCAACGAGACATGCCCTAGAGCACGTCACAACCTTACATTGGAGAAATTGCCGTTGAAGTTTTCCGATTCCGCTTTGGAACTTACCTTCTATTTCAATTGTACGAAAACTCCAGCTGATGCTCTTCCCGCAGAATGCTTGAAATCAGGTACGTATTTCTACGTTGGGGAAACTGAGCCGGACGATTTGAACTGGTTTGGGATTTGTGAGGAGAAAGTGGTAGCGACGGTGACGGAGAGGAGAAGCTTCCAGAACAATGATTGGATCGGAGGATTTGGTGCGGCCATGGGAGACGGTTTCGTGCTGGACTGGCGGAGCGCGTCGGAGTGCGGCCAGTGTGAGAAATCAGACGGGAGGTGCGGTTATAACAATTCAACCCATAACCTTTTGTGCTACTGCCGAGATGGTACCGTGAAGTTTAAACATTGCAAAGGTACACCCAAAACTCTTGCTGTTTATCTTTCCTCATTCTTATAGAACATTGCATTTGCCACTAAATTTTCATAATTTGCAAATCTAGCTATAATTATCTTATATTTTTTATATAAGAATCCCTTTATTCTTAAACTTTGAACTAAAAATTTTTAACAAAAAGGTGAAATAAAGTTATTTTTTATTGAATCAAGGTTCGTAAATCTGTCTTAAAATGACAAATCAGGACGGGTCCCATATATTTAGAGGCATTTGGTTGCGAGTTAGGAAGAGAGTTATTCATAAATAAAAATAAGTATATAGCTTGATACTCCCTTTGTTCTATTTGTCTACTTTAAAATTGACACATCTATTAAGAAAGTAATAATTGATACAAGGAGTTTATCATTTTACCCCTACTAATTATGAAAGGATGACTTAAAAATTTAAGATTTTTAAAAAGTTATATATTTTCGAAATAATAAATTGAGAGTATATTAGGAAATTTGCTTTGTCATTTCTTGATTTGTCAAAATAGATAAGTAATTAGAAATAATTAAAAAATAAAAAGCAGACAAGTAATTAGAAACCGAGGAAATTGTTATTAAATATGAAATTTAGCACGTCAAATATGATGTGAAGTTAGCATTTTACAATCTCATATAAATAAAATATGTATAAATTATGAGTCAATGATATCTTATTTTATACAGAATAAAATGAAATAATTAATGTATAATTAATCTTTGCATTATTTAAACTTTGCATTATCTAAACTTTCATAATCTAACGGACGACCGAACAATCTTTTATAAGATAAATACTTAAAATAAAATATAAAAGGGTTACAGTCCTACTCGTTTATTCAAGAAGATTCCAACTAATGCTATTTAATTTAATCTAGAAAAAGTCCAATGTTGTGATTCCATAGTTGGCGTACGTGTTTAGTCATTATCATATTATCTTATTTAATACGCCAATCAACCAATGGTATCAAGTTTTTGAATATAGCTGATGTTAGTATTTGACTATAATTCTAATTTTTGCTTACTTTGAATTCAAAAGAATCAAAATGCAGTTTATTGCGTCTAAAATCTGAAAATTTAAGATTCTAATTTTAATTTTTTTGCTCACTTTGAATTCAAAATGCATAATTTATTGCGTCTAAAATCTGAAACAAGATTGAATTTTCAAGAAAGAGAGCCAAAAATGAAGGGGCAGCGAATAGGGGTGTACAAAATCGAATCGAGAACCAAATCAAATCGCATATCGAGTCAAAATGAAAAAAAAAAATGATTAGTGGTTTGGTTTGACTTGATTTGATATTGGAAAAAAAAAGGTGACTATATTTGGGTTGGTTTGGTTTCAGTTTAAAAAAAAAAAAAAAACGAGACCAAACTTATGTAATTTTAAAATTTTATTTTATGCATAAAAAAATTTACTTTGATATCATTTTAAAATATTTCTTATACTATTTCATAGTTTTTAACTTTTAATACATTATTTCAAGTTTAAAACTTATAATTCGGAATGGTCCAATAAAAATTATAGTTCATAGATATTGATAATTATAATAAAATTTAAATCAAAATTAAATCAATACTAATGCAAAAAGAAAATCAATTCAACACTAAGAATGACAATAATATTGAATATTTGTTCTTTAGTTTTAGAATAGTTTAGACAATTAAAATACATAATCTAATTTTAATTTTCCTTAAATATTTAGTAATGTAATTAATACTTATTAAACTTATTTTAGCATGATGTAGTACTTTTAAATTATAATTATTTTCATTATGACTTTACGATATTTATTTTATATGATGATTTCATTATTATTTTTTATTGAATATTTTTGTGTCATCAATACTCATATCATATTTTGTGTTATTGTTTAAGAAACACTTTAGATAATTGTATTTTGGTTGGACTAAAGAAATATTTGGAGCACAAGTAAATCATATTTTTGTATGCAAACTTTACCGAAAAAATCCAAAAATCTGGAAAAATCCGAAGTTTATTAGTTTGGTTTGATTTATAAATTTAAAAATTCGACACAATGGTTTGGTTTGGTATTTGAAAAATCCAAAAAAATCTGAATTTTATTAGTTTATTTTGGTTTATAAATTTAAAATTTTTGAATCAACCCAATCATGTACGGGTTGAAATTAAGAATTAAACAAGGATAAGCTGAAAACTATATTAAAATGGTAAATAATTGAATGAGTTACAAACTTACAATATAGGAAATCTACCTAATTAGACAATCACCATTACCATATCTACTAAATTTCACTATACTTTAAAATGATTACATCATCTTTCGCTCTTTCTCGAATAGAGCGGTATATATTTAATATACTAGATACACAAATATATGAAATTATGAAATACAAATAATATGAAGTAGAGGAACGAGAGATATCTAGAGGAAAATACTCGGTATCTAGAGACAACTCGGACAAAGTACGCAATAGTTGAAATTATCGATGCATTGAGTAATTAACATCTATACTAGTGTGCTTTATAAAAGTTGTTCAATTTACTCATTATTAAATTATCTTAAGCTCAGTTTATAAGATGGGTTGGGCGGGTCCTTTTTTTGGGCTTAGTTTGACACCCCTAGGCTAACCCATTTTAACCTATCCAATGGGCCAACTGGCTCATTTGATACCCTCTAGGCTACTAGCCCATTTGTTTTAGGACAAATCCAGGAAAAATTAGGGAAGAAAATTAGAAAAGATGACAACATTTGCGTTAGAACCTTACGCTTATGTGATGCAGTGCGAACTACAACTCGAGTCGCAGTTTTTTTTGTATTATAATATATATATAAAAAGAAGCCTTGTTTGTAGACAAAATTCAGGTTTCGGAGTGTCATGGTCTAACATAGCCTCTTTTATTACACTATTTATCTCCTGTAATATTCTGACTATCAGCTTCACAAAATGCCAAAAAATATTTAAAAACCTTAGTAATATACACATTGTCAACAGGTGCATATGAATATGATGTGATTTTTGGAATTTTATATTCCGCCCAAAGAAAGAATTCTCAAACAGTCCTTTTCTTGTTCAAGAGTTTCCGCCTGTTTTCCTTTCTTTTTTTTACTTAGTTTTCTTTCATCTAGACATGTATTTTTAATCTGCGGAAAGTTTCAGCTTTCAAGGTTATTGAATGGATTGGTGTAAAATATTTATCCCTTTTTATTCATTTGAAATTTTTCCCTCTAGTTGTGAACAAATGAAACTAATTTTCGTCCCACTCGTCGTCTAAGTTGAAAAGTAAAATTTTCTATGGTAAAATAATCACCGAAAAGTCTTATAAAACATGAGCAGCCATTTCTTTTTTCTTTCATAACAATTCTCAAGTTTGTCATCTTTTGTTAGTCAAAACTGGATTAACTTTGACACTTGAACACCTCAATTGAATCATATATTTTGTCAAACTCTTCTAATACATCGGTTCTCCAACCAACATAGTCTATCATTGATGAGTTCTCACAAATGCATGCTCAAAACTTTCCTCTTCCTCTGCTCCACTCCATCATCGCCTTCCTATGTTTCTTGATCACGTCCTCGCCATCCTATGGCCAAGAGGATAAACAGTATTCCACTTGTAATAGCTCCTACACCTGTGGGAATATTCAGAATATCAGCTTTCCTTTCTGGGGTGGTGATCGACCTCAAGAATGTGGTCTTCCACAATTCAAGCTTGCATGTGAAGCCAATCAGGATCCCCTTATACATATCGATGGTCATAATTTCCGCGTACTTGACATCAATGGAGACAATCAAACCATGAGAATTGCACGAAATGATCTTGAGGATGACATTTGTCCTGATAGATTCGGTAACACTAGCTTAAATGATGCCCATTTCCGCTATGCTCCTCACGACTTAATGATTCTCATCCTGTTCTATGCTTGTCCTTTCGATATACCTTCTCAATGGAAAAAATTCACCTTTAGCTGTAATAACACTGGAGAGTCCAATCTTGGTTTCTATCCAGATCAGTCATTTATATCATTCTGGGGACCAAAGCTTGGGAGTTGTGAGTTAAACGTCGCAGTTCCTGTGTTGCTATCAGCATTTAATCGGTTCCAAGACCAAGGAAGTACGAAAATATTGGAGCTAGTGAAGCAAGGGTTTGATGTGGTTTACAACAAAAGCCCAGTGTGTATGGCTTGTGAGAAATCAGGGGGTTTATGTTGGTCAGAAACAGATTATGCAGAGCCAACTTGCCTTTGTCAGGACCGAACTTATTCTTATTACTGCGGTTTTGTAGGGGAGCAAGGTGTGTTCCATCTCTAACTTGTTTTGTTTGCCAAAAATTAGTCGAATCTAACTGTTAGGCCAGAGTCTTCAACTGTCAAATAAGACTGCCAGAGAAGAGAACAAAAAACTTAGGCTGCCATGTGAACATCTAATTTAAATTGTCCATTCAAAATATCTATGAAATTCTCCCCATGTTTTGATGAGGAACTCCAATTCTTTTCAGACCTTCCTAATTTATTCCATTCCTTGTAACATTTCTTTGGGCATTCTTTCAAGTTTATGAAGACCAGATAATAAAATATAGTAACAGTTTGCCCAGCACAAGCCCTTTTTGATGATGCCTGTTCTGAGAATTTAGCAGTACTAGACAGAATTTAGTTTGTATTTGCTTAACCCGTTGAGATAGGTATATCAAAATTTGTGAACAATGGAGATAACAATGCATCTTTACCTTAAAAAAAATGCATCTTTACCTTTCTAGTTCTTCTTGTCTAATCAGTGATTGAAATCTCTTTTCCTTTTGCTGCATCTAGAGACGCTGACTCTCTTACCCAGTAGGTGGTGAAGGTGGACTTTTGATGTTATTAGGACTTAACAAATTATTTTTCACCTTTTCGCCTGACTTGTGGATTCAGGCTTTTCAAAATGTTATTTTAACAACAGTTATTTCCTTGTTTCCTTCTCTTATCTGGTTTTTTTGTTTTCTCCATTTGTAAATTGCACCAACAATGCCACAGATCATTATTTTGCAAATTGTTCATACTGAGCTTTTAGTGCACTAATCATGCCAGAAACCTGTTTATGCGAAAATGAATTACCCTCATCTTCCGCAAAAATGAATGAGGCTAAAATGTCAAGATTGCCTGAATAACAGAGGGCACTATATGTGGTGCTTGAATAACAATTCCAACCCCTAAACAGAACACCGTTTCCATAGTAAATTCAGAAACTTAAAGTCCAAATCCACGTTTGACAATGTTTCCATAACAGACTAGAAAATAACCACATAATTCCTCTATAGATTAGAAACAGTAAGGTGATAGTAGTTGTATTTATGTCTTTATGATACTACTGGAGATATTTTATCGTGGTTCTGTATCATCTCATCACTTGTTTATGTCTGCATTTCAGGCGATAAAAGAGATATCAGAGTGAAGGTTGCTGTAGGTAACTGTCCTTTGACCATGTTCATCTTATGATTATCCTTCTCTTTAACTATGATCAAGAACTTCTTAGTCACATATTTCTCTCTTTCAGGTGTAATTGCAGCTGTATTCACTGCCATTGTGGCATGTGTAATTTTCTCTCTCTATTATCGTCGACAGAAGAAAAGTCATTCTGGTTCTTCTTTGATATCCAGAAGTATCCTTTCCTATCCATCCTCAACAATGGACCCTGAAAAGGCTTCGAACTATTTCGGAGTTCATGTCTTCGACTACAATGAACTGGAAGAAGCCACAAACAATTTTGATTCCAGCAAAGAGCTAGGAGAAGGTGGATTTGGCACAGTATATAAAGGTAAGAGAAATTATTCTGAACTGGGCTTTCTCTCACTGTCAACCTTCTACTAAACCTAAACATTCGATCTGATTCATTAACCATATGGTTGAACATGACATGTTATAGGTAAACTTCGAGATGGGCGTGTTGTTGCTGTAAAACGTCTATATGAGAATAACTACAAGAGGGTTGAGCAATTCCGAAATGAAATTGAAATCCTCACTCGCTTACGCCATCGAAATCTAGTTACCCTTTATGGATGCACATCTCGCCATGGCCGTGAGCTTCTTCTTGTGTATGAATATATTCCCAATGGTACTGTTGCTGATCATCTTCATGGAGAATTCTCAAAGCCTGGATCACTTTCATGGAATACACGAATGAGCATTTCCATAGAAACGGCAAGCGCACTAGCCTTTCTCCATAATTCAGAAGTCATTCACCGAGATGTTAAAACTAACAACATCCTCCTAGACATTAACTTCTGCGTCAAAGTAGCTGATTTTGGCTTGTCTCGGCTTTTCCCTACTGATGTTACACATGTCTCAACAGCTCCACAGGGTACCCCCGGATATGTTGATCCCCAGTATCACGAATGCTATCAACTCACCAGTAAAAGTGATGTTTATAGTTTCGGGGTGGTATTAATCGAGCTTATATCCTCTCTGCCAGCTGTTGATATCTGTAGGCATCGACAGGAAATAAATCTATCAAATATGGCAATTAACAAGATTCAGAGCAACACATTACATGAGCTGGTTGATTCAAATCTTGGTTTTGACTCCAATGACATGGTAAAGTTGATGATCACTGCTGTGGCAGAGTTGGCTTTCCAGTGTCTTCAGAACGACAGGGATTTAAGACCATCCATGCCAGAGGTTTTGGAAGCTCTACTGGGAATTCAGAGTATGGATAAAACAGCAACAGAAATAGGGAAGCCAAGTCCCGGTGATGATGCTGGATTGTTGAACAATCACGCATTATCTCTCTCACCTGATTCAGTTATTTCAAAATGGACTAGCAGTAGCAGTTCAACAACACTTGCTTCCAGTATTGGCTAAGTTTATGTCCTCAGTTTGTCTAGTTTGTGGTTTTCTTGATAGTGATTCTTCAGCCACCTGCTTTATTGGTCGCCGAAAGCTGAATTTTAGTGTCTTTCCCTTGAGTACTTTGGACCTTTTTCTATCTTAAAAGAGGCTGTACATTATCTCGTATGCAGCAATTTAAATTTAACAGTACTAATTCAATTCATTTCTTAAATTCTTTATGTAGATACTTGTTTAATTTATCATCTTTGTCATAGCAGATTATGAGTATTTTTCACCAGGGTGAGTAAATAAGATTATATTTTGTGTCTGGTATAGCAAGATATTGCTGTTCATGAATGTATTTGATAACTAAACTTTAGTCTTAATGAGCAAGATTACATTTTGTTGTGCCTTCACTTCATTGCTCAAAACTTAATTATACATAACATACCCAGTGTAATTACACAAGCGGGGTTTGGGAGGATAGAGTGTACACAAATCTTACCCCCTACCTTGTAAAGATAGAGATGTTGTCTCCGATAACCTTATGCTCAAGTAAAGCATTTCAAAGCAGTTTGAAAAAGAGAATACAGAAAAGAAAGAAGTAACAACAATGAAGTATAGAGCCCTGTGTAAAGCAAAGCAGTTACAAAAACAAACTAGTGTGATAACTGAAGCATAAAAAACACAAATGATAACAACAATCGATGAATAAGAAACTACAAGAATAGTGTTAACACTATACGTTTGAGTACATTGACATTGTTGTATAGAAAAACTTAGCAGGAGACAATCATCCGGTATTGCATAACCTGTAGGTCTGGCAGGCACCGGTAACAATTGTTTAGGTTCAATTGCTTGATTTAGTGTAAATACTAAGTTTTGTACCTGTCAACTTCAGAACAGTTTTGGAAATTTCAAGAAGTTGTAAGAAGGATACTGTAAATAAAATAAACAAGACATAACTGAATGCATAATCAAAGAAAAAATTTGCATTAATTTGTTCATTCAATTAAATGAACAATCACCCTCTACAATAGACAACTCAAATTTGAATCTTAAATAAGAAAATTGAAACATACTTTTGCATACTATTGCCAGACCACACATCTTTTACAAAGGGGTGGCGCGACTTCTACAACAATTTTCAGCCCTTTATTGAGCAAAATTTTGTTCCTACACACTATGTACAGTTACCTGTAAGCATAAGTTTCATTCCTTCATTGTCTTCTGTTTACAAGAATCAAGTTAACTTCTATATGCTTGACAGTGTAAAATTTAACACAATTTTCTATCCGTCTGAAAAGTAACTACCACCGTCATTATCAGCAGGTGTATCAAATGTAGTTAGGATTACCAATCCAGTCATTGTATTCGACTAATTGTTCAGGTGCATCTGTCAAAATTGTGTTTCGTTGATAGGATCGCATCATTGGTTGTTGCTGCTGATGAACATTTGGATACTGATCCACCATTGGTTCTCCTGTTCATATGACAAAAACATTATATTATGTATTAGTAGTAGTTAATAACCAACACATTGTACTAAAATATAGAAGCAAAGTGTGTTGACTCTAGCTAATAATTCCAAAAACTTTGTGCTTTTTGAAAAAAGATCTCTTTATATAATCATTAAAGAGTACAACTGAAAACAAACTTGTTTGTACATGATGGACATATGACCTAGTAATCAATGAAATGGATTGAGAATCATAAGTTTCATATTTAAATTCATATTAGGTGATTTTTCTTATCTGTACAAATCTTGATGGACAGAGTTACTCAATATCTATGCTAATGAAAAAAAGTAAGTATTAACCCCTGGACTTAAGCAAGCTAACTCGAACACCACAGTACCTTGAGTTAGTAGTGCTGGCTCATTAACTAGACCATCAACTTCCTCTAAAGAACTCCAATTGGTATAAGCCTCTTTCACCAAATTCTGGATATATGCCTATTGATACAGTAGAATAGATATTAGCAAATTTACAATATCACAAGAATCAAACTCGCAAAGTGCATATAAAATCATACCTTTTGTATTCCTGTTAAGTCATGAGTAGGGTAAATTTGTCCATCAATAACTGCCCTAACAACTTCACAAATCGGAGTAAGGATTAGAACGTAGTTTGAGCCACGGGCCATGAATAACTTCGAGCCCATCTCACAAGTTTTTGCATGCTTGTATGTCACTTCCCACATTTTATCAGACATTCCAGTTCCCAGTATCTGTATAATCACGCAATCAATTAAGAGATCTTTGTAATTCGTATTTAGTTTATATTTGTTTTGTGTGAGTAGCTAGAGGCTTACAGTTCTGATTTGTTGTGTGTCAATAGTAGCCAACTTCAAGAAATCTTGTACAGTGTTGATGCCTTTTGAAGAGAGCTTTTTGCGGAAAGTTCCATCTTTTCCAATCTTCTCAAGACGCCACACTTCATCTCCTAGTGCTGGTGGGTAATGTTTTTTGTACACTGCAACATGTTAACATGACACAAACTCATTACTTTTTGGTTCAAAAATATCATTGTCATCAATGATTTAGTTAATTTCATCGTAATTTAAAAACATTTTATCACATCGGAGTCACTAAGTGAGTTTGACCAAGCTAGCAGAAAGGTTGCTCAGATAGTAAACGCGCTCAACCTACAACCCTAAGGTTGTATGTTCGAGCTAAGCAATAAAATATGAAATTCTGGATGATAGAATTCATAATAATGAGTCAAGGACTTTTGTAAAGTTAAGAAAATTATCTTTGACTACCAAAAGAAACTATAATGAAAGAAGAAGAAATTGCTTACATTCACCGCGGTGATCTTTAACCACAAACGATTCAGTAACGGCTTCTATTATTCGAACAGTAGTTTGATTGTTTCCAATTTGAACCACTTTTGCGCCAATTCTGAATTTCCGGCTCCGAATCCAGCTCGAATTGTCAGTAAACTCGATTTCCCCAACGGGAACGACGCCGTCACGCATCGTGAAATTCAGTTCGCCGGTAAGCAATGGCCTCTTTCCGGTTCTTTCCTTAACGACGTGTTTGTCGAATTCTTCAGGTGACCAATTCGTTTCAGTTTCTCCGGACGGGAAATCTCCGTCGAGTACGACGAGTTCTACTTTGATAGGGTAAGGTAAAGTCGTCGGAACCATGCCTTCGCCGCTTGTATCCACCAGAAGAATTTGAAGACTCTGACCGTCGGCGACGACTTTGCTGCCGGTGAATATTGGTTTAGAGAGCTTTTTGTTGAAAATGAGACGAAGATTCGATGGTTCTAATGCTTTGATTCTTAGGGAAGGAGATCTCGTTAATGAACGACATGAATAACGCCTTAGTCCCTTCTCCACTTCTTCAATAACCTGCAAAATCAATTTCATAAAGTTATCATCAACGCCATAAATGGACGTGAAATTTATTCAAAAATTTAAAAAACTCATACCACTCGACGGAGCATCGGTTCCAAAGCAGAAGACACGTTCTCTAGGAAATTCGCCTTCACTGCTTCCGTAATAACACTACAAAAAAATTAAAAGGATTTACTATAAGTCAGGTAATCGTGAAATTAAATATGTACATCGACATGAATTGATTGATATTTGAAAAAACGAGACGTACGAAGCGAAAGAAGGTATAGTAGATCTCATGCGTTTGTAATTCGGTTGGTTCGAATCCGGATTAGAGTTATCTAAAAACCGTTTAGCTGTTGCCATTTCTGTATTGAGGAGTAAAGTGTAATAAGCTTAAGAAATTTTCAGTAGATGTTGTGGGAAGGGCAAGTATATGTATGCTTATATATATATAGAGGAAGAGTATCTAAATAAATGTTATAAGTGGTTTATAATAAAAAGGAATAAAAGCATAGGTTATAATTATTTGTAATATTAAGGTTAAATTGGGTAATTAGGGAAGTTTCGAGGAATGAAGAAAGAAATAGCGTGGCAAAGAGAGGGTTATTCCCAACTTCCAAATGATCTAACGCAACCTGATGTAACGACTTTAACGTCAAGCCACGCTTCAAGTCAACGGCATAAAACTCCAAAAAATATAACAGCTCGATTTTTCGTATCGTTTACATAAAATTAATAAATACGTTATGTTTTAAACTTATGAGCAGGTTAAATTAGTGTGTAAATACTTTCTGACTTATCTACATGCTTAGTGGCATTGAAAGAAAAAAAAAAAAGGTCACTTCCTCCGTTTTAAAAGGAATAACATTCTTTTCTTTTCAGTATGTTTCAAAAAAAATGATTTTTTTCTTTTTTTGATAACAATTTTTCATGTGGCATCTTTAAGGCCACAAGATCAAAAGCCAATTTTGTACATTTAACCTAATTTTAATTTAGGACCACAAGATTCAAAAGTCTTCTTTATACTCTTAAACTCGTGTCAAATCAAACTAGGTCATTCTTTGTGAAACGGATGAAGAATATAACTTATAACTTGAGATCAATCAAAACTCATAAATTGGTCACCCATGATTTTAAACCTTTTTAACTTTTTAAATCTATGTTTTTTAAGTTCTTGATTATTATGAAGTTTAATGTTGTTTCTAAATATATATATTATTGAAATATCTTATTAATAATTTGATAGCTAAATAATGAAAATGTCTTTTAATGCAAGTTTATAAATTCAAAGAAAATTATATATATATCGATGAAGATATATCTGTTTTTTTGTCCAAAAACAAAAAAAAGGTATAGATTGGGACGGAAGAACTATAACTACTTAGTTAATTAGTAGTAGTACTTAATAAATAACGATAGGGTTTAAAATTTGTTTATAAGGTACTTATATAAATATATTGATAATACTACAATTTTAGTAGTAGTTCTTTTCTTTTTTTTTTCTTTTTTTCTGTTCTAACTAACCCTTCCCGTAAACTAACATTATATGTGTGCAAGACTTTTTTATCTACATATTTTGAATTTTTGGACCACATATTTCGGGTCTATTTTTTTTTTAAGAGCATCGTCATTTATATCTTTATGTTAATCTTTAATTTATGGCATCATAGCAAAAAGACAAACACATAGGTGCGTAAAAAATTAAAATCAATTCATTACATTTTTTTTAGGTAAAAAGAACATTTATTACTCCTTCCGTTTAAAAAAGATTGACCTAATTTGACTTGAAACGGAGTTTAAGAAAAGAAAGAAGACTTTTTAATCTTGTGGTTCAAAATTAAAGTTATGTCAAATGTACCAAAATGCCTTTAATCTTGTGGTCTTAAACATGTCACGTGGAAAGTTAAAGTTAATGTGTTGCCAAAAAAAGAAAGGGGACATTTTTTTTTAAACAAACTAAAAAAAAAATGAGGACATTCTTTTTGAAACGAAAGGAGTACAATTATTATCAGCTGAGTGAATCACAAAATAAATACATTATCCTACACACAGTTGACAAGAAGAAGGTACGTACAAATTACTTCGTCAATTTTTTTTAAAAAATATTTCTTTCTTTTTTAGTAACATTTTAATTTCAGCTTTTCACGTGATATGTTTAAAATTACAAGTCATAATATTCAAAAGTATTCTTTATTTTCTTAAATTTCGAATCAAACTAGATCATTTAAAAATCAATTCATTACTTTTTTTTTTTAGACAAAAAGAACGTTTATACAATTATTATGAATTGAGTGAATCACAAAGTAAATAATTTATCCCACTACACACATAACAAACACACACACACAAAAAGTTGACAAGAAGAATAGGACAAGAGAAGCACAAAAAAGCCACACATCCCCACAAAACGAATTTCCAAACCCCACACTACATTTTTTGTCAACTGAATATATTTGAATTATGTGTTGAACAAAAAGAAAAAAAAATATTTTTATTTGACTACGTTGATAGATACAACATAAAAGAGACACGACACGAAGACTTTTTGTTGATTAATTATAAATTTTATAATATAAGGACGTTTACTTACCTAGACTTGGAAAAAGGAAAAATAGGATATGAAACGCGTAGTGCGTAGATGTATATATAGTTTACTTTTAATTCTTAATTAAGACTTTCTTAGAATTATTTTTCCGTCCTATGATCCTTTATTAAGAATTTAAGATTAGGCATTTATCATCATGTCAAAAGTTATAACTATATTAATAGTAATGACGTAACATTACTTCTTAATTAAGTTCACTAGGCAATGTCATGTTCAATTATGACTGTCATCCGAAGACGTACCAAATAAGCGCCATGTTCAATAATAATCTCTACCCGAATCACCCAGGCGTTTGTGGGCCTTGTCATAGAAAGGATAAAGGATGTTTTTTTTTTTTTTTTTTTTTGGATGTTGGCATTACCCACCCAACATCCTTTTGTGTTGTATGTGATCCCCTTGTTAAATTGTCCATTTGAAATAACTTTCATTTTTTACCCTATATTATTGTGCTTGTAACTTTTTTTGTTATTTTTATTTTATATATATATTTGATTTCTGATATACTTTTCTTGCAAAGAATATTGAAAACATACATATTAAGGTATGGATAAAATTCTATCACCAAATTATATTTGTAGGATTAATACACTGGGTGTATTGTTGTTATGGTATAACATTTATGTATAGAGAAAATGATCGCATACGTCCATTTATATAAATAAAATATAAGAAAATCAACGGATCTTGAGGTTGCTATATTATAAGAAAACTTTTTTATTAATTAGAGATGGAATCAAAACTTGAAATTTATAATTTTGAATAATGATTCAATCTAATATACAATAATCAAACCCCGTATTTTTTTCACCATATATATATATATATATATATATATATATATATATATATATATATATATATATATATATATATATATATATAAGCTTTGCCCTTGGATTTGATTAAGGAAAAAACAATAACAAGAAAGAACTTTGCGCATGTGCTTTTCATGTCATACTAATTATATATCATATTTTTTCGAACATTATATTATACAAAATCTAAGGACCTTTTAAAGATATGATTACTCCAAACAATTATATGTACACTAAACATGTTTTCAAATATATGTAGGAATTGATTTTAGTAAGTGATGAAAGCAAAAAAATAAATTCTTAATTTAGTTTAATGAATAATAGGACAAGTAAAAAAAGAAAATTTTATTTTTAATAAAAAGACTAATTAAGTAAAGATAAATTCCCCTAGGATCTAGCATTATGTACTTGAAAAGGAATCCCAATATGGCAACATATGTTGTCTTTTAATAGAGAAAAAACAAAGGAAATAATAAAAATTGGTATTCCCATTTTATTTATTTTTTTGGATAAGACTATTATTACTCTCTCTTTTTTCTTTTTTTTTGAAACATTTGATCTTAGAATTTGGGACTTTAATTTTAAGTTTTGTTTTTAAATTAATCATTATTTGTGAAATCTGCATAAAATTTAACATCAACTTTTAATCATGATTTCAAATCTCAAATTCATTATTATTTTTTCAGTTCACGTAGTGGTAATTATTTTTACCTATTACAAATAGTTTAGTTATAAAAAAAAACATATAAATAAAAATAAAATAGTTAAAATTCACCAAATTACTCCTTTCGTTCCAATTAATGTGATAAAAAGAATTAACCGTCCAAATTAAGCTGCAGTGTGTAGTTTCGCCGAATTGCCTTTCATTGAAATATTTGTTCATAAAATGATACAAATTAATAATTATGGAAGTTTCGAAGAATTGGTTGAGAGTGAGTAATAAAAGTCTAATCCAAAAAAAAAAAAAAAGTAATAACCGTCCTCCTTATATGTCTCTAAAAACTCCGTTTGGTGTTTTTATTTTTCTTGTTTTATTAACTTTTCATCTGTTCAATTCTATACAAACAGAGGAAAAAAAGAAAAAAAAAATTGCTAGGAAACAAACATGTCCTTTCCTAAGAAATAAATTTTAATTACTTGTCGTAGTCTGTCTTTATTTCATTCTATTCAAAATAATTATTTAATGGCCAAAAAATAATTCAAAATAATTAATGTTTCATAAAATTGAAAAGGTAGTCCTTCTTTCCAAAAATATTTGATCATTATGCTTTTAATTTTACTAACACTAGTTAACAAATTATAATTAGAAGGATAATTTACTAATATATTACTATTCGAATAAATAAATATCTTCAAATATGTAATAGAGAGATACCTATAATTAATGATTAAGGAAATTTAGAAACTAAGCATATAAATTATCCATTGATTTCATTAAGTAGACAAACATTTTTAAACATTCCAAAATAGTATAGTGCACAGGAGGCCTTTTTTTTGGTTATAACTGTGGTCATATCTTGGCTAACTTTCGCGTACCTTGATTTATTTCACTAAACATATCACGTCTCATCAACAACATGTATCAAATATATATCTCCACGAAAGCTAGAATAAAAGAGTAAAAATTATCTGGTGTTTTATTGTATTTATCTCTGCAAGAATCTGAATTCGAGATATGATAATTCTCAATCCATTTCATTGACACATATTCCTAATCCCAGTAATAATTATGTCAATCTAATTAAAAATAAAAGAAAATCATAAGTAGATCAACGTTTATTTTTATCCTAAAATTTAAAATAATGATCATTTTAAATTTAAAGGACTAAAATAATATTTTAAAAAATAATATTTTTAAAACTAATCACAATAACATATCTAGTGTAATTTTAAATAGAGAATAATATCAAATAATATCTTCAATGTAATTTTATTAATTTATAAAAAAATAGAAAATTATTTTCAATAAACATGATATTCAACTAAACGTTTATATCAAAATTAGCAAGGATAATAAACATGATATTCAACTAAACGTAAGTAAGGATAAAAAAATAATAACGTATATCAAATTTAAAGTCATTTTCGTCTGAGATTTACCTGTTACAATTGATCGACCATATTAAAGGCACATGTCTGACTATTTTTCAAATTTGATATATGAATAAAAGTTATATTTCAGCTTTTTTTTTTGTTTCGGCTATAATTTCGTCACGATTTAATTATTTTTTTTCCAATCTTCTATTTACGGCGCATTTAGATATACATTTAATTTTTCAAATGTTTTTTCCAAGTTTTTTCTTAAAACTCATTTGGTTATATGTCAAAAAAAAATCCAAGTGTCAATTTTCCACTCCAAATATCTTTTGATTTTTATTTCAAGTGAAAATGCATGTCTAAATATATAAAAAAATATATTTTTTTTTTGAAATGGTAATATAAATATATTTTATTTACTTGAACTTTTTTTAAAATCACTATTAGAAAATAAAAAATGAGCGACAGACGAAATTTAATCTAATTTTATTTAACTTTAAATTTTCTAAGGATTTGTTAGAAATGGCTGATAAATTTTATGGTTCATATTTTCTTGTTATGTATATCTCCTATATTTATTTATTTCCAAATGTCTACATAGTTTATACTAATAATTAAAATTTGCTGGCGATGTAATCGAATTAGGATGGTTATATTAAGTTCAATCAACAGAAAGATTGAAACCTTTTTAGGAAAAAAAATATAAAAAGACATAAATCTGATACTGACAAATATATATTATATAATAATAAATAATGCTGCGGACTATTATTTAGTATAGTACTAATACTAATATTATTAATTAGTCGGTCGTTGTGTGACCTATTCACTTGGTCCTTGTCATTTCATTTTCCACAGTACATAATTTTTCAAATTCAATCCAAATAACAATTATATAACACAAATCATTTTTAAAGTCTAATGCAGATTTATAGTCGGTTTCGTCCAAGTTTACAACAAAACAACAAGTGCTAATAAAAGATTTTATATCCAAGGAGAATGGATTTTTTTTTACCACTTATTTGTATCTATTTAAAATATCTGAAATTTAGAGTCGCTGAAAATTTATTTAAAGTAAATATATTGAGTAAATTTTAGGTTTAGCAGTCATAAAAAATTTAATAAAATCATATTTGTATGTTATAACAATAGTTTGTATAATTGCGCTTCATAGCATACTTTATGCTTGTTATGACTATTAATCTGTATATTTCGATATACAGATACACAAAAAAATATGTATTTGGGTTTCTTTGTGTATATTTTGGTATACCAATGAGTCATGCATTTGTATATTTCAATTTATTTGTATATTTCGGTATATAAATAAGTCCTGCATTTGTATATTTCGATATACAAATGAGTTCTGCATCTGTATATTTCGATCTATTTATATATTTAGGTTTACAAATGAAATGGGAAAAAAAAGCATAAAATGTTCGCTGCGAATTACTAATAAAAAAAATTATGATTGTAACATTTAATTTTTAAATTAATAATTTGTTATTTAATATAATTTCCAAATATATTTAGTAAGCGAGCAGCGGAGCCTTGAAGAAGTCAAATTAGAAATTCATCATTATTATATATATTTAAAGTAATTTTAACATTGTATATGCATTGTAATTTTTTACTGAACAAAATTCAAATGAAACTCGTTGTGAAAAGTTTTTTACTTCATATTCTCATATTTTACTACTAATATATACGAGTGTTTCTTTATAGTAAATAAATAAAATCACGTATCATATTCAAAACGACATAATATATTCATAGAGTATATCATACACACACCAAAAAAGATTTTGTGTGTGGTGTTGGTTTAGGTCAGGTCTAGTCTGTTGAACAATTACAAAGAAGCTACCAAACAAAGACTTGGAAATTTTCAAAAGAGAAAAAAAAAAACCTCCTGTTCCTTTATTCTTTTGGGGAGGAGTACACTTTTTGATCAGAAGCGTTGATTATCACTCAATTAATAGTTATTAATCTTGTGTAAAATTATTTTCTTCACTTGATTTTAATTTTCTTTAATAAAAAAGTAAATTTTTAAAATAATATTCCCTCAATCCCATTTTATATAGCACAAAATTCCTTTTTAATTCGACCTAAAAAGAATATCACCTTACTATAATTAAAACTAACTTAACTTTAAAATACCCATTTTATCCTTAATAAAATGATTTTCAACCATATCAAATATCTAGGTACTGTTTTACATTGATGATATCAAATCTTTCTAAAAAAGTGATATGCTTAACACAAGCTTTTCTTTTTGCCTACTCCTGGAAAAGAGCTGATTCAATAGACAACTCGAGCAGAAGGAAAGAGCTTCTCAAATCTTACTGTCAAGAAAAAGGCTAAGATCACTTATTTAACTTCTAGCTCGGTAGGGATGAGATTCTAGAAAACTCATTTTTAATGTCTCTTTATAAACTTAAGGACTTTTCTAAAGTGGGTTAAAACCTCATTTCTTATAATAGAAATAGGATTGTAAATCTAAAAGGATTGGCGCATAGATATTACAATTGATGAAAAAATGATCTGCTCTTTCACTATCAATTTCTTTCATTTTCGATTTGGGATGATGAGTCCAACCTGCTGGACGAGACTATAAGTTTCAAAAATCTCATTTTTCATCAAATATTGTGTCAAATCAAACTATGCCACATAAAACGAAACGAAGGAAGTCTGGAAATTCAACTATTTTATCAAATAACCGATTGAGTTGTAACACATGCGAATAAATAGAAATGAATATATGATGTATCATCAGTCCCATTGAACTCAATGCAAGAACTAGAAATAATCAACAAAAATATTCAAATTTTACAAAAATACAAATATCAATTTATCCAAATTTCATAATTTTAGGAGCAAATCTCAAAAGCCTATCTAAAGTGCTTGGCAAAAACTTCCTAGCAAACAAGTAACACATGTTACTGGGCTGCCCATTATACTCACATTTGGTCCCATTTCTCATCCCATAAAGCAAATCTTCTGTCACATCAGGCCTAATAAATTTTGTTGGATGAGGCCCACCTTTGGCCCAATCAACCCAAGTCAATGTTCTATTTTCATTTTTCCACCAATATTTCATTGTCACAAATGTTGGTAAATAATGTTCATCTGAATAACATGCTGGCCTACAAAATCTCTTGAATAATTGTGAATATTTTTGATCTGATATTATGTCGATGGCGATCTCTCGATCGACCTCGAACCATTGGGACCCTTTTCTCCATTGGGCTAGGGTGACCAATGGTTTCATTTTCTTGTTGTAACGACCTCGTCCCACTGGGCTTATTAAATCGTAAGACTCCATGAATGTGTTTGCGGAGTTGATGATGTAGTCGTAGATGGTTGTGAAGCTGTATAGAGGAATGCATGACTCTGAAAGAAGCACGAAACGTTCGTTCGATACGTCTAATAACGCGTTCGCTAGTAATCGTCGCTCTGCTTCCACCATGTTAAATTTTCCCCATTCTACTTTCTGCATAAAGGAACATGTTAAAATGTTGAGCTTATGATTTACTAAACAATTAAATCTTCCAACTAACTAGGTGGGGGAAAAATGGATTTTTGCAAAAGTAAAAATTTCAATGGACTCAAAAATACACTTTCCTAAAAGCCCAGATAGTTATCCTTCTAAAGTGGTTAATTGGGCCAACTCCAATATGGGCTCTGCTTCAAACATAAAGAAAAGAAAGGAACTTAAAAGAATTAACCTAAATAACCGCTTGCATATTTATTAACTATAAAAAGTAAAGGTTGTGAATCTGACCGATTATTTATGTAAAAGTTTGGATTTTTTTTTGTGGAGTCTAACATGTTCTTCTAGAGTTCACGTGAAAAAGATAAAGATGCCAAGGCACAGAAGAAAGGAATTTTATAAAGCGTTTTTTTCTCTAAGTTGGCAAAAAGAGTAAAATAAAAGAAATTTACAACAAAAAGTGTTTGTCTTGAAAACTTATTCAACTAGTTTCTTACCCTAAAAAACTTCAATTTTAGAATCAAATATTTATCACCACGTCAAAAGTTATATAAGTGATAATAGTAAAAGTGAATTAGGATTTTAAAACATTTGAATTAGGATTTTAAAACATTTATAGCTATAAAAACTATTAGTTTTTCGTGAACCATAGATAACATTCTGGATCTATTATTTATGATATATTTTTTTGTTAATTAAATCTATCAAACAAGCACCATCATCACATAAGTCCCTCCATAAGCATCATAATTAGCATTAATTACACAAACACAAGTGTCGTAAAATAGTCTAATCTTACAATATTATAGCCAAAGAGTAGCAAGATTCTAGGTAATTAATGCCAAAAGACGCGTTTCTAAAACACAAAGACAAATAAATGGTCTAAGTCAACAAATATATGGTGATGTATATTCATCAAAATCTGATATTTAGAATATTGCATCATCAACTATATAAAAGTTTATATTCGATAGATTCAAAATTTAAATTTAATAATTTAACTCGTGGATCCGCCCTGCTCATTTTCCATGCTGTCTAGTAAAACACGGACCATTTGATACGGCACCAGTTGATTTTTTTCTCCTCACCAACTTACATTATATATATATTTTTCCACTATACTAGGTTTGTACGTAATACTTTATAAATGAACTTGTAGATCTCTATGTGACCATGGAAACAAACAAAACATTACTTTGTGTAGCTAATTTAAAAAGATTGTCATTGCATATGAATCAGCTATAAGAAAAAGATTTAAGTTATATATACAAAATGCGTAAAACTAAGTTATCTATCAAATTTTGTTAGAACTTTACAAATTAATATACATATATATTTATTTAATTTTTGGTACAAATATAGAATCTATGAAAAATTAACTGAATTCGTCCGAACCCATGAATCCCACGACCTAGCTCCACCTCTGGTCTAACGGATGGTTAAATATTATTTTTTTCATCACATTATAATTAATACTTCTCATATATTAGTTCGAGTTCATGCAAAAATAATAATAATTTTCTCATCTGTTCAATCTTTGATAGAATAATTTGGCCTAAACACCATAATTATGTATCAAAATACTTATGGTTAAATATTGAGTTTAGGCAAATGAAGACGTTGAGTACTTAAGATAGTGCATGGTAAATCCCATATCCATAAAATTGTTAATGACCTAGATTCGAAGCAGATAATATCAAATGAAAATTATAATTAATATCAATAGTGATAGTAAATTAAACTTACCTTACTTGCTACTCTTCTGTCATGAAAAATAGGTCCTTCTTGTGGAGCACTTCCATTAAAAGATGGTTGAGAATGAATATAAATAGAATAAAGACCTTCATGTCCTTGGAAAAATCTTTCCCATAATGGTGCCAATGGTAAACTTCCTCTGGCAAGAAACATAAAAGCAATCTTTGGTTTTCTATTAAATGGCAATTCATTGACACTTGGCACCATCATAGCCCTCCATATCAAGTCTTCATCTTTCATAACATGTTTAGGAGTACTAAATTTTGGTGTCTCCATAAAATCTTTTAACCCTATTCTACTAGGGTCTAAAATTTTGGTATCATTATTATTATTTAAAACAAGAGGAATAATATTTTGTTGTTGAGGTTGTGGAAGTAATGGTGGGGTAATTGGTGTAGGGTGTGGGGGTGGGGGTGGAGGTGGAGGTGAGGTTAATTGGATTATTTGGGGGAAAAATAATTTGTTTTGTAAAGTGTTGGGAATTAGGTCTTGGAGATAAAAAATTAGTGTTATACCAATTGCTAAACCAGACCCAAATAAAATAAAATAGGACACAAGATTATGGAGGTACCTTTGAGAAATAGTGAATAGTTTTGTATTAGTGAATTGATATTGTTGTTCATTCTTCATTTTCTTGAAACTCTATGTGATCTCACAAGTGGAGTCTGAGGAAGATAAGATATACGCAGAATCACAACCTTATAAGAGAGATTAATTTTCCAATCCTACTAGATTTTCTTTCCAAAATCTATTAGGACAATGGATTTTCTAAATCAATAAAAATTATGATTTTTCTATAAATATATATATATAAAAAAACAAATTCAAGACATAATTAACAAGATAGACCCTAACTCCAAATAAAAGAATTCGAAAAAATACTAGGAAAGGGAAGAAGAAGAAGAAATGGAGTAAAGCAAAGGAGGAGGAAATATATATAGTTGAGATGGAAGCCAAAAAAATTAACTACATGCTTTTTCACTAGAATTAGACACAAGACATATTCTAATTGATTATTATTTTAATTAATTTTTTTATATCTCCAAGACATTCATGTAAGGATTTCAGTAATATGTAAAAGAAAATTGTATTTAATAGTATTTACTTTTGATTTACCTCTCCTATTTATCTTTTTCGTAATATCAAGAAACGATTATTTGTACAAGAGAGGTTCTTATAGAAAAAAAAATTACAGAAAATATTTAGTAATCTTGATTAATATAAATTACATGGATTATTATAATGTAGAAAAATATAGAAGAGGAAACGTGATGACTTGATCATTGTTGTAAAAATGTAAAAGAGGAAGAAGGAATTGAGTAATTGTGAAAATTACCAGAGAAAGAATATTCTTGGAGTTGATGTTGAGACATGTTGAGGGAATATTTAATTATTCAACAGATTTAAGAAAAGATTATTAGTTTTTACAGCTATAATTTACAAGTTTTTGTTTTTTTTTTAGATAGAAGAAAGATGGAGGAAGAAGAAGAATTTGTGTTATGCCAAGTGGATCCCAATTAATCCAAAAATATTTCCATGACTTCCGGAAGACAACTTTAGGCATTGGCTACTCCACGTACCTGTCTCTCATTTCTATTTTGGATTTTGTCCCTCGTAATAAATAATTCACAGAAATTTATATTATTTATAGTAACATAGATTAGTTTCGCAAGTTATTTTTTAGCATGACTTTAGTTTCTAAAGATCTTGTTGATGAACAAAAAGTTAAAACCCAACCTATGAAGTATGAACATTCAATTTCATGTCAATTTTCTTTTTAGTACTTGTATTCTTCGAGTTAATATTTTAGATGGTCACTCAACAATGGTTCTTCTAACAGAAAGTCACTCAATTAAAGATTCTTTTCACATAAAGCCATCTGGCTAATCTAAATTGAGTGACTTTCCAAGTGAAATAACAATAGTTAAGTGACTTTTGAATTGTAAAAATAAAATTGAGTGAATTTCTACGAAAAGAATCCTTAGCTAAGTAACTTTGAAATTATAAACTAAAGTTGAGTGATTTTCTGTGAAAATAACTATTAGTTGAATACCCATATGAAATATTAGCTCTATATTCTTCCTTTGTTTTAAAAAAGTGGAAACTCCAAATTACAAGGATCTGGTTATTCAATTAACAATTAGAGCATGTTTTGTGAATTAAGTTCCAATATATTATGTACAAAGTGTTGTGACTACATTTGTATCTATTTTATGTCATCTTCTGTCAACATTTTTGCAAGAGACTCGTGACCTTATTATCATAGGAAGATATGCTTAATATGTTGCTTCCAACTCTAGCGCGATGATAAGAGTGAACAATGTGTGTGAAAGAGAAAATTATAAAAGATACAATAAATAATAAATTATGTGACCCCATAATTTTTAATAACTTAAAGGTTAACTCTTCAACCTCTACTAAAGTCCTGGTCTTTCAGTTGACAAGGATTATAGAAAATCAAAAGGTTCTCTTTGTTTTTTTGCCTTTTTAAATTGAGATACATTAGTTTCCATTATAACAGAACTTATTCTTTGGGAATTGGGATGAATGTTGAAAAAAGAGGAAGGTAATTCCGTAACGGTAAGGTAGATACAAGAAATATAATAGAATACAGTTTTACCTTGATTTGATGTGTTTTATTATCAATAAATATATTTTATGATTTCCTAAAATGAATGTATGGTCAAACATCAGCCATGATTTGTGGCATTTCTTATGGTTTCCTCCTTTTCCTCTTGACGTATCTAAAGTGGTACAATTTGATTTCTCACTTCTTCGTTTTTCTTCCAAGCAAATAGTGCAGCAACAAGACAGAGAAGTCACATACACATTGTAGACCTTACCCCTACCTCATAAGATAGAGAAGATGTTTCCAATGGACCCTCAACTCAAGTAAAGTATCTCAAAGGCAGTTTGAAAAAGAGAATAGAGAAATGAAAGCAGTAACGACAATGAAAGTTTCATCCACTGTATACCCCCCATGTATATCAAGCTCTTTGCTTAGATCTGCTGATCATGCACACACTCTTTCAAATGAGTATTCTCAGATCACTTCTCCTCAACCCAGACAAACAAATAACAGAAACAATGTTTTGATAAGAATAACAGAAGAGAACATATACTAGGTGGGCAATATTTGTGGTGGTGGTGGGGGGGGGGCGGTGTTCTCTGCTTTCGCAATTTATGTAAGGCGATTCTTTCTACACTAAGATATTTCCTTTTTTTTCTTTCAGACATCTGCTGCATCTGTAATTCTTTTCTTTTTTGGTTAAGCAAGACGTCTGTCTGCAGTAAACAATGGAAGATGTTTCTCATGCCAGCAGAATACAAGTAAACAGCAAAGAATTAAGTCAGTATAATCTCCCTCAATATGCTCAACTACTTCAGAGCTGTTACACAGACGAAAATCCCAAACTGAGGTGGAAGCCCAATATTGACCATACAATTTCAGTGATGTGTCAGTTATGGCAGTACAAAATCCATAGTTGTTTAGAAGGTTAGAATGCAAGCTTCTTGATAATAACAAGAGGGACAACAAATGATAGTTTCAGTTATTTAGAAGGGACTGCTTGTCTATTGGTCCCTCTCTTGATTTATACACCTACCCCTCATTCCTGATTCCACGAGGATTGCACTTACACTTCACATGAGCAGAATCTACCTGTTGGCGGTGGAGGTCTCTACCACGAAGCAAACCTCACTTGTGAAGGTTTTTCTTAATCAAATGGAATATAACTCATCTTTGGAGAGAATGAGTTTTCTTTCGATTGGCATTTGCTGAAGGAACTGATTTTTTCAGTTATAGTACCAATGTACAGCAATCCTACAAGCAGCTTGTTCTTAGGCACAATGTCAAAAGAGTATTTCGCCTAAATGCTTCAACCTATGCATACTTTTCTGATTATCGTAATCTAACATATCCATATTCTCTTTTTTTTTCCAAGTTACAGTGAACTCTCACCAAGTATGTATTGGCCTCATGATGAAAAATTCACAAGCATCATATCTTATCCACCAGCTAGAGGAGATTACAAATCTTTTAGCTTTTTCCGTAGAGTATAGGGAGGATTAGCCCTCTTATATTCTTATCAGCCACTACATCATTATTTTTTGGGGCAGTTATACAGCGACTATAAGCACATTTAGTTTTGATTTTGGAAAAGGTCTAGGTGCCTATGTTTTACCTTTCATCAAACTAGCAAAGAATGTGACTGACAATGCATACATAGATGAGAGATGAATAGAAAAACAAATAGAACCAAAGGATCATAACCGGTCAAGGCCTTATAAAGGTTTCCTTGTACAAGTGTTAAGAACTCAAAAATATACCCTTCCCAAAAGAAATTCCACACAGGAAAAATTAAAAAAGATGGTCAAAAAACCACTTCACCAATTGCAAGTATAATGAGTAACCAAAACAGAAAAAAATAAATGAAGTGTAATGTACAGAAGAACTTACCTAACCCGTATTTATCAAATTGATGATCAATATCCCAGCACTCATTGCTACAAAAGAAAATCAGGAATTACAGGTGATTGTGCTGCTAATGTTAGAGCCCCGTCTGCCCTTTGTCTGGATTTATGCTTGCCATGGTGATGGCTAACCTTCTGCTTATCTCCCTCTTCATGTTCATCTTTATCTTTTGCAGTACTTCTATGTTTCTTCTCTTTACCACGAGAATGGCGTTTGCTTCTTCTCAAATTTGCGTTTTCTAGTTCAGAATTCTCCATCATTTTAGAATCCTCTATTGGTCCAGAAGACTTGTCTATATCTAACTTGTCCTTCTGTCTTCTCTTACTTGATGACTTGTCAGACTTCCTAGCCCGTGATGATGATGTTGTTGCTTCATCACCTAAAAGAACATCTCTCACAGCACCAGAGATTAGGTCATCTTTTGACTCTACCTTTTTGGCAGGGATAAAAGGTCCATCCCCATCATCCAGTTTCACTACTACAGGCCTAGGCTTTGCTTGGTTTGCCTTTTTCTTGGAGAAGAGAGATTGTTCTGTCAGCTTAATCAGATCATCAGCCTCATCATCAGCATTCTCTCCAGTCTTCAGGTCATTAGCAGGTGGGTAATCATCATATGCCATCTCCTTTTTCTGTGACTGTAAATAATATAGCCCGTGACGTTTGCGATGCTCAGCAAGAAGAGACGTTGATTCAGTTGATTCAAATTCTTCCTTACTTTGCCGATCAGACATGGTAACATCATCCTTCTCGGAGGAAATTGATTTTCCAAGGGAGAAAGAAGTAGGTATATGCAACCCAAGGTCACCACATATGGCATCCAGATCATCCAGACTTTGATTAAGCACTATTCCTTCAGGCATAGGCACCCTTTCCTGAGAACTTGCTGAAACTGGACCAAGCTCTTCTGAAAAGGCTTCAGCAATTAGTTTGATCATTTCATGAGTCTTCTTTTGTCCCTTGTCATCATCTTCTTCCCTTTTCACCAAGCAACCAGGTAATTCTTCTCTTATCAGTTCAACCAAACCAAAGACATTTCTTGACCTCTCCAGTATCTCCACCTCATGGCTTCCTGCTAGTGGCCCCAACGTTATTTCTACGAGATCTAATATGTTAAGTATAGACTCTTCAGTGATCGGCTCTGCTTTTGAGGAAGTCGAGGACAACCACTCATGAGCAACAGACATATCCTCAAAACTCTCTACTGAAGCATCCCTAACAGATCGATGTAACATCCTGGGATTCAACCCCCCATCATCTGTGTCACTATCAGCTACTGGTCCAGTTCTTACAAACTGAGAATTCTCCAGTACTCTTCCATGCATCAGATCTGCCACTCCTTGGCAAGCTGAAGAAATAACTCCCTTGGTAGAAATAGAGTAATGCAGATAAAAGGTAAGTACTTTGAATGCAGACTGGATATATACAGCTTTTATTGATGATGGCAATAAACTGGTTCTTGGTTGCAGCAGTGCTTCCATAATTTCTGATGGATTTTTTGAAAAGCGAACATACTCCCCAGACACCCAAGCAGCTGCTGATAAAATCCTGTGTACGAAAGGACTGCCAAGCAATGCAGGATCAATAAGCAAATCACGGCCAACTCGAACAAGTTCTGGTCTTGCATCTTTGACTCTCATACCTATATCCACAAGCTGATTCTCTATTTCCTCCCCCTTCTGACAGTGTGGAATTCTCGACATTTCCCCAAGAAGTGATACATACCAATCAAAATCCACAATTATCTCATACACATTTCTTGAACATGTCAGCAAGATGCATCCCAGAATCTCATTACAGAACTCTGGGTCAGACTTAAGAGCATAATTAATCAAAACCTTGCAAATATCCACCACATTATCCTCAGAAACCATGGATAAAACAAGCTGCAACGCCTCAAGTTTAATATTTGCATCTGCATCACTTAACGATTTAATCACAAAATCCTTATTCTCCAGGACTGCCCACAAATGCTTTGGTGCAACAATGGTAAGTGCTTGCAAACCAAGATACTTGAGATTTGGATCATCTTCATTCAAGAACTCCTTAATCTTCTCAACAGCAAGCCTCACAGCAGAATCATACTCACTGAAACTACTAACAATAGTCCTCACACACTCAAAAGCCAATGACTTTGCACCCGTTTTCTTCAAATGGTCACAAATTGGCTCCACCAGCTTTTTCCCCAACCTCGGCTCTAATGGAGCCAACTTCACAAAAATCTTTAAAACTTTAATCAACAGCCAATTATTCCTAGAATCTGCCAATATCTTATAAAACTCAGGCGCTAAAGGGAGATAAGATTTAGGTTCTTTACAAGCAAGCTCACAAAAAACACCCACAACAGCAGATACAATTGCGGGATCAGAATTCTCCAGATTTTCCACTAATCTCTTAAAACAAACCCTAACCGCATCTGGATATAACTCAAACAGTCTCAAAATAATAGCAATGGCCTTCTTCCTAGTAGAACCCTTATTACTATTAAGTAAAGTAAATACCTCGGGAGTTAAATCTCGGGCTAAATCAGGTGTAGAAATGAAATACAAAGCATGAAGAGCGAGGCTTACTTCGTGCGAATTAGGAGATTGAAGGTCCTTACGAAGCTGATGAGTCAGTAGGAGGATGACTTCAGTAGTCGAAGGATCGAATGAAAGCGAAGCGGCGAGATAAGCAATGCGTTTGAAATTGAAGGACTGAGATGAAGAGAGTTCTATAGCATGAAAAGCAGCCCAAGACATGTCGACGCCATGGATGGAATGCAAGTAAGTGAGTTTCTGAAGAGCAGTGGCTTTGGTCTGTTGATCGGTGGACTTGATTTCACGGCGGATCTCGTCGACGGCTTTGGAGATGAAGGATGATTCATCGCCGACGAAGAGACGGAGACCTTTGATTAAGTCTTCTAAAGATCGTTGGAAGAGAGAATCGAGAAGAGAAGGACCGGCCATTACATCAATTTGTTGCTTTTTGCAGCTGTGAGTGTAGTTGTGAGGTTCTTTTAGAAAGACGCCATGACTGTGGATTGCTTGGGATTTTAATTGTTTGGACAAACAAAAAAAAAAAAATTGCAATTTATGAGTTGTAATTTTGAAAATGTGAATTATAAATTTCATTTAAAAAATAAATATATATGTTAAAATGTGAGTAAGCTAAAATATATATTTTTGCATAATTTGAGATGCACTTTTTAGTGAAATTTTCAATCAAATTTGTGCATGAGATAAATTAATTCAAGAATTATCACTAGACGTGTGATTGCAGATTAAGTTATTTTAGGATTTTAATTGATTTTAATTGTTAAACTAATTTATCACACCTTGGAGGTGGGATATTTAAAATTAAGTTAGGATTAAATTTAGATATCTTACCTTATTTTATGAACCACCTGAAAAGTATGAATTAAAGGGTACCAAAATGGTCTAATTAGAGTTTCCACCGATGTTGCCTTCTTACAAAGAGTAGGCATACTTTTGAATCAAACTAACAAGATTTATGATCACAATTGGATCTTTAAAAATACAAATGTAGGAAGGAAATAATAGATAAATCAAGCGGAAACTACATGTTTAGGGAGATGCATGTAGTGAAATATCTTTTCCACATGAAAATGTCAATTTAGTTAATGCAAAGCTTAGTACAAATATCTGTGTATATAAAATATAGTTTTGCATCCTACTTTACTTTGGTAGTTCCTCAATTTTGCCCCTAGTTTTTTAGGCCTTTTCCCTGTTCTAATGGCAATTAATCTATTATTGTGGCTAGAAACTTAAATGTTTTATCTATGTTTAAGTGTACTATGAATATAACTTCTAATTCAGAAAATTTCCAACTTGCCTTAAATTACACAGATTTTGGAATGAGATGTATCCTAAGAAGAGTCAAAAGAATACAGAGGATTTATACATTGAATCCAGTTAGTTTTATATTGAGACCTTAGTTATTTTAATTGATATTACACAGGCAATAAGATTTCAAGCCTAAAATTGGAAAAATGGGTTTTCTTTCACCAACATAAGAAAAATATAACAGCAAAATTTAATACCTCATTGCTTTGCCATCACTAAGAAATACCCAGCTAAATAAACAACTTAGAATTATATTATAAGAAGAATGGCAAAAAACTATTGCATACACCAAGATGCTGTTCCGTTACTCCAGTTCATCGAGTTTTATCTCCAATTGCTCACCTGTTGAAAGAGTCTTAACATTGACCATGCCTTTTTGCCATTCAGCCTTCCCAACCAAAATCAATCTGTGTGCATTTATCCGTGCTGCTCGCTTGAACACCCTTCACAAGTAATGGCAAATTGGAAGTATGAGCTTCAGAGTGAAACAGCAAATACATAATAAAGCTGCAGGCAGCTACATCAACAAAGAAATAGTGAATCGATATAGATCATAATGTACCACTTAAGTGGCTTGTTCTCCAAAACCAGATCAACGCTTTGCCCTTTTTCCCTGAGAATGGTGGCAACTGCAGATGCCGCACCTTGAAGTTCCTGATCCAGTGAGCAGACAATGTTCTCTATTTGGAGGTTAAGTTCTGGTAGGAGTCCCCTCTCCTTGAGTAGCTGAATATTCCCCATCAGAAAAAGCACAAACAAATACTGTTTAGGCCTAAATCTTCTAACAGAACATACAGAGGACACAAAAAAGCTAGAAAGGGTCTGTCCCTGCAACCGATGGTGGTTCTCAAATTGAAATTAAGCAATAGAGCTATAAAATATTACTGCAGCATTTCACAGATAACAAAATGGAAGGAGGAAGTTTGCTCATAGAAGAAAAAGAAGAGTTCTAAAGTACACCAAACAGTGGCAGCTACCAACAGTCCCCCCACCCCCACCCCCACCCCCCACCCCTCTCTCTCTTCTTCCCCTTTTATCCTGGAAGTAAAAAGGATCAAAATAAAATCTCAAAAATGACAAGCTCAAAGATCTTTAGGTGTTCTCCTTTATCTTGTACTCTAGTGATTCATAGTGAAAATCTACCATGAGCTCACAGACATTTTCTAAACCTTGCATAAAGAAAACCTGTTCCCTTTGTTGACACCTTTCAATATCAAATCTGCTCACATACTCGATACTCCATCTTTATCAGCAAGACTTATCCCAGGAGAAACTCATCTTACTGAAAGCAACTATTCTGTGAAATAACAGGTTGTAGATCTCAGGGAAACAAGCAAAGTTGAGAAGACAACCTTGGTTGGAGCCCTTAGTGCAATCACGGAATTTCAGATAAGGTAGTAGTGATTGTCATTTGCTGCATGTTTGTGTGCACAAGGGAATCTATTTCATGCCCTATGCCTACAAGTGTTACTATGTGCAATTCACCGATACAGACATGGAGAAAACAGAGTTTGTGATGTTCAAAGATTAATAAATTTCACAAGAACCAAAAACTTGAATTGGATGGAAAACTGAGAATAGTAGTGCTTGGAAGAAAAACAAGCAAAAGAAGTCCATCTCGACAATGTCCATAAATTAATGTGAACTTCCACCTAAGTTCAAAGTAGAAGTATTTCATGCTTCACAGATCATCAATTGAAAAAAAAAACGATTTTTTTATCACTAACAAACAGTAAAAGAAAAGGAGGACTGGAAACAGGAAGTTCTACTCACTTCTACTATCACAGCATCACCAAATCCAAATCCACAAGCTGGAAGATCATCGCCTCCAAAGGTAGATAATAGCCGATCATACCGTCCACCACCACAGATGGCCCGGAGCTTTCCTTCACGATCAAATCCCTGCAGGAAACTGTAATTACTCAATGGACAATGAAGTGGAAGAGATACACATTTACGAGCAAACAGTTATCAGTAAGACAAATCCGGCAGGCAGTAATTACTCAATGGACAATGAAGTGGAAGAGATACACATTTACGAGCAAACAGTTTATCAGTAAGACAAATCCGACAGGCAGTTAACCAATTTCAAGTCCTCTTGCACAAAGTTCAGAAAACTATCAAAAACAATCTCGAGTCTAACCTCAAACACAATCCCAGTGTAATAGGCCAAACCACGGACAATTGATGCATCAAACTGAAGCCACTCTGAATAGCCATACTTCTCAGCAAGTGAAAATAGCTGCTTCAAATCAGATAGTGCTTCTCCTGAGGCCCCAAGTTTCTCTGCACAAACAAAAAGGTATAAAAAACAAGATCAGAAACCTCTAAGCTATAATATTTGCTTATACATCAGTAGAGGATTTCAACTATTCCGTTTCGAACGCAGATAGAGAAATATTCATCTGGAAAGTTCACATAAGTTCAAAAAGAGGATATCTTAGAAGTTCTATCACTTCATATTCTCGTAAACAGTCTACAGCTAGACTACACAATGCTCTGGTGCAATTCATAGTTTCAAACAACATTCATGGATCCACTTCCAGGGTGCTTAACAGGTTCTAGCATAGAGGAAACTTCCATGAAATAAAACCTTTTTTACATGATATAAAAATTCCAAACTGAATAAATTATGGTACATACAAAGGGGTATTTTGGACCATGCACAACGCTGTCAACCCCAATTATCTTTTGAATTTTATTTTTTTATGACAAGGGAAACCCGCAGTTGCTACACTTTGGGTGCGCACGGGGTAAAAAATATTTAACAACCTAACAATATAAAATTTTCAAGTCTGAAGAATTTACTTTTGATAGGAAATGCCAACAAAAGCTGCTACTGAATTCTTACCCGTCCAGAAATATTACGCACCCTCCAACAGCTAATTTAATATTTTCTACTGTACAATTCAGGTAATATACAAGGTCAAACTAACTTGCCCGTAATCATCTACATTAACTAGTAGACATGTATGGATGAAGGGGAATAATAACATAACAAGTGAAGAAATAAATTTCAAGAGATACTTCTTGAGCAACAAATAGAAGAAGACCATAGGTAAACCTTAGTGAAGTAAATGCTGTAACGGCCAACCTTCTAACTTTGCCAAAGACTTCAATGATAGGACTTGCAATAGGTCTTCAATAGCTACCTCTGACATGTCAGCAGACAACAGATCTTTCCTGATATCATCCATTGGAATCTTTCCGATCTATTCAGCCAAGAGGGTAACAGGAGTTGATTAGAACAAGAAGACTGAAATGTACAGTAGGAGATACATAAATCAACTATATTATAAACAACTGGCTGTTCATTAACTGGCCCTCACCACCGTCACCAAAAAATAAAAAATAAAAAGATTGAGCTCCTAGCAGAACTAACAATGCTAGGTTCCTTTTAGAAGAAAAAAATGCAATAGACTTCTTTAAGATGTAATGCTAAAAGGGTGCCTTTGAAAGTAAGGGATAGCCTAGGGGATATGACTCCACCTCCAACCTTAAGGCTGGTAGTTTGTATCACCAAGAGAGGAAAGTGGAAAACAGGGCCACTTTTAACTCGAGGTCGAGGGGTTTGTGACCATGTGAGAAAAATGCAATAAGCACAACTCTGATATAAGTAAATTGCACTTTTAATTGAAGATTCTGAGGAGCAAACTTCTGACTATTGGAACGAAATGGGTCTGAATAAAGTGAAATAGATGATTAATATAACCGGCCTCAACTAACTTGTGATTAAGTAACTTGATAGAGTAATGTCTATCTGTATAAAATCAAAAATAAAACAGAAGTAGACAAGCAGAATAGAATTTCATGCAGGATCGTGACATCAAGTTGCTAAACATATTCCACTACCTCAGAATAGAAAGTAGTCTTTTTCAAAAGTAAGAATAGAGAATAATATGATTAAAAAATCCATAACCATCTCACACTTAATGCCAAAGAAACAGTTACCAGCTGAAAATGAACAGATGCTATCAAGTAACCAGTGTGTTCTATTTTTGCCTTTTTGGAATACTATAGATCAAAATAAGAATCGAATTACATTATCAAACTGACCTTGTCAATAATGATGCAAACTCTACCAAACATATTTTCTGGGACGGAGTAGCACCTCAATACTTCTTGCAAGACCTATCAAATAGCACATGATACTTTCAATACAGAGAAACAGATCCAAATCACATTGAGTTATGTTTAAGCTGAAACAGCACCATAATGACATCCTTAAGAAGAAGAAATCGTATAACAGGCATTAACTCAAACTTATCTCCAAGGAGATTTGCCTAACTTCCGTCATACAAGAAAATTCGTTAACTCACTGAACTTTACTATTCCCACTTTTCTACTCAATTCCAAGACAAAATCACTAGTGATATTCCTAGGACTAACCTCATCGCTTTGGTAATTAGGCCTCGTGTATTCTTGTCAAAAGGGAAAAGAAGAAGCCACCTAAATTCCTTACGAGTTACGACATTTGCAAGCCTCATTCACACACCTACTTGTAGCTCCCATTTGTCAGGCTGATGCTCAGCTAAACAACATCATAGTGTTATGGATTGATTAAAAAAATAGTACTTCGCATTTGCCTGGGACAGTATCATCAATATAAAGACCAAGCTACTTGTGAAACACGAAATTATTCTCTAACATGATAATGATCTACTATGAACTGGGCTTATTTCAAACTTTCAAATATGTTTCGAATTTTTAACAAGATAATAGCTGCTTTCTTATTTCAGTTTATGGATGTTGAATAATTAAGAAAAGAAATTTGGCCCGGTAACAAATTAAGTTTGGTTATAGATGAGATGGACATACACTTCAACATTTTATCAAATTTAGACTCATCTCAATTCCTGGTATATTGTTTAGCCAATGTTAGCTCCCATGTTACATTGTCTGTGCTTGTTTTGGGCGTGAGGTGATCTTAAACGTCGCACATTGGTTGAGCGATGGGTTTATCTCCTTATATGATTTAGATAATCCTCACCTCATAAGCTAGCTTTAAGAGCGCATTATCCCTAAACTTTAAGAACACACAAAGAAATCATGCAACACAACTTATTAACATCATTAGGAACCATCCATTCTCCAATGTCCATTGATAAAGCTTCTCAAATGTAAAATCACTAGTATGCCCTATGTATTTCAATGCATATTGAGGTCACAAAGGTCCATTTCTTAATAATGGGCATCACAAGTATCCCTTTTTTGCACAACCTATCAAGTAACTATTATGTCTATTTGTGTTCTGATTTTTTTTGAGAAGGTTAACATCTGATTTAATTTGTATACTATGTAGGTACTAGGTAGTAGAAAAGACTGTGATTGAAGTAACGGTTTACAAGCTGGTTGATCAAGTAGACAGAAGTTTCTAACGATTCATTATTATAATAAAATTGTTTTTGTTGAAGTAAAATGATAATAAAATTGTGGCAGTAGCATAAATACTGCATCAGTAGCATCAATTTCGGTATGTCACTTAGTAGAAAGTGCGTTTTCTAAATTGAGAAGAAATGACAATAGCATACGATGAATCTCCGATTCTACGATAACACGAACAACATTTAAATCATGTGTTCTTTGGAAACATATCTTTTCTGGTTACTGAGATGCAAACATGTAGCAAGAACACAATAGAGATTGTTCTGGTGAATGATAGGGGAAAAATACATAAGCACACACCTTTCTACTAGAGACCTTAAACCCAACATCTGATGCTGTTAGGCCTATGCGCTTGAAGAAGGTAATAATTGAAGATATCAGCTCTGCTTCACCCTAAAAGAAAGAGTAATTACAAATAAAGTGGGTGAGTGAAAATGTGAAATTACCATCTAAACCATTGTATTATATATTTGAAGCTTCAGCAGCAAGAGAACATCTTTCTCTAAAAAAGCTCATAACTTACAACATATGGAAGAGGGAAAGAATACCTCAAATGAGTGCTAAGCATACAAGTTATGTTCAATCTAACATGAAGGTTATGATCAGTGAGTAAAATGACCTATTCAGCAATCAAGCTATGTCCACATCTAGTAACTTAGGACTTCAATTTCAGATATGAGAAGATTTTGATCCAAAGAACCAGAAGTAGTCATTCCTTTTGCCAAGAAATATTATCATGTCTAACCCAAAAAATTACCAAGCATTTTTACTTAAAAAATCTAATCCTAACATATCTTCAGATTGATTGAGATGTAGTTGACTCGGTCTAAAAGGGGTATTTTATATAGAAGTTGCTACATGTAAACAGACAAGTACAATAAACTGTGGTGTCCAGGCATGTTTGGACCATCTTGACTAATTCCTCGGGGTTAATTTTGTCTACCAAGTCTTTGGACGATAGGAAGAAATCACCTAGTAGTTTTGCCTCCGCTGGAATTTGAAGGTTCTCAACTCACTTCATTGACCACTGAGGTCGCTCCCTCGGGTTCTTTTCAAATGCTTTATTACAGTACCAAGGATCAGCCAAATATGTAGAGCTTAACCTACCGTTACATCTGGTACACCAATTATATCCATATTCCATTGGTAATGTTCACGACGTCTACCCCTGGTCATTCTCTCATAACGCCAGCATTGTCCAATAGCAAACCATTTCAATGGAAGAGATACAGATTTTCTGGACAGAAAAAAACGTGCAGATCAAAATGTGGCATCCCCGCCTGGATACAAAAGTGTAATAGCATATAAATGAATGGTGAATGTTGAGAAGTCGCTGAAGAATCATGACATTCTATACGCAAGTAAAACAAATTAAATATTTACCCTTTCTGTATCACAAGTCTTGCCAACGAAGGAGTCAGCTCAGGCCTCAATGCAACTCGACGATTTCCACGGTCTTCAAAACAGTAAAGCTGCAATATAGAAAGAGAACAGATGATATAATAGTTCATGTTACCTTCTCAAAAAATGTTTTTATGTAGCAAATAGTTATACAAAAAAATGTTACCTTAATTGCATTTCAGTTTCTTTATTTGCAATGCTTAACACAATTACACAACATAACAAGACTAGCCTGCTTAGCTCACGATAAGCAGAGTAGTCAAAAAAGAAAAAGGCCAAAATCAGCTAGGACTTCAAACGCACAGCAGCATTAAGGGGGATCTAACAAAGTAGAATTCTAATTGAGAAAAATGAGTGTATATGAATTTAACTTATACAAACCGACAATTATGCTCACAAACGTAGTTCAAATGTATGAAGTAGTGATTTGTGCATTACTTCAAACACTTGTAGATGGGAAACTTTTCCATCTCAAAAACGGGATTGTTAGAGTGGGATAAAAAAGAAATAGTATCAAGTAATCTCAACCATGAGTTGTGATAAAGATTTCAAATGGTCTATCACCTATTACCCTCATTTAGGTATTCACACCCATACTCTCAAGAAGGTTGGTGAGAGAAAATTGGAAACTACATCTTTTGTTTAAAAAAATGTCCATTTATGTCAGCACTTCACAGAAGAAATACTAGATGGGAACCAAATCAATTCATGTAATTTTTCCTGGTCTTCTTTCTGAAACATGATTTTATCAATACCAGATCCAGTCACAAAACATAGCAAGTGATTCGGGGTAACTGAGCAAGTTTGTACAAAATAGTTATAGCTTACTATTTAAAAGTTTTTCAAATTGATAGTATTCTTCTTATTTGGATAGAAATAAAGTAACGACAATAGAAGAGGATGTAAGTCTCAGGTTCCCAACTGCAAAGTTGGCTTACAAGAATAGCAAATTAGAACTAAAATCAGTTTATAGATATTCTCATGCCAAACCATAATGCGAGCAAACCAAGTTACATTTTTCTTGATAAACAAAAGAAAAATGAAGCAGAGCAACATGAATGACACTTTTAAATGTAGAACAAATCATATCATGCCTCAACTACAGATAAATGTTAGCTAGTTTGATCCTGCAAAAATCAGCACGCCCCTTCATAATGTAGCTCACAATCCAACGTCTCTAAGTATTTACCAAACATATGCCTGCAGTGTGTCAAAATTCAGAAGACAACAAAATAACCAGCTACAAACCTGGTCTCTAATTTCCTCCCCAGCCTTCCTAATATAAAGAGCCTCCGACTCTAGCACAGGAAAATCAACCTCTTCAAAACCGAATTGCTGAGATACCTGAAATATGTAAAAACAAATTAGCAAATGTACAAGGGCAGCAGCAGCAGCAACAACAACAGAAGACAATGTAATCAATTTATACATATACCTCTCTGAAGTGATGGAAGAGCCAATTGCGGAGGCGCATGTCTTCAGGGGGGAAATCTCGGGTACCTTTAGGAGGATTGACGTCGATTTTCTGAGCAGTATCGTGTTCAACTGGAGGCGAAGTCGCTGACCCGGACCGTCCGGTTCGAACATTCTGGTTCGCCGATGATTCTATGGAAAATGAGGAGGAAGAAGTAGAGTAAGCTCTGAGAGTAGTACGTGGAGCTGAAAAGAGAGAAACGTTGAGGTGGTGGTGATGGCGGCGGAATGAGAGAACCGCCGTCGAAACCAGTGAGTGGTGGTGGAGGAGAAAGAGGGAAGAGTTTAAAATTGAAGGCATGGTTTCACCGGCCTGAAACCATGGAACGGTACAGATTTTCGGCTAAGATGTCTCCCACGGTTCACAAATGTCAACCGCTATTGTATTTTTTTTCAAAGCAAAAGCGTCAAAAATATCCTTAATTTTAATTTATTAGTTTAGTTTATTAGTTAATTATATTTTTATTGTTAAAACAAAGTTAATTTTATCTTTGTTGTTAGTAATTTCATTATTTATACCTCTCAATTAACAGAAATTCCTAAATTGAGTCAAATTAACCTAAATTTTCAAAAATAACTCATTTCCCATTTCAAACCCAATGCTTTGGCACGTACAACTCATTCCTCCTTTTACCCATTCTTTCCAATTAACCCAAATTTTTCATTGAAGCCATGTCAACCACTTCAAATAAACACCAATCTCAGAAAGAAAAAAAAGTGAAGGCTTTAAGATTCAGTAGAGTCGTTTTCTCCTGTAACAGGACAAATACTAGAATCAACATTCCCAAAATGAATCACATACTGGCCAGCATCAGTTAATATCTGTCACACAAACAACACAACATTAGTTCTTTGCGATAAAAATGCTGAAAACTAAGGAATTATTTCAACAAAACCAAAAAAGAATATCATAAAAATGTGTTCCCGACCACCATGAGCTTGCATATCATTTCAAATCTCTACACGCCCATTTATAAAAATATTTTGTCAGTAATCCACTGAAAGTGATAAACTGTAATATGATAATGCAACAGAAGAGACGCATAATATTTATAATTGGCATGCTATAATGTGAGAGAAATAAGATATAAGAAACAACAAGAAATGCAGAGAACAAAAATGAGAGAATGACATGTTTTCTAAAAGCATTTGTCACCAAAGGCACAGAAGGGAGTTGGGGAAGAACATTTCGTTGAGAAATAAACATCACTGACAAAACGAACTGCACCCTACAAAATGGCCACAAGAAATGACGGCGGAGAATTTTATAAAATGGTAGAACTCCAGCACATCTCGAAGTATTCATTGCTGGATGATGCTTAGTCACTTCTTCTTTTTTCCTGAGATTGGTGTTTGTTTGAAGTGGTTGACATGACTTCAATGGAGAATTTGGGTTAATTTAAGAGAATGGGTAAAAGGAGAAATGGGTTGTACGGGTTGGAGCATTGGGTTTGAAATGAGAAATGGGTTATTTTTGAAAATTCGGGTTAATTTGACTCAATTTAGAGATTTTCGTTAATTGAGGGATATAAATGATGAAATTAGTAACGGTAGAGGTAAAAATAACTTTATTTTAATGGTAGGGGTATAATCAACTAATAAACTAAAGTTGAGAGATATTTTTGACCCTTTTCCCTTTTTTAATTTAAAAAATAAAAATAATGTTCGTTTAGAATATTACTCATATATTATATATATATATATATATATATATATATATATATATATATATTCTTTTAATATAACTATATGAAAAGTCTTATTTTAACTTGATTTAGTGTATTAAATAATTTTTATTTCATCGTTTTATTATTAAATAATTTGTTTAATTTTTATTTTACTTCTATAATTATTTATTTAAATTTTGATATTGCTTTGAAAGGCAATATATGCTATGAAATTTTTGTCACCTAAAAGGATTGCTTTTTAGTCTCACATGTATTGTTCGTATACGAGATGACTCTTGAGAGAGTTATCTTCTTTACTTCCAAATGAGGCAAAGCGATCAAAATCCAATTCGTCGCTCTATTGCGTTTGGCCAATTCTGTAAATGGTCATATCTATGTACATGATTAAATTATTGTTTTTATAATGTTACCTTTTTTATATGCAACCGTATCTTATATATTTTTATATTATTGTAAGCCCATTTTTAAATTGTTAATGTGTATAAAAGTGATACAATATTATATTTATTAAAATAATATCATCGATAATGAGATAAAAATTAATTAGAAAGTGTAAACAAAAATCTCTATTTTACTTTTACACGAATTCGATTTGGGGATTTTTAAAACTAAATATATTGATAAATTTATTTTAAGTAAATGGATTGCTTTTTTTCATTATATTGATGATCTGAACAAAAATTAATTAGAATTATATTTTGTGGGAAAATGATTTTAAAAGTAAAAGTTAATTTGTATTGTAACTTGTAACTTCAACAATGGAAGGCTAAAATCAATTCTTAATTATGATACAAATTTAATATACATCTTTATAATATCCTAAATCCTAATGAGAAAAAACACTCTTATACTATTCAAAAACTAACAAAAATCATCCTTTGGTCTATTTTTGTTAAGAAACGATTGCCCAATAAAAATAAAATATTAAAATTTGAATGCCTTATCCATGATGATAAGCTCAAAGTTACCTAAAAAAAAAAAAGGGATATGCATAAGAATGAATCTTTCGTTCTCAAATTTAAATTTGTGTGTTGTTAATTTATATTTTTTTTTTTTTGCATGATCAAGTAAATTGACTTGCAACAATACATATGTCTTGAAATATTTATACGATGGTTAAAAAGATTATGTAAAAAATTATTTTAAAAATATCATGCCCAACTATTTAAACATTTCCTTCGATAAAATATTTAGTATGTATGTACGTTATATACGATGCAATTCACATTTTATATCATGTACATAAATGTTAGAATTTAATGATTACATAGCCGTTAAGTTATGAAAATAAAATTATTACTTTATTTGAAAAATTTTAAGTTGGAGTGGTATTTTGCCATACTTTTTAGAAAAGATATTTTGAATTTTAATATATTTTGTCTGAATATAATTTAAACTCTCAATTTCTAAAAATTAGAAAAATCATCCAATTGTGCACATATTGAATTTTAAAAGCATGTGTCACTAAACATAATATTCAATAATTTTATCATAGGTGTATGTATATATATTAAAAAAATAGAAAGTCATGTATCTTCTTTAAAAAAAATTAAACAAACATTTTTGTAAAAGTAAGAGCTAGCGAAATGCATCAAAAGTAAGTTTTAACATTGCTCCTTTATTGAATGATTTTAATGTTGGTCACTAATATGAATTCAAGTTTATGGAAAACATGATTTTATATAGGAAATTGAAAAATATATAATTTAAGGCAAAAAATTAATAAATAAAATTTATTAAACAAGCGTCATATTCGATAATAATTTTAAGTTATTTAATTCTTTGTGAAAGTTATCAGCAGAATGTTGACACAATCACCCTTCTACACCTGAGTTAAACAAAAATGTTGCTCTTGGAAATTGAATCCACTGCATATACATAATGTTGCTCTTGAAAATTGAATCCATTACATTGGTTTCGTTCACTTGTTTGGATCAAACCATCATACCAAAAAATTATAATTGATAGCAAGGATGCAATTTTAAAGTTAACTAAATCAACCAAGCAAGTTTATTGTTCTTTACTTCTTTTAATTGTTAACTTGTTTTATACCATATAAGTTTGAGGAACTTTTACAAATAGCCATTACAATAAATTTAATTATGTTTTATAGTTATAGTTTGCATATTTACAGGTTGTATCTATAGTCCAAGCTGGTTCATTTGTATAATTCGCGGGTATATTTGAACAATTCAATTATTTTTATATAAACTCGAAATAATAAATTTATACAATTATAAATATTAGAATAGTTAACAGTTAAAAAAAATTGTATTATACAAAATATGACTTATACAAAAGTTATACAAATTATATTTTACAAATTTCAAATTGTACAAACATGTGAATTATACAAAACTAAAAAGTTGAGCCGCATAATTATAGCTAAAAATAAATCACGAATATAATTAAAGCAAATTATAATTATATTAACTAAAATTAACGAGTAAATGTTTAATTATACATGTCATTTTCCCTTTAAATTTTAATTGATGATACTGTGTGTTATAATTCCTACATAAAATCATATTTTACGTTGTGTAATTACCACTTTTTCCTCAACCCACCCCCTCCAAACAAAATAAAAAAATAAAAAAAAATTGCTTGATTAAACCGCGTCATATTTTTAACATTATATAATTACCGCTCCTTCCCCCAAAAAATCATTTTTGCTCCTTTTCACCGTAGTTTTATACTCTATTTAGGAAATTTCTCGAACGAGAAGAAGAAGAAAGGCATAAATAAAGCAGAAAAATAAAGGAAACCAGAGAGTCTTTTTACCGGTGAATGACGAATCATCAACATTACAGCAAAATCGCACTTCTCAATACTCTTTCTTCCGATTCTGCGACTGTTCTTCGCCGGAGTTGACAACAGTAAGCTTACGATTAGAAATTGTTTATTCTCCGTTTTCACTGCCTTGCCATTCATCTCGTACAAACCCTTATTTTGTTATCTTTTTTTAGAATTAAGTAATTTTGAACTGTCCATTTATGTGTGTTTCTTGATAATTATTTGTTACGCTGTTTGGTTTCTTGGAGTTAATTTGAACCTCAACCACATTGATATGGTATATTAGATGGTGTTTTTTTGTAATTTCTTGAAAATAAATACATGTGAGATAATCATGTGTTTTGTGACTCTCCTAGATCTTGTATTGGCTAGATAAGAGTTTACAACTTCACAAAATAAACAGTTTTAACTCCTAAAGTTCTGAAGTTTAACTATTAATGTAATTCCTTAACTTGAGATATACAACTACTGTCCATTTATGTGTGGTTCTTGCTAATTCTTTGCTACGCGGTTTGTTTTCTTGTATTCAATTTGAATCACAAACCGCATTGTTATGGCATATTAGTAGTACAGACTGTGTTTTCTTGAATTTTCTTGATATTCAAGTATATTAACTTTTTTTCATTTACTTGAAAATAAATACACGTGAGATGATTATGTCTTTGTTGACTCTTTTAGGTCTTGTATTGGCTAGATAGGAGTTTACTATTTCACGAAATAAATGGTTTAACTCCTTAATTTCGTGAAGTTTAACTATTAATCTAATTCCTTAACTCAAGATATATAGTGGATTAAATGATCAAGTTGACACTACTACCAAATAAATCTAGTAATATTTTCAGCCACTGCATAATTTGTTACTCGCTCTGTTTCCTTTTAGTTGCCGGGATAAGGTGTTGCACAACCCTTAAGAAAAAAATTAATTTGGAGTGTAATTTGACTAATATATCCTTTATTAATTATTTAATCTTTGTCTATTTATGTGCCACTTACTTCTAGTATAATTACGTAAGGAAAAAGTTGGATAATCTAATTACTTATCTCATGATTTTTTTGAATTGTCAAGTATATGGGAAGAACCACTTTTAGTATACATGACAACTAAATGGGAGCAGAGGGAATATCTCTATTGGGGCTGAGACGTAGTTGCTGTTGTTGGTACTTGTATCTTGGTTGGTAATACCAATGCAAATTAACCCATAGGATTCAAGTGCTATAAAAAGATCTAAGTTGCAGTTTAACGAAACTGTATTATTTTACGTATTTATATAAAGTTTTAGTTCATATACACTCTCATTTTAGACGCCAGTGTATTTGACCGGTTGAGCAGGTGAAGTACCCTCTTTTCCGGTTACTTCCAACACTCTATATAGACAGTTATTTGTTTTCGTTATTGTTTTTTTTTTAAAAGTAATTTATTGTGTAAATTCCTTATAAAGAAAAGTAGCTTATTGTGTAAAAGTTATTTTCATTATCAATGAATTACAATTAGTCAACGGTTATTTGATTCACCTATTCCGATGTGACTATTAGGTTTTATTTGGTATGACAACAAATGTTTTCTGGAAAACAAGTCATTTTTTTGGTGCTTCGGTTGCCGGAATTTTCTTATGATAGCAGTAATTTGCTCATTTTTGAGTGGAAATCATTTTTCTTTTCACGTCCATTTCAACTCTTAACTTCATGTCACTGCTCCAAATGACGTTTAGATATTTATCATCATTCTTTCATACTTAAAAAATTCATCAATACACTATCAATTTGTTAACATTGAAATATTTTCTGTTTACTAATCATATACAAGAAAATATTTTTCAGGAAGTAACTTATTTTCGAGAAGTTTTTTTCTGACATACTAAATATGAAGGGTTTCATGTTTCTAGTATGCTACTGGCCAATGGGTGTTATACATTTGTAACTACTAAGGTGATGAACTAGCTGGATTCTACTCTGTTGGGCTCTCAAAATTAGATCTAAGTTTAAACTTGACAGTCTTCCATGGAATTGAAACAAATAGTAGAATGAGACAAAGTCATATAGACATCTATATACATACACGAGGATAAACACTGAACTGAAATACATAGCTTGTATATGGCAATTGGCCCTCCATGTCGTATCTGCAAAGAAATTTTTTGGTACTCATAATTCTTTTATCTTCCTTTTGAGAGTTTGTTTCAATGGATTGAAAGGCTGAGCCATATAATATATAACCAGTTGTGAGCAGAGATAGGATGAACTTTATGATTAAGCTTAGGTTTAACTTTTTTCTGATCTAGTTGCTCCTTTGATTGGACAGGAAACTTTAAATCTTCTTCCCCCACGCTCAGCACACTCACAGAAGACGTTCCTGTCTTCTGTGTGTACTTTATGAATTTTCTACACAGATTGGGACAAGATTTCCTGTTCCGTAAATTAGTTGGAGAAAGATGTTTTCCAAATGAGATCATCAACGTCAAGGTAAATTACATTCATATTCAACTTTATTTCAGCATGACAAAGGAAAATTTTATGTTTTGTTTTACCGTTAGAATTTTAGAGCTTCTACATTACGTTACACCTTTGGTAATGTGGGTTTGATTTATCAAGAGAGTAACCATTCAAGTACATGATTTTTAGGCATAGCTGAAAGTTCACGATGCCTCGTAAGGTGAATTATGGAGTTAAGTATGAGGAAGATTTTGATGACTATGAAGATTACGGTTATGACAATGATGATGGGTATGATTGTGCAGAGGAATATGGTGAGTACCTTAATTCTTTCTAGGGAGCTTGTTAGATTCTCATGCGTAAGATCTTGAGGCAGCACAATCACATTTTATCTCCCCTCAACCCTTAACAAACAAGAATAGCAAAAGACACTAATCATACTGAGATCACTTCTTTGTAATGCTGACTTACCTTTGTTGATGTCATGTTTGAATAAAAGTATTTTATGTACTTCCAAACTCTTTTGTGCAAGCTAATTAAAATTCATGGTATTGTCCATTAAATTGCAATGACTTGCTTTATTGTGTTATTTTTCTCTGAATTGTTACAACAATTATTGATGTGTCATCATTCCATTGTTGACTATGTTTCTTGAAGTAGGATGGTGGAGAACATTTAGTTGTTGTGTGGGGCTCTTCTATACTAACTGGGATTCGTTGAAGGATAAAAATACTTAACAACTTACTCCAAACTATTACCAGGCTTAAACATATGATTTGTTTAACTTCTTGGAGGACTCCCTAAACATTACAGCATTACACTATCCGTGTCTCAATTTTTGTCTCCCAAGCTGGAACATCCCAATGCTTTTGGTACTCTTCTACAGATATATCCTATGCAAGTTCATGACCATTTAAATTGAGGTCTCTACACTAAGTTTACAACTAGTACTATTACATGAAAGAACACAGGAAATACCAATGAGATTTCTTCTTTGCGTAGTTAAATGTTTATGGTTGATTACCATGATTGCAGGTCCTGAAAATAGCAAACCCCGTAAATGTTAAGAGAACTTTGAAGAACTCAATATGCTTTTTAACAATGTGCTGCAGGTGTGCCGCCAGAAACAAGGTTAAAACAGGAGTCGGTTAAGTCTGGGGTTTGGCGTTGTCCCATTTGCACATTTGATAATGAAGATACTATGAATGTATGTGATATATGTGGAGTCCTTCGTAATCCATTGGTCAAAAAATGTGTCAGCAGTAAAGAAAATGCAGGTTAGCAACTCTGGAACCTGTCCTCAGGGTCTAAATATGTGTGTCTGTGAAACTTTCTTCTAGGCTTAACATTCTTATGGACAGATTGCTTACTGTATTTTCCATCTCCATTAAACATGTGAAAACAATATTATGATTATTAATTTTTTTTTTTTTGGGGGGGGGGGGGGGGCAGGAAGAGGGAACTGTTTTTCTCTTCCTTGTTGCAATTCTCCTTGATGTTATCTCATGCTTTACATATTGCTAGCTTGTCTGCTAGTGTGTGTGTGTATATATATATATATATATATATATATATATATGTTCTCTGTGAATTTTGTTACTACCTTATAGCATTCTTGTGAATACTAGCAGTTTGAACCAGGGAAATAGAGAACATGACAAGGCATTTTTTGTGGGGGTTGGGGAAGAGGAACTGTTTCCTTGTGTTTGGTCGCATTCTCCTTGATTTTTTTTCATGTTTGTCTCTATGAAATTTGTCACTACCATCTAGCAGACTGGCACACGTGTGAAGTTGTGAACTGCTTTGCTTACTTGCACTATGGACCAAAGCGTTTTACAGAACAGGAGAAAACATTTTCTTTGGGGGTGGGAGATGGAATTATTACATGGGTAGTCCATCTCTAATGTTATTTCATGCTTTATTCACTTACTACAATATAATGCTTATTTGAAAGTTTTGGGCATTTCTTTCTTCTTGGTTTGCCTATTTTAAAGGTTATTAAAGGTCATTAGGTTGTACGGACAAACTACCTTTTTACATTATTATATTTAGGTCTTATCCGGTCTGCTTGTTGTTTCATGTGTGGTCTGCTTGCGGCTTCATAGAGTAGATGGTTCCCGTGCAGTTGGTGGCATATGTAAAGATTCTGGAGCATCTGTAATGGCCGAGTCTCTATTTCCATCACTGCTGCTTCAGAAAGCAAAAAATGTTATAAACTTTGAAGCACAGAATTACTGTTTTAAGACCGAAGATTGCTTTTACTACAAGCCTGGAAATATATGTGGACAGTTTCATGATTTACACAGAGCTTTTTGCTCTCAAAGCCACTGCAAGATTGATATAGGTCTGCACATGTTCAAGCAAAGGCCGGTTTATAGACATATGCATTCCTTTTTTTCCCTCCCCTTTGCTTGAAAAATTGTGTTTGTTGCATTATGGTACTTCTATCTCTGTTCAGTATTTGACCATCTTTGCTTTTAATTCATTTCCTCACACATGCTAATGATGGTGCAGTACCTTTCAAGTTTGACTCCCCATCTCCAGACGATTTAGTACTGAGTGGAATAGCACCATCCAAATTACGTCCCAAAGGTACTCTATTCATGCTTTTGATTCTATTTGTACACTTATTTTGTGTCCTATTTCCTTAAGGTGGTTCTAGTTGGGGCAACAGTACTTCTAACATTTAAGTCCGTGGAGTCAATGGTGGAGGTTGCACTGACGTTGATTAACTGCAAAATTAAATGAGAAAATTGAAAAGAAAATACTTGCAATCAGTGAATCTTAATGCATCAACCATTTTTGCATTGGTCTACTTGATGAGGATGGAGCTTGGAAATAGTCAATGGAGGGTCACTTCAAGCTATGTTGTTCAGACTCTTCAAAAATATCGAGGGTGTGTGTTGGATCCTCCAAAAATAGTGCATTAGGAGGATCCAACATGGGTGCGGCAACATTTTTGAAGAGTTCGAGCAACATAGACTACAAGTTCCCTCCTAGTCGGAAAGATATATCACTATTTTGGAGATTCACTTGAGAGAGTATTGATGTCGGGTTGTTCCCTTTGAAACACTGGACAGTGAGTGAATCATGCTCTTACAAGTAATACAAGCCATTGTCAGTTTTTTCTGGTGGTTTGCCAAGTAATAGCTTAAAGTTCTTGTTAAATTAATATAAGTCTTGAATCTCATTTGGATACCATGATATTGTTAATTTAGTGTTTTCATGAAATTTCTGTTTTTCTTTTCTTTTCTTTTGCCCTGTTAAACTTAGGTTAGGGTTCACGAATACCCTTTTCCAGGGCTGTATTGAACACTCAGTCGTGTAACTGTTTTCTTTTGCTTTTATATATTTTTTCAGTTTAAAGAGGTTGACATCTTTTATTTGCCGTGTTCAGCTGATACTGACAGGATCTTACAGTTAGATATCTCATCAAATAACAAGGAACTGAGTACAGAAGTAAAAAAGGAATTGGCTGCGGAAGGGCATCCAAGCTCTTTAACATCATTAGCAAAAGTTGAACACAATGATCTGAAGGATAGTGGTTCTGTTTCGAAAACTAGGGGAGATAATGGCCTAGCAAGCAATTTGAACGATATATCTATATCATCAAAGCCTCAAAGTGTGGATACAGGAAAGAGTGAAAGTGCAGCATCAAGCTCAAAGAATAAGCCTCAGAAAATTGTGCAGCCTCCTCAAACAGAAGACAACTTCAACCAGCTAAATCTTGCAATTGTAAGTCCTTCATTTACTTTATCTTGATTTAGTGTATATTACACTGCTTCATAGTCACAATTTTTTCCCCATATGTAGGTTGGCCATGTGGATTCTGGAAAGTCAACACTATCAGGAAGGTTGCTGCACCTATTGGGGCGGATATCCCATAAAGAAATGCACAAATATGAAAAAGAGGCTAAGCAGCAAGTAATTATTCTCATCCTTTTTGTGCAAGACACAATCAAATGTTTACGAGTTTGTTGACAAGTCCGTTGTCCATTCAATCAGGGAAAAGGGTCATTTGCTTATGCCTGGGCATTGGATGAGAGTGCTGAAGAAAGAGAGAGGGGAATAACTATGACAGTGGGTGTTGCCTACTTTAACACAAAATGTTACCGTGTTGTTCTGCTTGATTCCCCAGGCCACAGGGACTTCGTCCCAAATATGATATCAGGGGCTACACAAGCAGATGCAGCAGTTCTTGTAATTGATGCTTCAGTTGGTGCATTTGAAGCAGGTATTGATGCTACTGGAGGTCAGACGAGGGAGCATGCACAACTTATCAAAAGCTTTGGGGTGGATCAGATTATAATTGCAGTTAACAAAATGGATGCAGTGGGATACTCCCAAGAACGATTTGATGCAATTAAGAAACAATTAGGCACATTTCTCCGTGCTTGTAAGTTTAAAGATTCTTCAGTAACATGGATTCCCCTAAGTGCCATGGAAAACCAAAATTTGGTGACAGGTCCATCAGAATCACGGTTCTTGTCCTGGTTAGCCTACTAACCAACATCCTCTTTTTTTTTTCCTTCTTGTTTTTTGTGTCATGGGTTTGTGGGTTTAAGAAAGCACAACCTTACTTGTATATTTAATTCTAGTCACGTCTCTTAACTTTATCGCATAACAAAGAGTTCTTAAACAATAGGTAGCTGGAATTTAAATAGTGAAAATCTTCTTAGATATAATAACTTAAAGGTCTACTTTTAAGATGAAGATTGTGCTATTGAGTTGAATTTTCTGAGTAATTGTGGTTTACAATGTAAATAGAAGTGAATATTGGACCTCTAAAACCAACACACATAAGATGAATGTTGTAGATATAGATGGCATATTCAACAAATTACACAAGAGCACACGTAGAGAACAAAATGATAGAATGTGGCCTGAGATTATTCACCATATCCTGCATAAAACTTCATGTGCAGAAGTTAGTAGGTAGGGCAAGGTGATTGAAGATGATTAAAAGTTACAATTAGAGAATTTTACTTATGAAACTTAGAGTCTCTAGAATCAGTGTAGATTTAGCTAAAAATAATAGATCTATTTAGGCGATACCAAGTAATTTAGATCAAGGCTTAGTAGATGTAGTATGCTCACATTAGATTAGTTTTTTTCAAGAGCATTTGTTTTAGTTAGAAAATTTTATCCCATATAGAGGTAAATATGAAATTTATAGAACTTTTAATTATATGAAGCTGTTAATCTGCTTTAAAAAATGTAATTAGTATTGAAATGAAATGGACTTGGATAGATCAGAATGGAAATTGAGGATTAAGTGTATGAATCCAATTAATTTGGGACTAGTTTAGTTGTTTGATATCGGCTTATCAAAAAAACTTAGTTGGTTTAACACAAATTACTGGAGGTACCTTTTTGTCTTGGTTCTTGACAAACTCATGAAGTACGAACATGGCTTCGAAAACTTGCAGGTTTCGAGGTCCTTGCCTATTGGATGCAATAGACTCTCTCCAACCTCCTCAAAGAGACTACTCGAAGCCATTTTTATTGCCAATATGTGATGTTGTTAGAGCACAGTCTCAAGGGCAAGTGTCAATATGCGGTAAGTTGGAGAGGGGAGCTCTTCAAACTGGAAATAAGGTACTGGAGACTACTACAATATTCCTTTCCTTGTACCCTTTCTTCCTCTATGTAGATTGTAGCACATGCTTGTGGGAGTCATGTTCTTACCTAATGGTTTATGTCATCACAAACATTAACCTTTATCCACATTAATGTGAGAAAGAGGAAGTTTAACCTAAATAATCCTTTTTCCAAACTAATTAACAAAAAAGATGCAGCTCTTCAGAAAATTTCCCAAATAGATTAAAGGTATTTATGAGTAACATTTTAAGTATTAATTTATTCCAAAATTCCAATGGGTAAAAATTAAGGGCTGATGGAGAACGGTGAAAACTTCGTAGCTCAGGTTACAACATATATTTAAATGTGTCGGTAACGTTACTATAAACCCGCTTATATTTTTAGAAGAAAAAAAACCCAAAAGGGTACTAGAAGTAATGTTTAAAGGTTCCCTATGTAACAAACATTTATAGGGCCTATTGTCTGGAGGAATTTTTAAAGTCATTGACACGTTTTTTATGAGTCACAGTTTTAGAGTAAACATCTCTTACAACTGGAGAACTGTCTTAAACCACAGAATCACTAGAATCCTACAAAAGAGCCCAGAAGGTTTTGGAATAGGACAAAACACTGCCAGAAACCTTCATTGTGGTAGATCTTCATTCTTCTATACTTTTTCTTTCTCACTTTTTAGCCGAAAAGGATGTTGGTTTGTGCACTTGGATGCTCTTCTGCTTAAATTTGTGAAAAGTTTGGAAAAACATCAGTTATTGTTTCTTAATACTATGGGATAGGAGAATCTGGAGGGGGGAGTTGTTTCTGAATGGAAACCAAAGTATAACTGGAAAGTTTTCAGGAGTAAATGATGATTTCAGCTGGTATCTTGGTGCAGTATATGCAGACTGCAACAGAATAAATAGAGTGCTCTGGCAAGAACTTTTAGAGCTGAAGCATAACATTAACGGGCCTTGGGTAGTGTATGGTGACTTCAATGTCACTAGACATCCGTCAGAGAGAACAAATTGTGAGATCAAATTGTCACAGACTGACCGGTGCTATGTCAGAATTCTCATCCTTCATTGAAGAAATGGAGATGGTTTATCCTCCATTATGTGGAGGCTCTTTCACCTGGAGAAAGGGAGAAAATGATATTTGTGCTTCTAGAATTGAGAGATTTATATATTGTGCAGAGTGGGGAGAGAATTTTACACAGATAGTTCAAAGCAGTCTCCCCAAAATTGCTTCAGATCATAATCCTATTATGTCCTGTGGAGATGAAGGGTGGAAAAAGTCTTATTTTAAATTTGAAACATGGTGGTTAGAGGTAGAGGGTTTCAAAGAAAAGGTGAAAAATTGGTGGGAGTCATTTAGTGTGACTGGCAGACCAGGTTATATTTTGGTTGAAAAGCTAAAAATGTTGAAAGTAAAGCTTAAGGAGTGGAGCAAAAATAATAAGGGGAACTCGAAACAAGGAAGGAAGATATTCTCAATCAAATTTCTAATTGGGAAACAATTCAGGAACAGAGGCCCCTCACAGATGATGAACTGCTGCAAAAGACACATCTGGGCATGGAATTTGAAGATGTGGCAAGGAAGGAAGAATTAGCTTGGAAGCAAAGATCAAGAATCCAATGGTTAAAACAAGGTGACAAGAACACACGATTTTTCCACAGAATTGCAACCTCTCATAAAAGATTTAACTATATAGACCAATTGGAAGTAGATGGAGCTGTTACTAAGGACCAAGCTGTGATCAAAGAGGCCGTGCATATTTTCTATAAAAACCTATACAAGGAGGCAGAACAATGGAGACCTGAGTTGAGACTGCAGGAGGCTACAATGATCACTGAAGACGAAAAAGTATGGCTACGGAGACCTTTTGAGGAAGAAGAGAAAAGGGTATGTTTGAACTTATGTGCAAAGGAGAAAGCCCCGGGTCCTGATGGATATCCGATGATATTCTTTCAGACTTTTTGGGCCCTGTTGAAGGAAGACATCACCAATACAATTCAATTTTTTCATTCTAATCAGATTTTTGAGAAGAGCTTTAATGCAACCTTTATTGCTTTAATCCCAAAGAAACTTGGAGCATCAGAGTTGAAGGATTTTAGGCCAATCAGCCTGTTTGGGGGAGTCTACAAGATCATTGCTAGATTGTTGGTTGAAAGGCTAAAAAAAGTGGTGTCGAAATTGATCAACAAACATCAAATGACTTTTGTAAAGGGGAGGCAAATCATGGATGCAACACTCATTGCTAGTGAATGCATTGACTCAAGAATGAAAGGAGGAGCCCCAGGTCTAATGTGCAAATTGGATATTCAGAAAGCCTATGACCATGTGAATTGGTCTGGATTTGGCAGCAAATGGATAAAGTGGATTGAGGTGTGTATAAAAACGGTCTAGTTTTCTGTCCTTGTGAATGGGGAACCCATAGGTTTTTTCGAATCAGAAAGAGGGCTGAGACAGGGTGATCCTCTTTCCCCTTTCTTATTCATTTTGGCAATGAAAGGCTTTGATAGTATGATGAGGATTGCAACACAAAACAGATGGATTAGAGGCTTTCAGGTCGGAGATAGAGTGGGAAAAAAAGAAGTGTCATCTGCTCTATGCGGATGATACTATCATCTTTTGTTAACCTACAACAGAAAAAATTAGCTACATCAGAGTGATTTTGGTTTTGTTTGAAGCAGTTTCAGGGTTGAAAGTAAACTGGGGAAAAAGTAATCTCTTTCCTATAAATGAGGTCTCTCAGATCCAGCAACTAGCAAATATATTGGGATGCAAAGTGGAGCATTTGCCTACCATATACCTGGGCATGCCCCTAGGTAGCAAACACAAAACAATGGAGATATGGAATGGTATTCTGGTGAAAACGGAGAAGAAACTTGCTAGGTGGAAGGCACAATACCTATCCCTATGGAAAAGCAATAAGGAGGGAAAGGGTTATAACTTAGTCAACTGGAAGAATGTTCTTCTTAGCAAAGAAAGAGGGGGTTTAGGGATCATAAATTTGAGACTGCAAAATGAAAGCCTTTTGATGAAATGGTTATGGAGATACACTGAGGAAGATGCAGCTCTCTAGAAGGAGGTTATAATAGCAAAATATGGAGAACTAAATCCGTGGTATACAAAAATCACCTCCGAACCATAAGGGGTCGGGGTATGGAGGAGAATCAGGAACCTATGGCCACAAATGGAAGAAAATATGTATATTAAGGTGGGTAATGGAAACAAAACTAAATTTTGGAAAGATGGTTGGATAGACCAAACTTCTCATATGTGAGAACCGTGATGCTCGAGTGAGTGATTGTTGGACAGAACAGAGGGACATATATTTAAGAAGGCTTAATGACTGGGAGGTGGAGAGGGGTGGAAGCGCTACTGGAAAAACTAGCTGGAATGATTATAACTACAACAACAATAGACAAGATCCAAGATCCAAGATCCAAGATCCAATATCCTAGATCCTGTGGAAACATAGCAAGGATGGAGTCTTCTCAGTCAACAATGTCTACAAAAGAGGACTAATGGGGATGACAGGGGCCCAAAATATAATTGGAACTACTTTTGGAAGAGTAACATTCCTATAAAAGTAAAGTGTTTCACCTGGTTAGTGATAAAGAGAACATGTTTAACAGAAGTAGTTCTACAAAAGAAAGGCAGACAACTGGTTCCTAGGTGTTTTTTGTGCAACTTGACAGGGGAAACAAAAACCATTAACTTGTTTCTCAACATCACAAGCATGAACTGGACAATGCCAGAACATACATCAGATCTGTTGAGCTGTTGGATTAGGAGGGGAGGCAGTAAGAGTCAAAAGAGATGGTGGAAGCTAATACCATCATGTGTATGGTGGTCAGTCGGGAAAGAAAGAAATGGAAGATTTTTTGAAGATAGGTCCAATTCCATCCACAAAGTTAAATGAAATTGTATAGTATCTCTACTTTTTTTTGGTGTAAACAGCTTTGTATAGATGATATAAGACCAGATTATAGATTTGATAGGAAATCTGTAATTATTCCTTTTTGGAGGTAGCCAGCATACCAACTGAAGATTTCAACCTTAACAGTTTCAAAAAAAAAAAGATTTACATATTTATAATATCGGAATCATCTTTCTTTGTGTATCATTGATTGTATTCATTATATATAAGTTGTTGAACGGTTTGACTTAACTTTGTTGTTGTTGGTGTTTAAGTTTTTTTTAACCGAAATCATTTCTGGTTGATCTGAGTTCTTTTGGCTGGTTCTGTTGCAGTAGTAACTGTGAGTTTGTTTTGCTGTTTTTTCTTAATTTATGATGATTCAGCTGGAGAAAGGCTCTGAACTTTTGATATCTGCATGAAGTCTTGAGAGATAATTTAGAGAAATAGAAACCCCTAGGTACCTTTCGAAAAAGCTGAGCCAAGATTATTGACACTGTATTTTGTACAAACAATAGTATGGAGCCATAAGATGTCATGGACGCTACCCTTGAAAATTGGGGAGAAGTATGGAAAGAATAAAGTATGTCTACCACGCATGAATAAGCAACATTTTAGAGGCAGAGCTGTGAGTATAGAAAGATGCTTGAAGAGGAACACTGGAAAACAGAGTTAGGAAGAAATAAAGAGGTGGAAAAAGGGAAAAAATTTGCTGATCATAGTGAAGTAAAGAGTAGGAAAATGTTCCATTTAGCAAAGAGCAAACTGCAGAAGTTGGAACTTCTGAAATCTACTTTGTTGGCAGTGTAGTTCCATTATATTTGACAGACTAATACCTATGGCATTTAACACCAAATTATGAACGTGGCCAGGTTTTAGTCATGCCATTCAGAGATGTGGCGACAGTGCGTTCTTTGGAACGTGATTCTCAGGTTTATAACGCCGCAAAAGCTGGAGACAGTGTCACTATCAATCTACAGGGTATTGATGCAAATCACGTGATGGCGGGGGGTGTCTTGTGCCACCCTGAATTCCCAGTTCCAGTTGCAAATCATTTGGAACTGAAGGTCCTCATCTTGGACAATGGCATTCCAATTGTAATTGGCTCTCAGGTACCATTCATTAATCGATCGTTCTACTGGAAATTTAGAAATATCCATGTCCCATGGCTTATGTATAGTTAATGGACTTAATATCTTGAACTATGCAGTTGGAATTTCTTGTACACCACGCTAAGGAGGCTGCAAGAGTTGTGAGGATTTTGTCCTTGCTTGATCCAAAGACCGGAAAGGAGACCAAAAAATCCCCTCGATGTCTTCTGGCAAAGCAGAATGCTATGATTGAGGTTTTTGACAAAAGCAACTGTCATGTTTCATGTTTATTCTGTGTATTTCTTTTTCTTTGGTGGGCAGATGCCGCCAATATTCATTTTCCCTCCATGTGTTGGCTTGTTAAAGATGACTCATTTTTTATGGTTTAGGTGGTTTTGCAAGGAATGGTTTGCATTGACGAGCATTTTAACTGTAAAGCTCTTGGAAGGGTGTCTCTCCGATCATCAGGAAGAACTGTTGCCCTTGGTCTGGTGACCCGAGTTATAGGGAATGTAAAGAATTTTTCAGTAATGGAATGAAAATCATGGCATGGTCAGAACACAGCATTAAAAGTATTTGTTTAAGGATCTGTAGCCACAGCAAAAGCTGCCCAAATTTATCTTCTGTAAAAGTGACACTATTTCTCAGGGAAAAGTGGGAATCTATGGTGAGGCTAGTTATGATTTTACATGTACATTACTTTTATTCCGATATGCTTCTTTTTCTTGTTCTTTAGTATAACTCTAATTATATTATGCATTACTGTACTACTTACTCGGAAAAGCGCAGGCACATAGGTCGTAAAATGGACAGCTTTGATTCTTTCTTTCTTTTCTACTTAGGTGCACACAGGTATGGTATGAGATATTAACAAGTATCAGTATTTGAAAGCGTGTATTTCGAATGTCTAGCTTTGTTTAGACTGAGTTTGATAGGTGATTCTATTCCCTAACACACTCTCTGCACAAGCTTTTTGCGTGCCATATATATTAATAAATCACCACCTTATTTTTTTGGTTAAAAAAGAGAGAGAAGAGAAGAATATTGCTTGTCCCAAAACAATGAAGTCCGTTATTAGTAATAATTTAAGTTGACTTTATATCAATTCGCTGGAGTATATAGTAGTTTATATGAGTTAATTTTCTTTTAAAGTAATCTATCAGTTCTGTATCTTGCCAGTTATTGACCCATTTTTCAGACATTCATTGAATAGTTTGTGAACACAAAATTCTGTGGAATCTTTCCGCTTACTTATATTTTTAAATAAAAATACCCAAAAACTATTGCTGTTTGCTCATAGGAATTTTTAACTTATGGTTGGGATAATTACCTAAGGATATACTTTATACCATAATTAACAAACTATTTATTTCACATAAACAGTGGGATTGATAATTTTCATTATATTTTAAAGATAACCTCATTTTGAATCAAATGATCTAATGTAATTTTATATTGGCATGAACTTGCCAATTAAGTTCTTAAAATCAAACAAACCAAACAAATTGCTCACACTAATGACCTCACTGATGACTCAACTATGCAGAATTAATTACAATCAAAGGGTTTAAAATAATACTACAATAAACAGTGTTAAATAAATAAATAAAAGTCAAGACTTGTTCAAGTTTATCTCCCAACTAAAATTTGACTAGAGAAAAGAAAAGGTTAATCTCCCAACTAAGAAAGTAATTGAACAATCAATTTTGAAAATCTCATCCATTAACTACTTATTTCTTTCCTCATCCACACACATATCTTTCTTACACTTTTGTCTTTATTTGATGAAATCATACTTTCTGATTATGTGGGTATAATCCAAGTGACTGTCACTAAACGACAAATTCGTCCCTACTTACTTTTCTTTACCTTTATTAATCAGATTTAGATGTCCCAAACTAAGAAAAAATATATTATTATTGTCGAAAATACTTTATTTTTCCTAATATAACCTCTTATAAGCTAAATATCGTTTAGTAGAGTTTTAGTGTGATTGAGATTTGAACTTACAAATTTTAAGATGAATATCTTATGGGCAACTTTCACATATAGCAAATACAAAATTTATATTTTTGTATGCTATAATAAAGTTTGCATAATTGCGCTCCATAACAAACATATATATGTGTAATTCACTATACACATACAATTGAAGCGAATTATATAAAACGAAGTGTATAAAACGAGAAAGAGAGAAATTATATACAATTTGAATTTGTATAAAACCAGAAAGAGAGAAAGGCAAAAGAGACTTGGGGAAAAAAATATGCTATTGTATAATTATAAGTGTATAGGATAATTATATACAACTGGAATTTGTATAAAATGAGAAAGAGAATAAGGCAAAAGAGACTTGGGCAGAGAATATACAATTGAATCGAATTGCATAAAACGAGAAAGAGAGAAATTATATACAATTTGAATTTGTATAAAACGAGAAAGAGAGAAAGACAAAAGAAACTTGGGCAGGAGAGTACTTTTATTGTATAATTATAAGTGTATATGATGAAAATATATGTATTTGCATGTGTATATAAAATTTTCTCTCACTTTTTATAATTAGAAACACAATTTTTACAATTCTATTGTATAAAGCGAGAGAGGCGAGCGACAAGAAGCGAGTGAGAGAGGGAGAGTGACGAGCGAGAATATGAGGGAGTGTGGGGACGAACAAACAGTTTGCTATGAAACACAAATAAATCAAAGAATAGCTACTATATTTATTTTATATTATTAGTTTGTCATTCTATTTCATTATTCCAATCATTAATGATTTGATCCCATTTTAAAATTGAAGATAAAAAGTATTTATTATTTGAGTAATTTTTTCTTATCGGTGAATATGTGGCACGTGGGCCCCAGGTCAAAGTAGGAAGAAAAGTATTTCACCAGTTCTAATCCATAACTAGGAATCTCTTATTATGTGTAAAATATATTCATGATTTGATAATTAAAAAGTAGTTATGTGTATCTAAATTGAGAAAAAGGGGTACGTATTATGTGCACACGTATGACTGGCTAGTCGCATACAGACATTTCTGGCGGAGTCTTTTGAATGCAAATTTCTTTTCTTTCTTCTTCTCTAATAGAAAAATTACGTGTTGCAAAATTGATGAATTCACACACACAGAGAGGAAAACTGTGTGTGTTTTTGTCTTTAAGACGTGAAGGATAAAAACAGAAAGGAGAAAGTGCCAATTCTATTTTGAGTATTCAGAATTGTTGAAAATTTTGGAGAAATTAGGGCTAGAAGCGGTGGAGAATGGCGACTCAAGGGAGAGAGGGAGGTGGAGGAGTAGCGGTTTTATGTGGTGGTGGCGGGGGAGTCAATGCGGTGGATTCCTCTGCTTCGTCTTCTAATGGAGTTTTGGAAAAGGAGACTGGTGGTAAGCAGGAGTCTCCAATTCTGTTTTTTCTTTTTTTTCATAAGGCAATTCGGCTGGAGCTTGATGCACTTCACCGTTCGGCGTTGGCGTATGCTACTGGACAATTGGAAGATATACAGCCTTTGCTAAAGCGGTACCGTTTTCTTAGATCAGTTTACAAGCACCATTGTCATGCTGAGGATGAGGTAACAAAACAACTTTTGAATGTTTCAGTTTCACTAGCAGATTGTTTTTGTGTCTTAATATTGTTGTATCAGCTGGCATTGGCTTATCTGTATATGGAATTGCTAATCAAGCCATTCTATTAAGTTACTAAAATTTCTTTTTAAAAAAAAAATAATTTTCCAACATTATGCTGCTTCTTGTTGCTATTGATTTTTTAGTGAGCTTCCGTGTTTACTTGTTGTTTAGCTCTGTGATCCTTCTTATGACTAGTGATTTGTGTACATGTTTCTGTGTTAATGTCTGTTCTGTTTTTAATTGGGGAAAACACTCTGAAGTCTGATCCTAATCAATCAATACTTCTAACCTCTAATTTCTTGGCACTTCTTCTGACGGTGTTAGTTTCATTTTTTTTCCTTTTTGGAGCAATCTAGTTTTATGGCTAATGCTAAATAAGTTGTTCCTTGTTTGTTGAGGACAAAGAGTCTTCAACAAGCCTTGTGGACCCGCTCATACCTGAAAGTAATCCCTTCTACTGCAGATTAAGGATTGACATTTTGTTGAGATAGAGAGACTCTGTTTAAATGTTGTATGATTTGATGGTCTAATGGTTAAAATGGTGGTCCTCAGTGCTATTGCCAATTGACGTACATGCCATGTTTGTATTTCCATTTGGTAGTGTGTTTATTCTCTTTCTTATATTAAATGATAATGGATTTGGGGTTAATGGTGAAGACCTTAAGTTTAAATCTGCAGAGGCCACTGATATTACGCTCACCCTATACAATTTAATTGCCGAAGTATTTCAGTCTGGTCTTTGTGTATTCTTTGTTTAATAAGCTTGGATACCTTCTAAAAGAAGTTGCGGAAGTTATAGAAAGTTGGAGGATAGAGAGAATAGAGACTAGAAAGGTGCAACATGGAAGACAATACCTCTTGTGCATTTTTGGATGATTTGGCTAGAAAAATATTGAGTAACTTATGAAGGAGTAGGAAGAACAACATAAAAATGTCGAAGGAGGCCTTTCGCTTGAACGGTGTTTTTGGTGTAAACATTCCATTTTGTATAGATAGTTGGATGTTTTTCTGGATACTGAAGGCCATACTTCTTGTAGAAGTTAAACCATCTTGGTGTAACATGCGATGAAATCCTTTTGGATTATAAGAAAAAGTACCGTGGATGATTGACTTTTTTTTGGTTATGCGTGATAGAGTGACATGTTTCCTAGTCGGGTCTACTTTGTAAATGTCTCCTTGTCATGCCTTTGCTAGAGATGATAGCATGATTATAACAATTGCAGGTGATCTTTCCAGCTCTTGATATACGTGTGAAGAATGTAGCGCCAACATACTCCTTAGAGCACAAAGGTGAAAATGATCTTTTTGATCACCTTTTTGATATCTTAAATTCTGAGAAGCAGAATTGCGAAAGATTTCCGCGAGAGCTAGCATCTTGTACTGGGGCATTGCAAACTTCCGTTAGTCAGCACATGTCAAAAGAGGAAGAACAGGTATTCTTGTAGGAGATTCTGCTTATGTTGCATGTTCAAGGATTCCACATGTTAATATACCATCTCAGTTGTCAGTTTTTACAGTCTCTATCAATCCAAAAATTGTATGCTTATGTGAGCGATGTTAAATCATTTTTTTTCTTCTCCTTGTATGCGATTTCTTCCATGTCCTATATTATATGAGCCATGAGATTACTACCATAGAGAAGGGAAAACCAACTTTCAGAGCCTTCAGAGGTGTTGCGGCTGGTGTAGTGCTGGTATTTCGGATACTCGACCTATTTCTGCGGCAGTTAAATAGGTTTGGTCACCTAAATATGGAATCAAGTGGATCATCAACACAATGGCACAATTCATTTTTCAAATGAGTTGAAGTTGGGGTAACTCGTGTGCAACTGTACCAATTATACACTCGTCTATTGTTATTATTTTCCTTAGAGTCTATAAAAGTAAGTTGAAGTTGAAAAAACATTCATTGAATATTCCACACGGTACAAATGTAGTGCTCCAACTCTCGAATTTGACCAATAAAGGAGTACCCTAATTTTTGTTATACTTGCATGATATGATTATCAATGAACAATACCCATTCTTCGGTACAAACTGGAACTTCATTACAAGAATAACAACACACCCAATGAAATCCACAAGTGGGTTCTACGGAGGGTAGGGTGTACCCAACCTTACTCCAACCTCGTAGAGGTAGAGAGGTTGTTTCCAAAAGACACTCAACTCAGGTGCAACAAGTCAAAGTAATTATGAACAATGTTATCAAAAGCGAAAAACACAAGAAACCACTAAGGTTCATTAGGGCTTTAAGTGCAAAGCGCAAATAAAGTATAGGCTTTATTGAGAAAAAGGTGCAAATGGAGAAAACATACACAAGGAAAAGTATGTCTTAGAGCCTTGATGATGACAGTGAAGCGCACATAAAGCGAGTCGAAGCGTTCAAAACGTTTGGAGCCTCACTTCAGGGCTTAAGTGCGCTTTAATGTGGTAACTAAAACACAAAAGACAAGATATGGCAACAACCATCAAAATCAAGTCACTGCATGTATACGACTAATACTACGACACTTCCAAGCTCCCACCCGGTCTAATCCCACCGAAAAGCAGCTACTTACAGAATGGTTGGTTTTGCCTAGAGTATATTTGTGTCTAGATATAACCTATCGGTGTAACCTGGCCTATTAATGGTTGGGTTATTACATATATATATATATATATATATCAAGTTTTGTAGTCCTCATTGGGTAAATTTTGAAATTCAATTCTTTGGTGATGTGACGTCGCCACACATCTCAGTTGATGCTATCTTTTTCTGGCATATTCCCATTTTTTCCCTCACCCTTTTTCTTAAGACCATTCCTACTTTGGCCTTTGTAATTTGATAAAGAAATAGATCTTGGGTCTAACTCAATCCCAAAGTTCATAAGAGAAGATTGCCTAAGACCATTTAAGGAAGTAAAATGACCTTATTCGACCGATGTGGGATACTCTACACTCCCCATGGGGCCTTATTCGACCAATATGGTATACTCAACATTCCCGCTCACACCTTATCCGACCGATGTGGGATACTCAACACTCTCTTCACGCCCATGATTTGACATTTGGAGTGTGGACAATAAGATGGGGGGATGAATATCTTTTTTTTTTTATGACAAGGGAAACCCGCAACCGCTATTCTTTGGATGCACACATGATAAACCTATGCAATAGCTCGCAAACCACATAGGAGAGGTAACCCACACTAGGCAAGCCTGGTGCAACGAGCTCGACCCTGAAGGCAAACCCTTGCTTTCGCTGGCAAGGGGTTTCGAACTTGAGACCTCCAACATGAAAGTCCCAAGCTCAAACCACTGGGCCACCCCAAAGGGTGATGGGGGACGAATATCGAAAACGATGAATTGGGATGAACCTTACTCTTTGAGAAAGAAATAGATTGACCTAACTCAATCCCAAAAGTTAACTCATCGGGAAGTGATTGTCCATGACCATATAAGGAGACCAAATGACCCTTTCCACGGATGTGGGATACTCAAAATAATTGGTGTGACTTGGTAGTAACTTTGTATGAATCTCTTCTCGTCACTTATTACGTTAACTTTTAGTTAATACTCCCGTTTGTTTTCTTTTGTAGTATTAGATGATTCTATAAGATGAAAAGAATAAATTTTGCAAGAACTCATGCCACATGAAATTACGAATGACATTTAAACTTAATAAGCGAAATAAATTTATTTCTATCTATAACTAAGAAATTACATGCTTACAAATTCATAAAGATGCCAACATTTTTTATTTACGATCTTCATCAAATTGTAATTATTACATATTTTAAATCATGTTATTTTATAAAATATCAAATCACTTGTGTCCTTTTTTGATATCTTCTAATTCTCGAATCAAACTCTCTTCCTCATAAATAATATTTATTTAAAATTTTCCAGTTATGTGATTAAGAACTTATCAACAAGACAAGTTTAACGTGTCGTTAGAGTATATTAATTATAAAGAAATATAGTAGTATACATCTTTAATTAAAATCGTTACTTTTATATCTTGAGTTTGAAGCCTGCGTATCGTGGAACTTATATAAACACACTCACACACATAAGGGATAATTCAAGTTTTGTAGTTCTCATAGGGATAAATACGGAATTTGAATTCTTTGGTGATGTGAAGTTGCCACAATGGTAGTTGATGTTGTCCTTTTCTTGCATATTTCCATTTTTTCCCTCACTCTTTTTCTTAAGACCATTCCTACTTGGGCCTTTGTGTAATTGGTGTGTCCGGATAGTAACTTTGTATGGATCTCTTCTTGTATCTTATTACATTACATGTTAGTGAATACTCCCATAAAATAATAGTCACTGCTCAAAAAAATTATTCCAAAAGTCCTACGTTATGTCAGTATTGATCTCACAAAATCCAATTGCTTTGAGAATCCATACGATTTACATGTTTATTGACTACAAATATTTCTGACAGGTGTTCCCTTTGCTCACTGAGAAATTCTCAATGGATGAGCAGGCATCACTTGTTTGGCAATTCCTTTGTAGCATTCCTGTGAATATGATGAAAAAGTTCCTTCCCTGGCTTTCATCCTCTATATCTCCTGATGAGCACAAGGATATGCAGAAGTGCTTGTCTATGATTATTCCAAAAGAGAAACTTCTCCAACAGGTTTTTTAACTTCTAGATGCGAACCACTTCTCTCTCTCTCTCTGTGTTTGCCTTTTCTATTTTCTCCTCTTAAACCGTGTTGCTTGCTGTGCTTCTTTTCTTGAAGGTAATTTTCTCCTGGATGGAAGGTGGAAAGTGTGTCACTGCAGTTGGTGGGCATGATATTGATGCTGACCCTCCATGCTCTGTGGATTTTAACTCTGTCACTGAAACTTGTGCATCAGGAAACGATAAGTGTGTGTGTGAATCTTCCAGCCCTGGGAAAAGAAAATTCAGGCTAAAGGGTGATACCTTTGATACTGATTCTGGAAATCCAATTGATGAAGTATTGCATTGGCATAATGCTATTAAGAGAGAGTTAGATGAAATAGCAGCAGAGGCTAGAAGAATTGAGTTGGCGGGAGAATTATCTAGTTTGACAGCTTTTTATGCAAGACTTCAGTTTATAGCTCAAGTCTGCATATTTCACAGGTATTGGTCTATAAAAATTCTTATTTCACTATTTGATAGATGAAATTCGTCAAATCTTATGACACTACAGTTTCATTGAAGATACTATGTATACCGTGCTGTCGTTTCTATTTTGATCTCCGTTCAAATAAAAGAGCATAAAGACATAATTGATGAGTCTTCTTGTCCTGTCATGATTGATTTTTGTTTCATCAAATTCTATGATGCCTCACTTATTGTTTATGGCTGAAAATTTAGAGCTTTTGGGAAAGAAAAGAAATTGCCTGTTGTCTATAAAGCCATACATTTTACTTGTGTATAATTGGTAAAGTTGAAGGTTGATACGTCACTCAACAGTCTTGAAGGGTTTTGATGTTGAGCTCAAACAACCCTTTGGATCTTTTCTGTATTGTATGCTATGAGGGACAAGAACATTGCTGATTTCTACAACTCCGATAACAGTTTGTATTACAGATCTTTATTCTCTTTAAAAAAAAAAAAAGAAAAAAGTAAAGGAAAAAGGAACAGCTCAAGTTCGAGTTGGAAAAACCTAAAATTACATATATAAGGTGGTTGCAAGGACTGGTAAAGTAATACCTTTAGGGGTCGTTTGGTATGCTGGACAAACATAGATAGTCCTGGATAAAAAATTGCCTTATCCCTTATTTGGTTGTGAATCCAGGGATAAGTATTCCAGGATTAGTAATTAGTATTTGGATAATCTATCAGGATTAGTTATCCCAGGATAAAACAATGAAAATTATAAAAATACCCCTAAGGTCTCTCAAACCCTTTTTCTACTAAAGAATGTGGAGGGTATTTTTGTAAACTAATAACAACTTCTTATAAATTATGTAATGCATGTTATCTTTAATACAATAAACCAAACAGTCAATAAGAAATAATACCAGGATAACTTAACCAACATAACTTATTTTCAAACCAAATGACCCCTTAGTCTTTAATCTTTTGAAGAAGTTCAGGCAGCTAATCTTGCTTCTGGTCTGACATTTTGGATCTTTGTCCAACAATTCAAATTATATATCCTGCACTATTGATGAATGAGCTTACTGTTAGAAACTGTAATATGAGCAATTTACTAGTGCTGATGATTGAATTTTGCATATCCACAACAAACCAGTTTTTTCTTCTTGTCTTGAACATAAAATTTACTCTTTAGAGTTACCTTATGGCAGCATTGCAGAGGACAAGGTCATATTTCCTGCTGTAGATGGAGGACTCTCCTTCTTCCAAGAGCATGCTGAGGAAGAAATTCAATTTAATGAGCTACGTTGCCTGATCGAGAGCATTCAATGCACAGAAGTCAATTCCACCTCAGCTGCTGAATTTTTCTCCAAATTATATTCTCAGGCTGACTTAATTATTGAGACAATTAAACAACACTTTCACAATGAAGAAGTTCAGGTAGGGTTCATCATAAATTTATTTTTTTCTTGCTGAAATTATATAATTATTATGTGTCTAATTGTATATTTTTACATGACCATATGTGAATAAAATTGGCAGGCATTAATTCCCAAAAATATGAACTTTCTCTGTAGGTTCAATAAGCTCCAGTCTGCTTACTACATAAATTCCATTCGAACTCGCATCTACTTTCTACATAATCTTGTAGCTATTGCTTGCCTTCTCTCCATGTCCGCAAAATATGCTTCAGAGCTAAATGATGTCCGTATTGTCATTCATATAGGTTCTTCCTCTTGCTCGAAAGCATTTTACCCGGGACAGACAGAGGAAACTTTTGTACCAAAGTTTGTGTTTAATGCCATTGAAGTTGATGGAACGAGTCTTACCCTGGCTAGTGGGAGCACTGTCTGAAGATGAAGCCAGAAGTTTCTTAAAGAACATGCAGCTAGCAGGTATTGCTGAATAGTTTTGTTGCTAGAACAGTTGATATGCCAGGAGCTTTGTTTTTTTCCTGAATTATGTAATTGAATTCTGCTCTTGCAGCTTCAGAAGCTGATACTGCTTTGGTGACCCTATTATCTGGCTGGGCATGTAAAGGACGTACAGATGGTGTATGTTTGTCTTCTAGTGTCACTGGTTGCTGCGCTGTTAAAAGGTTTGCTGACATTGAAGAGTATTATACTGGAGCACCTTGTCCATGTTTTCTCTCTGTCCATTCTGATGATTCTAAGAGGCCAGTCAAAAGAAACCTTACTTCTCTTTGCTCGAAAGATGATACATTGGACTTGTCCAAGGGTGTATATGCTTGTAATATATCTTGCAATGATCAGTCATGTCGTGTCCCAGGATTGGGAGTTAGTGATAATAATCTAGTACTAACTACTATATCCACACCAAAATCTCTTCGTTCGTTGACCTTCAGCTCTGCTGCTCCTTCTCTTGAGTCAAGCCTCTTTATCTGGGAGACAGATTGTACCTCTTCTCAACCCAACCATAAAGTGCATCCCATTGACACCATATTCAAATTTCATAAGGCGATACAAAAAGATTTGGAGTATCTTGATGTTGAATCTGGTAAGCTTAGTGACTGTCCGGAGACTTTTCTTCGGCAGTTCATTGGAAGATTCCGGTTGCTTTGGGGTTTGTACAGAGCCCACAGTAATGCCGAGGATGAGATAGTTTTCCCGGAACTTGAATCTAAAGAAGCACTCCACAATGTGTCTCATTCCTATATGTTGGACCATAAGCAGGAGGAGAAGCTGTTTGAAGACATATCATCTGCCCTCACTAATCTTTCGGAACTTCACAAAGGGTTGAAGGAGGCCTACCAGAAGGAATCTGGGAGGAGTATTCTTGAGTCTACTGGCCTGTATGATAGGGATTGCAAAAGAAAATACAATGAGCTTGCCACAAAAGTTCAAGGAATGTGTAAATCAATCAGAGTTAGCCTGGATCAGCATATATTCAGAGAAGAACATGAGCTCTGGCCACTATTTGGCAAGCATTTCTCTATGGAGGAACAAGACATAATTGTTGGTCGTATAATTGGAAGCACAGGGGCTGAAGTGCTTCAGTCAATGCTGCCTTGGGTTACTTCTGCTCTTACTCAGGATGAGCAGAATAAGATGATGGACACATTAAAGCAGGCTACAAGAAACACCATGTTCAGTGAATGGCTCAACGATTGTTGGAGACGAAATCCAGAAGTATCTTCGCAGTCTGAAGCCTTGCAAAATAGCTATACAAACAGAGGTTATTGCTATGACATCTATTATTTCATTGCATATACTGCTCTTGGATTTGCAGTTTAGTTCTTAATTTATGGCTTGACCGTTTATTGCATCTAATGGAGGTAACTAACATCTGTTCCTTGATAAGACAGGTGTTGATTCACATGAAGGCTTGGATCAGAGTGACCATATGTTCAAACCCGGTTGGAAAGACATTTTCCGTATGAATCAAACAGAACTTGAGTCGGAGATTAGAAAAGTTCACTGGGATTCAACGCTTGATCCAAGGAGGAAATCTTATTTAATTCAAAATCTGATGACCAGGTTTGTCTGGGTGCTTCCTTTTACTATTATTATGTATTGCATCTTGAACTGTAGATAAATAGATAGTAAACCTCAGCTTGGTCATTTTTTCATGTACTCAGCCGTTGGATAGCCTCTCAGCAGAAATCACAAGCATCAACAGAAGAAATCTCACGTAGTGAAGATGTTGTTGGGTATTCACCGTCTTTTCGAGATAAGGAGAAGCAGATTTTTGGATGTGAACACTACAAAAGAAACTGCAAACTTCTTGCAGCTTGCTGTGGAAAATTGTTTGCATGCAGATTCTGCCATGATGAAGTGAGCGACCATTCAATGGACAGGTAAACTTTAGCTAGAAATGCTTGAGCTTGTAGTTGGGTTCATTTTACCTCAAGTTTGTTCTTTTTCTAGGAAAGCGACACTAGAGATGATGTGCATGCGTTGCTTAAAAGTTCAACCAATTAGACCCAGCTGCACGACACCATCATGCAATGGATTTTCCATGGCAAAATACTATTGCAGTATATGCAAGTTCTTTGACGACGAGAGGTAGATGAGTCCACTCAGATTTTAATTTTAGAGCTTAGCATAAATGTGTTGCTTAAAGCCTACTTCACGGGTTTATCCTTTGAGTGCATCTTTTAAGTTTACCTCAATTAGCAGAGGAAGAATTGCATGATCTTTTTTTGTCATATAATGACCTTGGAAGTATCGTAGTTCTTGACAATATCACCTGGTTGTAGGTTTATCGCTTACATAGGTCACTGAAGGATCGTTTGGTTGGAGGGACTAGGAAAAATAATTCATGCATACTAGTGCAGCTTTTGGTTGGCCGTATAAGAAGAAGTCCTAACTAATGCGTAATACCAGCATTAAGTTATGTTAGAATTTATGTCTTGTTTTGTGTGTGATAGATATGGAATAGGAGTATGTGTATTACTGCAGAGGCAAACTCAGGTTTCGAAGACTTTGGGTGCACCAATATAAGCTCTAAGCTAAACTTACAATAAAAAAAAATATAGGTAATAGCTAGGTTCGAACCTGGGTCTTGTAGGTGACATCACTAGCTTATACCAACTGCACAAGGGCACTTCTATGGTATTTATGGGTGTACTGTTAATTATATTCTACTTTTTTCTAGTTTCTTAAGATATATATCATATCTATACATGATTTTTTTCAAAGTTAACGGGTGCACGTGCACCCTTACCGAACCATGTGGGTCCGCCTCTGTATATTAGCAATATGCGGGTAAAATACTTGCATATAAAATTGTAAGTAGTACTCCATGTAACATTCCATGTATTATTATTTAATGCATAGACTTACAATAGTATTCACCATATAACAGTCCATTTTTATTCTTGGCATAAACAATCTCTGTATTATAATCCCAACAATAACTAATATTTGATCCGACCAACCCATAACAACATGTTCACTATTTCTTTGGAGCCAGGAATGGGATTGACAATGAAATAAAAGAAAACAAATGGATTGACACATCCTCTATTTCTCTGGAAAACTGATGTATGAGAACAGCCAGTTTTCTTCTACTGAATGATTCTCTTGTGTATCAGGCCAATATATCACTGTCCTTCTTGCAACCTTTGTCGTGTTGGACACGGTCTTGGAATTGATTTTTATCATTGCATGAAATGCAATTGTTGTCTGGGAAAAGGTTTGGTAGATCATAAGTGCTTGGAGAAGGCGTTAGAAACAAATTGTCCCATTTGCTGTGAGTTTTTGTTTACTTCCAGTGCAACAGTTAGACCTCTGCCTTGTGGGCATTACATGCACTCGGCTTGCTTTCAGGTGAAACTTCAAATCACATTGTACAGTATGCACACTTGCTTTGACTTCTAAAGACTTTTGGGAACTAATTCACTTTATTTAAGTTTGCTAAGTTTAATCATGCTCTCTCTGCCAGGAATATGCTTCCAGTAACTACATTTGCCCGATATGCAGCAAATCCATGGGTAATATGGCGGTAAGAGAATTTTCTAGAGATCTCCTTCTGTAATATTCTTTTTAGGTTGCACTATGTGACTAAAATGTTTATCGTTGCTGCCTCCAAGCACGATAGCTGGCAAAGTGAGGAGTACGTGCATGTTAAAGTTGTGAAGTTTTGTGTTTTTTGTTGTTGAGTATCAGGTAGTCTGAGGTTTTGTGATCACTTTTTGAAAGTATCATACAGCAGCTATGAAGAGTGTCCATCTTTTAAAAAAATTCAATCATTTTCTTTTGATTTGTGGGTTGTGCCTCTCCTCGCTGCATCTTTTTTCTCCTTTTTCGTGTTCTTGATTTTTCTGGGAGGGGGGCAGTCTCTGAGAGTTGGTTGGATGGGTTCTATTCGCTGAGCTGTTTTAATTCATAAAATTGTTCTTGAAGGTGTAATTAGTGCGAAGGACTTCTGAGAGAATTGGATATTTTAACAGTCATTGACATTTTGCCTGCCAGGTTTATTTTGGAATGCTCGATGCTCTGCTGGCTAATGAGGTTCTTCCAGAGGAGTACCGGAATCATTGGCAGGTTTGCCTTCTTAATTAACTTTTCCGTTTCACATTTTCTTTCAAGTTCTTGAACTTGCATTGACATAGTTGGTAAGGTTTTCAATTTGTCGATGGGATGGAGAGCATGTATAGTATGATTCTTCAGTCATTGTGGTGGGATGAAAAAACACATAGTATGATTATTTGGTTGTCTTCTTAAGTAATTTCTTTTTGTTGCTCCATAAAACATAAAGAAGCCTAAAAGGCACAGGAGTGATTTTGTTTTGTGAGTTGTTGTTGCCACATGGTGACATTGTCGTTATGTCTCTTTTAGCTGTCTCGAGTCTCAACATCAACAATGTACTTATTGGGGAAAAAAAGTTGTATTCGGTACTTAATTTTGATGATCTGTTTGGTAATTGTTCTAACTTCTAATAATAGCAAATACTACTTATGTGGTGAACCCGTATTTTCCTTAAATCATCCATCTAATATGACATTTCATATACAGGATATTCTTTGCAATGATTGTGAACAGAAATGCCGGACGCCCTTCCATTGGTTGTATCACAAGTGTGGGTTCTGCGGATCTTACAACACCAGAGTCATTACACTGCCCATAACAGCTTCTGACTGCCCTACCTGAAATGACCGCGGAGTTAGGATTCTCTTACTCTGTTCAATGAAATTTTGAACCTGTAAAAAATGTACAGACGGCTAAGCTCCCCCTTAACCCCCCTCTCTAGTGTCAGTAGACTTTATCTATACTATACAAAAAAAAAGTAAAAGTAGTTCTTCTAAAATGTACAGACGGCTAAGCTCCCCCCTCCCTTCTAGTGTCAATAGACTCTGTACTATGTAAAAGTAGTTCTTGTAAACAAATATGTTTATTGCGCTATTAAAAGCTAATATGGTGCAAGCTAATTTGGCTTTAGTATCAGCTTAAGCTAGGAGGTGACAAGTTTTGACAGAAAATTCATAGGGGGGTCTTATGGAGCTTGAGAGCCTATAATACATAATGTTAAGCTTACAAAAACTAATGTTAACAACAACTGTATCGTGGCTTTGCTTCTGTGAGCTATCATAAGTCAAAATATTTTAGTAGCCTATAAGTTTATGGGAACCTTAATTTGTTGTTAGTAGCATATCATGAAAGTGAGGGCAATGCTACTTATGATGTTGAATCCTCCGTTTATCTTAAAGTAAAAAATGTCACTTTACTAATTTTCTATCTTCATCACTACTAATTTGCTAAGACAGAGGCATCGGTTGAATTTTCTTGAGACGACTAAAAGTGTGGTCAAATGCTACATGAATAGTCATAAAGTGTGCCACCGAAGGTTTGGGGAATGCTAAGAATCTTTACGTCCTACAAGGTATGATCTAGTGATCTCGATTTCCACCAATAGGTCATTTTTGAAGGACCCATCAAATTTCAGGTGATTTGAGTTTGCAATTAATTTTAAAAAATTAGCATATACTAACACACACACAAAAAAAAATCATTCATATATATTAAAAAGTCGAAATAAATATTGTTAACTAGGATGAACATGGTGACTATTGATGCATAAGCTGTCTCTAGTTGACTCATAAAAAAGATTAAGGCTAAATGGAATCTACAATAAATTTATAAAAAATAAACAATTAATACACATGAAAAAGAAACCATTCGTGACAACTTTAGTCGCCGTAAATCCTCTAGCAGTTGACGCTAATACATATACTAGTCGCTGCTAAAAGTATGCAGGCTTTTATCGTCGTTAACAATCGTAACTAAAAGTCAGTATTAGCAGCAAGTACAGTCGCCATGGCTTTAAATCGCCGCTAAATAGATTATAGTAGCGACCTTTTGTCATTAATAAATCTACTTAGTCGCCGCTAAACAATAACAGCCATAGTAACAATCGTCGCTAAAAGCTAGTATTGCAGCAATTATAGTCGCCACAAATAGCTTTAAATCGTCGCTAAACGTGTGTTATAGTAGCGACGTTTTAGTTACTAGTAATAGATTTATGTTCGCCACTAAAAGTTTTTATTAGTGGCGACTTCTAACACGGCGAATTCATATATTAGTCGCTTCCAAAAGTAAGTATTACTCACGGCTTTGTTGTCACTATAGCTATAACAGTCGTCGCGACTTTTGTCGTAGCTAGTGCTCTATTTATTACCGCTAAAAGCATCAAATTTTAACGCCAGTAAAAGGTCTTATTAGTAGCAACTTTAGTTGCCGCGGATGCCTTTATTTGTCGCAATTATTCATCGCTAAAAGTTATGCTTGTTGCAACCTTAACTACCACAAATTTGTTTTGGGTTACACAAACGTATTATCCATTATAAATATGTATAACATTTTCTATCAATACACAAGTTTGAGGATGTTTTGCAATAAAAGTACCAATCAATGTGGTGTTAGTGTTTGCCATAAAGCTCGACTGCTTGTTAACATTAAATACTATCGTTAATAAACATTAACCTTTTTTCTTAAGTTTTATTAATTTTCGATAATACAGCGATATTTCATATTCACAAACACACTAATAGTATGATCGATTCTCACAATATTTACAAATTTTCATTTTCTTTCTTATGAAGTGCATCTACAAATCATGCAGATTTTATTCTTATCAGACTATTTTTCATTTAAATAGTCATACATACCATCTTCATTACATTGATCAAAGAAAACAATATCTTTCTTAAATTTATCATATTAAATACAATAACTTCATGAAAATCCTCCTCCTATTTATTGAATATGCATGCCTTCAATAGGATTAAGTGAATCAACTTGAATTTATTGGCAATACAAGGATAAAACTGTGTTGCTTAACTATATAGTATCGATCTAGCATGAAAAGAATAAACTTTCATGTAGATGTATAACAATTCCACATGCAACAAAATAGGAGGTATTAGGTAATTCTTGAACTATTTATCTCACCATTTATATCTTAGCGGTGAAATAAATTATCTCATATACATATTGGGATAATTAGTGAAAAGGCAGTTCCCAAATTTTTATGTATAAATTATAGGAATCACATAGTGTAACATCTAAATTACATCTTATCCCTACTAATTTTCAATTTACAGAAATTCCTTAAAAAATGAGGCAATCGGATACATATCTGTCGTCCGGATACATTATATGTGATACATTGTAAACAACTTTTTGTTGAGCTTAAAAAGGAACAAATCAGGTAAAATTATTTTTACTTATTTTAATTTCCTTAATTAATGCGTCTAAATATATTTTTACTTATTTTAATCTCCTTGATTAACGCCTAACTGATTCTTATCAGTCCATATCCCAATAGGTAACAAATTCACAAATATCAAATTTCTAATACATCATCTTCATTGAACAACCATTAATGTCAAAAAAGTGATAATCTTGAAAAATTCGAACAAGTTGCTGATAAAAAAGATGAATATATCAATTTTGATTTTGTTGAGATATTCAAAAAATTGGGTGAACGAGGTGAGTTATGAAAGTTACAAAATTGATGAAATCTCTAATTTCTTCTCGTTGTGTTTGGTATATTTGTATTTTGTCCATTCAAAATTGATAGATTCGGGATATATATTTTCATCTTATTGAGTCATTCGGGAATTTGGAAAAATAACATTAGACATGAACGATATGAAAGTGAAAGTGAAGCAAATGTATAAGGATAAAATAATTTTAATGGGTGTAACGACAAAATACAAAATAAAGCATAGTTTTAATTTTCAAATTAAAAGATCTGACAAAAAAAGGTTTGTGATTTTGTAGTATTCTATTATCAAACCATCTGCTACATTATGTGTTGTATGTTTATACATTATATATTTTGTATCTTGTATATCTTTTGCATATATTAGTGTTTGTATTTGAATTGCAATGTGCCTTTAGTACAATTCAGTACATGTGTTGTAAGTTTGAAAATATATAGTGATTTGTTTGTGATAAATTATTTTGTATATGAATAAATTGGTAAAGCTACATTATTTGTTGCAAGTTGATACATTATATATCTTTTTATTAGATACATTATATAATCATAAGCTTTTCCTGTATGTGTTGAATTTTGTGATATGATTTTCTTCTTGTGTTTTTAATAATGTATCGGATACATTTGATGTAAGTTGTAAATGTATCGTTTTATAGGAAGGTGTCGTAATAACTTAATTTTATGAATTGTGTCAATTTCTCTTTTTATAAGACACAATTATTATAGTGCGTACAATGTAGATGTGAATGTATCTTGTTGTTTTGTTGTGCTTTCTTGTATAATATAAATGTGATACATGAGTTAGTAGCAGTTTTGTTAGGTATCTGGTATAATTGCAATTATGTATTGGTAAATTCACGAGTCTATTTTGAAAGAACTGTGTTGCCACTGAGATACAAGAGGATGCCTAGACGATCAAGAGGAAGAAAAATGCAGATGAAAAGCTAACAACAAACACAAACTGTTGTGGACGTTGTGGGCAAGAGACGAACTTGTATTTATTTAGATTTGTGTTCAATTATGATTGATGATGATTTATAACATTGTCAAATTATTAGCATTTGTAAATATGATAGAACGTACATGTAATGAATGATTTTGTTGAATTTTGATAAATAATGTATCTGATACATCATGTGCGAAAATAGTGTAACTTAGCTTTATCAGTACTGTATCTCTGTTATAATGCTTCATATCTTGTGTGAAGATAATCAGCTCGAAAATCATTTGAAGTGATGTTGATTTCGTTACTAAGGAACTCAACAAAAGCAGCTACAAAAAGTGAATCATCATGAAAAACAAATCAAGTTAATTATATGATACATAATTATAACTACAAAATATCTTAATGTTTAGTTGATACATAATGATAAAAAAAAGTAACTAATTTTCAATACAAATTGATAAATTTGACAGATATTCATATTTGATACTAAATGTCCACTAATTGAACATGATATAAAAATTGTTCAACACTTAAATATACAAATAATGAATAACAGTAGTAACTTGCAATGTGTTTTATGTGTGTGTTTGATACATTTTAATAAATTTTGTGTATCTGATACACTCTAACAGTGCATGTTTTGAGTGATAACATTATTTTTGTATCAATAACTTCGCATAATTACAACAGCTCCACATATGATACAAAAATATCTGCTATGAACATTATTTTCGTATCAATAATTTCAAAAAATTACAACAACTCCTCAAATAATGAATAAAATTAGTATAATTAAATAAATCTCATAGTGTAAGACCATAAATTACATCTTATCAATAAATTTGATATACAATGCTTTATCTATAGAATAATAAAATTTATGTATCAAGTGTATTTATTGAGTAATGTGTACAACACATAATCTTCTAATTTAAATAAGTCTGAACAAAAATTAAACACTACAGATACATAACAACAATTGATACATAGTAGATTATACAATTTGAACCAGACATATTGAGCGTGATGAAATTATAATGTATCATAATATTGAAAAGAAAACATTATACATTTAATTTTAAAAAACAAAAATAACTAGATACATTAAAAATCAGAATCCATATATATATAAAAAAAAAGACGAATAAGAAAAAGTTAAAAAAAATTCAACAATCTGATTTGTTTCTCCTTCTCAACATATCAATAATGTAATCATATTGTTGATGCATTTTGGTAGTTCATTGGATTCACAATAAAACCTTGTCAATATTTGTCATAGCATGTCTACGACATTTTGGAGGAGGACGAGATGAACCCTAAGATCTCATATTAGTATTAGAAAAATTTAGTTGAGTAACCCCAATACTAAATGAATCCGTATATATTAAGAAAAAATCTGAAAATAAAATTGAAAGAAGACAATAATGGAGAAGAAAAACTCCTACCAATTCACATGTTTGAAATTGATTAACTTGAGAGAGAGAATTCTTTTGAATATCAAATTAATTTGAAAATTATAACTGCTAAGAATGTGGAGTGAATTTAGGGAGAAAAAAAAGGAGTAAAAATAGGAGTAGTAAATGTGGGTTTTGCCTAATTGATTTTGATGTATCAGAAAATTTAAAGAATTAAGAAAAATAAGGGATAATAAGGTAAGTAAAGTTGTGTATATAAGTACTTTATCCAATTTTTATTCCATTAAATGTTTTGATATGTATCCAAACCAATGTTTTTCGTTTTGTCGTCTTTTTATTGGTCACACAAACAAGTTTGCTAATTGCTAGTATGAAACTATTTACAATAAAAAGGAAGAGTTGCTAAAGTGGCTAACTCCTAAAAGAAAGAGGTGCTCAAGTGGCTAACACCTTACACACCCATCCTGAAGTTGTGGATTTGAATCACCGGAGCTTCCATTGCTTAGTGACTCAAACCGACAACGTTAAAATTGAAACTAGAGATTTTTAACAGGTAAGCAATTCTTTCTTGTGGTCCATTTCATTTTAATTATTGTTTTAGCTCATAAAATTTGTTCCAAAATAATTGTCATTTTCAATTTTAAAATTAAAGTTAGGATAATTGTTTTCAACTATATCCGTAGCATTTAAAAAAAAAAGTATGCACGACATTTGGCAAAAAAAATCTTTCTACCAAGCATAACCCAACGAAATCAATGTTAACATTTTTTTGTTTACTTAATAAGCGTAAAAAAAGTTATACAGTGCATTTATTATTTTCTTAACAAGTATAAAAAAGCTAAAGCGACAACTAAAATAGGACGAGGAAGTGTAATAGACTTCAATAATGAAGCAGGTTTTCCTCATTTGACAGAAAGAACGATCACAAATAGTTAAGACTTAGTAAAAAGATCAAAACATGTCATTTAATTACATTCAAGACCCACTTTCAGCTTTACCAACAAGAGTTCATGCTACTAGTTGCTAAGAAACAAACAGGAGTTGAAGACCAACCAAGAGTTGTTGATTTTAAACATACATGTACATTAACACCACCAAAAAACATTCACTACCAATGAGGATGAACACACGTTCTACGAATATGTTCTTCTCATTCGAGATGGTTCAGGTTCAACGAAGGACCATCCGGAGCAGTTCCTTTAGACAAGTTCATCTCTTCATCAGTTACTCTCATTGTATTAGAGAACGCCACCACATTCTTCATATTTCCTATCATATACTCGTACTGGTAAAATAAGATTATTATTAGTCTACATATCTTGTAAAATACTAAAACAAGGCTTAACAAATGATGTGGAGTAGGCTTACTGCATCAACTTGTCCACTCCGGTAGCTCAAATCAATAGCTTGTTTATGGTTTAGCTCCGTCAAATCCTCAACCTAGAGGTGACAATAAATCATTCAGATCAGTGCTCGCAAAAGCAGCATAAAAAGAATGAGTCCACACAAATGAACTAATGAAGAAGCAATACCTTTTTTTGCGAGTCAAAATACAGAGTTTTGTAGTTGGTATCTGTCTGTGGAACTTTACTTGCAAAGGGCCTTTTGCCTCTCTGTTCAGTAATCATATAGAAGGTTTCAGACACATAAGAGTAAAGTAAGTGATTAAAACAACTTCATAAGAGACACGTTACGCTGGAGATACAAAGAAAAATACAATGTGCATAAGAGACACGTTACGCTGGAGATACAAAGAAAAATACAACACATTGTATTGTATACTGATAAACAAGTAACATAACAATTTAGTCGTGTTAGATACTGTCCTAAGAAATTATTAGCATAATGTGAAACATCTCCCCAAAACTAAACAAACTCTCTACAAGGTATAAAGATTTCAGCTTAGTCTAATAGATAACTAAAAAAAATCCAATAAACTTAATATTTAGATTAGAGTTTCGGGTTGGCCCAATTTATGCCCAGTCCTAATTAGTAACGAGATAAGTTATTCATGAACGAGAGTAAAATAATAGTATCGAGATTAGTTATCTCAAAATAAAACAATGAAAATGACAAAAGGACCTCTACAGTCTCTTAAACCCTTTTTCTACTTAATATAAGATGGGCATTTTTTTCAAGACAATAATATATAAATATGTCATTTAATTTGGCTTAAAATCACATTTATACTCTTCAACTTTGGGTGTACACTTAGAGTGTGTTTGGTATGAAGGAAAACATTTTCTGGAAAATGTTTTCCAATTTTCCCATGTTTGGTTGGGACAAAAGTTATGGAAAACGTTTTCCAAATCAACTCATTTTCCTCAAAATTAAGGAAAATGACTTCCCTTCAAAAATTAAGAAAAACATTTCCAAAACTCTCGTCCAATTTCAAATTACATTTTTTTTTTAAGGAAAAACATCAATTTAAAAAAAAATTAATTTCAAATTTTTATTTTTTCATCCGATCCCTAACCCCCCCTTCACCGGCCAGCCCCCCCACCCCAACCCCTCCCCAAAGAATTAACCCACTAGTAAAAATAAAAGATGTCTCTCAAAAACATTTTCATTCATAAATCAAACACCAAAAATCATTTCCGGAAAATATTTTCTACTCACCAACCAAACATGAGAAAATAAGTCCAAAATCTACTTGTTTCCAAGAAAACATTTTCTAGGAAATCATTTTCCATGGAAAACATTTTCCTTCATACCAAACACACCCTTAATTTGTATAAAATTGAACAAATAGACACACATGTGTCCTACATGGCATTTTTTGTCCTACATGATATACTAGTGTATTGTGTCACGTAGGACTCATATGCCTATGGTTCAGATTTATACAATTTTAAGTATCTAATTATGCATACCCAAAATTGAAAGGGTGAAATGAGATCATTTATGTATTATGCCTTTTTTTTAACATCTCCATGAAATTTTGATTTCCAAGGGCCTGAGCAAGTTCTGGAATTTATGGACTTCCGATCACAAAAATTCATTTTTTTCATATAAAATGTAAGGCGAAACACAACTTTAAATTTTCTATCCTCAAACGAAAGCAGGAGGGAGAGAGTACTATTTAAACAAGCAAAAATACTGAAGAGTATTTAGGTAAAACAAAGCATAAAAAAATGAAACAAGAGGGAAACAAGGGCATATACAGAACCTTAGTATCGGCAGCTTCCTTGGATGCTTTGATCTTCTTCGTCACTGTTGTCTCATCAGCAATTTCTGGAACTAATGTTGTCTTCCTTGTAATTACTTCCGATCCGGCAACTTTAGGGTTCTCATTTATTGCTTCAATGGCCATCACATTTTTTGCTTTGGCTATCCTCTTGCTCGAACGGATCGGGTCGATTGAAGCTTTTGGGTTTCTCCTCATTCCTGATCTCAACATAAAGTAAAAATCACAGTAGAAACCTTTGATTTCTTCTTTCTCCTCACAGAAACAGTTCCTTCTCAGAGACGACAAATAATTGAAAGCAGAGTGAGCGTTTTACGAGACTGATAAAGCTGTTATGAAACTGGCCTTAATTCGTGCAGAGCGTGGGTTTAATCTCTACCGTTCAATTCGAATCCTGATTGCAACGTGTAAGGTGGAGATTTCTTTGGGTTTGCTTGTTTTCATCGCGTAATTGGAATCATCTTATTTAGCGCCAAGTCGAATGACTTTTCCTTTCTTAACATTTCTCTTATTATTTTTTTATTTATTTTGCTCTTTGAATTTTTAAAAAATACAGTATGTTGTATAATTTCATGTTGAACGGTTCTATAAGGTTGTTGGGTACTAATTTGGACATTTGAAAATTGATCTTATTAGTATTGTACAAGTATAAATATGATTGAATATAAGATATGTATAATTTTGGATTTTTGAATATTTAGAAATTTGTGCTACTAAACTTGGATATTCAATTTCAAATTCGTAATTTCTAAAAAAAAATTGAAATATAACTCATAATTCAAAAATATAATGTTAATGAGACCAGCTTCCTTTGAAGTTTGAGGGATGACAAAAATAATATATCTCGTGAAAAATTCAATTGATTGTCCCTAAAATTGCACTGTACAATTAGAGTAAAATTATTTAAAAATAATAAATATATAAATTATTAAATATCCTTGATGTAGTTGTGTATTTAATTTCACTCATCACGCAAATCTTGTTTGATTAATTTGTTTGTTATTCTAACATTTGGTAAATTGTTTAACCTTGGATATTTGACTTTTATATATATATATATATATATATATATATATATATATGATTTAAGTGGTAAAAAATATATTCTTCTGAATATTTTTGAAAATAATTATGATATTCAAATCAGCTTGCACGTATCTGGATTATTTTTTTATCAAATATCTACTATCAATCTCATATTTTATATTATCAAAATTATATATATGATCACCTATACTATATATTTTTATTCTATATAGTGTATCCAATCCAATTTCCATATAAGTTCTGAAAGAATATATAGGAGTAACAAATTTTACCAAGTGGTAGTATAATACGAGTCAAATTAAGAACGTGCTCGTAATGACAATGGGACGGTTGAAGGACCATCTAATGACTATACTCTCTAGTCTCTACTTCCTCGTTTATTGTTTTCTGGTCTTCGTATTAAAGTTCAACTAAATTTATATTTTTATCAAAATTTTACGTAAGGTAAAACAATAACTAACAAAAATAACACATTGGTTAGGGTTTGAATCAGAAATCTATCGTTAAGAATGAAAAATACCTATCAATTTATTAGTAACAAAGCCAGAATTATCACCAAGAAAATTCAAAAGGTAAGCATACAAACAACGCAAGAAAATTCAACATCTACGGTATAAATATAAAAATTAATTTAAGTTTCATATATATAGTATATTTTTTCAAGGAAATGAATTCGGTGTTCAAATAAACCCTCTACCTTCACAAATACTACATTTTATTGCAATCCTCGTTGGTTACCTTACCTACTCTATTTAAACACCTATGTTTATTATTGTCCTCTCTTTGTCCCTATGGTCTTTTACATTATGAATTATGATAATTAGTAGTAACTCACTAGTTGGCTAATGTCCTTGACCTGAAATTGCAATTTCTTTCCCTATTTTTGGACCACCTAATGAAAAGTTCTTTGAATATTTCTGGCTGGATATTTATTTAGTCGTGCAAAGCATAATGAATGATTTTAATGTTAATTATTTACCAATTTTGGTGGCCTAAATGAAGCTACTCTTAACTATTACCTATATATTTTTAACCATTCTGCTTGTCAATATATAATATACCAAGTGTGAGTTTGAACACAATTTGGTTGAAATTTTTAAAAGTTAGTAATAGTCAAAATAAGTTGAAAAATAATAGTATTTGAACGTTGAAGTGTTTTGTAAGTTAAAATAGAGTGAAATTTTATGAGTAAGAACTTCAAAAGTTCGAGTTAATATTTATTTTTCAAACATTAAATTTTACATTTCAGGTTAAGACGAAAAAATGGGTCAATCTAACAAACAAAATACTTATTTGAAATAGTCTTAAACAATAACATACTCAATATAGTCCTACATATTGGAATCTGAGCAGGATATAAAGTAAATATAAATCTTACCTCTACAATATTTTTACCAAGACCTTTTTATTTCTTATGAATAAAGATATCGAATAACTTTACTTACCAAGTTTAAAACTTAGATAACCCACTTTTTTTATATATATATATATATATATATATATATATATATATATATATATATATATATATATATATATAAGATTTACGTAGCTGTCATCCAAAAGTGGAAACACTAGGAAAATAGAAGAAGTCATGATACACACATAAACATAATTTCCAGTAATACTAAAAATACATCTTCACCTACTTTGGTTTCATATATTTAATTATATTTGAGTTGTGAACTTGATAAGAATCATAATTTTGACTTTGTAAGGATGATATATACTATATTGTCTTAATCTCACAAAATCAGACAAAAAACAGCAATGGACACAGTAAACCACTTTTTAAGTAAAGTTTGAACCTAATCACTAAATGATACAATTATGATAAACTATATTACAAAAAAATAAAAAATAAAAAGGACAGACCTAAAAGTAATCTTGAAATTTATATGATATATATAATAATAGATAGATATATTGAAGATAAATTATAACGGAAGAAGCCAGAGAAGACAATCATGAAATAAGGTTTATATCTATGTCTTTGTGTCTCCTTAGACTATGACAGTGGGGGATATTACATGAATGATATGAATTTGTACATTTTAACTCATCCACCAAAAAAATCATGTTTTAATATGATTTTTTTAAAAAAAAAAAAAATTGTTTAGTTATACATTCTAATCAGGTGTGAAAAAAAAAAAAAGATTTCTACTCACAAATTTCAAGTGAAATACATAATACACAATTTCAAAATACTTTCAAATTGCCTTTGCAACTTCTACTTCAAAAACCCTATCTTTGGGGATAAATATACTCTACTTTAAATATACTTTTTGCTATATTTTTTATAAAAGTATGTGTCTTCTGTTATACTTTCGATTCAAAACATACACTTATATTTTATTTTTACGTTGATTTACCTGCTCGATCCAAACACACTTATATTTTACTTTTATGTTAATTTACTCGCAAATATAATGAGCTCAAAAATAAATAAGTAATCCTAATTATAAATACCCAATTTACAGAAAAAAAAATTAACCGCACCGATTGTTTACACCAAATCAATACAAAATGCATTATTATGAATTTAATGAAGTAAAATGAATTTTAAATTTAAACACATAACATACATTAAAGACTCAATTCGGATAAGTTTTAACCCGATTCACTTTACAAACCCATCCCACCCATGACCTATCAATAGATCCAAGGAGGTGTTTGGACATAGTTTTTTTTTTCCTTTTTTAAAATATTATTTGGTTATATATTCAAACAAGGTGGAAAAAATCTAACTCACATTTTTTACTTTTTAAAAGTGAAATATACATTCAAACGCAATTCAACTTTAATTTTTTGAAATTTCAACTAAATCTATATCCAAACGCACGCTTAAAACTCATAATTTTGGATATTTCTGTTTATCATGATAACCAAACAGAGACAAAATATAGCCCAATTCTGCAGATATTCAAATAACTCAAAAAAAAAATTAATTAAATCTTGAATCTATAACAAACTGTGATGCATTTCATATAGTTGATCACAACAAATTGGCAACAAACAAAATCATTTCTTGCTCTTTTTATGTTTCCCATTACGAAACAGAGACCCAAATCCAAATAAATTTTGTGATGCAACATTAAGAACTGGACTAATTCTAATACCATTACCATAATTAGTCCCTGCTGCTCCATAATTCTTCCTTAATGGAGGTTTTTGAGATGATGGAAATGTGTAAAAACTTGCTGGTGTTGATGAATTCTTGATTTGCTTTAATTGCAGAGTCCCCTGTTTCTTTGAATTTGGTACTGAACCAGTTGAATTGCTTCGAGATAATAACGGTAATGACCAAAATGAACTACTTTTCTTGTGTGTATTAACACAATGAACACTACTGCTTCTTTTAATTCCCCAAAAAGAATGACTCTTTTGTTGCTCTGTTTTAATTTCTTGTTTTGGGTTTTGATCATTTTGGTCATTTTGTGGAAGGGGTGGAAGAGATTGAGTTTTTTTTGATAAAATGGTTTGTTTTGAAGAGTTAACAAACTTTTCTTGAAGTTGAATTGGGCGAATTAAGCCATCTGAAAAGAGTTCATCTGCTGATGAAGTTTCTGTATTGCTGATACAGAAATCAAATTCAGAATTTGAAGGAACAGATTCTTGGATTTGTGTTTTGTGAAGAATATTAGTAAGATTTGAAGGTGAAAGATTGTGGGAAAAAGAGATTCTTGGACTTGTAGCTAAGCTTGGAGGCTCAGACATCATATCAATGGCCATTTTTTGATTTTGTTTTGTTTTCTTTGGTTCAATTATTATTGAAAGAAGAGAGAAGGGGAAAAGAGAAAGAAGACAAATATTCAAATGTGATGTGGGAATACTGACAGATTACAGAGGAGAAAATGAGATTTTTCAGAGAATGGTTGCAGAGTCAAAAGGAAAGAGAAGAAGAACCTAAATAGATGGTTTGAATTTTGGGGCACTTGTAGTTTGACATGGCTTTTCTGTCCAAAACAAATACTAAAATCTACTGGGATATTGGATAGGGTTGTTTATTATTTAATCCGGAAGGATAAATATACTTTTAAACTATTCTAAATGATTTGTACATATTCTCAGTCATATTTTTGAGATATAGGTGTTCGTGTGGTAAAAAAACTAAAGTATATATACCATATATATTAACGGACATACACGTGTCATAATTTTATTCGCCGACTCGACGGATAAGATTGCACCACGTGCCGCTATTTAGTCTTCCGTTAGAGTGAAGAGTATATATGCTCTAACTTTTGAACAACAGGGGCATCGATGTTTCAAAAGAATGACGGAGGATATCTGTAAATCAATTACGATAGTTTAGGGGTATATTTATCCTTTGTCCCTTTAAATAAAGATCTCGATTTTGAGTTTTGGTTATTGATAGAAACACCCTTCTTCGGAATATAAATTAGTCAAATTCTAATACGAGTTATAAGAGTATTGTTATAGATTTTCGAAATTTGGTTATTGATAAATATTAGTACTTCCTTTGATAAACACTACAGTGTGGAAGAACATACATTAGTCTTTATATTTACACTAATTTATTTATTTTATCAGTGTATTTAAGTTAAAACAAACTTTTCATTCATTAAATAGAAAAGATTACTAAAGTTTCACGATCCATTATTAAATTTATTTCAATTTTAAAAGCTCGCATTGTATCGGATGAATAACATGTCTACTCCCTACAAAATGAGTATGCAAGCTTAACACTTTTGGAGGATGTTAAAAGGTCAAAAGAGAGTACCTTGTTAATACAGCAACGAACTACTTTTATGAAACATTGAATGAGTCTTTATGTCATTATGTTAATTATTAGCCTCTATTACTCATGAAAATACCATAATTCTTTAGCAAGAAATTGTTTCTTTTAATTGCTTTTGTTAGAATGTGCAACACATGTCAATGTCCAAATATCAAATTATAGTGAAAAAGTCTATGGTAACAAAAATAATTAAGTAAAAGCCATCAATGATTTATTAACACTTTGAAGCAACATACATCATTTATACTTAGCATTAACATACATGTTATATTATTTCCATTGCTTTTGTCTCTACACGTTTGAGTCATAGGCCTAAATACAATTGAGTTATTTGACCACATGCCAATTTTCAGGCTATTGCTACTCAATTACGTTGGCTTCTAACTTGAAGCACAAGATCCTACCATTAAATAGAGTGACGGAATGACATATCTCAGGTAAGGTTCGAGTCACAATAAAAGTTATAAATTCAACAGTTTTGACAAAGGTCATATTTTATATTAAAAAAATTGTATAAGAGTAACTTATTCAGAATAACAAATAAAAAAATTATAATATTCAAAATTCATAAATTTAAAATTTTGCATTGAATTAAGAGGGATGTTGTGGGTTAACCTTTCTTCTCTTTGACTTTCTGGTGTCCGCTAACTCCAACCACCGACTTAATTATTATTACTATTATTTACCTTTTTTTTATTTAAGTTTTTTTTCTAGATAACAAGTTTAGAATTTTAGATGGATGAATTCTTTCATAAATTACTTATTGACTAGGAAGGTCCTATGTATTTTTAACACACACCACAAATAGAAAATAGAAAATAGAAAATAAAAAGATAGAGAAAAAATAAAATGATTCATGATGAATTGTACAATTAGGTTTAAGTATGTTTAATTATTGAAACATGATCAAGTAAAACATGGAAATTGTTGATTAGAGGGCCCTTTCTCTAGATAATCCAAAATCCATCATTGATTTGTAATTACTAAAAACATAACTAGGTCACCAGGAATAATTTATCTCGATTATACCTTAACCAACTTTTTTGTTTATAGTTAATTAAGATAAATTGGAATTAAATAAGATACATTTGCCTATAATTTAAACACTTTATTTGCAAATAAAATCAATTACACTACTTATTCCTACAAGGACATCAAACCTAACTTCAACGCTCTCTATGATGACTTTTGTCATGCCTCTATAAAAATTAAATTATAACAATCATTATCACCAAAAGTGAATTTATTGGGTCATACTTAATTCAAGTCAACATACATTTAATTAAAATTACTTGTCCTAAACACAATAATCAGAGTCTATGAAGAAACAACTCTCAATTTTCACTAGGTAGGAATAAAATTACTTAAACCAGTGATAGACTGATTAAAGAAGGCATGTCAAAATATAAAGAAATAAAATTATGTAAAAGTTAAAAAGTGTCAAATATGTAATATATATACAATATAATTTTTCGCAACTTCACGATAAGATAAAATTGTATACATACTGCTTTTCTTAAATTTCATTTATAAAATTATACTAGCTAGTTATATGTTGTACTATATATTATTTAATGTCACCATTTGTTGGTGACTCCCCAAAATAAGACCTGAAATATACTCTATCTTATTATTTATTGTGGTTTGACTTTTGTTACTACTTCCCTTGGATAAATTCCAATATAATAGAAACTATTGTGGATTGATAATTTGATATGACAAATAAATAATCATTAATACGATTTCAGTTGGGATTAGTTGAGAGATTGTTGAAAGTTTCACGTATATTTGGTCTGATTCTGATATTGAAGACATGTTTTCCATTTTCTTCTTAACAATGACATGAAGTTTATCAATAAAAATACATGTTCTTTGCTTTGACAGTTTATCAATAAACATTGGGAAGTTTCAAAACCACTTCCTTCTAGAACTAACATGGATAAAAAGAAGTTTGTTGCTAAAACTAGTTTAATATTTGATTCTGTTGTCAAGGTTTTAGATTTATAATATTAGCTTTGAAATGTTTTAAAATTGAATTGGCATCACTAAAAATGGAAGTATTTAGTGACTACCAATACAATCATTGAATATTACAACATTTTTTTTACAGAGCCATTTATGAGTTCCCAATAACCTCAAAATAATAATAAAAAAAGAATTTGTTTTTATATGTACCCGAGGTTATCAAATCCAATGGCGAAGCCACCTTATAGTTAGGAGTTTATTCGAACCCTATTCGACGAAAAATTATATTATTTATACATATAATTAAAATAATTTTCAAATATATATAGTAGATATCGAACTCCCTTTGACTACTTCATATGTCAATTTTTTCAGATTTTAAACATTTTTATTGAAAATTCTAGCTCCTCAACTGATAAGCCCCCATACATGAGGTTGGCAACACATAATGGCGGTTCTTGTAAATATAGAATGTGCTAGAAGTTACTGTATTCTAGATACCCTCCCAGAGAAAAAAGCCTTTTCTTTGTAGGCTTCACGTGACTCAAGTTTATTTTTTTCTTGGTGTCTAGCAATAACTAGCAAATCGTGATAGGAAAAGGTAGACAAAAATAAAGTAACACGAACCATTTGTGTTATATGATTGATTGGAAAAAAACAGAACGTAGTTTTCCATTTTCTATTATCTTTCGTTGAATAGAACACAAAAAAAATAACACGTTCATTGAGTGTGTATAAGAAAATCAGTAATAATCCACAAACCATACAAGAGAGGTAAACAGTAAGGGGCATATTATTCAATATATTTCACATTTTATTAGCATGTATTATTATTTTGTAAATAATATATATTAATAATTTACAACAAGTTTAATATTCAATAGTTAATAACTCATGCATTGTAATCTCTACGTAACTAAATAATTCTACATAACTAATATCCACATAGTTAATACTCACACAATTAAACCCAACATAACTAAACTTGCATAACTAAACCCTGCATAACTAATACATGCATAACTAAACCCTGAATAGCTAATACCTGCATAACTAAACCCTGCATAGCTAATACCTGCATAACTCTAACCAGTAACCAAACAGCCCCTAATAGACTACAAACGACACTAGAGAAATAAACAACAATAGGCAAGACTCGGACGAATAGCTATTGACTGAATGAAGTGGTGTTAGAGTTGTTGGGTCATGGGAAAACAAATTCGATCTCACATAAATAAATAAAAAAGCTTTCTCAATTATTCAAAAGAAGAATTATTTAGGTTGGAAAATGACAATGATGGGTAATGATTAACGAAAATCTAAGATTAAAAGCAAAGATGTCTTAAGGATAACAAGTCCAGATCCATAGAACTGATTGACATAAGTTGGAGGTATATATTCAACAATGACAGCCCTCGTTCACCACAAAGGTTGTGTCAATTTTTCAGGTTTTTGACAGATGAACCATATTTTAAGACTTGACATGTGACCAAGTTGTCCACATTATGCAATTTAGGCCCAACAACACACCAAAGTTGTGAATTCCCAAGCCATACAATACTCAGCGGGTTGGCCACAAAGCATGGCATTCACACCTTACAAGATTACAGGGTCCCGGAATCAAGTATGCACTGGTTGCTATCAAAGATGTAAGCAAAACAAAAAAAGGTATGTCAAATCAAGATGCTATTTTTAGTCCCCGGACATGGCTAATTCAAAGAGTACACATAACACCTTAGACAAATCTTACATCAAAATGAGAAGAAAATGAAGAGGTTTACAAGGCATAGCATAAATTCACTCACTTTTGGATTCTATGATGGATTAGTCCGAAGAACAAATCTGTAAGCTTTTTTTGAGCCAAAGCAGATAATACGAGTCATAGGTAGAGATCAATCCTAATAGGCTAATTCCACCACAAAGGTTAAGTCTGCCTTGCTTCAAGGCACAAATCAATCCATCCCAAAAAGTTAATGCCTCGACCACAAGAAAACAAACAGTAGACTATTCAGTTCCAGCCAAAGACGATAAAACAAACTGGAACTCAACCCCAACTCTCTCCCGCAAACAAAAAGAAGATAAGATTAAAGGGAACAAAGAAAGAAACAGCTGGGCAAAAAAAAGATTCTACGTAATACAGACTAGTACTGCCGACTCTTACAAAAGGCAGGAAGGATCACACTGCAGATCTCCTGAACATACACTTCTTCGGGGCCCTGGACAACGAAATAGGAAATATCATGGACGAGATCATTGCAATTTGAGCACCATAAAGCTGTGGATGGCACACAGCAAAATATAGATTACTAGCTAATAATGCTCTCCAAATTTAAGCTGTTAAATCATTCAATATCAAAGTCAGTTTGGATAAAGAATTCTACTCTAAACTGTTTCTCTTTTCTTCTCAACCTCTATTTATATTTTGACCGAAGGAAAACCTTTCTATGAATTTTTAGTCATTCTAAATGATGCAACAACAACATACCCATGAAATCCCATCAGTGGGGTTTGAGAAGGGTAGAATGTATGCAGACCGTATACATCTACCTCGTGGAGGTGGATAGGCTTTTTCCGTCATTCTAAATGATGAAGAGATAAAGTAAAAGATATTCTGAACCAACAAAACTATATTCACAAAGTACATGTCACAACTGATGTACAGTTACAATAGCTATGACGTCAATAGTTTTGATCTTTTGCAAGTTTACACGCGATGATGCCTGAAAAAGAATTTCTATTTACACAAATTGTTCTAATTATACGTCTTCAAAGATGCAGTTCTATTTATATCTGCAAGAATGCCAGGTATGAACCTTTACACCCTTTACCTGCACGCAAGCTGCAGCTTCAAAGGTAAGAGTTACCCGATAACAACTATCAAATTGAGTATTCACTGATTATGTATTGAATCTCGTAGACCAACCAACATTAATCAACAAAACAAGCACCACGGATAAAAGATGTATTTTCAAATCATTAATTGATGATCGGAGTCATCGCAGATCAATGACATCAAACTTCAAGTTAGAATCCATATAGACATCTGTACAATGCTTGTAAATTGGGCTACCATCAGGAGGAGGGTCATGCGGATGAAAACCACGCCTTGGACATTGTCGTATAACTGTCATTCCACCCGGATTTGTCAATCGGAATATTCCATGAGTTCTACGCAGAATAGCATACCACAGATTAGTTAGATGAACATCATTAACTAGAGCTAAAATGGAACATTGTCATTTCTCACTTGTAGGAGGGATACAATCCTCAACAAATAATCCCACCCACACCAGGACTATTTTCTCCAATCGTGAAAGATAGCTAAATATTTTTTGGGTAAGTAGCTAGGTTGAATAACTAATCTCATCAAGTTAGATATATAAACCCTATCGAATGATTGTATAATGCACAATACATGTACCAAACATCACCAAAAAGGGCATTGCACTAAGAGCACAATCTACCTCACCAGAGATTAAGGCTACTTTACCTTGAACTGTCTCTTGGGGCCATTACAATTGCAATTGCTTCAGGCAACATAATCTGCTTAATCATTAGTAAAGGAAATAAGTGAATCCAGGATCAGTGATGAAATCATATCAATAATAATTAAACATAAATTCAGGTGTAATAGGCCATATAAACTTTGCCTCAGTTTTTGTAAACAAACTAGAGAGAGGCATATCCCCGTTGAGGAAGTAGAGTTAAGAGTACAGAAACCTGATATGAATACTGAGTGTGAACATCAATGGATGACATGAAACATGATTGCGTCGGATGTGTCTGAAAAAGAGTGCAAAGTCAAGAGTCACTGCTTGTACGGAAAAAGATGCTGTAAAATAACTTGCAGAAGATACCATGGACAACATCTCAATATACATTTCCTATTATGACTCAATAAATTGCAATTGAGTATTTTAAGTGTTCTACCCGCTACTTGATAGTTCTTCCACATATTTTCTTACAAAAGCATAGCAAACTCCCCTAGATCACAGAAACTGAACTGTGACTTGATACAATAGTTTAGACTTAACATGACGTTGTAATTCAGGAGTTATTCATCAAGGACTAGGATCTTCGCAAAACAGACTTACATGAATCCACCCAAGAGGAAACAATGATTGCTTATCTTGAACTTCAAATATTTCCTCCTCATTTGTAGTTTGACACTGCTTAGAAAGAATCGATCAGGATATTATCAAAGGAAACACATAAAAAGAAAAATACAATTACTCTTTTTATGAATAATATGAATGAATCTTACTTACCGAATCTGATGTCGATTCCTGCTTAGGAATGATCAGAGCAGTGATGTAAAATTTTCGGTTTTTCTGAAACAAGTAATAGTATGGATGATGATACAGTTAAAAGAGATAATAACTGAAAACACAATGATAAGAGTTAATAGGACAGACTAGTGATCCAGCAAGAACACCACAGGTTTCAAGATTTTTGTTAGTATTGGACTTGGCTAATTTCATGAAAGTATCCATCACAGATGCTGACTACAAAATGAGAATAGGTGAAAGTATTTAATAATGTTAAATGAAAAAGATTATAAGGAAATGGACAACCAAAAAATTGAATAGGAAAATGTAGAAAAATCTCACAATGTGCAATTGCAGAGGATCTTCAGAACAGATTAGACCATCAGGTGATGATTTAACTAATCCACATTCCACCTCTTCGATTGGACATGCTACGGCTGGCATCAAATCTTGTACCTCCGCAAGAACAGGTGGAGGAGAAGGTTGTCTAATGATTTCTGATTGTAGAGGGCTTTCTTCTGCATCAAAGGAAATCAATGAAGCAGGTTCCTCAAGACGTAGCACTGGCTTGTCACTGTTGACTGGTAACACTAATTCCTGGCATGGTTTCCCACATTCTGAACTGATATTATCCTTCTTATCAGAAGATTCACTTTCCAGAGGCTGCTTCAGGAGGCTGTTTACCCATCAAGGATTAAGAATTATACTCAAAAGCAAATGCAAGCACACTGAGAAATAAACTTATACGGTAAATAATATTATCTATTGATAGCTCAGGACTGCATTATAAGCCCGGACAATGTTATTACTAATATGTGTAGTAACAACGAAAAAAATTCACAAATGATAAAACATGTTGATAAGGAATCAATTAACTAAGAACCTCACCTGGGGATCAGAACAGGGGTGAAGTCAACATTACTTGGATAAGACACCTGCATTTAAGTACAGAAGTTGTTATTTGTTAGACTTTAGTCCTTACATTTACATGAACAGGACTTAGAGCCCGTTTGGATGGGCTTTAAGAAGTAGCTTTTAAGTCAAAAATAAAAAGTCAAATTGAAATGACTTTTAAGTCAATAAAAAATAGGGGGAGACCTACTTTTGGTTTTTTACTTATTTTAAGTCATTTTAAACTTATTATAAGTCATTTTTGACCTTGCCTAACACTTCCTAAATTACTTTAAGTCATTTTTTATTAATTTTAAGTTATTTTTAATATTTGCCAAACACATTCAGAAGTCAAAAACCGACTTAAAAGTAGGTTTGACCAATTTTTAAGCGAATCCAAACACCCTCTTAAGTCCTTATATTCCTGAAAAAGGTTTGTCCGCCGGGCCACTCAATCTATGCCTATCCATGATCCAATCTCAAGAGCTGCTGACCTTATGCAAGAGTTCGATTGCAGGGATGCATGAGAATGAATTCAACATAAAAGACATTGGAGACTAGAACATTTACATCTTGATTAAGAGTCAGGATTTCGTTGACTTCTCATGTACGAGGATTAAAATTGTACTTCACTATGCCAAAGCTATAACAATACATCCTTCACTCTCCTCTGTCACTAGTTTAGGACTATAATCATGTTTATCTAAGACAAAAAAAAAAAAAAAAAAAAAAAGATTATTTAAAAAATCCTTCATACCCCTCTGTCACTAGCTGGAAGCTGCAACTGTCCTCGAAGCCCATTCGGACCCAAGATGGAATGTCTGTTCAGGGTTTCGTCCGTTGGACGCGGAATACTAAGTGACCTAGAAAAGCAACAAAAAATATACAAAGAAGAAGAAAATTGAATAAATAGTTGACATCCAGCAAACATAAGCTCAGTTTCACCTTGACTAATGCATTCTACCTTGCCCATCATTGTATCTAATCCACATATTGTGCCAGGCTGCCAGCCTAAGAAGAGATTTTAATTTGTGAATGCTATACAATATGATTTCAGCATGTAGATGTGTGCTTGCTATGCTTTGTGGACAAGTTAAAGCTACAGCATTTACTTCAGGAATCTTTTAATCCAGTATACAATGCAAAATGTATCATTATCATTTAATACTCATGGCTTTATTAAGATAAAAAGAAACTATTCTTGACATCCGTAGATTTTACTTTCATAATTTGTAGGTTCCAAGTACTCCCTCCGTCCATTTTATATGTCACCTTTTTACTTTGCACTTGCATTAAAAAATGATGTAATTTTATCCTTCTACCCTTATTTAATGTTTTCTTAACTCAACTTTATTAATAAATGACAAGATTAATTAACTATTCTATCAATAGGCAAAATATGGTAATTTATGCATAAATTTTATAAAATGACAAGTATTATGGTCCAGCTATTTATAGAAAGAGATGACATATAAAATGGGACAGAGAGAGTAATAATAAACATACTACTCTAAGGATGAAAGCTACAAAGAGGTAAGTCATACTAAAGTCTGCTAATGGTTCATGTATAACAGTATAAGTGATTCTATAGGTCTAAAGTAAATTTTAAGCAAGGTAAAATGAACAGATTCCACATGCAACATTCAGATTTAGCAAGAGACCCCAGACTAGAGCCAGAACTAAGCAACTACTCCATGCCATTAAAGTGCATTGATCGGGCACATTGCATTTAGCAATAAATTACCGAGTATTTTTTATTGGAGAAACGTACAAACGGAGGATATGCTCATCTACAGGCTTCACAGGCAAAAACTGTGCGGTTGTTGGAACTTGATACCCAAATTCTCGAACAGGTGCCGCTATCTGTGAGATGCAGAAACAACGTCATCAAAATAGACCATTAATACAAGCTGTAAAAGTTACAACTACCCATGAATCTAGCATTCCTTCACAACCTTTCACCTTATCTTAAATAAAATCTTTGAAGACAACCTAACACACATTGTCCTTTGTGAATGTCTCAGTTATCGAAAAAAAATCAATTTTAAGTAAGAGAAACAACCTATGGCTATGATACACCAAAGTTTTCTTATAATTTAGAAGTTTTGTTTCCGGCAAGCCCCGTAGTTAGTGGAATTGCAATTATCGCTTTGGAAAGTTTCAAACAAACAGTTTTTCAACATCCTCAGTGCATCTCTTGATTTTTTGTTATTATAATTATATAGAGTGCTTGGAGCACTGCACACCAGTAACCATACACTTCTAGAAAATATGAAAGACAAATAGAACTCACAAAACCAAACTTGCACGCATTACAATCAACTTCAAGACAGCCAAACAAGATCACCTGAATGACACCTAGGAAGTAGAACGTACATGATGCATACCTTATTTGTCCCCCAAGCCTTAAAGCTTTGATTATTGGCAGGAGAATATTCCCCTGAGAATCCTAAAAGATTATTTTGATGATGATTTTTCCCCTTATTCACTTGATATGTGCTTTTTCTGTTTAGCGCCTCAAGTTTCTGTTGAACTATTGGCTTCAAATCCTCAAGCTCAGCCACAGCATTTAGTAATCTCTAGAGATCAAATATAAAAAAGTCAGATTAGGTAAAGCTTACATATGAACACAGAGGAAAGGCATCGATTGTCTTACCTTTTTCAAATAAATTTTGTTGCTCTGCAGTGATGCTTGATAATCTCGATGGCATGGTATTGTCTCAGAGACCAAACTTAAACAGAAAAACACACGTAATTTAAATACATTGACAGGCGTTCAGAACAAAGTTAAGACATCCAAATCATTGAAACCACTTAGTAATTCAATCTAGAGGCTTCTAATTTAAATATAAAATAAGAACTTTTAAGGGTTGATTACCCTAACTTGAGGTTACTCTATCAGATGTAACCCATCTTTAATTTCAGTTACAAACTTCCTGTACTTCAAAATTTAGAGAAACCAAAAACTTTTTCTATGAGTAAATTAATCTACTAACCCACTGGATAAGAATGTGGATTAGAAACAAATAAAATATCTATTTAAGTATTTAACAAGCATCTAAAACTCAGTTTTTTAAGAAATCTGGTGAATCAAAGAAAGTTTTGGACGACTAGAGCTTAAAATTTTGACAGTATTTTTGAATGCTTCTCTGTATCTTATGTTAGCAAGTAGTTCAAAGGTAAACAAAAAAGAACTTCGATGCATGCACTATTGAGAAATGTTTTTTCTTAGGAGATAATACTATCATTCAATAGGGCGGCTTGGCCAACTCCGAAGAAAAAAAAAAAGAAAAAAGAGTTTGGGTACTCAAAACTTGAAAGGAAGGTCTTCTAGCATCTAACCATCTCAGAATTAAGCACAATAACAAAAATAAACCTTAATGCAGTCTCTAACAGTAACCTGAAAACAAAATATAATTTTGGACCATGTGACTTCCCATCTCACCTTGAGAATCTAAGAAGCATGACGTACAAATCTATGACGTCTCCCTCTGCGCGAAAAATGTCAGCCTACAATATCGTAACCATATCATTTCCTGTAATGTTGCTTGTAGAGAATAAAGAAGAACTTGGACTCATACAGAAAGGTATTTATAAACTAGTCCGAGCAGCAAAGCACTTTAGCACCACCAAAAGGCATTCAATTGAGTGACATAAGAAGTCATAAAATAATGTGGAAGTTACTAACCAGTTGCATATCAGAACAGACAATTCCAACTCAAACAGGCACAATTGCACCACCAAACAAGTACCATGCTATAGTTGCGATAATATTAAGAATGCAAAGAAAACACTCCAGAGTGCTAACCAGGTATAGCAAACAATAATATAGTGGCAGTGGGTTGATCAAACAAGGGATCAATTGTGGTTAGCATAAAAGATTTAGCAAGGTTTTCTAAGATCATCAAAAGCAACAAGCAACATACATGTGTGATAGTTATTGGACAAAGTAGAAGCAACTATCTTAAGGAGATTCGGTGACTTTAAATACGTAATTGTATACCAATACTCAGCAGAGCTTAATTCCAGCTGATGCATCTGCTTAGAACTCAAATAACATTATGAAATCTTTGATCGCCTGTTCTTCTGCACTATGCCAAACAAGAGTATAACTAGAGTAAAGGGAATCATATATGCTACTAGACTTGGAATAGGATCAGAACAGACCCAAGAACTAACCTAGAAGCAAAGCCAAATCTTACTGAAAATCCAGCATTGGACCTAAGTACTGACCTAAGAAATGAGCATGCATTGCCCTAACTACATCAAAGTGGAAGAGCTTCACTTGCTCTGTTTCAACAAAACCTAAACAGCTAGCACGCCATTCGTGGTTCAATGATTACTTATTTTAGCTAGAAATGCATTACATAAGTTAATGGTAAAATCTGGGCATTGGTAATAATAGAGAGTTACAAAAAATTGTTTACAAGTATGGCAGTCTGCTCACTATTAGTTTCCCAATTAAAGGAATAAATAAAATCACAATAATGATAATGACAACAACAACGATATATTCCTAATAGTTCTCCAATAAAAACCCTACAGTAGCCAATTATTTTCAGTATGCAAATAAAAATCAGTGGTTCGATTTTCAAGCTTAGGCGTTGCACATGTAATGATATAGCTTTGATATTGAACAATCGATCAAAATTAGTTCACAATTAACGGGAATTCAAATAAAAAGTACAAATTCATAAAATAGATTATGGAAAAGGAGGACCTGTTTGAGGACATTATCTGCGATGCGATAGTAAATTCTCAAAGCGATTCGATTATCCACATCGAGTTTCTTCGTACGCGCTGCGATGTTGATTTGACCCGACGACGATCGAGTCATCATATTGAAGAATTTGAAGATTTTATTTCCTCTATTTCTGCTTCCTTATCATTCGATCGAAGCGGATCGTAATTCGTAACGTTGATCAGACACAGAAAATTGAGTCTTCAATGGCTGCCCCTGCTTGGAAGAGAGAGAGGCAGAGATTGGGGAAGGCACGGGCGAGGAGAACAAAGAGGTCATTCATGAATCCTACGGGGGCAAATGTGGAAAGATGTTTTAGGGCTCGTTTGGTTGAACTTAATACTCACTACTCTTTTTTTTTATTCTTTAATTATTGGATATAGTATATAATAATGTACCATGTGTCCTTAATTCATTTCAATTTTTATTTGAGCATGACACAATAGCAATACTCATTATAATTTTATAGATTGAAGTCTGGGACAAATAAACTGTGTATTTATATGGATCTCATAGATATTAATTTTATGAATTGAAGTTTGGAACAAATAAAGTATATACATATTTTATATGAATCTTATAGATAGAAAAGACTATATGCTATAGAACTTCAACTCAAAAGGAGAAAAGTCCAAAGTAATTCAGAAATAAAAAGTACAAGAAAACAAACAGTAACAAATAACACAATCTTAGAACATATAATTATTTTAGGATAGAAATATTTTTTTAGATAAATCTCGATTCAAGTAGAAAAAGTTCTAAGTAGTCCAAAAATATTGTAAAAGCACATGAAATAGTAACAAACATCATAAAATAGTAACTATAAGAGCATTACTACAACTACTAATATATAGAGCTGTCAAAAAAGGTTGGCCCAGCTTTGCCCGGCCCAAGCCTCACGAGCCAAGAAATTTGAAGGGCTAGGAGTCGGCCCTTCATTTGGAAGAGCTTGAAAATGCTCAACCCAACCCAATTCTAGAAGGATCGAGGGCTGAGGTGGGCTAACCCTTTTTTTTTCTTTTTTTTCTTTTCAAACTTATAATTTTATACATGAAGAAAATGAGAAGATGTTTAAATCAAATATGACAGACAATAGTGTTGTTTCAATAACACCAACAAAAAATCTAGTGTAATTAGCATGTATCTCACATACCATATACGCGGGCGAGATGAGCGAGTGACAAGCAAGATGGGAGGGATTTGAGGGCGCGAGATTCGTCTATGTATCCTAGATACATGCGAATCTACTTGGATAGAGTATATCTAAAACAAAGTAACCTAATTTTGAGGCAATATATTCCAAGATACATGTAATTGAACGTACCAAAATCTAGTAAGATTCATAATACACTAATACTAAAACATAGCGTGTATTTAAGTAATTAAATTATATACTAGTGAGATTATTGTAAGTTACCCTTAAATAAAAAGTTTTGGCCCAAGTACCGACCCCGGTCCAACCCTCATCAAGCCTCAAGGACCAAGGACTTATATAAGTCAGACTTATAAGTCTTAGTTTTAAATGGGCTTGAAAAATCCTATCAAAATCCTACCCCAATAACGTGTGGGGTTGGGCCAGCCTCATAGGTAAGCTCATTTTGACGGATGGACTAATATGAATGGATAACAAGACACATAGTGTTACCCTAATTTGTATCATCCACAACCTCTTATCTAAAGACATGTCATCGGTAAACTAAAATTGTATTATGACATATTTGATTATCGCTCCCTCAATACTTTTTTAGTCTACCTCTTCCTCGCATGAAACCATATATCCCCAACTTCTCACAATTTTGCGCTAGGACATCAGAACATCTCCGCTTCACATGTGCAAACCATTACAACTTCTCTTCCCACGTCTTATTCTTTACTAAAGTCATTCTTACCTTATCTCGAATATTCTCATTTCTAATTCATTCTCTATCCTCGTATGACTTTCAATTTTTGACATGAGTATAGTGATCAGAAATATCATTGATCATTATGTGTCTTTTGCACAATCATTTTATGAGATGATATATAAATTTCTAAACCTGCAATTACTTGGAAAAAATCAGTAAAAAGAAAAAAGTGTACATGCGTCACTCGATGATAGGATGTGCAATCTTTCAGCTACTGGACTTAATCAGGGTTTGAGGATACTGCTTAGTTCTTTGCTTCTTTCGAAGATCCTGTCGAATCGTTCTCTTATACTCCTCCTAAGTTAGCCTTGATACCACAGAAACCGTCATCGCATATAGATAAAATTTCTCAAAAAGAAGAAAGAAAAGAAAAATGAATCCCGTCAATAGGTTTCTTGACAAAATAAAAAGTCCATCTTCATTTGTGTTTATCAATCACTCCAACAAATGTTTGGGATTGTTAGATAAACATGACTAGAATGGAGGTAATATTTTTATTTAAAATTTGTGTATCATCTAGCAAGGTAATTGTGCCAAAACAAATGTGCAAAAAAAGGACAAAGTTTAATGATACTATTCATCTTACAAGAATTCCGTGGTAGTCAAAGGCTACAAAGCAACAATGTCGAGTTAATGAACTTTGATAGTTATTTTTCTTTTTCGTAATTTAATATTTGAACGTATTCTTTTGAAAAATCAACTGTAATATACTTATCAAATATTAATAGAAGTACTTTTCATATTTTTCAAAGTAAATAAAATACTAGTTTTTAATAACTTGGTCTAACATACTTTATAATCCAATTCAATGAAACTTCACTATTTAGGATTTTTTTTATCGTGGAAGATTCAAAAAGAGTATTCTAAAACAAATTAAAAAATCAAGAAAGTAAGTTTCGGGTCATGTTACATTATTGAATTAGCTAACGAGAACAAAACTGTAGGTATTATTAGGTACAGAGAAAATGACTCAATACATATTTTATTTATTTCTGGTATAAGTGTTTTACGTAATGATTATCTTTTGTACTAATCAACGCGTATAAAATAAGTTAATTTTAAATTCTATTTCTCAGTCCGTTTGAGAATTTAAAATTGAAATAGCATTAGACCTACCATATTTTAAATATAGTGGAAAAATAATCTAAACGACACTTAGTATTAGATATCAATCACAAAATTATTTAATCATTGTTTGACAACTAATTAGGATAATCATTTATCTTTCATCTTTAATTAGAGATTGAATTTGAGTTTTATAGAATATATATAGTTGTCATTATTAGAAAATAACTTTTCTCCACGAGTTCAAATTTCAAAATAAATATTAATATCAAATGAGACACCGCCAAACACCAATCGGATGTACTCTTAATGTTAAAGCATAAATTAAGACTTGGTTATTATTCCCTTCGTCCCATACTAGTCCATGTTATCAAAACAATTATTCCAAATTAATTATCAATTTTCAAAATTCAGATAGAATTAATTACATATATTTTTGTTTTATCTTATTAATTATTCTTTTTTGGAATGTGGAAGTATATTTGAAATTTTTCTAAAAAAAATTCTTTAAAAGGTAAATTAGTAAAAGTATTCTTTTCATTCAAAATATCTTAAAAAATGTACACAAAATAAATTAAATAACTAATATATGACGGAGAAAGTAATTAATATTTGTATTTTTCTATATTTATGAGAGCATTTTTTCGGGGCAAGGTTAGTGATAAACTAGTTTATTGATTGGAAATAAAAGCACTAAATCCATGATTTATCCTCCTAATATATACGATTAATCTATTCTGACTATATTAAGCTATACTACTAATTACGTTTCAAATTCAAAGTTCTCACTTACTCTTCTTTAATTTTCTTAATTGACAACGTCGCAATTACATGTACTTTTCTAATTATAGACCAGTTCAGACGTACATTTTAGATTACAAAACAACATATAAGTAGACCCATAAAAAAAAACTGATCTGTTTTCAACAAATACTATTCATAAATTTTAACTCACGTTTCAAAGTCAAAATTGTTATAAAATAAAGTATTAGAAATTTAATAACAAAGAAATAGAGAGAAAGAGTAGTAATATTTTTCTTCCAATCTTTCAATATTTTTGTGCATTTGTTTCTACATATAAAATGACTATATATAGAAAGTAAGTATATCTCTAATCCTCCAAAGTCATGAGAGAGATCTTTAAAGTTATAATTAAATCTCCTAAAGTCATACTTAAAATCATTTAAAGTCATAAAGCGTGAATTTGATATATGACATCACACAACATTATTTATTACAAAAATAAGTATTTAATTGAAATAGGAATGATCTATAGAATAATAAGACAAACAAAACATGAAAGTCCCACTCGTTTGAAAGAATTCCTAATACAATGATTATATGATTTTAAAATTTTTACTCTTTGAAAAAAATTATATTAATATATATTTATGTAGTAGTAAATTACCTCATTTTGTTTTGCTTACAGAGGTTCATAATTAAAATATTTTTTATCATCGAATATTGATTTTTTTATTAATATTTAAAATAACAAAGGTATAACTAAAGATAGCTAAAGTAGACCAATCTCATAATTTTGGGAAAATGTACACTAATTTAATTAAAATATATTTTTTATTTAAAATATCATTATTGAAGCAAAAACGTTAACGAAAATATACCTACTTTAAAGTGAAACTCTGATTTATATAATAAGAGAATAGGCACAATTTCTACATAATAAAATCAAGTAATCAACCCATGGGAGGAGCATTAAAGTTACATACAACCTACATTTTCAATCTAATAACATACCTAATATAATTAATTGCACATGTAGTATTTAGAGAGAATAGATGATGTTTAAAGTCTTTATCTATTGTTTTGAATATAAAATAAGTTTTAGCTATACATATAAAAAAATTCATAAAGATTTGGTCAAGTATAATTAGGTCAAGTAATGTTCAATGGCCTTATAGATTCATGTCATATGTACTATATATAATTTATGGTTGAAATTCATTTAAATTATATACTCATTTTAATAATAAATTTAAATTATATACTCATCTTAATAATAAATTTAAATTATATACTCATCTTAATAATACAAACAACAAAGCTGTCAACTATTTTTATTTTTTTAAAACTATCAAATAAAGTAAGTAAGTGTACCCAAGCTAATATTTTCAAGAAAAAAAATTAAGATTGACGGATATGCGGATCGAGAGTTGACGATAAGACTCAATTTGATAATGCAAATACTTTCAAATCAAGTATATTAAATTTTCTTTTTCAATCTTTTTTTTTTCTTGAAAAAGCTTGGGTATACACTTAATTGTTTTATTCGATAGTTTTAAAAAACAAAAATAGTTGACAACTTTATTGTTTTTATTATTAAGATAAGTATATAATTTAGATGAATCTCAACCATAAATAATCATATAATGCACATGCCATTAATTTATAAGGTCATTAAACATTACTTGACTTAATTATACTTGATTGAATCCTTATCTGAAAAATTCTCATTTAAAATATGCATATTTAGAAAACTCTATTTATTGAGAGACTAATTATCATGATAAACTATCATTTTTTCGGAAAAAAACAAAAACAAATGAAGAATGCGTCAACTCATTCCTTCAAAATATCATTCGATTATATCCCATTACAAATAAAATTTTATTTATATAATTATTTATTTGGTATCAAATTAGTAAAAATACTATTAAGATCAAAAAGTTATTTCGTCAAATTGACTACAAGTCTTCAACTACTAATTACTTTCCACGCACACGTAATTAAAGTCAATACTTCAAGTCTTCAACTGCTCCAACGACTTTGCTTAATAAATGTTTATTACAATGTATAAACATATCCTTCTCACCGTGTTTATATGTGTTTTAATTTCAAATAACACAATCTTATTACCCCCACATAATATAATGTATTGCCTTCATTGTGACAACAAGTCATAAATAAAATCTGAAATTTAATAAAATATACGTAAATTTCTACTCTTTGAATATCCCTATCTTTCGCGTGGGCATTATGACACTGTATTTCGTATGAGCACGGCGTAATAAGCACATGTAAAAACATGAAAATTAAGATAAATTCAACATCAATTTGGCATACGTCTTGCATTACGTCTAAAAATGTGTTTTTCTTCTGGGAATAGGGGTGAGCATAAATATCAAAAAATTAAAAAAAAATTATTCTTCGGTGTTTCAGTTCGGTATTATTACTTTAAAGTTTGAAGTGTGAAGTGAACAACAATTGTTACTTTATTATATTCTCTCTTTATTTTTATTCACATTAAAAAACTGATTTAAAATACCAAATTAAACCGAATCGAAATAGAAAAAATCAAATCAAACCGAACCAATCTACTTTGATTTAAAATATGATACACAATTTTCTAAAACCGAATACCGAAACCAAAACTTAATAAATTCAACCGAAGAACCGAGCGCTCACAATGCATAGTCTTTTTGTATTCAAACCATCCGTACATCCGTGTAAAGTTTAAGAGCTGAATACGGCCGGCTGCTGTAGTCCACACCTGATCACCAGTCTCTTTCAAGCTGGGACCTAACAACCTTTATAATCAGTATTCAACACGCATCTTAATTTGTGTACGAATTTTAATTTGGAAAAAATTGCTGTTATTTTTTCTCACAACTGAATGCATCCTTCCTTGATATTTCTGTTTTCTATGGGATTCCTCTCAAGTTTATGCAGTTGTTTCGAGAAGCGGCAGAAACGCCGTGGCGGAGACGAAGCAGATGACAATGGAGAAGAGCCGTTTAATTTGTTCTATGAGCTCCGCGCTTTGCAAATTGCTACTAACTTCTTTTCTGACCTTAATCAGCTCGGTCATGGAGGATTTGGACCTGTTTACAAGGTACGTACGGCTTATCTGATTTTGATTTTTTCTCTACAGGTAACCATAAGCAAAAAGAGCACTCAAAATTTACCTCGTTTGGCATTACTTTTAGGAAATTAATACCGCATAATTAGAAGCTTACTGCAGCGGACTACAATAGAACCTTGTAGTCCGGCCTTTCCCTCCGAGTATAAGGAAGCTTACTGCTCGTAAAAAAAAAAAATCCCAATTAGGTATTGAACAGAGTATCCAATTAGGGGAATAATTGGGGTTGTTTGGTTGCATAATTGTTACATTTCGCATTAATATTCCTTTTGTGACTTCGCTTCTCCTATTCATGAATCCCTACATTCTCATTTCGTTCTACTAATGTTTGTATTTAATGGTTTTGAAATTGTTGGGTTTTAGCAAAGTGTAAATGTGAAATGAAAAGTGAAAAATGGAAAAGAGGAGAACCAATTTTGGAGAGAAAATAAAAAGTTATTTGCAAATTGCAAATGAAAAGTCATTTTTCCCATATTGGTAGAAGAAAGAAAATTGTTGTCCTTATATTAGGAAACACTTCCTATACTTCTTAAAGGGTTAAGAAGAAGGTGTCGCTTGCGCCGTCGTAAATTTTTTGGATAAAATTTATTTAATCAATTTTTTAATCGAATATCATGTTAATCAATTTCTTTTCTCTTATACATTAATTCAGAAGGTTAGTTAAATAACAGAATTAATTTTGGCGCAACAAAATTTATTTGAAATTCGCGCGCAACGGTAATAACGATCTGATTTTCGAAAAGTCGTTGTTTTTTTCCAAAAGACACATATTTCCGATAAGTTGTTATTTTTTTCAAAAGACACAACCTTCTGAAAAAAACGAGTCTGAACAGATTTGTTTGAACAGACACGTTTCTTGCTGAAAATGGCTGTAAAAAGGAAGTCATTTTTCGTTTTTGGAACACGGAAATTTTTTTCCTATCTGCATACATTTTCTCTCATAAACAAAGTGTCGATCGACTGAGTCGAGTCTGTGTGTAGCTTGTTAGTGTTCTTACGTTCGCTGAAGTTATTGAAGTTTGAGATACCGCTACTTTTTTAACAGGTTAATCCGTTTTATCTTGGGAGAAATTAATTCGTAACTTCGGATATAATGAAAGGATTAAATTTATTAAGGAGACACGGTAGTTTATGTGAATTCGAATTAAAAATATTTTTCTGTCTATTTCTATCTTCTTTCTGTTTCTGTATTTTTGTCTAACATTAATACAGGTTTAACAGAAACTATAAGAAGCTGCACATATTATAAGATTTTTCATGTTTAGAAAAGCAATGCGGAGTTTACTTATTAAATTATCTCATATTTGAATATACTTCATTGAAGCTTTCCTCTTGTAATTGTTATGTATTCAGAATATATATTTAAATTTAACAAGTATAATGTTACTTCTTAAGATTGTTGTTTATTTAGAAGTTAGAACATATGTTAGAAATAATGCTATGCAAATTTTCCATGTAGTACCATCTCGGACCCCTGTTGCTTAGGAACTGAACTTGTAAGATGATATTCATTAATAACTAACAAGTTTTCATACATCAGAAATCATTCTAGTCTCATCAGTTCGTGAAAACAAAAAATTTTCGAAAATCCAGAACTCCAGTTAATAATTGACACAGCTGTCTTACCTAATGAACTTCATATGGTTTCTATAGTTTGTTTAGTTCAATGAGGAGATCGGAGTCTATCTTGATTATGTTTCATTAACTTTCTTCACAGGGACTTATGCCAAATGGTCAGGAAGTTGCTGTAAAGAAGTTATCAGTAGATTCAAGACAGGGAATAAAAGAATTCACTAATGAGGTGAAACTATTATTGAAAATTCAGCATAAAAATCTGGTTGTTTTGTTCGGATGTTGCATAGAAGGACCTTCAAAGATGCTTGTGTATGAGTATCTGCCAAATAAAAGCCTCGACTGCTTCCTCTTCGGTAAAAACAACAACTCATGATGCCGAGAATTTCTTTAATACCATCAGGTCAGGAAAAACTAACAAAGTGTGATTTTTCAGCTAAGGAGAAGTCTCCATCTTTGGATTGGACAAAGAGATTCCAAATAATTACTGGTATTGCAAGAGGTCTTCTCTATTTGCATGAAGAAGCCCCTGTAAGAATCATACATAGAGACATTAAGGCCGGTAATATATTGCTGGACGAGCAATTAAATCCAAAGATCTCAGATTTCGGTTTGGCTAGGCTGTTTCCAGAGGACGGCACTCATGTAAATACATTTAAAATCTCTGGTACATAGTGAGTATTATTTTTCTTTACTTGTATCGTTTTGAACCCAAAGGGGAAAAAAGATTCCTCTGCCCCATTTCCTCCTCCCCTAATTGGGGCTGCTTCTACTGAATGCAGTGGTTATATGGCTCCAGAATATGCATTGCATGGTTATTTGTCCGTGAAGGCAGATGTGTTTAGCTTCGGTGTTTTGCTATTGGAGATCGTGAGTGGAAGGAAGAACAGTGATGGGCGGCTTGGTCCTCAAAAGGCAGACCTCTTGAGCTATGTAAGTTCCAGTCTAGAAACTTCAATATATGAGTATTTACTGATGTGATTGAGTGTGTTTGGTTCATGAGTTTTGAATCTATTTCCTACTTGAATATCACTAAATACTAAAACAATGCGGGGTTGGAAACCGGATATTCAAAACTTATACTAAAATACAAACTTCTTGTCATGAGTATCCCTAAAGCAGTACATCTTAGAGCACAGTCTGTCCAACAACTAGTCAACTAGTTTTCATCCATATGCTGAAAAAATGGCTTAATCGATCTAACATTCCATATTTCATTTCTAGGAGGAAAAAGTATAGAAAACCTCTGCTATTTTACCGTCCACTGTCTGCTATCTTGCTTTGACAAGTTTACTCTTATTGTTTTACAGGCATGGGGACTGTTTCAAGAAAAGAAGACTCTGGAGCTGGTTGATTCCAGCCTAGAAAACTATGATGCTGATGAAGCAGTAATGTGTATTCAGTTAGGACTACTATGCTGTCAATCTACTGTTTCAGATAGACCGGACATGAACTCTGTTAATCTCAGGCTTTCAAGTGATTCATTTACGTTACCAAAACCTGGGAAACCTGCAATTCAAGGCCGTGTGAGCAGATGGACAACTGATAGTTCTAGTGCCTTTACCAAAAATACTACTACTAATGCTAGTAGTACATTAACTGGCGCGACAAATGCTACTAGTACTACTAGGGCTTCTGGAGGCAGTAGTTTTGTTGAGGATTTTTCTAGAAATTCAATCTCATGTTCTTCTATGAACGAAGGTAGATGACCTCATTTGTACTGTTAATTTGTAGCAAGTTTGTTGTTTACCATTTTTTTATTTTGTATTTACCTGATTGTTTAGATCACCATATGTGTGCGTGAGTTTACTGTATGTAAAATTTGTTCCTAACATTAAAGTGCGTCTTTTCCTCTGAACCTTTATCAGTATAGAGAATTTCTCTTGTTCTATCGTTAATACTTCACTTGGTAATACAGTCATATATTTTTTTTTGTTTCATTAGTTTTATGTTGTGTAGAGGGGCTATGACCTATGAGATTCAAAACCAAGATCCAAGAAAGTTGATGCCCGAGTCAAAATGTTTTCTCCCAAGACAATTTTCAATAAACTTAAATAGACTACTTATGTCAGTACTATTTGTTAATTAAATTGGGTGTAGAAGTAGAAACAAAGTGTACTCCATCGATAAATTTTTGGGACTTTTTTTATAGTTCAAAATAAATAAATTGTTCAAAGTTCAAAAAAATATTGATTTCTATTATAATTTAATGAGATTTTAACTATACTAATTTTCTAAAGTGTGTCGTATCACCAATAATTCAATTAATATGGAGTAGGGGGAGTAATGCTATTGGGTGCATGTGGCATGGGTTTCATTAAACAAGAAGAACCCACACTGCAGTTAATTATAGCACAGCACCGACGAGCGGAGTCAGAATAAACTATTAACACCCATTCAGTATCAGCCAATCTCATTCTCTCTGCCCTTTTCCCATTCAGTCTCTGAACTGTGGCCCTTTCCACAACAAACAAAAGCAAAAACAAAAAAGCCGCTAATTGTGCAAAAGTTCACTAACTGCAAGTCATCACCTCCAAATTTCTTTACTTTTCAAGCTGGAAACTAAAAAGAAGGAACAAAGTCACTTATAAAAGTTTTGCACTCACACCCACTTGAGAAAAAAAGATTCTCGATCCCTTTTGCCCTGAAAATACCAGTTTGAACAATTTTTTTTTTTTTGCTGTTCCAAAGCATGCCAAATTGGGAGCTGAAGCATTGTTGCAAGCATGAACAAATCGTTTTTCTCGCAACTCTTGGCGTTTGTGCTGTTGTCATTCTTGCTGTACTTACTCTTCTTGTTTCTTCCTTTTTACATTCATACTCTTACAAATTCAATAAATAAATAAAAACTTTATCTTCTTCTTTTTTTTTTTTAAAAAAAAGGAACATTTTTGGATATCTTAACAATAGATCTTTAAATTTGGATCACATTCATACTCTTACAACTTTTTATGTTGTCATTCTTGCTGTACTTACTCTTCTTGTCTTCCACTTCTTTTTTTTCTTGGAAATTTAAGCTGTTATGACTTACTGGTCTATCTGTGACCTTTCCTCTTAGTGACAGTCTGTTGGTTCTTTTCTTGCAGCTATGGAGGACAGTGCTGCTACTACCTTTCAAGCTCGTTACCGTGTTTATTCATGAAGCTAGTCATGCTATAGCTTGCAAACTTACTTGCGGACATGTGAAAATTTTTTTAGCATATGTTACTATTGGTTCATACTTCCTGAGAGTTGATTGTTGTAGTAACTAAAGCAAGTTAAAGACTGATTGTTGTTAGCTAATAAAGTAAAATATTCAACAACAATGAGATTTGATTATATTTGACGAGCTGAAATACAGAATTTACAATAGGAAAACTAAGCAATGAAACAGTAACAAAGAAATGGATGAAATGCCAGAAAATCGGAGGTGAGCAATATAGACTTTGCCAAAGCACAATACACAATAGACTCTCTTTGCTTGCCTCCGCAAGGGCATATTTGTATGTTAGGTTCATAACAGGTAATATACAATCATAGGTTGAACTGTCGTATTATCATGCTTTATAGCAGAAGTAAGAAAAAGAGTACCTTGAACATATTCTGCCTTCAATGCTTGCTTCAAGTTCCTTATAGTCCTACTATCTTCAGCCTTATGTCACTCCTATTTTAGCTTATTTTGTGATGCTTGTATCACCTGCAGGTTGAGGGAATACAGGTTCATGCTAATGAAGGTGGCACCACACAAACGCGTGGAGGTGTATATTGGTTCATCTTGCCAGCTGGATGTATATTTCTAGAACTTCCCTGGTTACATTTTAATTTCAGTGTGCAGCAAAGTTCTTATCAACATGAACTGTGAACTTATTTATTTAGTTTTGTTCGGTTGATTTGCTATGTAAATAATCTTAGAACTAGCATAATGTTCAATATCTTCTTATGTCTAAATAATATTACAAACTACAGTAAGATGCCCATGATGAGTTTTCTCTTTCAATGGCTGACGTTAACTCATATGACACTCTTGTTTGGTTCATGGAATCGACTCTATTTTCTCCTTATAGATCTTGGTTCAGCATTTTGGGGAATGGTTTTAGTGCTTGCATCCACCAAGCTCCTTTCAGCAAGAATTGCAGCAGGATGTTTAGTGGTCACTCTAATTGTTGTTCTTTTTGTGGCTAAAAATGTGAGTGACAATCGATTCCCTTAGAGTGTCTCAAACTCATCTTCTCAATGAAATTACATGTATAATTAATGGCAGAGCATCTTGGATTGAAATGACTTCAATAAATTTCTAAGTGTATCCTTTGGAAAGGACGAAGTTGTTATTTATTTCGAGCTAGTTGATGTTGGATATTCTAAATGATAATTCTCTTAATATGCATGATTCTACATTGAAGTTACAGTACCTTCTTGCTGAACATGTCTCACCTCTTTTGTGCAGTGGACACTCCGGGGCCTTTGTATAGGTAAGATCATTCACTCTGCAAGGTTTTTCGCCATGAGAACTAGACCAAATTGATATTTAAACCTCAAAACCATCAGGGTTTGTTCTCTTCCTTGCTGTTGTATGGATTCTGCAAGAAACAACAAAGATAAGAATTCTGCGGTACATCATTTTGTTCATTGGTAAGTTTCAATCCCTTTACCTATGCTAAGTTTCATGCACCATTGATTTTCTTTTTCCAATGTCTAGACTCATTTTTGACTCATTAAAGTGTTATTGATATGCAGGTGTAATGAACAGCTTATTTTCTGTATATGGTAAGGCTCTGGAGATACACAATTGTTTCACGTACTTCCTCATTTGATAAAATTCTACATTAGCATATTGATGCCTATACATGTACTGAATTGTTGCAGATATATACGATGATCTGATATCACGAAGAGTTAACTCGAGTGATGCTGAGAAGTTTGCTGAAGTGTGTCCCTGTCCTTGTACTGGTGTTGGCTGGGGAGTCATCTGGTGAGCACACCTACAACCTAAAAAGCATTGAACCATTGAACTTCTTAAATAATACGACTTTTACTGAAGGGAAAGTCACTTGCAGGGGACTCATTTCTTTCTTGTTTCTCTGTGGAGCCACATATCTTAGTTTGGTGATCTTGTCCTAAGGTACGCCTGCCTTAGACCGTTGGTTACCAATCTATTACTTGTTGTCATGTGCTTGGGTTGTCTTCTTTTGTTCTTCCCTGCGACAAAAATGAAGAAACTATATAGGCCTTCATATTAGGTGTCCTAAGCAACAGAGTTGCAGGCTGAGGAGCTGGATACTTGACACAACTCAAGGGACTTCCATTCATACAACGTTCAAGAGCATTTGTTTACCCCTTACGTTGGTTGGCTCCTTACTATTTATGGGACTGTATTTGCCAAATCATTTTTGCAAGCCGGATTACTGCAGCATAACTTACAATATAAACATGTTTGGGTGCAGCAAGAGGAGAATCAGAGTACTATTGTGCTACAATTATAACATTGTTCTATTTCCTTTCTCATACACCAAAAGGAATCTCAGTATATGATACATTTCCTCATGACTTGGTCTCTATAGGTTTCAGGTTTTGGATATTTTGTTAAGTTTAAATTCTGTCAGTGACAATAACATCATTCCTACTAGTACAAGTTACAACGACAACATAGCCAGACCCCAATGTAATTTCAAAAGTGAAGCATACATAAACCTTACCCCTGGAGAAGTAAAGGTAGAGAAGTTATCCCGAAAGGCACCTCAGCTTTTGAGTAACATATTACAAAGTGGGATATCATTCCTCTTACTTTCATGCAATAAGTATCTGTACTTGTAGACCCAAGTTTATCTTCTAAACAAACAACAAATTTAATAGTTTCAAATAAGCCTTTACTAGAAAATCCTTATATCCCATGGACAGCTTTTATATCTACGTACATCACGTAGATTAAAATAGTAAACGAAAGTTCATTCACGGTAGTTTCTTAGGTATACCAATTTGGAGAAAACCTGCTTGGCGGGTAAGGCGGAAATTTGAGGCATTACATGCTGCTGTCTTACCCAGTACAGATCATTTAAACAAAATTATAATTTACATAAATCACAGTGTTAGCTAATTACAAAAATCCCTCTAAACTTCAAATATACAAGAGAAGGAAAGGATGTATCAAAAAAGATATAGAACATCAGAATACATGGATGTATCACAAGGAGATGGAACATCCTGATACATACATAGTATCAGTTAAATGTATCAACAAAAGAAGGGATATATCAGACAGAGGAGATCGAATCCGAAAAAAGAGATAGAGATGTATCCAAAAAAGAAGTGACATAACCAACAGGAATATTTTGAATTTTTCTTTAAAATGATAGGAAATTCTAGAGATTATGATAAAAATGAGATGTATATTAGATAAACCTTTCCAAAAGATTATGATATAATTATCGACCTAAAATCAACAATACCATGTAAAACCTAATGGAGACAACCAATTATGTCACCAAAGGATATACATGATACTTATGCTAAGTATGCCAATAAATAATTGCAAGCACCAGATTATGAAACTCTAACAAGACCTTAAATCCTAGGTACAACAGAGCACATAATGGGAGGAAGAGCACAACAGATTTAACAAACAAGCCGAATAATCTAAGGCATTGCAACAAAGTTTCAATGAGATCCAATTAATTGTCTAAATACTGTTCTCTGCCTTCAAAACAAAATTTAAACGCCAAAACTTTATAAAGTAGCCACTAATTTTGTAGTTTTGCAACAAAGAGATCAAACATCACTATTTTGTATCTTCAAGCCTCAGTGATTGGGTACTCGAACACGACATCTTTGCCTGAAAGCTTACGGTAAACTGCAGAAAAAGTCTCCAGCTTGTACTCTGTGTTATTACGCTCCTTGGGGTCCAAGTAGACCTTCAAAACAAGCACAACAATGAAGTATTGAGATAGTGAGAAAAGTTTGGAGTTCTAAATAAGAGAGAAGATAACTGTCAAGAGATTGATAATGTTTTTACTTTCCAATTAGATAGAGCAAAAGGTTACTCCAATATTTAGAAATAAGCTGTAAAAGTGGACACTTTCAACTCAAAAGAGCTACTTCTCTTGTAAAAAGTTTCTCATAGCAGGAGTGATTACTCAAAAAAGTAGCAACAAGATTAAACTACCAGTAATTCCAGCAGCCTACCTTCATTATCTTGGATCCATCAACGCGATATCTAGTTCGCTTCCCTACAATCTCTGCAGGGACAACCAAATCCTCCAACATGGCATCATGGACAGAAGTAAGGGTCCTGGTGCGGGGTCGCTGAGCAGCAGAGCCTCTCTTTGGGGGCCTCACTATCCTTCTGGTGGCAATGAAGATCACATCCTACAAGAAAAGGAATTTCAGGAAATGCTAAAAGAGAATGTATCCTTCCTGGTAAAGAGTTGAATGAATGATCTAATCTATTCAACCACCACCAAGAGAATATATGGGACAACTCAAAAATTAAAATGTAGCCACATCTTACACTGAAAGCAAACTGTCATCCAATTAATAAAGCAGCCAATAGCATAACTCCAGATTCATGTTACATCAGTTGGTTAATTTATTATCTAAATGTACAGATAGTAGATATTCCTTGGCGAGAATGGTAAAAAGAGGACAAAAAAATAGAGTATCTGACTAACTTTTGCCTAATCATAAAAGAAATAATTTCATTGAATCCAGAAAGTTAGGTACACGATATTATATTAGATGAATCACCATCGGAATTAAGCATAAGTTAGATATGAAAATCACCATTGTCAAAAAAACTTCTTATTAATAGGGAGTAACAGAATGTCATTAATTTTGATGGACAGATTCCAAAACATATACTTCTAAAACACACTTGAAGGAAGTAACAGCAGGAAGCATAAACTAAGATCTGTTTAATGGGTTACCTTTCCACTGAATTTCTTCTCAAGCTCCCTGACAAGCCTGACATGGACCTTGCGGAAAGCTTTCCTCAGTCTGTAAGGAACGTGAATAACAACAGCTTTCCTGTTTCCTGACACATCAATTTGACTGCAGCAGCAGTGAACAAAGTAAATACCACAGTGCAGTCAGATACATATTTACTAACAGAATCTGTAAGCAGCACCCTTACACTGCTGAATTGATGTAGAGATCCTTCAATTCACTTTTCAGCTCTTGGTTGGTGTTTTCCAAATCAAACAAAGCCTGTTGAGCAAAAGCTTACAATCTTAATTTCACAGACACAAAATTATCAAATGATGAAATGACGATAAACAATAACCGGAACTATCAAAGGAACAACCAACCAACCTGTCCAACAGACACCTCAAATTCAGATGGTTCAGCATCTTTGTCTTTGTGAATCTTTTGCTTTGATGTGTACATCTTCACAGATCTAATCAATTAACATATTAGAAATACAGACCTAACATTAACTATATAGCATATGTAGAAACCAATTGACCAAACTAAACAAACAAAAGTACAATACTCCTCTAAAATTTTCTTAAGGATGATGATATGAAATGAGCAGCTTCCAAATCATATAAGCATAGAGATGAACAATCTAGTATTGAGATATAAATCTCTATACTGAAAAAAAAAATTGAAAACATACATGCATTAAGATATAAATCTCTATCCTGATGATAGAACACAAACAACTTTGAAACCATACCAACATTGATATATAAATCTCAATCACGGCGATACAACAAGAACGACTTTGAAACCATAAAATATGAAGTTCTATCCTGGTGATTCGAAATGAACGGGACTTTTGACATATCAAAGCTAGTCTAGCTGCTTCAATTATTTCATCAGTGAAATCGCAGAAACATTACAATAATACAGATATTTAAGCATTGGTCGTTCTTTCTTTACAAATACCTACTACTTCAGCAATCAAATAACAAAATTCATGTAATTATAATCAAAGGAGTACAATGCAATAGAAAACATATATATTTCTGAACATTCTCAGGTATCATAACCTTCAGTTTACGATGATTCATACTTGCAAGACGCCGCTAAAAACGAATTTGAAATTTAGCTAAAAATTGAAGAGAAGTCAGTTTGAAAAGGTAAAAATGGAGGAGAAATACCTCTGAGCGTTCGGCGACGGCGGACAGATCTGTGAGGGTGCCGGAATCACTTGCTCTAACAGAAGATAAAAACCCTAGGAATGGAGAGTTAAATGTATTATAAAGGAATAATAATAAACGGGCCGGATGAGACGTTATGCGGTTTGAATTCATTGGGCCTAACTCGAATTAACCGAATTTCAGCCCATTTTGTTTTTGTTTTGTATATTTTCGAGGCCCAATGTTTCTACCTAGCCCATCATTGGTACCCAAACATGCGGAATAACGGATAAAAAAGTGGGAAACTTACATAAATATATTATAACAAAAAAATATTTACCATTTATAGCAATAATAATTTTTTTTCACTTGATCAGTTTTAATTCATTTATAATACAAGTTTAATACATATTACAAAGAATAATTTATTATTCACATATAATACAAGTTTTAATGATGGATACTACATTTTAGTACATTTATAATACAATGTGTTAAATTTTTACAAAACAAACATAATATATTTCAAAAACAATTATAATTTATATATATTGCATACATATTCACTTTTAATTCATATTGCAGATTTTACATAATATTGCTATAAATGGTAATAAATAAAAGATATCGCTAAAATGAGTAATTATTTATTAAAATGTACCAATGTATTTAAATTTTCCTAAAAAAGTGGACGTCCCATTTGTCTAATAACGGATTAACGGATAAAATTTAATTATGAAATATGTATTATTTATTTTTATAATTGTTATTAATAATAGAGGGATTAGTTGTGAAAAAATATATGTATTATTTCATATAGGATTTAGTTATTCACTTATTCATATATTAATTATTTTATTTTATATATGTATTAGTTATGCGGAATTTTATTTTGCAAATCAAATATGGTAGGTGTGTTGATTTTATATTTAGCAACAAAAAAATGTTATCAAATATATGCAAGATTTAATATATGAATAACTTAACTTTTAACCAACTACCGAATATGAAAATAATCCCTAAATGAAATATTCTTGAATTAAAACAAACATAACTAGTATCATCATATTTGATGCCTTTTTAATTATCATGTATAAAGTTCAATAAAATCGGATAACCAGTTTACAATCTCAAATAACTAATATATTAATCATACAAAATTAAAAGGATTTTGAATAATTAATACATGATAACTTATAAACATTGCACAACTAATTCAAGAAGAATTGATTTTGTAAGTCATTTACATCTTTAGTTAATTATGATGATCTTTTCGTAAGAAATTTTAATTTTTACTCATAAAAAAAATTAAAATATTATTTTCTTCTATTTTATTTATAAATAACCTCATTTATTTACAAATGTGTGCATTACTTATACTATAATACATATCAATTGTCTAACTTTAACCAAACAATCAAACTAACCCCTTCTACATTAACTAATTAGTGAGAAATCCACTTTTAGATGGTGTGGTTGTTTAAAACATCTTCTTGCAATGTATGAAATCAAATACCCCCTTCTATTGATGTCTGTTTCTTTTATATCTTCCCTGGTTTTTCTTTTGTTGTCTAGTCATAATTTTAGTTAAGAAATTTAAAATATAAATAAACATATATATCAGAGATTCATCGCACAAAGTTTATTAAACAGTAAGAAGGATTCTTTTAAAATTCGATAAGTTAGATGAGTACGTAACAAGACAAGCCACATTATTTTCATTGTTACGAAAAAATTAAATGTGATTTTACTATGTTAGTTTCATAGCTCTGATGACTTTTTAAGTAATTAACTCACCTTTGTTTTAATTTTTTTTTTATTTCCTGTCTGGTGTTCGGTATTTAGTTATTTACATTGAAGCTCGATTAAATTTGGATTCACGCTGAAAAGTCTATTGGACATTTGTTATAAAATTCAATATTGTAAGTATGAAAAGAAATGAAAATAGTGTCGAATGAATCTCAAATTTCTCTGAATATTATGGCAGAGACGATAAGTGAATGGAAAAAATGTTTCCATTTGTGGTGAAATTTGGAAAATGGAAACAGAATAGTCAAATTATTTTACAAAGAAAATCGACAAGTAGTGCTTTTTATTTTCAAAATATTTTTATGCACCAAATCAACTTAATTCTCATCATATCATTATTTTTTTACTATTTTGAATATACTCAATTCATTGCATCCATTTCTATGATTATATATATGTATACTTCTGAGCCGTTTTTCATCCTTTTAAGTTTGTAAGGAATGAACATTTTTCGTGAATTGTAGTGTTCGAGTTAGTTTTTACGCATTTTGATTAATTTTATGAAATATTTGTCATCTCCTATCAATAATAAACATGGACACTTTTATCAAATATTTAATCAATTTCAACTATTAAATATAACGAAAATGTAAAAGAAAAGATTTAACTTGTGATATTATAAACGCATTACACATAAGAAATAAATTAAAACGGTGTAATAATTATTTTTTCCTTTTTTCAATTAAAAAATCTTGTACAATGATGAGATTGAATTGTTCCAAAGTTTAGACTCAGTCATCCACTAAGAATTAATAGTAATTATTACTGTAAAATGTTTCATACTTATATACATAACAAACCGAAGAAAAAGAAGAAAAACGCAAGTCATGCAATTCTTTAATGGGCGGCCGGAAATATCTTCCTCCTTTGATATTTTCATGTTTCCAAATTTTTAATATGTTTTTTTTTTTTGTGGAATCTCGAGATTTTCAAAAAAAGTTGGAGTGACTTTATTTAGTTGTAAAAGTTGTTGAAAATATGATAAGAAATATTTTTCTTCTAGTTTTAAAATTGTTTTTATGATGCAACCCATCACACATCATATTAAAGCGGAGGAGTGAAATAGCGATTTTATATTTGAGATAATGTGCGATAAAAATATATTTTCAGATAAAGTCTATTCAGTTATAGTTAGACTAGTATTATTGTAAGGAACAAAGTATTGATAAGTCAAGAATGTCTACGTTTAAAAGATGAGTATAGCTGAGATGAGGATATACTATTTTTTGTGTGGGCACAATATATACTATGAGCGATATTATTAGGAACAAAGTTATAGGAGGTAAGATGAAAGTGTCTCCATGATACATAAGATGAGGGAAATAAGATTGAGATAACTTGAATAACTAAAGAAAATATGTGTGAATGCATCAATAAGAATGTGTGAAAAATTGATTGTAATAAGAGTTCGAAGAGATGACATAGAATAAAAAGAATTGTGAATGGATTTCTAAGAAGTTTTTTTAAAAAGTGCATTAGTAAAATTTTCTCTTATTTATAATTATAATTTCTCAATATAGCATATAAAAATATAATAATAAACTAATATAAAAAGGAGGGACTACCCTTCATTTTTCTTACCACATTAACAGTAAAAGTCTTGTATCAATTAATGAATCCCCCTGTTTACACGAACTGACTCAATAAGAACCAATGGAGGAAACTAGGAATTTTCAAAAGAACAATATTCTTGCTTTCATTGACCTTTCTATCAATCCCCTCTATTAGGAAATGGAAGTTCACCTCATTTTTATTTGTTCAAAATATTAATTTAAACACATTTTTTTTTAACAAATAATAACAGTTTCATTATTACACTTTAAATATAATAAATTCAATTTAGTGATAATAAGAGAAAATTACGCGGTTAAACAAATTTATATTACTTAATTATTCATTATAGCTATAGTTTGTTATAATTATCACTCGTGATTAATATTATATATTAATTACGTGGACTGACTTCGAGTTTCTATAATTATCCAAGTTTGTATATGTATAATTCACCAAAATATACAAATACATATATATAACAAACAATTATCTAAACCGATATACATATACAATTCACCTCTCTCCCACTCTCTGTCTCTCTCTCTCGTCTCTCTCCTCCCTCTCCCAAACTCACTTGCCTCTCTCCTCCCTTTCCCAATTTCGTTTGCCATATATACAAATACATGTGTACAATATACAGTTATCTAACCGATATACATATACAATTCACCTCTCTCTCCCTCTCTCCTAATCTCGCTCGCCTCTCTCCTTCCTCTCTCAATCTCGCTCGCCTCTCTCCTCCCTCTCTCAATCTCGCTTACCATATATACAAATACATATGTACAATATACAATTATCTAACCGATATACATATACAATTCACCTCTCTCTCCCTCTCTCCTAATCTCGCTCGCCACTCTCCTCCGTCTCTCAATCTCGCTCGCCTTTCTCCTCCCTCTCTCAATCTCACTTACCATATATACAAATACATATATATAATATACAATTATCTAACTGATATGCATATACAATTCACCTTTGTCTTACTCCTTGCCCTCTCTCGCTCGCCTCTCGCCTCTCTCCTTCCTATAACATGTAGCTATGAATTGTAATTATCAAACTATAACTATTTTTAAGTGACTATATGTGAGTTCCTCTAATAATAAAAATTAGGATATCATTGAAAAATTATATTTTATTTTCTAAACGAAACAAATAAAAGTGAACGAAAAGAGTAGTTCTCTCCTTTCTTCTCTAGAAACATTTTTTTTCGAAACTTGCTTCAATCAAGCCATATCAACCACTAGTAGTACTATTTACAATTGTTCATATCCTGTTTTTTGGTAGAAAAATTCATCCATACTGCTCCAAAAGCTGCCAGCTATAACATCACCAGTCATCTTGATTTGATCTCCACTCAATTGATCATAATCCATCACATCATTCAAGTTTCCAGTTGTTATTTGTCCAAAATTATCCATATCATAACTGTTATCAAATGGAAAATGAGCCTTCACGAATGAATCTAAGTCAGAATCATCGATCTCGCGTATTGGAATTTTAGGACATTCCGAAATATTGTTTGGAGAATTATAGATACTCGATGAATGTGAACTCGAATTACTGCTCGTGCTGGTGCTGAAACCTGGAGGGGTTGATGACTGTGAACTCTGAATTGATGGCGAAACAGAGGAGCTATGTATCTTCTGAAGAAGCCGCGGAATCCACAAAGAACGAATCATTTCTTGAAATGCAGCACTATTTGAATCAATCTTCAGATTCCTAGCTTGTTTCTGCACTCTCGTTCTCCAATAATTCTTGATTTCATTATCCGTTCTTCCAGGCAGATATTGAGCGATTTTTGACCATCTAATAGTAAGAAAAACAGAATTTTGATCAAAACACAGGTTTTCATAAGTAATTTATGACAAACGTAATAAATCTATTGCAGCGACAAGAGTCAGAACTTCCTAGTTGGGGGATTGTAATTTTCTAGCGTGGAGGCTCCCTACCTCCACTCCTGATTGCAAAATAGCTTATTTTAGCTGTTTTTAAGCTAAAATAATTTTTAAACAGTTTTAAAGTATTTGGATAAAGTTAAAAAATGCTTATAAGCACTTATTTTAAAGTCAAATAACAAAAATAAGTCAAAAATCATATATTAGAAATCATAACTTGTGACTTTTAGTTTATATATTATAAGCTAAAAGTCAACCCAAACAGGCTCAAAATATACCTGTTGCCCAATTTGGAATGAAGTTCAAGAATCAGGAGCTGTTCCTGAGGAGTGAGATTTCCTCGTTTAACGTCCGGTTTAAGGTAATTCAACCATCTTAATCTGCAACTCTTGCCTGTCCTCTTCAATCCTATAGAAAAGATATATGCTATAACTTTAGTTCAAACAAAAAAAACAACATTTACGCGCTAAAGTGAAAGACTCAACAATGAATATATAGAAAAATTACCAGCATGTTTCGCTAACATATTCCATCGTCCTTCGCCATGATTAGTAATGTAATGAACAAGGAGTTTATCTTCTTCAATAGTCCATGGACCTCTCCTCAATTCAATATCATCATCACTAGAACTACTACTTGAACTTTTAGACAAAAAAGACATTTCTGTTTCCATATATTAGAAATAAAATAAAATTGTTTGAAGGGAAGTTTTGAAGTGTACAAGTTTCAAAGTCTAGTAATACAACTTTATATTAGTACTACTAGTAGAAGTAGATGCTGCGTGGAACTTGCCTATAAAGTTAAAACTTCAAAAAGTCATAAACCAAATAAAAGGCTGAGAAATTAACAAGAAAATTACATGACTTTTTTCATGTATTTGGAAAGTTTAATCCCTAAGTCGGTTAGATAATTTAAAAGTAAAGTCGTCCATTAAGGTGACCAAAACAGTTATTGGTTTAGGTCTCCTATAATAACGAATATTAAATCAACATCTATGGTTAATTAAATAAGATTGATGTCATAGTATCTAGATTTAAATAAATAAAAATAAAGTAGCGTGGAGTATTCGCAGGTCCTATAAAATATAGGGTCAATCTGATAAATTTCTTAAATATTTTTTAAGAGGAAAAAATACGGTTATAAAATTTCCGACAAGGACACAAAAGCTATCAAATGTTGCTTTGGCCCGGGGATGAATTATAACTTTTAATAGAAAATACTTAACAATAGTGTTTACCCCTAAAGGCCAAAACTATTCATTTCATTGAATCATAAAAGTCCAAAATTAAAATGAATATAATGATAACTATTAGATAATTAAAAAGTTCTTTGAGAATCGTATAAATAAATATGTGAACACTTTTAAAAATAAAAAATAAAAAAAATTGCAAAGGTAATATAGGAAAATCTTATTCTTGATTTAGTAAGGTGAACAACTAATATGAGATAACTATTTTTAACAAGAAGATTAATTAATCTTGAACTAAACGAGTATCAATTTTTGTTAAAACAAGTAACTCTATATGTTGGAGATCAAAATTCAAATTCAATAACAAAAAACAAAAATAATCAACTAGCAAATATATCTCAATTGATTAGCTATCTAAATTTTCAGCTACCATCCTCATTATTCATTTTTCATGTAGTATATTTTTTTCATTTAAAAAAATAAATGAAATATTAGGATTATATGAAAATGAAAATATAAAAAGTAGGGTGTCAATTTTTCCAAGTTTTTCCATAAATACAACGTGGTTGACTGAAACACATGTAGCACAACAACTATTTCCAAAGAGTTCACAAAACTGTACAAATAAAACGTGGGATTTTTTTTTTTTTTTTTTTTTTTTAGAGTTAGCTAATTAAGTTTGGTAAGAAAGGCGGCACTTTAAGCCGTTGTTTGCATTTTCGTTACAAAATTCCCCACTCTTACTTGGACGATGTCGACTTATCCTAAGCTCTTTATAATATGTGGTTCTTATTTTTTTTTCATACAAAATACAACCAGAATAATTACACAAATTAAAGTGTTTTTTTTTCTTTTTATTGAAATAAAGTCTTGTATTGCGGCTAGATTTGACTCAAATATCATCCATCAATTCAAGTGTACAATTTTTTATTAAAGAGATAAGTCCTAATAAAAGGTAACAAACATGTGTTTGAGAAAATTGAACACAAAATTGCTGCGCCTAGCAAGAAATTAAAAGCTAATGGTGATTGTCATGTGATACCATTTGATACCATTTATGTGTAGCAATGAATATCTTACCTACATTACAAATGCAGCAATGTGAAGAAGTGGTCCAACTTCTTTTAATAACTATCTTGCATTTTATTAATTCCGTGATTCACAACAGGATAGGAAAGAGAAATCATTTAACAAGAAGGTTAAAAATTATAGCCCGAAGTATCATGATATATCGTGTTGTGTTCATGTATTGTATTGTATTATTTTTTATGAAAATTAACATTTGAATAGATTGATGTATCATATGTTGTGATCGGTGGTGTAGTCAGAAGTTTTACTAAGTGGGTTCAAAATATGAAAAAGTAAACAAACGAAGAAGTTTAAAGGGGGTTCGTTCAACTTATAGAAAAAATAAATCTAACCATGTATAAACAATGTAATTTTTTGCCGAATAAGGTATGAATGAACCCATCTGATCTGTAATATTAGAGATGGATCCAGAATTTTGAAGTTCCGGATGCCACATGACCATAACCCTTTGAACATTAGTGTGATTCCTATATGTAGATTGGATAGATTAAATAGGTAAAATTATCGAGTTTGTCAATAGCAATAGCTTTGGCTCGTTGGCTCTTTTGAGTCTTTAGGTGCAACTCTGGGTAACATGTTATATATTTATACAATTTCTTATATATACAGTGTTTCAATCGAGACCATCAAGTGTCGTGGCACTTCCAAGCTTGTACGTAGATCCACCCTGATGAATATAACGATACAATATAACAAAATGTAAATAACAATCAAAATAAATATTGTATTTAAACTTACAAAGCAGTAAGTAACAACTAACAACCATCCAAACAAGAAAACTAGAGTTGATATATGTGTGTAATATCACTCAAAGAAAGACAAAATTTGTACCAACTTAATTTGAATAGTTCAATAGATGTCCTAGATTTATTAGTCATAAAAGTCTATCAGTAGCCATTTTGGAAGAGAAACAAAATCATAGGGAGAAGTCTATAAATCCTTCCTAGCAAAGGCAACTCCGTGTCCCAAAGACTCGGACCTGAAACCTCTGGTTAAGAATGAAGAAATACTTATCAGTCCACCATAATCCTCATTGGCTCCGTTTTCAAAGTTGATGTTGCACACTATACATGACTTCATATTTTTCAGAACGTGTGATGTGACAAATGAAATTTAACTCCTATAATTCAGTAGGACTAAAACACTTCATTCCAAACCGACAAAACTCTGATTTGTCAAACTCAGACTTTTTTAACTGCTTAGTTAAATAGTAGCCGACAGTCAATGAATTTATTAACTATATATATAGATGGCATACTTTGATCAGATGAAGTTAAAAAAGAGAAAGCCCTTTCTCCACAAACATCAGTGTCATGGCTAAGTATACAAAACCAATTTTCTACAAAGGCAGCAACATATTATTTAAAGAGACTAAATCATATTGACAAGTCTTATACAAGTGTCAAAGAAGACAATTCATCATAGTTTAATTTCTCAATTGAAGTGTGATTAGGCGTGATAAACGGACGTCATTATAATAATAAGACAAGTAATTAACCAAATAGTTTGAGTATAAATCCAAATGCAAAGGTAGATAAGAGGACTAAACTGCTTTTATAAGGTGAAGGAAGACGAGACATCACGATTCTTTGTGGAAAAAATGATTTGCTCAGACGGAAAAAACAATTCTATCAAGATTATTGGAAGTTCTAACTAATAAGAAACCTATAATGAACCTAAAAATGGGATAAAAAAGCCTAGTGGAAATCACCTATGTTTTGAAATCGTGTTATTATTCTCTATTGTCTAAACATGTCATAAAAAGTTACGTTTCTTTCATGTACCTTGTGTGAATGTGAGATGCTTTGTACACTGAGCTGTCAATTGTTCCAAATGTAATTGTATGTTTATATTATGTGGATAGAACTGCCATTCACAAAACGGTAGATTCAAGTGCATGCATTATTATTAGAGGATAGTTAATACAAATCAAAGGAATTATGATCTTCTAGCCACTAATAAAATGAATAGAAGAAAGAGATCTTTTCTTTGTAAAAGTGAGAAACATAAACCCATCACTCCAATGGGTCCAACAATTGTGTTAGTGATGTATTTATTTTAAGCCAGTTTGTGGACATAGTGCCTTGAGCACTGTATCTTGTGGACCAACAATTATATTTACAAGTCAAAACGTTTATGATGATTAAAAAAAAAACATGTTCTACAGCTTGTGGACAACTAAGGTTCCTACAAATACAATAAATTCAAAACTGTATTCCAATCGGCTCGCACAACTGAATAATCATTGAGTAGAGGTACCTAACAACAAAGAGGCTGAAACATTAGGCGATATGCTCTGCAAGACTGAGAATCTTAACATGCTTCTTTTTCCTCAACTCATGGGGCACTGGACCAAAAACTCTGGTTCCAATGGGTTCACCGTGCTTGTTGATGAGTACCACAGCATTGTCATCAAACTTTACCTCGCTCCCATCACAGCGGCCCCTTGGCATAGCAGCTCGAACAACAACACCATAATGCACTTCTCCTTTCTTCACCTTACCACCTGGCTGAGCTTCCTTCACTGAGCAAACTATGGTGTCTCCTAATCTTGCTCCTTTCTTTCCCTTTAGTGCTTGGATGCACGCCACTCTCTTTGCACCTGAATTGTCTACCACTTTCAGACTCGTCCTCATTTGTATGAAAGTTCTTTGTTGCTGAAAGGACCAAAAACAAGTGAAAAACTTTACAATCATTGTAACAAGAGACAATTAAAATACTACTCAATTAGCAGAGTCGACTCATAAGTTTCAAGACCTTTTTCATAGCAACTCATCCATGTGATGTTATTAAGTTGCTTCCTTTGATAAAAATAAGCATTTGAACTTTTTGATCAGTAATAAGAAGGGTTTATCATAATGTGAATTGTGAGGTATGATTTATGAATAATGTAGCTTGTAATATTATATAATATCATGCGTTGACAAAAAATGCAACATCCAATTTCATGCTCAATGACTGATTAAGATTGCAAACTGGAAAAAGAGTAGGGTACTGGGGGTGAGAATTAAACAACATAGCAGACGAACCTGGAATAACAAATGATTGCACATCAACTCATGTGTTGATCTCATTAAACCATCAGCATTGTTGCAAAGACCACTGAACAATGAACGACCCACTGCTGCAAATTCATCATAATTTTTTTAAGCACAGGTCATGCATATAGACGAGGAAATAAGGAAGAGCTGATGATTAAGCAATGTGGATAGCACAGGAAGGCAGTGGATTCAATAAGCTGGTACAGGGAGCATAGTTCCAGTTGCAGTTGCTAACGGGCTTCGTAATGCACATAAAACCATCAATATTGGATTAACCATTTCCACAAAGTTGTCAAAGTGCAAAATTTGTTGGTGACCTTGGCTGATAAAAATCACACTACTTCCTTTTACAGAATTGAATTATCATGTTCAACTTTAAAATGATTAAAAAAGCTTATACGTGTAGAAGTTTCAGACTGCAACTTTGAGACCAAGTATCAGTTAATTTTTTTTTCCTTTAAGAACATTAAAAGGAAACAAGAATGAAAAGCTGTATCAAGTGGAAATAACGAGTCCATAAACATCATTTAGGACAATGAGGGTATACAACTTGGAATGGAGCAAATTGATTCAGCAGAAGTCTTATTCACACAAGAGAATAAATCTCCAATGATCCAGACTTCACGGTAAATGGGTAATTATACTTGCTATGCTGTAAAGAATGAAGAGGACATTCACTGCTCAAAGATTTTGATACCAAACCCCACTGAATGAGTAGATTAGTCGGTAATAGTGACGAATGCACTACTTAATCGTTTCTCCGGTTTCGATGGAAAAATTCCAGAGAACGAAAAAGGGAAAAATGGTCCGACATGTAACTACTCCCTTTTACCCAAATTATATGGTGGCCCTTTTTGCTTTTCAACATCCAAACTATGTAAACTTTGACCTCATTTTAAAATGTACTTCTTTGTAATGTTGACATCAGAAGAATTGCAATTTGTGGTACTTCTCATATAGTTTGTGAATCTAAATTATAATTATAAAATATTGAGTTGATCTAATCCAATCACAGATTAGTCATACTCTCAGGATACAGAAAGTGCCATACAAATAGGGAGGGGGGCAGTAATACATTATATCACTAGAGACAAAACATGTAGTTCCTGTTTATGAGCTGCTCCGAGCAAGAAATATAACTTGAGTTTGTTGTGTGGAGAATAACTAGGACATGTACATGCAAAACCTAATCTGAGTTCATTAGACTATCCACCGATGAGCAAAGATGTAAACTGCCTTTCTGCAGATCAAAAAATGTCGTATCCCGGCCTGTAACCCCTAAAACTTACTCTTATTTGTTTTACGCACTCCTCTTTTCATTAGTTTATATGCCTGAAACCACATCACCTTTCCCATGAGGCAGGGGGAGAGAGAATAACACTGGCATTTTAATATATTATCATTGAAAAAGAATGAGAGTCACACATCTCACACAAATGTATATCATACCGCTCCATATTAGCAATCAAAGCAAGTAAAGCCCCTTACCACGAACCAACCGAGAAGAAGAAGACGATGCAGCCATTTTGGAAAAGATTCTGTGAATGAGAAAGTCAGATACGATATAATCCACGAATAGACATAACATAAGCATTACAAAATTAGAACACCAGTTCTACCAATAGATGTGAACAATATTCAAATTATTAAGTGTAATTGATAATCAAATTATGTGAAGTACAGTAGTAAGCCAGCAACATGTGATACAGTGACCGGGGAAAGAAAAACTCAAGCATCCAAATCCTTGATAACTTGAAGAGTCCCTCCTTTTCCTGTTTAAAATGGTAACCCATCCCCTTACAGGAGATTAACAGTGGACCTTTTTCACTTTGCTTCATTAGTGACTCAAACCCTCAATCGTGTGAAGGAACATGCCAACAGGGTATTCCTACTTTGTCCTTTCCTTCAGAACTCTCATCATAGAATACACATTGAATTTGTTACAAACAGAACTTGTCAAATACACGCAAAGACAAGTATCACAATCCGTTGTCGATCTTTTTTTTTTTTTGGATGTTGCAAAAGTTTTTTTGAGAATTAACCAAAAGAGTTGTCACCCATAATTCTGTGCATAAATACTTCGTAATCTGGAAACTGAATTGCATAATTCACTACTATGAACACATCCCAATAAGACTATTTTTAATTAACACTTACTCTACCCCTTACTTTCATTATTCCAGAAAAAGATCATTGAAAATTGAATAAATCTCTATCCTGATAATAAAAAGACTTTGAAAACATACACGCATTTAAATATAAATCTCTATTCTGACAATACAACACCAACTACTTTGAAACCATACCCGCATTTAATTAAAAACCTCAATCCCGGCAATACAACAAGAACGACTTCGAAACCATACCAGCATTGAGATATAAAGTTCTATCCTGGTGGTTGAAAATGAACGGGACTTTGACATATAGAATCTAGTCTAGCTGCTTCAATTATTTCATCAGTGAAATCGCAGAAACATTAAAATATTAAAGATATGTAAGCATTGACCGTACGTTCTTTATTAATATCTACTACTTCAGCAATCAGATCACAAACATCAATTGAATTAATGTATGTATTTATCATCAAAGCAGTAAAATGCAATAGAAACATATATATTTCTGAATATTCTCATTTAACAGGTATCATATCCTTCGGTTTACGATGATTATCGTACTTGCAACACACCGCTAAAAACGAAATTGAAATTTGACTATAGTTGAAGAGAAGTGTGTTTGAAGAGGTAAGAAAAATGGAGGAGAAGAGTACCTCTGAGCGTTCGGCGACGGCGGACAGATCTGTGAGGGTGCCCGAATCACTTGCTCTGTCAGTCCATTATGTATTTTCTACTTTTACTAAAGGAATAATAAACGGGCCGGATGAAACGTTATGCGGTTTGGATTAATTAGGCCGGACTCGAGTAACAGAATTTCAGACTCTTTTTTTTTTTTTTTGTATATTTTCGAGGCCCAATGTTTCTACCTAGCCCATCATGTTTATTGGTCATCGGTGTGCATACGATTTTTCGGTTCGATTTTATACTATTTGGGTTTTCGGTTTTTGGTTTTAAAGAAGTGTAACCCAATCTGAATCAAAATAAATTTGATTTGGTTTGGTTTTTTCGATTTGGTTAATCCGTTATGTCAATAATTAGAAACATAACAAAGTTATATTTGCACTTTTAAAAAAATTATATATATATATATATATATATATATTTCTTAAATATACTTTTTAATATAAATTACAAATAAAACGTAAAACACAATACTTAAAAGTATATTAATTATAAATGTCCAAACATAAGAAACTAAACTAAATCATAATGAAAATAACTAAAAAGGGACAAAAGTGATTATCTTCAACTTAATTCTACACATAAATATATATATATATAATATAATATAATTCGGTTTTTCGGCATTCATTTTTCTAAATCCGAGACTAAATCAAAAAACCAAACAAAGTAAACTATAAATCTAAAACCAAACCAAGAATTCAAAAAAACAATCCAAATTAAAATTTGATTTGATTTGATTTGGTTTTTCGATTTAATCCAAATATTGCACACTTTTTGAAACCAATAATTCAAAAAACCAATTCATTTGTATATGACGATTAGAGTTAAGTAGATATTAACAATATAGAAATTAATTATGAAAAGTATGTATTTTTTTTTATAGATATTAATAATAGAAGTATTAGTTATTATAAAGTGAACGAAGAAATTCATCGCGTTCTACTTGGTTTCAATTTATAAACAGAATCTAAAAATTCGGTCTTATAGAACATGTCTCTTGTTTCCTTTATCTACAAATTAAGGATATGATTCAAACATATTTTGTCTGTCCACTGCTACAATGGTAGAATAAATAAACGCAAAGAATCAAATGGCGTTTGGAGATAGACTTTTTGGGATAGTTTTTGAAATTTTATTAGCAAATATCTGTTTGATCAGATTTTATTTTTCAAGTTCCCAAAAATGGGCTAGAAGTCTAGAGCCAGTTTGAGCCCCAACTTCCACTGACAAAATATTTGTATTTTATTTTTAGTAAAATACATGTCTAAACATAACTTCTAATTTCAGAAAACGCAATTTTAAAAACTCAAACTTGTAAGTTTCAACTTCAAAATCAGGCCAAATTAACAGTATGAGCGCAAAATATCATAACAGTTAAACGCAAAAATTAAAGATTCGCTAGAAGGAGGGGTCGAACCTCCGACCTTATGGTTAACAGCCATACGCTCTAACCAACTGAGCTATTCCAGCTTTGCTGATATTTAGATCTCTCCCGTGATTTTGATCGTAGCCTTTGTAAATCACACTAAAGCAAACACTTGAAAAGAATCAACGAATACTGCAACTAAGGGTCCTCGATGGGTTATTTTTGGTTTTCCATTAGGTATACAGCCAAACTAACTGGGATTCACGTACTTGAGGTTCCATTAAGGGAAAACACCCCATGCCATACGTCCATATCAAAAAAAATTCATATCATGCTCGATTCGAGACTTTTGAATAAAGAAGGAACAATCTTATCAACTGCATCATATCCTTTGGTGGTGTTCTTATGAATTTTTTTGTTAGGTTTATTTCAATAAAATAACAGTATTTTCTTTTCTATGAATTTATAATTATATAGAATAATTATGATAGATTTTAAATTTGACAAAAATAAATTGAAAGATATCAAAACGTATTGATTAAATTTATGTGTAAACTATACTATTATATAATGTGATTTACAAAAATAACAAACCTTTTTTTTGTATGTGTGTGATAAAACGGCTAAAAGCTTACGTCTGAAGCTCCAATTCCAAATTTATAATGCTAATTCTAATAAAATTAACTTAATTACAACATCTTCAATAGCAAATCACGAAGTATAGAGTAATTTTGAATAGAAAGCTACAAGACATTGAATATTTTTTTTCTTAATTTGATTTGAATTCCTCTCTTAATCTTAGTAAAATCAATTCTTAATCTTATTTTGATTATTAATATCTTTCCTTTTTCTCGTATTTGCTTATTTATTAATCCATACAACAACTAAATGAAAGACTTATTTTTTTTTTAAGAACACGAAATCTCTTTAAAATCGAATTTTCTCCGTACTCAAAATTCGAACTCAAAACTTTTCACCACCGAATTATTCAATTTCCTTCTTTCCTACTCAAAAGTTGTAACACCAATAAACATCAAATTGTTACATTAAATATTTCCATTCTAATAACATTGTTTTAAGTACTCTTTATGATGCTAAGCCACGTTCATTGATATGTCATTTTAGCATTTGAGTTAGTGGAAATTAACAATCACCAGACAATTAAGTTCAATATTGTAATAATGACACTTAAAAAGAGTCAAATGACTAATAGTGATTAATAACATGATGTGATCACTCAATACTCTCTAGTCTCCACTCTCCACTAATATAATCTTTGAATTAGTTCAATTAAAATGAGATCATCTATATAGTGTTTTATTATAATTATTATGAGAGGTGAGTGTCCCCATCTCGAATCAACCACTTTGATAGTGATTATTAATAATCAAATGAAGTGCATCCATATCATTTTCAATCTTTTAATATGTCTTATCCTTGTCCTTTTTTTTTTTCCAAAACTTTATTTAACTCATACTACTAAATAATATACTATACTGTCTATTAGACTATAGTTTTTAAAATACTATACTGTCTATACCTTCTTGTCCCCTCTTTTTTAATTTATTTATATAAAGTTAAAAATAAAAATACATGTCTAAGTTTATATTTTGATCTTTATACTCTGAATCTGTTGCTAATTCTTTTTTTTTATGGAGAGGAAAAAAAATTTTATTTTATATTTATTGGAAAAGGGACCAGCCCACCAAACTCTTTTACTTGACCATGACATCTAAATTGAAAAAAAAAAGCAGTGGACATTTTTCCCTTCTGTTTTTCTTTCTGTTTTTCTCTTTTAGGTTGTGCCGATAGTTTCTCGTTTTAATTTATATGACATTGTTTAATTACTTATAAAAAGTTTTTATAAAAAAGACTTTATTTTGGTAAAGGGAGTAACTAGTTTGGCAAATTTTGAAAAATCAAACATATTTATTTAGAAAAAGAAGTGTTTAACCAAGTTTTTAATGAAAATGACTAAATTTGAGTAGGAGTTTTAGAAACATTTTTCAGAAACTAAACAAGATTTAAAAAAAAAAAAACTTTTAGAATATCAATGTAAGTATAAAATATTATTCTAAAAATACTTTTCAAATGTATTAGCTAATATTTTTTTAACTGACAAGGAAAATTTGTAATTGCTATTTTGGATGTGCATAAGATAAATATTTGTTTTAATGCAGTAGCTATCCAAAAAGGCAATCCACCTTAGGCAAGTCAAATATAATGAGTTCGACTCAAAAGACAAAAAAAAAAATACTTCTCAAACCAAACAGATTTTAAAAATTTGAACAGATCGATAAATTAATATATTGCTAATAATTTGCTGATTGGAAACCAATGCCTGAAAGTGGGTCCCATTTTAATTGGATATATCTCCTGAATATTGGGTCCAGCAAGGGGAACAAAACCATAGAAGCTCAAGATTCCACGTGGCCTCTAAAAATGCTTCACTTTTTTCACTCTTTAATTAATTAAATAATAATAATAATAAAAATAAATTCAAAATTCAACACTCCATGTTCCCTATATATATATATCACTCATCACAAAACTCTGTTATAACAAACTAAAAAAACAAACACAACATAAAAGAACCTGTTCCTTCCTACACACACAAAAAATGGCTGATCATCAATTCAACTCAGACATACAAAATTTTATCACAAATTCACCATTTTCTCTATTAAATTTCGATTCGAGTATCGATTTAATGAACCAATTTCCAGATATGATGACCATTCCTTGTTCATCAGACATGTCAAGTTTCAATATACAGAGTTCAATGGAATTTTCGAATGATAATGTTTTCACTCAAGTAACTGATCAGTTTCCAGGAAGTTTACAAGAAATATTTCAAGGAAATATACAACAAGAAAGCAAAAATGAAGAAATTAAGGATAGCAAAAAAAGAAAAATTAGTGATACTCCAGAAAGCAGTTCAGCTTCTGCTACGGGGAATAAAAGAAGAAATGTAAGTTAATTAGTTCTAAATTGTTACTCTGTTCGTTTTAATTGAAGTGTCTTAGTTTAATCAGACACTAAAATTGGAACAGAGGAAGTACTTTGTTAACGATCAAATTAATTAAATTTATATGTTTATTTTTAATTTGCAGACTAAAGGAAGAGGAAATAGAGTGAAAATTGATGAAAAGGAAGAAGAAAAACCAAGAGAAGTGGTTCATGTTAGAGCTAAAAGAGGCCAAGCAACTGATAGTCACAGCTTAGCAGAAAGGGTAATTAATTTATTCATTAAGACTATATTCTAAATTTTAATAATTAGTAAAATTAGTTGTGAATTATTTTATAAAATGTAAAAATTTGTGATGATTAATGTAATTTTATTTTTAAATGGTTCAGGTTAGAAGAGGAAAAATTAATGAAAGACTTAGGTGCTTGCAAGATATTGTTCCAGGATGCTACAAGGTATATTTATATTTTATATTTGACGATATATATTATTTTAACTCGAGAAAATAATAACATTTTTTCCATTTTAATCAAATTCCAGACAATGGGCATGGCGGGAATGTTGGATGAAATTATTAATTACGTGCAATCCTTGCAAAATCAAGTCGAGGTGAGTTTAATTTCCATAATTACTAAAAAAGAAAATTGAATATAAAAAGATAAAAACAAATAAATTGACTTATTTCTAATTTGTTGGATCCAGTTCCTCTCCATGAAACTTACCGCCGCAAGCTCTTACTATGACTTCAACTCGGAATCCGACATTCTCGTATCATTACAGGTAAATTTTTCGCGTTTTCTTTTCAATCCTATCCATACAAGAAATAAAAATTTACATTATACATAATTGTTACTACTAAAGTATAGTCATAATTACAATTTTTTTTTATACTTTTTGCGACGGACTAAAAAAGAACAATTGGAATATTTTATTTTATGTTGCAGAGAGCAAAGGCATATGAAGCACTAAAAATGCAGAAAATGATGAAGAAGGAAATTGAATGTGAAGTGATGTCTTCAAATCAAGTTGGTCCTAATTTTGGAAGTTATCCAATGTTGCCATACAACACCTGAAGATTCTGCCCAATTATTTTTTTTAAAATTTTCAATCAAACTTTTTTCCCACTTGGTGCTATACATTTGCAATATTTGTACACATTGGAAAAAAGAAATTCAGATATTTTATATTAATATACTTGTATGAGGACTCACTCAGCTTTTATGTGGGTACTTAACCAAATTATATGTAGTGAATTGTTTGATTTTCTCTAATTTTTCTTTATTGGAATATGATTAAAACGAAGAAGCTATGTTGAATTTGATTAATTCTAGCAACTATTTGTCTTATCTTGAATTACGCTTTTGATATCTTTATTATGTAAATAAATCGAAAGGATTAACTCAAAAATGCTCGAATTGATGTAACATGAAATTTGATTGGGCAAAAGTGTATGGAGGGAAACAAAGTTTACAAAGCTTCTAATTGACACTAACAAATTGCTAGTAACAATCATATTAGCAACAATGAATGTGTTAAACTATTAGCAGGAGCAGAAATTACAATGATTATAAAATTGTACTAGTATTTTAAAAAAAAAAAAAACTGACAAATTTATAGACAAACCATGAAGTTATAATTTATTTATTTTTACATGTGTGACATTTCCCTACAACAAAATAGGCACAAAGAAAGATCAACAAATCGAACTAACCTACCTAAAACAAAAACAATTCCTTTATAGCCAGTCATTCATAATACTAAAATTCAAAATCTTTTTACTTGTTACAAAGTCAATAGATACTTGTTTTAAACGAGTGAATAGTTATATCTATAGTTCAAAACCTCATTTTTTACCTAGTTTTTGAAATTACTTGACTACTAGATCTACACAACAAAATATACTTGTTTCTCTTAAAGTGGAATTTTTATTGTTCAATTATTTATTTTCACATAAATATCTTAATCATATTCCTATTGATATTTGACTTCTTTGTTAACTCAAAGGGCAAAAGGACAGTCAGTCTGATATATTAAATTTTTCGCTATGTATAAAATTTGAGATGATTTCAGAAAGAATCGAATTATTATAAGGTAAATTGTTAACTCAAAGGATCACATCCAAATACCAATCTTACCTTATCCAAAAGCATGTGATTAAACTTTGATTAATTGGACATGATGAGATGATGTGTTTGCATTGCTTATTCATTTTCCAACTAAATGATAAATTATAACAGCCAAATTTTCTTTTGACTTAGTGATCCTCCAATGTAATGCTACCAAGCAAAACTATTAATGTCCCACTTTATTTTGCTATATAATTAATTAATTAATTTAATTAGTTGCCATCACTTGAGAATATTACCATCATTTTCATATTCAGTTAACATCAACTAACATAATTATGGTTGTCAAATGGACATATATAGAAGAGTTAAAATAGCTTGAATGGACAAAAATTATTTTATTTGAGTAATGGTCCATAAACTCACTTTTTTTCCACTATAAATTATTTGAGGATTATTTCAACTGAAATAATAATAGTTTTACTACCAATATTGAATGTGATAAAACTGTTTCAGCCCTATATATGAAAAAATTCTTGATAGAAAGTGTTCTCCTCCGAATGGAAAATCAAAAAAAATGAAACAATAATAGTTTTCATTAATACATCTTTAAATTTTTTTCTCTAAGTAATTAGTGTTTATGTTCAAACACAATTTTAATTTTCAATATTTAAACTTTAGTTTATTTATTTTTCAATATCAACCAAATTTATCTGAATCTATACGTAATAATATCGTTGTCTTCAAGATGTATAATGAAGCTATTCATTGACCAAAAAAAAATAATTGCATAACTGGATCTCACAAAATGTATAATACTCTATTTATTTATTTTCCTTTTTCATATCGCTAAATTATTTTCTCTTATCAATTTAAATTTGTCGTGTCTTATCACTTATTGAAACGTTCTCTCTATTATTAATTAATCAATTTATTTATAGGTACCAATCTAATATTAAATTTAATTAATGATGTTGTAAATTGAAGTTGACTTAATCCTCTTAATAATATATTCTCTTCAATTGAATGTGAGCTTTTAAACCCACTACTAATTGAAACACTTTTTTTCAGACATATGCACGAACCTTCGAGGTTTAAAAGATATGTTTAACTTTTATTTTTTCAAAAATAAAATAAAATAATACACATGGATGCATAACATTAATTATATACACTTTAAACAACGTGGAATATTACGTAAGAGATTTTCTATTAATAAACATAATTAAAATCACACCAAATTAAAGACACCAACCAGCAAATCCTTTTAAAAGGAACAAAATTACTAATATAATTAATTATAATTAATTAAGTGGATACATCAATTAATTAAGTTGTTGAAGAGTAATGTGGGGGCCATTGTGAAACAAGTTAGTAAGTTAGAGGGCAACAAGTTGTAAAAAAAAATGTTTTTGTAAGAATAATTAAACAACAGTATGTTTCCATTTAGATGTAAAGGGAACATAAAAAATGACCCTACAATTTAATTGAGTCTCCATTCAGGGAACAAACACAACTTTTTTTTATTTTTTTCTGACGAGAAACCAACAGCTCAAAAATCTAAGTCAGTAAGTTCTCATTTCAATTTATGTGATAAGGTGTGTCAAAAATATATTTTCGAAATATTAGAACGTGATATTAATCCATTCTCAAGATAGTATAATGTGATGTTAATTCATTCTCGAGTTATTTAATGCGAAATAAGTCATCCAAATAAACTCATTTCGTGGCCAAGAAAAAGTTAATTCGACATGGATTAATATAGTTTATACGAACAACCTAGCAATCTATCATGACACGCCAAATTAAGGACCTATGATCACCTGAAATTCTTAAAGCAGATACGCTTGCATACACTTATTATCAAATGCAAAGACAATAAGACTGTTGGGTTTTATTTGCCCTGATTTCTTACCATTAATAGGTTTCCTTTTAGGAAAAGGTTTTGTATTGACTAATTCTTTTTCTAGTAGGAAAAGGTTTAGGACTCTATAAATATAGGCTTGTTCCTTCTAACTTAATCAGCATTCACAATGTAGTCTTAAGGGCTTTGAGAGTTTTGGTTAGGGGGGAGAATTTATGGGTCACAAGCTTGATACGTTATCACTTGTGTGAACCTCCCATGTATTCTGAGTGAATTGGTTGAGGTTGTTTCTCTCTGTATTTTGTACTCTCATATTTATAGTGGATTGCTCATCTCCTTTGTGGACGTAGGTCGATTGACCGAACCACGTTAAATCTTTGTGTCTTTTGGTATATTTCTCGTTATCTTCTTACTCATGGTCTTTTGAGGTTTACATTGCTAGCTTCCGCGTTCACACCTGCTTATATTTCGGTCCTAACAAGTGGTATCAGAGCCAGATTCAATGCTGGAGTCAGGTTCAGTGGTTCGATAATCAATGATTGAACCAGGTTAGAAAGAGGTGTTCATCTTGGCGGGTGTAGTTCTAGCAGCAACCTTTTTGACAGTAATGAAGATTTCTGTTGGAGAAATTGTTTCAGAGAGGTTCTCTGTGTTGAGACATAAATTTTGCAAAGGAGATTATGGAGAGGAGAAGCAAGTTGTTGAAGATTAAGTGAAGAAGGTGGACAAATTTATTTTGTCAGAAATTCAGGCCAAGGGGGAGATTTGTTGGGTTTTATCTGCCCTGATTTCTTACCATTAATAGGTTTTCCTTTTAGGAAAAGGTTTTGTATTGACTAATTCTTTTTCTAGTAGGAAAAGGTTTAGGACTCTATAAATATAGGCTTGTTCCTTCTAACTTAATCAGCATTCACAATGTAGTCTTAAGGGCTTTGAGAGTTTTGGTTAGGGGGGAGAATTTATGGGTCACAAGCTTGATACGTTATCACTTGTGTGAACCTCCCATGTATTCTGAGTGAATTGGTTGAGGTTGTTTCTCTCTGTATTTTGTACTCTCATATTTATAGTGGATTGCTCATCTCCTTTGTGGACGTAGGTCAATTGACCGAACCACGTTAAATCTTTGTGTCTTTTGGTATATTTCTCGTTATCTTTTTACTCGTGGTCTTTCGAGGTTTACATTGCTAGCTTCCGCGTTCACACCTGCTTATATTTCGGTCCTAACAAAGACAAAGCTATTGTATATGCATGAATACATTTATTAACCGTGCAAATTCAATGTATTCAACTATAGAGAAATGTATTGTTTACGCGCGAATACACTTATTATATTTATAAATACAATTTTTCACTATTATTATGCGCACAAATATAACTAGTTTATTTCTATTGCTTGTGAATACATTATATCCACTACAATTTAAAATCAACTATTGCTACGTTTCGTAAATACACAAACTATCACTATATTTCGTTATTACACGCGGCATTATCACTATATACAATTTTTTTTCTCAAAAATATAATAGACACAATAATAAGATAGCAAGGACAAGAAACTCAATAAATTGAAATGTTCATTTGTTTTATTAGAACTTATAACACGCAATATAAATTGTGACTTTCTAGCCACTAACAATAAACTGTGCTTGAGGGACTGAAAAACAGTAAATTAGGGGATAGAACATAAATCTGATGGATGTTGCCAATTCATTGGCTAAATGATTAATTTTGAGAAAGATTGCAAATGACAAAATTCCAAACCCCCTTTATTCCTATTTTAAATCTTGAGGACCCCCTTTTTTTTTTTTCTTTCCAAAATCCCAAATAAAAAACAAATAGAAAAAATAATTAATAGTATTGATATTATTTATTTGTATAAGATGTAAATGTTTTAAAGGCAGATACGTTGTATGAGACAGCTTGAAATGGGACAAGTGGGGTTATAGGCCAAAAGAAAAAGGATCAATTATCTAAAATTTCACTAAAATGTTATATAAGAGATTAATGAACCTTCAAAGCTACTTTTGTTTTTTCTCAATTCCCACTAAGAAATAAGAAAGAAAAAAAGAGCATCTTTTCAAGTTGACTCTCTTTTGACCAAAATTTTGTTGCCTGGTTTGTTGGAGTATACATGCATTAGGAAGTAGGAACAACATTTTTTGGGACCTACTAATTGTATACTTAACAAATTGGATAAACATATATGGTAGATCACACAAAGATTCAAGAAGAGACGTATTTGGCATAATACAATAATACATACTTATAATGGAATACATATACATTGTGTTTTGCCAAAAAAAAGAATTACTCTGTCGAGTCATTCAAATTATATATATGTCTAACAGTGTATGTGACTTAAATTCATAGATGTTAATTAGTATACCCTAATAAAATCTAGTCGATCTAGTGACGAAGTCAAATTTTTCACTGAGGGTCTTATGTTCAGTGACGTTCATATTTTAATATATTGTATAAAACATATTTTCTCAGTTTCAGTTTTATTGATGGTATTTTGAGAATGAAAAAAAGATTTTTGAAATTTGTGACTATCATGATCTCATTAAAGATAAAATACAAACTTTGAAGTAATTTTTTCTTTATTTTTTGGTTCCTCGTATGATGTCTGGGTTGATTTTAGATCGTGCACCGCAGGATCCATTTGAAGGTGAAGCTCTCAATGTGATTTTTTCGTACCGAAAACTCGAATCTGAAATACCTGATTTAGGATAAAGTAGTTCAACCATCACACTACAGTTCATATAAATAAGTTTGAAGTATTAATTTATTTATACTAGTTATTGAATATAAAATATGTCATTCTTTTTTAACGGATTGTATTTTTTTTTGAAGTTTTATGGGTGTAAGTAATGCATGCCCCAGTGACAAGTAGGTAAGTTGGGAAATAGCTAGCTGGGACAGATAAGAATTAGAAAGGGAATTAATATGCAAAATTGGGACAAATTCATGGATACTTAGCACAGTCTTTACTTTCATCACAAAAAAAGCCTAAAAATTTGGGAATACTGTCGACTGTTAGTATGTTACCATCACCAAATTAAAATGAATATGAAAGGTTCTAATTAGCTTCTTGTTGCATGTTCTTTTTTCCCTTTTTTTCTTTTGATTAATTATTACTCACTCAATGTAAAGATATATCTTTTTCGAACTGTAAAGTTATAAAATAAACAAAGAAAGAAATTCTTATGCATTGTTACGTTCTCCGGCGCAATTATCAGGAACCTCATAGAAAAAAGGCTAATAATTGGCGATAAAACTTTTCGAAAGTTATTATCTTAAACATGTTATAATATGTGTGTACCGTAAGAATTTTGTATTGAGGAGAGATAGAAATATCCATGTTCTTTTTAGAACGAACTAACTAAAAAAATAATGTCAAACAAAATACTCCCTCCTATTCCATATTTATTAAATTTGTGAGGCAATTCATACTCACTATGAAAACATTGGAGGGCATAATTTGAACCATACTTTTCATTACTATCTTTTTCGTAAAATCATAAATATAATTTCATAAATAATTCATTTTATCTCCTAGAAAATTTCATTAAAGGAAAGGGAAAACATGTTAAAAGAATTTAATAATATTCCTCTTGAACTTTGAATGATTATACTATCTGGAATTATGAAAAAATATCCAAAAAATCACTTAATATGAAATAGGAGTACGAAAGGAAAAAAATTCTTTTTTTGTTTTCACTTTATTATCTCACTAGTATGTTGAAATACTTACAACATATTTGGATTGACTTTTAATTTTTGACTTATAAGTCAAAATCACAAGTTATTTTAGCTTATAAGCATTTTTTTAATTTATTCGAACACTCTAAAAATACATTTTAAAACACTGATTTACATCATTGTGCTGTAAAAACTAAGCCTAAGAAATCGACCATGGTAAAAATTATACTCTATTGTAACTATTTTAATACTTTATAATGGGCTGGTGAGAAAATGTGTTAAAATGATCTCTTTACAATCGGTATTTAATACTTTTATGAAAAAATAGAATACTCACATATTTAAGGTGTCTTTTTGAAATTAGAAACAATCTCAAATGTCATTTTATGTCTTTTTTCAATTAAGCTGGTAAAACTAGATGGATATCAGATGATACTTTTAGCTATGGACTCTATGTTGGGCTCAAATCATTTCATGTAACCTTTGTTCTGAACCTATGAGCCCATAATGAGCTTGGCAAAAATAGGTATACTGAATTCTATTTGAAATCAACACCTAATGGGATATTATGTCTTTAAAATGCTAATGCACGCATTACATCCCTTTGCATTACTAATACATAGAAATTCATGATATTAGTAATACACTCTCCAATATACAATAGAGTATATATTAGTTATACATAACATGAAAACATTGCACCAAACAAGGTACTTCTAATACATAAAGCTAATGCATGCATTAATTTTGCTAATACTCTTTGCCAAACAACCCCTAAGGAAATAAACGAAGAATGACCGAGGAAACATAACTTCAATTGAATATAGAAATTACTAGAAAATATTGAACACATCTACCCACTGTCACTCTATCACATTGTCAAGTTAGCATGAGGCACATTAAATATTGCTACCAGTACACCAAGGCGTATACCTACTGAGGAACTCATCGAAGCTCCGTGGATAATGGACCTGCACCTCTGTAGAAGGTTCTTGTTATGCGAACAAGTGAGCTTAACCCACACATCACGTGTTGGGCTGGATGTTACTGTTAGACTAAAGCACTTGGGGCAAGTTGGATAAAGGAAACCTGCACGAGTTCAAGCTACTAGACAAAGTGACAGTGCAACAACAGTCGATTCCAAATAATAAAAATGGAACCAACAAAAAAAAAAAAAACATTAATATGAGCAAAGTTCCTTTCTATATAATAGAAGAGGAGCCATGATGAGGACAACCAATGATAATTTTGTAAGAAACATTATTATGGGCAAAGTTCTAAATTTATAATTATATGATTAATTGTCAAAATAGTTTTCTAGAAGAATTCAATTTTTCTTTTAAAGAATCACAAAAAGTTTTGTTTCATGTGTGACCCACAAACTCATTTTATTTTATTTTTAAAAATTAATTTGTATTTGTTTGATTATAATAATAATATGAAAATATTTTTACTTTTATACTCTTGACAATTCAAATTTAGATTTATCAGCAGACATGCGGATACATCGGTCATGATACATTGGCAGACACATAGCTCACGGATGAATTCGAGAGGAGAGAGCTATATTTGAGAGGAAATATGGATGTACCCGAGAGGAGAGAGATGTATCCAAAAAATGATAGAGATATATTCAAGAGGAAATGAAGATGTATTCGAGAGAGGATATGTATGTATTCGAGAGGAGATAGTGATGTATCTGACAGAGGAGAGAGATGTATCTGATAGAGAATTTTTGTAGTTTTTTTAAATGCTAGAAGATTTTAGAAATTATAATAAAATAATATGTTAATTTAGGTTAAAAAAATAAATTAAAGTTATAAAAATAATTAATTATATTGGGTCCGTGAACGGGCCTTCAGTTATCTAGTAGATACCGGAGAAACTGTATCGCAGGAACTAGGACTGTGAAATATGACTGTAAAGGGTTATGGGGTTGACGGAGTGACTTAAAAACAATATTTAATATAGTCAAGTGTGGAGTACTCAGCTTTTACCAAATCTGAAACAGATTATATCAGTTCAAGATCAAGGTGATAATATATATTGGCAGTATCAAAGTTATCAGAAGTAAAAATGTTCAACAATGGGAGAAACTGACTTATTATTCATTCACCATTTAAAAACATAGCTTTATAGAAAGATCTTTGCTAACTAACAAGCAAAACAAGGTAAGTCAGCATGCTTGTATTTCAACACTAAAAAATAGGCCTAAAACAACTTGAACGAACAAAATATGGTCGAAAATAAGATTGTTCCACAATTCTAATCCAAGCTGTGAGTCCAAATGATTGGTCTTACTGTTGTTGGCCACCAACTGTGGGTAATTGGTACCATATGATGTAACTCATCATCTGGATGTAGTGATCTTGGCGATCTCACCTGAGATTGATAAACGTGGGTAGAGCTTTCCACTTTATCTGTTTGTATATTGTACACGACAACACGATTATTACCTACAAGAAAGCATATAAGATCCTCATTATATGGGTGAAAACCTAATACACAACCCCATTGTGTGAAATATCTAAACGCTGGGTCCGTAGGGACTCTAAACGCTGGGTCCGTTGGGATTCTCTGATGCACCAATGTCCAATTCCCCATTCTGTGATCATCCCCAAGTTCCCATATACTTATACAGAGGTATCCACTTGGTTGGAGAATTAGTTGAGCAAACCGTAGACAACCTCCACACACCTCCAATTTACAAGCCAAACAACGAATATCACGAGCATCAACTGGGAAATCAATTACACAGAGAAACTGAGCAGGATCATTAGTGAATGGATCAAATGCAAGAACAGAGTCCACCACATCCCAACTCTTATAAGTGAATGTATAAAATATCTTTCTACAGGCAACAATCGAAGTCCTACGAGTTAAAATATTCAAATTCCTTGGCGATGTAACAACCAATTTGGTCCAGTTTTCTTTCTCAGAGGAAAAAAACTGAATACTAAACTTAGAATCACTCCAAGGCATAAGCCTTAACACAAAATACTCAGCATTATCCACACGATTAGGCTCAATCAAGAAACCAACACTTCGATGATGTGATTTGATTTCTGAAGGAGTCGGAGGAAGTATAACCCATTGCTTAGTAAAAACATTAACAATATAATAATAATAAATACAACCAGATATCTTTTTAGAATATAAAATTAAGTCACCACATGATTCTTCCAAACAGATATGATAATTGTTATGCCGATCCGAATATGCATGCCCTAAATTGACCCGTTTTGATAAACGACTACACTCAAAAACATGAAAATCCTTTATTTCACTAGTACAAAAATCAAAAACTTTCCATTTAGTTGAAAGAAAACTAAAGGGACGGAGATTATTTTTGTCGTAATTGCGATGATGAATTAGAGAGGTATTAAAGAAGTAATCAGATGAGATTAGAGATAACCAGCGATTACAAACGGATTTGCATTGAACTGCTTCTTTGCTGCTTGGTAATCTAATAAATATTTCAATAAGCAGTTCATCTGTCAGATTGTTGAACAAAGATTCTTCCACATTTTGCTCGGAAGAAGATGCAATCCGCCGGAAAAAAAACATAATTAACAAATTTAAGAATCAATATCACACTTTCTAGTTTTCAATATATAACAGTAGATTTCAATCGAAACCTAATAAAATAATAAAATAAAACTAATTTAATTATTAACCTCATTAATAAATTAATTTCGTTTTTCATAAATAAAGAGTTTTGAAATTGAAATATTAATTCTCTGATTTCCTCTGGTTGGTTGATCAATCCCTGATTTTCTCTAAAAAATAAAAAAAAATAAGTAAATAAATTCAATTCTCATCCTCTCCATATACTTCTCACAAAAATCTGATATTCATCCTCATCTCTTCAGATTTTCTCTAACTAATATATAACAACTTTCTCCAATTATTGAATTAGGGTCATTTCATATTTTTTATCATAAAAATTACTTCAAAACCCAACTAAAATTTTAATCGTATTGTAGAATTTTTATTAGTCGTGTATTTTTTTTTGGCATAATACATATATTAGACCTTAAACTTGACTTTAAATTTTAACTTTGACCTCAAACTTTCATAATGCACAAATAGGCATTTTAACTATCCTATCTTTCAATAAATAAACACGCGAATATTTCAATCAAACCGTGTTACACACATGCTCTGACGTGGAAAAGTAAACCACTCAGTGGCTGCCAACTAATTAAAAAATTTACACGTATTTTTTTAAGCATAATACATAAATTGGACCCTTAACTTGGCTTCAAATTATAACTTTGACCTTTAACTTTGATAGTGCACAAAGAGACACTTTAACTATCCGAAATTTAAACAAAAAAACACGCGAATATTTCAATCAAAACGCGTGTTACACACATGCTCTGACGTGGAAAAGTAAACCACTCAGTTGCTGCCAACTAAATAAAATAAATACACCTAGATTTTAAAAATTATAAAAATAAATTATAATATAAAATAAGGTGGAAGTGAAAACAAATTCATTTTTAGGTAAAAAAAAATTAGTACCTCTTTTCTTCTCTCTCTTAAAAATTCCTAATCTGAAATTGATGTTCCTTATATTCAAATTAAAGAAAAAATTGTTCAAAATATTTGCTGTAATTTAATTTTCGAGTTATCTATTTTTCTTCCTCAATTTAGTCAAGGTAACAAGATTCAACATTTTACAAACAAGAATTTGCATATTGTTGGTCAAATGTTCAAACTAATATGAGAATCTCTAGAAGAAACTAATGTTTTTATTGCAAAATTATTTCAGAGCAACCCATAAATATGGAAAGACATGAGATTCAATGAACTTCTCCTTCTTTTCTTTAGTTTGAAGTATATTTGTGCTTTAAGTTGTCAAATATTTGACTGAAAAAACAGGGTGCTATTGTGATTGTCATAGTGAAGAGAATTGCAATTATGAATTTTGGAGGCCAACAAATGAACTTACAGTACTAAAAATTATTAAGTGAAATGGTGCACTTAAAGTATTTGATAAATTGTCTGATAGAACTTTTCACATATTTTTGTCAAGTTTGAGTAGCAGTCTGATATCTAATCAAAATGCCTTCAAAAATTGCATTCAATTTGTATAATTGTATACTCACCCTATCTTGTCAAAAAAGACTTCATTATAATTTTTTTCATAATAACAAAAAAGTAATTAAATGTCACTTGCATTTTGCAATGAACAACAAATAATGCAAAAAAGAGGGGAAAATTGTTGAAAAATTAGAAAGAGAGTTTAATTGTCATTTCAGTGTTTTTTTTACTGTTGGGCACTCGATTTTTACATCTGACGCGCCTAATTTGAGTGAATTTTACGTATTTTGCCATGTAGGATCCGAGTATTTTTTTGTTTAAGTTTTGGATAGTTAAAGTGCCTATTTGTGCACAAATAAAGTTAAAGGTCAAAGTTATAATATGAAGCCAAGTTAAGGGTCCAATTTATGTACTAATTAAGGGTAGAATTGTCATTTTAGCAATTTTTTATCGTTTTGGGCCTCAAAAATTACCTCTCACTCGCGCAGAATGCGTGTATTTCACGCATTTTGCCAGGTAGGAATCGCGTGTTTATTTGTTGAAAGATAGTATAGTTAAAGTGCCTATTTGTGCACTATGAAAGTTTGAGGTCAAAGTTAAAATTTGAAGCCAAATTTAGGGTTCAATAAATGTATTAAGCCTTTTTTTTTCTTCTTTTTTTTATTGTACAGTAATATCTTTGTGTTTATTATTATCATTAGAAAATAATCATATTAATATTTCTTTTTAGATATTTTTATTTTTATTTTTATTTAAAATCAAACTTAATAAATATTATAAAGATAAATTTTATTTGTGAATTTCATTAATAACAGTATCACTAATACCATGTAATATTGTCTTGTCCATTTTTATGATCATATTTTAAATTATAATTTATTTTAAAATTATAAAAAAAATGGGCTGCCAGCATAGCCCGTAGCCCACGTACTTGTAGGTCGGGCTGACCGTTTTCTGTCCCACAAGAAAATGGGACATTGGCTCGTCGAATTTCAAAGCATATATGGTTAATCCGAATGGATGGGTCAGTCCGTATTGACAATTTTACTTGAAACATTGTTTAGTAAAAAAAAAGGGAAAAAGAATATTTTGAAACTTTTAGTTTAGAACATTCATCATATATGTATGGTTGATAATTATTACGTTATATATATTTAAATTTTGATCGAAATTGTTATAACAAACTCAAACTTTGGTCAGGACCTATTACCGAGTTTTGGTCAAAAACATCCTTCAACTATACCCAAACTTAAACTACATCTTTAAAGTATCATTTTTAGCAGAAAACATCATTTATCTATACCCCGAACTTAAAGTACATCCTTAAAGTATCATTTTTAGCAGAAAACATCGTTTAAGTATTTGTAAGTGAACAACTTTCATCCTTTTGTTAAATATTGTCAAAAAACTAAGGGATCTTACGAAAATGTGAGCAGTTAACGTGACTATCAACAAAAGTTATTATGCATAATTCATTACTTTCTACAATAAGTTTTTGAAAAATGTAAAAAATCTTAGACACTATTGCTTATGGAAACTAAAAATGATTGGAAGGTGTAAGCGTACATAATTGAGAAACTTTCACATATAGCCACTTAAAAATAATTAATTACTCTCCATAACTATAGTTTAAATTACAATTTGTAGCTACATGTTATATGGAGGAGAGAGGCGAGAGAGAGGGGGAAAAGAGTGGGAAAAAAGTGAATTGTATATGTATATTGGTTAGATAATTGTATATTATACATATGTAATTGTATATATGACAAGAGAGATTAGAGAGAGGCGAGCGAGACTGGGAGAGAGAGGAGAGAGACGAACGAGATTGAGAGAGGGAGGAGAGAGGTGAGCGATAGAGGGCAGAGAGTGGAGATAGGTGAATTGTATATGTATATAATTGTATATAACTGTATATTATACATATACATTTGTATAAATAGCAAGCGAGATTGGGAGAGGGAGGAGAGACGCGAGCGAGATTGAGAGAGGGAGGAGAGATGCGAGTGAGAGAGGGCAGGGAGTGGGAGAGAGGTGAATTGTATATGTATATAGGCTAAAAAAATTATATATTATACATATTTATTTGCATATCCTGGCGAATTATACATATATACAAATATGACTAATTATACGAACTCGAAGTTAGCCCACGTAATTAATATATAATGTTAATTGCGAGTGGTAATTATAGCAAACTATAGCTATGATAAGTAATTAAATAGTATAAGTTTACTTATCCGCATAATTTCCTCTACATAATTTGTCTTTTTCGTAACGAAAACATTATTAATACATTTAGTAGCATTATCTTTCAATCCATGTATAACTATAGCAGTGTAAAATATTTTATATCATCAGATGAATTAGTTAATTATCACCATATTTATATGATTAAAATTTATGGAAAATATCAAAATTATAATTTTAATTGTATTATAACAAAATATCAAAATCTAACTTTTTGATGTTTCTTTCCCAACAAAATCATTAGACCAATGAAACAATTCTTTACGCCTCAAATAATATTTAACTTGCAAGATAAAAGACCATGAAACAGATAATTGCAGTTTTAACTACAAGATTAGAAGTAGCTAAATCAACTTTTTACATAAATAAACAAAGTAAAGATCATGAAATAGGTAGTTGAACTATGCCTTCTTATATAAGAGCATACAAATAATTCCAATTTATTTTCGCAATCAAAATAAAAGGAGACGATAATGTGTAGAACACGTGAGCTATCAAACTACAAAACAAAAGCACATTTTTGTATCATTAAGTATTGTAGAAGACCTTTTGATTTATTCAAATTATTAGGTTTTTTGGTTATTTTTCTTGTAAATTGTTAAGCGTCTTATAAAATTTGACATAACTTTTTCTGATTAGTGATTTAGGGGTGTGTTAAATAGATAAATTAGGTTGGAACTGAAGAATATTAAAATGAATTGAAATAGAAATCAGATTAGGTTACAACGTGCTCAAATTTTCTTTAGGTTCAAATGAACTAAAAATGATGTTAAACATGAGTCGCCCAATAAATCCATTTAATTTCGATAATTTTAACATATTGTTATTAACTTTTATGATCATATCTTATATTTCATCTCAAGAGAAAAAAAAAAGTTACAAATGAATATATAAAATAGATAGTAATTCATACATTTATTATGAGAACATACACTACATTAATAGAAATAAAGAATTTTAAAACGGATTGAAATTTGAGCTCAATTGAAAATTCCTTTAATATGGTTTAAGACCCGAATGTGTTGAAATTTATCAAATTCAAATTATCTTGTGCTTTTAACCCATAAATTTCTAAACCCAATTTCACCAAAATTGATTTCTCCAAAAGCCATATTCAACTCTTTTAACTAGGTTTGATCATAATTTTTCAAGTATTTTTGGATATTATTTTTTGATGAAGTTTTATTATGTATTTGACTATAGATTTTAGAAAACATATTTTTTTTTTCAATAAACTTGATTTATAATCATTAAGTTTTAAAATTTATCAAATTTACATATTAAAAAATAACCTTATAACATAACCATAACCATCAACAGAAATAACAATATTAACAAAAATAGTAGAATAATCGCATACTCAAATGCAATGTTTTAAAAGATGGAGGCGTTTTGCTTAGTATAAGGCGAGGCGTAAACTTCGAGACGTGGGGCGTAAGCCCTACGAATCTTTGAATTTTTAATTTACAATATAGTATAATAATATAATAACACAAAATTATAAAAATACATTAATAGTTTGAGATAATTACGAACATAATTAAGGGAACTCATAGAAAATAAAATTGCTAACATGATTGTACTAGTATAAATAATCTAATATCTTAATTTTCTAATAATAAAAAAAATTATTAATTTTAAAATATTTTTTTCATTATACTATACAATTTACCCCCTAAAAGAAAATAGTCAATAAAACTTACTACTATTATAATTAAAACATCACTCTATCATGAATAAAAATCAAATTAGTTTCAAATAGCTAAATAAAATGTGATAATTTTGAGACATCTAACAAAATTATGAAGACCAATGATAAGTGTAAAAGTAAAATTTCACTATGTATTTTTAAAAAGAAATGTTACGTACTAAATAATTACATGCACAATATTACCAAATAGTAAAGATACGATACTATAACTTGTTATTTGAGTTACACACAATCTTCTTATATCTATAGATAAGTATCATTCAATTATTCAAAAATTACGAGCATCAACAATGTTAACTAGAGATTTTAACACATAATTTGTGCAAGATCTATGAGGCGAGCCCTGAACGTGGGGCGTTGGACGTGCTTAAGGCACACAAACGAGCGCTTAAGGCGTAAGTCTTACATAATTTAACCCCATAATTAAGTTTCAAAGCATATTACTAGAGTAACGAATTCCAAGACGAATCCAAATAAAGTCTTTTAAAACACTGATGAAACATATTTTACTAATTCTAAGTATAAATTAATATTGTCCCCAAAATTACATACTTTTTCTTTTATCTGCGTGGTTTACACTTCACACCACCAAAATCTTTTCTATAACCGTAGCTGCTCTCTCACAGTTTCATCTCAGAGTTTAACTCTCACAAGACGACGACGATATCATTATCGATCTGATTAGTCTTCGTCTCTTTCCATCTACAACAAGACACGCACATACTCACCTATTCCCTGTCTCTATCTCTTATTATCAAAAAAATAATCATACTAGTATATGAGTCGGTGGACCTCAATATCTGCTTTTACACTGCCCGATTTCGCACAACTAACTTTCCCTATTTCTCATTCACACTTCTGCCATTGATTTTACAGGTATATGCTCTTTACTAAGCTCTTCAAATGGTATATTGGGGTTATCGGAGTTTTTTATAAAACCCCTTTTAAGTATTGAATTGACCCGTAACAAAGAAATTGATATTTATCTCTTTTAATAGTTGATTAGAGTTTCAAGAGTTGGTCTTTGACTTTGATTTTTCGACTACGGGCATCCTAAATCTGTGAAAGAAGTGATTTTGGAGAGTATTCATGACCTAGTATTTCTTGTTTTTGGTGTTATGTGAAAGCTTGGGGGTATTTCATATTGTTGATTTTTCGTAATGCAGTGGTTTGTGTAAGGATTTAAGTGGGTGAATCCTATTGGTTAATGATCTGAGGAGGAGGTTTTTTGAATATCAATGGTTAGTAAAACCAGAACTATGCTGGAGGGTCTGGTTAAAGAGGGGTCGTTTAAATGGTTGACTAAAACCCCAAGTTCATGTGATGAAGATTTAGATGAGACGGGGTCTTCATCCACTGGCAAGAGTTGGTTGCCAGAGCTATCTCCTGCTGCAAATGTAGTTATCCGAAAATGCTCAAAGTAAGTTTCCGATTCTTACTCGTCTTTTAGGCTTCTGCAGTTTTGAGGTGAATATAATATGCCAAATATCAAACAGGTCTTCCATTTTGTTTAACTGAGATGTTGCATTTATACACAATCTAATAATTGTTAACAATATTGATTGCTTCTAGTGGATTCAGCGAGTGAGCTGATGGATGCATTTATCTGTTACAAAAGCATTGAGTTGGTTGCCAAGTACCAATTTAGATTGCGTAATATGAATAACCAAAATCTGATACTATGCAGAATCTTTGGTATTTCCATGAGTCAACTTCAAGAAAACTTTGAGGCTGAGGCTTCTGAATCCATAAAGCATAAATCTCAGTATGCAAGGAACTTCTTGGAATACTGTTGCTTCAGGGCCCTTGCCTTGTCTATACAAGTAAATGGTTACCTAGGTGACAAACAGTTTCGACGCCTTACATTTGATATGATGGTTGCATGGGAGTTTCCAGCAGCTTCAAGTCAGCCTTTTGCCAGTGTATGAATTGCTTTCCCATGTTTTCCTTAATTCTACAGAATGTTTTAGTTTGTTGAACACCATAGAGCCTTCCTTGGTTGTGTGGACTAATCATGAAATCCTTTACCAGTCCATTAGTCACGTATTGCTTGTTGTCCTGTGTCTGCTGGGTTATTAACTGGCTTTCCATTTAATTGCAGATGGATGAAGATGTCACTGCTGGTCTTGAGGCCTTTTCCCGTATTGCTTCAGCAGTTCCTATAATTTCCAATGCGGTAGTTACTGATAGTATTTTCGGCGTGCTTACGTCATCAACAGGCGGCCGACTTCTATTCTCAGTCTATGACAAGTACCTTACCAATTTGGAAAGGTACTACCAACTTTGGTATTTTATTACTTGCAAATTCTTGAGTTCCATGCTTTTCGAGTTTTATTCATCTTTGTGACTTTGCTGCTTCAGTATGAGGTTCATCTTCCAACTAACTTATCAGATCATAGGTTCTAGCGATAGATTTTCATTTCTAACCTGGGTAATGTAATCGACGTAAATAACACAAACATTTATATTTCTACCAACACATGACATAGGTACTCGAGTTATTTAAGGGATCACAAAATGCTGTTTAGCCCTGTTATTATATATGCACATGCGTTAGGTACTGTATAAACTGGATTCATGTTGCCATTTTCTGAGCATACTGCATGTTACCCTTGGTGGTATGCTGTTAACAACTAATAGATCTGGTATATTATAGAGCGCTTGGAGGCTGAGTTGAAAAGGTTCCTCACATTGAATACAAGAGCTGACACAATTCCCCCCCTCTCCCTACCTACAGGTCCTACACACACACAAAAAAAAAAAAAGAGTGAACGAGTGCCCCTCTATTTGGTGTGTTCCTTCTACTTTTTTTTTTGGGAATGCTTAAATTACAGATTGTAGGCTTCTTTTGTTATCATTTATATCTTACCTAAGTTCAAGTTGAGAGAGGAGTGCCTAGTTTAAATGTGTTTTGGCCGGGAAGACTATCCTATAAGCCTATGTGTGCTTGCATAGGGTTGTCCTGTAGTTTCGTTATTGTCGGCAAATGTTTTCATAGTTGAGATTGTAGTGGTCTTATTAGTTACTTGGAAGTGTAGTGAAGTGATGTGATTCATAATGCATATCTTCTCTTAACTGTTCCATTACAGAATCCCAATCATAATCATTGGTTGAGAATGTTGCTTGTTTGGGAACTTCTTCAGGGCAATTAAAAAATTTAAGAACCAGTCTGAGTCATCGCATCTGTCTGCCTTACGTAAAACAAGAGGGGAGAAAATTCTGGAGCTAGATGGGACAGTGACAACCCAGCCGGTGCTTGAACATGTGGGAATTTCCGCATGGCCTGGTATGTTTTTGCGAGTAGTAATGGTTTTAATTGCTGGAAATTCTTATCTCTAGAGATAGAAGGATGATATCACTTGGAATTTGAGCAGATTACGTGTATCTATTAGCCTAGTTGATATATTTCGTGGCCATGTATTTGTGATTTTCAGGTCGGCTAACTTTGACGGATCATGCTCTCTACTTTGAGGCACATCGTGTTGTATCTTATGACAAGCCAAAGTTATATGATCTGTCAGATGATTTAAACCAGATTGTTAGACCTGAACTAACTGGACCATGGGGCACAAGACTCTTTGATAAAGCAGTCTCGTACAAATCAGTTTCCTTGTAAGGCATGCCACATGATGACTCCTGTGTGGGTCAAACTTCTCTGCAGAATTTGTGTATTTCTTCTACCGTATAAGATTATTTTCTAGTTCATGCAGCCTTCAAATTTGTTTTTTTGGAAAATGTTGTAGGTCAGAACCTGTTATAATGGAATTTCCTGAGCTTAAAGGACATACACGCCGTGACTATTGGTTAGCCATTATTCGGGAAGTTCTACATGTGCATCAGTTCATACTTAAATTCCAGATTACTGGAATTGAGCGTGATGAGGCGCTTCTAAAAGCTATATTTGGCATATTGCGAGTACAAGCCCTGAAAGATATGAGCTCGAAAAATTCACTTTGCTATGAGGATCTTCTTATGTTCAATGTATGTGATCAGCTTCCCGGAGGAGACCTTATACTAGAAACAATTGCAGATAGGTCAACTGTGAGGGCACTGGAGCGGACAAACTCTCCCAGACCTAAAAACAGAATGTACTCAATTTCAGCTTCAGCCTTGGCTTCCAACCTGGGTTTAGTTTTTGGGACAAGTTCTCATGTTCCTAATGAGCCAGGAATTGTTGTGGGTGAAATTTCTGTGGGGGAGATGACTCCCTTGGAAAAAGCAGTTAAGGAATCCAGAAGCAACTATAGAAAGGTGGTGCAAGCACAAGCTACGGTTGATGGAGTGAAAGTTGATGGTCTTGACACCAATTTGGCAGTGATGAAGGTAATTATAACTACTGCGGCTTCAAACTAGCCAGTAAGGTGAAAGAGGATAAACTGAATTATTTTGCCATTTTATTGAGGAAATCGGCGGTGGGTCTTTAAGAACTTTTATCAAGCTGCCTTGATATTTACATAGCACAATTTTTGAACAGAACCGTTGGAGTATCTCTTTACAACAAATTTTCGTTTTGAGCTGTATCTTTAAATTGAGTTTCCTCACATACTACTACTTTGAAATTCGTTGACATGCAGGAGTTGCTCTCTCCTATGATGCAACTTGGGAATTGGATTCTTCTTCTGGCTTACTGGGAAGACCCTTTGAAGTCCATGATTTTCTGTTCGGTTTTCTCATTCATTATTGTCAGGTAGTAGCTAATTTTATCTGTGTAATGGGTCCGATTAGATTCTTTAGTTATTCAGTATTTTGAAGTCCTAAGAAACACTCTGGTTCTCAAAATTCATTGCTCTGTTCCCTTAATTTGTGGCATTTCCAACTAAAAGCTGGTCTGATAGTCTTTGTTGAACTGCCTTTCGGTGTTCTGCTATGTTTCCTTGTACACTCCCGCGCATGGATGGGATCTCTTGAAAATGTGGTGGTTGGAAAATATTCACTGATGTCCTCTTTCTTTCTCCTTTTGTTGGTTGCAGGGGATGGCTGTGCTATGCCTTTGCACTGTTGCTAACTTTTTTTGCCATCTTTTTGGTAATAACTCGCTGCTTAAGTCAAGGCAAGACAGTTGATGAACTAAAAGTAATGGTTCCACCTTCAATGAATGCCATGGAGCAACTTTTGGCTGTTCAAAATGCAATATCTCAAGCTGAAGAACTAATCCAGGATGGAAACATCGTTCTTCTCAAATTTCGCGCTTTACTTTTGTCCATCTTCCCACAGGTTTGTGCAAATTTTACTTGTTTTCTATTACTAGAACAGTCCTATTAGGAAAGTTGTTTAGTAAATAGAGGTTCTTATCTGTCATGAATGAACAACTCTTGTGGTTACTGAACCCTACTCTTTTTTTATCTGAAACTTTGTTTGCTGCTGAGTCTGAACCAGGATGACACAATGAAACATTCCTGGATGTTTCTTTCACATAACAGAGTTGATCTCGTGGTAAAAAAAAAGAGAGTTGATCTCGTGATAGGAGTTCGAAACAAAATGTCTTTTCTTGACTGTGACCAACGGTTGTTGCATTGTTATTTGGATGTAGATAATATGAATTGTGAGCCTATATCTTGTTCCTGTCATTTCAGGCAACCGAGAAGTTAGTGGGTGTTTTTTTGGTTTCGGCACTAGTTCTGGCATTCTTACCTTTGAAATACATAATCCTTCTGACTTTCCTGGAACTCTCCACAAGATATTCACCTATCCGGAAAGCAAGCACAGAAAAGTGGTCTAGAAGACTAAGGGAATGGTGGTTCAGTATCCCCGCGGCTCCTGTAGTTCTTGAAAAAGCCAAAGAAGACAAAAAGAAGAGATGATGAAAATCTTTCGACATAATCAAAGATCCATCTGCTTAGCAATATCCTAGTATGTCCTGTGGTTGTACATTTGTATTATATGAGAGAAGATAAACTTATTATGTGTTGTGGGGTCTTCATTAACAGTTTGGTGGGGTCTTCATTAACAGTTGCTTTTAGTGTTGTATCACTGTCTCTGGGTATTGAAAACTTATTATGTGTTGTATCCTACTAATCACGGGTTATAAGGTCGGATTCTTATCAACATTTTAATTTTAAATCATCTAGAGAAATAATTGACTGAGTTAACTTGAGATTCTCGTCATTATCTTCTCCTTTGATGGTCTTATTGTTCTCAGTGAAATTTCAATTGCAAAATCATTCACAGCCATATAAAGATTGTAGAACATCTTATCCGATGCAATCCCAATGTGGAGCATGAGTAGGGATGGTGTGGGTAGAGTAGAGATATTTGAAAGATCCTCAGCTAAAATAAAGCATTTATATGAGTGCACGAGAAATGAAATTTATTTATGCTTGCGAGTCATTGGCCAAGACTCCAATTGGACTTTTAAAGCATCTATATGTGAGTGTATGAGAAATGAAATTTGCCCACGACTCCAATTGGACTTTAAAGCATCTATATGTGAGTGTACGAGAAATGAAATTTATCTTACGTCCTAAATTGTGAGTCATGGATCAAGACTCCAACAAGACTCGAAGCTCCAAAGAATGTCATTTCCGGTTCCACCACTTCCCCTTTCATAATGTTTCAATCAGACTTTAAGACATTTATACGTGTGTACGAGAAATGAAATTTATCTTATGTCCTGAATCGTGAGTCACGGGCCCAGACTCCAACAGGACTCGAAGCTCCAACGGATGTGTCATTCAGGTATCACCACTTTCCATTTCATAATGTTCTCGTGAAGTTGCTTCGATATATGAAACAATAAAAATTGTCTAGTTTCAAAGAAGGAAAGATATATATTATTAACTTGATAAAATAAAACCAAGTATAGATGATTAAATGAATACTTAATTCCCCTCAAATCAAAACGGGAATATCGAACATTTATTATACCTCAAATAAAAAATAGTCCTAAAAAATAATAATCTATTTGAAGTAGAAAGAATCGGTAAGAAAAATCTATTTGAAGTAGAATGAATCGGTATAATTACAGAGCGGTTCATAGGAACCTGAATACAAGAAATCCAAGTCAGTATCATTTTCATCAATAGTGTGACTGTGAGGCAGAAAATCCAAGTCAGTATCATTTTCATCAATAGTGTGAGGCAGATCAAAAATGGGTCGTTCCTGAGGAATGCAGCATGACGATGATGAATTAATTCCGATATTATTGTTGTTATTTGTATCTTGATTAGTGTTAGGCGGATCAAAAATGGTAGCTGATGAGGAATTAATCCTGGCATCGCAACTGTTGTTGTCATGATAATTAGTATTTGGGTCAGAATTATGACTAGAAAGACCAGTGAGTTTTTGGACTAATGCCCTAAAATCACAGGGATTGGTATGAATTATTTTGGGGGAATGAGTATAAATTATAACGGGACGATGACGCTGCTGATGGTTTAGGAATGAGGACGAAGGAGATTTCTTGATGTAAACAGAGTCCTTGTTCATCTTCAATGGAGATGTTGGAGGCTTCATGGTAATTGCTGCTAAGGGTATTTACACTAAATTTACTATACTTAAATACATTATTATTATTATTATTATTATTATTATTATTATTATTATTATTATAGCTTGAGTTAAATATTTATGGACAAATATATATCACGTATTTTTAGAGTTGATGTGGGTAAATTTTTAGCTAGATTATATGTGAGAAGAGAATGGAAGATTTGTTAGGAGGATGGTGTGTGAGTGTCAAATGCAGCTGATTTGTAGGGAAAATGAGGTTAATATTAGTTTAAGCAAAGGAGACATCATACTCTCCTAGGACTTTTTGCCTTATATACTAAAATTCAATTTTTTCTATATATATACAAAAAGGAAAAAGGAAAAATATATCCCTAAACTATCGTAAATGGTATGCAGATACCCTTCGTCATACTTTTAGGACCTTGTCGTTCAAAAACTAGAGCATATATGCCCTTCACCCTAACAAAAGAATAAATAGGGACACGTGGCGCAATCTTATTCGTCGATAAATGTCGAATCGATGGATAAGATTATGACACGTGTATGTCCGTTAGTATAAAGGGTATATGTGTTCTAATTTTTTGGACGGTAGGGACACCAATGTCCCAAAAGTATGACGGAGGGTATTTGCATACCATTTACGATAGTTCAGGAATATATTTGTCTTTTTTCCCTATATAAAAGAATCACCAATATAAGTTATTTAACACCCAATCTAGTTAACTTTATTTGAAATATAATTTATTCCACTGAGAGTTCCCACGTATAAATTAACGAACATAAAATAAATAAAAAAAATAACAACCAATCTAGTAAATGTTAAATTAGGTCTTGAGCCTAACTCATACCCCAAAAGTTAGTTTTAAGGAAGGAGAATTGTCTAAACTTTATAAGGAGTCCACCCATCTCATTAACCATCGATGTGAAACTTTTTGTCATTCTTTAACACCCCACCTCACGCCCAGTGTCCTGCTCTGATACCTTTTTTAATTAGGTCTTGGGCCTAACTTACACTCCAAAAGTTAGCTCTAAAAGAGGAGGACATTATAAGGAGCCCATTATCATTAACCACCGATGTGAGACTTCTTGTCATTCTTTAACAGTAAAAATATTAATATCATGATGATTAATTTTGATGATGCTGAGACAAAGCTTAATAAAAGTTTAATTTTGATAATTGATATAAAAGTAAATAAGTTCTTTTTATGTGTCATGACCCGTCACTTTGACTTAAAAATGAAGGGGGAAAGAATGTAGAGTTATGGAGAGGTCAGTGAAAAATTCTGGAATTTTCTAAATCTTTTATTAGAAGACTCTAGAATGCATTAGAAAATATCTTAGAAAACTTTAAAATTCTTAGACTAACAGATAAGTTTAGAAGAGGAACTAAATTGTAAATAAGTAGAGACTCGTGTCGTAATTTTTGTTTATACTTTGGCCCTAGGAAGTAGTATAAATAAAGGACTCTTATTTGTAAATCATTCAAACTTGAAACAAGCAATCCAAACAAATTGTAAAGCAATATACAAAGTCTTCTTAAAACTCTTTTAGTCTTTCTTTCACCTGCTTAGCGATCTCAAGAGAAAACATCAAATGTATTTTTGGATCACTAATAATAAACTATTTTATCATACATACATCACTACCATACATACTAATTTTACCTCTACTTTCAAACAATTACATACATATATTATCACTTTTAATATTTTATAATATATAGATTTGAAAATACAATCAATACCCACATCCGTTAAAACTAGGATTGATTAATTATATTTACTTTAAACTCCAAAATTAGTGTTTTGATTTAAAACAGATATCATTTTTCTTTCGGAAGAGAGTATGAGAGAATATATTTATCAAATTCGACATTGACGAGGTACCAATTGCATACCTTGTATATTATGGATCAACCAAGATGCTTTGATCAGCCACAAACATAATCACAATACGCGAAGATTTACGCATATGTTTGACACATTATTGATATATCTGATACATTATTGAGATGGATTATATGTGTCTAGTTTTTATTAGAGTATCTTATTAAGTGTGTATGTATCTAATTAATGTATGGAGATTTTATGTATTATTAGAAATTTACGTATGTATTTGAAACAATTTGTTCGGTCATGTATCCGAGTGTTGTGATATGTATCTAGTTTTTTATCATGTATTTTAATATTATCATGTATATTTGTTATGTTATTAATGTATCTAGCTATTTTTGTATTTATTTGAGATACATGTTTTCGAATATAATGTATGAAATTGATATATTTTGCTTATTAATAATATTAATGAATTTATCATTTTAAAAAATAATAAAATGAATTTATCATTTTTAAAAAATAATAAAATGAATTTAATCAAACATATATAGACTGCTTGATCTCCACCTTATATTAAGCTATTTAATTAATTTAATTTTTCAGAGTTAATTGTTCAAGTATTTTGAAAATTCTCAATTACTCCTCTAATCTGTTACAATCAATTAATTTAAATAAATAAAATATATATCTCAATTTTAAAATACAACAGATATATGTTTCTCATAAATTTAAACTCATGTACCCTAAATACGAAATATGATAATATGATACTATCGAAATATTTAAATCTAAACACGAAATATGGTGAGATTTATGTTTAGACCCGACCCAATTAGTTGAAGTCGGTTAAAACCTAGTGCAAAGGCGGTATGTCGACAAACTTATAGAAAGAGAAAAGTATAAATTGGTTTGAAGACGAATACAAAACAGATACATTTGTCCACTTTTCACCGGCACTTCTGACTTCACCGCCGCACAACTCCGATCACCGATTATCTATCGCCTGAAGTGTTTTAGTATTTCCGATTCAACTGTTTTCTCAATCAGTATGGTGAGTTTCTTGTATTTGTTCTTTCTTTGGAAATTGAACTTTACATGTTTCCAGTGAATTCTTGACCTAGTAGCTCTGTTCATTTGTTGGAAACCTAGTGTTTCTAAAGCTCATATTTATTTTTCTTTTATTGTGAGTTTCCCTAGAGCTTTATTAGGTAAAAAAAATAATGGGCAGAAGTAATTTGCATGTGCTAAATGTTTATCACTTATCAGTTCTTGTTCCGAATTGGGATGTTCACAGTTAGGTTAATTTATTGTGGTAGGCTCATAATTAGTTAATGAGGAGTCTCAGCTTGAGCCGATCTTCACATGCCTATGTTACTCTTTAGGATGTATATTCGCATGGGTAAACTAACCACCTTTTCATGATTCTAGTTTGAGGGCGTTGCATTTATGTACCTACAACATAAAATTGTGATATTCAGTGGCGTAGCTAGGATTTTTAATAAGGATTCAAAATTTGAAGAAGTAAATCACGAACTAATCGAAGGTGGTTCGATATCTACTATATACATAAAAAATAATGTTAGTCATGTATAAATAGTAATATTTTCTGTCGAAGGGGGTCATCCGATAAACCCCTAACTCTGTGCTAGCTCCGCCCCTGGTGATAGTATAGAAGAAATTGAATTAGTTTAACTGGTTGAGCCGCAATTTGGTATTTTGCCACTTTTATAGGGGAAGGTGGAATGGGTTGTTTTCTTACTAACACGGTTCCTTGAGATGTAAATGTTGCAAACTCGTTCTATCTTTTAGTTTTGGGTATGTATGATTGTTTTTCTCTTAATTCGGGTTTTCATTCTTTTGTAGGACGGTCAAGTTGGAGATGGTAGTATATTGGTGCTTGTCGAGGATGTTATGGTACCAATTAGTGTGGTATATAATGCCATCAGTATCTTGAAGAAAGAGGGAGTCGAGAAGTTGGACCCTATGATTGTAACTCAAGCTTCAACCCAGAGTAAAATTCTCTCTTTAGTGTCTGCTAAGTGATACTTCTCTAGCCTGCTTATGCTGTGATCACGAGTGATTCGTTTTGTATACTGTGTCAATATCCTGCTCACTTCTTTGTCAGCAGTCGGATGTCTATCTCTCCATTTTTGGGATGTGCGTCTATATGGATTTTATGATTCTCTTGGCTTTTAATGTTCGTTCCTATGTTTATACTATCAAAGAAAAAAGTTGTTGCATTGTTTACACCTATCAAAAAAGATTGCTATTGGTTAGGTAACAGAAGAAAATAGCTCTTCTTTACCATAATTTTGTCTTTAAAACATGAACTTTTTTTTTTTGTTTTCTTTGTGTGTGTCTCTGTGTGTGTGTGTGAGAGAGAGAGAGAGAAGCATGTGTGGAGAAAGAAGTTCTCAAGTTGGTTAGGGAAGAGCGCAAACTCGTCTTTTATTCCTTTACGTTTTCCCTCTCTCTGCGACCTCTACTTAATCATCTTGTACCTCTATCTGGTAAGTGCTTGTCCCTTGGCCATGATGATGTATTCTTTTTTCCTGTGTTAAAATCTGGTTATTACAGGTCTGACATCAGTTGAGTCTGCATCTAGGGATATTGTTGCTCTCATCTGCAGGTCCCTTGAGTTTCCTAGTGATAAAATGTGTGGGGACATCTCAAGAGTGTTGAAGCCAGGTGGAACAGTCCTACTTAGCCTAAGTTCACAATCAGTCCCGAAGGTGTGTGAAATGTCCCTTTGTACATATTTTTTCCGTGGAGAATTTGTGTGGGCTCTGAACTGTCCTTTCTGTATAGCAGGCAAACTCCACCCACGAGCGCAAGTTACTGTTGGCTGGATTCTCTGATGCTGAGTCATCTGAAGCTGGCCACTCTATCGTGGTAAGTATTTCATCCATGTGCCTTATATCTTTCTTCTTTTGATAAGATTCTTAACAGCTTTTTTCAAGGCATTAGAGTCATTCTTGGCTTTGTTGTTATTGGTGTGCTGCTACTCTAGGCACTGAAGTGATAATACGGTTTGATCTTTATTCAGTTTTCAACTGCGACCTGTGGTTTTATTGTTATTGGTGTGGTGCTGTTATGCACTGATGTTCTTTAAAAGCCTTGAAGTTAGTCTTCATAGTGACAGTATCTAGTGTTTGATTGCAGTCTTTTTGGGTCGGTTCAATATTCTATGATGGTCCCAACTTTGAGATCTAGAGAAACCCTAGTTTTACAGAACCTCCACCTGTTCTAAATGATTAATTGAGTAGTCAAATGAAATGGGCCCAGATGAAGTGGAATGCAATTAGAGGATTTACGAAGCCAACCCCAATTAAGTTGGGATTGGAGCACAGATTTTGTATAAAGAAGCCTTGAAGTTATTGATACGGCTTATGGCTGATTTAATTTGTCAACAGATAACAGCAAAGAAACCTTCATGGAAAGTTGGTTCATCCTTCTCTATCAAGAAAATCACGAAAAGCTTACCAAAAGTTCAGATTGATGATGATTCAGATCTCATTGATGAGGATAGCCTTCTCACTGAAGAAGATCTGAAGAAACCTCAATTGCCAAATGGTAAGAGAAGTGCAATAAGGTTGTTTATCTGACATTATTAGTTTTATCAGTAGTACATTGAACTCAATTTGTTGCTCACTTGCTGGTGCAGTTGGGGATTGTGAAGTTGGGAAAACAAAGAAAGCATGCAAAAATTGTTCATGCGGACGTGCTGAAGCAGAGACTAAAGTGCAACTTGGGCCAACTGCTGAACAACTGGATAATCCTCAGTCTGCTTGTGGCAGTGTATGGTTTCTTCTATATCGATTTCATTTATTTGATTACTCTTTTTGCCTAACTAGTAGATCCCTTTGGGAAGCAAGGGAAGTATGATATTTCCACCTGATAGTCAGTATCATGGTTCCTTCTGAACCTAAAAAATTCAAAAAAAGAATTGGCTGCTATGGATGTAAGGAAGGGAACTAAATAACAAATGATAACAATCATGTGTTTCATTGGACACTATCTCGGTCCGACCAACGTGGTTGTTACTATTTCATTTTCTTATTTCAAGCTCTAAAGCACTCCAGTTATAAGACTGAGTACATCAGTTAAGTAGTTTCTGCTGGTAAATTGAAACCAAGTGCATGCCAATTGTCAATATTGCCAAATTTGTGTCATTCGGTAATTGATTGATGTTTATAGTGTGATTAGTAGACAGCTGAACAACTAGTTGGTTTCTTTCTTCGCCCTTGTCCTTGATCTTCCTTTTGAGTTTTTGCATTTGGTTCTCTTTTTAATTGTTTTTTTTGGGTGACATCTTCTATGTTTACAGTGTGGTCTAGGTGATGCTTTCCGTTGTGGCACATGCCCTTATAAGGGTCTTCCTCCATTCAAACTTGGTGAAAAGGTACATGTCAAGCACAAGCTACGTTTCTGTTCTTTTTCTCTGGGAGGTCGGTTGTGTTATAAACTTATACAGGAATAAGTATCTATTAATATATCTATTACTTACTAGAGGAAAAAGAGAGCGTATACGGTAAGGCAACAATTACTAACATTTTGTAGTTCAGACGCCAGTGTTAATTGCAACAGGACTATAAGTTTTTTGAACTCTGAGAACATGTGGAAGAAGTGTTGCAAAGGGGGGGGTGGGGGGGCAGGGGGGGGGTTCTATACTTGTGATGTTTGGGAAACATAATATGAGAAGAGAATGATTAACTCTGCAGGATGTTTGTTATTATGTTCATCATGTATGTAAATATCAAACTGTATACTTGAATCATTTGAGTTGTTTGACATTGTGGTGCATCTTCATTTGGCGTAGATATTCAAGTTCTCCATCCATTGTTGACAGCATAGTGCAGTCTTTTTTCTAATTGTTCTGATAAATGATTGAGTTATTGATATCTTCTCCTCACCAAATCTGACTTGGACATTTAAAAAAGACATTCTCTCTTACCTTCTTGGATATCATCTGGCTATTGATCATACTGCTGCTGTTGTTTCTTTTGAATTCTAAATGAATTAAATTTTAGAGATTATTTACTTTCCAAAGAATAATCTCAAAGAGATGGACGTGGTGAATTCTTGGGGGTAGCTAATGTTATCTTCATTATAAAATTCTCGATGACCATCCAGCTTGACAGTTTATTGAACATTGTTGGAGCCTTGGCCATTAAATTGATGCTACTGAGGATTTGGTTGGTGGTTGGTTTATTCTTGTTGAAGTATGAATCATTATCCAACACTATCACTTAGGGCCATAGCACTTGATGAGGTGCTTCTCTGAGGGATGATTTTAGGGTAGCCCTGATCGTTGTTGATTCTATTATTATGTTCTTGTTTGCATGGTGATAGTATTGTGAGAGTCTGACACCACTATATCTCTCCTTTGGCAGGTCACGCTTTCCGCGAGCTTTCTTGATGCTGACATCTAATTCCGGATGATTACAGTTGATTGCAGGAACTGTTACACTGATGTGGAAGATTTGTTTGTTCGTTGTCTTTCTGTTGATGTAAGATGAGAGAATTATGTACTGTTGTCGACGGAAGATACACAAACAGTGTTCTGTGAACTGCTGTTAGATCACTCAGAGTTGTTAGAATAGACATGTTTTTACATGACAGGACGCAAGAGTTTGGAAATTTACTTTCTGATCTTTGTAGCTGTTCTTTAAATCTCTAGCCATTCCTTTCTCTGTTCTTCAATTGTGTATTGAAGTCCTTTTCCTATTCATTGCTTGATGGAAGAAAAAATTTGAGCACTACGATTAAGCTAGAGGATTGGTTATCTTGGAAGCATTTGTGGGGTAAAGAGTGTTTTATTAAGTGTGGATGCAAAATCAAATTTCTTTCGTGTCAATTCGATTGACTCCGCGCTTTCGCTAGCTCATATTTGAAGGAGCTGTGTAATATTGCTGATATAGATGTCTCATTTGTCAACATGATACTATCCTTGTTTCTCAATGGCATTCTTCTAATAACTCGTGTTCTAGTTCAAAATAGTGCAGTGTGCTTGATATCTTTAAGCTGGCAAATGATGACTTTATCCTTTTACTCAAGGACCAGAACTCAGTCTGTACCTCAACATAAAAAAGCAGACATTAAGTCCAGCAGAAGAACAACTGTACCATGAACAATGTCACACCTTTGTGTTGTTTCTCACCTACAACTGAAAAAGCTATCGCAAAAAATAACTAGATAACTGGTTACAATTTGATCATGACAAACAAACCAAAAAACAAGGGCCAGCAATCAAAATAAATGCACTACTCCGACTTATAGAGCAAGTAAAGCTAATAGGCGTCGCGCTGAAAACTAGTGAATTGTCAAGTTCTACAGCAATGTGACAGGTCAAAATGGGATCTCACGTTCGAAGAAGCTGAGGCTCAAGTTTCATGGGAATTTTAAGAAGACCAAATCAATAAAACGGAATATTTTGCTCTTTCAAGCCTCAGCTTATAAGTACAGTAAATGGCAACTTGTATACTTCCAGCAAGACCTTTAATTGCACCGAAATATATGAGATGCTAATACTCACCATCCCTTGTTTAGTATAGAGCACAAGAGGCCGAGATTCCACCTCAGGTGGCTCCTTTCTGAGACATCTCTTTCATGTATAAAGGGTAGATCACCTTGGCTGTCAGATATGGCATTGTACTCGAAATTGGAACTGAAGTAGCAAATTTAATACAATTCAGTAGTCATCTAAGCACCAGTGCAAGACATAAAGCTGAAGTCATAAATCAGGGGGCCATTATCTATGTGATCTTTGCCTCCGATCTTCTTCATCCCGTCCATCACGGTGGAGGCGAGATCGTTTCTCCATTTCCCTGCTTTCTTTTTTCTCTGTATGATAAGATTCAGAATCATATCTTTTTTGTCTTCTTTCGTTTCTCCTATCATCATATTCTTTTGATATCACATCATCATGCCTCCTAGATTTTCTCTCAATAGCTTCCCCCGAGTCTTGTACATCATCATACCTCCTAGATCTTCTCTCCACATGTGACCTATCCAGATCATCTTCTTTGTAATTACTTCCCTTTTCCTTCCGCTCTGACCTGTGCTGCTCGACCTCTCTCTTATAGTGATCTCTTGCAGTTGAATCTCTCTTGTAATGATCTCTTGCAGTCGAATCTCTCTGCTCATGCCTTTCTATATCACTAATTTTTGCTTTAGAATTTCTTGGATCTTTATCAGAGACTTTGACCTCTTCCTTGTAGTCAGGCCGAGGAGGCCGACCCCATTGGCCAGATCTTCCATCCTTCTTAGAATCTTCAGCTTTGTCATGGGTCCATCTCGAACTTCGATCTTCCTCAGCACCCCAACCTGTGTTTGCAGCTCTCTAAAGGCAAAAGGGAAAATGTATTTTAGTACCCTAAATATATAAAAGATGTCTTAGAAGTTTAGAAAGGAGAAAACTCCAAATTGAGAAAGAGGATCAAGAAATAACAGAGCATTGTCAGAAAAGGAAAAATCTGCTTTCCTGTTTCACTTTTACAGGAAATTCGTGTGATCACCTTAGTTAGTAAAGCTTCAAGAGAATAATCCGCAGACAATTTTGAAAAACAAAGGTGCTGCTTCTCCAAAAGAAAGCTAGAAAAATTGTGCTATGCAAGAAAACTAGCAGCAGCTAAGGCCTAAGATCATAAGAAAGATAACCCAATTTCCTAATGAGGTAATGAGAAACTCTACTAACAATGGAACAAAGGACTGTTAAAGTTTGATCTCCCTTAGCTTTCATTCCACTTCATCAACTGCGACTCACTACTCACACCCTTGAGTGCAGAAGGAAAAATAAATCTCATTTCAACATTCAACAGCTCGCTCAAGATATTAGTCAAAACTAGGCCTATTGGGTTTCACCTGAATGCAATGATATGTGGAATTACACAATCTAAAGCGATATTCGATCGTCTTCTCCCAGAACACTGGGATTACACGGGGATTACACTGCGTATGTTGTTGTTTTCTCCAATACACATGTCAAAGTCAAAATTGTCAGAGGAGCGTGAGTGTGTTTTCTAAACAGACAAAGGAGTGTGTTTGACATCCCTAACATTTAACTCATATACTTGAAGAAGCCGTTACAACTATTACCCCCCGGTAAAGCATATGGCTAGATACCGCCGTTGAACTCAACTTGCACAAACTACTAGACACAGACTGAACCCAAGCAACATGCATTATACAAATTCAGAAGTGACTACACTTTCCAAACTACTATCACAACGCAAATTATAATAACAATAACATTACATAGAAGATGACATATAAAGAAACAAGACAATAGACAAGAACAAAAGGGAAGACTAAGAACAGACCTTCTCATCGTGAGAGAACTTGCACGCAGCACCACGAGTGCATTCACCCCTCTGGAAAGAACGGCAGACCCCTCGCTCCTCCCTCTTTTTCCTCTCTGTCTCTTCATCCTCTTCTTCTTTCTTTTTATAGTTGGTAACATGATCGACTCTGATTATTCTACCCAGGATCTGAGCACCGTTTAAGTTATCTAAAAGTCCAATACCAAAAAAGTGAGTTATCTAGCCAAAATATGTTGAATAATGTAACCTTATCTTAAAAGCTTATCATCAGTTTAAGAAATGACAAATCAAGCACTAGAAATTCTTTTTTAAGGTTGAAGCTGAAAGAAGAAAAGAATGAGAGAGATAGAGACATACCCACAGCGAGATTCGTACTCCTTTGATCCTCATAAGCAACAAAAGCAAAACCCTTTGACTTGCCAGTACCTTTATCTCTAACAAGATTGACATCAACAACCTCTCCATACCTAATTAACATCGAAGAACCCATAAGACCCTTCTATTAGATGAAAACAAAACAAAGTGGGCAAGGCATGAGAAATGCTCAAAGAGTAAGATGACTTACTGGGCGAAAACAGCTAGGAGATCACCTTCAGTGAGGTCAAAAGGAATTCCGCCAACAAATACATAAGCTGAATCTTTGTATCTAGCATGCCAGGATGCCTGATCGGAGATCCCTAAAGATGCTTCTTTTGCATTTATATTTTGAATACGCTTCACTAGCGTCAACGGATTCATTGCAGTATTCCAATTCCTCAAAACCTAGGTAGTCATTTAGTAAAGGAATAACTAGTTTATTTTGGAGATATCAAGCATTATCTACTTAAATCCAACAAGATACACTGTTACAAGAGATAAACATGAACATGTAAGACATTAATACGCTACTCGACGTAAAAACGTTTTTTTCCCTTCAATTTCAATCAATCAAACAAAAGGCATGGAGCATAGAAAATCTAGGGTTTTGAACTTAATTAGAGAATCTGAGCTCCGGTTACATTGTTCAGAGAAGACGATACCTGTTATCCGGCGGATTTCGTATTTGGCCGAAACAGAAGCTGAAGCAGCACAAGGTTTCCTTCTTGTTAATCCCCCACAGAGTCTGCCGAGATAAAAAAAGAACGATTCAAATTTTCAATATTATTTAATTCAAAATAAAAACATTTTAAATATTTTTATTTTCATATTTTTTTTAAATTTATCATATTTAATTGATCTTTAGAAAAGCAAATTTCTTTTAAATGAAAAAAAGATCTTTCGTTATTCACATAAGTTACCTTCCAAGTTAATTGTCTCCTACGCACCCACCCTATTCCACCAACCTTTCACCCCTTGACTAAACCCCTCATCCCAACCTATTTTCATCCTACCTTCATTTTGTTTTGCTGAATAATATATAATTATCTTTGAGATAATATTTTATTACTTATTTTTAAGACACTAAAAAAATAAGTAAGAACCTACTTATTTTTTAAAAAAAAGCATTTTCGTTCATAAATCTACCAAAAACACCAGATCAACCCTAGATGGGCTTTCAGGAAATATTTGAGCCCAATGATACGGGACCAGCCCACAAGATCATCCAGCTATAACAAAGAAAGGTCCATTATCTTTTAATAATGAGTTAAAATACGTTAAATATAGGGAAACTTTCACATATAGACACTTAAAAATAATTAATTACTCTTCATAGCTATAGTTTGATAATTACAATTTGTAGCTACATGTTATTTAGAGGAGAGAGGCGAGCGAGACTGTGAGAGAGAGGAGAGAGGAGAGAGAGAGGGGGAAAAGAGTGGGAGAAAGGTGAATTGTATATGTATATTGGTTAGATAATTGTATATTATACATATGTAATTGTATATATGGCAAGAGAGATTGGGAGAGGGAGGAGAGAGGCCAGAGATACTGGGAGAGAGAGGAGAGAGGCGAACGAGATCGAGAGAGAGAGAAGAGAGGCGAGGAGAGAGGGAAGAGAGTGGGAGAGAGGTGAACTGTATATGTATATAATTGTATATAACTGTATATTATACATATACATTTGTATTAATGGCAATCGAGATTGGGAGAGGAAGGAAAGAGGCGAGCGATATTGAGAGAGGGAGGAGAGAGATTAGCGATAGAGGGTAGAGAGTGGGAGAGAAGTGAATCGTATATGTATATAGGCTAAAAAATTGTATATTATACATATTTATTTGTATATCCTAGCGAATTGTACATATACAAACATGACTAATTATACAAACTCAAAGTCAACCTACGTAATTAATGTATAATGTTAGTCGCTAGTGATAATTATAGCAAACTATAGCTATGATGAGTAATTAAATAGTATAAGTTTGTTTATCCGCATAATTTTCCCTCAAATATATCTTTTAATAATGAAAAAATTACTTTAATACACAACCTAACTTACCTTATTCTCCATTTTTTCCTACTTTTTTAAAATATTTCATCAATCCCTTTTTTTACTCTTTGAAATCCATCTCCCTGATACTTAACTTCTCATCTCCTAACTCACGTCTATCTCCTCCACTTTTCACTCCTCAAATTACGTTATATTTTCTCTCCCATAATCTTATCAGTTTAATTATCAATTTGAATTTTAAGATACATGTTAAGAGTCGTTTAATATGTATTTATTACAATATCACACATATATTTATACTCATGTCACGTGTCGAGTTTTTAATTTAAAAAGTACTCACTCCACCTACTAATTAGTACAACAAAAGGACCAACATGAGTTGTGATGCACTTATTTTACCTTTAATCAGAGGTCTCGGGTTTAAATTCTGAGTATGGAGAAAGTCATGTCGATAGCGTCATCCCTGAATGGGCCTTACAGTGCATGATTTCAAATTTAATCGAAGCTTCAATATGGACTTGAAGACACTGGATGAGGAAAAAAAAATTACAAACAAATTACGGGGAAAAAATATGCTACTACAAAGGCATTAATAAAGAAGAAATACGTGGTTGGCTTGCTGTATAATATGTAACATCTGCAAAGCTATCGCAATTAATTTGACCTTGCTGCTAATCAAAAAATAGGCTAGAAAGGGAATGTAGGCCATGATCTTCATATTCACCATTAATGCCTCTTGTACCTTTGCAACTCCCTTCATCAATGGCCTAACTGCCCTAATTTCAGGTAAACTCATATGATCACATAATTATATTTTTTTAATTAGAAATTACAAAAAAACTTCACTCTACTAATACAAAAATTACTACTACTAAAATATCTAACTTCCGATGAAGCTTGTTGATATCAAATTCACGTAAATACTGAATATAAATTATGTGTAAAATATTTTGTAAATTTCAATAAATAACATATTTTATAAATCAATAACTTTAAAAATATAATGATTTCAATATAGAAAATTTTAAATGCTGATGTAACTCAAATTTTAAATTCATCCGTCTGCCATGACGTCCGTTAATCAATTAAATTCTATCATACATGTGTGTATCACGTTGCCATTTTACTAAACCTTGAAAAATATTCTTATCTTGACGAATCAATTCGTTGATAGCTGTTTAGTGATTTTATCAAATAGTGCTTGATCTTATAAAGACAAAAGTAAATCCACTAAATAATGGTGGGGTTACCATTTTTGTTCCTTCTTTCTAGATTGATGTTCCCAACTAAATTTCACTGTTTGTAATCATAGATAAAATAGTCTTGGATGGAAATAAATTAAGAAAAATATATAAAAATCTTCATCTACCCACTGCCTCATTACAAAAATAAATCAACATAATATAATTAGTTGTAGTTGTATAAACAGACAAAAATCTCGAATAATGGCAAGAGAAATGTACTATAAAGCTTCTTGGTGATCGATCAAAAATTTTCCATCATGCTAATTGATTGAGGTGGTCCTGAAACTAGTACATCGACTAATTTTTACTATATTTTAATTTTTCAGAGAAATATAATTGTGATATTTCGTTGATTCGAATTTATTTTTCTATATGATCATCTAATTAATAATTATTGTATTAAAAAAAATTCTTTTTTTTTTAAAAAAGAAAAATGACTTATTAAGGTAATCATTATTATTCATAGCTAGTTAAAAAGTAATACGAGAAATCAATCCAAAAATATTCATACATAATTAATAGAAATCAATTTTGATTTTTATCAAGAAATATCGAAGAAAAATGACTTATTAAGATAATAATTATTTCATAGCTAGTTAAAAAGCTTTGTTTACTTTTCCCCATTTTCTATTACTCTCTCCGTTTCAAAAAGAATATTCTAGTTTGACTTGAAACGGAGTTTAAGAAAAGAAAGAAGACTTTTCAATCTTGTGGTTCTAAATTAAAGTTATGTTAAATGTACCAAAATATCCTTTAATCTTGTGATTTTAAATATGCCACGTAAAAAGTTAAATTTAAAGTATTGTCAAAAAAGGAAAGGAATTATTTATTTCGAAACAAACTAAAAAAGAAATAGAAACATTCTTTTTTAAATGGAGGAAATATATAAAAAAGGAACTTTTACTACTAATTTAATAATCCACCACTAATATATAATATGATGTGACATGTGCATTATTAAAGGGTAGTTAGAACAGTAACAATAATTAATTAAGGAGCTCTTGTTGGGAAAACATTATTAAATTGACCAGAATGTCCACTCCAATTGCAAATTTTTCTAGACCAAGTTTTCTAGATGCAATGATATCATGTGTTTACTTTTTTTAAAAAAAATTATTTATGATAAGGTCAATTTTTTTTGTTGATAATTTAATATTATTTAAAATTATATTGAGAAGTAAAATATTCTTAACTAAATATAATTATTTTATATTTAGAAAATATAAGATTTCTGATTAAAAATAATAAAAATGACTCATGAATTTATGTTTGGTAAATTTAAGAATAAAACCTCTGAAGCTTGAACTTATTTGTTATTGCACCTTGATTATCTTAACCGAAAGATAAATTAATCTATTATTTATTATATAACCATAAAAAAAAAATGGACTTGATGTAATTTAACAATACATAAAAAGGAGCACGAAATGATAATGCTATCAAATCGTACTATGAAAATAAAAAGACAAAAATGCAAAGGGAAATAAACAAATAAATATATGAGATTATTACAGTCAACGAGTCAATAATAAGGATTTAGGAGTAACGAAAATGTGATAATAAAATTATCTTCTTGGTGTGTTTATCAATATATTGTTCTATTAGGCATCTATAGTTAAATAAATCATAAAAGAAAAAAAAGTTTATTTTATTGTTCAGGTCAATCATTTTTTTTATTTTTTTGTGTTTGAACTTTCTCTTGAATCCACCAACTAAAATAGTGATGGACTGATAAATAATCTTTTATTCTTAATTAAAAGTTTTGATTTCGAGTCGCCTTGGGTACGAAATTGCTTTTGTTAAGGAAACACTCAATCAAGTGCAAATTCAAATTTAATCGAGTTTTAATATAAATATCGAATACTAAATAGGAAAAAAAAAATTCTCTTCCAACTTATTACCATATACACCCAGTCTTCAAAAAAAAAAAACTCACAAAAGATAATGACATGCTTAATTATACAGTAAATTAAGTTTAAATTGTTATCCACATCAGATTAACAAAATAATATATAAAAATTCTTGACACTTGACTAAATAATGTTAAAAGCTAAGTACCCCACATGTTTAAAAGATTAAAGCGTTTTTGTAGGACATAAACATCAAAGGTGAATTATTGAATAATAATAAAATTAGGCTAAAATAAAGAATCTTTCTCTCTAGATACGCACCTAACTACAAAGTCATGGAATTAAATTCTACATATTTTGTCTTTATCATCACATCACATCACAATTCTTTTTTATTCATAGTAGAAAAAAAAAAAAACTGAGGTTACAAAGATAGTACGAATTAAATATTACAATGATTAAAAAAAGACACTTTTAAAGAATAAATTAGTTAGACTAATTCTCCTTATTTAATTAAGAAATTCAATTATTGGCCATTGTACTCCACTTTTAGTTAATTTTATAACCCCTTCCTCTTTTTCATCTCAAAATACTTATTATTTTATATTTTTAACATAAAATTAGTTTTTGATAGTAATTGTTCTAAAAAATTACAAACACCAAAGATACAAATAAGGAAAAAATATTGATCTATTTAATCATAATCATATTTAGTCATTGCTCCCTCCATTCATATTATAGTTACCTAGTTAACTTTTGGTACAATTCTTATTTATTTATTTTTACTAGGAATATATTTTATGAAATTAATTTGATAAAAGATATTATGATACTTTAAATTTGATTGCTACTATTAATTTATATTGTTATTTAATACCTAAATATAATATGAGATTTAATACCTAAAAATCTCCTAATTGCTAAAATGAACAAGCAAAAATATTAATTTATTTGAATATTAGAACCAAGTAAAATGTAAAGATGGTATACTTATAAATTATAATAAAGGACAATAAATTTTAATACAAACATTTGAAAATCTATCTAGTGTTTAATCTCATATATATATATATATATATATATATATATATATATATATATATATATATATATATATATATATATATATATATATATATATATATATATATATATATATGTTTGACAATAAAATTTGATCAAATTTTAAAGATTTAATCAAAATTTTATCTTCAAGTGTTAGTATATAATAATTCAAAAATAAAACATAGCGTTATGTTATCTCACATTTTGTTGACTCAGTGGCGTTCACAAAAAATTGTATAATCAAAGTTCGAACTCACGATTCTCACAGAACAATTGAAAATACTTAACTTACTAAGCTCCACACCCCTTTATAAGAAAAGTTAACATTATATATAGGGAAAATGGTCAAAAATATCCCTCAACTTTGATTTATTATTTAAATTTATCCTCGTCGTTAAAATAAAGTTAATTTTACCCCTCGTCATTAAAATAAAGTTAATTTTACCCCTCATGTTACTAATTTCACCAAATTTACCCCTCATTAGACTGATTGACCTAAATTGACCCGAATTTACCTTTTTGACATATTTAATGGAGATTTGGGAGAATGGTAAATGGGTATAGGAGATGTGGGAGAATGGGGTCGGATTATTTTAAATGATCGGGTTAATGGATTAAAATAAGGAATAGGTTTTATTTTTAAAATTCGGGTAAATTTGGGTCAATCCATCTAATAAGGGGTAAATTTGATGAAATTAGTAGCAGGAAGGGTAAAATTAACTTTATTTTAACGGCAATGAATAAAATTAACTTTATTTTAACATTGCGAGGATAAATGTAAACAATAAATCAAAGTTGGAGGATATTTTTGATCCTTTTCCCTTATATATATACTCCATGTATATTTGATGTCAATTTTTTCCGATAAAGTTGTGTCCCATGACACCGATGGGTCTTCCTAAATCTGTCTTTATTGAAATTATTAGATAGTAATTAAATTATTTATCTACATTTTTAATATAATAATAAAATAATAAATAATTTATTTAAAAATAACTTATTTTCTACCAAACTAGATATAACTTTTATAAACTCATTCTTTAAAGTTTCAATTTCAAAATTGAGGGCCAAAGGGAACTGTATACTGACAGGAAAAAATATGCAAAAATATAGGGAATATGAGTTCCAATTCTCACTCAAAACTAGCTGATAAATTAAAACGAAAAGCTGACATTGTCTGCTCCTATGGAATAGTAATAAAATAGTATAGTAATTCTCAACATGTTGGAGTATTGCAGCATTGTCCAAGAGGGCTCTGTTGACTTCAGACTTTTCTTCTTGGCTACAAATCTTCCAGCTCTCCATTTTGGAACAGAGAAAACAAAAAGCCACAATATTTACCAAGTCTAATAGCCGTCTATATGAATTCCATTAACGGATTCAAAGGGGTATGTTTCCCCTTTCATATATTTACAAAGAAATAAAGAAAAAATTTCATCTTCTGTTTCTGGGGGTCTTTCCTTTTTTACATCTATTCTTGAATTCTTAAAAAAAAAGAAGTGAAAAAGACAGAGTATTTAAATCTTTGTTCATTTTTCTGTTTCTGGGGTCTTTCCTTTTTTTCATCCTTCCTTGAAAATTCTTGATTCTTGAAAAAAATAAGAAGAATTGAAAAAGACAGTGTTTGAATCTTTGGGTTTTTATGGGAATGTCTAAAGTTGACCAAGTGAAGTACTGTTGTTGAGAATTTGGTTAACTGTAGTTAGTTGCATTTTTTTTTTAGATGGTGAAGAAAAAGAGAGCAAGTTCTTGGGATGTGAGGGAAGTTATGGATTTCTTGAATCAGTTGATTGCTGATAAGCCATTTCTTCCAGTTGTAATTCCTGTGTTTTTAGTTGTTTGGGGCATAGAAAAGTGGATTTTCTCTCTGACCAATTGGGTTCCTCTTGTTGTGGCTGTTTGGGCTGTTTTTCAGGTAACATTTATTCTTGATTGGTTTTGGATGAGAATTTCTTCAACTATATCTTGATCTTTAACAGGTTCTTGGATCTATAGGGAATGAAATAGTATTATTTTTGTTTGTTCCTGCTGACATGTTGCTTGATCTTTTGTGTTAATTTTTCTTCTGATTTGATCTGTGGTTTTGTTCTTTTCATGTCTTCATAGACAAGCTATTTTTTACTTGTTTATTTATAAAATCAATGAGTTAGATGATCACTATTTGCTGTGAAATTTATCAAAAACGTCTTTGACATCCTGACATACTTTATTTAAGCCAAGGGTCTTTCGGAAACAAACCTCTCTATTTTTACGAGGCAATGACAAAGTCTGCCTACAATCTATCCTCACCAGACTACACCTGTGGGATTACACTGGTTATATTGTTGTCTTTAAACATAGTCTTCAATGTGAAAAAGTGATCTTTAGTGTTGGTATTTGGTAGCTTTAATTAGTTAATGTTTATCAAGCCAGGTATAGTCTAGTGTCCCTTTCTTTCCCAGAATTTGTGTCCTATTATATTTTGAATAGAGACGAAAGGTATACAATAAATGTCTAATAAAACACCAATCTTTCTATTTGCAGTATGGAAGTTACCAACGCAAAATTCTTGCAGAAGACTTGAATAATAAATGGAAACAAGTGTTGCTGGAGACATCCGTAATTTCTTTGCCTTTCTCCTTGCGACTTTTTTTCTTTGTCCACTGTTTCCTGAACGAGTTAAGTAATAATTTACTCTCATTTTGCTCTTTTTTTTGGCCTTCGACGATGATGTACAGCCAACAACACCATTGGAGCAGTGTGAGTGGCTGAATAAGCTATTAATTGAAGTTTGGCCTAATTATATTAGCCCGAGGCTTTCTTTGAGGTTCTCTTCTATTGTCGAGGTAAATTACTTTGTGCTCAACAAGCAGAAGAATCTTACTTGACAGTTGATGTTGATGAAACAAGCGGATAGGATAAATAGTAGGTGTTTAGTGAGTAGGATACATGTTAAATTCCCGGCTCTCTAGAAGTTTCAATCTGGTCATTCATCAAAATAAGAATTTACGTTGATCTTCACCCAGCTCCTGTTTGTCAATGGATCTTGATGTATCACTGATACCAGAAACTCAAGTGACAGTCTTTCATTCTTACTAATACCTGATAACCACAAACTTCTCCTCTCTCTTTTGTTTTGTTTCTTTGCTATTTTACTATATCCTGTTAAATATTTTACTCAGATAATCTGTGTCTGATTGATCATATTTTACACTCTTGATCCGCATACAAGTTTTTTGCCTTACGTATAAGAATTTAGCATTAAGAGAAAGTTACATTGTGATCCTAGGTTTAAACGCCGAATCCTGATATCTCAGAATGTATCAATTGTCTATGGAGGTTCTGACTAGCCTAATGGAAGTTTTAGTTTAGAGTTCAACTGTCAAAGCATCTATTATATGCACAGGCTGATCCTAGACCCTTAAACCTTGTTCAAACTTAAAGGCACTCCACCCACTTTGGGAAGCAAAGGCCACCTTAAACCTCTGAAAATAGTTACAAAGCTCTTTTAAGTCATGTTTGATCAGAGCTGGCCTGCCGCGAGGAATCAAGAGATTTCCATCATTTCAGATGCTTGTTACTGGACATTAGAAGAAGCTGAGTTTCTGACTTGCTGTCCCTTAGGGCACATAAAAGCTTTAACTTTTTTCTTTCCTGAAGTAACAAGATTGATCCACCAACTAGCTCATGATTGAGGCATCTGCATGATGTGTATAGTTGATTGATTAAACATGATTGATGTGTGTATGCTTCATGTATAGCTTATACTGATGCATTCTTTGCTTTAATCTTATTCTTTTGATAACCGAAAAATGCTTTTGGTGTATTAATCTTATGTTTATGTTTCGATGGATTGGAAAATAATGTATATGTGATGCTTTATAATGACAATGCTTTTCTTTTGACACAGATTCAGCTGTTTTATTATCTAACTATTTTTTTTCTCCTTCTTCTTTTAATTGTTATGACACAGAGACGCATGAAACAACGAAGATCAAAGTTGATTGTGAGTCTTCTTGTCCGCCCCTTCATATGATGATTGGTGCTAGAAGTACTAGATGTTGCCTAAATTACAAAAACTGATTGTAGACTTGATCATGGTTGTAGGAAAAGATTGAATTACAAGAATTTTCACTTGGTTCTAAGCCTCCAGTTTTAGGTCTTCGTGGAGTACGGTGGTCAACTTCCAATGATCAGGTTTGGTTCTTTTTTTTACGTACTTTGAAGTTACTCTGATTTAGTAACTAATGGTTTTTCTAAAAAAGTATTACTTAGCTTCATGGCTAAACAGACCAGGGATACATGTAAAGGTTGTATGTAATCATAACCCCTGTCACATCACGTATCTTTACCAGCTATAAGGTATTAATTTAGTAGTTTGATCTAAGGTATTATTAATTTATCAGTTTCAAATTTGAGAACTTCTTTCAGATGAGACAATTGTTACAAGAGTTTTTTTAGAATTGTTCTATCAGTAATATAGGTATTTGAAGTATAACAATGTATCATTATCTGATTAAGTAATTAATCGGAGTATTATATTCTAGTTGATCAATTCTTTTAAGTGACTTGTATTTTTTAAATTCTCATGGTCCAGTTTCCAGTATTATCAATCTTTTACTATGAAACAAAAAACAAAAAATATTTACATATCATCTTTTGAGGTGTCAAATTTTGAGGGGCCAAAAGCAAGGACCTCACTTGCTTGGTATGATACCCGGTTCAGTAAACTCTGCCCAACAAAGTTTAGACAGTTCTAAAAATTAATCATAGTTTTTTGAACTCGAATTCATAACGTTGTCTGCATGATTCTTATTTCAGTTTCATTAACTGGCTAGATGATATCCTGGGTGCTTGTCCAAGTTCTTGTTTTGAGCTTTTAGTTTATAAACCTTTGTTTTCATTTATAAACTTTTCTTTCTTTCCTTTTTCTCCCTTTTAATTAATAAATGTCTGTATTTTAACTATTAATTTCGTGGACAGCGAATTGCACATCTTGGTTTTGACTGGGACACTACTGATATAAGTATCATGTTGCTTGCCAAGCTGGGAAAGCCATTAATGGGGACTGCTCGGATAGTCGTTAACAGTATCCACATCAAGGGTGATGTATGTACAATTTTAACTTTTCAGCCGCTTGGGAAAACATAGAAGTAGCTAGAAGAATGATTCATTGTACAAACATTTCATTATTATTTTTGCTAGTATTTATGTTTCACATAAGCCTGCAACTATGCAATTCTCAATTTATATTGAAAGCTTTGTTTAAAAAGCTCGGCTGCAGAAGAATTTACTTAAGATAGTTAACTCAAGTCCTTGAGATAACTATCTGGTACTTGACTCTCTTACTTTTTGGCTGCAACTGCATAGCCCTCAGGGTCAAATTTCTGTTTTGTTGTTTCCTTGATTGCTAGAATTACTGCTGTGAAATGACAGTTCCTTTATTTAACTTTTACAGCTCCGCTTAGTGCCAGTTTTAGATGGAAGAGCATTTTTATACTCATTTGTGGCTTCCCCGGATGTTAGGATAAATGTTGCGTTTGGAAGTGGTGGAAGCCAATCTCTTCCAGCAACTGAGCTGCCAGGGGTTTCTGCATGGCTGGTATGCAGCTGAATTTACTACATTTTGACATCTTCCTTCCCAAACTGCTCTTTGGCAGTAAATTTTCTGATCTAAACTTCACACATTACCATTAGTAAGGTTTTGTGCTTCATGTTATTGACCTTCTCTCTGGCCTCAGTTTACAGAAGCATTCTGGTACATCATTAACAAGTTCATTATTTTGTTTATTTTCTTACACAGGTTAAACTTGTTAATGACTCCTTAGCTAAGAGGATGATTGAACCTCGCCGTAACTGTTTTTCTTTGCCTGCGGTGAATTTATTCAAAAGGGCTGTTGCTGGTGTACTCTCTGTCACCGTGATGTCTGCTAGCAAATTGTCAAGGAGTAACCTGAGGACTAGTCCTTCCAGGAAACAACACAGCTCATCAACAGATGGTTATGTGGAGAATTCTAATGATTACAAGGATTTGCGGACATTTGTTGAGGTTGAACTTGAAGAATTAACCAGGAGAACAGAGGTCCAACCAGGTTCCTGCCCTAGATGGGACTCAAAGTTCAATATGACTCTACATGAGGATGCAGGAACAATTAAGTTCAATTTATTTGAATGCACTCCCGGCAGTGTGAAGTATGACTATCTGACAAGCTGTGAAGTAAAGGTGAATATGTGTAGATTAATATGATTACCCATGTTTTATATATTAAAGCTCTGTCACATGGGCTTCTTTATGGGTATGTATCTCACACGAGTTTGTTTTCAAGTATCCTATGCACGTGTGGTGGATTTTTGCTAATATTTGGTGTATCCCACATGCTCAGCACACTCGCCTGGCACGGGTACATCAGGGAAAATGGACTGTGTGATGTAGTACTAAATGTTTCTGGTTGACTTGAATGTCATAATATGCTGCATAAATCTGGTTAAAGATCAGTGACATCTTTTTCTTTTTTCAATCTTTAAACAGAAACTATTAACTATGGATTAACATCTTAGAAAGGGGTGAACCTTAATGCAGTAATTTTTCAGTTCACTCAGTTTACAGGCTTAAACATTTTCTAGTTATCTAACAGTTCGTAGTGACATGGTGGCTTTTATGAAACAGATAAGATATGTTGCAGACGATTCAACAATATTTTGGGCGACGGGAGCAGACTCCACTGCTATAGCCAGGCGTGCGGAGTTTTGTGGTAAAGAAATTGAAATGACGGTTCCATTTGAGGGGATCAATTCAGGGGAGGTAGGAATCTAATTTTAAACTATTGTCCATAGAAAGTTGCAACCCCTATAATTACTACACTTTCGCTTCATTTGAGCTTGCACATCGTTTAGTTGATAAAGATGATGCAGAAAACATAATACAGAACAGTATTATTCACTTTTTTATCATCACAAGTATGATGTCGTTTAATTTCCACCCATTCGTCGTATAATAGATTGCTTTTGATCATCAGAGGTAGGACTCCTGTAGTAAAAAATATGGGTAGATTTATCCTGTATACAATACAAGGGAGCTTGAGCAAATTTATAATAGATCCCGTATTTTATGCAGTGTAAAGTTTCCCTTTTTCCATATACTCTCACCCCCTATATGTAGGCTTTTTGCATGTCATTTAAACCAATTAAAAGATAGTCCTTACCTTGTTTTTTCCCTTTTTCCAGCTTTGATTACGTTTCTACTAACTGTTTTTCTTCGACCAATAACAGTCTGTAGGTTAATATGTACCACATAATTAGTGTTTTGTCCTGCTTGTGCTGAACATCTTATTTTTCACGAATGGGACTACCTTAGTAGGATATGCTCCACCGGAAGTAGAAGGATTGAAATGAAAAACAAAGTAATATTTGTTCTTGTGTTTTTATTTGGTGCAGCTACGAAGTTATACTGCTGATTTCTTTGTTTTAAATTATTGTTTCAGTTGACTGTGAAACTCGTTTTAAAGGAATGGCAATTTGCTGATGGTTCGCATAGCTCAAATGGTTTGCCTATGAGCTCTCAGCCTTCACTCAACGGCTCATCAAGTTTCCTACCTAGAACAGGAAGAAAAATCTACGTGACAATAGTTGAAGGAAAAGATCTTCCATCAAAAGATAAATATGGAAAGCTTGGTTCTGGCTGTTATGTGAAATTCCATTATGGGAAGGTATGACTCCTGTTTTGTCCTCACAGACCTCGTCACTTGAAATATCACATCCAAAGCTAAATTCCCATATATGCTCTTCATTGTTGCCCTTTCTGAATTGATTTAGAAATGGAATACTAAAAGCTCTTTCATATTAAACTTTATTTCAATAGTACAATGCAAGGGAGCTTGATCGAAATTATGGTGAACCTTGAACTTTTTTCTTAGGCTCTCAAAAGATCGAAAACTGTTCCACATACGTCAAATGGTATCTGGAATCAGAAGTTTGAGTTCGATGAAATTGCTGGTGGTGAATATCTGAAGATAAAATGCTTCATCGAGGAGATGTTTGCAGATGAGAACATTGGTAGTGCACGAGTAAACTTAGAAGGACTTATAGAAGGCTCCCCAAGGGATGTGTGGATTCCTCTTGAAAAAGTGAATTCCGGAGAATTGCGGCTCCAGATTGAAGCAGTCAGAGTTGAGGACTCTGAAGGATCCAAGGTATTATCTATTCATTTAGTAATTTAATGAGGAAATGATGAGAAAAGAGGAATTTCAGATAAACATTACAGAAATTAATATTATCCGAAAGTAAGCGCTGTGTGCTAGAGAAAGGAAAACCATAACACCTACATGCTCATGTTCTCGATTTTGATTCCACTTTCATTCTACTTTTGGTTTTTAGGGTTCAACTTCCAATGGTTGGGTTGAACTTGCTCTCATTGAAGCTAAAGACCTTGTTGGTGCCGATCTCCGAGGAACCAGTGATCCTTATGTGAGGGTACAATACGGGAACTTGAAGAGAAGAACTAAGGTAAGAGTTTTAGAAAGGAATTAATTTCAGACTACTGATACCATTTCATATATGTGCTAAATTAGCAAGTATCATGCTGAAGTCTAGTATCTGCTGAACGTTTCTTGTCTCATGTTAAGCTATTGTTGCCAACAAACTGTATCATCAAATATCTTTTTGGAATGTTCCCCTCCAACTCCAAATTGTAATGAATGGTTAATCAAACTTCTGTTTAAAAAAAATCATCACCAGCAAAATACTTTTATATATGCGTTACTTAGGCCAAAGGTTCATTAGAAACAACCTCTCTACCTTCACAAGGTAGGGTAAGGCTGCATACATACTACCTCCCCAGACCCCACTTGTGGGACTACAACTGGTATGTTGTTGTTATCACTGCAAAATACTCCAGCTGTAATGAAAATTGGAGAGAGGAAATGGCTTACATACTGTCAATATGAAAAATATGAATGTTTAACTATAATTTTCTATCCATCCTGTACTCTTCGCAGGTTATGTATAAAACGGTGAATCCAAAATGGCACCAGACGCTAGAATTTCCTGATGACGGGAGTCCCCTGGAGTTGCATGTTAAGGACCACAACCATTTGCTGCCAACATCAAGCATAGGTGATTGTGTTGTTGAGTACCAGAGGTTGCCTCCAAATGAAATGTTTGATAAGTGGATACCCCTTCAAAATGTAAAGAAGGGAGAGATCCATATTCAAGTCACACGTAAAGTTCCGGATCTAGAAAAGAAATCAAGCTTAGATTCTGAGTCTTCAGTAACCAAAGCACGCCGCCAAGTTTCTAACCAGGTAAGAATAGGTCTTTATGTCATTACATTTTGTAGATTACTTGACTCTGAGTGTTCGCTAATGATGGAAAATGTTTTCCACCAAAAGAGGAAAAGTGGCATCCCCTTGCTTTTGAGTGGAGATGATCTTTTCGTCACAATTATGTCATTAACTTCATATTGTTGTTTTGACAAACACTTCAATATTAAAACATCAATGTTTGAAATTCAAATATTTTATCAAACAAAAAAAATTTCCACACTCCAACGAAACGCTGGAAGATGTATATATATTACCTTTGATCAACTGTACCTGCCATCTGATGATTGATTCTATCAGATGAAACAAATGCTGATCAAGTTCCAGTCTTTAATTGAAGACGATGATCTGGAAGGACTTTCAGCATCGTTGCACGAAATGGAAAGCCTACATGACACACAGGAAGAGTTTATGGTCCAGCTTGAGACTGAACAAACTCTTTTGCTCAACAAGATAAATGAGCTTGGACAGGAAATCATTAATTCATCACCTTGTTATGCTTTGAATAGAAGACCTACTTTACCTTGAAAAAACTATAACCCCATTGTTATCCTTTTTGTTAATATACTTTATATGATTATCACACTAGATAGGTCATAGGCCCATATTAATCTTGTTGAATTTTTCAAGATGTATAATTTTTCTGTATGTATATTAACTGGAAGAAAAATACATTCACACACCTTCAAAATGAAGCCATTGGCTAAAGAAAGGGCAGTCCGGTGGACTTAGCATCATTGATGCTGGGGTTTGGAAGGACCGCTCTCCTAAGCGGTGTAATGTAGGCAGTATACTCTGATGCATGTATTAGTGGTTAATTTCATGGCTCGATCCAGTGATCTGTAACCTTTTGTAATTGTAATGAAGAAGCATAAAGTCAGCTTTCTATTTTGGTTTGATAAAAACGTAACGTTTGTATATACAAGGACTCATAATTAGATTTTTCTTTCAATGTATATTTCAGTGGATGCTCAACTTGCATTTTTTTCTATTCCATAAATACTGTTTTTTCCTCACATATATCTTTAAGTAACTGCGTAAATGAGCCATAAAACTCAAAATAATTACATTTTCATACCCAATTCAAAAAATTCAATTCTCTCGAAAAAAATCTTTACAGTCCATATCCCCCATTCAAGGATAATTTTTGCATCAATATCGTATACTGAATTTGCATCAATAAGGCTAAAAAGTTCCGCTTAACTGGTACTAAATAAGTATCATGTTCTGAAATGGGCTTCGCTTCAGGATATTAGTGTCGAGAAGTTTTAAACTGGCTAAAACTTAAACAGTAGTCCTAAAAGTGGCTACCTGTTGCCATTTCCACGATATTTTCTGGGCCCAAGATCCTTTGCAGGCAGATATGGAACTTGGGCCGGGTCATAAATTCGGAGGCTGACGTGTAGATATAAAAATATCCGAATTGATACCTTATCGTCGAGCTCTGTCAACTGAAACCATTTTGCCCCCATTACTATGAAGTATGAAGCTAACTGAAAGAAGAAGAAGCTGAGCTAATTGAAAAATGGCCTTGTCGACGGCGAAATTTACACAATTGACACCACAGTTGTTTTCTTCCTTCTCTACGCCTACTGATCGACCTCCATTTTTCCTTTTCCTTCGCCGCACTATCACCGCCGGTAACACCAGAACCAACATTCCCCGGAAGGATAATCGGAAACCTTACAGAGATTCAAATTCCAGTTCTACCCCTGTGAAATCAAACAACTCTCGCTCTTCTACTTGGCTAAACAAATGGCCCAATACATCTTCTCCAGTAAAGCATTCATCCAATTCCAGAACCGTCGAATCCAAAACGGAAACCAAATATTTTGACGAGAACACTAGAGTAGGGACTACAGCCATAGATAGGATTGTGCTCCGGTTGAGAAACTTAGGATTAGGCTCTGACGATGAAAGAGAAGGAGAAGATGAAGAAGAGGGAAATTTGAAGTTGGATTCTAGTTCGACAATGCAGGTTAACGGTGAAGAAGAGAAGTTAGGGGATTTGTTGAAGAGGGATTGGGTTCGACCGGATATGATATTGGAAGAGAGCGATGATGAGGGAGATACATATTTGCCATGGGAACGAAGTGTGGAGGAAGAGGCGGTGGAGATGCAGAGGGGAGGGAAGAGGACGGTAAGGGCACCGTCACTGGCTGAGCTAACCATTGAGGATGAGGAATTGAGGAGACTGAGGAGAATGGGTATGACTTTGAGAGAAAGGATTAATGTACCTAAGGCTGGGGTTACAGGAGCAGTGTTGGAGAAGATTCATCATTCATGGAGGAAGAATGAGCTGGTAAGGCTCAAGTTTCATGAGGTTTTGGCTCATGATATGAGAACAGGCCACGAGATTGTAGAGGTTGGTGCCCTTGGCTTTACCATGATAGCACGAACTTGGTCGTGTTGTGCTTTTGTATTTGTTTGGATTTGTCGTGCGTTCTTTGGGTATGAGGCATTTGATTCTTTAAAATAATTTCCAGACTCTGTATAAATATTTTATTCTTCCTGTACTGTCCTTGTGATGGCCATGATTATGGCGAATAGTCCTAGTTACATTTTAAACTAAAGGTCCAACTAGATTAGATAATACTTCTGAAGCAATACTAAAAATCACCATTACATTGAAGAAGGAGATCTCTTCATAAATCTTCATTTAGAAATGAAATTGCTATTTAACCTTAAATGGTCTTGATTTTAATGAGAACAATTTTCATCACTATGATTTCCATATTTTCCATATGTATTCCATGTAGATATAGAATAAGTAGAGTTATTTTCTTCAACTCCATTTCAAGGAAAAGATAGATAAATTTACAAGCCAATTATCTTGTAACATAGTTAAAACCGCATATGTTTGGGAATGTACACTAAAGAGTAATTATCCGGTAACATATTTTCCCTTCTCCTCCTTTTGCAATAACTAATGAACTCTTTGTATATCAAATCTCAAGTTTAATCCCAAGCATTTTGGTAATAGGGTTATAGGATGAATTTATTAGTCAACCTAAAAGACTTCCCCTGTCAACCAAAAGGACTACCCCTGCAAACCCCTAAAAGTCTTTCCTGAACAAGTTGATCTGAGCCTTCACTACTCCTCACTCATTTGAAATTTACCTGAATATTGTATTTGCAAGAAATTTTGAAGTGCGAACTTTCTTTTTTATGGTTGTCAGCGTCGGACAAGAGGGCTTGTGATATGGAGGGCTGGGAGCGTTATGGTGGTGTATCGAGGAAGTAACTATGAGGGGCCTTCTTCAAGATCTCAATCTGTGAATGAGGAAGACAATGCTCTCTTTGTTCCAGATGTTTCATCTGACAAATCTATTACAAAAGACAACAAAAGCTTTAATCCAGTTATTGAAAATCGTAATCAAGTTCATCCTAAGCGTGTCCAAAGCATGACTGAGGAGGAATCAGAATTCAATAGGGTATTAGATGGTTTAGGCCCACGTTTCGAGGATTGGTGGGGTACGGGAGTACTTCCTGTTGATGCTGATTTGCTCCCTCAGACAATTCCTGGCTATAAAACACCTTTCCGACTTCTTCCTACTGGAATGAGATCACGCCTAACAAATGCAGAAATGACTAATTTACGAAAAATTGCTAAATCACTTCCTTGTCATTTTGCTCTTGGTAAGTTTCAACCCTTTAAGTACTGTTTCTTTTTTATCGTTTAGCCTTATGACACGGTTTATCTTCCTGGTGTTCCTTTTAGGGAGAAACAGAAATCATCAAGGGCTGGCTGCTGCTATAGTCAAGCTCTGGGAGAAAAGTTTAGTTGTGAAAATAGCAGTCAAACGTGGAATTCAGAACACAAACAACAAGCTGATGTCAGAGGAATTAAAGGTGTGTTAGAATGTTTTGATATGATTTTATCCCACATAAAAAGATATGGAAAAGAATGTCCTTGATATATTAGTTGCTTCTGTTTGTGACTGCTTTGAGTCATATCACCCAAGTTTCTTGTCTAACAGTAAATACTTCTAGGGGGTCCTTAATAGCTCAAGTGATCATGCTCATAATTCCACCTTCCAAGAGGAAGTGCTGGCTCTCACTTTGTGTTTTCCATTTCTTTTTCCCTTCTGCAGACACCACTTATAGTTGAAAGAATAAAAAATTGATCCTGTTTATGTGAACCATAAAAGTTGTCTGGAGGAGACGTAGCAGTACTTTTGAATTTAGAATGCATCTTAGTTGTTCCTTCTGTCACTTCTGAAGTGCCAGAAGCCCATCATGTACAGATTTCCTTGCCCAAAAAACTCATGCTCTGTATCCTTTCATATGTGATTCTTGGGACTCATCATAAGCTGTTTACGCCACCATCGAGTTATGGGCGCCATCTGATGTTGGAATCACATATCAGCTGATTTCAATTATACAGTGATATGGTAATCGGCTTTTCTAGGGATGTCAGAAATTCTGAAAGTCATTTTTTTTGGAAAAAGGACAAATATACCCTCGAACTATCGTAAATGGTATGCAGATACCCTCCGTCATACTTTTGGGACATTGGTGCCCTTGCCGTCCAAAAACTAGAGCAAATATGCCCTTCATTCCTAACTGAAGACTGGACACATGGCGCAATCTTATCCGTCGATCCGATATTTAATAAATGTCAGATCGGTGGATAAGATTGTGACACGTGTATGTCCCTTAGTATAAAGGGTATATATGCTTTAGTTTTTGGACAGCAGGGGCACCAATGTCTCAAAGGTATGACGGAGGGTATCTGCATACCATTTCCAATAGTTCGGGGGTATATTTGTCCTATTTCCTTTCTTTTTTTTTTTATAATTAAGTTCATACAAATATTCTTCCGCGGATTGTCAGATATTAAGGTTCTTTATCTCTTTTTATCGGGTACAAGCTTCTATGAGAATTCTTGTACTGTATGAATGGGAAGAGTATGCTTTGTTGGTAAATTAGAGAAACTATGTAGAAATATGCCTCCCATTTTGTTGTTGTTGTTGTTGGGGGGTAAGGATTGTAGAATTAGGGCGTAGACAGGTACACCTAACTGAACAGTACATTATACTTGAGTGCCGTTAAAATAGGAAATATGCTGAGTAATACCACTAACATATCAGCTGCATCTCAGATGTTAACAGGGGGGGTCCTACTTCTGAGAAACAAATATTACATAATCTTTTATCGAGGAAAGGATTTTGTCCCACCAACTGTTGCAGCTGTTTTAGCCGAAAGGCAAGAGTTGACAAAACAGATCCAAGATGTTGAAGAGCAAACACGGAGTGGGCCTGCTGAAGTGGCACCATTGACAACAGATGGACAGGCCGTTGCCGGTTCTTTAGCAGAATTTTATGAGGCTCAGGCTCGGTGGGGGAGAGAAATATCTGCTGAAGAACGTGAGAGAATGTTAAAAGAAGCAGCAATGGCTAAGACGGCCAGAGTAGTCAAGCGACTTGAACATAAATTTGAGATGGTAAGTATATTTTTTTCCTTCTAATTTTACAAGCAATTCTCACATTAGCTTTTTTCATGACGACCCCTTGTTTTTACTGCAATTTATTTTAGCATTCTGTTGCAAATGTTTGTCTTTATTCAAATCCATCAGATTTCCTTTTGATTTTTAAAAAGAAAGCTTGGTCTGATCTAGGTGTATTAGTATTATCAAGCTATTGGAAGGTATCAACTAATGAGCTATAGAATTCTTTACCTTTAGTTTTGGTGTCTTTGGAATTCTTCATTATACCCTTTCATGTGTATAGGCTTTTTCTTTTTTCAAAACTTCTTATGTTTATTCATCTTTTTTTGATTCTGTAACTTCTTTTTCTTTCGTTCTTTGTTATAATGTTTGGGTCTTCTGAAACTGTCCTGCCAAAAGAAGTTTAAAACTTTTCCGTTAATCTTTGCTTCCAAATTATTTTTCCCTAGTCATGTTCCATTTTTTATTTTGGTGATTCCTTTGTCTTCTATTAATACTTTCTATGTGATTCGTGAACAGTCCCAGACCAAGAAGCTTAAAGCAGAGAAAATTTTGGCCAAGATTGTGGAATCCTGGATTCCTGCTGGTCCTTCTGATGACCTGGAAACGATAACAGAGGAGGAAAGGGTCATGTTGCGCAGAGTTGGATTAAGAATGAAGTCGTATCTGCCACTTGGTGAGTTTTCATTGTTTTTGGACGTAACAAAAATATTGTGGTCAATCTGTTGATTACATCCTGCATTTAACTGAGAACTCATTTAATATGCTTACCTACCAGGTATTCGTGGTGTCTTTGATGGTGTTATCGAGAACATGCATCTGCATTGGAAACATAGAGAACTTGTTAAGTTAATATCAAAAGAAAAGGTACTTGCTTTCGTTGAAGAAACAGCTAGACTTTTGGAATACGAAAGTGGTGGGATTTTAGTGGCAATAGAAAGAGTGCCAAAAGGTTATGCTCTTATTTTCTACCGTGGGAAGAACTATAGGCGGCCTATCAGCCTCAGGCCAAGGAACCTTCTGACAAAAGCAAAAGCACTAAAACGTAGAGTGGCACTGCAGCGTTATGAGGTTTTTCATCTTATACATGTCAGCTGTCCCATTTATAAATTGATGCTATCTCACTTTTTACTGATAATGTACTTGTTTTATCTGGCATCCTAAATGCTCTCTTGTAGGCTCTCAGTCAGCATATAGCCGAGCTGGAGACGACAATAGAACAAACGAAAAGTAAAATTGTAAGACAAAAAATCTGATCTTGGATTTGTTATTGTAGTGCAATTCGTTAATATACCTCGTGTTGCCGTTTTTTATGTTACTGTGTACTCTCCTTCCTCTTGATTTGGGCTCTTTACTTATTCTGCCTGTGTGTCCGGTAGCCAGCTTTATAGTTTATACTGCTTGAAATTATATATTCATGTATCATAATAATTTGTAGTCCCAACTTCAGCAAATTGTCCGATTATTCGTGCTTCTTTTCTTGGTGTTTATTCTGCTGCAAATTCTAACAGTTCGTTTGAAATATTTCCCCGAATTTTGTGAAGCTTTTGGAGGCTTCTGATTCCAATTCTGTTAGCTTTAAAAAATGTCAACTGGATCCTTACTTATTGGTGCATAATCTATCCTAGCATCTTTCTCGTATAAACTATAGAGCTTATTGAAACTAAGTTTAATGTGGGATCAGACTATTGGACTATTATTATATTATTCATATTTCACAGGCCAATGATCATGCATAGCTGAAGATATTCTTGAAATCAATTTCTTTACTCGAAAAAGTAATATATCTCCTATAAATGACCATAGTCCATCTGTAGTAGTTTTTCATAGAGAAATATAGTTCTAAATTTGCTGATCAAACTATAGTTCTAAACATTATAATAGAGTTGGTAAAGAAGCAATTGAAGGAAGATGATCCCTACAAATATTTTTTGCTTTGTCTGGACAGTAAGGAACAAACATGTTTTGAGGGCTTATCAACTAAAATATAATTCCTTAAAGCTAGATATTTAGTTTATTTGTATAGCTGGCATAATTCCACTCCCGTAGATTCCCCAGATAACATTTTAGATTTTGTAAGCTCTATGGTCTTGTCAAAGTTTCCGATGTAAAGCAGCTAACCCTATTTTTGCTTACATAACTTTTGTAGTTTATGCATCTACTTGATGCCAGTAATGCAATCTGCTATTACTTCATCAAAAAAACAAACATTATAAATTATCATAGATAAGATAATTGTTCCTTGATTAAGATCACCATCTCTTAGAAGACCAAAGTATTTTGAAGTTGACAAAACTCAGATTCTGTTACAAATTTCAGTTCAGAATCTTATAGAGATGTGACAATGAAGACCAAGTCTGATCTCTGTAACCAAATCTAAGGACTTCTATTTTCATCATTGTCTTGATAGAGTAACAATTTTGTGATATGGTGTGAGAATTCCTGGTATATAGAAGTGGAGAACTTACATAAAATATGGTTCTCTCTGAACAACACCACAGCATATGTGCTAACTGGATATTCTTTTAGTTTTGATAACCGTGGTATTATGCGCACCTACACTCTATTCTTCACCAGTACTTTTGTAGTTCAAAGTGGGTATTACACTCTCTATACTTGTTTACTGAATTTTCTTCTTGTCTGTCCATAGGTTGATTTTGGTGAGGCGGGCATTAATACTAGCAATTTGGAGGCGCTTGATCAGTTCAATCATGTCTCGGAATCCCTAGTAAGTTTACCACGATTCCTCTGTATGTCTAAGAAAAGTCAGGGAGGTTTCTTATATGATAGTGGAGTACTGTCTTTAAGTGCGGGGCTTCCTCTTGTCTTAGCTGTTGATAGATTGTTGCGGTGAAGGATGGGGAGGGGTCCCCAGGGGAGGGAGGAAGGATGAATATTTTGTATTTCAAGAAAAAGGATCAGTATAACGAAATATCCATATTGACTAAATTTTTATTCGGTGCAGAGTGAAGATGAAGATTCATCTTTAGACTCTGGTGATGATGAGGATGAAGATCCTGAATGGGAAAATGATGACGATTCAGCGTACTCCAGTCTTGAGGACAATGAAACAGGATAACAACCTTCATGGTTAATACTATATGAGGAATTGCATTGTATCATTGCTATGGTCCTATTGAGGTAATCATTGCAGGTCTTATCCCTTCATTCTTAAGACTATTAGAGCTCTTATTCCTTAAAAGTTCTAAGCATGCAATGATTACTATTACCGAGTGAAAAATGTAAAAGGTGGCACAAAGGGAAGTTTTACAATTTACTAGACTGAAGAATGTGATTGGAACTAGTTAGCTATAGCACATATCTCCAGGAAAAGTTGATGCTCCCACAAACTGGAAGAACAAGGAAATTATGTTTAAAAATCAATTCTATCATCACACTAGCAGTACGAGATCTGCCAACTACTTGTTTGTATTTAAAACCTCATGATGCCCATCATAAAACTATGTTATTGCTCTTTTTTTAAACTGCTTCAAGTGTGGGATTAAGTTTTCAACTACAGGTGTTTTACTGGTCTTCAAATGGAATGAATATACTGTTCAATTTTTTCCAGAAGATACCTAGTAGTTGCAAATTACATAAGTTTATTTGTTGGGAGTATGCGCTTAATATACACTACACTTCAACCAATGGTATGTTAACAGTGTCATTAAGTTCCAGTGCCTGAATGTGATAAGAACTATTGTTTGGGTGCTACGAGTCCCAACTATAAATTGTATGTTCTTATTGACCAAGTATGACACTATCATTGCAGCCACAACAATAATCTTTCTGAGGTTTTTGGATCATAATTTGAGGTCACAGATCCCAATTACTTGCTTATGGCCATTGATGGAGCCTTTGGATCACTGGTCTATTCAAACTGTAGAAGGGGTTTCACATCATGCAATCCATCCAAGCTCAGTTTGTTCGAATGAACTGCCCCAAATCGTACATGGAAGAATTAATTGGAGTGCTTGTCTTCTGGGGTGAACATTGTAATGAGTGTAGATGTAGTTGCTTTGTCAATTGTCCTATCTTCCAGTTTTTGTAATTACTACGTTGAATTATAGAGCTAAAATTGTCAATGATGCATCACATATCCAAGGGGGTAAAAGAGGCAAACTGAAAAGATAACATGAAATGAAAACATAACATGAGTAAGTTAATTTTCCATTTTAGATTTTATGTTTCCACTGAATAGAAGTGAATATTTATGATTCATAGAACAAAAGGGAAACTTTCATGTGGTTCCAAATTTTCGGAACATTCTTCTTAAAGAACACGAGTGCAAGAAAGGCATTTTGGGAACATGGCTGCCTGAACTATTCAAATTGGACATCTTTATTTACTTTCATATGAATAACGAGGGGCTAATGAAATCCATGAATCCACTGTTGCATGAGTCCATGCTTTGCTCAAATCTGTCTGATACTAAACAATGAAAATAAATATCGCATATCCAAAAAGTTAGACGTCATTGTGTACACCTAGTATGATAAAAGAAAACACCCCCAAAATGAAAATCCAACTTTACCTTCCACAAAGTCCAGCAAACTGTTAACAAGATGCATCTGCAAAACCAAAATGTTTCTGGAAATTTTGGATAGAAGATAAAGGGAAGGGGCTATACTGTTTCACAATCTCATATTCGAGGAGCATTAGGCTATTCTAATACAGTGACATGTTACATATAAGTGACAGTACATAAAAAAGAAAGTGGAGAGCATCCAGGATGAAAAAGATAGGATATATATGCACCAAAGGAGCTCCCCATCAATGCCTATAGTCGTTATGATTGCTAGCAACATGACAGGCAACCCTACTTGAGCTAAGGAAAAATAACCTCAACAAAGGGGGAAACACACCATTGAACAAATGGAAAAATCGATTAGCCAGATAGGCATATTTTAGTTTCTTGGACCGTCTTTTGCAGCACTTGCTTCTGATTAACGGAGCATTTGCTGCAACTGAAGCACTTGATTCCTTTGCTCCGGAGGTAGCATGTTAATCTGTTCGGGGGTCAGACTCCTTACTTGCTGAAGAAGTGCCTGCTCCATCTCTGGGGACAGCTGCACATCAACAAGATTAACTTATTTTTTGTCTGAAACCAAAAGAAAAACCAACAGTCTGTTCTTAAACTAAAAACGTGAACAATAGGAGTGCAGGTATATTACTGCTCCTGGTCTAGGAGGCTGATTGCCCGGACCCATCTGTGCAGGGAATGACGGTGGCCCTGGGGGCTGCGGTCCTGATGTATTCTCTGGTAAGCTGGGAATCCAAGGAGATCCTCGATCTGCTTGCATTGAATTTCCAACTTGATTGAATTCCGGTCTCAAATGTGAACCTCCCATCTAGATATATGTACATATAAAAGCATGTCAAATCCCATTATAATAGTACTTGACATATACTCTAAAATGAGTAAGAACTAAGAATTCACTTTCAAGCAATAGACACCAAAATTATCATGCAGTGTGGACCATTGCCAGAACTAACATATTAGATTGTCGTTGGAAACATCATGTTACAGAAAGATGAGTTGGGAATGGTAGACAGGTTATACTTTGTCAAGTTTTAAACTCTATTGAAGATAGTAAGCTTATAAAGTGTGCCACCTGTAACAACCTTAACTTTTATATTCTGTGTTCACGCAATTTGACAAGGTACTCTTGTACAACGTTGATTTGAGGTTATACTAGAATTTGACATGGTATTAGAAAAACCAAAGGTCCTTAGGTCCTTAGTTCAAGTCTAACTACCACCCTTTGCAAAAATAATATCCACGTGTTGGTGAATCAAACCAAAAGGGGCATATCGAAAATAAAATTGAGTAGGTTTAAGAAGCTTAAATGAGATGGTCACACAATATATCAAACTCAAATGTTGAAGGTACAAAACAAAACAAACAATGAGAACAATATTGCAAATTGATGTATGACCTTGACGGTACATGGTAAAAGTGCAACTAAATACTTCATTTTAGTTCCAAATATACCAAATAAGTTAAAGAGTATTTTCATAGTCAAATAAGAAAAATGAAAATAGAGTCAAAATAGAACAGTTAGTTTGGGCTGGAGGGACCAAGGGTATAGGAATGAATGATTTGGTATGTTAAAGAAAGTCAGTAACCCAGATCTTTCAAAAGATACAGTACCAGCAAAGCATCATTCACGTGCTAAGTGAGCAAACATAGAATGCAAACTATGATGGATTGTAGCATACTTCTGAACGTATTAGATATTTTTTAGCCAAGACTAAGAAACCTCTAAACCTATGACCATCCTACTTCATAATCCCACATAACGAATGATCATGACATTGACATATTTAATACAGCTACGTGAAAAATCTTAAACAGCAAAATTGGCATGGAGTCCTGCATTTGAAAAGAGGTAACTATTAAGAGGCACTTTAAATTTAACCATGGCCTTTACTAACATCAACCAAATTTAGTAGAGCAAGAAACAGCCAAAGGTAACATAGAGTTTCAGTCACATAGATTTTAAAAAACTACGGCACCTGATATAGAGGCTGGGGTGGAAGCTGACTTTGACCAGGTTGTTGTCCCGGTAGAAAAGAAGGTCCCATGCTTGCTGGAGGCCTCATTGCAGGCTGAATGATAAAAGGAGTATTTACATCTTATACATGGAAAAAGTAAACCTTAAACTCACTAAAGGCGTAATAATTACATGATAAGCAGGTTGTGAATGGTGGTGCTGAGTTGCCCCAGATTGCGGATAACCAGCATTGGGCCCCATGTGAGGGTGAAGTTGATGGGGGAAAGGTTGCATCGATGGTCTCACTTGTGGTGGTAGCTGTGGTTGCATAGCCAGGTGTTGGTTTCCACTAGTTTGCATTGGTTGCTCCAACTTGGGGGATGCTGGATGCATCTGTTGTTGAAGATGAGATGGCAGTGGTGGAGCAGAATGACGAGGAAGCTGGGACATATTAGGAACTTGAGAGGTTTGTGATAAAGAGATTGGTGTGGCTTGAGAACCAATAAGTCCTTTCTGCTGCTGCATTGTCTGCAATGGATGAGATGGCATGGATGTGGATTGAAGGTTCAAGGGTGGAAGAGAAGTGGATGGCACTGTTGGAGCAGGTTGATTCTGCTGCTGCTTTCTTGTTTGCTCCTGAATGCCAATATGCCCTGGCAACGATGGAGTAGTCTGAACTATTGGTTGTGGAAGCTGAGATACTGATGGCTGAGTACTCAATGCTCCTGTTGGCTGGATGGTTGGTATCTAAAAGCAGAAAAAAGTAAATATCTAGAACTGCATCACATTGTAGACATGGAAAACAGATATTTCATAAGGTCAAAATGATATGTACACCAACTTACCACTTGTGGGGGCTGCACCATCCCAAGCATTATTTGTGCCTAATAAACACATCATTGTAAAAATCCCACATCAGAGAATGAGAAGTCAACAAAGAAACCTCCAAATTCATATGAAGGGTTCCTATTGTGAAAGCTAATAGTCCCAATCCTCCACGGAATCTTGTGATGATTCATAATACAAGACAGAGAGTAATTCCTTGAAACATCATCCATATCACAGTAAAATCAATGCATAATCTATCTTGAGAGCTTGCAAGAGGGGAAGGAGAGTTGTCTTTAATACATGAAGATCTGATATTTCACCAACTACATCACGCCTCTAAATGTTAAATTATATGAAACATCAAACTTCCAAAATAGTAAGGCATACAACTTTCAAATATTGAGCTTTACGATCCAACACATCACTCACGAATATCCGAATTTAAGTTTTAAACCAAATCACACTTTCTCAGTGTAATTACACTATTCCAATAATTAGAGAAATTAAAACCCTAATTTCAGCATTTGTAACAGCAATAGCTACACAATTTATATACTAGGTCAAAAGTAAACCAAACAAGTAACATCAGCAGAAAAGGTGAAAGTAAAATAAGACCTGAAAGAGTGTTTTAGTCAAGCTAGGGTTTTGGATGAGAATTTGCCTTGCTTGTTGCTGGTTCTGTTCCACTAGCACCTACACAAGAACACATAAGAATTCACAGAAAATTTCATCAGGTAGCTCTAGTAAGAGAATACAAGTAACAAACAAGATGAAAAACAATCGAAATTGATTTAATCTTCATGAACGAAAATTATGTATGGATTATTACACGCATACACATATATGAGTACCTTCATCTGAGACATAACATCGTATAACTCTATTTTAGACATTCCAGTCATATTCGACGGTAAACCGTCGCCGGCCATTGCTCTCAGCCTCTTCCACCGTACTCTCAGCCGGAGGACGGAAAGGGACAGTTCTTTTTTTTTTCAAGAGGAAAAAACGATTGCTACTTAATTGGGCTTTCATGGCCCAGTAGTTTTATGGCCCATATAATAGCCCACTATCCTATTGGAAACTGACAAAAATAGTTCTGTTTTGGGAAAATTTCATATATGGCAAACGGATTTTATGAAATTATATTTCATGGGTATAATTTACATAATTATATTCTATGGGTATAGTTTAGTTTGTTAGGTGACTCTAAATTTGTATAAAATGTTTTCTTTAATTAAATTTATACAAAAAAAGTTATTTTTTCAATAAATGATAGCAGTAGCACAAAAGATGGTAACAATAAATTCACATAATCCATGATTTAAGTAAAACATTCAAAATCAAATATTTTCCCAAAAAAAAAATTCTAAAGCTATAGAAAACAATACCAGTTCAAAATCAAATGTTTTCCCAAATTTTTTTTAAAAAAAATCTATGAAACACTCAAGGCATATATATATATGTATATATATATATATATTGATTATATTGTATATATTTGAGAAATTATATATAATTTTTATATAATATTTGTGTGTAATTGATTTTGTGTTTTAACTGTATATGACCATCATAATATGTATTTTTTGGGGGGGAAAATTGTAAATAATAGCAAACTAATAACCTAAAATAAATGGAGTAGCTAGGGTTTGATTTAATTGTGCTCCATAGCAAACGTTTGCAAAAAATTGCCAGGCGTCTCTCTCCCAAATATCTCGCTCGCCACTCTCCTCCAATCTCTCCCTCGCTTCCTCACTTTTTATACAAACACAAGTGTATAAAAATTGTTTCTAATTGTATAAAGCAGAGGAAATTGTATAAATACATATATTCTTGTTCCCCTCTTCCAGATCTCGCTCGCCACTCTCCCAAATCTCGCTCGTCACCCTCGCCTTTCTCACTTATACAAACAGAAGCGAAATGTATAAATTGCGTTTCTGTTTGTATAAAGCGTGAGAAAATTGTATATACACATGCAAGTACATATATTTTCGTTCTATACACTTATAATTGTACAATAAAAATACTCCCCTGCCCAGTTTTTTTTTCCTTTCTCTCTTTCTCGTTTTATACAATTTTCAAATTGTATCTAATTTCTCTCTTTCTCGTTTTATACAATTCGATTCAATTGTATATTCCTTGTCAAGTCTCTTTTGTCTTTCTCTCTTTCTCATTTTATACAAATTCAAATTGTATATAATCGTTCTATACACTTATAATAATACAATTCATTTTATACACTTGATTTTTATACAGTTTCTGCCCAAGTGTCTTTCTCTTTCTCGTTTTATACACTTCGTTTTATACAATTTGCTTCAACTGTATATGTATAGCGAATTATACAGTTTCTATGTTTGCTATGGAGCGCAATTATGCAAACTTTGCTATAGCATACAAATATGAATTTTTTATTTGCTATATGTGAAAGTTGCCCTTTTTTTTTTGGGTAATCTGTTTATATATAATATTTTATTATGTTCCTATTTTTTTTTTATATATATAGAAATTTGTATAATGTACAATAATTTTGGTATATATATTATAGTTATATATGTGCATCTGTGATTTCATGTTTTTTTTTAAAAAAATAAATATATTAATGATTAAATTGATTGTATAATATTTATTTGTTAATTGTATATATAGTAAGCTTGGAATCTGTTTCTATATTTGAGTGTGTAACGTTTATACATACAATATTTTATTATGTTCATAATTTTTTGTATATATCGACGAAATTGTATAATGTATTATAATTTTGTATATTTATTATAGAGTGATTTTAACAAATTTCTTTTAAACAAAATTAAATAATTGTATACAAATAGCTATTGCCTCATAAGACTTTGTATATGTTACCTTAATATACAACCCACTATATACCTAACTTTAATAATTGGTATACAACTAATAGAATATACAATTAAGAACTAGCTCATAATACTTTGTATATATTACCTTAATATACAACCCACTATATACATAACTTTGTAATTTGTATATAAATTACACTACCTGATGTTTCCGATATTCTTCAGATTTGTCCAGTTCTGATGAGGTAGATTAAATCTCCTCTGAATCAATGTTTATGGCTTTTCTCTTACTTCCACCTTCAACAATCTTAATGCCGCTAGATTTTGCATTGTTGATGACTTTATGAATTGCCATTGGGTCATTTTTTTTTCATGGATCTCAATTCTTCAATAGATTGTTCAACTTGAACTTGTTTATGTTTTGTCATAGACCCTACATTAACCCCAAAATCCTGAGCTAACCCAATTGAAACGAAGGTGGATTATCAACAACATTGACATGCAATGACATACCTCTCGTAATCCTCATAGATGGAGAGAAATCATCCATTATGATTTTGAAAGACTTGTAATCTGATAAGTAATAAAGATTTTTTAAAAAAAAAATATGAAAAAACTAACAATCATACTACATATACAATTGTTGAAGAAGGAATCAAGAAAAAAATATTGAAAGCCATGAATTTGACCGTTACTTGCGAAAAGTGGTAGAACATCGGAGGGAGAAGTTCAAAATTTTCCCAATGGAAATTCAAATTAGAAGAGAAGAGTAATTTTAGGAAAAGATATGAAATGAGAATAGGAGAGATAAATTTGATTTTGAATAAAATTATATAAAATTTTTTGGATGACTATTTTTATCCTGTATACAAATAGGTAGTGGGTCCCATTAATTATGGCAAAAAAATTGAAACTGTATTTACTGACCGTAAATAAATTAAACTATACCCTTATTAACTAATTACATAGGGATGTTTGTCATCCCATGTAATTTCCAAAAGATCTCCAAAATGTCATATTTCTTCGAAACTTACATAAATATACTATAAATAAAAAATATTTATCATTTATAGCAATAATATTTTACTTTCACTTGATCACTTTTAATACAGATATAATACACTTTTAATTCATATTACAAAGAATAATTTATCATTTACATATAATACAAGTTTTATCGATAGATAATACATTTATTACACTTTTTAATACGTTTATAATATAATGTGTCAACTTCTTACCAAACAACCATAGTATATTTTTAAAACAATTATGATACAATATATTGCATACTTAATTTACTTTTAATACATATTACAGATTTAACATAGTATTGTTATAAATAGTAATAAATAAAAATATTGCTAAAATCAGTAATTATTTATTGAAAAACACCCATCCAAGTAATTTTCCTTTTCTTTAATGTATCTGAGCTGCATATTAATGTATCCAAACCAGTATTAAATGTATCAAAGTTGCATATTAATGTATCCGATCTACATATATGTATCTGAGCTAGATTTTAATGTATTTGAGCTACATGTTAATGTATCTGAGACAATATTTAATGTATCCAAGCTACATATTAGTGTATCCGGCTTCAATTATTATATCTGAATTTTATTTTTATTTTTAAGGAATTAATGTAATTAAGAACTTATTAGAGATATATTGTAATTTCATATTAAAATTATGAGATTTATGTAATTTACGCTATAAAGTAATTATATATGACAATATACATATTAAATACAAGTTTAAGGCATGACTACATACTTATTTTTCTGTAAGCAGTGAAAAACATTTTTACTTTATTTTTCATACATCACAAAGTGCTTTAATTTCATAATATTTAGTCAATGTCAAGTATTTAATTTAAGGATCTCATAAAGTTCATTAAACACGATTAGGATAGGGTGCTGTCCCACTGATGAACTACTACATCCTACTTGTAATCCTGACAAATCTTTGGGGCCAAGTTAGAGACAAAATATAGGCCATATATTCAATGTAACGTTTTTACACTTTTAGACTAAGATGAACAATAATATAAATTACTTATTATAACAAGTTAAAGTATTACTCTTATATTATATCGTCAAATGCGTATAACTTGAATTAATCCTAAGAATGGAAGTACTCCATATGAAAACCTTAAAATGTAGTACTATTTTTAAACTATTGTCCTGGCTCTTTTTCTTAATATAGAATGCAAAGAATAACATCCTTATAATGCATCTAAAGGTGTAATCTAGTGGACAATAAAGTGGTTGAGAATCATGACGTTTCAGGTTAAAATCTAATTGAGAGAAAAAAAACATTAGGTGATTTCTTCCTTTCTGTTTTAATTTTGGTGCATAGATTTATTAAAGGAAAACTTACATAAATATACATAATTAAAAAATATTTACCATTTATAGCAATAATATTTCTTTTTCACTTGATCACTTTTAATTCATTTATAATACAATTTTAATTCATATTACAAAGAACAATTTTTTATTCACATATAATACAAATTTTAATGATAGATAATTCATTTATCATACATTTTAATACACTTATAATACAATGTGTCAATTTTTTACCAAACAAACATAGTATATTTTAAAAATAATTATAATTCATATATAATTCATATCTATTGCATACATAATTCACTTTTAATACATATAGCAGATTTAACATAGTATTGCTATAAATGGTAATAAATAAAAAGTATTGCTAAAATCAGTAATTATTTATTAAAATGTATCAATTCATGTAATTTTTCCAAAAAAAGGATATATCTATTGTTGATGACAGTATCCCATGAAATTAATCGAAGTGCTATGGTGTAACTTTTCGACACGGGTTCCCTTCCGATACCGTAGCTCCGCTCTGCCTGCACCAGAGTATTCTAATGGAGTAATTCTTTTGTAAAGAGCAAGTTATAAATGCGTGTGGCTGGGTTTTGGTCTCTTCTTTTTTTAAAAAAAATATTTTTTGTGTTTTTATTATGGAATATATGATTGATCTAGAAAAAAAGCAAAGGACCATCTTGACAAACAAGGATATTTGTGAAAGCAATTAAAGGACTGACCTTTTTATTCTTTAGTGTCACTTTGTTATTTTTTGCTTTACCTAAGTAAAGAAGAGGATCATTAGAAACTCAAAAATCTTCATAATTTCAACCAAATTTAAGAAAACAATGCAATGTTCTAAAGAAACAATTGCAAGGCTATTCTACAATGTCTCAAGTTCATTTCAACTTTTCCTCATTTTCTCATACTTCACTTCTATTTTACTTGGCAAACTATTCTACTTTCTTGGCGGAAATCCATTTTTCTGGAGGTATGTATCGTATCGTATGTTACTAGTCATGATCTATCTCTATGTTTTACATAGTCAATATATCTTCCTTCTCGTGTCTGGATAGAGAATGTGGTCGTTCTAAGTATCAGGGTTGAGTCAGATAGTACCAAATTGAATCCATTCGATTTCTAAAAAGAGTTATTAATCCTCAACTTTTCGAGGAATAATCATTCCTTCATTAGTAATTGTGAACACGACTTTTTATTTTTTCAAAATTTTCCCTCCTTTTTTGTTTTAATTTGAATTATTCGAACTGCATGATGACAGACTATTGTGGATTTTGCAGGAATCGAGTTAATGGATATGAATTTGCTGAGTTTTCAGACGAAGAAAATGAATATAATTATCATAACAAAGCTGAAACAGGGGAGGAAAAACATTTTCTATCACACACATTTTGCGAAAGTGAAAAAATTGAATATAACTTAAATAGCAGAGTCGCTGATGAAGGAGATTCTGTTTATGCATCAGTAGCTTCAGAATCTGTTCATACTGATGATGATGATGATGACGATGTTGAAGAGAAGAATCTCAAATCGGATACTTACAAATGCGATTTGAACATGATGGATAACGATATTAACCATGGTACGTACAATGAGTAATTGTTAAAATGTGTTAATTTAAACTTTGGCCTTATGTTGTTGTTGATGCAGGGAAATTTTATACGAAAGTCACGAAGGATAAGAAAGTGAAGAAGAGTAAAAAGTTATGTAGAGAGGATAATTTTTTGGTTTATGCACCAGCTAAGTTAGAGAGCAAGAAACTTGAATTCCGAAAAAAAGAGGATAATAATGTTGATAAAATATTTGGAGATACTTATAGTGTTGGATCCATTTCTAAGAGTTCTTCTGAATGGAGAAGCTCCATTAAAGATTCGGGTTCTGAAGAAGAAGATCCGTTTTCGTCTTCTTCAAGAAGAAGTTGCCCCAAATGGGAATCTTACACTGTCTTCCAAAAATATGATGAAGAAATGTTGTTTTTAGATAGAATCAGTGTACAAAAACTCCATGAAACAGGTAATGTCTAACTTTGCCAACTCAAATTGAATTTCGTGGTAAACACGTAGAAATTCTTTTTCATAATGGGTGACAGTGAGACTTGAACAGTAATACTGAAGTGTCAACAAACATCTAAACTTTACACTTTTAGAATTTATTATATATTTTTTCAATATTATCTAAGTTCTTCATTTTCATTTCTTCAGAATCACTAAGATCCATTCAATCATGTCCAAGATCAATATCGGACAGGATTGTGCATAAATTGGCGATGAAAGACAGGAAATCATCGGAGTTTCGACACAATCCATATCATGAATTAGAGGCTGCGTATGTAGCACAGGTAAGCATGTAGAGGCGGATTCAGTATTGTCCCACGCACAACGCATAAACATATACTACATGAAATTTTAACAAACGTTAATATTTTGACTCGTCAAATTTAAATCCTGAATATGTGTATGCTTGTAGGTATGCTTAGCATGGGAAGCACTGAGCTGGAACTACAAATACTTCAAAAGTCTAAGAGCTTCGCGTCTTGAAGAGGATCCAGGATGTCCTGCTTATGTAGCTCAACATTTTCAACAGTTTCAAGTGCTTTTACAAAGATACATTGAGAATGAACCATATGAACATGGTAAGAGACCTGAAGTTTATGCTAGGATGAGAAGTTTAGCTCCAAAGTTGCTTCAAGTTCCTGAATATAGAGGTAATTTGGTTTATCCCTTTTTTGAGTTTAACTTCTATATACTAATCATCATTTAGAAGTATTTTATGAGTAATTTTTTATAACAAGCATGGATAAGTGTCCTATGAAACATGTACTACCTCTGTTTCAATTTGTTCGACTTAACATGGTAGTATAATACTTCATTCTTTTCAGTTTGTTTGTCTTATCATGTTAGTCCATTTAAAAAAGAATGTTTTTTTTTTTTAACAACTATTTAATTTCAATTTTCATCATGATATATTTGAAAACACAAGATGAAATGATATTTTGATACATAATATGTGTTATTAGTTTATGATCACACGATTTAAACATCTCTTTTACTTTCTTTTAACTCAATATTAAGTTAAGGCCGAACTCATAAACAAATCCCTAAACTTGTTGGGTTTTTCCCTTCAGGTACCTCAACTACGTCATTTTCCTATTGAATCATTAAATCACACATAATTTGTTGCTTTTAAACACTGTTAGCTGATAGTGTATGTAATTTAGATCTCCTTTTTGTCTCCATCTTGATATTATAAATAACAAAATTTTGACTAGATTCAGATGAGGAAAAGGGACAAGAAGAATTATGGTCGAGAATATCATCAGATTCATTTCTTGGGATAATGGAAGAAGCAATGAGAACATTTATGAAATTCCTCAAAGCAGACAAAGAGAATCCTTGTCAATTACTAATGACAGCTTTCTTTAGGAGAAACAAAAGAGCCTCTACTGACCCTACTCTTCTCCTCTTACTCAAGAAAGTCAACAAAAAGGCGCGTATCTATCTGTTTTATTTTCAAGATTATAAATACTCTATCATATAATTTTAACGAGCTACTTACTTGATATATGCAGAAAAAGACAAGGGTGAAGGATATTGGTAGGTCAGGAAAATGCAGCTTGGGAAAAAGGAGATTTAAAGAAGAAGAAGAAATGGATATATTGATGGGATTAATAGATTTAAAAGTGGTATCAAGAGTATTAAGAATGAGTGAAGTGACTGATGAACAACTGCATTGGTGTGAAGACAAAATGAGCAAAGTCAGAGTTTCTGATGGCAAATTACATAGAGATGCTTCACCACTTTTTTTCCCAGCACACATTAGTTGAATGAGTTTAATTTTTTTTTTTTTTATATATTGTTTGAACTAAATAATTTTTTACACATATTTATAAGTAGATTTCCCTTATAATGTAGGATTCAAAATATTAAAAATAAAATATGTTACCTATTATAAGCTGATAAAAATAATTTGATAGTGTAAAATTTATTCACGTTAACCACGTATATTACTTAAACTCTAGCTAGTTTAATACCCTCATGAACTTCTTGTTTTGTAAATAAGTACTTACTGTAAAAAATGAGTGGGTGACCCATGCATAGTAGAAATTAAAGTAAGTTCAAATATGCATGTGGTCTGTCAGGATGACAAAATAATTTTATGAACAATTTTGATAAAAGTGAATTATTGTCTCACTTTAAATTTGTCTGTCCTATTTTTTTTAAAAATTGTTTTGAAAAGACTATTTCTTTTCTTTTTGGTATTTTTTAATTTTAATTTTTCACAAAATCTATATAAATATAAGACTAAATGTTATTTTAATATTTGACGATCAAATTAAAACGAGAAGAAAGTATATATAAGCAAATGGATTAAAGGAAAAAGATGGATATGTGAGGATAGTGACAAGGGCAGCCTTACTTGAATTAAAAGGAAAATCAAAGCTGAAGATTGTGCACTTGAATAAAAGTAAAAGGTTGCAGCTTAACACACGTCAGTCAAACAAAAGATTGTCTTAATTTGTATCATCGATTTATCAATCGAAATATTGTGATTCATAAATTAGGAAAGTAAAAAAGTAGTATTATAATTTTGGACAGTTGGAGTAACCGTGTTCAATAATAATTAAACCCAAAATAGTTGGTGGTAGGTTAGAAGCTCATCTACCATGGCATCACATTTTTCGACTGTTATTTAATCTCTTTTCTTCATTGCCACAATTTTGCAATTTTATTTGTGTAAGATCTCAATTCATTTAAGGGATAATGCACAAGTATTTCCTTAACCTATGTTCGAAATCTCAGAGACACATTTATACTATACAAAAGTTCTATTACTCTCCTGAACTTATTTTATTAATAATTTTTTTATCCCTTTTCGGTCTACGTGATATTATCTTGTGAGCCCAACGCTGTTTGACTTTTTTTTCCAAGCTAGTGCCACGTAGGACGAAAAGGGGTAGAAAATTACTTATAAAGTAAGTTTAGGGAGGTAATAGGACCTTAGTATAGTATAAGTGTGTCTCTGAGATTTCAAGCATAGGTTGAGGAGGTACTTGTGCATTTTTCCTTTATTTAATTGTATAGTTGGTTGCCTGAACGATTTTGTAATTTTTGCTCCTAACAAGAAATATAATATGCGTCAAAATATGTGTCATGAATTTGTAAGTAAAAAGCTAGCTCATTGATTGTAGTTCACTCAAAATAAATAATACAAGAAAAAAAACTGAGCTAGTTAAGATTTTAAATTTTCTAAATTTTAGATTGCTAAAAAGTTATAAATTTTGTGTTTAATTATTTATATATATAAAGTAAATTTTTTTAACACAAATATTGAATTCGAGCCAATGTGGAGCATTTGTAATTAATTTCAAAGTTTACGAGTAAGTTTAGACTAATTTCAACAACTTAGTCAAAATATAATCTTGATTTAGATTTTGGTGTAATTTAAAATCAATATTTCAACATGCTTCAATTTAATATTAAATTATTTGACCATTTCATGATAGCAATGGAACAATTCATTTATTCTATGATGATTAGTTTTACTATATAATCCTGATTTAGACCTTCGGACGGACAGTCAACAACTTGGTCAAATTCACTGTACCTTTTGTTTTTTAAGTTTATATTTTTATATTTGAGTTATAAATGTAAATGTTTGACTATATAGAGTTTATTTAACCAAGTTTGGAACCTAGTATAATCCATGCTTTTTTTTGGGCTTGTGTAAGGATTTCCCTATCGGTTAGCTGGAGAAGGGGCAATTTCCTCTGGTTCTTCCCGTCTCTAGTACAGATCAAATCACAGGATCTCCCGCCTCTACGGGAGGTGGGTGGGGATCAAGAGAAGGAAGGCTTTTTTACATTTCAGTTCAGATACGTTGCTCGACTTGCGCCATACCTCTGCCTAGACAAAGAGGACTTTAAGGCAGCCTCGTAGGAGACATTGGATGTAACCAGCCTTCAAAGGCGGGGGACCTGATTAGGCTCTTGACCCCTCGATTCCCGAGAAACTCGGTGATCCCATCCTTCGTTTGCGGTCGACGTTCCGGCTTTGTCCGTCGACAGCTGAATGTAATAATAAATATATATATCTTTATGATAATAGGTATTATTTTTCATAATATATGATGCGGCGCTTTTTCGCCCTCTCTTCGCTCTGGACAGGAGCCGGATGATTGAACACTATCCCAATCTCTAGAAAGAGTACCAGCGCTGACGATTTAGCTGCTGATGTCATCCTTCTTCTATAGAAAATTGAGAAGAGCCGAGGATTCCTCTGTTTTCGGGGATTCTTGACGTAGCTGCAATCCCATCTGTAATAGCCTATAAATCATACAATGAATGTAAATTGCACTAGATAAACTTTATGCGACATGTTTGGCTCAAAAGACATTGGGAGAATCGATTTCGAATCATCCGTGTGGATAACCACCTTCTAAATCAACTGAGTCATCCCAAAAAAATTATTTAACTAAGTTGTTACTTATATTTATGCAAATTTTCCTCTATATATTTATTTTTAGATATTTAGTATTTATCAAAAATAATTTATTTATTTTCATAATGTACAGTAAAAGTTTTGTTGGGAGTGATAATTCGCTAATTGAGCTAGAAAATTTTGTTGGGATTTTTGATTGAGCTATATAGTGCACTATTTAAATTTAATTGGACTCTGCTTCGTCCCTTTATTGCTCATGTACACTACTGAAGTACTTCTCTTTCTTCGTCATCCTCTTTGTTCCCCTGAAATCTCTCTCCTCCATTTTCGCCCTTTCGCAGGCGCCATCAGTTCCTCACCCATACAGGTAAAATACCCTTTTCCGTTTACGTATTTCTCTTTCTTATCCAATTACACCTTCTATTTTCCCCCATCATCTTTATTTTTAGTAATATCGAACATATATATATATATACCAATATATGTTCATAGCAATGATCATAGAGATCTCAAGTTTTTGATACACTGTATTTTCTTTATTGCTTCAGCCCTTTAGATCTGTTGTGCAAAATTGAAAAAAAAATGAATAGATGCGATTATCAGCAAAACACCTTGATGGGTTGTGTTGGAGTTGGAGAATTTAGACGGGGAGATATCTCTGTCTCTGATGGTCTTGTTTGCCCCAAACCTCGCCGGAATGGGCTTTTCAACGAACCCATCAGACCTTCTCGATTCCTGCAAATCAAGTATGTTTATATACCTTTTTTTATCTCTGTTTTAATTTCTCCTTTTTTTCCCTTTGTTAATTGGTTTTGGTGTTTCTCTTACAGTAATCAGCAAACAGAGGGTTACGATCTGAAAGCCGGAACTGAACTTCTGGATATCATCCTCTCCAAGGTAAATTATAGATGATTTAGTTTTTCTAATGGTAGATTGGTATATGTTTCTGATGTGAACTGTTTATAATTCAGTTACTACCGCTGATATTTTTTTTTTCTGTAAACAGGGGAGCTATGATGTGGAGAGGACCAATTTTGAGATGGATTCATCACCACCATTCTTTTTTGGGTCTCCGCCCAGCAGGGTTTCGAATCCCCTTATTCAGGATGCCCAATTCGGCAACGACAATTTTGTTCCTATACTAGCAATTCCAGAAGGAGCACCTGCACCACCACCCTCCTTTACTTCGACTTGTGGTCGTAATAATGGAGGCGGCTGTGTTCCAGTGAAGTTTGGGATTAAGCCAGCTGCTGTGAGGATTGAAGGCTTCAACTGCTGCAGCAGCATCTCTGCTGTAGCTTAGGTAAATCATGTCGCAGAGATGATTATGAAAATAACTACAACAAAGAAAAAGATATTAAAAAGTGAGGTTTTTGTGGAGACATGAGAAACCAAACCAAATTTGTTTTAGTCTTGTATATATAGAGTGAAAGAAAGAGGGTCACCATGAGTTATGTACGATATCCTGTCATTCAAATCTTGTTTGTGAATATGTTTATGAGGTGATGAATGAGTGTTGAGTTGAGATCGTAAAAACAATAAACGGAGAAACCCAAAGAGTAGAGAGAGGCCAAAAGATTGTCCTCTTCCTATTGGGATTGTTAGTTTTTTTATTTTAAGCATTAGGCTTCAGTTATGTAATGAGTATCTACTGTAGTGTGAGAGACTCTCAAGAGGCTTCGTCTTTGTGACTGAAAAGTTTGTCACTCTTGCCCTTCATTGTAATTGTAATTCAAAGGAGAGGAGAAGATGATCGTCTTTTGACAAATTCTTTTCATCTTGTATTTATTCTACTAATAGTGCTAATTTATTTTTCCCTGTGCTACTGATTTGTTTATAGTTTCTGCTGTATCGTTGCAAGGAAGAATGTGTAATGCGCTTTTCTCTGTCAAACTTTGTTTATCAACGCTGTAGTTATAGAATTTTTTTACACATATATTTATGAAAGGTGCATTTAAATGCGTTATTATCGGCACTACTATGTTTACGTGATTCTGCTCAGGAATTTAAACATATCATATAGCTATCACTGACTTGAGCCGTGGCATTCCCAGGTTAGTGATCATCTTTATCTAGCTCAGATACCACTTGTTTGTATAAATTGATGTTCTTTTGATTAAAAGGTCTGTCGTTTTGAGGAATGAATGTAAAATATTAGTTTCAGTTGAACCCATTTTCATACCATAGGAAACAAAGTTGTATAGTCCTAGAATAGTAAAGAAAAATGGGTCTTTGTATGTTCATTTTCAGCAGTTATGTAAATCACACCGTCTCTCTCTCTTAATAAGATAAATCAAAATTCAATACTTAATACTTTTTGATAATAGAGTCGTCTAAAAATATAAAAGAATAGTCAGGTCCAAAGAGACCAAAGAAGAGGGCTTGACTGAAGAGACAGAATTTCAAATTGTTTCCATTATAAGTGCAAGTATGACAGAAACCTTTATCATTTTGTAGTAATTCTTTCCCTGATTGCATTATTAGATAAGTTAGTTAATAGTTGTGAAGGAGAGATATCCCTTTTAATTAGATGCAGAACAGGTTTAAACGACTAAAACATCTGAATAGGCGACCTTTTAAATTATGCAGCTGTGCACGTTCCTACGGGCCGTTACAATATGTACCTCTTGATCAATGGGATGAGATAAATGTACAAGATTTTATGTCCCGCAACTTGAAACTTCTCAAGGACTTCATATTCATTTCCCCCCTCTAGTGTGTCCTCTTTCCCTGCTTTTGAGTTTCTCCCAAAAATTGTTTTGATAGATTGGTTATTGAGGTTTGTACTTGGTGTGTTCTGTCACATTTTATATTCATGTGGCTTAAAGATCGGTCACTCAGATTTTCTAAGATAATGCATCATGCCAATTGACCCAATGTCTTGGATATATTGGAGGCAATGTATGGTCCTTGGAGTTGTTAAGCCATCTACTATTGTGGATCCAGCTGATATCAAGGGTGTCGTTGGTGCTAAATTTGTGCAGACCATTGTGGGCACTTTATGTGGCTGCTCAGCCTCCTGTTGACTTAGTGCAGAATTTCATGTCCAAAGTTTATATAGCTGAATCATTGAATTTGAGATGCTGGGGCATTATTTCAATATGATACGATGAACTTCTACAATCTGGAGTTGAAAAATACTAATGTAAGGGTCTCCTGGTTCTCCTATCACAGTTGAATTGTTCACATTTGTACATTTTGATGCCATGCATTATGTAAATATTGTTTTTGATTAAGCAGGATAATGACCTCCATCCATTTCTTGGTAACATTAGCTCCAATTGTTATTGGTTCTTAATTTCTAAGCCTAGTTGCTTCTGTGGATAAAAAGGAGTTGATATCAAATGAGCTGAAACTTATCAGCTAAATGAAGAAAAGTAACTGGCATCTTGGGATACGATGGACAACTAAGTTTGTGTTTATTCATGAGATGTATAAGCAGTTGGTTGGTAAAGTATGACATTTTTTCTTTGTATATTCTTCTGTGATGCATCACTCCCTCTCCTACCTTGTAATGACTGAATTCTTTTTCTTGGATCAGTTCCGTAGTAGTATTTTATTGACAGATGATTGCGAGACTTTGAATTCTCTGTTTGCTCTGCTCTGCTCTGATATAACATTGATATGTGTGAATGACCCTTTAAAAAAGTTCAAAGATTTCGTGAGGTGGGCACTTGTATTTATTTATGGCTGCAGCAATATGTTCAGATATCGTATGCTGGGTTTAACACTAAGTAAGCTGTGCAATCTGCAAGTACACACTGGCAAGTTGATGAGCATTGTCAAGGCGGAACTTGTCTATAAAACCTTATTTGGTGAATAGCTATTTTGTGATCAATATGCAATGGATGCATCAATACTCTTGTGGATATGTAATGTATTTGATCTATTTTACATCACGTGCTGGTGGTTTCATCTCTCAACATATGATTTCATCGAGAAGAATGATATGGTTTTCGTACCAGATGACTAGGAAAGTTGCTCCAAGCAAAGCATTGCTTTTATAATCGAGAGTTGATGATGGGCTCTCTTCTACCTTCTTCACTTAAGCACCAAGCTTTTTGTCAGTCAAATGGCTCCAACCAAATGCATTTTAAGTTTACAATGAAAGATCAGCTGGGAGAATAGTCACGCTGTTTAGGCTAGCACTAATGTTTGGCTTTTCCTTGTGTTGTTTAAACTATAAATGAACACACACCATTTACCTTACACTTGGCTACAGCATTATACCCTAATAATTGCTTAATATTTGTAATGGTTTGGTAGCTAGAAATTGATTTCAAGCCATCTCTACTTGAAACTCAACAGGCTTTGGTTTAAATCCAACTATTTGGGCTGGCCGGATAGAAAATATCATGGGTGAACTAATTATAGTAGTATTTTCGTGCAATTCAAACTATTTCATTAGTATTTGCTACATGCATCAATATACCCACCGAATAACTCAGTCCTTCAAAAAACTAGACATTCAAATGAAAAGAAATCACCTCATTTTTATTGAAAAATTCTGTTATATTAGGAGTAACAATTAAGTAACATATGTATGTTCTAACATTTAGGTGACATATATTTATCCCGTTGAGAAGAAAACACAATATATATAAGAAATTTTATAAAGTCTAATCTTTTTACAACTCATCTTAACGTTATATTTTTTTTGGAAAAGGCTTGAAAATATTTCTAAATTATTCGAAATAGCTTATATATACCTTTAAACTATATTTCGGTTCAAAATTATCCTTACCGTCATACTATTGGATCAAAAATATCATTCTTATTAACAAAAATTGTTAAATGTCATGTGGAGGTCAAATAGAGGTATAATTGGATAATTTTAATAGTTGAAATATATTTTTAACTTTTTCGTTTAAATAATAAAAAGAATAAAGGATTACGGACTGTTTTGTTTTTATTCAAAAAATAAAATAAAATGTGTAGAATAAAAATTTAAACCTGTCAGTAATAGAAATAGAATATAATTTGTTGGCATTTGTCTGAGTTTGAAAATCAGTGGTTATTTGGGCGGTCCGTTTCACTTTTCAAAATCTAAAATCTCCACTTCCCTTTCAAACCCTAGTGGATCAAAATTATGAAGACGGCGAAGCCATTGAAGCAGCTTAAGCTCTCTGTACCCGCTCAAGATACTCCCATTTCCAGCTTCTTGTAAGTATCTTTCTTACTCATTACCTCGAATCTACTTGTAGTACAACTTTTTTGAAAAAAATCCCATTTATTTAGTGAAAAAATGATAATTGATACTATTGATTCAGGACTGCAAGTGGAACGTTTCATGATGGCGATTTACTTTTGAACCAGAAAGGACTCAGACTCATATCTGAAGAGAATGAATCTCTGGTTAGATTTTTCAATATAACTGATCTACTTCTGATTTTTGTTTTTTTGGTTTCCATCCGTGTCCAGTAACTGCATTGGAGCCTGATTAATCCGGATTCGCACTGCACAAGGCCCATTTGACGGAAGCTCTCCCTACCAAAGGAGTTTTCCTTACTCATGGCTCAAACCAGAGATACTTTGTTCTGATTTTATTTGCCATTTCCACATGTTGTAGTTTAAGTTTTCTTATTGTCTTTACTTTCAGTTATGAAACCAACCTGAGATGTCTTCATTGTTGTTCCTTTTTAGGTTAAGCATATTATTTTCAATTGTTTATTTAGCTCTAGTCGCTCTTTGGTAACTTCAATTTTGTTAACTTTTGTAAATTTTCATATACTTTTAACCTGATATTTATTCATTGTTATTTCAAATTGCTTATTTAGCTCTAGCCGCCCTTTGGAAACTTACATTTGTTAAAAAGTTAAAGATACTTTTGACCTGATATGTCTTCATTTTTATTCCATTTTAAGTTGAGCAGGTTCTTTTTGATTGTTTATTTAGCTATAGTTGCACTTTGGAAACTTCAATTTGTTAACTTTTGTAAATTTGTAGATGTCTTTGTCTGATGTATTATTTCGTCAAATTGAATTTAGCTCCAAGCAAGGATTAATTGTTTAATTAGCAAGCAGATATATACTTAAATTTTAGGTTAATTCAAAATTTGGTATTGGACATTTCTATGATCTGATGGAAAGTTTCAATGTTTTGTGTGTAATGTTCACAGCCCTCAGAAACTAAGGAGATAGATCTTCAGTTTTCCTTGGAAGATCTTGAAACCATCAAAGTCATTGGAAAAGGAAGTGGGGGTGTTGTTCAACTTGTTCGCCATAAATGGGTTGGAACTTTGTTTGCTCTGAAGGTCAGTACCTACCAAGAAAGAATGCCTTGGACTTCCTCTTTTCTCCAATTTAATTGGTTTATGATGTCTGTGTGTGGTTAGGACCAAGAAGAGTGCAATACTAACACATAGGTCGCTATACCTATCAATATCATCCAATAATGGCTATGGTAATGATCCTCCATTGGTGAATTGCATAAGAGCAAGCTTTTCTTGTTTAAGGTGTAGCACTCGAAACAAACCACACTAATCTTTGTAAAAAAGAGTTTTTAATCCCTATTAGAGAACCGTTTTAGCATTTGGATAAAGCAACCAAATAAGCACATTTGTCTTAGTGTCTTGGAATAACAATTTGCAAAATCTTTCATTTGGCAGTGGTGCCATTTGACCCTTGTATCTTGGCCATTTGGTGCAAATTGACCCATTTCGTATTTTGTTGCAGTGGTGCACCGAAATTATATTTTGATTTTAACTCCATCCTGGTCACCTCCTTCAATGTTGATGGATGATTGTTTTTGATCCAGGTTATCCAGATGAATATACAAGAAGATATTCGTAAGCAGATAGTGCAAGAACTGAAAATAAATCAAGCATCACAATGTCCACATGTTGTTGTATGCTACCACTCTTTCTATCACAATGGAGCTATATCTCTGGTTTTGGAGTATATGGACCGTGGATCTTTAGTTGATGTAATCGGGCAACTTAAGACCATTCTTGAACCATATCTCGCAGTTGTTTGCAAGCAGGTTCTTGGTTTTCTAGAAACTAATCTTTGAACAAACTTCTGCTCTACCTATTATGATTTTTTGCCTCACTGCTTGATATTTTCTTGCAGGTTTTACAAGGTCTTGTCTACTTGCATCACGAGAGACATGTTATCCACAGAGACATAAAGCCATCAAACTTGCTAGTGAACCACAAAGGAGAGGTAAAAATTACAGATTTTGGTGTAAGTGCAATGCTAGCCAGCTCTATGGGTCAAAGGGATACATTTGTTGGAACATACAATTATATGGCTGTAAGTCCTCTTCCTACAGCAGTAAAGTTGTTTTGTTCTGTCTTTTGGTAATTGCTCTTTTTGATCAAGAAAAGAATTTGCGGTATGTGGGGGAATCAAACTTGCAACAATAATTGCTATTTATTTTTGTATCACTTCAGCAACTTTGTGAATAATTCCTTCCAGGATTAGTTTCATGATTGAATGCAGTTTAGCAGTAAAGTGACTCATTATTTACCCTGTCTCTTATTAAGCCTGAAAGAATAAGTGGAAGTACCTATGACTACAAGAGTGATATCTGGAGCTTGGGCATGGTCATCCTTGAATGTGCTATTGGACGTTTCCCATACATACAGTCAGAGGACCAGCAAGCTCGGCCTAGCTTTTACGAGCTTCTGGATGCTATTGTTAGCAATCCACCACCTTCTGCTCCAGCAGATCAATTTTCCCCAGAATTCTGTTCATTTGTTTCTGCTTGGTAAGGATACAATATCTTTTGGCTAGAATTTTTAATTAATGTTTCTCTAGCTAACTTGCATTGTTTTATTAACACAGCATTCAAAAGGATCCCAGGGATAGATCTTCGGCTTTGGACCTTTTGGTAAGCATAACCCAGTGCATTATCTTTCATGTGTTTCCTTTTTAGTTGCTGTCTGTAATGTGCAACTCACCATTACGACAATATCAATTTCAGAGTCACCCTTTCATTAAGAAGTTTGAAGACAAAGACATTGATCTCAGCATACTTGTCAGTAGCCTGGAACCTCCAGTAAATTTTCCAAGATAAGTTGTTGTCATATATATATTAGTACAACTACTATTACATTGTAGACCTGTAATATCTAGCAGTTTCTGTATGTAAACATCACTTGAGATGAATGAATTACTTAGCAGCATTTTTATCTAATATGAGTTCAATTTACTAGTTATTTGTCTCCTACATTTTCACCTTCCACAGGCGCTACCAGTTCCCCCACCCACCCCGCTTACTATCCCCTTCCCATATTTGGCATTTTAGATGTTACTTGATTACCATTATTAGTACTGTACCATTTGTAAGCCTAGCTCTTTATGTAATGTTTACCAGAAGGATGTTGCTTTTGAGCCATGCGAATTGCGGACCAAAATTTATTCTGTGAAGAAAACAGGTCAATCAAAAAGACAATAGAAATAGTTATTAAAGCTTTGAGTTCATCCTGTAAAGGCAAAAAACCACAAAACTAATAAGGGAGTGGCCTAACTATTGATTTTTTTTTTCCAAAAAAATATGAACATGAGCTTTGTCAACTTGACCATCTTTTCGTGTTCTTTGACCTTCCATGGATGGGGATACAGAGAACTTGATGCACCGGGATGTTCTTTTTTTTCTTCTTCTTCTTCTTTAACCTCAAAATATTTTAAGAAATGGCGCCAACACTTGTCATGAGTACTTGAGCAACAATTGCGATTCCTTCTACCATACAACTTCTTGATTACTCCCTGTTCAAATTTAAATTATTTTCAAATTGGATATATCATTCTTTTAGGAAAAAATGAAACAAACTGAACTGGAAGAAAGGGAAAAGCTTACAAGTGCAGTTGGAGAAAAACTAGTGGGTATTGATAGAGTCAATGTGTTTGGATGAGACATCCAAAGTAAGTTATCAATAATATATCTCATCAAATGTTCCTCTTGATATTCGAGTTTGTTCATGTCTACCTTTAAGTGTTTGATATAATGTATCGGCTGTGTTGGAGCTCGTATACTTGGCTTGCTACTAGGATGACATACTCTTTTCTTCATACATAGTAAGAAGATGATTCATCAATATACATATATACTATATAAAATTAAAGAGTATAGTTAACAAAGAGGATTAATTAACAAGAGATTAAATTTACCTTAATGCGTATCTCCAATGTTGTATTGTGGTTGCTAAAATTCTCAAGATGACTTCTCAATTTGATGAACCAAGCTCTTTTCATGATCTCATTAATTTTAGGAACCAATACAATATTATAGTTGGTCTCCAAAAGTTTTGAAGGAGCTAAATATGGTTGAAATGTTATACCCTTATATTGGAAAAAAGACAAATTTGGAGATGAAACTGGAGTTTTTGTACCTTCATATAACTGAGGGATGGATAAGATCAATTTTCTGAGCGAAGTTTTGATAGGCTTTGTTGTCCAACAAGGTCCAAGTAACAAAGTTTCAAGATGTGGAAAATCTGAAGAGAGATTTTGAGGATCAAGACCATTAGGAAATTTGGTACAATTCAAGTGAAATTCCCGCAACATTTTGCAAGCACGAATATCCATGGTAACCACGTCTTCGAATTCAGGATACGGGTTCCGTGAAATGAAATGGAAGACTTGTAACCTCGGGGCAATAACTTGTATGTTTTTAAAAGAAGATGAATCACTAACGTTCACATAAAGCTTCTCCAAACAAGCTAAGTTAGTTAATACTATAAAGCTTATCCCCCAACAATTGACCAAACTCAATACTCTAATATTAGGGAACTTATGAATAAACTTAGATAGTATTTCTTCAGATAAGGTGAACCATTCCAATTTCAACTCTTTCAAAGTGGGAACTGTTACTTCATCAAATAACACATGCTGATCAAGACAACATTTAGTTAAATGAAGAACATTAAGACATTTCGACTGAAAAATATAGGGCAAATCGCAGTCATGTTCATTATTGCTTAAATAAACCTCATGGAAGTTGTATTCCTCCAACAATTTCATTTTATCGCAGATGTATTCGCCATTGATAAGCTCAACGTGCAACACTCTTTTCTCAGCATTGATTAACTTATTTTTATAACTGTCGATATTCAAACGGATTGAATGCCAGAATTCGTCAAGTGAGAAAGAAGTTGGATCTTTTTTACGAAAAAGATATTCATTGAAGTGGAAATTGAAGTGTGATGGTGTGTTAAGATACCAATTTTTGTTTACAAGGCGTACATGAAGCAGGTCATGAAAACTAAGGTAGGAAAATATGTAGTGGAGAATATGATGAGGCAATTGTAAGGCTGGATCAACTAAATTTGGTGAATTATCTTCACCTGCAGTCTGAGTAATGATGAAGAGTTCATCATCATTAGCCATGCTGTGGAAACTCAAACACGAACACAAAACCCTAACTAGGTGGTATAACAGTTAACGATCCCAATATATATGGGATTTTTCTTCTAACAATTTTATTATTATCTAAATACACGGAATAAACTATTTTATTTTATAACATATTATTCAACATACAATCAATATCCATATCCCTTAAAACTAGGATTGATAAGTATTTTGATTAAAAAGCAAATATATTTCTCTGAAAGAATATGAGTTAGGATAAAACTCAAATACTAACTTTCCTCTTTTCTTTCCTTGAAGAGTCAAAATTTACTGGGAAGAAACACTCACTAAAAGTATCAGTCCTATTCAAAATCAAAATCGGGACATTTTGAGATGTATCCGAATTTCAAATAATTTAAAAGACTTCTGTAATTTGAAAAAGAATAGGAATAGAATATTATTAGCTCTTAATTTATACAGAATTCCCTTTATTTAATAGAAACTTATTAGGACTCAGCGTATATATAAGAAATTTTGCATCCGGTGATTATTCACATTTTTTTTGCTTCCATCTCTATTGGATATTTATTTTGAGTTCTAATGAATTCGAATTATCACTTTTCAATCAGAAAGAAATTTTATATTTTAGTCTCAAATTAGAGGCACTAAGCATGCATTTGGTCATAGTGAAATTTGAAAAAAACAGGTTTTATTTATTAAAATAAAACATGATATTTGAAATTTGAACTTCTTGACTTTAAATACAAATTGAAATTGTTTTCAACTTTTTGCGAAGAGAAGAGAACAAGCACTTGAGTCGTGCTAAAAGCAGATCAGAATTCATCCAGAAAAATAAAAAGAGAGTTGCCTATCTATTGAATTTTCCAAGTAAATGCGAAAATTAACTTGTCCTTCTTCTCATCGCTATCTTCTTTGACCTGTCCTGATCCTGGAGGGACATAGTGAAAGCTTAACACATCGAACTTTTCTTTTTCTTCTTCTCTTTTAACCTCGAAATGTTCTAAGAAATGGCGCCAACACTTGTCTTGTGTACTCCAGCAACAATTGGGATCACCTCTACCAAACAACTTCTTGCTTATTTCCTGCTCAAAATTAAATTTATTTCAAATAACAACATGTATCATTCTTTTGTTAACACACACACATGAAGCGAAAGCTTACACATGCAGTTGGAGAAAAACTAGCCGGTATTGATAGAGTCAATGTGTTTGGATGAGACATCCAAAGTAAGTTATCAATAATATATCCCATCAAATATGCCTGTTGATATTTGAGCTTGTACATGTCTACCATTAAGTGTTTGATATGATGTAGCGGCTGTGTTGGAGCTCGTCCATTTGGCGTGCCCTTAGGATGTCCACATGAACTTGTCTTCATACATAGTAAGAAGATGATTCATCAATATAAAGAACAAAACTAATTAACTAAAAGATTGAATATGTGTGTTAATGTACCTCTTTGTGAAAGCATAAGTCCAATGTTGTATTGTAGTTGCTAAAATTCTCAAGATGACTTCTCAATTTGAGGAACCAAGCTCTATTCATGATCTCATTGACTCTAGTAACCAATACAATATTATTGTTGTTCTCTAAAAGCTTACTTGGAGAAGCTAAATATGGGTGAAATGTTGTATCCTTATATTGGAAAGAAGACAAATTTCGACATGAATTTATACTTCTTGAACATTCATATAGTTGTGGGAAGGACAAGATCCATTTTCTGAGTGATGAACCCGAAATTTTGATAGGCTTCTCTGTTTGACAAGGTCCCATTAACAAAGTTTCAAGATGAGGAAAATCTGAACAAAAGTTGTCAGGATCAAGACCATTAGGAAATTTCCAACAATCCAAGTGAAATTCCCGCAACATTTTACAAGAGCCTATATCCATGTTAACAGGTACATCTCTGCTTTCATATCTCCGTAAAACGAAATGGAAAACTTGTAAAATTGGGGCAACAACTTGTATGTTTGTAAAAGAACAACTGAGGTGTACATAAAGTTTCTTCAAACAATCCAACTTAGTTAATACAATAAAGCTTAGCCTCAAACAAAATATCAAACTCAATTCTCTAATATTAGGGAACTTACTAATAAAAATGGATAGTATTTCTTCAGATAACAAAACACCTTCCAATTTCAACACTTGCAAAGAGGGGATTATTTCCTTACCACGTATCGCATGCTTATAAAGTCCACAATTAGTTAAATGAAGAACAGTAAGACATTTCGACGGAAAAAAACAGGGCAAATAGGAACAAAACCATGGAACCTTTAATAACTCAATTTTCAAATAAACCTCATGGAAATCGTTTCCGTCGAGCAATTTCATTATATCGTGGATATCTCCGTGATCATTGAATTGAACACGCAATGCTCTTTTCTCAGCATTAATCAACTTACTAGAAGAACGAATTGATTTCCAATTATCGTAATGCGAGTATGTAGTTGGATTTTTTTCACTGTAAACGGATTGATTGTAGTTTAAAGCAAAGTGTGATGGTGTATTATGATGCCATCTTTTGCAGACAAGGGGGATATGAAGCAGATCGTGAAAATTAAGGCAACAAAAAATGGAATGGAGAAGATGATCAGGCAATTGTAAAGTTGAGTCTACTGAATTTGTTAGGATGTCTTTAATTGTTTGAGAAATGAGGAAGAGCTCATGAGCATTAGCCATGGCTGAAACAGTAAGACGGTAACACAAATCTAGGTTAATGGGGAAGAGTTATATGATAATTTTGAGCCCAATTAAATATATGGGCTTCACAAACAAATGTGTGCACCGATAATGTAGATATGTATCAATGATTATGATTATATATTGGGATAATTGTATATAATAGCAAACTAATAACCTAAAATAAATGGAGTAGCTAGGGTTTGATTTATTTGTGCTCCATAGCAAACGTTTGCCAAAATTTGCCAGCGAATTATACAATTTAGGCCAGTGAATTATACAATTGTATATGTATGGTGATGCCAGCGAATTATACAATTTAGGCCAGAGAATCATACAATTGTATATGTATAGCGAATTATACAGTTATATGTTTGCTATGAAGCGTTATTATGCAAGCTTTGCTATAACATACAAATATGAATTTTTTATTTGCTATATGTGAAAGTTGTCCTTATATATTTGCATAAAATTTGTATACAATTGAATCAAATTAAAATATTTGTTTATCAAACTTTTCTCTCACTTTATACAATATAAATTATACATTGTAATTTGTATGATTTGTGTTTGTTAAGCAAGAAAGAGAGAAAGACAAAAAAGAAACGAGCAGTGGAATATTTATATTTGTATAATTATAACTGTATAGGACAAAAATATATGTATTTGAGAAATAAACGAGATTCCAAAGTGACAAACGAATTTTTCTGAATGATAATATGTTTGGTACGAATTAAAATTAAATGAAACGATAGTTATAACATTTATTTGAATTAATTAAGGGCAACTTTCACATATAGCAAATAAAAAATTCATATTTGTATGCTATAGCAAAGTTTGCATAATTGCGCTCCATAGCAAACATAGAAACTGTATAATTCGCTATACATATACAGTTGAAGCGAATTGTATAAAACGAAGTGTATAAAACGAGAAAGAGAAAGACACTTGGGAAGAGACTTGTATAAAAACGAAGTGTATAAAACGAATTGTATGATTATAAGTGTATAGAACAATTATATACAATTTGAATTTGTATAAAATGAGAAAGAGAGAAAGACAAAAGAGACTTGGCAGGGAATATACAATTGAATCCAATTATATAAAACGAGAAAGAGAGAAATTAGATACAATTTGAAATTTGTATAAAACGAGAAAGAGAGAAAGACAAAAGAAATCGGGCAGGGAAGTATTTTTATTGTATAATTATAAGTGTATAGGACGAAAATATATGTACTTGCATGTGTATATACAATTTTCTCACGCTTTATACAAACAGAAATGCAATTTATACATTTCGTTTCTGTTTGTATAAGTGAGAAAGGCGAGAGTGGCGAGCGAGGTTTGGGAGAGTGGCGAGCGAGATCTGGAAGAGGGGAGAGAGGAGAACAAAAATATATGTATTTATACAATTTTCTCTGCTTTATACAATTCGAAACAATTTTTATACACTTGTGTTTGTATAAAAGGTGAGGAAGCGAGGGAGAGATTGGAGGAGAGTGGCGAGCGAGATATTGGGAGAGAGGCGCCTGACAATTTTTTGCAAACGTTTGCTATGGAGCACAATTAAATCAAACCTAGCTACTCCATCTATTTTAGGTTATTAGTTTGCTATTATATACAATTATTCCATTAATTAATAACTATAACCCATCATTTTTCCAATAATGTCTGTGCACACACTTGTTAGTGAAGCCCATATATTTAATTGGGCTCAAAATTACCATATATAACTGTTGCTCGTTGCTCACTCAAATTAACGTATATGTTTCGTGTTGCCGTTTCAGTTTACACACCGTGGCTTATGGTGATGAACTCTTTCTCATTTCTCAAACAGTTAAAGAAAATTTCAGTAGATCCAACCTTACTCATTTTTTCTATTCCATTTTTTCCTGCCTTAATTTTCACGATCTACTCGATGTCCGCCTTGTTTCCCCCAAAAAAATGGCATGTTTCACACTTGGCTTTAACCTTTGATGAATCCATTTTCCGTGAAAAAAATCCAACTACATACTCGTATAAAGAGTTTTGGAAATCAGTTCGTTTTTCTCTGGATGCTTCTAAAAATAAGTTGATCAATGCTGAGAAAAGAGCATTGCGTGTTCAATTCAATGATCACGGGGATCTCCACGATATAATGAAATTGCTCGACGGAAACGATTTTCAGGAGGTTTACTTGAAAATTGAGTCATTTGTTCCGAGGAAATTCAATAGTACCACAATCACTGTTGAACTTAAAAGATTTACAATGAATTCTAATGGCGCCAACACTTGTTCTGAGTATTTGCACAACAGTTGTCTTCCCTTCTGCTGATCAAAAACTCATTACAGATTCTCTGTGCAAATGATAAGAGGAATTTAGATTTAAAACCTCAAAGACAAAATGGAAAACCAAAAATTATATATAAAATGTTTGAGATCATTACAAGTGCAAATGCCATAACTAGCTGACATTGCTAGAGTCAATGAAATTGGATGAGACATCCAAAGTAAGTTATTAATTGTATATTTCAGTAAGATTCCTTTGGAACTCGAGCCTTATGTTTGGCAATTCAATATATAGTTAGGCCTCTTCTTTTTTAAGTTTGGTGACTTGATTTGCGTGGATGAATTGTTGTCAGCACATAATTATTCATATTGTCTTTTATCCTAACTCTTATTAGAATCTAAATACAGAAACTTGTAGATATTACAGGTCTACAATGTAGTATGCTGTTGAGAGTTATCCTCTCAGATTGAGGAAATTGTAAAGGTAACCAATTGTAGATAACCAAAACTAAACGTATGGGTTAAAAATCTCTTTCTTTAACAAAAACTGTACGAACCAAATAGGATATGTTGGTCAACAAATTTTAGTAAAACGAATACTAGGGATTAAAATTAAAAACCCCAATTAAAACTTTAAAAGGATAAAATTTAAAGATCACTCACAAATAATATAGAGCAAATTTTAGGAATAACAAATATTTTCTATAGCTGAAATTTTGCTATTTGTGCTCCTTTGTATAAATAGCAAGCAAACATGTTTGTATAAAAAGGTTACGATTGTATATGTATATCAGTTAGATAAATATATGGTATTATAGAGAAATTTTATACCAATAACATTTAATATATTTATAATATAACTTTAATATATATTATATGGAACAGTTTGTAAAAATATATATAGTATAAGTTTTATTTATCACACATTTCAATATAATGTGTCAATTTCTTTTCAAACAAGCATGATAAATTTTAAAACAATTATAGCGCATACATTGCATACATAATTTATAAGTTCATTTTTGTTTATTTGCAATTGAAATTTTTTTTTGATTGAATTCATTGATTTGGTTTTTTTCTTTCATCTGCTTAAATGATTGTCGTGAGTAAACTTATGATTAATTTGATTTCAAACTTAGTTACAAGAAATAATAATGAAGAAACGAATAATATACATTTTTGGGGGGCTTTTTTTTCATTTTTATAGAACTATACGAAATAATTTGCGAGGCAAATCTTTTGCTTAATTAATTTCCCAAGAAATTTGATTTAAAAAAGTGTATATATTTGGAATTTTGAATCAACAATTCTTGTGATCATTATCCACGTCTTTTATTTGTTTTCAACTGCTATGCAAAAGCTTTTGTATAATTTAAGAGAAGATGATAATAAAAAAAAGATAATATGAATAATTATTTCATTTACCAAAAGCAAAATAAGCCACAAAATTACAAAGGTAGTGATCTAACTATTTAATTGCCAAGTAAATACAAAAGTCTTCTTTAATCTTCTTGGGACATGCATCGCGGGAGCTTGATGCATTGAGTTGTTTTATTTTTTCTTCTTCTTCTCTCACCTCAAAATGTTTTAAGAAATAGCGCCAACATTTTTCATGAGTAGAGCAACAATTGTGATCCCCTCTACAATGCGCGCAACTGCTTGAATACTTTCGGTCCAAAATTAAATTATTTTCATAGAAAAAGATGCATCATTCTTATACGAAAAGATAACTAAGAAGTTGAAACTGTGTCACATAAATAGAACTGGAAGAAGAGAAAGCTTACAAGAGCAGTTGGAGAAAAACTAGTGGGTAAATGGATAGAGTCAATGTGTTTGGACGAGACATCCAAAGTAAGTTATCGATAATATGTATCATCAAATATTCATGTTATTTGAGTTTGTGCATGTCCACCTTTAAGTGTTTGATATAATGTAGCGGCTGTGTTGGAGCTCGTCCACTTGGCTTGCCTCTAGAATGTCCACATGATCTTGTCTATATACATAGTAAGAAGTTGATTCATCAGTAGAGAGTATAATTAACAAATTGAAGACGACTTCTCAATTTGAGGAATCAATTAGCTCTTTTCATGATCTCATGAATTAGGAACCAACACAATATTATATAGCTGATATAAAAAACCTTTGTAGTATCACTTGGAGGAGATAAATATGGTTGAAATGTTGTACCTTTATATTGGAAAGAAGGTAAATTAGAAGAAGAAACTATACTTTTTCTTGAACATTTGTGTACTTGTGGGATGGATAAGATCCATTATTTGAGCGATGAACTTGAAATATTAATGTGCTTCTTTGTTGACAAGGGCCAAGTAACGATGTTTCAAGATGAGGAAAATTTGAACGAAAATTTTCAGGATCAAGACGATTAGGAGATTTTGAACAATTCAAGTGAAATTCCCGTAAAATTTTACAAGCACAAATATCCATGTTAACAGGAATGTTTTTGCTTTGTTGATTCCGTAAAAACGAAATGGAGAAGTTGTAAACTCGAGGCATTAACTTGTACGTTTACATAAGAATGAAAATCACTGAGGTTTACATAAAAGTTCGTCAAACAATATAGTTTAATAAATATAATAAAGTATATATATCCTCCAGCAACACACCAAACTCAATTGTCTAATATTAGGGAACTTGCTAATAAACTTGGATAGTATTGCTTCATATAACGTAAAGCGTTCAAATTTCAACTCTTGTAAAGATTGAATTATTTCTTCACCACATATAAAAAAGAGCATATAAATAATTATAGCTCTTGAGTAGTGCTAAAAGCATACAAAAATTCATCCAGTAAAACCTAAATAAACCACAAAACTAAAAAGAGAGTGGCCTAACTAATGATTTTCCAAGTAAATGCGAAAATTAACTTGTCCTCCTTCTCATCACTATCTTCTTTGACCTGTCCTGGTCCTGGAGGGACATAGTTGAAGCTTAACACATCGAACTTTTCTTGTTCTTCTTCTCTTTTAACCTCGAAATGTTTTAAGAAATGGCGCCAACACTTGTCTTGAGTACCCGAGCAACAATTACGATCCCCTCTACCAAACAACTTCTTGCTTACTTCCTGTTCAAAAATAAATTATTTAAGATAACAAGATGTATCATTATTCTTTTGTTAACACATGAAGGGAAAGCTTACACATGCAGTTGGAGAAAAACTAGCCGGTATTGATAGAGTCAATGTGTTTGGATGAGACATCCAAAGTAAGTTATCAATAATATATCCCATCAAATATTCCTGTTGATATTTGAGCTGGTTCATGTCTACCATTAAGTGTTTGATTTGATGTAGCGGCTGTGTTGGAGATCGTCCAATTGGCTTGCCCTTAATATGTCCACATGATCTTGTCTTCCTCATAATTAATACATAGTAAGAAGATGATTCATCAATATGTATAAATCTTTTTAAAAAAATTAAAGTGTAGTTAACAATGCTAATTCACTAAAAGATTTAATGTGTGTGTGAATGTACCTCTTCACGAACGCACAAGTCCAATGTTGTATTGTAGTTGCTAAAATTCTCAAGATGACTTCTCAATTTGTGGAACCAAGATCTATTCATGATCTCAGGGACTTTAGGAACCAATACAATATTATTGTTGTTCTCTAAAAGCTCACTTGGAGGAGCTAAATATGGGTGAAATGTTGTATCCTTATATTGGAAAGAAGACAAATTTGGACATGAATTTATACTTCTTCTTGAACAATCATATAGTTGTGGGAAGGACAAGATCCATTTTCTGAGAGATGAACCCGAAATTTTGATAGGCTTCTCTGTTTGACAAGGTCCCATTAACAAAGTTTCAAGATGAGGAAAATCTGAACAAAAGTTGTCAGGATCAAGACCATTAGGAAATTTCCAACAATCCAAGTGAAATTCCCGCAACATTTTACAAGAGCCTATATCCATATTAACAGGTACACTTCTGCTTTCATAACTCGGTAAAATGAAATGGAAAACTTGTAAACTCGGGGCAACAACTTGTATGTTTGTAAAAGAATGATAATAACTGAGGTATACATAGAGCTTCTTCAAACGATTCAAGTTAGTTAATACGATAAAGCTTAAACTACAGCAAAACATCAAACTCAATTCTCTAATATTAGGGCACTTACTAATAAACAGGGATAGTACTATTTCAGATAACCTAACGCTTTCCAATTTCAACTCTTGCAAAGATGGAATCATTTCTACTCGACGTAATAACACTTGCTTTTCAAGTCCACAATCAGTTAAATGTAGAATAGTAAGACATTTGGACTGAAAAATATAGGGCAAATAGGAGAAATAGCAGCATCGATGTAATGACTCAATTTTCAAATAAACCTCATGGAAATCTTTTATGTCCAGCAATTTCATTATATCGTGGAGATCCCCGCAATCATTGAATTGAACACGCAATGCTCTTTTCTCAGCATTGATCAACTTATTTTTAGAAGCATCCAGAGAAAAACGAATTGAATTACAATACTCGTTATACGAGTACGTAGTTGGATTTTTTTGACGGAAGACGGATTCATTAAAGTTTAAAGCAAAGTGTGATGGGGTGTTACGATGCCATTTTTTGCAAACAAGGCGGACATGGAGTAGATCGTGAAAATTAAGGCTGGAAAATATGGAATGGAGAAGATGATCGGGAAATTGCAACGTTGGATCTACTGAATTTGTTAGGATATCTTCTTTAACTGTTTGAGAAATGAGAAAACGCTCTTCACCATTAACCATGGTGTGGAAACTCAAACTGAAACTGAAACTGAAACGAAACCTATAGGTAGGTTAATTTGAGTGGGCAATGAGGAAGGAAGAGTAGTCATATGATAATTTTGAGCCCAATTAAATATATGGGCTTCAGTCTTCACCAACAAATGTGACATTTAAATTGGGGGTTTTAATTTTAATTTTAATTTTTATAGCTAGTATTTTTTTAAAATGAAATTATTTAGACCAAAATATCCTTTCTGGTTCGTAGTCTTGGGTTATACACTTTTTGTTAAAGACATGTCCTCTGTGTCTTCTTCGACAGTTCACATTAACAGAAAGGTTCGGCACCTTATTATTTATTTTCGTTAGCTAGACCTTTTTAGAGAAATGTTTATCATAGGCATAAGTTTAGTTTTTGTTTATCTGCAATTGGAAGGATCAGATTAATTATATCCATTGATATGAGTTTTTTCTTTCATCTGATTAAATTATGATTATCGTGAGTAAACTTATACGATTAATTGAATTCAGTTAGTTACAAGTAAGAAATAATAATGAAGAAATCCGAAATATTGATAGGCTTCTCTGTTTGACAAGGCCAAATAACAAAGTCTCAAGATGAGGAAAATCTAAAGAGAGGTTGTCAGGATAACTAAGAAATTCAACCAGAAGAAGAGAAAGTTTTCAACTACACTTGGAGAAAGACTAGTAGGTATTGATAGAGTCAATGTGTTTGGACGAAACATCCAAAGTAGGTCATCAATAATATATTTCATCAAATACTCATGTTCATACTTGAGCTTGTGCATGTCTACCATCAAGTGTTTGATATGATATAGCGGCTGTGTTGGACGGATAAAATTCATTTTCTGAGTGATGAACTTGAAATTTTAATATGCTTAACAATGTTTCAAGATGAGGAAAGTCTGAACAAAAACTGTCAGGATCAAGACCATTAGAAAATTTGAACAATTCAAGTGAAATTTCCACAATATTTTACAGTCACAAATATCCATGTTAACAGGAATGTTTTTGCTTTGATGATTCCGTAAAAACGAAATGGAGAAGTTGTAAACTCGTGGCAATAACTTGTACGTTTACATAAGAATGAAAATCACTGCGGTTTACATAAAAGTTCTTCAAACAATATAGTTTAATAAATATAATAAAGTATATATATCCTCCAGCAACACACCAAACTCAATTGTCTAATATTAGGGAACTTACTAATAAACTTGGATACTATTTCTTCATGTAACGTGACGCGTTTTAATTTCAACTCTTTGCAAAGATGGAATTATATCTAGACCACATAATAACACATTCTTATCAAGTCCACAAGTAGTTAAATGTGTTTGGATGAGACATCCAAAGTAACTTATCTCATCAAATGTTCCTCTTGATATTTGAGCTTGTTCATGTCTACCATTAAGTGTTTGATATAATGTAGAGGCTTGTGTTGGAGCTCGTCCACTTGGCTTGCTCCTAGGATGTCTATATGAACTTGTCTTCGTACAAATAGTACAAAGATGAGGATTCATCCATATGTATAAAAATTGAAGAGTATAATTAACAAAGTTTGATTAATGTACCTGTTTGCGAATGCGCAACTCCAATGTTGTATTGTGGTTGCTAAAACTCTCAAGATGACTTCTCAATGTGAGGAAACAAGCTCTATGCACTATCTCATGAATTTTAGGAACCAATACAATATAATAGCTCATCTCTAAAAGCTTTGAAGTATCAGCTAAATATGGTTGAAATGTTGTACCTCATATATTGGAAAGAAGACAAATTATCTATACTTGTTCTTGAACATTCAAATAGTTGTGGAAAGGATAACATCCATTTTCTGAGCGATGAACTTGAAATTTTAATAGGTTTCTCTATTTGACTCAGGATCAAGACCATTAGGAAATTTTGAACAATTCAAATGAAATTTCCGCATCTTTTTACAAGCACGGATATCTATGTTAGTATCAACGTTACAATCTCGGGAAATGAAATGGAAAACTTGTAACCTCGGGGCAATAACTTGTATGTTTCTAATAGAAGATGAATCACTAACTTTCACATAAAGCTTCTCCAAATAAGCTAAGTTAGTTAATATTATAAAGATTATCCCCCAATTACATGTGACCAAACTCAATGATAATTTTTTTTTTTATGAAAAACGCTGCACTCGCAATGATATTAAAAAAAATCACGGTATCATTTTGCAGAAGTTGCCCTTTTGATTTTTAAAAATATTGATATGCCCTTTTGGAATTTTTGACAATTTTTTTTGCTCTTGGCTTCGGACTCTACTAAATTTGGTGGATTATTATCTTCAACTGTTTGACAAATGATGAAGAGTTCATCAGCAGCAGCCATGCTGTGGAAACACAAAATCCTAACTAGGTTGATTTGAGAATAATTTTGAAAGGAAAAAAAATAATTTAAACCCTTGTACGTAAAAGATCATGTTGAGCCCAGTTAAATACTCCATGGGCTTCATCGTTATTGCACAGACTCTCTCCCGAAATAGGACAATTTATAATGTTTACTATTTTGAGATATTCAATAATATTTTTGACTTGACTAAATTAATAGATAATTTTAAATTAACATTATTATTAACTATAATTATATCTTTATCAGTATATTTTGCAAGATATTATATTTATTATATTTAAAGAATTATATAATCATTCTATTTGTAATTTCTTAAAAAGTGTGTAAAGTTAATAGTGGAAATATATTATTGGACATAGAGTAAATTTTATTCTTTAGATAGAGTGATTTCTAATTTGTCTCTAAACATATAATTAAAAATTTATTATCCTATGTAGCCTTAACTAAGTTTTAAGTTTATTGGGCAAATCTTTTTATAGGATATTTACCCCAAAAAATAAGTTTAGTGTAATCTAATTCGCAATACAAATCTTTCTTATTTATTTTTTCATAAAAAGTATATAGTCCATATTTATAATTTTGAATCAACAATGCTAGAGATGATTATTCACGTTTTGTAAATCTTCATCTCGTGTTTTAATTTTTGTCTCTAAAGTAACCTTAACTACGTTTTAATTTTACCGGACAAACCTTTTAATAGGATATTTACCCAAAAAATAAGTTTAGTGTTATCTAATCGGCAATACAAATCTCCATGAAATGTGTCTAGTCCATATTTGAAAATTGAATCAACAATGCTAGTGATTACCCACGTTTTTTTAATTTTTATCTCATATTTTATATAGTTTTAATGTTTAATTAATTTAAAGTCATTAATATTTTTTTCCTATCAAAAGATATTTTATATTCCAAATTGAATTGGTATATTTTTTTTAAGTATAGTTCATTCGAATTTGCTTATGTTTACTATTTTTATAAAAAAAAAATACTTATCATTCCGCCGCTATCCCTATGATATGTTTGTGGTTATCCCACGTGCTGCACACACGAACCGTACGGAAATTTTATATATTTTTTTTATTTTTAATGTCTCTTTTGTTGTATGAATGGTGTGTCCCTTGGCTCCTCTATTTTTTGGTTCGTCATCCTTTTTGTTCACCAAAAATCTCTCTCCTCCATTTTCGCCTTTCACAGGCGCCACCCATCCACACAGGTAACTCTCTCTCTTTCTAATCCTATTATTTTTCCATAATTATATACTCCGTTTTTGTTAGCTCTTTCTTTTATCATCATCATGCTTATATTTAGTAATATCAGATACATATATATGTAAAAACTATATGTTCATAGGTATTATCATAGAGATCTCAAGTGTTTGATATACTATATCCTTGTTTGTTGCTTCAGCCTTTTAGATCTGTTGTGCAAAAACGAAAAAGGAAAAAAAAATGAATAGGTGTGGTTATCAGCAAAAGGCCTTGATGGGTGGTTGTGTTGGTGTTGGAGAAATTAGACGGGGAGATATTTCTGTTTCTGATGGTCTTGTTTGCCCCAAACCTCGCCGGAATGGGCTTTTTAATGAACCTATCAGACCTTCTCGATTCCTACAAATCAAGTAGGTTTTATATAACTTTTTTTGTTTGTAGTTTTAATTTATCCGTTTTTCCCCCTTTTGTTAATTTGGTTTTGGTGTTTCTGTTGCAGTAATCAACAACCGGAGGGTTGCGATTTGAAAGCCGGAACTGAACTTCTGGATATCATCCTCAGCAAGGTAAAATTTATGCGTTTTCGATTCATGATCTAGTTTGTGATGTGAACTGATTGAAATTCATATTGATGATTTTTTATTTTTTATGGTAAACAGGGGAATTTTGATATGGAAACGCCCAATTTTGATATGGCTTCATCTCCACCGTTTTTTTTCGGGTCTCCACCGAGTAGGGCATCGAATCCCCTGATTCAGGATTCACAATTCAGCAACAACAATTTTGTTCCTATACTAGCAATTCCAGAAGCTGCACCTTCTCCACCACAATCTTCCGCTTCCACTCGTAAGAGCGGAGGAGGCTGTGCTCCGGTGAAATTCGGGATCAAGCCAGCTACTGTGAGGATTGAAGGCTTCAATTGCCGCAGCAGCATCTCTGCTTTCGCTTAGGTGTAAAACCAGAAACCAACCAAAAACAATAAAAATGTGAGATTTTTGGGATGAGGTGAGTTATCATAACGAATTCGTTTTTGTCTTTGTATATATAGAGTGAAAAAAAGAGAGTCATCATTCAACTCCTGTTTGTGAATATGTTTATTAGGTGATGAATGGGTGTTCATCTGATATCGGAAAATAAATACTTTTAGTATAACCCAAAGAAGAGCGATAAATCAAAAGATTGTTCTCTTTCGTTTGGGATTAATTAGGGTTCTTATTTAGCATTAGGCTAAAGTTTGTATTGAGTATCTACTGTAGTGTGAGAGTCTAAAAGAAAGACTTGTTCTTTTGTGACGGTAAAGTTTGTCACTCTTATCCTTCATTGTAATTGAAATCTGAAGGAGTTAATGAAAATGGTCTAATTCTTTGTAGCAATGCTAATTTCTTTGTCAAGCTTTGTCATCGTAATTCTATAGTATTAATGTTTAAGTCATATGAAAAGTGCGTTATTATCGCCACTAACTATGTGGTGTTCAGCTTGACGATTTTGTACTTATCTAATTAGATTTGTTTGGTATAAAGAATTGTTGAAGATGGCAAGTTGGTTGAGGAAAAATATTGAATTTTCATGTGAAAGGTGGACCCTCACCTAAGATTAAGGGAGAATAGGTGGTGTGGGGTATTTGTGTTTTGCAGATTGTTGTATTTTAGGGATGGAAGAGTCATATTTTATTGATTGCTGACTAGTTGCTAAGCTGGCTTTTGGTCATGTGTTGGGTACCACTTTGCTAAGACAAATACACACAATAAAAAAAAGGGCATATTGGTGGCCCATGCACTTTCCAAGAAGCGTCTTTTTCCAACTATCGTGCACATAACAAACTGTGTGAAGAATGCCGTGTGCCGACCATGAGTCGCCACTGTTCACCAATGATAATATCCTTGCTTTTTTAGATTATGGCTTCAACCTGGGCCATCCCTGAGTCATCATCATCATCAAGGCCTCGTAGTTAGTTGGCAGGATGTTGGTGTTATCCAAAAATTCCCTGTTCATCTTGTTACCACATGCAACATGCTTTTAGCTGACGAGTCATGATCTTGACTATGTGTTAGAATCACAGGTCATAACAATATATCCAATGTGATCTCATAAGTAAGTTGTTTGCAGAACTTACCTGCACCGAGATCTTATATATAACAACATACCTGGTGTGATCATATAAGTGACGGTGTTTACAAGTTTTTTTTGCTGGATTTGGCGGATATCATGTTGTTTTTAGTTTTCACCTTTTACTTTTCTTGTCTTTCTTAATAACAGCTACATAACCAACAAGTAAATTACCCTCCCCCACTCCTTTTTTACTTATTATTATTCTCAACTTTTAAAAAAAATAAAAAAGATATTACTCAAAATGGTGGCAAGTATCAAAGCCTTTTGTGCTGTCAAATATGGAGGACAGCATCTACAATTATTTGGTTCAATAATTCGTCTTCTATTTGCTATATTTGAACTTGCTGTGCATAGACACTTTTTCGTTTCTTTTCTTCCTTTTAAGCGAACATTTTCATTTTCCAGAGGAGAATGATTATAATATTTAGTTCTTAATTGTTATGTGTCAATCGTTCGTCTGATTTTTTACAAAGAGTACTGGTAATGGTTTATAAGTCGAACGGGTACTTCCGCCTATTAGTAGTCTCTTGGATCGAACTTTAGTGTTCAATCTATATATAACACATAGATGTTGCACTTGGCTACTTTACTAGGGGAAACTGTTGAACCAACAAAACTTGATGTGGAAAAGGTGAAGCATTTATACTGATATAGGATTTGATCATTGAATTATTGGCTACAAATAGAAAAAGAATTATGCACACACTATACTTGCAAGACAGCTATATCGTGGGCAAGAATTTGCATCCACGCCTATATAGAAGTGTCTATAAATCCCACAACAGTACTAATTTTGCTTTTACTTGAAACATTTTGCGGGCTAAATTCTTTGGGCATATGGAGTGGGCCTCATTCTTTATTCTTCATGAAATAACGTCCATTGTCCACTTTTGATTCTATTTTTCAAAAATGGCTATTGTTATGAAATTTTGAATTCTACTTGTGGAATTCTAGGAAATGTCACAACGGATATTTTCTTTTTCCCTCCCGATGAAGCTTCTGTTGGAAAACTATATGCACAGCGAAAGTATATCATGATCTTTACTACTTAACTGAACAATAGATAATCAATATTATTTATGCTAAAACATATATCATGCTAGAACACATAAACATAATGAAATTTAATTCAAGAATTACCTCTTAAAGCGTGAGCGGATATCTTCAATCGAATTCCCAAGATAGACAGACTTTCAAGTCAATCGAATTCCCAAGATAGACAGACTTTCAAGCGAATCTACAAGATAGATACTACAGTGATCTCAAGTCACATCCGAACTCTCTCAATACTTGGGTGGACAAGTATAAAATAGAAAACTGATCATCTTTTTTCTAGGTTAGGAAAATTCCTATTTATAGAAATTTCTTCCTAATCCAAAAACGACTACAAAACATAATTTTTCTAGAAGACTAGAAAAAACTATATTATTCTTCCTTTTTCCATAAAAATAGAATTCTGAGTTCAAGTTAAATATGGGCATTATAGGAACTACAGAATTAATTACCGAGACTTCCTATTATAGAAATAATTTTAAATAATTAATTTGAATTATTCTTACCATAAGAAATTACAAATCATTCCACTAGAAATTCGTAATTGCACTCAGTGGCGGAGCCTGAAATTTCTTAAAAGGTGTCCAGAAATAGCAACTTGTTACTTTAAGGGTGTCCAAAATAGGTTATTTAATCATTTCGTATATGATCTTACTTGTATATATGCAACAAAAAAAAATCTGACGAAGGGTGTTGGCACCCTTGACACCATGTGGCTACGCCACTGATTGCACTCCTCTATTTGTATTTCGTAATTCCCCATTAAACACTTATGTAATTCCCCATATTAAGATTTCATATACTAATCAATAAATTAAATTACTAACGAATTTAACTTAATGATTAATTTCCTTTAGAGCACTGCTTAACTTATTTCATATGTCGAATTCATAAATCCACTTGCAAGATTTGACACGATGAAAACTTATAAGTTTATCAAAAAGGCATATCAATTAATTTCTATAACGAGACATGAATTCCATCAACTAATTTATTATTTCACCAACATATATTATTATCATCTAACTTACCATGCATATTGACCCATCTCAGTATACCACTATTTAATGAATCAAAATAATAATTAATATATACAGATCATAATAATTATATCAAGATTAAGAATATAAGTACATTTAATAGTTTAGAAAATATGTTTTTGTCAGTCAATCTAAAACAACTATCTCTATTCGGTCTCGTTCAATACATACAAAATGTACTAGCACAAGAAGTTGGAACTATACCGTTCTCATAATCAAGATAAATTACATATAATCTTGTGCTACAATCGTACCGGATGGCATGTCCAAGTTCCATCCTAGATTGTGAACCAAAAACTTTATACTTATAAAAATTGATGATTTAATCCTCTGTGTAGAAGTTACAACTCTACACACTAAATCATCTATTATAAAAATAAATAGACACCATAAACGAATATATGATCTATTGAAATTGAGCAAATATTTATTCTCTAATAAATATTATTTATTAACACATGGTTAATAGTATATATTCCAATAATCTCCTTCTTAGACTTTTAACCATAATTGTTATAATGTACTATATCTAAATACATGGTTAATAGTATATATCCTAACAATCTCCCACTTAGATATTTAATCTTAAAAATTGTTAGAATACTATGTCTAAACACATGATTAATAGTATAAATCCTAACAGCTTCGACCTTTAACTCTTCAATGATCACTTGAAGTCACAATCTTAGAGTTGAAAGTAAGAGGTGCTTACTATCCGAGTAACCCTCTTGTGTCACTTTTGAAATTTAGAACTGTATGACTCTCTGTATTTTATAGTCTCAATTTGTTTTTACTGTTTTACACAACACTTGTATGGGCTAATTACTTGGGCCAATTGAATCAGGCTTGCGCACTTTTTGACAGGAGAGCTAAGGTCTGATTCATTGGGCTTCGAATAGAAAACCAAATTTGTAATCATACAATAAGGTGAATAAACTGGAATGATATTTCAAACAATTTTAGTTATTCCGTTTGATTTTAGATTTGCTATATAACTAAATTCAGTCAACCGTAAATTAAAAAATGTTAGTCTGTACGTTTTTTACTACTACATTAGTAAATCCATTAGTTAAATGTCTTCTATTTTACAACTTATTTAATTTTTTTATAATTTTTAAGACCAATGTGAACTATTTGACTTGTAAATATTTTCTTCCACACTTCCGTTTGTTTGCGTTTTAAAAAAATTCAACTAGTAATAAAGTAGTTTAAATTTCACCAGACCTTTCTTTACAACATTTAGCACGAGTCAATTCAGTCGTAGTTGTTTTATTTCATATATTTATTTAACAAGTTGTTCAGTATACATTGTATTAACACTCCTAAAAAATGTCACACATGAGTTATTATTAATTTATGTTTGTGGAAGAGGAAAAAATAATCAAGCAAACTTGTCAGAATTTTTTTATTTCTAGTAGATTTTAATGTAGACCAAGAACAGTTCTTATGACAAAATAATGAGGGTCAATTTATACATTGTTGTATTAAAGATCTCACTTTTCAAGGCATTGAAATGGCATAAGCAACCTTTGGATATCATTAATAGTCTATGAATATATTTGTGGGTCAATTTACATCATTATTCAACACATAGACAATTCCTTTCGCCAAAATATAAAGTACAGATATGAATTATTAATCCAATAATATTAGTAGATTAATACATTTTACTTCGTACTTATACACAAGAGAGAGAAATATAATTAAATGAATTAGTAAATTTATCGAACAAATTGAGCTTTCATGATGATTATATAATTTTAATAGAAATAGACTTAATAAAAAAATAATCATAATTCTGAACAAAAATTGAATTATTATTTTTATAATTTTAAATCTAAAAATTGATGACGTGGCCGAATTATAATTGGCCACGTCATCAAATTTTTAAATAAAACAATCAAAATTCTGAATAAAAAATGATTTTTTTATTTAAAAAACTTGATGATGTGGCCGATTTATAATTGGCCATCTGTCAAAAATGGTTCTGCAAAACCACTGTTAAAAAATAATGGCATGAATGAACCTTTTCATGAACGATAATGACATAAATGAATCAAATTTTTAACTAATGACATAAATAAGCTTTTTCCAAAAGTTCAATAGCATATCTAATCCTTTTCCGTTCAATATATTTCCACTAGTGTAATTAGAAGAGAATGGAATTAACTACTTCTAAACACATGAGGCCTAATTTGGGTAAGCATTCATTTTTTGAAACGAAAAACTAATGTCGATAAAAGTTATATCAAGCTAAACTAAATCATAATTAAGAAAAAAAATCATAACAAGTTAAATTAGATCGTAAAAATAAATATAAATGTGGATTGATTTATAGAAGATAATAATAAATAAAAATGAGTAGGAAAATGGTGGTTGTGGGGTCATTTCCAGGAAAATAGGATAAGAAGGAGTATGAGGAAAACCAGGGCGCCCATAGTCCCCCGCGTACGGTATTCCATTAAACCGGGAATGCTTTTTTTTGGGGGTCTGGGTCCCACCTTTCTTTTTCACTTTACCTTAACCACGCGCCTCTTCTTCTTTTTGAATGCCCTTACTTCTTATCTTAAGGCATCGGATCGGATTTAAATTGAATAATTTAAATAAAATTTTAGGTAATTTTAATTGATAGAAACATAAATGTATGAAATTTAAATAATTATAGAAAATTCACTGTACAAATCACATTATATAGATTATATTATATGAAATCAAAAACTACATGTTTATACGATAATATAAACTTTAAAAAGTTATGGAAAAAAAAAGGTTGAATGTAAATGATGATAAAATTGAAAAACCAAAGGAAATTCATATACAAATCAAATGAAGAATTGTTAGTTGTGAATTATATAAATATGGCGAATTATACAAACTTGACTAATTATATAAATTTAAAATAAGCCTACGTAATTAATAATTAATATAAATCAAATATGATAATTATATATAGCAAATTATAGCTATAACGAATAATTAAGTAATAAAAATTTACTTAACAAAATAATTTTTCAAAAAGAAAACTAGATAGGGAAGCCTTCGAAATAACTAGTTATATTAACAAAAAAAATGACCATAACATAAGTGAACATATCGATTAAAATTGATTTGAGTATTTGTGACATAAATATTGTGAAAGAAGAAAAAAAAAAAAGTTTAATTCTGATTCCCTTGTTTGCTTGCACGCCAAAAAATATGATAGGAGATTTAAAAAAATTGAGAAAATGATCAAAATAGTGCTTGATGTATAAGAGTCACTTTATGTTGTTTTTTTTTAATATATTTCAGATAATCTAAATTGTCCTTGTTATATTATACAAGAGGATCAATTTGATCCTTTGATCTAAAACTAACAGATACACAAAAAAAATTAGGTTAATTTTAATCCTGGGTCTCACTTGCAAAATTCAAAACGGTCAGAAGTTTTCCCTTTTCCGTTCCTTTTCATTTTTTTTCGATCTGTTTCAGAAGAGCTTGGGGATATAACTTTTTTTGCTCCTCAACTATTGAAGTAAACTTCCCTCTTCTCATTTAATACAGATTTCACAACAAAATGTCAAGAAAGATGAAGTTTTTCTCTTTTCAGTTGATCTCTAAATCTCCAATTGCTACTCCTATTCAAAGCTGATAAGTGAGTTTTAATAGAAAGCAATTCTGGAAGTCTTTCATTGTCGTTTTGTAAAAAATTGATTGTTTTTTATGACACATACAGAAGATCTAATCAAAGCCCTATGAAAAGGTGACGAAATTAATTCACGATCAATGCTTATGATTTCGAAATTAGTAAAGAAACAGAGTGAAACTGAAAGAATTTGAAAATGGACAATAGCATGATGCGATAACATTAGTTGAAAGGAAATTGAGACGTAGTTAAAGTTAACCTATTTTTTTTATGTGTCTGTTAGTTTTAGATCAAATGATCAAATTGATACTCATTTATAATACATTAAGGACCATTTAGATCACCTAGAATATATTAAGGATCAACATAGAGCAACTCTTATATATAAAGGACCATTGATCATTTTCTCTAAAAAGATTTCATGATTAATGTTAAAAAATCAAATTAAATTGCAATTTAAGTTAAATTAATTGGAAAAATAATAATATTTGATTGGGTTTGTTTAGATTTAATTTTAAATTTTAAAAATCGATATTATTTGATTTGTTGTTGATTTTACTTTTAAAAGAAACGGTAAAAATAATTAAATCGAACGATAAATTAGATATATAAATTTTATAATTATTATATATTTTTTTATAAATAAAATATAAATATTTGTTAAATTTTAATTAACATAAGACCATCAAAATTTATTTTTGTCTTTATTTATCTTACTTCACATAAAGTAGTCATACTTTCTCTTAATTGAAACACTTTGTTCGTGTAATGATAACTCTAGTATTGCTTAATTGAACTGACAATATCTTTTCTATGAATTGTTTATGTGTTAGGTGTTTGTGTATACCATAGTAAGTCCTCCAAAAAAAATACTATTACTTTCAACCCGAATAAATCAAAAAAAAACAAACCAAATCGACAATAATCAAATCGACGATTATTTTTTCATTTGATTTAGTTTAGTTTGAAAAATTATAAAAAAAAAATAGACTAAATTAATTTAATTTTAATTTTAATCAATAACCCATCTAAACCGAACCATGAACACTTGTTACTGTTACCTTGGCCTCACAACAAATCCTATATATATTAAAACTATATTATATATATAAATTAGAAAGTAAGAAAATAATATTATAGTAGTACGGCCAAATATATAAACAAATTTCTCAATTTGTTGGGTTTTTCCCCTCAGGTATCTCAAGTATGTTATTTTTCTATTGAATCATTGAATCACCCATAATTTGTTTCTTTTTACATATTATTGGCTGATGTGGAATCAAATTTTGTGAGTGGTGTTGATAGATGATACATATGTTTCTTCAAAACTTATTAATCTATAGTGAAATTGTTCGAGGAAAATTATGTGTTTACTTTATGTTATTTGAACACATTAGAAAACAAATAAGAAACACATTGTTTGTCTTCATTCCTTCAATCAAAATTATTATAATACGAATATAATCAAAGATATTTATAATAAAATAACCAATTAAATCAATCAATATTGTTTAAAAAAAGAAATTATAAGTGATTTAATAATTCAATCAAAAAATAACATAATTAAGATATTTGAATAAAAAAACTTAACAAGTTCAGGGATAATGAGTTCGGCCTAGTAATAATATAAAGAGCGTGAATGGATATGCAGTAGAAGAAGTATGTGGCGAGCCGCCATGTAGTTGTGGGTCCATGTCGACAGGCTTTACACGTGTCACTATGCTACAATCCCTGGTTTTGGACCAATTTGCATGTCATTCTCCGCTTTATCAGGCCTTCTCATTTTCCATGAATTTTGTTCAGAACTTCCAAATGACCAAACTACCCTCAATATTCGTTTTGAAATACATGAGATTAAGAATGCTCAAATTGTATAATAAAATTTGGTAACAGAAAAACAATTAAAATATAATAATTAATTACTGTTGTGTTGAAATTATTTTTACGATATTAATAAAATGAAGCAGAAGAAGTATAGAATAATAAGTAAGAAAAAATGTGCAGTTAGGCCACAAAATAAAGATGTCAATATTATAAGTTAAGTTGAGAAGACTATGTGCCTTGATGACAGATTTTGAATCTACATTAAGAATTTGGAGATCAAATTTTTAAGACATAATTTTTTTTTTCAAATCACTTAAATTAATTTTATTAGGAGTTTACAAAGTAATTTACACACATATATATATATATAAGATCTACTAGAACATGTTAAATTCGTTCGAAGTCACAAACTCTACTTAGCCCTGCCTGTGACTATACAAAAGATGTAAGAAGATCCCTTTCTTAAAGAGGAAGTTTATTAGATGTTTTGGAGAAATGGGTAACACCATTACAAGTTAAGTAAAAATACAATCCTATTTATGGAACATTCATAAACAAAATAACATATAAGCATCCCAAACTCACAAAATGAAAAGAATAGAGAGCTGTTTGAGTACATGTAATGCTGTAATTATGGATATTTACTGATTACTTTCCTAATTTATAAACAGTTTAGTGAGCCAATTGTCAAGAAATAACTTATAAATGGCTTTGTAAGTAGATTTGAAATTTCTACTAACAACTTACAACTAGCTTTGTAAGCAGTTTTTTAAGCAACTCATGTAGTTTTTGTAAGTTACTCTATCCGTCCATATTAATATGCAAAAATAACAATTTATAATAATTTTTTTGATAAATTTTAAATATTAAAATTTTTTATATCAAAAAATCAAAATAATATAATTTAATTTAACTTAAAAAAATAACAATATTAACTTTTTGAAAAGTCCAAATAACGGAGAAAGTATTTTTAGCAAGCAACTATCCTTCTATACATAAAATGTCAAATAAAAATTAAAAAAAATATAGAAGTGACTATTTTTTTTTAAAGTTAACAGTCTAATAAAATAGGGAAAATTATATATAATGACAAAGTAATAAATTAAATAAATTATTATAATCACTCTTTAATTTAATTGTGTTCCGTAACAAACTGTTTGTCAGTCACCTTTCTCCCTCAAACTCTCGCTCGCCACTCTCCTCTCTCGCTCCATCTCTCGCTCGCTTCCTCTCACTTTTATACAAACACAAGTGTATAAAATCTGTTATCATTTATATAAAGTGAGAGGAAATTGTATAAATACATATATTATTGTTCCCCTCTCTCCCCTCTCCCAGATCTCGCTCGCCACTCTCACTAATCTCGCTCGCCACCCTCTCCTCTCTCGCTTATACAAACAAAAACGAAATGTATAAATTGCGTTTCTGTTTGTATAAATCGAGAGAATATTGTATATACACAATTATACATGCAAATACAAATATTTCGTCCTATACACTTATAATTATACGATAAAAATACTCCCCCGGCTAGTTTCTTTTTTCTTTCTCTCTTTCTCGTTTTATACAAATTCAAATTGTATATAATTTCTCTCTTTATTATTTTATATAATTCGATTCAATTGTATATTCCCTGCCAAGTCTCTTTTGCCTTTCTCTCTTTCTAATTTTATACAAATTCAAATTGTATATAATCGTTCTATACACTTATAATTATACAATTTATTTTATACACTTCATTTTATATAATTTTCTGCCCAAGTCTCTTTGTTTTTCTCGTTTTATACAATTCGTTTTATACAATTCTCTTCAATTGTATATGTATACTGAATTATATATTTATATGTTTGTTATGGAGTGCAATTATACAAAATTTACTATACATACAAATATAAATTTTAATTTGCGAAAGTTGCCGAATAAAATATGAGTAATATATTTTTGAAAATAAATGATACTGTATAAGTTTGATTCACAAGTAAGCAGGGGTAAAAAGGAGATTAGAAAAGTAGGTGAATAAGCTTTCCGAAACAGCTAAATGATTTGAAATATTCCCAGGATACCACTGTTCTAAAACCACTTGCGGGCGCCCCTTATAACTTCCAATCCCCTAACATGGAAAATCAATTCCTTCTCCTCCTTCAACAATTATATATACACAAACTCTTTCCCCTTCTTAACTCCAAAAATCTATAAACAACTCTTCCATTTCTACAACAAACAAAATTGATCTTTCTTCTCTATTAACTATATATATAAACTATGCGTTTAAGCTGTAATGGTTGCCGGGTTCTCCGGAAAGGTTGCAACGAAAAATGCTCCATTAAACCTTGTCTTCAATGGATACAATCACCAGAAGCTCAATCTAACGCCACTCTTTTCCTTGCTAAGTTTTATGGCCGTGCTGGGCTTCTCAATCTCATTAATTCTGGACCTGACCATTTGCGTCCGGGTTAGTTAATTTGGTATATAATGTTATAAGTAGCAAATTAGATGTGATGATGATGATTAATTTTGATTTTTGTTGATTGCAGCTATTTTTAGATCGTTGTTGTATGAAGCTTGTGGCCGTATTGTAAATCCTATTTACGGTTCTACTGGTTTGTTGACTTCCGGTAACTGGCCTCTTTGTCAAGCTGCTGTTGAAGCCGTTCTAAACGGTGCGCCGATTGTTAAACTTTCGCCCGACTCGGCTGCAGATGCAACGAGCCCTTCGCTTAAAGCATGTGATATTCGCCACGTATCTAGAGAAAATATCTCGGATCCCGATCTGCATAAGGTTAAGTGTAGAACCCGGTTTAAACGGGTATCGGCTAAGCCGGAGCCGAGGAAGCAGTCGCCGGATGTCGACGATGCGGCTAGGGTGATGTGGAGTTGGTGTCATAAGGAGGAGGAAGAGGCAGTCGGGTCGCCTAGCCTTAATTCGGGTCTGAGCCAACAGCGGACGGAAGAGCGGAGCCGGGAAGGAGAAAGCGGCGATGTGGATAGCGGCTCGGTAGAGACTGTAGAAGCCTTACCAGCGAAGCTGGATGAGAGCGATGTTGGCTTGGAACTAACGCTGGGGTTGCTACCGTTGATTAGAAGCTGATGAAAGAAATGAACGGCCTGGATGAGGCCACGTGTATAATACAACTGGTGGAGCTTATTTTGACGGGTTTAAATTTAAGATAATCCTGTGAGAGCCCCCAGTTTTTGGAAGGTGTTTTTTTTTTTTTTAAATATATTATTAGAGTTTATTCCTAAGTAGATTTGTATTTCTTTTAGTACTAATTCTTTTTGCAGTAAAAGAAGTCCATGTGCAATGTGAATGTTAGATATAGAGATATATGATTATACAAATCTAAGTTACATTTGCCCTTTCATTATCTCGAATCTGTTTATTAACTTATTTCAGTATTAGTTTTTTTTGCTTTTATAATATGCATATGATACAACTTATATTATCATTACAATAAAGATAGTGAAATTAATAATTTTGAAATCGCTTAAACTCTAATCAAATATGCGTATTGGCTGGTTTATATTCTTTCGGATATATGTTTTTATTGGAGAATGAATGAACTTGTATTCAAATAATAATTTTTTGAATAAACTACATTTATTGTGAGAAGTTTACTTATGGTCAAATTCATATGTTTGGCTGTTTGTTAATATTTTAAGTAAAACTAGAGTATGTTTGGTGTGTTACGAATAGCTACCTTTCATTTTCTTGGTAGTTGATTTTTTATTAGATAAAATAAAATATATTCCTTACTATAAAAAAAATTCTGATCAATTAATTTTACTTTTTTCATCGAAGTTTCTGGTTTATTTACCTTTTATAACGTACAAAAGAAACAGTATTTGTCATGTTATCATCACAAATATTTTGACATTATCTATGTTAGTCTATTTTGAGTTGGTAAAGGTAATTGGTTCTCTCTTCTTTGATGAGTTTTGGTTAAGAGATTTTTTTTCCAATACGAATTAAAAATATATTACATTATGATTGTACCTAGCGAGGCGATTGCTTAATTCACACTCTTTAAGCAGGCGTTTGACAATAAAAGTGAAATTCTCATAGCCAAACGAGCCTATATTGACTGATTTCTCATTACAACTAATTTCAATTTGTATATTGCCATTGGATTCTGCATAAATTGTCCAAGTCAAATGTGTAGGTTCAACGATACTAACTAGATAGGTACAAATGGATAATTCTATGATCACAATTACGCTCTCAAAGTAATTTGTTACTCACTGAGTTGGGCTTTTTATATGCATTTGTATGTATGAATCCATACAAAATATGAAGAGGACAAGGCCCAAAATCATCTTAGTTTACATACACAACCAACCCCAAAACAAATGGGTTGAGTCCCAACTAAATAGTTATAGTCTTTTATGTCTACAACAAAAGTACAACATGTTGTATACAAAAGAGTCTTAGAATGTATATCCATTGTATATTCTCATCTTAATTGAGTTCCTCGACGCCTTGTTGATGTCTCTCTTTCAACCTCTGCCACCACAATGATTAGAGATTATTTGTTTTCATGTTTAATTAACAAGAGTACGATTGATACATATAAGTAGGGTAAATCTGTTTGTTTTTTTATTGTATATACATACAGCAATTAAACAACAGTATATGAATAAAGAAAGAGATTACCTTTATCGAAAAATTAAAGCCATGGAGAAGTCGATTGAACAGTTGCATAAAACTGTTACTTACTATTATCAAAATGTTAGTACTGCTTAATTAACTAGCTAGAACAAGCTAAGGTTAAAAATTAATATATTTTATATGGTTAATTTAACTATATATAAATGAATAGGAGCTCCCTTCAGTCCAATAAGTGAGACAAGTTAGCGGAAGTAGTTGCTCCCTTGCCATGCAACTGGTTAATCTTAACACAATCTATATTTGTTTGTTAAGGTTAACCAATATGCATGACTAGGCAGCTCTTACCGCTCCTCGTCCCTCGGTCTTGGCCTGAAAGGAGCTCCTACTTATATCTACACATTCTTAACTTACTAGTTGAGAATGTGGCTCTGGAAATCGAATAGAAAATCAAAATAAATTACTAGTTTGAACAACATTTCTCTCTCATTTCTTACATTTTTTTCTTGTGTATGTGGAACTTGAAGCTTCCCTCCCATCACCTATTTATACATGAAGTTGTACTTAGATAAAATTGTAGGGTAGGTAGGTATGGAATCTTTGAGCTACCTAGTAACCTATAACAATAGGCAACATAGCTATGCCAATTCTAATCATTTTTTGAAGTTTGGGAATCATGATTCATGCAGACAAGCCTCTGTCCATTACCTAATGGATATTTGACTGAAGAAGCTGATGCTAAATTCATTTACCACTTGCTTTCATTTATAGTCGGTTCTAAAATAAATACTCCATCCGTTTAAAAAAAGGATAACCTAATTTTACTTGGAACAAAGTTTAAGAAAAGAAAGAAGACTTTTTAATCTTGTGGTTCTGAATTAAAGTTATGTCAAATGTACTAAAATGCCCTTTAATCTTGTCGTCTTAAACATGGCACGTGGAAAATTAAAGTTAAAGTGTTGCCAAAAATAGAAATGGGTCATTTTTTTTGAAACAAATCAAAAAGGAAATAGGATCAATTTTTTTTAAATGGAAGGAGTAACACAGTTCTTCATAAGCAAATGGTCAAATAGTTTAAATGTACCCCTCGTAAGATTGGAGAGGTATATTTGGAGATAAAGTCTAACTAAAGAGGTATATTTAAACTATTTCTAATAGTATATGAGTATATTCGACCCTTTATCATTTTTTTATTATATAATAAGTAATAATTTAACGTTAAAATACTCATTTTATCTTTTAAATGGTTTATAGTCATCACACAAAATATCTACTACTTATTTTAAATCATAAATTTTAAAAATCATATTTTTGTTTATAAATTCATGTTAAATCAAACTAAGACACGGAGGGAATACTAAATCAGATTGTGTGACGTGATCAAGCTTCTCAATGTTGTTTGCTTTTGTGATTTGATATGACTCTACATGGGAAATAAAAGATGTTGTAGTACATTACTTGTAACTCATAAAAAAAATAAAATCTTTGACTAAATCTACCCGTACTCATATTGCTCTTGTAATAATGCTTGACATGAGCTACGCGTGCATCATTTTTTTTTAAAAAAAAACAACATGTTGATGAATATGTTTACAATGAGGGAGCAAACATGTCACGACAATAACGAAAATAATAAAAATGCATCATTTAAAAGGGGGAAAATGAGTAAATATACCATTAAATTTTGTAATTTAAAATAAATAGACCATTCATTAAACAAAGGTACAAACAAATGATACATATATAGACCATGAGTTTGGGCTGAGTCGATTCACTTTTTCTACAATTTTTTTTTTCAATTATTTTTTAAAATTACAATTTTAAAAATATCTACTAGTCAATATTACATAGTGTTGCTAATTAAATCTCAAATCATCTTCATAATATTTTAATTATAACTTTCATCTTATTTGTGAAGATCCGATTTATTACCTACCTTGTGATCTCCTTATATATGGCATTGGGTAATTATCTCAACAATCTTCATTCAGCAATGACGATTGTCTTTTTGATTATCATTTGAATTGCATTATAATTATGAATCGACGCAACATTACTTATTGCTAAATCTCTAACTTTTAACGTCCAAAGTGTTGTCAAAATGATGAATTAAACGAATGAGACAACAATACGAGGTCGTTAGTATTTTTTTTTGGTCCCTCCGTGACTAATCAAATCGTCCTTCCCTTGTTTTATAAGAAATGTTTTGAATATTTTGTATTTGTCTTCCTTCTAACCTTTTAGGATTCCCTATTCCTGAGATTGTGACATGACCTTATTTTTGGATTTTCTTCTTCTCTCCCTTTATACTTTTAAGGCATGGTATGCTTTCTAAAAAATTGTCGAAATATTTTATTTAGATATTTGAACCAAGTCATATTTTAATTAAACATCTCAATTTTTAATAAACTGTTCTAATTACACACTTTTATTTTAATTTTGAAAGAAAAACTTTGTTCTCTACTCTCTTTATGAGGTTTCTACTTTTCGTTCACTTGATGACTCGCCTTCACAACCTTAAAGTTGGAGTTAGGAGGATGTTTACCGTTAGTATGGTTAAAGTCCCACATTGGTTGGGGAATGGATAGAGTGTCTAGTTATATAGAATTGGATAATTTTCCCTCATTAGCTAGTTTTTGGGGTTGAGTTAGTTCTAAATGTGATATATTAACATGGTATCAGAGGAAGATTCATCTCCGTCTGGGCTCCATGTTCATGTTCCAACTGGGCTTGGTGTGAAGGGAATGAAAGAGTGGGTTAGATCTGACGTTGGTTTGCGAAGTGGATTGACGATCTACTTATACGAACTTAAATAATCCTCTGTTATATGTTAACTTTTGAGGTTAAGTTAAATGTGAGTCATATATTTACACTTACCCGAGCAAGCCCCTCATTTGTTTATTAGATAGTTATATCAATTATATAAAATATGTCATTTTTTAATTATATGCATTCGTTTCAATAAGACATAAAAGTTTGATGCGCATAATCAAAGAAAATGATGTAAATGATTAATTTAAGTCCTTAAGAGACGAATGAAAGCGCACACAATTATTTTTTTCAAAATTTAAATAAAAAGTGTCTAATTGAAAAACTTTATTAGAGTTTTGAGATTTTCGATTGAAATCATGATAAATTAAGAGGATGACTATGCATTAAAGCCTTTTTTTTTTTTTGAAAAAGTATAATTAAAAAACTTTGCTTTTACATATTCAATGCAGCAGGTTGATTTTAGCATGTACTATGTATGGTTCTTTTTTGTTTCGTTTTGCTTGTCGGATTTTATTTCAGACATTATAAATGGGCCAAGGCCCACGAGAATGAGAAATGTAGAGTTTCAAAAAAGGAGAAACTAACTTATTAAACATAAACATACATCTATATCAAATATCAAATAAGAGGATTTTATGCAAACTTCATGGTATTAAGATCTAATTATATTTTATTTTTTATTTTTTAAAATTAAAAAAAAACTTAAATTTAGTGGAATTCAGATACATTTAAAAAATGTCCCGATACATACAGTCTAAGTTTAGGGCCTTTTGGCTACATTGCTCCACATTCCGATACATCACGTCTAGGTTTCGAATACATCACTCAATGTCTCAATATATGCATTATATATATCTAGATACATCGCATAAACTGATGTGTGCGAGAATAGGAATTGTTGTAACTTTTTCATTTGGCAAGAAATTTTAGAGAATATAGTAAAATAAGTTATGTATTTAGATAATATTTCTTCAATTACGTATCTTACAATTAAGACTTTTCTATCATATATTGAGGAAGATATACCAAGATATATGTATTTTTTTTACCAGATACACTAAAATTGGGAGAGAAACAAACAAAATAGGAATGAAAATAGTTATGTATCTCAGATACATATGAATTACACTATACATATATATCTGTATATATCTTATGCGATTGAATATATTTATTGTACCAGATGCATAAAAAAGTGACGAGCTAGTGAGATATTTATGAATTCTCCTCGTAAGAAAGAGATATTATCAAGTTATCTTGCAAATATCTTTGTTGCGTATTACTTATGTTTTTTTAATATGCAACAAATACAACATGTTACTTGTTAATGCACATTGTCAGACATAACAATATTATTATTTTTCTTGTTTTGTCGATGGTTATGGGTCCAAGAAAAATCAAACCATTCAGCTAGGACTGGATAGATAGTCTGAAATCGACTTTAATTTGGGCCGTGTTCTCTAAAACTTGATTATTTAACAGGCCAGATTCCCACCTTTGCGCTTGGTGCTCTTGATATGTCATTAGGCATTGTTCTTGACTTGACATACCCCAATACCTCTTTATTTTTGATATTGACATTACAAGCTCCTTACTTTTGTAACACTTGTCCTTGACATCCCAAAAAATATCTGTAGTTGTGATATCGATATTTTAACCCGCTCAACTTTTATCAAGTTTATTTTTTTTAAAAAAATAATTATTTCTTTCATCGATAGATGCATCATATATATCTAAGAGAACATTCAATAAAAAAAGTCAAAAACTAGGTTAAGTCAGCATGCAAATTTAGCTCTAGTTCTCTAACAATCTCCTATACTAAAACAAATTGAGTTAACAAATTGTATTTTAAAATATTTTCGATTTAATTGTCATGTTTTGATTTTATAGGAACTTTAAGAAAATATGCAAGATGAAAAGTTGAAATTACAAAGTTATCATGAAGAAAAAAAGAACATTCTTTTTAGTATGAATTAAAAAACATACTAAAAAAGAAAGTAGGACAAGTAATTTCTTAGATGCATAAAAATAAAAGTCATTATATAATAGGACGAAGATTTTCTAGTATATGATATATATCTACCAAAGTTAAATTTAGAGTATTTTTGGTTTCTTAATTTAATAGAATATATTGACAAATTAAATACAACGAGCATATATATTTGATTGGGTCATATAGTGCATTATTTGCTTCCAAGACAGGAAAAACAAAATTATGACATGTGGAGATCTTAATTAAAGTAATTTCCATAGCAGATGTCAATTAATGGATCAACTATCAGAATTGCAGGAAAAAATTAGCGTAATCAAATGTGGAACTAATTACTAATTCAAGGATGTACAATTAATTATATGTGCTAAGACATTTTATTTAGATCATGAAATTTTAGGAAAGGTGCATTTTTGTACTAAAGGTATAGACTAACGATTAATAATGGGAGCGCGATAAAATTCTATCTTTTATTGGGGGTGGGTGTCCCATGTATTAATTTACTCAATTAGAAGGAACGATGGATCCAATTTGTGTCACTCTCAATTTGGGTTTAGTCTATTCCGAGTTCCCACATGCATCCTATATATGACTATATAGATATATATAAAAATTAATCAACCTCAATCACGGAACTACTTATAACTTGACACATGTATATGTACCGTCTTAAAGATCATGAACTCTTATTTCCTCGAATGAATCTTGTACTCTCTATATCTCAATAAATGTGATGTAGTTTGACTTGATATAATCTGTTATCGATCTGATTATGCATCATGGACTAGCCGGGTGATTTTGTATTGTAATTAGGGTATATTAATTCTCTAACAACGAGTCTTTAGTAGCATGAAATTATAAAATTTATTAAGTGGCTGCAGATTTATTTTCAAGTTTATTTGTTGAAGTAAAAATGATATTGCATAATTTATAGGGAGGAAAATAAATATATTTGCTTAAGATTATGTAACCAAAGCTAAATTAATTATTTTATTGATTGAATAAAAGCATAGGTTATGATAAAAAGAACCTAAGTCATTCCAGATTGCTAGTGTAAGCAAAATGGTGATGTTATAATACAAACTCTATCAAATACATCAACATCAATTCATCATCATCGTTTATTCATCATGTAAGAAAAACCAGGCACTGAAAACGACGATGAACTCCTTTTAATGAATCGTCCTTTCAGCCGAGGCCTTTTTTCTGCATTCAATTTCCTAACTTCATATCGAATTTTCTTTGAAAACAATCTATTCCGTCTCTTCTCTCTGTAACGCGATACCCTCGCTTCTCTTCCTCCATCGCCACTTCTTACATGTCCCTTATAATTACCTCCACATGTTTCCTGAATCAAAAAAGATATGCAACAATATCAATGATTATATAACTAGTTATTCAAACACCAACAGTAATCGTGGAAAAAGAAGAACAAAATACCGAGAAATCGGGCCAGTAGTCATCTGGATTGAAATGGGGCCGGATTCCATTTGTCCATGGCGAATATTGATTTGGCCAAGCACTAATAACCGACTCATGATTAAGCCTGAGAAACAGTCGGTTTTTTTCATCAGATTTTGTACTGCTACCACTGTACTCTTCTGCACTAGCGACAAATTCTGTTACTGCTGCACCTGCTGCCATTACTTTCTGCTCAACTGTTTCTTCATAATATTCATTAAAGTTCCAATTCAGTGCTTCCCTTTCCATATCCAATTCAGGATCCAAATGACAAGCAACAACAGCTCTCATTTCTTCGTCTTCAACTTCAATTTTAATCGCCTTGTTATTTTCAAAATCCGCGTTTAATAACTGAGTACTCTGTTCTTCTTCGCCTCCCAATAAGGTTTCAACATCCGCAGCGAATTCAGCAAGCTCAATATCAGATGAAAGAAATTCAGGAAGGTTCAAATCATGGCATGCATCTTCAGTGTTCAACAAAATGTCCAGATCAACAATAGATCCAGTTTCATGATCTGGCACATTGCAGAGTTCTGCTTCAAACGGATCGAAAATTGGAACTCGATAAAGCAGCTGCTCTTCGTTTTCGAATTCATTTTCATCCAACGAGTTCTCTTCGCTGCCAATTTCCGGTACCCGATTTTCCTCGTTCTTTTTCCATTGCCTGATTTGTGCCTTTTTTCCATTTCTCGGCGTTCTGGCCTTTCGAGTAAATCCCTGGTGCCAAGCAGGTTGATGAGTTTTGTCGACTAATTTTGTAATGGTTGATTTGTTAGAACATGTTTCGAGACGAACACGTTCATGGCGACTCGCCAATTGGTTCGCCAAATGGATCGAAACATCGCATGATTGACAAAGAAAGGCATCATCAGCTGGGCAAAACCAACGTGCCCTCTTTGACAAACAGCTATCACAAGCTCTAGCTGTTTTTCCTCCTATAGCATTTGCCGTCTTACTTTCACTAGTCATCATTTACAATCGTTCTGATATAATATAATATCAAAACGAGATCAGAGGGAGAATATAATGAAATTCATAAACGCTACGAAGGATTTAATTAGAGTGAATTTGAACAAGCCCAAAAAACAAAGTGGAACTGTTCGATATATATAAAGGATCGTTGGTACAATAATAATTGTTCAATTTTTGTGTGCCCACAGCAACCGCTTCTGATATAGCAGTTTATTGTTTCGACTTGTTGAGTCCATGCACTTTTGGCTAATATTTTCCTTGAAGAAGAAAATAAGATTAAGCTATTTTGGGTCCCATAAATTGGCACATCTAATTGATGATTGGTTGAATTTCTAAAATCCATCTTGAACACTGTATTCTCATTGGTTAAATGTCTATATTTAGGATTCTTATGGGACCTATTTTTAATATGTGAATGAACAAGACTTGCTATGAGTGTTATTTATGACATTTTTGTCTCTATATTTCAATTATTTCAGTTATAAGAATTTTGAAATTTTTTATTTTTATTTTTTTGTGTGGTCCTTTATTTTGTTTCTTTCAACTTATGTTTGCTTGATGAGAAAATCTGAACCATTGTTCTCCTCCACTTGATCCACTAGTGGATGGTAGCAGATTTTAAAAATGGCCTCAAAATTTATTCATATGGTAATTTTAATTTGTATGTTAAATTATTATTTTTTTGTAAAATAATAATAATTATAATAATAATAATCTGGAAACAGCTATAAGCATAATGGGCCATGCATGGAGGAGTACTCTTGTGGTAAGAATTCAAGAAACAGAATCTTGATAACCATATCCACTAATTTTTACATGCAAAAGACGAAAACATATATATCATACGAAATATTAGGTTTTATGCATTGCGAGGTCACATAAACTTATTACTCCCTCCGTATCAAAAAGAATAATTTCCTTTCTTTTTTAGTCTGTTTCAGAAAGAATGACTTTTTTCTTTTTTGGTAACATTTTAATTTCAACTTTCCACGTGGCATGTTTAAGGCCAGAAGATCAAGGAGAAATTTCTGTATATTTGACCTAACTTTAATTTAGGATCACAATATTCAAAAGTCTTCTTTATATTCTTAAACTCCGTGCCAAGTTAAATCAGGTCATTCTTTGTGAAACGGAGGAAGTAAATTTCACTTAGACATTCGAGTTATTCTTTGTTTCAGTTGAACATTTGAACACCTAATGCAAATTGTTTCAATACGACACTTTCGCTTCAATTTTTTTAATTTTTTTTTTTAAACATGTTCTCAAGTATTTATTAGGTGGTTAAGTTAACCATATAAAATATTTTATCTCCTTTAATTATACGTATCAACCTCAAATTAGAAAATTTTCAGAGTTTTACACTTATTGAGATGAATACCGTATAATTGGAATAAAAAATATTTAATTTGAACTCTTTATTATATGTTTAATTGAAACAAATTTATAATTCTAACTTCTAAGTGTTTAAATAAATTTTGATGACAATTCCTCATTGTAACTAAAGATTTTTGTAAATTTTATCTAAGTTTAAAGCCAACAAACATACATCAATCTCTTCTATGTCAACACAAGTAACTGTCCATGACAATCGAGATTAATACTTTGAAAAAGGCAGACAATTAATCTCTTACCACATTTTTTTTTTTAATAATATGAATAAATTTTACACCATTAATATAGATATAATTAACTGGAAGACAAGTTAGAATGTGATGAAGGTGAATTGTTGAAGTCATGGGCATTCATATAAAGAATCTTTGGTACAACAATAAATTGGCAGTAAAATAGACAGGCATGAAAATTAACGTACTAGTAGAAACATGCTGACACTTGTCTCAATTTGACGTGGTGAATAAGTTGTTAGAACTATCTTAATTCACGTGTACCAAATCCTCAAAATCACATAATTTTACCTGTGATCCTACGAAGTAGAATATTACATAAAATGTATGTGTCTATTTATTTAATTGTATACAAAATAAAGTATTTATTTGAAGACATTCAAAGTTGAAGATCATAAATATCAATCGAGATTAAATCAAATGATATACTTATATATTAATTTGTGAATAAACCTTTTGTTAAAGAATGACAAAAGTCCCATATCGGTGGTTAATGAGATGGGTGGACTCCTTATAAGGCTTGGACAATCCTCCTCCCTTTGAGCTAGCTTTTAGGGTGTGAGTTAGGCCTAAAACCTAATTTCACATGGTATCAGAGCAGGGACCAGATGCTGGGGTGTTAAAGAATGACAAAAGTCCCACATCGATTATAAGGCTTGGGCAATCCTCCTCCCTTTGAGCTAGCTTTTGGGGTATGAGTTAGGCCTAAAACCTAATTTCAGACCTTTTATATTAAAAAGTTACAGTATCATAACTTATATGGAGTATTAAATTAAACACAAGCAAATAATATTTATGTTCCAAAAACACAACACCTCTTTTTATCTTTTTTGTCCCACTATTGGGGTCCCTAAATTAGAAGGTTTCTAAATTTGATTAATGGGGACCTCACAATTCACTATAGTCAGAGTCATTGCCATCATGTGCCCATCATCTTTGATTAATGACTACATTACCAGTTAAACTAAGGCCGGTGGAAACTGATTGGAACTCATCAAGATCCAACAAATTAGTTAACTATATTATCCGTCTCAAAATAAGTGTTGTCTTTTTAGCAATAAATTAATTGTTTTTTTTTTTCCGATTGTAATCAGGTTTTCAAGTTCCAACTATTTAAGGACTACTTTTTCTTAACAATGCTAAATTCTCAAGAAATATCTTATAAATTAAATATAGTTGCAGTTTAGTATATGATACCTTGTACCTTTTTAAAAAAAAAATTAAAATGCAAAAAAAGAGCTAAAACGACACTTATTATATGATGGAGGGACTATTTGGTATAATTGAAGAGTAATCTCACACACCTACCATGTACCAAGGCTGAGTTATAGTTTAATGATTTCTACGTTATGTAGTGTTTTTCGCTTTTTGAGATTGTGAATTTTTTTTTTTAAAAAAAAAATATTAACATGAGAAGAAATGTAACATATTAATAGTTTTCATATTTTTTATATATCTAAATTTTAATTTTATAATATTGAGTTGATCAAATAAAATTAAGCTTCTTCTAGAAGAAGTGAAAATTACCAAACAAAATGGGATAAAAGAAAATAATATAAATCTTTTACACCATAGGTGTGACTGTAAGTTTGATTTTCATTACCCCTTTTTCTTCAAGATAATCTTTGTATTTACAAGAATATTTCAAAGACAAGCTCAAAAACCAATAAGATTATAAAACGTAATGGTTGAGATAGTGATTTTTGAGTATATCTATGAGCAGAACTGGAATTGAGTAGTCCTAATGAATGATTTTTGGGTGAATGTGAGTAATGAGATGGACTTAAATATGGTGCTGTGTAATTACTTGGTGGAGACTCCATTGGTGACCATGTATCTTCACTCTCTTTACCTACACACATCCCAAGAAATAATTAAACAACTAAAACACCAATATTATAACTGAGAAGACTAAAAAAAAATAAAAAAAATCCATGAACTGAAATATTACCTAAACACTTGACATCAGTTGAATTCACCAAACTGCAAACCAAACAAAGAAAATATTACTCTAGTTCATCCAAATTAAAATCGAAAAAATGAAGTGTTGTGGCGCTCGTACTTCGAATTGTTTCATATAAATTGGGTCAGAGAGAGTATTATATAATTATTTCTTATTTTGGGACGGAGGGAGTATATACCTTCTAAATATTTTGCCTCCGAGATGTCCACGATAAATACAGGCTGTAACATTGCAACCAGATGTTGTATGATTTTCGCGTCTTTCTCCAATAAAGAAGTTGGAGTTTTTGCACTGTAAATGTGAACATTTCTCCACAATTCCAGAAGGTGAACACTCCAGGCTATGTTCGATCAAACATTAAAAGAATTAGAACAAAAAAGCAAAATTTATCACTAAATTGATTGCAAATCTGTAGCATTATACTGATTTCATTGTTGATTACCTTAGATCAGTAGGTCTGCATCCACATTTGATGCAATTGTTAGCAGTTAAAGCATAAGAACCCTTGGGAACTATTAGGCTTTCATTGTACCAATTTAGATTTGCTGATGAACATGCTGCAGGGGACATTATGAATAAAACAGTACTATACGAAATATCTTAATTTTACAATGAGTTAAGCTCTGTATGACTCATAATTCATATCCTTAGGAGTCGTTTGGTAGCTGGTTAAAACAAATATTATACATGTATTAGATTATGGTACAAAATACAAAACATGTTTTTTTTTTTTCTTTTTTTGGGGTGTGTGTGTTTTAGTTACTTACCAGCAAGTGGAATAGCCAGAATATCCCCTGGATCAATTTGATTTTGGCCAAGTCCATTTATGATCTCCAAATTACCAATTGTTACACTATACTCTGTTGCAATTTTCGTTAATTCATCTCCACTCTGCACCACATAAGACATATACACACTATCTGCACCATTATTGCTATTATTAAAACAAGTACATGGCAAAGGAATCACAACACTCTGTCCACTTGATAAAGTATTTTCTTCATCAATCCCATTAGCATTCCCAATTTGTTCTTCACTAACCAGTCTTCCATACACTTCCGATACTGATGTCAAAGTATCCGTTTCACCAATCGTGTAATGTGTGGATACAGATAGTCGTATCCCATCCACACATGAACACAAAATTGGTACTTTTACTAATGATTTTTCAGGTAGGATTTGATTTGGTTGATTTGAGTCCATAGAGTTTGCTACTAAGAGATCAGAAACATTGATTCGGAATCTAAAAGCTATTTCGGAAATTTTGGAGTCCCATGGAAGGCGATATGAGAGATAAGAAACACATGAATCAGATGCACTACATGGTTCAATTACTGATTTTGGTAGTATGCATTTTGGTAGAACGAGAAATAAAATTATGAGGTAAATAGGAAAAAGAAATTTGCATGTCATTTTTCTGATCTGTTTTCCTTGTACACAATGACAGTGTTCTTTTCAATTGAATTGAAGTATGGTAGGTGAGGAAATTATTGCAAGGACAGAGAGACAGCAATGAGATAACTGCAATTTGTAGTAGTAAAGTAAAACAATGGCATTAAAATATTGGAGGACCAGGCAATTTTCAGGTGTCAGACATTTTGCTCAAAAACAACTGTGTATTCACACTGCTAGTTTTCAAAATTTAAGCTAAAATATTGTCAAATTAGGTTTGCATACTATTATTTTTTCTTTTCGTGGACTATACTGGATATGTTAGTGATGTTTGTAGCGCGTAGTCCAGACAAACTCATAGGTGAGGGCATGAGGCATTACAAAGGGATATGTAATTGTAAACGTCTAAGCGATATATCATCTGATATATATGCGCGAGGATACATATACTAATACATGGAGTACTAAAACTTCAAAGTGATCGAACAGCTTTTCAAGACATGTCTCGATTTTGTTCTCTAATTGTGCAGACCCAAAAAAAAAATAAAAATAACATTCTTTGGTTCCTATGTTATTGGTCAACAACAATTAGATACTTCATAAGAGTAGGATAAAGTGTATTTAAAAATAAATAATTTGGTTGGACTTTTAATAAAACGAAATGTCATAACTATATGGAATGGTAGGTAATAGTACTAACATTCAGTTGATTAATTTCGACTTTGTTCCTTCAATTGTCTGGCACTATTTTATTTCTAAATAAATTAATTAAGTTTAAGCTGTAAGTGAATTTATATTCCATTATAAATAGGTATAAGTCATACACAATCCTTACCCTTTAAACTTGTCCACATATTTTATTTAGACACCTCAATTCAATTGTATACCTATTGAACACTTATATTGTAAGAGATTTGTACCTATTAAACATTTTGTGCTGACATGACAGCATGTGTGTAGTACACGCATGAAAAGAGCGTGAAAGGACATCCTTTAACCAAAAAAAAATATTTTTCTTTTTTTGAAAAAAATAAAATAAAATTAGCATCTCTTCATCTTCTTCTTTGACTCAACCACCATTGCAACCACCTTCTCACCACCGCAATCATCGGTGTCCTACCATTAAAGTTCATTTCCATTTTTTCTCGAGCTACAATCATTCTTCTTCTCTATGCCACCTTGTGTTTTAATTAAATATGCGTCACTCCTTTCTTTCTCCGGTCATCTTCTTCTCCTTTTTTTTCATACCATCATCTTCTTTCTTCTTTTTTACTAGCCATCGAACACCACCTCATTTTCCTCCAAATTTATCATTGTCAATATCTTTTTTTTTTTAGCCTTTCAAACAATCAATCACAAAATTTAATTTGTTCATTAGAAAACACTGTCACCACTCATCTTTTTCTTTATGCCAAATCAACTCAAACATGAATTGAATCTAAGCTTAAAAATAAAAATTAATTAGATAAAAAGAAGTAGAGCAGGTCTGAGCGGAGGCAGGAACATACATACTTTAGGATTTTATTTTTTTAATTTTAATTATTTTAACGCAAAAGACAAATGACTTTTTTTTAAGACACATGGCTTCTTTTAATTAGTTAGTTTGCCATGTCATGGCAAGTGCATCACACACACTTGACATTTTTTGTTGATTATCAAAATGTGTCTAATAGGAAAAAATTTATATAAATAAAAGTGTTTAATAGGTAAAAGGTTAAATTAATGTGTCTAAATGAATAATGAGAACAACTTTAAGGGGCCGGAGATGACTTTGGCCTTATAAATATATATATACATTGTTAGTAAGATAATATATCACATGCAGATTACACATGGAAACAACGGCGATAGTCAAGATTCAAGATTCAATTCAAGATGAATTTTCACATATAATTCCTCAAAATAGCTTAATTATGATCTATAACTATAGTTTGCTATAACTGTCGAATTGTATATACCTATCTATCAAAATAATTGTATATATATAAGCTTTAAATTGTCATATCTACAAATAATGTAGATAAATTTTCTAATATGTAAAAAATATTTATACGTCTTTCAGGTTTCACTCCTATGATCTATCCTATAAAAGGTTGAAACGCCGCCCAAATTCAAATCTCCCGGCAAAATTGGCCGAACCGGCGACCACAAATATTTACCGGCGGAATAGCCTTCCGTGAGTATCAATGTGTAAAATTCTAGTTTTCATAGGTTTTCAAGATTTTTTTTTCTTTGGTTAAACTGTTTCCTTTTCCAAGTATAAGTGGGAGTTCTAGTTTGGGTTTAACTTGGAACTGGATTTGTTTATTTAAGAAATAATTCTGTGATTAGATTTGTACCAAATCTTTTTCTTCTTCTTACATAATACAATAATTTCTAGATGAATATCACAATGGAAGATATTCCGATTAATCCTAATTGGACCCGTCTAGATATTTTGGCTGTTGTTTGTGAACATGTTATTGATAAAGAAAAAGAAACGGAGAGACAGGAACCATTCAACCAACAAATATCGTCTCGTCAGGACCAGGACAAATTAATGAGAGTACAAAACCTCAATAGACCTATGGATCAAGTTAAAACACGAATCACAAGAAAAAGAGACTATGATCAAGAAGAAAAACATCGTATTGTTAAAAAAAAGAGGAATTTCAAGAGGACAAAATCTGAAACAGGGGAAATACTTCCAATGCCCCAAATTGTCAAGGATCGAATCAATGAGTTGGAGAAAGATGTAAAAGAGGTGAAATTGATTATTGAAAAAGAAATATACAAAACAGATGCTAGTAAACAACAGAACCGTCTCTCCATACCAACAACACAAATTGTGGAAAAATTTCTAACAGATGAAGAAGAAAAGTATCTCTGTATGCGTAGTAATGGCAATAGAAAGAACTGTAAGAAAGTACGAGTGATTGATCCGTCCCTCCATATTTATGAATTGGAATTAAGGAGATGGGAGATGAAAAAGAGCGTAATTTATGTGTTGAATGGAAAGTGGACTAAAATGTGTGTCCGTAATAAAATCAAAGAAGGTAATAGGATTCAAATCTGGGCTGTTCGAATGGATGACGACGAAGTGATTATTGTTATTGTGAAGCTTTCTCCCGATGAAGAAGACGAAGATGATCAAATAACGATAAAAGAACAAGACAATGATAGTGAAGAGCAAAAAGATAGTGATAGTATAAACAAGCTTTCTCATTAGGAGGAGTATAGGAGGATTATAATAGTAGTATATATGGTAATCCCTCTCTCCCTATTTACTTGTCCATATTTTCTTTTATATATGTTTCTATTTATATGTCTATTTTAACAAGAAAAGACAATAATTTTTTTCCTAATATACCCTTATTTAATTTTAGAAAATTTCTAGTACTACTAAGTTGTAATGCATGCTTTTTGAAACCAGAAAATACATTTATTATAATTGAGAAGTTGCATAATCTTTTAAGTTAAGGTAAAATTATAACTAACCTATAATAATCATTAGTGCCTTAATATGTGTGTCACTTCTAAAGTGGACAACTAAATAGGCACAGAGGAAGTATTATATAAATTATAAATAGAGATAGAAACTGTTAAATTAGGTCTTAGAACCCAAAAGTTTGCTCAAATGGAGGAGGATTATCAAACCTTATAAGGAGTACACTCATCTCATTAATCACCGATGTTGGGGTCCCTTATAAGGCGATGAGTGGACTCCTTATAAGGCTTGGGCAATACTTCTCACTTTGAGCTAACTTTTGGAGTGAGTTAGACTTAAGACCTAATTTCACATAAACAACAACATTTATTTGGACAACCACTTTTTTTTTAATTGACTTTTTAAAAATAATTTATATGCTAAATTATATTATATTATATATAGAGAGATAGAAACAACAACATTTATTTGGACAACCTTTTTTTTAAATTGACTGTTTAAAAATAGTTTATATGCTAAAACATTTATAAATTGGTCATATTCAACTTTGACGTATTTTACTTTTTTTTTTACTTGTGCGTATGATACTAAAGTGTTTCTTAATCTCTTTTAGCATTTCAACATTGAGGTCTTCAACTTATAATAAAAAAGGGATCTTCGCAAATATTTAGTATAAAAAAATTAATTATGGTCTATAGATATAATTTGCATCGATATACTAGGATCACTTTGTTGATACTGGCCTCCCACAGAAGCAGGTAATGCCGCCTGAACAGACCCTGCTGAAACCTCTGACAGAGCCTATCATAGGAGTCCCTCCCTAACTCCCTCTAGTCTGGGACTTGCTGTAGCTGCCCTGGTAGCGTGTCCTCTTATCGCTGCCCCCCTTGGGCCTCACGATGAAATATGCTCCATGGATCGGGCATGATCGACCACATCGAGAAATGAACGGCCGACTGAAATCATATGTTGTGTGTCGACCCTCAAACGGTATCGCAATCCACGTACAAAACAACGAACTCTCTCCTCCTCCGTGGGTAGGATCATAGTTTAAGATGTCTCGTTTGTATAATTCACATGTTTGTATGATTCACGAGTACATTTATATAATTCAGTTTTTTTTGTACAAACATCAAAAGTGTAAACAATTATACAAAATTCAAATTATACAAATGTGCGCATTATACAAAACTAAAAAACTGAGCCGCGATTATAGCTAAAAGTAGATCGCGAATTATAATTAAAGCAAATTATAACTATATTAAATAATTAACTAGTATATGAGAGGAGAGAGAAACTGACAAACAATTTGCTATGAAACACAAATAAATCAAAGAATAGCTGCTATATTTATTTTATATTATTAGTTTGTGCTTCTATACAATTCTCCCTTTTAATTATCATTATTCACGATTTACGAATAACGTGGACAATTTATTTTTTTCTAATATGAAATATGTCTTTTTAGTTTCATCCCTATTCGTCCTGTAAAAGGTTAAACACGCGCCGCCCAAATTCAAATCTCCCGGCAACATGGGCCGAACCGGCGACGGCAGGGATCCACCGGCGGAACAGCCTTCTCGGTTTTCAGCTTCAATGAAATGTAGAATTCGTCAACATGATATTGGTAAACACCGTAGCAAGAAGAAGCAAAGAGTATCAATACGTAAAACTGAGACTGAAACTGCAAGCGTAACCCTAAATCATACTTCCACTTCTTATACACATTCATATGCAAATTCGTACTCATACTCGTACAGTAGGGGCAAAGAAAAACGGCATAAAGGAAAAGCAAAGAGGGCAATTGCAGATGATAATCGCAAGTGGGTTTACTCTACTCACGACGTTTCCCCAAATCAAGGTTACCAATTGATAAGAAATTTCATTGTTTTTTCTATATTTAGTCTTTAATGTGTCTGCAATCATATACAGTAATTTTTTATTTCAATTTTTTCGAATTTGGCAAATGTGTATCCGCCTTTATTGTGTCTGAAAAATCATCTTAATTTTGCAGATAGAGTTATTTTTATGTCGTATAATATACTAGGGGTAAAAAATGCAGCAGCACATGAGGACCTGTACCGCAATGTCTCTCCAAAATATTTGGATTGGGACTACCGGAAGAAGCTCATATGCAAAGAAATTAGGGACTATAATCCGGGTATAATGTGTTTCCAGGTAAGTTTTAATTTCAAAGTTTGTAGCTTTCTGTATATTTGTTCTTTCATAAAAGGGAAGGAGAAGAAAATAGAGCTAACAAGTTAAGAAAGCCTAATGTATATGTTATAAAAATTACTAACATCCTGAAAGATGCACCCATGATTTGGTTCAGTGTGAAAGAGGTCCGGATGCTTTACTCATAGAGTTGGAAGTTGTAAACAACTGATTTCTTGATTATCTTAATAAAAACATGGTAAATGAAATTTTATTATTTCACTATTTTCTCGCCGAGAATATTTGAATTACTGTCTGAACACATTATGTAGATGTTCAGCTATTTTAGAGAAACTTATTTCTACTTATAAACCTGCAGGAGGTTGACCGTTTTGATGATTTAGATTATCTCCTCCAGAAAGAGGGCTTCAAAGGGGTTTATCAGGTATAATGTAGTGGAACTTTTTTATGGATGACCTGTATGCTGAATTCTTTGTCACATTTTTTACTCAAATGCCTGTTTTCTTTTTCCTTTACTAGGCTCGTACAGGTGATGCAAGTGATGGCTGTGCAATATTTTGGAACAGAAAGCTGTATGGTCTTGATTCTTTCTTAATTTCTTTCTGATTTTCTTGTTGCTTACTAAGCTAGGTTCTTTTTATGGGAAATGAAGACCTGCTAGCAAATGCTGCAGTTTTTGCTTGTCATTTTTGGCTACCTCTATGGAGATTGGAAACTGACTGCTAATCGTTTCCATTTCTTTCTTATCTAATTTATGCTACTTCCAATTTACAAATATATATCTGGTTACAGATTTGACATTCTGCATGAGGAGAGCATAGAATTCCAGAATTTTAATCTACGCAATAATGTTTGCCAACTTTGTGTTTTTAAGGTAAAAATCTGCCAAGCGTTCCGTTATTAGTTTCATTTTTTTTTTTGGTGGGTGGGTGGGTGGGGGGCGATATTGCCCAGTGTAGTGATGATGTGCTCTATTTATTGGAGGCTTTGGTCTCTTTTAATTTGTCTGATATCTTTCTTTTGCACTTCCAGTGTGCTTATTATTTTGATAAGTTACTAGACAATGTTACTTTTGGTAGTTTGTACTTTGCAAAATCAGCTGATCAAACAAATCGGTTTGCTGCAGTGCAGAACTACATGTCTTTTTCTGGGTTTACTCTCTGTTTGAGACAACTGCATGTTTAGCTTCATCGTATCAGGCATGTTTAATCTTATTTAAGAAATAGGCTTCTAATCTCAGAATAACGATGTGATTTCATGACATGATGACATGTATGCACTCTACGTATGCTGCATATTTTATGACATTACAGGATATATCGTTTCATCATCTCTGTTCTGGACATGGATGTTGTATGAAATTTCTTAGACTATCATGCAAGCCTGTTCTTATTTCCCCTGCACACTACAAGATGGTTGCAAAGAGTTGATTTTACTCTACTGTTCAACTGGGGTCTACTTTGATGTGTAGTTCTTTTCATTAACTTTTAGATGAATGTGAAAAGTTCAAGCAAGGATATGAGTGCTTCAAATTCGGAGTAAGTCTGCTCTATTTTATTTTATTCTCAAATGTTGAATTTTGTATGATGCTGTGTTTACTTAGTTTATGTAAGTTTTAGTTTCAGTTTCTCAATTTTGGTCAATATGTTATGGTTGCTCGAATGTTTGTGGTTAGGAGTGTATCCTCGCCAAGCTTTCTGGTTGGCAATATTCATGTACTCTACAACCCCAATCGTGGAGACATCAAATTGGGACAGGTATAAGTTTTCAGCAACAACTAATGTTTGATCGTTTTATGACGAATCAACTAGTACTTTGGATAATAGTATTGTCACTGAACACTTGGATGAATGTTCGGTTAACTTGGTTTTTAATATTTTACTGCCAGCACCAACATTCCATCCCCTCCACCCCTTTTAAACCCCCCTTCCAAATAAAACTAAATTCTGTTTAGGCACGCAGGACTGAATGGTATTTCGTCTCTTTTATGCTTGGAAGCTTTTTCCCTTTACTTTGAATAAAGCAGGATAAATTCTTCTTGGGGGTTGGTCTTAACTTTTCAATTCCTTACTAAAGCGTCTTCTCTTTACCTGATGCATGTTTACATCTGTCTCGTTAACAAAGACTAGTGGTGTGACTGTGTCACTGAATTTGGTTCTAGGACCAACAATTTTATTTTGACAATTTTATCTGTCCTATAGCATCTCTCTCTCACTATTTATAAGGAGCGTCTCCAATAGGATTCTTAAAGCTTGCATACGGCATACCAATTACCTTGTTTATTTTGCTTAAACGTTAGTTGTTCTAAACTTATCCACTCTTCATGTGAAATTTAAATTTTATGAATTAAATCTTTAACTGATTTCAAATGGTGATTCTGTAGTGAAAAAGTTTCAAAGAACTAGAAATAATCAGTTTACATGAAATGCACATAATGAAGAGATTTGTGGGTTAACATGAAAAAACGTAGCTAGACTTATTGTTTTTCTGATCAAGTAGTCTTACTTAAACTTATCCGAAATAGACAACGTTCCTGTAGTTCAATACTATGAGAAAATTTGAATAAGTTATAAATATTTTATCAGGGAAAGTTTCAATAAAGTCGGTTGTAGCTGTTATGGATTAATTGATTCTTGCAACTTATTTTTTGATGTAATAGGTTAGACTCTTTCTTGAGAGTGCCCAGAGGCTATCTCATGAATGGGGTGATATACCAGTCGTGCTTGCTGGAGATCTAAATAGTATGCCTCAGGTAATTTACCTATTCTGGAAAGTTTTTTTGGAAATGTTATATTTTGAAGCTTGCAGATCTAATTTTCTGTTTGTTGCTGCTCAGAGTGCAATGTATCAGTTTTTGACTTCAAATAAGGTGAGGTGTTTCTTATGCTTTTTAATTTACCTTTGAATTTTTTTTTTAAGTTTTTGCAATTTCTAAATCACGTGGCATTTGGCACAGTTGGACATCCAAATGCATGACCGAAAGCAAATCTCTGGCCAAATTTATCCATTGCAAAATAGAAGCTTCAACCCGAGGTTCTTTTTATGTGTGTATTATTTCTGGGCACCTAATTTTTGCTTTGCCAATTTTAGTAACAAATAGTTCTAACTTTAACATTAAGTGGCTAAGTAACAAATAGTAACTGCACATGCATGAAATCCTATAAGCCTTGAACAGATTAAGTTATAGATGGAGTAATGAAGAGCTATTGCTTGCTACCGGAACAGGAGCTAGTCACTTGATACATCAGTTACAACTGCGCAGTGCCTATGCTGGAGCTCCTGTATGTTTTCTTCTTTCCAAATTTCATCGCTTTCTAATTCTTTTAAATGGATCTCTGCCATTGTGTAGTTGATAATGTGAAAGATTCATCGTCAGTTGTTGAATTCAGGGAACACCGACATACTTTGAAGTCGATTAAAATTTAATTTAATTTAAGGGTTGCACCTAAACTGTTGTTTCCCTTGGCCACTTTGTTAATTTCTTATTCTGGAACTGTTAAAATTTAGTGCAGGGAGGGTATATTTCCCCTTGGAAGTAAAAGTAAAGAAAGTTTAGGAGAGAAAAAAAGGAATTCGTTATAAGGGAAAATGGCAAAACCAAAACAAATGGAGAAGAAAGTCGGAAAAAGAAGAGCATGAAAAGAGTGGGGATAGTTTCCTTTACCGTCTTATTCTTCACTATCTCTTTCTTCCTTTTTACTTCTTATTCTTCGTTCTCTTTTGTTTTTTGTCCCTCCTTTTATTCTTTCACTGTACTTTTTTTTTCTTTGGGGGGTGGGGGTGGGAGCGTGGAGGTAGGCAAGAACACTTTTTTCTCCTGCTCTGGCTTCCTTCTGTTGTCCTTTTCCTAGTAGTATTTCAGCACTCAATTTTAACAGTTTTCTTTAGAATTATGAGTAGGAATTTTATGAGCTTAAGATCGAACTTTGTATGCTTAAGGGTCGTTTGGTCGGTGGGATAAGTATAATAATCCCGGGATATCCCACATAGAAGGTTAGATAGGTAATTCCATGGGGTTAATATGTTTCTTTCTCTAAATTTCTTACCTGCTTATTACTTTGTCCATGTCAAACAGGTTTCAGTTTATAGAACTTTAGTTCTATGTTGTGTTGCTTTCATAAGTCTTTATATTTCAATTTCTAGGGAAGTTCTAGAACCAGGGAAAACTCTGGAGAACCCTTGGCGACATCATATCATTCGAAGTTTTTGGGAACTGTCGACTATATATGGTACTCTTTACTGAATAGGAGCAGTGCATTTGCCTGAAATTGAGTATTACTACCTTACGTCAATGGTAGTTTCCTTTTTAAACATTGTGAGGTGATGCAGGCACACAACAGAGTTTGTTCCAGTACGAGTTCTTGATACCTTACCTGTCGATATTTTAAGGAGAACAGGAGGGCTTCCTAGTGAGGTAATAGCTAGCTATTTGATTCAAGGACTACTTAAGAAAAACATATAAGTGCCTCGTGAGTTATTTCCGTAGAGAATATAATATTTGATGAAAGCTAAGAGACGATTAACTCTCAGAAGGCGCAATCCCAGTGCTTAAAATCACTTTTGAAGTTTGCTGGGCTAACATCAACTTCTTCAACTATCTTATGCATCACAAAGAAGAAGAACCTTATTCAATTTTCTTGTTTCTGCAGAAATGGGGAAGTGATCATCTTTCTCTAGTGTGTGAACTGGCTTTCGCTGATGAAGGGAGTGAGACTTGACTATTCCTTTCGATTAAAGTTAAAAGTTGAAATACAACGCGGAAGGTCTATCATGCATGACATACTACTTCATGGGATAAGCAGATTCATCGGTGCATAGAAGAATCTTGTGCAAACAAAAGTGTACAAGGAGGAACATGGGAAGGAGCACAGAGACTCGCGAAGATACATTATAGGGATCAAAAAGACGATCCATTTCGTTTTCTTTTTTTGTCTGTCTGTCCTCTTCATCTTAGTGATTTATTAATTATAATTAATGTTTTATTAAATATAATAAAACCATCAGAATTATAGTTTTGTTTTCAAGAAAAGATTGCACTATTCATTGTAACTTGTGAAGAAACATGGTAAGTTGCAACCTTAAAAAGGAGAGATTGTCGCATCGTTCAAATATCTAGTCAACTGCTAATTTAAAACATCTTCTACATTGGACCTTGTCATTTACCTTAAAAAGCTGCTAACATTGTGTTTTTTCTGAAAATTGGTTTTAATAACTTGGACATATCTGAAATTACAAAAATGGAAATACATTTTAAGTAACATTTATGACTTACGAGTAATACGACCTTCTGTGTCATACTCCACTCAGTAATTCTTTACCTCTTTTGATATTTCTATTCTACTTGGCTCATAAAATGGTAGATATCTATCATTTTCAGAAAATATTTCATAGCATCAAAGTAAATAAGTTCAGGTCGTGCCACAATTTCAACCACCCACAACTAAAACGAAAGCAAAAAGATCATCTATCTCATACAAAACACATATTCGCGTCGATTTTATTTTATTTTTCTTTTCTGGAAAAACATGAAAAGGTCCCCAAATGAAAAGACAAAAGAAAAAGCAAAACAAGGGGCTCTACCTTACACCTTTCAGATTCTCCACATATGAAAACAAGAAAACCACAAACTTATGTGCATAATGTAACATATCTAAGCATTACACAATTGCTCAAATATATTGATAATAACATGAATAGAATTTCCTCTTCCTTTTTAAAGATGAACATCTGTTGAGCAAAGGCAAAAAATCCCAAGAACCACCCCTTTCATTGCTCACATTTTCGACTTTACAACACACCCTTCAACTTACTCAATAATTATGGAGCTGATTGATCTTATACCAAAACTGCATCTAACCATCTTAAGTCAACTTCATCTAGGTCGACTTCATCTTTGAAAATTTCGCAATAAACACATTCATTCCAACCATCACAGCATTGAAAAGTGCTGTCCAAGCCTATAGCATCTGTGTATGGATCAAACAATTGTGATATATCTTTATCAAATAAAGCATTGTCATCAAAGCCTAGAAGTTTCAAGTTATTCCCCGTAACTGCTGTTTCCTCAATGTTCAAGTGAAGCAGCTCTGTATGAATAGAAGGAGACATGATTAGAGGCTCGTCTAATACACTGAAAATGGACTTGTCATTACGGTGGTCCTCAGTTCCCTTTGTTAATATCCTACAACTTGCTATCGTTGGCTGTCTGGCTTTCGTTTTCTTCCTGATATTCACTTCAGTCATCTCCATAATGCTATTGCTAATGGAGCCTTGTTCTATCAAAGGATGTTCGATCAATTCTGAAATGCCCTGTCTTTGTTTGATAAATTCATGAAGCATTTGGTCCTCAAAACTCAAGTTAAAATCTTCAGAACCTGAATCTGGCATTCGAGCCATATCTCTCGTTGGATTTTCATTGGACTCAACCGGGGCAGCAGCTGATGATGTGGGAACATCTAGCACCGAAGACGGGGAAGGGTGTGAGTACACACGATTTTTCCCATTTATAGGATGAGACGTACACGCCATAGAACACTCAGCAGGAGCAGCTCCAACAGGGCTCAAATTCTTACCCTTCCCCAATGAAATTATCCTATCAAATTCAGCCCTCTTTGCCTCGTATGCTTGTGAAGCCGCCTCCACAGTCTCAAAAGTCCCTAACCATATTCGTTTCCCCTGCGAGGGGTCTCTGATCTCAGCTGCATATTTCCCCCATTTCCTCATCCTAACTCCTTTAGGCAACGCGGACGATTTTAGCTGCACCTTCTTATTTTCATGAATCTTCTTGGAATCTTTAATCCTAATGTTATCAAGTTTAGAACATTTTTTAAAATCATTCTCCCATGAAACAACAATTTCCTTAACAACACGCTTGATTCTATTCACATTTTTATCGAAACAAGCAGCATTCTGATCATCATCGCTCTCAGAGTCCGTAGCATCAGGATCATCATAAATAATTCGAACTTTCCTCACTGAACTAATGCAACCATCCATCACCCTCTCCCTTTTAACATCCTTTTCCAACTTCATATCTTTAACAATTTGGGGCAAAAATAGATAAACCCTAAACCCTTTCACCTTCACATCCACAAACACCAACAATTATCGTTAGTCCCAAGAAAACCCCAGAAATTCTACAACCAAATCAGAAAAACACAACCTTTTCACATGAAAAGCCTTAAAGCACTCCACTCCAAAACAAGTCCTCCTGTAAACAAAACAAAAATACAAAAAACCCTTTAAACCCCATTGAATATCCATGTCTCACAAATAGTACTAATACAAGATTCAAATCATGTAAATCTGTTCTTTGAAGAAAAAATGTACAAACAAAATCATGTAAATCATACATAAACAAGAATTTGTACAAACACCATACATCACATGCATAGATATATTTTATAAAATACAAATTAAAAGATCAAGATCATACCTTTTTGGTCTAAAAAAATGATGGAAGAAGGTAAGAGACACTTTTCTTGCCTACAAAATTGAACCAAGAAAATAAAACACAACAGTGAATGAGAAAAGGTTCTTCAGAAGCTCTAAGCCAGATCAATTACACCTCTGATCACAAACCACATATAATTCCTTTTTCTGTCTCCTAATCACTCATGAAAAATGTTAATTTTTTTTTTTGAAAAAAATAAAAAAATTAGATTCAAATAAAACTGATAAAATCTCTCACTGTAAACAGAAGTGTTAAAAGAGTAGAACTCTGTTCTTTCTCCCAAACAAAGTGGAGAGAATTTGGGGGTAGAATGACAATTTCAAGAACCATATAAAGTGTCCGCGTGGACTCTCTATGGGACCATAATATAATACTACTCTTTTTTTTTTTAATATTTTAATTAATTTTCTAAACTTAAGTTTAATAGAGTAATTGCTTTTCTATTTATACTTGTATTTGTATTTTCTCAAAAATAAATATTTGTATTTTAATGGGATTTTGTTAAAGTCTGAATAATTTAAATTTTGAAGGAAGGTTCTTTATTAAAAATTTTCTATATCAAGCTTAAAACTTTCTATGTTTCTAGTATTTACTTCCTTTTACCTTTTTCTCAACTTTTATATTGGAATTTAAATTTTTTTACTAATTTGTTTTGGTTACTATAATTGGTTCCATTAATGTTAAAACAAATAACGTCCTATTTTAGGAAGAACAATAAATGTTTCCTTATTTATTTATTTATCAATTAATCAGAAGAGTATTTTTAAAACTATCAATAGTTCAAAGACGAAATTAATAATTTTCATCAAAATTCATGAGTTTTTTTTTTTTTTCAATATCTATCTACTGAAAAGGAAATAAATTTATTGTTGCTATTCCATGAATATTTAGGGGGGGGGGGGTAATTTTAATTCCATATATATAATCTTAATAATAAAATAAAAAATTGATAATGTTGTGTTTGGAACTTGAATCAGGGATTCAGGGTGCATTTTTAATTGATAAATATGTATTCGAGGAGCTTTTGGGCTTGTTGTAAATGTTTTTCCATAGTTGGAGAGACAATTAATTTATTGACTGGTCAATAATTAAATAGGAGTATTCTTTTTTCAACTTTTCATCACTCGTTTAGAGTAACTAATTAGTCCTTTTTTTTGGGACAAATTTTCAATTAATTTTACTACCCATATTTAGCATTTTTGTATCAATATTTTGATATCTATATTGATATTTCGTCTAATTTAAATTTGTATTATATAAAATTTATCAAAGTAGGAAGTCATGTGTATTGGGATGTATTTTATACGTAATATTTGAATGTGCAATGTTCAATTATGAATAGATAAATTATATTCATCTCATTGTAATTTTAATGATTATTACAAAAATAACAATCAAGTTCGAGTTATATTTCAATAATAATTCTTATTTTCACCCCAGGGCGTGTAAAATATAATGAAATTAGGATTGATTGTATGGTGGGGTGATTATAATTTAAATTCTATAAGGAAACAATGTAAGGTGATTTTTGTGTATTTATGTAAAAATGTATATTTATTTGATACTTTAAGGGATTATTTGGTTAGAGAATATGTGAGTTATTGTGATTGTGAATTTGATATTACTTTTTTTTTTCATGCTTAGTTGAAATCATCAGCTAAAATATTATTAAAATCATAACAATAATTTGGATAACTAATCTAGTAAAAGTTAGGATAGGTTATTCAGATATCAAACTTAATTTTAATTGTAAAATTATAAGTTTGAGAAATATCAGTGTCAAATCAAACGGTCATAGAGTATTAATATTTCATATTTTATCTATTTCAATATGATTTGTTGTTTGATGACATGAAGTTGAAGAAAAGCGTGAAGACTGTAAACAAAACAACTTGAAGAAAAAACGTGAAGCCAGTAGAAATTTATGATTCTAAATATATCATAATATTTGTGTGATTAGAAAATTTTTGACACATATATAATTTTATACTTATAAAACAATAACGTAATTATCTTTAAAAAATAATAATAATAAAACAGAACAAAACAAATGGAATTAGAAATGGATACACGGTAGAGCGGGATTGAATATTTTGTAATCCTTTAGATTTATATGAGGGTCTTTTGTAAGTAAAATTTTAACAAAGTAATCCATCTATATATCGTAAAGTAAGAATTTTAAAATGTTAAATATTGATTGATGAAAATATTTCTAAATATATTTGTTTATTATTTTTAAATAAATATTACTTAATTATTATCCTAATATTTAAACCTTTCAAATAGATAAGATATCCTAATATGAAGAATCAAGATGTTAGTTGAAATTGGCATGTTAATACCCCTTTTATTTCATATTGTTTGTCACGTTTTGATTTGACATAAATTTAAAATATTAAAAAATAGCTTTTGAATTTTAAAATATTTAAATGTGTTATGTGAAAAATTGACAAACTCTCAAAATAAAATAAAAGACTAGAAATATCATATAAGAGGATTTTTCTAGAAATGTGTTATGTGAAAAATTGACAAACTCTCTCTATATATATATATAGAGAGAGAGAGAGAGTATGAATGGAGGATTGCGTTTTCGCGACCCTATTTAAGTTATCAACCAGAATTTTTTATTCGATGGAATTTACATGCTTTAATTGGCTAGAAAGTTTATAAAGAGCTTGCATTTTTTCAATGTGTATAGTTTTGTTGATTGATGTGAGATACACGTGTAAAACACGTATTTTAAACTAGTATTTATAAAATATAGAATTTGAATAAAAAAATCTAGGTTCACGGAATGCACAAGTGACGCGTAAACTTGCTAACGGGTTAAATATATAGCATGAATAACATAACATCTACCCTATCATTAGATAAAAACAAGTATGTTAGAATTCTACCCTCCTAAATTCTTCGAAGGAACACGTACAAACAACGTATTTCTGTTTGTTTGAAACTTAACGATAATCAATTCGAACAACACTTTGTATTATTTATAAACTTCAAACAATACAACGATTACAAAGCTCTGTAACCTAAGGAATTATAAACTCTAATTTCTAGAGGAATTATAAACTCTAATTTCTAGCTAAAAACTTATAAACTCTAATTTATAGCTATCAAAGACACAAAATTCCCCGGTTTTATATCTTCTAATGTTCTTCAAGTTCACAACTTGTCGAACAACTCCTACTCACAAAACTCATATTGTAAACAAGACTCTTGAATACAATCTTACAACTTCTCACTTAACTCGCAACACACCCAAGTTAATATCAAAACTCTTTCAAACCTCTTGATAGTGTTTTAATTTTCTCTCTATGTAAGTGCGCAAATTTTCTCAAGCGAAACTATCGCCCTATTTATAGACTTTGATCTTCACCTAAGTCTTGTTCAACACAGCTTCCTCCATAGAAGTTATACTTGAAATCGAACTTCTCGTAAAACTCCTATTTTGTATTTGACTTGGACACATAAAATCTTCCAGCACACGTTTTCTTTAATTAGTCAGCCACCCCCTCAGGAAAACTTACATCAGGTTTCCTTAAATAGACAACAAAATAGTCTCCTTTATAATCAGATTGGACAGCAACAAAAACTCGACTCCTTCTCCTACTCAGATTAGGTAGCAACACGAACTTGAACCGGAGCAACTTCCAGCAACTTTGCTCTGATTTTCTGCCGCCTCAACCATTCTTCAACTTTAACTATGCCGCATCAAGACTTTGTAGAAGTCAACTTAGATTAGGTAATATAGTGCCACAAAAATTTCCTCAATTAAATAAGAAAAACCTTCCACAAATTTTTCCTCATATATTGCCACAAAACTTTCCTTAATTACATAAGAAAACATTATTGATCGCTAATTCCTTTTTCAACTTGGTTGCGAACTCCTTTATAAAAGGAAACTTTTTGTACTGATTGCTTGTCGAAAAAGCAATACTTCCACAGCTTTATATCTTCTAATTCGCAAGGTTGACATTCTCCTTATCCAAGTCGGATTCGGTCTGTAAGGAACACGTCGCACAACCTGTTTCTTTCATCTGTTCCTGTATTTGTCAATTATCAAAATCTTTCTCATTCTAACAAGTAGGAAAAAGAATTTAGGTTCACGTGAATGCATAAGTGACACGTACATTCACTCATGAATTAAGTCTAGAGCGTGAATAACATAACATGTAGCTCAATATTAAATAAAATCAAGTGAACAAGTGTCTTTACGTACACGTAAATCCACACGTGACACATCAATCCACCATGAATTAGATATAAAACGTCGATAATATAATAAGTAGTTCAATACTAAATAAAATCAAGAATGTAAATGAATATTATTTGGATACCATATATCAAAGAATGAGAATCTTACTCAAACTAATGATGTAAATTATAAACATTAGTTGAAGCTATATGAATAGACAATAACTCATTCTTTCAACTAATGCAAGATATTCTATTAACTTGTGTTAAGTAGAGAGAGCGCTTTTTATATAATCATTAGCTTATATAGATTAATTAAAATTTTAATATTAATTAGTTGGGGAATTTTCACATATAATTCTAAAAAAATAGCGTAATTATATTTCATAGCAATAATTTGCTAATTACGATTCGTAGCTACATGTTATAGATAGGAGAATGGCGAGCGAGATCAGGAGAGGATTGAGAGAGGCGAGCGAGAGAGGGCAGAGAGTAGAGAGAGATGAATTGTATATATGTCAAAATAATTGTATATGTAATTGATATACATATGTATTTGTCTATCTGGTGATCGAGATTGGGAGAGAGAGAAGAGAGGCGACCGTGAGAAATCGTGTGTTTTTTGTATAATTGATTACTACAAAGTCTGAAATTATACAAGTATGATAAAACTCAAAATAATGAATTGATACAAACATAAACATATGAACTTTAAGTAGTCATACAAATTACATTATATAAATTATATTATACGAAATCCAAAAATTACACGATTATACAAACTTTAAAAAGTTGTAAAAATTTTTTTGAATGTATATGGTGAAAAAATCAAAGGAAATCATCGTCATATACAAATACAAATCATCGTATACGTATACAAATATAAATCAAACAAAGAATTGTTAGTTGCGAATTTATATAAATATGACAAATTATACAAACATGACTAATTATATAAATTTGAAGTCAAACCCAATAATTAATGAATAACGTTAATCGTGAATGATAATTATAGCAAAATATATCTACAATAATTAATTAAATAATATAAATTTATTTAACCGCATAAATTTGCCTAATGAGTTTCACAAAGCCCAATGAATGACATATGGCCTTCTCTTGCAAACTTACCAACTTATTTGGGCCACGCATTAACACAGACAACATTCCAGTAGATCAAGTGCAATGAAGGAAGATTTGCACAAATAGGATATTTCAGTGCCATTTTAAAATTTGACCCAATATTAAAATGTTTTGCAATAATATATTTATAACCAGATTTTAGAAGTAAAATTTTTAAGTGACAGTAAAAACTTTTTCTATCGTAATAATTGTCGGGATTTGTAGACAAATCCTCATAATTTTTTAAAATTAGTCCGTGAAAACTATCAAACAAAGATTGAGAAAAGCAAATTATTGTGTAGTGTTTCTAATAGTGTGATACCAGAAAGAATAACAACGAAATAGACCGCAGTAACAATAGGTGCGACTCAAGGTAAAATTAGTAAAGCGTTTAGCCCCAAAATTTTGAGGCATCAAAATATTTATATTATGATTTTTAAGTCACTAGAAATATAATTGAATATTATAAAGAAGTAATAATAAAAGAAAGAAGAACCTTTTATTTTTTCTCAAAAATATGTTAGAACTTTAAATTAAACAACTAAATCTTAATATTAATAAATGAAATTTTTACATCAACATCCAACTTATATATTGCAAATAAATGTCTAACCTCTTGTTAAGAGGAACTAATCTTTATTCTTATATTATAAATAATAATATTATTATGTGAATCTTTATGATTAATATCTTTTAATTATATGCAATTAACAAATAAAAATTAAATTTTAGAAGAAACTAAAAAATAACTCTTACATTAAATAGAAGTATTAAAGGAGTAGAACATCACACAGTTATTTTTTCCCTAGAAAGTGGAAAGTTTGGGAGTGAAATGACAATATCAAGAAACTGTATAAAGATTCAACGTAGAATGTTTATGGAAAACTAAGAGTAATTTCCTTAGATAGTCACTTATGTTTGAGAAATTATCTAGAAATATCACTTATGTCTGTTTTAGAACTATAATATCATTTAACTTTACCTATTTTTCTCAAAATATACTTGACACAAAAAAATACATTATTTCTCTACTGGATGTCATGTCACATTTTATAATTTATTATTAATATTTTTCTAATTCTTTTAAAGAACCGGAGGAACCCACATATTTTTTTGAAGAACCGGAGGAGCTCATATTACAGTTTCTAATGTAATTCTCTTTTACTGGGTATAATATGTGGGTTTGTCTATCTTTTTTAAAAATCTATGAGATAAGTGTAAAAAACACAACTAAATTAACCACTTTTTTTAGTTTCATACCTAAACTATTGAAAGTGTGAGTTTCATACCTAAACTATCACTTTTTAGTTTGAGAAACACACATCAGTGGTGTGTGTAATGCACTCTCTCTTTTATATGACAAAACTTTGACACATGACATTCCACATAGATAAAATATTTTATCTAGATAAAAATTAAATAACAAAAATTAATAAAATTAAAGATTACTATCCAAATAAAAAATTAAATTATTTTTCTTATCTCACTCCACTAACTCCTCCACGTACCCCCCTCCCCCGCGACAACCGCATCCTTTTTTTAAAAAAAAAATCACTTATAAAATATTTTTAAAAATTTCATATTTCATATTCCATCCTCCCCCCTCCCGATAGAAATTGATATTATTTTATTTTAAAAAATCTACCTCATCCTATTTAATTTTTCGCTCCTAATTTTTATTTTTTTACGTTTATCTTATTTTATGTTAGATATGCACGTACATATATTTTTAGAAAATTTTTTTTACTAGTGTACCGAATATAACATAAACAACTAAAAAATATAAAAAAGTCTTGTGGCGGCAAGTAAAACTATTTTCGATATGTATATTTAAATACTGGGGAAAAAAATTGAAAGGGAAGGGTTAAGGGGATGGGTAGAATTATATTTTTAAGAAAATAAAATAATATCTAAATTAGTATTTGAGGAGGGGAAGGAGATGAAGTAAAAAATAAAATACTTTTATAAAAGAAATTCAAACAAAATAAAAAATTTTAAAAAATGGTGTGGGATAAGAAAAATATTTTACATTTTACTTTATAAAGAAAATATTATTTTTTTATAATAGTTTTTTAATTTTTAATTTAACTAATACTAATAATTTATTTATTTTTTGTCAAGGTTGAATGTTTTGTCAATGTGGAGTGTGATGTGGAAATTCTTTAAAATTAAAGAGAGAGTGTATTACACATACCATGATAAGAGTGGTATAAAAGAGAGAGGTGAGTTTCTCAAACTAAAAAGTGATAATTTAGGTATGAAACTCAAACTTTCAATAGTTTAGGTATGAAACTCAAAAAAAAGGTATAGTTTAAGTGTGTTTTTGACACTTATCTCAAAATCTATCTCTATATAATATGAGAAGTAAAAAATGTCGCATGTCAGCACTATAAATATTCAAGAATTTTATTTTTTCAAAAAGCATTTTTAAATATGCTCTAAAAATACAATTAAAAAAACATGAATTTTAATATAGCTATTTTGAATAGAAAATAAAAGTTCTTTTGTTAAAAAAAACTGTAACGGTAAAAAATAGATGACTTTTAAATGCCTCTAATTTCAATTTTAAAGGAAAAAATAAAATTGAACTATTTTTTTTATAAAACAGTAATGGCTATTACAGGAAAAAAATGAAAGATCTTTAAATGCTTCAAATTTAAATTTTTAGGGTTAAAAAATGAAAATTGAAAATTGAATTATTTTATAAAAAAAATTGTAATGTCTATTTATATTTATCACACTTTCAGTAATTTTAGGGAATGCTCCAACAAAATGGAATGTAGAAATATCTATCTAAATAAGAGAAGAAAAGTGCACCATAAAAAAACTATAATTATTATTTAAAAAATTAATTAAAAAACTTATAGTAAAAATAATAATTATCACTAAAAAAATAAAAAACTTATTTTAAAAAAATAGTTAAAACAGTCCATTAGTAATTAGTTGTAGAAATGGGGTACTTTTTTTCATTCATTTTTAAAATTTATCTTTATATATCTAAAAAACAAAACATTTTCAGAAAACATAAATAGAAAACAATATTTTAAAAAAAGAACATATTGCAACCTAACGTTTAAATAGGTTTAAAACATATTTTTTTTAATAATAAAAAAATAAATAATGTGACATGACATCCTAATAAAGAGAGATAATGTATTTTTTGTGTCAACTATAGTTTGTGAAAAATAGATAAAATTGGGTGATATTATAGTCCTAAAACAAACATAAGTGATATTCTTAGGTAATTTCTCAAACATGAGTGACTATCTAGGGAAATTACTCTGGAAACTATGAAAGTCGTAACCAGACTTCAAGATGAATAATAATTATTGTTGATATATCTTTTAATTTTGTAATTTAAAATAAATATACTATTTTAGTTAAATAATTGGTGCATATATACCATGATTCGTCATCTAACAAAGTATAATTATTTACTTTATAAAATCACCTTCAATTCTTTTTATTTATGAAAAAGCGTTAAAATTATCCCTAAATTATGTGAAATAGACCTAAATAAATTTCCTTTTCAAAACTTCTATACCAATCCTCTCTGAAATCGATACCAACTTGATATTATTTATATTTACAATGACCAATACTCCTTTCATTTTTAATTTATTCGTCTTATTTCTTTCTTCTTTTTTCAATCCTTTTTAAAAATAGTTAAATTATGTAAATTTATGTCCATTCATAAGTAAACATCGAAAGTGAAAGCAATCTTAGGAAATATTCATTATAAAACAAATATTTTTAGTTGATAGCCAAGCAGTGATATCGTAACACCCCGTGGCTCTCTTGTCTTTCGATGAGTCCATTTTCTTAGAAACTTTATTTTTAAAATCAAAATTTCAAGTCAATCACTATGAACTTTGAATTTATTTTTGGAAAATTTTTATAAATTGGTACATTTTAATAATAATTACTGATTTTAGCAATACTTTTTATTTATTCCTATTTATAGCAATACTATGTTAAATCTGCAATATGTATTAAAAGTGAATTGTGCATGCAATATATATGAATAATACTTGTTTTTTAAAATATATTATGTTTGTTTGGTAAAAATTTGACACATTGTATTATAAGTGTATTAAAATGTGTGATAAATGAATTATCTATCATTAAAATTTGTATTATATGTGAATAAAAAATTGTTCATTGTAATATAAATTAAACTTGTATTATAAATGAATTAAAAGTAATCAAATGAAAAAGAAATATTATTGCTATAAATGGTAAATATCTTTTTGTTATAGTATATTTATGTAAGTTTCCCATTATTTTTAACCCAATTTATCTTCTTTCAAAGACATTAGTACAAAGTATATAGCACCAAGTGATTCTTCAAAGCTAGTAGAGTCAAGCATTGAACTACATATTAAAGGGACGAAGATCAATAACGCTTGGTTCAAGATATTTAGGAGTCACATTAGCAACAATATGGTCTTTGAAAGTACATAGTTCATGTCCTTGACCATTTGTATGGAGCTAAAGATACTAAATAGGTCTCGATCATTTTAATTAATTTAACAACACGATCCATAATTACACAAAAAAATAAAAAATTGAGTCTTAAACTAGTTTCTACAGGAGATTCAAAATCGAAATTTTAGTAAAGATTTAGCAACAAGTATACGATAATAGAATCATAGATTCACAACATATTACAAGTATATAAATAACAAAAAATATATAATTTTTGAGGTGTTTCATACCTTTAAAAATAGGGAAAATTACGCGGCTAAGCAAACTTATATTATTTAATTACTCATCATAGCTATAGTTTGCTATAATTACCATTCGCGACTAACATTATACATTAATTACGTGGGATGACTTCGAGTTTGTATAATTAGTCATGTTTGTATATGTATAACTCACCAAGATATATAAATACATATGTATAATATGCAATTTTTTAACATATATACATATACAAGTCACCTCTCTCCCACTCTCTGCCCTCTCTCGCTCTCCTCTCTTCTCCCTCTCTCAATCTCGCTCGCCTCTCTCCTCCCTCTCCCAATCTCGCTTGCCATTTATACAAATGTATATGTATAATATACAGTTATATACAATTATATACATATACAATTCACCTCTCTACCACTCTCTGCCCTCTCTCTCTCGCCTCTCGCCTCTCTCCTCTCTCTCCCAGTCTCGCTCGCCTCTCTCCTCCCTCTCCCAATCTCTCTTGCCATATATACAAAATATATGTATAATATTCAATTATCTAACCAATATATATATACAATTCACCTTTCTCCCACTCTTTTCCCACTCTCTCTCGTCTCTCTCCTCTCTCTCTCCCAGTCTCGCTCGCCTCTCTCCTCCAAATAACATGTAGCTACAAATTGTAATTATCAAACTATAGCTATGGAGAGTAATTAATTATTTTTAAGTGGCTATATGTGAAAGTTTCCCAAAAAAAGGGAAAATTACGCGGATAAGCAAACTTATACTATTTAATTACTCATTATAGCTATAGTTTGCTATAATTATCATTCGCGACCAACATTATACATTAATTACGTGGGCTGACTTCGAGTTTGTATAATTAGTCATGTTTCTATATGTATAATTCGCCAGAATATACAAATAAATATGTATAATATATAATTTTTTAGTCTATATACATATACAATTCATCTCTCTCCCACTCTCTACCTCTCTCGCTCGCCTCTCTCCTTCCTCTCTCAATCTCGCTCGCCTCTCTCCTCCCTCTCCAATCTCGCTTGCCATTTATACAAATGTATATGTATAATATACAGTTATATACAATTATATACATATACAATTCACCTCTCTACCACTCTCTGCCCTCTCTCGATCTCGCTCGCCTCTCTCCTCTCTCTCCCAATCTCTCTTGCCATATATACAATTACATATGTATAATATATAATTATCTAACCAATATACATATACAATTCACCTTTCTCCCACTCTTTTCCCTCTCTCTCTCGCCTCTCTCCTCTCTCTCCCAGTCTCGCTCGCCTCTCTCCTCCAAATAACATGTAGCTACAAATTGTAATTATCAAACTATAGCTATGGAGAGTAATTAATTATTTTTAAGTGGTTATATGTGAAAGTTCCCCTTAAAAAAAAGTAGATTAAGACGTAAATTGAATTAAATTTTTTATTTTTATCTTTATTAATTGTTGTCAAATTTATGATTGAAATAGCTATATTAATTAATCAATAATTGCAATACTAACAAATGAGGGGTAAAATTGGAATAACACACTAAGAGTAGTCTTGAAAACTAAACAATTAAATTAATTTAAAAAATGAAAAATGCCTAGAAAAAGAAAATAGAAATATGACTGTGATTAATAACAAGAGTAAATTAGGTACTAAGTGCAAATTATGTATTAATTTTATTAACTGAACAAATATTGATAGACATATCAAAATAATATAATGGATAACTATTATTAAACGGAAGAGTACGCGAGTAAATGCTAGTGATAATTTATAAGACGTATGTAAGAAAATGAAATAAATGACAAATATTTTTTATTTGAAACAAGAAGGAAGAAAGAGAAAAATGGAGAGACTCGAAGGAATGAAATAAAAGCTTCTAATAATTAATGAAGAAAGAAGTATATTTTGTTATATGTTTTTTTATCAAAAAGATTTGGAAAAAAAAATATATAATCAAAATTGAAGAGTTTTTATTGGAATTCTAAGTAAAAATTTGAGGAAATGGTTAAATTATTACCTAACCAATATTAATATTTTCTTTTGTTACATGATTTCCTTTCTTATTTAAAAGTCATAACGTAAGGATTATGTTAATAAAATTTTGTTCATAGTATAAAATAAAAAAAAAGAGAGAGAGAGAGAGAATAAAGTAGCAATAAAGACATTTTAAGAAAATGAAATAAAAGTCAATAACGAGGAATTATATTTATTTTTAATTTGAAAGAAGACAGAAGAAAGAGAAGAAAAGAGAGACATTTGAAGAAATGAAATAAAATTCATTAATGAGAAAAAGAGATAAATTGTTTTATAAATTTTTTGATAAAAGAATTAAGATAAACGTTAAAAAAAAAATTAGAAATAAAATATAGTGATACTAACTATGAGATATGTCATTTCATTTTTTTATTGTTCAACTTTAATAGTACGTATAATATAGATCTTAAAAAGAACAAGTGATGATTTTTTTTAAAAAAAGGACAAATCAAATTTGTAAAAATAAGATGCAATGCTTATAAAATTACAATAGTTAATTTCATGGGTTAAATACATAAAAGAAGTGAAAAGGAACAAAAAAGGAAAATGAGTGATGTAAGTAGGGCTGGGCATAATATGGTTCAAATCGAAAAAACCGACCGAACCATTTTTTTTTTAATTTCGGTTTTGGTTTTTCGGTTATTTCGGTCGGTTTCGGTTTTGAATTTTAATATTTCAATTTTCCGGTTCGGTTTTCGGTTTTTAGATTTTAAAATTCGGTTAACCGAAAAACCGAAATTATGTATATGTATATATGTTACCCATTCCCAGTCGGCCCATCCCAATAGCCCACAAACTATTATTCTAAGCCCAACTACCAAATTCCTAAGTTTCAGCCCAACTACCCAAATTCCTAACCCAATTACCCATTTCCAGTCGGCCAAATTCCTAATTTCCTATCAATTGATGATAAATCCCTAAATTGATAACATTACATATTTACATACACCGATGCCGACGCCGACGTCGACTCACCTCTCTCAGTAACGCAGATTACAGATACGCTGGTCGCCGACGCCTACTCGCCTCTCATCTCGCCGACTCGACTCGTCACTCATCTCTCAACTCTCAGTCTCGTCAGTCGTCACTCGTAAATTTAAGTTCAAGCTGGGAAACTCAAGCCTAGTCTGTCTAAGGACGTTTTGGCCGGAGTAAGTTCCATTTCCTCCATTCCCTGCTCTGGTGAAAGAGGTAAATAAAAGACTTGCTTGTGTTATGATGGAAGCTTCTCATCATTTTATATAGGTATTTGGTGGTCAATGACAAGGGCATACGAGTGCAAACATTTCAAAAATTGTGCTTGTCAATTTTTTCAACCACATTTGATTTTGTTGCCTTCAAAAACTTCATCTCTGACTGTTATTAGATGTTAAAGTTATAAGTAAACCTCAATAAAAGAATTTATCTTTATTTGCTGTTGATTGTAGATGTCATATTAAATATGTGTGTAGCCTTGTTTAACTTGTCTAATTTCAAATGGACTAATGTATCTCTCATGGATCAGTGGATGAACCATTAGGACTTCACGATTGTGCAGTATATGAGAGTATTGAGCTTATCTGTGCTTACCTTGAACCAATCTTTGATTAAATACTTAAAAGTTGTGGCAAAGCTGTATAATAACCCCCTCAGTCAAAATGGAAAATATATGTAGAAGTTCTGCTCTCTGTGGGTACTTAGAGTTTTTCATTAATAATTGTTTGAGTCCTGCTAAATTTGTATTAAATTTGATTAAACCGAAACCAAACCGAAATAAACCGAACCGAAATTATAATAACCGAACCAAACCAAATTTATTTCGGTTTGATTTGGTTTCACATTTGGCCAAACCGAAAACCGAAAAACCGAACCGAACCGACCGAACGCCCAGGAAATGAAATCAATAATATTAATGATGATATTAAGGAAATATAAAAGAAAAAAAAAAGATTAATAGCATTGATGATGAAGGAAATTAAATATAATTATTTCAAATATAATATTGTAAGGTAAAATTTTTAGCCTTTTAAAATTAAAAAAAAAGGACAAGAGAATTAAAAAGAGAGAAATAGCAAAAGGAAAATAATGAAATGATCCCAAAAATATGTAATTTCATATCGGATTATGAATTTTTTTTTAAGAGGACATCATTGTTTTGTACTAATGAAAATATTTTCTTGAAAAATAAGTAAATTATTTTTAATGAACATATTCATATACATAAATAAAGAATCTAGAATATCCTTTAAATGATATTTTTATTATTATTATTGTTATTGTTATTGTTATTGTTATTATTCTTATAATTGTTATTATTATTATTATTATTATTATTATCAACAAAGGTTATGTTTATTCATATTCATAGTGCTACAAGCAGAATAATCTTGGAAAAAATTCAACTGCACCTAATGCTAAACATCCATCAAGGAATTAGAAAAAACACAAATTGGACTAAAAGCCTGCCCTCACTTTGAGCTAAATCTATGGACTGCTTTGAGCTACTACAAATAAATGAATGGATTTAGTTGAATTATGTCCAAACTAAATCAATGTAGCCCATACTAGTACTAGTACTAGAAATAAATGAATGTATTTAGTTGAATTATGTCCAAACTTAACCCATTATTAATGCAGCTAGGGTGTCCATTCGATTTTTCGGTTTGGTTTTACACAATTTGGTTTGGGTTTTTGATTTTTGATTTTGAAGAAGTGCAACTCAATCCAAACCAAAATAAATTTGGTTTGATTTGATTTTTCTCTTTTTGGTTTGTATTTTTTCGATTTGGTTAATCGGTTATGTCAATAATTAGAAACATAACAAAGTTATATTTGCAATTTATAAAAAAATTATATATATCTATATATATATATATATATATATATATATATATATATAATATTGAATTTCTTAAATATACTTTTTAATATAAATTACAAGTAAAACGTAAAATATAATACTTAAAAGTATATCAATTATAGATGTTCAAACATAAGAAAATAAACTAAATCATAATGAAAATAACTAAAAGAAACAAAAGTGGTTAACTACAACTTAATTCTAAATATATATACATATATATATTAAATCCGAAACCAAACCAAAAAACAAACAAAGTAAATTATAAATTCAAAACCAAACCAAGAATTCAAAAAACCAATCCAAATTAAAATTCAGTTTGATTTGATTTGATTTTTCGGTTTAATTCAAATAGTGCACACCCCTAAATGTAGCCCATACTAACTCATTAAAAGTTTAAGGAAGTTTCATAAAACACGTTAAGGTAGGTGTTCATTATTCAATAAAAAATTACATATATTTTCGAGTTTCTCACTTAAAATTGTTTCTTTCATTAGCCTCTCCCTCACTCCTAACTATTTTTATCTATGATTCACGATTTTATATACTTATATGCGCTGATATATCCTTTATAATAAATATTAATGTTTCATCAATTACTTTGTGTCGAAAAGCTTGTATGAAGCACTGACGTTCTTAAATCGATTTGTAATGCATTGCACACACCTAATTAACAAACCAATTTTCTTTGATCACTTAAACATTTACATAAATCTATAATATTAAAATACCTAAATAGTTGCCAACTCACAAATACTTGTATGCCTTTATTTAATAATACATTTTACATAATTTTAAATCTATAAATCATTAACAATTACTTTTTAATGATTTAATACCAAAAGAAAAAACAAGTTATTCTTTGATGCAATTCTAAAGGCCTGTGTACTTCTAATCCCTTATTAGATAATAGTATATATATAGACATAATTTTTGTTAAAAGTGTATCTCCTAGCAATAACAACGTAACAATAATAGTATAACAATATAACAATATATTGAATGTAGTAACTATCTTACCAGGAAATTATTGACGGTACTATATATCATAGTAACGAACAACTTGAAATATATATATATATAATAATAATAAGAACTTGATAGACTTTATATTTCATCATTTGTGTCACATAAACTAAAATAGAAAAAACAATATATATTGAATTCATGCTGACACCATCTAATTTATTTTATAATTTTGTTCATAATTTTAACTTTGACATAAAATTAGAACTTGAAGTAATTAGTTTAGGAGTATTTTAAGTAGAATAAAGGTTTTCACCACAAAATTTTAAAATTTTGACTTTTTCTCCAAGTGAAATCTTCGTCCCACGTACTATTTCAACTTTCAAATATTCTTTTTCAATTTTAATACTCTTTATTTAACTTTAATTATTCTCTCTACTTCAATTTTGTGGACCATTCGATTCGGTCCCAATATTAATAAATAAACGGAAAAGGCTCAAAAATACCTTTAAACTATCTGAAATAGCTCATATATACCCTTAAACTATATTTTGGCTCAAAACTACCCTTCCCGTCAAACTATTGGATCAAAAATGCCCTTCTAATTAACGGAAATTGTTAAATGCCATGTGAATGCCACATGGCATGCCAATAGGATTCCACTGCCACGTAGACTAAATGAAAAGGGTCAAAAATACCCTTAAACTATCCGAAATAGCTCATATTTATAATTAAATTATATTTCGGCTCAAAACTACCCTTCACGTTAAACTATTGGGTCAAAAATACCTTTTTTATTAATTAGGGGGGGGGGAGTAATTAGGATTTAGGGATTTAGTCTATGTGGCAGTGGAACCTTATTGTTATGCAATGTGGCATCCACATGACATTTAATATCTTCTGTTAATAAGAAGGGTATTTTTGACCCAATAGTTTAACGTGAAGGGTAGTTTTGAGTCGAAATATAGTTTAAGGGTAAATATGAGCTATTTCGGATAGTTTAAGGGTATTTTTGACACTTTTTATTTAGTCTACGTGGCAGTGGAATCCTATTGGCATGCCATGTGGCATTCATATGGCATCCACATGGCATTTAACAATTTCCGTTAATTAGAAGGGCATTTTTGATCCAATAGTTTGACGGGAAGGGTAGTTTTGAGCCAAAATATAGTTTAAGGGTATATATGAGCTATTTCAGATAGTTTAAGGGTATTTTTGAGCCTTTTCCGATAAATAAATGAAGAATTTGAATTCTAAAATTGATTAGCTTTTAATAATTTTAAGTTATAAATAATCTCTTTAAAAATATATATATTAATATTCTTTTTGTTATACTTTATTTTATCAAAAACAATCTATTCGTCCCAATAAAAAAAGAAAAAAAGTCTAGGTATAGTTTATTGTTGCAGACCTGACTTATGATTTGTAAAATTACACATGTTAATGACATTTTTTATATAAAAAAATAATAGAAAATATATATATTTTATTTTATTTTTCATTCTTTCTTATTTCCTTGGAAGAAACTAAAGTATTGGTCATATTCAACTAATTAATACATTATTCTTTACATTAATATTATAAAATTACCTACCCTTCAAACACATTCTAGTCAGCTCCTTGCTTGTGGACTATTCTAACTAGGAGCGGAGCAATAATTTTGCTTACGAATTTGATAAAATTCAATAATTTTTAACTTAAATATATACTTATAATATACATATATGGAATATATGTATAATAATCTGTCAAAAATTAAGTAAATCGTAGTTCTAAAAATTTAAAATTTATCGAGTCAAAATTCTTGTTCCGCCTTTAATTTTAATACAGAAACAATCAAACGAACTTAAAATTTCCAAAGTTAGTCACTTGGTTGGTGTAGATTCCATCTCCACATCTTTGTTTTTTACGAGCGAAATTTCCACATTGTTTACAGCATACTAAATAATTACCAAAAAACAATGAAACATACCTACCAATATATGCAAAAAAGACGATAAAATGAGAAAAATAAGGTTGAGATAATTTGAATATACGAAGAGGAGGAGCGAGTTAGGAGATTATAGAAGGTTTTTAACACACTATTAAACTAGATTATGAGACTGTTTGGCTCAGCTTAAAAGCTGATCAAACTGACTTAAAAGCTGATTTTTGACTTATTTAGCTTTTTGGCAATACTCAAAATAACTTATTTTAAATTAAAAATAACTTATTTTAAGCCAAAAGTTAAAAGTTGGGGTATGGGTGCTTTTTTTTTTTTAGCTTATAAGCTCTTTTATGTTGACCAAATTTTTACCTTTTTGCCCTTATTTCTTTTATTTCTATTATTATTATTATTATTATTATTTTATTATTACTATTATTTATTTTATTACTCTTTATTGTAATTATTATTATCTATTATTATTTTTATTATTATTATTATTATTATTATTTATTTTATTATTCTTTATTATTATTATTATTATATATATATTATATTATTATATATTATTTTTATTATTTTCATATTATTTGATTATTATTATTATTATTATTATTATTATTATTATTTATTATTATTATTATTATTTATATTTAATTATATTATTATTTTATTTATTATTATTTTAATTCTATATTATTATTATTATTATTATTATTTTAATTCTATATTATTATTATTATTATTATTATTTTAATTCTATATTATTATTATTATTATTATTATATATTATTATTAATATTTTATTATTTTAATATTATATTATTCTTTATTTTATTATTCTTTATTATTATTATAATTATTATTATTATTTATTTTATTATTCTTTATTATTATTATATATTATTATTATTATATATTATATATTATATTATATATTATTATTATTATTATTATTTGCATATTATTTTATTATTATTATTATTATTATTATTATTAATTTTTATCATATTAACAGCTTTTAAGGGTATTTCAGATATTTTGATTAAAAAAGTGTTTACCAGTACTTATTTGCCAAATACATCAACAACTTTTTTTTTTAACTTCAGCACTTTTATCCAAACAGATAACTACTTATTTTAAAAATGAGTTTCAGCATTTTGAAAAGCACTTTTTAAAAGCTACTTTTTTTAAGTCCATCCAAACGGGCTCTATATTTTCATAAGTCTTTTTTAAGTAAGAGAGGAAGAAGATTTCTCATTTCCATCACACTCTTAATAGGTGATTAGATTAAAATAATTCTTTTAATATGGTATATTATTCTCCTATTTAGTTCAAACCCTCATAATTTTAACGAAAAGATTTCAAACAATTAATACTATCAACTAGACCGTAACTCTATATATATGTGATATGGTATAAATAATTCATATCTTATGTTAGATGGCAATTTAAATAATTATTGGACTAACGTGACTTGTTACATTTTTTCTATTTAAATATGTTGACTCCATGGAGTCTTCTTCTTTAAATTAGTCTTTTTCAAGGAAACTTCGTGCATAGCAATTTTTTTTAGGTGACGATAAATGATCAGAAAATTTAGTTAAAAATTTATTTAAAAAGTTTATAATATTTTTTTCATTTTGAAATAATTCTTTTTCGTTTTTAAATTTTAAAATATTAGAATTAAAAAAATAAAAATATTTTAAATATAAAATAACATATATAAAATATATGTGTCATTAGAATACTCCAATAAAAGGGGGCGTAAACTTCAATTGCCGACATGCTTGTTGGGTCGTTCCATCAATCACTCAAGTACTATATATGTGATGTATATAAAATGTTTCTACTTTATAAATGTAGACTCGTTCAATTGAGAATAAATTATTTTATTAAAATAAATTATTTAGATATGTATATCAAATAATTTATTTCATCATTATAACAATTAATGACGGAATATAATAATTTGATATTTCATAACATAATTATTAGTATATCTTATATCTCAAACCATAAGATTTCTAAGCGTATGACGATTCTTTATTTCAATAAGTCTTTTACTTTTATTTGTAGTCTATTAAAAAATATCTATTATTTCATTCCATAACTTTTTATTTTTTATATGATATATTTAAGATTACAAAATTAAGTAATATTTTAATACAATTATCATACTCAAAATATTACATATTCATTTTCTAAACTTTATATCAAACCAAAAGTAAAGTTTAAGTGTGTGGACCCATAAAAAAATTCATAATACTCCCTCCGTTTAAAAAAGAATGATCTTCTTTCCTTTTTAGTATGTCTCAAAAAGATTGACCTCTTTCTTTTTTTTGGTAACAATTTTCTACGTGGCATGTTTAAAACCACAAGATCAAATGATAATTTTGTACATTTGACCTAACTTTAATTTAGGACCACAAGATTCAAAAGTCTTCTTTATACTCTTAAACTCCGTGCCAAGTCAAACTAGATCATTCTTTGTGAAACGGAGGAAGTAATTATTTTAGCTCTAAGTTTTAAGTCCTAAATACGAAATTACTTCAATAAAAGATTATATTACTTCTCAAACTAAGAGGGCATTTGGATAAATATGAAAGTTTATCAAATCTATTTTTAAAATCAAAAAGTGTTTGACGATATATAAAAATAAGTCAAAAACAATTTAAAATAATTTGACAAATTTAAAATTGACTTAGAATAAAATAAGAAATAAAAAATTAATCTCTCCTATTTTTTATTTTTAACTTTAAAAATTAATTTTTTAAAATAAATTCAAATCTTTTTAGAATGAATACAAGTTAATGGAGTCGTCGAAAATGTGAAGCGCGTGGGCTAGCATTACACCTTGCGCATTGTGTAAAATATGAAAATAATTCCGAAGATGACATCACGTAACTGACGTCATGAAATTTGTTTAATGGAGGGACGGACGCATTTATATTCTCATTCAGCAGCAGGAAGCAAAAATACACACAGAAAGCATTGACATAACAGAATACACATTATATTATATTAATTGAATGATAGAATAAAGAGAAGTAATTGCACTAGCAGTATCGATAATTAATCAGCTAGCCGGCCTGAATGCTACTAATGGACGGAGAAAAGAAGAGGAAGAGGAAGAGAACAGCAACCGTCGCCGGAAATCGGAGTAACGATGAGGTACAACCTACTGTAAAGGAGGAGGAGCCGCCGTCAGAGGCGGAGGTTAACGAGTTCTTCGCGATCTTACGGAGGATGCAGGTGGCGGTAAAATATCTCCAGAGAAACGCTCAGATTCAGCCGGAAAACGTTAACACTCACGGCAGCAAGTTAACCGCATCGACGGCCGGTGTTAACGGAGATGCAGCTGGACAGAAGAGAGAACGGGGAATCGTGAGAAAAGGTGATATGGACCTCAACACTCTGCCGGACGGCGGAGACTAACGCAGTTTAAGCATAGGTTAATTACAGAAATGCGCCTTTAATTATCGTAGAATCTTAAGATTGATCTGCTGTACAGATTAATTAATTAAAGGCCTTTGTAATCGGTTTGCTCTACAATTAAAAACCAACCGTGGAAGTTACAAAATGGATGAGAAAATCAAACTTTCTTAATAAACTTGTTCTTTTCCTGTGGAATTCAATAATTTATACTAATATATATTATGAAAAATGGTTTAAATATAATTAAGTAAATGGAATTTTATTATATTAATTTTTATTCTATGTTAATAATTGATTTAACTAGATTCTATCATTATTTATTTGAGTCGAAATTGTCCTTATTTTACACAAAATTTAACCGGGGACTAATAAGAACATATTTGAACTAAAATGCATATATTAAGGTATGTTTATTCCAATTTAGTTTCTAACTACATATATGTAATTACATGTGAAGTTGCATTTTCAAAGCAATTTAGTGAGTTAAACTATATTGATTTTTTTAACCATTTTAAGTCAACACAATATTGTGGCGTTGACACACTATGAGTCTAATTTTAAGAAACTTCATATCAATTTTGTACAATTTAAATTAGAAGTTCTAAGTAAAAAAACGATAATCATAATGTCATGTAACAAAAATAAATAAAAAATATAATGTAATATGGAGGTGGGAATTAGGAGCCAATAGTGGACAAAGTAAAGATGACTAGAAGTTTATTCTTCCAAATTGTTGATCCCGTTGTACTAGTTTTAAATGATTATTTTTTTTTTTTTAAATTTAACCTAAACAGATTTATTAATTGTACTAATTAATTGAAATATGTATTTTAAAAAGACTATACTTTTTGAGTTTTGTCATTTGTGTGTATATTTAAGTTGTCTTTGTCTCAAACTCTCAATAGTTGTTTCACCGTGGCTTGAGAAGAAGATTAAAAGAGCTGAAAAGTAGAAGGAATCTTTTACTTTTTTTCGTTTCATTTTAGAAGATACTTTTCAAATTTCAAAATTCAAATACGTTTATTTTTTTATTATAAATTTTTTATAAATTTTTTAAACATTTTAAATGATCAATTATTGTGACTTATAGTATTTTATACATAGTTTATATTTATATACAAGTTTTATTGTAAAAAATTTGAAAAATTTATACAAAAAAATTCTATCAAATTTAAATTATTTGACTCATAAATAATGAAAAATTTAATATAAACTGGTATATAGAGTATTTATTTTTCCATTTTCAGGTCTTACTAATAAACCTATGGTAACCAATTAGTCAAAGACTCAAAGAGTCTACTGTTCCACTACCTATTACCTCAAATCGTATCTCTTACGACATTCAAAATCAATTTATTTTGAACAATATATATATTATTATTTTTATGAAAAAATGCTTTTACAAAAAGCATTTTGAAGAGTAGTATATTATGTCTGACTAATGTATTTTAAAAACACTTTCTTCGATAAAACAATTGATTTATGCCTCAAAAGTGCTCTCGAGTATTTAATTTTTTAAAAAGACTTGATCACATTACACAGAAAATAATCCAACTTATTTCTAAATAATCCATTTGTGAAATTGCAATGTATATTTCTAAGTAATGCCAATCAACTTACCTAAATGGATTATTTTTTTAAGAAAAACTATATTATATAATTAACGTGATTATCGACACGAGGGTAAGCACGTGGTTTGACTGTTTGACAAATAAACCTCATGTAATGTAACAAAAATTTCTACCAAAAATGTTAGGAAACTTTCTATATGAATTTTCTGTCAGAAAAAAAAGAGAGTAAGCATAGCAAGATTTTACTTAATTATAAAAGACATAGTGGTATTTAATTTTAATTTTAAAACATATCAAAATATATTGAGTTTGTGCACATAAATAAGTGTATTTATTGTAGCGGGAATGTTATACTTTATTTTTCAATTCTTTTTCAAATTACAAAAAATATCTTAAAGCTTATAAATTTTGGAGACATTAGAAGAATTCTGAATATGTCGATGAGGGATGTATCCGAGAGGGAAGGAATGTATCAACGAGAGGAAAGTGATGTATCCTTGAGGGAATTTTTGAAATTTTTTAAATGGTAAGAAACTTTAGAGATTATAGTAAAATGAGATGTTAGGTAATATTTCCTTAATTTACCACTGTTCAGTAATTTTACCAATAGTAAGACTGGGGCTTCATTTCCTTTTTACAGTTATAGAGTGAAGTAAAAGGCCATGGCCTTGTGAAGTCTTTTAGGCCCATGATCATGAGCTTATACTATTGTGAAGATCTCAAACTGATTTCACCCAGCCATCATAATTCATATCCCCTACTTTGTCATTTATATCTGGATCATTTATATGACGATAAGGTTATTATGAGTTATTGATATAACGATGTTGTATATTAAGTCTAAATCGCACAACTGAGGTATATAGGTCCTTGTCCTTAAAAAACTTAGTTAACCAGTTAAGCGTGCGAACAAAATCTTACCTTTTAAAATTGATTAAAAAAAGAGCTATTAGCATAGAAAGTACTTTATGAATACAAGTAAAGGTCCTTATTAAATCATGCAAATTTTGGTATACTATTTTATTCATGGGTCATTTGATTTGTGGAATGAGATAGACAAAATTATTGTATGAGTTGGAGACTAATTTGATAAGTTAAAGCAATTTCATGAAATTTCTCGAAATTATTATTCTTATCCTGTCAATCAAATAATTTTAAAATTTTGCATAGCCCAATATTTTTATCCTAATATAGAGAACAAAAGTCAAATTTTCAAATCAGTAACATCATTTGGTGTAGAAGTATAATTTCCACACAAAAAAATGTCTTCTCAATTTCTTATCACTTTACCTTGATTATAACATGGATCGTTTTAAGTCGTCGATTGTTTATTCAAAAAAATATATTTAAATTATGTAGCAGTGAGTGTTGATTAAAGAGACGTAGTGGGGTGGGTGCTTTTAAGTTGTTTAATGGAATAATAATTATAATAATAATAACGTGGATGTACCATGTTTTCTATTAGAATAAAATATATTGACTCATCGAGTCTTTGTCTTTGTTTTTATCCCGGGAATATCGGTCATTTGTTAATACTGAAGAAAAATAGAAAAATATAAAGTGCGACCACTAAAAAAATAATAGAACTACCACGACTTAAAGGAGCGTAAAGATCAATCAAGTAGAAATAAAAGCTATTTTGGCAATTTTTAATTATAAATTATTTATACAAAATACACTATTTTAAATACTCAATCTGTGGATCGGCAAGCTAATGATGTGTGCATGCGTCCCTTCTAGCACATATTTTAGACCCTACAAGATGTGCCAGAGCACACCAGACAACACCCACATGTTACTTTTTCAATTAAATTAAACGATACTTTTAATTAAATGAAAACTAAATATAAATAATAAGAATTTAATCGCATTTAAGCACATAAATTCTTTTGGTAAGCTTCTGTAAGAAAGGATTACCAAGAGAGTGATTGTGATTGCATTTTGATTTACTGCTTTCTCAAATATCCGATCACCTAATAGGAAGTATTATATAATAGGATACAAAATTAGATATGTTTTAATCGAATCGTACATGAATAATTTGTTGTATTGCCGAAATCGTTTTTAGAATGGGTAAACTGTTAAATATAAAGACAACTTTTTTCTAGGCTCTCATGTATATTTCGTTGTTAAAAGCATACTATTTTGATCCAATCTCAAAACATAAGGGACTAATTTTGTCATTCTCTCCAAGTTTATGTACCAAACTGGAGCTGTTGTGTGACGCACAGAAGGAAAAGCGCGTGGGTGAACTTTACAAGTTGCGCATTGTTGAAGCATCAAAAAAATCAAAAATGATAATGGCATTTCCCATGAGATCACACTTCTGACATCAGCAAATTTGTGAAATCGGTGGAACGCATTAATAATTATAAACAACCATCTATGGAGAATAGACTTCATAGACTATTCTAGAGAGGAGAGAATAAAATTAAAATCCACAACGGCGAGGCTACACTGATGGACCGGCACAAGAAGCGGAAGAGAACAGAGAACGGCGGTGATCGAACCAGGCATGAGAGAGAAAGTTCTGTGAAGGAGAACACTGCAGTGTCGAAGCCGCCGCCATCGGAGGCGGAAGTTAACGAGTTCTTCGCGATCTTACGGAGGATGAACGTCGCAGTGAAATATCTTCAGAAAAATGCTCAGATCGGTGAAGTAGAAGGTAGCCATAAGAGAGTTGATTTGGATCTGAATACACTACCGGAAAGCGGAGATTAACGCCGACAAAGCTCCGAATTTTAGACGGTGACGGTCCGTCTGTACTCTGTACAGGTTAAGTACTTGCTTTTTATCACTGACAACGAATTTGCAATCGCTTTTTCGGAGAATTATAGCTGCTACTATTTTGTTAGGTTTTGAACTTTTGTAACAAAAATCTCCACATGTTTAAATTTGCATCAATAAATTTTCTTTAGTATTTCAGTTATATAATAATAATAATAATAATAATAATAAATATTATTACCGTCAAACGAAGATATTATGCGCTAATTTTCTTTTTTACTCCATTCTTGTCCCTCTACTTGGTTATTTAGCAATTTACTGTCAAGTAATGTTTAGCAATTTCATTTTATATTTTATAAATTAAAATTGTTTTTTTCAACTATGCGCTTTTATATTAAGAAAATTGATATATCAAAGGGATAATGGTATATAATAGCAAACTAATAACCTAAAATAAATGGAGTAGCTAGGGTTTGATTTAATTGTGCTCCATAGCAAACGTTTGTCAAAATTTGCCAGCGAATTATATAATTTAGGCTAGTGAATTATACAATTGTATATGTATGTTAGATACCAGCGAATTATACAATTTAGGCCAGAGAATCATATAATTGTATATGTATAGCGAATTATACAGTTATATGTTTGCTATGGTTTGCTATGGAGCGCAATTATGCAAATTTTGCTATATTATACAAATATAAATTTTTTATTTGCTAGATGTGAAAGTTGCCCAATAATGATAGAATTAGATTCATAAACAAAAAAATATATATATATATATTCCCTGTGCAAGAATAAATAAAATTGGGGCATAAGGCATAACTCTCGTTGCTCCTTTTTACATTTTTAAAAAATTTTGTTTCTTGAATAAATTAGGCTAAACTTTTTGACTTTTAGCACATGTTGTTTTAGTTAGCAGCTTGGGAAGAAGAGGAAGTAAGGAAAGTGATATGCAAAAAAGGAAATGAAATTAATTATCCTTTGTCCATTTATTTAGACTAAATCAATTTAGACTTAGCGAAAAGGACAATACAATGGAAGAAAAAATGATCATATATGTTCTAATCATGATAAAATGTTTACATTTTTCTTATAGGAAATAAAGATAGCTCATTAAATTAATTGAGATACATCCAAGGAAGTTTAAATATTATACTTATTTCAATTTGTTTTTTTGTCTTAGTTATATCTTTATAGTTCGTTTAAAAAGAAAGTGTTCCTTGACAATCTAATAATCTCAATTTTTCACTTTAAATCATAAAATTAAAGAGTATTTTAGTATAAAAGAATGAGATGTGCACATCAAGAGCAAATAAATTTGTTGGTGTATTATTTATTGGATAATTGTATAAAATGATAAATTAATAATATAAAATAAATATAGTAGCTATCCTTTGATTTATTTGTGTTTCATAGCAAACTATTTGTCAGTTCCTCTTTTCCTTATATTCTCACTCGCCACTATCCCTCTCTTGCTAGCTTTATACAAATTGTGTTTATAATTGTATAAAACGAGAGAAAATTGTATAAATGCATGCAAATACCTATATCTCGTTCAATACACTTATAATTATACAATACAAATATTTACCTACCCAATTCTTTTTTGCCTTTCTCGTATTATACAAATTCAATTTGTATATAATTTATGTCTTTCTCGTTTTATACAATTCAATTCAATTGTATATTTCCTGCACAAGTCTCTTTTTGCCTTCTCTATTTTTTGTTTTATACAAATTCAATTTGTATATAATTTATGTCTTTCTCGTTTTATATAATTTGATTCAATTATATATTCTCTGCACAAGTCTCTTTTTGCCTTCTCTATTTTTTGTTTTATACAAATTCAAATTGTATATAATTTATGTCTTTCTCGTTTTATACAATTCAATTCTGCCTTTCTCACTTTCTCGTTTTATACAATTCAAATTGTATATATAATTTCTTTCTTTCTCGTTCTATACAATTCGCTTCAATTATATATGTATAGTGAATTATACATATATAAATTTGATATGGAGCGCAATTATGTAAACTTTGATATATCATACAAATATAAATTTTATGTTTATGTGAAAGTTGGTCATTATTTATTTGTTTAGAGTTTACACTTTCACTAGTTAAGCTCAAATTGGGCTAAAAAGATGGGCCCTCCAAGGCCCAAGCCCATGAGCGTCCAATCGAGTTATTGGGCCTCATTGCATGGAGTGTATGTCCAGTTAATTTGTGAAATCCAGTTCCTGTCCATTAGCCCAGTACCTGATGTATCGTAGATTTTGGGGCTCATTCACACAAATATCCTTTTTAATGTTTCCCCTTCAAATTTGTGGTGTTTACCAGCCAATTCGATTCGATTTTGTTCACGCTTAGCTTTCGATAGAAAAAGACGAAGTAAAAGCGGGTCATAGTCGATATTTCAAAAAAGTATCTTGTAATAACAAAACTATCTGTGGATTCTCTATAGACTACTGTGAGCAACAACTAACTTAAGCCTTAAGGTGTTGAAATATCCAATGAAAGAAATATATAACTTATTTGTCGATACTTTTTATTTTAGTTTGTCTCAAGAGAATGATTCTCCTTTTTTTTTTTTTTTGTTGAAAAGATTAACTTTTGCATGGTATCATACCCACAGTAAAGATCATTTTAAAATAGAGGAATTCTCATATATAGTCGCTTAAAAATAATCTAATTATTTTTTATAGCTATAGTTTGATAATTACTATTCGTAATTACATGTTATAGGGAGGAGAGACGCGAGTGAGACTGGGAGAGAGAGGAGAGATGTAAGCGAGAGAGGGCAAAGAGTGGGAGAGAGGTGAATTGTATATATGTATATCGGTTTGATAATTGGATATTATACATATGTATTTGTATATTGTTTACGAGTTATACAAATACAAACGTGGCTAATTATACAAACTCGAAGTCATCCACGTAATTAAAGTATAATGTTGATCGCAAGTGGTAATTATAATAAATTATAGCTATGATGAGTAATTAAGTAGTATAAGTTTGTTTAACCGCGTAATTTTCCCGTTAAAAGATTATAGATTTCGTTCGCTTAAGATCATAAGATTCAATAAATCTTCATTACTTTTTAAAATTTAATATCAAATATGTAAATTCATAAAGAAGAAATAACAAAGCTGAGATACTGAAAATGGGAAAGGGACATAAAAACGGAAAAAATTTATCTGCACTGAGTGTTTATAACAAACTAATTCAATTTCCATTATTATGTGGATTAATGAAATAAAATACATGTTAATTAATTAAAGTAAGTAAAATTAATCATAAATTTAAACACACAGCGTGAATATATATGATTGTGATAAACACTCGGGCGGGTAAGTTTTACCCCATAAAAACATAGTGAAGTGGGTCTAAAAGTGTGAAACTAATATAATAAAACAAGGGATAAAATTTAGGAAAATTTACGCGAAATGACAAACATCTAAAGTATATTATGTAATATAGTTGTATTTTGATTATTTTTTAATGTGTCTATAGTTTTGTGAAAATTCGCTATTCGATTTAATAATTGAATAAATCAAGAATTTGTATAATTGAGTTCTTGATTGCTAAATTTAGAATTTGTATAATTCGATTCTTGAATGTATAAAACCAAAATTTGTATATGCTTACTCTAATTATTTGTATATAATTTATGAAAAAATTATGGCAATTATCCTATTTGTATATTGACAAACAAAATATCCAAACGGAATTCCAAAAAAAATCTTAAATATAGAAACACAGAATTCATATACACTTACCATAAATATTTTTTTGTTGTAGTATATTTAAGTTTCCCTTTGTATATTCGGAAACGAAATATGCAAACCACACGCAAAATATACAAACTTCAGCCTCCATTTGTGTATGGTTACCCCATTTGAATATTTGCAAATGAAATATACAAACATGCAAATTAAAAATATACAAACCGCATCCTCCTAGCAAATAGAATTATAGCTATAGAGCATAATTACCAAAATTATAACTATATAGCCTTATTATGTCTATTATCCTTGTTATTTTTTCCAAAAAATTACTAATAACCTCCTTTTGATTCTGTCATTAATTTTTTTAAACAAAAAAATAATAAATAAAACTTAAGATATTATTATAGAGTTTCATAAGAGTGATTAATTTTGAAATAAAAATAGGCAAAAAATAATGCATGAGAAATATTTCTACTAAAAAGTCATAATTTGGATAACGACTTTTTCCCAACTTATTCAAGAGTCACAAACTTGGAAAAATAGACACCATCTAATTTTTACCATATATCATTCTGTTGTGAAATTAGGTTTTACGTTTAACTCACACTTCAAAAGCTAGCTCAAAGAAGGAAAATTGTCCAAATCTTATAAGGAATACAACCATCTCATTAACAATCGATGTGGGGCTTTTGTCATTCTTTAACACATTCCTTCTTGCCTTTTATATAGAGGTTATAAAATCACTAGAACTAGAAGATCGATAGAACTTCAAATATTACTATCTATAAGTTTCAACCAAATCTAAGGGGCGTAGCCCCCTTTCGTTTTCGGGTAGAACTCCATAATTTTTAAACAAATCTTATTTTTTTTGTATGTTTCATCAACAATCCGACTAACAAAAATAATTGTACTTCATTTTTTATTATTTAAAAATTCTGACTTCACCTTATATCGTGAAGAAACGAAAATTAAAATAATTACAAGAATAAAAGAGGAAATTTTGAGGTGTACGAACAAACAAACAAAAATAGAAAAAATGGTGGGCCATCGCTCTCGAACGTTACGGTCTCTCAGCCCATGAAGGATCATAGCATGGCCCCCTAATGATAATGACCTCCACCACACACAAATTGACCCATTATTGAGCCCATAATTTCTTGCATTTTCTTTCTCTTTTTTTTAAAAAAAAAGAAAATTCACGAGGCAACAAATTTTGATATCGTCATTTAATTTGTATACTTTATTTTAAATATTTTTGTATACTATATGTATATTTGAAAATATGATGTTTGAAGTAAGGCTTGATAAAATCTAACTTTAGACATTTTGTAAGAAGACATTTTATTATTGTACGTTATAAATTGTCTTGAAGTAGGATAATATAAGAAAAAAACAGTCACAATTTAATGATGAATTCAAATCGGGTGAAATTTAAGATATGTTATTCGAAGTAAGAATATGTCAAAAAATTTCACGAAGTAAAATATAAGCAAGAAAATAATTAAAAATAAACACAAATTAAGTGATGTTTCGCTATATTTCATTGTTAAATTAAATATTTTCAAAATAAAAAGTAATAATATATTTTCAAAATAAAAAATAATATTTAAAAATAAGTTTTTTTAGTTTTTTTTTTTTTTGGTGTGTGTGTATGTGTCTTGTCATGCCTCAATGGTCAGAGATACGTTATCTACTTTTATTTGCCCGTTGCTATGTTTAAAAGTCCAAAATCCAAATAGCTTTTGGCAAGTCATAGATATATTGATTTATCTAATACTATATAATATAACATCATGATGTTGATTAATTCTATTACTATATACATCTCAAGAGCCACATTAAACATTATTATTGGATAGGTTTTTTTGACTTTTTGCAGAATAGGGAGGTAATTAGGAAGAGGAGCTAACATTATCTTAATTAATTTTGGATAAGATCTTTATAAGAATATATATTTCCTTCTGATATTTATTGAAAGGGTTGCTCAATAAAAAGTAGGTTAGTTGCGAAACCTAATCATTTATCTTGATGATCTTGCGCTAATCCATCCTTTAACTAGAAATATTGTATCAGTAGGTGTCATTTAATTTTGACTGATCATGGCAATGATAGATGAAAATATTATACTAAATTACACAAACATTCCTATTATATTAATTATTGGAAAATGTATAAAAAATGTCTTTAAACTACGTGAAAAAAATTAAAATGTCCTCTGTTATAGTTTGACTCAAAAATATGCTTATCGTTAATACTTTGATCAAAAAATAAAAATAAAAATGTCCTCTGTTATAGTTTGACACAAAAATATGCTTATCGTTAATACTTTGATCAAAAAATATCTTTACAGTCAATACTTCAATCCAGAAAGCCCCTATCGTTACCAAATGGCTCAAAAATAAGTATATTATTTTTTTCTTTTTAAACACATCTTCTTTCTTAATTAAAATATTATTAAAGAACATGTTTCTTTAATTCTTTCTTCTAAATCACTTGAACAAATAAAAATCCACGAAATATTTTTTTTCTCTTAATCGTATTTTGTCAATCAAAATAGAATAACTTCATATACCCTTTGGACAGATAATATATTTCATATATATATAAGCTCATAGTATATTCACCATTAATTTATACTTATATACCGATAAAAAAATAATGATGATAAAATAAGAAGAATTTTTTTTCCCTTTGAATTGAAGGTAAGAATTTGCATTTTTTTTTAATAAAATATTATTAGAAAAAAGAATATTATAAATATATATATATATTATTAAAAAAATGAACATTTTTTTTTACCCATTAAATAATACTAAGAGCATTTTGAATCAAAGTATGGACGACAAGGAAACTTTTGGACCAAACTACAAATGGAGAGTATTTTTATTCATTTTACATAGTTTAAGGGTATTTTTGATGGTAAGAGCATTTTGAATCCAGAAAATTTTTTGGACCAAACTACAAACAGAGAGTATTTTTGTTCATTTCACATAGTTTAAGGGTATTTTTGAACACAGTATTGAAGATAAGAGCATTTTTATTCCTTTCACATAGTTTAAGGACATTTTATTTACCCTTTTTCCTTTATTATTTTTTTTCTAATTTAAAATATTATATATTCTTTCACTACTTAATAAAAAATTTTAAATCACATTTCAAATGAAATAAACATATATTTTTGCGACCAAGTACACTCTAAAATGTAGATATGTAGGAGTAATGGCAAAAGAGAGGGGAAAAGAGTTGAGTGAGATAGCAACGAGGCGAGTGGGGAAAAAAAAGGTGAGCAAATAAGAAAGAACGGCAAAAGAGAACTTTATTTTTAAGCAACATAAAATATTTTTAAACATTTTCTTCTATTCAAACTTAAGATTAAGATCAAATTTTAATGATGACAATGGTGCGGAGCAAGGTGGGTTTAAGACGATGTGGGGCGTGTTTAAGGTTGTGTGGGGCTGTCGAATGCGGGGCGGGTTGAAGTGGGTTTTTTAAAAATTAATATGGAGCGGGATGAATTGCGTGTATATGTGATTATATGTGTTTCAAACTTAATTTTAACTTTTTACATATTATAAGAACGATAAAACATTATTTATTATGATAATTTCATTAAATCTACTAAATATTCAAGATAATAAATGAAAATGGTTCAATAAAAGGAGTTATACTATTTCTTACATGTTTTCCAATTGACCTTAAAAAATAAAATTTGAAGTCACTATTATACTAAATTAATACAACTTAATGAAAAAATCAATTTATTTTCATGATTTTTTTAATATCAAACATAACATAAAAAAGAAAATATTAAAAAAGTTATATGGACCGAATTTATACGGAACGAATTGAAAATGAAAAGAATTGTGATGTAAGGCGGACGGAACGGATTAAAAATTTTACGATAAGTTCAACCCGCTCCATCCCTGCCCTACACCGCCTCGTTATCATCCCTTAATATTTTACTTTATCTGAAAAATAATGTTCAGACATGAATATTTCATATTCAAGTAGTTTAACTTTGAAAAATGACTTATATTTTTTTAACACTCTTTTAATTGTTGGAATTTTTTATTTTTTATTTTTTATTTTTAGCCGCTCTTTTTCATTTTATAAAAAGTAACTCCCACCTTTTTTATATGAGATGAGCCACCAACCAGAATAAATACTCAACTACAAACTACACCAACTTTTTGGATAAACTAGTAAAATTAAGTGATTTTGTTAAAATTTTAGAATTGTGAAATATAAAGAATATTTTTAAATTTAAAAAATATTTACATAGAAATATAATTTATTTCTCCATTCTTAATTCTTCTATCAAGTCATCCAATTTTTTATTTTTTTTTAGTCATCCAACTTTGAAAACACACATTAATTTATGTTACTTATTTTTGTAACCAAATTATTAACGGCGCAACAATTATTATAAGAAGGGAAAAGGGAAGGAAAAAGGGACTGATATACCCCTCAATTTTGTCATTTGGAGCTGATATACCCCTTGTTATGAAAGTAGCTCATATATATCCCTACTTATATACAAATGGCTCATATATATCCTTTTCCTCTAACGGGAATGAAAAAGAAAATAATTTTGATCTATTTTTTAATTATTTTTTCTAAAAAATATAATCTCTTATGAGCAAATTTAATCCTCGTCAAACATATTTATTTTTTTGACTATTTTTTTTGTTTTAATGACTAATTTAGAATTATTATTTTGATAATCAAATTTATTTATGTTTCACTAATATTTTTGTAAAACTTATTGTAGATGACCAAATATTTTTCTTCGAATACAAAAATTAAATTACAATATAGACAAAAAACTAGTTAGTTTTTTTCTCTTTACACTAAGGAATGAAAGAAAAAAATAAGAATAAGAATAAGAAACTCAAATAATTATAATAAAAGAAGTCAAAAAATAATTTATGTATGAAAAAAATTAAAATATGCCTTGAGCTTTGATAGAAAAATCATATATACCCTAAATGATTTTTAAAAAAAGTTAAAAACAAAAAATATAAATTTAAGACTAATTTTTAAACTTTCGTTAAATAAAGGGTATATGTGAGCTCATTTCATAATGGCAGGAGTATATGTGAGCCGTTTGTATAACGGTAAAAGTATATATGAGCTACTTTCATAACGAGAAATATATCAACTCCAAATGACAAAGTTAAGGGGTATATCAGATCCTTTTCCCTTATAAGAAAAAGTGATAAAGAATAATATTAGAAATGTGCAGCATCCTAGATATAGATAGTCGGTGGAATAGTGTCGACAATAGTACTTTTATATGTACTTTTACATGCTTTTTTTAAAAAAAATAATTATTATTTATGATAATTGTAATACTTTTTATGGGATTTTTTAAAAAAAGAATCGGACAAAACAAATAATTCTGAATTTAGAGTTAATTTATTTTTAAAAAATTTACCTCTAAAAATTATAATAATGAGATAAACAGTGACCATTTCTGGATAATAGAGCCATAAGCTTTTGTCGGTGGAGTTCAAAATTGGGCCAATGTATCTATACTCTTTCTCACTTATTTTGATGCCATTTTCTTTAAAATAGAGTCCTCGTGGGTCATGATTCTCAATTGTTTTTTGTTTTTTTTTAGATATTCGTAAGGAGATTTAATAAAAATTTAATTTATGTTTTTTTGAGATTTTATTTGGAGGTCATTTTGAATTTTTTTTCTGTCATAGAGATTCTAACTTGAAATGTTTGATTAAAAATAAATGAAACACCGTTATTTTGTCACACCCTATAGTCAGGGGCAGGGCTATCCTATAGTGAGGGTGTCAAACTTAGAAAATAATAATTTATATATAAGTAAAAGATATACACAATTTAAAAATAACATATTTTGAACACTTTGAGTAGACATGATATTTTGGCTCAATAATTTTAGTTGTCTTGAAAAAGCCTTACGTGCTCATGTGTTTGAATTTCACTAGCAAATATTTTTTTCCTTAATTTTTTTGGATATCCTTCTTGAAATTTGTGATTATGTCTCTATCACCTTTGCTTGTACATTACATAGTACCTTACATCTTTGAATAATTGCACTTGAGTAGGATCCCTTAATTAAATGAAAGTAGTTGTATAGGCTTTAATGGTAGTTTTAAATTAAAGTTACATTAAATATATTAAAATATTTTTTAACTGCATAAACTTAAACATGTTAGGAGTTTTAATCAAGTCTTATAAGAAGTTCACACATCTCATTAACTACTAATGTAAAATTTTTATTACGTCTAGAGCATTTGGTGAGTGGGTAATTTTAATTTTGGGATTCTAACATCAGATGAAACGGGTCTTGCTCTAATACTATGTGAAACTAGATCTTAGGCCTAACTTACATCTCAAAAGTTAGCTTAAACAGAGAAGAATTGCACTAGCCTTATAAGGAATCCATATATCTCATTAAGATACGGGGCTTTTATCACTCTTTAAAAGTTATTAAAAAATATTAAAATTAAAATGTTACTATTAAAAGAAGATAGTCATAATCTTTTAAATCGATTAAAGCAAAAAGTAGGTCTTTTTTTAATTTAATGGAGTGAGTAGTACTTCTTTTGCTTTTGCTTTTTCCTTAACCTTTTTTGTTGCGTATGTATTTAAAACTTTACCATTGTTTGCCTCATACGACGTGTTTTGTGGGTAATCACTTAATTTCATTGGCTAAACTATATCAATAAAAGGTTTTAAAAGGCTAAAAGTTATTATTTAGAGTTTAGAAATTTGGATTGTCATTTTGACTTTCAAAAACGCCATTAAAGGAGTATTATTTTTAGAATATAATTTTTGATGTCTAGGACTTGACAACTATAAATATTTTTTTAAAAATAAATTAATGTTTAATCGTTGAGTTTCAAGACATTTTTTAGTTATTCGATCTTCTGTTTTGTAAAATTTTATAAAAGGATTCTTTAATAACTTAGATATGAAAAAAAAAAAAAATCTTAACCAAAATCATATTTAATGTTTTGAATTTTATATATTGCATGCCAAGGTGAAACAAGGAATTGAAGATTTTGGGTGCATCAATATTAATTTAGCTCAAATATAAATTCTTGGTTAAAATAAATACAATTAAAAGAAAAGGTTTTAGCTGAATTTGAACTCGTATCTCACTAATAATTTCTCTAACTTATACCAATAATACAAAAGTACTTTTATATGTTACTTTTTACTTTATCTTAGTCTCTCTCCGTTTCTCAATATAAATATACATATACTCAAGATTATTTTTTTTTCAAAATTAAGGAGTGCATGTGTACTCTTCCTTAAGGGGTGGATCCGCCTCTGATTACACATTGAATATGATGTAAATTTTTGAAAAAAATTAATACATGAATAAATACCAAACAAGCCTTAAGTATTCATATTCTAAGAATTGCTTACGTAATTAGTTAAACTTCACAGCCTTCGTTAAGTTATTTTAGCTAAGAGCTTATGTAAGCTTATTCATTCACCAAGAATTAATTTTTTATATTTTATAATTTATATCAAACAGAGTATATATAAACACGGAAAAGGACAAATTTCAAATTATTATAAATGGTATGAAGATATATTTCGTTATATTATTGTGATATTGATATTTTTGTGGTAAAAAAATTAAAGTATATATGTCTTTAAAGACTAAATAGAAATACGTAGAATTATTTTATTCATCGATTTAATATTTACGATAATTTAAAATATATTTATCTCTTTTTCCCTATAAACAAACAAATAAAAGGTTGTTGAGGACCATATCCTTGCCTACTTTTAATTTTTATCGTGTGCGTCTTGTTCTCGAAGTCTAAATTAAAAATAAATAAATACAAATTACTTTTGTCTCATTTGAATTCATTTATGCAAAAGACCAAATCAATGGGGTTAAGGTGGGGTTGGAGTTGGAGGGTAGCAGGTAGGGATTTGGGCCGTGAATCGATAAACGAATGAGAGAAGATAATAAATTTGAAATATATATTAAAAAAAAGAAAAAATGTTGGAAGGTCATTTTTTATGAGTTTTTTTTTTTTTTAGAAAAAGTATTATCAACAAAATATAAAAGATTAATATGCCCTCGATACCACCTGACTCTAACTTAATTTTTGTAATTAATGATATTTTGTTTATTTAGATTTTTTTTAAAAAAAATAGTTCGTGCAACCTATTTACCATTATGTAAAAAGAATATATATAATTTAAACTTTTAATTACTAAAAAAAGTGAAACCAATCAAAATATTATTCTTTTCACATTAATTTAAAATGAAAGAATTATTACAATTAAATATATATATGAATGGTTAATGTCATGTTTACCTAATTCTAACGATTTTAAATTCGAATCTCCTATTCAATATCGCCTTTGTTATTGAACAATAAATATCAGTATAATTGAAAAACTTATTAATATCAATATAATTTGGAGAAAAAAAATTGACATACATCTTTAAATTTTGAAGAAAAAAAGATCTTTTAAAATATTCAAAAAAAATGTCAAATATCCATTTATTTTGAATAGGAGAGAGAGAGAGAGTAGTGTGTTAGCATTAATGCATGTAACTAAGGTAACAATAACTAATAAAAAATGCATGGGTCCTTACAATTAAAAGATTCATATTTTGTGGTAACAACTAGCACGCCATCCATATCCGTCCGAGTATTTCATAAAATCAATATATAAATTTGTTAGCTATAAAAAATATGTCTTCGATCAATATGAAATCTTTTTTGTATATTGATTAATTAATTAACTAAATTCATGTCCAACAATACATTTACGTTATATTTTTTTTAGTAAATTTCGAAAATGAGTAATTGACTAATAAAAAATAGAAAAACATGAAAAAATTATAAAATTCAAGCCAAAAAATCACAAATAAATATAGTAATCTTAAATTCAATAGTTTCAATAATCTTTTTTATTTTTTATTTTTTTATTTTTTTTTATTTTTTATTAAGCAATTACTCATTTTCTAGACTTACCAAAAGAAATAAAAATTAAACAAATTCGTTGAAATTGTTGAATTTAAGGTTACTAAATTTATTTGTGAATTTTTGACGTAAATTTATATTTTTCTTATTTTTTACTAAGAAATTACTCATTTTCGAGATTTGTCGAAAAAATTAAAATTTTAAAAATGTTGAAATTGTTGAATTTAAGGTTATTTTATTTATTTTTGAATTTTTTGGCATTAATTTTGTATATTTATTTCTTTTTTTTATTGATTAATTACTCATTTTGGGGATTTATCAAATTCTTTTTTAAAAAAAAGAATAGTTTTAAATTTTTTTTATTTAAGGTTACTATATTTATTTGTGAATCTTTGACGTTAATTTATCTTTTTCATACTTTTCTTATTTTTTGTTAATCAATTATTCATTTTCGAGATTTATCGAAAAAAATTAAAAGTAAATAAAGTTGTTGAAAATGAATCGAATTAGGTATTTATGTGTCCAAATTTTTTAGAGACATAATTAATCTCTTTCCATTTTATATAAATGTCATTTGGTAAGGTTAAAATAACATGAGAATTTCATTTGGCATTTAAAGAATTAAAAAATGAGTTGGATATAACCAACATACTAACTTAAGCCCATAAGGGTATATCTGGGCCAAAATTTGGACGGTGAGAATATGAGTGAGCCACACTTTAAATGATAAAACATATCTAGACCTTTTCGAATAATATATGGATATATTTGACTATTTTAGCTGGAAAAAAAAAACTAGATTCTTCCGATGCCAAATCCCAAGCAGATAATATTAGCCACGTTCTGCTTTAGTTTTTAGAAAATAAGAGTAACATGTGGGGTATTTTTGTAATTTGGGAAACGGTTGGTCATTAAAGAAAATTAGAATAACGTCTTAGGGCACTCTAGTAATTTGGCGGTTGGAGTAGAAAAATCTGATCGGTCATGAAAGAAAATATAGAGTAAAGTTTAGGGTAGTAATGGAATTTCGTACTGAACTGGATAAAAGGAGTTGGTTATTAAAGAAATTTAGAAGAACTTCTGGGGATAGTAATGTAATTTGAGAAAAGAAAATATCTAAAGTGATAATCCAGATCGCATCACAGGCCACTGGGGGACCCACGATACAGAGCACGTGACATCAACTGAATATTAATCATCTACACGTGTTACTTCCTTCGAGTTTTCTCCGGTAGTTATAAAGTGTGTCCGGTACGTTGAGAAAACTTTTTAAAATTTTTTTATTAATCAATCTGTTGATTATAATTTTATATATATAATAAGATACGTATATAAATCATTTCTAAGAATTTCTACCAAATTAAAGAAATTTCTCCCGATGATACATTCCTAATCCTTTTCAGATACATCTCACGCTTCTCGTATACATTTTTTTATTATGTATCTAGATGTTTGTTAATTAATATATATAAATGTCATGTTTCCTTTATGATACATCATTTCTTCCTTGAATATATCTCATAGAAAAAATGGTCTGATATATACTTTTAACTTTGTTATTTAAGACTGATATATTCTTCGTTATGAAAATGACTTATATATGTCTTTACCGTTATACAAACGGCTCAACTTTTCCCTATCTCATGTCTATATGAAATATATAAATTTTAAGAGATATTTATAATTTAAAAAAACATGAAAATAATGCAATATACTCTTTAGCATTATAGGATAATATGTAAAACTAAAGATAAAAAAGAATTTCATAGTAAAATTATTTTTATCTACAGTAATTAACATGATCCTTCTCTAAAAGTTCAACTATATTTGGACTTTTTCCCTAAAATCAGTATGAAGTATAATTTGCTTTTCTTTCTTCATTCTTTTTACACTAAAATCTAATCTAAACAACTGTGTTTAAGCATCTTATACTATTCCTTTGTCTTTAAATTTTATTTTATTTTTTTATTTTTAATAGTCTTAATTATTTGTTTATTTGGATAGATTAAACAAAAGGATAAATATTTTTGTCTATTATATTTTTAATGAATTATTTAAAGAAATATAAAAAAAATAAAAACTCTTAAGTTTTCTAATTCATTAATTTCATAAATAATAAAGATAAAATTTTAAACTCATCATGTCAACTATTATTTTTTTTCCACATATATATTAATTCAAAAGCGAACTAATAATTAAGGGAAGGAGAAACATATCACAAAAGATTTATGTTATAAAATTAAAATTAGCATGTACTACTACTTATTGAATAATTAATTAATTAATTTTGAAAATATACTTTGACTAAATTTGGAAGCTACAACTAATTAAATAAGGACATAAAAATTACCTCCTTATTTCTTAACGCAGGTACAAATAAAAAAATATGACTTATAATATGAGAAGGAGGAAATACTAATATACTCAATTAAAAAAAAAATTAAAGTCATAAATTTATATTTAATGAGCTTGAAATGTCAAAGTAAATGACATTAATCATGGCGGCAACGATTATTAGTGCTCATTAAACAGGAATCAAAAATATCAAACTAAACGACATTAGTCGTTGCAAAGCGATGAATATTGATCACCATACTATTTATGAAGGAGCGAAGCAAATTTTATTTGTAATAGATATAATATTAAATAAGGAAAGATTTAAAAATATATTTAAATTTTAATCGAAATTATTTTAACGATATCAAATCTTAGAAAGGATCTTTTATTCATGCACTATTTAATATTTTTTTTAAATGATATGTGTGTTCATTTATGTAATTATAAATAGTAAGAATCCCTCGTTAAATTTGATATCGTAACAACAATTTCAACAAAAATTCAAATATTTTTTATAATTCTTTCTCTATTAAATATATCATTTAACTTTATCTTAACCAAAAAATTTCAGTAGAAATATGTCTTACATGATATAACACAATAAATGATGTTATTTGTCACATAAGAGACATGTTAAAATTATAAATAATCAAAAATAAAAATAAAATACATATTAATATTTTAAAATGGGTAAAGCTTATTATCCACACGAATATTTACATCAATCTAATATATACATGCTATGTTTTAAATTTATAATACATTTTATTTAACCTTAATTAATTTATATTTATTTTATTTCACTAAATTACATAATAACAAAAATTAAATTAATAATGATATAGTCACCCATACGGATAAGTTTTTTCCTCCATTCAAAACACAAAGTCTTAATAATGTCAGTTAACATGAATTATCGGGAAAAAACTCATTTAATTCCCTTCTTGAAAAGTTATCTAGATTCATTTTATATTTTTAAATTCTCCTTGTAATTTAACTCACTTAAATATATATTTTTCTATCAAGTATATTAAGATTGAAAATAGAATATATGAAAATAAAACGATCCAGATCCCAAATACTTATTATCTTTACATACAAGAAAATTATATTTAACCCCAAGTTTTAAAGCATTTTTGTCAAATAATATTTGGGTCTACATTTTTTTTTCAAGTTAACATCACGTGTTTGATCCTAAATTTTCGTAAAATATAATTTTTACCTATAAATTTTTTTAAAAATTAATAATTATATTCATAAATTTGTATTATCTATTTATAATAAAAATATTGCATTCAAAATAACTTTATAATATAATTGATAAAAATCTATAACAAAATAACAATATAGGCGAAAGCGGTACATTAATACATATTCAAACTTGTATGATCCGAAGGTAGTAACAAGTTATTCCTTTGATATGATCTTCTCTCATTCTCCAAACGATCTCTTCTGACAAGCTTTCATTTCTAGATAAAGATAAATGAGATGATAAAATAATATTATAACTTTGAGTCAATTATTTAATATCTTTATCAATAATTATATTATAATATATCGAGTTTTAAAAATAATATCTCTATTTTTTTTTCAGTTTGTTTAAAAAATAATAACCTCTTTCCTTTTTTGATAATACTTTAAGTTTAACTTTTCACGTGACATGTTTAAGACAATAAGATTAGAAGAGCATTTTGGTACATTAGACATAATTTTAATTTAGAATCATAAGATTAAAAAGTCTTATTTTTTTTCTTAAACTCTTTTTCAAGTTAAACTAAGTCATCTTTTTCAAAATCGAGGGAGTATAATTTTTGGTAGTATAATATGCATTATTATATTTTACTATTCTTTTTATTTATTTGTATGTATTGTATTACTTCCTCCGTTACAAAAAGAATGATCTCATTTTTTTTAGTATGTTTAAAAAAGAATGATCTTTTTTTTTTGTAAAATTTTAACTTTAATTTTTCACGTGACATGTTCAAGGCCACAAGATTAAAGAATATTTTGGTATATTTAATATAACTTTAATTTAGAATTATAAAATTAAACAATCATCTTTCTTTTTTTAAACTCTATTTTAAATTAAACTAATTATTCTTTTTTAAATAAAGAAAATCTGTTTTATCGTAGTAATAAATTTTTATAAATGAATCACATATAATTAGTCATAGAGAAGTTGATAGGAGCTGAGCGGCTACTAGGCCACGTGATGGAACAATAGTGAGTACGTGGCGGCATGCATGCACCTCAAAGCTCGATCCCTTTCTCCTCTCTAGAACTTCACGCCCTCCATGGAGTAGGTTTCGTTTTCTCATAGTTCTAACCTACAATAATCCATTATACTTTTTGTTTTTATTTGTTAGGTTAAATTTTTCGAAGTTATTTTGATAATTTTAAAAAATTAATTATATTAATTTAATATTTTTAAATAGAAAATTTAAATATTTAAAAAATTATACAGGTATGATAAATTATAATTTTTGATATATTAGAATGATGAAAATACATCATAAATTATTTGTTAAAATTTTTATTGTTTAACTCTAGAAAAAAAAAATTTTAAACATAAAAGTGGAGAGATGAAGTATTAAAAATCGATCCGGCTCTTCTCCAAATTCAAATTTAGATGTGAGACACAAGTCATAGTCTAAAATTAATGATTGAGATTTAATTGATTAAAAAAAAGTCTAATCATAGTTATTTATTTTCATATATTACTTTTCAAATATTTTTTTATATGAAAGTAAATAACTATTGTTATGACTTTATTTTAATCAATTAGATCTCAATCGTTAATTATAAGTTATGACATGTATTTCCAATCCAAGCTAAAACTTAGGAAAAAATAGAGAGGAGAGAAATTAAGAGGAGCCGAATTCTTAAAAATTATTTCAATCAAAGTGATATCATTACCTCATTAACCATTACTATCATTTATTACTCCTTAATCTGTCCCATTTTATATATCATTTTGTTCTATAAATAGTTAGATAATAATATTTGTCATTTTATAAAATTGACATAATACATAAATATGCTTTTTAACTTGGCTTTAAACTATATTTATGCATTTCAAATTTGTGTGCGATAAATAAACACTTAAACTTGTATAAAATTTAACAAATACACACACAGGTCCTACATGAATTTCTACATGTTATTTTTTTATTTAACGTGATGTCCTACGTGTATTATGCCACGTAACATTCATTTGTCTACTTGTTCAAATTTATACAATTTAAGTGTATACTTATGCGTACCCAAAGTTAAAAAGTAATGTGAAATGAGGTCTAGTTAAGGAGCACATTTATGTATTATGCATATAAAATATATGCACAAATTATCATATTTCGCCTATTATACTTATAATAGAATAGTTAATTAATCTTGAAAATGTATTCATTATTTATTTTAAAATTAACTTTAAATATTATTAAACAAGAATAAAGTTACACTATTTCCTAATACAAGTGCAAATTTAAAAAAATGACATATAAAATGAAATGAAGGGAGTTTTCGTTATTAGTTGTCAACACCAATAATTATGTTTAATCGCTAATGCCAATAACTAAACTAATTCCTCTTTGTAATTGATTTAACATATTTTGAATTTTGAAATTTAAATAAATTTATTTTTTAATATAATTTTTTTATATATCATTAAAATATTTTGAATTATCTTTTATTGTCATTTATGTAATATGTTTTTGCTTTAGAAATAAAAAAAATTTCATTTTAAAAGATCTGAAAATTATGTGAAAAATTATCAATTATATTTAAATTATTTGACTTCTAAAAATTAAAACATCACATAAAATAAGACAAAAAAATATAATATACTATTATACCAGTGTAATTGATCTATACTATCACTAACCAACATACATGATCACCGTCATTAATCAACATACAATTAACACCGCCACCACCGTAAATAGTCGTACAACTTTCATTGATATCATTTGAGATCCACATAATATTTTATTAATTTTAGATAAAGACATAAGTTATACATTCAAATGTTTGAGAAAATATTTAAATTTTTATATAATATTTTATTATTAGTCATTTATTCCGATCTAAATTTTTAAATTTTAATACACATTTTATCATTTAAATATGTATTCACAATATTTTATTTTAATTTAATAGAAACAAATTAGTCCTAAACTACCGAAAATTTGCATTCAATATCCTAAATTCACTCTTGATTAAGTGCGAACTTTAGAGGTGGTTGTCAAGTCCAATCAAATCAGAAAAAAATTGTCTTAAATTGACATAATATATATATATATATATATATATATATATATATATATATATATATATATATATATATATATATATGTATGTATGTATGTATACCTTTATTTTATTTATAGATAAAAAATATAATTTATAATTTAATTTGTTAATATATGTTTAGTTAGTTTATAGTTTTCAATGCTTGGATATAATATTTCAAATTTAGACTTGTAAAATTTGTAAAATATTTTATTTTGAATTAATATCGGAAGTTATAGTTATATTGTTATAATTTTCAAATTCGAAGTTAATAATTCACTTTGTAAATATTTTTCATAATTATATTTGACTATAATCTTTAATTTTATCAATTTAATACAATAAAATTTGACATTTCAATAAAAGTATTGTCTATTCACGTGAGTTTTACCAATTTTTTTGAAGATTTTTATTAATGTAAGTGAAAATATATCTGATTTCTTTTTCAATTATAGTATTATTATAAAAAAAAAAAAAAAAGAGTCTACTAAAAGGTCAGACTTTATATTTAATTCAATTTTCAAATTAATAAATCACATAATTAATTTAAACTATTTTTATCAAATTAACTCAATCAACATAACATAATTGATTTAAATATTCTCATAATAGCAATGGGGCCATTTGAATAGATTAATGGAAAAATTGGGTAGGAATTTTCCAGTGGGACCACGATTTACAAGCTCAATGAGACATGACACGTTGCTCAACTGAAATTTCAGATTGTACCGTTTTATTTTGTTTCATAGAAAAAAAAAAGTCTTTACTTCTACTCTAAGCTTCAAATTTCATCAATAGTTTCAGTACGACGTTATCCCTCTTTTTTCTGTTCTATGGTTTTTTTTCTTCTAGGAAACTGAAAATGTCATGGAAATTTCCTTTACGTGAAAATAATTACTTCAACTCTTCGTTTAGAAAATACTTTCTTCGTATCATTATATATGAATAAATTAATTAAATATGTTATTGTTATAAATTAAATTGTTTTTAAATATTATTCATACCAAATCACGAACGGATAACTTGGTCGAAGTAATTTGAAACTTGTCAAAGATTCTTTTCCTCCTATCTCACCAAAGGTCAAGGTTCGTTTAAAGGACTATTAAAAAACGTTACGCTAAATGAAATTATTCAATACTTGGAATATCTTTTTGGTGTTCAAGTGCTGAAGACTTCTAAATTCCATGCTTTAGAATAACATGAGCAATAAAAAATATAGTAAAACTTGAGAATCTTAGTATCATTTTTCCTTTTTCCTATCATACATGATAAATTATTCAAAATTCGATTTAATACTCGCTAATTTTCATCTTGTATTTTTATTATAACTAATAATTCGTTTCTCGTTGTATACATTGCGAGAGTAATTATCCTTCTAACGAACTCGTAAAAAACTGGACCAAATGGCAAAAATAATAGAACAACTTTCACATATATCAAACATAAAATTCATATATGTATGCTATAGCAAAGTTTTGAATAATTGCGCTCCCTAGCAAACACATATATGTATAATTCGCTATACATATACAATTGAAGCGAATTTTATAAAACGAATTGTATAAAGCGAGAAAGAAAGAAATTATATACAATTTGAATTTGTATAAAACGAGAAAGAGAGAAAGACAAAAGAGACTTGGGTAGGGAATATACAATTGAATCGAATTGTATAAAACGAGAAAGAAAGAAATTATATACAATTTGAATTTGTAAAAAACGAGAAAGAGAGAAAGGCAAAAGAGACTTGTGAAGGAAATATTTGTATTGTATAATTATAAGTGTATAAAACGAAAATATATGTATTTGCATGTGTATATATACAATTTTCTCTCGCTTTCTACAATTAGAAATACAATTTATAAAATTCTATTGTATAAAGCGAAAGACACGAGCGACAGAAAGCAAGCGACAGAGGGAGAATGACGAGCGAGAATATGAGGAAAAAAATAACTGACAAACAGTTAACTATTGAACACAAATAAATTAAATAATAGCTACTATATTTATTTTATAATAATATTAATTTATTATTCTATACGATTATTCGAAAATAATAATTGTATATATTTTTCCTGCGGGTGAAATAGACGTGAGGCCTACAAAATTAGTAGGTTACTTTACGTCAGTGGATTTAAAACACAATTTGTTGGTGAGAAATTTACTTTTGAACGTCAAAATATTTTTAAATATATGCTATTTCCGTTCCATTTTATATTTTATCTTTCAAATTTTAGTAGTTAAATAAATTTATTTTTATCATTATTTTTTCATACATCTTATAAATAATTTAAATTATCAATTATTTTAATTCATAATATCTTTTTCGTAATTTATAAATATATAAATTTCAATTCAAAATAAATAAAAATTTCATGCATAAATTTTTAATTAAATTAAACATCTTAATCTTCAAAACATAAAAGATCTCATATAAATTCGAACCGAGAAAATAGTAAATGAATTGGTGGGGTCTAATTTCCCTTTTTTACTTTTACCAGGTCAGTCAGTCCCATAGGAAGATTCAGAAATATAAAGGTAAAAGAAGTCCATTTGAAGAAAAACGTAAAGAGAACAGTGAAATGTACGAGAAGAACCAAAGAAATTCAAGGAAAGCGCAAAGAACACGCTATGAGCACAAAAAGTTAAATAAACATTTACAAATTGCTTAAAAATAATCATTTCCTTTTTCATAATGCATCACGACTTGTGAGATTATGAAGCGTGACTATAAAACAACTTATAGGGCCAAATGTTTATTTTCCTTATATTCAATATTTATCGTGAGGTTGATTTACTTCAAATTCACATAATAAAGTTATATATTAGAGTAAAATATTTTTGATAAAAGTGACTTTGTATTAAAGATAGTTTCAATATAAAATCTCTAATTAAGAACAAATGAGAATTTATCACTCACTATAATATTTATTGTATAACTCGAAAAAAGATTAATTATTTTCGTAGGTACATATCTTAATTGAGATATTAGTGGCATATAATGTACTCTATCTTAATGAATTTCATATTTTAACTATTAAAAAAAGTAAGTTTCATTCCCAAACACATCTAAGTGGTGTGTGTAATATATTTTATTTTTTATTGAGTAACTATCACATATATCAAACATAAAAATTATGTTTGCATGTTATACTATTGCATAATTGCGTTCATAACAAATTTTTATGTTTACTATGGAGTTTTTAATTTGTATTATTCGCTAGATACATCCAATTTTTATACAAATTATTCAACTTTTTATAAATTTTTATATATTGTAATTTGTATTTGTATAATTATAAGTGTATAGAACAAAAATATATGCATTTGAATTTGTATATATACATTTTTCTCTCGTTTAAACAAACACAAACATATTTTATATATTTATATACCATTATTGTATAACGAAAATAATTAATTTTATACTGAATCAGATGACTAAAAGGTGAAATATTTATTTTTAATTACAAATAAATTGCTATATCATACCATTTACTCCTTTATTTGCAAAACCTCACCACATAACGTTCTATAGAAATAACATATTCATCTTTGACAAAATTAAATAAGCTATTAATAATAGTTAAAAACTAAAGACTGAATATAACCATCCCAATTATTCTGAAAAAGGTAATCATTTTTTTAAAAAAAAAGGTAAACCGTACACCACCTTGTGATTTTATTTTTTATTCTTTTATAAAAAAAATTTTAAAAAATCATACTTGATCCCCTCCCTCACTTTTTAAAAAGAAATTTGATAGATTTTTAACTTTAATTAATATTAATAATTCATTTAATTTATGTTAAAGTGAAATATTTCTTTTCCTTGTAGAGAATGATGTAACAATTTTAGCTACAGCACATTTGTCCACCCAATTTTAGCCAGATAACCTATTTGACATCAATAAATTAGATTAGATTGGGTAAAGTACCCTCCGTTTAATACTAATGGGTTTTAAAAAATAAAAAAGTTTTTATTTTTAAAATTTTATGATATTAAATTTAAATAACATAATTTTAATTTTACGATTTTAAATATAGCACGTGAATAGATAAAATTAAAATATTATTTAAAAAAATGATTTCTTTTTTAATCTCTAAATATGTTATTATAGTCTATGAACAAATATTTATAAGTAAGTTACAAAAATGTAAACCACAAACACACATCTATTATGAAGGTAGGTGTGGGGAGGCAGGTGCAGGTTGCAGAAAGAGGACGGACAAGTAGGGAGAAAGAGACGTATTTTCCGTCGGAAAAGGGTGGGCCCGGAGACGGACTTGAAATGCGGAATTGAAATTGAAATTAAAACGAATGGACACCAGAAATGCATGAGACAGGAAAAAAGAGAATTCAAATCCAACTAAATAAAGAAAGGAAAAAGAAAAAGGCAAAATGTCCGTGAAAACGTGATGGTAGGACTTAAGGAGGATTAGATGGAGAAAAATGCCAAACACGCGCCTGTCAACATCTATCCATCCATCCATCCATCCCAACCTCCCTTCCTACTTTACCTCCTTTAATTATTACATAACTAAAAATGTATCCACCTCTCTTTCTCTCTCCATCTATTTGATATTTGTATTAAAATCAAATTATTTTGAATTTCTATCAAATAGAAATTCTTGAAAAATAATAATTTATTGGGGTGTAAATTTGGATTAAATTTCAAATATTTTTAATAAATATTATTTAGATGTAAATTTAGATAAAATTTCACTATGTATTTGATCATAATAATATATTTTACTTTTTTAAAGAATATTTATAAAATTTAAAAACTATCAAAATTAACTATACGTTTGTATTACATGACGCATAATTTTATTTAATTGCTTATCATTTTTATCAACAACTATATTATAATTTTATATTCATTAAATATATATCGTACTTTAATATTTATGTGAAAAATTATGTAGAACACTGTAAATAAGTATTATGAATAGTGTTCTTGCAAAAGATAAATATTCATATAGATTTAAATTATTAAAAATCTCAAATAATGAGACTTGATTCAAATATTAATTTTATTAATATTTAAAAATTTGAGTTATTACGTATCAAAAATACTTACCAAATAATAATAAATAACGTGAACATACACTATCTATCAAATCTCTCCACCCCCACCCCCCATTTTTTTTTTCCTCATATTGAGAACACAAATTAATTGTTTTAAAAAGATCTATTCACTACACAAGGGTGGCTATTACAGTTAGTACTGGCCATTAGGTGGCTATTACGGTGAGTACTGGCCATTAATCAGTATTACTAGTACTAGCCATTAATAAGAAATTTATAAATACGTTCTAACTTTTTTATATGGATGGCTATTTAGTCAAATTTTTGGGCGGCTAGAAATACTTAATTTAAAAAATAGAAGCTGAAATATGTCATCAAATTTACTAAATTTTTAAAAAATATTAATTACATTTGAGATGTAAAAAGTAGTTTTATAAAATCAAAGTTACAAAAATTCACATATTTTAAGCTTTTTCTCTTTAAAAAAAAAGTATTTAACTAAATTTGAAAGAAAAGATAAAGTAATTTCAAGAGATACTCTAAAAATTATTTTAGAAGGTAAAAATGTAATTGGTCGACCACTAATTACTATTTAAAAACATTTTTAAAGTCAATTGGTCAAGCACACATTTTTTAAATCAAAATACCTTTTAAAAATAAATATTTATTAAAAATATATTTTAAAAGCTTGATAAACATAGAAACCTCTTCTCTTTTTCTTGATGTATATTATAAGTGTTTTTGCCCCCGCTGTATAAATTTTCTGAAAAAATAATCTCTTTGTATAAAAATGAAAATGAGAATCAACTTTTTTTTTTTGATAATAATTTAATTTCAATTTTTTATGTTGTATATGAGAGACGAGCTAGATGGGGTTTATGTGTTCGGATTATCCACAAACTTTTTGAACAAAATTGATTTAGAATTCAAGCTTGAATATTAAAACATATTTTAATAATAACTTTAATATTAAAAAATTATTTAATTTTCATACATATCGTACTAAGTAAAAATAGATAATCACTTTTTAAATGGGGGAGTATACACCTTTTTTTTTTTTTCTGGCCAAACGGTACTTAGATTGGATTACAATTGCCACCTTCCACTTCCCTACGCCTTTGCATCTTAACCTGAAAACAGCATCTTTTGTCCCCTTTCACCCCTTCTCTCTCTCTCATGCACACAAAACCAAATCTTATCGCTGTCACCTTTTGGCCCCCCCTCCTATTCTCTCCCACTATATAAACAATCGTCCCCTCCATCATCTCCAACATTGCTTCTCGAATTCTCCTTCTCTGTCTTCTACCCAAAATTCAAACAAGGACTTGCAACTATCAAAACGCAAAACAATTCAATTTTGCTTTTCTTTTCATTTTCTCTCCCTAGATATTAGAAAATTCTAGACTAGACAACCTACTGTAGTTTCCCCCACAAGCCCCCACCATCTCATTTCTAATCATCCTGTTGTCCTTATTCTAAATTTCACATCATGAAAAAAGAGTTGAAAACTGAGAATAATAACAGTAACGGGAACAAGCGGTCCCGAGTTGAGTCAGGATTAGACTCAGCTGGTGACTCGCCTGAGTCTAAGCGAGTTAACACAGAGGTTGAGACGGATCCTGACTCGTCCGAGTCGAGAGTGACTCCCAACCGTTCAAACTCGCCGGAATCGGATGATGTGCAAACAGATGTGTACCTGGATTCACCGGAGGCTAAGCAGATAAGAGAAGATATATTAGATATCTTAGATGAGCCCGACGCTCTGACGGAATGTCCTCCGGAGATTCAGGATTTGGACTCTGTCATGAAGAGTTTCGAGGAAGAGATCCTTCACCACTCACCTTTGAACGATACACAAACCGTCGACCTGACTCCATCAGAATCCGGCGACTCACAACCGAACCTCGGATACCTCCTCGAGGCCTCGGATGATGAACTCGGTCTTCCTCCTACAATATCTCCGGCTAACGAACATGTTAACGTCGAATCTGCCGTCATGCCGGAGGCCGCTGATTTTGCGAATATGGCTGGTTTTGAGGACGAAATGCCTAATTACGACACGTTCGACTTCGGCATGGACCACGAGGTTAGGATAGGAGATAATGACGTCGGTAACAGCAACGGCGACTTCGTGACGGTGGGAGGACTGTTTGATTACCCTGAGCCGTCGGATTTTTCCGATTTCTCATGGCGGCAGGAATCCTTACCCGCTCTATAAACAGATGAAATTTCTACCTAGGTTTTGTGAATGGTAGCGTAGTTTGTGCACCTAAAAACCAGAAAGCACAAGATATAAATAGGAAGCTCAATACTGTAGAATCAAATATTGAAATTAGAGTTTTTAAAGGGAATTTGCTCATTTGAACTCAAATCTGAATTCTAGAAAATCGATGTTAAATTGCACTATACAGCTGAATTGATTTCCCGCCATTAATTATTGAAGCAAATAAATTAAGAACAAACATATTAATCATTTGTAATATTATTTATTTTAAATTCTATTTTAATATAAGGAAACAAAATTTCAAATTGATTTTTTCCTTTCAGCTGTATTATATTGGTTTGATTTAAGTGGTATTTTTCCTTCTTCGATCTCTTTAAAAAATAATTATGGTATATAATTTATATGTGATACACAACTCACAAGCCAAAATTTGAAAGTATTTTTTAGTTATAATTCAAGGTAACAGAAAGAATGAAAATGTATTGGAACAAGATTACACAAATAAGGATGTTCTGATTTAGTGTAATGTCAACGTAAAGTAAGTATTATTCCTTCATTCACTTTTATTTATAATATTAAATTTTTTAATTTAATTTAACTAATATTTTTAAAGTTAAAATAAATTATATTAATTAAATATTTTAAACAAAAAATTTAAATATTCAATAATTATATAAAAAGTATTATAAATTATAATTTTTTATATATTACGATGATAAGAAAATATATCATAAAATATTAATTAAAATTTTTATAATTTAATTTTAAAAGTAGAAACTATAACAAATAAAATTAGAAATAGCAGAAATGAATATATAGAATGGATGCGTGTGTGATAAAATTTATAAATGGAGTTATACAGGGAATATGTATAAATATAAACTTAGACACTTTTGTGGTGGTCAAGGATGTGGAAAATGAAGCTTAAAGATAAGGGTGTGTTTGGTACTAATTAAAAATATTTTTCTGGAAAATAAGTAGATTTTAAATTTATTTTTTTATATTTGGTTGGTGAGTAATAAATATTTTTTGAAATAATTTTTACTATTTAATTTATAAATGAAAAATATTTTTGAGAAACATTTTTTATTTTTATTAGAGTAGAAAATAATTATGAAATTGAAAATATTTTTTTAAAAAATAATTTTTTTTAGGTTGGGGTGGGTGGGAGAGCAGGGGGAGGGTGTAGGAGTGAAAAAATAAAAATTGAAGTACAAAATATTTTTAAAAAGCAAAATGTTTTTCCCAAAAAAAATGTAACTTAATATTAGATGAGAGTTTTGAAAAATATTTTTATTAATTTTTGAAGGGAAACTATAATCTTTAATTTTAAAAAAAATAAGCTAATTTAAAAAATATTTTTAAAACTTTTATCTCAACGAAATATGAAAAAATTAAAAAACATTTTACACACATTAAGTGCTGATGCGTGAGACGTAGGCGATGGATCTGATAAAAGATAAATAGTAGGCTCAAATGACGTAGATATCGAATATAATATTAAAAATTAAAAAAATAATACTGCAATGTTTCAATATTGCATTATAGGAGTAGTAACTAGTCATAGTATAAAATTAAGACCAGATTCATTCTAAAGTTTACTAGCAAATTTTATTTAGACACCTTAACTAAGTGATATTTATTAAAATATTTTACGTAGGTTTTGTGATATTATTATAAAATATTTTGATAATAAATAAAAAATTAAAGGAGAGTGTAATACACTCGTTGATGATTTGACAAACAATTAATATATGTCAACTTTCACATCTAGCAAATATAAAATTCATATTTGTAAGATATAACAAAGTTTGCATAATTGCGCTCCACAGCAAACATATATATGTATAATTCGCTATACATATACAATTGAAGTGAATTGTATAAAACGAGAAAAAGAGAAATTATATACAATTTGAATTTGTATAAAACGAGAAAGAGAAAAAGGCAAAAGAGATTTGGAAGAGAAACATTTGTATTGTATAATTATAAGTGTATAAGATGGAGACATATGTATTTGCATGTGTATATACAATTTTCTTTCGCTTTATACAATTACAAACACAATTTATACAATTCTATTGTATAAAGCGAACGACAGGAAGCGAGCGAGCGAGGGAGAGTGGGAAGCGAGAATATGAGGGAGAGAAGGACAAACAAAAAATTTGCTATTGAACACAAATAAATCAACGGTAGCTACTATATTTATTTTATATTATTAGTTTGTCATTCTATATAATTATCTATTTAATTAAATGATTACATATATTGTTTTCAGTTAAAAATAATTTTAAAATCTATTTAATAAATAAAATAAAATATTATTCTAAGAAAATCTCTTATATTACACTCAAAATCTCTTTTGTATTTTTTCAAAAAAATTATTTTTTTCTTTTACTATTTTTCATATTTATTCTTCTTCTTTCTTTTTAGTATTGTTTTTTTGTGAAGAAAAAAGGGAGAGAAAAAAGAAAGAAAGAGAGAACAACTATGATATATAGTGTTGATATCCATTTTTCCAGTAAAAAATGGAGGAAGATGATGGTAGATTTAAAAAAGTAATGCAATGAAGAAGAAGAAAAATGACTTAAAATAAAAAAAATTGACTTCCATTGAAGGAGTTTAAGGTTGAAAAAAAAGGTGTGGTGGTGGCTTGAAAAATAAAGAAGAAGAAGAGAAAATAAAATTAAAAATGGCTAAATTAAGCTTTTCGGGCGCTATTGTTGAGTGTATCACACTCATTATCAATAAAAACTGTCTAAATAACTCAACAAAACCTTACATGAGGTGTCTAAAATGAACAACGCCTAATTAAAATATTTGAATGAAACTTGTTGCGAACTTTAGAGACAGCGATGAATTTGGCTTTTTGAATTTTTTTATTACTCTTTCTTTTGTTTAAAATATCTTTTTGGCACAATTGATTAGTGATAGAAGTTGTTAGTAATTTTTATTAAATATTTTTATATTATTAGGTACTAATATATAAACGAGATCTTATCAAAAAGTAGAAATCGTAATTCTTTATTTATCATATCAATATATGTGAGTCGAAATCGAACTATATATAATTATCAATTTAATATATTTTAAAAATACTTAAATTAATATTTTAAAATATGGAATCCGAAGTCTAAAGGTAAACAAAATTGACAAAAATTCTAAAAGGGCAAATAAAATTTTTTTTTAACCAAAGTGCAAAGTCGCTAGTAAGGTAGCGATTTTGATTTGACTCCATTACTCTATTAAACTATTAAAATTGCTGATCTATCAATGATTTTATTCAAAAAAAAAAAAAATTATTTTTTAAAAGTAAGTCGCTGTTCGTACAGCGTTTTTGGGGAAAAGTTCTTTTTAAAAAAATAAAATAAAATTCTGCAATCGCACTGATTTTGGTGAAACATTTTTTTCATTTTAGTAGCCTTTGTCTATTCACGTTACTGATAAAAATAGTAAATTAATGAAGGCAAGTTATAATTATCTTTCCGCTTATAGAAAATCACTTAAAGATTTAAAAAAAAAAAAAACTTTCTTAAGGAAAAAAAAGCTGAAGGAACATCGATTTTCTTTTGAAAAATGAAAAATATTTTTGGACAAAATCGCTGTAGGTTAGCGAATTTGATTATTTAACGGAATAACCCCGTCAAAACAAAATCGTTACCTCACTAGCAATTTTGCCCCTTTGGTTAATTTTTTTTTGATATGCTCTTTTACAATTTTTATCAAATTTTTTTGTTCTTTATGCTCCGGACTATTAAAATATGTACCATATCAAATTAATTTGGTATGATAATCCTCATTACATGTATTGCTTTTGGTTTCTTTGCGTTGTATGTGCTTGTCGGCTTGTCGTTGCGGTGATTTCTTTGACGCTGTTATGTTCTTAAAATTTAACTTCACATCAATAATTTTTTTGTTGTTGAAGCAGAGCCTGCATCTTGTATTTTTCTAGGAATTGAATAAACAATCCTAATACCATTTCAATTTTGGGTAATTGTATAGTGTTGTTATCTTGAATCGTGTGTGGCATTTTTGGACCCCTTATCATCTTCCTTATACTAGTCTATGAGAATGACTTGAAGACTAAAGATTGACAAGCTTCCGAAGAAGAATATACATAATACTTGATATCTCAGGCAAATTTCACATCGAATTGAGTATATGTGCCTTTGGGCTTTTTTTTTTCTCGAATCTCAGAGATGTAAACCGCACTACGCAAGCACTATGTGATAGGCTCAACCATGAGGGGGTTCATTCCGAAGGACACTTTTGGGCTTGCTAATAACGTAGTATGAAGGGAAATTTGTGAGGCCTGATGGATGATAGCGGACTATATAATTTTCTGTCTTGGTTTGAAACATATAATAAGTTCCATTTTCATGTTTAGGTGAACAACTTTCATTGAGGTACTTCAGAGCATTGCAAAAATAGTGAATATTTGGCTTCACTACTTTAAACCTATGATGAAGAGAATTTTCACCGTTAAAAAATAATGGCATGAACGAGTCTTTTCTTTAACAATAATGGCATAAGTGTGCCAAACTTTTAACTGATTACATAAATGAGCCTTTTCTAAAAGTTCAAAGGCATATTTGAGCCTTTTTCCCAAAAACAAATAGAACTTGGAACTTTTTTAAGTTACTTCAAAGGGAATATGGCACCAATACTTCTAGTATAATTGTCCTTAAAATGTCACTGGGAATAGTCATTAGTACAGATATAAAGATATGCTACTGTTAAATTGGCATATGAGCATATATATATATATATATAAATGCTATTAAATTGGCATATGATTCTGGGAGTAACTAATTTTAAAATGTGTGGATAAACTAGTCTGTGATAGAACAATAACATGTATTGAAGCATATTCTACTTGCTACATATCATGTCTGAGCTAAAGTCTAAATAATGAGTTAACAAACAATATGGAAACGACGGCTAGAGCCAGAAGAATGCACCCCAAGAAGTTAGCACTGTGATGATCATCAAGCTCTCCTTCGCGTTGATGTTTGCAGCAGAGCTGTTGTGAAAGCCAAATCCAAAAGTGTTGGACGTCTGAGGTGGTACTGTTACCATCGGCGAAGCTGAAATGCAAGTCAAAAAAGGCTAAAACATTGAACAAACGCATACAAACATTGTGTTGTTATGCAATTGAACTATTGAGACAGTATAAGAAGTTCATATATACCAGCAACAGATGAATTGTCATTTGTCCCAAATGAAACTTGAGGTGTAGATGACCTAGGAGCCAGTCCTTCAGAACCTAAAAATACAGAAATTAGATGAATGAATAACACATTGAACTTTAAAGAAGGGATGTTTTTCAATAAAATTACAATATTTCTCTACTGGGGGAAATATTTACGTCGCGTAGCCCATATTTTGATACACTATATACAAGTTTGATACATTATGTAATGTTATATATCGAGTTATGTGGCGTAACATTTTGCGTTGATCTTTACTGTTACATACCTGAACAGTTATTATTGTCAACATGCATACTGCAAAGAAGTGGCAATTGAAGTGCTAATGTGGTGTTTATTGGAAGAGTGCTGATGCCAGTTTGATTGAGCAACAGGCAAAGACAATCTGGTTGTTGGATATAGAGTTGCCTGAGGTTACTGCAACACCGCTCGGTCGGTGAAGGCGATACGCCCTGCACAAACGGTCCACAGGGAGCCAATCGTAGCAGTAGTGGCCCACACGACGACACGGTGGGCCCAGCAGGTAAGTTACCGAATGTCTGTGAAAGCGTTGTAGGTACAAAAACAAATAGAAGTGAAAAAATAAGAACAGTAGTAAAAGCCATTGCTGTGAACACTTTAGTGTTACTGAAATTGGTATTTATTACTGTATGGACTTTTAAATAGAGTAAATGAATCAAATTTAGTGTGAATTGCAGCATACATTGAGTGTGTGGAAATAACAAATTATAATTACCATACATTCACACAAAACTTATTTTTCATGTCTTCTTAGTCAAAGAACCAAATGTTATGATAAAGATGCTCCATGCTTTTATCATTCATCAAAATGTGTAATTATTTTACTTATTACTACTAATATCTTGAGGGGGAAAAAAAAGGCTTCAAGTTGAAGGACAATCACAATGAATGGTACATTAAAAGGGCTTATGATGGCATCTATCACATAATTAGCATTTGGAGTTAATCATAATTGAAAAAAAAAAAAAAAAAGTGGATGATACAGAGTATTATATATCACCTTAAGATAACAGAACAATAATTAATTATTATGACAAATTGACAATAATGATAATCAAATCTCATCCTATCGTTTTGTACTATAAATATTGGAATTGATGCAGCAGCCAATTAATTTCCGCCAATTTTAGTGGTGACTGAATTAGAACCTACCCTTGTTCAATGGGAGTCAATTGACACTTGTTCGTCAAAAAAGTCTATATCCGAATCGAAGTCTGAGGTGGATAGCACCAAGAACTAAGATAATGTAAAAATATGAAGAATAGATTCACTCACTTGTTAAAAGCTAAGGAAATGAATACATAGATTCTTGGAAAAGAAAGGTAAAAGAGTGGTGAAGGGAAGAGTTTCAACTTTAGAATAAGAATATTTAGACACCAAAAAGGAGATGCTTTTTTTTAATTAATTGAAAAACATATATAGGCCCTTTTTTTAGAACAAACTATTTTTTAAGGCCACGAGGCATGTGTGTATAAGAACAATAGTAGAAGTCAAGAATAATGAATGAACAAATTAAGTACCTAAAAATGTGCAAATGCTTGTTAGGCAGGAATCAGATTCCCAATCAGTCAATAAGACATCAAAAAAAAAAGATAAATGAACAATCCATAATCTTTCCCAATTCATAGAATTTCATCATTTCCTTCCTAGCATTTTTTTTTTATCTCAAAGAGAAAATCTTCCTTTCTTCATGACTCACAAGGTAAAGTATCGAGGTCCTTGATAGAAACGAATCTATAATTTAAACTTGATAGGTTTTCATGTGTTGAACTCATTGTACGAACTACGTGCGTACCTTTGAAAATGTGGGATCAAAATTTGTCGTTTGTTGAAAATTTAGTGAGTCTTTTTTACATATGTCTATGTTGAAAGTATTAAATTCAATTGAATTCGTTACACAAAGGTGGCATTTATTTTTATTTTTCTCTCCTTTGTAGTTATGTTGCATGGTGATGAGGATTAACATAGACTGCAAAGGATGTTACATGAAAGTAAGTAGGGCACTTCTCACGATACCAGGTAATTAATCGATGATTTTTAGGTATTATAGTTTGTTTGACCAAGCTTCTGGAAATTGATCAAGTACAAAGTATTGCCCTAATATTAATAGAAGTGTTTTTTTTCTTTTGAAACTTACTTCTAACAAAAAGTACTTTTCAAACTGAACGTACTTTTGTAAGATTGGTCAAACGTGTTATTAGTTTAATTACGTTTATAAGAAAGACTCTGAATTGTATTTGAAATGTTGTGAATGAAGAGCTGGAGACAAGATTCATAGAGAAAAATCACAGCAGAGTAATTGTATGTGGTAATTTTATACCACAAGATGTGGCAATAAAAATAAGAAAGAAGACAAATAGGAGAGTTGAAATATTGGAGATACAAGATTTAAGTGGCAATGATGAACAAAAGCAAGAGGAAATGCCCTTAATAACTTCTTGTGACAACCAAGTTGAGACAGATACACATGTAACATCACAAAATCCACAATCACACATGTACTTTCAAGTTTACCGTTAATTAAAAATATAATTGTATTTTTAAAATGACTTAATTTCTAGTGCCCATTGGGTAAATAGATCATTCCAGTTTGTATAATTATTGATTTATTGTGGGTGGAATCTTTGACAGTGTATTTTTTTTTTTGGATATTGTTGTGCATTTAATTTTAACTTGTTATTTTTCTATACTACCAAATTAGATCATCATTATAGAAAGTTATACTTGTTAATGTAATCCATCTTAATCTATGATTGAAAAAATTATTTATGTCTAGTAGTTAATACTTATTTATTGAAGGTGCAATTCGATTTGGAATTAATTAAATTATCAAAGGTGTCGCCAAGTGATTAATGATGTTGGTTGAGAATTATGAGATTTCAAGTTTAATTTCCAGCATAAGTAAGAAACTTAGTGAGTTCTTCTCATATTTTCTAGCTTTGATAGACAAAGTTATAATTTGATATTGTTGCTGGTGAAAGATGACAGATATTCCATGAAATAGTAAAGGTGCACGCAAATTGGACTAGACACTACGATTATAAAAAAAAATGGACTTGATTAGTTTTTTTCTTTGGCATTGCTAATGAAAGAAGACAGGTATTCCATGAAATAATATGTTTTTTTTTTTTTCAATTGAACTTACTCGAAGAGAAAAACAAATTCAACCAAATTCAATGTATTTTTTATAGATTGAGGTGTTCAATTGGAATGTATAATAATTGAATAGCAAGTTTATTAAGCTATTAATATATTAAGCCTTTATCACACGTAGAAATGTTCTCAAAAGTTTTGACATTTTGCACACCAGTTAATAAGTTTCTTTGAGGTTGAAAGTGATATATCTATAAGTTCAATAAATGTATTGAAACGTTATTTTCATGCAGTAACACGAAACAAGTAAAACTTTAATTTTTAAAAATCATATAAGGAGCTTACCTAACGTTCTGTTATACAAGTATTACAACTATAATTAAACATGGTAGGATAATTTTATCAATCGGTTTTTTATGGGGTATTAAAAACATGAAATGTGTTACATGACAGCGATAAATTAAATAACATTATAATTTTTTTTATATATATTTAACCGCTCCATCAAAATATATAAATTTAAAAAATAACTATATATTTTCTTAGACCGACTTTCAACCTAATCCAAAGGCCAAGCCTGAAAGATTGTACTAAAGTATAGTGTGAAAAAGTGCGGCTTGCAAAGTAGGATAAGTGTTAATTTATACAAAATTTCAAGATAATCATGGTCATTAAAGTTAAAACAAGATTAAGTGGTGATCATCATATTGATGCTTTGTGATCAAATATTCAAGATTCAATTCCACAATGCTATAGAATTAATATACAAAGTAAATTTCAGTACCCCCCACCTCCACCCCACCCATCCACAACCCCCAACCAGCTATATACTTATAAGTTTGTTATACATACTATCATTCAATGGCGAATTTATATGTTAAAAATAAGGTCATGAAATTCGTGGTTATTTGTCAAAATTCGATACACTATTCGTATAGTACTTGTAAGATATTTAGTATTATCTAGACTCTGAAAACACTTATGGTTAAAAGAAATTAAGTAGTGCATTGGTTGAGAGATGGTCTAAAGCATAACACACAAAATAAATGACTCATGTAAATTGATGATATGTTTTGTGATTATTTATTATTTTTCTTTTGCTCACCAAGATATTATTATCTAAAGTTTTATGTTTTATCTTAAAAGCAAATAATATTCTTATCCTCTCGAAATTCTGAATTCACCTGGCTATCAATTGTCATTCATAATTAGCACTCATATGTCAAGTTGACAACTTTCCAGAAAGACGTGCCTACGATAGAGGATTGCCCAACAATCATTTATAAGTTGTGATTATTCATTATTGTTAGCACTCATAATTTACATGATGTATGCCTAAGATGTTTTGTTGTACTACATGACCCTTTGTTTGCTGAAAAGGTCAAACTATACTCCCTACGTTTCAAAAAGATTGGTCTAGTTTGACTTAGAACGGAGTTTAAGAAAAGAGAGAAGACTTTTTAATCTTGTGGTTCTAATTTAAAGTTATGTCAAATGTACCAAAATACTCTTTAATCTTGTGGTCTTAAACATGCCACGTGGAAAGTTAAAGTTAAAGTGTTGCTAAAAAAAAAAATGGGTCATTCTTTTTGAAACAGACTAAAAAAGAAATAAGATCATTCTTTTTGAAACGGAAGGATTATAATTTAGACACACAAAATAAGTATGTGCCTCTGTTAAATTGACAGCTCGTTTCTGATTAGTGCAAAACTGTTTAAGTAGAGTTATTTTATGGTTCTACATTATATGATCCTAACTAATATAGTCATCATATGAAGGGAGCAATAAATATATATATATATATATATATATATATATATGTATGTATATATGTATGTATGGTTAGTGGATATTGAAAAATGAATACATGTAATTCTTTGAGAAAAGGTGATAAATGTTTCGAAACATCTAAAATATTATAAATTGAATATCGAGTAATAAATCAATTTCTACTACTATTCTTATAAGATAAAGGAAAAATATTTCAACTAGTGATCTCTATTCACATATTTGAATTACCTCCAACATCTTCCTTGAAAACAATTGCATACATATATAATTAGTCACACATACATGTACGATAAAATGAAATATTGTATGCACACAAGTATTTGTATTAACTATAACAAACACAACTTTTAGCGGCAATAAAACAAAATATTAATAAAGAATGCTAAAATTTTATCGTCATTAGTTTAGTGTCATTAGATTTAATATCGCTAAAGCATATAAGGATACACTCAAAGTGTGAGATAGAAAATAAACAGTAATTAGAATAAAATAAGAATAAATATAATTTTATTCATTAAAATTACGAGTACAATTCTATTCCTTCTTGATTTCACTCTCCTAATATTATTTATCCAATTTAAATTAATTTAGTATTTTTTATATAAACATAAACTAGAATTTAGAAGTTAAGTAGACTCTAAAATTGTTAACTGAAACTAAACACACCTTTTTTCATTAGAATTGAGTCACACAAAATTTCAATATCTATAACATCTTACAAACTTGTTTATATTTTTTTATAACAAATAATATAGACCACTAATATGAGACTAACGAGGTAACAGAAGAAAACAAGAAAACGGAAAAAGAGTAGCTATATCACGAAATTACCAAAGATGGGCCCCACACCAATAGCCCAATAGCCGATTCGTTTGAAAGAGAAAAGTCCGGCCCTACCAATCTCCACGCGGCTTAAAATAAGGGTTAACAATCACCATACCTACGACGTCGTATAAGTATAACAGTCAACATAAACAATTCTTTCTTTTTCACATTCATCACTGTCACAGTATATCCCCTTTCTCTCCGGGAACTCTTCGTCAGTTTTTTAGACTTTCCCCATATTATCGGAATGGTGAGAAAATTGAATTCCTTCAGGAAGAGTTTTGAAGACAAACGAGCAAGAGAACGTCTTCTTTCATTATGCAACGGTGTTGAGTACACTGAGTTACCTGGTTTCCGGCATACTCTTGATCACCAAGACCAAGAAACTTCTGGATGTTGTTCTTCTTTACGGGAGAAGTTTTCTGAGATATGGAAGGATTGGAAAAGAGTTTCTGTAAAGGCGATGGAGATGGGTCGAACCGACCCGAGAAAAATCATCTTCTCCGCCAAGATGGGTTTGGCATTGATTCTTATATCTTTGTTAATCTTCTTTAAGGAACCCGCAGTTAAAGAGCTTGGTAAATACTCTGTATGGGCTATTCTTACTGTTGTCGTCGTTTTTGAGTTCAGTATTGGTAAGTATTGCACTTTTTCCCTTCATCTCTGTTTGTTGATTTTGTGCAGTTATGCTTGAAAGATTTAAACTTTAATTCTAAATACCATAGAAGATTTGTTTTTATACTTTTGTAACTCTATGTATAGAGAGCGCTTTGAACAAGTCAATATTTTAATTTAAATTTCTTATATAGAAGTAGGCCCTAACATTTATTTTGATTTTCATTATTGGGATTAAAGATTGGCATTTATTTGTATTCTATATAGCTTTGTATGGGAACTTTTTTTTTATTATACATATACACTGTCCACAGGAGCCACTCTAAGCAAAGGGTTTAATCGTGGGCTTGGGACATTATCAGCTGGAGGACTTGCACTTGCAATGGCTGAATTGTCTCAGTTGGCTGGAGAGTGGGAAGAAGTTGTTATAGTCATTGGTATATTCATGACAGGTCTGGTTTTTCGTTCAGTACTTACGACTTATATATGTGAATGGATGTTCATCTCTTTGTTATATTGATGCTGACTGAACTTTGTTTGGTGTTACTAGGTTTTTTTATTACATATGCAAAACAGTACCCAGCAATGAAGCCCTATGAATATGGTTTCCGGGTTTTCTTGATAACGTATTGTTTCATCATGGTATCTGGCTATCACACGAGAGAATTTATTGAAACAGCTGTGAGTCGGTTTTTGCTCATTGCACTTGGTGCTAGTATTTCTTTAGCTGTGAACATATGTGTGTATCCCATCTGGGCTGGTGAGGATCTTCACAATCTGGTGACGAAGAATTTCATCAATATAGCTAATTCACTAGAAGGTAATTCAACCAATGAGATGGTTGTTACTTTCTTGAGATGGGATTTTAGAATTGAATTGTTTCCCGAGATGGGATTTTAAAGTTGATGAAGTTGAAATCTTTGCAGGTTGTATCAGTGAATATCTGAAGTGTGTCGAATATAAGAGGATCCCTTCAAAAATTCTTACCTACCAAGTGGCTGATGATCCAGTTTACAATGGCTACAGATCAGCAGTAGAATCTATAAGCCAAGAGGAAGCTCTGGTATGTGCTTAAACATTCCTGCACATGGAGTTGTAATTTCTTGAAATTTCGCTAGCCGGATGTCCTTACTTTGGTACTCCACAGGAAGCATTTGCAGTCTGGGAGCCACCCCATGGTCCATACAAGATGATTAAATATCCTTGGAAAAACTATGTCAAAGTTAGTGGTGCATTAAGGTATTGTGCTTTCACGGTTATGGCACTGCATGGCTGTATACTATCTGAAATACAGGTAATTTCTCTACTCCTTTTTCCAACTTTCCTACTAGCCCTGAGTTTGTAAAGCGCATCATATAGTATTCTCTTACCATATTTATTTTTTTATCGCTAGATTACTTAGTGCCTGTGTGGACGGGCTTATAAAAGTCTAACTTATAAGTCATAAGTTGATGGTACACTACTGTTGACTTTTGACTCATTTTAAAAACAAATTGGCCTAAAAGGGTGCTCACTTTATAACCTTTCCGAACACCTCCAAAACTAAAAACTACATTAAAGTCAAAAACACCTAAAAATAAGTTAATCCAAACGGACACTTATTCTCCTAACCAGTAATTTTTTTCCGTAAACAGTCTTTTAGCAATTCTTTTTTGCTTCTGAAAGGGGGATGGGGATGGGGTGAGGAGGTAGGTGACTGTTAGCAATTGCTTGTAGTATTAATCATAGTTATGTTGTGTCCCTGTGCAATAACTATTCATTTGATTTACTGGTGAACATGTGAAGTACTAGTGAAAAATTGAAAATTGAAGTTGCTTAGCTCTTCTATTCCCTGATAATATGCAGCCTATAATTGTTGTGGAGGTAGGTGACTGTTAGCAATTGCTTGTAGTATTAATCATAGTTATGTTGTGTCCCTGTGCAATAACTATTCATTTGATTTACTGGTGAACATGTGAAGTACTAGTGAAAAATTGAAAATTGAAGTTGCTTAGCTCTTCTATTCCCTGATAATATGCAGCCTATAATTGTTGTGATGTATGTAATTACCGAACTTATTATACTTGTAATAGATGTATATACTTCAGAACAATCATATATTAAGATTAATATCTGTACAGGGGTCCTTAATTGTTTGAGAATATAATTTGGCATTATAAATGGCATGCATGCAAGACTTTCATTAGGGGATGAATGATTTAAAAATCGATCCTGTACTCTATCTCTCTGGTAACATGTGCAATTTTCATCAAGGAGACTAGATGACTGGAAACCTTTTTCTTATCATTCATCCATTACTGAGTGATGCTACTTTTTGCTTCCCTTTTACTGGAACTGCACGAGGAGATGTATGCAGACAGATGAAATAAATGTTGGAATGTCTTCATTCCTTTCAGCCAAAGTGAGGCTGAAAGAACATGGTCTGCACTCTGCAGTATTACAATCTACGGAAGCATGTCATGTATTCCCTCGTAAATCATCTTAGGACTTAGTTATAAACTTAAGTTGTTGCTTAAGCCGTGAACAGAGTTACGAGGTAACTTCTGGTGGGAGGTAGCAGCAGATTTTTGGAGTGATAGTCGAGTTGCATGTCAGCTAAACCTGGACACCACCATTATAAAAGTACAGAAAAAAAAGTTAAATTGCTGCTAAATATGCATTATTTATTGGTTTAATATTGTTTGGTTCAAGTCCTTGCATATTCAGATGTCTCAATTATACCACTTTATTTGGTAATGCTATGACCTCTATTAGAGAAAATGACTACCAAATATGTTTTACATGTAGGCACCTGCCGAAAGAAGACAGGTTTTCCGTAATGAGCTTCAGAGAGTAGGTACAGCAAGTGCCAAAGTGTTGAGAGAACTGGGGGAGAAAGTGAAAAAGATGGAGAAGTTGGGGTCAGCGGACATTCTCTATGAAGTTCATGAAGCAGCAGAAGAGTTGCAAAAAAAGGTGGATCGGAAGTCTTATCTTTTCGTCAATGCTGAAAACTGGGAAATAGGAACACGAGCCACAGCGGTGGATATTTCCCAGGAGCTTGGAAGCATGGATGAGGACAAAAGCTTACTTCAACATCACAGGTCTCAAAGTGAAACAGTCATCAATATAGACTCCATCCTTGCCTCAAAAAGTTGGGATAATAGGACGTGTAACCTGGCTAGTAATAACAACCAAACTACAGGAGTAACCCCAGAACACACGGTGGGGAAACCAAAATTCCGAACAACGCACTCTCTGCCTAAAGATAATGATGCACTAAAGGAGGTGGAAGCGGGGGAGGATGAAGAAGAAGAAGAATCAAAGACATACGAAAGTGCCAGTGCTTTGTCTTTAGCAACATTCACATCCCTTCTCATAGAATTTGTTGCAAGACTTCAAAACGTAGTAGACTCATTCGAAGAATTAAGTGAGAAAGCAAAATTTAAGGATCCTATGGATTTGTCCGATGCATCGCAGAAAGTTGGCTTGTGGTCCAGGTTTAAAGGGTGTATAAAGTTTTGGAAAAGAGAGAGCAGTTTACCAGTTTAGAGGTCAATCCTTGTTGTCCATGCAATGACAGAAGACTATAGGTTATATCCTTCTTGTCTGTTGATGTTATAGCAGCTTACTGGGAACTCGAATCGGCTTGGAAATGCAACACAGATTATATATCCTGACTCTGAAAAGTCTCAAACATTGTGTAGGTAAATTGCTCCTGCTGGTTAGTTTTCAATATATACCTATCAATGTATTGAGCTAAAATTTTAGCCAAGTGTTCTGGGCTCCAATGCATTAAGGTCTAACGGTAAATGTAGGTAGCATAAATGTACATTGAAATACATATTAATGTTTTTTCTTACATATGTATTTGCCTAAAGTACATATTAATGTTTTTTCTTACATATCAAAAATAATTTTAAAAAAAATAGATAAAAAGTTCACTTACTTTTTTAAAAAATATATCTGATAAAAAGCTTCTCCCATCCTATTTTACCACCTTGTTGTATCGTTAGGCCATTAACTAATTTATTAAGAAATCTACTAAGTATTTATAAAATTTTGATTATTGGTATATCAATTCGAGGTCACTTTTGAACCTATAAAAAGTGTACCTTTGAGTTTTTTTTATTTTAAAAAAAGTATAGATAATTAAGCTTTCTATCGTCAAACATCTCACTTAAAAAAAAAAATATAACCATTGTTCTTAAGAAAAAGATCACTTTTGAACTCTCTAAAGTAAACAAGTGAATTTTGAATCTATAATTTTAAAAATTGATGGTTTTGAAAAGGAAAAATGTACAAGTACCCCTTAGACTATGACCAAAATCTCAAAGACACACATTAACTAAATTAAGGTCTTATTATTCTTGAACTTATTTTTTTCAAAAAAATTTGTACACCTTTTGTTTTACATGGCACACTCTGTGACTTCACACAATTGAGGCGCGTGAGAGATATTTGGATGTCACGTAAGTTCAAAGGTGCACTAAATTACAAAAGAAAATAGATTTATGAGTAATAGGACCTTAGTTTACACAATTTAGGAAGATATTCTAATTAGGGCCATCTCAAAGTCTTAAAAAATGAGGCACCTCTATTTTACTCTTCATTCTCTATATTTGGAGAGTAAAATAGAGAATGGGTACTCCAATCCATCTTTAAATCACCCTTTATTCTTCATTTAAAGAGAGGTGAATAGTAGTTCTTCTGGAGAACTAATATTCACACTCTCTATTTCACTTTTTCATTATTATGTTATTATTTTTATTACTTTTTAATTAACATATTATTTTATATATAATTTCATTGATTAAATATTTAATATTCATAATTCTTTTTAAATGTAATATAATATTTTAAAAATGTTTTTAATATATACTACTTTTATTTCAAATTAATAGTATTTTAATTTTTTTTCTAATTTTCATTAATAATAAAATTTTATTTTATTATTAATTTTCATTTTAAAGAATACAAAAAATTAAAATGGCAAGATGAAAATTTTAATTTAAAATATAATACATGATATGATAATTTAAATACAAGACAACAATACAACACATAACATAATAATTTAAAGACAAGATAAAATACAATACATAACATATTAATTGAACACAATAATAAATTAGTATTCCGGTAGGTCGTTTCCAGATCTAGCACTATTCGGAAAAAATTAGGATATGATTCTAAAAATTATTGCGATTGCGGTTGTGATTATTGATTTTTTTTTTCAAGTATTCGTTGTTGTTCTCGTTGCATGTAATCACGAACATTTGGATCACTAATAGTTTCTCAATGCACCAATTCAAGATGTCGTAGAGGCTTCAACTCCAACTATAGAAGTGGTGGTAGATGAAAATCTCCGATTTGAATAATTTTTAGCTAAACATAAAAAAATTAAGGAGAAAAATGCTCATTTTTATCTCCGTAATGCATTATAGAGCATTTATGGGAGCAACGTAATGATTTTGAAAATTGAGTGTTTATGTAATTGTATGTCACTTTTACTTGTATTTGCCCCCCTAATTTATGTATTAATATTTTCTTGTAATTTATGTTATTTAAAAATTTAAGATAAAATATAATTTTGTATCACATTAAACATTATATAAGGTAATTATTTGGGAAAAAATAAATAAAGGATTTATATAATGAAATAAGAATATAAGAATGAAATTGAAATAATAATATAATATTGAGGAGAGAGATTTTTTTTTTTTTAGAGAGTGAAATAGAGAATTGGTTGGAGTTGGTTATCTGAAAAAATAGAGAACTCTATATTTAGAGAGTAAAATAAAGAATTGGGTCGGAGATGTCTTAGGCATCCTAACTCAAAGGGCCCAATTTTTTTTTAGTAATAACAACACTATGATAAGCTTTTTTAACGATATATATATATATATATACGATATTTTTTAATTTATTTGTCTTTTAAATCTCAGATATTAAAAAGTAAAAAAATAATTAAAAGTTATGCCTACAATATTTTTTTAACTTTAGGCCATTAATAATAAAAAGATATATATTAAATTGTGATCATGTGATTGTAGCTTGACATATTGTCCTGCGTATATTTTTTGAGTAATTTGAATAAGATACATTAAGTTTTCAAAAAAAGTGTTTGCTACCTCATAGATATATATTTTCTCGAAAGGTTGATGAAACACCCCACTTTAAAAGGTTAATATTAGACCTATAATTTTTAAAAATTAACGAGTTTAATATAAAAGCCAAAAGTAAACTAGATTTGTCTCTTTTAAGAGCTTTTGACTAGTACAATATTTTTACATGTCATAAACGTAGATAATGATAAATATTCTCTTTATTGAAAGAGCATTACTGATGCACTTTTAAATCTTGGCCCTGTAATGGATTCAAATTACTTGTTCCCGAATTTTGCCTATTATACTAGTTTTGTCGAAAGACATGTTAACTGTCAAGTTGTTCGTGTTTCAATGCTATTCAATATTTATTTTTAAGGTCAAGTTCTAACACTAAGATATTTCAGCGTGCCGAATGATAGATTTCATGTGGCAGAGGGGTTGAAGTCTCTTTCTTCTATAGTTGATCGTAAATGTCAGCTTAATTCTATCATCTTAGAAATATAATATGTGAAAAAGGATGTGGATAAATTAATTCAGCCGTTTTTTAATAAACTAAAAGAGAATAAGGATCCAGAAGTTGTGTATTTTGCCGAGAAAGCTTTACATACAATCAATCAAGTGATGAGATAGGTCCAAACAAGATTTTTAGTTGTCTGCATCATGGGTATGTAGAACTTGAAGTCACTGATATTGATCTTGTAGATCATATGATTATTACTGGACTTCAAATCCAAAATCAAAATTGCTCACACATTAGATGATAAGCACTGGGCGTGAGATGGGGTGTTAAAGAATGACAAAATTCTCACATCAGTGGTTTATGAGATGGGTGAACTCCTTTTAAGATTTGAGCAATCCTTCTCTCTTTGAGCTAGCTTTTGGGGCGTGAGTTGAGCCTAAGACCATCATCAACTACGGTGGATAATTTGAATGATTGTTTGCAAGAGTGCTTTGAGATATCTTTGTTTCATTTGAAAGATCACGTCATTCCTATCTTGCCACATTCAAGGGAAATGTTTTCCAATATTTATTTATTTTGAAAAATAAGTAATTTTCTTACTTGTGTTTTAATTTGATATTTGATTTGTAAATAGAAAATCCCCTAACGGAATTTAAGTACAATATAGGCTAATAGTATGACCTTGGATTCATGTTTCGACTCAATGCGAGACCGAGATTTTGCCCTAATACCGACCCCGACCCATGATTTAATTCAAAACAAAATCCTAAATCGGACCCTAACAATAATTTAGAGACCTGAGCCAAACCCAAACACTCGAGATCCACCCCCGACCCCAAGTCTTGTCTCGATCTCAAGATCTAACCCCAAACTTTAAGAGTTGACCTTGACATTATTAACATATAAGTTGGTCGAGTGTCAGATTAAGATTCAGTCTTGTGTGAACACAGGTTAGATTCGTGTTGGGGGTCGATAATAGTTTTAGGGTCATGAAGGGTCTCGAGTCGGACATCAGACCTTGGGTTAGGGTTGAGATGGTTCAAGACTTGGGATAGGTTTCAATTGTGTGGTTCAAGATTAGGGGTCAAGTGCATTTGAGTGAATTAGGTGGTGAAAGTTGAAAAAAAATTTAAAAATATATCTCTATATATATATTAAAAGGAAAAATTATATGAAATAGCAAATTATTAATTCAAATTAAATGTTATAGTCGTAGTTTCTTTTATTTGTAATTCGCAACAAACATTTCATGTTTTTTGTCATCCCATTTATAGACCAAAATATAAAAATTGATCGAAATATACAAGTGTAGGAAACATATACAAATACATGACCATTTGTATATCGAAATATACAAATAAACCCAAATACATATTTTTATGTATATGTATACCGAAATATACAAATTAATAGCCATAGCAAACATAAAGTTTACTATAAAATGCAATTATATAAACTATAGCTACAACATACAAATATAATTTTTTTATATTTGCTAACCTAAAATTTACTCTATTTAAATTTTTTATTAAGAATATATATATTTTTCAATTAAAGAAAAATAAGTTCATTTTAAATATTTTAACATAAAGAAATTAGAAAATATTTTTCTCCCTATCAAACAAAACTACTTACTTTAGAAAGTCGGAAAATATGTATAGGGCTGGCTCTGGCTCGGAAGGCTATTAGTTGCTAGTCTGGAGTTTTGACCCAAGATTCGAGTTGAATTCGCTCTAGTGGACCAGTGGGTCAAGGCCAACAACAGCGAGAATTTTCTTGTTCAACTTCAATTCATATGAATGCAATGTATCAGATCGGAGTTAACGTATAATCTGAAGTTGGGATCTGTCAATGGCTAGGATCTTCGAGTACTTCGTAGTATGTGGTATTGGGACAGAGATACGGACCTTGGACGGTAACAGAGGGTACCATGGCGCAGGGGTTATGTATATGCCAGCCCTTCTTGATCAGTACCCTCCTTCCAATCATACTCTCTACCCTCCCCCTCCTCCTCAACTTCCTACTGTAAGCACTCTTTTCCAATCACAATTTAAATGGTTATATGTTTTTTGCACTACAAATCATTTTTTGCGGTTCTGAAATGCAGTGTGTTCTACCAGCTGGTGTGGAATTCTACGGGTCAGGTTTTGATTCAAATGATCCATCAACTCTCCCCAGGAGTTATCCTATTGTTTTGACTGGTATGCTAGTAGCTTTCACATAATATCTTCCCTTGTTTTCTGGAATGCCATTGATTGTGTACAAATCCCTTCAACATACTTATGCTAGGCTGAGTTAGTGTTGTAGCTCTATTGCTGGTCTTCTGATAAAACATTATGTCCTCATTTAATAATGAACAAGGATTTAATTGAACTGTTGTTTTAAGGTCATTTTATTTGAAGAAAAATTAATCTCTTTTCTGTGCCTTCTGCTGTTGTCAGTTTAGTCTTTCCGCTTTCTTTCTTTTATTGGGTTGTGACTAGTGTTAATGGATATAGAGGGTGATGGGTCAAAGATCTACGTCAGCTGCATTGCATTTCGGGATCCTGTTTGTGAGGATATTGCCGAAGCTTACCGCATTCCTGTAAATTCATATGCTGACAAGTGCATCTGTCTTGTCTCACGCTCTCCCAGTTTTCAAATCCTTCGAGATGCCCTCGAGGAAATTTTTGTGCTTTGTTTTTCCTCCTCTGGAAGCAGGTATGGATATAGAGCTTCGCTGTTTATGATACAACCATGTACTGTTGACACATATATTGCACATCAATTATCAGTGATAAAAGTTCGCTGTTTATGATACAACCATGTACTGTTGACACATATATTGCACATCAATTATCAGTGATAAAAGTGCATACTTTATTTTTAGATCTCCCAGAGTGTCTGCAACCTGTTTCTTATTATTGAAAAAGATATTGCTATTTTATTGGTTTATTTTTCTGACAATCCTGCATTGCTCAAAAGAGTATATCAGAAACAACCTCTTTACCCCACAAAGGCAGGGGGTAATGTCGGCATACATCCTATTCTCTCCAAAACCTCACTGGTAGGATTATGTTGTTATTGTTGTTGTCAACAAGGGGAAGGAAAGAGAGAAGTGGATTTGAGAAGGCTCTCTACCTTCTTTGGTTTCACACCGGAAGAGGAAGTTAAGTGGAGAGAGTGTGAAACATTCTTTTTAGGGTCCACCTTTTTCCTCCCCTTCTTCTCCTACTTTACTGGCTTATATTTTTCCCTACCCAGTTGTGAAGCAAGGGTTACATTTTTCCTTTTCCTGCATGTGCACAAAAAATGTTATAGAAGAATAATTATAAAACTTCTGATTCTTACTTGACTACAGAAAATATATGGATTGCAACAAAAAGTTTTTTTTTTTGTTCCTTTTTCTATATTTATCATCTTTCGCATTAATGTTGTCAGCTCTGCAAAAATTTCAGCAAGCCACTGTGGGATGTTATAGCATATTCAGTCTCCAATGTACCTTTGCCAACACCTGGAAAAGATAGGGTGCTATTTGCTATTGAGAACAGCCTTCTCTCTGTTGAAGTTCCACCAAAGGAGGGCCTTCCTCATGCCGATGTAAGCTTACTAGCATTTGTCTTCTTGAGAGTTTTTCCGGTTAGGGTGTCTCACTGGATGGTTGCTTCAGGATTGACTATATTTTACTTGATGACAGATATCATTTCAGCCTTTGCTTCAGTGTTTGGATGTGGACAATGTAATCCAATTATTTACAGCTGTTCTACTCGAGAGAAGGATTTTGCTTCGATCGAACATGTATTTCCTATTGACCTCACTCCTAGGGAACCATAAGTAAATTTGGTTAATTTCTTCGATTTATATGTATCACTGTTTGTATCATCTCCTGTTTCTTGTGCATACCTTACATTTTAAATGATGTGTGATCAAGGTTAATTGCTTACTAGTATTTGCAAGACTCAGAAGACAACTGAAAAACCCCTAAGCAGATAAAAAAAGTGTTAACTGTATATATTTCATAATGAAGTAATCAGTAAATAGGTTGTACCGAAACCATATTTAAGAAGAGCTCCAATGTACTGTCCTTGTGTAGCTGATTTTATACTGTTGTGGGATTCATGTTTCCTAATTTCAACTTACTGATTTTGTAGGTATTCTCTGTTAACACTTGTATCAGAAGCAATATGCCATTTAATTTATCCGTTTCGGTGGCAGGTGGGTTTTACTGATTTATGAAATATTTTTGGGATTTATGGCTTGCTATTCCAATTTCTATCCCGTGCATTTTCTCAAATTATATTATATGCATGTATATATGAATTTATGAATGTATATTTATGTATGTCTGCACGTTTGTATGTATACTTGCGTAAAGCCCTATCCTATGGGGACTTTATTATGTTTTGAGGTTTCCACGGACAGTCATCTGATTTTCTGACGTTTGTTGTGCTGAAGCATGTCTACATTCCATTGCTGTTTTTCAGTGGAGTAGACTATATTGATGCTCCTACGCCATACATGATGGGACTTCACTCTGGCGTGGATACTTATGGGCTTACGATGGATGGTGTAAGTTCACTTAATGCTTATAATTTAATAGAGACACTTAACTCTCTTTATCCTTTTCATTTGATACTGAAATAACTTGAGTTATCATTTTGAGATTAAACAGTCGTCTTCAGTGTTGATTAATCATGGAGCTTCATGGGCTACCTCTTTTCGATAGTAAAGTAATTTTATTGGCAGACCAGCACCAAGAAAGTGCTACCTCTACTTAGTTTCGTATAAAGATGGCACTGTTCTTCCATGTTTCCTTTTTATTTTTAAGCAAAAGAGAAAGTATCTTGTAAGATTTTAAAGATGTCATAGAAATCTCTAACGAATTCTTCTTTATCGATGGTGATCGATCATACTATACATAGCCTTGCTTTGTTTTCCGGCCAAATCCTGATTTATTTTTGCTTCTCCCAATCGTCGACAGCTTGGATAGAAATGGTAGTTTGATATGACTTTATTGCATATGAATATGAGAGACATTATCAGGGAAATTGTTGGTAGCTTAGTGGTGTAGTGTGAATCCAGCTAGTTCCCAGGCTGGAGTGACGTTAGTAAAGTTTTGCATGGTCTCAGATATGCCAAGCTTGAGCCAGTATGAGTCAGGGTCGAAGCAGATCCAAGTTTTATATAGGTATTAGGTAGGAATCGTTGTTTGATGAATTCTAAATGACATTCTTTTAACAAATTCTTTAATTCACTTATCTTTCAATTAGGTTCTTCATGCATAGGATACTTCCATATACCAGAACCACCACTTCAAACAATAATGGTCAAAACCTCCAGTTCGCTTACTAAACTACTGACCCTAAACTGCCGACTCTGTTGTTCTCTAAGGTATAAAGACAAGGAGTGAGAAGGAGAAATTGATGGAGAAGCTCTATATATATCAATAGGAAAAGCTTGCTAAGCCTGGTATTTAAGGTTCAACTGGCAAAGGTTGAGGGACTTTTGACTTAGATCACAGGTTTGAGACTTGCGTCATGCTAAGCTTGGTATTTAAGTGGTTAAGGGTAGAGGGAAGGGCTCATTAACTGAGTTTTGAAATCTGCGGTTGTGGCCCTATACAGGTTTCCGGGTCATCAAAAAAAGTTGTGTACTTAACAAAAAGTGGTGAATTAGAGTCCTCTTCGGTATCATGCTGAATCTTGGAGCTTAGGTTTAGCGTGCTCTGACTTAATTTATTATTTATCCCACTTTTGATTTGTTCTTTCTTTGGTGTTTTAGGTAGTTATTGTGGACCTTGAGCACAATTGCATCACTACAACAGAGGACATTCCTCCCATACCAGAGCCAGAATATAGTACCCTGCGTGGTGACATTATGAAGTTGTTGTATCCAAATGTTGTTGGAATAGACCAAATGAAGTCTACTCGAGCAAATGTCTCCGATCAGTTCCAACGAGGTGGCAACAGACCATGGGGAGAAGAACACGACATTCAAATTAGGTGATTCTTGTGTGTCATTTTACAATATCTGTGGTTGCTTTTGTTTGTCTCTCAAGGAGGATACTTGAAGTTGTAAGTTAAGGTTTCAAATAAAATGGCATATTACTGGTTTTTGTTCCTTTTGCAGATTTACATTCTTAAAGTTCTTTGCATCAATACTTGGTGGCTACCGCAATTTCATAGTAAGAATCTTATACTTCTAACTAATTGATATATCAGGTGAAAGTGCAACTGATAATAAAGATTTTTCATCACTTTATATCAGGAAAATACCGCAACACAGGTCTTCAACTCTCAGGCTTTCCTGAAGAAGCGCTCTCGGTCAACAAACCAGCCACCAGATTCAATGGTGATGTCGAAATACCCACTTGTGTTTATAGACATACAAATTGATTTAACTTGCTTGTAGTATAAATATTTGGTCCTTTATAAGATATGCAGGTTCAACATGTCAAAAAAGGGCCTGCAGGAATTTAGGATGGATTATTTGATGATAATATACATTTGTTGATCCTATATGTTACATATATAATATTTGCTTGGACTATACAAGGTGTGTTTTTGTTGAATATTTGATGGGATTCAGTTTATTTTAGTAATGGACAAACAAATAAGATTAATTTTGCATTAGAATTTCATCACGGCATTGAAGGCTAATATCTTGATAAGATAGGGAAGACATAGCTAGGAGCCTAGGACTGAGAAGTAAGGAGACTCCAACATGCACGTTCAACTTCTTTTGGTTTGTAAGCCTATTGGTGTGATATTAGTATAGGATGAATGCGGCGAGGTTTGTTAAAGCTCAACCTATAATGAAAAAAATTTCACCTCATCCACCTGCTTTTATTTCTAATATATATGTATATTTCATAGGTACACAAAATACACCTATAATTTCATGTGCTTTTTCTGTATGGTTATTGCTTCTGGTGTCACCAAACTCGTGTATTTATTTTCTTTGTATTATGCCAACAGATAAGTCAGTTTTTAGAATCCCAGGGTTTCTTGGATTATTTGGAGAGAGGTCTTGGTTCTGAAGAAAGCAGTAATAATCTCCTAGATAAGTTACAAGATGCAATTGGCAGGGGTGAAAATCCTCTTTCAGTTCTTCCTTCACTTATGGCAGAGCCAGAGATCATAACTATATCTGATCCGGGTGTGGGGATTTCAGGTATCTTTTCTTATTATTGTGATGTGGCTAAATCATGTTTGATGAACATACGATTGTTGGGATGGATACAAAACTGATGTAAATCCCCCCTTTGCTCCAAAATAAAAATTAGGATCAGGTGCCAAATACTGTTATGACAGGTTTCCTGCAAATGTCAGAACGGAAGAGCAGGAGGAAAAGAGGAAGCAGATTCTAGCAGCAGCAAGTGGAGCACTTGAATATTCTGGGAGGCATACTACTAGGTATGTCTTATGTTATTATGCGGGATTTCTCTGGATGTTAACATCATTTTGCTTCTCTAAATGAAAATTAATTTTTCCTCCATTTCATTAGTTCACTTTCAGTACTTGCTGGAAATGATTCAAAGGCCGAAAGTCTAAGCCCCAGAGAGCGAGCTGTATGTTCTCTATATTTTGCTTGTGATGTCTGTGATTCACTATTTTGTCTCTCTCAACCCAGTTTTTCTTTTTTCTTCCTTACAGGCAGAGAGGGAACGTATGGTTTTGGACATAAAAGTTAAGCTTCAGGTGAAGTATTTGTTACCCTTAAACCTCCAAGTCTTTTTATATCAGATGCTTCCTTCTATATATTCTTTCTCTTAAGTTGTACAGTATATCCATATCAGATTCTTTAAAATGAAAATTGCAGAAGCACTACCAGTTAAGGGTAGTTTAGAAATTAGTAATACTATTCCTCGTTACATTGAGTTCATCATTCCTTAAGATTTTCCTTGCTTTCCTTCTATATTACACCCATCTTGAACTGTTCCATATGGAGCGGAAGTTCATAAAAGTGGAAGTTATTGACTACTATTCTATTGTCCTTAATTTTCTTGTTCTATTTTTACAATAAATTTGTATCATGGAGCAAAAGTGGAAGGGTAAAGGAGAGTGGCCCGTCTATTTACTTTCCATGCCTAGTGATTATGCATTTTTTAATGTTTGCTAGGATTTAATGTAAATGATATCTCTTATGCTATTGCTCTCGTATCCGGAAGAGCAGAAAAAGATGGCTTATAATGCACCCTTGATCCTCGTTTTGCACTTATATGATCTATTCTGTTCTATCTTTCAAATCTAGACGAGTAGGAAAGGCTGGTTTTAGTGCTGTCCTGCTCTTTGCTTTTCACTTTGTTACATATGAAGGAAAACAGTTCACGCTCCTTTTCCTGCCTGTGCCTCTCTATCTTCTTGGATAGAGAATCAGTTGCATTCCATCAGATGGTGAGTAGTTTTTGTTATAATAAGTTAATATTAATAGAACTGGAGAACTAAAAGCCACCTGAACTATTAGTTTGGACCTCTTCCTATTATTGCGGTATGTCTATGTTGCTGATTTTAACCAGAAAAATAGTGAATCAGCAAACAATTATATCAGAAATTTCACTTTTAGTTATTTGATCATATTTGAGTTTCTATTATCTTGAATACACAAAGTCTTCCTGAATTCATGTTAGTCCACTTCTCCACCACCAGTGGTTAAAGTTTGTATATAATACTTAAATATGAGGTGTAATTGGTTTAACAAGAATGAAAAAGATGGTTCTTTTTTTCAGAAATAGTACAAAATAATATAATCTTATCAAAAAGGTTATTTGAAAAAACAGAAACCAAAGCTGTCCTGCCGCCAGGTCTTTGGTTCCCGAAAAGTAAAAAGTGTCAGTTATACATCACACAAGATCAAAAATTGGTTTCTTGCACCAAGTCTATTGACTCTGGTATTTAAGTGAATAAGGATAGAGGGGTGGTGGGCTCATTACCCCCAAATTTCGAAGTTGAATCAACTGCTTTCTTGGTCATTCGAGAAAGAAAAAGCAATAAGAGCATCATTTTTTTTCTTTTCAAAAAAAAAATGATGCTGTCTGAATTTCTTAGCATTTGTAACATCTTCAGTTTCCTCAGGAACAACAAAAGCACTAGCAATTAGTATTCCTATAAGAGAATTCTGCTTAGTATTTTGATGCTTCTCAGAAATACTGAGTTTACAATACATAAATACGTAGGTGTTCTCTCTTTTTCGAATGCCAAAAAGGTAACAAGAAGTTAAAGTTCTTCGTTTCTTACGGGTCAATTTTTCGAGTTTGACAATGCAACTTAAAATCCATTTAGTTCTCAGTAGATGGACAGTGTGCATCTACTCCATTTATCTCTTAATTTTCCGGCCTCCAAGGCTCTCACTGACTTGCGAGCTTAAATGGAGAAACTTGGTGAGTGAGGATCCATATAGCCGACCCCAACTTGTTGGGACTGAGGCATCATTGTTGTTGGTTCTAGTTGACTTTCTGTGTAGTGTAACAGAATTTTCCACCAACTCTGTGGAAGATTTTCATCAAACTCAGAGGCATTCAATGGACAATGCCTAGCACGATTGTTGACACTCTCTCAAGATGAGAAGAAGCAGGAATTGAGGCAAAGAACAGAAGTTATTGGAGGACAATTCCAGCATGCATCTGGTGGACCATTTGGAGAGAAAGGAATGCTAGAAGCTTTGAGGAGGATAGAAGCAGATCCCGACAAATGATAAAACAGATTGTATTCTGTTATTATGTTTTTGGTGTACAAAGAGTTCCCCCGTAGATGCAGAAGCAACCCTAGAAGTATTAGAATCATGCTAGGCTTGCTGTTTTTGTTCCTAGATTTTCGTATGTTGTTGTAAAGGGGCTTTCAGTACTACATAAGTACTGGTTTATACGTTACCTTCTCCAAAAAAAAAAATTCTCCACCAACTTTACATGGGAAATTATGAGCTTATAAAAAGAGCTCTTGTAAAGTATTAAAATTGACTATCATATTTAGCTTTCTTGCCAAAGATTTTTTGATTCCGACTAGGTTTCTTTTGTCTGCTCTATACATGTACCTGCACTTCTGTGGCCTCGTGGATGCCTCTTACTTTTTTGATGAAAGAAAAAAAACATCTCTTATAGATCTTTAATTCCATATCTGCAATTGCTTTTCCTTAAAACAGGGATTGTGGGTACGCCTTGTGAATTTGGGACAAACTGATGATCCTCTTTCCTCCTTTGAATATGGAACCATCCTCGGTATTTTTCATAATATCCCAGAATTACTGGCTTTTTTATGGTTAATGCTGGTATAATCTACTGTCCTAGCAAATGAAGAACAGGCTAATTGGCTGAATATTTGTGTTTTTTATCAGCACTTATTGAGTCAGATGCTGAAGGAATTGGTGGTAGTGGTTTCGTTGAATGTATAAGAGAGCACATTCATTCAGTACGTAGCTTCAAATCAGCACTGTTATCTAATCATTTGACATGCTTTGTGCACTGACTTCCGCCATTTGCTCCACATATTCATAGGGTTTGAACTGTCAATTGTCAGAGGAGCAGTTTATTGCAGTCAAAGAACTGGTAAAGTGACACTTCAACTCTCTATTTTTTAATTTGATTGAAGTATTTGAGACTTCTCACCCTAAAAAAAAGGGAAGAAAAAAGAAAACGAGCTTTTCTTACTTTTTTTTTCCTTTTCCTTCTACATTATTGAAGAACACTTCTTCTTTTGGGAGAAAAGTTATGAAAGGGAGAAAAACATCTTAATACTTTGATAACTAAATAATCATATATGCAATGTGACTTATTTTGCAAATTGTACTTCCTACTTTTAAGTGATACTGTTGACAATTTTCTTCAGTTTTCCCCTCTGAGATGACATTTTTATTTGATTTACAACTTCATGCAAGACTCCTTACCTAGCACTTTTACTTTTAAGTGATACTTTTACTGCTCAGTATGCTTTCACTTCTGTTACTTCTTTTAAACGGCTTTGGACTATTTTTTTTGTTGAGCCGAGGGTTAGTCAGAAACAACCTCTCTACCTCTAAGGTAGGTGTAAGGTCTGCGTACTCTCTACTATCCCCAGTTCCCACTTTGTGGGACTACACTAGGTATTACGTTGTTGTTTTACTCCCTTATCTGTCACTAGAAATATCACAATCTATCCTGAGTATTCCCTTAAATCCCTCTTTCAGCTAGTTAGCCAAGAGCCCAACAGGAGCATTCATGGACTCAACTTGTCTAACATATACTTTTTCATACAACTGCAGCTGAAAACAACAATTAATCTTGCTATGTCTAGGAATGACATGGCAACTGTCAGAGATGCCCTGGAAGTCTCTGCAGAAATGTACAAGAAGGATATAAACAATGTCTCCGACTATGTTCAACGACATCTTCGTTCTCTTTCTATCTGGGAGGAGCTACGGTATGTTTCTGTCAACTAAATAATACATCATAAGTTGATGTCTCATAAAATATGTTCCTAGTTGATGTCTCCTTTTCTGGTGTCATGTTAAATTACACAGTACAATCAAGGTAACAATAAAATATTTCCATATATGACCAATCAAAGTCCCCAAGGCTTTGATCTAGTGGTAAGAGTACGACATGTGATATGTGGGTTTCGAACCTTCTTGTAAACAAAAGCCTAGTATTATAGTGGATAAGGGTAGAGGGCGGGCCCACTATCTATCCAGTTTCAAACTTTACACCATTGGCCCTTGGTATTTCTTGGTTATAAAAAAATATGTGACCGATCAAAGTATTCTTTCTGGAATTTTTACCCCTATGGTCTTCGAATATCCAGGTGCTATCTCCTTCATATATTTTTGAATATTCAGCATAATTTTTTTTTTTTGAAATTGATGTTCAGCATAAATTTTATTTCAATCCTAACTAGCTTTTATTGATTAGATTATGAAAGAGCTTCCACAAGTTTCTCCAAACTAACTACTGGAACTTTGAACAATTAGCTTATCACAATGGTTAAACAGTCACTTAAACTTTAAAGGGTTAACTTTGTCCTTTTACCTTGTAATCAATATGCCTCAATTTCAAGGGTGTCTTTTTGAATTGTGTGTTGGTAATATATAGGGAACTAAGACTGAGATTCATAAGTTTTTTCAAACTTTTGTCTTATTTCCTTTTTCTTTGATAGTCTATCAAAGTTTGAGGAGTCTGTATGAGGTTTCCGACTGACATCTCCACCTTCATTTTGCAGTTTCTGGGAAGGATACTTTGATTGTCTACTGGACCGTTATTCTAGCAAGTAAGCGATTTATTTATCTATGCTCCATACAAGTTTATATTACACCCATAGTTATCTGTATGCTTCATTTTGGCATATTAGCATTTAACAAGTCTTGCCTTGTTTTCCTTTTCAATGACGGTTATTTGGATTGATAATAATTTCTCTAAATGAATTACTGAAGCTAGGATGCGACATGTGGATTACGAAATACTTAGTGTCATAAGCTGAACTGCAGCATATATGTTGTAGACATTTTAAAATACCGCATCTCCTACATGAAAGGAATTCCAAGAGATTCCAAGGTAAGAGGTTTGTTTGAAGAATTTGTCGGCGTGACAAGACAATATAGGAAGAAGTTGTCTGAGAGACATGATTTTATAAGAAGAAGTTGTCTGAGATATATTAAGGCAAGGTAGAGTCAATTATTTTACATATACTAGCAATGTCCTCTTAATTGCAATGTTGAGTATTAATGATGTCAAAACCAGCACTAAAAAATAGTCTGATTTGTGCAGGCTTACAGTAACTGGGTGGGGGGTCGATTCACATTCATTCTCCATATCATGCATTAGTTTATATCTCTCCAAATAGAATCAGTTGTCACCTAGGCAATATACTTTTTTTTCCAATCATTGGCAATAGACTAAGATGACCAAATAAGATCATCATGCTGATGAAAACAACTTGAACATCTTCAAACAAGATCCAAAAATAAGACATGCCAATTGCATTACTTCTGTTACAGTACCATATAGTAACTTGCAAGAGATCAAGAATATAATTTGCAGTATGGTTATCAAAAAGGACTTGGTAGCACATATCCACAAGAGAATGTAGCAGGAGACAGGTAGCAAGATGCAATTGAAAGTGCACCATGCTGTTTAATACTGACAGTTTATTTATGCTTCAGAAACATGAACATTGCTCACTTATAAAGAGAGTTCACCATAAGAAGCAACACTTGTTTAATATTAGCAACACTCATTCAAAGTCAGTAATAGCAAGAAAAACGGACTTTAAAAAGTTTTGGAAAATAAATGTTGATCGTTTTCCTTTCCACCTTGCAAGGCATAGTGAATAAGGAAATAATTTAAGTTGTCATTGAATTCAAAAGAAGATCAATCTTTGTAAGAATCAAGCAGGACTCTTAATATACAATTTGCAGCTTCCAGTTGAGTCTTTACATCTCTCTATTACTCCCTCCCAAATAGCTTCACAGTTATGCTTTGTCTTCAAGGTTAAGCCCACATATATTGTTGGTATATTTTTTTTGATGCCATGGGATAGTAGCTAGCTCCCGTCGATAATAGACAGAGTTGACTGGAGTTAGAGGCGGTTAATGCTATGTTGCTCGGACTCTCCAAAAATGATTTTGCACCCGTGTTGGATGCTTGGGTTTTCCAAAAATGAACTACTTTTGATGGATCCAGCGCACACCCCAACATTTTTGAGGAGTTCATGCAACATAGTTAGGACATGAATTGAATGATATTTGAAAAAAAGTAGTATTTGAAGTTAAGTTGAAATGGCTATTCGGAAGTTGAAGCTGTGTTTCGACATGTATTTTACTTGTAAAAATGTTAAAAAGTATTTGGAATGAAAAATTGACACAATGTGTCATTAAACAGGTTCTTAACATTTTTTTTGTCCCGACGTGCCCTAAGACTCTTGGCCCAATTTTCATGAAGTCCTGATACAACTTCAAAAACACCAAGGATTAGTCTCGTATATCTTTTTTATCTTTCCTCAAGTTCACAGAAAAAGTGTCATCCGCACATAGAAGGTGTCAAATTACCTAACTATTTTCTTGCCCACAGTTAATTGTGGAACTCTTGATCCAACCCTCAGTTACAACTTAGTTGAGCATTCTGTAAGCCCTTTCATAATTCATAGGAACAAGAAAGGAGAAATTGAATCTCCTCGTCTTTAGCCCCTTTAAGTTGGAAAGGATCCTTGGGTATAAATTCTCCCTGCGTGTCGGCGGAGAAATGCATTTGAAATATTTGTGGTTCTTGTTGAAACATGCATTGCATGTGCATTAAAACCATGAAAAGCTTAGATATCTGCTATGTTTGCTTTTTTGCTTCTACATTCTCATTGTAGTTTGTCAAGTACTCAAGTTATCAATCATTGCTTTTTATGTATCCAACAATATTGTTAGGAAGCTACTAAGCTGAGAGACATCTTCAACCCTATGTTTGAGTGATATAATACTTAAGAGATTAGCCCTTGTTATGCACTACTCCCCCAGAAACAGTGCAGTCCCGTGATCTTGGCATCACCTTCCTCAACAAGTTTCTAGGCGTAGTTTGTGCTGCCATTTTCAATTATACTTAGATTTGACCCAAAAGGGAAAAAATGAAGGAGAAAGTATGCATGATATTTCAAATCTATGTTCTCTTTCTGTCAGGTCAACCAATTATGCTACATTGGTGACAACCCAGCTCATTGTTCTGGCTACTCACATGGTACATCTTATCCTCATTGTAAAGCAGAAAGTTGTTCCACCCATTTGCTTTTGGGATGATATTTCTCTTCTGAATATTGATTCTCTTCCCTTGTTTCCTTGAAGGCTGGCCTTGGACTTCATGATACTGATGCATGGTACATGATTGAAACAATAGCTGGGAAAAACAACATTGGGTACAAGCACATTGTGAGTTATATTAGACTTTTTCTCATGTCCCTAATCCGCCTCTCTTCTTTTTGACGTGGAGGTGTTTCTGTAGGTTTGCCATGTTAATGTTAGCTTATTATTACTTGTAAAAATGGAATGTTTCCTATGGCATTTCTATCTGTTTCTTGCTATAGTTGTGTAAATCCAACTCAATATGCTGAGGAATACAACATTACTAGTTCCCAAAAAAAATAAAAACCAACATTAGACAGGCTAGTTAGCTCCTTTTTATCCTGGATCCGTAATGCAGGAATTCTGTGACTGGGCTGACATATTTTTTGGTCTTTTCATTTGATTTTAACCTATGGCTTATTTGTCATAGTTAAAACTTACTAATAATCAGTTGTTGTCACACAGATTGTAATGTTATTTTTTAGTGCGTTATGAGAATCATTGAAGAATGTTTTAGCTGCTGCTCTGCTTAATTTTTGGCACTCTACCTGCTGCGCTTCTGGACTATATTGTTATTCAACTGTCCGTTTCTTCAGCCTTGTACTCCATATTAGTAAAAGTTGGTAGTATTTGCATGCTTTAAGCATGTTTTTTGCGCAAAGCACTTGACCATGTTTAGAACAAGTTTTCGAGGAAAAGAAAAGGAAAGGGTCTTAAAAGATTGAATATGTACTTCAGTGTTGCTAAACTTTCTTACCTAATCTGTTATTTTCTAATTTATTGTCAGATAAAACTCCGTGGATATTTATCCCATGTCCGGCATATGTTTGTTGGTTACTGGGGAATCCACTCAGTTAAGTTACAGTCTGCATCTACCTTGGGATTACCTTCCCCGCGAGCACAGGATGCATCTGATGATGCTCAACAACCTGCTGAGGCATCTGGTATCGGAAGAAGCTGGGTCCAGAGCATGTTCAGCAGGGATACGTCAATAAGAGCCAAGTCTTTTGGTCGTGTTGGCAAATGGTCTTCTGATAGTGGCACTCTAGGCATGTAGTATTCCTTCTATTTTGCACACTATGTTTCTTTCCTGTGTTGCATACTGAGATTTGTTATTTTATTAACTTCAGCTTCAAGCGAGAATGGGACTCCTCGAAAACAAGATCTATCAGCAGCTGGACAAAAGAAAATGCAAACTAGCATCCGTACATTAAGGGGTCATAGTGGTGCAGTTACCGCTCTACATTGTGTGACGAAAAGAGAGGTTTGGGATTTAGTTGGTGACCGAGAGGATGCTGGTTTCTTTATTAGTGGAAGCACGGACTGCACGGTACAGATATATGAATTATTGAGTCTGAATGTTTGTTTTTAATTACCTTTGTCATGGTCCAATTTTTCTAATGCTGTAAGACCCAATAATTTCTTTATTTTAGTTGTGAGATAACGTATTTCTAGTTTTAGAAAATTCTTAATTTGTCTTTATTGAATATTGGAATGATATGGACCCCATAGAGCAGAACAGATACAGATGGCACATGGAACTGACTCCAACTAGTTCAATATTGGCCATAATGAGATGAATAGTGATTTCCATCTTTCCTTCTGGCATAGCTTCCAATCACATGCACAGTGAACGCAGACACACATTTATTTGTGTATGTGTATATAATATGTATTCTATTATCAAACCAATTAGTAATACCCTCCTATTGTAAATTACATGCATTTATTGTTCTCATAAAAACATTCAAAACTAAAATAAAAGAGAAACAAGAGTCAACATGTAATGCTTCAATGAGTTACCTATTGTGTATGACATGATTATCTTGTAGAGATATAGAGCCAGTAGCAAATTCAAGTGTTTGTGATCTTATTTTGCCATTTTAGTTATTGCTCTGGCAAAAATTATGCAGGTTAAGATCTGGGATCCTAGTCTTCGTGGTGCTGAACTTAGGGCTACTCTGAATGGTCACACAAGGTAAGATTATATGTACTTTCTTCTCATCGCTGGTGTTTAGCTTATTGCTTTCAACTTACATTTAAGTTTTGGTTATCTCTTTCATTTTCCACCACTTGAAGTTAAATATAAGAGAGTTTCTTGATCTTCTCAATTTTTTCATCCGTCTTCTTTACAGGACTGTTAGGGCAATTAGTTCTGACCGAGGGAAGGTGGTATCAGGATCCGATGATCATTCTATTCTTGTATGGGATAAACAAACAACACAACTACTTGAAGAATTGAAGGGCCACAATGCACAGGTTCTATTCAATCTCTTCATGTTGAATGTGCTCAATCCTTTTGTTTAATATCCAAATAGAGAATGATTCTTTTTTTGCTTGCCTTTTGGCAAGTATTTTCATTTATGGACTTCAAAGCAGTGAACAAGTGCAAATGTGGTGTAATTTAACATAAAGGAAAAGTAAAATCTCAAACTGAACTGTACGATTTTGTACCAATGTTGCTAATGAACTGAAATGGTGTTGAAGTGGAATATAGACTAATCAGGAACATAAGTTGTTTGGTATCCCTATAATTCTTGCATATAATTCTATGGGTTTTGATTTTATCATTTTTCTAATGACAATACTTCTTACCTTATTTCTTCTTAGACCATCTCAAACCCAACACTAATTTTTACACCAAATCCTAAATTTGATGTTTTGAGCTCCAACCCACCCCAATTTTTACACCAAATTTGGTGTAACACTATTCATCACACCGATTCATTTTTTTAATATTTTAATATTATTTCATTATACAAACTTCTAATCAAACATTATATAAATGGTATGTTTTAATTAAATCTCTTGTATATTTAATTATTTTTATGTAATATTTTTATAATATTAATTTTAGATATAAAATTTAGCTTTTTTGTAAATTAATTTTTCTATACATGACTTCTTAAAAAAAAAAATTTATGTTAATTCTACTATAAATTATAATTGGATCTAACTACAATTAACATTCACAAAAATTAAAAATGCAAACATATAAATTTTTAAACAAATAATACAATGTACTTACATAACCGAAAATAATAAACTTCATGACTGTCACGTTTTTTGGAGAAAAGAAGTGCTACATGATATATTAACTTCATGTTTATAATGCACACCATGATAATTGAGGATGAGTGTGATCTTAATGCACCAATTCAAGATGTGTCTGAACTCGGAAGGTCCAACTCCGGCCGTAGAAATGACAATAGATGAAAATTATCAATTTCAATAATTTCTAGCTCGACATAAAAAAATAAATGACAAAGAAGCTCATTTTGAACTACGTAATGCATTAATAGAGCATTTATGGGAGCACCGTAGTGATCTTGAAAGTTGAAAGTTTAATGTTTATGTAGAATTTAAAATAATTTTTTTAATTATATAATGTTTATTTAATTGTATTTCATTAATGATTTCACTTTTATTTGTATTATCCATTATTATGTATAATGTATAATATTTGCTAGCAATTTATATTATTTGAGAAATTATGGTACAAAATAATTTTATATTAAACGATTATAAAAGGAAATTGTATGAATTCTATATGGTGAATGTTTTAGAAAGAATTTGTTTTATGAAATAAGACAATATAAATGAAATAAGAAATAATAATATAATAATGAAGAGGGAGAAAAATATTCCTTTTTGGTGAAAAATTTGGTGTAGTGGGTTGGAGTTGATTACACCAAAAATAGCGTTGACACCAAATTTGGTGTTTGGGTTGGAGATGCCCTTAAGCAGCTTATTAAGATGTCCAATTACCTTAATCATCTATGTTGCTAATGAACTGAAATGGTGTTGAAGTGGAATATAGACTAATCTGGAACCTAAGTTGTTTGATATCTCTATAATTCTTGCATAATTCTATGGTCTTGATTTTATCATTTTTCTAATGACAGTAGTTCTTACTTTAATTCTTCTTAAGCAGCTTATTAAGATGTCCAGTTACCTTAATAATGTGTACGATGTGTAGATGTACATTAATGTAACCTTTCTGGTGATCTCATCATTATACCAAATCATACTCTCTTCTTGTAGGTCAGCTATGTGCGCATGCTTTCGGGTGAACGTGTCCTTACTGCTGCCCATGATGGTACAGTAAAGATGTGGGATGTAAGAACAGATACCTGTGTTGCTACGGTAGGCCGTTGCTCTGGTGCTGTTCTTTGCATGGAGTATGATGACTCGACAGGAGTCTTAGCTGCTGCAGGCAGAGATGCGTATGTCACTTCTATCAGCATTTTAGACAAGCTGTTTATTGTGTTCATCTGAGATGTCATGTAAACCTGGTTTTTACAACTTAAAATGTTATAATTAGGGGTCGTTAATTTTGAGGGAAAAGGAAAATTAATCTACTTGTAAAATTCTGCACTATTTACGCGGAGATTAGTTTCTGGTACAGAACTCTGTATTACTATTGTGATCTCCACATGACTAACATAATGTTTTGTTTCAGGAGTTCAAATTGAAAATCAAATGGAGTATTACTAATACTTTATAACTTATGCTGGACTCTCTGTATTACTTTTATGTGAGATAGAATGTGGAATAGGCATATGTCTATTCGATATACCTGGATAAGAGTATCTAAAAACAAAGATGTCCTTAAAGTAGGCTTTTCCTAGATAATAATCTATACATTACTATTGTTTACTGTGCAACAATCCTATGCATTATTATTCACCACATGGAAATCCATACAATATTATGCAGCACATTATAACGCTTGAATAACTTAGAGCATGTTTGAATTGCCTTATTTTAAGTGCTGCTAAGCAAAAATGCTTAAAAAAATAGCTTTTAAGCATTTTTTTTTTGCAGTGTCTGGTTAAATTTTAAAAAATGCTTATAAGCACTTGATGTTAAGCTAAAATGTTAAAAATAAGCCCAAAGCCAATCCAAACATGCTCTCAATCGTTAATCAATATGACTCGTTAGTATATTGGCACAAGCCTGACTTCTATATATTTCCATTTGAAGGGTTGCCAACATTTGGGATGTTCGTGCTGGGAGGCAAATGCACAAGCTTATGGGACATACAAAGTGGATAAGGTCAGATATGGTTCAGAGTTATTATCTTTTTCCTTTTATGCTGTGCTTCTATGATAATAAATGAAACTTGTAATTTCAAACAGATCAATTAGAATGGTGGGAGACACGGTGATAACAGGTAGTGATGATTGGACGGCACGAATCTGGTCTGTTTCTAGAGGACAATGTGATGCAGTGCTAGCTTGCCATGCTGGTCCAATTCTATGTGTGGAGTATTCCTCAGCGGACAAAGGGATAATAACAGGTCATTACCAGTAAATAAAGAAGTATTCTGTTTCCGAGTTTCCTTTTATTGTTTCTCAGGGTATAATTATTTTTCATCAGTTTTTTTATCAAAATCTTGAATAGTACGTTCTAAAGCATGAAAAAAATGCTCTCAGGTTCAAGCGATGGTCTTCTGCGGTTCTGGGAAAATGATGATGGTAAGCATAAGTCTTTCCTGAAAATTGGTTGTTTAATTCCTCTGAGTAACCCAGTCTATCCCTGACTTAATGGACAATTGGCTAGCAATATGCAGTTAATGTAACAGGGAAAACATTGAATTGCATGTGAATCCATCTATTATAGTTTATTATCATCATAGTGAAGTTGATTCCCCTTCTTCCTAAATACTCATTAAAAACATCCGAATCCTTGACTCCCTAATGGCGTTTGGCAAATCAAATTGTTCAGACAGATAGCTCATGATGCCTTTGTGAGTTACACTTTAGCTGGTTTTTCGTTTATCTGTATTAGATACTAATCTTTTATCAGCACTAGTCTTGTAGTTTCTTGTCCGTCGATTTTTGTTTGCTTTTCCTGTTATTTGCTAGGTCTTCTTTACTTCTGTATTTTTTTTTCTAAACTGCTTTGATATGCGTTACTCGAGCCAAGGGTCTTTTGGAAATAGCCTCTCTACCTCCATGGGGTAGGTAGGTAGGGTTAAGGTCTGCTTACACTCGACCCTCTCTACCCTCTCTATTTAAGGTGAGATTTCCCCCTGTAATATCAATAATAGTACAACTCGCCTGTCAAAGGCTCACTTAACCTGAAGCGAGGTGCAAGACATGTTGAGCACTTTGCCCCACTTAATGCACTTCACTGATTATCATTAAGGTCCTAAGACATATTTTTATCCAATTAGCATCTCTTAACAAGGCGACGTAAACAATGGATATTTCTCTTATCGATTTTTTTGTTTCAATTTCTTTGTCGGTTTGTCCTATATATGTTATTCATGCTTTTTAGTATTAGTCTTGGACTAAGCATATATTTTTGTATCTTTCCTCTATTTGAGCCTTTTTTTTCCGTTAAAGCCCATGTGTTATGTGCGCTTAAAGCCCTAGCGGACCTTAGAGTTTTTTTTTTGTGATTTTCGCTTTCGATAACATTGGACCCGACTTATCTTTTCTTTTTCTCTTTTTAATCATTAAAGAAACTGGAACTCTCTATGTTCAATTTGATTTATGGAATTGTTCAAACTTTTTGTGACATTCTAAAGTTGGGAAGCATCAAACATAATCATAAGTTTAGAACCTGTATTTTAAATAATTTTGTTAGCATGATGAAGTTTTTCTTTCACACAACCCTCTCCAGACCCACTTGTGGGATTACACTGGGCATGTTGTTTTAACACCATCATATCAAAAGCCTATTATCAATTTAATGTCGCCTTGTAATGCCAGAAGTTTGATATTTAATGTACCCTTACCCGGCCGAGAATTCAGAGTTTTCTCATTGAATTGGACTGATTGTGAACTGTCATGGTTAGTACATAATACTTTACATATCCATTTGAGCAATCTGATCTTAGATTGCATCTCTGACTATGATGGGGTTTTACTCTTTTACTGGCTGCCATTGTCAATATGATTGTCAACTGTGCTATTAAAATTTAGTATATGGGAGTATTAAGCAACACATTCACACAATATTCTTATATACAGCGTGCTTCTAGCTTTGCTGGACATTTGATGATTGGGATGTTGGTAGACGAATGTTGACATTAGTTAACTATCTTCTCTTCCATAGAGATGGGTGGATGATGAACTAACTGGTTGATTGAATAACTAAAGCTGTTCTTTTTATGTGTAGGCGGCATAAGGTGTATAAAGAACGTCACTATCCATACTGCTTCAATATTGTCCATCGATGCTGGGGAACACTGGTTAGGAATAGGGGCTGCTGATAATTCAATGTCTCTGTTTCACCGTCCTCAAGAGAGGCTAGGTGGCTTCTCTAGTGCTGGTTCAAAGATGGCCGGATGGCAGCTCTACAGAACTCCTCAGAGAACAGCAGCAATGGTATGTATTTTTTTTTTTTGAGATAATTGTTTGGTGTTGAGATAATGGTAAAATAACACATCTGAACTATCACTTTTTTTGCAAGTTTCACACGCCAACTATCCGTTGTTTCCTTTTCCTGCCTAAACTATCACCATCTTTGTATTAAAAAACACTCAAAGCTGACTAGGCCAACTATGAGTTGTTCGTGTTTCCTACTTGAACTATCACCATCTACTCAACTAGATAAGTTCTAATACATAGATGATGGTGATAATTCAAGTAGGAAAAGAGAATAGATCATAATTGGAGTGTGAAGATGTGATAGTTCTTATCTTTTTCTTTTTTGGCTGTACCAGTCCTAAACCTTTTTAAGTGATATTAATAGAAAAAGCATCTAATGAATCAAGGAACTAGCTATAATAATTTTTTAAAATTCTCCTAGGCACTAGTTTCGAGGTACACCAAAGTTACATTTGAATTAGTGGAGCAACTCCGGTGGTCCTTCTGATCACCGGAAAACACTTTTCTTCAGGTCTCCACTATTTCAATTTTCATGTTTTAGTTTTTTCTTTTCTAATTCTTTTTTCTTGCCCCGCTGCCTTGGAAAATATCAGCTGCAGATTAAATACTGTATCATTTGCTCTTTTAACTTTTTATGCCATCATCCTTTATCTTCAGGTACGATGTGTGGCTTCTGATCTTGAAAGGAAAAGGATTTGTAGTGGTGGACGCAATGGGTTGCTTAGACTGTGGGATGCTACTATAAACATCTAGGTTTTCATAATTATACTTACCTTGACGGTTTCAATGGATGATCAAGAAGGCTCTTGGTTAGGCTGGTTACCATGGTGAGGGTGACTGTTGCATTTACTTGGGGATTATGTGTATAAGTTTGCTCTATTTGGTTGCACTAGTCACTATGTACATGAATTGTACATGTATCTTGTATAAATCTTTACAAAATTTGTACTCAAAGTAGATTAACTTTTAAGCTCGTGAAAATTCTTGAACATTTTTCTGAGTTACAAAATTTCTTTCTTTCAAAATATTTAGCTCGATGAATTTATAGGGGCAGCCTTATAATATTTTATTAGCACCTATTTCTGTGATTTTTTATGGCAACTAAAACTGAGCATCTGTCTTTTACTTTTGTCCTCAACATTAAACTGTTTTCTTGAGCAAAGAAAAATCTATAAAGTACAGAATATATAGAAAAACAATCCGAAAGCATAATTATATATTTGAATCGATTCAAATGAATAAAAGCCATGAAGAAAACAAGCATATTCTCAAGAGCAACTCCCAAGAGAATATAATATAATGAAGAAACAAGCCATCATGGCTTTCGAGCCACAAGAGAATTTAAGACTCATATTCCAAAACATTTACAGTTTCAGAACAGAAGGGAGATGACAGTAGGGCTTGCTTCTATATTGAACCTAAAGTTGGTCAAGGGACTGTTGTCGGTACCAAAATCCTAATGAACCTAAAAAGAAGGATCAAGTTACCTGAGGGAGAGCTCTTTAGATGTAAGGATCAGGAAAAACTTTCAAGTAGCTAAATTTCAATGTCCAGTTGAAATGCTTTATAAGTAGAGTACATCTCAGGCTAGTCAGGACTCATGGAGGAGGGCGGGAATGGAAGAGATGACTTATTTTCAGTAAAGTCATTTAGGTGAGTAGGACTTTACGTACTTGTGGGTTTGGATCCCCCTGGGTCAAATCTTAGACGCAAAGTATTAAGGTAAACCAATATGATCCAGCATTATAGGTGTTCGCAGTGAGATGGAGGCCACTGCTCCGGGTCCTGAGTTGGTAACTTTTGATCATAGGTTGTCAACCAGTACTGATAGGGGATAATGTTTTCTTTTCCATTACAGAATAAATGGAAATTGATCTAACAACAACTGTGAAGAATTATATATTTCCATTTTCCATCCACACTGGTCGGTGGGTGCATCACCCACTTGGTTGTGAGTTGCAGTGAATTGTAAATAAACATTTGTTTCTATAGTTGCCCCAAGACGATTCATATCAGGAATGAGATAAAAAATGCTCTCATAAGTAGAGTAGTATCATCTAGCTATAACGTAAGTGGAAAGTGAACCTAATTGAAGTACTTAGTTAAAGCTAGCCTTGCTACTATCATCTAACTTCAGTAAGGGAATTAATGGTTGCCATCTGATGAGCTGTGGAAGTTCCTTTGCATTAAAAGATAGTTCTTCATTAGGAAAATCCCAGAAACATTTGAAAATTTAGCATTATTTCTCTTTCCCTTTGGGGAATTACAAATCGCAAAGGTTCACAGGAACATACATATAGACAAAGATCTTAAAAGTTAAAAGACAACAAAATTTCGAGAATTAATCAGCCCATGGCTTGGTGAACTGGAGGGACCATGATAGCTTGTTGTAGCTGCATGTTTTGTTTCTGTGCCTGATTTCCTTGCCATCCTGTCAATGAAGAACAATCCATGTAGTTTAGAAATATGACAACTATAATTGCGAAACCCATAAAACGGAGGTCTGGTTCATAATTTATAGATAAGGACCATGATACAATTGACCTAGCAACTTAATACTTGTGATTATAAAAATAAAATAAGGTTGCAAGTAGAATTACCAATTGAAGGGTCAAGTCCTCTGTGGTGAAGCTCTCGATATTCTTGACAGAGAGCACAGCATTCACAAAAGCAGTGGATTACGCAGTCTGGTGCCGGTGATTCAATTAGCCCGTACTGGCTCCTCAACTTTGTACGATAGGTGCATGACATTATGCAAGGCATTCCAATGAACATAAGAATCACCCCATAGATCAAGCCGCTAGTGGTACAAGCTATAGTATGCCCAAAAAAAGAGAGACAAGCAGAGAGTATCCCGGGTTAGTAAAAGATAATTATGAAAGTAAAGAAAATTCAGAAAGGGACCCAAACTGGTATGAAGTGTAAGAATTTCAATTTTTGTTTTCTCATCTATGTATCACTTACGAGTTTGTCCAGAGTCTACAATCTCTGCAATCTGTCCGAATGTCAGGCAGGGGAAGCATGCTGTGATGAGAGCTGAAAGTTCGCACTAGTTAGTAAATCACATTGAAACTTATACTTTCGCAAGCAAACAGAACGGTTCCTTTTTCTGTGTGTGTGCTTGAGTGCATGAGAAAAGGAGATTAAAAAACTGCTTACCATTTGTGGGGTCTTCCATGCAATCAAACAATCCAGTCTTCCAAGATTCAGTTGGAAGAAGTGGCTTGAAGGGGATTCCCATCATGGGAGTCTGCGGCATGTGAGATGCTGGTTGCGTCCCTTGTTGGTATTGTCCCATACCCATTCCTATTTGTGAACCTTGCGCTAAACTGTGCTGTGGAAATTTAGTACCTGCTTGAGGCTGCACGTTATGATTCTGAGGCACAAATGCGTGTGGTCTAGCCTGGGGAGAAAATAATTGGGGATCAACTTGAGGTGGTGGAAAAGCATGTACTTTATTAGGAGTTGGAGGAAAGCCATGTGGTTCATAACTGTCCTGAGCAGGAGGGAAGGCCTGTGGCTCAGTTGGAGGAAATGCGTGTTCTTCTTCTTCTTGCATAGGAGGAAAAGTGTGCGGCTCGTTGTAATCTTGAGCAGGTGGGAAGGGATGTGGCTGGGGTTGAGACTGAGGCGTAGGAAAGGCTTCTGCTTGAGGTTGAGGGTCATGAACGGGAAAGCTGTTGTATTGGCTAGGGTGTAGTGGTGACTTTAGAGTCCCTGATTTGGGCTTAGGCTGCTTCCTTGGCCTCTGAGTCTTTCCATTTTGCTGAGAAACCTGTGTAGTCACAGGCCTGCTCATTGGCTGAGACGCTGCCTGTATATATTGTTGCTGTTGTACTGAGTCTTCATGATTTTCGTGTGATTCACTTTGCATTGTCGGTTCTTGTGATGGTTCATCTTGACTTTCTTCTGGATAAAGATCTTCATGGAAATTAGACTCAATGGATGGTGGAGGTATTTCATCAATGGTTTCAGGGGCTTGATAATGGTCAAAACTTTCCACTTGAGAAGCGTAATCTTGACGAGGCTGTAGCTGGTGCTGATCATTTTGGTTTTGAACTTGAAACTGATGAATGGGTTTTGCACCTATACGCCCCATCTCTTCTTCACTCTCTTTGTCGAATAAAAGAACAAAGAGGGTACTTTATATATAGATGATCTGAGTTGATAGAAGACTATTAATATAATAGACATGAAATAATAATTATGGAAATGTGTGGGCACCCTCTCCCAGACTCCCACTAGGCTCATTGTTTAATTTTGGTAAATTTGGCTGTTGAGGGACATGTTAATTCCACGTTCCTGCATAGTTGATTGATGTCAACTATCTTATGATTGAAGGGAAATAATGGGATTATTATATCTTTAAGTAGCCTCTATTTATTAAGTTCCTAATTAATGATATGTGAACACTCAGTTTCCTTCTGAATAGCCGGGTGCGAAGCTACAATATTATGTACGGGTTCAGTCATAAATTCCAATCCTGGCTCTACTTTGCTTATAGCTAGTCAGCGCTTTAACGTGAAAATTATCATTCAATACAATGAGAAAAACGTAGAGATGTGAACAAAATTTGCTATCATCAAAAAATGACAACTTTGACCTGGTTTACCTATGCAGACAATGCCAGTAAGTGATTGCAGTTATCATGGAATTTCAGTAGTATCGTGATGATGACAACTCTAAACCAAAGACTTAGTCTATAAAGCAATGTGAGCATCTTTCTTCAAAGTCAACTATAAAAGCCTAAAATATTTGTACACTTGTGAAGCAGTGAGCGACGACTTTTACTTAAATAACTTTCAATATACTGATTGTACAATTACAATAATTCATCTTTGGACTTCGAGTATTTTATGTATAAGACTTGCACTAGTACCAAATATTGGGACTCGTCTATAAAATGAGCATCATCCATAGTCGCATCGCATAAGCGGTAAGATCCATTTGAGGGTCGAATTTGAATTCGAGATCTCTAATAAAGAGCATCGCATTATTTTTGTGATATTTATGATTATTTCAAACACGATACAGTGTAAGTAAGATTGAAGTATAATTGTATCACCAATCTCCGGAAACTGGAAAGTTGATGAGGTATTGATTTTGCGTATTGCATTTACATTAGGGAATTCGAATAGTGAAAAAGACTTTTTTACCTTTATATTATTTGAAATTGAACAGTTTTACCTAACATTTACTTTTAATCCAATAGTATATCGTTGTTAGGTGAAATCTCATTTTTTCCCTAGACGCTATCGTCTATCAACGATATGATAAATGTTGGGTATGTAGCAAGAATTGATGGGAAATAGAGGGGAAAAAAATAAAGGAATTTGAAAAGTTGAGAGCTTGAAGAGTTGAGAACTTGAAAAATCCTCTTATGCTTTAATGAAAAGGCATTTGTCCCTCATCGGTGGTGGAAAGAAAAATAGGAGAGTTTAAATACAAAAACACTCCTATTAATTGTTAAAAGGGTTGAAAAGAGGGACCCCACTCGCGCCGTCGTCGTCGCTCGCTCGGCTTGGCTTTGGCAAAAGATCGAGAGATTATTTTTTTTTCAATTTTTTAGTTGATTAACCCGACCCGGTTTATTTAAATTTCCCTCCATGACTGTTCTGAAAGGTTGCAACTTTCAGGAACATTCATTACCATTTGAAAGGTTGCAAACTTTCATCAATGGTCGTGTGGATTCTGAAAGGGTTGCAACCTTCAGAACTTGTTCTTCTTGCCTAAGTACCATTCATTCTTCAGATTATTCACTTACGAATTTTCTGATCTTCTTCTTCTTCTTTTGCACACATCGTGTAATTTCCTGCTGTGGATTGGTTCGCTAACAGTAGAGTTTTTGGTATCTACACTCTGCTGATTAAGATCATTTTACCCTGGGAGGTTATATTCCAAATCAAACCTCGGATACTAGAGGGGAATAATTTCCTTAAGGGAACACTGTGAGTTCAGTGGACTTGATCTTTTTCTGATTTAAAAGATTTTTCCAGATTCTGGTACGTTTTTATAGATTTTAGTTTTTGTAAATTAACTTTCTGTTCATCTCTCTTACTGGTTCTATAAATTTCATTTACTTTGTGTTTCTGAACAATTTATTAGAATCAGTAATTTCTGGTTTTATAACACAGATTGGCAACAATCTTAAGGAAATTACTTATACATATTTTTTAAAAATCTGTGTTTCTGGTGGAGACAAAAATCTTCGTGATTTTATACTCCTTTAAGTCTGCAATTATAATTTATTGCTTACTAAGACTGTATCAATTTTTGTTTATCAGAAATGGCAAACAATGGTGTTACAGTGGCTGTTGCTGCACCAACCCGAACTGTTGTACCACAAGCAGAGAAACCGGGTAAATTCACAGGTGTGAATTTCAAAGGTTGGCAGCAACGAGTATTTTTCTGGCTTACCACTCTTGGTCTGCAGAAATTTACAAGTGAAGATACTCCAGTGCCTGCTAATGATATGCCAGACAGAGAAAAATTCATGATTATTGAAGCATGGAAACATGCAGACTTCCTATGTAAAAGCTACATTTTGAGTGCTTTAGAGGATGACTTATATAATGTCTATAGTGCAATAACAACTTCAAAAGAGTTGTGGGATGCACTTGAGAAGAAATATAAGACAGAAGATGCATGCTTGAAAAAGTTTGTGGTCGCAAAGTTTTTAGACTATAAAATGGTAGATAGTAAAACTGTTGGATCACAAGTGCAGGAACTTCAACTTATTCTCCATGATCTGATTGCTGAAGATATGGTAGTAAATGAAACTTTTCAAGTGGCTGCAATGATCGAAAAGTTGCCTCCTTCGTGGAACGATTTCAAGAATTATCTAAAGCACAAGCGTAAAGAAATGAAGCTTGAAGATCTTGTGATTCGGCTCAAGATTGAGGAAGATAACAAAAACGCCGAAAAGAAGTCGCGTAAGAGTTCAACAATCATCGGAGTTAATATTGTTGAAGAAGCTCCTACCAAAGACAAAAAGAGAAAGAAGTCCAACGGGCAGAAGTCAGAACAGGCCAAGAAGAAATTCAAAGGCAACTGTTACAATTATGGCAATGCTGGTCATAGGTCTTCTGATTGTCGTGCTCCAAGAAAGGACAAAGACAAAGGCAAAGGCAAAAGTCAAGCAAACATCGTGGAGAAGATGGAAGATGCAGATGACTTGTGTGCAATGATCTCGGAGTGTAACTTAGTTGGAAATCCCAAGGAGTGGTTTGTCGACTCAGGTGCCACTAGACATATTTGCTCTGCGAAAGAAGCTTTGCAACGTACACTCCTGCTGAGTACGATGAAGATTTGTTCATGGGAAACACAGCAACAACAAGGATTGCAGGAACTGGGAAAGTAATGTTGAAAATGACATCCGGCAAGGTGTTGACTTTGAACAATGTTCTGCATGTCCCTACTATTAGGAAGAATTTACTTTCTGCTGCACTTCTCGTTAAGAACGGGTTTAACTGTGTCGTAGTTAGTGAGAAAGCTGTAATAAGTAAGAATGAAATGTTCATAGGAAAGAGCTACCTCAATGAGGGTCTTTTCAAACTGAACGGAATGGTTGTTGACAGTATTAATAAAAATTCTGCTTCTGTTTACTTATTGGAGTCAAACGATTTATGGCATGCCCGTTTGGGACATGTAAATTACAAAGCCTTGCGAAAATTGGTTAATCTAGAAGTATTGCCTGATTTTAAATGCGATAAATCGAAATGCAAAATTTGTGTGGAAAGTAAGTTTGTTAAACATCCTTATAAGTCTGTTGAAAGAAATTCCAAAACTTTAGACTTAATTCACACAGATATATGCGATATGAAGTCAACACCATCTCGTGGTGGGAAAAAGTATTTTATAACTTTTATTGATGACTGCACTCGATTTTGTTATGTATATTTGCTTAATAGTAAGGATGAAGCAATTGATGCATTTAAGCAATACAAAAATGAAGTGGAGAACCAATTGAATCTAAAAATAAAAATAATTCGGAGTGATAGGGGTGGAGAATATGAATCTCCTTTTGCAGAGATATGTTTGGAATATGGTATTATTCATCAAACTACTGCACCTTATACACCACAGTCAAATGGTTTGGCAGAACGGAAGAACAGAACATTAAAGAAAATGATGAATGCCTTAATGATCAATTCTGGTTCACCACGAAATCTTTGGGGGGAATCCATTCTTACAGCTAATAAAATACTCAATAGAGTACCCCATCGAAAAACACAATCAATTCCATATGAGATGTGGAAAGGAAGGAAACCCAACTTGAAATATTTCAAAGTGTGGGGGTGTTTAGCCAAGGTAGAGGTTCCTTTACCAAATAGGGTTAAAATTGGACCCAAAATAGTAGACTGTGTGTTTATTGGATATGATGTGAACAGTAAAGCCTATCGGTTTTTGGTTCACAAATCTGATAATCCTGAGATTCATGTTAATACGATAATTGAGTTAAGTAACGCAGAGTTTTTTGAAAATATTTATCCGTATAAAACTGAATGTGAGTCGACAAGTGAAAGACCTAAACGACCACGAAAAGAATCAATGGAAAATACACTAACTAGTGAAAATCTTAGGCATAGTACTCGCCAACGGAAACCTGCTTCTTTCGGACCAGATTTTGTGGCACTATTGCTTGAAAATGAGCCTCAAACATTTAAAGCAGCTATGTCTTCATCTGAGTCAACTTATTGGAAAGAGGCAGTCAATAGTGAGATTGAATCAATTTTGAGTAATCACACTTGGGAATTGGCTGATCTTCCTCCAGAAAATAAACCTTTAGGATCAAAGTGGATCTTTAAAAGGAAAATTAAACCTGATGGGACTATTGACAAATATAAGGCTAGACTGGTAGTCAAAGGGTACAGACAAAAGGAAGGTCTGGACTACTTTGACACATACTCTCCAGTAACAAGGATAACATCAATTAGGATGTTAATAGCACTAGCAGCAGTGCATGATCTTAAAATCCACCAAATGGATGTAAAGACAGCCTTCTTAAATGGAGAGTTGGAGGAAGAAATTTACATGGAACAACCTGAAGGGTTTATAGTTCCTGGTAAATAAAAGAAAGTGTGCAGACTTGTGAAGTCACTTTATGGACTCAAGCAAGCACCCAAACAATGGCATGCTAAATTTGACCAAACAATGTTGGCAAGTGGATTCAAGATTAACGAATGTGATAAATGTGTTTACATTAAAAATGTTATGAATCATGAAGTCATTGTTTGTTTGTATGTTGATGACATGTTAATAATGAGTAAATACATTGACGATATAAATGCTACTAAGCGCATGCTATCCAGCAAGTTCGATATGAAGGACTTAGGAGTTGCTGATTTGATCTTAGGAGTCAGGATTATCAAAACTCCCCAGGGACTAGCATTATCTCAATCTCATTATATTGAAAAAGTATTGGATAAGTTCAAGTACTTGAATTTCAATGTTGTCAAAACTCCAATTGATTTAAGCTGTACATTTAAAAAGAATGAAGGTCAAAGTGACTCTCAATTGGAATATGCCAGAGTGTTGGGAAGTTTGATGTATATTATGAATTGTACGCGACCAGATATAGCATGTGCTATTAGTAAACTGAATCGGTTCACTAGTAATCCGAATCAAACTCACTGGATGGCAATGAAACGTGTGTTGGATTATCTAAAATATACACAACATTATGCTTTGCATTATAATAAATATCCTGCTGTGATTGAAGGATATAGTGATGCAAATTGGATCACTGGGTCAAATGATGTAAAATCCATGAATGGTTATGTGTTCATACTTGGTGGAGGAGCAGTCTCTTGGAAATCATCCAAACAGACATGTATTGCTCGCTCCACAATGGAATCTGAATTCATTGCTTTGGATAAGGCCGGTGAAGAAGCTGAATGGCTACGGAATTTCCTAGAGGATATTCCATTCTGGCCCAAACCTGTTGGACCTATTTGCATACATTGCGATAGTCAAGCAGCAATAGGTAGGGCAGGGAGCGTTATGTACAACGAAAAGTCTCGTCATATACGACAGAGATATAACACCGTAAGACAACTACTCTCTAGTGGAATTATCACAATTGACTATGTAAAGTCAAGCGATAATGTGTCAGATCCACTAACGAAAGACCTAGTGAGAGAGGCAGTTGAAAGATCATCTAATGGAATGGGTTTACGGCTTAGGACAAGTCAGCATGACGGTAACTCTATCTAGCAGACTGGAGATTCCAAGAGCTAGATTCAAGAAGAAAAACAAAGTTGTGGCTGACGGTTCGACATTGTCAATTAACTCAATCCATTCTCATGATGAAGACAATGTTCAGGAACAAGGTTAAGACTTTAAGGCTTGTTAATGAGGTAATAAAGCTTAAAGTTTTTAATGATTTGCTAAGTTTGGTAGATTTGACCAAATAGTGTATCTACGAGATGACACGGTTAGAAATCACCTATGTGAGTGTGAAGTGGAAGCCGCTTCAAAGAGAATTTTATGTCAAAAGCCTATTCTCTATACACTCATGAAACCAGGAGGTGTTCATGGCTGAAACGAACACAACCGTAAGAACCATAAACAGTAAAGGGTTAATTGTGTGACATATGGTTGTCTAGGTATACACCAAAGCTCGACGGTTAAAAAATATCACATCTACCGATTGACCGAATATATCCGGCATATGTTCACTACGGAAAGTCCAAGGGGAACCTACTTATCCAGATGCAATTAATCCTTGCCTGTAAAGTACACAATTGTCCGTGCATTCCTATGTTATAACCATTCCCCATCAATGTGGGGGATTGTTGGGTATGTAGCAAGAATTGATGGGAAATAGAGGGGGAAAAAAAAGGAATTTGAAAAGTTGGGAACTTGAAGAGTTGGGAACTTGAAAAATTCTCTTATGCTTTAATGAAAAGGCATTTGTCCCTCATCCGTGGTGGAAAGAAAAATAAGAGAGTTTAAATACAGAAACACTCCTATTAATTGTTAAAAGGGTTGAAAAGAGGGACCCCCCTTGCGCCGTCATCGTCGTCGCTCGTCTCGTCACGTCACATCACGGCTTCGACTTCGGCTTCGGCTTCGGCAAATGATCGAGAGATTATTTTTTGGACAAAGTTTGTTTTAATTATTTAATTATTTATTTATTTAATTAATTAATTAAATAGCCAAAAAAAATGTTTTTAATTAATTAGTTGATAACAGAAACGTTTTCAATTTTTTAGTTGATTAACCCGACCCGACTCGGATCCGCGCGCGACCCATTTTATTTGAACTTTCCCGACTGTTCTGAAAGGTTGCAACTTTCAGGAACAGTCATTACCATTTGAAAGGTTGCAAACTTTCATCAATGGTCGTGTGGATTCTGAAAGGGTTGCAACCTTTCAGAACCTGTTCTTCTTACCTATAAATACCATTCATTCTTCAGATTATTCACTTACGAATTTTCTGATCTTCTTCTTCTTCTTCTGCTCACATTTTTCTTCGTGTACTTTCCTGCTGTGGATTGGTTCGCTAACAGTAGAGTTTTTGGTATCTACACTCTGCTGATTAAGATCATTTTACCCTGGGAGGTTATATTCCAAATCAAACCTCGGATACTAGAGGGGAATAATTTCCTTAAGGGGACACTGTGAGCTCAGTGGACTTGATCTTTTTCTGATTTAAAAGATTTTTCCAGATTCTGGTACATTTTTACAGATTTTAGTTTTTGTAAATTAACTTTCTTTTCATCTCTTTTACTGGTTTTATAATATTCAGTTACTTTGTGTTTCTGAACAATTTATTAGAATCAGTAATTTTTGGTTTTATAACACAGATTGGCAACAATAAATACGAGATTGATTTTGTATCAACACAGTATGGATGAAGTAAAAGTGTAACAAGTACAATATATAAGCAATTTCTGAACTTCTTTAATTTGTAAAATGCTCATTAGTTCATTCATTTTTTTCTCAAGTCGTAGATGAGTCATATCAAATTCTTTCTATCGATTTTTCTTTGCTTTTTGCGAATTATAAATACAAACGACGATTAATAAGTTGCGCTAAACGACTTAATATCATTTTATCATTCACATTTATCATTTGTGATACATTTATACTTGTTAACTAAAATAAGTTGATTGACTCAGATAGCGCACGTTTCATCAGCTACAGTATACAAACAATTGTCTATTCAATTAAATATCATCTTATAAATTAAATTTAAATCATAAATTCTAAAGTAGTATTTATGCCAACGAAACTTTTCAGAAACTAATTGCACATTTTTAAAGAGAAAAAAATACTCATAAAACAATAAGTAAAAGTGATTAATGGAAGAGGTAAAATAAATGATACTATAGCGAAGCTATTGCAACGGGAGGTTATAATATAAAAAAATAAAAATATCGTTCAACTTTCTCCATAGCATCGCATCGGATTGTTACCTAGCAAATTTTGATTATTGATAGGCTTAGATGAACAATGGATCTTCAGGAAGGAGGATCAGAGTGGAAGAAGGAGAAAACTTCGTCTTCTTCTACTTCTCTTGCTGCTGTAGCTAGCTACTGGAGAGGTATGTGTTGCCGCAATTATCTGTTTAATCACTTTATGATGCATATTTCCGGCCCCGTGGTAGGTTTTGCTGTTAAATTTTGTCAAATTTTTGTATTAATTTTAGGATTAGTTCACTTTAACACAAGGCATAAGCAGTTTCGCGTTTCTGTTCTAGTAATCAGTAGTTTATGTGATGCAATAATCGGGTCTTTGCTACTGTTTAGTCAAGTTGCTGCGCATTTTTCTGTAAAATGTTGGAACAGAGAGATAGAATGAGAGAAGAGAAATTAGCTCGGGTTTTAGTTGGATTTGGATTGCTATTGATGAAATGAATTTAATAGAGAAAAATGTTCATTTTGCATTGTATGCTTCTTTCCGATTTCTGTGACTTAGTTCTTTTCATACTTTTGTCTGTAGCTAAGTAATTAATTTTTTCATATGATTGTTTTGTGTATAATGATATTCACCATCATCAACATCAACAACAACAACAACAACAACAACAACAAAGCCGGGTTTAGGGAGGGTAGAATGTACGCAGACCTTATCTCGGGAGGTAAAGAGGCGGTTTTTGAAAGACCATTGGTTTGAGTAACACACGTTAGAGCACTATGGAATACGATGTTGATCAATATGGGTTCTGATAAAAGTTTTATATTGTGAACTCTTACTACTACATCTCCTGTTTCTCTAACTGACTCCTTTGAGGAACTAGTCACCGAACAATTAGACCTTCCTTTTTGGATAACGCTTATGGTTACCCAAAAGATTGCATAACTCCAGTGGTCTTGAAGAAACCTTGGCGATCCACCTCTGTGAGGCGGAGGAACAAGTGATGAGAAACTAATCTAAAACCATATGAAACACGAATTCAATTGATAAAAATGAATGACATCTGTTCAAGGGATGGATGTTGAGAGAAAAGAGTATTGGATGGGGATCATAGATCGTAACATCATATAAGGATAAGGTTATTGAGTTATCTATTAATGTTTAAGATTAGATTTGCAAAAGTTCAATGCTTCTGATTCATATATTTGAAGTTCTAAAACGCTATAATATTCCGATATTATGAATATGAGCTTTCAATAAATTGACGTATATTAAAGAGACCGTTTCGGGGCTTGCTTGCAGGAGACTGAAAGAGTGTTGCACTCTTTGTTCCCTTTATTTCTGAAATGATCTCTACTTCTATTTTCCTACTTACCTTCTATAAAACCTCAGAATCATTGTTATTAAACCTTGATCTTTCTAGGAAATTAGACGTCTGAACGAGAAGATAGGGGCGTTGACCTCAGACCTTAAGAAAACAAAAGCAGATAATGTCAAACTTTATGGAAAGATCTGTTATGTTCAAGATTATAATTCTGAGAGAGTGATTTCAAGAGGATCAAAGAAGGTGACGTGTCTGATTTTATTGTTGATTTCACAGTCTGCTTCGATTTCTTTTTCTTCTGAAATGTTGTTTTCTCATTCTCAGTATGCAGAAGACCTAGGAAGTGGTTTCAGCTCAGATGAGGAGTCCAAATACAAGAAGATGTAAGAAGAGGATATAAATCCATTTGCAGCTTTCTCGAAGAAGGTTCCCAATTTTTCTGTCATATCTTAATTGAATTTCCATGTCTTTTTCCCTGATGGCAGGGTTAGGTTGGTGTTAGTAAAACTTAGTTGTTCCACTTGCCTCCATCTGCCAAGTCCATTCTTTTGAGGCCTATGAATTAGCTTCCAAACTATTTAAATTCATAAGAGTAGCATAAAGCATGTGCTATTTTTAATGTTCCATACATAAAAATTGCAGAAACATTTATGATTCCATTTTCTAAATTGTTTCTATATGTTCTCGGCTTTGTATTTCCCCATATTACAATTTTACATTGTCTAGTCAGTGCAATAGCTTCCCTTCAATTTTCTGTATTTCCCTTGTTTCCATTTCTCAATCTGTACATGCTTCATACCTATTTTACTCATGCTATTGGAGGTTCTTGGTCCTCATCTTATCAAAATTGTTTTGTCTATAATAGGAAAGGGACCAAAGATACAAGGAACTAGGTTTGAGAGACAAGATTACTCTCAGGAGTGGATGTTTTCTTCTTGGTAACAAGTAAGCCTTCTCTCTTCAGTTTCCCCTTTAGTTAGCTGGACACTTTATCTTTCCAGATTGGGATGTGTTTGCTCCTCTGCCATGGTAACTTAAGACTAGTCACATGGATGCAATGATTTGCATTTACATCCTTCAATTTTTCACCAAAATCATCTAGTAGTTCTATGAGTAGTTTGTTGAGTGATGACCCTAAGTTAAACTCTCTCCCTTATATCCAGAAGATTGGATTGCAAACTCTTGTTCCTTTGTTTGACATACGCTGGGTTACATCTTTTATGTAGGGAAAACAAATAATAATCGTGTTAGTTAAGGGCTATAACTTCTAATCCTGACCTAGACTCAGAGAGAGTTTATCATTAAAGCTATGATATTGGGAAGGTGTATCAGTAATTTTAGTTCGAAGCTCTAAACCTCTATCTTGACAACTTGGAGATTGCACACCTTCATCTCATCTTCTAATGTGGGATGCGCTTAATTAACCAAATAGAATTAAAATGATGTAATTTGAGCTGAGATTTAACTGTCAAGTTTCACAGTAGTAATTGATGAAGATTATCAACTAATCCTGCTCAATGGTATTGCTGAAAAGAATGGCTGGGTTCCTGACTTAGATGTGCTGCTTGCTGCTATAATTTCTCAATTTGGATTTATAATTCCTGGCCCTATAACTTGGTTACCTATGCATTTCAAATCTCATAACAATAGTAGCAAGTTTGGATCAAGTTCCAAAGAAAAAATGTTGTGAAAAAGTGAAATGACATTGTTGTTTTATTAGGGACGGGTAACTGTCGATTCAAGTCTCATACATTTTATAGTCAAAAGATAACAACAACATAGTGTAATCCCACAAGTGGGGTTTGGAGGGTGGTGTGTACAAAGTACAAACCTTACGCCTACCTTGTGAAGATAGAGAGGGTATTCCGTTAGACCCTCGACTCAAGTAATGATAAGGCAAAAATCATCGCGGTAAATATTAACGATGCAATTGAAAGTCAGGACTCATCTTAACGGTGTTTATCAGTTCTGTTGGTTAAGCCACCAGGCGTTGCCAATCCAAGGATTACTATTGAAATGGATCAGGTGTTAAATCATACATGTTGTATTTCAGATGGATTATATAGAAGGCATATGTATTTTGTAGGGAATAATTTAACTATAGTTTTAAGGTGTATTAGGGAGCACAATAATTTATGAGTTGTAATTAGGGGTATCAAAAATGAACCCAAACATAGATAACCCGCCCAGAATTTTAAGGATTGGGCTCAAAGATAATTTGAATTGGGTTCAATCTCAACTCATTAAAGCCTAACCCATTTTAAGAGAATCCTCAATTAAGCCCAATTCAATCTCCCATTTCAACCCGTTTTAGAACTCATTACTAAGATATGTTCCTATAGTAAAGATATGAATTATTATCTATTTAACATATTTTAGGATTTATCTATCAATGTGTTACTTTTTTCAAAAAATATCTTGAGCGAAAATTCGAATTGTGATTATGAAAGTTAAATATCAGTATGTTAAAATTATTGAGATTAATCGGGTCAAAAATTGGGCGGGTCAAGACCCAACCCGTTTTTTAGCCCATTTAAACCCAACCCATTTGAGCACAAAGTAAACTTGGGTGGGTCAAGACCCAACCCGATTTCTATCTTAACCCATTTTAATATCTCCAATTTCAACCCAACCCGCCCATTTGACACCCCTAGTTGTAATGTGTGCACTATGAATTTAGTGTTACCGGCACACAACTGTTGATATTACTTAAAGAAAATCTTGAAAATTACAATGAAAGTGATAAAGATGATCTCAAAAAAGGGAAGTAGTTAGTTCAATAAATTCAGTTAAAGTAATCAAGATTAATAAAAAAGTAACAAATAAAAAGTAAAAATAGCTATTTCACATGTTTCCTTTTCTTTCATAGTATAGAATAAGCATTATACAACAGAAGGATTGTCCAAAGCACAAAACATCCCGCTTTATCAGGTCCAGAGAAGGGTCGCAATTCGCAGGCAAGGCGTGTGATGTAAACAATCTACCCTAATGCAAGTATTAGTGGTTGCTTCTATGACTCGAACATGTAACCTATAGGTCACACAAAGACAATTTTACCGTTGATTCAAGGCTCCCATTTTGAATTAACATTATAATGTAAATAACTTAAAGGTATTAATATGAATACACTAATTAACTGTGACAAAACACGTGAAATATACGCATAATATGAATACTATAAATAAACACGGCAATACACGTGACAAATAGATTCATAATATGAAAACATTATATAAAAATAACAATTTCGTTTTCATTTATCTTTAAATTCAATTCAATGTTGTTACTTTGCAATTGCGGAACAAATAAGAAGGCATCTTTTGTTGGGAATAATAGTAATCACATAATAGAATGGCATAATTGAAAACACTGAATAAATGTGACAAATAGTGTCACAATGTGAAAACAATAATAAAATGGCAACACACGTGATAACAATATTCTCATAATATGAGAACATGTAGTTAGCGTGACAATACACCTGGCAATCTACTATAAATTAGACAAGCTTTCCTCTCAAAATTGCTCAGCCAAAACATTGTATCTTCTTCTTCAATCATTTTCTTTTGCAATGGAAAATGAGACCAAAAAAGGTAAGCAAAAGATTGAAATGAAGTTGATTGAATCCGAGAAAGCACGCACAGTGAGTTTCTCAAAAAGAAAAAGAACTTTGTTCCAAGATGTAGATAAGATTGCAGCTCAGACCGGAGCAGATGTAGGTGTTGTGCTCTTTTCACCAAGTGGAAAACCATATTCCCATGGTTCCACAAGTATAGAAGAAATCATTGATCAATATCTCAAAGTGAAACTAGAGGATCACCAACGTGATCATGCTGAGGGAAAAATGAACGGCTTTGAGGTATTGGGAGCTCTCCATAAAGAATTACAAGCATGGAACGAGAAAGAAAAAAATCGAAAACTAATGTATAAGATTATGCACTCTGGCTCAGAAGCACCTCCAGATAAACACATGGAGGAGCAGAAGTTGGCATTGAAGTTGAGGGTAGAGAAAATTAAAAAAGAAACACAAGATGCTATTCTGGCTGAGCATCTAAAGTTTGATTTAAATGTTGCCCCTGAGCCAGAAGAAGAGGAGAGTTCTTGAACTCATAATTATCATGTAGTTGGTAACTGGAGTTCTTGACATTGGAATTATGCTTGCAGAAGACTTTACCAGCGGTCGAGTCTTCTGATATATTCAGTTCTTGTTTTTTTATTAAGTCACATGTTGTTAGTCTTTAGTCAACCATTGAGGTTTTAGACCATAAAAATAGAAGGTTATGGAGTTCTTATGTTATAAAGTCAGTTTGTTTTCGTTTGTTTCATCTTTAGAGTTCTTGTTTTTTTATTAAGTCACATGTTGTTAGTCTTTAGTCATCCATTGAGGTTTTAGACCTTAAAAATAGAAGGTTATGGAGTTCTTATGTTATAAAGTCAGTTTGTTTTCGTTTGTTTCATCTTTAGTCTATAATGATGCTCTGTGTTGTCTAGATTGGTAAATCAATTGAGTTTTTCTATAGATCATACACATTGATATTCTTCTATGTTTCCATCTCCAGCAAGGTTAGTGCATTTACATTTTACATCAAGGCTAGCTCTGTGAGATGTTGGAATGTCTGTAATATGAATTTATTTGATAGAATACAGCTAAAACCTTACAAAATGGCATATAAATTACAGCAGTCTAAACTCTATTTTTCTTAATTAGAAAACAAACTCACAATCAACATAAAACAAATCCCTAAAAATCAAATATTCAGTTATCCGATTTTGTAATTAACTCTCACGATTTTAGCCACAATTCTTGAGTGAGTTTCAGCACTTCTAGAAATTGTTAGCACACAATCAGGTCCTGAGACATAATAAACACTCCTCCTAGACTAGGATGTCAACTCCTAGCTTTTCTCTGAGAAGCTCAAATCTTAACATGAAATGACATGGTAAAAATATCAGCCACTTGACTTTTTGTTTTACTATAAACCAATATCACTTCACCATTATTCGGTACTTCCCTTAAAAAATTATAATTTGATATTAAAATGTTTAGTTCTTCCATGAAAGACTGGATTTTGTTATGTGTCTATACTCTATGGAGCCTGGTTATCGATAAATATCTCAGTACCTCTCTTCTTGTTTCAGCTGCAAATCTATCACAATTTTTCTCAGCCATAATGCTTGATTTACAGGCTACAGCAGTTGTTGCTCCTTTAAACCCTGCTTCAGCAATTTCTGGCTTCTTTGAGCATCATGAGCAAAACTGAAACACTACCTGAGGTACTTCTCATTTCATCAACTGCTCCACCCCAATCATTGCAATCACCGGGGAGCAGATAGGAGCTCTATATAATGTGTATAGGTTGAAGAAGGTTACTTTAATTGTATAATTCAGTTCGCATAAAAATCAATGAGATCCTGGTTCTGCAGGTGTCTTCCCTGTTTTCCTGCGTTCTCTTTCCTCATGTTACTCTTGTGCATGTCCAGTTACAGCGCGACAATGAATGGAACGACCATGCGATGAAATCTGGTATGAAGTAAAGGACACAAGTTAGATATACTGACAGTGTGAAGAAGTTACAAATACATGAGATTAAGTGTACATACCTTATAAGTGACTTGATAATGTTATTTTTTATTTCTGGTCTCTTTTCAATTTGGTGATTTCATTGTTGGAATATATGCTACTTTATTTGCTTCACATACTTGATTTTTAAGCCAAGATCTATCAGATACAACTGTTTCAAGGCAGGGGTAAGGCTGCGTACACTCCATTACATTGTGTATGTTACTGTAATAAGTGTTCGAGTATATATGTTCTTTGCTATGCGGAAGTCACTTGACTTGTGTTTAATTGCATTCTTCTACGAATGGCTTGAAGGGCTTGTGTCATTTAGATTTGCATTTCACATTGTAAAATGAAAACGTCAATTTATTAAACGAATAGATATACCTCAACACAAAGTAAAATCAATTAGTTTTATGTAGCTCATTATGATTTTCTTTTACTGTCTTATGGCAAATCTCACCAGAGATTTTTATTTTTGCATGTTAAGTTTGGATTTCAATATTTCAACTAGGTATCACAATCAGTCAATCACACTAGTTATATACTAGCTCATTATAAATGTTCTTTTAATTATGTAGCTCATATATTTCCAAATTTATCTTGAAATTGTTATTGTTCATGTGCCTTAAATTGAATCACCGGTAATCTTTTGTTTCCACTTAAATAACTATACCCCGGTATAGGAACCTATGGTTCCCATTCACATACCAACCTCTTAGTCCTATAGCACTTAAGTAGGCTGTAAAAAACTAAAAATCGTGAGGCACTAGCCTACAAGTAAGTTCATCTGCACGCAATGATATAGAGCCTTTAACTTTTTGAAGTATGTTGAAGAATCTCTATTTTCAATATCTAGAATGCATTTATAGCAGTAATGTCGTTGTAGTATAGTGGTAAGTATTCCCGCCTGTCACGCAGGTGACCCGGGTTCGATCCCCGGCAACGGCGTATATGTTTTGCCCCACCGGCGACTCTGGCTTTTCCGATTCATCAAGTGGAAATAGTAATAAAGGTATTTTACTCTAACGTCACAACAAAGTCGTTGTAGTATAGTGGTAAGTATTCCCGCCTGTCACGCGGGTGACCCGGGTTCGATCCCCGGCAACGGCGATTAGTTTTTGCTCATTCACCGGCGGCTCTGGTTTCTTTCGATTCATCACGATGAAATAAGATAATTCTACGTTATTGTACCAGTAAGGTCGTTGTAGTATAGTGGTAAGTATTCCCGCCTGTCACGCGGGTGACCCGGGTTCGATCCCCGGCAACGGCGTATTTGTTTTGCCCCACCGGCGACACTGGTTTTTCCGATTCATCAAGTAGAAATTGCAATAAAGATATTTTACTCTAACGTCACAACAAAGTCGTTGTAGTATAGTGGTAAGTATTCCCGCCTGTCACGCGGGTGACCCGTGTTCGATCCCCGGCAGCGGTGTTTGTGTTTTTTATAATGCTCAGCTGCATTCAGATCAAACTTCCGTCGGATACTAAATTCCGATTCCGGCCACACATCTAAAGCTCGATGACTGTAGTATGTGCATTTTTTAGCTACGGTCCTTTGGTCCGCCTCTTCTCCTCCCTTACTAAAACCCTAATTGTACCATCATATTGGAGGAGTTTGGATGAGCAGCACTTCCGCAGAACTTTTTAAAATGTTGCCAAAGATATGTCAATGGAGCAGTGTCGTTTTCAATGTGTTCTTCGAAAAAGGTATTTTCCTTTTTGTCATTCTGGTTCTCATCTTCCTCATTATTCTAATTTGCATCATTTTTGTAATTTAATTTCGTAGTTTCCTTTTAATATGTGTGTCAAAATTGTTACTATGAGCTTCACAAAGTACTTAAATAATTATGAATTGGTGCATGCACTGAATTGTTAAATTATTCGGACTACTCAAAAAAACAAAGTAAGAGAAAGATGGGAAATTGGGAATGGCAACCCGTTGGAATCTGGTGCTTCCAACAGGTTGAGTGGGTGAGCGTATTATAGTATGTGCGATGAAAATCAGATGTGCCACAAGTAAGGGGAAAGGAATGAATATAGAGTCTAATCCTAAGTAACGTCTTTTGTGTAACACGATTTAATTGGGATGAACCTTAGATTCTTTCAGAATGTACTGTTTGTGTTTTTTATAATGCTCAGCTGCATTCAGATCAAACTTCCGTCGGATACTAAATTCCGATTCCGGCCACACATCTAAAGCTCGATGACTGTAGTATGTGCATTTTTTAGCTACGGTCCTTTGGTCCGCCTCTTCTCCTCCCTTACTAAAACCCTAATTGTACCATCATATTGGAGGAGTTTGGATGAGCAGCACTTCCGCAGAACTTTTTAAAATGTTGCCAAAGATATGTCAATGGAGCAGTGTCGTTTTCAATGTGTTCTTCGAAAAAGGTATTTTCCTTTTTGTCATTCTGGTTCTCATCTTCCTCATTATTCTAATTTGCATCATTTTTGTAATTTAATTTCGTAGTTTCCTTTTAATATGTGTGTCAAAATTGTTACTATGAGCTTCACAAAGTACTTAAATAATTATGAATTGGTGCATGCACTGAATTGTTAAATTATTCGGACTACTCAAAAAAACAAAGTAAGAGAAAGATGGGAAATTGGGAATGGCAACCCGTTGGAATCTGGTGCTTCCAACAGGTTGAGTGGGTGAGCGTATTATAGTATGTGCGATGAAAATCAGATGTGCCACAAGTAAGGGGAAAGGAATGAATATAGAGTCTAATCCTAAGTAACGTCTTTTGTGTAACACGATTTAATTGGGATGAACCTTAGATTCTTTCAGAATGTACTGTTGTTGTTGTTAACGCTTATCTTGACTTGTCACTAATATGCTTATCATCTCGTTGTTCCGGAGGTGCATCATTGTTATGAATCCCCCAGTATTACCCTTTACGATCTAATGACATGTCTGATGTTACCTTTACTGAAGTAGATTCAATTGAACTTTAATTATGATGTATCATCTCCTGATTTATCCAACTATAAAGACTCTATTTCTACCCATACAAATAATTTGGGAATTGAACGTATTGATAAAGAAATGGAAAAGGAAATTGTACCAACTAATATGAGTAACTGATAAACCACAAACAGCCAAAGAATGGTAAGTGACTATTACCTCTGTGAGCCAAAGAACATAGAGCGCAGAAGATGCGCAGTAGATTCTTATAGGATGTCCCTCTTTCTGCACTTAATTCGAAAATCACTTTAACTTATATACACGTACAGCAAATAACATTTACTCGATTAGTGGTGTATCAAGTTGTCTTTTTTTTATTTTTTTCAAGTGATTAATTTCACTTACAGTTATTTATAATTATCTTTTAAAAACTTTGAGCAAAACTTATGGTGGAGGACTGAGTTAATATAGTAACTTTATAATTTTGTCACACATAAAACCTATGCATATCGTGTGAGCCCGTGAGGCTTGTTTTGGGAACTACAAATATCATCCTAGGATTGATTCCCATGCAATCAATGTGTCAGAAATTTTGCTAAAATATTTAATCAAAAGTAGTATTTGATCAATTATACATGTAGGAGTATAATTTTCTGTATATTAAGTTTAATTCTTTCAATGAAGAGTGTTCAACTGATCATCTTCGCTCGACTAGACTCTTTATGTTGTAATCTGTGCCAACTAATGTTGGTGATACATGTCAAGTTGTGATTGAACATGGGTATATAAAGCTAAAGCAGATTAAGACATCAAAATTAAAAGGCTACCGACCAAGTTCAAGTCATTTATAGTATCTGATCCCACTACTAAAGGCATGTATGGCCTACTTCTTAAGTGACAATATCCACACGTTGTCTCCTCCAATGGAGATTCTTCTTGTATTTATCCTATATATTTTTTTATAATAATCTCAAGCATGTGATCTCCCTTAAGCCTCCTCCCTTCAACTTCAATAAAACCAATTTGCCATTTTATTAATGACTTAATTAGTGATCTTGTGTTAAAAAATCAATTTCTTAGTCACTCAACTCACTGGTAACAGAATCTGACCATCTTGCCTTGGTTATTATAATTATTTCTTTTCTTTTTTCATTTATACACCAATTTAAAATTGTGAACATATCCATAATATAGTAGTTGAAGTGAATCACTCAAAACTTGCAGTGCTAGTAATATTACTCGAACAGTAGGAAAGAGTGGCCGAGTGGTCAAAAAGGGCAAACTATAAATAATATAAGTTCTGCATAGTGGCGATTCTACAATTGGGATCTTGAGTACTCAACAGAACCCAATAATTTAGAGTCTAACCAAATACCATGTATAGATAGCTTTTGAACATATGTTTCAAGTTTCTGTTCAAAAGTTACTCCTTTCGTTTCACAAAGAATGACCTGATTTGATGTGATACGGAGTTTAAGAATATAAAAAAGATTTTTGTATCTTGTGATCATAAATTAAGTTGAGTTAAATGTACAAAATTGTCATTTAATGTCGTGCCTTAAACATACTACGTGAAAAGCTAATTTTAAAATGTTACCAAAAAAAAAAGATCAATCTTTTTGAAATAGATTACAAAAAAAAATGAGGTCATTTTTTTTAAAACGGAGAGAGTAATATTTCTGAATATTTATAACTTTAAATTAAAAATATATAGAATGTATTTAAATATTCTTTAATCTTATAATTTTAAATATATATGGGAAAACTTTGAATTAAATAAATAATTATTAAACAGAAAAATAAGACAATCAAATTCTTAAAAAATAATATTTAAAATTCTGAAATTTGTCACTAATTTACCGTGCAAAGACAAAGCTATAGGATAAAAGGTAGTTTTGAGCATCATGTGACATATGGACCAACAATAGTTGAAAAGTTGGTATTGGGTTTGTTGGGTAAACGCTAAGAGTTCATGGCCTGTGTCAATGTTTCGTCACTCTTTCCCCCATTTACTCAGAAAAAAACAAGTCCAAAACCAGACAGACTGCAATGGGAAGTTGGGAACTGGGAAGAGACCACCTCATGACTGATCACAAAACTTAGCTTGTTTAATTTGACTCTGACGTAAAATGCTGATGCACTTCCCCGGAATTTCATGCACAATCTAAAAAAATATTTTATTCCAACATACCTCCAAAATGCTCACCCAAGTGGTCTCATGTTGTCCATATTCAAAAGTTAAATGCTCACCCAAGTGGTCTCATGTTGTCCATATTCAAAAGTTAAAACTCGTAAAAAATTATTGCTTTTTCCTTTAATAAGAAATCTCGAATCTTAAATAGAGAGTATTTTTTATTAAATGAGGTCATATGCCCACATAAATTCAAAGTTCCTAACATAGTAAGAAGAAAATAAAAAATCCTTTTAAATGTATAGTACTTATTATCCATAATGTGTAACAATAGAAACTCCATTTAAAGTTGGTAGTAGAAGTTGGGTACGGTATTTTATGAGGCTCACCAGTCAATAGCACTTTCTAGAGTTACTTAACAAATTCATATTCAACCATTCTCATCTTCCCTTCCAACCTTATACAGGAGTATTAATTAATAATTACAGTAGTACAATCATTTAATTTCCAACTACTTTTCAATATCTCTCACCATACAAATTTCCTGTGAGTAATTAAAAACTACACCCATTACATTCATAAATTAAAAAAACAACCCTACGATCCATAATTAATATAACTTCATTATCCATCACCTACCCTTTATTTGCTTCTTTTTTCTTTTTTTTTTTCTCTTCCAACAAAGTATACTGCTTTTAATATTTTTACAATAATAATTAATATTGGTAAAAGCAGTTACTGGAGAATGGAGATGAAGAGTGTTACTATTTCTTACTCAACATTTGTCGGGGCTAAATCCAACAAGATTGTTGGCCAGGTCATAACTGACACGTGTCCCTTGCTGCTGTATGTTTCCAATAATTGATAGCGACCCATCCGTCGGAGCAAAAGCCAAGCAGAATTTTCCCGACGAATCCACCGGAATTAGGTAATTTTTCGGGTGCAATGGCAATGCTTTACCGCCGGCGAAATGAAACGACAGCGTCGGAACACTCGCTTTTGTCATCGACGACAAGTCGTAGCAGGTGTCGAACAGTGCGAATTGCCCGGCGGAAGGTAAATGCTGAGTGTACTTCCTGAACGAGTCACGTAGAGTATTGTAAGCAGTGCTCTTTAACCGAGTCACTGCCGTTCCGGAATCCACAATTATCCCGCCGCTACCACTTCTGTCCACCTGAAACACCGACGCCGGAATCGACAGCATCTGCCCACCGACGCTGATACCGGTAAGTCCGACGTAGAAGAAAGTGCTCCTTCTCGAGTTACGGAGTAATGGTGCGATTACGGAGTCACCAGGTCGGGCTGAATTGAAATCCAGCGTTGAGGATGAAGCAGAGTCACGGTCTACGAAACAGTAGGAAAACGACGACGCTTTGATTTGAGTTGGTAGAGATAAAGAGCCGCCGCCTAAAGCAATCAAACCAGCGGCACCGACGAATAGCCCTTCGTTATCATGGCCACAACCTATAGCAACTTCAGAGAACGAACCAGAGTTACCAAACGACACCGTTTCAGTTGCAAACTCTCCAACAGTGAACGAGCCGTCTCCATAAGAGACCTGGTAGAGACACGATTGACTACTAGCACAAGCCGAAACCTCAAGAGCCGAGCACTGAGCTGCGTCGCAAGAGAGCCGATTGTATGTAGAAGAACTCGACGGGCTAAAAATTGGATCCGATTGCTGATAACAATCAGAGCACGGCTCACATTGAACCCAAGTGATGTCACTGCCAGTGTCAAGCACCATATAATACTGTTTAACCGGTTGACCCAAGCCGAGCCGAGTAAAGTACTCACCGCTCCCCTGTCTAGCTCCAGAGGTAATAGGAGTCTGAAGGTCCTCAGGCTGCACCATGGTCTCCACCGGCTTGAGATCCGAGTGATTAAAGTTGTTTAACGCGAGCTGGAGCTTCATGGTGAGTGAAGAAACTCGAGCCGAATCACGTTCAAGTCGAGAAAGAGTGAGAGCTGCATAGTCTTTATGGCGGGGCTTAACAAGAGCTGAACGAGGATAAATTGAAACAGATATTGAAGAAGAATTAAAATGGCTACTCTTAATTGCTTCTTGTTGAAAATTTTGTGTAGCAGGAGCAAGAACTTGAACAGTTTTCTCAATGGATGCTGCAACATCGAAGATTTGGGTGTGAGGATGTGAAGAAGATGACAAAGAACGAGAGAGAACACATGGGACAGAAACAAGAGAGATTAAAAGAAGAAATAAGCAAAATTGAGCCATTTTTTTAATGAAAATTTGAAGAATGAATGAAAAGAAAGTGAAAGAAGTGAATATATGTAGAGAAGAGAAAAGCCTAAAGATGAGGGGAAATAAAAGGAAGGGAGGGGGCTCACGTCAGACTTGTTGAATCCATACAAAAGCATTTAAAACAGAGAAAGAAGCTTCATACCTGCTCTCCCTCCCTGATTTTCTATTTCGTTGTTTCGTGTTTGATATTTATATTAAATTCTCCACGTAATTTGGTATTAGTCTAAACTACAAAGGTATCGACTAATTCGATGTTGTTCATGAAAATCTTAGGATAACTTACCGTTGCTGTAATTTTTGTCATAGTCGGTGAGCATTAACCCCACAATAATATAATAACATGTAAACTATACAAGAGATATAAACTGTACTAGACAAACTCTATTCGATAGATTGACTCAAAATGCATTTAGAAACGCTTGATTTCGAATTATTTATGTAGATGACCATTCTTTAAACCAAGTCGTGTTTCTTTTTAAAAGAATTTTGTTATGTCTAAATTCAAAATACTTCGATTAGAAATAGAGAAATCTTTTAACTATAGTCACCACAATCTTGTTGATAGGCTATCTCTCTCTTTGTTCTATTATCACTGCTACAACAAAATAAGAGAAGATATTGTCACCATTAATTAATTATTGCTTTTTCCTCTCCTCTTTTTAGTGTGCATCATTTTTGTCCTTAATAATCTTTTCCTTTCTAGTTTCTACTACTACCACACTTTATCTCCCTTTTTTTCCTATTCTTTGGCAATTATTTGCTAATTGTGGTCCAATAATAGTCAAATCAAACAGTTTCTGAAACTTAAAAGATAAGTTCATAAAAAAAATCTTTTGAAATTTTGACAAACATATCAATTTTGTAGTCGACTTTCATACGTAGTTTTCTGTCAAATTATCGGCCAAATCATCCGTACAAGGAGATTACTTGAAAGATAAAGGTGAACATGCAACAATGGTCCTCACTTGTTTGATGGCTAGGAAATCATTCTTAAGTCGGTCAATCAATTTATGTGATATTTTAAAATTTTTGTTTGAAGAGAATATTATTTTTTAGAGTTTAAAATATTTTTTTATTTTTAATAAAATAATTTATAGTCATATAAATATTTAAGATTTATTTTAGACTAATAATTTCATAAGTTTTTTTTTTCTTAAATTTTGTGTTAAATGAAATGATGTTGATATATACCAAAATGACGAAAACTTTGTGTCGAATCAAAGATGTCATATAAATTGATATGAATGAAGTAGTTTCGTGAAAGAGAGTGATTGATAGAAAAAAATTCTTTCACTCAAATCAAGTCTTTCCGTCTCATTTTTATTTTCTCTTCTTTTACAAACAAAGAAAGAGTTTGAAACAAATATAATCTTATATTATCGTATGTAAAAGAGGTACTATAGTTTAAAAGGTCAATTCTATCGTTAAAACCTTTTATAAAAGAATCATATAAGTAAAAAGAAAATGATTTTCTGTAGGTGCAAGATGCACGATGACCCATTTCTAAGTTCATCCTCACATATGTTTTAATCCAAAAAAAATAGAACTTTTTGCCGCTTGAATAAATGATGTCACTCATTAATTTGAACAAGTTTGAATTCAATCGTTCTAAATGTCAATATTCTTGAAGAAAAAAAATTAAACACCATTGAAAAATTAGAAAAACTATATATTACGTATATATTCCTCACATCTTATATATATTTTAAATAAATTAGAGTTTTTACATTGGAACATGGGCTCTCTTTGTAACTCATCTTAAAAATCTTTGTATTCACATAGGCTGTTTGTTGACTTCAATAAAAAAAAGTTTTTCTTACCTTTTTTCCCTTAAAAATTAAATTTTGAGGTGAGTGTTTGGTGTTGGATTAATTTTTTCCATTTCTTTCCACTTGCAAATGTAGTTGTCAAATTAATTACAAGGCTACACACCTTCTATAATTCAAGATGGCTATAGTAAAATTAATTACTACATGGTTACCGTGGGTAGTTCAAGCAATAAATACTTGAACTTCCCAATAATTAATGCTCAACATTATTTTAGACATAATTAGAGTTTAATGTTTTTAGGTGGCTTAATTTACAAAATATTAATGAGCAAGTGTATAGGTTTTGTACATTTTATTTTATTATAATAAATATACATATATAAACATATAATATACATGATCAGCGTATGGGTATAATATTTACGGTTAGTGTTTTTCTACAGTAACAACATCAAGGACATTTATTTAGCCACCCTACTCAGCAACTTTTTTAATGAAAAATTACATAAATACATAATTTAAGATATCATAATTTTTAAAATTATCAAGTAAATCTTTTTTCCATCTAAATACATCTCTATTCTCTCACGAATATATCTCCCCCATTAAGTAATCTATGATTTGCAATGTATCGAACAACCAAGAAATATATTCGAGAGCAATAAAAAAATTAGAATTTTTGTAACTGAGGAAACTTCGGAAATAGGATATAATTAGCCCCCAATGTATAGGATCTATTGAGTTATACTTCCTTTGTCCAATAATAGTTGTTCATTATTGACTTGACGCGACCTTAAGAAACAACGAATAATATGGGTAATATTACTAAATTATTCTGACTTTATTAACTTTAATGCTTTGAAAAATGTGTTAGATGATAAATAATGGAGTACTTAGTATTTAATAGCCAGGATAAAATAGACAAAAAAAAAAAATTATTTCTTGATATTCTAGATTAAACAAATATTGTGGACAACTATTTTTTTTTTTTAATGTAATGGACAACTATTATTGAACGGGTAAAATATTTTCTTATCCAAATCAAGAACAAACCAATCGTTACATGCTGTGTTAATTAATTAATTTATGTACTACGCCTATAATCCGTTTCAAGAGTGTGGTTAACGAGGGGAAGTGTAGATAGAATTAGTTTTGAGTCATAAATAGATGAGATTTTTAAATAAAATATTAAATTTTTGGGTAAGTTTTATAATTTTGAAAGAACTTAAAACAATTACTCTCTCCATTCATATTAATTGAATTGTATGTTAATTGAATTGTTAAGGCATTTCATATTTTTTAAGAAAAGAAAATTAAGATATAAACTAGATTTAACTTTTCATTTTTACCCAAATTAAGTATTATAGTATCAAAATTATGATTAAAATAACTAAAAATTAATTAATAACTAATTTCAGTACTAACTAGTAAATGATAAAATTGGAAAACATTCTAAAAATAGTCTTGAAAATTGAACAATTAAATTAATTTGAAGAATAAAAAATATCTCAAATAATTAAATTAATATGAAATGGAGGGAGTACTATATTTTAGTCCACAGCAAGTTGTTGTTTCTTCTACTTTATTTTTTTCAGATTTTGTATTTTTTGCCAAATCTTTTTTCCAAAGCTAAACAAACTTTTTCCAGAAAATGGTTGCAATATTTATGGCCAAAAATTGCTGAAAATTTTGAGTATTGAGGACTCTCAAATCATTAGTATCACCCCTAAACAACAACTCGACCAATCACTTTTCAATAAGCAATACTCCTATTGTTAATTGATAAACAACACATATTATGTATCACACATGAGAATTTCCATTGCGATTGCATACTCATGTTGAATCATGTACAACTCTTTTATCATTTTTATTAACTTGATGCAATTGCCTTTTTATGTTTAAGCAGCTAAGTTTATTTAGAACTTTGATTGACTCAATATGTATCACCCCTATTTCTTTTAATTTTAATATCTTAATATCATGTCAACTTATCCGAAATTCTTTATTTTGATATAATATGCAAGACATAAACCTCTTTATTTATATGGTACTCTATATAATATGATTTTCTTTTCATATCGTTACTTATCAATTATCATCCGTTTATGTTGTCCATGCTTTAACTAAGAACTATCTTTAATTTAAAGTAGAATTCTAAAATCTCTACCTCAAAATGAGCTACATTTCCGGTACTAACAAGAAGGAAATGAATTTGGCTCTCCTCCATTTCGTCAAGTGCACATCTAAATAGGAGACATGTGTCTTATAAAATTTGTTAAGGTCAAGATTATACTATATTAACAAATATATAACTAAGTTTGTTAAAAAAAGAAAAATAAATATAGAACTAAGTCAACATTATAGAAATAGTCAATTCATATTTGGGATTGACCCTACTACTTCGAATTGAGGTATAGTTGATTGATTGATACATTTCTAGCATAACAAACTCAGCGGTTTCTGGTGCTGACATTGTTTACAGTAATATGTTCGACTTCGATCTCAACAGACTAGAGGTAATTAGGTACTACGCCATTCTCAACATTTATGTACAATATCTATGCGGGGGTAGGCTGCTGCTTCTGAAGAATTCACCCGTCAGGTTCATATTCTTTAACAACCTCCACTGGCAGGCTCGATGGAGCTCAGCAAACCATTGCCTCTTAGCTGTGTGCAATGTTCTTCTGCATCAGCTTGAGCACAGATTATCACCACTGCCAGACCATTGTGATGTGCCTCTTGCATGATATTAACAGCATTGTCAACCGTCATCCCTGGTATGACCTTCATGAGTACTTGAACAACATATTCCCTCTTGTTGAAATTGTCATTGTGCAGCATCACGCGATAGGGTGGGGACATTTTCCTTGATTTTCTGGAAAAGGAAGACACCAGTTGTGACAGTAGAGTATTAGTCATTGCAATTTGTTCTTTATAGAAAGTTTATTAATTGATGCATTTCAACCTCACAACTTGTATCATTTTCAACAGAAATCCAGAAGGTAAAGGAATATTTGCAGATATCCACAGGCAGTTTTCTTGATAGACAGATCATCAAAAGGAATTTTCTGGTCTACTTTAGGGCCTGATCAATATTCAACTATTGCCTAACTTATCCATGACTAAGTAAACAAATAAACATCACCTCTCTGCTTAGGGTGAGATATATCTTGACTAAAGAAAATTCTCGGGTGCTCCCTAAAGAAAATACCTCAGGTGTATGATCCTAGATAGATTGCCCTTTTCCTCAATCTTTACAGGAATCAACATTATTTGAAAACCCTTGCTCTGTTCCTGCTATCCACCTATACCCTTTAATTGCTGCCAATTTTTGTTCTCCTCTGACATTTCTCATTTTCCACCTTAGTAGTGTAGTACAAAGTACTTATACATCACCTAAACAACAATCAAGCAATATGTACTCATGGATGAGGTCTAGTGGCCAATGAAGTGAGTTGATAACCACGAGGTCTCAGGATCAAATTGAACTGGCAACGAAAAAAACAAGGTGTTTTCTTACAATCAGTCCAAGCCTTTGTGGACAGCGTTATCCGGTACCTACGTTGGTGGGAGGTAGCAGGTACACCATGGAATTTAGCGGAGGGAGTTGGAAATTCATTTCTCCATTTGAAAACATAAGGATTCTGTTGATTGGAGTCATGACTGGTTTCACCTAAGCTGTGGTTTTCTCCCAGTGGAAATTGGGACTTGGGAATTATTAGGTTGTCTCTGTGTAAGGTAGATAGTTTAGTAGAGATGAGGCTGGAATCTGGATGGCGCAGTGGTTGGAGTTTGACAGTAAGCCAGTTTGCAATGACAATGTACAGTGTAGGAGAATGAAGCATTAAAAGACTTATTCTGGATTTGGAAAGACAGGATGGAATGACCTCGTTCAATTGACAAATAAATACTGCCCAGTAACCACATCAGTAGAGAGCATATCAGGGTAGTTTCTACTTTTCTATCACTACGGAAAATGTAGTCCAGGAAAGGGAACAGTAACAGGTCCACCAAACAAGAAATATAGCAACTGAAGAATGAAAAATTCTGTGTGGTCGTATATATGATATTGGGTGCTTCGTTTTATCAACCGCACATAAAGAAGAAAGAAGAAATTCTTTTCCTTTTGTCTTTGGAGAAGGGCCACAAAGAGAAGACTATCTGACGTTGACATGATTGGACTTGGCATTACTTAAACTTCATTTCTATGTCTAACTCCATATTATTCTTCTGGCAACAATAACGTCAACAACAAAATACCCAGTGTAGTCCCCAAAGTGGGGTTTGGGGAGGGTAGAGCGTATGCAAACCATATCTCTACCTCAGAGGTAGATAATATGTTATTATTATGATCCGCCAATTTATTTCGTTGTCTATGTATGAGGATGATTCTAATCAACTTTACTTTTCACAGATAAGAAACAGAAAAGAATCGACAAAGTACTCTTAATTTTGGAAGTAGTTGAGATGTCACTTGGCGGAGACACAGAAACGTGCAAGAGCAGAATCAAAAAGTTTCAGACTCGTGAAAGAACAGTAATGCCTTTAGAACCTGAGTTAGTTAAAACAGCACATACTTCACATTTGAGGAATCCATACCTCAAGTCAAACTCAGATTCACGCCCAGGAGTTGTTTTCTCTATGACAGGCTTCTCCAACAACCCACCACCTTTGCCTGCTCCTGCTATAGACATTGCCATTAAAGCATTCCGATTTGTCCATTGTTTTTGGCGAGGTTTCTTATCTCCTGTATCACATAAGCCAACAATTCAATCTTATATCATGTTATAAACATACGTGAGTCAAAATTCATGAAGAATACAGAGGCAATTCATGACTCCAACTTATGTAACATATTCTAGTTATATATACATTAGATACAGGGTAATCACCCTGGGTTACTGAAGAGTCGTCCGACTTCTAAGTGACCAAATAAGAGATGTTTTTATCTACTACTAAGTGCATGGACAGGCTCAGATTCAAAATTACATACACGCGTTTCAATTAATGATCCATGATATCTCGAAACCAATATATCTCTCTTGGATCAACTTAGGAACTTAACTAGTTTTCAATGGAAGAATGATCAACAGTTTCTAAGAATACTAATGACTAGGTAACATGATTTGGTCAACCAGCCAAAGATGCAGATAAACAATCATCTCTTCAACTTGGACTCTCATAGTTCTCTCACAAATTTCGGTCCTTTTCAGTGTACAAAACAGCCCCATTTCTGCCCCAGTAAAAGTTCAAAGTTCAATTTTACTCTTTACTTTAAGTTATTGTGAATGTTTCAAGAACAACAACAACATACGCGGTGCAATTCCACAAGTGGAGTCTAAGTAGGGTGGCATGTATGATGCCTTACTCCTATCTTGTGAAGGTATAGAGGTCGTTACCGATAGACCCTTATATGCTTCAAACGGAAGAATAGCGTAAAGAGCCTTGTCTCTACAGCCCCCCACCCACCCCAACACACACACAACCTCCAATTGACACTCTTTTTAGTGTATTGTGTGTCTGGTCGCTAGTACTTTGGGGTAATCACTAGACAACAGGGTTTTCAAATCCAGTTAAAAGACTGTAAATTTTTCACTGTTTTTCACTCTAAATGCACATAAGAGAAATTGAAAGCCAAGAATTCACGAACCCCATCTTAAGCAAGCAAGAATAACACATAAATTTCACATAGAAACATTCAAGAAAGCAAAAAATTCCAATTAAATAGCCACAAACTCTCAAAATAACAAGCATTTCTTGATGAAACAACAATAAAGATTAACAATTAACATATCCAACAGAGAGAAAGCTGTGTTTACCAGGTTTTGGTTGGAAGATTTAATGGGAAGAAAGAGCAACTCGGCCACAAATGGCAGTCTCCATGACCATAACTCCTCTCTCTCTATATATATAAATGTTTACAGGAAGAATAACAACAACATATCCAGTGTAATCCACAAGTAGGGTCTAGGTAGGGTGGTGTTATGCAGCCTTACCCCTACCTTGCGAAGGTGGAGGTGGAGAGTTTGATTCTGATAAACCCTCAAGTGTTTCAGGAAGAAGAATAGCATAAAGAACCTTATCTCTACACCAACCAACCCCCCAACACACACACAGCCCCCAATTGATACTCTTTTTCCTGTATTGTATGGTCTGGTCGCTATTACTTTGGGGTAACCACTAGACATCAGGGTTTTCAAATCCAGTTCAAAGACTCTTAACTTTTTCTCTGTTTTTCACTCTGAATTAAATGCACATAAGAGAAATTAAAGCCAAGAATTAACGAACCCCATCTCAGGCAAGCACGAATTATCCATAAATTTCAAATAGAAACATTCAAGAAAACAAATTATTCCAATTAAAAATAGCCACACCCTCTCAAAAGAACAAGCAATTCAAGAATCAATCAATTAACTTATACAATACAGAGTGATAGAGAGAGGAAGATGGCTTTACCAGGTTTAGGTTGGAAGATTTGATGGGGAGAAAGAGCAACTCGGCCACAAATGGCAGTCTCCATGACCATAACTCCTCTCTCTCTCTATATCTCTCTCACCTCCACACACGCACAACACTACTACTACCACTGATCTCTGATTTTATAGTCTATCACAAATTTGTTCTCTTTTATTTTTCACCTGAAAATTTATATATATACTCTTAAACTGCTAAATAAGAAAGAAAATTAAATGAGTGGTTGGTACGATAAACAGTTGATCAAGATTCAAGTCCTTCACACATATGGAAATTAGACACGTATCAATTTTTGTGAAATCACAACCCTCTACTTTTTTTTCTGGAAAACGATATTTTTAGTCCCTCTGTTAAGACTATATTCTTATTTTAGTCCTCATGTTATCTAACTTAGCATTATTAATCTTCAACTATATCAAGTAAGTGAATTTAGTACTTCAACTTACAGATTCAAAAAAAATTAACAGAGACTTCACTGCTAAAAGGGGTAGTTCGGATCTTTCCTTTTCAATTCTCTCTCTTTGAAGAACAAGCTAAGTCTTTCCTATCTCTATCTAGAAGAACAAGACCGTCGATTTGAGCTACAATTTCAAAAACCAACTTGATAGGCATTAACCCCTCCCTCTCACACCGGCGAACGATAAATTATGCAATCAATGATTTTGTCAAAAAAAGTTTTCTGTTTTATCAAGCAATTACGTTAAAATATCCGAATTACCCCGTTTAGTAGTGAACTCTCTCTTAATTTTTTTGGATATGTTAATTAAAGGATTAAAATCACTCACTTTATTTAATTAAAGGTTAATAGTGCTAAGTTAAATAACACAAGGACTAAAATAAAAAATTAACCTTAACATAAGAACTAAAAATGCCGTTTTCCCTTTTTTTCTTATCTTAGTTAAATTAAATTCAAGTCAATGCCCTCTAAGAATAGTTTCACGTTCGAACATAGTGCTGTAGTATTTGCCTAATATATGTAATTTCTTACTTTTTGATTTTTGTTAACACGCGTGATTTATTGTGTTTTAGCTATTATATTATTTCATTATAATATCTTTTTAATGTGTTTTCATTTTATTTTTTTTCATAATTATCTTAATTTAATACACTCGAATTGAACATATTTCTGAAATATCTATGTATGTGTACATTCTTTATTTTTTATATCTCATTTGTGAGATAATATTAAATATAATATTTTAATCTTTTTAGTTTAATGCTTTAGAGATATAATTAACAGAAATAGTTCATATTTGTGTAAGCTTAAAATAGTTCCTTAAACAAATATATTTGATTAGTTTTGATTCCTTTAATTATATATGGAAAAATGACAAAAATTTCTTTACATATTACTCCTATCCCTTATTAGTTTTAAAAATACCTAAAATATATAATGTATCCGCCACCTTTTTATTATAGCAGCCCTATTATGTATCCGTGTTTTTATATATTTTTGAAAGACTTTGGTCATTAGAAACTTATAAGGGACAAATGATCATTTAGCCCAAAAAATATGTTATTTATGTCATTTGCCTTTAATTTATCATAAGTGAGTTTTTTCTTTTTTCTATCAAAATATGGTTAGATTTAAAGAAATTGATTTTTTTTTTTAATGAAAACTCATATTGAGAAGCCAAGTTTTTATCGTTTGTTTTACTTTTTATCTTCTTTTTTTTTTGTTATTTGATATAATTTCGAGTTCTAAAAAGACATTTTTGATGTTTTTAATGAATTCAATTTTTTTCAATATATCTTTGTTAAAAATACTTCTATAACTTTTAGGATTCAATCTTTACTGTCTTTACCTTTGTAGTAACCCATTAATTTTTTACAAATCAATTATTATATTAATTATATTCATAATATAATTATTGATCAGATATACACATTAATCATGTCTTTCCTCTGTGGCCCACAATTGAGTCATCTCCCTTCTTGTTTCAAAATGTAGCTTCAAATTAATTAAGTAAACTATAACTAATTTTTGATTTTTTTCTCAAAAGGAAACAACCCTTCTAATCTATGCATGGTCTCGTAACGACTTCTCGTCGTGTGGAGCTCCCTATTATAATATATAGCTTCAAATTAATTAAGCAAATTATAACTAATGTTTGAAATTTCATCAAAAGAAAATAAGTGTTTTTAATGTATGTGTGATCTTATAATGACCTTGTTTTTTCTTGTTATAAAAATATGTAGCTTCAAATTAATTAAGCAAATTATAGCTATTTTTTTTTAAAAAAAAAAATCCTCAAAAGAAAACGAGTTTCCCTGGTCTATGCCGTGGTCTCCTTGCGACCTTTTGTCACTGTGGCGCTTAAGATATCAGTGGATTCATACTGACACTTACTCTGCAACTCATGCAATGGGCTGCTGCTGTAGAGCCGCTTCCTCTTGGCTGACCACTCCCAGGCTCATTACGAATGCTGCCAGCCTCAACTTTCGGCCTATATTCAACATGTGCTGTATGAGCTTTCATCGTAACAACACCTCTTCGTCGACGGCTTGCTACAGCCGGCGGTGGTACAAACCGGAACGTCGCGGAGGTATCAGTGAAGCACCTGAAATCGTCCGGCATTGGGTGCAAGGGGATGCTCTTCCCGGTGGCAAACATCAAGGTCAGTCCCTAAATTTGGTTAATTTTTTTTTTTTTTGGGTAACGCTGAAGTTTGAATTAGATTATGGAATATTGGTGCAGAGGAAAGGTTTACAGTTGTTTCGTACAACATATTGGGAGATAGGAATGTTTCGAATCACGGAGATCTATACAGAAATGTTCCCCCAACTTACTTAGATTGGGACCACCGTAGAAGAGTTATCTGTGAAGAACTTCTTGGATTGAATCCTGATATAATTTGCCTACAAGTAATTAACAATTGACCTTTTGTTTACTGGTACTTTTATCTATGTCTATGCTTTGGCGATGAAACTAATTGAAGAAATTTATTAATTTGATATGAGTAGGAGGTGGACAAGTACTATGATCTACTAAACATTTTGAAGAAAGCTGGATATCTCGGCTCCTATAAGGTCTATATCCACCATGGCCTCCCACCAGTTAAAAAAAAAGAGGAAAATTGTAGTATTATTATTCATTATACTTCTTGCTCTTAGAAAAATATTTAAATGTGTTACTTAATCATGTAGAGGCGCACTGGTGGTTCTGTTGATGGCTGTGCTATGTTTTGGAAGGCTGATAAGTAAGAGCAAGAAGTAAAAGTTGTACCTTCCAGTTAGTATCTTGATACTTGTTTGGACTGAAATGGATACTTGCTCATGCCAGGTTTCAGTTGTTAGAGGGTGAAAGCGTTGAATTTAGGCAGCATGGGCTTCGGGATAATGTTGCTCAACTCTCTGTTTTTGAGGTAGTAGTTGTGAATTGCAAACTTCTTTTCTTATGTTTCTGTAATCTCATCTAGCCTAATGGTATCTGTGAGTGATGAAAGAATGCTCAAAATTTGGATATTAAGCTGGGTGGGTACAAATATGTAAAAGGAGATATGAGGCTAAAAAAAGAGAACCAAACTAAACTGAAAAACATGAGAAAAACTGGCCAACGACCTAAATATGAGCATTTAACTAGTACACAATCATTAATCTAAAGCTCATCGAGCGTCAAGTTCTTCAGAGCATGCGTATATGATGGCCAATGACTTAAATGACCTATATCCATGACTTCCTTCTTGCATAAATATGCGGATCACTTCTAGTAGGTCAAGTTCTGTACCAATAAAAACATGTGCAGGTAGCATTTGATTAAGCTGATATCAGAAAGCATGTCTCTATTTATTCTGAACTGAAGGTTTCTTCTGATATCCTGGGTGATTTTGTCTAGACAATCACAGTTACATTCTTATTTAGTCATATCCATTCGATTTTGTATGTCTAACTTTGTCTGGTACAGACAGATGCGTGAAGCCAAGTCAAGGAGGCTCGTAGTTGGGAACATTCATGTGTTATATAATCCAAACCGCGGAGATGTTAAGCTTGGTCAAGTAAGATCCTGTTTTCTGAGTTTTTTTTTTTAATCATCAGGTAAACAATATCAGTTCATAAATCAAAGGCCGAGAATTCGCCGTAGACAAGTAGGATACCAAAAAGTAAAGAGCCTGCAAAAGATATGGTTCTCTACAAAAGACACCCAATCCTCTAAACATCCTGGAACTACATGGGTGCTACAAAAGTAAATAAGGGACCAGAGACTACTGTTCAACTGCCCAAAACTCAATTCTACCCCTTAAAAAGCCCTCATATTTCACTCTCTCCAAGTGATCCACATCAAAGCCAGAGGAATAATTTTCCATGCCCTTCTTCCTCCTGCTTCTTCCAGCTTTCCATCTAAACAACAGATCCTTGACAGACTTTGACATCACCCAAGACATACCAAACCAACTTAACATATGCCACCATAGTCTTGTAGTCAGCTGTAGTAAAAGCTCATCTACCTCTTTTTCCGCCTTCTTGTATTAGTAACGCTAGTTGATAAAAACAACCTTTCTTTTCCATAGGTTTTCATCTGTCAAATCACCCCTCTATCAGCTAACCATGAGAATAACCACACCTTCCTTGGCACCTTAGGAATCCAAATCGACTTTACAGGAAACATTTCTGCCCTCATCAAACGCTTCTCGTAAATCTAAAAGGACAGAAAAAACGCCTTTGTTCCCTAACTTCCATCTCATAGAATCGGGTCTTCCAACTGGCTCACAATGCTGATGGAGTAAAGCTAACAATCATTGAAAATCCATCACTTCCCAATCTTGGAAATCCCTCTTAAACCTCAAATTTTAGAAAGTATCTCACCATCGTGTCCCCCTAATTTGTTGGATTATCACCTCACTTTGATAAGAAACCTTGATAATGCTTGAAAGCTCATCTCTTAACAACAAATCTCCATACCACAATTTGTAGTTGTGTTTTAAGCCTAAATTGTGTGTTTCCAATGCATGGTTTAGTAATGCAAAATACATTTGCACATGATTGTTATAATTTAAAGATTGTTATATGTTCATTAATAATTTAGAGATTGTTATACATGAATCACTCAGTCCTTTCATAAAGATTAAGACCTCTAAATCTGAATACACATCTAATTTAAGATGTGCATTAAGATTTGTAGGTCTAAATATGAATACATATCTGAATATTAAGAGGTTGCAGTAAGATTTGAATACTAAATAGTTAACCCAGTTTGTTTGCTCAACATTTGAATGAATAAAATCTTTCTTTGTTTTAAAAATAATAAATATAAAGTTTAAATAAAATACTTAATTGATCTAATATTATATTAATCAAATATTTTAAAACATTTATATGACAATTAGTGGTATTGATGACTAACGATGATGACTGTGTATTGATTTGGGATGGTGTTGACCGATGATTGTGATTGTGGTATGATATAATGGTTGGCAGTAGTGATTTGGGCTTGGGACTTTCTTGTTAGAGGTCTTAAGTCCGAAACTCCTTGCCGACGAAAGCAAGGGGTTTGCCTTTTGGGTCAAGCTCGTCGCATCAGACTTGCCTAGTGCGAGTTACCTCTCATGTGTGGTTTTATGACCTATTGTATAGGAGCGGGGGTTTTACCTTGTGCACATCCAAAGAGTAGCGGCTATGCGTTTCCCTTGTCATAAAAAAATATAACGGTTGGCAGTAGTGATTAACTATAGGTGTTGATGGTGGTGGTCAATAATTGGTAATGAATGATATTGATATCTAATGGTGATGATAAATGATGATGGCGGTTAGCGGTATTTAATGTTAACTAATTTGGTAATTATTGATAGTGAATAATGAATGTAATAATGGTTGCCAGTGGTGATTGCAAATAATGTCTAATGGTGATGATAATTAATTTTGGTGATTCGCAATAATGGTGGTTGTGGTTATGCTGTGGATGATTGTTGTGGATGGTAGGTGATGGTGATAGATGATTGTGGTAGTTGTGGCTAAAATGATGGTTGTGGGTGAAGGTAGATAGAGTAGCGGTGAAATTTTTAAAATAGACTTCTTAATGATATTAAGACTTGGTTATAAATCCTAATCATACAGACCTATTCATACCCATTAAGTGGTTGTAAAAATAAGAAAAACAAATGTACTGAATGATTAAGATTCAGATCTGGAAAATAAACAGACTTAATGACTCAGATTTGATTAAGATTAAGACCTTCATTAAGTGCAAACAAATTAGGCCTTACTTTGAAGCAATAGTTTTGACTTTAATCAGTAAACGCCTACATTGCTAATTTAGTAATTGAGGTTGCACAAAATTGGAGCTAGAAAAGATAAGTGGAACCTGGAAAGTATTCTCTAAGGCTAATGTAACTATGTAACTGAATGAAATTTGTCTTGTAACATACAAAAAAGGAACCCATTTGTTTGTGCTCCCGATAAAAGAAATAATGTACTTTATTGCCTTACATACTTGGATCGGGTTGAAAAATTAGACTCAATTTCTCTTTGAATCCTAAATATGCTAATAAAGTCAATAGATACTTGATAAACACATATTATAAAGATTTCACCTTCTCATTAAGCAAGCTTTGATGTAAAATGTAAATGCACTAACATTGCTGGATATGGAACATAAAGAAAATCAATGAGTGTACGAGGCTTTTCTTTGATCCATCACTTTCACTTTGTTCACTAGTTCAATAAAAGATTTCAATTGATTTACCAATCTAGACAACAGGAAGCATCATTAAAGACTACAAATGAAACAATTATAAAAAATAAATTAACGACATAAGAGCTCCATAAACTTTTATTTTGTGGTTTAAAATCTCATATAAATAGATGACTTAAGAGAAACAACAAGTGACTTTATAAAAAAGTCAAAAATTGATCATATTAGAAGACTCGATCCCTGGTAAAGACCTTTGCGTCTTTTTAAATACGAGGTTGTAGTAAGATTTGAATACTAAATAGTTAACCCTTTTAGTTTTCTCAACATTTGAATGTATAAAATTTTATCTTTGTTTTAAAAATAATAAATATAAAGTTTAAATAAAATACCAAATTGATCTAGTATTACATTAATAAAATATTTTAAAACATTTATATGATAGTTAGTGGTAGACCTCCCCTTTTTTAGGAGATGTGACAGTCTCTCATTGCACCAAGTGAAATTTCCTTGCCCCATCTGCCGCAGCCCATAAGAAATTTTTTTGAATTTTTTCCAACTTTTCAGTAACCAAAAATTAGAGCATGAATCGAGGATATGTAGTAAGTGGGAATACTCAACAGTCTGCTCTTAATAAGCCATTAGGCAAATATCTTTTGTGCTACCCTGCAAGTTTCTTATCAACCCTCTAAAGAATGGGATTCAACATTGTATGATCCTTGTTCGAAGCAACTAACGACACTATAATACATGTTATCGGAAGGGCTCCAACCCTGCAATTCAGAACTTTAGCAAGCGATCCAATGTCATTCACCTCTCCAAGCAGAATAGTTTCACACTTTGTCAAGTTAAATTGAGGCCTGACACTGCCTGAAACCATGTGAGGACTTGACCTGAATAATCCAACTTGGTCTCAACTGCTTCACAAAAAACCAAAGTATTCCACAAACAGCAAGTGAGTCATTGAAACTATCCTCTACACCCCAAACTAGTGGTGGCAAATGGGCCGGTTGGGTCAAATTTAGGCGGGTTGAAAATGGGTCAACATAAAATGGGTAATAATTCAACCTGCCCATATTTGATATGGGTAAAAATTGATTGGGTAACAAATGAATTGGGTAAAATACTAGTTTACCCATATTTTCATGAGTAAATAGTACTCTACTTAAGAATTCAACATGGAGAAAATATTTTTGTCTTTTTTAGATGAAAAATGTTGAAAAAGCTTCATTTAGTTTTATGGTATCATAAAAGTAAAAAAAAAAATCCAACTTTTCAATATAAAATAAATTTATGTAATAACAAAGGGAAAATATTTTTAATTTCAAAGTAAAGGAATAGTGCATTTTTGGACTAAAACATGTTTTATGCACTTTAAGGCTTAAGCAATGTCAATACTAAAATATGATTTGCTTATTTTACATATTATTTATTATCCAATATAAAATTAAACAAATAAAAAATATAATTATAATTAGCAAAGGAAATGTACATTTAAAATATATAATTTTGGAGGGACAAAGACTTCACTTTTTCAATTATAGAGAAAATAATTAGTTCTATAGAAGAACATAAAAAGGAAGAGAAGTTACAATTTTTTTTTAGTGATATCATGAATTTGAGTGAACAGAAGCTAGAAGCTTTATCCATTTGGCTAATCCATATTTTACCATATATTTTCATGGGTTGATTATGGGTATCAACCCATATTTTACCCATGTAGTCACTCACCCAACCCATCAAAATATGAGCTGGTAACCAAAATATGGGCTCATTTTGCCGGCACTACCCCAAACGCAACATCGAAACCCTTCAAGGTGAAGTAACCCCCAAGAAAGCTATATCCATCATCCAGCTCAAAGTTTCCATAACTAGAATAACAGACACTGGAGATACATGGAACCCTTGTCTCAAACCCCTCAAGCTCTCAAAAAATCCACGCGGATTACCATTTACTGAAGAGATGCAAAAATATATCTAATTTCTCCACTTTTCCCCAAATCCCATTTGAAGCAATAATGGAATCTAGGAATTTTCGGTCCACATAATGGAATATATCTAATATGTCTGTAGTCCTTCATGCTCGTAGCTCCCTCCCATTTAGGAATGATCACAATGAACGAGGCATTCAAACTATTTTTGAATTGACATCTTTTATGAAACTTAGCAATAATATCCATCACATCAATTTTGACCATATTCCAGCAATGCTGGAAAAAAGTCAAGGAGAACCATCAGGTCCCGACACTGTATCAACCGCAGAACACTGCACCGCCCTTTTCACCTCCTCCTCGATTGCCTTTCCTAGCCACTCGCCCTCCTCTCCTCCGATTTGAATGAACCCTAACCACCACTGCCCCCAAAAAATAAATTAGGCCTCCACTCTGGTTCCTCTTCAAACGAATGTTCATGAAAGTCTACAATTGCCCCCTCTACTTTCTCCCTCCCTACATTTCTGGCATAACTCACCCTATTGATCTTCACTGACTCTATGTATTTCCTTCTCCTATTTGAGGTTGTTGCCCCTGAAAATTTTTTGTACTAGCATCTGCCTCCATCAACCATAATGCCCTAGATTTTTTGTCTCCAACTAACCTTTTGGGCCAAGGCCAATCAGCGAGCGCCCTTTTCAATCCTTTCTTTCTTATCTAACTCCCTCCCCACTTCTACCTTCTCCAAATCCCCCACTTCATTCATAATTTCTCATTTTCACTTTTACTCTCCCAAAGCACCTCTTTATTCCACACCCTTATGTCAGCTTTAAGCAACGTCAACTTCTTGAAAAGCCTCATATTACTCTCCCAAAACACCTCTTTATTTTACACCCTTATGTCAGCTTTTAAGCAACTTCAACTTCTTGAAAAGCCTATAAGAGGGTCTCCCCTCCACCACATAACTATTCGACCAGCGAGCCATTCTATCCCCCAAATTAGCCACTTAAGCCACATATTCTCATATCTAAAAGGAGATCTCATCCGCCTTCCCAAATTGCATCATTAATATATACTGCGATGGTTTTTACCTTATCATTACTTGAGTCGAGGGTCTATGGGAAACATCCTCTCTATCTTCTTCGCAAAGTTGGGTTAAGGTTTCATATACACCATCCTCCCCAAACCCTACTTGTGGGATTACGCTGTGTATGGTTGTTGTTATGAACACTACAATTATTCCTCTTATTATTAATTTGTAAAAATTTGCTTGACTGAAATTAAATTTATCATCTGTTCGGATATTGGAATTTGTTGGTGCAAGTTTCTGATCAAATGGCTTTCAAAATTGTCCCAAACTGTAAGAGTACATCCTATTTGGTTATTAGGGAATTCAAGTGAAAAATAAATGTAAAAATCAACTTATCAAATCGTATCTTACTGCTTAGGCACATGGATAGATTGAGTTTTATTCTTTGGACTTCAAATCCTGTTTCATCAGCATACCACTTGACATCTGAACAAACTCCTGTATAGAAAGAGATCTTCTCAATCTTCATTCATGTTCCATGTGAAATAAGTGTGCAACATTGTGGTGAGAAAAATCTAGTTCTTGCTACAAAATGTGCGCTTTTCCTCTTCTGATGGCATGCTTAACTTTAGACATAAACTGTTTAAATTCCCAACTTTCAGCAGATTGACGTGTGGTACTAGGATTGCTATTTGCTTCAGTTTGTCACCATGTGGTAACTTATCACTTATATTCTTCCTTTCAGATTCGTTTTCTTTCATCAAGGGCACACATACTTTCAGAAAAGTGGGACCATGTACCTATTGTGCTTGCAGGTGATTATAATAGTACTCCCCAGGTGTGAATAGCTGAAATATATCTTTATGAAGTATGTTATTGACTTCAATTTTTAAAAATTACTTGCTGGCACAATGCCTATTTGTTTATCCCTTGTGACAGAGTCCAATCTACAAATTCTTGTCATCATCCGAGGTAATACGCCAGATCCCAATTCAGTATCCTTTATGCAATATTAAAGTACTTCTTCAGTAATAAGATCTGCCTGCTTTTTCGTTGAATTGTTTGCTTCTCAAGGGCTTTGTTTTTGATATAGCAGCTCAATCTAATGCTACATAACCGAAAAGAGTTATCTGGTCAGAGACGATGCCATCCCTCTCAAGTTCTTGGTCTGAGAAGAGAAAAGGGGATTTTGTTTGTTTTAATGGACAGGTGAAGCAAGGATCTTCCAGTACTTATTATGTCTTTTGAAGGTCTATGTGCTCCTATAAATCAATAGCTAGACTGTTCATAAAACCTAAGGGGGGTCATAAGTTGCTTCAGTTTTTGTATAGTGAGAAAACAATGTTGTGTTTTTTAACATGACATCTTCTCTATATCCTCATTCTCAGTTTTCAACTTCACTATAATGTGTTGTATGGTCAACTTCACTGTATCGCCAAATTTGTTTATGGGTATAAGACTTTGTCACATTGATAGAATATAACAAAAATGGAGATATGAAACTAACCATTTACATCAGGCTTAAAAATATTTAATAATAATAAAAGACGTATAACTCTTCCAACTGTTTATGTTGGTTGTTGCTGATTTTATTTGGGTTCAGCTGTTAATGCCCTTCATACATTGTCATGTGTGTTTGATTCTTGATCCATTGATGTTTGAGATTTCTGATGTCAATTGGTTTACTTGTGAGTTGTGAGAGAGCTAAGTTATTTGTATTATCATATGATTCTGATGAAGAATTCTGTTGTGTGCATGCAATTGACTTCAGATTTTTTAATTCTCGATGGAGCGACGAGGAGATAAATGTTGCGATTGGCGCCCCTAAATCCCACATAGCTATGCACCCTTTGAAGCTAAATAGTTCTTATGCGATGGTGAAGGTATGGCTTGTCCTTCCTATCCACAGTTTATGTTTATTTCTTTGTATATTCCTCTTAGGCAGACGCTACCTCTTCCTTCTTCTTAGGGACCTCTAACAACAAGGGATAACAGTGGTGAACCATTAGCCACATCTTACCACTCGAAGTTTCTGGGAACTGTTGATTATTTGTGGTACTAATGATGTTGATTACAACTGCTACTCATATTTTTCTGCTAACTTGATTGAAGGGAGTAAGCACTAAAGTAAAATCATCCACATGCAGGTATTCTGATGGTCTTGCACCCACAAAAGTTTTAGATACTTTACCAATTAATGTCTTGAAGAAAACAGGTGGTCTTTCCTACAAGGTATTGTTCTTCTTACATAGTAACTTGATGTTGTTAATAAGAACGTCTTAGATTATGCAAAAGAAGCAAATACATTAATAAGGTTGTTAAAAACATCTAGTAAATGACCTGATGCTTGATTGCACATTTGGGATAGATTCAGCCACATCAAGAACCAGTCACAACATCTTTTCTTTGTTGTGAACCAGTAAACTTTTATTTCGTAAGCCGGATAAGAGCACTCCTAGATCTCATTACATTTGATATATTCCTTGAGATGTTTTGTGTGTTAACTTCTTCTCTAAGCTAATTTTGATCTGAATTTCTGGGCCGCAGAAATTGGGTAGTGATCACTTGGCTTTGGTTTCTGAGTTTGCATTCTTGGAAGTTGTTGGAGCAACTGAAGACCGTCTATCAGTTAAAGGTGACATCTGTTAATATAGAGATGGAGCGATCATCCATGCAACAAACTCCTTATTATGGCACGCAGGTTCAAGACAACATGGGAAACAAACTGGATATTGCATATGTCAAACGGAGTTGCAGGAATTAAGTTGAGCGTAAGAAATGACAAAGTTTAGTTTGTGATTACTAAGCAAATGCAATGTTCTATCCGCTGTTGACTAGAATTATACTACCTACAAATGATTGTTATAGCATAAATGATAGGAACTCATTGTTTGGACATATGAATATGTTATCGTGGAACAAATCTGTACCTTTAATATCGTCTCAAGTTTTTGTCTGCAACTCTGCATTGGAGTAGGAACATATATGTTATAAAATGTTAACACAAAACCAAGTTTGCAACGTTGTGATCTCAAAATTTTCTCTTCCTAATGAGATGCTATCAAGACTTGGCTAACAGGATGAGAAGTACTTCTTCCTGGGCTTGCAATTTGCATCTAGTTAGCTGGGTGGGCAGCAAATTTTCATTCAGTTCCAATGTCTTCGTCCATATAAAGTTGTGTTCCTCTTAAACGGTCTGGTCATGTGAAATGAAATCATAATATAATTGGAAATCATAAATCATACAAGATAAAGTTAATGTTTTGTTTGGACGTATAATTTAAAATTTTAAGTTAGATATATTTTTTTCTTATAAACATAAAACTCACATAATATATGTCACAAAGGAATTCTAAATAAAGAAATGGCTTATATAACAGTTATAGATTGAATTTTGGTTCAATAAAAGGTAAAATTGAACATCAGTAATATTTATCTACCAACAAAAATAGCATTTGGTAAAATTTTTATTAAAGAGACATGTGATGGAAATGAGATAGTATTGTGTAAACAAACAATATTTATGTTGGTGAGGATAATACTTATATTCAATACAATTGGTTTAAGGTTTGGTAAGAGTAATAATGTTAACAATATCTTTTGTTTGCATATTAAATAAACCGTAGGAGGATATAAATTGGTGAATTTCTTTTACAAAATGTGGGTTAATTTTTATATTTGAAAAATATAAAATCATGATATAAAATTTTCAAATCATTTTCTTTTTGAAGAATTTATGATTTTATCTCATGATTTGAAATAATGAGATAAAATAACATGTACAAAATATCTATTAAAATATCAAATAGAGTGTATAATAAGAGTAAATTTTCTCAACTTTTGTGTAACATATAATTTATTTTCGATGTTCTATTTACGAAAACAAGAAAAGACAAATTCAGGCTAAACTATAAAAGGAAACTTGAACTTACAACACAAAACGAAAATAATTAGAAGAAAATATTTTTCACCAATAGGAGAAAAATGACTCTTTCCTATATCCTTGTAAGTTAGACGATTCCTCGTCATTTAGCACTAACTCGGGGACTGTATTTGCAATATGATGAAATATTTAAATCAAGCGTATCTCCTTTTTTGAGTCGAATGGATATATAAACACAAACGTGTAGTCATTGACACGTCACTTGCAGGGATTGAAATAATTATAGCCAATTATAGAAAGCCAAGTTGCAATTTGGGAACCATTTTTACAGACGCTTATTCTGGACGGCAAGAATCGGGCGTGTTATATCTGTACCGACTCCTACTTCGCCGGACACGGATCCATTTTCTCTCTCTATCTCGCCGGAGAATTTTGGAAATTTTGTTTTACAGTTATTTCGATTGAATAATTTTTTCTTCCCGGAGATATATCGATTTACTCGGTTTCCATTATTTGTTGTTGTTATTGTTACCAAATCTAATCTACGTTGTCGCAACCGATGCAACGGCTCGTTGACCATACCCTTGCTGTTACCAAAGAGTAAGTTCTTAATTTCTCGTCTTTGTTATGTGTATGATATACACATAATGTACATGCATGTATGTGATTCAGGCGTATAGTGGTTCTGATTGGAATGAAATGGAGTGCAGGCGGAATGAATGGAAGATTTATTGATATTGTATTGAGGCTTATCTGAATGTGATCTTTGCTTTCTCGCATTAAGTTTCTTTTGGAAAATTGTTGTTCCAGAGGTTGAAATTCGCCATGATTGTCATAGTTCAGGTGCAAAAATGTTATATTTAATGACGTATGATGCTTAAATTTTTGGTGGGAAAAAAATGTAATTTTGTGTTTAAGTTTCTGTTTTGGGTTTAGTTGATCAGCCAGAGCTTAAGAAAATAAGAAGTAGAGCAATATGTTCCACATCTTATTTTGTGAACCTCAAGCTTCTTTGTATTTTACTCTTGATGCCATTTATGGTAGTCAAACTAATATAACAATTGTTTTTTTGGATACATTTAGCTGTAATCTCCACTATTCATACAGTGGGATAAACATGAAATATTGCAGAAGTTCCCTTTTTAATAGTACTGATTGCCTTAAGGGCATTGGTTGAGTGCAGGCAACATTATAAGCTCAATATCTATATGATTTCCTACCTTTCTTTGTCCTTTTTATTTTTAAGGAAATATAATAAACGGAACTTTTCATAAGGATATTAGATAATCCACTGCCACTGCTTTAGAAGTCAGCACTATTACTTGGGCGGATGGATTGGAATAAGCTCTGAAGTTATTAGTCAAAACTAGCTCATACTCAGCTGTATCATCTCATTCCTACGTTGTAATATTTATTCAGCTTGAAATCCTTAGAGTTACTATCACGCTGCTTTCTCGCTGTAGATTTTTGTCTTAGCTTTAGAAAGTTTTGTTATTGATGCATCATTCAATGTTTCTGTTTCTTGTTTTCATTTACTCAGGTCAGTTAAGACATTGACCTATGAGTCGCTGAATAATGTTGTGAGATTGATTAATGGAGTGTCAGCACTATTATTGACAATATTGCCGGGGAAATCTACTATTCTTGAAGGCATACATGGCTGGGAACTTCGTCCAACCTTTCGTGGACCTCGACTTCCACAGTGGATGGAGAAGTGAGCTTTCTAATTTTTTTCCATGTTTCCCTGTTTTGGCTTTTGAATTAATGTTTTTTTATAATGCAAATGTATTAACGTTTACCTTCTTGGTGATCACAGTGGCGCCTCATCTTTTAACCAGTTCATCCATGAACATTCTTTTGATTCTGATACCTCCTCCTCAAGTGTAGATTATTCATCAGAAGAAGAAGAAGAACAATATACTGATGAAACCATTTGTCCTCCATCTCCACTGTCACAAAGTTCTCGGGTTTCTAGAGCTCGCAGTCTTTCAAGGCGGAACAGGCATTGGATGCATTGGTTCAGATACATCATCTCATGGCTCCTATTCCCTATTAAATTTATGTTGGGCCTACCTTTGTTTATATATGCTTTGAGTAGGGGCCGTAGAGCCTCTCGGACATCTGAGAATTTTCAGTCTTCCCATGTACAAGCTAGGAAGAGATTACAGACACTCAGGGATCAAGTTATTCAGTCTGCCACTGACAGAAGACGTGGTGTTGTTGAGGTTTGACTTTTCATGTAACGTTAATCTTAGTCCATTTTTTTTTCTTCTCTTCCATGTATGGACAGGCGAAACCAGTTAATTCAGAAATGGAAGCAAATTGAAAGATAGAAGACTTCACTTTATTTAATATGATGTTGACTCAAAAATATTCCAACATCCCAACATTCATATGATCTTGACTCTGCTTAGCTGCTACCTTCACTTTCTTTCGTCTACAATTTCCTCGGCAAATCCTGAAGAGAGACTATGAATGAGCGAGATAGTTAGCCTCCCCTTTTCTGGTTTTCCTTAGATTCAGAGTAATGTATTTTGTATCTCAGAACAATTACTATGTTACAAAATTAAAGGAGAAAATACATGGGAGAAAGAACTGTAACGAGGGAGCAAAGAACCAATCTAGATTGAATTGGAAAAGAAAAGACAATCTGACTCTGTCCTTGATGGAAGGGTAAGAACTTTATCAAGGATACTGGGGTTGTGATAGCGGAGGTGGTTGGAAAAGGCTCCTCTCCTTAAGTAGTACATCAAGGAGCAGGTTAAGGAAAATGATTCCATGAAATTGAGTGAAGAAAGGGTGTGAAGAACTACAACTTTAATTAGCTTTAAAGTTTTCCTGTTTACCATTTTAATGTCATGGAAAATGTTGGACCTGAGAGCTAGCCTTGGGGCAACAGAGAAGTGCTCCGTGTTTCTATGAGTGACTAGGGTCGAAACAAGGAAGCAGACTCTCCATTAAGGAGGGAAAGCTGTTGACACCCGTCTTTTCCTGAGTCTGCTTTAGCAGGAGCCATCTGGCACTCTGGTCGGCTTTGGAAAAAGTTGAACTTGAGTAGTTCTGTTGGTTCTTATGTCAAACAGAAGCAACCAAGCATCTGAACTAACTCCTGATGGGCTTTATCACCAACATCCTACTCCTCTGGCACTACCTGCTCAAGAACAATACCAAAGTGAAGAATAATAGAAAGGAGAAAAGGGAATATAAAAATGGTGTCTTTTAGAAATCACCTTGTCCCTTATGTGCTATACTATTGTTTGTTTTCTCCTTGATTGCAACTTTTTATGGAAATGACTTGGTCTAAATTTTTTACATGTAGGATCTCCATCTAGCAATTGAGATCACCATAGAGGCTGTTTTTGATTTTTTCCACAAGGCTGCACACTGTCTTCTTTCACCAATAGACACCTTGAAGAAAGTGGTGAAGTGGATTTCTTCTGACAACAGTGGTCGTGTGGACGTTCCCGCTGTCGGTTCAGGTGTCTCTGTTCCTGTGGACACCCTTTCAGAGAGTGATCCTACTCCAAGAGAACAGAAAACGGGCTTTCATTCCCTCAATACAGATGCTCGGACATGTCAAGATGTCATTACAGAGCTTGGGTAAGGGTTTTTGCTTGCATCCTATGTAATTAACATATTGCACACATTGTTTTCTTTTAAAAAATCTTTCATACACTGTGCAAGGGATTGGGCGCTAAGTTGCTCGGACTCGGTACGGGTGTCCGATACGGGTGGGATCTAGAGGTCGGATCCTTCATGATCTAACTTTTAAGATTCGGGCATATGGATCCACGTATGGATACGGGTGCAAGGAATTCGCCGTAGAATAATTAAAATATCTAAAAAAAGAGTTATAAAACCTAGATTATGAGTCTATGAGATACTATGTGGAAAACTTGAGGAGAATCTTGGAAGGAGATTAAAGGAAAAAGAGTCACATAGAAATTTCTATATAAAAGGTATTCCATTTCCTTTAATTTCACCTTAGCTTTTGTATTGATTATAGGAATCATTAAAATTGTCCAAACTTTCCCATCGATTTTGGTCGAAGTACCCAAAATCCGGTTGACCAAATCGGACACGGATCCCTCATCCACACCCACACCCACACCCACATCGTGTCGACATGGGTGCGGCACCAAAAGTGAAGAGTCCGAACAACTTAGAGTGTACGTTTCCAATCCTATTTAACAAGATTTGTTAAGTTTTTCTTATTAATCTGTGGATTTTTCTTATGTTTAGATTTAAAATATACATTTCCAATTTCTTTAGAGGTCTTTTAAGTGTTGGATAGGATAAACATAATGTTGGATTAGTGTCTTTAGTCACTAATCCAGTGAACCTAGTGAATGCTTATTTCCTTAAAATACTAAGTAACGTGTAAGTTATATTGATCAGATTAAACTGGTTGGACATACTGCTTTTTGGACAAGAATTATTTTGGAAATATTTTGAAATTACAAGTGTAAACAGGATTATAAAAATTGTGGAGTTGTTCCAGTTATATTTTAGTCTTGTCAGTGTTGTTTGGGTACACACTATCCTCTATAGACTGTTGAAAACTTGGTTGGTCAGAAGCTGTAGTAAAATCAGTTCATTTTCAGGCAACCTCACCAATACATAAGGGTGAAGTGTGTATATAACTCTTTGTATGCATAACTAGTGTGCATTAGTTTTCAAATAAAGTTAAGCATTCCATTCTCAACTTGTGTCTCTTTCCTTTGTAGATACCCATATGAAGCTCTTCGTGTGGTTACTGATGATGGATATATTCTCCTTTTGGAGAGAATTCCAAGGTTTGGGTTCTTTTTATCATCGCAGTATCTTTATATCTACAGCTTTGAGGTGGATGTCCATTTATAGATGTTCCTTGATGTTTCTAACTTGATTTTGCAGACGTGATGCTCGAAAAGTTGTTTATCTACAACATGGGGTTTTTGATTCATCCATGGGGTGAGCTTCGCATGTCTTCTAACTCTTCAAAATCATTTTCCCTTCTTATGCATAGTACTCGACTTGTTGCGTACTTGGGTTAACTTCAACTGTCTTTGGCGTAAATCTCAAGTTGTTTTTTGAGATCTTCTAAGCGTATGAGTTATTATACTTCCCTAATATTGGTTCTCTGCCGTTTCTAGTTCTTATTTCTCCTTTCTTGCTTAAATATTGTCAAGATCAGTCCAATTTTCAATTGTGTTACTAAGAGTTGCTGCGGTGATCAGTTTCTAATTGTCAACTGCTCATTATTTATTCCATGATTATATGATTTACAGGTGGGTATCAAACGGAGTTGTTGGTTCCCCAGCATTTGCAGCCTATGATCAAGGTTTGTTCTCTGTACTTTTTGGTCTATAATTTATAGGGTGTGCGTATACTATAAACTACCCTGAGATAATTCTGTAGTATTCATTCTTCTGTTTCTTGATTACAGGGTATGATGTTTTCCTAGGAAATTTCCGGGGATTGGTGTCGAGAGAGCATGTTGACAAGAATATATCCTCACGTCGGTAAGTGCATCACTTCATGCAGCTCCCGTTGTGTCTGAATTGTCATTTGACCTCTTTTTCGAAAGGAAAATAAACTTCATATTTTATGTTTTTGTCGATTGATGAATTTCTATCAAGTTACTTCAGCTCCCAAGTATGGCATCTTCATGCAGGTACTGGAAGTACTCCATAAATGAGCATGGGACACAAGATATACCTGCAATGATAGAGAAGATCCACCAAACAAAAGTTACTGAATTGGAAAATAGCCAAAAAGTAGTGGAGGGAGAGATTGGCAATGATCAGCCTTACAAACTTTGTGCAATTTGTCATAGTTTGGGTGGAGCTGCTATTTTAATGTACATTCTAACACGTCGAATTGAGGTAAAGCCCCATAGGCTTTCAAGATTAATCTTATTATCGCCGGCTGGGTTTCATCATGATTCCAATCCTGTATTCAACATGATGGAATGCTTATTCCTGCTATTGTCTCCTCTACTTGCCCCTTTTGTGTCAGCTTTCTATATTCCCACTCGGTTTTTCCGCATGTTGTTTAACAAGTTGGCCCGAGACTTCCATAACTTACCAGCAGTTGGAGGCCTTGTGCAAACTCTCATCAGTTATTTGGTTGGTGGAGACAGCTCCAATTGGGTTGGAGTCTTAGGGTTGCCACACTACAATATGAATGATATGCCAGCTGTTTCATTCCGTGTGGCCCTTCATTTGGCACAGATCAAGCACACTCGGAAGTTTATGATGTTTGACTATGGGAGTGCAGCTGCGAACATGAAAGCTTATGGTTCCCCTCATCCTTTAGATTTGGGGGAGTTCTATTCCCTTATTGATATTCCGGTTGATCTTGTTGCTGGGCGTAAGGACAAGGTCATCAGGCCGTCCATGGTGAGGAAACATTATAAGCTGATGAAGGATGCAGGTGTGGAGGTGTCATATAATGAGTTTGAGTATGCTCATTTGGATTTTACATTTTCCCATCATGAAGAACTATTGGCCTATGTTATGTCTCGATTAATTTTAGTAGGTGCTTCTATGAAGCAGCAACCTGGCCAGAAATCATTGAAGAACAGGAGAAAAGAGGGGCAAACCAGCAGCAGCCGTTAAAGTGTAGCACTAACAAGAGCCAGACCTGTGTATATCTTGGGTGTTTCTTGTAATTTATGTATGTCACTTATCAGAAAAATATAGAGAATGCTGAATCAGGATAGGGCACTTATGAAGCCCCTTATTGACATTACCAAAGCCTACTCAAGGAAATAGAATTGGGTTGGATGTTGTTTCCTCGAGTGTTGGATGTGGTTTTGTGTATATTTTGTATGTATGTTGTAACTTGTAAAGGTGTACCATTGTTTTGGAATGAGTACTACACATGGTGTTTAGTGTGTAATTAGTACTTTGTAGGATTTGAGAACAATGAAATTTGTATGAATGGGCATGATGCAAGATACAAATGATATGCCTTAAAAATATCAGCTGCTGATGTTCTTTTATTGACTAGTATCATATAAATCTGGGGCAAGGGTTTCCGGCAGGCCCCCTTCTCTGGCTTTCCTTTTGTATAAATGAAGTGCTCTTGGCTGGACATCATAATTCTGTGTCACTAAAACCCCAGTGTCTGCCAAATGTGCTTCCAAACCATCTGCAGCAGTGAGCTAATATCTGGTTTCCGTCTCCGAAAAGAGATGAATGGAGTCTAATCTGTTTCAGCAGTTCAATTACACTCCTGCAATAACAGTTGCACAATTTGTTAAAAGAGACTCAAGTCTACAACTTCCTTTTTAACAGTGTTTCTTCCCGCAGCCGTCCTACAGTAGATCCTTTTGATTGCCCCTTCTGCACCGTGGTTTTCGTTGTAGCATTCTTCAAGCTCTTGCGGTAGGCTGTGAATGCTTCCCTTCCATTGCCCTTGCTATGCAGCAAAATTACATCAGACTTCTCCTCACGAACAGTTGATTCTGTATAAATAGCTGTTTGTTTGCTCCTTCATAGTTTTTTTAAATCCTTATCATCTCTATGATGATTTTTTCTCCCTCTCGGTTTTTCTCGTGATGCAGCAAATCATTGATATCCACGTTATCCAATAACTTGCTTTTGCTTCTTCCATTGCTTTGGTAAAGCTCCAAATCATTGATATCCACATTATCCGATAACTTGCTTTTGCTTCTTCCATTGCTTTGGTAAAGCTCCAAATCGGATGGCTATCATTATATATTCTCATACTTGAATAGTTTATACAACTATATATGTATGACAAAAATCCAAAAATCAAATCAAATATCCAATATATATATATATATATATATATATATATATATATATATATACTTCTTGATCATCGAATATACTGAAAGTACCCAATGTTAAGTTGACTCAAATTTAGTAGGGATTCCACACCCACATTAATGTCGTATCAATACGAGTGGGACATGACTTTTGTAGAGCCCGTGCAACATAACTGACATATAAAATATGAACTTGACGGACGTGAATCCATATAAACTAGAAGTGTAATGGGTTCAATAGTGTGATCTATTGACAAATAAAACATAAATTTGACAGGTTGAATTTTGTTCAATATTTTCGACACAACGTGAATTCATATACAACTAGAAGTGTAATTGGTTCAGTAGTAAGATTTAAAGGTTGAATCATGAAGTTTAAATCTTGAATCCCTCTCTTCAACTAGAATGTAAGGGTAATCGCAAAATCAGATTCTTTTGTACATATGTAACTTAATTGTAATTAGCAAACATAACTATGAAACCTAATTAAGTTATTTTTAGTGGCTATTTGCTAAAGTATCCCTTTTTAATTTTTTTTCTTTTGAATGAAATGATCTTCATTTTTTATTATTCAACATATTCCGCAATAAAAAATAATTGGCCCAAGATACAACTGACAATTAAAAAAAATTGCAAGACTCAAATTATGTCTTAGGATGAAAAAAAATTAACAAGACAGAATTCGCAACACATAAGTTCAATTTCAGAACATTATGCCTTTACATATCAAAATCTTAAGTTACGACATAACTTAGTTTCTATAGAATTATATTTATAGATATGTAAGTTAAGTTTCAAAACCACAAAGTTATATTTTAGAGGTATAACTTATCACAGTATACTTTTATCAAATAAGATAAACATTTTCGAAACACTAATTCTTGCAAATTAAATACTACATAACTCATATGGAACGAGGTAAAAAAATTCTAAATTTCAACCTTGCAAAGTTAGGTCATAAATAAATAAATAAGAAATTTAATTAAATTACAAATTATCAATTTAAAGGACAAAACTTAAATACCACCCTCAAAATATGGATTATCCTTGCACAAACTTATCTATTCGGCCCAGTTGGAAGAGCCCATCATAGCAGTGAGTTCTGGCCCACTTTCGAAGAACAACATGTGAGTCAATAATCTCAGTTTTCGGATTCAGGGTAGAAAGGGAGAAAATCGGAGACGGAGACGGAGACGGAGACGGAGACTAGAAGGAAGAGAGAGCAATGAAATCGCCGAGATGGGGATATGTTAGAATTATATCAGGAACTATTTTTGGAGGCATTTTTGGATTCTATCTTATGCATCGCGCTGAACTTCAGTACAAGGTTTTTGCGATCTTCTTTTTCTTATTATAAGTTAAATTGCTTACGCCAAAGAGCGATCATCTGTATAAATTACTGTTATGTGATTGAAGGAAATGTGGAACGAGAGATTGAAGAAGTATGAGGAGGAGCTCAGAATGAAGCAAAGTATGGAGACGCATACCCCCACTGAGTTGTCAGGAGATCATCTTGCGAGATAGGTACTTTTAAACACCGACCTGCTAATCTCTTTACTTTCTGCAGTTTATAGCTTAGATAAGGTTTGAGATGTTCAGTTTCTTATATATCTTGTGGATTATGATTTGAAATTTCAAATCCAGACTGGACACTCCAATAACACTGAATAATTGGGTATGAAATTGCAGTCCAGGAATTCAGGCTGACGTTCTCTGTGAAGCTTATGTCTTGTTGATAATAATTTATGTTTATGCTCTGAAGTACAATGGTTTAGTAGATATCTGACTGGGGAGTCATAGAACACGAGGGTCTTATTTAGGACTTGTTCATGCTAAAATGTAATATATTGTTAAGTTTGACAATTGTGAATTATGAATTATGAATTTTGAGTCATGGATGCTTAATTGCCTTTAATCTGAAATTACTTTCTAAGATCAGGTGATTGATCAATATTGTAATATATTATTTCTAGTTTTCTACATAAAAATATAGTATATGGGTAAAAAAAACAATGGTTGCTCAAGCGCCTAGTAACCTCCACCATACCCTACTGTGCAAAAGACCAAAGAAGGCAGGAGATGAGGTGCAGACTCATATTTATCCAAGTAAACAATTTCTCTGTGTTTTCTTTTGGAGTGACAAAATTCCTATAGAATATGATATGTCCAATCTGTACAAGTTGGTTAGGTTAATGCAGTTTTCAGGGAAGTGCGAAGTGGAACAAAGTGACAAGGTTTGCGTCACTTAAGCCATGAAACCTAAAGCAAAGCACTCGCTTCATTGAGTAAATTGACCATTAGAAAGGCATCAAGCAGAGGCAAGGTTGTAATCGAGAAAAAAAATTTAGTAGCTTCAGAACATAGCTACATGAAGACTGAAGCTATAGTAATAATTTAAACCTGTGGAAATAGTCAAAAGAAAGCTGTCTTGGAACTCTTCTATATAAGAATCAAGGAGCTAACAAAATCCATAAAGCTATCAACATTGCTTACAGGGAAGTGTTGATGCAAATTAAATAAGCTAACTAAGCAAATAGCCTTCCAAGAACTGTTAGGGGTTGAGTTCCCATCAGAACATCTGTGGTTTCGTTCGTCTCAAATACACCAAAAGATAGCTGTTGGGATCATATTCTTGATTCTTTTCATGGATTTGTCAACTCTTCACGATATTCAGCTTCCAAAGGCATCTTAAACAGTGAAAGCCTTAACCCATTTGAGACAAACATTGAAAAGAAGAAGTGCCAAACATCAGCTGTCAATGGGCAATGCAAAAAGAGGTGATTCACAGTTTCATTTGTTTTTTCGTATAGGTAGCATCTGTTGATAAGAATGATGCGTCTCTTTCTGAGATTATCTTGGGTCAGGCAGACACCTTTTAGGAGTCCAGGTAAAACAACTGACTGTATGAGGCTGTCTAGTTTTCCAAACATGTTTCCAGGGTCACTCATCAAGCATACCATTCACAGAACATCCCAGTTTGTAGCATCCTTTCACAGTGTAATCACCCTTCGTTTAGTTGCCCCAAAATTTAAGTTGGGTGTATGAAAATTTAAAACTAATATAAGTTTATACATAAGAAATTATTTTTTAAAAAAAAACTGTGAATAAGTTTATATATAAGTAATTATTCATGTTCCCTAGGTAACAGGTTTAAACCACCTTATCCCTACACTAGAAGCTTCCGTTATGTCACAAAAATCAAACATTTTATGTATACACAAAAATTATTCATATATTATTTATAGGAATTAGGATTCCCTTTCATGCAAGCTGGCTCCATCCCTGCTTGCAACAGTTCCATATCAATGTCTCCAACATCTGCAGAAAATTGCAGCTCCTATTTAGAGACACATTTCAGTGTTCCAATAGTTATTTGCTAAAGTCCTGCTGCATTTTGAAATTTTGGCCAAGAGGTCTATCCACAGAACTGAAGTGATTAATCAATAGCAAGAACAAGACTACTGTACGTATGATCCAACAATAATTCTAGAGGGAGAAGGTTTTCTATCTTGTATTGTACACTTGCACCTTGCTTCTTAATTTTTTCATCATTTTACACTACATACTTTATTCGTGCAATTTTCAATACCTTTGTTTGTCCGATTCTTTATGATTGTTTTTCTTCTACTGCTGAGTCCATTGCACTTGCATCAGTGTTATATAAACTTTTTGGTTCTAAACTCTAGTGATCAGCTAAAGGCACATGGTTTTATCACTTAATATCATTATTTACTAGTCCTGAATATCTGTTGTAGATGGAGAATGTTGAGGCCTACCCTTAGTCAATCAAGCAAACTTAAATTCACATAGGCAATTCCGTTCTCTCCTTTCTAATATATTATATTAATTAATATTATTCAACCCATATACATAAAACGAAGATTTAGGGGCATATTGATTTGCCGGGTTCTCGATCTTTTCCTCTCCCGGTCGCTAAGTTTCTCCTTTTCTCTTCTTTCCTTTTCTTTTCTACAGATTATTTACCACCCTAATTATTATACATGATTAATTATAAAAGTGGTGAAAGTAGTCCACTACTAATTTCAATGTTATTTTCTTTAACCACCAACTAAATTAATTATTAAAATTACCCCATTCACTATGTAATTGTCGTTACGAATAGTCCAAAATTCCCATTTAGAATATATTGGAAGTCATTTATGAAATAAGAAGCTCTAGTACTCAAAACAACCTAATGGCTCGTTACAGAGTCGGTCTCTTGAAGGGGAATGACTGTGCCTGTTGTCGTGCCAAAATATCGCTTTCTAACATCACCACCGCATTCTATGTTAAAAGGCCAAACTTCGAAGTAAGAACTACTCTCCTTGCGCCGTTCATTCTATTCTTTCTTGAGCTACAATGAGATCTCTCTATTAAGCCCGAGTAGACTTTCCTCTTCCTTCCTTTCAAAGATTGTGCTCTATTTCACTAAACTGAAAGTCTTTTTTCCCTGCTGCGTTGCCATTGAAACTCTCTCCCTTTATCAATCTTCTATTGGTAGGCGGGAAAATACACTGCCTAGTGAAATGGAACTAATACCTTTTCAAAAAAAAATCGAGGGTCTTTCTTTTCTTGTGAATGAATATTTCTTTTTTAAAACTCATTTTAAATTTTACCATTATCGAAACTCGAGATGTATTTTAAGAGGCATTAACTTAAAAGAGTGATTAGGGAAAAATACTTGCAGAAGAATTGAAAATAACATGTAGTATCCACCTGAGAATTATGTGGAATATTACATGATTGTTCAGTTCCCACTGTGTTTATACTTGTCGGGTAAATTAAGCTTCGTTAGGTGATCGGGACTCTAGTAGTAGGATATTTGATGTCAAATCTAGTTAATAGCTTATCAGATTTTAAGAGCGAATATTACCAAATACTAGACAAAATTCTCCTTATCGTGTAGCTATAGATGTCTACGGGGAAGCTTATTGGCAGCAAAAGACAATGTGATTCTCATGTGCTCTATTTGGTTTTTCCTTGCCAATTACAAATCTATATAATCCCCTGCATTCATGAATTATTTATGGAAGATCTTGCTTTAGATTGCAATTCATTGATTATATTAAGAGATGGATGACTGTTGTCTGTGTACTATGTGCAGATAATTTGGAGATTACTTGTGCAGACTCCCCTTGTTGTGTGATGCTATCTGAGAGCAAAAAAACATGGTTGTCAAAGTGTACCTACCGATGTGTTTGTTATTATAAAAACTGTGAGGACAAGCATCTTATCGAGAAATGGAAGTATAAATGGTGCAGATTTCCACCACTGACGCTTTGCTTATGCAGTTTGGGCTTCTACAAACCACTTACTCTCCCCTTCTAATTAGTTTACAAACATCATGTACCTCATTTCTAGAAGTTTATACCCTTTATTAATAGACTGAAAAGTATCTTGAGAACTGAGAAATTCACTTGTTTTTGAAGAGAGTATTTTCCATGAAAACCGAAAAAGCCCTTGGAATTGGGTGTTGGTGACTTTGGATAGTGATGAATAAAAGTTGGTGTGATGAGTTGATATGTCATTTTAGTTAAAATGGATGGGGTTAAAGAGGATGGACATATTCAAATGGATGGGTAGAGGAGATTTGGGAGAATGAGTTGGATTATTTTAAATTGCGTCGGGTTATTGGGTTAAAATAAGAAATAAGTTTTTTTCTTAAAATTCGGGTCAATTTGGGTCAATTCGTCTTAGTAATTGGAGGGGTGAATTTATTAAATTCATTTTAACGACGAATAGGAAATTTAAATAATAAATCAAAGTTGGAGATATTTTTAACCCTTTTCCCTTGAAACTATGCTAGTGTTTCATTACCTGCTATACATTTTTTTTTCTTATTATTTACCTGATATATTAGGCAAGTATCTTAACACCTTGAACTTTTTCTAACCTATTAAATATTTGATTCTTTTTTATCCAATTCGATCCTCATCGTTTCATGACTCATACAGGAGTTATATTCTATGTCCTTGTGTATATTAAATGCAAATAATATTTCAATGTAATAAAGAATAAGAATATGTGCTATACATAATGAAGTAAAAAATATCCAACCACTTAGAAATTGAGACTTGAGAGACTACGAAAATTTCGGTAAAACATGAAAATTATTTTTTTGTGTCTAATATAAATGTGTTTATGCACATAATTTGGTTTAATATCAGGTAATCATTGAAAAAGATATATAATACTATAAAAAAAAATATATAGGAGTTGATAAGACCCCTATCACCCCGCATATAATTGGGATTAGGGTAAAAAAATGTCCTTAAATTATGTGAAAGGAACAAAAATGTCATCTGTTTATAGTTTGGCTAAGAAATGTCCTTACCGCTAATACTTTGGCTCAAAAATGCCTTTGCAGTCAATACTTTGGTCCATAAATGCCCCTATAGTTACAAAGTGAGTTAAAATTTTCGAATAAATATATTATTTTTTTTCTTTTTAAACACATTTTCTTCCTAATTAAAATATTATTAAGGAACACTATTCTTGTTTTCTTTCTTCTAAAATTACTTTAACAAATAAAAATGTAGGAAATATTTTTTTTCTTTGGGAAAATGCATAACTACTCCCCAACCTATATTCGAAATTCCAGAGACACACTTATATTATACTAAGGTCCTATTACCCCTGAACTTATTTTATAAATAATTTCCTATCCCTTTTCGGCCTACGTGGCACTAGCTTAAAAAAAATGTCAACACGCGCTAGGTCCACAAGATAGTGCCACGTAGGCAAAAAAGGGGTAGAAAGTTATTTATAAAATAAGTTCAGGAGGGTAATAGGACCTTAGTATAATATAAGTGTGTCTATGAGATTTTGGACATAGGTTGGGGGGCTATTTGTGCATTTTTCCTTTTTCTTTTTAAACACATTTTCTTTCTAATTAAACTACAAACGGGTGAGGGGAGGGGGAGGACATTTTTGTTCTTTTCACATAGTTTAAAGATATTTTGAACTAAAGTATTGACGGTAAAAACATTTTTGACCATTTTTCCTTAATAATTTTATCATAATTTAAGTCTATTTGAATGTCTTATACATACATACAATTGTAGAATATCCGAAAGCACACACTCGTCACTGATATGTGTTTAATTTGAATTAATAACAAGACATTCCCAATAATTATATTTTTAAATTACGATGCAATATTATATAACTTAACTATAAGTAACAACGTAAATAATTTTTAAAATTAAAAAAATTACTATTAAAGAATAGAAGAAGTAACACACATTGAACCCATTAGATATAAAAATATATCGTTAAAAAAAAAATTAATTGACTATCTAAATTTCGTATACGTGTCATATAAATTGGAACAAAAAAGTAAAATTATTTGCAATAATTTATATATTTACAAATTACATTAAAAGTGTTACAAATTATATTTCATAAATCAAAATAAAAAAAGGAAAAGGATCTGATGTACCCTTCAACTTTGTCATTTAGAGTTGATATACCATTTGTTATGAAAATGGCTCATATATACACCTACTTATAAACAAATGGGTCACATATACTCTTTTCCTCTAACGGAAATGAAAATAATAATAATTTTAATCTAATCTTTTATTATTTTTTCTAAAAAATATAATTCCATATGAGTAAATTTAATCCTCGTCAAACATATTTTTTTGTTTCAATGACTAATTTAGAATTATTATTTTGGTAATCAAATTTATTTATGTTTCACTAATATTCTTGTAAAACTTATTGTATACGACCAATTTTTTTTCTTCGAATACAAAAATCAAATTACAATATAGAAAAAAAAAATTGTTAATTTTTTTTCTTTAAACTAAGAAATGAAAGAAAAATAAAATAAAATAAGAATAAGAATCTCAAATAATTATAATAAAAGAAGTAAAAAAAATAATTTATGTATGAAAAAAAATTAAAATATACCTTGAACTTTGATAGAAGAATCATATACACGCCTAAATAATTTTTAAAAAAATTAAAAGTAAAAAATTTAAATTTAAAACTAATTTTTTTAACTTCCGTTAAATGAAGAGTATATGTGAGCTCATTTTATAACGGTAGAGATATATGTGAGCCGTTTGTATAACGATAAGGACATATATGAGTCATTTTCGTAATGAGGGATATATCAGATCTAAATGACAAAGTTGAAGGTATATCATACCCTTTTTCCAATAAAAAAATATAACCTCTTATGAAGTTCGCGAGGCGAAGTGTATCTATTTTTTTTTTAATATTTAAACAATGAGCCGACGTGTCCTTTTCTTGAAATAAAAGAAAACGGAAAAAGCCCTAGAAAATAGCCTTCCCATTTATTACGTCAGAAAGGAAAATGTCGCTCCAGTGAACTGTACATCTTCCTCGTCGAACAAACCCTCTCTCGTTCTCCGTCAAACGCTGAGACGAGACTCAAACTTGCAGTTCTATAGCTCCAAATCACAAGAAATTTCTTCGTTTTGTGTTTCAGAAACATTCCAAGTTCACTGCAAAAAGTGTTCCAAATCGTGCCAACGCCTTTGGTCTGATTACAACAGGTATTTTATCTTCATCGTAGCTGTCACCGTTACTGGTGCATTTATTTTGACCTTATAGTTGGTATTTCTCCCCTTGCTGCAACTACATTGCACTGGCTAACTTGGGAGATGCTTCATTTACCCGTTCTACTTTATTAGTAAAATCTAAAATCGTAGAATTGTTTGTTATTAAACTTTGACATTTCATTAGAACCAAGAATTAGTTAAGCCTCTTACAACCAAGAATTGGTTAAGCCTGGTGTTGTCTATCTAAAGATTCGTATTGAGTTGGAACAGGGGTTAAATCATACCTAGATCATTTTGGATGTAATTTACAGAAGGCATGTATTTTTAGGGATAATTTCCCAATATTACCAACTTTTCCTTTCTTACACTCTGTCGAGTTGCAAATAAATTACTATAGAACATAAAGAGAGCTAATACCCAGCCTGTCCATATCCTTCCTATGCAATTTTTTTCTCTGAACAATTTTAGTCTGCATCTTGGCTGAAGTCAATGCCATAATTCTAAATTTTATGCTTGTCAACTAAAGAAAGTTATTAGATTCGCTAAGTTATTTAAATTTTTAACGGGAAGTTCAACTACCTAAAATTAGCGATTAGTAGTGTCTTTCTATCTTTTCTAGTTTGAAACCAAAGAAATCCGTTGATGTGCTTTCAACTCTTTAGCATTAGTCAATGCTGATGTTTGTTGCAAATTGAAACGACTAGAAAAGTCTCAATTGCTAAATGGTATTGTTGATTAAAATCTTCCATCTGTTGTGACTTTTATGTGCACCAATCTATCCTTTCTCTGTTGCTTCATGTTGTTGATTTTTGTTTATGTGTTCGTCTTCTTTTACTTCTTGGTTGTGCTACTTATTTTGATGGGTTATGAGTGGAGGAAATATTCATATAGGAAAAACATGGAGTTGTATCTTATACAAAGGAGGGAGAAGTTGAACGACTTCCCAGCAAGAGCTTTTTGGAGTTTGTGAAAAAAATGTTGCGGAAAAAGAATTATGAGCTTCATATTAGTTTTCTTTTTTGTTCTATAGAAATTCTGTTATTAGTTCATTAATAAAATATAGAAAACGACAAATTGGTCATATTTTAGTATTTAGGAGGTGAACGTAAACTACAAATATGTCCTTTTTGGAACTTGGAACTTGCCGTTAGAAATTTAAATATATTAGCATGGTCTAAAGTGATATTGTACAAAAAAGGAGGTGAGTGTAATATTGTAACCATAAGGTAGGGTGGTGTTATGAAGTCTAACCTGGAGGGAGGTTTATCAAAAATTATTCCCATTTTTGTTGGAATAGTCTACCTATAGGTCCAATGTGAATACCATATAGTTTGGTTGTTAGGGAGCACAATATTATGTGAGTTTAATGTATGTATTATGTGAATTTAGTGTTACTGGGCATTCAATTGCTGATATTACTTAAAAGGAAATTTGAAAATAACACTGAAAATGTTAAAAGATGTCAAAAAAGGAAAGTAATTAGTTCAACAACTTCAATAAAGCTAATCATGTTAAAAAGTAGCAATACATGTAACTAATTAGAGGTGTAATCTTTTTTTTTGCCCTTCAATCACATTAGGAGAAAACATACGCGGTTATCAATATATTAGGAGAGAATGTGCGTGTGCATAATTGGAAAGTAAAACAAGCTGTTTGGTTTGTTTGCTTTTCATTCGTAGTATTTTATTCACATTATATATGTAAATAAAAAGGCTTCCATTTGGTGAATTAACAAGCACTGATAACCTGCAAGACGGAAGGTGGTATGAGGATAGAGTACATGAAAGTGTAGAGTAAAGCTCTCAGAATGAAGTAGATGTGGAATTTGCAATGCTAATTAGATGCTATGGAAAAGGGTAATAAGTGGAAAATATGAAGGTGAGGAACTGAAGATGTGTGGTTGACTAAAGAAGTGACTACACCTTATGGATTAGTTTGTATCAATTAGAGGCATGTGTGATGAAGTTAAGAGTAGTGCAAAGATCAGTGTTATAGATGGAAGCAAGACAAGATTTTGGAAAAATGAATGGCATGAAAACGGAAATCTGCAAGTATTGTTCTTGACATATACAACACAATCTAGTTCTGGGACAATACCATAGCAGAGTTATGGATAAATCAGGGTTGGAGCTTTAATTTCAGAAGACGATTTAATGACCGGGAAATAACAAGAACGGCAAAAATTTCAACATCGTGGAAGCTTTCAATGGGCTTCAAACAATGGAAGATGCTTTGCAGTGGAAGGGCAATAGTAGAGATGAATTCAAAGTTAACTCAACCTACAGGTTGATCAGACAAACCCACTAACACACAATTGGCCATGAAAACTAATATGGAGAAGCATATTAACTTATAGTTGGCCAAAGAAGCCGCTTTGACTCAAGACAACTTGTTGGAAAGAGGGATAACCCTATGCTCTAGATGGTTTTCTTTGTGGGGAGACATTAGAGATAATGAACCATTTGTTTGTAAACTACAAGTATACCCAACAATTATGGAGGATTTTTTTAAATCTCAAAGGCATCTCCTGGACCATGCCTAGGTAGGTCTTATTAGTGGCTTTAAAGAGTTGGGAAGAAGAGGGGGTGAATGCAAATGACAAATGCAGATGGAGAATTTCCCCGGATGGACTATTTGGAAAGAAAGGAATTTAGGTGTTTTGAGAGCACTGAGAATAGTTTTCAAAGGTCACATTAAACTGCAATGTTTTTCGTGTAATCAATTATTCTCCAATATAGACTGAAAAAAGTGGAAAAAGACACTTTGTATGTATGGTTTCAGAACAAACCATTATTGTTTTGTGGCATAATACAAAGTTACTATTTCAAAAACATTATATATGTCAAATAATCAAAGAACTACTATTTTAATTTATTTTTAGATTCCAATCAACTGTATTACTCTGCAATTGCAATGCAATAAACATGAGATAACTTTGGTTGGGATTCATGGTTACCTCATTTACTTAATATAAAAACATCAAATGAGTGTGATAAACTATAAATTACACATGGGTTCATGTCAAAATTGCTTATGAGATTTTGCCACAACATATATAGCATTTTGCCATAACATATTTTTCTTTATTTATATTCTTTTACGATGGAAAGGAGGATGAGTAGGGTTAGATGAAAAATTGAAATGAAGTTGATTGAGTCCAATGAAACTAACATTGTACTTTCTCGAAAAGGAAAATAAGCTTGTTCAAGAAAGTAGATGAGCTTTAACTCCGATCGAAATAGATGCTGGCGTTTTGCCCTTTTCACCAAATGGAATACCATATTACTATGGTTCCACCAGTATAGGTAAAATAACTGATAATTTCTTCAATTTAAACTAGATTATAGTCGACGTGATTAGGGTCAAGGGGGGAAATCAAATGTCTTTGAGGCATTTGAAGACCTCTCTTAAGAATTAGAAGCATTGGACAAGAAAGTAAAAGAGTGAATACTAAGGTATAAGATCATGAACCCTCACTTAGAAATACCGCTAGATAAACACACGTTGTAGCAGTTGGTGACTATTAAGTTCTGGTTGGAATAAATTTAAAAAGTAACAAAAAGTGTTTTTTAGATCGAGCTACTCAAGTTTGATTTAAATGTTGCCAATTGTGCCAAGGTTAAAGATTTACAATAAATGTAACTAATTAGAGGTGTAAAATCATGCTATAAGGTTTTATTTAGTTGGAGTTATCAAGATTTTTTCTTGAATCAGATTAAGAGAATGTACGTGTAAATTAATAATAGAACTTGCTATTTCGCATGTTCCCTTTCTCTCGTAGTACAAATTAGCATTATACAAAAAGAGGACTATTTGACCATAAAGCATCCCGCGTTAGCAAGGTCCGAGGAAGGGTCTTAGCCATGAGGTGTGTTGTAGACAACCTACCCTGGTGGTTGCTTCCATGACTTGAACCCGTGACCTATAGGTCACTCAGAGACAATTTTATCGTAAATTCAAGGCTCCCCATTTGAATTAACATACTCTATTACTCATACAGTGATCCACTCAATCTTAATAATCAATAAGTAACCAATAATTTAAACAATACTTCAATCTCTACAGCTTTAACTAAGTCCATATGCAACATACTTGCTTTGGATATAACTTATCAAGAAAAAGAAGTGTTTATCTCAGTTCTCTTCCCTTTCCGATATTTGTATGGTTTTGAACCTACCACAGTTTCAATCCTTATCTCTACATAGATCTAGTGTTATGAATCTTTATGGAAGGATCGATTCTCAGGGCGATATATAAATCAGCTCATTAAAGGGAGGCTGAAACCTTAGAATTCATTAGAAGAGATCTGATCTCATGATTTTTGTTGAATTATGACTTCCTGATTTATTCATCAAAAACCCCTTTAAATAGGAGTCTTATTACATCAATAGGAAATCTAATTCTTATGAAAGTAGGAGACCTAAATCCTATTCCAAACTAATAACTATAACTTAACCTAATCCTTATAAAACTATGAAATATAAACCCTATTCTAGAATAATAAATAAAGCTACTAATAAATAATTAAATACTTAAATTAATGACTTCCAACGCATCCCTAACATCTAGCTTTTGGAAATAAACAAACGTATTAAACACTTTTTTTTTAGAAAGGTAACAGTTATATTTATAGAAGCGTCACATTAGTGTTATAGGGAAGGACACACTAAAGTGTAATAGAAGAAAGGACTGCTTTGGCCTTTGCAGTTTGTAAAATTATAAGTTTTTGTCCAAACTTTATGGCTACTAATTAGTATTTGATATTTGTTATAGATGATTGTGATCATTGTGGAGAAATGATCTTAGTGCAAAAATGTGTTACTAATTCTGAAGGCAATGAGATCTCAGAATCATCTTAAATGAGCAATTTAACTGGTGGAAAGACTGAAACCAATCTTCCAAATCAATCGGAAGTTGCTCTATGTCAAGATTTAAATGGAAGATTAGACGGGGTTGGCTCCGCGGTTGTTTGTGATTATACTTGTCATAATGATGGACAATATGGGGAGGTGTCACAACTTGGTACTAGAGACTCAGATGGGATCTCTGGTTTGAATGCTGATCCAGCTGCTATAACTGTGAGGAGCTGCTATTAGCTCATTTTGTATATTTCACTGATTTTGAAGGTGTGCATCTGATGATTCCTTATTAGAACTTTGTTGTCAACTTCAGAAAAGTGCTAAGCACGAAAGGGATATGACCTTGGAGGATATGTATAATGCTCGGTATAATTTTGACGAGGATGATGATGACACTGACTGGGAACCATTAGAAAAGCAAATAGAAGTTCTGAAGTGGTTCTGTGTCAATTGTACAATGATCAATGTCGAGGATGTTGGCAATTGTGAAGTAAGTTGTTTATCTTTTTGGCTGTTCTCTTTGTGCTCGTTCAGCCTTCCCAGTCTTTTTCTAAGCTAAATTAATTCAGAAGTTTTCACTTACTGTTGAGATTATATATTCCATGGTTTATTAATAGAATACTGCCTATGCAGGTATGCGGAGAACACAGAGAATCTGGGATACTCAGGCATGGATTTTTTGCATCTCCATATCTGCCTGTAGAAGATGTCAACCAAGATGAATTGCCTGTAACTGAAAATTCTGAAGGTTGGTAGTAATTTTACATAACAGAACATTATATTTGCGCTTTTGATTGATTAATAAATGACTTTCTCGTGCAATAAACGGTATTGTGTATAGTTGAAGTTCTATCCCGATATACAAAATATGCCCGTACGAAAGAATTTGCAACTTTCATAGCCCATAGGATAGTCACAGGGAATATAGCTGTGAATGACCGTGAATTGATCATATTAGCTGGGAAATTAGTTTACCGGTGGAAGGCATAATGTTTTGGAAGTTGATGTCCATTATATATCTGCTATCTTATGTTTGAGCCCTCACCTTTCGCGTTGTCTCCTGCCCAATATTGTACCACTGTTTGTTGCTTCCATTTGGTTTACCCCCTTTTCAGATAACCCATGGCAGCAAGAAAAAGTCAAATATCTGGAAACGTAGAATAGAAGTTCAAAATCTAAGAGTTAACTTATATCATAATCTCATAGCCAGGAGTCACTGTTTCGAAATACCTCTAGAATAATGTAGTTGGTTCACCCATGTATAACTATTGTATTTTCAAAAATGATGACCCAGTAATTACTCCTGTTGCACTGGCAGAAGTTCTTATTTAGCAAACAAAAGCTATGTATAATGTATATTCGTTGACTCAAAGCAGATACATATTTAAATTTGAAAAAATATCTAGTCATGTGGAAGCCAAACCCAAGGTTCATTCATAGTCAATTGAGGGGAATATGTGAAGGTAAGGAGTAAAAATCTTAGCACAACGTAAACAAATGACATTTTATTTATTATATCTGATAATTTTGGGTCTCACAAATGTTTGGTGGATGAACAGTCGTAGGTGATTTATTGGATCGCAAAGTAAAGTCCTTAAAAATGTGAGCAGACTTACTACTTCTGATTGCTCTTACTCATATAACACATTCTTTCTTCTTTTCCAATGGTGCAAGTCTATTGTCAGTTTTTACTATGTTTATTTGTCTGTTGTGCTATATGGTATATGACCTTTCTCTTTTCGTTTGTTTTGGCATAACTAGTATATTGATTTTTCTTCTACTGTAGATTCATGCAAGCAAAGTTCTTTATCATCCTCCACTGCTGTAGGGTTTGACGAGAGGATGTTGCTTCACACAGAAGTATGGTATTTCTTCAATTTATTATCGTGTGTGTTAGTCTTTTATTGATTGTCCTTGTGCATTGTCTAGTCGTAACATTGAATAAAATTTTAAAAAGAATTGAATTGTTCTTGCATTTTGTTTTGGATATTAGTTATTGAATACCAATTTCCTGTTATTGATGAAGATATTATTTATGGGTTCTCTTTTGATTGAAAAGGTTGTAATGAAGTCTCATCCACATCCTGAGAGACCAGACCGTCTTCGAACCATTGCAGCTAGCCTTGCAACAGCAGGTTTTCTTCAATTCTCCTCATCTCCGGGCCTTAGAGAACATTGCAGTGGTAGCCTAGTATTTTCATATGGGCATCCACACTTCGTGTGAAGTTTAAGAAAATTTAAGTGGTTTATAATGCCTAAAATCTATGATGTCAGTTCGTTGAAAAATGATCGTCTAATTTTTCATGTTTCCTTGATATGATAAGGTATATTCCCGGGGAAGTGCCATCCCATTCCTGCAAGAGAAATTACTAGGGAAGAACTCGAGATGGTGAGTTGCTCTCAAGTTTCAGTTGTGTTGTGGATAATTGGGTCTGCTATGTGCTGTATACGCATTACTTGAAATTCTGTGCTAGTGTCTTCTCTGAGACCCCTGGGTGATGCAATCAGAGAAGATGCTAGACTTTTGCACGCATATTTTCTCAAATTTTCTAGATACTGCTATTCAGAGGTGACTAGCTGTTTATCTTCTCTTCTTTCTTTTATTTTCAATTTTAAAGGTTGGTTAAGTGCCCCCTATCTACCTCTAACCGACAAAAAATAGTGTCCTTTCTTCCTTTAAGTGAAGGAAAGACAAGACATCCATGGTAAAATTATGGTTTATTTGATCATTAAGGACTCCTAAAGGCTAAAACTCAGGTTTTCTTCAAAAGTGATGGCCAGCTATTTTTACTAGTATTATATACAAAAAGACAGAGGAGGTGATATCCTTTACTTCTAGAATTTATTTTTTTTAGTTTCTTATGTATTAATTCTTATATATTTGGACCTTTAGATACACTCAGAGGAAAATATTGAAGCCGTTGATAACACCAAGCGTATGCATGCCAGGTTTGAGAATATTGATTATTTACTTTACATTTTTTTCAATCAGGCATCATTTGCTTTTCATTCTTATTGGTTTTTGTTTTTGTTCAAGGACATTATTGAACTGGTACTACCCACCTGTAATAGAAAAACCTTCAGTATTTATCTTGATCAAGAGCTTTTTAAAATGGCAGTTATTTCACACCTGATACCTATGCAAATGAATATTCAGCATGTGCTGCCAGGCTTGCAGCAGGTTTATGTGCTGACCTTGCTTCAGCAATTTACTCTGGACGTGTCAAAAATGGTTTTGCTCTGGTAAGAATTCGCATTTGATTATGCACTCTCCATATAAGAAGGAAAAACCACCCTGATATTTTCTTTGTAAATGGTGAGTCAGGTTCGTCCTCCTGGCCACCATGCTGGTGTGAAACAGGCCATGGGCTTCTGTCTCCACAACAATGCAGCAATTGCTGCATCAGCAGCTCAGGCGGCTGGTGCAAAGAAGGTGTTAATAGTTGATTGGGTATTTACCGGCGCTCTATGTTTATCCTTGATTGCTTGATATTTCTGTTATCATGGGATATTTAACACATGTAATACACGAGAAATGCAAAAGTTGTGACCTATTTTATGATTTCTTTTCTCGCGCCTTGTAGGATGTGCATCATGGGAATGGCACACAAGAAATATTTGAGAGAAGCAAATCGGTAAATGAATTGCTAAATTAAGTGTTGCGTTATGATCAATCTTTCTGTAGAACACTGAGATGGATCTTCATATATTATAAGGGAAATCCTGGTCTCATAATTATAAAAGAAAAGAAAAAAAAGAGAAAGGGGAACTCCTGGTCTTGCCTTTTGTACCATGACAAAAAGAGAAAGGGGAACTTCTGGTCTTGCCTTTTGTACCATGTCATGTTTATTTCTGATTTAGTATATGTTTATGTTGCAGTATATAGCTATAGAGTTAAACAAACTCTACTGGAGATCCCCTTACTTTCCTTTGATACCGTCTTTGTCCTAGTCATGTACATATTTTGATTAGAAAAATAGGCTAATAAATTTATCTTTATATTCTTAACAAAAGCAAAAAAACGACGAGAAAGACGGGGATAAGAATTTGTTTAGGCTACCTAAGGCGGGAGAGATGAGTGCTGGAGTCCTAGCCCAAATGAAGTGCGTCTAAGACTAGGAAGACAATGTATTGGTTGACAGATCCATAAACTTTTGAATGAAGACGGGGATAGAGACATTGTGCTAGGTGGTTTAGAGCACTCCGAGATTCGGTGGTACTATGGGTATTGTTGATGCATAAAGGTTGAGGAGGTTAAAGGTGCTATTTATATGATGAGTAGGCTAGGAGAGACTGGGTCAAGACGAGATCCCGATGGAATTTGGGAAGTGAACAGGCAGAGCGGGTTCATACTGTTAAGCCACACTATGAAAGTTTGGGTGAAAGTGGTGGAGATAAGGGTAGGAGTGTGTTTATTTCCAAGAACCAGTTCGGACTCATGCCGTGGCGGTCTATTACAGAAGTCATTCACCATGTGAGTCTGACTGGTGGAACAGTACAGCTAGGAAGATTTAGAGGTTGCGGATTAGAATTGACGATTAGGTGGAAGTGGAGTGTTGTCTTGCTTGCTAGATAGGCTTGGGGGAAGTATTGCACATTATACCTGTTACTCCTTTCATGCAAGATTAACAGTATTCCCAAGGGTCTTTCAGAAACAAATTCTCTACTTCCACGAGGTAGAGATAAGGTCTGTGTACGCTCTATCCTCCCCAGTGCCCACCTGTGGGATTTTATTGGGTACATTGTTGTCACATTTTTTTAACGAAAGGGTTAGTTGAAGTATTGAAAATCCTGCAAAGTTAAATGATTAGTGAAACAATCTATATCATGGTTTGTATTTGAATTATAAAAGTTAATGTGAATTTACTCGGAAAAATTGTATTTCCAAACATTTTGACACATCCTAAAATGAGATTGTTTATCACATTACGTAGATATGTGGACCAAGGAGTGTGTTATAACAAATTTCTCGAACACGGCATATTTGTTGTTTGGTTGGGAGAAGTTCTTTACAACTAAATGTTGTGGTTCTATTACTGAGCAGGTTTTGTATATATCATTGCATAGACATGAGGGTGGAAGATTCTACCCTGGTACAGGAGCTGCAGATGAGGTACTTATTCATTAAACTAACCTTCACTGGTGGTTTGGTTAGACTGAGATTTAATTCATTTTTGTCTCTTTATGTAAAGGGCGTCCACAAAATCACTATTTTCATGAGTTTTGCTTAAGTACATTCATTTGAGATGCATTTGGATGTCATAGTTTATTTTCCTTTTCCACAGGTTGGATCTATGGGTGCAGAAGGATACTGTGTGAATATTCCTTGGAGCCGTGGGGGAGTGGGTGACAATGACTACATTTTTGCATTTGAGCAAGTCGTGCTTCCCATAGGTAGGTATTTTATTTCTCTATGAAGAAATTAAAAAGAAACAGAGCTTTACTAAAATGAAACAATGAATAAACCTGTCCAAAAATAAAGTGAGGATACTTGGAAGCGGTGATTAATTGCAGATCTTAGCTGTGGTTATATATATCTCTTGCATATGCCAAAGTAAAATCTCCCTGCTTGCAGAGCAATGTAGATGTTCTGCTCCTTTTTCAACAGTTTATGACTGGGATGCCAAAAGCTAAGTCCTTGGAGAAAATGGACACCAAGAAAGACAAATGAACTTGTGCGGAATGCCTTTACCTTACCTTCATTTCAAAATAAAATATTGGAACTTATAGATAAATGGAACCCATGCACATTTTTCATCACAATTGGATATGAATCTAATATGTGCCTTGGTGAGATTTTCCCAGTGTATTTATGGTGTGAGGATCATTGCGAATTTACTAGGTTTAGTTTGGTTGTCAACGAACTGAAATCCTCCTCCCTTGCTTGGGTTTGAGACCAGAAATGTGATTAAACTCAGTCAGGCAGGAGGATGAATAAACTAGATTTGTGAGGAATACTAAATGAAAATGGCAACACTATGCATTTTCTCAGATAAAATAAGAACTTTTGAAGGTCTGGAAAGACCCAATCATGTGATGCAAACCTCACTTTTATTATTGTACTTTTGGTGTAAGAGAGGAAATACTATGCTGCATTGGTGGTTAGATTGTTGGTGGCTCAGCAATATACGTGTTGTATTGAACCTTCCTATTAAATGCCATCTTGGTGAGCAGTAAAATTATTTATGAAATTCTTGACCTTCTGTTTGTTCATCAAATTCTTTTCTTGTATTGTTCAACAACACTATGTGCATTATGCAGGTAAAGCTTGTTTCTTAGTGGTTGGTTATTCTTACGTCTCCTTGATTTATTGTTCTTATGAACTTATCTAGTTCTCTTTAGAAAATATGAAAAAACAAGAGAGTGACTTCATTAACTTCTCTCTTTCCATGTTGTTTCAGCTTTGGACTTCAATCCAGACTTTACTATCATTTCAGCAGGATTTGATGCTGCTAGGGGTGATCCCCTTGGCTGCTGTGACGTAAGGATTTTTCTAGTGTCGACTAGTTTAATAATGTACTCATTTTTTCCTCTTATATGTTGCCTATGCTACTTTGTGTTACCTTTTGGATCGTCTTTGCAGGTAACTCCTGCTGGTTATGCATCAATGACTCAGATGTTGAGTGCATTGTCAGGTGGAAAATTGCTTGTTATTCTGGAAGGCGGGTCTGTATCTTCTCTTTGCTCTTTTGTCTTGGCTCTTAAACCAAAGGGAACTGGAGGTTTATATGTTTGATTGCGTTTGAATGGCTATGTTTTGCAGCTACAATCTTCGCTCAATTTCATCATCAGCTACAGCAGTGATTAAGGTAACTCTAGTTTACGCAGAGGGAGTAGATGGTGGACTAGGATGGACCGATGAAAAGGGCATGTAAAATAACTTAATGTTGGAAGAAAAAAAAGAACTTTCAGTGCCTCCCTTCAAAAATTATAGTTGGAAATAAGGCAAAAGAACTGGCAGTATCAGGAGAATGTGTTTTTATCAGTATGTAAACCTCCAGTTTCAAGTACATCAGAGATTACAGATTCAAGTAAAACAACCAAGCCAGATTTTGTTCCCCTAGTCCTACCTCACTTCTATCATAACTATCACTTCTAAGTCCAGTGTGATGAATCTTTCAACTGCTGCCACTTATGCATGCCTATTGCAATGGGTATAGGTTCTTGGTCAGCACTAGTGTCTTGATATTAATGGTCATCTTTTTGAGTTGCTTTGACCTTTTTCTTGTTTCGTTTTTCCTAATAAATTGCTCTCTGCATCAAAAAGCATATTTGAAATCCTGGCCGAGTAATGTAGGGCAAACTTATTGCTGTACATATTCACACCTTCTTGGAGCAATTGATGAATTTTCAAGCATTTGTCAAAAATAAAAGTTTACTCGTTTCTCTACCAGGGGAACTATCCACTTAGTATCTTTTTCAGTTCGTTTCGGTAGCAGATAACCTGTAAAGTTATTATAATGACTAGAACTATTTCAATCGTGGTGACGTGGAAACTCTTGAACGTTTTTTGTTCCATAGTTTTATCCTTCAAACTGCTGGGGTATGCAGAAGTTCGATTGTGTGATAATGTGTGATGTTGTCCTTTCTTTTCTAGGTCTTGCTAGGTGAAAGTCCAGTGATTGACATAGACGAAACTGTACCTTCCAAAGCTGGACTGCGAAGTGTTTTGGATGTTCTGAAGATTCAGATGAACTTCTGGCCTACACTGGAGGCAAACTTCACTAAATTGCATTCGAAGTGGGGATCCTATGCTTTTCAGGACACAAGTGAGTTTCTTGAATTTTCTTTGGGGAGTATAGTCCCTATTTTATCTTTCTGCCTCTAGTTTGGATGATACGGTTAGTTCTCTCTTTTAACCTTGTGGATTTTCTCAAATTGGTTCTGTCAATCCGTGTTAACTATTTAACTATGTAAGTGTGCAACTAGTCAAAAGTTTCAGCTAACTTTTGTGAAATATACATTGATTCTAAGACCTTATGTAAAAAAGTGATATTCTATGTCTGAAATGAAGCTGACATCTTGTACACAATTGTCACCCTGCAAGCCAAGTGAGGTAAAAAATTCTTCAAACAATGAAGCTGACTGACCATCTAACATCAAAAATATTTTGAACTTTCAGCTCTCTTTGCTTTATGCATGTTAGCTGATGAATTTTTGATGCTCGGACAATAATGAATTTGAGGACAGACAACTTTTTTATAAAGAATCCTTCAGACACAATTCTGCATTGGTGTTGTGGAGGATTGGACTTCTAGTGTATTGAACTATATCCTTGCTGGTAATGCAGGAGAACAGAGTAAAAAAAGACGCAGGACTGGTTTACCAATATGGTGGAGATTGGGACGAAAGAGGCTGTTGTATCGCATACTGTCCAAGCAGCTGCGTGCAAAGTCCTCTTGTAATTTTTCTTGTTGATGTTGATTCTTGTAGTAAGCTACAGGCATTAGGTCTAGACTGTTGTTGTTTTGTAAGCCTGCCCTACTGTTCCTTTTTTTCTTGTTTTGCTTAGTCATTGTACCTCTAACTAAATCTCTCCCTGGACGTTCTCGGATAGTAGTTATCTTGCAGTGTTCTATTTCTAATCCATCAACGTGCGTATGAGTTTTTATGGTTTAATAAAAATTACAACAATCTCATAAGTGGGTAAGGTAATGGTAGGATGAACAAATACCGTATCTGTATCTGAGAGTGATAGTATACCCTCTGTTTGAAATAAAAGTAGTGGAATTGTAAGAAAATAAGACAGTGAAATAGCAAAATACAAAACTGAGGCAGCATTTAGCGGTATAGATTGATAGAACTTGCCTTGTTGGATGTCTTGTGTCCATTCATGTAACTGTCAACAATTGGAGTGCCATTGCTGTTGGTGGAATTGAAATGTAGAAATAAAACAGAATGTCAAGTTTTATAATAGAGCTAAAGGTGACAAATATCTTCAAGACCCCTACCCACATCCCCGAAATAAAAGGCAACCCTCGCATGCAAAACGTCGTCGTTCAATAGGTTATAAACTAGAGTCCGAAATCAAAAGGGCAATAAATTTTTTGAAAATTTCAAAAAGGCAACTCAATTAATTATGATGTCAAAGGGGCAATTTTTTCTAACGGTATTAAAAACAAGTTTTCTGGAATAAGGCTCAAATTTATCCATGAGCCTTACAAGGCTCAGCAACTTTATATCCTTGTAAGGCTCACCCCCCTCAAGCTCAATTGCCTTTGAGCGGGTTTAGGGTTTTGAATTTAGGTTCAGAGTTTATGGTTTAAGTAATACTTTTATTAATTTTGTACTTTTAGGGAAATAAAATCTAAATTTTAACAAATAGTATCTAGGATTTTTTTTAAAAAAAAAGTAACACTTAAAAATTGATTTGCAGTATTATAACAATCCAAAAAAATAAAATGTATTATAGATTTTCAAGAGAAGGTTCCTCTCTCTTCTTTTTTTCCACATAACCTTCATTTGTTTTTTCCCCCCACAATCATGTGCCACTGTTCCCTATTGGTGGATTTTGCGTTTAGGACACTCTCTCTATTCTTCCCAGTTCTTGAAACTGGAGAAAGATAAACCACAAAATCCCTTCGGCTTTAGGTTAACTTTATAAGCTGGTTAAACTAATATATAAATAGTGATTTATAAATCAATAAAATATTCAAGCATAACTATAATTTTGAAGGCTTCTAAGCACTTTTTGTTCTTAATATTTTAATAATCTATTTAAAATATAACTTTTAATAATTCTTTCATAGTGTTTAATGAATAAAGATAGATATTTTAATAAATAAGAAGTAATCATTTATCATCACCCTTTTACAAAATAGTGTAATTGCATTTATGCAAATTTCAACACCTAAATTTGTTATCTTACTTATGTAAAAGAATTGATGAGCAATTGAGCATCCCTTGAAACATCCAAACATACTAATCTCTAATATTTACAAATTTCTCAATAAGAAAGAAAACAATTGAGAGAATTTTGATACTTGAAAACAAGCCATGAGCCTTTGAAAATTCAGTTTCCAAGAGAAAGCTCAAAAGCATTTATGATATACTAACTCTATTGAAATTTAGAAAGAAAGAAAATCCAGTTATGTGTGCACCATTCATTTACTGGTGCATGGGTGGTGGCGGCGGTGGTATAGGATATGCAAGTGGAAGTACATAGGGAGGATGGTGTCCATGAGGAAGCATAACCGGTGTTCCGACGGCTGAGGCAAGGTGGCTTGGCGGTGCAGCGACGGGGTGACCCATCGGAGCACCGTACATGCCCATACTATGCATATTGGGTTGGGTTCTGTGCTTGACTGAGGGTCCAAGTGCAGCTGGATTTGATGGATTAGGATTCACCTGCTGGCCTGTAATTGGAGCTTGATGAGTTGAAACGTCTCCTCCATTATTGATACTTGTAATGTCGTGAATACTTGACCTTCTTCTATCTCTATTCATGGAATTCAAACGAATAAAGTATTTCTGGGCATGACTAGCTACTTGTGTTGGTGTTCGAGATATCACAAAATTCCTTGAAATACTTCTCCAATCTCCTTTCCCAAATTTGTCTAAACCTAGCAAAAACAACCTGTAAATCAAAATTAGGCAAAATTAGGTTTCATTACCATTAGATTTAAACTGTTTTCGCCTTAAAATTTTACCTATGTTCTTCTTCAGTCCATGGTATGCCTTTTCGTCTCTCTTGTTCAGACCTAGAATTTCCTTTTCCACCATGCCCAATCGGGTCATGGTTCGTACCTGAAAATCCATTTGAATAACCACAATTGGACCGCCGTCCATCCACTGACCCAGGATATCCTAGATTTACTTCTTTAGTTGAAGAGGAAGAAGCTTCTTCTCCTTTGTAATTGGGTATTGGAACTTGGCCTGCTTCAATGGCTGCAACATCTTCCAAAAGTAACTGGTAATGTTCCTTAAGCTCATCAATGGTCTTTGTGGGGACCATAGAAGCAAACTGCTCCCATTGCTGTTCAGAATCTTCAACCCAGTGCTGAGCAATGACATTCTCAAAAGCTTTTTCTTCTTCTCTGCTCCACACTACTGAAGATGAAGATGAATCTGAAGGTGACATTTCTAAATTTCTTCTTGTTTTAATTTTTTAGTTCAATTTGGGGAAAATTGCATCTAATAATATTTCTCTATTTCAGTTTGAAAGAAAGAAAGTAAATAATAATAGTCTAGCAGGGAAGAAAATAAAGTGGGGAGGGGGGTATCAAATGTATTAATGGAGAAGGACCACTTGTGAGGTTGAAGTGATGGGCTGATTTGTCACCTTCATACAAAGTCATGCAAACAAAATTACAAAAAGTGAAAACCCAATTGTATTTCAACAATAAATTTTCACTTTACTTAAAGAGTCAATATAATAAAGTAGAGATTCTACATTGGGGATTATTAAAATCAAAATTTTGATGACAAAATAATGTATCTTAAAATATGATAAATTTTGAAACGGAAAGAGTATGACTCTCTAAATATAAAGCTGACAAAAAGGTGGGCAAAAGAACAAACAGAAAAGGGGAAAGAGAGAAAATATGTGAAGGTAGTGTAGAAAATTACCAACTTTTATCTAGTAGTAAAATCTTTACTAGTTAATAGAATGGAAACTATGGAATAAACAATGATTAAAAGGGTGGAATAATATAAATAAAGAAACATAAAAGTTTAAAAAATGGTATCTATTTCATCATAAAAATGAAAAAAAAAAAAAAAAAAGTGGCATCTTATTAGTAACAATGATTGAAATGGGTGAATGGCAATAAGAGGTTCCATACAAAATCTTGTAGCAATTTGGGGCACGCACTATTTGCCCTCGTGATTCTAGGAATAGTACTAAGGACTTAGGAGGGGTAAATCGTGATTAATTTTAGGATGAATTTATTTGATCTTTAATTGAGATAAAATCATAAAATAGTTTATTTAAAAAAGTAGTTAAAATCGTGAAATAGTTTATTTAAAAAGTAGTTATTCAAAAGTTATACTCCCTCTGTTTCTATTTACTTGTCCATATTTCCTTTTATATCTATCCCTATTTGTTTGTTCATTTTTAACAAATCAAAAAAGGACAACAATTTTTTTCCTAATAGGCCTTATTTAATTCTAAAAAATTTCTAGTACTATTAAGTTGTAATGCATGCTTTTTAGAACTAGAAATACATCTATTATACTTGGGGAGTTGTTTAATCTTTTAAGTTAAGGATAAAATTATAATTAATCTATGATAATTATTGGTGTCTTAAAATGTGTGTCACTTCTAAAATGGACAACTAAATAGAGACAGAGAAAATAGTACATTGAAAATAAAATAATGATTCTGAAATAATTAATTGCGAGATACCTCGTTCTTAATGAAATGTGCATAGGGTTAGGATATACTAGAGATAATAATATTGTTATTGACTTTAATATTATTTAATTCTTTATTTTGTAATGTTTTGACCTATTATTTCAGTAATATTAGGTTAATAATGGTGGGTGGGAAGAAGCAGGGTCGGAGTCAAATTGTTTAAAACATTAATTGCAACTTTGCAAGTAATGAAAGATCTTCTAATTATGTACTGATCAAGAATGTATGATTAAATGATAATCACGTGCCAATTTGCTTGAACTTTTGGTTAAACAGATCCTGAATTGTGTTTTCTCTAAAATCAACGATCATATAGAAATTAATTTTTTATACATAGTCATTATTTTAACATTAAAGATGACTATTTTTATAAGGGAAAATTACATGGGATGGCAAACATCCCTAAGTAATTATATAATAAGGATATAGTTTAATTTATTTATTTATAATTATAGTTTTTTTTCTATAATTAATGGGATCCACCACCTATTCCTAAACCAATCGTATAAAAACCTTTTTTTTAATTTTGTATATAATTTTATACAAATCAATATTATCTCTCCTATTCATATTCCACCTTTTTCTCCTATAATCAATACTTCTATCCGATTTTGAATTTCAAATTGGCAAAAATTCAATTTCTCCCTTCCGAAATTGAATTCAAATTTCGCAGGTAATACTAAAATTTAGTCGTGTACAATTTTTTTTCCTTATTCAACAATTGTATATATATTGTGTTTCTTACTTTTTTTCATATATTTTTGGTGAAATAATCGATTGGTATATTTTATTTATACTTTTTTTTGTTATGTATATAAAAAATGTATTTATATGTAGCCTTTGATTGAAATAATGTAGCTTTTTCTTGTTTTTTTTAGGTAGTACCATATTCATGTACACATACTAATATACAAAAAAAAGTAAATTTGTATATATATATACAAAAGAAACGCAATTACAAATGTATATTTTATTTATACTTTTTTTTGTTATGTATATAAAAAATGTATTTATATGTAGCCTTTGATTGAAATAATGTAGCTTTTTCGTGTTTTTTTTAGGTAGTCAGATTTATTTGCAAGAATCGTGAAAAAAGGACAATTCACATGCAATGTTATATGCAAATCAATACATTGAATGAGCTTCAGAATAAACTGCCTCCAAATCAATATAATCGTATATGTACATCATCGTGTTGTGCACAGTTGACAACAATGAGATGATGTCATGTGCAAGCACAATTGTTTAGATGCTTTATGTTGAGGGAGTTGGAAGGTAGTTCTGTAAATGCAATACTTTTTTATATAAATGGCACAACGCTTCGATTCAAATTTTATTTCAAATCATTCACAGAAATCATATATACAATTAATACAACACTTTTATACAATCAGATTAATAAATAATGACAAACTTATGTTTACACTGATCTTCTTTCTAATATACAAATACTACACCAAAAAAAGTATATAATTGTATCCTACGGGTTTTCATCTTAAAAAATTTATATATTTTTTCAACATATACATTACTTCAGTATTTGTATATGCAAAATTAGAAATCACAGAACGTATACTACACAATCACAGGTAATGCAAATAGACACAAAACTAAAATTTCATACTTATATACAATTAAATAACACGACCTTTGTATACCAAAAAACTTAATATACAACTGCAAATTGAAGTTACTGCTACAACATACTGCCGTTTATGATAAACATTGAAACCAGTTTTCAAAAGAAAAATGCTCCAAAAAAATTTATATACACTTACGTTATGGACATATACAATTCTCAACACACTAAGAAACGCACATATATCCAAATTTGTAAATCCAATAGAACATTGTATAATTATTGCAATAATAAACATGAATTTTCATCCAATAAACCATTACCTATATTCGAATATACAGAAAAACAAAAAAAATGGATGAACTGCTGCTTCGTCAAAGCGCAGAAACAAGTTTATCTTGTCTTTCAATTGCTGTATACTTCTTATTTTTTGAAAAAAAAATAATTTGAACGTTTACCTTAAATTATGGCATTATCTAAATTTATTGTTAGCTTATTTAACGCTTCAGTTACAAACCACTTTTTCTAAAAGAAAATTGTATAAATAAAAAACAAAAAAAACGTTATACAAAATTAAAGATACCTAAATAACTAAACTATACCCATAGAATATAATTAGGTAAACTATACCCATATAATGTTATTTAATCAATTAAATTTGCCATATATGAAATTTTCCCTTTTTATAATCATCTTCAAGAGTAGTTGATCCACAATTCAAAACATGAGTGATAAATCTTTTATTTTCCTTTATTTAATAATATATAAGACTTACAATATAATAAAGTTTGAATTTACGATAACTAAAAAAAAGTTCATATAATACTTTAATTATGTCTCTAGTTAAAGGTTCTTAACGTTCGAACTATATTGATTTATTTATTCAACCAGAAAGAAGCGAACCATATTATGCACGGATTAAATGTAAATTAAAATAATAATTTATATTTAATTTAAATTATTAATATTTATTTCATTGATCAAACAATAATTTAGAAAAACACTGGATTAGAAATTCTGTTTACTTGAGAAAGTGTTGCTCAGACAGTAGCACAAGGGTGTGGGGAAAGAATTTTGAGTAATGATTTTTTTCAAAATTTGTCACTTTTTGTCTTTCAACCTCTTATTCATGTACCTACGTGGCTTTTTCTCCTTCTCTAATTCATGTAAAACTATGCCCATCTTGTCAATAAGAAGATGTGAGGAAACATAAACAATAAAAAACGTCATAAGAAAAAAGAAAAAAAAAGTGAGAAAAAGTTTGAATAAAATAAAATAAAAAAGGAGTTGAACCAACAAATTGTCTAGTTTATGTCTTTTTTCTCTTTCTATAATAAGAAAAACAAAATTTTATGTCTGGAATTTGGATATTACAAAATAAATATGTAGTGTTTCATTTTCATAAAAGGAAATAATTTGAATTATGATATTTCAATATGCAATGGGGTTTTGAGTGATTGTATATATTAATTAACCTTAAGTCTATGTCACACTTCCATCATTTTCATACGGAAAAGATTTATGGTTGTTAGCTTATAAACTTATAATAATAATAGTTATTACAATTACGCATCACTTTTGTATGAGTTGATTATAGATTCATATGTTAATTATAATAATGTATTAATATAAGACCACAGTACGCCTCAAATAACAATATGTTCAACATCAACACACTAACAAGATTCAACTTATAATTAACGGGCAAAAAATATCGACTATGAATCTTTGCTTTTGGTGTGTATTAATTTAAGATATTATTAATCACGATTTTAAATATATCTCGTCTCTTATTTTTGTAACACTTCTCATTATAGTTTCATCGATATGAACAGATATATATTGAATTTACACGACATATGATCAAATTAGATCCTTTTCTCATTTTGTTCTTAATATATGCTGCAAGCCCCTCGTGACTGATGTAAATTTTTTAAAAAAAATCTTATCTAATGTTATATAATTGCCCATCCATCTTATCATTCATTGGATTATAGCATAAAATATTAAATTAGAAACTATCACATTTTATAAGCATACAGGGCCAAAAAGATAAAAGGTAAATTAATGAGAAAAGATGTTTAATTCTTATATAAATCCGACGTCAGTCATAGATCATTCCACATAAATGAAAAATAATACATAGATGACAAAGTCCATTTTTGCGTCTCTTCAAGACATAAATGAAGGTTGAGGTCAGTAGGTAGTCGATCGTTGTGTTGTAGTATTATTATTTTTGAGTTTTTATTGTTCACGTATGATCAATATAAAACATCTATTTAACCTTTCAAAATAGGGATAAAATCTACTTACACGCTATACTCTCCCACCTCACTTGCACCTGTTGTACTAGTCTCAAAGGGCAAAAGGCTGACAAAATCTTGTGGATGTAAAGAACATTATAGTCATTAGTGTTGTTGAAACAAAAAAGGGTCTTTGTCAAGCCATAATTTCACTTTCTTTGATAATTTAAGTTGTCTCCTTGATATTTATAAACAAGTCACAAGGACGGCATTACCAGCAGTCTTTTGCACATGAAATCACATGGAATTCTTGATTTCACACTTAAATGGTCATTAAAGGATTGACATATCATATATTCATTCTATCAACTATCATCCACCAATTATTTTTAATGGATAAGGTTTTAAAAAATCTTGATCTTCTTGGACCCTTTGAATCCTAAAAGGTTCACAGCAACAGTGCTGTCTTGTGTTTTTTTTAATATCTGACATGCCATATCTGTACTTGCCAAGATAACTGTGACTGCTAATCTCTAACTGCGCACAAGGTCAATAGAAAAACTCAATCAGCGACCCTTAGAACCAGTATATAATCTAAGTTAGTTAAACTCTTCAAAAAATGCCAATAGATGCGCGGTGGATCCTCCAAAAGTAGTACTTCTTTTAAGGATCTGACATGGGAGCGACTAATTTTGGATTGTCCAAAGCAACATAGAATATAACTATCTGCAAATTGCAGCTTTGAAACTGCAGAAAGATGGTTGAGCTTTAACAGGAAAATCAACTAAGCTGCAATTATAAAGAAAACCAGATGAAAGGATAAGGGGAGGGAGATGTGCAGCAAATTTAGCCAAGTAAAAGCATCCTTTGACATGTTTTATACGGGTTCTACTTCCCGTGTTTTATCGAAATGCAAACACTGATATTCCATTTACAGCATGACTTGTCTAATCATGCGCCATATGACATTGATGTCCTTGAGGGGAAACAGAAACCAAAGAGGGACCCCATCATTGAGAGAATAAAATAGAAAAAAGCTGGAGTTTTACAACACAAGGGCTCATAACTTGTTTCTCTTATATCTGGAAATCGTTTTCCCTTACAATAGTAAGTTAAACAGACATCTATTCATCCCGAAACATCATATAAGAATCAATTCTCTGGAAAAATTCAAATACCAATTCAGAAGAAGAATGTGATCTCAGTACACCGGAACAGCTTCAATAGATAATAGTTCTTTGCCAAGGTAATCTGGAGGAAAGATAAATATCATGTTTGCAATCAATTTCTCTCATGGACGCAAAATGGAAATCTTAGGCAAGATTTAACTGACCTTGCAGCAGATCATTGAGAAGTCCAGCTCCTGCAAGAATTTACAGCTAAGAAGAGGACATGACTGATTCTACATCTTCTAGTGGCACCATAGAACTCTCAACTCAGCTGTCTGATTAAATCTTAGGCTCATAAGCTCTTGTCATCTGGTTGATATAGAGGGAAGCTCATCATCTCGTACAAGTGCTGCTCTCTCAGGATTCATTAGCATAAGCTGTTGCATGTCCTTTGGGAGGACATGAAACACTGCCTGAAGATCCTCCCTTAGTTTGCTGCTAGTGGCATCAGAACCTTCTTCAAGAGTGGTGGACTGCTGCAGCAGAACATTGCCACCAAGAAAGATATAGTCATTCACAGTTACTAATTAACATAGAAGAGAGTGGTAATAACTAGCCCCGTGAGGGTTATGTGGAGCAGAAAACTAGATCACTTCAAATTTGAAAAACAGAAAAAGGTCCCATGCTCAAAATCTATATAATATTGATCAAGTCCTGAACCTATATATTATTCAGTTGCATTTTTTAGTATAATTAACTCTGCCACATTGCTAACCAATTAAGATAGATCAAAGCCAATAAAAAATGTAGTTTGCAGTTCAAGTTGCAAAAACTGAACTGAACAAAAGCCATCTTCAGCGAATATGAATCCAAAAATAATGGGGAACATGTGAGTATGAACAATGGATGATAGTCACCTTTCTCTTCATTTAAGAAGAGCTACTATGAATCCAAAAACGATGGATAATATGTGAGTAGTTTCCAAAATTCTTGACATGTTACAACTATAATCGACAATACCATCTATGCTCAACAGAATTGATACATTTTGAGATAATGTTACAAAAAACATTATTTCTCTTTCAATAGAATTGATACTTGTCCAGGATATGCAAAAGAGGGTAATTGTGAATCTATCATTGGAGATTGGCCAAAGAAAAAAAGGAACGTGGCAAGGAAATTCAGCACAGATGTACAGCATGGCTTAATTTCCCAAGAAAAGTATTGATGGCTTTTCTGGTTGTTGGTGTGGTTGCAAGGAACTGAGGAAGTGAAATGTTGTGATATACTTCCTCCTTTAGATCAAATTTTGGAGGAGTTGAAAAGGTGTCATGAAAAGGTATCCAACCCCTTCACATTTAATTTTCCTCCTCTTTTCTCTCCTACTGAATAAAAGGAAACAACCTTACCTCCACCTTGTCAATCCCCTCCCTATTTCATCAAGCAACATAGGGTTGCCTACCATGATAACTTGTTCACTGGAATTATGTGGCCTTCCCTGTTTGATTGCTTCGAAATTTGTTTCCTTAGACTAATCAACCAAATGCACACTTTCATCCTTCTAGTGGAATAGTACAAGATGGGATGATGGAAAGATGCTATGACGGGATTTAACTTTTAAGTCATGTTTGAATATATTCTGCACTGGCAATCAAATAATATAGTAGCCTTAAGAAATGGCAAGGTCACACGCTGGTATTTACAGCTGAGTTGTTTCTCCTCCTAGTTTAGTAACCAGTTTCATTATGGGATTTTCTATCGACATGTTGCTCCTTGTCATGTACATAGAGCTTCATCTGCAAAAATCAAATAAAGGTAATCTCAACTACGTCCATCATAGATAAAACCCTTATTTCTCCGCCTACAATTTACAACTGAAAGCTCTCACAATGCATATGTTTAAATCTTAAAATCTCTAAAGTTACTCATACAGAAACTGATGCTTCAGCCTAATATCATTCAGCCAAAAAAAAGTCAGAGAACAATGGTAGCAAAGCCTTCAGTCCCAGCTAGGTGTCTTGTCAACTGTTCAGTCACAAAAATTTCAAAACCCCCAGTAAGTGAAAGCAAGATTATATCAGTCTCTTTTTTCTACCGCCTCTGATAAATAAAGAATCTCTGCCTCTCCATAGAAACTAGATATATCAGTATATTTTTTTCTTTTTCTGGGAAGGGGGGGTGATAAGTACATATTTCAGTCACTTAGGATAGAATGATCAAATACTATCTCACAATCACATTTTATTAACTAGTGAGCAAATTTCTTAGTTTCATTTTCTAATTCAGTATGAGCATTTCAATATTTTTGTGTACATTCCTCATAGGTGAAGAACTACTCAAAAGTCAGAATACACAAAGAGAAGAAAATGGAACTGTCACTATAAGTTTAGGAAAGCACATGCCTGTAATTCTCCAAGAAGATGCCTTTCAATTGCATTGAAAGTATCAACTATCTCCAACTCAGACAGTCTAGATATAAGATGTTGTATGTCAGCCCTCATTCTAGCTTGCCTCCACAGCCTATACTGTTCTTGTTCAGCAACAGCACGCTTTCGTTGAAACCACGGCAAAAAGTTGTGCCCTTTCAGAAACCGTCTGTACAAGTACAAGTACAAGTTATCATTTCATTTTAGGTCAGGCAATAATCCGTTAATTACATGTACTAAGTTTGCTGGTAAACGTGGAAGAGAGAACCTATAAAAAAATTCGAAGAAGAGTATGCAAGAAAAAAAACTGACCATTCTTTACCTGTAAAGGTCCAGCCAGTTGGATTTCATCCTCTTCAACAGAAACTTTCCAGGGCCCCTTGCTGACAAGCTAGTGAGAAAGTCCTCGGCATTAAATGTGGGTAGAGGAGGAGGATCAACATATGGGGAAGATCCTTCAGAAGGTGTTGTTGGTCTATAATACGGGCCAAATGGGGCCAAGAAGTTGGTTGTCAGCTCTAAGAAGTGCCGACGAAGTATGTCGTTATTAACAACTGACATTGATTCCTCTACCCTGGGTGACATACCTGCATCAATTAGCCTATTCAAGATTGAAGTGTCTGGTTTTGTAATTGGAGCATAACTGCTCCAAAAGGCTTCTTTGTGCTCAGTCATCAGGCAGAGTGGACCATCTCTCCTCAACTTCATAGCATTAAAAAAATTTGATGGTGTAAACCTATTCAAGGAAAGATTGGGAAGACTAAGTCCTTCAGGTCCAGCTGGAATTCTACCGGTTGAAGCTCTAGCAGAAAATGGAAGCCGAGCTGCATTCATGACAGGATTTCCAACTGATAAGACGTGTGGAATTCTTCGAAGGGATTTCAAGAAAAAGAGGTTTGTCACACCCAAAATCATTGGAGGAAAAGCAGCACCTTCTTGAAGGGAGTTTAAATGAGCAAAGTCGGGATCATGAATAGTAAAGTAAGGCCTGAAATCAATGCTACACAGAAGCGGAGCGACCAGACTAACCAGACCAGCAACAGCTTCACAGCACTGAGGTGGTGTTGGCGCTATGATAAGAATGGGTTCTCCAATAAGTAACAATTCCCATAACTTCCAAAGCTGCATTAAAAGCCCCCTAAATGTCCCAAAAAGATCTGCATCATGGAAAAGACCTTGTGGAACTGATTGACTGGAAGGAAGAAATGGGGCTATTGGAGAGGCCAACTCTTCAAAAAGTACTCCACAATCCAAAGGCATACAATGGGCAGGTGGCAAATTCACTTTAAGAGTGGCATTCCCAATTGGAAGCTCCATTAACTGACCAGGTACAGGAACAGGCCACATTGATACATAAGAAGCAATGAAATTGAGGGCTTTCTTCCCAATGTCAAAGTACAATGGGCCCATGATCTGCAGCAAAGGTCGAAAGACACTAGAGAATGGGTTGTGAGAAAGAATTACCACGGACTTTTGCTCACCACCCCGTTTTAGCCTTTCATCGTGTCTCTGTCTATTAAACACAAACCCGTACAAATATCTCGAGTTGGCCCCTGTTTGAATTTTACTCCTTTGTTTAAGCACCTTATCACAGGCTGTCATGTGGGATGCTTGTGTATTATTTACTTCCACCATCTCGGATGAAGGCAGATGTGCCACTTGAGGATTCCCCTGCCTCCGGACACGGAAGAAAAAGATACAGTCATGGATGCTTGATCGGTTATGATTCTGAGAAACCGAATCCGGAAATGAGCTAAAGGCAACTTCAAGCTCCTCATTATGAGTTAGACAGCCCGCTGGGTAACATTCTTCAATAAGCTGTCCCTGTTCAAGATCAAACCTAATAATACAGAAGCCAACAACCCATTGCTGTAGAGATTTTTCATCTACTTTTAAATCAGCTTCTGATCTCACCAAAAATGATGCAGATCTGCTCATTTCCGGCTACTGCAAAAACTACAACATCACTCAAAGAACTCCTATTTTCAGCATACACACACAAACATTTGGCTTTTCGCCTCTCATCCAAGAGGAATTACAGCAACTTGTACAACTAATTGAACCTGTGAAATGAAAGCATTAACTCATAAGTGAGACAGGAAACTGTAGAGAGCTCAGTTGGATAAATGGAGCAAAACCAAATAAATAACACCAGGGTATATGTACTTGACACAAAAAATCGGAAATGTAACAACAGAAGCAGGACTACTAGGACCATAAATATCAAGACAACGAAGATTTTCACTCACGTAAAAGTTCAGCAAACAAGTACTCCAATTTACAAAAGCTTGGGTATTTTAAAAAAAGTAGAAAAACCAAGAATCTAATTACAATATTTCAATCCAATAAGCATGGAATCAAAACATAACAACATACCCAGAAGCGTCTTAAATTCAAGAATCAATAGAAAAAAAAAGAAAAAAAGGAATATATAATATGCATCAGACAGTCACCTGAATTCAACAAAGATACATCTGCCCGCGAACACTGTAGATGGATCGAAAAATGAAATCTTTAGTAATTTTTTCAAAAAAAAAAAAGAAAGGTGGGTCTCGATCCAATGTGTTTGGTATATATCACCAAAAGGGCAAAACAAAAAAAGGAACAATTGGTCGAATGATACAACAAGGCAACCAATTAGGTGAAGAACAAGAGGGTTCACAGCTGGGAAAAAAGACTTGTCTTTTTGCACAAATAATGTAATCAAATCGACCTAAGCAGAAACTGGAGATGAAGGAATAGGATGTTTATCATGTTTGGATTTTCCCGACCCAAAAAAGAAAACCTTTTTACCTGCTTTATTATTAGGGAGAAAATAGAAAGACTTATGAATATAAAAACTTGATAGAATTCATACAGAAATGTTTATTTTTGGAACCCTAGTTTTTTTCTTTAAAATTTCTGATAACCTTCACAAAATAAGCTTCGTGCAAATCAATTTTGCATCTTATTAGTACAAAATCTGTACATTTGCTTTGGCGAAAAAAAGTGTAATATTTTACTTTATTTATATGACAATCTTTTCAACATTAGAATATTACAATACATTTTGGAGATTTCATTATTAATATTATTTTAATGACCATTCACATAGTTTTTAGAAAGAAAAAAAAGAACTTCTTTAACATTGACTTAATTGGAGCACTATAAACTATTGAGGACTAGTTATTTTTTCTATAATTGAGGATTAGTTTACTTGGTAAACTTTCTATCTACAAATTAAAATTTGATCATCGTAGCATTTTCTTCTTCTTTTCCCCTCCCATATGTAATAAAGATTAGTGCATTTCTGTTTTTTTATATATGTCCTAAGTTGTGCGATTCTTCACTTTCTATGTTTATAGAATTCTCCAAAAAAAAATAAAATTATGAGTGTGTTTGGTATGAAGATTTCTAATTTTCTCATGTTTGGTTTGGACAAAAGTTTTGAAAAATATTTTTCAAATCAACTCATTTTTCTCAAAATTAAGGAAAAAGATTTCCCTTAAAAAATTATGGAAACATTTTCCAAAACTCTCCTTCAATTTCAAGTTAGTTTTTTTTTTGGGGAAAAACATCAATTTTAAAAAATATTTTCAATTTCATGATTTTATTTTTTCACCCGATCCTGACCCCCTCCCCCACCGGCCAGCCCCCCCCCCTAACCCCACCCCTTCCCCAAAAAATTAATTTTGCCTTTCAAAAATATTTTCAACTTCAAATTTTTATTTTTACACTCCTACCCCCCCATCCCCCGGCCAGCCCCCCAACCCCCCAAAAAATTAATTTTATTTTTTAAAAATACTATCAACTTCAAATTTTTATTTTTTAAAAATACTATCAACTTCAAATTTTTATTTTCACTCCTTCCCCCTCCCCCCTCCCCCTGCCCCCCACCCACTACCCCCACCCCACCCCACCCCAAAAAAATAACAATTTTATTTTTAAAATATATTTTCAATTTCATAAATTATTTTTTACTCTAGTAAAAATAAAAACGTCTCTTAAAAATATTTTTCATTCATAAATCAAACACTAAAAATTATTTCCGGAAAATATTTTCTACTCACCAACCAAACATAAGAAAATAAGTCTAAAATCTACTTGTTTACCAAACACACCCAATGTTTAAAGAATGTGACACACATATGTTAATATTTTTGAAGAGTACGGTGAAATGTGCTAGAATGTCGGTTATCAGCAAGAAGTTTATCTGCATACATGGGTTGCACACAAATTATTTAAAACTTCTGAAGTATCTTTTGGGCATCTTTTATTTACTGCTTCTTATCCTATTGAGCCTCTAATTTGGGCAAAAGCTTCATTGTTTTTATTCATTTCTATAATCAGTCGATTTAGTAGTCATATTTGGGAAAAGTTCCTTCCTAAAGTAACTAGTCTTTGACAATTGACATAGTTTTCAGTTATTGAATATCACTTCACATTTTCTGATTACTGAATAACACAAAAAGGTCTGGAAAATAAAGTACTAGAGAACTGATTTTTTACAAGAAAACGAGCAAAGTAGATAGATACATAATAATATACAACTTACATACTTCAGTAGAAAGGACACATATTTACAAAAGATGACAGTAACTGGAAGAGCAACTGCAATCTGAAAATGTGTCCTACCTAATTACGTTAGTGTCGTCTAAGTCCCCAAAATTCGGTAAACTACATTTCCAAGTATCATATTTGACATTTAACAAGGCAGAAGCTTGATGGATTTAACTTAGACATCATATACAGGCAAGCGCTCCTTGATACAGACACGGCAGATGGGGCAATTGTCGCATTTCGCACAGCAGGAACTACACCACATGAGATAAGAATGAACATTTGTATGATTGGCAAGTAGTTAATATGCTAGGCCCCATAATGGTAGAGCAAAATACCTGCAGAGGACGCGATGCCTGCAAGGGAGTAACACTGTACTAATCTCTCTTTCAAAGCAAATCCTACATAGAACTTTTTCCTGAACAGCATCAAAATTGCTTTAAGTTAATGTGATGAACTATACAAGAATCTCCTCACACAAACAAATGTAACAATTTGTACAGAAGAAAGTGACACAGTTCAACAACAACAAATCCAGTGAAAGAGTTCAAGTTATCAAAAATATTAGATGGTATGAAATCACACAAGTACAATCATATCTCAAACTAGACCAGTTAACTAAATCATGGTATTACATTATATATATATTCATTTAGATTACCAGACATGAATGTAATATTTTCTCTGAGATCTTTTAATCAGACACGAGCTCCTGGAAATGAACTGTCAAAGATAAATTGAAAATGTTGATGACGTACAGAGCTCAAGGATTATGGTTCTTTTTCAAGTAAAACTTAAGCATCACACCAACTGGCTCGGAACTGAGTGTGGTAGCTACTCACAACTTAAGGATTTCGATATGCCTGCTAACAAGTAGCATTTCATGCAAAGGGCAGAAAAAAATGACACAGCCAGTATAACAACATGCCAGTATATTCCCACAAGTGGTGCTTGGGGAGTGCGGGGTGTATGCATACCTTACCCCTACCACAAGTAGATGTCACAGCCAACGACAACAACAACTACATACCCAGTGTAATCCCACAAGTGGGTAATAGTAATAATTAAGTAGAAAGTGTAAGTATCTTTTCAAAAAAGAGTAGTCCATGCAACAGTCATGCAATATACTGGAAACAGATGAAAGATCTTATCTCCTGCATCACAGAGCTGAGAAAGCCCAAGTGAAATTAAGAAATTTACATTTTGAAGTCTTTCATATTCCTGCTGGCTCAGTTTAGTGATTTCTGCTTGCTCACCCAGAGCTGCTTGAAGTCTCCAAACCTATCAATCAAAAGACAATATTAAAGAAATACAAAATGAGCAGAAAGAGATAGATAGATCCACAAAAATGTGGCAAAAAAGTTAATGTCAAGAGCTTAATGCATTATATGATTAGAAAGCAACTTATCAACCAATACCGGTATGAATACGAAATAAATTTTTGTGGCATGTATAATGAAAAGCACTATGGTAAAAATGTACGATAAGCTTACCTCCTCAGCAAGATCCTTCTTGGGCAATTTCTTGACTATTTCAGGTGGATAACCACAAAAAGTACTATACCTGCAAAACAATAAGTAGTTACAATAATGAAATAAAATCTCATAATCCACAGAAGTAATAGCAGTCTTCATTTCGGCCATGTTCACCCCCAATTTTTCAAGAATAGGTTGGTGATGATGAAAGGATGAGATACACAATCTAGCAATTGCTCATGAAAAAAATAAAGCAAGGGTTGTTATTACTACCGTAAGCTCTGGATAACATTGCTGAACTACAACAACTGAATGAACAGCAATTCAATGATTAAGAGAGTTCAAGAAAAAAAAATTAAAAATCAGACAGAACGAAAAACAGATTCACAACGAATAAATAGGCAGTGTTTAATATTTTTGGTTGATGTGGTGTTAAATTTGAGAAACAAACAATATTTGGTTTGGTTATGGTATTTAAAAGGAAAAAAATACTAAACAAAACCGAACTAAACGATTAACGCATTTTATTTTTTCTCTTCCTGCGACAAGGCATCCATTTGCAATCATCACTGGATTCATATTTTTTCTGCCCCTTATATAGGTCATTTGTAGCAGGACTAAAACATAGTACCTAGAGTGCAAGTTCAGTGACGTGACGTATGAGATGGATGTGGGGGTGAGAATCAAGCAAAACAGAGAAGAACAAAGAAAAAAATTACAAATCAGAGAAAAAACAGGCATAACAGAGAATACAAACATGAGAAGAACATAGATAAGAAGAAGAGAAAACAGAGTAGTCCACCCCAGCAGTTTAGTTGAGTAGCAACAGAGAAAACATAGAAAGAGAATTTGCAGGCTTGCAGGAGACGAACTAAAAGATAGGAAAAGTAGCGGAAGTATTTTTTTTAAAGGAAAAACTAGTCGCAGCAATTTAATTTTAAAACTTGAGCAGATGAATAAAGCTTGCTTTTCTGGACTGTCTCACTTCTCGCTTCAATCGCAAAAGTGTGTGCTTCTTCACTCATGCCTCACTTAAGGGTAGAAAAGCGCAAGGGCTGCGTCGCGCCTCGCTTCTCACTAAAAGCGCAGAAGTGTGTGCTTTTTAACTGGCTCGGTGCGGCATCTGTGGCAGACAAGATGAGAAAAGTGAGGTTCAGATGGTTTGGGCATGTGAAGAGGAGGTACGCGACAGTTAGAAGATGTGAGAGGTTGATTGCAGCAGGAGTTAGGAGAGGTAGAGGTATACCAAAAAAGAACCGGGGAAGGTGATTAAGGTGATTAGACAAGACATGACACTTCTTCAGCTTACTGTAGACAGAACCCTAGATATAAAGGTATGGAGGACAAAGATTAGGGTACAAGGTTAGTAGATAACCAAGTGTAGCCACCTGTTCAGCGGGAGAGGCAGGGACTAACCTCATATCCTCTCCTCCTTATTACTAGTAGCATCTAGTAATCGCATAGTTTCATATTGTTCAATGTGAGTTTTTGCTATCTGTTGCTTTGATTTGCCCAATATCTTGATATTTTGACGTCATTTGTTTCTTGCTACCCTCCCCACACTCCATTTTGTTGGACTACACTGGGAATGTTGTTATTATCTTTTCTCTTGCTACCTTTCTCCGAATAACTTCTCTTTTTGAGCAGAGGTCTATTGGAAATAGCCTCTCCACCCCCACAAAGGTTAGAGGTAAGGTGTGCATATATCATGCCCTCCCCAGACTCCACATGTAGGACTACACTGTTGTTTATAAAGGCCATTTGTTTGTCTGCTGCCAATTTGCCGATCACCCTTCTCGATCTTTCTGTTATAACAGCTTAGCAATCTAACTAGTTGAAAGCCAGAATTCTTTAACTCATAGTTCCACTTTTTCCCTTTTTGTGTTTAATGCAAAATATGGTAGCATTGAAGCTTCTTCAAAAACCCCAGAAAGTAGAATGGAAATAATTGATGCCTCCATAAATCTCTTTTACCAGTGGCCAACATTTCATATAGAAACCTATTGAACACCCCTCCTGGAGCCCTATTTAGCTAATCCATGAAGCTGGTTTATTCTTTCAAGTTTCAACTCAAAGAAGACGGTATTTTTAGAAGGAAAAAAATTAAAATGAAGGGATAAGAGAGGAAGCAAACCATAATTCATCATAAAGTATCTTTCACAAGAGTGAAGAAGGAAAACAATGAAGGGATACGCAAACTTGATTTCTTTTTTTTTTATGACAAGGGAAACCCGCAGCCGCTACCCTTTGGGTGCGCACAGGGTAAAAACCCCGCTCCTATGCAATAGCTCGCAAACTACATAGGAGAGGTAATTCGCACTAGGCAAGCCTTTGTGCGACGAGCTCGACCCAGAAGGCAAACCCCTTGCTTTCGCTGGCAAAGGGTTTCGAACTTGAGACCTCCAACATGGAAGTCCCAAGCTCAAACCACTGGGCCACCCCGAAGGGTAACTTGATTTTTTTTTTAGCTTTAGTAGAGTTCCACTGATAAACGGAAAACGGATAACCGCCTGAAATGCCTGAATGTTAATATTTCGAAGATCAATAAAATAGGAGGTTTCGTCGTTATAGAACACGGAATTCAAGGGAAGCAATGATAAATAAATAGAAATAAAAAAGGAAAGGAAGGAAATACAAACTAGAAGAGCAAAGTCATACAAAGTTATATACAAATCACTACCCCACTTTTTGTATTTCCTTAATTGAATTTTGATTGATTAGGACGAAGTTCCTTAAAAACCTTACAGTATGTTCTTATTCAAGGTCTCGCTGACTTTAGTGAGGGGAATGTTGAGACTCATTGAGTACCGCTACTGGTGTTCTGACGTTCTCTTTGTGGAACCTACATTGACCTACAGTTATGTAGACGCAAGTTTCATAGATGAGCAGACTACGAGCTAGGTTGCTTTAATCCAGAAGTTGATTTGGTGAGCTCCGTCCTTGACCACGAATTTCTTCTCTTTCAGTTGGACAATTTCATTCATTTCTCCAACATTTGTTTTGGGGATTAGCCAGGAAATTTGTGTCCTGTGCATTCCTCTTAGCACTCCGGTAGAGGCTTCATAGATGTGTTTTTAGTTGGATTATGGTTGATCATGTTACTTGGGATTATTTCAAGAACATTTCACTATTTTTAGATTTCAAACGTTATTTCTATGATTTTAGGAATTTATTGTATTGAAGTTTCTAACAAAGACTTAAGTCATTTATTTTTATACATGTGGGGTATGTGATATGAAGGTACAGGCTAGAAAAAGTCAAGCCAGTCCGCTCGGTGAAGTAAGGCACCGGATGCCGATCAAGGCTTTGTTTAGAGAATGGGTCATGAGACAAACTCTCATAAGAAACATCTAGATTAGTTGGAACTTGTTGCATAGTAAGTATGGTGGAGATAACACTAAATTTATTGGTAAGTGGTCAAAGCCACCTATGGCAAATGATGTAATGTTCAGCTGGGAAGAAAAGCACATGCAGCACTTATGAGGAGTTATTTGGCTTTTATTGGCGACTTTGGAAGGGAAGGACAAGACAACTTTGAAGGATTATAGAAAAAATTTGAGCACCATGAGCTTCTCATCAGCATAAATGATATGATATTATTTTATAGAGAACCATATTTCTTGTATATGTTCTACAGTTTTGTTTACCACTTGTATAGAAATTGTTCGCTACATTAATAGGTTGTTACAGTAAAAAAAACAATTTTATCCTTTCTTCAACAACAACAATATGCACGGTGTAATTCCAGAAGTGGGATCCGGGAGGGAGATCTGTATGCAATCTTATCCCTACGTTGTAAAGATAGCGAGGATGTACCTGATAGACCCTTGGCTCAAGTTATGATAATTTAAAAATCATTGTAGTAATCCTTAATGATGCAATTGAAAGTTAGGACTGATCTTATCGGTGTTTATGAAAGATTAGAGAATAAGAACTAAAAATTGGTTAAGCCATCAGGCGTTGCCAATCTAAGAATTTTTTGTAATTTTTTTTATGATAAGGGAACCCGCAACCGCTACCCTTTGGGTGTGCGTAAAACCCCCGCGCCTATGCAATAGCTCGCAAACCACATAGGAGAGGTAACCCACACTAGCAAGCCCAGTGCGACGAGCTCGACCCAGAAGGAAAGCCTCTTGCTTTCGCTGGCAAGGGATTTCAAACTTGAGACCTCCAACATGGAAGTCCCAAGCCTAAACCACTAGGCCACCCCGAAGGGTAATCTAAGAATTAGAATTGAAATGAATCAGGTATGAAATCATACCTTGTGTATTTCAAATGGAATATATAAAAGGCATATGTATATTTTTATGGAATAATTTAATTATAGGTCTAAAGTGTACTTTAGGAAGCACAATATTATGTGAGTTGTAACGTATGCACTCATGAATTAAACGTTACTTGGTATACAATAGTCAATATGACTTGAAGAAAATCTTGAAAATAACATTGAAAGTGATAAAGATGATGCCACAAAAGGAAAGTAATTCGTTCAACACTTCGATTAGGAACATGAAGGTTAAAAAGTAAACATAAATGTAATTAATTAGAGGCGCAAAATCATCTTATAAGGTTTTACTGAGCTGGTAATGTAGAGACTTTTTTCTTGAATTGCATTAGGACATGTAAATGAAAAATAACGCTAGCTTTTCATCCATATCATAGAATTAAGTGTATGTGGCACAAGCATCCCGTATTAGCAGGGTTCGGGGAAGGGCCACACCTCAAGGGGTGTAACTTAGATAACCTACCCTAATAACAAGCATTAGTGGTTGTTTCCACAACTCAAACATGAGACTTAAGTCTCACAAGGACAGCTTAATCGGTGCTTCAAAGTTCCTCTTCCGGATTAACATTATATTAATAAGCAATAAGAGCATTGCATTTTAATTTGTATTTGAATTCAGTTCGACTTTATTACTTTGCAATAGCAATGGAATAAATATGAAGATAATTTTTGGTGGGACTCAGTGGTAATTTTGTACACATAATATGGAAACAATAAAAATAAACATGATAATATCCGTGACAAATAAACTCATATGAAAACATTAAATGCAATGATAAACATCCCGCATTAGCAAGATTTGAGGGAGGGTTGCATTACAGAGGGTGTGATGTAGATAACCTACCCTAATGCAAGCATTAATGGATGCTTTTATGGCTCGAATTCGAGACATATAAGTCACATTGAAACAACTTTATCGGAGCTCCAAGGCTCCCCTTTCCAATTAATATTTTAATTATGTAATAAATTAAAATCATTGTTATTTTTCATTCGTCTTTAGCTTGCGTTTGGACATGCGATATGAAATCATGATTTCACATCAGCAATTGGACATGCAATTTGGGATCAAATCCCAAATTCTCCCAAAAAATGAGTTGGGACTCCAAATCATGATTTTAAAAAAATTTAAATGTCAAACTTGACTCATAAGTTCAGATTTTGTAAATATATGACCCATCATTTTAAATTTCACAGAAAAATTCTTGTTCGGAATGAAGAAATTGTACATACCATATGAAAAGATTATATTAAAGAATGACTATTACTACTATTGTTGATTAATGGATGTTTATAAGATTATGTGTGTTTGGAAGTTTGTAATCACAAACAATTATTTATAAAAAGATCATGAAAATAAGTGATTTACCAATTTGGCACCTTATCATATTTCGGCATCTTGTTTATGAGCTATGATTTACTCATTTGGTAAGATTGTACAAGAATCGGAAAAATATTGATAGTTTCACAACTTGTGGGGTTTTCATGTTTAAAAGAAAAATACAATTTACAAAATTCAAATTGCATGTCCAAACAAAACTTTAATTCTAAATGATTTAATTTCAAATAATGAGTTCATATGGCATGTCCAAATGAGCCCTTAGATTCAATTTGTCTTTATTACTTCGCAATTGCAGTGAAACAAATAATAAGACAATTTTTGTTCGGATTCATGGTAATCTCCTACTAGATCACATAATATGAAAAATAAAATAAATGTGACAATACTAGTGGCAAATAGACTCACATATGAAAACATCAATTTAGCATGACAATACACATGACAAATAGACTTGCAGCATCCACTATAAACTCCACAGAAGTTCCTCTCAAAATTGCTCGACTTAATCAGCTAAAACATCTTATTTTCTTCTTTAATTATTTGATTTTGTGATGGAAAAGAGGATTATTAGGAGGGGTAGGCAAAAGATTGAAATGAAGTTTATTTGAGTCAAAGGATGCACGCACTATTACCTCCGCAAGAAGGAAAAAAACTTGTTCAAGAAAGCGAATGAGATTTCAACTCGTACCTGAGCAGAAGTTGTGTTATACTTTTTTCACAAAGTGGAAATTGTGGTCCTATGGCTCCACAGACCACACATACAGAAAAACTAATTGATAAATTTCTTGAATTGAAACTAAAGGATCGCCAGCGCGATCATCGAAGATCTCCGTAAAGAATCACAAGCATTGGATAAGAGAGAGAAACAACGAATATTAATTTATAAGAGCATGCACCCCGGCTCAGAAATACCGTTAGATAAACACATGTTGGAGACTTGGGAGTAGTAGCTGGCAATCAAGCTACAATTGAACAAAATGACAAGAAATATTGTTTAGAGCGAGCTACTCAAGTTTGATCTTAAATGTTTCCCAGAGCCGGAAGAGGAGAAGAGTTCTTAAACTCATAATTATCAGGGAGGTGGGGAATAGAATTCTTGAAATTGGAATTGTGTTGGGAAGAAATTTTACCAGCTATCGAGTCCTTTAATATGGTCACTTATTATTTTCGTTATTAAGTCAATTGTTGCTACTCCACAGTCTGCAGTTGTCATCCATTTATCAGAAGTTTTAGACCATAAAAAAGAAGGCTGTGGAGTTTTTGTATTCTTAAGTCAACTTTTCTGTTGTTTCATATTTAATCTTTAATGATGGTTTGTGTTGTCTAGACTGATAAATCAATTCAAAACCTTTTATTGAATTAGTGAACAATGTCAAAGTAATGGATCAAAGAAAACCATTGTGCACTCATCAATGTTCTTTTCATGTTTCCATCTCCAGCGAGGTTGGTGCATTTACATTTAAATTTACATTATCCTTTCTTCATAGGAATGAAATACAATGCAAAGAACTCAGACAGAGGAGAAGAAAAGAACATTCTTACCCAGGAAATCCATCATGGTATAGTCGAGCTTGTTCCTCTCGACTTGATTCATCAATGGACCACCAACCAAGTAGCCTGCTTATTGAAAATACCAACACATACCAACCATTACTTAATTGCAGTTTCAAGAATCACTATTTATGTAACAGTTAAGAGTCATCGTGTTATCGCACAATTTTATGATCCTTCATTTTGTATATCATGTTTTACCGAAACGAAACCTTTAATAATTTATCTGTCTCTTGTTAGTTCCTTGTGATTTTACCTGGAACCATGATGCATAAATGCAAAGCAGTCACGTACTCTTGAAGAAATCACATGGTATTGTCCCACAGCAGCTCCACTTCGCAATAAAAGAACAGTTTTCTCAACAAATCTTAGTGTCGCAAACAAGATGCCAGCTCCTTGCAATAGGAATATGGGTAAGAATATAACTGGAAGAGAAATGTGTCTTGCAGCAGCAGGTGTTCCCTGAAATTCAGAAGCATGAATTGTTAGATACACATCGGAAGCATCTCCTCTGTCCAGTAGCAGGGCCATAATTATATCATAGAGTAACTTACCTCCAGGCGCATGCAGAGGAGGACTTGGAAAAGTATAATAGGAATTTTCATTATGTGACCACCGAGGTCTTGCAGCCCACATATTCTACTCTGGGGTTCTTCCTCTGAGGAAACCACTAAGCCACTATTCCAGTTAAGACGTCTGATAGTAGCAGATGAAGAACTAGCCCCAAGTGCATCAGAACTTCTATGAATTGCTGGATTTGACCACTTAGTACAAACAAGAAATGCAAAGCACTCAGCAATACTGCCAAAACAGATGTTGATCTTTGTTAGTTCTAGCTGAAGCCACCAATCAGAAGGAGGATGACTAAGAGCATCACAAACAGGAGTTACCCAAAATTTATAAACAAATCCCACCAGCCCAGAGCGCTGAAATCTACTAAAACAAAGAAATAGTGTTAGCATAGGTATTAGAGACAGGGCTGTGCATACTATAAACAAAACAGTAAATGTTGGATAACATTTAGGCTTAATATAAAATTGCCCTTGAAGGAACACAAATAATAGGGTCTTCCAGTTCTCTATTCCATTTTCATATTTCATCGACCAATGAAATGGTCATAGACAGTGAATATACAGAGACCTCTTTAGGGCACATTCTGTCAGACCTAAAAGTTATCGCATAAAAAACACGCCGTTCTAAAATGCTGATCATTATTAATGTTTTGCTTTTCCTAGAGGATATTTCTTCTATTCAGTATCCAGATATCAGTAAGGTATATGTTCTAATTTTTTAATGATGCAGGAAATACCTGGTGGATTCAAGACCATTACTGGCCATAATTAAATGAAAATCATGAACTAAAACGAGCATCTAAAATATCAAGATATCAATCAGCAATATGTAACAAAGGGTTTCACTTCGCTTAATGTTACAGGAAGTTTGTTAAATTGCCTACTGATATATGCATCAAATCATTCAACGATCCAATTGGATCATTTGTCGAGGCAGTTTATCCATACAATGACCCAGCATATTTGAAAGAAAGAGAAATACTAATGCCAAAAAATGAAATGGTGTATGAGTTGAATGATGCAATAATGAAAACAATACTAGGTGAAGGAAGAACATATTTTAGCTCAGGCAATGTATGTAAAGCAATCGTGACACTGATGATGAAGATTTATTGTATCCAACAGAACTCTTGGACAACTTAAGATTCCCTGGCATCCCTAATCATGTCATACACTTAAAAGTAGGTACTCCAGTTATGCTTCTCGTAAATATAAACCCGTGAAGGCCTAGGCAATGGAGCAAGAATGATTGACGCATCTTGGTAATTGGTCTGTCAGCGCAAATATCATTTATGGAAAGAACATTGGGTTTAATAGTAACAACTCTGAAAATTATAATGTCTACCTAACGATTAAAAGTGGACCTAAAATATTTACCTTACTTCAGGCTTCTCCTTAAAGAAGTGTTTACGATGTCTTGATAATTCAGCAACTAAACATTGAGAAGACTTTGTACCGTTCTGCTAAAAAATTATGGGTGCTTCATTCAGTTTCTTTTGTAACTTCACTTTCAGAGTGACCTTGGCCTGTAAGTTTCTTTCAGTTTCTTCATTTACTCTATTTTTCTGATGACACTTACTTTATAATTAAACAGAGTAAATGAGGAATTGACATGGGCTTCTAGAAAAACTAGCAATAAACCATAAAAAATACGACTTGTTTATTTTGCAAGCCCCTGCTTTCCCTCTAAACATGACTAAGGACATGTTAAAATGTAATCCTATAACTCCACTCTTTGTCAAAATGAATGCATAAAACTTGCAGGAATCCCATCGTACAAAGAATAGATGATCTCTAGGTCAAGGAAAGAACATGAAGTGGAGATGCTTTGGGTTGTACCCTTCAAACCAACAAAAATGAATAAATAAAATCCACAGAGAGTCAGAGGTACATACCACAGAACTTGAGAAGGGTGAACAATGTGGAAGCAACAAAGAAGACCATGGAGATTGCCACCCAAAAATGCTAGTAAGGCATAAGATCGTCATTTAGTAAAGCCATCTTCAATATTCTCCACATTATTAAAAAACAAGAACAACGGTTTAATAGCCATAACCAAATTATTTTCCAATAGGTATCTTTTTATTTTTATTTTTGATAATTAATACTAAGTTACTTGTTTCAAACCATAAAACTTTGCAATGACACACCATAAAATCATTCAACCATACCCAGAGCAATTACAATATGCACTCATTGATAACAGTCCTCCAACTCAGAAGGCATGACCAAGTTTAACTAGCTCACAGGTAAGCTCTTTGAACAAATCATTGTATTAAATTGGAGAACAAACACTCTCGGTCTCAAGAAAAGAGTACTATAGTGACTTTCTTTTTTATTATTCCAAAATGGAACCCACTTTCCTAAAAATTGCATATTTAAATATAGTTAAATGGTCAAAAGGATTAATGGTGTACTTTTTTCTTATCTTCGAAAGATACTTTTTTTATGAGAATACGATTGTTCTTATTTTTTTATTTTTTTGGATCAAGAAAAATAAAGACGGAAGATTTAAGAAATGGTCCCCCATGTTCCTGGACATTTTACTAAACAACTCACAGCTAAGTCTTCTCATGTAATCATTGGGGTAGACTGTAGAAGGGAAAGTTTGATATATGAAAAAGTAGAGTAGCTAATGAATAAACTTTGAAACAATGTAGAAAAGTATTAATTCCAGTTCAACCAAGAAAAAAAGAACAAAATTAGTTTATAGTTTGAACTACGGGAGGGAATATTCTGCTTCAAAAGAAAGAAGTCAAGTCTTTTTTGCAATGAACAGAAGAGGATAGTACGCCACTTTTTGTGAAGAATTAACAAATTATGGTATACAAATCTTCCGATCGCTTATTAAGTGTCGATAACTATTGAACGCCTTATTTTTTTATAAGATAACAGATTTCATAGAAGGCATAACTATTAACCGCCTTCTTATTAAACTTCTATAAGTTATATGATCATTATTGGATCAGAGAAACAGATCAAAGGTAAGTTATTCCGGTATTTATTAAATTAAAACTCCACTATCTTAGTCTTCATTTCCGATCCTTGTAACTAAGTGATGAATAGTGCACTCTCATAGTTGAGAGCAACCCCTAACACTTTTAGGCATCAACAAGCAGGGAAAATAACAATGCAGTTACTGGTCAGTTATGCAATTTGTTAATCTTAGCTAGATAAGTTCTTCACAAAAAAACACTTGTAATCTCACGAGACTACATGTTATAGAGATCTTAGTTCTATATGCTTCAAAATTGATACTAAAGGTATTAAAACATGGGTCGGATTACTATGCCTAGGAGTACGGACACATCTCAAATGATTTCAACTATAGGTCGACCATGATACATATCCTACACTAGAACAAATCAAATTAAAAGATAAATTCACAAAATCAAGAAATTGAAAATCAGATAAGTACGAATTCAGCAATGAGAACCTAAACTATACTATTACTATATCACCAAGGACAAATAAATGAACTTACCGGAAGTGTTTCCCATATTAACTCATCATTCAAGCTTTCTTCATCTCCAGGTAATAATGCCTGACACATTCTGCCCCAAATGTTAAAAGTTATTTATCCATCAGTAAGACACGGATATAGACGAAAGGTGAATGTATCATCCCAATCCCGTGATTGTTTATAAGTAAATATAAGTGAGTGTATTACAATTTCCATTCCATTATTGCCTTATTGGTTATCCTTATTTTCACTACTTCCCATACAGCAGGTCATGCACAAAAATTTAACAGCTAATATTGCAGAAAGGGACTAAAAGGCAAGAAATATTCGAAGTGACCAATATGTTAAACAAATGACATAGTTCTACTTGGAATCCCAAGCAATGTTAACACTAACCCTATCAGAGGGCAAATAGTTCACTTCTGAAGCCTTTATGGTATGATTTTCTAAAATATCTTTAGAAATGAATGCTTATCTGTACACATAAATATATCAATGAAAAGCTGTAAACAAAACTAGGTCCTAAGAGGGACGGCATTTTGGAGATTCTTTTAAGAATTCTAGCACTACAAGAACCACTAGATTGTTTTCTCATTGTAAAGCAATCAAACAAATTAGTCAAAATCACAAAAAAACATGTCAGCATAGTACCTGAAATTGTCAATGAGAATAGTTATTTCAAATGCTAACAAGGGAAGAAAGACAAATTTCAAATTCACAGCCGCTGAATGGTAGACTGCAGAAAAACACAAGAAAAGAAGAGTGAGTAAAGGACAATTCTGGTTAACAAACTAATAGGAACATAGACGCACCATGAATTAGTACTTAGTAACATAAAACCGAGAAACAGAAAACTTGAGGAATCATAGAACAAAGGACTGTGGAGTTTTTCTTTCTTACCATATATGCTCTCAAGATATATACAGAGAAGTAGTTCAAATGCAATAAGCAAAGGTGTCGCAACAACAGCATGACATGGAGCCCACTATCCACATGGAGGCAACACCCACAATAGATGGAATATAAAAGCAGAAGTGAAATTTGATTAGTAATTTTGTTTGGACAGACTTTCTTTTTCTTATCAAAATTTAAAGAAGTTACTGCATAAAGTCATACATGGCGATCATAGGGAATTGATGGAGCAGGCAGAGAGAATCTTCCTCGGGCAACAACTGCATGAAACACCCACAAAGGGGAGAATACAACCCTGCATATCCAAGTCAAAGTCATGGTGAAACACTTCTAAATCTAAACATGGTGAAAGGACATCTGAAGGGCACTAGACTAGTAGTTCCTTTGTCTATTAAAACAGACCTTGCTGTCTCTAATGGATGGTTATAAACACGCATCAGTTATCTTTGTCCCCTACTCAGTAGTTTAGCTACATAAGCTCACGAGTGATCAGTTGCACACCCTTTGCTCAAAAATTATAATGTGTATGCTGGTCAAATATTACTTTTTACACATATTTATTAAACCTCAAACACTCTTAGCAAAATTCACTGCCCCTACTCCATAGATTGCATAGACCAATTTCAAGGACAGTGAACCTTGGGGTTACACGGTGGAACAGGTTAAAATCAACCAACAAACAATGAGAAGTGTGTTCATATTGACCACTCATATAAACCAAACTCAAGCTGATTCACTACCATATACAGACCCTTGTCATTCCTAGTTTTTTTCACCCCCTAACCGACCCATGAATAAATAAGTTTCCTAGACAAGATTACTCATAGTTTAAACTATCAACATCCTCATCCAAGGTAATAAACTACTAATGCTGACATTCAACAACAACAACATATTCATTATTCAGAATTCATCAATTAAAAAAAAAAAAAAAAAAAATTGGGGAAAACAGAAAACTCACCACCAGGAGAAATCAGAATAGTGATCGAGCTTGACAACAAGCAAAACGGTGAAACACAAAAGCAAAAGGTGCGCTGAAAGCGCCTGAAAAGACTTTCCGACACTCCTCCAGCTCATTGTTGTTTTTCCGTCCTGACACTACTGATAACAGCTACTGCTCTGAAATTGAAACCACTTCGAGTAAAAATCAAGCTGTATATGAACTTGAAACTTGGGAATTGAAGGATTTGGAGTGAATCTGAAGAGAATATAATTAGGTTTTTAAAGGAAGAGGTGGAATTGAGAAGTATTAGAAGTGAGAGAGAGAAATGGGCAGTTGCGGGAAGAGGAAGACAAATGGAAAGGGGAAGTCTTATTTGTCGGACGCCATTAAAATAACGTCATAGCATTGATATCTCGTCAGTCGAATCAAAAAATAATAATTATATTTCAAAGAATACAGTACAAGACAAAACCTTATCCTTACTGGTAATTCAGTCCATCAATCAATTCTTTTCTTTTATAATCATTTATTAAAATTTCTTCTTTAAATATTGTTTGATGGAGGGAAATATTTACTTTGTCTTGTATTAATTGATCATGTAAGTATTTTATATTAATCTTAAAAAGTCTTTTAATAGGTAAATAAGTAAATCTTATTTATAATTTTTGATTTGCTTCTAAACAGAAAGAATAGTTGGGGATATTATTTTATGGTTAGGAAGAATAAAAAATATGTGATTATCACAAAAAGGAAATACAGTTGGTTTTATTTTTTGTTTTTTTATAACAAATAATTTTATTTACCTAAATCTTATTTATAATTTTTGATTTGCTTCTAAACAGAAAGAATAGTTGGGGATATTATTTTATGGTTAGGAAGAATAAAAAATATGTGATTATCACAAAAAGGAAATACAGTTGGTTTTATTTTTTGTTTTTTTATAACAAATAATTTTATTATTATTATTCTCATCAATGCCTTCAATAGCATATGGTCAAATTTGAACATTTTCCTTTTAAATACTATTAATTGCAAAGTGAATATTGACCAAACACACATGTTTCTGTAATATCAATAAGTAATTTCTAAAAAATACTATATTTGTCAAAAATTTGCTTTTGTTTTCCAAAAACACTCCTTAAAAAATTATTTGAATCAAAATGCTTTTTTTCATATCAAGTAAAATTTTGATTAAATTTGACTTCTTTACCTAAACTATGTTTTATTTAATATATAAACTTGTAAGACCAATATTAGAGGATGTTATTCCCTGTGCGGATAATTAATTAGTAGGCTCCGTTGTTTTTTTTCTTTTTTATTTTTTTAGATGTCGAATAAGAAATATATTTTTTTTATTAAAATAACAAAATAAAATAAGACAAAAAGGAATCTTTATTATTAACAATTCCAGCAAGGTGACGTATTTGTGCACTGTTCATAGCAACCGTATTTGGTGGTATTGAAAGTTAGAACTTACTGAACAATCCAAATCACTTAAAACACCATATCATAATGAGTCTCAAATAACAAAAGTAAGATTGTTTTTGTAACTAGGGGCGAGTATAATACGGTATTTAAAAAATTTGATATTATGATTTTGATATTTTGTACTTAAAATAATATTTATATCATTATCATATCAAATTAACTCGGTATGGTTTGGTATATTTAATTTCGATTTCAATATTTTACGATATGATATTTAGCAATCATAATTTGTCTGATTTCAACTTATATATATTTATAACTCTCAATACAATTTATTTAACAAATAAGTTAGAACCATTCTCTCTGTCCTTTAGCAAGTATTCCGTGAAGACCAATACGATGATCAACATAAATATGAACAATTCAAAAGAAAAAATCTCAATGCATGTTTGGATTGACTTATTTTAGGTGCTTATAAGCCAAGATAATTTTTAAATAGTTTTGAAGTGTTTTGATAAAGTTAAAAAAGTGTTTATAAGCACTTACTTTAAAGTCCAAATAACAAAAATAAATCAAAAATCATAAATTAAAAATCATAACTTATGGCTTTTGACTTATAAGTCATAAGCCAAAAGTCAATCCAAACAGGTCCTCAATCATATTAGATCAACAACTACTTTTGTTAAATAATTTCACAAAAAGAACATTTCAATGACGATCGAGTAGTTATAAATGTAAAGTTTAAATAACATTATCTAAAAATATATAATTTTACACCACAAAAATCACTAGCTAACATGTAGACTCTAACTTGACATATACCACTATGTAAAGTTAGAGTCTACATCTTAATATGGTATACGATATTTCGAATAAATACCAAATATCGTATCGAATATAAAAAAAATTAAAAGTCATACCAAATAGATAATATCCATATCACGATATGAAAATTTTCAATTCTCATATGACAGTCGATATATACAATATCATGCTCACACTTATCTGTAACCTATAGATTACATATTTTGGATCATTAAAATAATCACTAATACATATATTATAGAAGGTTACTTTTATCACACTCCTTCAAATATTTAATGAACATAGTATATCTTATGCATCAAAATTACTTTATTTTTATACCTACAATAACTTTAGTTTGTATTAGTCTTTATTGATTTAATATATTATATGAAACAAAATGCAATTTTTTTTAAAAATTCCTAATGGTTGAGAAGTTGGGGGGGGGGGGGGGATCCCAACTAAATGCTATAATATATTGGTGGACATGTAGTAGGATGTCTACATCCTATTTCCAAGTGTGTATACAAAAATATATCCACCTCACAAATAATATTTTTCTGTCTCCATCAAGAATTTAAAATCTAGATTATTTTTTTTGTGGGAGGAATCTGGAGAAGATGTTCTACTTGATTTGAGCCTAAATATCTCAATCCTTTGAAAAATATTAAATACTAGAGTGACATGTTTATCCTTTAGAAAATAACTCACAGAAAAGCATTATAGAGAAATAGTAATAAAAAGAAGATCAATATATTGGAGATATGCTAATTGGATATGATTATCAGGTGAAAAGTGATTGAGGTGGATATGTTTGGTGTAACAGAAATGTTTTCTGACGAATAACACTTTTTTAAAGAATATTGAAAAATTTGTAGTCTATTTACTTACTTTAACAAAAAATTAACCATTGCATTAAAATATGAGATTTTGACCAAACTAAGCTATTATATAAAGTAATTCACCAAAATAATATTTTTTTTAAAATTTTTACAAAACTAGTATAAACGTATTTCATAGTAATTTTTTAGAATATATTTTATTTTTTAAAAGTTGACGGCGTTAGATTGATATACGTTACTCACAATAAAGGTTTACTCCTAAAACGTTACTCAAAATAACGTTTTAGGAGTAAAACGTTACTTATAGTAACGTATATCAACCTAACGCTGTTAGTTTTTAAAAAACGAAATATACCCTAAAATGTTATTGTGAAATACGTTTATACTAGTTTTATAAATTTTTTAAAAAATATATTATTTTGATAAATTAATTTATATAATGGCTTAGTTTGAAAAAAAATCCTCAAGAGCATTCATCCAAATGACCCCTCCATGTCTAACAATAGCAATCAGTGCCAGGTCTGCAAAGTTAGTCCAGTCTATTAATACGGCCCATGTTGAGTGTAATGGGCCAATGATAGGCCCAAAAGTGTTGGAAATATGTGAAATAATCACTTTCATTTTCCTCGTGGCATAATAAGTTGGGCCACTTATTCATACGAAGCCTATTTGGATTGACTTAAAAGTTGATTAATCTGTTTTAAAGTTATTTTTACAGAAATCAAGTACTAAGGCAAAATTACAATTTATTCCTTAAAAGATTATAATTACAAAAATCCCTCAAAACGGATACAATAATATAAGCGCTGATTCATTAATCTAATGCGCGAGATACATTAATTATCAAGTAAGATACATTACATTTTATACATGATATACTAATTTGATGCGCCAGATACACTAATGTGATGAGCGAGGTACATTTTATACATGATACACTAGCGCGAGATACACTAATGTGATGCGTGAGATACATTAATGTGATGCGCGAAAATGAGGAATTTTGGAAATTTGTAAAACTTATAGGGGATAATGGTAATAAGTAAACTAAAAGGTGAAATTTTCGTATTTAATCATATTTTTAATGTTTGAAAGTGTTTGACAAGATTTAAAATAACTTAAAATAGTTTAAAATGACTTGAAAAAAAAATTACAACTAAAAAGTAGATCTCCCCTACTTTTTATTTTTTGTTTTTTGACTTTAATTTCTTTTTAAATCAATCCAAACCGACTTTTATACGAGCAAAGACATAAATTAAGTTCAAAAATCACAAGTTATGCCTTATATACCTAATATAACACAATTTATGTTTAGATAATGTAATTCTTACCAGATTTATGCTAGACAAGGAAAGACTTATCTAAACTTATATGTCTTGCAAAATTAGATTAAAAAATAATAATTAAGGGCACTAGACAAATCAATTTATATATATTGTATATAGATATTAACCGTTTTTTGAAAGTAAAAGTTATCCCCCAATAATTAATGTTGTTTTAAAAGCTTTCAAGTCATCAGAACATCTTTTTGGTCAAAATATATCGTTGCAATTTAGACGTCCAAACAAAAGCAAAAGAAAGAAGAAAGGAAAAAAAATTATAAAGGGAAAAGCTAAGGTAACAATGATTATACTTGAGTTTGTCGATTATGCTGCAAAATTATCACAACCATAGCTGTATTTGTAATCTTTTTGTGCAAAGTGGTCCTTTTTCTTCAGTTTAATCGTACCATAGCACAACAAAACAAAAGAAAAATGTTACTACTTGCAAATGAACAACTGATTTAAATATTTTTTTTTATCAACCAATCATCATGATAAATATTGATATTCATGTGAGTCAGTTGACTTAAATTAAATCAAATTGCTCAAACTGTCGAAACCTTCACCAAAATTAACATCGTAATTGATGTGAGTTAGTTGATATTCTCTTGAATTAATCGTTCAGTAAATCCAACTTAACGATAAGTTTGATTGAAAAGGACACTTGGATATGATATAGAAGTGGAACATTAAATAGTGAAGAGAGAGAGAGGTGGCTGGGTAGGGAGGAAATGAAACTGACCAGAAAATTAAGTCAGAATTTGATCAGAATTTAAAAATTGATAATATTTTTTTTATTTTAAAATATATTTGATCTTTTGTTTTCATTTATTAATTAAACAATATTAAAATTAAAAATATAAAAATATTCAAAAAGGTAAAATATGATTCTGGCCAAAAGGATTTTTTTTGGCACAACAAAGGACCATGATAGATACGACTCCCTCCGTTCCTTTTTACTTGTCCACTTTTGAATTGACACACGTATTAAGAAAATAATTAATAACGTAGTGAATTTACCATTTTATCCCTATTAATTATGAAGTTGATGAAATTTTTTATATTTTTCAAAGTAATTAGTCATTTAATTGAGAATATAATGGGTAAAAAAAATTGTTCTTTCTTGATTTGTCAAAATGAACAAGTAATTGAAGACAACTATAAAAGAAAAAAGTGAACAAGTAAAAAAGGACGGAGAAAGTATTAGTGAAAAACTCAAACCTTAAAAGCAGCGAGGAGAAATTGCTCCTATAGTAAGAAAACTAATGTGGCTAATTAGAGCTCGTCATTTGATTAGGAGAAAGTTATTTCGAAATTATTTTGGGATAAGTTATCCAGTCAATAAGGTATAAATAATTTTTTTTTTTTAGAGGTAAACTACTTCTAATAAACCCTCCACAACTTTTTGGTCGTTATTTGATATTGAAATTGAAGAGTCAAGACGACAAGATAGCATTAGCATGCGCGTGGAAAGTAACATGGACATTGGCTAGTTCCACTGTAAAAACAAGTACAAACACATCCACATATAAATAAAGAAACTTAATATTTGTGAAAATGAGGTATCAATATACTAGCTTTGAAGAAAAAAAAAGTGACTATTTATATGAGGAGACAAAGTAAGAAATCATTGTCCTGAAAACCAATCCCGTTACAGATTTTTTACTAGGAATAGAAATTGGTTCATCTGCTATAATTTCACAGTGCAAAGGTGCACTGTATCCAGCCTGTAAGAGGTAAGACAAATGAAGGAACAGTACACATTAACTATCTTTTTAAAGAATTTTCAATTATGGTACTAATAATATCTAAGAGCTAGTATATACAACAAATCAGAATTTGAAGTTTTATGATTGGGATATCAAGTAATAAGATATTGATTTAAGTTTTGTGCATGTTTTAGTGATATGATTAATAGTAATACAAATACAGAGTTTGGACTCTTCGGTCAAACTCGTAGATGACCCACTACTATAAAGTCATTATTTTACCATTCAAATTTCTTATTGAAAAATGTGTATTGATTATTTTCATAGATAGTTTGATTGAATTGGTGAGAAAAAATAGTAGTGTTTTCACATGGAATTGTTAACGAGAATATGTCTTTCACCATGTATTTTTTCAGTGAGCTGATGAATGAAAAAACTCATATTTTATTAGACAAAATTTTCATTGATTTGCAGAGCGAAAAATCTTTATTTTTTAATAGAGTCCTTCTAGCTCCGCCCTTGAGTTGGGGATGGATAAAATTCATTCACTCTAAAAGATCTCCGGGTTAAGCCATGAGAATGCAGAACCTCTGGTAGGAGTTGAAAGGGGCGGGGGGGGGGGGGACCTCGATTTGAAGTTTATAACTTCTTATGGCAACCTCAATCAGTTAATATATCATAATAATTGAACTTAAAATCAAATATCTATAAGTTCTTGATGGATTTTTAAAGCTAATGTTTATATACAAGTGTTTCTCCCTCAAATAGATCTTACGTAATGCAAATTTAAATTAATTTAAGTATCATATGGTACAAAAAGGAGTGATATATAGTAGTCAAAAATATAAAAAAGACATGTTAACAACGAGATTCAAACTCGGGCTCAACAACACTAAAAAAGCCTTAAGATCTCACCCAAGAGCCAATGAACCAATCAGATCATTTGTTCACTAAGTGTTCTATGTTAATTTTATACAAATATCTTTAAATTTCTTTATAGATATATATATTTCGAGACAAAGGTAATGGATGCTCGAGACCCGACGGACTCTATGTGGATCCACCTAGTAGTTAGATGAAAGAATAAGACCTTCTCCCCACTCCTTTTCCTTTTCTTTACCAAAGGAAATAATGAAAGCACTTGAAGTATAGGTCAATATAAGCTCTCATTGTCACCCAACCATAAATGGTACATTATACATCATCCCTTTTATGTTCATAGTTATCTAGACTTGTGAAAGCAACTTCCAGGATAACCCCTGTCACCCAACCATAAATGGTACATTATACATCATCCCTTTTATGTTCATAGTTATCTAGACTTGTGAAAGCAACTTCCAGGATAACCCCTTCAGGTAGACCATTTATTGTGGTTCTCCAAATAATAATAATGCCAGACAGTCTAAAATTCTTAAATAGGACAACCCACATATATATTAATATTCCCCACAACCACTATACTTTTTAGGACTTGAAATTGAAGGATATATGCAATATAATGTGTAGTTATTTGCAAAGGCGGCGGCATGTATATATGGAAAGGAAGAATTAAGTATATTAGTGGCTTTGCTTAACATTGAAGAAGGAAGTTAGATGGCTAAAAATGAAGTAAAAGTGGAAAGATGATGGACTAGTGGACTCAATTAATGGCTAGGGTTTTAAGGGAGGTCTAGTGAACATCATAAGCAAAAAAAGAAAGAGAATTACTATTAAAAAGAATATGATGAAAGTGATAAAATATTCCGTAATCGAGTTCGAATTTTGTGAATGAAAAATTATTTAATAGAAAATATTTTATTCTATTGTGAACTTACTCCATAAAATTGTTAAAAAGTGACAGAATAAGATCAATGTATGACTTTTGTTATTCTTTAATTAAAAAAGTGAAATGAGTTCTACTCTAGTCACATGTAAAATTAAGTTTTGAACCTAACTCAAATAGTAAAAATCAGCTCAAAGAATATAAGGTCTCATTTCATTAATCAGCGATGTGCGATTTGAACATTTAGAAGGGGTCTTGTGAACATCGATAACAAGTACAAAGCATAATTACCACCAAGGTATACAGTGTGATGATTGGGAATTACTCCAGTACACCTAGTATAGTTAATTAGAAATGCTTTACTTACTCTTTAATTAATAATAAGACATCCAATATATCCAAATTAAACAAATTTGTATTCAAAATATTGATAGAAAATAAAATAAAAACTAAAAGTAGATGGACAATAATGGCTGAATGGGTAGGGTGTAACAAATCGAAATTCTCACTATATTAATAAGAGCACTAGAACAGGATTACAACCTTAAGATTCCAATTGAAATAATCAAACTACCGAATTACAATGAAAATATTGAAATAACATGCATGTCAAAGATAGAAGAAGAATGGAGATGAGGACTAAGATTCTAGAAGAAGAGGAGAAGACAAACATTTTCTTCAATATGAATAAACCCTTCTTTCAAACTCATTCTTTCCTTTTGACCAAATGTTAATTGGGCCTGGATCCCAAATAAAACACTTCAACATTTTACTTGGCCCAATCTCATTCACCACTTCTAACTCATAGGCCTTTTAGAGCTAGTTTGGTTCACAACAATACACCTGTCCCCAAAAAGAACCTTGTCCTCAAGGTTCGAGTCAGGAAACATCATCTGGAAACTTGGAGTATAATGAGCTTGGCTAGAGCAGGCAAAACCATGTAGGAATAACATCATAATTTGGTTGGCAGCTTGGGGTAGCCTAGACATTGTTGCATAATCCTTGCTTACCTTTGGAATAACATGGCAAAGAAGTTTAATAATGTGAGATGTGTCTAAAAGAACAATGCATTGAAGGAGCTCACCCAAACTATAGAAGCACTGCTAGCAGCAACATAAGGGATCTTTATCATACTTTCAAACAGCAAACGACACATAGAACTAACAGTGGTTGCAATGCACTTCTTATTCCATTCTTCCTTAGTATCAATTCCTTTACTAACAACTGAAATATTCACCTTGAAGCATCGATGAATACTGTTAGAAACTCGCATTCCACCAAATCTCTCCATTGGAACTGATATCAACCAATTACAACCACATGCTTTCTGATTTACAGTAAAATTCTTCGACATTATCAACTGGAGTTCAGGTATAACCTTCCCGGCAATCACACACTTGTTCAAGAGGATTACAAAAACTAATGTCGTACCAAAGACATGAGGTAATCTTTGGTGTGCAACCCATTCTACCGTCTCAAAGACCCCATAAATGTTACCTGCAGAATGGTGCTCAACCTCAAACTTTACCTTATATCCATTCCCTAATACTATGACTTTGCACTCCAGTAACATGGTAGCAAGCACAATTATATAGAGAAGATGCAAAACTAATGTGTGCTTGAAGTTGGCTGCCAAAACATCATGTTTTATATCACAGTAATACTCTTGTAAGACTAGTGTATACGCAATCGACGGATATGTGAATAGAATGCAATTATAGACAATGAAGCACTCATTGGAAAAGTAGGAGTTTACACACCGTAGATGTTCAGGATCCCACACACTACTCGTAGAGTTTGAATAGGCAATTAGGAAAAACCTGTCAGTACACCTTAGCAATAGTAGTTCCTTCCCGTTGTATACTGTATAACTTTTTAGAGCCCTGAGCTCAAAGCGTATTCCTGGATAACAGACACAAGGATCCACTGCAATAGCTGGAATGGTTACAGTCAGAAAATTAGCAGCAAGAGAAAATGGAAATGGACTCAACTTATGTTCAAAAATGACACAGAGAGTAACAATCAACCCGTCTTCCTCCAGTGAGAAAATTTGTGTTTTAAGACCAAGCTGCAAGTGATTTATCCATCGAAAACTGCTATTCCTTTCACAACATTGCAGACCATGTAGTTTAAGGACTTTACTCCAAAGCTCAATTCCTAGAAAAGCGATAACATTCTCATCTTTGTCTGATCCCTCAGTGGTCAATTCAAATACAGTGTTCATGTAAGGGTCAAGCAACTCATAATATGTCGATGTCAATAGTAGAAAGCAAAGCTTTGTATATCGTTGTCCTATTGACTTATGCAGAGGTCGCATATAAGACTTCTCACTAACCTTTGTTTGACCCTTGCTGATCATGACCATATTAATAGTCCTCCTTCGTAGATCCCAACAACTAACAAGGTCTTTCCAGTCTTCCGTTGGTACCAATGTAGAGGTAGTCGTAGTTGAGTGCAAGCCATCACGAGAAGATTGTGATCCTTCCTTTTGTGAATCAACATTATCACCTTCGATTGTTGTCAGTGATACTCCATTAATCTCTATGTCAACCACTTTATTTTCAATTATTTCCACAATGTAGGAATTAATATGCAAATTTTGACCGGGATCCCAAACCTGAGTTGTGGAATTAGCATATGAAATGAAGCAAAACTTGTCACTAGATCCCAACAACTGTAATTTATCCTTGTACATTGTATCTGTATAACTTGTTGGAGCCAGGGAATTGAAACGTATTCCCGGATCCCATACACTAAGATTCTTCGTAGTTCCATTCACAGAGACAACAAAGGAATTCACCCTAGCATTCAATGAAAATCGACTTAAAATATTGTGAACATTGAATTCATCTCTAGATTTTTCATGATCAATAACGAGATCCTTAATAATCTCTGGCTCCAAGGAAAAATCAGGAAGATACATGTCATCAAATATTTCAAATTCAATTTCCTGTTTAATAAAGCTATGATCCCCATACGTTGCACTAATGTACCTCTTTGACATATCTCTTTGGAAACATTCATCGAGCAGTTGGACTTTGCTGCGTTCAGGGCCTGGCGAGTCATCATCAAGCATTTCGATTGGAGTCTCGGGTTGAACCTCTTCGACTATATTGGGGTAGCAACTATGAAAAAATTCGTTGAGAGACTTGAGTGGCTGAATATCTTCCAAATCAGCTAAATTTCTGGAGGCGGAAGAAGTTCCTGTACTTCTTTGGTGAAAACTCTGGTAGAAATTTCGTCGAATAGATTGTCCACATGACTTGAATGTTCAACTATAGAAGTGCCAAACAACTCTGGATGACTCTCAACATTATCAACACAACTTGAGTTTTCTTTGGCCAAAGGAGGAGAAATCTCTCTGCTTAGGACTGTAGCAGGACTAATCCCGACATCTTCTACTAGAACCTGTGGAGAACATTTGTCCTCCATCTTCCGTAGCAAAACAAGAATTCTGGTAAGTTGAGCGTCCACCTCAAGAGACTTTGCATCGGTTCGTTTCCAAAAACGCAGGGCTAACTTCTTCTTAAAATGATTCCAATCAAAAAATTGTTTGTTGCGAAACATCCAACGGAACCACTCAAGGGCCTCACCATCAAGATAGAAGGAAGGAAGAGGCAACCAGTGTTCCTCAGAGAAACCTAGAAAAGTAAAGTACCGCTCTGCCTTGTAAATCCATTCCTCTGGATCAGCGTTGCCACTAAATCGATCTAAAACTACCACTTCCATTAGAGTACGTCAATGAAAGCACCAATGTAACAAATCGAAATTCTCACTATATTAATAAGAGCACTAGAACAGGATTACAACCTTAAGATTCCAATTGAAATAATCAAACTACCGAATTACAATGAAAATATTGAAATAACATGCATGTCAAAGATAGAAGAAGAATGGAGATGAGGACTAAGATTCTAGAAGAAGAGGAGAAGACAAACATTTTCTTCAATATGAATAAACCCTTCTTTCAAACTCATTCTTTCCTTTTGACCAAATGTTAATTGGGCCTGGATCCCAAATAAAACACTTCAACATTTTACTTGGCCCAATCTCATTCACCACTTCTAACTCATAGGCCTTTTAGAGCTAGTTTGGTTCACAACATAGGGTTTATAAGGGAAGTCTATTGTAAACATCATGAGTAGGAAGTACAAGTAGAATTTTTTTTCTTTTTTCTAATGAGTGTGTGCTACACTAATACTAATATGATATTTGGCTCTAATTATTCAAAATATCACTATCTATAACTTTGGTAGAAAGTCATTCTGATGGAAAAAAAAAAGTGGGGTAATTAGAAAGAGGGGTTATGGTGGTGGTGTTTTTTTGTTGTTTTTTTTAATTATGGAAGAGATAGGTTTTTCTTTTTAGTGAAAGTGACATGTAGTTCTGAGCATTCTGGTCAAAAGTTGCTTTTGCCTTAAAAACATTTTCTATAGACTGACTGACTACTCGTGAGGAAGAGGCCATCGTAGCTTCTGCTCACACAACGCAACTCTTACTGTTGTAATATATTACCTCAAAAATCTGAGGTGGTAATATGTTTTGTTAGTTTGAAATACTTTTACTTGGTCACGCGCATATAGTATAATTAACGCAAAAGAATTTAAAGGAGATACTTTGTGAATCGAGCAAACACCTAAATACAAGAAAATAGATATAGAAAAGGCCTTATGTGTGAGATATAGGGTAAGTTTTATTGGACAATAAGTGAGTTTCATACTTATTTTTTAGTGTTTGCTATGTGGACGGAATGAGAGAGGAGTGATGGTCCGGGGCTGGTGGAGGTTGAGATGGTCAAGGGAGGGGGTGATAGTGATGGAAAGAGATAATGAACTTACTTTTCATAAAAAAAATTTTCTACTTTGATTAAAGAAGTCATTTTTCTCATTTAGAACAAAAATTAAAAAATATATACTCAATTGGAAAATATTTATTTAGAAAATAGATTATTTTTCTTAACGCACTCTATAAACTCCCAGCTAAAAGAGGGAAATTAAACTCTCCCGGAACCAAAAAAGGGAAATTAAAAGGACAATAATTTTTCGTCTTTTGAGTTGAGACTAAAGGCAAAAGCTAACAAGCAAATAATTACTCTCTTGTTTATTTTAGTTTTAATTTTTCTTTTCCACATTAGAGGGGGAGAAGGGAGAAAGGGTAAAGCAGAAAAGGGATGTTACTCTACTGATAGTCTGAAACCCTTCACCTCAACTGTGGGAAGCAGAGAGAATTCATTCACTAAAACATCAATAACATACTCAATAAAAAATTTTATGAAGCGTTTAAAAAGAGTAAAATATACGTAGAACTTACTCTTACTTAATAAAAATAAGGATTATATCTGAAAAAACCTCAATTCAAGTAATACATATTAACAGAATTACAAATCAACTATCACTCAACCCCAATATTTACAAGTTGTTAGGGATCACTTAAGGGCCTTTCTTTTTCTCCATTTTTTCTTTTTTTTTTTGATGGAGAAGATGAAGGTGAAAGAGATGGTGGATGATGGAGCTAGGAAAGAGGAGATTGAAGGGTATTTTTTTTTATCAAAGATGTGTCAGTTGCTATCACGTGAACTTGAAGTTAAGGGACACCATTAGAGAAGACTTTAGGTATAATATCCATTCATTTCTATAAAAAAAATCATAACATAACATGCCCTTTTTTACTTAGCTTTAACTGACAGTTATTTCTTCAAATTTCGATTATTTATAAATAGACATTTAAATTTATATAAAATTTAAATAAATAGACAATTTGTTCTACCTAACAACGTTGTGTCCTACATATATTATGTCTGGTATGATACATATGTTACTTATTTAATTTTATATAGATTTAAATATTTACTTGTGCACATTCAAAATTAAAAAATATAAATATCAAGCTAAAACGAAGTTTAATGAGATATTTATATATAATTATGCCAATATAAAATCAGTTGTAACTATACGACAAGTACTATAGTGTCCCCTCCACTCTTTTCTTCTCAAATTTCCATTCATACTTTAAAACTCCCACATGAGCTAGCTAGAGAAGGCTTTTTTTTTTTAAAGATTCGTGGTGTTTGCATCAATTTAAACATATTTTGACTAATTTCATAGAATATTTATCATCTCTTATTAACAACACGTGTCATGTACATAAATGAAAAGAAAGTACTATCTAGGAATATTTTTTTTTTATTTCTGTTAAAATTTAAACGTGAAACATCATGATTCCTAATTATCCACTTCGGTAACCATCGAGTTGTTGGGTTATCCACATCGGAAGTGGAAGGGGCTGGTGGTCAATTTATAAGTGTGAGGGAAAGCCTCAACCTTTGAGCTAGCTTTTGGGTTGAAAAGGCCCAAGACCACCCAACATTGTTATCAGAACCCAGGTTGTTAACAAGTCTCAGCCCACCGGGAGAAACTGGGTTGTCGCTCTCTCCAGCCCAAGGCCCGATGTGTGAAGGGGGAGATTGTTGGGTTATCCCACATCGGAAGTGAAAGGGGCTGGTGGTCAATTTATAAGTGTGAGAGAAAGCCTCAACTTTTGAGCTAGCTTTTGGATTGAGAAGGCCCAAAACCACTTAACACGAGTTACACCAACCCTTGGTGCAAGCGAAGCCTTCTTTATCTTTATAGCAGATAGGGGTCCTTTGTAAAGATGGAAGTACAATTACACCTCTCTTTGTCTCTTTGCAGGTAATAACATAACATGACTTCTCTTTATCTTCATCTTTCTTTCTTTGTCAACAAGAACATACACCACCATGGCTGTCTCTCTCATTAGCTAATATATTCCAGCTAACTAGCTTAAATATATAGTGCTAATACTTGCACGAACACAAAAATAGCCACTAATATACCTATACCTAGCTATTATTATTATTATTATCATAATTAAGCATACACCAAGCAACATACATGTAAAACCACATATTTTTAATCACCTGTCCTTCTCAACCAAAAAGTTAAGTTATCATCATTATATTGAAAAAAAAAAAAATCACATATCCTTTACCACTTTCTCTATGTATTCAAAATTTATATATTCAAGAGAATTATGAAGAGTCTCTCTCAAAAAAGTTTTAATTAATTTATAACGTTTTTTCCCCCTACTTTTTGTTGATGCAGCTAGCTAGCTAGATTATTAAAAGTGACAAACTGAAGAAGCTGATGTTTGTGGTTATTTCAACTTCAACTTCAATAGAAGTTTGCTAGGTTGTCCTTATCAACCAGTTTTTTTTTTTTTTTTTTTTTTTTAAAGATGTACCCTTCGAGCAATTACAGCCCCAATATTTCCAGCTCTTCATCTTTCTTTCACATTAATATTCCATCTCCTTCTATGCAATATGAACCCGAATTCATCCAATATTTCCATGATTTTCAATTCATCCAACCTAGTTACGATCAGAATAATCTCGATACCAATATTACTACAGAAGAAGCTGATTGGGACAAACTAGATAAAATAAAAGAAGATCAATTAATCATAAAAAGCTGCAATAATAACAAGAAGGATGAGAAGAGCAGTATCAGTACTAGTACTATTCGTAGAAAAAACAAGAGAACTACGAGTGGTAGTGCTGGTGTAGGACCTTCGAAGAAAGATAGACACAGCAAAATCAACACGGCACATGGCCCAAGAGACCGAAGAATGAGACTATCACTTGAAATTGCTCCTAAATTCTTCAATTTGCAAGACTTGCTTGGGTTCGATAAAGGCAGCAAAACTATAGAATGGCTATTCACAAAGTCAAAATCAGCAATTAACGATCTGGTTCAGAAAATTAACAAAGACAAATGCAGCGGTAGTGCAAATCCTAATATTGGTACTGTATCATCTCCTTCCGAGTCATGTGAAGTTATCTCTGGAGTAATCGACGAATCAGCTGCAACAACTAATACAGCAGAAACTCAGAAGCCACAGAAGAAAACAGTTAAGTCGATTCGTAGGACAATATTTCATCCAGTTGTTGCAAAGGAATCAAGGAAAGAAGCAAGAGCAAGGGCAAGGGAAAGAACAATAATAAAGAAAAGCCTAAATGATAACACGAACAATAATAATGTTGATCAATCTATGGCTGATGAGGATTTAACAAGATCATTAGGATCTTGGAATACTACATTTGAAGATCATCAATCAGGTATTCAAGGCTATAATAATAATAATAATATGAATATTGTTGATAACTTTAATTTGGTGGATACTAGCAATTGGAGCCCATTTATGTTCAACTATCACCAAATCAATACTGAAATTTCTCAAGAGGTATGTATTAATTTAATTAGTGATTTTTTTTTAAATTATTAATCCGATCGCGAAGCATTTATTATTATTTTTCTGTTTCAGCATCAATTGACAAACTTCCAGTATTCTGGGAAGTTATGGGAAGCTTAATTAGGGCAAGGAAGTTCTTGTTGATTTAGTGCCAACTTCAGAAGAAGGCTATTTGGTCATGTTGGTAATGTAAAATGAATTTGTCTATTTTATTATTGTGTGTATTCCATGTAAAAACAACTTGTATTTTTTTCTTATAAATAAGCTCATCTTTTTCTTTGAAGTCATTCTCAACAAAAGAAAAGAAAACATCATCTAAAAATAACTAGTATGTCCATTAATAATTAATCATTATAGAGGGGAACATTAATCCACTAATTGATAAGTAGTTCCATTCTTTGACAGTTTACCATTTAGTCATAAAATTTACTTTATATCAAAATCCAAATATTATCATCATAAAGTGAAAAGACTTCTTACAAAAGTCCTAGATCACACAATTATCTTTAATTTGTTGGAGGTAAGGTTCGATCCCCTCGTATAACCTATACTTTTGATGAAATACAATACCAAAATATATATGCCTAACTAAGAAAAACAAAAACAAAGATATTGTTAAGGTTTTTCTTATATCTTATTGGTTCTAAACATCTCATATATATTCAACACGTAATTAACTTAATATCATAAAGTCAAAATTCTTCTGTAGATAATGTTTGGGTAACTGTCCACTCATATATATATTCTGATGAAGTTTCAAAAGGATTCCAAAACTATTATTTGCATGATAAGATGACACACATGTAAATAACAAATTAGTAGTAAAAATTAAGATTCGAAAATCTTATAATATTGTACAATCCAAAATTTTAACTTCTTTATTAAATCTTAATATGAGTGAAAAAACGCATGTATTAATTAGCGGAAACATAGGGAAAATAAGCTTGAGGTGAGATTAGATGGAATTTAGTTGCTAGAAGTATCAACGTAGGACTAAGAAACTACTCGACCTCATACATCTGTAACAGTGACAATGATAACATTGAACTACGAATGATTCAAATAACTAGGCTTAATGTTTAAGGAGAATGATATAATAGATAAAAAATATGACACATAAAATCAAAATAGTAAGGATGATTGAAACAAAACAAGAGAAGTGCTGCTAGTGTGTTATGTGATAGAAGTGGTATCTTACCAAAGTGATGAAAGTCAAAGCTCTACATACAATAGCATTAAAATCAACAAAATTGAATATATAGGAGTTAATGATTGGCCTCTAAAGTCAAACATATCCATAAAATTAGCATCATAGATCAATATGAGTTCTATGATGGATGTATTGTCATAGAAGATTAGACAAAAATAAAAAGTGATAGAAGGTGCAAGTAGCTAGCTAGTACACATAAGATAAAATGAGAAGATAGCTTGAGATGAGCCTGAAAGTGTGAGAGTGTTAAAGGGGACGAGGTAGAACTAAAATCACATTGAAGGTACTAGTCTTAAACGACCAACAATCTCTTTGAATCCATGAAAGTGAAAGAAAGATAAGAGGAGAGAAAGATCGCTATATATAGGCGATACCAAATAGTTAGGATTAAGTTCTAGTCATGTTAGTATACTCTAATTTGAGTCTACTAGACTTGTTAGAACTTCTACCTAGTAAACTAGGTTTTATAATCAGATGAGCTTAAATGAAGCTGACATACATATATAGTATGGGTTCATATTGTCTATCTCAACTTATTTGGAACTGAGTCATAACACGTTGATGTACTAAGATTAGCATACAGATTTAACGAAGTCTGTAGTTTATATTAACGTAATTCATTTAGAGTTGGTGTAGAAGATAGAGGCCATAATGATGTTGTTTTCATGAAATCAATCAAATAATCAACATCTGATGTATGTTAGTGCAGGAATTTTAAATCATCAGTCATCACCAGTGACCTTATAATCCTTCATTAGTTATTCTTTGTTTCTTGCCTTTGTATGGCAAATCAAAAGGAATAAAATGATACTGCTAACTATTATAGCACTTATTAATTAGTTTCTCTACTACTTGATTATATCATTCCATTAACCTAAGTGGATGAAAAGACAAATTTATTAGGTCAATCAAAGTAGTTTTTTGAGATGAATGGTCATAAATGTAATGGTACCATTTCCAGAATCATTACTATGATCCTAGTTGTGCCAAGAGATTCTCTTGTTTTAGTTGTGCATTAATTCTGAGTTCTCTGATAAAAGAAATCAATCTCGGGCCTATTTCAACCCTAAAGGTTAGCTCATGATTAGGAGGAGATTGTCCAAAACCGTATAAAGAGACACTTCACCCATCCCATTTTCATGCTAGCTAATATGCATGTGACTCTTCAACACCCCACTTCCGAACATCGGTAAATAAAAACTGAGATGGGTCCTGCTTTAATACTATGAAACTCAAGTCTAACTCAACCTCGGTTGCCCAAGACAGTCCCTTTTTCATCCGATGTGAAACGGCCTTCAATACTTTCAAGGATCGTTTGGTTTGGAACAAGTTATCCTGGATTAATCATTATGGGTAACTTATCCCACCATGTATATGTGGTAACTTATACCGTCACAGTATGGTATAAATGGTTATCCCAAACATGGAAACCAAACAATGCATCAAAATTTTATCCCTAGACTATTTTTTAAAAAATCTTTAAGACTATTTATTTATATCCTTTCCCACCAAACAACCTCTGATTGACAAAAGTCAGAGAAGAGGATAATGTTGTAATATTAAGGGATGAATTTACTAGGTTACATTCATAGTATTTCATCTTTACTAATAATAAGTCACATCTGATCTGCTGATCAGTCACACACCAATTAATATCCTAATAGTAACTTTTCCACTATTACAAAACGTAATTTAAATTTCAGGTACAAGACAAATTATTAAGATATGCCCACTACTTCAATACTTATGATTTACTTTCAAGAAAGAATTTCTCAAAATCAAATCTTCACGACCTAGCTAGTGGATGACATTAATTAGTTTTTGGTTCATTAGATGAATGAAGGTTACTGATCTCCCATGCATTGGAATGATTACGAGCCATAATTAATTAACGATAATAGCTTAATTGTAGTTAAATATGTTCTTTCAGAGGCAATTAACACTCTTTGTAAATGTCCCTTAAGACAGTATTGTGACATTGAATCTCATGACAATTAACTGATACAACTACTTTGTTAATGTCTAGTTAATTATTGCTTAAAGCCCTTTTTATTCTAGTGTTCATTGATATAGGATGTATACTATTGAATCTATGTCATTGACAAATCTAGGCAAAACAAGACGATGTTAAAGAATTTAAAGGCATCTAATTGGAGTAATTTCTCCAATTTTCTTAATATCATAGTTTAAATCGATTAACATGAAATATTGGACATGTATCCCTGGAGGCTAAGGCTTATGTCCTCCTCCATACATAGCACTCACAAAAGGTTATTAAAGGGAGTTCGAAGTCAAAAGGGCAAAAAAAATTGTCAAAAATTTCAGAAGGTACATCAATTTTTTTAACCAAAAGGGCAAAATCACTCCCGACAGAGCAATATTCTTCTGATAAAATTGACGTGTTAATTTTTTTAAAAAAAACACCAAAGTCAAAATAAAATTACAAAGAGGCAACCTCTATTGCTGACTTGTTGCAAAGATAGGAAAAAGAATTCAATTTATTTATTTTTTAAAAATGCTGCACATGCAGCGATAAAAAAAAAGTTAGACTAACTTTTGATTAAAAGAAAAATTGATATTCCCTTTTAGAATTTTTGATAATTTTTTTTACCTTTTTTGACTCCAAACTCTTATTAAAGGCCTCAAATTGGACCAATTTATTTAATATGATAGTTTAAATCGATTTACATGAGACATTGGACATATATCCTTGGAGGCTAAGGTTTATGTCCTCCTCCTCCGTGCGTGGACTTTCGAATAGATCGATAGGGGTCATGTCAAACCCCACACCACATCGGGTTAATATAGCACTCACAAAAGGTTATTAGTAGATGAGGATAAATACATGGGTGGTCTTGAGGACCAAGAAATATAGGTAGTGACATATATATAGTACTGAGAATGATTGCTTAATGAGAATAAAAGGTTAAATGAAGAAAGTTACTAAGAAATAAAAGGAGAAAGGTAATGGATAGGTTAAATGAACCAAAAAAAGGAGAAGCACAAAAGTGGGGAACAAGAAATGAAACATATCCTCATAGGTGACATTCCAAATGATTTATATTTTATTTTTGGCAAAAAAGAATTATATACTCCTAACTATCGTAAATGGTAATCAGATATCCTTTGTCATACTTTTGGGATATTGGTGCCTCTGCCGTCCAAAAACTAGAGCATATATACCCTTTATACTAACAGATATATACGTTATAATCTTATCCACCGATCCGATATTTATTAAGTATGGGATGGACGGATAAGATTGTGCCATGTGTCCCTATTTAGTCTTCCGTTAGAGTGAAGGGCATATATGCTCAAGTTTTTGGATGGTAGGGGCACCAATGTCCCAAAAGTATGACGGGGTATCTGCATATATCATTTACGATAGTTCAGAGGTATATTTTTCTTTTTTCCTTTATTTTTTGTGACCAACACTTTTTAATTCCTAAACTCTCCTAAAGTATGTACAAAATATGCATATAATTAATTATTAGACCCGAAGAGAATTAATTAGGATCATAATCTGTCACATCTTCTTGTAGCTTTCTTAAAATTGCAAGGTTTCTTTGGCTTACTAATGTAAGTACAGTAGACATATCACCCGAACAGGGTGTGATGCGGTGAATAAGATTAATTCTCCATCAAATAAAGGTTTCAGTTTCAAGTCCTAGATATGTAAGAATTTCGAATAGAGAATGCTATCTCCTAATCAACCCTATACGGAGTTGAGTTTCAATATGAGTATCGATTATTAAAAACGGAATGAAAAAGCAAAAAAAAAAAAAAAAGTTACTAGACACTACATAAACTAAAACTCAGGATTAATTTTAATTATATATAAGAAAATGCTTAATCTAACCTAATTAGAATTATACTATATACATCTCTCTCTATTTATAATAATTAATCTATATAAAGCATGTACAACAAATATACAAAGCATTAATTAGCATTTGGATCTTAAGGAGTGTTCATGTTCATTAAAAATTTAAAAACTGTAATGTGTAGTCTATAAAACTATTCATATTTAATAAATAATTTTTTTTGAAAGTTGAACATTTTAAGGATATGAAATTTTAAATAGTTGAAAAAAAGATACAATTAGTTTTTACCTTAAATATTTAAGATAAAACTTATTTCGGGACAAAATTATTTTTTAAAAAAACACTTATTTTAAAACAGCATGAGTATCGATTTATTTAAATGATCGCATATATATAAACCAAGTGATTTAATTTAAGCCAACGAGAGAGTTCTATTGATTTCCCATCCACCTTTATTCCCTTTATAGTTAAGTTTTGATTTGCAGATGTAGAGACAGGAGAAAAGTAAAATCATCATTATTTAAAACTTGTTATTATATGTAAGATAGTAGGTATTATTTAAATGATGATTACATATAATTTCACATAATTTTTTTGTTTGTTTCATGGATTTTATATTACAAATTATCAGATTCATGTCCATCATCATTATTTAAAAGTTGTCAAATTAATTAGATTTTTCTAATTAAAAAAAAATAGAATGGAAAGAAGAAAAATAGAAAGAGACATGTTTTTGTATACATTATATAATTTCCTCCAATCCAAACAAATGATGAATGTTCTACAATACACAGATGACACTTGGAAAGAATATTCCAGGCTGAGTCCAAGTGACCAAAAAACTGAGTCTCAGACACAACCGTCTATTAACTAATATTATCGATGTGAAATATCACGTGTAAAACTTATTTTTATAAATGATGATATATGTTACTATTGCAGGCACCTCTCTACTTATGCATTTCGTCTTGCTCTCTCCGTGGAAAATTTAAAGTTAGTTCGAATGTAATAAATTTAACCTCAATTGTATGCTTATTTTGATATTTTAGTTTCATATTATTTTGGAAGTGCATTTCTACTTTCTACCAACCCAAATATAATAAAGTAAATACTAGTAATAGCAGTAATATTTGACTTGGAAGAACTTTACAGACATGATATGAATTCGAGAATTCAATTACTTGGTTTAATTAGCTGGAGTTGGAAATTACTATCAGATTTAAAAAAAAAAGAAAATCCCAATAAAATTCACCAATTTAAAGGGGTTTAGCTAAAATTGCAATTTCTTAATACTTTAGAAAAAAAAAATTTGAACATATATGATGCTAAATTTAATTTTTGATTTAGAAAAAAAGAACTAAAATCGAAAAGCATGATAGTGTCGCATTTAAAAGTAGGCCCACCTGAAAGCACATGCACCAATTAACTTCAACAAAAAGCATCCGTCAAAGCGCACGCAGCCCGAGTTGTGTAGTAGATTTCAATCAGACAACCTAACGTATGCAAAGTGATGCTCAAACCACGCGTCCACTAAGTAAGTTTCATCCCATTATGCCATTCTATTTACAAAATTTTTATGTTGGTATACGTCAGTTAAATGGGTATTTAATAAAACAGGCATCTTCAACAAACGTGCATCTACTTTTTGGTGCAAATTTTGAATCCGTCTCTTTGAGACCCGAGTGGATCGTACAGACTACAGAGCATATTTGCAGTCAAAATTAATGAATTGTGGGAAAGAAGAGGAGTATATGTTTCTCAGTGTACTATTCGACCCACGGCCACAAAATTATGAACCTATGGTGGCCCGGGCACACCATATTTGGTCCCCCATCCTATAAGGTGGAAAATTAGCTTAGCTGCAGGCACCTACAGCACAAATTTAGGGTTTTTTGACCTATCATATTGCTTCTGTTTTCTTCTTCCCCACTAGGGTTTCTGTATATACACGTGCTCTACCTGCACCCTCTTTCTTTGTACCATGAACTCCTCTGATATTTTTTCTTCTAACCCTAGAACAAAGATAAAATTAGGGCTCAGATTGGACGGGAAAGGGTGAAAATGGAATAAATGCCTAAAGCATTTCAGATCCGTTTGACACTAAACACGAGTTGTGATAGAATAATTGAGATTCAAAATTCAAAATTGAACCTATCCCGTTCCAATACAGATATTGGACACTGGTGTAAAAGGTAAAGGAAGAGCATCTGAAACTGTAATTGGGGAAAAAAGAACCCTAAAATATATGCCTATAGAATTTAATTTGGGTGTATTTTTCTGATGTGATAGAGATAAAAATCAAGAAAGTATCAGATGCTACAGATGATAGATAAGTTCATCTAATTAATTACCATTTTTTGGTTCTGCTAATTTGAAGCCACCTGAAGAACCCTAACCTGATAGAGCGCCGCGCCTGGGGAGAGGCTACATATAAAAATGGCCGGCTCGGCTGCAAAACCAAACAACTAGTCATCCCTTTTTTACACCAATACGTGGCTAGAATTAATTGGCCACCGCCTAAGAGGCTAAGGCTAGTAAAAGAGAAGCGTACCCTTAAAAGAAAAAATATTCATACACTCGAACTCAAAATCTTTAATTAAAATTGAATAAATTCATTCATTCATCACATCGTGCTTCTTAATTAATCGGTCAGTCTCTATATAAAAATATTTAAAACCTTTAGTTGAATGAAGTAACATTAACTTTATTGTTGCTAGATATTTTTGTAACCCCGTTTAAAAAAAACATATTGTTACTATATGTATCTTTTGTCATAGCAGATGCAGTTGATGAGATTTGAGTGCTCTAGTTTAGTAGGAATTATTAAGGTGTTTCATTGAAGTAAAGTTTAGCTTGAATGTATAAATAAAATATTCTGACAAGTTTAAGCAACTGATCATGTATTTAGCCTTCTTTGTTTCTCCTTTGATTATTAATTCAAGTTATTCTATAAAAACATACCTTGATTTCGAAAAATAGTTTCCACACTAGAATAACAACTTTTATTGTACCAAACACACACTTGACCTAATTGGAGATAAAAATCAAAGGATGACACGATTGTAGAAGCTTGTCAAGGGTCAAATTATATGCACACCACCAATAATAAGAAGGCTAAAGGTTACGCATGGGTCAAATTAAATGATCAATCGTTTCATGACTTTTATTCTCAATAGAGATGTCAAGTACATTCTTTTCTTTTTTTCTACTTCCCCTTCATGTGGTTTTAGTGTAACGCACATTATATAGGGCCAAGCAAAATAATTGAACAAAAAGCTTGTGTCAAATGTTGTCTAATCCTAAAGGACCCCCTTATATTATACCCTTCTTCATCAATACTAGCTACTAGACGAATACTAAGGAGAGATGTCAACATTCTCAAAAGCAAAAATTAACAATACAAGATATTTTTATGTGCTTCTAGAGATACCTAACGTTGATGATGTCTTCATCACTTGTTCATTATCTCTTTGTTTGAACTAGAGTTCTAGTTACGAATTTGATAAAATCATCTACATGTTTTACAAATGTAAAATTAGGTAACTAGCTTAAAGGGAGGAGGATTGCCCTAGCCTTATAAGGAGTTCACCCATCTCATTAACCACCGATGACATTCTTTAACATTGATACCATGTGAAATTAGATCTTAGGCCTAACTCACACCCCAAAAGCTAGCTCAAGCCTTATAAGGAGTTCACCCATCTCATTAACCACCGATGTGGGACTTTTGTCATTCTTTAACAACAAAGATTCACTTAATATATATAAATTGATTCAGAATAGAGTAAGCTAATTCTTTAAGAATTCAGAACTCAAAAATTTTAAATTGAATACTTACTATTATCATGTTTACAAGTGTCATTTTGTATTACTACTTATTACTCTAGTACTATTGCAGACATTGATGTCAATATTCGGTTGGCATCTTTTAGCCTACAACATATATAGCCTGTCAATCGGCAGCTTTAACTTAATTCTTAGTAACATTGATATATTCTAAAATTAAGTATTGTTCTAAGTCCCATCACTAATTATTGGTATCTTATGATAATCTGTTTCTCATTATTGTTCTAATAATACAGCTATTAGAGTGGAAAGTATTGTTATTTTGTTTAGCTGATAATTATTGTGAGAATATAACAATGTATTCGCTTCGAAGAGGATAGTTTGTATTCAGATTTTATATCTATCTTGTAAAGATAATGAGATGGTTTATGATGGATTCTCAATTCAAAGTAAAGAATTTTCAATACATGTATGAAAAGGGAATAGTAAAGTGAAGAAGTAATGATTGAAGTAATGGTGAAAAGAATAGTAACAATAGTAAATAGTAAGATTAGTCAAGCAAAAAAGAACAACATATAATAACAAAAATCAACGAATCAGATAATATATAGAAAATAATACTAATATTACGGATAAAGAAATTTAAACAACGTTAGACTACTTAGTAACCTTCTATCATAATCCTCGACCTACATATTCCTATCTAGGGTCACATACTTAGTAAGTTGCAAGTATGTCTTCTCGATGTTACGAAAATATACATCACTTAATCATTGTTAAACCCCAAATGTGAGAATACAAAATATGTCTCACAATTATTGATTTAATTAGTTGTAAATATCATATTTACCGGTTTATTAATTATTTTAATCACTTGCATTGTTCTGCATCAAAACAGCACTCCTATACAATAGAGAGTATCGAATTTCATGGTCTTAAGAATTAGTTGATCTCCTACATACTTGGCAATTGGCATGAACAAAGAAAGCCAAACACGTGAAGAAAAAATATTGTTAAGAAATTTTGGTCAACATTTTCCCCTTTTTTAAAAAAAATAATCAAACAAATAGCAAATCAATTGAACGACTAAGATATTCCGATTGTTTCATAAACATGTAAAAATATTTGAAACATCTAAATGGCACCCTCTCCTGGAGCAAACTCAAGCACTTTCTATTCTTCCTGGCCCAACCCAAAAGTATATAGTAATTTTTTCCAAAAAGAAAAAAAAAATCATGTGCATTGTATGTTTGTATTGTTTCGAAAATATTTTTTTTCTATGTTGATTTTGCACAAATATCATATACCAAAACTATTTTTATTGATCCTAGACGTCAAAATAATCATATAAAGAATATTAAAATGTGTATAAAGTAGGTAGCATAGGAATTGAGTGAGAATCATGAGATTGATATTCTTTAGAAGCCATATCTACCCATGAGATATCACCGTACTGATGGGCCTTAAGGGTCACTGTGGGCTGGATTCTGCTCAACTACTCTATGCCTCTATGGTCATTTCACATGGGCTATTCTGGGCAAATCGAATCAAATTTAAACGGGTCATAATAGGTTAAGATAATAAATGAATTAAAATTTGATTTTACCTAAACTTGAAAGGGATTTGGATGGATTGTTCAGGTTGAATTTGATTTTGCCATCTCTAGGCTATTTATGTGAGCATTCTTCTACATTTCGTATAACGCAATCTTTATATTTAATCTATTCTATACTTTGATATAATTATATATTGACTCACTAATTAATAACTTTGTACCAGATTCAACACGCATCTCCTTCAAATTTCTCCCTCAATACATGTAACTAACTTTGATATCAAACATATTTTTAAAATACAAATACATTAGGAGAAAGATTAACGAGAGAGTCAGTGTATCTCAAGTACATGATCACACTTAGATACAATGTATATAAAATAAATTACACCTAATTTGATCCATACTTATCTGAGATACACGTATCATTTTTCTTCTTTTTTTTCAACTTAAACTACAAAATCTTTTTTAAAACATGAACTTCTATCCTCTTTCTTCTTCCTTTTTTTTTTAAAAAAAAATCAACAAAATATTGTTCAAAGGTCAAATAATATTTTATTTAGCTTCAAATATAGGAGTACGGGAAGATCCCCAAAAAGCTGGAGTGAACAATATAAATGGGCCAGGGGCTTGTTGTTCTGAGTTGGACTATTAGGCTTAAGGACATACTTTTACTTCATTTAGCAAACTTCTTAAAAGCCCAAATATGGGCCTGATCTAACTTTTATAGAATGATTACCCAATCTACACTATCATCATCACTTTTCCCTCTAGTAGCAACAACAAATTTTTTTTTTTTTTTGCTTGATAGAAAGTGAAAAATTTAATAAAACACACAATTTCACTTCTAACAAATTCGTATTTTTTAGGTCTCAATTTATATGATTTAGTTTGACTTGCTGCCAGAGATAGAGTCGGGGTTCATCCGAACCCATCCTCGGCGAAAAATATTAGGTTAAAAATATTTTTTATGTATATATAGTAGATGTTGGACCCACTTCGGTTAGTTCGTGTGTTTAGTTCTTTAGATTTTGAACCCGCTTATTAAAAATCTTAACTCTGTCACTGCTTATAGCATAGAGTTTTAAAAAGAACGAATGACTTTTCAAATTTATGGTCTAAAAAATGTCATAGATGTTTGTATGACTATAGATCATTTGATTAAGTGTAAAATAAACACATTAGAGTTAAATTGTTACAAAATATAAAAAATGTGTTTTTTAGGATCCACTAAAAAGAAAAGTCAGTCATATGAATGAGAACAAAGAAAATTTATCATAGATAATTTGATTGAATCGATACGAAAAGATAAAATAGTATTGGTATCGTGAAAAAAAAAAGTTCAAAATATTTTCACTATTTTAGTTAAGAAACTATTTCCTACAATATATTTTCCGATGAGCTGATGTGATGAAAAAATAGTGAAAAAACATATATTTTCATCTGATTCATGACTGAGAAAAACTTTGATTCTGTTAATAATATTTGTAATAGGATTATGAAATTTGTTTCACTAGTCAAATAATATATTCACATATAAAGACAAACTACCTGAATAAATCTAAAGGGAAGAAGACAAATTTTTTTTCTGTGTTTCGTTTTTATTGCATAGAATGAATCCTGGAGTTCAACAAACTCCTTTTTTAATATCCTAAAACGACAAAATAATTTAAGGAATGTCCTAATCATTGAATCTTTTTATTTTTTAATTCTTAATACAAAAAATATACTATTCCATAACTAATTACATACTCCATCTTTTTAACATGAGTATCGATCGGTTGATCCACATAGGTGCCTAGTCTATGATAGTTATTATGATATGATTAAAAAAAAAAATCAAACAAAATATATATATTTTTTAGTAGTAGTAGATAGTAATGTATATTGGGAATTTGAAGGTGTAAATAAATGAGAAAAAAAGACATATTTTGAATTGCACCTCTTTATCCAACTATTTCATTCTTTATAAATTCAAAGATCTCTTACCTCATATTAAAGGTTCTTTTTTTTTTTTTTTTTTTAATTTACTGTTGCAAACACAGTTTGATAAATAAATAAAAAACAAGAAATTTAACCTAGTTATTTCCACTCCTTTTTTTTTTAAAAAAAAAGAATTAAAATCCTTGTAATTTCTACACTTTTTTAACTCAATTTGTAGATATAAAAACCTAACCATTATATTAAATTTATTTTAAAAAAACATAAAAACAAAAACAAGAATTATTTTATCTCATATCAACTATTTTTGTTATTTTCATTTTCACTTCATAATACAAAAACACCCAAGGCACACAACTTTATTTTAATATTAAAAAAATGCTAGTTTTAGCTAAAAGAAATAGTTCTAGAAGAAGAATGAGAAGTGATTGAAACTGACCTGAAATCATGCCCTTATAATGTTCCATCTTCATTTCTTTCATAACTTGTAGTACAATTTTTCAAGCTGATAAAATAAAAACAAAATGTCATTAACAAGCTACGTACCAATTATTACATATTATGATGATTTTGAAAGGAAAAAAACAAAAATGAAAACATTTAGTTAGCATCATGAAATTCCATATTCTTCTTTCAATTTTCAAATTCAAAAACTTGTACCTTATATAGTTTTGCTTGAGCCGTTATTCATCGAGAATCGAGTAGTAAGACCATAATACCTTAGAGATCGAACAAATCACTCATTCTTCTACTAGAAATAGATACACAAAGGAATGACACCTTTAAACCAGGGCCGATTTTAAAAAGTAGAAAAATTGACACGTATCTAATTACCCCAAAATTTGAAGAGGACCATAAAAAGAAATGCATATTAAGTACCTATCGTTTTGGTGGTACCAATGAAATACGGCTAAAGTAAGAAACTTCTTATAAAAGCTCAGAACTCAAAAAAAAAAAAAAAAAAAAGTGTATACTGTAGCATTAATGAAAGTCGATAGCGGCACGTAATATGACGGGACAATATTTCCAACAAATCCCTAAAAGAAAGATTGCATAAATCAATCACCCTATATAACATCATGATCACTACTATTAATTTTTAGGTTGTACCTCTAGGGGATAAGATTGATATACAGTACTAATACTACAGCTTTATAACAATATATAAGGAAACGTTTTTGTTACGCGAGATTAGATAGATAAGGATATTATATTTCGTAAAATTAGTTATATAATATGTGAAATTAGGTCATAGGCGTGGTTAACATCGCTCTGACACCATGTGAAATTAGGTCTTAGCCCTAACTCACACCCCAAAAGTTAGCTCAAAGGGAGGAGGATTGCCCAAGCTTTATAATAAGGAGTCCACTCATCTCATTAAACACCGATGTGAGACTTTTGTCATTCTTTAACATAATAGGATAAAATAATCTCATAACTAATTATTTTCAAAAATTGTAGTTGTCATGTTCTATAAATTATATTATTTTTATGTTTTATCTCGACTATTTGTTATTCTTATTCCACGGATCAAACGATCGATAATTGACGGTAGAGTTAGCTTTCACGCATGGCCAACCATGTTCCAAAATCATAAATGTATTATGCAACACGACACTCTGAGATAAGCTATTGAATTTAAATAGGCATTTGACTATAGAAGTTAAGAGCGCAGTTTCAAGTTGTTTTTTTTGGAAATTTTCAAATTCCAATATATTATTTTATTTTATTTTTTAAAAAAAAAACAGGATTTCAAATTCTAAATCATGGCTCAAATAACATTTATATATAAAAAGGATTATGCAGACATGATTATTAACATTTAACGCAATACCTTTGAATATTTTAATATCTTATTTATGAACTTGATCATTTGATAAGATTATACTAAAGTTTGAAAGTTAAAAAAAATCAAATTACATGTCCGAATAAAATTTCAATCTAAATCAATTTGACTTCGTATCAACCAAACCTTGATGTAGCTACTCGTTATGAGCTAAGTTGGCACATACGTACAAAATTTAAAATGGCGTGCCAATAAGAGAAACAAATCCTCATCATTTGACCGTCCATACGATTCATCTCTTATTGGTAAGAAAAGAAAAAGAGAAAAAGTAGATTCAGTTAATACTCCCAATCAATCCTCTTTATGAAATTTGTACGCTGCTTTAATCTGTACTGTAAATGCTGAGATCTTGACCAAAACATTACTGTTTTTTATTCAAATATAAAATTAATCATAGTTAAAAAGTTGAATTGTACAATCTATATATACATCACAGGTTCTAATCAGTAATCACTTCATATGTGGAAAAAAAAATGATAATGCAAAATACACAACACCTACAGCTTTGACATTAGAGACAAAATGCACACCTTTTTATTAGTACATGTAATTAAATTAAAGACTCCGTACAAGTAAATTTCTTGCATGATACAGAAGCTACACATGAATAGAACATATAGAAAACAAATTACTATTTCTACAAGGAAATTTATTTACTACATAAATCATGATTTACCAAGCGTTCGGTTTTTAATCCTGATTTTGAACTTATGTGAAGGAGCAGGTGGTGCAGCATTTACACTCGTATCGCCTCTATCTACATTTAACTTCACCCCACTAGAGCCTCCAGGTTTCAATTGCATGTTTGCTCCTTTAGCCCCGTTATCCTCGTTTCTACCAGACAAGCCTGAAGAGGTTGCGTTTGCTTCTGCACCATTCACCACTTGTCTGGGTTCAGCTTCATCTTTTCTACTATCTTGCTCTACTAAAATTGGCTTATGATCATTCCTGATTGTCTCTGCGTTGGTGCCTCGCTGCTCATTCTTCCTCCGACTCTCCAAGGACGTTGAAGCCTTTGCCTCATCTTTCAAAATCTTTGCTAACTCCTTCTCCTTCCGTTTCTTCTCCTTCTTTAACCTTTTCCGCTCCAAGTACCGTGGGTCATCTTTGCGCCCCTCCAGCTTTCGTTTCTTTCCTTTGTCTTTCTTCTTTTCCTTCACTTTGCCGTGAACTGGAAGGTTAGGCATAGTCAGCGAATGCAAACTTGCATATTTATGTGGTTCAGCCTCAGGATCATCAACTCTTGTGATATCCGCTAACAAGTGATCATCAAGTTGTGGCACCAAAGAAACTTTGCTCGACTCAGCAGTGCACTGCAACTCCTTTGTTAGCTCTTCAACTCCAACTGCAACTTTGGCACTTCCAATGCTGGCAGTAACATGAGACCCAACATCATGACAAGAGTTAACATCCTCAGGGAACTGGTTACCGCCACTGCTCAATAATTCAACAACATTTCTTTGAGGTGCATCAACAGAAACTGAGCTACTTGCCCCACGGTCAACATCACGAAAACCTTCTTGAGATTTGTCCATGGTTACATTTTCATTATCCTCAGCTCGAGAAGATGTGACAGCTTTTCTCACTTTAATCTTGAAAACAGGCTTCTTTCTTTCAAGACTTGCAGAAACAGTATCAGGTTCTCTGATAGGTTCAGAAATTCCTGGATTATCTCGTCCAATATTGATTACTGGCTGCCCTTGATCACGGCTTCCAAGGCTATCGGCTGTTGGGGGGCCCATGGATATACCTCCCGTCTCATGTAACAGGCTCACCATTGGCTTTCTTTGCTCATTGTCAGGTAAGACAGGTTCTTCTCTAGAAGGATCCGCAGAGCTAGCCAGTGGGAGGTCACCCACCAGATGCATTACTCCATGCCTATAATTCAGCAAATCTGTCTCATTCTGGACCTCTGTTGCAACCAAACTATCAGGTATAGGACCAGTAGCAGTGTTTATAATTTCATTACTCAATAGAGCATCCTCCGTGTTTTTCTGGACCTCTGATACAAATAATCTATCAGGTACTGAGATAGTAGCACCTTTTGCATTTTCATTGCCCGGAAGAGCATCTGCAATGGCTGAATCATCAAGTATATCTTCAAGGTTCTCCAGAGGAAATTCAGGAGGTTTAGATTGTTTGACAAGATCAGCAAAAATATTCTTAAGATTGCTGCAAAATGCGGCATGCCCCATCCTCAAAGTTTCATCTTTTGGCACTCCATACAGTGTCGGCGCTCTGAAAGAAGATAGATATAAAATTTTAAACCATAAAAATCTTACCCAACTGCATACTGAAAGGTTACTGTTACAATAGAACAGACTGATGGAAAAACTTCAAAGTGCAATAGGTCTGAAAAAGTAAACACAACAATGCTCTAATGTGTTTGTAAATCACACTGGCAAAAAATGTGTGAGATAAATGTGTCGTAATATGTAAATCTTACCTATCATGCAAAAGGTAAATCACACTGGCAAAATGATTTCAAACACTAAGCAATTTTTTAACGGAACATAAGACACTTCAATTAGAATTCTACAAAACCAAAGGGAGCAAGTAAACATGTTTCCTTGACATCTCCAGCAGATTGAAGTACCAGAAATCCATCAAATTAACAGGTAATAAAGGAATAAGCACCTTCGAGCGAGGACTTGTAAGATGCAGAACAAGTAATGACGAAGAATAACATTGTTAAACGAGATTGGGCTCTCAAGCAGGCGCAATAAAGCAACAAGAGTTTCACCCTTCACATCACTGTCAAAATCAGATTCATTTCTAATCTGACATAAACGCATGGCATGCACGCCTAACTTCACTTGACCTGTGACCAAAACAGAAATTATTTACTTGCCGCACGGCCGCACCTCTGTCCAATAGATAAACAGAAATCAATGTGGTAAATCTGAACTACTAGGCTGTTTTATATCAACAGAAATAAATGATCTGGCCAACAAAATTATAAACTGCGCAGAACCTCTTAAAGTTGGCTCTTCATCCAAATATCTAATAAACAATGCCAATGCAGCATCAATCCCATTGCGCTGGAATTCAAGATCAAGAAGTGATCTGCTTGCTTCAACCCGAACTTTCCAGAGTGTCTTCGAGGTTCGGAATGGATTAATGAGCTCAATGACACGATCCTGTAACCACCAACAATGATAATCTACATATGCCAGTTTCTAGAGGGGATACCAGATGAAAGGGAAATTACTTACAAGAGGAACAAACTCTGACAGCTTTAGTGCAATTTGGGTCAAAGACCGGATGCAGCTCATTGTCAAAATACCATTGTAACTTGGCATCAACCTGTAACATCATTGATAAACGCTAATTAACTTTTTCTTTAGTCGGTCATAAAAGCTACTTGACTTAGTCTACCCTATCCAATAATTCAGAAAATAATGCACCTGTCAAATTGCAAGAGCCGATCAACTCGCTTGAGAAGGGATGATAAATACACAATGCTCTGCAACAAGCCAACAGGTTGACAATAATCAAAAAGGTAACCTCTATTTAAGTAATAAGAAAGCTAACTTGGGAGGAAACAGCCCTGAAACCCAATGTAAGGCATCCAGGAAACATAGTGAAATGTGGTAGAAGTGAATGAACAGAAGAAAAAACAAAAACTCTCCTACCAAATTTATGCTCAACTCTGTCATTAAAAACCTCAGAGAAAAGGATAAGAGAGAGAGAAAATCTGAATAGAAGAGAAAATGCAGGCCATTCATCAGGCAGATAGGCAACGGTTCGTGGAAGTGACAAATATACCTGCTGTCCAAATTCAAGCTCACCAATGGACTGAACTAACGCAGCAAGCCAAAACACATCAGAGTAGGGGTTCCCACTGTTGTCGTTGTACTGCATGAAGCCAAAACAACAGATGTGTAAAATGTATATACATAAGCACTAACATATGCCGGTAGAATCATTATAATGACCACCTTCAGAAGTTGTAGAACAAATTCAACAGCTTCCCTAGGGCTTTTCTGGTCAGCTGCTCGAACCATAGCTATAGCATGTGGGATAGCCTGAATTAAAAACAAACATCACAAAGAGTAGTTTAAGTTAAAAGAACATATAAAAGCATAAAAAAGCCATTTTAGAGAGTTGAATGATCATCAATATGAGCATCTTCCATGGACGGCGAAGAATTAAGCAAGCCTGGAGATTCAAGAATAGATTGCAAGCAAGTCCTCTTAGATGTCATTAAATGGTGGAGACTTGGGTTACACCTTAATCAATTCTATCTGGTAAATCAACTTTAAAACACAAGTTGACACCCAGCGAATTGTCTAAGATCTTATGCTTGTGAACAAATTGTGCTGAAAAGCCTGGGCTCTCATTGAGACTCTTATTGGAAAGGAAATCACTTTGAGATAAAAGAATAAAAGATAAATTCACATCAACCCAAACTCTAGCACAGTGAAGTTGGTCAATCTTCCCTGAACAAGCTAGAAAAGGAGAAGCCAAGGTAATCAAGATTGAGGGAGTAATTCAAATAACATAGCATTTCTATAAATTAATTAAAATTCCAGGCCATACATAGCTAGGAAACTTAAAATTGTCACCAACTGCAGTCTGACACCGTAGTCTCCAAGTGACTATTTTGATACTTCTACTTGGCAGAAACGTCTCTTAGATATTTGTAACCCTGAACATCTTGTAATGTGATGACATGTAGTAATAATGTGATGGACAGTTGGCATTTGGAATGAGATATAGAGCCTTGGAAGTAACACTACAACTTATGTAAGAACTTTGAAAGGAAATGAATATGAGAGCTTTTGAAGTGATTGAATACAACTTTGTACAGACTACACTATTTCTGTTGGCTATATAACTTTTATTGCACTCACAAGGATATCATTATCAAATACAGTTAAGTGTCTCCTGTAGAGTGAACCACATTTCTGTGTAGTTCTCTACTTTCTGGTATACTTCTTACATACATAATGTACACCGTTTTTGTTTTGATCCAGTGAAGTACAGCGTTTCCCCTTCCAATATCAATAAAACTATTAAGGTACCCAAAGAAAGGGAAAAAATGGTATTAGTCAAACCTAGTACATTTGCGGCAGCTCAACTGTACATAATGTGTTTGGGAGGAAGAGGGAATCAAGAAATGAACAGGAATTCTGATTGATAGGAAGAAAAAGGATTCAACCTCAGGTCATTTGGTGGACTATCTTGGCTTGAAAGAAGCAACATAATTTTTTCAGAAAGATAAACATACAGAGCCTTGAAGTTTTTTTAGTTTTTTTGGTGCAATCTCGTTACTGCACATGGTATGTAGATGGAATTACACATAATAGAGGGATTGCAACAATAGATTTATAAAATCTTAGTACTTGTAGAAAAACAAAAGATGGCAACAGTGCAGCACCAAAACTGACCAAATGGACCCAAAAATAGCTTTTTCAAAAGTTAGACCATAGAGGTCCTTTTTTGTGGACATAAAAAATCTAAGTTACACACAATATTTCCAACGTACAATGAGAATAGCTCTCTAAAGAGTATAAACACCTTAAGTGCACATTAAGCATGAGTGTATGACACTCACCATGTGTGTGATATAGTAATGGAAATTAAAGAACAAGAACATGAAGAGAGACATGTCAAGTATGCAGAGTGAAGGAATGTAGACAAAGATAAAACCGTTCCAAACCTCCAGCTTCCAGCTATCAAAAGATCGGAAACCAATTAATAATGTCTAATTTAAGATTAACCAGAACACTGATTTACAACTATATGCATACAATTCACATCCTACCTCATAGCATTACCTCAAGTACAAAGTACTCCTGGAAATCACGGAAGTCATTTGGCCTAAAAAGGAAAAGGGAAAAAACATGTGAACTCCAAATTGCCGAAAATTGGTGAACATGATAGCAAAAAGATAGGCAAAACTCACTTGGGAAGTCCAATATTGGCATCAAACCTTCGAGTTTTATAAAATGCAACAAGATGAGTCAAGCCAGCCCAATCAGTTTCCTGACCATGAAGTTAAAATACTGTTTAACATAAGCAGGCACACCAATATAATCTTTATAAGTTAAGAAAAAAAAAACACAAATCAAGGAAGTACAAAATGAACATTGTTCCTTAGAACCATCTGGCCTAGTCAAAGAATATGAGAATCACAAACACAATTGAAGAGAAGAGAATCCACACCTCATGCATTAAGGTGACCAATTCATTAATCAATCTCTGATGACGACATACTCGAGGGAAATAACTTTTACTTTTACATCTTTATCCAGGAGACTTCCAAATAGCTTTAAATGTGCCAGTGAGACGTCCAATTCACAAAATGGAAACTAATTCTAAGTCAACTGAACATCCATTATTCAGCGTCAATTGACATCCTTCTCTATAGTTGACATCTAAATTGAAACTATTGAGCATGATTATAGATGTCAAATAATGCCATAGAACATGAGGAATACCATCACGAAGACAAAAGGGTTTGGTTCATAGATGAGTTGCAAGTTCTTTAATCACAACGAATGGATAAAAAAGGAGATAACTGAGTGGTAAGAACTGCCCACCTTCAACCAAAAAGTTTAGGGATTCAAATCACCAAGGGATTAAAAGGGAGAACGTGCCACTGTCAGACATCAGTGTATGGGAGAGTTTTGAGGGCTGGGTTTACCATATGAAAAGAAGTATCATGATGAAAGGATGTAGTGTTTACTGTTTACTTCCCCTTCTTCATTTAGATATCTATATCAAGGTCAACCAATGTACCAGAACTCAAAGTCATGTAATGAAGTCTCCAGTCAGTTTAGATGGCACTAATATTATGATTCAGAATACATAAATTTTACATTCATAACAAATGGAGCAATCGTGGTTTGCAGGTAGAGAGAACAGAGAGATCTTATAATCCAAATATCCAATAGCAACGCAAAATCATAAGCATCAATGAACACAGTGCTTAGAAGGGTACTGAAAAAAAAATAAGACAACATGGTAGCCGAAAACACTGAAACTGCACTTGTTGAAAAGTAAACTACTAGTCTCAATAAATAAGAGAAAAGACCTTTACCTCTGATGCTGTACCGGCCAAAGCAAACGCTGCCTCTATTCGATTCCTCCAAAAGGCCTTGAGCCATCCCCAAGTATTACAAAACAAAGTAGAAGGTAAATAATGATTTTACCAGGCTTAGCATAAAAGCATGGGAAAACAAGGCCGGGGGAGAGATGTTAGCTTTTCAGTAGTGGCTAATGATGAAAGCACACCTTAGAGTCACCAAGGAAGTTGTTGAGAGCATTAACAACTGAAAAAGAAAGATGTGGTAATGCTTCTAATGTTGCTATAGCCTGCGCCTGAGCGACCACATCTCTGTCCTTCTCCAATTGATTTATCTTTGGAATAATCGAAAAGTTGTCATAAAGATTAACTTTTTTAAAACAAATAAAATGAAAATTTAAGTTGGGAACATTAAAATACAAACAGCAGTTCATGAATAAGACAGTTTTATACTTACCCACATCTGGACCGGTTGATTTAAATGAATTTCAGCAAGATACTCCAATTCAGGATCTGCCCGGAGCCACAACAATGGTGAATCAGAGCTGTAAATCCACAGTAAAGAATAAATTTCCAGATACACTAAATGCTGAAAAAACAAAAAAAAATGTTCAAGATTAAAGAGAAGAAAATGGAAGACATAAATAATCAAACATACGTTGCACGCATATCTACATTAGCCACAGTGTCACCATTATCATCTGAACCATCAGGTTTAGAACTCTTTTTGGTTTTTTGAAACCGTTTTGCTGCAAGTCTAGAATGACACTGAAATTCAAGCAGCTGCCAGGGTTCACCAGTCATAGGCAGAATTGGATGGTCATACATGCCATCAAGCTCATGCACCCGTATGCTCATCATGCCAGGCCACCCATCGCCTTCTTGTTTTTCTGAATCAGGCTTACCATTACACATAGTATCACCTAAGTCGAATCTAGCTGTGCATTCCCTCAATATTGCTAACTCGACCATATTCTTTCTTTTATTATAGGAGAATCCCATCCTTGTTCAGGCACCAAAGACAAAAGACCAGACAGATGTCAGTTAAACAATTCAAAACCTAACTCAAAGTATGTACAGAAGCATGCAGGAGAAATCATACTTCAGCACCGGACAGCCACATGATCCGACCCAACGTGGAAAGAATTCTTTAAGAAATGGGCGTTCAAGATTACCAACCTTGTTGGCAAGGTGCCGGAACTGCAATTGTAGTGCAAAATCAGGTAAGAAAAGTCACACTAATGTCAAAGGTGATGAAGATGCAAATGTGGTCCACTTAATTAGCATTACTAGCACTAAAAAATAATGAAGATAACACCAACGGTTAGGCAAAATTTTCAGAGCATGCAAAGCACAATCGCCGAACTGGCCCTGAATGCATTTGGCAGATAACTGCTTGAAGGCCCATGCTTCATGTCAAATTCAGGAAACTGTATCTAATAGCTGATTTCTTACTTTGTTAGGGAGAGAGAAACTATTCCAAAATGGTTTCAAGAATCGAATTAGAGAAAGAAAAACCTCTTTTGTGCTAAGGGTTCTCAACAACCGATTTACATCTTGAGCCCGGGCGACAATTTGCTGAAGAATCTGCAAAAATTAAGGATAAGAAAGAAGAATCATTAAATACTACTACTAAAAACATATAAAAGACCCTACTGACATCTTGGATTTTGTTAACTACCTATCCTTAGCATAGGCTTTAAGGTATAGAGTTACAGATTCACTTTTATACTTTGGTGTCTTTTGTAATAGCTGCACTATTTGCATCTTTTTTTTTTTTTTTAATGACAAGGGAAACCCGCAGCCGCTACCCTTTGAGTGTGCACAGGGTAAAACCCCCGCTCCTATGCAATAGCTCGCAAACCACATAGGAGAGGTAACCCGCACTAGGCAAGCCTTGTGCGACGAGCTCGACCCAGAAGGCAAACCACTATTTGCATCTTATGATGCCCATTAATGATGATGTTTATTCCATAAAAGAAATTATACAAAGACCGTCCATGACAATTTTTCTGTAATTTAAACAGCAACATACTGTGTCAGTAGTATTATCCTATTCTTCAGTTAAGGTTCTCTCTTACTAATAAATCATACGGAACAACCTTGAAAATATGTGCATCCCTAGCATGTCCTTTTCTACCAAACAGAAGCGCAAGTGTCCGGAAAAGATCATAATACAACCGAACAAAGTTTTGAACATCACATTCCCCAACACAGAACAGGAAAACAAAATACTGTGTCCCCCTTAATGTGATTGATTAGGGAAGTTACTATGCATCATTGCAACTGCATCAACGAATCTTATGCAACAAAACTCCAATGGAATTGAAGCTGCAACAAGGGATGCATAGTGAATAGAGATGGAACTGATTCCAAACAATGAAAAGGAGAGAGAACGTGGACGAGATACAAGAGAGCAAGAATGCAAGTGGTGTTGTAGCTCTACAGTCGTTACTTTTCTTCTATCCATATGCATATTCAGATCAGAAGAAAGGATCAGGCTAAGTAACCAGCATTTTTTAGAAAGATGGGGATTACAATAGGCAACCCAATGAAGCAATTAAAAAAACAAAGTTGAAATCATTTTTCTAGTAATTGAAAACCGCAGAATCACCAAAATTCATATACTATCCATCCTACTTCAAGTGACATCATTTTACCGGGCACAGATTTTACAAAGTTAATTTGACTTGTGTATCACAATTCACTTTATAATATTTAGTTCTAAAATATTCAAATTTTGTTTGTCGTCACAAGCATATGTACTTCATAAATTATAGCAGACCCTAAGCTAATAAATTGAGTACTAAAAATCTGTTCTTCCATATCCCAAACATCTCTTTTTCCAATACAACTTCTAGTACACTGGAAATATTTATTTTTTATTAAGACACAAAAACTTCACTGAAAATAGATGAATCATTGGAAAACCTGGTACTGATCAAATGTGTGTGTTGGGGGAGGGGGGGGGGGGCTGATACTCTTTTCTAATGCAAATATTATTGAATAGCTGACGAATTGATGAACTGTAAGAATTTTTTGATCAGATTGACGAGCTGATGAGCTATAATTTGGTTGGTTTACTATTCATCTATACGTGGAAGGAACCTGATTCTTAGGAATGTATCAGCCAGAAAGGATATACAAATGTGTATGTGTTTAACTAAAATATTATTTATACAGTATTCACCTAAGCTAAGCTAATTTATCAGAAATAAAATACAGAAGCCATAAGATAAGATGTATTTTCCGAGAATAAAAGTGGTACCAGAAAATAAAAGTTGCTATGAGGCCCATACCTTGCGAAATGACTCAGGTCCCATCTGTTTTTCTAACATTTGGAGAATCGCAACCTATTAAGACAAATACAGACTTCCAAGATCAGACTGATTGGTACACTATATTTTGTAACTACAATGAAGGGCAACATATCACTTACAGACTTCCAAGATCTTATTTTTCCAAATAAACCAATGCACTGGGTGCCATACAAATTCTTTGAAGCAGCAACAGCACTTAAGGCAGTTGCACCACTATCATCTGCTCTGCAAACAGCAATATTAGCCTGCAAATCATGGGGAAAGTTAGATCGAGAAAGAAGAACACACTTGCACACAGAGATACTTACATATATACACACACATATATGTGTGGAACTGGCCTGGACACCATGGTTATCAAAAAAAAACTGATGAACCTAAAAGCTTCATTCTTACTTCTATCATGTACCTATTCTGCCTTGACACATGAATAAGCATTGTGACATTATGAGCCAAAAAGAGCTGCAAGCTTCCATCTATAGATAGCTGATGGAACAATAAATAAAATGCAAAAATAGACTTGTTGCTTGCACAGGTAGACCCATAAAATAGAAGAGTGTGGTCTAGTGATCAATGAAATGGAAGGATTCACCACGATATCTCAAGTTTAAAGCCTGGCTCTTAAGACAAAAACATAGGTGATTTCTTCTCATCTACCTAAGCATAGATGGCAGAGTAACTCGGTACCAGTGTTCATAGGAGGATAGTCAAGGTGCGCGCAAGCTGGCTTGAACACCACCATCATTTAGAAAACCAAAAAAAGTAAGAAGACCATAAAGCAGAAGCAAACCTTGTATCTCCTATAGCGTGCTTCATTATTGCCAAGAAATCTCTTGATGAACATATCAGTCAAGAAACCAGCAAGACCATCCAACAACCAATCTGAGATCATCAATGACGCATAGTTAAGATACACAAGTTATTTATTATCAAATGTTAACTTGTCCAACAGTTAGAGTTGATCATATTCCATATCGAGCCATTGAAGCAGCACGTCATGCTTACCATCATTTGGGGCTTCTGGGGTGATATACACTCCAAACCATTGTCTTGCAAGGGCATAAGCAAGTTTAATCCTTGTATCTATGGTCTGTTAAATAAATCTGAACTGATCAAAATAAATAACAAGGAAGGAAAAATGACCAAGATATTCTCATGACAGCCAATTGTTAATGCAAGACACTAATCACCTACATCCTTTTGGAGACCAGAACAACAAAGGGCAGCAGAATAATAGGTAAGCCTGAATGGGTGTAAAAAAGATTGCAAAATTTGAAGCAGAGAAAACCCCAAGAAACTGCTGCATATTTTCTTCTTTGACTGTCTGCTTGCTCTTTCTCCATTTTTGAAATCCAAAATTTACAGTGTATTACTTTCCCAATGCATTATACAAGCATACCTTATTAATGACCTTCCCATCGAATAGGAATTGAGAGCTGAAGATGCTCAAGGCGGCTCCTATACTCGCTGAAGATATTGCTATCTCAGGAGGAATAAAAACTTGTGTGTATGACCCGAATGGAAATGATGCAGAAAGGTAGTCCTCATAGTAGCTGTTCAAAACCAATGAAGAGATTTACATTGAGGTCCGCAGATTGAATATGAGTAACAATGGGGTTGGGCAGGGAGGACAAACGGAAAGAAGTCTAATTAATGATGATTCCATGAGAAGTCGTTACAGACCTAAAAGCACAGTGAAAAAATCCTACAGTATGCCGCAGCTTTGTTAAGTCAGCAGGTAGACAAATATGTGAGAGATGAGTAATATTGGAGTCAGGAAGAATTTCAAATGGTGCAACTGCCAATGATATCCATCTTGCATTAACAGGAGTACTTAGTCTGTAGACAAAAGTTTTACGTGCAGGAACATCCTTGGTCCAGATCTGACAGGGGAAAAGAAAGAAAAGGAATGAGTTAGATATCAGCTCCCTAAATTTGGTCCTGCGTCTCTGGACAACTCATTGGGACAAAAGAAAAGCAAACAAAGACAAAAATGAATTCAAGGTTACTCTAGAAGGAATTTTAAACTGCACAAAGTTTTTTAAAAAAAAAATCATGTCTCACTCTTTTTCACATTTCTCTCTTTACCATCATTGAACAAAAATCTAGTTGATTCATAGATTCATGATCCATCCAAAAAACATCCCTTCACACAAAGGGGGAGATTATCGAAGGGGTGAAAGAGTTGATCTTACGCCATGATCAGCCAAGCACAAAACCTCAGTCAAGAAATACCTAACAGTTTGACAACATTAGCTCACCGAGGAATTTCTTATGGCATTCAGCCAAGAAGAAAATCACAACCAGCAAGGCATGAAAACAACCCAGAAAGGCCAGCTGCAAAGCACCCTTCAATAACTACATGCAACATCTACACATCTATTTTTCCCAAACCTTTTCCTGAAGACATATATTGTATCAGGCCAATAACTTACTTAAATATTAAGCACAGTTTTTACCATGGAGGCTGTCCTGTCGTTTCAAATTGAAGCAGACATCACATTTTATAGTAATAAATTTATATACAACCTCACTACCTAACAAACTATAGTTTTACCAAAATATAACTAGTAATGAAACAACTATTGAGAGGCACCATCTTTTACCTTTTAGTCCAACTCTTGGTTCTCACTCCTCACAAAAGGAACTGGAAATTAAAGCAACTGTTCTATGCAGGGAAAGTTCCCAGAAACAGCTAGAAGAAGCCTTTAGAAGTTGAGATTTTGCAACAAAATCAGATTATAAATTTGTAACCAAGGATGCAGGAATTACCATTTTACTAAATATTTATCAAGAAAAAACAGATACTTAAAAGTCATCAATATAGCTCTGTCATCAAATAACCAACTGATACTCATTCGTGTTTCTTCATAGAGGTAATGTCTAATGGACTTCTAAGGATCAAAAGCTCACTGATTTTAATGTTAGTATACTCTACAATCCATGAAAACCTCTATGAGAACCCCTCATTTCCTCATCATGATTTTCACCTCACTAGATAGCTCAGCAGAAGAGATGTAACTTATCCACCAACCTGATAAAGTAAGCTTCCAGTACTAACAGCCACAAGATTACTGGCCACTGTGAATTCCAAATCATAGCTGCAGAAGGAGCAACAAAAATGAAAATAGTAAACTTGAATTCAAATAGCAACCAAAAGTTCAACAAAGTCTTGCTCTTACCAGCAACATTGTAAATTGTCATCCATGCAGGGGAACCAACATCGTGCACGCCGAATTTGGCTGTCAGTATGTAAAACATCACCATCAAAGTGGATTCCAGTTTCAGCTTTCTCTACCCAATAATCAATGCGGACCTTCTTAACATTCTGCATCCAACATAACCTACATAAGTCACAGAAGTGTAAACCTCATTACTTAAATATCCTAAATGAAATCTGATCAAAGTTATAAGACAGGAAAATCTCTACATAGATTACAGTAGCCAGATAGACAGTTTTTATTCAATTATAGAGCACTTCTAATCTGACCAGGACCCTTTAATTTTGAGAGAAAATTTCCTTTTGAGTATAATATTGTTAAGACGTGCCAAATTAGCAAAGTTTGAACTGATAATGGTTCTTAAATTTTAGAGAAATAATTTTTTTAGCACAGAAGGCAACGAATCAGTTTTGCTGGAAGAAAGTTAAATTCATGTGTGGACAAAGATTTTACATTTCAAGTCAACTCATTTGAAAATTATGTGACTGAAGTTTTGATATTGTGGATGAGCCGAAAGTTCTGAAATAATATTTCGGGTTCTTTTGCTCTCATGTAAAATAGGTGCATTTATAGATGGGAAGAGAAGACGCATACTTCAACCAACATTTAAACACTATAACCAACTTTAAAATCATCACCAAATTATTATCCTTATAAACTATACTTCTTTAGTATTCATCATATTTCACCTACTTTATACCTGACAATACACTAGATACGATTCAAAAAATGACCTCGCAAGGTAAAATATTTTCCTTGGAAAACGTTTCTCAATACCAGACAAACCTGTCCAAATGTAGAATGAAGCAAGTGATATGAAATAGGGTGTACTTGGTGTAATGGAAAATGTTATGCTCAAGGAGACCTGGAAAATGTTTTCCACCAAAATGACGACATCTTTATCCTTTACAAATATTTCAATTCTTATTTGATCTCACTTGCACTAGATAACATTTAACACTTGGTATTGTTATCAACCTTTAATACCCAATAGCATCAATAGAACACAATGCTCAGACCCATCCTATCCTATGCCTTGTAGGATTACTATATCTCACCTACGTTTATACCCAACCAAACACTGAACAATGACTGATATCATTTTTCACACCAAATGATGATACTATGTTCTCACCTACTTTTCTAGAGAAACAATTTCCTCCAGACCCAAACATTTTATGTAGAGACTCTTCTAAAGACAATTGATCTCAGCCCATAACTGATGCAACTCATTTTCCCCATGTGATAGAAAATTCTTCCACGGATAAAAAGTTTTTCAAAACAGAAAAATTACTTCCATTCGACAGTGACGAAACTCATTTTCACCCTTTTCTGGAAAATATATCCATGGAGAAAACATTTCCCAAATTCCAGGTTAACTAAATACAGGAAAATGTTCTCTTCCCAATAAGTCATTTTCCATCATATACATGAAACCACGTGCAATACCAGTCACAACACCTATGAATCAAAGATATAGCCAGCAGCACTAAAGCAATACTCAAAAACCTGATTGTTTTCAGCTGAAGAGTTCACTCCATTCTCTAAATGCATTTCCTGTCTTTCAATATCATGCTCCGCGGGTTTTTTGCACATGATCAGCAAATTTGACAGCAGTTCTCTATCTAGATGTGACAAGTACACTGAACCAGCCGCATCGGCAGCTGAAGTAGCTGATGATACAGAGCACCATCTATCCCCATTTTCTAATGCTAAATAGTGCGGGAAAACTTCAAATTCTGTTGGCTCCCCATCAACTGTAACACTGTCTATCACCAAGTTATCCGCGTGCAAGCCCAAAATTCCATTTTCTGGTACAATTACATCGAGCTCTGTGTAACTGAAAAGCCAAAAAATTAAGACCCGTGTTAGTATTGATATCCAGAGTGCTAAGAACAATCCCGATACCGGAAATTACACTGTCATCAAGAAACTACAAAAGAAAACAGAAATTCACTTCAGGTTTGAAGCCCTAACTTTGATTTTCCAAGAAAACCAAGTGAGCCTCTAGCATGAATCAGCTGGGGTAAATAATCACAATCTAATCCTTGTATCATTCTAAAAACTTTAATTTCTTGAAAATTTACATGAAATTCATCCTTAAAAACTATGTAATTCAATTCGTCTTCAAAAATCTTGATGTTTTCTTGAAATTAGTAAGAGGATTCAATTCATCTTCAACAAGTGTGGATATTCCCATACTTCTTTGAAGTATTTCAAGAAATTTACTGGAATGGGTATGTAATTCATCTTTACCCGTAAATTCGACGCTTGTCCATGTCAATTGAGAGACATAGTTTCTGATGACGAACAACTGCTTCAGAATTATCCCCTTTCTGTTCTTCGTTTTTCCCTTTTCGAGGCTTCGCCATTCTTCAACACACATAAACCTATTTGCTTTCTTCACTTACTGACCAACACTTAATTGGGCGTAAGCGAAACAACACACAGAAAGACTAGAACAATGGCCGATTTATATAGAGCTGAAATTGGAGAAGAGGAGCTCTCTCTCTCTTTGTCTCTGTTTGGTCGGATCCGTGCCCTAGATTCTAATTTTTAATCTTGGCCGTCCATGTTTTATTGGCTTCATCTATTTACCGTTAGATTCCATCTGTACCTTGAAAAAGTAAGAAAATCTATGATTGCGAGAGAGCATTGACTCACAAGAATTTTAGTTATATATATATATAAGATATACAAGGTAAAACATTTTTGAAAAAAATAACTAATTTATAAAATAAAAAAGCGCGTCAAATTTTAATATAGAAGTGTCGTAACGAGAATAAGTACAAATTACTTTGCTCATTCTACACGAAGTAACTTTTTTTCTTCTTATTTCACATTTGAAGGATTTTAGTTTTAACTATATAGTATCATAGCTTTTTTCAGTAAATATAGAAGTACAAGGTAAAACATTCTTTCTTATATGAAAAACAGGAAAATAACTAATTTTTGAAAAATAAACGCGCCAAACTTAAGTATATAAGTGTGGTAACGAGGACAAGTACAATTCACTTTGCTCATTCTAAGCAAAGTAACTTTCTTTCTTCTTATTTCACGTTTTGAAGAATTTTCGTTTTGACTATAAAATTTTAGAAATTTTTCTGTACGTATGTCCCTTTCGAATCGTTCTATCATCGAAGTAGGAGTTGGGGTTAGACAGAGAACTATTGGTATAGCGGGTTCATATGCTTGCAATTGGGTTACTTACCCCCCCCCCCCCCCCACACACACACACACAAAAACCATTAGTATCGCACTCTGAGAAGTGTCTATGTGATATTGGGATAACTTCAAGACCCTTAGTTTGCTCATTTTCGTGGAGAATTTAATTTCACCGTGTTCATTCCGGATACAGGGGCAATCGTTACACTATTTGTGCAGGTTGCTACTTATGCGACACAAAATTTCCCTACCTTTGGACTGCAGAGTTATTGCCGCCGATTTACGCAATAAATTCAATACAGTATTTTGATATTTAGAAATAGTGCATATATTTGTTTTCTTAACAGAATAATCATCATGAACCAGAACATCGTAAAATTGACCAAAGAAAATATCATATCTAAAAATATATATAGGCACAAGCTAAAACATTCTTTCCTATATTAAAAGGAGGAAAAATAACTAATTTCTAACAAACAAAAAAAAAAATGCATCAATCTCTAATATATAAGTGTGGTAACGAGAACAAGTACAATTCACTTTACTCATTCTAAGCGAAGTAGCTTTCTTTCTTTTTATTTCACATTTTGAAGAATTTTAGTTTTAACTATATGGTTTTAGATTATTTTTTTCATTAAATATAGAGGCACATGCTAAAACATTCTTTCCTATATGAAAAAAAGGGGGAAATAACTAATTTCTAAAAAAAGAAGTGTGTGACACTCTAATATATGAATGTGGTAACGATGACAAGTACAATTCACTTTGCCCATTCTTAGCGAAGTAATTTTCTTTCTTCTTATTTTACGTTTTGAAGGATTTTAATGTTAACTATATAGTTTTAAATTTTTTTTCAATAAATATAAAGGCACAAGCTAAAACATTTTTTCCTATATGAAAAGGAGGAAAAAATAACTAATTTTGAAGAAAAAACCCGCGTCAAACTCTAATATACAAGTATGGTAACAAGAACAAGTACAATTTACTTTGTTCATTCTAAGCGAAGTAACTTTCTTTCTTCTTATTTTACTTTTGACTATATGGTTTTAGAATTATCATTTTTTTCAATAAATATAGAGGCACAAGCTAAAACATTCTTTCCTATATGAAAAAAGAGGGAAAAAATAACTAATTCTAAAAGAGGAAGCGCGACAAACTCTAATATATAAGTGTGATAACGAGAATAAGTACAAATCACTTTGCTCATTCTAAGAGAAGTAACTTTCATTTCTCTTATTTCACATTTTGAAGGATTTTAGTTTTAACTATATAGTTTTAGAGTAATATTTTTTTCAGTAAACATAGAGGCACGAGCTAAAACATTATTTCCTATGTGAAAAAAGAGGAAAAAGTAACTAATTTCTATAATAAAAAAACGCGTCAAACTTTAGTATATAAGTGTGGTAAGGAGAACAAGTACAATTCACTTTGCTCATTCTAAGTGAAGTACTTTCTTTCTTCTTATTTCACGTTTTGAAGGATTTTAATTTTAACTATATTATTTTAGAATTTTTTTTAGTAAATATAGAGGCACAAGCTAAAACATTATTTCCTATATAAATAGTAGGAAAAAAAACTAATTTCTAAAAAAAAATGCTTTAAAATCTAGTATATAAGTGTGGTAACGAGAACAAGTACAATTCATTTTGCTCATTCTAAGCGATGTAACTTTTTCTTCTTATTTCACGCTTTGAAGGATTTTAGTTTTAACTATACAATTTTTATTTTTTATTTTTAAAAAAGAGAGAAAAATAACTAATTGCTAAAAAAAAAACGCGTCAAACTCTAATATATAAGTGTGGTAACGAGAATAAGTTCAATTCACTTTGCTCATCTAAGTCGAAGTAATTTTCTTTCTTCTTATTTCACGTTTTGAATTTTTACTTATACACCAAGATTATGTCTATATCTTTTTACTCTTTTTTTTTTTGTTATTCAAATTTGTAATGTATAACATACTTGTATTTTCTTAAATTTTGTCAACTAAGAATAGAGTTGTAAGAATTGAGTGTCTTGTGTTGAAAACTTTATTGTATGACTGGAAATTAATTCTAAATGCACGAGCCATATTATGATTTTTTTTTCTAGATTAATTATGACATGTGATATAATTTTAATGTTTCCTTTTGTGATCATATATGCATTTTAATTATATATAATATATATTTTAAATCAAACATAAAATAATACTTTCTTTTATTTATTAGACTTTGCACACTTCTTATTATAGAACGTAGCGGCATAGCCTCATTAGAAAGAGACATACAAAATTAAATAATTTTTACTAATAAGGATTGTTGTGAAATGATAAGTACTCTTTCATCTTTACTTAATGGTCTTTGGTTCAGACCTTCTTAGTACGAAGTCGCATTAGTTAAGGAAGGTTTTACCCCAATGTAGATTTTTCAACGTAAATTTAAATTTAATTGGACTTCAATCAGGGGCGGAGCTACGTGAAGCTCAGATTCAAACCCCCTTTATCGAAAAATTACATTATATATAAAAAATCAATTTATTGATTTATGTGTATACGTTTAACAATGATCCTTAGCATAAACTAAAGGCTTGGTTCACTGATAAAGTGAGATCAAGATTCTGCCAAATTTTTTTGACATTGCAAATTTAAGTGTAAGTGTTTTTTTGAAAAAGATAATCATATTTTAACTTGTCACTGTTTATTTCCTATGTTTTATCACATTTTAGTCTACTGCTTTTCATGTTTATTTTAGCTTCTTTTTGTTACTTCCAATAAATAAAATCAATACTTTCTTTTATGTTTGTTATTTCTTACCATAGCGAGATAGTCTCATTAAAAAATAAAATTAATACTTTCTTTTATGTCTGTTTTATAATATTAGAATTATTTCTTGAAAATTCAGCATATATGGAGGTAGAAGTAGAAGGAGAAACATTCCTTATAATTCTTTCCTATAAGAAAAAGAACACAATAGTATTTAAAAAAGCGTGTTAAACTTTAGCATATAAGTATGAACAAGTACAATTTATTTTGCTCGTTCTAAGTCAACAACTTATTTTTTTAATTTTTTTTTGAATTTCTACTTATACACCAAAATTATGATATATTTATAAAATTTCCTTTTTTGTTATTCGAATTTGTAATTTATAATATACTTATATTTTCTTGAACTTTGTCATTCAAAAGTAGAGTTGTATGAATAAGAGTGTCTTGTATTGAAAATTTCGTATATTAAACTCTAAAAAGACATATTATGAGTTATTTCTTCTTGCTAATTTTTTTTTTTGTGATTATGCGTATATTAATTATATATAACATAATTTTTTAACCAAAACACTATCAATACTCTTTTAGTTACTTTTATTTAAATATTTTAGAGGTTATACAAAATTACTACTTTTTTTTTTACTTAAAAAGAAAGAAATTAGGGTGGGAAGTGAAAATTTGGAAATTGGGTCAGGGCACGCGGAGATAGAGGGAAATAATTGGGGGTTTGGCAATCTTTATAAATACTACTCCAAATCCCCCAAACAAGGATTTACAGCATTACACCATCTCCTCTCTCCGGCGCCGATCTCATCCGCACTAATTTTCACAAAGCACCGTACAATTCTTGGCGATAATTTAGGGATTTGAGGATCAATTTTTCACGTCTCACTGTATGAAAGTTCGGATATAATTCAGCCAAATGAGTATCGAGCCATTCAATAGGTAAACTTCGTATGTTTGTTGCGATTACAAGGTGATTTGGAAACTGTTCTTTCTTCTTCCGATGAAGAATGGGAATTACTAGATACCACTTCGACCTAATTCCAAGATTTTCCTGGAACTCTCTCCCTATATATACATGTGTATTTTGAGTTATTGAAATCTGTTGTTGTTTTTGTGTGACTGTAGCAAGATGCATCTGAAGTTTTTCATTGTCTTAGCTATTTGTTCATCTGAGGTTTCTTGTTATGTGGATTTATTTATTGGATAGGTTGGTGAAACTTGCGGCAAGAGCTTTCTATGATGACATTACAACTAAAGGCGACAATCAGCCCAAGTCCGGTAGAAGTGATAATAGAGGAATTGCAGTGGTGATTCTTGACGCACTCACAAGGTTATCAGAGGAAAAGATACAACGTTATTTTTTTGTAGTTACTTCTTACTTCTTCAGTCTGTTTCTAACTTAGAAACTTTATTTAGATATTTTCAAGAATTGCATGCATAGTTTGTGCACAATTCACCCTCACACCCACAAACTGCATTGTATTTCAAGACTTGCATGTTTAGTTCATGAACAATTCACCCACACACCCACACACTGCATTGTATTTTCAAGAATTGCTTGCTTAGTTTGTGCACAATTTCCACATACCCACAAACTGCATTGTATTTTCAAAAAAATTGCATGCTTAGCTTGTTCACAGTTCACTAACACACCCACAAACTGCATTGTATATTCAAGAATTGCATGCTTAAAAATTATTATTTCAGGCGGCAATGGGTGAGGGAAGAAGACTTAGCAAAGGACTTGAAGTTGCACACGAAACAATTACGCCGCACCTTGCGGTTCTTTGAAGAAGAAAAGCTCATCACGCGGGACCATAGGAAGGAGGTTGGTTTTATGCTCTATTGCATAAAGATGATATCCACTGCCCTTTCTCATTTACCTAGGATATTATTTTGGAAGATTTAGCCCTCTTGCTAACTTTAAGAAGGCTTAGTTTCTACGTCGAGAGTGTTCCAGACTTTAGATATCTGAAGCAGCACCATCTGTTTCCTTACCTTAGCAATTGGTCCTTTTTATACAAATTCATTTTAAGTAAAAAGGAAGATGTGAGAAATTTGCTGTTTGGTAACCACATGGCTGTAAGGTGCACACTGAGCTGTGTCTCTTTATTCCATTTTGAAAATATGGTAGATCTTTGATGTAATTAATTCAAACAATATCTTATCTAAAAAAACATGAAATTGTTAGAGTTTTCTTTGGTTACCTGCCAACACAAACAAACAATAAGGAAACCAAGGGTGAAGCTCAGTACGTTCTTCTACATGAGAATACTCTTTCAAGTTAATTTTTCTAGGAAATTCTATTTCTTCTTTGGTACCATGGTCCATGGTTCAAATCATTGAGACCTGTTAGGCAAATGCATTATGACAACAAGGAATAGGAAAGTTTCCAGTTACAAATACAAAGTAGCAGCATTTTGTCTTCTGTGTGTGCTCATATTTTTTAACTTCAGCCCTCATTAACTTAATTGTATTGTGGGACAAACTAATGGCGTTTTTATGAATACGTATCCTCCTCCTTTTACAAAAGATGGTGAGTGGAAGGGGGTGATTTGGCGGCATATTCTCCCCGCCCCCTGCCTGCCCTTATTAACTAGTTGCTAATGTGTAACCAAGTATACCCTCCGTCTGTGCCCAAAACTGATGGGGGAGAAGAGGGCGATTCAATTGTATATTCGTCTGTTATTATCACATACTACTAACATCAGATTTTGCCTGCAATTTCTGTGCTAGATAATCTGTCATCCGTTCTTTAACAATCTTCTGTTACAGGGAGCAAAGGGTGCTAAAGTATACAATTCTGCAGTTGCAGCTACTGTTGATGGCCTGCAGAATGGGAAAGAAGGAGATGACAAAATAAAGATGCATACTCATTCTTATTGCTGCCTGGACTATGCACAGGTTCCCACCCCAAATCCCTTATTTACCAACTCTGTGTAGATTTATTAAAGTATTCTGATACTTCTAGTCATAGCATTTCCCAACTTGACTGATAGACAAACAACCAAGAGACATGAGAGACTTAAGTAATCTATAGTGAAAAACACTTTTGCTTATTATGGTACTAGACTACTAGCACAAGCATTGATTGTTGAGCAGGGATAACTTCTCATGCATCTTGATATCATTGATATTTAACTAAATTGGTACTTTCATGGAAGTTAAAGATTCAAGGGGCATTTCAAATTCTGCAGATATATGATGTCGTGAGGTACAGACTGCACCGAATGAAGAAAAAGTTAAGAGATGAGCTGGATAACAAAAACACAGTGCAGGAGTATATTTGTCCCAACTGTGCGAAAAGGTTCTGCCTTCAATACTGCTGCTAAGTTTTGGCTTTTTGATAGGTATGCATCTCATGACAAAACTCAGGATTTGCCTTAAATATGCAAATTCAGATATACTGCGTTGGATGCGTTGCGGCTGATCTCTACTGAGGATGAGTACTTCCACTGTGAGAGTTGCAATGGGGAACTTGTGGCAGAGAGCGACAAGCTAGCTTCTCAAGGGTCCACCGATGGGGATGACAATGATAGGAGCCGCCGCCGCGAAAAGTTGGAAGACATGCTTCATAGGGTGGAGGTTTGTCTTCTTTCTGTGTTATGTTTTAGGGTGTTATATAAGGTGCTCTCTCTTTTAAATTATATTCATCTCATTTGGTCATGTCATACTGCTGGCTCTCGGGTTGGGGTGTTTAGTGTTCAGAATGTGATAAATGAAGCAAGAGCAAGAGCGAGACTGAGAGAGCAGCTACAACCAACTCTATAGTGCAGTGGGTTTTTAAGCGTCTTATTGCACCAGGTCCTTTGGTGGATATTTACACATATACACAAAAAGAAGTCAGTGAACTGTTTTGGCATTCTAATCAATACATCTTTGCTAGTTTGCTCTTGTTACTTCCTGCATTTTCAATGTCCACTTTTACTAAATTATGCTGTTTGCTTTAACTTATGTTTATCTTAAAGAAACTTATGTTCGTCTTACACTTTTCATTTAAATATGTTAATTTTTTTGTTGTCTTGCATGTTTTCAAGATCAATGTGGACTTGATAATTTATATGGACTTAAAACATCAGCTTTCAGGTTTTTATATTCTTGGTTTGGTTGGTAATGGAGAGTCCTTAGGCATATCATATGGGAGTTTGACCTGCATATTGATGCCTAATGGATATTTCCCGTTCAGGGGTATCCTCTCTACTCAAATTTTTGGCACACCTATTACTAACTACATCGATAGACGTGCTCTCTTTGATTCTGAACTTCTTTTGAACAAAGCATTGTGCTTGCTGTTTCCCACGTCAAAAAACCAATTTTCTTCTCACAATTCTGATATACTCCCGATGTTCCATTTTATATGGCACTCAATGCTTCTCTAGTTTGTTAAAAATGGCGCTTTTCATTTTTGGGAACTCTTTAACTTAAAACTTCTAATTCTACCTTGAATGGCATGCCTAATGTCATGGGATGTTTGAAATGTACTTTTTCTTTATCAAAAAGTTTTTTAAGTGTACGGTTGGTATGTATTAAAAGTTTTTCTTTCTTAAAGCCTTGGTGCGCCCATGAGATCCCAGGGTTAGAAAAATGAGATAGAACACCATATTGTTGTGTAGGTTCTCTACTTTTTTCTTTTGGTATACCTGCATACAGGAGACTTTCCTAGTTTAATGAAATCACTCTACTTCATTAATTTTTTTTTGGAGTGATTGCAATTTAAAGCTATCTATTCTTTTTGCTATCACTGTTAGTGGAAGGATTTATATACACCGCCTCTTATCCCTTATCTCTTTTTGGTGCACCCATGAAATCTCTAGAACTGTAGAAGCATTGAAGATTGGGTGTTGTAAGATTGACTTGATCAAGACCTATAGTTGCTTTGTATTTTAGGTAAACTTCATGCTTCTTTATTCTAAATGAGAGAAGGGCATTTTGTGCTCTTTTTAAAAGTATGTAATCTGATTACTTTACTTGATTAAAAAAGTATATAATCTGATAAGAGGGTGTCATAAGACAGATCTATGAAGTTCTATTCTCGTTTTGGTTGAAAATTGGTGGAGTCCCTCTCTGTTTCTCTCTTTCGCTATCTGCCAAATTGCATGCTTCTCCATATCTTTATTTTTTCCTGAAGGAATTCGATTTTATCTTTCAGTTTAATAGAGCATGATTTTTGTGATAGCTTTGAAAGAATTTCTTTTAACTTGTATAGGCTGAATTTTTGTAAGGAGAGATCGTGTCTTATCATCTAGTTTGAAAAGAGATTTTCTACTACAAAATCAATTAACTATTCCTCAATCTGTGAACTAGTTGGGACAATTTTAACAGCGTCTATTTTAGTATTACTGCTTCTCTTGGATTATTTATTTTTCTTTTGGATGAGCTATAGCCCCTCGTTGTTTTGATCTCTACAACAATTGGTGAATTATAAAAAACCTTTTCCTCCTTTCCTTTTTATTTTATTGTAACCATGGATATCTGAGAACAGTTGACTTGTTACCAACTCTTTCCTGTGCATCTGATTCAGTTTACTGAGAACTAAAAGAATTGTAGGGACAACTCAAACCATTGATGGATCAACTTGCCAGAGTAAAAGATTTACCTGCTCCTGAGTTTGGAAGCCTTCAAGCATGGGAAGTGCGAGCCAACGCTGTGGCCCGTGGTGCAAATGGAGATAATGCAAATGACTCAAAGTCAGGACAAGGGCTTGGATTTGGTGGAACACCTATGCCGTTTGTAGGGGAGACAAAGGTTCTTTTGCCCAACCGAAAAAGGAAAAAAGAAATACTGTTGTTACAGTCTTTTACTTGGAAGCTCATCATTATGTGTTTCTAGTTGCTTCTTATGCTTCTTGGAAATGCAATGCATTTATTTTGGTGTATATTCATGCTCATGCATCATAGTTACGACTTGCATGTACATGACTTTTTCCAACAAACACTCACATATCTGAACTAGATTTTAATGCACTAGTCCATACAGTGAGGTTGCACAACATAGCTTTTGCTCTGTGTTAGGTAGTCTTCTGATCAAATCTCGAAAACAACCATTTTAAACCCCCTCCTTTTATTGCAAAATTGGGAGTTTTCTCCCTTTTGTACCTGTGAACGTCTTGGTTATTTGTTTATACTATATACAAACTTCTGTTTCCTTTCTCACTGATAATTTGAGTCTATATTTATCCTTTAGCAACATTTTTTTCTCAATAATACAATATGTAGCAATTGCTCTGAGTGCTTTCAATAAAATATCTGTCTTTCCTTGTGAATCTGATGGAGATAATAGTGCCCAAGTTATGTAAGATGTTGATTGAGTGAAACACCCTGAAACTATTTTGTCATGAATTTAAACCACTTTTTGCTGTTGATTGCAGGTTGAAGTTGCTTTCTCTGGTCTTGAAGAAAAAGGAGATATCAAATCCGAGGTTTCAGTTACACCAATGAAAGTTTTGCCTCCATGGATGATAAAGGAGGGAATGAATCTTACAAAGGAGCAGCGTGGAGAGGTCAAGCAAGAATCAAATATGGAGGGTACTTCTGCTGCAGCAGGATCATCTGATGACAAGAAGTCCATTGGATTTGAAGATGTGAAGAATATACAGGTTAAGGTCATCGCCTTTTGTATGGTTCATTTCCTCTTCCTGCCCTGTCCTTTCTTGCTTGAATTCTCCATATGCTGTATATTGATGCTTTAATGCCTTTTCTTTTTCTTGGTTTTGGTAGGATGAATATATTAAGGCATATTATGAGGCTCTATTCAAGCGTCAAAAAGAGCAAGAAGAAGCTACCAAAATGTTTCCGGAAACATCAACTACAGATGGAGTGTATAACACCTCTACCGAGCGCCAAGTTGGCATGAAATCCAAACGTGAAGAGGAGGACGAAGGAGAGGATGTTGAATGGGAGGAAGCCCCACCGGCAGGTAATTTTATATTGTTCATATACTTCAATCTCTTAAGTGGTTGAGGATAGGAGGACTATTCAAAGAAGTTGATAATAATGGAGGTGCTAGTAATTGAAGTTATTAGCTTGCTATATCATGAGGTTCAGCTCCTTAACTTGTTCGTTGATGGGAGTTGCTGGTGTTGTACTGTCAACTGTGTACTGCTTTGCTATTAGCTGTTCATGGTGCAACCGTTAGAAAGACACTATTATGCAAATCCTTTCTTGAGTCCTTATAAAATGGAGAGAGACCATAAATTGAACAAATGGATCAAAATGATATACTTTGTGCTGATCAGAACCTCTGGGGTTTAGCTGCTTGAAATGTTGGTCATTTTTTTTTTTTTTGGTTTCCCACAAATTCCAAAGTTTCCCTCCACACTGTCTCCTTTAACAGCCAGGACAACACTTCTTCTCCTAATTGTTAAATATTATTCTGAAAAATTACCGCTAACACAAAGTGTGGTATTTAAAGGGGAGCAGGGTAGAGGGGTTGGCCAATATTCTGAACCTTTGGACACACTGGGGTTGGGACAAGCTAACACAAGGGAGATTTTTTGGGTATCAAAAGATTTTTAAAAATAAAAGGTACATCAAGAACATCGAAGAAAATGCAACTTGTCAAAGTATGCTAACAACTCTTCACATATTTCACGAATTAATCTGAAAGAGCTTAGGCACATATGCACAACACATATAGTTCTGAATAACATACTCAATTTATACACTTATATATCATAGAGATGCCAAGAAAGTGATTACATACACAATTTTCTGTCCTGTTTGAATAAAACAACTAGTCTACGAAAGCTGAGAACTGAAATATATGGCCATGTGGGAATCCATGCAAGAGAGGAGAGATATGGATAGTTCTGTTTGAGAATACTTAAGGTTCCAGAGTTAACCGAGCCTTGACTTTCTAGAATGTTATGGTCTTTCAAAGTCTTGTTACTCAATAACAGAAATCGATTGCAAATGCCATGCAAGCTCTACGGAGTTATGGAAGTTGGGCCTGTAAACTGAGCAACATGTCATGCACTGCGCACTTCCTAGGAAGTAGTAGTCTTTGACTATTAGGAGTGGCAGTAGATACACTTTGGATAAGGAGAAGGTGTAATGATTTTCCCACGAAGTTCAGGTGTGTAGGTGAAACTTAGCGACCAGTTAGAGAGGATCTTCTAACTTCTTATAGTTAGTATGATCTGTTACTTTGTTCTGCTTGCTTGATTAGAGTTTTATATGTGATGATCACTGCTAAATTTTGTCTTCTCCCAATTCTTTAGGCTCTGATACTTTTTTCCTTTTCCCCCGAGTCCTGCTTCTTCATTTTCACTTTCAATTTATAGGCCGTGTTTGATTTGCTTAGTTTTGAAGTTCAACTATCATGTTCACATTGGGTATGTTTTCAGGTAATACTACAACTGGAAATCTCAAGGTAGACTTGAATGTTCAAGCAGATGCTTCGGAAGACGACAACGATGAAGAAGATGACATAGACTGGGAAGAAGGTTGATGGTCAAAGTAATTTTTAAGCTGCAAAATAAAAACAGAGACTGCCGGAAGTCTGCATGCATGTTTGTAGCTTCGTGAAGAGAGTACCATCTTCATCCTGACATGGGGGTCGTTTGGTTAAAAAGAAACTAAGCTATGTAGGAATTGTGTAATACAAGGACAAATAACGCATTAGTTTTATTGAGTGTTTTTTTTGGGCACTAAAAATGGGATATACAAGGTAAAATTCAAAATCTGGGTTTATTTTTTTAAATATAATAGAATTTGAAATAGTACTGATGACGGATTTGAGGAAAAGGTGGGGTGATTTTGTCTTTTGATGTTTAACCTATGTATTGTTATTCCATATTATATCAGGGCATAGTTTATAATATAGATGATGCATTTAGGCGTTAGCAACGAAATGCTCACTTCATGGCTCAGGTAAGGTACACATAAATCTTCCCATAACACTTTCTATGTCTTTACTTGTTTCCAATTTCAAGTTTCAACAATATTTTCAGTGGGAGCATTGATTTAATTTCGAAGTCCAGAGAAATACAGTAAGAAAGCATTAAAACCAAATCATCCCATAAGTCTCTGTGAGACTTTGTTTATTGGTAATAAGTAATATCATAAAAGGGTAACAATCAGGGTAAAACAAGACATTAAAGAAGCGACAAGAGGGGTTGCTTGGATGATAAACACTCTCCACCTCCAACCTGACGTTTTTTGGTTTGACTCACCAATGGAGCAACAAGAGTGGGAGAGGTGAAAAAGAAGAAGAAGGTGACATTAAAGAACTCCAAAAGAATAAAGAATTCTATTAACTCTACTGTCTATTGAAGCATAAATCTTAAACTCTTCTCACACAGATGATAAAAGGAAGGGATCCCAAACTGCATTGTCACCAACACCCCAAAGCCCATTTTCAAACTGCAGGAACTGTTGTTCAGTAGGAACTGAAGCTGTTTGTGTTAATCCATTCATATCAGGCATCATTATTGAGCCATTTAAAACATCTACTTCCCCAAATGTAGACAAATCCACCGTTGGTTCACTAACTGAAACTGGCCATGTACAAGTAGCAGTAGTACTATTACCACCACCAAAAATGTTAGGGTTAATGTTATTATTTATATTTATAGTAGTACTAAATGAAACCTCGTCTTGGACTCGACTCATTTGTGGTTCTCCCCATGGTAATCGTCCTTGTTCGTTAGCCCACATTATCGCTGAATTTGTCCCACTATACCACTGGTTATCTTGCCATTGTGACGATGCAATCATTGGCTGATAATCGTTCGTCATGAGGCTTATGTAATCAAGATTGTGATTTCCCCTGAATAAGTCATCAGAATAATTCTTACCCTGTCCAATTTTAGGTAATTTCTCAGTTTGTGAGGATGTTTTCTTGATTTCAATACAAGGTACTGATGGTTTAACTTTGGTTGCTAATTGAGAAGATGAATTAGAGGCATAAGCTTGAATGAAAGATCTTGAATTCTTGCTGTTAAAGAGTTTAGCTTTAAGTGCACCAACAAGACTATTTTCAGGTTCCTCTGTTCTGCAGGCTTCTTCAAAGTTAAAAGGCTCAGAATTTTCAAGAATACTACTACCTTGTTGGGAATCAGACGCGGGTAGTTCAAAATTAGTACGAGCATTAGCCCCTCTTAATGTTCGAGCAGCTTGATCATAAGCCCTTGCAGCATCCTCAGCAGTGTCAAAAGTACCAAGCCATAGCCACCTTTTGTAAAGAATCTTTGATCTCTGCAACCCATCTTCCTGATGGCCTTTGTCGAACACCAACAAATCTTGGATGGCCCCTTGATGATGGTTTTCTTCGTGTTCTAATACCGTCATTTGGCTGAGGTGCTGGTGGCTTCATTCTTGAATATGTTTGGTTGAAATTGGAATCAAAAGTTCATGATAAGGTGTCTGTCTCTAAGCTTGGTGTCTTGAACTGTTGAAGGTATAAAATGGACAAGGTATCTTTGAATTGTCACAAATGGACTAGAGGAAAATGATATCCCTCTGTATATTAAATTATAAACACAGAATGAAGCTTTCTACTGTTGCAGGCCATGTTGGTTCTATCGACTGAAAATCATAAAATATGAATGTATTATGGCAAGACATCGACGATTTTATATAGTTGTACTATGTGCTAATGCATAAACCTCCAAATGTAAATGTTGTTTTCAGAATGATGTGATCAATATAATTTGGATGTAGACATTCTGTTGCCCCTTATATACATTCAATCAATGCTACAAATGGCAAGTCACTAGGAAACACAATTTTTTAAAAAGAATTCTGGTGAACGCAAAGACCAGATCAACTCTATAACTTGACTAGTTCTACAGGTTAGATAAATGTGAATTAATATTTATTATGTTGTAATGGCAAGATATATGTATATCAGTAGAGTACATTAATTAAGTTTAAGGTTCATTCGATACTTTATTGAATTTAATGGAACAATAAGCAACATGATATGAAAATATGTGTTGGAGATAATAGCCTAGATTGTGCGTCTAAAATAGTCCAAAGAACAAATAATTTTGTGTAGTATTTGATGAAAACATTGTCAGATGAATGACCTCTTCATAGGAGGTGTTCAAAAGGGGTTGAGAAGAGAGTGATAAATTAAGTACCAAAGAATGGATCAGAAGACTCTATTGGGCTAAAACGGTTCAAGAATACTCTTAATATAATTTTTCCTTTCTTTTCAACTATCAATATGAGACTTTGTTCGTGCGCGCACACAACTCAACCAATTTTTGAGGCAAGAAAAAACACAACTCCACTACTATCTAGTTGGATGATTGTCCAAATTTCACCTACTACTTTTAGATGACTAGTTGTTGTATAAACCACATAAATCCAATTTTATGGAGAATCGATGTTTTTCTGGAAAGAAACATAGTAAATAGGGTCGATGAAATTAAGGTGAAGCGGACAAGAGTTATTGCATTATAGTATTAGTAGTTATATTAAGGCATTCAAAAATTCAAAGTCGATTGCCACTTCCGAAAGAAAAGGCCTCAGCCGCTGAGGTTTATTGTCTTCACCTACTCCTAACACTATAAGGAGAGAAGGTTTGTCCCCTATCCTCTCATCACTTTAATTTTCGTGCTATTAATGAACAACGATAATAATATATTCAGTGTAATCCTTCACAAATAAGATTTGTTTCCCAATCTTTATAAGTAGATAGAAAAATTGTTTTTTATAGATACTCAACTCAAAGGAGAAGTTTTCGAAGCAGAATGACCCAAAAAAAAAACATAACAGCAAAACAGTAACACATAAAACGAATGAAACAATAAATTGTAAACAAATAAAAAAAATACTTTATTAATATACGAAAGTAAAATTTTATGTTGAAATAACGTTGGCCTACATTAAGTAACACTTTAATTTGTATCAAATATGGTAACCTAAAATTAGAGTGATATATAATGAGATAAATCATAAAAGTTTTGATTTTTTATATTGTTGAAAAAGTGAAAGTATTTTCTAGAATACAAAGTGCTTTAACATAACTGGGCTACCGCACGCGCATCAAAGTCCAAAATTAAATTTAACTTCCTTTCATTGTACTACTTGAAAGTTGAAATACCTAACCTTTGACTATAGTAATTAATTTTGGGGAGATAAATGGGGATCTTGCACTAAGAAATTGCATTTATTTAATACACTAGTTATTACAAAATAATAATAATAATAATAAAGTGCTCACTGACCATGGACCTCATTTCTAAAATGAAAAATTATCAGAGAATTAATGTCCTCTCTTTAATTAGTGGTAATTAAAGTTGATATTGTTAATTTCTAGCATATCTGATCTTAGACCAAAATATTCTACTCTAGTATTTTGTAATGATTTTTGTTGACTCTGTAAAAAGAAATTGCACATGAAATTAAAAAGAATAAAATTAACTAAAAATAAATACAATTATAATCTTGAGTTTCACTACTAATTGTTCAATTTGTATAGTAAGCAAGAATAAATCAATGATTTCTACTTCGGCAATATAGTCTTAGGTTACATTTTTATTTCTTCCATATGATTAAATAAGTAAATAAATATCAATAACAATGAAGAGAAAAAAAAATGAAAAGAAAGTCCAAAAATATTTCATTAAATAAAATTGTGCCTTGTAACGTTTGTATTAATTATTATTAGTAGCTTCAATAAGGATATAATTCAATGGCTCTTTCTTGTCTTATCTGCTACATGTATATTCAATGACTCAAATAAAGAGTACTCATGATGTGCAATGAGCTTTTTGGTTGCTATTCTTCATATATAGTAATTTCGAACCATGCTACTATAGGTTAAACTTTTATTTACTAAATTGTAGTATCAATTTTCTAAAGTAACAATGTTATGATGTCATTCTAAGACTTCAAGTTATACACATTGTCAGTATTCGGTAATAAAACAAACTAAATTCATAATTACTAGTCATCTTAAAAACAAATAGCTAGATATAGTTAATCACTTGATTATGGTAAGGAGTTTAGTAACTTGAAAATAGGACCAATAAAGGACGTGATATAGTGGATGAGACTGCTCCTCTTTTAATAAGAGATTTTGAGTTCAATTTCTGAATATAAAAAAACCTTGATAGAGAGCGCTTCCTCCCACGACACACGAATCCAAATATACTAACTTTAGCTCAAACTTATATATGACTTGAAACATTAATCAAATAATTGAGTATAAGTAAAAACAAGGAAATAAATTTCAATTTCAAACACAATAAGTCGAACAGGTTGTATTCTATCTGCAATATAAGTTTAATCCCTTTCTTTTTCCTTTATGAAAAAATAAACTTAATTAAAGTACTTCCTACTGAATTTAATGATCTTTCTACCGTGTCAAAAAAACATTATGTTTCGTGTCAATGTAATTAACTAATTATATAGGTTTCTTATTTTTCAAAGTTAAATAATAGGGGCCATGCATTTTTTATTAATAATTAAAATGAAAATAATATAAGGTTTGACTAAGGAAACTTTAATAGCCAGTCTAACGTGAACGCAAAGCAAGTCTTTATTGGAGGAAAATTAAATGTCGACAAACTTTGCCTCCCTCTCCGTATTATTTGGACCTCCATTTCTCCATAAATACCAAATACATAAAGTGTCTACACTATACTATACATTATTCTATCAGTTCATTTTTACTTGTTAACTATATTATTTTGAAATATTCAATAATAAATATCCAACTTATTAAACCAAAATATATTGAGATGATTTATATTTAACAACAGATCATCTACTGTTTCTTAATTCATGTGTCAAGTCAATAGTGGACAACTATTATTTGACTGAATAATTAGTTACTACTATATATAAACAAAATAGAAAAGTTGATTTTGATGATCAAAGCTTAATAAGTTTTTGGTGAACAAGTAAAGTCTCATGGAAGCAAAAACATTGCTCCCATGTCAACCAGCAGCTTATGTAACAACAACTCTATTTCTAATTGCTTCTTTCACTCTTCATCTTCAACTTCAACTTCAAGATCTAAAATTCCCGTATTAACACTACTATTTCTTCGTCTATATACTGTCATATGCTTTTCTGATCTCCATGCTCCTTTTTCTCTCCCGTTATTATTATGGCAGTAATATTCAAAATTGTTACTAACAAGTGTCTATTCGCTCTCATTCTTTCAATTGCTATCGTCTTCTGTCTCATTCATGGATGGTGTAATTACTCCGATAATGTGATTTTGAGCACCAGAAGAGAATTGATTGCAACCAAATTTGATTTCACGCCGTTTATGCAACGTCATCATCACCGGAAAAACCTGTCTCCGTCGCCGGAAACTGAGATCGATCCGATTTACGGTGTCGAAAAACGCCTAGTTCCTACCGGCCCAAATCCGCTTCATCATTGAGGTTTTAATTTTATAGTCCGTGCATTAATATAATTCATCAGTACTATATATTGTTACAATTTGTAATCTGTTGTTAATTAATTATCAAGGAAGACGACGACGACGACGCATAATTTTTGTATTATATGAGAAAAGTTTCAGATCATATCAATATCTTCTTTTTTATCTTCAAATTATTTGATTTATTTCATGGTTTTCTTAAATATTCATATATTCATCAGATTTTCATGTGGATTGCGCGCTAGTCTAGCTAGCTAGCTGTTTTGCTCTGAAATTGTTAGCACTAATCATTTTTTTATTAATAAAAAACTTTGGATCATGGAAAATCATGGAAATGGTGATAAATATAATTATATTAATTTTCATTGGGATGTTAAAATTAGTCTGCTTGTGACGGCACGGCAAGTTTTTTTTTTTTTTGTTTTTGTGCGAGGGGGGGGGGGGGGGGGGGGGGGGGGGGGGGGGAGGGGGAGGGGACTTCAAAATTGGTATATACAATGTGTTGTCATTATATTATTATTTTGTGTGTGAGGGTGGGGGGTTATGATGGGTACCTTGAAATTACCAGATACAGATATATAACCAAAGTCCAAAGACATGCTTAGAAAGTGTGGTTGACTTTGTGACATTTTATGTTACTATTATTTTCGTTTTAGACTTAATACATAAATATAATCCTTAATTTAACTTTAACGAATAATTATGTTATTCAATTTTAAATTTGCACAAGTAGATTCTTAAACTTGTATAAAATTGAACAGGTAGACACAAGTGTCTTACATGGCATAATAAACGTAGGATGCCATGTAGGACACAAAATTGTCATGTAGGGTGCCATGTAGGATGAATGTGTTTATTTGATCAATTTTATACAAGCTTAAGTGTCTACTTGTGCACATCGAAAGTAAAAGGTCATAGTTGTCAACTGATGTCAAGTTAAGAGTCATGTTTATGTATTATGCCTAGTTGATATGATATAATTCAGATTTTGATTTTTTTATCGAATAGAAAAAATTGATAGCAATTTCTTCATATGCTCTTCAAATATTTTAAATTGTAGTTTTTGATACTTTTTATGTATTTTTTTCGTTTTATTTTACTTGATTGCTATATCAAAAATATTTTTTTTCTTTTTTATTTGTCCATTTTAGAGTTTTAATGCATCATTGATAAGGTTAGTTTGGTAAAATACATTTTTAATAAACGTGTTTGAAGCATTGTATCAAGTTAACATGAGCCAAATAGTCTGTCAAAAGAGTGGGTGTATGTAACTTATTCTTCAAAAGCCCTAAAGATTATATGTCTAAATTTAAGATCATAATAAAAGAAATTTGACTAACAATATTTGAATATTTTGTTATATAAATTGAGACGGAGAAATCAGTATACTCAATTTGTTTTTTGAGTTTGTAAATTGATAATGGTAGACTCCTCCTTTACGCTTTCATTAATTTTTAAATGTTTCCTTTTTTTTCCCCCTTTCCGTCTATTATTTTGGTTAGTTTATGATGAGATCATGAATAGTATTTGATTGCAAACATACACCAAATGATCCATAAAACATGCAACTGGTCTCAAGATCACACGGTCTCATTTGATTGATAATTAATTAGTATTCATTTGGTTTAGTTTGTATGTAAAGTTACATACTTGTCTTCTAGTGATCATAATTCAAACACCATTTATAAATGCTTTAGTTTTACCCTATTCAATATATTTGACGATTGATGGTGTATTTGGTAATATAAAAAATATTTTCTAAATTATTTTTTTCAATAATCAAGTTATCTCTAATATAATGTTCGATTCACATGAAATAGTTTTCACAATACATTTACCCCAAATTAAATAGAAAAAGTAACTTTCTACTATTCACTAAAAGTCATTTTGTCCACGGTTATCTTAATTCTTAACAAACTCTTAAACATTACTATTGCGATCTGTATTACTAAATATTTTATCAAAACTCTATCAAGTTTGCTTAATATTGTTATAAGACTACGTATAATAGGCCCTTGTGGTCAGGTCCTTCCCAAATTGTGTATATAGTGAAAATTTTAGTGCATTAAACTATCATGTAATTTTTTTTTTTTTAAAGAGAATTACTTGTATCATACTAAACACACCCTAATATCAAATGTAGTGGTTGTACAAAGATGAATAATGTATGTGGATGTTTTCTTGTGAGTGTGTTGAGTGGTTAAAGGGTAAGTGGGCTAAAATTGTGACCTTTTTCTAACTTAAAAACTGTGGGCTAATACTATAGTCTATATTTTCAACATACAACAATATGGTGGTTGTGAAAATGTTTCTTTGACTTTGAAATGGAAATGACATTTTACACTTTTTGTAAGCACTAGAGAGCCTATAATTGGTTCTAATAATGATATATACTCATTGACTTCATGTGTCACATCACAACCATTAAATTTTGTACCACATTTTTTCAATATAATTCACTCAGGTGTGTTGGCCGTGTAAATTATATTTATTTTTATTATGAAAAGTGTCAATTGAAAAGATTTTATATAAAAAATAAAGAAGAAGATTTTATCCAACAATGGTATAACTATAATTTACGTGGGTCCATAACGTGTTGATTTTCAACTATGATACAATTATAATTGGAGAGGCAATTATAGCCCTTTGATGCTAATGATTTTCAACTGTCCATATGCATATATTGGCCACTAACTGAAACACGATACTCTCTCCGTTTTAATTTATGTTATATTGTTTAAGCCATCAGGCATTTGTTGGAGTGGAAGCCATTGGGTCCTTATCCTTCCACTACATGAGCAACTATTTCTAATTTCTTTCCTCTAGTGATGCCATCGCCCACGATGACATTGAAAGTGGATGGTCTAGAATTTTTTGATCTCGTTTACCTCATGGTCAAAGCTTGAAGTCTAAGTTTTTTTTTTATACTTTTTAAATTGAAGTTGATCATGGGTAAGTAAATGTCAAAAGTCTAAGACTAATATAAATGGTATAATTTTCTCTTTTTTTAAGGTCATAAAAGTTTTTGTTTTATCTTTAACCAATTTTCATATATAATGTTTAGAAATTGTCCTTAAATATTTGTTCATATACTATTCAACCTTACGTATAAAAACATTACACTGTTTTGATAATGTGTGACAATGAAATTCGATCACAAACCTAACCTCTATAGTCTAATGTTTGGAATAACATAGAAAATTTTAAATCGTAATTTAAGATTTTTTCGTAAAAAAATTGAATTTGTTTAAAGAGATCATTAAACCATCAACTATGCTTCCCCCATCAGGCCCATTACCTGGGCAGGCTAATCCAAACTCATTGGAACTAATGGAACATTTGAGGTAGCCCAATAACCAACGTCCAAGTTGTTTAGGCAAACAAACTCACATGTTATATATTGATTGAATGACGTAAAAATTATATAATTTTCATAATCTTAATTCTTAAGAGCTAATTACAATATATTTTTATTCATTTTTAAATTACAAAAAATTCTTAAAATTATAGGACCTTCGATATATCAGGAAATCTGCGAATACATAAATCGCAGATTGCAAATAATATATTACTTAATGGGAGTGATGTATCCGAGAGGGGATATGGATGTATCCAAGAGATTATAGGGATGTATCCGAGAGATATATTTGTATTTTTTTTAAAAATGGTGTGAAATTTTAGAGATATGGTAAAATAAGATGTGTATTTAAGTAATTTTTCCTTGAGTAAGTGTCTATCAGTAAATTAAAAAAATAATAATCAGATTTTCATCTAGTTTAGACTTTAGATTAAACATTATTGTTTTGATGATTCAAACATTAATTATTATTGATTAAATAAACAACAAAGTTCATTGAGGTAACAATTAGTTATAAGCTCTAATATTTCAAGATAGTAAAGTACATATTTAAATTGACTAAATTATGTAAGATATTCAAGACAGAAGGTTAAATTAACTGAAATGTAAGTTTTCGATCTATTTATGTAAGAAGTATGTTATATACTTTAACTGTTTTATTTTACTACATCAGTACCAACTTAAGTATTTAACTTAACATATAGGTAATAAAATTGTAAAATGATTAACAATTATAATAAATATAAATATTCACAAGAGAAGAAATAAAAAATATGAATTAAAATTAATTGAAAAATAAATATACCAAAATTTATATTTTATTTAAAATCTAAAAAGGTATTTTTAAGAATACCTTATTCTCTCTTCTTCTTTTCTCTTCTCCCTACCAGCCTTTGAACCCTTGACCTACAAGTAGTGTGGAGCAAACTCCTCAACCACTATGAACAAGGAGGCCAGTGTTAAATTTTCAACAAGAAAAATTATTTATATGATTAAAACACATAAAATGGGCCAGGCCCACAAGTTTCTCTTTTCTGTATTTCCAATGAAAGTCCAAAGATTGATGGGCTAGAGTCCATGTTCAACGGTCAGGGTAAAATTTATCCGTACTAGATGTTTACATCAAGTCAATATATGTATGCTATGTGTTTAAATTAATAGTTTATTTTATTTAACCATAATTAATTTACATGTGTTTTACTTCATTAAATCACATATTGCATTGACTCTGTGTAAACACCCATTGCGTTAAGTTTTTTCCGCCCAAGTGGGTAGGCCTACAAGTATTTTGGTCTTCATATTTCAACATAATTTCCAATGCTTCACTTTATTTAATCAAAGGATTACAAAATATATTGAAATTTCATATGTGAGGTTTGACGAAACGTAGAGCATACATAAATTTTATTTCTATCTCGTAAAGATAGAGAAACTGTTTTGAAACGTCCATAGGCCTCAGTTTCAGTACAATAAATCAAAATAAGTATGAAAATAAAATATCAATGAAGTTTTATGATTATATCTTTTTGATTATATCATAGTTAAGTATATAAATTTCGAATAAAGTGAAAAATATTGAGATGTATAGCCGAACGCCTATTAAGTTTTGATTGAGATATTGGTGAAACCTAATTGTACTTTTTGAACTAACATGGGAAACTCTTAAAAAAAAAAAGATATTCAGAGGATCGTGATGGTAGTTGATATTACCAAATGTGAGGTGATTAAGGTTTTGATTAAATTCATCATAATTGCATATTTTTGTTATGTTTAATTTAGGTCTATTAATATTCTTTTTGGCGTGTCCAGAAAGATAAATCAAGGGTTACAACTTATAATCACATTTTAGTATTTTTTTTGTTGCCTTTTCATAGTTGGTTAAGAACTTGATTTGTTTATTAATGAAAGATTAGTTTTTCCTAAATGCAGCTTTAATCATTACTGGGGCTATCCGTGTGAATGAATATTTTCCTATTGAAAGCTTAAAATCATGCAACTTAAAAATAATTCCTTATGGTTGAAATCATTATATGACTAAATGCTACTGTTCTTTTAACCTTTTTTAATATGAATTTTGAATTTTACATTTACTGATTTTGATATGTTTAACTTAAGTCAAACGTCTATTAAAAATAATCACTCTATTTTTACAAATTAGGATTAAAGACTTTAAGTTCATATCACTCTCCTTAAACTCTACTCATGAACTTACATTGCCACATTGGGCATGCATGCTATTATTATTATTGTCGTATATTTATCAAAATTTGTAAATACTATCTATAATTTTTTTTAAAAATTTATGTTTATATTTATTATCATTGATGTTTCTTTTCTTGTGTCATTTTTTCCCCTTTTGGTGACATAACAAATCGACACACGAAAAGAAAATTTATGATAATAAATATATACATGATTTTTAAAGATATTTAGTAAATAGTGTAGAGTTATTTCATTATGAAGGTTAGAAAAAAATGATTTTAAAGATTGGTGTGGGTGTGGGACCTTCGGAAACTGATTGTTTTTATAGGTAAAGACTTATTAATAATGGACACAGTAGACATTAAAAGTTTGTGAGACTCTACAAGACTTTTTAATTTGAACTGAGACTCTACACCTGTGTGTTCAATTTAAATTAGAATTTTTAGAAGCTACTCAACTCTAAACTCTAATTCATATCTATATAAAGGGTATTAACTTCTCTTAAAAGGCATCTCGAATATTTCCGCAAATTGATGAAATATTCATATAGAGGTCAAATTTAAATCAACCTAGTTTGAAAAATACGATGGAATCGAAATCATCCAAGTTCGAGTAGTACGCTGGTCAAATCTAAATCATCCTAGTTCGAGAGTAAAATCTTAATCATTCAAGTTCGAGTAGTATGCTGGTCAAATCTAAATCATCTTAGTTCGAGAGTAAAATCTTAGGAGGGTAAAATCAAAGAAGGAATATAATTGTATCCGCAATCTTTATCAATAAAGTTATATTTCTTCTTATTTTATTGTACTTTTAATTATTTTTTATCACTTTAAAATTTGTTACAAACAAACATTTCATTGATTGAGTTATAAAACAAATAATATTCAATTAGAAACATAAGAAAAGGTTATAAAATGTGACCTTTTGGTTCGTTTACGAAGGAAGTATGTTATACTTTAACTAGTTTTAGGAATATATTACATCATAAAATAGCAATGTAAGTTTAATATAACACATGTAATTAAGTTATAAAACAACTAAAATTTATGATAAATATAAATAATAAGATATTAAAAAGCAGGGGCGGAACCAAGATTTTCGATAAGAGGGTTCAACATCTGAAAAAATGGACATATGAAATAGCCAAAAGGGGTTCGACATCTATTATATATACCTAAAAAATTATTTTAACTATATAAAAATGATATAATTTTTCGCCGAAAGGGGTTCGGATGAACCCCTAAACACACTGTGGCTCCGCCACAGTTCAAAAGTATGAATTAATTGATTGAAAGTTGAATGTGCATAGGCAAATATAACAATAATTAAATTTAACAATTTCATTTCTACAATAAAAAAGCCCCGATCATATGTAATCAAAGAGAGGAAATAGTTTCTAGAAAAATTAAAAATGAATTTTAGAATATTTTATCTTGATGATTTTTTCTATTTACCAGCCTTGGACTTTTGATCTACTGGTCAAGGAGTAACCTCCTCAACCACTTAGATCAAGAAGGTCGATTTTAACTTAACAAGTATAATTATTTATATTTACTAAGACATAAAATGTGTCGGGCCAACATTATTAGGCAATCTACACAAATATAATTATAATAAAAATAAATATTCACAAGAGAAGAAGTAAAAAATATGAATTAAAATTAATTGAAAAATAAATATACCAAATTTAATATTCTGTTTTATTTTATTATATCAATACCAACTTAAGTACTTAACTTTTTTAAAGGTAATTAATTTGTAAAATGATTAATAATTATAATAAAAATAATTATTCACAAGAGAAGAAATAAAAAAAAGTTAAAATTAATTGAAAAATAAATACATTTAAAAAAGGTATTTTAGAATACCTCAATTATTTCTTCATTTCTCTTCTCCTCACCAGCCTTTGAACCCTTGACCTATTTGTAGTGTGGAGCGAACTCCCCAACCACTATGAACAAGGAGGCCGGTGTTAATTGTTCAACAAGAAAAATTATTTATATTAAAGAAAACACATAAAATGGGCCAGGCCCACAAGTTTCTCTTTTCCGTATTTCCAATGGAAGTCCAAACATTGATGGGCTAGAGTCCATGTTAATGGCCCAAGTGGGTAGACCTACAAGTATTTTAGTCTCATAATTAAAAAAAAAAACTAATTTACATAGGAAAATTATGTAACTAAGCTAACAAACACTTCATTAATTGAGATATAAAACAATTAATATTCAATTAGAAACATAAGAAAAGGTTATAAAAAATGTGACTTTTTGGTTCGTTTAAGTAGGAAGTATATTATACTTTAACTAGTTTTATGACTATATTACAGTTAATCATAAAATAACAATATGAGTTTATAAAAACACGTGTAATTAAGTTATAAGACAATTAAATTTTATGATAAATATATAAATAACAAGAAATTCAAAAGTATGAATCAAAATTGATTAAAAGTTAAATGTGCGTAACAATAACTAAATTTAACAATTTCAAATATCTACAATAAAAAACAAACAAACAATTATATGTAATTAAAGAGAGGAAATATTTTTTAAAAAAATTAAAAAGGTATTTTAGAATGTTTTATCTCGACGATTTTTTCTGTTTACCAATTTTAAACTCTTGACCTAATGGTCACGAGTAACCACCTCAACCACTTAGATCATGAAGATCGTGTTAATTTAACAAGTATAATTATTTATATTTACTAAGCACATAAAATGTACCGGACCAACATTATTAGGCAATCTACACAAATTCATAGCGTTAAAAAATATTATTTCTTCCAAAAAATAATAATACAAAAAACAAAAAAAAATTATATGTTAGAAAGTACAAATTAAACAGAGCACGTGCAATTAAGTTATGAAATAACTAAAACTTATAATAATAATTATAATTGTTTTCAAGCAAGCGAATCAAAAAGTACCAATTTAATTAAAAATTAATTATATCTAGTCAAATACAACAAGAACTAAATTTAATGAATTTCTAAATTTCTACAATAATAAACAAAAAATAATTATATGTTTTGGAAAATAAACTGGGTAAAAACTTTTTGGAAAATAAACACAATAGAAAAGTCGAAAGTCAGGTATGTTTTAGTTAATTAATCCTTATATTTTTGTATTTGATTGTGATTTGATGCGATTTTGTTTGTATAATAATTAATCATATGTATTTGTGTTTTGAATTATTATGTATTTTGATCAATGCAATTATCATTATTTTTTCTGGGTTTGTTGACATAAATGTAAATGTGCACTTAATTTACTGAATACATATACGTATCAATGTGAGAAATAAAAAACACATATGGTTACTAATATGTGGTACATTGACATAACTATCACAAAAAAAAATATAAAATACAAAATACATTAGATATATGAAATATAATATACAATTTCAAGTCTATAGATACAAAAATACAATATACCTATGAAATATAAAAATATATACTGACTAAAACAACATCAAAATTCAATATATACTTCCAAATTTATGAATACAAAAAACATTAAAACTATGAAATACAAAAATAAATACTAACTGTGGTACATTGACATAACTATCAAAAAAAAAAGAATACAAAATGAATTAAATATATGAAATACAATATACAATTCCAAATCTATGGATACAAAATACAATAAAACTATGAAATACAAAAATACATACTGACTAAAACAACAACAAAATTCAATATACACTTCCAAATCTATGAATACAAAAAACATTAAAACTATGAAATACAAAAATAAATAATAACTATAATAGAATGAAAATTCCATATACACTTACAAATCTATTCGATAATAGTAAATACACAATCAAACTCATAAAATGTGTTACATTGACATAACTAACAACAAAAAAAAAAAATAGAACACAAAATACAATAAATATATGATTATTTTATCCAATACCTCTAGTAACTCTCTTGAAATCGTCCATTGAATAGAGAATTTTGATTATCAAACCCTAAAAAATGTTTTAAGAACAACAACAAAACCAAAAAAATTAAAAAAAACAGTAAAATCAGTAAGTAAATAAATAAGGAATATGAAAAACATAATACCCAAATCAATGTTAATCTTCAAATCCAATCCTGCAACGAAATTAAATGAAAATAATAGAAAATATTAATATATTGAATATGAAATCTGTGGATTTGATTTGGAACAATGTTAGAGGGAGAAATTGAAAAGAAGCGTAAGAAAGAAAAGAGAAAGATAAAATCTGGGGATTTGATTTGGAAGAAAGTTAGAGAGAGAAATTGATAAGCATAAGAAAAGAGAGAAATTTAAAATGGCATTAATATCTATCCAATTACATAAATAAAGGAAAATGTGTAATCTATGAGAGACAAAACATAGGTGTAAATAATGAGAGAGAAAATATTAATAATATCATAATAATTATTTAATTTCAAAATAATGACATTTTTGACATGTTTACTAATATTATTAAAGTATGGATATTATCACTAAATAAGTTGGTTTTTTTGACTAGTTAACTAAATTATCCTTGTTTTATTATGTATTAATTATTACACTATTTTATTTGTTGTTATTGTTCCTTTTATAAATGTAATACTTTAGTTGCCATCTTTTTTTACATTTTCTTACCCTTTTTCCTTTTCGTAATTGTGTATTAGTTTTCCCTTTTCATAGAGAGTTAAGAACGTGATTTGTTTGTTAATCAAAGATTTATTTATCACAGGGCTGCTGGTATAAATGAATGTTTTCCTATTGATTTTCAAAAGAAATGTGAATTATAACTTTCACATATAGCCACTTAAAAATAATTAATTACTCTCTATAGCTATAGTTTGATAATTATAATTTGTAACTACATGTTATATGGAGGAGAGAGGCGAGCGAGACTGGGAGAGAGAGGAGAGAGGCGACAGAGAGGGGGAAAAGAGTGGGAGAAAGGTGAATTGTATATGTATATTGGTTAGATAATTGTATATTATACATATATATTTGTATATATGGAAGAGAGATTGGGAGAGGGAGGAGAGAGGCGAGCGAGACTGGGAGAGAGAGGAGAGAGGCGAGCGAGACTGGGAGAGAGAGGCACGAGAGAGAGGGCAGAGAGTGGGAGAGAGGTGAATTGTATATGTATATAATTGTATATAACTCTATATTATACATATACATTTGTATAAATGGCAAGTGAGATTGGGAGAGGGAGGAGAGAGGCGAGCAATATTGAGAGAGGGAGGAGAGACGCGAATGAAAGAGGGTAGAGAGTGGGAGAGAGGTGAATTGTATATGTATATAGGTTAAAAAATTGTATATTATACATATGTATTTGTATATCTTGGTGAATTATACATATACAAACTCGAAGTCAACCCACATAATTAATGTATAATGTTAGTCGCGAGTGGTAATTATAGCAAACTATAGCTATGATGAGTAATTAAATAGTATAAGTTTGCTTAGCCGCGTAATTTAACTTTCACATATAGCCACTTAAAAATAATTAATTACTCTCCATAGCTATAGTTTGATAATTATAATTTGTAGCTACATGTTATATAGAGGAGAGAGGCGAGCGAGACTGGGAGAGAGAGGAGAGAGGCGAGAGAGAGGGGAAAAGAGTGGAAGAAAGGTGAATTGTATATGTATATTGATTAGATAATTGTATATTATACATATATAATTGTATATATGACAAGAGAGATTGGGAGAGGGAGGAGAGAGGCGAGCAATACTGAGAGAGAGAGGAGAGAGGTGAGCGATATCGAGAGAGGGAGGAGAGAGGCGAGAGAGAGAGAGCAGAGAGTGGGAGAGAGGTGAATTGTATATGTATATAAGTGTATATAACTGTATATTATACATATATATTTGTATAAATGGCAGCGAGATTGGGAGAGGGAGGAGAGAGGCGAGCGAGATTGAGAGAGGGAGGAGAGAGGCGAGTGAGAGAGAGAAGAGAGTGGGAGAGAGGTGAATTTTATATGTGTATATGCTAAAAATTTGTATATTATACATATTTATTTGTATATCTTGGCGAATTATACATATACAAACATGACTAATTATACAAACTCGAAATCAGCCCATGTAATTAATGTATAATGTTAGTCGTGAGTGGTAATTATAGCAAACTATATCTATGATGAATAATTAAATAGTATAAGTTTGCTTATCCGCGTAATTTTCCTATTAAAAAATAATATTACATATATGCATCAGAAATCATATATATATGATTGCACATATTTTTTTAATTGATTTTGATATACTTAACTTGGTTAATCTTTGTATTATTGCTTATAGTTTTTAATTTATTTTGATATATTTAATTTGAGTTGAGCGTACCATAACAATCATTCTACCTTCATATAAGGTTAACATTACATATAAATTATTCCCCTCAAATTTGATTTGTGAAATTACATAGTATACTATTATTATTATTGTTGTTTTAAATTTATCAAATTATATATTACAAACACTATCTCTAAATTAAAAAAATCATGTTTATATTTATTATCACAAATTTTCTTTTCTTGTGTCAATTTTTTTCCTTTTACTGAAGAAATATATTTGATATATAATTAAATATTGTTGACTTGACCAATTTTGTGTGTTTAGAAAATATAAATAATTTTATCTAATGATAAAATAACATCAAGTCTTCTTTGTCACACTGGTTGATTGGTTAAGGAGTTTTTTTGTGATCACTAAGTTAAGAGTTCAAGGCTGATATCCGAAAAAATTATTGGTTAATATAGATATTCTAAAATATTTTTATTTTTTTTAAAAAAATATATATACTTTCTCTTTGACTATATTAATGTTGTTTGTTCTTTTATTGCAGAAATTTGATAACTCTTTAAATTTAATTTTTGTTGTCTTTGTCTGGGTATATTTAACTTTATCAATTAATTTCGATTCATACTTTTGAATTTTTTATGCTTTTAGACATTTATATTTATCATAAATTTTAATCATTTTAAAACTTAATTACATGTATTATGTTAAACTTGTATTGCTATTTTATAATTAACTATAAAATATAATCATAAAACTAATTCAAGTATAACCTACCTACATTCTACATATATGAACGAACCGAGAAGTAACAATTTATTAACTTTTTCTTATGAAGGTTTAATTTTAAAAAAATTATTTTTGGAGATTTTTGTGAGTGTCACCATTAAAAAAATTACTTTTATAGGTACAGACTTGTTAATAATGGACACTTCATTGATTGAGATATAAAACAAATAAAATTGGTCTAACTTATGTATGAAGTATGTCATACTTTAACAAGTTTTATGATTATATTACCGTTAGATTATAAAATAGCAATACAAATTTAACATAAAATATGGAACAATAAAAATTTATGATAAGTATAAATGTGTACAAGCAAAAAATCAAAAGTATGTATTTAAATTAACTAAAAGTTAAATATGTCTAGTCAAACAAAATAAAAACTAAATTTATTGAGTTTTTGAATTTCGACAATAAAAAAAACAAAAAACACTAGAATGTAATCAAAGAGAGAATTTATTTTTGAAAAAAATAAAATAAAAAGGTATTTTAGACTACCAATATTGTTGATTTTCAAGATTGTACCAGCCTCGAACCCTTGACATAGAAGTCATCAGGAAAGAACACTTCAATACTAAACCACTATGCCAAGAAGGCCGGTATTAATCTAACAACAAATAAAATTATTTATATTTACTAAAAACATAAAATCGGTCACCCCAATAAAATTTTATTACTTAAAATAAAATTAAAAATATTTTAACAACCTATGATTATATTACAGTTAATTATAAAATAACAATATAAACTTAGAATAACAAATTAGAGTGTGCAAAAATCGAACGATAACAAAAAAAAGTGTTATTGATTTGTTGCTATTGGATTATTGGGGTAAATAATTTTCTAATAGTTTTATTAAAAAAAATTATCAAGTTATCGGCTTGATATTGATTTTTAATATTGAGTTATTGGATAAATGAATAACCCATTAAAATTGTAGTAATTATTACTTTTACATGTACATAAATATTAAATCGTAATCTCAATACCTCACGAGTTTTGTCTTTGACCTTTAGCCTTCAATTCATACTTCACTATGTCTTTGAGTCCACAACTTCACATTATACAAAACGTCAAATTCTAAAGTAAGAACTTTATTCCTCTTAATTTATGTTTGTGTTACACTTGTATAATTCTTTTCATGTTAGTTATTATTGTTTCTATTTCATGAGCTTTTGTATGTTACGTTATTGTTTTGTTGTGTCAAATTTGTTAGAGAAGTCGTATATTTTGTTTTATAAGCATTTTCTTATGTATTGCTTAAACCAGAAATCGTACCAGTAAGGACCAAAATCAATAAACAAAAATTTAATAAAAAATATTTTATTGATTTGATTATTGGTTAAGCGTACTTAAAAAAAATCAAAAGTTGATCGATGATAAACCGAACCCGATGATTTAAAAACTCGAACCAAATTGACTGATCCACCCCCCTACCATATGTAATTAAGTTATGAAACAATTAAAATTTACGACGAATATAAATATTTACAAGCAAAAAAATTCAAAGTATGAATTTTAATTAATTGAAAATTATTTATGCTTAGTTAAATACAACAAAAACTAAATTAATGAGTTTTCAATTTGTAGAGAAAATGTTTTTTAGAAAAATTAAAAAAATGTGTTACCTCAACTAGTAAATCAACATAATCAAGAAGGCCGGAGTTAATTTACCAACAAGTAAACTTATTTATATTTACTAAAAGCATAAAACGGGTCAGACCAACAATATTTTATTTCTTAAAATAATGTCCAAAATGTTTTAATGACCCGAGCAAATAGACCTACAATTATTTTGGTCTTTATATTTCAATAAAATTTCAAATGCTTCACCTAATTTCGTCAAAGAGTTAAAACGTAGATTAAAAAGAGTTATAACCGTCCTCATTATTTGACATAATGAAAATAGTAAATATTTTTCTTCTAATTTATTTTTTGTTTTTCTTGCTATTATGCAATGAAGATTCCTAGGTATAATTCTTATGGCAGAAACACTAGGTTTGAGTGAGCTATTGATTAAACCTAATTGTAATTTTAATATGTGTTATCATTTATGATATATTGTGTTTCAATCATCCTGAATATTCTGTATTGCTTTTCTTATTAGTTGTCATTATTTTTCTCTGTTATTTTTCTTTTTCATTACTATTTAAATTTACTATAATTAAATTACGCGCAAATTCTTTGAAAACATACTTTCTATCTTCGGAAGATAGTCTACACTCCTAAATTGTTGTTTAATTGATTTTTTGACTCCACATGAGAAACTCTTTATTGTAGCCAAGTTTTTTTTATATATATACTATTATATTCTCTATATCTGTTAATAGTTTGATTTCAACCAAAAAAGGAAAAGAAGATAAAGAAAAACACGATTGATGATATGGTAGTTGATAGTACCAAATTATGTGATGATTAAGGTTTTAATTAATTTCATCAAAGAAAGCAAATTTATTTGATTTGGTCACGTGTGGTCCTATTGTATTATAATAGACTTATTAATTGCTGCTTACTCATTTCATAATTGCTTGTTTCTTTAATGTTTAATTAAGGTCTATTACTCTTTGTGGCCTGTCCACTGATGATGATAAAACAAAGTGTTATTCACATTTTTGTAATTTTTTGCCTTTTCGTAGTCAGTTAAAGACGTGATTTATTTGTTAATTAAGCTTAGTTTACCCCAAAATCATGCAGGGTTAAATAAGCTCTTGTAAACGTCGAAATAAATCAAATGGATTTAAGAAAATACACAATTCTCTTAAAATCAAGTGGCAAAATAATAGCGTATCTGCTTTTATTTCAAAATATTTTTCGTGTTCTTTATTTGTTATAAAGAAAAAATTAATTAGAAAAGTATTTTATTTACGTCTTTAAGATATAACTTTTCTTTATTTAATATTTACTTTATGTACATATCATAATTAAAAAATCACTAAGGGCAACATAATTAAAAGTTTAATTTTACTTCAAACTTGTTAATTAATAAAATAAAATATATCCACGTGGCAGAGTGTGTCAAAAAATAATATCCGCATGGTATAGAGTGTGTTAATTTTTATTTTTATTTTTTATTTGGAGTGAGTCAACTTTAGCACACGAAAAGAAGTTCAAATAAAAAGAAGTAAGTCAACGGTATTTATCTTTAAAATCTAAATGCAGGAACCTTGCTACCTTAGTAAACAAAAAAAAGAGTAGCAAAATTAAATTGGGAGGTGACCTAATTACTAATATACGATATGTTCTCCAATAATTTGGCCAGCTACCACTTTGCTTATTAGTGCCTTATAATTATGCCACTTATGTTTTTGACCATAATCTTTATGTTTATTCTTCCATCGAGCGATGAATAAAATTTTATAACAAGTAATAAAAAGTAGGGTAAATTTATTCATTTCTCCATAGTTTTGAGGCGAATATAATCTTAACTAATAACAATGTTGGTATATTTTACCCTAATTATTAATGAAAGATAAATTTATTCCATTTCACGTAAGTTTAGAGATAGATTTGATCCATTTCTCTTTTCAACATGTTGAATAATTTAGCTTATGTTTTAAAGTTTTCTTTCATGTATTTGATTAAACATTGTCATAGAAAATGAAACGAAAAAGCTAGCTATACTCAAAAGGAGAAGTGCAAAGTGTGTCACCATATTATGGAGTCCGGAGGTATAAAATTTTAACAAAAATTCCAGAATGGTATATAAATTTTTATTTTAACCAAAACGGCAAAATCACTGGTAGAGCAGCGATTTTGCTCGCCGGAAAAAGCAAAATCGCTGCAATAGCAGCGATTTGCTAATTTTAAATATTTTAAATATTTTATTTTTTTAAAGAAATTGCTGCAATGACAGCGATTTCTAATATAATTTTTTTTTTATTAAATCGCTTCCTAGACAACGATTTAACTTAAATTATTTATATGAAATTTTAAAAAAAAAATTAAAGCAAATCGCTGCCTAGGCAGCGATTTGTATCAACTTATTTTTTTTTAAAATTAAATCGCTGCCAAAGCAGCTATTTAAATAATTTTTTTTAAAAAAACTTTTAGTAAATCGCTGCTACAGCAGCGATTTTATATTTTTAATTTTTTTTTAAAAAAATATTTTTTAGTAAATCGCTACAGCAGCAGCGATTTTACATTTTGTATTTTTTTTTTAAATTTAATTAAATCGCTGTCGACGCAGCGATTTGTACCATTTTTAAAAAAAAATTAAGAGCAGCGATTTCCTAAACTTTTTTATTTATTATTTTCATAATTTTTTGTTTTTTATTTATCTTTTTTTTAAATTGCTATAAAAATACGAATGATTTATTTTTTATTTTTTAAAATCAAACCGCTATCAAGGCACCGATTTTTAATTATTTTTTTTAAAAAAAATCAAATCGCAGTGATTTTAAATTAAATTTTTTTAGCGATTTAATTTTAAAAAATAAATAGAAATTTTAATTAAAAAGGCAGCCGATTTGATTTATAAAAGTAAAAAAAGAAATTGATTTAAACTCAAAAAATAATTTAAAGAAAAAAATTCTAAACTTAAGTCGTTGCTGAGGCAGCGACATAATTAAAAAGTTAATTTTTTTTTTTTTTTAAAATCGCTCCCATTTTGTTTTAAAATTTCTTTTTAAAAAAAATAATTAAATTTAACAAATCGCTGCTATAGCAGCGATTTTACTTTTTTCGGCGGATAAAATCGCTATTTCGTCAGCAATTTTGCCGTTTTGATTAAAAAAAAAATTCATATACCGTTTTAAAATTTTTATTAACATTTTTCACTCTTTAGATTCCGGACTCCCATATTATGTATCTTGGGGAGCAAAACAACGTGTAGATATTGCTTCTAGTGCTCCATCATTTTGTTTAAAATATTTTCTGATGTCTTGTCCAAATTGCCTAAGAGAATAAAAGCATCCAACAATTTGGTTAATCTTAATTGTCAACTTTATGTGGCTCATATTTAACGACATGGTCATTTGAATGCTTGCACAATCAGCCACTTGTCAAGTACCACTAATCTTTTTTAAGAAAAAATAAATTATTCCATATGTAGATAAGGAACAAACTTGGAAAACATCAAATCTAAAATTAGAATGTTATTCAATACTTTGCTAATGCCAATATACAAGTGCTACGATATTAGTTAATTAACCAATCATATGTCGAAACATCTTGTTGCCCATGTAATAAAGGGAGGCAATTGATCGTGAGTCATGCCACTTTAGAGTCATTTAAGCATTAGACGAAATTTTAGTAGCTTATCTGATTCGCTATTTAAATTTTTATTTTATTAATGAGAAGTTTTTATTTACCGTCAAACAACCTCTAGCTAATAATTTTTTATTTGAATTTCTAACTTGTCATATTTTATTTTTCATAAATAAATAAGTATAAAAGTAAAGATATACTATTAATTGGGGTGACAAACTATTACCAATTAACCATAACTTTCAAGTGGAACATTATTACGGCAAGCATAACAATTATTAATTCCCGTTTCCCACCTAAGATTTTCTTTCTTGAAAAGATAATCGTAGTTTGGATGTACATATTATATATTTTGCTTTTTTTTTTTAGCGTAAAACTATATTAAAGAGGTAAATTATATTAGAAAAATATCGTGGGATAAATTTAATTAAAAAGATATATAAAAGATTTTGAAAATATTAATTATTAAGAGATTATCTGCACAATTAATTTGAAAATTATTTGTGTACCACGTAAATAAAAAGAGATTTATGGTGGGATCAAATTACTTTGAAACCCCAAATTACAAGTTGTGATGCTGACATTAAGAAATACTCATTTAAAATACTTCATTCATTATTCATTAGTAACTCCTTTTGGAGTTGACTCAACTAACACCAAAACTTGCCTTTTATTCAACGTCTTTTGAGCCTCTTTGAATATATATCCACATTTCACACACACTATAAATTACTCATTTGTCCAAAATACACTTTTCGTTTTCTTCAAAAAGTCATTTCAACTAAATTTTAATAATTCAAAATTATATATGAAAAGATATTAGTATTTTTTCATAGAAAAAAAAGAATAATAGAATATTAATTAGGAAAAATTACATGAATTGGTACATTTTAATAAATAATTACTGATTTTAGCAATATTTTATTTATTTATTATCATTTATAGCAATACTATGTTAAATCTACAATATGTATTAAAGTGAATTATGTATGCAATATATATGAATTATATATGAATTATAATTATTTTTAAGTGTATTATATTTGTTTAATAAAAATTTGACACATTGAATTATAAGTATATTAAAATGTGTGATAAATTAATTATTTATCATTAAAATTTGTATTATATGTGAATAAAAAATTGTTCTTTGTAATTGAATTAAACTTGTATTATAAATGAATTAAAAGTGATCAAGTGAAAAAAAATTATTATTGCTATAAATGGTAAATATTTTTTTATTATAGTATATTGATGTAAGTTTCCCTATTAATTAAAATTTATATAAATTAATTCTTGAAAAACAAAACACGAAAAGTATTTTTTTATAGGAGAAAAAAAATGAAAAAGAACCACATCAATGGATATTCACTACTAAAATTATATTTATTGATAAGTACTCTCCAAAAATAATTAAATAGTACCAAGTAGTTCTTTAATTTCATGAAGCAATAGAAATTTTATTTATTAACTAGCTTTAATTTCCTTCAATGAGTTAATTCACAAGACGTATTTCTTCCAAACTTTAAGTAATTAATATTTCGAGTTGAATATTAAAATTAAATGTAAAACATAAATTCTAATTACAAGATCAAAGAGAGATTATGACATTTGTTTGGTCAAGATACATTATCCAAATAAACACGCACTACAAATGTATATAATAACCATTAAGGCTTAAGTAATAATAGATGGATTCTTTTTATTCTTTTAATTTAATTCCTATTTAGAATTATTATTTTTTAAAATGGCATTGACTTCAAAAATTATGTAGGATAAATTTCATACTGATTCACTTACCTTAATTAGATAAATAGTTGAAAAAGAAATATTGGAAACAAACTTTTTTGGTTAGAAAATCTATCTTATCAAGTCATTGCATTTCACTTAAATGTTTTAAAAAGGAAATATACTAATATCCAAATCATCTTGTTAAATTATTGTCCTTAACAAGCTTATAATCATATACTATAATACTACTTCCTTAATCCAAATTTACAAATATCTTAATTTGACTGACATAAAAAGCATTACTCATAAATAGAATAATCAATAAATAACCTTCCTTAATGCTAAACTAAAGTCTTCTATTTTAATTGTTTTTTTTTAGAATACTAATTATTTACCTCCTCAATAACTATGATAACGCCAAATTTAAATTATGAGAGAAAAAATTTAAAATAATTTACGACTTTTATATTCAAAGGTAACCCACTTGTGCACACAATTAAGAAATTTCAAAAAATAAATTAAAATCAAAATCAATCATAATCCTAAAAGTCAAATTTCTTATTACCGGCTATTTTCGGTTACCCACCTTTGCTCTTCCTTTGTTATAAATACCCCTCACATTCATTTCTACCTCTTTAACCAGTTGCTCCAAAACCAAAAAATAACAGAGGAAAAAAAAAATGGTTCTCCTAACACCACCACGAACTCCGGCCAGAGCTGCGACGGCGATCGTCGGCTCATCGAAGCGGCTTATGGTGAATTTCATAGGTTCGATGTCTTTGTTAGCTTTGTGGTTGAAGAAAGCAAGCCGAGGAATTAAAACTCAAAAACTAGGGAGCGGTTCGCCCAAATCGCCGCTAGCGAAGCCGAAGAAGTTCCTCGCGACGATTAGTAACAAAGCGATTAATCTGAGGCATAAGAAGAAGGCGGAAAGAGAGCTTGTTGATGAGGATTTTGGCGATGGAGGACTTTGGCAGAGGGGAATTTTGATGGGAGATAAATGTCAGCCGTTGGATTTCTCCGGCGTGATTTATTACGATAGTGAAGGGAATCGATTGCAGGAGGTTCCGATGAGATCGCCGAGGGCGAGTCCGATGCCGAGTTATGATAATTACGCTTCACCCAAAGTGAATTAGAGAGAGAAAGTATGAGTTAGTTGATGCTCTGTTTTTAGGCATGTAGTTTTTGTTGGTCAGTTTTCTCTCGGTTTTACAGCTTAAACTTTTTTTTAAAATTTTAATGTTTGTTTGGTTTGGGTTAATTACAAAAGAGATGGTGGATATATGAATTAGCTGTCCTAATTTTCTATTAATCTGGTGAAAAATACTGTATAAAAAGGTTTTGAATTTGGTGGAATAAACTGAATTTGGCTATTATATGCTCCAGTGGGATGTTAATCCAAATTATTAAGTTGCTATTAATTTGCAAATTCTTGATCATCCCGGTTTAACTTCAACTGCGTAATAGCATGTATATTCTCTGCTTTTTGGGTGAACACTTTATGCGTATTGGGTAAAATTATATAGGCTTATTCAGAAGGCATTGAGGGAAAATCGATTTAGGATTATCCGTGTGGATAATCACCCTGCAAATCAACGGAGTCGATCTTGAAGAATGAAAAATGTATTTTAAATCACAAAATTTATTAATTTTTTTTAAAAAAAATATCAAATTTAATGGTGCCACGGAAAATGAAATGAAGGAAGTATTAAGCAATTAAGCTGCATGCTCATATCCTTTTCCTTTTTTGTTTTCAAAGAATTATTAATTTTTGTAAACTATATTATACGTACTTGAAATTGTAATTTTTGAAATTTGAATTGATGTGATGGAAGAAGCACTTGATTATATATGTATTCGAAAAGGCAAAGAGGCAGTTTGATTAGGAAAATATTAAAAATCTTTTTATTTCCAAAATATGTTTGTAAAAAGTAATTTACAATAATTATAGTCAAGTTATATATACCATCTACGTCTTCCATTTTTCAACTATTAATGATTTCGATATCCAAAAAAATATAGCAAAAAAATATAGAAAAAGCTGTAACTTTATTTACCTATAAACACGAACACTATTTTATTCTCAGCAAAATCAAATAAAGGTATAATTTTCAATAGTAGAACTTGTTCCATATCAAAAGGCCACAATATCATGCCTCCAAAATTTTATATTAATACTAATATTATACTAAAGTTAAAAGGATTTAAACGTCGATTAAATCGTTGAAAATATTCCAGGACAGATAGGAATATCATCAAAGACAAAGGGTTTTGATTCCCTTTCAAAACCCACCTATACATTATATATACATTATCAATTGCAATAAATAATATAAAATTAAATATATAAAAATCAAACAGATACGTCTAAAAATTTAATTTCTCTTGATTAAGATGTTTTCAAAGAATTAAAGCATTTTTTAAAACCATCAGCCGCAATAGTAGTACGCGGGCATGAACTCAGTCATCTCCTAATTCTTTTGTTTAACGAATAATTATGATTAAGTTAGTGACCTGGTCAACTTAATTAACTTCTTGTATAATAGAAATGGGTTAGTATGAAATAAAAATAATAAGAAAGTGACACTTTCTCACGCCAATTTCAGTATATGATTAATTTGTAGTTGGAATTGAATAATTCAACTTTTGTTAAATTTTATTTTTTATTAATTCCTAGTTGGACAATGCTTTGCATCATAATTATGGTCTACGGGGAACAATAATCTCACATACAATTTGAACCACTCGATATCCAAGTTCATATCACCGTGAAATGATAAATACTATTTCATTTTTAATTGAAGGTATCAATTTCGAACTTAAATAGATACCAATTTTTTATTTTTATTTTGTTTTTAAAAATAACATGAGATCATCAATCTCTCCAGTCAACTATAAAGGCTTATACACAACGTACCAATAGGCTAGGCATGAGTCATATGACTTAGTCCAATTGCATTTTTTTTTCATCTTCCTTGTGTGTTTTTTTTCCATAAAGAAGAAAAATGGAAGGTCAAAGTCAATTAATGTCTCATACTTGAAAAGTCCTAATCAGTATTAGGTACTTACTATTAAGCTATTTATTGATAATTCCAAAGAATGAAATCTTTTTTCCTTTTTTTGCCCAAACATTTTAGTAATTGGTCTGTCATTTACATACCATAGCTCAAACGTGAAAAAAAAGACACTTGTATTAGGTGGAAATTATTGCTAGTCCTCTTTATCTCATATAGTATCATAATGCTTTGTATCCGCCACGCGTCACTATCTCCTTCATCTATATTATATGTATGAAAATTTGTGTATAGGTGTTATATATGAAAATTGTGACATTGTTAGTTGATGAGCTTGAGCACATTATTGAGTGCAACAAATAATTGGGCCAAAAAAAAAAAAATAATAATAATAGTGGCCTTTTGACACGGTTACAACATTATCTATCATTTTTAGAAAAAAATAGAAAAATCTCAAATTCAAATTCTCTTATTATCATTTTTTTATTATTATTTACAACTTCTCAAAATTTATTATTTTCACGCGTCAAATGAATTTATCAAAATTTCAAATTAATATATCTTACACATTAAATTAATATATGATGTATAAAATATAAATCAGATTAGTATTTTAAATCAGCACTTTTATTAATGTATAAATTTAAGAAATTTTTATAATTATAGGCTTATTTGCACCCATTTTTATGAGTATGAGGGCCCAATTGCCTCTATTAAATTCCATATAAAATAAATTAAAATCCTCAAATAACATCACTACATTCTATGTAAAATCAGAACACTACAACAGTCCGATTTTTATATTTATATAATTAAAAAAAAAATCAAGAGAAAATTAACCCGGTTCAAACAAACTTATAAAAACGGCTCGATTCAGCTCAAGCACCAGGAGCTGCATCCTTCACTTTATTATGAAGATACCCGCCGTATTCTCTAGCGTAATCTTTCACATGGCTAGCCGTATCAGCAATTCGGCTTCTGGCGTAATCAACCCGGTCCGAACCGGGCGGGTGAAATCCCCTAATGTACCTGTATAACCAAGAGAGAGACGCCAGCGTGGCAACCCCAAATCCACAAACAGATAAAAATCCGGCAATGGCTATAAACAGAACAGTACCCACAGGGACCCAAATCGGGCTAGAGATTAGAACCAAAGGAGTGAAGAAGATTAAACCTAATATAATTGTGGTAAGTGTGAGTCCAGTGAGAAGGAGTAAGATCCCGCCGGAGATAATTAGGGTTAGAAATCCGACGAGTTGGGTAGAATTAGGGACGTGTTCTTGCAATTTGCGGAGGAATGAAGGGGTGCTGTTGAAGCCTGAGGAACGAGTTGGTAGCCTTTGTGAACGGCCGTAGTTGGATTGTTGATCGGCCATTTTTGTTGCAGAGAAAGAAAGAGGGGTATGAATGTTGGGGAAGAGAAAGTGAGTGAAATAGAGGAGAGTAAAGGGAGAAAAGGATGGGGTGATATGACACGTGTGAGGAGGTGGAGTACATGCAAGAGAAACACGTGGGAGAATTGGACGTTTTCTACTTGGCTGATTTACATTTCGAATATTTAATGGTTCATATTTTACTAACCTTTTACCATATGCTTCTACAATAATATTTATGTTTTATTTGGTCCATTCCTTATGGCATATTCTAGAACAATAGGATTATAACAAGCAAGATTTTTATGCATCTTGAGCAAGCATTGTAGCTGGCTAAAATTATATATAAAGGAGTAAAGTTGACACTCTAATTTGCACATTGAAACTAAAGTAGTCCATGATTCAACCAATCAGTATAATTTATTTCTTTTGAGGATCACAATCCTGTTACCAGGACTTAGAAGGAAAAAAGAAAAGCCTTGTTAAGACACAAGCTCTATAATAAATTCATTGTCTACTACTCTCTATCAAAACCTGTACATTAAACATATGGTGCATCTACATACAACAAAACATGGAGCTTCAGTTTCATCAGTAAAAATTCTATCATGATTTTTGTTTCTTGTCGGAACTTGCCATTGAACTTTCAGCTGCAGTAGCGGCTGCTAGTTCCATTAACCTCTCATAATCGATTTCAGTTGATTTATACTTCAACTTAAATCCACTTTGCATCCATGACTTTACACAATGCAAAGCTTGAGTGCTATCGTAGGATGTTGAGAACCTTTGCTTATCTATCTCATCACCTTTGCTGCAGAAAAGATCTTCAGGCGCCAAAGCAGTTGGTTGTGCAGCCAAAAAGTCTCGAGCCATGGATGATAACCGTGGGTAACGTGCATTGTTTACCTTCCACCATTCCAAGACATCTGTTGGTATAGGAGCAGGAGGTTCTGATAAATATTGGGTGAGCTCATCTGTGGCGGAGGACATGCTTGCCTTGCGTTTCTTACGAGCAATTTCCTCTGCAAAAGAAACACCTCCACCATCTTCGAGCTCATGTGCAGCATAAGACCCAGAGATAGAAGGAAAATGACTGGTGGAATAGTTTCTTATAAAATGGCTTCTGGCTTCCTCCAAGTGATTCTCGGAATTGAGACTTTCAGGAATGAGCTCGACTTTGATTTTTGGATCAAGAATAGCAGTCATATATGTGAAGGAGTTGCACATCTGGTCATTGTAGCTTCGAGCTTTCGTAGCCATTTCATCAGCAGCACTTTTCAGCCAGTCAGGGCTGTGTCGAGAGTCTCTACAGGCTGCAATTGTTTCAGAAATATGATCCATGAAAAAAAGAACCAAACCAACTGTTAGTACTTTGTTTGTACATATGTCATTGATGATTTTGTAGAAAGGTTCTAAAAATGCATGCATGATAGTCACAGCATTCTTCTCCGCGTTGTTGAGGAGCACCCTACTGCCTAGTAGTTCATCATACTTCCGGACCATAGCTTCCAATGATTTACCTGCCTAAATGAAAAAAATATATAATTAAAGTCATCACTCATTTGTAGATTAAATGTAAAGTAAAACCATATTTTAAAAATCCATTCTTGTGTTTCCTCCTTATGATGTCGTCCACTTCCATCTATAAGTAGCAAGAAACAACAACTCATAAGTCATAACTCAACAATGTTGGCGTATCTATGTTTCCTTTGTGAAATCTAGTAGAGTCTAAGCATTTTGAGTGCAAATATTTTGAACTTTTTACTTCGATAATTATCAAAGATTCTCTTTTTTAATATGGTAAACGTGCCCCAATTCCCCTATTCAGAAGCTCAACAGTGGCTGAAAGTGGAGGGAGGATCATTGACACTAATCAAAGTTTTATCTCTAAAAAGACATACATATCAACTTCCCATTTCAAGCTGAACATGTGTAAACCGACTGTTGCTAAGCATAGATTAGAGGTTGTTAATCATGTATAGTCATGAGATCAGAGAAGAGTATAAAATTCATTATCATGATACATTCAACACAATCAAAGGTAAACTAATTATACACTTATTATAAAGATTGAAGAACTTCACTAGAAAAATATGACAGTTTAAGACAATCAGAGTGAGCTTTGAACTGTACTGATCCAACATCACAGTAAACTTATACAAGTCAGATATGTGTGTACGTCTTGTTCTTAAATATTTTTAGGACAAACTAGAGCGTGATATTTATAAGCATATGGAGAAAGAAAGATACCTTTCGTGCAATGTCAAGCATCTGGTAATTTCCACTCCAACGAGGTGAGGCATCAAGAGGGAATTTCCAAGTTCCTTCTTGACAAGCATTGCAGCATTGGAGAAAATCCTGAGAGATCTCACAGGATGTGTTCATCTTTAGAACAAATTCTCTTATTTTAGAAATTATCGACTTTGTTGAACTTAGTCCATCATTTATGACTGAATTCAAAGTATGAGCAGCACATGGGAGATAGTAGAAAGGACTCATTTTCTGGCTATCCATATCTTCTTTGAGAGTATGGCACGCGTGCAGTGCAATCGGAGTATTATCATGTGTGCAACAGAGGACTCTATGCTCAATATTATACATCTTAAGAACCTTCAACAAAGCATGAGAAACTTCAGCAGCCCCACAAGGAGACGATATATGACAAATATCAAGGAGCAACTTTTGGAAGGACCAATTTTCATCAATCCACTGGCATGTCACACTCATATAAAGAAGTTGCTCATAAGACGTCCAGAAATCAAGAGTTATAGAGACTTTGGAAGAAATTTGGTCGACTATCACCCTTACATCTTCCTGAATACTTCTAAAAACTTCGCAAAGTACTGATTGAAACTTGTCTTCAGGCCAAAGTTTTACTGTTGGATTGAGAAATTTAAATGAATTCAAAAGCCAATGTTCATCCAAAGTTGAAGGAGGAAGAGACGCAAGAATAAGCCACTTGACAAGCAACCAGTTCAAATGATCAAGCTCCAATTGAGGACCTTTGACATGAGGTTTAGGTTGAAGCTTCTTGACAACAGTAACAGATTGTGGTGCAGGACTTGCAACATTTACTGTTATATCATATCCTGGATGACGATTGCTAAGATGTTTCCCCAAATTGCCTAGTTAAACGAAGGAACAACATCAAGGTCTATACATACTGCATAACATTTTAGTTTATAATTTTAGCACATTCATTATGTATGACCAATTTCACATGAAAATTAAGCATTTGTCTCGATTAATCGGGAAAAAAAGGTTTAAACATACCGGTGGCTGTTGCAATTGAATAACTCTGTCCACAAAATTTACATTTTCTAGTTTTTCCATCCGGTGCTGTTTCAAAATACTTGAGATACACTGATGTGAGTGCCTTTTTCCTTAGTTTTGTTGTAGGATCTTTCTCTGAAGATCCCGGCCCGATATCTATAGGTTCTACGTTCAGGATTGTACTTGGAGCTTCCACAACAGCAAGGGATTTGGATTCCATTTCTGTTACAGAACAAAGAGAATCAAAGAAGATGATTGCAATGAATTAAGTACAGTGAAAAAAAGTACCTTTTAAGGTCTTATAAGCAGTGTTGACATTCCAATCCATTGCGAACAAAATCAATAGCAAAACAAACAAAATTAGTGAAATTCCACTAGTTATCTCAGTGTTTGAATACTGTTTTTAGTGAGAGAAACAGAAAGAGAGAGAGAAAATGGGAAGGAGGAGTTGCAGAGGAAGAAATGGAGGGAAAGGAATTGAGTTTGAAGTGGAGAAGGAGAAGGTGAAGCTGAGAGCCAGATAGATTAGTGATGGAAGCCGATCTCAGATCCGACTGATACAGAACTTATATGTGGAGACGAAGCTTCAGCCTTTAGTTTTGGTAGAGCCGTCACGCCAAACCCTTCTTCCTTTTTTTTAATTTTTAATTTCTTTTTCTACTTTCCATAAATTATTACTTACCCCTTTCTATTTTGTTTCTACTCAATTTAGTCCTAATTAATTTAATTAAGAAAATGAGATGTGGTTTGTCCTACCACACAATTTATAGTAATGAGAAATTATTAGTTCACTTTTAGTTTAGAATCAAACATATAAATAACTTTTATTTGTAATTTATATAAATTATACTAATGTTATTTTAACTTCACAAGTAAAGCTATTATGATGTGACTCATTTTATTCGGAAAAATTATTAATAACACCTCTAAATTTAAACTATTAACAAACTTAAAGCACTTATTTATTTGATTAACTAAATTTAAATACACCTCTAATTTTGTAATATGAGTGAAATACACCCTAAATTCTCGTCAAGTTTAAAGATGTTATCAACACTTCTCTCGACTTTTTATTAAGAGTCACATGCTTCTACAATAGTTTGAAACCACTTGTTATAATGTCATGTGGCAGATCAGAATGTATCGTTAGTGTATTTAAGTTTAATTAGTCAAATAGATGAATAATTTTAAAATTATCAATAATTTCAAAAAGAAATTAATATTTTACATCATGTTTATGAAGTATTTTCAATAATTCTCTTTTATTTAAAGTAAATATTACTAACCTTAATTTTATTTATAATAATAATGTTCGAGCTAGTTTGGAGTATAAAATAACTTTTTTTCATTAAAGTTTAAATATATCAAGGAATTGTCTATATGGTGTGCTATACAGCTGATTTGTGTGAACATTTATAATCATTGTTTTTTAATAGTAGAGCGCAAAATTTAATAAGAAAAATGTGTGAAGTTAATGCCATGTAGACAGCTCAAGCTGTGGAGACTTTCACTGAGTTGGTTGCATCAACTCGGGACTCTCAGTTCTCTAGCCGCCATTTTTCATTTATTTTAGTTCTCATTTTTTTATTTAATTTGTTTCTCCAAACTCTATTTTTATACTTTCTTTCGTTTTAAAAAGAATGACCTAATTTAACTTGCAACGAAATTTAAGAAAAGAAATAAGACTTTTTAATCTCATGGTTCTAAATTAAAGTTATGTCAAATGTATCAAAATGCCCTTTAATCTTGTGGTCTTAAACATGACACGTGGAAAGTTAAAGTTAAAGTGTTGCCAAAAAAGGAAAGGGATAATTTTTTTTAAACAAACAAAAAAGAAAATAGGATAATTCTTTTTTAAACGGAGATAATATATCATTACTATTTTTATAAATAAGAATTAGTTAACAATTTTTTATTATAAAACTAGCAAAGTAATTTATGAATTATAGAATGTTTTAGAGTGTGAAAATAAAATAACCATTTCCCAATTTTGTCTTCTTTATCAAATTTATCTTTAACTAGTAATAATATTATTGGTTTAATCTTTTCTTTCTTAGTTAACTTTGAAATTATATTAAGTAAAAATAAAAAAAATTACATAGTAAACTAAAACTTGTTAAAAGAAGGTATTTATTTTTAATTATCAACAACTAAAATGGGAAAGAATTCTCCAATATCATTAAATTATAAGCTTTAGAATCATGTTTATTTTCGATTACTTTGTTTTTTCCTAGTTCACTATGCCATTTGTTTTGGTGGATTTAGAAATACGAATATCTTATAGAAAAAACTACCTACTTAGACATATGTCACTATCGTATATATTAATTTTTTCTCTCTTCAAATTATTGTATATATTAACACTTTGATTGACAGGTTTAGAGAACCTCACTGAGTCGACAATGTTTCATCATCAAAAAATCGAGAATCGAATAAACCAAAAGTCTGAAGTTTTACACAGTTGAATTCATGGGATGAAAAAGTTATTCGAGAAGTGCATACAAGGTAATCACGAGCAACGAATGTGACAATAATCTCTGATGAAGAGGAGAGAGATATAAAAAGTAGGAAAACTTTCACATATGACTTAAAAATGATTAATTACTCTACATAGCTATAGTTTGATAATTATAATTTGTAGCTACATGTTATTTGGAGAAAAGTGGCGAGCGAGACTGGGAGAGAGAGGAGAGAGGCGAGAGAGAGGGAAAAGAGTGGGAGAAAGGTGAATTGTATATGTATATTTGTTGGATAATTGTATATTATACACATATATTTGTATATATGGCAAGAGAGATTGAGAGAGGGAGGAGAGAGGCGAGAAAGACTGGGAGAGGGAGGAGAGAGGCGAGCGAGATCGAGAGAGGGAGGAGAGAGGCGAGCGAGAGAGGGCAGAGAGGTAAATTGTATATGTATATAATTGTAAATTATGCATTTGCATTTGTATAAATGATAAACGAGATTGGGAGAGGAAGGAGAGAGGCGAGCGAGAGAGGGCAGAGAGTGGGAGAGAGGTGAATTATATATGTATATAGGTTAAATAATTGTATATTATACATATATATTTGTATATCCTGGCTAATTATACATATGCAAACGTGAATAATTATACAAACTCGAAGTCAACCCACGTAATTAATGTATAATGTTAGTCGCGAGTGGTAATTATAGCAAACTATAGCTATGATGGGTAATTAAATAGTATAAGTTTGCTTAGCCGCGTAATTTTCCCTAAAATATATTAGTTGTACACGTATATAACAAAATATATACATGTATCTAGTTAGAAGTTAAAGAATCTGAATTAAAATTACATGTGTCTATTAAAAAAATATCAGATGTAAAATTATACACATGTATCTAGCAAAAAGGGAAGAATTTTGAAACTATTGTAAATCCAAGTAATTAAGATTTAAATTAATGAGATTTACTCTGTTTATCCTATTTTATATATCAAATTTAAACGAATAAAGTAGCACAATAATTTATCAGAAAATAGAAAAGATTAAGTTCTGAAAAAACTGGCATTTGTAGTACTCTTAGGCATGTCACTCACGGTCTTGTCTCGTGGGCCTTTTGGGCTCTAAACATTTTCGATACACAAATTTTGTCGCTTCGATAAAATTTGTCTTTGTTTATGATAAGACGGGGCATACTATTAGTACAATTACCATACAAATTAATGAAAATTACAGTTATATTTGTTTTCGTCATCACATAATTATGAATATTCATTAGCCAAATTTACCAAACAACTTTGTGAATTTTGTAAAACTTTTTTTTTCTTTGTTCTATGCCGTGTTGAGTCAAACTAACAAATTCAAAAACCATTTTTGTCATCAAATAATTAATAACAGCAGATATACATAATTCTTCATTTTTAATCTCCTCTTGTCCATCTTCTGGATCTCCCTTTTCTCCAAATAATACCACTTGGGTCTGGACAAACTTGATATGGAATTTTTGGTGGATTAATTTCCGGTACACTGTAAACATTACATTATTAAATCAAATCATCAATGACAGGTGGGATACATGTACATTTTTTTTTTTTTTTGATAATATTACTAAAATCGTACATGATCACAATATAGACTGCAAGAAAAATAGTAATTCCAATTTTTAAAAAGGATACGTACAAAACATTCTTTATATTATTAGTGGTAAGGTTGGTGCAAATTTTGTTTTAAATAATCAGTTTCACGTGTGACAACTTTTTATTTGTTTCGATTCCCTTTATAAGAATTTCTATTAATGCCTCTGTCAACAAATACACACTATCATCCAAGATGTGATGTTTAAGTTTTTTTTTTTTTTTTAGTGTTCGTGTTAGCGGAAACGTGAAACTAAAGAACAAGGAAGAACAATAATATTTAACGTGGTTCGGATCAAAATGATCCTATGTCCACCAAAGAACAACTGCACTGATATTTATTTCACTCTACAAAGAATACAAGTGAAATACTACAAGAGAGAGAACACAAATGTCTTAGAAGGTGAGAAGGCAAGTGAGAGGATGTTTTGAAAATGAATTAAGAGCTACCTATTTATAGGAATAAATTCATCCTATTGATGTCATCCATGACATCAATATGTGTCAAAATTGTCAAGTTTAAGAATATGAAACCATTTTATGGTTTGCCTAAATTTCACCTACCAAGATGCAATCTTTGACTTGTATTTTTGTACTAATTATCTTTCTACCAAATATTCATGTTAATTCATCTTCCATTTAGTTTGATTCCACAAGAACCAAAACCAACTCTTTCAATCTCCACCTTGGTTTGTGTTCCAAGCATGCGTATAAACAACTCCGGCCAAAACTTCTAAGCTTACTGGGCAATCCCATTGTAAGAAACAAGAAGAATCAAACCTTTGTTGAACATACCAGCTCCACCTAGCAATTGTTCTCTTAGTGTTGCATCAATTGATGCATACTCCCGCCAAGTCCTTGCAGTGTGCAAACTTGGCAAGCGGGACTATTTTGGTCAACATGTCTGCAGCGTTATCGTCTGTGATAACCTTCTCAACCTTGATAGCTCCCTTTTCTACGACATCTCGAATAGAATGAAATCTGACATCAATGTTTTTGGTGCGCTCATGAAATCTTTGATTTTTAATCAAATGAATAGCACTTTGACTATCACATTTTAGAATTGATTCAAGTTGAACTGAACTCAATTCTGCCACCAAACCTTTCAACCAGATAGCTTCTTTCACTGCCTCCGTTGCTGCCATATATTCTGCCTCTGTTGTAGACAAAGCGACAATTGACTGTAAAGTCGATTTCCAACTAACGACACTGCCAACGAGAGTAAAGATGTATCCAGTTGTGGACCTCCTTCGATCAAGATCCCCTGCATAGTCAGAATCAACATAACCGAGAATTGAAATACTTTCACTTTTCCGGAAGGTTAGGCCAACATCAGGAGCTCCTTTGAGATATCTCAATATCCACTTGACAGCTTCCCAGTGCCTTTTTCCTGGATTTGCCATGTACTTGCTTACCACACTTACAGATTGGGCAATATCTGGACGTGTGCATACCATAGCATACATAATGCTACCAACTGCACTCGCATAAGGAACCTTTGACATATGCTCCACCTCATCCATAGATTGAGGCATTTGTAAATCTGAAAGCTTGAAATGAGAAGCTAACGGTGTACTTACAGGCTTGCTCATATGCATATTGAATCTTTCAAGAACTTTTCCGATGTACCTCTTCTGAGAAAGATGTACAACACCATTTTCTCTTGAAATTTCCATTCCAAGGATTTTCTTTGCAACTCCTAGATCCTTCATGTCAAATTCCTTGCGCAACAGTTTCTTCAAAATATTTATCTCTGTGATGTTGTTAGTAGCAATAAGTATATCATCAACATACAACAATAGATAAATCATAGAGTTACCAGACATCTTCTTGTGATACACACAACTATCAAATGCACTCCTCGAAAATTCATGTGTAGTCATGAATGCATCAAACTTCTTGTACCACTGTCTAGGGGATTGCTTCAAACCATACAAAGACTTCTTCAGTTGGCATACATGGTCTTCTTTTCCTTCAGCTAGGAAACTTTCAGGCTGATCCATATAAATTGTCTCTTCTAGATCACCATGTAAGAAAGCAGTTTTGACATCAAGCTGTTGAAGCTCTAAATCAAATTGTGCAACCAATTCTAGTAGCACGCGAATTGAGCTATGTTTCACGACTGGAGAAAAGATCTCATTGTAGTCAATTCCCTCCTTCTGACTGAAACCCTTTACAACCAATCTCGCCTTGAACCTAGCATCTTCCACTTCTGAAATACCTTCTTTCTTTCTGTAGACCCATTAGCATCCAACTGTCCTCATCCCCTTTGGCCTTTTAACTAAGACCCATGTATCATTTTTGTGAAGAGACTCCATCTCTTCCATCATAGCTAACTGCCAATGTGCAGCATCTTTGCAAGAAGTTGCTTCAACATACGAAGAGGGCTCGAGATCCTTAATCTCTTCTTCTGCAGCTACGAACGCATGTGCAATCAGATTTTCTTGCTCTATAAGACGTTTCGGTTTCCGTATCTGCCTTTTATCCCTTCCCTTCGCAATTGTGTATGGTTTATTGGAAGCAAGTTCTTTAAGATCTGCATCTTTTGACTCATCAATTTGAGTCTCTTGATCCCGTTCCTTGGTAAGCTCCACCGGTAGCTCCACCTGCTCGTTGTTCTCGTTTCTAGATAACTCCACAGAAACTTTACGAGGATCAAGTATAGAGGATTCATCAAAGGTAACATCTCTACTAACTACAAATTTGAGTAAAGACAAACACCATAGTTTGTACCCCTTTACTCCATCTACATACCCTACGAATATGGCCTTTTTAGCCCTTGGTTCAAGCTTACCTTCATTAACATGATAATAAGCTGGACACCCAAATATTCGCAAGTATGAATAGTTAGAGGGTTCACCTGACCAGACCTCATTCGGAGTCTTAAAGTCAATCGCTGATGCTGGAGACCGATTGACAATATGAGAAGCAGTATGAACTGCTTCAGCCCAAAATACTTTGGACATCTTAGCTTGTAAGAGCATACAACGAGCCTTCTCAAGAAGAGTTCTGTTCATTCTCTCGGCAACTCCATTCTGCTGTGGTGTGTGCCTGACCGTCTTATGCCTTGCGATCCCATGAACCTTGCAGAAATCATTAAACTCTTCACTGCAAAACTCCAAGCCATTGTCCGTGCGAAGATACTTGATTTTCCTCTCTATTTGATTTTCAACCAAAATCTTCCACTCTTTAAATGCTTCAAAAGCATCACCTTTTGTCTTCAGGAAGCGCACCCAAACCTTTCGTGAAAAATCATCAATGAATGTGAGAAGATACCTCTTTCCTCCCTTCGATGGAAGCTTAGAGGGACCCCATAAATCTGAATGGATGTAGTCTAGCACCCCTCCCGTCTTGTGCTTACCAGTGCTGAAGCTGACCTTTTTCTGCTTTCCTAAGACGCAGTGCTCACAAAATTCAAGTGTGCTTATCTTCTCACCATTCAAAAGGTTGCGGTTGCTCAACATCTCCAATCCTCGTGCGCTCATATGGCCTAGTCTCATGTGCCATAATTTTGCCTTGTCATCATTAGATAACTGCACTGTAGATGCATTTATAGAGCCAATAATAGTGCTTCCCGCAAGTGTGTAGAGGCCATCCTCCAGCTTGGCCTTCAACATGACTAAAGACCCTTTAGTCACTTTCATAGTTCCTCCTTCACTCATGTACTTATAGCCTTGTTTATCTAAAGTACCTAGGGAGATCAAATTCTTCTTTAGATCAGGAACATGACGGACTTCTGTAATATTCCTCACGATTCCATCATGGCAGCGAACATGAACTGAACCAATGCCAACTATTTTGCAAGTTGCATTATTGCCCATTAATACAGTTCCTCTGCTTGTTTCATAGCTGCTGAACCAATCTTTTCGGAATGTCATATGCAGAGTACAACCAGAGTCTAAGACCCATTTGTTGTCATAGACTCCACTATTGCATGATGTTGTTAGTACATAATCATCATCATTATCATGTACTTGCTCAACAATGGATGCGCTCGCCTTTTCTTTGGACTTCGACATAGGGCAATCTCGTTCAAAGTGCCCCTTCTTGTGACAGCCCCAACATTCCGCATTCTTTTTGTTCACACGAGACTTTGATCTGTACTTCGATTTGTTCCTTCCCTGTTGGCTAGTACGACCTCTTACAAAGAGTCCACTAGCTTCGTCACTTTTGTCTCCTTCAAAATGCATCCGCACATCACAAGAGTTTAGTGCTTGCCGCACTTGCTCAAGTTTAATAGGTTGTTTTCTATACATCATTGAATTCTCAATATCACGATATTTTGAAGTCAATGAAAATAGCAAAGAGCATGCAAGCGTCTCCTCGTCCTTTTTAATTCCAGCAGTTTGTAAGTCCATCACAAGTTTATTGAACGCATCTAGATGGTCTTGCAACAAAGTACCTGAATCCATCTTAAATGTATGAAGACGCCGTTGTAACAACATCCTTGTTGTCACTGACTGGTCCTGGTAAAGCCCTTCCAGCTTTTCCCATAACTCTTTGGCCGTCTCTTCGGTACTTGTACTCACTTCACAAAGTACGTTAGGTGCAAGGGACAGTTGGATTGCACTCAATGCATCTCCTTCAATCTTTTCCTTGTCGGAATCCGATATCTTATCGGGGTACTTTCCGTCAATAGCATGGATTGAACCTTCCCTCCGCAGTAACGCTATCATCTGGATTTTCCAGATATTGAAGTTATTGCGCCCTCTAAATCTATCAATTTCAAACTTCATGGAACTCATTTTTTTACTTGTTCTTCCTTTTCTACTACAATGTATTTGGAACTACAGAAAACCAAAGTAATCCTTTTCTGATGTGGAAGTTCAGACTGTGCTGTAACCACAGAGCATACTCAGACAGAACCTTGGCTCTGATACCAATTGTTAGCGGAAACGTGAAACTAAAGAACAAGGAAGAACAACAATATTTAACGTGGTTCGGATCAAAATGATCCTATGTCCACCAAAGAACAACTGCACTGATATTTATTTCACTCTACAAAGAATACAAGTGAAATACTACAAGAGAGAGAACACAAATGCCTTAGAAGGTGAGAAGGCAAGTGAGAGGATGTTTTGAAAATGAATTAAGAGCTACCTATTTATAGGAATAAATTCATCCTATTGATGTCATCCATGACATCAATATGTGTCAAAATTGTCAAGTTTAAGAATATGAAACCATTTTATGGTTTGCCTAAATTTCACCTACCAAGATGCAATCTTTGACTTGTATTTTTGTACTAATTATCTTTCTACCAAATATTCATGTTAATTCATCTTCCATTTAGTTTGATTCCACAAGAACCAGAACCAACTCTTTCAGTTCGATTTTTATATTAGAATCCAATTAAATCTGAATTTGTTTAGGAAAGTCCCATATTGGGTTAAAGAGCTCCGTGACAAAGGTGATTTCGTACTCAGGAGACTCAACACGAAATATCTGATTAAAAATGAAGAAGTACTTGCCACTCAATCACAACCCTCGTTGATGATGTGGTGTCAAGTTGACAAGCTGACAAACTCATTTATTTCTTGTTACCTCATTGCTTGTAATGAAAACTCTATCCTTAATTTCTATTGTTTACAGCTATACCATATTGCCTTATTTGTTTCTCATGACATCACAATAATGTAATTAATGGCTTTCATTTAATAAAATGTCCAATCCAATTGACCACTTTAACCTAATTGTTACTATAAGCTAATTTTATCATTAGAATATTTATTTTAAGACTCAATTAATTTGAATTCGTGTTAGAAAATTTTACTTTAATGGTAATGCGCTTCTAACCAAAGACTATTATATCTTCTATAGTGTGTTTACACGAGTCTGGACCACAGAATATATTATACGGAGTAGGTAACAGATTTGGATCGAAATGCATGGAATTAGGAATACAAAAAAAATATTGTTACCTCAATGCAGCAATTTCAATTTGTGACAAGTCCATGTTGGTTGAACTGTTAGGTAAAGGAATAGTCCTTTTCATTTTTGTGGTGGTGGTCAATGGTGTTGGTTGCTTGACAGCCAGTACTTTGCAATTCAAATTGCTACCTGTACTGTTATGGGCCATGGCCATCCTTGTAACAAATCAATAAATAGTACAACTAGTTTAGTCCCATAAGATTTAAATATATTTTAAATATTTAAACGAAATGATCGCACACCGAAGAATAAAAAATTTAGCAGTTACAAATAATGGGGAGACACAATTGCAATTTGCATGAAACCGGCCAGCCAATAGGGTGTGACTGAAACGTGGCAGAGCAGAAAAGATTGGAACAAATCTCACCAAGTAAACAACAACAAAAAATTTAGGAGTTCCAACAAACTCAATTAATAATTCACAAATCCTTATCCTACTCCAAATGTTATAAATCACATAAGAACTAGCTTAACTATTTAAGTACTCCCTAATATTAAATCTAGTTTAAGAGATAAATTGAGTCTATCGTCTTCTCATTTTTAATCAGATATTTCAAACATAAAAAGATTTCTGATAAAATGTGTTTTCACCATTAATACTAAAAGTGGCTGTACAGAGGAGAGTTGACCAACCATGGCTGGAGGACTTTAATGGCTTTATTGCTAGCAAATTCCTATCTACAATGGAATAAATCAATTCACATAAACCCCTTATCATTTAATCAATTTGTCGCAAAAGACTAAACTCCATAGTATTAAACTTTTTTTTTCTTATTAAAGAGATGCATTACTTCTAATCAAAGTAAAAAGAGTTCGAGGGTTTTAAATTAATTTTCTTAGGAGGTTACATATATTTATTTACTTTTTTAATATAAATACAGGGTCTATGAAAACCATAAACCCTATCTAGCTCCACCTTTATCAAAGATTCTGACACTCAAAAGTGTTCTAGTGATCAATTAATAAGGTTAACAAGGTCTTAGATTAATATTTCATCAAAATAACAATATTGATAGTGCGCGATATCTGTACTGGTAGGAGGTAGCAAATACCAACTTACTTGTAGATAAAGCTATGATCATGAAGTCCAACAACAAGAGTTGAAGCTCCAATTTGTCTAACCATTTCAGCAATTTTGCGACCATCTTGATCTCCTTCAGTGACCACAATCTCTGTCTTGGTCTGTAACAGATGAACCACCTATCTCTGTTAACATATATGTATCAGTAACATTAAAAAAACAGAACATCATGGTTTCAAAAAAAAGAAGAAGAAAAAAAACAGAGTAACTTACGTTGGGAAAATCGTTGCAAAGATCTTGAAAAGAGAGAGCTAATTGAAAACCTTTGAGTCGAAGAAGCCTAAGTTTGTTAGTGCTTCTGGATCTCAAATTTGGGAAAACATGAAGAAGTGTTAGTAAATCTCCATATCGTAAGAGATTATGAAGAGCCCATTGTAGAGCTGTTCTTGATACTTGTACATCTTCAACTATTATTACTATTTTCCTCACATCCATATCAAAAAAAAAAAAAAAAGACTTTGTTTAGAGCTCTAGTTTTTCTCTTTTCATATGTATTGTATAGTAACAAACAAAACATAAACATAACACTCTGTCTGCTTATGTTTTTATTTTTAATTTTATATAGGGTCTGGAAACTGCAGGCTGTGTTTGTACGCCAAATTGGACCGCGCAAAGACTACAAGTGCATCGAAGTATAGTTAAATGAACGAGTTTGAATTAAATTTAAATAAATTATGTTTATATTAATTATTTTTTGTATTTAGTAAACTTTCTTTTTTCTTTTCAAAAGTAGCTATATTTTATATATTAAATATAATCAAAAATAAAATCACAATTAGCCATGAAATTAAATAGAAAAATGTCTAACTCGTTTATTTATTAAATCAATAAATTTTGACTCGCATGATTTAATTGGGTAAAACAAATTATTGTGGTTAGATCCCTCCATGGACCTTGTGTATAGCGGAAGATTTAGTGTACTGAATTGTTCCATTAATTTAAGATTTCTAAAAATTGGATTAGTATGTAAAATATTAACCCATTTTAGGTAAATTGAAATTTAAAAGGCTTTGATTTCGTGTGAACAAAAAAAAGAAAAAACATTTACTCATGTAGATTTCGTGAGTAAATGACTTTTAAGATGCTCGACCGTTCATTAGTGTTTAACATTAATCAAGCAACACTTGTTTTCATTTCCCAATAATAACAGAATTTTAGATTTTGCACGCTTTTTCAAAAATAATGATTAATAAAAATACTTTATCACAATATTCATGTTAATCAACTTATAGTCTTAGATTTCGACAAATAATTATCATTGAAAATAAAATTTTAAAATAATTAGTATTTTTTCTATTAAAGGGTACTCATATTATATTAATATTTTTTTAAAAAAGCAAGTGAAGTGACGAGAAACATCCTCAGAAAATTGTGGTTATCTGTTTCTGGTTCTTACTCCTTTGTCCTCTTTTCATCATTTTTTTCTTCCTAAGTTTGTTCTAGGTTCAACATTATTTTATTTAAAACCTAATAAGAACTTTTTTTTAAAAAAAAGAGGTATCAAACAGTCAAAAATATATATTATATTCATAAATTAAAATAATTTTTCATAATTTTCACAACAGAAATAGCTAGCAATTAATTTCTCCATTTATGATGGGCGAAATTTTACCTTTTTTTAAACTAAAAAAAAAGAAAAATTTATTTCTTACTTAGATTACAAATTCTAATTAGACATGAATTTGATAAACTAAATATCAAAACCTAAACAATTTAATTTTCTACTAAACCTTTGAATCATCCTAACATACAAGAATACATACAATCATAGTTAATAACAATAATATACTTAGTATAATTTTATACGTAAAATCTGAAAAATTAAAATATAAAAAAATCTGACTAATATTTTAGAAAGTTTTTTTTTTATAAAAAAAAATGAAACCTCAATTCAAATAAAATATTTCAAATCAGTATTAAAAAAGATAAAAAGGAAAGTGATATATTATTCAATAATGTGAACACTCACTCTGAGGAGGAAGTGACTGGTGAAAGCGACATGAGATTAAAAAAAAGGGTATTTTGTAACTGATCTCAGATTATATCTACCGTACCATTTAACTTAGAGTAGTAAAACATCCCCTCCTCACTTTTACTCGTTCACATTTTAAAATAGTAATTTTTTATTTTTAATATAATATCAAATATAATTATTTTTTTATTCAAATTGTATGTCTAAAACCTAAGATAGTAAAACTATATTACATTAACTAATATGGTTATATAATAAAATATTTATATTAATTATTATTTTTTAAAAGATGTACAAAATTCAAAATGTACGTGAACTGGAACTGGGACTTTACTATCTTTACAAATGATTCTCAACTTTTTTTTTTACTTTTTGGAAAAGTATATTGAATTTTTTTCCGAGGAAAAACAGCCTCGAGATCCTAAAGTACAAAGGCATGCAACAAGAAGCGGTTTGTTAGTAAATGTTGTTTGTTTTAATAATTAGCTTATTCAGACAACACTTTATTAATCAAACGTTACGTACATTGTCTAATTTGTCTCTTCTATATATTTTTGATTAGTTTAATTCATTGAACTTTTTGTATCCATATGCTAGCTGGAGAAAAAAAGAGTGGTATTTGTGTCAATTCACACACCATAATAATGATATCAAAAGAACAATGCTTTAATTTCATCTATATTCTTATCCACCAAGAAGAGAACAAAAGAACAAGGATTTAATTAATTAATTAATATAGTATATAAAGTTATAAACTCCTTTTTGTAGTCTTAATGGAAATTAGGCAAATTCCCTGCTATCAGGCTCCAAGTTGCCAAGTTGGAGAACATGTCAAAGAGAGATCTAAAACACTCTATAAAAAGTTTGTCCGCATGAAATATTATATGTAAAAACTATAATATAGTATTGGTTTTACAAGACTAATACTTGTGTACGTAAAACTTACCTCTACCTTATAAAGGTAGAATATAAAGAGTAATATTATTAAGTTTAACAAGTAACGGGATGCAGTAAATGCAAGCTCGGATTCAGACCTTGCAACAACACTTTTCAAATTAGCATTATAATGGAGAGCTCAAAATATCAGCATTTACTTTTCAAACCTGTAGCATGAAATCGCCGAATTTTACTGCTTAGCATTTCTATGAAATACTACTAACAAAAACATCCATTCAACAAAGTTGGAGCAAATTAAAAGCAAAGCTGTCTATCTCTTCCTCAGGAAGTTATGGTATCAGCTGATGATTTACCACTAATTACATTCTTCATAATTACCAAGCTTTGAATAGTTTTCGACCATAAGATTAAATTGAAGCTTGGGTTCCATGAAGTCTCATTTTGAGACACGCCTCCACACTTTTTTTCCAGGACCACGATGACCACCACGCACATTGCCATATCCTCTGCCACCAAGTGAGGTCGAGGTCGAGGCTTGAGATGTCCTAGACAAGTGTGGTCTGTTGTCATGATCCATTTGGACTATTGGGATCTCTACTCCAAAGGTCTGGCAACACATATGAACAAGTCTCTTAATAGAATGAAAAAATTATATTATGAACGTTTATAATGACAGAATTAGGGCATTACTTACCTCGTTGTCTATTTTCATTTGTTCAGACAGCGTCACTATGGATTCATGCTCTGGTAGACCATAAGAAAGATAGTCAAAGAACTCATCCTTATGGTAAACAGGCTGCACAACAGAGAGAAGTCAATAAATAACCAGCCTTAGTTGGAAAGCTTATAAATGAAACTTGTGCAAATTTACCACCAGCTTACGTACCTTCTTATGGTCTACTTCTCTGGCATCACTGTTGCTGAAGATGGCCCAAACTTCTTTCTTGTTGAACCTTTTGTACATTCTCTCGAAATCAAAGTCCTCTACAAATCTTCTTATCACACCGGGATTCTGAAAATGAAAACAAAAGTTAAGAGAGCAAAATTAAGCGCGCTCACATTTCCCTATGTGCAAAGGATTTGCAAGGACAAGGGGATCTCCACTAGGGGTAGTTGTTAATTAGGGGAAAACAAGATATATATATATATATATATATATATATATGTATCCAAACATTGCATATTTGAATCTGGATTTAGTCATCCGGACACCGGGTGGGAAATCCAAAAAAACAACAACATGGTAAATAGCGATCGAGTGTACATGTGAGAAGTAAATGAAATTTTGGAGTAAGAGATGTGGAAGGTAAGTGAAACAATTGATGGAGTTTGGTAGTACCCACAGGTTGGCAATATCTCTATACAAGAAACAGGACAAAATACCAGTTTAAACTAGCAATTCAAAGAAGCCAAGCAAGTGTGTTGAGTTACCACATTTGGCCGTCCTAGTGAACATGAATGCATAATAAATGAACATCCCATAAGACTCATATCAATACCTATGTAGGCTTAAATGAAAATGCAAACAAAAGAGATAGTTACCTGATCTCTTCCCCCAGCAGACTGATTTTTATCACGAGGAGATGATGTAGATCCCTGCAAGTAGAAGAAGAACGGAAAAAAGAAAAAAAATAGAAAGGGTATTGCTGAGCACAGAAACAAGTAGAAGAATATTGACTAGTGTTGTTTTAATACACTGTGATCCAAGAAATTAGAAAGAAGAACAAACACATAACAAGAACCTCCATAGAAGGAGGAGTCAGCTTATGGCTTACCTAATGGTCTAGCTTCTGTTGAGTGTTAAAGCATGACGGAAGTCAAGGTGGAAGATGCTTACATATTAATTAGTTTCATGGAGTTGAGAGCAATTTTAGTTAGTATTTGCTGCTTTCATTTTTTTAAAACTTTAATGTAGTTTACAAGTAACTTCATGCAGGAAGAATAGACTTGATTGTTTGCTAATCAACATTCAGCAATAGTTATGGTTTAACTGATCAATGCCTAGGTTACTCATGAAACACAATTTAAAAAAAAAGTGACATCAGCTTAACTGTTTACTATAAATGGCAAAATCATATCATGAGTAAGAGTGGACCTACAGTTTCAGTTGTTGGTTTCATCAGTGACTCCGGGGTTTCTTCAATGCTATTTGATGGAAGAGGCTCCATTACTGATGCTATAGCAGTCTTTTCTTCTATGTTTACAGTCTGCCTTTGTCCTGACTGTTCTACTTCTGGTAAAGAAAATGTCACTTGTCCGCCAGATAGCAAGGAAGGATTCGTCGTTGGGGAACCAGTACTATGACCCAACAACAAGGGATGTTGGTGTTCATAATAACTGGATCCACCAACTCCAGAGGTATTTACATTCTGGTGTTGCGCTTGCTGTTGAACTGGGGTCTGTGATGCGACAAAACTCGGTGGAGGCGGAGGAAATTGGTGATGAAAATAAGAAACTCCTCTTGAGGACCCAATGAATCCTGGCCAATAATTAGGCACAGCAAGCCTAGGCCTAGAGATATTTGCAGGTGGAGGAGGAAGAAATGAGCCCCGAAAGCTTGAACTTGATCCTGATGGGTCACGCGGACGGGGATGATTCAACTGGAATGATGTAAAAGGCCGGAGGATGGGTCGTGCACTGCTTCTAACATTTGCTACTTGTGCAGCACCATGAAATGTAGGAGCGGGGTGACGAAAACGAGGCTGCAAAAGATTTTCATGCAGAAGGTTAGACAAAGTATCCAGGGAGTAATCAGAAAAACTAATCCGTATAAGAAAAATATACCCGTATTATCGCAGGATGGCCACGTAGAGCAGATGCAGTTGAAGGTAAAGTAGGAGATATAACCTGCAGATCCTGAGGCAACTCAAGGCAAAGGAAAAAGAGAAATCCAGTAAGAGACCATGTTTCCGGAAGAAAGAAGAAAATTTTATAATGTTGATAAATAATGGATCTACTGTTTATTCAGTTGATGTTTCAACATTAAGAAAACCATCCAGCTCTGGCAGAGAATGCAAAGATTAAAAAAAAACTCCATCTTTTTCTCCTCATTCCAATGCATTGATTTCACATAAATATTGCAAGGATACCTTTTCTATCATGTCTTTCTTTTTACGAAAACAAAACTGTATGCAGATTAAACAAAATGATATATGTATGCAGTATGTTCACCATCCAATGTGGCAATGTCACTCACAGTCTGCCAATACCACAACGCAGTTCTGCTTCAGAGTTATGGTATATTCTCTACTTTAAACATCCAAAGGATTAGTACTAAACTTTTTTTGCTACTAATAAATGTGACAATTTGAACAGCTTGAGCACATCCTAAGTTGTTTGAAGACATTTCATTCATCTCAAAAAATCTAGTTGACAAGTTATCAGGTAAAGGATGTAAGTACAACTCACCTTTATGTTGTCTCCGCGTAAGTAAATATAATCGTAGATTTGGTCCCGTCCAGGAATCTGAGGGCCATATTTGAAGCGTCCTTCCGACCCAAAGAATTTCACTGCAGCCAGACCAGATATAGATTAATTATCCATCAAAAGGGTACATGATATGAAAACAATTCAACATGAGAAGAGTGTTCTACGCCTCCGATCCTTACTAATACATAAATCTGGACAAACAACTGAATAACTGTCACTAGATATATTAATAGATGAACAGAAAACAAAATCCAGGAACTAGAAATCATCATATTACTTAACTAAATGGTGACACTTTCTTTATTTGGTTGCTTGCAGCAAAATATTTGTTAATTTCTTTCCAGAAAAAGTGTTTTATTTCCAATTAGTAATGGGAGAAGTTATTATACATTTGTAATATTGATGATAAGCTTCAAAACAACTGAAAGCTTCAGAAACTTAATCTAAAAATATGCATTTACTGAAAGATGAGCTTATTTAGGAATAGAATTCTAGTAAATGTTATTCATGCTGTGATCCAAAGTATGAGGAACTATTATGAAATACAAGTAAATTTCAAACATTGATCCATTCGTTATTTGAGAATGGAAGTTTGAGTTTAGAGCTAAATAAAGAATACTACAAACAACAATAAAAATTTCACAAGTAGGGTTTAGAAAGGGTTGAATGTACGCAGACCATAACCCTACCTCGCGGAGAAAAAGAATATATTAAAAAAATAATTGAAAATATCCCTACTAAGGTTTTTGCTTCCTAATTTGGTGAACTCCCAAGGTGATGACATTGAAGTTGTAAAGATTCTCAACTAATTTAAGTGGTTTCTCTAGCAAGATGTTTGGTGTTGTTAGGGTTTATGCTTTCCCTAACAAAGTAGTGTGAAAAAATGGTTCTATGTAACTTTTCACTACTTTTTTTTTCTTTCTTTTGTGAAGCTTCTTACAATTACCCTACATTTTCCTTGTCTACACTTTCTTTGCCATTTTTATTTCCTAGAGGAGATACATCGCCCATCTTGTAAATCAAGTGATTGATTTTTCTTCTTTTTTGTCAAAACCAACTGATCTTTAATTCTTTCTTCTAGGATAAATTACATCTTTTTTCCTTTTTTTTTTGTCTATGCTCCCAACAGAACTTCAATAATAGCACCAAAAAATATGATAACTGATGATATCTGCAATGGTAGCTGTCACTAGATGATCCAATTTGTGAGTGTTGATCACCGGAAACTCTTACAACACACATACATGCCAAAATCACTACAAAATTCCAAAAATCACCCAATGGCCATATGAACTGGAAAAAAAAAAAAAAACAAGAAGAGAAGTACTATTTCTGTGTGGTTTTGTACAAAACAACTCATAATCGAGTTTATAGTACCACGAAACCACTAAGAATCCATACACATAACTGATGAATAGTTATCAAAACACAGATCTAAAACAAAAAAAGGAACAAAAATTAGTAGCCAAGTGAGGAAAGGACTATTTTTCTGTGGTTTTGAATAAAAAGAACTGAAAATCAACACCGAAGAACCACAAAATCACTAAGAATCAGCACAGATAATGAATGAAGAGTTGTCAAACATACTGATCCAACAACAAAAAAAAGAATAAAAGTAGTATCAGAGTGAGAGAATGACTATTTCTGTGTGGTTTTGTACAAAAACAACTCAAAATCAATGTTATAGAACCACAAAACCATGAAAACACTTGGAATCCGTCCAGAAAACCAATGAAAAGTTGTCAAAACATACTGATCCAACAAAAAGTAGTATCAAAGTGAGGAAAGGACTATTTTTGTGTGGATTAGTACAAAAAAAACTCAAAATTGATGCTTCAAAAACATGAATTCACTAAGAATCCGTCCAGAAAACCAATGAAGAGTTATCAAAACATACAAATACAACAAAAAAGAAGAAGAAAAAGTTGTATCAAAGTGAGAAAAGGGGTTTTGTACTAAAAAAAACTCAAAATTGATGCTTCAAAACCAAGAAATCACTAAGAATCAGTCCAGATAACCAATTAAAAGTTATCAAAAAAAAAAAGCAGTATCAAAATGTGTAAATTGACTATTTTTTTGTGGTTTTGTACAAAAACAACTCAAAATTGATGCTTCAAAGTCATGAACATGAAGAGCTATCAAAAACATCCTGATCCAACCAAAAAAAAAAAAAAAAAAAAAGTAAATCAGATACTCAGGACCATTTCTCAGTAGTTTTATACAAATTAAAAACAAGTCAAAATCAACTAACCAATGCAACGTTATAAAAACATACAGATATAGCAAAAGTTATATAAAAATGTATACCATATTGAAGACCAAGGCTATGATTATTAATTTCAAATAAAATTCCTTCATATCGCATGTCAAATGTCGAAATGACAGAAATTAGAGCTCCGAGCCTTAATTCCCTCGTCCTCGCCGGAGCTACTCTGTGATCAATGCGAGGTGCTGCCATGAGTGAAGTTTGAGAGACGTGAAAACCTAAGCAATCGGTACCGATCAATTTATAGAAAAAAATTTACAACTCAAGCCAAGAGAAAAAAAACACAGTTTCACGTTTTATTTGAGCACTTGTCAAATGCGAGGGAAGCACTGTTTTAGCTTCTTTCCTATTTTGTATATATTTGTATTTATGTTTTTCCCTCCCCATCTAATTTTCCTCTTTTTTTTTATTTATTTATTGTGTGCTTTCCCACGTGAGATTTTGTTTTTTTCTATACCTTCTTTTGTTCTTTTAAAAAAACTAGGGATTGGATTCAAACTGCTTTTCATATTCAGCCTATTAAACTTTCAAAACATTTTATTTACATATAATAAAGTATTTGAATTAGATATTTTTAGTTCAAATTTAGAAAAAAAATGTATTTTCATTTTTTTATAACGGTTAGGAAAAATTACATAAATTGGTATATTTTAATAAAAAATTACTGATTTTAGGAATACTTTTTATTTATTACCATTTATAGCAATATTATGTTAAATCTGCAATATGAATTAAAAGTGAATTATGTATGTAATATATATGAATTATAATTGTTTTTTGAAATATATTATGTTTGTTGGGTAAAAAATTGACAAATTGTATTATAAATGTATTAAAATGTGTGATAAATGTATTATCCATCATTAAAACTTGTATTATATGTGAATAATAAATTGTTCTTGTAATATGTATTAAACTTGTATTATAAATGAATTAAAACTAATCAAGTGAAAAAAAATATTATTGCTATAAATGATAAATATTTTTTTATCATAGTATATTTATGTAAGTTTCCCTTAAAATTAATTATATAAAATGTGTTATTTCCTTTTAAATTAATCGTATCAACCTTAAATATTTGTGATTTCACGACTTATAAAGACTAATGAGTGTAATTAAAAGAGATGAAATGTTTTATTTGTTTAAATTTACTACCTAATAAACGGATGAACATACGAAAAAAATAGATCGAAAATTAAATATATTATACATCTATCATCTATTTTATTTTACGAGTGGCTATTACCCCAAAAAAGAAGAAGTTACTTTTCCTTAAAAAAAATTGTTCTAAGTTGGATGATGATCAGAGTGAAAGATTGTATATCTCTAAGGTGTTTTTGGTGGTTCATAATTTATTTTATATGTCAGAAAAAAGCTTTGGATAAGAACATGTACTTAGGAGCCGTTTGGTTATTGTATAAGAAACATCTTATACATATATTAAAAGTTACATTAGTTTTACAATGTTTGGTAGAAGTTTTGTGTTAGGTATAAAAGTTAACATAACTTATACCATGTTTGGTTGGTAAGAATTTAAATGTTGTATAAAAGTTATTCATGTATTAATTTATACGGTGTTTGGTTGCATTTTTGTAGTCCTACATAATTAATACCAACATAACTTATGAGGGAATCTATGTATAAAGTTATGCAGGGTAGAAGGTGAAATAAGTTATGTGGGTATTAGTTATACATGTATTAAAATGATAAATTATAGATTTACCCTATAAATTTATTTTATTTTTTTTAATTGGCAACTTTACTTTTTTCCTATATATGTTTTTTTATTTCTTTTTTATATATAGACCATTTTCATTTCTTTTTAAAAAAATTAATTGGAAACTTTACTATTTTCCTATTATATATAGACTATTTTCATTTCTTTTTATATACTTACCATTTTTATTTATTTATGTAAATATAAATATTTTTTAATATCAAAATTTTGATTTTATATTTTTTGACGGTACATATGCTAATCAAATATTAGCATTATATATTATTAAATATATTTCACATATTATTAACATGTATTATTATTTGTAAATAATATATATTAGTAATTTACAACAAGTTTAATATTCAATAGTTAATAATTTATGTATTATAATCTCTACATAGCAAAATAATACCTAGATAATTAATACCCGCATAATTAAACTCAACATAACTAAACCTTGCATAACTAAATCCTGCATAACTAATACCTACATAACTAAACCCTGCATAACTAATACCTGCATAACTTAATCCTGCATAATTAATACCTGCATAACTTAACCCTGCATAACTAATACCTGCATAACTCTAACCAGTAACCAAACGACCCTTAAAGCTCTTTGATTTGAGTGTCATTTGTTTGTTTTATATATTTAGTGGCATAAAATTATGATGACCAACTAAAATATTGAAAAAAAAAGTGCATAGTCTCTTCATTTTTTTTAATAACTATATTGTTGAATTGTTGAACTCTGTAATGAGGACTATATACTATTCTGTTGAAAATAATAATTTTGATTAGCTAAAATTATGAGAGATGAACAAGTAATTGTTTTCACTTTAATTTTCTTTTTCCAAATATATGATCGATAGACTCAGTAAAAAAATTTGTGAACATGTGAAAATTCAATCATGTAATGATTACTTAGATAATTTTGAGATGTATAGAGCATCACTGTCTAAGATGTTTATTCAGTCAACTTCTAAGGTCACAAATAATATTAATGCCGATATTATATTTCTTGATGTTCTTTATTTTATAAATTAAATCTCTGTCCAGAAAAATCATGTGGAAAAGAATAAAAGGAAAAGATCTTAATACTGAATTTATGATAAATACTATACTTTTAAAGGTTAATTTTTCCAAAAAAAGAATTTCTTTAGGTATATTGCAACATTAGGTTTTATTAACATTCTTCATAATAAAAAGGTCCATTTAAAAGGAAAGAAATTTATATAAACTACGTATTAATTCTTTAACAAATGTGATCACCATAAGTTTTTTTTTTAATTAACATAATTTGTCATATTTATACCATCACGCGAAGCATGAACATGTTCACCAATAATATATGTGTATGCGAAGAGCAGATATGTTTACTAGTAAGGTATGTAAGTAACATTTTACGCAAAGATCGGACATGTTCACTAGTACGGCATGTAACTAACATTTTGACCTAAGTATTGATGAATGTTTATGTGTTTTTCTAGTTTATACCAATTCGAGGTGACAACATTAGCTCATGAAATCATATCCCACTCAAAAGCTGGATAAATTAGGTGTAGTTTTCATTATTTATTTTTTTACGGACGACTATTTAAATTAATTTCCCTAACAAATAGTTGTTACTTATTTCCCACCTAGTGTCTTGAGTCCCATTGGAGTCCCGACTAAATTCAAATCGCACGTATGCAAGGCTCAAACTTCTGATTAAAGGTGGAACAGTCTCACCACTACCCCACATGTTAATTCCCTAAAAAAAAAACGTTATTTTAAGTTGAATGATGTCAAATGAGCCAAGTGAAAAAGGATGGCCCAGTAAAGTCTTTATAAACAAGTAGCATGATAGTATTAGATATTAGGGGATTGGCTTCTGCTGTTTCTATCCACAGAATCAAAACTTTAGAAAAACAGACTTCTTCCACCTATTTGAAATGTTGAGAAACAATTAGAGAGGCAGAAAGGGACTAAAATCTGTAAATTATGCAGTCTTCAGCTCAATTTCTTCAGCCTCCAGCAATTCCTCTTCCTCCTAAACAAATTCAAAGCACAACTATAAGCAAATGTATCAAATTTTCGCGTAGAGAACTTGCCATTAGCACCAGTTCATCTGTGCTTCTACTATTAGGATCCCAAGCTATTGAGCCATTGAATCTATCAAGGGCAAGAGCAGATGAACTTCCTCCCGATAACCCCGATAAAACAGAATCAGAGCAAGAGCCTTCAAGAAAAATCGAATATTGTTCTAAACAGAATGTGACAAAGAAAGCATTTCTTGAAGTATCAGTTGATGGGGAACCTATAGGAAGGATTGTTATAGGGCTATATGGTGATAGTGCCCCATTTGGCTCATCAAGGTTCAGTAATCTTGTTAGTGGAGCAGCAGGGGTAAGTTATAGAAGAAAAGATTTTGTGAGGATAATGCCAAACTATGTACAACATGGTGGATTGAGATCATATGGAGTGGATGCTGAACTTGCCAAGAATACTGGAAGAACAATGGCAATCGATAACCTCGTATATGAATGGGAGAAACAGAGTGAAATGTGTCAGGGTACCAAGAATGTAGCAACAAGTGTTAGCCTTATTGTAAGAGACCCTTCAAAACCACCTCCAAAGATGAAGCTGGTTGCTCGAGGAGGGAAGCTCGAAATCGATCAAGAAGAAGTAGGAAAAGATGTGAATGGAACAGAGTTTACAATTGCCCTTAAAGACTCACCTGAGTTAGATGCATCTGCGTTGGTTATTGGGAGTGTCTTGGAGGGGATGGATGTTGTTGAGAAACTTGGCCAAGTCAAAACTGTGAAAGAGAATACAAGTTCTCCTTATTTCAGGTACTGACAATCTACCAATCACTTTGTTCCAGGTGGCTAATAGTGATATTTGACTAAACAAGAACATATAAAATAGACTAACTAATTAAGAAAATCATAGTATATACAAAAAACATAACCAACCAATTTTCTGGTTTTATCGACAGGGCGGCCAAGTTGATAGGAGATAAAAGAGCTGTAGTTGCAGAGAGAGGCTTCAACAGACCTTACTCAAAGGTGAAAATAACAAATTGTGGCTTGATGGAATGATCAAAGATGCTGTTGAGAGATTTTTGTCCTTCCATTTCTGCTAAGAGGAAGAACTGCTCAAACAAAAGTGTACAAAAATCATGTACAAAATAAATTCCTCCTGAAATTTTTACCTCTCTTCAGAAAGCTTACAACAATGGTAATAGTGGGGTCTTCCCCTTGTTTACTTTCTGTCTAAAAAAGCAGATTACAATCCTCTTCCAAACAACTAGTCAATAATATAAAAAGTCTCTCTGGCTCTTGTCGGAGAAATCATATGAAACAATGTCTTGCTAATTAGCCACTACAACAAGCCTAGAACAGAGGCGCATCTTTTAGAGTATTCTTCAAAGCACATGGTTTTAACATCCACATAAGATATAGGCAATAAGATGCAGAAACTGTCTCCACCGGGGAGGTAATCTTATCACCCAGTCTATCCGGTGAAAGTTTTCCACGTGAACCATGGGGTGTACTCCATCACATGGATAACTTTGCTGAATTAACTTGGACGAACAAGCTTCCTTCGTTTAGCCTGCGGGGATGTAAAAAGCTTTTGCACTGAAGCAACAGGATCATCCACCTGCATAGGACCAAAACAAGATAAGTCAGTTGCTTTCTGGCGATAGAATTTTTCATTTCATTGCATTACTTGGACCATTTGGTATCAACAGATCAAAAGGAAGCTTATCGCTGTACTGTCTCAAACACCACAGACAAACCACTAACAATGGGTTTTAAGGGCCAACACACCAGATAGAATTCCTCTAACACCACTCTAAACTAAAACATTAAATTCAAATAAATAGCTGCGCCCAAGCAAAATTTTGACATATTAAATGAGCTATAAAATCAGCTGATAAATTGTTTTCAATTATCAGCAAACAAAAAGACAACACTGACAACTTCAATTTTCTGAATTATGCTTGGTCTAAGCATGGATTCAATTCTCTAAAGTACATAATGCAGTATTCCAATGCTTTTTTTTGGGGGGGGGGGGGGGGGGGGGGGAATTACTAACATCACTAGTTTAATGTAAATGATCTCGCCTCAAGTTCTCAAGTTATATATCCAAGACTGATTTTTTGTAAAGGAATAGAAGGAACAACATTCATCAATAGATCTGGCATACACCAACCTAAATGTGACAAATAAAGTTTGCTGCTTTAATTAGCTACAGATTGTTATCTGCTTCATATTTTGCTAGCCCAATTACTACTATAATTAACTAACATGTCGTTATCCTTACTGATTTGCTACTTTATCTAGTAGTACTACTTTACTACTTCCTTACCTTAATCAAGGAAGATGGAGCATGATTGGACAAAGGAGAAGAAGATTCTTCATGACGCTCCAAAGCGGATAATGTTTGTTCCCATCCTGGTGGAGAGCCACCATTAGATGCTATCCAGGGGCAAAAATATCTGTGCAGCTTGAATGGATCAAACTCCAAAGCTTTATCTAAGGATAGAATTGGCAACTCCTTCCCTGAAAAGATAACATAGGCCGTCAGTTGCACTTAAACGCTCAACATATAAAAATAAACCTCCTTTTTCTTTTCTATTGCTAACAATATTGACACCCCACCCCGGGCGCCAAACAGAAAAGCATTAGGATACTACATTTCCAGCATACAGGGAGATGTACCTCCTTAAACACTTAAAATTGAAGTATATATACAAAGAGTGTTGAGTGCTGTTCATCAGAAGATTTTCTGTATGAAAACGTGATACTTCTGTGAAATTGTAAATTGGTTGAAAAATCTCTTTCCCAAGCGTATATGTCTGATATATCGGCAAAGCAGATAAAATACTGAAAGAGGCAACATGATGCAACTCAAAATGAGATCACAGAAAATGGAAGGGGCCTGCCTAGACTTGAAGCTAGAGAATACAGAAAAACTTGGACATCAATGAGGTGTGGTCTTTGGATAGACAGCAGAATGTAGATAGGTGTTGTACTACTGATTCATGAACATAAAAGAGAATACCAAAAGGAAGATAAAGCCTAGCACTTCATATGGTCCTTTTGAAAGATTTTCAAAATAAGACGAGACTGAACAGTCCTTGGACAGCAATGACAGCAATGCAGGTCTGATCTGCATTTTAACGCAAGCATACCAAACTTTGACCATTTCATGAAACTGCAACTATATTGCAAAATTCTGAAAAACTAGGTTAAACTTGGACATTTCATGAAACTGGATCTATATTGCTAAAGTGCTAACAGACTTGGTTCACCCTCCAATTGCCACTTTAAATCAACTTCATGGAACAAATTGCAACAGTGCCAATGCTAATGGCCAAGCATGATCATAGGACACTACACAAATTGCAACAGTGTCAATGAATTGGCAAGCATGATCATAGAACACTACACAAATTGCAACAGTGCCAATGCTAAGCGGCAAGCATGATCATAGAATACTATACAATTCACTAAAAACTGAATTACCTCGACTAGATGATCCAAAATCATTTCCAACCTTGTCCTTACAAGGATCCGTGACTGCTGGATCAACCTTGTTCATACTTTCTGCATTATCAGCCATTTCAGTAGTGTTACCAGAAACTTGTGCTGCAGCCTGGCTGTTTTCGGGTTGAGATTCTGTAATCACTTCCGAAGTAGACATTGAAGTTCCTTCCTCAGTATTTTCTCCTGCAAGAAACTCTGGGTTTTCGCATACACCAGATGAGCTCTTGGTTACTAAATCATCCTTAAGCTCAGATTCAGCAATAAACCATGCTCTCAGATTCCGTCCAATGATTGGCAGAGATATTTTTGCCCTATAATTATGTGTTACTGGAGGAGGACCACCGGCAATCGTCAAGTTGAAATTTGGTGGTCTTCTATCTAACATAGTGTTAGCAGAAGTTGTAACTTGTCCTGTACATTCTCTACTCTCATCACGATCACTGTTGCCTGAGAGAAGATTTTTATCACCGTCGGTGTGATTGATATGGTCATTGTTGACCTGTGTGTATCCACTTACTCGTAGAAATTCCAAAGGCCGAGAAACCATGGAAAAATCCCATAGACCAATACAAGCCCCGCAAAGCTTGCAGTCGAGAACAACAGAATTTGGATTGATTATTGCTTCTTCAGAAGCTCGATTGTCATCATCTGTCTTGCTCTCAGAAGTCTTATCAGTATATGAACCGTAGACAGTAATAGTCTGACTTTTTCTGCTCAAAATAGACTTATCTGAGATTTTGGCATCCTTACTAGATTGATTCAGTTGATCCTTGGGGTCAACCAAATATGGCAGTCTGCGGAGTTCCCAGCCACACAAGCTAATGAGCTTTTGTGCCTAAATATGATTCAATATATCACAATATCAAAAACAAAAAATTGTGATTCAATATATCACACATCAAAAACCACAAATCAACAAACATAACTATGTCATCTAACAAAAGCAATTAATTTTTAAAAAAAGAATAGCTCAAACAAAATTTTAGATAAGTCTAAGCTAAGAAATTAGATTTATAGTTTGATAGGATATAGACACTGCTCACCTCCCCCCACCTGCGCTCCCCAAAGAAGAAGAAGATCGATAAAGTCTCGTGATAATTCAAGGATTTCTCAACCCCCACCCCTTCCCCTCAAAAAGAAAAGAACCTAGGCACATGGGGTTAGCAATCAACCGGAAAATGGATAAGACAAATTTTGATAGCAAGATATGCACTTGGGCACTAACTCTTGCCATCATACTTAATAAATCAGAGAGATCAAGTCCAGTAGGGCTTAGCAGCAATTTTGTACTTGTCACCATTCACCTGCAACGAAAAACTACATGCTCACATTTCCTTTAATACCTGATAATATGTGAGAGAAGAAACTGAAGTGGGTTCATTTCTGGTTTCCTCTTGGGGAGTTTGCATGGATTCATCATGTTCCACAGTTAAAGGTTCTCGTAGAAATTGTTCCAGCTGAGGGTTTCTCAAGAAATCAATGGCCTTAGGTGAAATCACAGGAAGAGCAGCAAGCTGCGATAGAACAGAATGCCGAATTTTATACTGATCAACAAGCACAACAGTAGCCGTAGGTGGAAAATCTGCTAGTTTTTCATCGCAGACATTGTCAATCCAAGGGCAAAGTAGCTTGTGTCCACTATCTAGCTTCAAGCTGAACACCAAGGCCGCTTTGTCAACTGATGCCCACGAATGGGAGAACCATTAAATGAGAAGCACAAATTAGTTACAAAAGGAAAATGAGGTAACAATGACCAAGTGCTTCTGTTTTAAGAAACATAGTGAGATATCAAACGCCACAAACATAGAAAAGATGTATAACTTACCTTGTTGTTGTGCCCAAGATGGCGGAGTAGTGAAGAGCATTCGTGATCCACATGCTTCACAGGCAATGGTATCCATATCCACATTGATCCAACCCCTTCTAGCACAGTTAACAGCATTGATTGCCTGCCAAAGAACAAAAGCATTGTGGTATAAGATTCACAACATGGCAGAGTGGAGACAGTTTTCTGTACAAATAGATTAGCAATAGGAAAAATCACACAAGGAAAGATGTAAACCTAACCTTTACAAGAACATAAAGAAGAAATAAGTGGATAATAGGAATGTAAAAGAGATGATACATTCTAAAGGAAGAAGAAACACTAAAAATTCTATGACGAATCTCCTAGGATAAGGATAAAAGCCTTTATAAGCTCAAGCAGTCAACTACAACGATTAGCTTTGGAGTTCTCCTAAATGATTATGCTTCTCTATTACACGAACAAAATATGTTTGTTACTTAGGTTTGGCAATGGGGAGCGGGAAGGCCACCATTCTGTCCCCCAACCACAAGATTTTAACATAATGGATTCTGGATTTTTAGATTGAGGATTTTAAGTGCTAATAACTGGGTTCTAGATTTTTAGAACAACTCAACACAAATACACAATTTGAACAAAAGTTACTCAGTCGGCTGAACCCGTAATTGGGCTTCTACCTCCTCCAGTTTCCCCGTTTATACCCCATCCACCTTACCTGCTCAAGTTGAACTGCCCTTTTCCAGGTGAAACTCTAAAAAAATTTAGTCTGTATACCTCAGGGATGTAGTACTATTTAATTTAGCAAGGACATTATGTATGTAAGTAGTACAACAACAACAACATAGGGTAAAATGTACACACAGGGAGACTATTCCGGATAGACCCTCCGCTCAAAAAGGATTATACATGTAAGTAAATCTCAACATTTAAATTAAGAACTTCATATCATAATAAGAAGGGGCAGTAAAATATGGAACCTGTGGTTTAGCAAACCAAGTCATAGACTTAAAAGTTGACATCCTTGTAAACAAATCGTCTCGGTCCCATGGTCTACACGGCGGAGCTTCCCCTGAACCTTTCGTAGCTAATAAATTGTACTTGTTAACTGTTTTGACAATTGATGACATATCCGGACGCTTCTTGCCTCTTGACAATTGAACTCCAGATGCACTACACCAACCAAATTAAAACCCCATAATCAATCACCGTAGCTCAAAGTTGAAAGTAACAACATTCTTGGAATCTGTACGCCGAACAAACAAAAAAAATTAAAATTGTGAAGAGAGGAAAAATAAGAACCTGGAATTGAGTTTGGATTTAGGAGGAGTTCGAAAGATCTTATCCATGGCGTCTTGAAATCGCTTCTGTGATTCTTCAGCCATTTTTTCAGTGTCTAAATTTGTTCATGGAGGATTAATAGCTCTGAGCTGCCGAGCACTTCTTTTGCCGGTGCCCAAATTAATTTTTGAAAGGGAAAAACAATACAATTAATTTCGAGAATAAGATAACTTTACCCTTCATTTGTACATTATTCCAAATAAACCCATCACTATTAATAAAAATAGATAATGGGTCCTTTGGTTTTAACATAAGCTCTCCGCGAAGTTTTGTTTTATAATATTTATTTCAGAGTATTATCATTTGTCCCTTATAATTATAAAAATTTTAAATTGATATAATAATATTTGTATTTATATATTAATTTGATATATGAGATATATTAATTTGATACGCTAATATATTATTGTAATGCATAAAAATGAAAATTTTATAAAACTAATAGAGAATAATGGTAATAAAAGAACTTAAAAATGAGATTTATGTCAGTTTCCTTTATTTTATATGTGGTTTATGATATTTCAGGTACTCTCTTGATTTTGATTTTTTTGTAATTATTTTATAAATTAATTTAAAATAAGTATAAATTAATTATGATTTGATAAATTCATCTCTCTTTACCTTGATAAAATACAATGAAGCACACGAAGGAAAAAAATATACATAATCATCGTTCGAAAAATTATTATATTTGCATTATCTTCGTCACTTTTTGACTTGAATATTTCCTTGGTAATTTGGATCAATTTATGCGTTTTTCAATTTATCTCGTAGGGTATTTTTCACCTCATGATACATGTAATGCTTAATTTTGTCCACAAAAATTTAAATACAGATGAAAAGAAATTACAATATATTGTTAAAATTTGAATACAAGACCTTTTAAATATTTTTTTTAACTTAAATATTAGAGCAGTGAAAACTCATTTATTATTTGAAACTGAGACATTAAATACACCTTGAGTAGTTGTATGCTAAATAAATATGTGCGTGCATGTCAATTTTTTTTTTATATTATAGCGATTCACCAATAAATAATTCACAATACTTTGTCTCTTTGGATCAAATGCATTTTCTCCTTTTTTTTAGAAGAAAGAAGAACCCTATTTTGTATACCTGATTTGGATGTTTGATTCATGAGATAAAGGTGAGATATTTTAGGATTAAACTTATATATATATTTGATAATGGTGGTATATGGATTAATTTTCGCACATCTTAACTAATATTTATCATCTCACGTCAATAACAAATACCAAATAACTATCTATGTCCACTAAAATTAAAAAAGATAAAAAAAATTTACCACAAGTTGATAGAAGATATAACTAATCTCAAAATAAAAAGTTATAAATGCATGATCATAAAATTAAACATGTGTACTAAGATTCTAATTGGAAATAAAACACCTAATTACCCAAAAAAACAAAAGGTAAGAAAAGAAATACTCTTCCTAATATTAGATGAACTAACTAAAATATTACTACCAAGTAAATATGAAAAGGAACTTGAGGATGTCATAATCTTTTGTTTTTAGCTCATTAACCTCAAAATCTTTAAGAAAATGACGCCAACACTTGCTCCTATTTGCTGAGCAACAATTGCCTTCTCTTCTTCTTTCAAATTCTTTCAAGACTCCCTACGCAAATCATAAGTAAGACGAACTAATATTAATTTAAAATCGTAACGATAAAACGAAAAATAAATATATATATTTTAGAGAACATTACATGTGCGAATGTAAGACCATAAGACGGTATTGATAGAGTCAATCTCTTTGGATGAGACATGCTAAGTAAGCTATCAATTACAAATCTCATAAAAAATTCATGTCGAATTAATTTGAGCTTTGTCATGTCTAGCTCTAAGTGTTCAATATGATGTAGCAATTGTGTTGGAATCCACCCTTGAAGTACACTTTTTTCCATTTCAGAAAACTTTGTGATCTTCATCATTCCATGAAAAAAAAATATGATTAATTCTCATAAACGATAATCGAATAGCTAGGTTATTCATTAAAATTAAAATATGTACGTACCTCATCCCAAATGCACAAGGACAATACCATATTGTTGCTGAAATTATTAAGGTGAATTATCAATTTCTTGAACCAAGCACAATTGATCGTAGGTGCTTTAATAAGTAGTTCAATCTTGGTCTCTACGAGCTTTGAAGAATCACTTGGTGCTAAACAAGGTAAATATGTTGTACCTATGTATTGGAAAGAAGATAAATTGGGAGTAGAAATTTCAAGTCGTTTGGTAAAAGATAAGGTCAAAGTTGTAAGTGATTGACTTGAAATTTGGATATACTTTCGTGTCTGACAATCAAAATATAAAGTTTCGAGATGAGGAAAATCTGAACATAAGTCTTCATTAAGACCTACTGGAAATCTCCCACAATCCAAGTGTAATTCTCGTAACATTGTACAAGCACGAATATCCATGTAAACTTCATGGTTGTTGCGGTCGTTGCTATTAGTAGGGTAAATAAAGTGAAATAGTTTTAATTTTGGAGCAATAACTTGTATACTTCTCATATAATCATAATGCTTCACATAAAGCTTCTCTAAATTGTCTAAATTAGACAACACTATAAACATATCTGGCTTATTATAATTTCTCAAATATTGTCTCTCACAATTGACCAATCTCAATTCTCTAATACAAGGGTACTTACTAATAAGCCTTGACAAAGATTCTCCATAAAACATAACACCATCCAATTTCAACTCTTGTAAAGAAGAAAATTTTGCTTCACCATTGAGCACATATTCATCAAGTGTGCAACAACTTAAATGAAGAACACTAAGACATGTGGACTGAAAAGTAGAAGGCAAAACGTAAAATGGATTTTTTAACTTCAAATACACCTCATGGAAATTGTTTTCATCTATCAATTCCATAAGATTTTTAAAATTAATTACCTTATGAGGAGAAATAAATCGAATACTTAATATACGTTTCTCAGCCTTAATTAACATACTTTTTGATGTCTCAAGAGAGTCAAGGATCCAATCTGAGAATTTCATGTTACGTTTATTTTCTAATAAGAAAATAGACTCATCGAAAGACAAGAGAGATGGGGTGTTACGATACCAAAGTTTGGTAACAAGACGGACGTTAGCTATATCGTGAAAACTCAGGTAGGAAAATATCAAATGTAAAATATGATCCGGCAATCGTAACGTTGGATCAACAGAAAAATCAGACATAGCTATTATGGGGAATCAAAACAACACAAATCATATAAACCCTAACTTTAGCCCAATTTATTCATATTTTCTCAACAACTATATACAAGTACAATATAATTAAGTAACTCTTTCTTTTTTTTAACTAAAAGTTATTCTGTCAAGCAATTGAAAATTGGGGCCCAAGTTATCTCTCCATTTTTTTTTGGAATAAAGTTTTTCCAATTGATTTACGTTCTTTTTCACATAGGAATTATTAAGGGAAAAATCCAGCTGGAAACAACTACTTGGACTAGGACTTTAGGAGCAATCCTTACGGAAGATTTGTTAATATATAGTTTTATTGTGTCTCAATTTACTTGCATAATTAATTCTAAAAGTCAAATAAGAAAATTTTTTATGGTAATTTATGTGCTCTATTTTAAATATTTACTTAACATAGTTGTTAAAAAAATCTTTTATTGTGATTTATGTGCTCTGTTATAAGTTATTAATTTTTATGACTTATGATTCATTTAGACATGCGATGTGAAATTATTATTTAAAATAAGATTGATTTGATATTGAAATAAAATAAAATTGATTTGATGTTGAAATTTTATTTGGACAAGTAATTTAAATTTTCTTAAAGTTGTACTGTTTTTTTCTCATAAAAATATGAAATCCACAAGTTGTGAAAACTATCAAAAAAAATTAAATTAAATTCTTGTACAATCTTTTACCTAGTGAGCAAACCATATATACTTCATAAACAAGATATTGAGATATCCTAAGACGTCTCATTGATAAATTACGTATTTAGATATTTCTTTTATGAATAAATGTGTGACTAAAAACTTCAAAATATACATAATTTTATAAAGATTTACTAGTCAACAATAATTTATTTATAAATTAATGTCCAAATGCACAATCAAAAAAAGAGAAGGCTGACTTTTGAAATCCTAACTAGTACGTCATATAACTAATTGACCGAACTAATGAAATTGATGCCGTGTAAATTTGAAAACAAATTTCATCTCCTCCTTTAAACTAATTATCTTTTCTACACAACAAACTTGGAAATCTTTTAGAAAATGGCTCCAAACACATGTCCATAGTTTCACAGCTACAATTTCCTTCTTGTATGCTTTCAATTCCTCGATCAAATCCTATACAAAATTAGCAAAAAATGTTGAGATTTGAGAGTAAATATTTTAGAATCATAAATCAAGATTGAGAACATTACATTTGCTTTTGGTTGCAATCGTGACGGTATCAATAGAGTGAATGTGTCTGGATGAGACATCAAAAATAAACCATTCATAATATATTTCATCAAATATCCATATCGAACTTTGATCTTGCTCATATCTAGTAAAACATGTTTGATATGATGTAGTGGAGGTGTTTCTACTTGTCCAATTACTTTGATTGGTAAAGTTTCACCTTCACCTTGGCGTAACAAGTTCTGAAGAGGATAAAATATATGCATATTATAACAAAAAGTAAATAGTATAACAAATGTATAACATAACATTAGAGGGTGCTTGTTCATATACCTCGTTGTTATCATCATCATCATCATCATTACAAATGCACAAAGAAAGTCCAATATTATTGCTAAAATCTTTAAGACGATCTTTTAAATTGGTGAACATCAAAAGTTTATGGATCTTCTTCACATTATATGCTAATCCAACTCTAAAAGATTTGGTGCATCACTTGGATTTAAGAATGGTCTAAATGTTGTACCTACGCATTATAAATTGGATAGAGTTTTTCTCCTTACCTTAACACAATTCAATTTCAACTCTTGTAAAGAATTTAATTTTCTTTCCCCTTGTAAAACATTTGGATGATCTAAGGTGCAACGTCTTAGATGAAGAACAGTAAGACACGTTGATTGAAACATATAGGGCAAGTGGCATCTAAAATCTTCGAATTTCAAATACATCTCATGAAAATCATTCTCGTCCATCAATTTCAGAATTTCATATGCATTCTCTTGATCATTAAATCGAATGCGCAATATACGATTATCGGCGTTGCGTAAGTGAGTTTTATTAGTGTCAAGAGAAGAATGGATGCATTGCATGTAGTTGTTACGCAATTTTTGTGAGATTTCAATTGAGAATCCATTAGTAAAGAAAAAGGATTGGTGAAAGTTGAAAACAAAGTATGAAGGTGAGTATTTGTATCATGTCTTGGAAACAAGACGGACATTAATTAGATGTTGAGATGTTAAGAGGGAAAATATGGAATTGAGAATATGATGAGGCAATTGTAACGTTGGAGTGAATTAGTATGAGAAATTTTTGTTTTTTTGATGATTTGTTCATCAATTGTTTGACACATAGGGAAAGGGAGAAGTATGCAGACATAATGTGGAAAGTGAAACCCTAATTAATATCTGGTGGTAAGGACTCAATATTTATTTAAAGGAAAATTAACCTTTTATAGTTTGGGTTAAAAAAATAGAAAACGTTTTCGATTTGGTTTGAGTAACCTAAACAAGATAACCTAACTAAATTAAATTAAACTCTAGTACTTACCTTTATTTATTGACCAGCTTATTATTAGCTCTACCCAAGAAAATTTTTATTAAAATATTTTTAAAAAGACGTTGCACCCGATTTATTTTTCGAACAATGGAAAATCCGAATTCAAATTGGATTAATTGACCCGGCCTGTTTTATTTCATTAAGGGATAATTGTATAGAATGATAAACTAATAATATCCTTTGATTTATTTGTATTCCATAGCAAACAGTTTGTCAGTCCCTGTCTCCCTCATATTCTCGCTCGCCACTCTCCCTCTCTCGCTCACTTATTCCTGTCGCTCGCCTCTCTCGCTTTATACATAGAATTGTATAAATTGTGTTTCTAATTATATAAAGCGAGAGAAATTGTATAAACGCATGCAAATACATATATCTTCGTCCTATACACTTAACATTATACAATACAAATATTTTCCTGCCCAAGTCTCTTTTGCCTTTCTCGTTTTATACAAATTCAAATTGTATATAATTTCTCTCTTTCTCGTTTTATACAATTCGATTCAATTGTATATTCTCTGCACAAGTCTCTTTTTGCCTTTTTCTCTTTCTCGTTTTATACAATTCAATTCTGCCTTTCTCGCTTTCTCTTTTATACAATTCAAATTGTATATAATTTCTCTGTTTCTCATTTTGTACAATTCATTTTATACAATTCGCTTCAATTGTATATGTATAGCGAATTATACATATATAAGTTTGTTATAGAGCGCAAATATGCAAATTTTGCTACAACATATAACGTTGGATCGAGTGAATTAGTATGAGAAATTTTTGGTTTTTTGATGATTTGTTCATCAATTGTTTGATGACACATGGGAAAGGGGGAGAAGTATGCAGACATTATGTGGAAAGTGAGACCCTAATTAATATCTATGGTAAGAACTAGAACAAGAACTCAATATCTATTTAAAGGAAAATTAACCTTTTATAGTTTGGGAAAAAAAAATAGAAAACGATTTCGATTTGGTTTGAGTAACCTAAACAAGATAACCTAACTAAATTAAACTCGAGTACTTACCTTTATTTATTAACCAGTTTATTTATTAGCTCTGCCCAAGAAAATTTTTATTAAAATATCTTTTAAAAGACGTTGCACCCGATTTATTTTTCGAACAATGGAAAATCCGAATTCAAATTGGATCGACCCGGCCTGTTTTATTTCATTAGTGGAGTATCGGGTCATTGTGAAAGGGGCCTAAAAATGATTGTTAAAGTATTGGAACCAGCAAGCCCACCTAATGAAGTTGCAGATCATACTACTGGGCCTTCTACTAATGGTGCAGCCCGATTGATTAATGTGGTTGGGGTGTTGGTGGTTTCATTATAGAAAAAATTACATAAATTGATACATTTTAATAAATAATTACTGATTTTAGCAATATTTTTTATTTATTACCATTTATAGCAATACTATGTTAAATCTGTAATATGTATTAAAAGTGAATTATGTATGCAATATATTTGAATTATATATGAATTATAATTATTTTTTAAAATATATTATATTTACTTGGTAATAATTTACACATCGTATTAAAAGTGTATTAAAATGTGTGATAAATGAATTATCTATCATTAAAATTGGTATTATATGTGAATAAAAAATTATTCTTTGTAATATGAATTAAACTTGTATTATAAATGAATTAAAAGTGATCAAGTGAAAAAGAAATATTATTGCCATAAATGGTAAATATTTTTGTATTATAGTATATTTATGTAAGTTTCCCATTCATTATTTGGAGCTATTTTTATTGACAATTTTTTTTAAAATGTCAATATTTTAATATTTAATAGGATTGATGGTCAACACTTTCAATATTTAGTAAAACTGTCAAAATTTTAATTTATTATGTATCTTATTTAAGTTTTTATTATTCATTTAATTAAAGAATACAATTGTTAAATAGTGAAAGGGAAAATTTTAGGGGAGAGAATCTTTTTGAAAAGGAACAATTGCTAAAGTTTCATCAGTTACAAAAATTCAAAACTAAATACAAATTAAAAAAAATAAACAAAGAAAACTCATCCACTTGTTCATCAAATTTCTAGTATTCATTTTTAAATTTTCATTGATAATACTCAATTTCTGTTGAAATGAATTCGATTAAATCGTGTTTTTTTTTTATATCCAACCACATCTTCAATGGATCATATTTTAGAGCCAAAATCAACTTTCTTAATGATCTCCTCTAAAATTATGTGAAATTTCCTATTCAATTCAATGACACTTGACACTGTCAATACAAAAGGTACTTGGGGATAAAGAATGATCTAAGAAAAATAATTGCAGAGTGCATATTTCTTTTTGGACCCACTAGTTCATCAAATTACTAGTGTCACAATTAAAACTTGCGGATTGAGATCATAATAACGTACATATTTCTTTTTGAATAATGAGACGTTTTACTAAAGCACAAGTGAATACGTATTCAAATTTGAGTTTTTTGTGAACAAAAAATTGAAAAAAAAAGAAACATATCAGGCGAAGAAGGAGAAGGAGAAGGAGAAGGAGAGAATCCGAGAAGAAGGTTGCAAAGAAAGAGAGAATGAAAAAGAAGGTTGCAAAAATTATATTCATATTCATTTGTGTTTGTCAATCATTTTTCTTTGGAAAACTTTCACATATAGCCACTTAAAAACAATTAATTACTCTCCATAGCTATAGTTTGATAATTACAATTTGTAGCTACATGTTATTTGGAGGAGAGAGGCGAGCGAGACTGGGAGAGAGAGGAGAGAGGCTAGAGAGAGGGGGAAAAGAGTGGGAGAAAGGTGAATTGTATATGTATAATGGTTAGATAATTGTATATTATACATATATAGTTGTGTATATGGCAAGAGAGATTGGGAGAGGGAGGAGAGAGGCGAGCGAGACTGGGGGAGAGAGGAGAGAGGCGAGCGAGATCGAGAGAGGGGAGAGAGAGAGGGCAGAGAGTGGGAGAGAGGTGAATTGTATATGTATATAATTGTATATAACTGTATATTATACATATACATTTGTATAAATGGCAAGCGAGATTGGGAGAGGGAGGAGAGAGGCGAGCGAGATTGAGAGAGAGAGGAGAGAGGAGAGAGAGAGAGGGCAGAAAGTGGGAGAGAGGTGAATTGTATATGTATATAGGCTAAAAAATTGTATATTATACATATTTATTTGTATATCCTGGCGAATTATACATATACAAACATGACTAATTATACAAACTCGAAGTCAGCCCACGTAATTAATGTATAAAGTTAGTCGTGGGTGGTAATTATAGCAAACTATAGCTATGATGAGTAATTAAATAGTATAAGTTTGCTTATCCGCGTAATTTTTCCTTTTTCTTTTATTTCAACATTTATATTTTATTAAGAACATTGTAGTTTTTTTTTTTAGTTTGTAGTCATTATGCCAAATTGATTTGTATTTCTTAAACATAGATGTATCTTATTTCTTTCACTGTTAATTTGTATTTTTTTAGAATATTGTGTTAATCATATTGTATTATTTTCATTATGTATGTTATTCTTTTTATTATAATCTTGTATCTTTCTTTAATCGTATTCAAATAAGAAGTCACATAATTTTACTAATAAAATGCATTATCTTATCAACTCTTTCTATTTAGGTATTCGAGAAGCGTTTTTTTAAGTTTTCAATGACATGACTTTGGTTTTAAAGATAAAATGTTTATCTTTTCTTGATATTATAAAAGTAATAAATGATATAAATAAATATATTTTTTAATATAGTGGACAAATAAAATTAAACGGAAGGAGTAATATAGTAATTTCAACAATAAAATAAGAAATCATAGAATTTTACTCATAAAACGCTATTAATAATCTCGTTTTATGCTTATCTTATATTGATGATTGATTGTTTACGCTAAAAAGGATCTGTGATTCAAAATTAGGATTTATACCGCAAAAATTCAGACTAGATAATCCTACTTCATATCATGAGACTAAAAATTTCATGCTTTTAAGTATAAGTTTTATTATATCATTTATTATATCATTTTAGCTAATACCTACAAGTTCACAATCAAACACGTAACAAGTATAATTAATTCCAAATTTTAACTCTGTATTAATCCTCTAACAAAACGGTCCACTTAATAGTCCTTCAATTTTGAACTGCTTCCAATTATTTCGTTGTGCCGAAATCACGATGCATATTAATACTTGTTGGAGTAATATAATTATCATTTTCTACAAACAAAATAAATAAAATTAAAAAAGGACCCATGTAACAGCAGGTTAAAAAAAGAGAGCAGATTTTGCTTAAATAATGTATTAATAAATTCATTAAATATATATAAAAATTAAACTCACAATCAAATTATTATCTTTAACATAGTCAATATAAAAATTCAAAACCTATAAAATTAAAAAATCTCAGCTTCACGCTTCTGCAAATAACGCTAGATAATGACCAGTTTAAATTAATTTTAATTTTCAGCAATTATTTGAAATTAAAAATGACGTTTGAAAAACAGTAATACCGAGTCAAATGAAGAACTTCCCCTTAAACGTTATTTAAATTATTATTTTGCTAACTTCCTACCCCCATTAACTCATGCACCCAAATATTCTCCCTAAATAACTCAAAAAACATAACTACTTCTCCTTTTTAAACACTCAAATGAGCCATAATTCACATTCACAACTCACAACTATACTCCCAAAAAAAAAAAAAAAAAACTTTTTAAGTCTTCCATCATGACTTCCTCTAAAGCATTTCTATACCTAGTCTTTTTCTCTTCTTTTCATTTCTTCACTGTATTTTCAACTCAATTTACTGTTGGTGGTGAGAAAGGATGGATCATCCCTAAAGATGATCAACTATACAATGAATGGGCTGCCAAAAATAGGTTCAAGGTTAACGACACTTTAAGTAAGTAATCGTACTCTATCATAAAATTATATTTATATTAATACTGTCAGTAGATATGAATTAACTTGATCGTGTTTACATGCAGCGTTTGTGTACAAAAAGGACTCGGTGTTGGCTGTGACGCAAGAGGAGTACGAGAAGTGCAAATCAGTGCACCCGATTTATTTTTCGAACAATGGAAAATCCGAATTCAAATTGGATCGACCCGGCCTGTTTTATTTCATTAGTGGAGTATCGGGTCATTGTGAAAGGGGCCTAAAAATGATTGTTAAAGTATTGGAACCAGCAAGCCCACCTAATGAAGTTGCAGATCATACTACTGGGTCTTCTACTAGTGGTGCAGCCCAATTGATTAATGTGGTTGGGGTGTTGGTGGTTTCATTATTTGGAGCTATTTTTATTTAGTTTATTTTAAATTCTGAAAAAAAATATTTGTTTTGGTGTTTAGGTTTATGTTTAGGTAGTGTGATGATAGGTTGGGGGGAGGTGGGGGTGGGGTAGCTAGGTTTTTTGAAATTATTATCATTAATTGTTTGGATCTTGTTATTTTTGTTTTTGAAATAATTCGTTTTTATGTAACTTTAGTCTTTCTCTAGTTTTATGTGTGGGAGTTACGATGCAATTAAAAGAATATCTGTATGGTTATGTCTGATTATAGTGTCTTAAAAGGCAAAAAGGGGACGTGACACAAAGCGTTTTTGCTTAATATAGATAAGGTTTAAAATTTTATTTTATAATATAGTATTAGAATATAATAATACCAAAAACTATAAAAATGTATCAATAGTTTGAAATAATTACAAACATTATTAAGGAGATTCATAGAAAATAAAATGTCTAACATGATTATACAAATATAAATAATATAATATTTTAACTTATCATATTATACTCCATCACGAATAAAAATAAAATTACTTTCATAGCTACCTAAAATTATAATAATTTGAGACAGATGACAAAACCATAAGATTGCTCTCATGTTTCATATTTCTAGAAATTAAAAATTTATCAAGTATTATTCATATATTTAAGAATTATGAGGGTCAATAATATTAACTGAAGATTGTGTAAGATTGAGCGCCTTCCAGATCAAGAGGGGTCATTCACCTTATTATGTCAACTTTGACCTCGACCGAGTCACCACGAGACTGGTAGTCGTATTAACAGCTTGAAGTTGTGTCTTGAAGACTTATGTCAACTTTGACCTCGACCGAGCCACCTATATCGCAGTTGAAACACCTAAAGGAGAACTTGGTGTCTTTCTGGTCAATAATGGCTTTGTCCATTCACAAAGGCTCAATTTTATGTCCAAACATCACATGCCAGTGGTCACCATCATAGGCATTCAAGATATTGTGAGACTGATAGTCATAGTAACAGCTTGAAATCGTGTCTTGAAGGCTTGTCCTAGACCCCAAGTGTGGTAACTTATAAGGTAATTGCTTTTTCCATTTAATGTTAACTTATAAGATAATTGCTATTTCTATTTAATGTCATTTTTTGGACAATTTAATAGCATGATTGATAAATCTTCAATAAATGATAAGTTACTTCTTATAACATATTAAACGTGACATTAGATGTTTAAATAAAAGTTTTAAATATTTTAAAATTAAATTAATATATATTTTAAAATATTACAAAAAAAATATTTAATGTATTATTTTAAATATATATAAATTTAGTTTCACAATATTTAAAACTTTTATTCACGATCCATGTTTTAGAATTATAAATCTTAAAATTATATTGATGTCTTATAAATCTCAAAACTTTTTCTCTCATAAATCTCAAAATTATAGTGATGTGTCTTATAAATCTCAAAACTTTTTCTCTCATCTTAGATTCTCTAAATGTTGTTGGGGTCATGGTTTGGTTTATAAAATTAAGTTTTTTTCGTTTGTGTTTCTGAGGCGACGCCATAGCGATTTTTAAAAATATCAAAGATTTGTTGGGATTGATCGGCGGAATTGATTTCCATGAGGTATAATTTGAAATTTAGGCATCGTACGTACTTGATTTCGTCGAGTTTTAACTCAAAATGTCTTAAAATTCTTCATTTATCTGGTGTCAAATTGTTAAATATTTGTTCAGTGGTGAAGCAAATTTAACTTCTTTGGAAGAATTTGAATTGAATAGAGTTAATTTAGGTGGAGAAACTCTGTCAAAGTTTATTAGTAAGTGCCCTAATATTACAGAACTGAGATTGGTGAATAAGTGTGTAGTGTTACCTAACGTAAATAGTTTGAAAAAGTTTTATGTGCATATGATTAGCCTATATTGTATATAATTATCGTGTTGATACAATTGATTTGTGTATATCATAGAAAATTTATTTCATTAGGAGTTTTGGGTCATTGTGAAAGGGGCCCAAAAAGATTGTTAATGCATTGGAACTAGCAAACCCACCTGATCGAGTTGCAAATTATACTACTGAGCCTTCTACTAGTGGTGTGTCTCAGTTGGTTAATGTTGTAGGGGTGTATACTATACCTAATCGCGAATGGTTAAACATAAATATCGTATGAAATCGAGATAAAAACATAACTTATGTCTTAAAATCTTTAATAAATGTAGATAGCCATATCATACTATAAGTATGTTCGATAAAATCAAGGTAAAAACATAATGAAAAGGAAAATTTATCCGTAAAATGAAGTAAATTGATTTGTTTATTTAAGATGCGATTAAAATGTACCAAATAAGTAATACGAGGAAAAAAAAATTAACATGACATGCGTGCGAAATAGTTTTTGCTAGTAAAATACTAATTCTAGTTAGAGTTATGGATAAAAATGTTCCACATTAATATTGTCCACTTAGTATGTTTACCATTTTATTTCTATTAATTATGAATTGGATGAATTAAAATTTAAGATTTTAAAAAACTTTGATCATTTTCAAAATAATTAATTGAGGGTATAATAGCTAGGTAATTTTTTTTTTATTTGTCAAAATGGATGAGTAATTAGGGATAACTATAAAATAAAAAATGAACAAATAAGGACTATTAATGCACCACTCAAAAAAATATGTAATCCCTCCCCCCCCCCCCCCCCCCCCACAATTACCCCTCTCATTAGCCGCATTTCAATTATTCCTATATGATATTTTCGTAAACAAAAACAAAAACTACGTTTTCAGTGTCGGATTCAAGTGTGCTTCTAACCATGTCGCCGGAGCTGACCGGATATGGGAAAGTCCACCACCCCCGGCATCGGCAGTTCCACATTGCATCGGTGAAATTTTTTCTTGCAAAAGTTTAACTTTTTTTTTTCTCTTCAGGTGAATATTTTGTTGTTTTTATGTTTTAAAAAAGTGAGGCTAAAGAAGATGGAGATACCCTTTACACCATCATAGTTTCAACTAACAACTTCATCATCTTCATATAACTCAATTGACTCTCACTCTAAATCATACCAATTTCTTCCATTTCCCCTCTCTAAAAATTCAAAAAATGCAGGTGGAAGCAACACTTCCGGCGACCGGTGTCCATTTTTTTACTACACGACGAGCCAGTTTCAAATGCAATGACTATTCATCACCATTGAAACGGTAGTTGGTGTGTGAGATATTTGGATGAAAGTTAATTTGGGTGTTTTAATTAGGATTAGTTTTAGTGTGTATTGGGTGGGTTATGGGGCGGATGGTTGATTTATAGGTTAAAAAAAGGGTCAAACGGGTAGTTTAATAGAATTGAGAAATGTGTAAGAAAATAAGAGGCCGTTAGTGAGAGGGATATATTTGTATTTATAATTGAACGGCAGGAACATATGTATACACAAGGTATAACGAAGGATATAGAGGTACCATTTATTAAAGTTCGGGGATGAATTTATCCCTTTTTTTTTCTTTCTAATGTATCTTTTAAGCACAAAATACTAATTGCATAATTTCTTTATTTTTGTTTGTTTTCTTTCAACTGCAATTTTGCATTTTAAAAATTGAGTCCATTAATTTTTGTTTTTAAAAAATAATTAACAAATGAATATTGATTTTTATAAAAATAATATTTTTTTAGAAAGTTTTTTTTTTTTGTATTTTTGGGTGAAAATAATATATGATGTTGCATTAGCTTTCTTTCTTAAAAGAATCACTGAGAACTCGACGAAATCTGTCTAGTTTCAGCATTTTTCTAGTAATACTATTAGCAATAAATACAAAGTTCTTTTTTTACCTTTACTGAATATGAGTTTTTTTTTTTTTTTTTTTTTTTTTTTTTTGTATTGAGTTAAATTAAAATTGAAAAAAAATAAGTATTTGCTTTAAATTTAGTTATATTTCATGCAAAAATATTGAGTAAATCACAATTCTATTTCATTTTTTAAAAATAAAATTAAATGATGTTCGCTAATCTTGATACATAGTATATTTCGACAACTTTTTATTTTTGTACTAAATTAACAGATATACGATTTTTAAAATATAAAGCGAAATTAAAGAACATAAATAAATAAATAAACACAAAATATGTGTTTATGTAACACGTAAATTTTGAGAGTTAAAATAAATTTCTTTTATTTTAAAATATTCAAGTGTCTAAATTATATTTTAATTTTATATTAATATTTCTTTTACATACTTAATACATACATACTATATAAACAGAGAGATTGAGTATTATTTTTGAGTCTAAAATCAAAGGTAATGTATGATTTGGGGATTTTTCTGTCATCTGATTTCAGTTTCCCAGGTCACGCCATGGCTGAGCTCTGCCCCGTTGAAGAAATTGCTAAAAAACTAAGAATTTCCGATGGTGATTCCGGCGATCCAACCTCCCGATTGCCTGATCATGTTCTCCATTCCATTTTATCCTACCTTAAATCTGAACAACTCTTCCATGCCCGTCTTGTTTCCAAGAATTGGCATCGCAACACACCTTCATACTTCCCTCTTGAATTTGACGAATCAAACTTCTTTGAAAAAACCCCAACTACACCCGCTGCTGTTATACAAGAATCACATAACAAGTTCTTGGAATGGATCCGTTCTTCTCTCGAAACCTCTCAACCTGAGTTGATCAAGGCGGAGAAAAGGGTAATTCGTGTTCAATTTAAGCATCATGAGAATATCAACGATATAATGCAATTGATCAACGGAATTGATTTCCATGAGGTATATTTGAGATTTGGGTGTATTAATTACTCGATTCCCTTTATTTTTCAATCGAAATGTCTTACAGTTGTTCATCTAACTAGATGTGGGATTCATAAACTATTGTTCAGTGATGAAGCGAATTTTGCTAATTTGGAAGAAGTAGAATTAGATAACGTCCATTTAACTGGAGAAACCCTGTCAATGTTTATTAGCAAGTGCCCTAATATTAGAGAATTGAAATTGGTGAATTGCAAGGCGTTAAGGTCTGTTCTGTTACCCAAAGTAGATCGTTTGAAGAAGCTTTGTGTGCAGTTGGTAGGTTCTTATCCTTCTATTACCGACGTACAAGTTATCGCCCCGAGTTTACAAGTGTTTCATTTTGTTCACTATAATAGCAGCAACCTTGCAGTTAATATGGATATTCGTGCTTGTAAAATGTTGCGGGAATTTCACTTGGAATGTCCCACATTTCCGGTTGGTTTTGATCATGAACACTTCATTTCAGATTTTCCTTATCTTGAAAATCTGATCATTGGTCCTTGTGAGGCATCTAAGCGTGTCAAAATTTCGAGTCCATCACTTAGGAAACTAACCTTGATGTTCACACAACTGTATAATTATAATTATTCAAGGAAAAGTGTTGTTTCAGTTCCAAATTTATGTTCTTTCCAATACGTGGGTAGAACATTTAAATCATCTTTAGCTCCGAGTGGAACTCCAAAGTTTTTGAAGACCACAGGGATTTCTTTGGTTCCTCATGTTGAGAAGATCAATAGAGCTTGGTTCCTCCAATTGAGAAGTCATCTTACAAAACTTAGCAACCGTATTGGGTTGGCCTTAATCATTCGTGCTCAGGTACATGAACATCCTTTACATCTTCTAATATATCACTGTTGTTTCCATCATACTGACTAGACATCTTCTTTCAATGCATGAATAATGAAGACAAGCTTTTCTGAACTGGGCAAACAAGGACATAGATTGTGGAGCATACCAATTGGACGAATTCCAACACAAGTGATACCTCATATTGAACTCTTAAAGCTAGATATAAGGCTCAATGTTCCACAGGAATCTCATGGATGCTTGCTGAAATATATAATTGACAACTTACTTTGGATGTCTCATCCAAATGCATTGACTCTATCAATGCCAACTAGTTTTGCTGCATTTGCGCTTGTAATGTTCTCAAACATAGATATATATTGGTTTTCCATTTTTTCTCTAAGGTTTTAAATGTAAATTCCTCTTATCATTTGCTTATTTGCGCAGGGAATCTGCAACGAGTTTCTCATAAGCAGAAACGAAGGCAACTGCTGTGCAGATACCCAGAACAAGTGCTGGCGCCATTTCCTGAAGGATTTCATGGTTAGGGAGGCAGTTACCAATGAAAAGGAAGAGCTAAAGAAGTTCAGTTTCGTATTTACTTGGCAATTATGAAGTTAGGTCACTCTCTTTTCTGCTCCCCAATTGAGATCTGTAGTAAGACATGTGTGTTTTGAGTAAAAGCAAATTATACCAAATATTTTGCCTTATCTAAGTTCATGCTTTGCGTGAATAAAAGATCTTTGTGCGAAGGTATAGTCTATCTGGAAAAAATGAGGACAGACACAAGCTCTGTCAGTGCTTGAGATTAAGAAAAATGTACTTGTATGTAACGTCCATAAAATATATACTTCATGATTTAGGCGTAGAATAGTTTTTGAACCTTTTAAGTTCAACAGTGGTACTATTGATGATTTAAGGGCAGAATGGTTTGTGAACTTAATAAGTTCTGCTGGGGTACTATTGATGATTTAGGCGTAGAATAGTTTTTAAACCTCATTGATGATTTAGGCGTAGAATAGTTTGTAAACCTCATTGATGATTTAGGCGTAGAATAGTTTGTAAACTTTTTAAGTTCAACAGTGGTACTATTGAATTTCAAGGACAGAGATTAGTTTGAGCCTTTGAGGGTAAGATGTATTTGTAGTCCAATTCCGAGACAAAGTAATGTCATTGTTTTTCTGTTTCTCCAATTTGCTCTCCCTGTGAAAATCTTTTGGTGTGCGTGTCCTCTCGCCATGACAGACAAACACATTTGCCTACGGTGAGCCTTGATTTTATCTGCTTTCTTAAGTTCCAGTTATGCTAAGCAGAAATTCCGCCTTGTAATTCCAAATCTAGGATATGTTAATGTACCTCTTGAAGAAAATCAGCTACTCCCCTAGGAGATGGTGAGCATCATTTTGGTACTTATAGTGTTGATCATTTTTGATAGTTTTTAGTTGTCAATCCGACTTTGAAGTAGAGGTGGTTAACGGTGTAGAGGAAGCAGAAGAGGATTATGGTTCTACAGAAACAAAGTAATTCAACAAGGAAGCCTCTGAATAAAGTTTAGTGAAGAAGAGTTCATTGCCTTGTATTAGTTTTCGATATTTCTGAAAAAATTGCTTCAGACATGGCCTCATTTGTTTTGTCTCTTGTTATTTATTGTCATATTATTCTTGCAATTCTGATTCAGTCAATCTCCACTTCAGTGTTGTGAAAGGCGAGCTCCTCATCGCCTTTGGCGAGAGGCGAGGCCTCCTCGCCATTCCCCACTGAGGCGAGGCGGTATGCAAAAGGCGGCCCATGGCGACCTAATGGCGCCAGAAAAGGTGGCGCCTTTTTTATTTTTTTTTTTAAAAAATATTTGACTTAACAATATTAGTCAAAATTAGGGCTTTTTTTTATATTTTCAAAATCTGCTGCTGCGCACTCTTCTCCCCGACTCTCTTCCCCTCGCGATCTCTTCTCCTTGTCTCCATCTTGTTCGAGTTGCTGCTGCTGAAGACCTGAGGTATACCTCTTTTTTTCTGTTCTTCTTCTTCAATTTTCATTTCAGACTTTCAGTTCTGTTTTCTTCAAGTTTTCTTCACTACTCTTTTTTTCCTCTATTTTCTTCACTCTTTGTTTTGTCCCAGATTACTGTAAAATGCCTTCTGTTTTCACTGTGCTGTGAGTCTATGACTGCTGTCCATTATTTTTTTGAAGAAAAAATTAATTCTTCTATAGTAATTATTATAGTATTTGTAATATATGTAATTGCTATTGAAATTTTGAATATTATATGTGCAATTAAATATTTTTAATTTTTGGTATTAATTGGCGCCTCTATTCAAAAAGGCGAGCGGCGCGTGGCGAGGCAGGCCCTTGTCGCCTCTCGCCGTCCAAAACACTGCTCCACTTTAACCTTGGCCACATTTCGTCTAGATTTCGACTAAGTCGCTTGATCTGGAGCCACAGCCCTACCCATATGACTAACGAATCTTGACACAATTTGCCAATTGAAAAGGTGCCATGGTAGTTGATGTATGAAAATCCGGTTTAAAGTCTGGAGTCCATTTAAGAATTTTCATGGGAGGTTCTCCATTCCTTAGTGAAAACATGGTTATAATCTACATCATTAGCTTAATCCAAGTAAACATGTGTTCGGATTGAAATAAGCTATTTTAACTGGAGCTGTAAGTTGAAATTTACTAACAAAAGTTTTTCGAATTTGTTCCATGGTCGGCTTACCTCGATAGAATTCTTCCAACTATAGTGAATCTGCATTCTTTTGCCGGCTTTATAAAATAATCCTCTGCTTTAAAGAAGACTGCTGGTCTCACCTTGTTGTATTTCCACAATTGGTTCCCTGTTGTTCATTGAACCATTGCAGCAAACGTTGGTTTGGACACTATATGGCGTTCATTCCTTTTGTTGTTCATGGGCTTGTTACCTCTTTGTCCATCGCCCTCTGTTCATCATTGGGGATGCTCGTTTGTACATCAGTAACTCCCATATGGTTTCTAGCTGTTTGCTGCATTGGTATTTGTCAAAATTGGTAGAAACTTTTGGTGGTGGAGGAATATTGTTATTTCTCTGTGGGATTGAATTGGGATTATTGGTGGATCTGCACTTTTCATTGTTCATTTGGTGGGTGCTTGCTGGTGGTACAACCGATATACTAGCTTATGTCGGAGAACTGGTGGTTAAAGGGGGGTTGCAGGTTATTGTTTGTGGAATCGGGTGGTGAATTAAAAACAACCTCTCTACCTCACAAAGAAGATAGTAAGGCTAACGTACATCCTTACCTTCCCCCGATTCCACCTGTGGAATTAGGAGAGTAAAGTCCCCACACATACATATATGTCTTGTTTTTTTTTTTTTCTTTTAAGATTTATATATTATAGCATTTGTTTGTGATCTTTAACAAATGGTAAAATACAATCGGTGCCTATAGCTTAAATTACATGACCCTTTTGATTGGTGTAATTGCATAAAACTTGTGCTAAAAGATATTTGTTTATTCTTTATTCATGTAATTGGTGAAGCCTATTTTATGGGAAAACTGCCTAACTAGACCTACATCTCTATCATCTATATATAATACTAAATTATTATCTCTATTTTCAGTTTATCACTTTTAATATTTTATACCAGATATTTTAAAAGATACACTTAAATACGTACAAATCCCTTAAAAATGAGATTGATTTTAGAATTTCTCTTTATATGAAAATTGTTGTTTTCACATTTTCCTCTGCTTCTTTTTTTGTATTTTTTTTTATTGACTTTGTTTTCATTAATTAACCCTATTTAAATTATATTTAAAAATAAATTCGAATTTAGATAATAACAGAACTACCGAAATAATGTGAAATTAGACTTCCTATATGATTGGGAGTAACCCCATAGTTAACTCAGTTGTATTTTTTTTTTTATGTGATATGCCGTAGAGCATTTAGGGTTTTGTTTTAAGGATGAGCTCTTGTTCAATCCTGAATCCTAAAAAAGTTGAAGATATTCTTAAAAACACAACAATTTTTCCTACTACATGGATTGATCCTGCTTTATTATTACCAGATCATATTCTTCATTTCATATTTTCCCATCTTACTTCTGCTGACCTATATAATGTCCGCCTTGTTAACAAATATTGGAATCGTAACACCCCCACATACATCGTAGTTTACTTTGATGAATTCATTTTTCGTCGAAAAATTCGAGGTATATCGTCCCATCATGACTACCTTGAATCCACTATTTCTTCTCTCAAAGCTTCTCAAAGTAAGTTGAGTTTGATCCATTCCGATAGAAGAATATTGGACGTTACCTATAGCACTCATCAGAATATCGACGAAATAACAAAATTGTTAGACGATTTCGATTTTCATGAGGTGTATTTGAGATATACTTATTCTCATAATTACAACTCTTTGGGGTATATTTTTCAGTCGAAATGTCTTACTATTCTTCATCTAAATAAATGTGGATTTTTTAATGATGTGTTTTTTGGTTTAGAAATGATTCCCTCTTTGCAAGAGTTGAAATTGGAAAATGTAGCGGTGAGTGAAAATAATTTATCTAAGTTTGTTACTACTAAGTGCCCTTATATTAGAGAATTGAGTTTGGTTAACTGTCCGTGGTTACGTGATATAGTTATACCTAAGTTAGATCGTTTGAAGAAACTTTATGTTAAGATGATTGAGAATAATTATACTTATATCAACATACAAGTTATTGCTTCCGGTTTACAAGTGTTCCATTTTGTTTTCCGTAGTAATAAAATAGTTGCTCTTGCTCACATGGATATTCGTGCTTGTAGAATGTTGCGGGAATTTTATCTGGATTGTTTGAAATTTCCTATAGGTCTTGATCCTGTGAATATGTGTTTCAATTTTCCTCATCTTGAAACTCTGTTAATGAGATCTTGTGAGACAGAGAAGCCTCTCAAAATTAGAGGCATGTCCCTTAAAAAGTGTGTCTTATCCTTCCCACTCCCACCACAATATGAGTATTCAAGACAAATTATAGTTTCCGTTCCTAATTCATCCTTTTTCCAATATATGGATACACCAATTTTACCATATTTAGCTCCTCCAAGTGATACTTTAGAGCTTTTAGAGAGCATCATTCTTGTATTGGTTCCTCAAGTTCTTGTGATGAATAGAAATTGGTTCCTCAACTTGAGAAGTTATCTTGAGAGTTTTAGCAACTACAATACAATATTGGACTTACACATTCGTGTACAGGTATGTGAACATTCATATTCTTTATACAATAGTGCCTGTGTACTCTCTATCCTTCTCTAAGTTGTTTTATATTTACTAACGAGTCATTTTCTTACGAATGTGAAGCCAAGTTATTTTGTGGGCAAATTAAATGGAAGAACTCCGACAGAACCGCTACATCATATCAAACACTTAATACTAGGGATGATTGAGCTCAAATATCAACAAGAGTATTTGATGAGATATATTATTGATAATTTACTTTGGATGTCTCATCCAAACTCATTGACTCTATCAGTACCCACTAGTTTTGCGTCAGTTGCATATGTAAGTTTTCAATTCCACTATTTCAAATTTCTTATTTATTCGTTCATTTTTTAATCAATGATAAACAATTTAATTTTAACCAGGAATTGTTCGATACAAGGGATGAAAGTTGTTGCTCAGGTACTCATGAAATGTGTTGGCGTCATTTTTTAAAACATTTCGAGGTTAAAGAAGTTATTGATGAAAAAAAAGACACGTTGAAGCTCAATTTCGTATTTAATTGGCGATACAATAATTAGGTCGCTAATCCCTTTTTTTTGTGCTTTATTTTGCTTTTGTTAGATGATTTTTGGTCCTCATTTATGTTATAAATAACTGGAATAATCACCTTTATTATCTTTGTTTTTATCACTAGTTTTGTTTTCTTTCTCTTCCTAAAGTTCTTATTATCCCTGGAGTTCAATAATAGTTGTACATTATTGACTTGATACATTTTAACAATAAGAAATAATAGGGGTGAAATTATCATAGTATCTCCTTTGTATATATTAAATTTAATATTTTGAAAAATTTATTAGATATTTAATATTATTAAGGGAAAATAGATACAAGAGGGTAAATTATCTTTTAATTTTTTGAAATGAACAAATATTATTAAACAAAATTATTTTTGGTATAATAAACAAATAAAAATAGACGTAGGGAGTAATAAATTTCTATATTTTCAAATTACAAAGACATGTTTCATTCTTTAGTACACAACTTAGTTGAGTTGTTCAAATGAAAAAAGGTTTATTAAGAAAGCTTTTTTTTTTATTCACATCTTTCACAAGTAATTCTTTCTATAAAAAAAAAAATTGACAACTTTAAGGCGACTGTTGTCTATAAATGTGACCAAAAAAGTTTAACTTATAATTTGAAGTAAATCTTCGATGCAAGTTAATTTCTTTCATTTAATTTTACGTATTTTCCTATGGAAAAAAAAATTGGCAAAATTTAATCGCTCCTTGTGTTTGGGTACCCCTCAAAGGGTATATTTTGGAGGCAGTGATAGAATGTGGTCATGAAAAACAACAAAACGATAGAGATAGTAAAGTAAATTAAGAAAAAATCGATAGAAACTTAGAATTATGATTAACTATCAGAAAAAATATATATTATATTATTCACAAACAAGGGAGGTACTACTATACATCTAAGAACAATTGGATTCCTCGTGTATTATATTAAACTTGTCATTATAAAAATAAAGTATGAATTATATAGGGATTAGTATGAAAATTCACATGAAACTTATTTTCCTGCAAATTTTCAAACTAATTCTCAGAAAAATCCTCGTGTAATTCATAGTTTTCTTGTAGTGATGTATTGTATACATCTTATTTGTAGATGTTATACATCTAAAAAACCGTTTGAATATAATATATTTTTCTTACGTAAAAGATATCTAAAATACATAAATTAATTAATTAAATGTTAAATATGTTAAGTCATCAATCACATATCACAAAGATCAAAATTAATAATTTATCAACTATCGAGGAACCAATTTCACAAGAATAGAAAAAAGATAGTTAGTATAATTAATAAAAGGGCGAGGTTCTCAAAGTGTGAGTGGTCAATCCAATAAATGTTCATGCGGATTATTGGGCCGTTATGAAATGGTATAAATGTTGCAAAAACATAAAGAAAGTTTCAATTCGTTGGTATACACAACAGCCCATATGAAAATGAGAATTTACTCTTTCTATTTTACACTCAATCTTGCTATTTTTATTTTCATATTCATCTTTAATATAGCTTACGGATCTGCAGGTTCATATTTATTCTACTTATTTTTATAGATATTGTAATAACTAATAATCTTAATTTGTTAACATTTGATGAATATATAGATGGAATATGTGAAAAAGTGGATTGTGTAAAAGGCAAGTGTGTAGAAACTGGACAATTTCTGGGACTTGGATTCAAATGTGAATGTGATCCTGGTTGGACACAAATGCAACTTGGCCCTCTTGCTTTTCCAGCATGCACTCTTCCAAACTGTGAGTCTCTTTACAACTTAACTCGTGTATTTCCTGTTTGATCAAACTTTTTAAAATTGAGACATTGTTTGTGTTTGGCCAGTAAATTGATTTCCCAAAACACTTATTTCTTCCATAAGCTTACCAAACACCTCACTATTTTTTTATTTTTTTTAAAAAAGAGTATGCACTTTTCTTTTTATTGAATAAAGAATATTAGTCTCTCAAAGTTTGGCCAAACAAACAACATAAAGTAAAATTATTTCGGTCTGATTAATAATCTTAAAGTTTAAGTCCGTGAAATCAATCAGTAATGCTTTTGAAATTGTAGGTACACTCGATCTTGGTTGTAAAAGTCATACACCATCGTCACATCCGTCTCCTCAAAGCTCACCCTTCAACATTACTGATCGTAATTTTCCCTGTCCCTTTATTTTCTCCCATTTTAACAGTTCAAAATATTTGAAAGACATATCCCGTAAAGAAAAATTTAATTTCGTTGTTTGACTTTCAAAATCTTAAATATATGGCAAATAAATTACAAATATTGAGCTTAGTAAATTCCGCTCTGATTGTTTCTTATAATGATTATACTTTTGTTTATTCGCACTTTTTTTTTGTCGTTAATGAATAATTTTGTCATATGAACACTTGAAGGTGTATAATAAATACAAAAGTAAAATTTTATTTATTTTTGCTTTGTCACAGCTTGTAGTTTAATATGGTGTGGTGATGGAAAATGTGAAATTAGTGGAATGGGACATTATTGCAAATGTAATGAAGGCTCTTCCCAATACATGAATATGTCTAAGCTACCTTGTCTTGATAAATGTAAGTTTCCTCTTTTAACCCAATCTTTATTTTCAGTAAATTAAAAAATTTAATTTTTAAGCACAAATTTGTCAGTTACTATAGGAAAAATAATTCTCTTAGCATAATAAATAAGAATAAATAATGTTAATTGGACAATTATGATCAAGACTATGTTATTAAGATTCAAGCTTTGCGTTATGATTGGAATTATGATTTTCTTGTACTGAATTCCTTAAATACAAGGATAATTACTAAAGATAAAATATGAATTTTTTTAACAATTAATTAGAAATCTCAAGTTATAACGAAAATTACCAATTTTACAGTCTAATCGATCCACTAAAATAAATAGTCTTTAATTGAACAGGCGTTTTCGGAGCTGATTGTAAAGGAGTGGCAGTAGAACCCAAGCCAAGTTTTCCACTCCCTCCGTCTCTAGAGCATGGTACGTCAAACCTAACGTTAATACTTTTGAGATATAAAATTATAATTTGAGTATTAAGTCTTTCGGAAAATTCTTGGACTTTGCTATCTTTTTTCTCTCTTGAAAGTTGTAGACTTATAAACTAACTATAACTTGTTGGTCAAATTTTTGAGAAGTCAAAAATGCATATTTTTAGAAAGTTATGACGTTTGACCTAACAGAAAACTTAAGTGCTTTGAGAAAATAAAATGAAACAATATCGGGATTGAAACTTTACCTTCAATTTGTGCACAAGTTCTAGTATATATATGACATGATCATTAGTATTTGGAAAGTAGATTAATGTTATATTGTTTGATAAATAGATGGACTATGCAAGTTTGTGGATTGTGCCAAAGGAAAGTGTGTAGAAACTGGAGAATTTCTTGGACTGGGATTCGAATGTATTTGTGATCCTGGTTGGAAACAAATTCAACTTGGCCCTATTACTTTCCCTGCATGCAATGCCCCCAACTGTGAGTCTATTTATGTACGTTTTGTACGATATAAGTCATTTTCTTTAATGAAAGTTGACATAGTTATATATATCAAATCAGTCAAACTATATTAAATAGACTGAATTGAACGAATAAAAAAAGAATTGATGGGCTAATTTAGGCAGTCTTAATTTCAGGTACGCTCCATTTAGGTTGTGGGAGTCAAGCAGCCTTGCCACCACCTTCCTCTTTAGCACCCTTCAACATTTTTGACCGTAATTTCTATTATTCCCATCTAACGTTTTTTTTTTTTTTTTTTTTTTTTAATTTTAAAAATAACAAAGTAATATTTGATATTTAATTTTGTGGCAGCTTGCAGTTTAGTATGGTGTAATAATGGAAAATGTGAAGTTAATGGAACGAAACATTACTGCCAATGCAACGAAGGCTCCGAAAATTTAATGGATGTGCCTGAGCTACCTTGTTTTGATCAATGTGAGTTCCCTTTCCAACCCAATTATATCCTCTTCTTTTCTTTTTTTTTTCGTGTCAAATGTATATAGTATAATATTTCGATAAGAGTTTAAATTTTCTTATGGTATAAAATACTAGTAGAACTTTTGTTTTAAGTCAAAAAAAGATTTTGGGGCTTAGATATAGTAGTATTTTTTAAATTTATTTGTATTTCAATTTATTTTTTAATTGCATGAAAAAAGAGAGTAAAAAATCTTATTTATAAAATAAATAAGTAAAGGAAGATTGTGTTTTTTTCATGTAGTAAAAATATTTTAAACTTTGAATTAAACTATTCAAATTTTCATGATATTATTAGAAAATTTCTTATGCAAACAAGATCGAGGTGTTGTATTACATACACAGTACATGTCTAACCTATTAAGTTTGCGTAACCATTATAATAGTATTAATATTAGATTTTTGTTGTAAACTTAAAAACATCATACCTTATTTTTAAAAATCACACAATAACTTTCTGGATAATAATCTGTTTGGGGAAAAAACAGCACAAAAGACATTAATAGAAAGCAAACTATATAAACATTTCTTTTGGCTTTTTTATAAATGTGTGTGTGTTATTTTATTTTTTTTCCAATGACGACGTTAGCGCCTCAGGTGAATTTTTTAGAATATTATAATTGTCAAGTAATAATTTAGCCAAAAGATTATTTAATTACAAATACTATTTTGCTTAGGATACTAATACATGGTTTTGAATATTTTATTTTGTCAATCATATTGACATTTATGTTATATGTATAAGTAATATGCATGTGTTAATTCATATGTGAATCTAATAATATACATATGAGTTCATGTAAAATATAAAGTTCAAAAGACCCTTATAATTTCTTTCTTAAATATGAAATAGTGATAATATTTTCACCATGTTATGTAATTAAATTTACATTAAAAGTTATTCTATCAATATGTATAAGTACTAATTATTAGTTAAAACATTTGTGAATGGCACAGGTGTATTTGGAGCTGATTGTAAAGGAGTTCAGCTGCTTGTTCCGAGCCCGCCGCCGCCACGGGACGGTAAGTTAAACGAATCATCTTTCGTTCAATTATTATTGTTCCAAAATCTCTGATTTTGTTACGTCATAATTCATAAATATTTGAAAGTCAAATAAAAGTGATTCGAGTTCAAAGTGAAATTAATTTAACTATCATTTAGTAGCGAGGGGAAAATACAAGATTTCACAAAACATCAAACTATCACCTGACATTTTAAAAAAATTGCATCATTACTTAGTATTTTCTCATAAAAATTTTAAGTTGATCAAAGAAATATTTAGCCTCTGATCTAAAATATACATAATAAAATGATAGTCATTTACTAATCAATTGTCCAATCAGAGAAAATTTTCAGGTCTTTATTTTATTGTTTAGTAGTATTCCTTTATGTTAATTATTAATAACTAACAACGTACACTAGGAGAGACCAAAGAGCTTGCAGTGGCTACAAAATTATTGAAACATTCAAACGTGTATACTATGAATAAAGATCTTTATAGACATTTAATTTCATAATAAACAAAAAGAATTATCTATGATATTGGATTATTAAAATATTTTTGTGATTAGACTAAATGTTAATTTTCTGATGTTAATGCAGGATCCAGTGGTGTCCCTAAAGATCCCAATTGTTCGAGGAGTATTCGTGCTTTCTCTGTTTTGCTGTTATTTACAATCTTCCCTATTCTAATATAGATATTGATTATCGTAAAGAGTGTTGATATTTAAAAAATAAACAAATGAATAAATCACGATTATTATGATTTGAAATATAAAATTTAAACTAATTAACTAATTTTGATGTGAATGTGTACATAAAATCTTCAATCTTCTTAAAATAGAATTTAAGTATTTAGAAACTATATAGGTTATATTTATGATATTTGAAAAGATTATCATAAAATAAGATATTCTTTCAATAAAGAGTGAAACATATTAAGACAAAAAAAAAGTAAAAAAAAAAAACAAACAGGAGTCAGTAATAATTTCTTTCCCAATACAGCTTAGTTATGATTTAATGTTATCCTTATTAGGTAACGAGTCGATGGCTTATGTCATACTTTTTTGTTGGTTGAAGTCCAATTTCTAGGTATGCTGGCTCAATTGGATTATCTTCGTTTTAAATTATTTGTCTGATTATGATTTAATTTTAATTTTTATAGAGAAATATCAAATTTTATGTATAAATTTTTTTACTGATTCACGTGAGATGAACGTCTTAGCTACGAGCATTGATAAGGTAAACGTAATCAATGTTTATGTAACATATTATTTCTATTATAATTATAAAAAAGTCAATTTTCCCATATTTAAAGAAAGCCGCGTTTTTAATGAATATGATGGTCGGCAGCAACATGTCTGTAGCTATAGAGACCACATAACTTGTAGATTGAAAATGTTGTTTGATTGCAAAATAGTACACAAAAAGGTTCCCTCCAATGAAGTGAATAACCACTGCAACTAAAACTTCAGTTGTTGGAATTTTCTTGTGTGACAACCAATGCTGTGTCTCTCCAAGTAATGCAAACAAATACTGTATCTCTAAATTTCTGCTAAAAGATAACAAAAAGAAATTCTACTACTTATTAATTACAAAAAGTAATTATTCCAGCTTATTTCATTTAAAAATAAATATAAATTTCAGTTTTATCTCCATACTGTCACATCTACTCAATGTTGTGGTTTTCATCATTTGAAACAGACCTCTTTTGACTGTAGTTTAAGAAGTTTTGATATTATCTGTGTAGACATTACAATTTTCATCAGATTTAAATTAGAATTTCTGAGATAAGATTAATTTATTTTAAATTTTTACCATAGTTTTTCAAAAAAACATCTTGAATATCTCATAACAAGGTCTATATATTTTCGAATAAAGAAAAATATTTGAAAAGAAAATTAAGAGATAAACAAATTTGTACTCGGGATCTTAACAACAACAGCAATATATTTAATGATATCTCATTAAATGAGATCTGAAAAGGGATAGGGTATTTACAGGCAATTAGCTCGTGAAAGTAGAATACTATTTTTGAAAGACCTTTGGTTCGAATACGTCAAATCGAAGTAATAGGAAGAAAACGATGAAGAAACCAATAAAGAAAACATGGTACTCCCTCGTCCACTTTTATTTGTCATGTTACGCTTTTTGAAAGACAATTTAATTATTTTTAATGGTAAATTAGATTACATTAATTCAATTTTTTAAACAAAAAATATAGATATTAAAAACTATACGAAAAGTACTATATATTGTAATTTTTTACATTTTAATATGATCAAAAAGTATATCCTAAATGTTAGTTAAAATATTTATAGTTTGACTCTAAAAATAAAAAGTATGACAATAAATAGTGAACGAAAAGAATAGTAAAAATAAGAAAAGCTAGAGAGTCTACCAAAGAAGCAGTAACACTAACAAAAATAGGATGGTAAACACCATAAAACAACATAAGATGATTGACACCAAAAGTAAGAACTAGGACTAGCACTATGACAAATACTAGCAAGTCTAGATCCTCACAAGTAAAGATAATATTCTACCCCTACTAATCTTGTATGTTAATATGTGAGATTCAGTTCTTTTTATTTTGATTCATATCCTCGATAATATAAAGTTATGTACTGTTTTCTTAAATTAATTCTTTCCAATACCTCCTACAACCAACATTTGCACCTCTTCACTGATGCATCTGCACACCTTCCCTTCACATGCCTAAACTATTTCAACCACCCTTTTCTTCTCTTGTCCATCCACTTACAACTTCTCCCGCATAATCTTATTTTTAATCTTATCATTCCTAATATATTTACATATTCATTTTAATGTTTTTAATTATTTCAATCCGAACAGACTCCAAAAACAAGCCTCCATTACATCCACACGGCCCGAATTAATAATTGAAATCATTATGGCAAAGCAAAAGGTCTACGTAGTGGCAGGCAGAATTCCAAAAGAATCCATTAGGCGGCATTCGGCAACCAATGGGAGAAAAGGTCTCTTCTATTGTCCTCTTCTTCATTAAAAAAAACAATTTATTTAGTAGGAAAAAGATAATTAAATACTATTATTTGGTTTAATTTAAAAAAATGAAATTTGGAACATTCTTATCTTGTTTCATAATAGCTTCTGGAACTCTCTTATGAACAGCGGTGACTTCCGCCGCATACAGACGAATTTATTTTTGAATTTAATGATATACAGACACCGTCTCTTCCAACAAAGGATAAGAATCATTCTTCCCGCTCCCAAAGGGTAACCACTTTTTTAGGAATCTCTAATTTTCTTTTAACACTCTTTTATTTTCTATCGTCTCTATTAGAAATCATACTTCCTTCGTTTCAGAAAAAGAATAATCTAGTTTGACTTGATATAAAGTCTAAGAAAAAAAAAAGACTTTTGATTATGTGATCCTAAACAAAAATTATGTCAAATATACAAAATTGTGACTTTAAACATATCATGTGTAAAGTAATTAACAACAATAAAAAAAAGGTCTTTCTTATTCAAACAAACTAAAAAGGAAAGAAGTCATTTTTTTTTAAACAGAGGGGTATATATTATTATTATTATTTCTGGTTTTTCTAATATTTATATTTAACTTGTTTGTTCTTTTTCTTTTTTTAACTTCTTAAATCTTCTAGGCATTTCTATTGGCTTGCCGAAATTTGATTTAGCATAAAAAGTCTGCCTAGCGATAATATTTTTATAGTATGCAATTCATAATGTGATCTCAATCCAAATAATAGAGATCGGAATATCATGCAATCTGACTATTATTTTTTATTTTTTATTTTTTTTATAATGTATGAACGTGAACAAATACAATGCATGTGTAATATAAGTCATCATTTTGTATGCCTGGCACTTCATTTTAATTTTTATAAAAGTTTATTCGTGTCGTATATTTATATCAAGCTATATTAATATAGTATAAATTATAGTATGCATTTTTGTTTTGTAGGTTGGTTGTTAAAATTATTTATTTTCTCTCATTTTTGTTTGTCCACAATTAAAAATAATAATTTTTTACATGTCTAATCGACGTATTACGAAAGTACATATTATAATTTTATCTTGATTAATTTTTAAAATCAATTAATATAAAATAATTATCTCAATTACGATAATATAAGAAATCTATCATATTCAAATATTACAAATAAAAAACAATGAAAAAAATATTTAATCAGAAATAAATATGTGATCCAAATAATTATTTATATCTTAGTTGTTCCCTGTTTTCTAATTTTTAAATTTTGTTGGCAATTACGTTGGCTTACTGACAACTTTTTTTTTAATGCGAAGAACATGAAAATAGAATTTTTATTATATTATTTAATTCATAATGTGATCATGATCCCTATAATGGAGATCCAGATGCTATGAAATTTACTAAATATTTTATATAATTATAGTTGTGCATATATATTGCTCAGCAATAATATTTTTGCTGTCTTAATTCTTATTGAGCATACGTGTGTGATTATGTCATCATTTTGTTTGCTTAAAGAGGTGGTTTAATAGTACGGTGGCTTAAAACTAAAATTACAAATGTACAATTGAATCGAAAATAAAATTAAATTGCAACTTGAGTTAAATCGAAAAAATTTAACTAGTAATTTGATTTTACTTGATTTGATATTGAAAAAAAAATATTTAGGTTGATTTGATTTTAACTAAAAAATAAATCGAGACTAAACCAACTCGACATTATATAGAGTTTTATTTTATACATAAAAATCTTCACTTTGATATAATTTTTAAATAATTTTTATATTTCTTTATATATTTTATCTTTTAATATATTATTTCAAGCTTGAAACTTAGAATTCTGAATGACCCAATAAAAATAATAGTCCACAAATATATGTAGTTATAATAAAGCTTAAATCAACATCAAATTAATACTAATACAAAAATAAAATCAATTCAACACTAACAATGACAATAATATTGAATATTTTTTCTTTAGTTTTACATTGGGTTAGACAATTAAAATATATAATCTAATTTTAATTTCCTTTAATATTTAGTCATATAACCAATACTTATTAAACTTATTTTAGCATGATTTAGTACTTTTAAGTTATGATCATTTTCATTATGACTTGTTAATTTGCAATATTTGTTTTACGCGATTGCATTATTATTTATTTTTGTTGGATATTTTAGTGTCATTAATCATATCATATTTTGTGTTATTTTTCTTAAAGAAACACCTTATATAGTTGTATTTTAGTAAGACTAAAGAAATATTTGAAGTACATGTAAATTATATGTTTGTATGAATATTTTATCGGAAAACTCCAAAACAAACCGAAAACCCTAAAAAAATCCCAAAAACCCCGAGGTTGATAAATCCGAAGTTTATTGATTTGGTTTGATTTATAAAAATATTTCGCCATAAATAATTTGGTTTGATATTTCAAAAACTCAAACCAACCCGATCATATATATACAAACAGCCCTAACTAAAATTTATAAAAGAAGTGTTGTGTTTATTTAATAATTTTTTAAATTATTAATACAACATATCTTATATTTCTTTCTGTACCCATTTCACTTTGTCCCGCATAAATCCGCCTCCATCCTGCCAACTTTATTTTTAAATTGGCAATAAGCAAAATCCAAAGGATAAAATAGAAAAAGGATATAAACTTTAAGGAAATATTTTTTTGCAATGGTGATGAACAAATTTTTAAATGTTGCAAGCAAATTATTTAATAAATGAAGCCAGCATAAAAGCATATAGTTCAACTACTGAAGCATTTTACTGTTCAGTGAATTTTATAATTTCAAGAAGCAAGAATTTGTAAAAAATTTAAGCATTAACCCGCACCCGTCCCACATTTGCTTAGAACTATTACTCTCTCCGTTTCATTTTACGTGGCAACATTTGATCCACCATTAAATTTGAGAAATAAATAAAGATTTTAAAATGTTTACCAAATTGCCCATCAAGAGTAGACTCACTCTTCTCTCTTCTCATAAATGTATGAGAGTACTATTTTTAAAATTAAGTGAGATCAACAAAGGTAAAAGAGGAATTATACCTGTAAATACTTACTATATAAATAAATGTGACATTTTTTTTGGGACTGACCAATAAGGAAATGGTGTCACATAAAATGGGACGGAGGGAGTAATATTATTGTATTTCTACTTGCCCCGCCCCGCAGCTGCTTGTCATCTCTATTTCCTTCGCTTAAATTTATTTGATATTATTATTTGATCAGACACAAAATTTAACAAAACACAAATGATTTTTTGAATTTATGTCTATTTTTAAAAAATTAACTATTTATATAATTATAAATCATTTCATTATGAAGAGAATTTCAAGAGTTAATTATTTTTACTCATGAAAATATGACTTTATTTGAGATTAATTGTTACGTAAAGATGATTCAAAACAATTTTCATTATATATAACGTTTAGAAATTCAAAATTAATATTTTAAAGAAATTTGTTAACCTCCTTAGTCAATTTAGTAAAACAAAAACTTAAGTCAGAGGAATTTAATAATTTGAATATATCAAAAACTTTAATTTGAAACCGCGTTATAACTACAATTTAGAAGGACAATGACGGCCCAAATAATGCTATTTATGAATCTTAATATATAATTATAGTTCCTACAAAAGGAAACCAAAAATTGACCACTCATTGAAATTGGAATAAAATCAACAAGATAAAATATTGTGTTCCCTTATAAATTATTTTAATACACTTATATTGGACGGTCTATTTTCTATTATTGACTTTGACGTTTCATGCAATTTGTCAATATCCATTTTAAAAAGGAAAGGAAAAAAACAAACATTGGATGTGTCATTATCGACTTCACCAATTATGGAAATTATAATCATTAATCAACTGCAATTTCTTAATTAAATTACTTTTAATTAGTTAGATTTAATAGTTGAACATTGTTAGTAATGATGTTTCCATTACTTGAGTAAAACTCTTAAAAAAGTAATTAATTTATCAGGATTACGTAATCTATTTATGGAATATTACTTAGCAAAATTAGCTAGGTACCACGTTATATATGGACCCATTAGATCTAAGATATATTATATATATCTACTTTTTTACAAAGATCGAAAAGATAAGCTAATGATTGTAATTTTGTGGCCACTACGGAAATGGTGATAAGAATCTTTATTTCCTCACGAATATATATATATATATATAATTATATAAAGTGGAGCGGACTTATTTTTCCGTACTTGTTCGATATGCCCCTTTCTTCGAGTGCCCCACTCGATTGAGTGAGAGAGACCGTTTAATATTCATATTAAGGTTTGATTAATTTTAAATTTATGTATTGTAATGTTTTATTGAGGTGATGTTTTTAAAATGATTTTTTGTCATAGTCAATGATTCTATAACAAGCTATACTAATAAAAATTTAAACTTTATGATTCGAGTTTGAAAATTTAACATAACACACTTGTTAACTCCTGTATTTAGATTCGCAAACCAAAAGAAATAAAAGATGAAAGGAAAAACACAAAGAACTATTCGAGTTAACAGAACCCACTGTGTGTCCTTAAGAATTTAATCCTCTCAAGTATCCGAGGTTGCAGATTAATTTCTCTCAAGATAAAACGGATTAACCATTAATGAAGTAGTGGTACCTCAAACTTCAATAATTTCAACGAACTCAAAATGACAGCAACAAATTACACACACAGACACGATCGATCGATTTTGTTTTCTAAGAAATGTATGCAAAAGAAGGAAAGAATTCAATACTGAAAAAATGAGAGACAACCTCTCTATTTATAGCCAACAAAGGGTAAAGGTCACAACTCTTAAGAAAGAAAACAACCTTCCAAAAAAGTTAAAACACTATAGAAAAGACACAACCTTTCAAACGGTCACAACCCTTTAGAAAGGACATAACCTTTCATAAAGGTCACAACCCTCCGACAAAGTGACAACCCTTCAGGAAAGTCACAACCCTTCATTTCCTGTTCACACATTTAAAACCCAACAACATTTAATTTGTTCACTCCTCTAATCATATGTTAAAAAAAATACATTTTTTAAAATTTAGATGCTAATTACCTTCTATCTCGAAATTTTTTCAAATTACAGTAATCTCAGATTTTTCAGAAGTTGCGAAAACATTAGCCCTTCGTTTGATACATGGCAAAATGATACATATATACTGATTTTGATTTGAAATAATTGACATTTGTATCAATAATAACATTGTATTAAATACATTGCGCACAAACAAAATTATAATATATCTGATAGAGGTAAAGTGATGTCTTTGAATTGTTAAAAGGCAAAGGAGAAAAAAAGGAAGATTTTTATAATTAATACAAATAATAGAGATTTTTAAAAATTATGTTAATTACACAATTTTCTCAAAAAATAAAAATAAAAAAAAATCGTACAATAATTTCAATTGGAAGCCTGTATTATTTGTCATTGTCAAAACAATTTGAAATAAATATTAAAGCACCCAATTGACTTTTTTTTTTTTTTAAAAAAAAAGTGGTCTATTAGCTAATAAATTAGCTTATAAGGTAAAGTAAGAGAGCCACGAACCGAGGTTTCTTTAATTTAATGGACAGATAGTATTACTCAACAAAATAATAATTAGATGAAGGAAATATTTGAATGGCGGACATGTCCAATGGACAGATATTTAGCCATGTTGGCGTAAAGAATTAAAGAGACGCACACTATCTCATTATTGACAACGCTAAAACGTATATTCAAATCATTTTGAATAATTTTAAAAAAATATTTACGTATAAAAAAATTTATAAATCAATATCTAATTATTTTTATAAACTTATAATATACAACTTTTTGTGTTATTATATTACCTAAACTACTGTATGGTAAGTGAGACTACATAAAAAAATTATAATTTTTTTCTCCAGTTAAATCTGGTTTAAGAGATATTTGTTAAAGTGTAATTCTCAATTAAAATATTAACAGTTGAAAAGACACTGATGATGGGAAAAAAAGATGGTATGATTTGCCAATTTTTTAGGAGTAGTAAATAAATTCTGGTCCCCAATCCACACTACTTGGGGTTTACCGACAGCATTTTCCCCTGCAGGATGATGTAACACCACAATTATAAAATCTACTCGTAAATAAATTTCTAAACTTGTTAGGTTTTTTTTCTCAGGTACTTTAACTATGTTAATTTTCTATTAAATCATTGAACCATCCATAATTTGTTCTTTTTAAACATCGTTAGTTAATTTTGATCGATTTTTCTATTGTAAATGCCTTCGATTGTATTCGTATTGTAATGTTTTTTATTAAAGAATGAAGACAAACTGTGTTAGTCTCATTTGTTTTCTAATGTGTTCAAATGACTTAAAATATAAATAATTATTTTTGAACATTTTCACTATCAATTGGACTAATGAGTTCTGGAACAACATATGTATTATCTATCAATACCCCTCAAAAATTTGATTCCACATCAGCCAACGGTGTTTGTTTAAAAGGAACAAATTATGGGCGGTACAATGATTCAATAGGAAAATGGCATAGTTGAGGTACATGAGGGGAAAAATCCAATAAGTTTAGGGATTTGTTTATGTATTTGGCCTTTTTTTTAAATACTATTCTTTATGTCTAATAATATTTGTCCATTATTAATTTTACAAATTTCTTATAAAATTATAAATAAAAAATAATTTTATTATATCATTGTTTGATTATTATTAATAGAAGGTCTTAAAAGTATAATAGGAAAATAGAGGTAAATTAGGAACTAATATCTATGAATTTTATATAGTGAACAAGTATTATTGAACATTTTAAAATAGTATAGTGAATAACTATTATTATACGGAGAGAGTAATAATAACTACTCCCAAAAAAGTTAAATACGTATTTCGTCGTTTCATATTATTTGGCTTGGATTAATCTGACATAATTTCTAAATATTCTAATTAGAGATATATTGGAGTATTAAATTAACGTTGTTTTAGAGTTTAAATTGAACTAATACTACTACTTTTATGTAGTTACTATTTTAAAACAAGTGGTATTAATATAAGAGAAAAAATATTTCTTGATTGGTAAAAATGAATTGATAAATAAAATATTTATTTTAATATAAAAATAAGATAAGATAAAGCGGAGGAAGTATTATATTATATTCATCTACTTGACAGTAAGTTAAGGTTATTATATACATAGAATTTTGGCCAAATATGTTCAAGTTACAAAAATACTAAACTGGAAAATGGAGGGCTTGCTCGACCGCTGTCATACGAGTATTAATAAAATGTAATTATTTATATATAACTTATTTTTATCTTCCATTTTATATATTATTATATATATAAACTGACTTATAATTTATAATATATGATCTAGTTACAGAATATTGTAAAATAATATATTTAATGAGCTGAATTTTCTATCTTAAAAATTAATTTTCTTTTATTAAATATGATATTAATTATGTTAGTGAACTATTTTCTAGTATAGTATATTCAAGGCTGCAAAATTAAATTAATCAAAATATAGAGGGTAAAATTTCACATCTACCATCAATATGCAACTCGAATAGACCTCACAAGCTCATGGGTATTTGAGCATTTCATGTTGTTACTTTTCTATCCTTGTCCTATGGACAAACCAACACCTATATTACTATATAAAAAATAATAACAACAACATAATTATATGATCACAAATTCAAAGCAATGCAATTGTACCCTTTCTTTATGTTAAGAGTAGAAGAAAATTGTGGGTTTAAATTATCCGATCATTTAGTTTACATAACATATACGAAGTGTATAAGTAATGTGTATTTTGTATTAAATATATAAATAATATATATACTTATACATAATATATACACTACAGTAGTAGGGGCGGCTCAACCCTAAGTTACCGGGTAAATTATTAAATTTACAGTTATTTTCTACTTCTTAATTAATCTAATTTACTTTGTAAGACTATTTATAATTCTTTGACACATGATCTTTAAACATTTCAAGCTTATAATAATTAGATTAAATAATTAAATTTAAAAATACATACTCTCTTATTCTATTGATCTGCGTGATATACAAGTAGATATAATAAGAATACTTGAACAGAAGGTTTATGTTCTTAACGTTTCTTGATTGGACTTGCTACACAAATATTCTTCATTGTATTATTTATGTGACAATAAAAATAGATTATGTGTAGGACGTATACATTGGCCTAAAATTGATATAGGCCAACACACAAAAGCAAAATATAATGCCCCAACCTAATCACGTCTATGCCACGTGAAGTGCATATGCAAGTAATATGGTGGTCATTTTATTCATGTGTCCTTTGTATATATAATATATATCCTTTTTTTTTGCATGATAGGATATGTTTGTCCCAATAAATAAGCAAATGATCATAAAATTGACACTCCTTGGAGCCATTTATTTTTAATTTGTTCTCTTTATGTTGTGTGACCACCACCACCACACAATCTTATGGCCTATACCACCCAAAAAAAAAAAAGAAGAAACTTATCAAGAATTTTGCATAACACCTATCTTGTCTAAGATAGAAAAAAAAAAAGTTAGGGAGACAAAAGTACACCAATCAAACAAAGAAATCTATAAATTGACAAAATTAGTGATTGCTTAAAGAAATTTAAGTGTGTTTGATTAAAAGAAGGGGACAGAACACACAAAATCTAACCACTAAAAATATTAGAAGTGACTTTACTACTCGTCCAAGAAAGTATAAAAAAGAACATAAAAATAAAGATAAAAAATTATCTAACTTTTATTTAATGACGAAAATACCCTTGCTAATGTTTCTCATAGATTATTCATTCATTTTCTATCCCTCTTGAATATGATAACAGTAAACATAAGATTATAGAGATTTATGGTTTTTCATTCCTTCAATACCAAAAAAACCAAATTCTAGAGATTATATGTGGAGGGTATTTTTGTCATAAATTTGATAGGCCAATAGGAGAGGGGAATTGGGGCATTTGGTTCTAGGATCAGGATGTCATGTGGGGGCATGGGGCAGGGAAGAAAAAAGCATTATATTATGTTGTAGTTTTGATCAAATATTATTATTAGGACCTTGCTATTAGGGAAGTTATGATATTATTGATATAACAAGACAAAACCATATGAAATAAACAGACATGTATAGCTCATTTCTCACCACTAGCAGTTACAACTCAAAAGGAGTTTGCTGTCAAGCTTGCCTTATATGAATTTTAAATCAGTATAGTATAGGATAAAAAAAGGTTAAAGCCTATAACTTATAAGCATTGGTGGAGTCACATGTACTTAAAAAGAAGTAAAAATGATATTATTTTATTCAAAAATTATATTAAATAGCAAGGTAAATATTTAATCATTGTGTTTTTAAAAAAAAATTAATTCTTTATATTTTGATATCTTTAAGAGAAAATTCTAACTTCGTTAATATTTGTAGACTTGTAATTAAAAACTGAACTATTGTAGTGATCATAGACAAATTTAATCGTACCTCATCTATTTATCAAAAATCTTAGCTACGAATTTCCACTTTAAAATTGTATTGAAAATTTCAACTCATACGGCTTTTCCTTATTACGTGCATAATGTCTAAAAAATGTGACTAAAATAATCAAAATCTTGACAGTTGGATTTGGATATTACAAGTACCTAGTATTAAAGTTGGTATCTCCTTATATGGTGGTCGCAGTTGGGGGTGTTCGTAATTCGATTTGGATCGATTATTGATTAAAATTGAAATCAAATTAATCTAGTTGGTTTTTTAAATTCTAAAATCAAACCAAACGAAAAAAATAATCATCGGTTTGGTTATTGTCGGTTTAGTTCAATTTTTCTGGTTTATTCAGTTTGAAAGTAATAATTTTTTTGAGTACGTACATATCTCGATAGACACAAACACCAATTACATGAACAATCTACAGAAAAGCTAATGTCGGTTAAGTCAAGTAATTAAGCAATATTAGAGTGTGTGACTATTTTATGTGAAGTACAGTATGTAATACTAAAATGAATTTTGATAAACTTGGATTTAAGATTGTTATACTTGGGCTAAAGTGTTGGGGTTGAGAAGATAAAGTTAAAGACTTAGTTAATTAAAATTTAACAAAATATTTTTAATTGATTTATGATAATATATAAATAATTATAAAATTTATATATCTAATTTATTCGTTCGATTTGATTATTTTTGCGATTGTTTTTTAGTAAAACCAAAACCAAATCAAATAGTATCGATTTTCAAAATTTATAAACCAAACCTAACCAAACTAAACCAAATATTAATTTTTTTTAATCGGTTTGGTCCGAATTACAGTTTGATTTGGTTTTTAACCATAACCATAAACAACCCTAGTGACAGTAGTCTCAATTAAGATGCAGGAGAGGAGCTCGAAGTCGATGTATGATTTAAGTCGAATTCGATAGCGTTAATTTAAATCATGTATTTATCTTCCAAATTAGTAAATTTATTAAGCATCATAAAGGTGTATCATCTATTTTTATACAAATATATAAATTTTATCAACTAACTATTATTTCGTTAATTTATATTGTAATTATCCAATTTATTAGGCATATTTTAAAATAAGTTTGCTTCTCAATACATAGTAAACAATATACCAAATTAATAATAATTATATTAAAATCAAGAGTACTGTAAGTATATTTAATGGACTAAAAGATTATTTTATTAAATCACTATAAATATTTATGATCAAATCCATTGGTGGGCTACCAATATTGACACTGTGTTTCACTTAGACACTTTAACTGAATGATGTTCATTTTAGATTATTTGATGTTCAATATATATATACACAATGTACTGACATAAAAACTTAGAACTATATCATTTTCATACTTAAGATAAATTAGTTTTGTGTTATAACCACATAGATAGTTTGTCCAATTTTCATTTTTAATTGCGGACATAAACTTTATACTTATAGGAACTGATGGATATCTTCTAAAAATCATTAAAATAATGTACACCCAATGGTCTACAGTAAAACCTCACTAAATTAATAAAGTTGTGACCGTGAAATGTTATTATTTTGTAGGTATTATTTAATCGATAAATTAATAATTAGTAATTTATAAAGTGTTTTAAGACTCAACCTTGTGATGTTGAGATAATAAGAGCTTTCAAAATGTATTATCGGAACATATTTTATTGTTGGGTATTAAAAGGGTAGGAAGCGGACATGAAACTTATCCATGAAAGACTAATGTTTTGTATGCTATCAATTTTGAAATTCTGGCTTGGACAATAAATGTTCAGCAAGAGACAACAACAAATTGTTTTCTACACTATAAAATTTGTTTGGATGATGAAATCTCAAAGAATTTGAATGAACCACTTGTGAAAACGTCATTCATGAACTTGAGGTTCTTCCCTGAGGCAATCCCTGGGATTCAAAAGAGTGAGAAGGAACTTTCTCTGTCCTATGCCCGACTGAGCATCTTTCAGAGAGGAAACTGCATATGAATCAGACACACTCTAACCCCTTCCCTCCTAGAGGCGGGTGCTTTACTTCCTGCTCTTTGTCCATTCGGGGAATAGGGTCTGAAAGGACAACTCTTAATAAGATTAGATGCTCGACCTCACGTTCATGGAAATGTAATACACCAGAGCGGTAAATCCTACCACGAAAGTCAACGAAGGCCGGCAGATAAAATTCATACCCCGCGTAAGCTGAAGCAATATCTAGTATAAAATCTTCATAACGGGCTCGGCTCCCATTGACCATAGAGGCATGCGAGAGAAAGCGCTGAACAATGATTCAATGATTGAAGAGGCTTTGACAAGACCTCGGCATTCTCGCTTATGTTATTAAGACTCACTTGTCTTCCGGACACGGGAGGCCCCGCGCCGAGTGATTCTCCCCCCAAAAAGTCTACATGTGATGTTCCGAAAATAGAAACATGTGATTTAGTAAATTAGAACCCATTGTGGGGTGCAACCAGGGGTCATGATTAATGATCTTATATAGTTACCGCAATAAAATGGACGTCAATAACCTATTGGATTATCTAGGTAAAAATTATACATATTGATCAAATGTTCAAATTTAGAAAAAATTGTGGATACCATAAAACACAGTGTTGATGATGAAGTTGTAGATGATACTATACCTTTGAAATCAGTCACGCGTAAGGAAACACTTATCGTATCTAGAACTTTTCACGATTTTTTTGGTGTAATTCAAAAGGACAACACCAGAACTTTTGGATGCAATAAGATGAACTTCAATTAGATTTAAAGTTTAACAAAAAAACAATACACAATAGAATCACATTTCACTAAATTGTCTTAGATATTTTATACTTGTATCAAACTAATTGATTTTTTCCATAGGCCCAAGTCGAGACTGAAGAATAATATTATCTTAAAAATTATTAATTTACCAAATATTAATTTAGTGAGGTTTTATGTACTATAGCCAATCTATTATTTATATAAATCTTTATTAAAACTAAATAAATAATTATTTGTCAATATTTGGTTAAATACTTGTTTAAAAGTATACCAAATGCAAATTCTCATATTGACTTCTAATTAGGACAATATTTAAACATATCTTATCTAAACTCATGACTAATGATACATACCCAAACAACTTTGCGACGTTAATGGTTATACTATAAAGGGAGAAAGAATGTCTCCTATGTGTGGGAAAGAATATTAGAGATAGATGCCTAAACGTGCAGTAATTTGATCCATAGTGAAGTACATTGTTTTTATTTCAATTTATATGACATTTAGAGGCAGAGGCAGAATTAAATTGTTGAAGTTTAAAGTTTAAGATAAAAAAGAAAAATATTTTCGAACCTAGAAAATTAGTGTGGAAAGCATTTTCATGATCCCTTCCTTATTATGAAACCGTTAATCAATTTTGCCTAGGTATTGATTGGCAAAATTGCTAATTTTCTAATTCATATACAAAGTTTATGAAAAAACTATTGAGTTTGTCCGAACTCACAAACTCTCGCTTAGCTTTTCCTCTAATCACATTACTTTTTATATATCTTTAAATATTTTAGATTGTCAATAATTTTGATTTATGATGTTTCTTGTATATATTTTCAATTTGTTAATTTTACATTTGAATTCAGTTTAACTCTCGAAATTCAAATGGTATCAAGAGATATTGAGTATATATGTTATGGATTAAATTTTGCTTTGAGGACATGATGGTCCATTAAACTTTTGATCTTTCGTTTGTCCAATGATAGTCTACTCTATCCATTTGCTTCCTTTCATTTCTTGTCCCCTTCCTTATATCGACACCAACACTTCCCCAAAACCACTAAAATTTTACAGTCTTTCAATTTCTAAATACTTATTATATATTTTTATTATTTCTTCCCAGCATTCCTTGTCTATATATATATTCTTCTCATTTTCATCACCTCTTCACATATAACTAAATTCCAATTCCTCTTCTTCAATTCCAATAACTCCTAATTTCTACTACTATGCCTTCAATTATCTCATCAGAAAAACAACTCGATTTGTACTCTATAAAAGAATTACCCGAATCACATGCATGGACATCCTCATTAGACGATGATGGATCGCGTAATATTAATGTCGAGTCTATTCCAGTAATAGATCTAAGCGATGATAAATTTGTCATAGATAGAATTGGCCATGCATGCAAAACATGGGGTGCGTTCCAAATCGTAAATCACAATATATCTCAGCGATTACTTAACGATATGGAAACATCCGGAACTAGATTATTTTCCCTTCCGATGCAGCAAAAATTAAAAGCAGCTCGATCCTCCGATGGCATCGCTGGCTATGGAGTGGCTCGAATTTCTTCTTTTTTCTCTAAGCTCATGTGGTCCGAAGGATTCACAATTTTTGGCTCCCCTCTTGAACATGCCCGTCAACTTTGGCCATACGATTACAATAAATTCTGGTATATTAATTAAAATATAGAATCCGTGCACCTATACAATTTTTCGTTACTTAAAAAAAAGTAGTAACTACTTTTTTTTTTCCGTATCTTTAATTAATATTTTTTATTTTTTCAGTGACGTCATCGAAGAGTACGAAAATGAAATGGAAAAGCTAGCGGGAAGATTAATGGGTTTAATGCTTGGGTCCCTTGGAATAACAAAAGAAGATGTTAAATGGGCCGTTGGCCCAAGAAGCGGTAGTTCGGCCCTACAACTAAATTCTTACCCGGCTTGTCCGGATCCGGATCGGGCTATGGGTCTTGCTGCACATACGGATTCTACCATATTAACCATCCTTCACCAAAACAATACAAGTGGTTTACAAGTATTTAAAGAAGGAAACGGGTGGGTAACGGTTCCTCCACTTCGAGGGGCTTTAGTTATCAACGTGGGTGATTTATTACATATATTGTCAAACGGGTTGTACCCGAGTGTTCTACATCGGGCGATAGTGAACAGGACTCGACATCGTCTTTCGGTGGCCTATCTATATGGGCCACCGTCAGGGGTGAAAATTTCACCCCTATCGAAATTGGTAGACCAAAGGAACCCTCAAATGTATAGGCCAGTGACGTGGAGTGAGTATTTAGGAACTAAGGCAAAACATTTCGACAAAGCACTTTCATCTGTTCGACTTTGCGCTCCTCGCATTGGGTTTGCCAATTCTAAGGATCAAAGTGGTGTCCAAGTAGGTTAATACAACAAGAAGTACCCACCTTTTTTTTTTTGTTTCTGAAAATATATATCTACTTATGTTCCTTTTTGACCCATTGGAAGAATTTTGATCAATCTTTTCTTTGTGAGAACTTTTGTATAGGGGCATGTGTAGCTAGCGTTAGGTCAGCAGATTCGTCTTAATTCATTATTTCGATTCAGAACATAATTTTTATATGTAGAAGTTTAATTAAAAATTCGTATCACAGATATAATATTTAACTTTAAAAACATATTGGATTCCATACCAAAAATCTTAAAAAACTAAACTAACAAAGTTTAACTTTAATATGGCTCTATGCACATATAAGATATGTACAAATATTCTTTAGTATATATATAATAACAGAGAAAAGTAGACATGTAACCTACTGCAACATATTATTAATATTATTATTAAAAGTAAGGTCATAATTTGAAAAAAAGTTAGTGTGTGTATATTATATAATATAAAACACATTGGACAAAATGAAGGGTTCCCATAGAAATGGGGCGCTTACTAGTACTAGAGGATAAGTTAAAGGTCAATCATATACATCATTCAAAAATAAAAAATATGAGATGCAAACAAGAAACAACGTGTGTTGGCACTTCTGTCGCGCGCGGTGGGTGGATAGAGGGAAGAGTGAAGACACTCTTACCCCGGCTATAGCATCGTTTGACTGAGCACAAAAATTTTAAAATAAATTCTTTTTTTAAATTAATACTTATTTTTATGCTTATTAAAATTACTTTAATGATTCTTACATTTAATTGAGTTTTCTTTCACAATAAAGTGTTATATAATACGATTGTGGACATAAATAGTAATTAGAAGACAGAAGAAGAAACATGTTTTTAGCGATGTTACGTTACAACTTACGAAATAGAAGAGGAGGACAAAGATTAAGTAGATTAGATCAAACATTAGGACGGCATAGCGGCAAATCAATGTTTCTTAAAAAATAATAGTAGAAAACAAAAGCCCACATTTAGTCATTCAAATGTATTACGGCGAACAAGTCGGTTTTAATTTAATTAGGTTTGGTGTCTTTGTGTATACCTTCAAGAAGTGATGTTGTGCTCACTAGCCCCATTCTTAAGGATAGATATAGTGATGGTAGACACTCCCATACTAGTGCTGATTGTTTTAAGAAATCATGTGCCTTTTTCTCCAAAAAAAAAATATATATTCCCTTCGTTCCATTTTATGTGACACTTTTCATATTTCGAAATTTAAACAAGTCTATCTTTGACCGTATATTTTTCATAGATCCTTTTAACATTTTGAATTATCAATTATTGTGACTTATAGTACTATTTACTTAGTTTACAAATATATAAATTTCATTTCAAAAAATTTGAAAATTTCATATGCAAATGTCCGATCAAAGTTAACCTGTTTGGCTTTCGAAAAACGAAAAGTATCACATAAAATAGAACAAACGGAGAAATATAGTATATGCCAAACCCCAAACCAAAAAATAGCTATGTCTTCACTCATGCAAATATATTTACTGTATTTTTTTTGTAAAGATAATGTTAAGTCTTATTGGACCGTGAGAGTTTTGTTCTAGATTATTCCTGCCCTTTCTGTAGGATGAAAAATCAAGTGGTACTAGATCATATTCAGGTGAAATAATATGAAAACTTTCAATAATTCAATATGGGTGTATGTTATATAAACGAGTTGATTGATTTTCTTCTCCTATTTGCAAAATTTCTTTTTGTTTCTTTCCAAAATTCTGATTGATATACACTTTTGGCAATTTGATCAAGGTTATGTGGCATTTGAAAGAATCTTCATTATGAGTATAATTAGTTCCTATGGAAGTTATTTCTGGAGATTAAATAAGAGATAGTATCTAATTAAGAATATATAGGAGTATTCATCCTACTTTAACCTTTCGTAGTAATTAAATTATTTAAGAGACCAACAAACAACTTAATGCAAAGAAAACAAAAATAGATACTAATTGGTTTCTTCAGTCATTAGATTGTATATTGTCACATCGTTTTGTCATGTGATTTTGTTGTGCTTAAATCATTGAAAACATTATTTTGGGTAAAATCAATATACTCGATTATATAACATCAAAGTCGTTGTAGTATAGTGGTAAGTATTCCCGCCTGTCACGCGGGTGACCCGGGTTCGATCCCCGGCAGCGGCGCTTAATCTTCTTTTTATTTCCTCTTCTCTTCAAAAATGCCACCTGGAGCGTGCGTGTCTGATCCTTTTTTTTTTCCTCTTTTAAAGTCTTGCTTCGACTCTTGAAAAATGCCACCAAGATGTGTGTCTGATCCTTTTTTTCCCCTCTTTTACAGTCTTGCTTCGACTCTTTAAAAATGCCACCAAGAGTGTATGTCTGATCCTCCAAAATAGTGCATTTAATAACTAACATAGGGTAAGGGCCTATATACGGTAACATGATTATCAAAAACCAGTAATTAGAATGTAAGTTAAATTCTTGGAACATCTCATGCATGATGGATTCATTTAGTTAATTATGTACCTCATAATCAGACCGGTAAAAACATATTGAGAAAACAAACAATTCCGCACGAAACAAACTGCTCAAAATGTACATACAACAAGTCAGTAGACTTTAATTTTTTCAAGAGTAATAATCTCAGTCATCAAGTCAGTCAATCCACATCGCGGTCTTTGACATGATTATTGACACCCGAGGTAAGTTCAGCTTCAGCAGAAGGTAACCTCTCATATACTCGGGACCCAACTGGTAGAAGCTTAATCTTGCCCAGTCTAAGTGTCTGGCTAAGCTTCTCATAGTTCCACCTCTGCTGAATATACACAACAACTGCCAGTACAACTGCAGCCACTGGTATGGCAATGTCTCCAAACTTTGTGTAAAAATCAAACCTCGGGTTCACAAACTCGTATTCTTCAGAGAAATAGGGATTGGGAACAGGAGATCTGATGTAATCATACACATGAGGCAGAAGTCTAACCGACGTAAGTCCAATATAATATAGCTTCCTCAGTGGTTTGCAATGGATTTGCCAAAAAAGGTTTCCTATTACTTGAGGAAGCAAAAAGAAATCTTGAATCAAACCCATGTACTCCTCCAATTCAGTTTCCCATTCCCTCAAGGTATGGAAATTTCCAGTGGAATCTACGTAACGTTCAGCATGAAGAGGTTTCTGGCTTGTATTGAAGGAGTGGATAAACAGAACAATGATATATCCAGCAGCATGGATTACCACTGTACTGAGAAGTAACCATTTGTCACTTGGAACGCGATGTGGTTCAAGAGGGCTCCTTGCTGATAATCTGATACGGGATCTCCACACCTTTTGGCTGAGCCTCGCTGTTACTAAAAAGGCAACTAGCACAAGAACCTTGACAGTATAATCAATCAGACGAATCCACTGGCTGTGATCAAGATCATAAGATGGAGTCTCATTGATTTCAGCACCCATCATTTTGAACAAAGCCTCTGCACCTGTGATCAAAGGCAGGCCGTATCCAAGAGCTTGGACACCTAGCATGACAAGCGAGACATACGGAACTGATTCCACATTATCTCTGATGTAAAATAGTTGGCTGAGAATGCAAAATATCGCCAGAGAGAGTGTCAAGATGCGCAGGATGCCCTCTACGCCCCTACGGGAAAGAATGTCTTCTCGCTGCTTCCTGTACATAATGGGGAATGTTTTAATGTTTACAGGATTAAAATAGAGTGGATCATCATCATTTCTTTGAGAGGATACGGAGATTTTAGCTGTTGGATTGACCAACCAACGAGCAGTGGTTGGTGGGTATGTTATAACCACCTCAATCAGACAATCCAATCCAGCCTCAAGGTCCATACTTTCTGATAGAATTTTCCAGGAGGCTCGAACATCCCTGCAACCAATGAGGTACATATTTCCGACATGTGGATCATACATTCCCTCAACAAAAAGCAACGAGATGTTACTGTATGACGTCCCAGTGAGACTAAGTTGAGCAGAAACATTTAAGAGAAGCTGTTTTTCTGTGTATTCAGCCTTAGCATGATAAGAATTCTCTTTTTCACCGACGGAACCGTTTGTCAAAGGCCCAAACATTTGACCAAGAGAAAGAATCTCCATTTCGATTTCAACTCTTTGGTTAGCTGAACCAGCGATTTGATCTGCAACTGCTGAGGTGTGAAGGGAGAGATCTTCAGAAAGAATCGAAAGGCTGACGGAAAAAGAATCTGCATCTTCCAGTCTTGGGAATGTCAACAGTGATTTCTTAAACATTGAACCAAGGGTAAAGGGCTCATTTTTTTCAAGGACTGTAGCAGCTGCATTGATTTTTGAGTATTTGTAGTATGGACGAGAAGCAGAATATTGATCCCACAGCTCAACAGGGCGGATCAGTTTCTCAAATGATAAAGGAAAGTAACGCCTACTGCTTCCATCAATACTGGAAAAATGACCAATAATTATGCTTCTTTGTGCTATAGAAAAGGAGAGCGGAACATACAAGCAGATTCGAGAATCACAGTTGCTGTCTTCTGCACCAACTACTCCACGGCAACCAACCATACAAAGCTGTCCACTGGAAGATTTCCAGATTCCCTCAGCAGAAAGAGTCATGTTATTAAGCCCAGTCCTTTGTGCTGCGGTGAACTGATTCTCCAATGGAGAAATCACTCTAAACACAGAAGAGACCCTAGAAGAAGTGACATTATCTTTTACAGATATTGTATCACATCGAACATCCTGAAGGACAAGCTTGACATCCTTAAAACCCCCATCCGTGGCATTTATCTCCTTGTCCGATCTGAATGGACCCAATTGACTGCAAAAATCATCTGTACCGTTGCATTTCCAGTTCGGCACAATTGTTAAGGCTTCTTGATGAGTGAATCTTTGAAGAATATAACAGAAGTCAAGCCCTCTATATGTATTTATCTCAGTACTCAGACTATCTTTGTATGGATATGGATCACAAGCTTTTGACACAAAATTTTCAGAGCCAAATTCGTACTTTGAAGAAGTTCCCAGCCAAGAAGACATATGAACTTCATCAAAGTACTTAAAACTCATCTTTGGGTTTAAGCTTTTCATGGTTCCTAGAATAGCTCTATTTGTCAGTGTATTTGTTTTAGGATAATGAAGCACGAGCAAAATTCGATCATCTTGCATAAGAGGTGTCTGATTTGTATAACCAGATTCCTTTACCCACTGCCATGGATCAGTAGACTCTTGCTGACGAGAAGGCAACATCGTTGTCCCTAACAAACACATGACTCTTTCCCCTTGATTTTTCTTCGATTCAATGTATACTCCTTCAAAAGTCACCGAAAGCTGGGAATGACCAGGCCAAATATCAAAATGAGGACTTCTCTCATACGGTTTACTTGAAAACAAGCCATCTAGGGTGATACCAATCTGTAATATCCCACTCACACTCACTGATTTCTTAGACTGATGAGCACGATCAACATTCGTAACCCAAAAAGAAACCAAGTTCAACGGAGATCGAAGATCCGATGATCTGTTTGAAAGATCTCTATCATCAAAAGGCATTATTGAAGCAGCCCCATTAGACACTTGCCTCCAATCTCCATTCAGAAAACTTAATTCATGTTTTATGCTATAGATTCTGTTATCATCAGGTTCCAATACAGAAGCAGAAGCTAAAACAAAAGCACATTCTTTTTTGACTTCATCAGTTCTTTCATATTTGTAAGGCATAGAAGTTCTAGTCCTAGGTCCTAACTCTCCATCTACCACATAAGAATGAACAAAACCAACAGACAACAACATCAACCAGATAACAATACTAGCCATTGTCCAACAAGAAGCAAAAAAAGACATTTCCCCTAACCCCTTTAATCAAGATTCTTCAAGTATTAGTGGAAAACAGAGAAATTCATGACTAACCCTTTTTAGAACTAAGATTGAACTTAATAAAATCGAAATCAAAACAGCAAAGAAAAACTTGGGAACTTATAAAGATCAAGTCTTTGAGATGGGAATTAGTGAATCTTGACGAGGAAATAGCAAGGTGCACTTACCTGGTAACTCAAATCTCCATAGAAAAAGAGAAATAGAACAGAGAATCAAAGGAAAGTGATGATCAATTAGAGAAAAAAGGGAGAAGTTGGTGCTTTGATTTTGATAATTAGGGTAAGTAGAGAGAGTAAGGTGTGAAGTTGAAGTCAAGGCAGCTGATGATGGCGACACTGTTGAAGTTGAGTCAAATTTTTCTTACAAACTACTATGTGCCATCTCCTCTAGGCTCTATCTCTGTTTTTTATTATTATTAATAATGCTCTCATCTCATTTTATATATTACCTTTTAAAATTATACTCGCATTAAAAAATAATATAATTTTATCTTTTTATTTTTATTTAATATTTTCTTTAATCAATTTTATTAGCAAATTACAAAATTAATTAACTATTTTATTATAGATATAATTGACAAAATATGAAAATTTATACTTAAATTTTATATATAACAAATATTATAATTTAATTATTTATGAAATGAATGACATCTAAAATGAAACGGAGGGAATATTATATTGGTCAAGAAAGAAGAACCAAAATAGTTGTTTAATTAATTAAGCAGATCTCAATTAATCAATTTACCTAATTTTCAGAGGATTGCTCTTGAACTACTCACTCAGTTGACTTTTGGTTGTTCTACACACCCTTAAAAATAAGAAAAAGAAATTATTTTTCTTTAAATACGTTGGAGCGGACAAGTAAAAGGAAAAATATTGTCAAAGGTATTGGATGATGAAAAATGTTATAATTTTCTTATATTATTCAAACTATTGAGAGATATTTAGTAATGCCTATCACTTATTATGTTGTGATTCATAATAAATGAAGATTATGGTATGATTTTTTTAAAAGAAATCATATTCTTTTACGACAAGGTTTAGAGGTTAAGAGGGATTCCTTCAATCAAATATTTTTAGTGCAAGTATTAACAATTTTGGTAGGAGGAAATGAGATTAGATGGAGTAATAAAAGAAGAGATTTTTTAAAAGAAAAAAATAGATTTGAATCTTAGATGGGTGGCCCATGTGAGCTTCATTAGAATCTTAGATGGGTGTATATATCGGCCCCAAAGAAAATATTAAACAAATTCCAATTTGTCTCTTTTTCATTTTCTCTCAAGTTTTGCTTGAGGGCATGCATATGACATAGATTAAATTTAAGGGAAAATTACGCGGCTAAGCAAATTTATATTATTTAATTACTCATCATAGCTATAGTTTGCTATAATTATCACTCGCGACTAACATTATACATTAATTACGTGGGCTGACTTCGAATTTATATAATTAGTTATGTTTGTATATGTATAATTCACCAAGATATACAAATACATATGTATAATATATAATTTTTTAACCTATATACATATACAATTCACCTCTCTCCCACTCTCTGCCCTCTCTCGCTCGCCTCTCTCCTCCCTCTCTCAATCTCGCTCGCCTCTCTCCTCCCTCTCCAATCTCGCTTGCCATTTATACAAATGTATATGTATATTATACAGTTATATACAATTATATACATATACAATTCACCTCTCTCCCACTCTCTGCCCTCTCTCTCTGGCCTCCCTCGATATCGCTCGCCTCTCTCCTCTCTCTCCCAGTCTCGCTTGCCTCTCTCTCCCTCTCCCAATCTCTCTTGCCATATATACAAATATATATGTATAATATACAATTATCTAACCAATATACATATACAATTCACCTTTCTCCCACTCTTTTCCCCCTCTCTCTCGCCTCTCTCCTCTCTCTCCAGTCTCGCTCGCCTCTCTCCTCCATATAACATGTAGCTACAAATTATAATTATCAAACTATAGCTATAGAGAGTAATTAATTATTTTTAAGTGGCTACATGTGAAAGTTCCCCTAAATTTAATGAGTGAGATTTAATTGATGAAAATAACCATCAGAGTCACTCTAGTCTTAATGAACCAACCATGCAGAGCTTCTCAAAGAAAGTAGCCATTTTAAAAAAATAAAATAAATGGTAGTTCCAAAGATGAATGACTGCTTTCAAGACAGCAGAAACAGTCACATAGTTTTTTTTTTCTGTACTCAAAGAGCTTATTGTCATGACCCGCCACTATGCACAGAGTGTTAGTTGCAGTCTATGTCTGTGACATTATATATAACAACTTTCACTTCAGGATGAATAATGTAGTTCTTGATTCTTACAAATTACATCATGATCTAGCACTTTGAAACTACATCAATGTAAAATGCTTCTGTCATTGTGCAAATTCATCTTGACACATGGATGTCAAAGTTATAGTTACCTGTTGTTAGATACAAAATAGTAATTCGAGTCATAGCTCAGCTTTGAAATAACATGGACGTTGTCTTATTTTAGCGTCTGATTTTATAATTAGACTTCTCTTACCCCAAAACTCACCGCTCATTAGCCAAGTGAATCAGCATGAGAAAATCACTCATTTGTCCCGTTCTGTGTACAATTTACAGGAGAATCCCTTTTTTTTTTCACGCCAAGATTGTAAAACAGTGTACACAACTACTCAATCACCTAGAGACACATTAATTCTTCAGTAGGCTCAGATTGCTACCTTATGTTTAATTACTCTATTATTCAGACAGTGTTATATATAGTTGGAAGATGATCTTCGCTAACTCAAACAAAATGTCTTTCCTGATTCTTCCTCACCTTAGACCAATCTTTGAGTTCCATTTCATTTCTGAGTTTAGGTCCTTTACTTTAGTCAGGACCAAACAACAACCACATTCTGCAAACAAGATCCATATATAACAAACAGATATCCAAGAAATACAGAATCTTTTCTCTTTTTTGGTTGATGATATCAAAGATATGTATATAGATTATGAAGGATGGTAGCTCAAGAAAACAGTGATTTTGTACTGATACAGTCATGCAAGGAATAGATAGAGATACAAAGTTAGCAAATGAAGATAAATAATTTATCTACATCTTATGGATTGAGACTAGTTTCATCGTTTGATCTCCCAAAGCAACCATCGAAGCAGTCCAATTCCCTCAATTTCAGCAGCAAAAACAGCACAATACCACACCCAAATCCTAATGCAGCACTGGAACCCGTCAATGAAACAGCAGCACAAACTAACATAACAAAAGATTCTTCCTTTGAGTTCATATCCCTTGAAGCCATAGCCAATTCAATCCCAGCAAACAACAGAAGCACCCCAAGTATCCCAATTGGAAACTGACTCAAAATCCTCACAAATGAACTCCCAAATACCAAACCAAGAACCAATTTCCCCAATCCAAGAAACGCCACCGATGCACCACTCCTCCCACCAAATCTATACTGTCCAGCCAGCCCTCCTGCCCCGTGGCAACATGGCATTGCCCCAAACCAACAACCCACCAAATTCATTAGTCCAACACTTACAGAGACTCTAGTAGCAGACACTTCCTTCTCCGGAAACAAATCAGCTGACAATTTACACACAGCGATCACCGAATTCAATACGGATAACGGAATCTGAGGAATCGCTCCCCGCAGAAATCCAGTTTTCCAATCTTCCCATGTGATTTTCAAAATGTGAATTTTCGATGGGCCAAATTTAATATCGTGAATGATTGAAGGATCACGAACAAAACAGAGGATCAATCCCAGTAAAAATACTATAAGAGCTGCCGGAATTGCTGATAGTGTTCGTAATCTACGCCGATCGGTCCCGCCTTCGTCTTCAACAACTTCGCCGGAGCCGGTAACGAGTATAAGAAAAGATACACAAGTGAGAGCCAGAATAACGCCGTCAAGGCCAAGCCAGGAACGTGGGGAGGTGGCGCTAGCTTTTGTAGAGGTAAAATCTTGGTTATAACGAATGTATTTGATAGCAGAGAAGGCAAAAGCGAGGCCCTGAGAAAGCTGAACGCCGCGAACAACAGGGAGAGGAATAAAGCGGTAGAACAAGGACATAAGCCCAGTGACTCCGAGGAATAAAAGTGTGCCGGCGGTGGTAATTCCGGCGGCGGCAATTTGGGGAACAGTGAGATGAGGTATTTCAGAGACGGCAACGGCAGCAATAGATTTCATGGGTTGAACAGGCATAGGGATTCCGAAAATAGCACCGGTGATGATATTGTAGAATGCAGTGAATATAAGAGTAGTGCTGAGGTCTAGATTGCTGACTAAAGTAAGTGCTAAGACAATGGGAATGTAGGTGCCTAAATCGCCGACGGAGCCACCTAGTTCGGAAAGTAGGGAGGTTTTCAGGCGGAGAGAGCCGGTGAACGGAAGAGTGGAAAGACGGCTGCGCCACCAGTTACGGCGGAGGAGGGGAGTGGTATGGTCAGAAGTTTGCTCAGCCATTTTTTCCCGGAGGGACTGATCACAAATGAGATGAAAGTCGCGCGCACCCAAACATGGAAAAGGCAATTCTTTTTTCTAATATAAACTCTCTCCCATCTCAATTTATATTATATGGTGAAAGAGTTGGTTTTGGTTCTTGTGGAATCAAAATAAATGGAAGATGAATTAATATGAATATTTGGTAGGAAGATAATTAGTACAAAGTACAAGTCAAAGATTGTATCTTGGTGGGTGAAAGTTAGGCAAACCATATTATGGTTTGCTATCTTAACCTTGATAATTTTGACACATAGTGATGTCATGGATGACATCAATAGGATGAATTTATTCCTATAAATAGGTAGCTCTTAATTCATTTTCAAATCATCCCTCACTTGCCTTCTCACCTTCTAAGGCATTTGTGTTCTCTCTCTTGTAGTATTTCACTTGTATTCTTTGTAGAGTGAAATAAATATTGGTGCAGTTGTTCTTTGGTGGACGTAGGATCATTTTGATCCGAACCACGTTAAATATTGTTGTTCTTCCTTGTTCTTTAATTTCACGTTTCCGCTAACAATTGGTATCACAGCCAAGGTTCTGTCTGAGTATGCTCTGTGGTTGCAGCACAGTCTGAACTTCCACATCAGAAAAGGATTACTTTGGTTTTCTGTAGTTCCAAATACATTATAGTAGAAAAGGAAGAACAAGTAAAAGAATGAGTTCCATGAAGTTTGAAATTGATAGATTTAGTGGGCGCAACAACTTCAATATCTGGAAAATCCAGATGATAGCGTTACTGCGGAGGGAAGGTTCAATCCATGCTATTGACGGAAAGAACCCCGATAAGATATCGAATTCCGACAAGGAAAAGATTGAAGGAGATGCATTGAGTGCAATCCAACTGTCCCTTGCACCTAACGTACTTTGTGAAGTGAGTACAAGTACCGAAGAGACGGCCAAAGAGTTATGGGAAAAGCTGGAAGGGCTTTACCAGGACCAGTCAGTGACAACAAGGATGTTGTTACAACGGCGTCTTCATACATTTAAGATGGATTCAGGTACTTTGTTGCAAGACCATCTAGATGCGTTCAATAAACTTGTGATGGACTTACAAACTGCTGGAATTAAAAAGGACGAGGAGACGCTTGCATGTTCTTTGCTATTTTCATTGACTTCAAAATATCAAGATATTGAGAATTCAATGATGTATAGCAAACAACCTATTAAACTTGAGCAAGTGCGGCAAGCACTAAACTCTTGTGATGTGCGGATGCATTTTGAAGGAGACAAAAGTGACGAAGCTAGTGGACTCTTTGTAAGAGGTCGTACTAGCCAACAGGGAAGGAGAAAATCGAAGTACAGATCAAAGTCTCGTGTGAACAAAAAGAATGCGGAATGTTGGGGCTGTCACAAGAAGGGGCATTTTGAACGAGATTGCCCTATGTCGAAGTCCAAAGAAAAGGCGAGCGCATCCATTGTTGAGCAAGTACATGATAATTATGATGATTATGTACTAACAACATCATGCAATAATGGAGTCTATGACAACAAATGGGTCTTAGATTCTGGTTGTACTCTGCATATGACATTCCGAAAAGATTGGTTCAGCAGCTATGAAACAAGCAGAGGAACTGTATTAATGGGCAATAATGCAACTTGTAAAATAGTTGGCATTGGTTCAGTTCATGTTCGCTGCCATGATGGAATTGTGAAGACTATTACAGAAGTCCGTCATGTTCCTGATCTAAAGAAGAATTTGATCTCCCTGGGTACTTTAGATAAACAAGGCTATAAGTATATGAGTGAAGGAGGAACTATGAAAGTGACTAAAGGGTCTTTAGTCATGTTGAAGGCCAAGCTGGAGGATGGCCTCTACACACTTGCGGGAAGCACCATTATTGGCTCTGTAAATGCATCTACAGTGCAGTTATCTAATGATGACAAGGCAAAATTATGGCACATGAGACTAGGCCATATGAGCGCACGAGAATTGGAGATGTTGAGCAACCGCAACCTTTTGAATGGTGAGAAGATCAGCACACTTGAATTTTGTGAGCACTGCGTCTTAGGGAAGTAGAAAAAGGTCAGCTTCAGCACTGGCAAGCACAAGACGGGAGGGGTGCTAGACTACATCCATTCAGATTTATGGGGTCCCTCTAAGCTTCCATCGAAGGGAGGAAAGAGGTATCTTCTCACATTCATTGATGATTTTTCACGAAAGGTTTGGGTGCGCTTTCTGAAGACAAAAGGTGATGCTTTTGAAGCATTTAATGAGTGGAAGATTTTGGTTGAAAATCAAATGGAGAGGAAAATCAAGTATCTTCGCACGGACAATGGCTTGGAGTTTTGCAATGAAGAGTTCAATAATTTCTGCAAGGTTCATGGGATCGCAAGGCATAAGACGGTCAGGCACACACCACAGCAGAATGGAGTTGCCGAGAGAATGAACAGAACTCTTCTTGAGAAGGCTCGTTGTATGCTCTTACAAGCTAAGATGTCCAAAGTATTTTGGGTTGAAGCAGTTCATACTGCTTCTCATATTGTCAATCGGTCTCCAGCATCAGCGATTGACTTTAAGACTCCGAATGAGGTCTGGTCAGGTGAACCCTCTAACTATTCATACTTGCGAATATTTGGGTGTCCAGCTTATTATCATGTTAATGAAGGTAAGCTTGAACCAAGGGCTAAAAAGGCCATATTCGTAGGGTATGTAGATGGAGTAAAAGGGTACAAACTATGGTGTTTGTCTTTACTCAAATTTGTAGTTAGTAGAGATATTACCTTTGATGAATCCTCCATACTTGATCCTCGTAAAGTTTCTGTGGAGTTATCTAGAAACGAGAACAACGAGCAGGTGGAGCTACCGGTGGAGCTTACCAAGGAACGGGATCAAGAGACTCAAATTGATGAGTCAAAAGATGCAGATCTTGAAGAACTTGCTTCCAATGAACCATACAGAATTGCGAAGGGAAGAGACAAAAGGCAGATACGGAAACCGGAACGTCTTATAGAGCAAGAAAATCTGATTGCACATGCGTTCGTAGCTGCAGAAGAAGAGATTAAGGATCTCGAGCCCTCTTCGTATGTTGAAGCAACTTCTTGCAAAGATGTTGCACAATGGCAGTTAGCCATGATGGAAGAGATGGAGTCTCTTCACAAAAATGATACATGGGTCTTAGTTAAAAGGCCAAAGGGGATGAGGACAGTTGGATGCAAATGGGTCTACAGAAAGAAAGAAGGTATTTCAGAAGTGGAAGATGCTAGGTTCAAGGCGAGATTGGTTGCAAAGGGTTTCAGTCAGAAGGAGGAAATTGACTACAATGAGATCTTTTCTCCAGTCGTGAAACATAGCTCAATTCGCGTGCTACTAGCATTGGTTGCACAATTTGATTTAGAGCTTCAACAGCTTGATGTCAAAACTGCTTTCTTACATGGTGATCTAGAAGAGATAATTTATATGGATCAGCCTGAAGGTTTCCTAGCAGAAGGAAAAGAAGACCATGTATGCCAACTGAAGAAGTCTTTGTATGGTTTGAAGCAATCCCCTAGACAGTGGTACAAGAAGTTTGATGCATTCATGACTACACATGAATTTTCGAAGAGTGCATTTGATAGTTGTGTGTATCACAAGAAGATGTCTGGTAACTCTATGATTTATCTATTGTTGTATGTTGATGATATGCTTATTGCTGCTAACAACATCACAGAGATAAATATTTTAAAGAAACTGTTGCGCAAGGAATTTGACATGAAGGATCTAGGAGTTGCAAAGAAAATCCTTGGAATGGAAATTTCAAGAGAAAATGGTGTTGTACATCTTTCTCAGAAGAGGTACATCGGAAAAGTTCTTGAAAGATTCAATATGCATATGAGCAAGCCTGTAAGTACACCGCTAGCTTCTCATTTCAAGCTTTCAGAGTTACAAATGCCTCAATCTATGGATGAGGTGGAGCATATGTCAAAGGTTCCTTATGCGAGTGCAGTTGGTAGCATTATGTATGCTATGGTATGCACACGTCCAGATATTGCCCAATCTGTAAGTGTGGTAAGCAAGTACATGGCAAATCCAGGAAAAAGGCACTGGGAAGCTGTCAAGTGGATATTGAGATATCTCAAAGGAGCTCCTGATGTTGGCCTAACCTTCCGGAAAAGTGAAGGTATTTCAATTCTCGGTTATGTTGATTCTGACTATGCAGGGGATCTTGATCGAAGGAGGTCCACAACTGGATACATCTTTACTCTTGTTGGCAGTGCCGTTAGTTGGAAATCGACTTTACAGTCGATTGTCGCTTTGTCTACAACAGAGGCAGAATATATGGCAGCAACGGAGGCAGTGAAAGAAGCTATCTGGTTGAAAGGTTTGGTGGCAGAATTGAGTTCAGTTCAACTTGAATCAATTCTAAAATGTGATAGTCAAAGTGCTATTCATTTGATTAAAAATCAAAGATTTCATGAGCGCACCAAACACATTGATGTCAGATTTCATTTTATTCGAGATGTAGTAGAAAAGGGAGCTATCAAGGTTGAGAAGGTTATCACAGACGATAACGCTGCAGACATGTTGACCAAAATAGTCCCGCTTGCCAAGTTTGCACACTGCAAGGACTTGGCGGGAGCATGCATCAATTGATGCAACTCTAAGAGAACAACTGCTAGGTGGAGCTGGTATGTTCAACAAAGGTTTGATTCTTCTTGTTTCTTACAATGGGATTGCCCAGTAAGCTTAGAAGTTTTGGCCGGAGTTGTTTATACGCATGCTTGGAACACAAACCAAGGTGGAGATTGAAAGAGTTGGTTTTGGTTCTTGTGGAATCAAAATAAATGGAAGATGAATTAATATGAATATTTGGTAGGAAGATAATTAGTACAAAGTACAAGTCAAAGATTGTATCTTGGTAGGTGAAAGTTAGGCAAACCATATTATGGTTTGCTATCTTAACCTTGACAATTTTGACACATAGTGATGTCATGGATGACATCAATAGGATGAATTTATTCCTATAAATAGGTAGCTCTTAATTCATTTTCAAATCATCCCTCACTTGCCTTCTCACCTTCTAAGGCATTTGTGTTCTCTCTCTTGTAGTATTTCACTTGTATTCTTTGTAGAGTGAAATAAATATTGGTGCAGTTGTTCTTTGGTGGACGTAGGATCATTTTGATCCGAACCACGTTAAATATTGTTGTTCTTCCTTATTCTTTAATTTCACGTTTCCGCTAACAATTGGTTTGAATTAAAAAAATCAAATATCTTTTGAATTTATATACTCACTGTTTATGTTATGTCCGAACTTGTAAGTAAAAATGTAGTTTGGTACTTGACACGAATATTATGATATGTTTAAAAGCGCGGAGGGAAGGTAGTTTCCTAACTAAAACTCATTCATCATTTTAGAAACGTTTCAAGTGGTGAAGGTTGGAACTGTTTGTGTGCTTTTGGATCTGTGATAGCAGCAGTTGATGTTGATCACAAACAAAACAAATATAATTGTTTGGTGAATTGGAGAATTTAAGTTGGAGATAAGGAAGAAGTGTACAAGTGTCGTGCTATTATTTACTAATCTAAGGAGTATGAAAGTGACCTCCAACAATCATCTCTTCACTGCACCAAAAGGCAAAGCCTATTTGGTAAAATTTGAAAGCTGCTTTTTCTTCTAGAACCTGTTGAGATGGTAGGTTGATGTATTATTTAATAATTTTATGAATGAGTAGGATCAAATTTATAATCTAAAACTGCAAAAGGGATAGGGACAAATAATACAATTAAAAAAGTTAGCTGTCAAAAATCAAGGAAAAAGGAAGGGAACATGAGAATTGATAGGATCCGAAGAAATCCCAAGCCCACATACGGACTAAACTTTGGGCTTGGAATTAGGGCCATCGACAAATATTTGGGCTTCGACGGTCCAATTTGATACTGTGTGTTATGGATGAAATTCACAAATACAATAGCTATTTTTTGTCTAATTCAACTTTAGCTAGCATAATGTGCTCAAGTTCCAAAAATCCCGCAAGTATAGAAAAATCAAATTCTAGAAAAATCATAAAAAATTTAAACTCCATTCCATTATATTGGCATTTCACATATAAAACTTTGAAGTAAAGTAGACGTCTTTTGAAATTTTTTGTTGAATTTAAATAAAAATATCAAAAGTATCAAGGAAAATCAGTATTTATCGCACGTACTTGATTTGTCGTACTAAAAAGGAACTTTTCACTTTGACCTTTTACTAGGAGTAATAATACTATATTTGTTTCACTCTTTGTTCAAACTTAAATGATGACCTGTTTTACAACGTTCCCTTTGTTTGACCAAATTACCCTTCTGTAGATTACAAATATCCATCCAGCTCAGCTCAGCTCATATCTGTACTTCATAAGGGTAATATTGTCTTTTTAAATATAGTCAAGACTTTAATGACAAACATCTGAACTTAATATGGGAGAGCTGTTAATGTAGGCCAACATATCTAGCCGTTACAACTCTCTACCTTTTTAAAAATGACATGACCGTTGGTCTCTCCTTTTGTTTCATCAAAATCCTCTTGCTCTGTTTTTCTCTTCAGTTCTGATTTTTTCATTCTTCATTTTTTCTGCAAGAAACAGAGGTTCCCCTCACTCCAATGGCTGGCGATCTTGTTTTTACCCATGAAGAAATGGTGATTGATCAAGGTCTTGGATACCCAAAGGCCTATGCCAAGATCTGTAAAGATCGAAGCTTTGGCCCCTTCAACCGTGGCCCTCCTTTCACTTTCACTCCATATGCTCTGCCGCAGCACGAGGTAACATAGAGACTCAGTCTTTTTATTCAAGATTAATTAGTATTCGATGTGGAATTTGATTAAATTTATGTATGAATTACTTAATCTTGCTTGCTCTGGTTCACCATAAAGAGTAGATTAATCTGTTCTCTTGGATTTTTAGAACCACCCCAGCAGCCCCTTCCCCAAATTTGTGTTGAATTTATGGTAGATATGCTTTTCTTGCTTCTCATTGTGAATTTAGTTGCTACTAGCAGAAGTGGCGGATGCAAGATTTAAATGTGATGGGTTCAATTTTTAAGGTTCTTAGCACTGAACTTATTGTAATTTTGAAATTATGGATTTAGAATTTGATTTGAGTTATATTTCAGTGAGGGAAATACTGTTTTTTTCCCCCAAAGTGGATATCATAGTGAATTAAACCTTGTGAATTTGAATCCTTGATTTTCAATTTGAAATCACTTACTGATCTTGGAAAACAATTAAATTTCATTTAGAACAAATAAACTTTAGCAGAATTTTGATTGTTGTTCTTTTGATTGGTAATAGGTTTTGAGAGCCAAGGAATTGGATGACATGTTTCCCATCATTGATCCGAATGCACAACCAAACACAAAAACCAAGATTTTTATGTCTCTGTTGTGGAAGCAACTTAGCCACCTGGGGTAAGAATCAATTGTGATGCTATTCTGTACTGAATAATTAGGAAAAGCGTGAAAAGTCTTTCTCATTCTTGATTATGATTTGAACTCCAGGAATGCAGGATTTGATCCTGAAGTATTTCGAGTAGACTCGTATGGCAATGTTCTGTATTATCATGCTGATTCAGCTTCACCTTTGGCATGGGAAATTGATCACTGGTTTCCTTGCTCCAGTAATTACTCATCATCCTTGTGCTTCTTCTGCATTGAGTTTAACTTATGTACATTGACAAAAAGTTGCATTATCAATGATCATTTTCTGCGTTTAATGAGTTCTGTATATGTGACATTCAATGAAATTGCAGGAGGAGGACTAACTGTTCCAAGCAATCTGCGGATAATGCAGTGGCAAGCCTGTAAGAAAAAGAATAACAAGCTGGAATTCCTTATACCCTGGTGGGATCTGCAAGTTGGTATATCGATAAACCAGTTCTTGTCCATCTTTGCTATATCAAATTCAGATTTCAGGTTGGATGCTGTGTATGTTTGTTGAGTGCATTTCCAGTTCAAAGTGAGTTTTTGCAACTGCTAGATTCTCATTGTGTCATTATTCAGGCGTAGAGCATTTTCCTGGTTGTTTTCTGAAGGTGAAAGTGAAGAGTTGAATGCCTCACAAACTGTTGATTCACATGTTTTTCCTCAACATTTTGTTGAGTCGAAAGAAAAGATTGGCCTTGCTCCAGCAGCTGTTGTTTTATCTCGAAGGGAATCTTTTGATTCTTCCTCAGCTCTGAAATCATTGGATATAAATAGGAGACCAAGATCAAACACTCCTATTGTTGGTTAGTTTCCAAAAAGTCGTGTGAAACTAGTCATTGTTTCTTTGGTTTTTTGTTTTAATGGCTTTGTGTTTTTGTTTTTTCTGTTGTGACAGCTTGTAAGAGATCAAAAACAGATCTGAAAGAAAATGAAGATCCAACCATGGTAAGCAATCCATACCAGGCTATTGTGATAGCTAGAGATTCTTTGAGACACAGAGAAGAGACAGCAAAGATGCAAGCAGAAATACAGAAATTGGATGATGAAGTAGGTGAATTGAAGCAGAAGACTGAGGAGGAGAAAGCAGCTGTACAAGATTTGGAGCTAATCCTAACAAAGAAAAGAAGGAGAGCTGAGAAGTGTCGACGATTAGCTGAGGCACAATCTTCTTATAAATCTATGCTTGAGAAGATGATTCGAGATGCCATGCACCAGTAAGATCTCTGGAAAAACATGTCAACTAGAAAAATAGAAATCCATTTAGCTTGTGTGATTATATGCTCTTAGTCTCTTACTCTACTGGTTATGATATGATTTGCAGGAGTATTGTGTATAAAGAACAAGTGAGGTTGAATCAGGCAGCAGCTAATGCCCTTATGGCAAGACTTGAAGCTCAAAGAGCAATTTGTGATTCTGCAGAGAGAGACCTACACAAGAGATTCAAACAGAAAGATGAACTCGAGCAACAGATAAGACCTGAGTGGTGGGACCAAACAAGAAAAAGATCAAGAATGGATGAATTTCCGGGTGGAGAGGGAGATGAGAAGACTCTTCTTCTTCTACCTGGCAGCTGCTCAAAGGCAGATTTAGAGAAAGATGATATGAGAGTTCTATGCTTGCCCAAGATGAATCCCAAGGACATTTTGCATAAGGAGTTAAGAGCATTTTTGGAGGAAGAGCAGAAAGCATACGAGGCTAGACTATCTCTAAATGGAGGAGGACAAGAGAAAGAAACTCACAGAATCAGCATAGGAATCCCCTCTGATCGCAGTAACAACACTAATCTGCAGGTGAAGGATGAGGATCCAACAGATCAGAAGGTTCAAAACATAGAGATACAAGAAGAAGAAGAAGAAGAAGAGATAACATGCAACCGTGGGTTTCCCACTTTTCATGAAACTGAAAGACAGGAGGAGGACGAAGAGAGCAGACAGCAGCGTGGGAAAGGAAATGTTGAAAAATGGCTTCAGTTGCTTTTGGATAACTCTGAAGAACCAACCGACTTTGGTATTAAGACTGCTGAGGAGAATGATAGTGGTAAGAGAACTCTTAATGCAGAAAAAGATGAAACTAATGAGATTGATGGCACGATAACAAAGCTGAATATCAAGAACCCCAAAAAGGAGATCAAGATATCTGAATCTGAGGAGGCAGAAATAGCTGAGGATGTGAAAGTGCCACAGAAGGTGCAAAATGAAAAAGAAGATGTCCATCAGGAAGAAGAAACAAAAAGAGAGGAAGTTGTTCAAATGGCAGCCAGGAAATCATTCTCAAACAGAGGTAATGGGAAAAGGGAAGTAAAAACTGAACTTAAGGGTCAAAATTTACTATGCAGGAATCCTCCTCCCTACAGTTTAATTCCAGAAAGGAGGGCCAGTGATGTAGGTTCTGCTTCTAAGGGAGTAGGGAGATCTAGCAGCTGCGAAAGGACTGCAAGGAAGAGCGAAAAGGATAAGGAAAGGGAACTATTGAGGTCTGACAGTGTTAGGTTGTTTAGGCGTATCCCATCCTCACCATCTCTCCTCTTGAGTGGCATGAAAAAGAGAGTGGATTGCATGAGGAAGAAGCCATCGGTCATTGGTGATGATAGCGATGAAAGTCTAGTAGGAGGTAATATTGGCTTCATAAAATCATCCATCAAAACAATCAAGAGAGCAGTGAAGATGTAGGTTTGGACATAGAACAAATTTTTGTGTGTGAATGGTGCTTTGTGCTTGATTTCTTTATACAAATAGTGTACTCTATTATTCTTTTGAAGGATTTGTAATAACAGCTTGTTGTTTGGCACACAAAGATTTCTAATAAAGTAGTCATATTGAATTTCCTTGGGAGTATGGAAGATGACATGTCCGGTTATGCTTTTTCCAAGGCAAAATCAGATTGTGCAGAAAAATAAGAGGAAAGATTTCTCGCACAACTCTTTCTGTCGACAATTTTAAAAAGAATAGAGGTTGCTGGTCAGTGAAAACATGGACAACAAAAAAATACATGACCTCAATGCTATTGTTGATCCATTGAGATCAGATACCACAGAGCTAACCAATAGTCAAATCATGTCTTTATGCACATCCATTATGTAGTGTGAACTTATCTTTTCTTAACTTTGTTAACTTTTTTTCAGCAGACAATACAAAGCATCCTTCTCCTTCGGACATTATATTTGAAGAAAGATTTGGAACAGGTTTATGAGAAACCAATGTTTGTTTTCATGACCCTTCAGGTTCATGCAGTTCTACAAGCAAGAACATATACTATAATCTAGCCAAGCCTCCCAGCTCTATGAGCACCACAATCATACCACCACCAAGATATACAAGTTTCTAAAACCACTTTGCTAAAGTAACCAAGAACTAGCCCCTATCTTCAAGTATGGGAGAAAGGTATGTGCTATACACAGTAAATCAGGCATCTCTATGTTGAGTATCACAAAATTGTCTTCGACATTGTAAACATTTCACAATATTCTAGCTTTCGAGAGTATTACCACAGGGGAAACAAACATTCCTGCTGAAGGGCAGTTGATGTTGTCTGCAGAAGAAACAGACGGTGCAGTGCCGGGCTGTGGATGAGATTTCATCTGGGATAGCAACCTTGAGGTGTGTTGGGTACTCTATCCAGGAGCTCGTCAGCTTCAATCCTGAATATGAACACCTGGCTCTGCCCATCACAACGAACAGATTCTATTTTGCCACTTATGATTTGATTCATTCTTGTTATGAATTTCAAGTTTCTCCCAAATAATTTTCATCCCCACATGTGCATCTTCCATCCTTAAAATGGTGGAATTGCTCAGTATCTCTAACTGCAATCTCCCTCCGAACAACCTCAGAGATAAACTTGATTGTGTCGTGACAGCTCTTGCACATATAAAGATTCTTTGTAACCCAAATAGGTGTTCCTGGAGCCGTGTTTATAAGACCAAATCCAATAGCTAGTCTCTCACTGTGTCCACAAAAGATCTCGGCTTTTGAATCTTTAACTTCACTTACTGTATGTCTTTCTGATTTACTACGACGTGCTGTCTCCATTTTTTCATAAAATCCTTCTAGAACTGCATTAATCTCCTTGCATTGGGGGTGTAAGTTATCACCACTAAGAAATGCATGTACATTTCCCTTTACTTCTATCCAGCTGCAACCAGGATCAATAGTCAGTCCTTTTTCTATCATAATCTTCCTTAATCTTACAACTTCATCCCATCTACCATTATCAGAATAGAAGTTGCAGAGGAGTACATAATATCCCACACCTCTCTCATCTGTTTCAAGGATGTGTCTAGCTGCTAGTTCTCCAAGTTCAATCTGCCTGTGGATCCTACACGCATTTAATAAAGCCCCCCAGATAGCGGAATCGGGTTTCACAGGCAATGATAGAATAAAAACATAAGCATCTTCCACTAAACCTGCACGACCTAGCAGATCAACCACACAAGCATAATGCTTCAGATTGGGAACAATACAGTATTTACTCTCCATGCTATTCAAATAATCAAGGCCTTCAGTCACCAACCCAGATCTACTACAAGCACGTAACAGAGAAATGAAAGTAATTTCGTCTGGCTTTACTCTTGAACTTATCATTCCATCAAAAAGTTCGATTGCAAGTGCACCTTGCCCTCGCTGAGCATAGCCAGTCAGCAAGATATTCCAAGCAGTAACATCCTCTTTCTGCGTATTAAACAGATTCAGAGCTGGGACCATCCTTCCACACCTCACGTAGAAGTCAAGGAGTGCATTGGGTAAAAAACCATGGAACTCCATTCCATTTCTCAATACATATGCATGTATTTCTTTACCACACATCAGTGCACCGATTCTAGAACATGCAGAGAGGACAGACATTAAGGTGACAGAATTGGGATCCTGATGGCGTTTCATTTCTCTAAAAAAGTTTAAAGCTTCCAAACTGCGATTATTAATCCGTAGACCAAGAATGATAGAAGTCCAAGATATCACGTTTTTATCCGGTATCCTGTGAAAAATTTCCAACGCCTTGTCAATACAGTTGCACTTTGAATACAAGTCGATCAGAGTGTTTGAGACAATCAAGTATGCTATAAGTCCTCTCCGTTCAGCTAGTTGTTGAAGCTTAACACCCATTTCTAGAAGGCCTAATGAAGTACAGGCAGATAGGACAGAAGCTATAGTAATTTCATCCGGCATGACACCTTCTAGTTCCATCATTTTGTACGTCTTAATGGCCTTCTCAGGAAATCCATTACTCTCATAACCCGAGATCATTGCTGTCCATGAAACTACATCTTTACATTGTATCCTATCAAAGATCTTTTCTGCTTCCTCCCAGCTCCCAATAGCCGAATAAAGTTGGATGAGAGAGTTATGCGCCGAAACATCACTATAAAATTCCATTCTTGACACATACCCGTGAAGTGCTCTCCCTAACCTGTCATCCCCAAGAGCCTCACAAGCTGAAATCACACTTGTCATGGTCATCAAATCCGGAAAAAAACCAAATTCCTGCATTGAGGAGAACAACACTAACCCCTCCAAAAACTCACCGTTCTCAAAGTAACCCGAAATCATAGCATTCCAAGAAATTCTATCTCTCTTAGACATTCCATCAAACAGCACTCTTGCACTGCAAACATCACCACACTTAACATACATTGTAATCAATGCATTAACGACATCGATTTCCGAATCATAGCAAAAACGTATTACATGAGCATGTATCTCCCTACCCATTCTCCAATCAGGCAAACCCCCACAAGTCCTCAAGACACAAGGAAAAGTATAGACATCAGGCCTAATTCCAACCCACAACATCCGTTGATACAAATCCAAAGCCTCATCAAAATACCCATTTTTCGCATACCCACCAATCAAAACATTCCAAGAAAACACATCCCTTTCCTCCATTTTCCCAAAAACATACCAAGCATCACCCAAATTCCCCAACCTGACAAACATGCTCAGCAAGGCATTTCCAAGCCTCAAGCTCAACTGGGTCATACAGTTGAGTATGCAAGAAAATACTTCACACGCCTCATACGATGCTCTCTTGAATTCACAAAGCCTAGCTAAAGTAACAAAAGTGTCTTCTTCTATGGTGCCATGAAGGTCCTTTATTGACTTCAAGAACACTATTGCTTGTTCCAGCTGGTTGTGGAAGCATAATTGGATAAGATGGGAATTTGGGTCAGTGGTGGGAGTAGATGTGGAAGAGGAACTAAGGATAGAATTTTGGTGTGGTTTTTTAAGGGAAAAAAGATGGGATTTTTGGAAGATATGAGAGAAATTTAGAGATTTAGAAGAATGGAGTTTAGAGAATTGAGGGTTTTGGGGGTCTAAAGGGAGAGATATAGTTGGGGTTTTAGCAGAGACCGCCGCCATATTGGGAGGTGTAGTAGAGAAGGAGCATGTCGGATTTTATTTTTTTCCGGCGGGGTTTTAGGAGAATGTTTAAACGGCTATCAAACACCAGGGGTTTAGCCGATAAGAGATACTTTCAATATCCCAATACGACGCCGTTAAGAATTTGTTATATTTTAGCCAACTATAGTCTATCAAATATTGTTTACTTTAAAATACTTGAAAGATATTTTCTGCTAAAAATGATACGTTAAGGACGTAGTTTAAGTTTGGATATAGTTAAAGAATGTTTTCTGCTAAAAATGATACTTTAAAATGTAGTTTAAGTTTAGAGTATAGTTGAAGAATGTTTTTGGCCAAAAACTCCACTCGTATATAATGCTTGGAAATGTTAGGCTAGGCAACGCTAATTATTTAATTATATTACTAATATGATGGACCTCGATGATTACGATGATCCTCCAGGCTCAACGAATTAATAAAGATATGATCGTATTTGGATAGAAATGATGATCTTTCTATAATATCTTCAAGCCGGTCATAATATAATAAATAAGCAAAACAATCAATAGTTATTTTCTCTCATACCGATAGATAACAGGTAGTGCTTCCAATCTCAAGCTATTTGTCATTGAATTGAAAGTTTTTTCTTGTTTTTAATAGAGTGGTATTTCTTGCCACCTAGCAAATTAAGTAGAGGAAGAACACAAAGCGAGATTTATCTAATTAATAGACTAGCTTTACTAAAACTCATTCAATCTTCTATAACAACTTTTGGACCATTTCATTCATTATTCTCTTCTCAATCTCTTTTCTAGAGAAGGAAAAAAAGGGACAAATGATTGATAAGTCTAATGGAGAAAGAATGTTAGAAATAGCCCTCTCAAAGAGTGGAGATATTTTCCCTTTTGAGAAAAGAACAAATTCAGATAAACATATCTTCAATAAATTAAATATAAGATACAAAGTCCTTTTTTTTTTTTTAGTTCCTTTTTCACGAGACAGGTACTACAAGATAGAAAGATATTAAAATAACTAAAGCTTATTACATGAATCTTAATTAGTAGTTGTAGTACTTTTGCATTGACTGATAACCTGCACCTATTCCAAATTGAACACCAATTTTTTTCTCATTAGGACAAAGATTTCCTCCATTTGTTAGTTGTTCTGCCTCTAACAAGCCTAGTCTTCATATCCCCTGGTGTTTGTCTTCCAACATATCCCACATCAGTTTCTCTATCAATTTCTCCCATTTTATCAACCTTATTCACTAAAGAAGGCACAATTATCTTCTTCCAACCAAACAAACCACTTCCTCGTTTCTTCTCTAACAACTTCTCAATTTGTGATTGCATTGTCATACACTGACTCTGTAGCCTCAGAACATCTTCTTTTAGCCTCTTTATCTCCATTTGCTGCACGTTCATTTCGCGCTTTGACATACACCGAGCTGGAGGCTCAATTAGTCCTAGTTGATTGGGACTTCGCGCTCCGCTTACAAAAGAACCACTCCAATCAATATGATGCTTGTTAACCTTTGTTTGTTCGGATAACAACACTTGAATTACTGCCCGTACTGGTAAACGTTCGTTTTGCGCTGCGTGCAGAGATGCCTCTAGTGATAGCTTTCTGCTGTCAATCAATCTACATAGAGTTTTTCTTTCTTGTTTTGACACCCCGGGATGTGTCTGCCATATTTTCATGGATTAGCATTAAATAATTTTTTTGAAAAGAATATCACATTTGACACACAACTGTATCAAACAAATTAAAGTCCGTTACATGAATTTTCATTTCTTCACTAAGCTCATTTTATATCATTACTGTGAAATTAGGTCTTAGGCCTAACTCACACCCCAAAAGCTAGCTCAAAGGGAGGAGGATTGCCCAAGTCTTATAAGGAGTCCATCCATCTCATTAACCATGGGACTTTTGTCAAATTTTAACACCCCACCTCACGCCCAGTGCTTAGCATTTGGTGAGTGGGCAATTTTGATTTCGGGGAGCCCGGGTGAGACGGACCCTGCTCTGATACCATGTGAAATTAGGTCTTAGAACTAACTCACACCCAAAAGCTAGCTCAAAGAGAGGAGGATTGTCCGAGCCTTATAAGGAATTCACCCATCTCATTAACCATGGACTTTTGTCATTCTTTAACAATTACTCATAAAAATATCATACAATCCTTTCGTCTCAAGTTAGGTGACTTAGTTTGACTGAATATGAAGTTTAAAAAGCATGTAACTCTATAAACTTACTAAAGGAAACACTTTAAGTGAAATTAAAAATGAAAATTTAAAGAGTTGTAATTAAAATTCAACAAGTTTTTGACTTACTTTGAGGTAGGTATCAATGGCTCTGTACAAGCCATCATCTGTAGAACGAGCATGAGCAGGAAGTGCATCAGCAAGTCCAAAAAACTCCGACAATGTCAAATTAGCATCAACAGCAGCTTCAGCTAAGTAATTATCGACAAGTTTAGCAACTTTAATTAAAGCAGATCCACTTCTTACACTTTCATCCAAATTCATAAACCTCTTAACCAACCTAAGAACAAGTTCAACATCCAATAATGTCCCACACGTATGAACAAATGACGGTATCAATAACTCCTTCAATGTAGCCTGATCCAATTGCCATGATATCCTTTTCTCCAAATCCACCCGGTAACTTGGCTCCACCAGAACCATATTCGCTACCCGAAGCAACCGTAAAAGGAAATTGCACGGAATCGAATCCTTCTCCGGAGGGAGAATTCCCACTAATGTTTCCACGAAAAACCTCTTCTTCATCCATATCGCTGTTACACTTTCCGGTGTGTCCTCAAAATCTTTCGTCCCCATAAAAACTTCTGAACCTGTCAATTAAATATTATATTATATTAAAGTAGAGTCAACTAACTAAGCTACTAAGAGAATTTATATAAATACCTTCGTCATTAGAAAGGTCAGGGAGCCATTTAGAAGCGTAGTGAGTAATAATTGAGCCAATGAGTTCAGGACGGACACCTTTGGCTTTAATACCGGAAAGTGTCTTGACAAAGTAGTCCATGTCGAGGATACATGTGTCGTCGAACCAACATTCAGCCGAGAAATGCGTGGATTTGCCGGTAAGATTAACGGATTCCGGTGATAGTTTCATCATTTTTGGAGTTTGTGTGAATACACAAACTAGCTAAGAGTAATTCATATAGATGAAAGAAAATTTATGGCCAGTGATGTTTTTTTTTGCCTTTCTTGTTGTTACGTGAGGTTTATTACCTCAAGTGGATAAAAAATTAGCACCACATAATGTTGACAACATTGTTTTTATCTGTTGTTGACAATAATACCCTCGAATACTCGTTGAGGAGCTTGTAAAGTTATGTAGTAGATTAAACCCCGTGTTTATTTTATTTTTTTAGCTTCCCTTGTTCTTTTTATTAAACATAATGATGTGAATTGAGTTTGTTGTATCTAGTATACAACGTCAAGCCATTTTGTTTCGAGTTTGTAAGCATAATTTTTGAGAAAGTTGTAATAGACACACGATAATAATAAAGGTAAAAGGAGTGTTCGATCAACAAATATCATGTTTTAAATTTATAATTTTACAAGTATGTTGAATTCAATACTGAAGACTTTTAAAAGTTCATAACTCGTTAATTTTAAATTTTGAATTAGCTTCGACCTGGTTTTTGATAGGAAATAGGATAAAGGGGGAAGGTGTGCGGGAGTAGTGAAGACAAATTAAAATGATAAGTGTAAGTCATTTTCCTTTCTCATTTGGGAGTATTATGAATTTTGTTCTCTATTCAGCAGAGAAACAGCCATGATATGTCACTATATACTCAACGGAATATTAGCATTAATTTTACTTGTCTTCCTTCCTTTTCATTTCCATCCTATTAATTGCTCTGCCCACACCCTTGGCTTCTAAGTTTGTTTCTTTCTCTTTTGCTTGCTGGAAATTTGGCTATCATGTGCTGAGAAGAGTACAGCGGAAACACAATTGGAACTATGCTACATGGTGTTAGTGAGGAACGGTCGAACGGGTTAAAACGAATTTATGCAGATCAAAAAAAGATTAAATGATAAGTTATAGGGTGTGTTTGGTACGGAGGAAAATATTTTCCTCGAAAACAAGTAGATTTTGAACTTATTTTGGTTGGTGATTAGAAAATATTTTCCGAAAATGATTTTTAGTGTTTGATTTATGAATGAAAAATGTTTTTGAGAGACATCTTTTATTTTTACTAGAGTAAAAATTTATTTATTAACAAAATTATTTTTTTGGGTGGTGGTGGAGGTGATAGTGGGGGGGGGGGGGGGGAGGGAGTGAAAAAATAAAAATTTCAAGTTGATAGTACTTTTAAAAAACAAAATTAATTTTCTTGGGGGTTCGGGGTGGGTGGGGGGCTGGCCCGGGGGAAGGGGGAGGTAGGAGTTTAAAAATAAAAATCTGAAGTTGAAAATATTTTAATAAAGCAAAATTAATTTTTATGGAAAGGGGTTGGGGGGCTGGCCGGTAGTGGGTGGGTGGGGGTGTTAGGGATCAAGTGAAAAAATAAAATTTTGAAATTGAAAATATTTTTTTAAAATTGATGTTTTTCTCAAAAAACAAAATGTAATTTGAAATTGGAGGAGAGATTTGGAAAATGTTTTCTTTAATTTTTGAAAGTAAGTCATTTTCCTTAATTTTGAGGAAAATGAGTTGATTTGAAAAAAACATTTTCCAAAACTTTTGTCCAAACCAAACCAAACACACTCATATTTGTGAGTTGTGACCGTTCAATACTACCAAATTTTAATTGGTTGCTTGTATTTCTTATCATTAGTTTAATTACAAAATAAAACTATATAAAAAAGTCATTTTGTTGTGTCTAATGGAAATCAAAGAGAATTATCTTTTGTAAGGTTTCTCATATTTAACATAAAAATAACTCAATATTCAAATGGTCTAAATGAGAGGATGAAAGGATCATTTGCACTTTTGTCCCTTGTGACGAACAAGTTTTTTTATGCAAGACGTAAGTTTATATTTTTCATACCATAGTATTTCCAAGTTAAGTTATATTCAGGTATGACTTCCGTTTATAAAGAAGTTATGTCCTATTGGGCATGAATTTGATTGCTAAAGAGAGAAAAAAATAAAGATCAGCTCATTTAATGGACAATAATTAAAGATCAATCTATTTGAAGGACAAAATGTGCAAGATTACGAGAATCAAATGTGTTTGATTTGACAGATAAACTAGATGATTTGCCCACCTAAATTTGAATGGATTGTCTCATTTCCAATTTGGGGGCAAAGTTTTGAAGCTTTTCTTTGTTAATGTGGATGAAAAAAAGTACTTTTTGAAGAATCCCAAGTAAAAGTATGTATTTTAAAGTATTTATATATAATTTATACAAACAGTACGTGAGGTGTGGTGAAAAGGCAGGTGAGAGTGAAGATAAGGTGTGTAGGAGGATCAGAGGAGGGTGAAGACGAGGTGTGTTCAATAGGAAGGGACAGAGAAAATGCTTTCCGTGTTCAATTCGTTAATAGTCAGATTGAGCTGGAACTACTTGCTCTGGATGTTACTACTAAAAAGTTTTGTGTAGTTCATTTGAACAAGTTTCAGGTAATAGCATTTTCATATCATCTAATCAAAGAACTCAAAGAGAGCAATAAGATTACAACATCTCAGGGCTGTCAAGTCAGTAACATTCTTGTCTTCTATTTGTGTTTATTTCTATCTAGTAAAAAAAGAAAATCCTACAACCAAGAAATTCTTGGAAACTTCATTCAATAGTTGAAACTGCTACCAACATACATATTTCTCCTGCTTTGCAGATGATGATGTCCAACAATGATATTACAGATTACTTGGGGAGGAGGATTCAGTTGAAGCACCGGCTGAGTCACCTCCCGTGGGATTCAGTGACGATGAGTCACTTGTAAGAGAACCATTTCCACTTTCATCTTGTGACACAATAGGAATCTTCACTGCTGCTCTTTCCATTTCCTTCTCGATCTCTTCCTCACGTCTCAGAGCAGTAAATTGGCCATCTAAAGACCTGGCTGCTGCCAACCATGCAAGGACAATTACTAGGAGCACACCTCCAAGGTAGGGAGTTGAGTTGGCAAGCGAACCAAAACTCAAAATCATGAACTGCTGTATCAAGGCTCCTCCGGACTTCCCCAGTGGATTGCAGACAACATCAATTGCTGCCTTCCCTTTAACCTGTTATAAGAAATAATTGACCTTAATTTTCAGGAACAATTGAATGTGAAGTAGCATCTCCGTTTTCCGGTTAGAGAAGTCCGGACATGTACTTGTCAGTCACATATACCATCACAAATCAATACAAGTGGACATGCAATACAAAAGGCTATGACTGTACATGTTTCATACATTCAACTCCTAGAAAGTATGGATGTAATTACGCATAACCAATTTGGCAAATCTAAATTCTGACAGCACCTTAGAGCACTTATTCAATACAATTTTAAGACGCAGTAAATTAGTATATACCTTGGTGTCCTCATCCAAAGGAATGTAGGCCATTTCTTTGCAAGGATCAAACAGACTGTACTTTGCACTCTTACTGAAAATGTTTTGCATTGCGCCCACATAGACAGCTGCTAGAAGAGGAGTGAGCCCAAACTTAGCAAGGGTCGGGGCAAGGGGATCACCAAACAAAATCAGGGAGAAGAATCCAACTCCAGTAAGAAGCAAGACTGTTGGTGTTATCTTAGCCGCTGTTCCCCAGCCATATTTGTCAAAGATCCACTGACTTAACAGCATCATTGTAAAAGTAGCTATCCCAGTAGCAGTAGAGAAGTCACCCATGAAGGAAGAGTACTCATTAGGGCTTGGGAACTGCAGAGTTAGCAAAGGGCAGAGTGTGAAAAAGATGCTTCAAGTTAAAATGAGGTAAACTAAGGTTAACATATAAAAACGCATACCACCTAGTAAAAATGTACCTGAGCTTTGAGCTTCGATTTCCATGTAACCTCAACAAGGTTGATACTAATCCCATATGCTACGACTAATGTTGCAAGATCCCTGATATACTTTGAAGATGCTAAAATTTTCAAGCTCTCCATCGTGCTCAGGTTAGGCTTCTCCTGCAAAAATACATTTTTGTCAGAAAATGATAATAACAACAGCAAATGTGATCCTTAAATGTCAAAGTGGTTTACCTTCTTCTTCTTGCTACGGGTCGGTAGAGGAACATTGTGATTCACCCACCAGTAAATGAAACAGATTGCAACACCCATCCCCACTACAATGCTCATCATTGCTTTCAAGGAGACTGCCCAACCATCAACTCCAGGACCCAATGATTTTCTTAAATTCGAGAAGTACTTCACTGTACGGCCAGAGAAAATAAGAGCAACATTTGCTCCAAGTCCAAACAAAGGATAGAATTTTTTAGCCTCATCAACTGTAGTAATCTGCAAAATAAAAGCATAAAAAATATTTAAAGGCAGCTTAATAATAAAGCTCAAGCACGGAGGCTGAAGACGCATAAATGATTCGACCATCCGAAAAAATGGAAAAGGAATTTGCAAGTGATAGACTGAAACCTTAGCTCCCATTAGGCCAAAGATTTTGAAGTTGAAACTTGAAAATTTGAGTTTTCCAAGTTGTGATATTTGGAACTTGAAGTAATGTTTGCAGATGCATTTTATTTTTGGAAAAAAATTGAACTTTTCTGAGTGGAAGTGAAATTTCTCATAAAGAACTGGTGCTACCAGATTAGCACCATTGTTTGGGAACTAGAACTATTTGAAGATCAGATTTTCAAAATTTGATCAAATTCATGCTTAAACAGATGATTGAAGATAATTTTCAAAATCTGATCCAAAATCTATGCCCAAACGCTAGCTTAGTGAACTTTTATAACTCGCTACAATGAAGAGATAAAAATATAGACGGGATGCAAAACAATGACGAAGGAGTGCAACCGACATATTAGCAAGTTATGAGCAAAACTGCAGTATAACGGTACAGTCTCCCACCTTAAAGCTTGACCAATCTCTGAACTCCCAACAAAAAAATTATTAACTAGCACATACAAGCATAACCATGCACCCTTTTTAACCTGGTTTCGGGAGCCAATATCCATTACCACAAAAACTACTGAAGGAAGACTGTTGTACCATGATACCATCTAATCCTACATTAGCCTGTTCCCAACATATCAATTTAAAGAGAGTTCATATCACCCTAAAGAAGAGCAGTTTCAGGAATCCATTGGATAAAGAATAAGCTGAAAAGTCCAAATACTATGTTATACTCCTTTAATCAATATAAGAATCTAACAACATGAACTGACCAAGAAAATCATTACATAAGCTATGAAATGATTACTAGTTCACAAAACAGCATATAATAGAATATAACAAGTTATGCCACCTACATCAGAATAGTAATCAGTTATTAAAAAGGATTTAGCAAAGGATGATCATATATTTACCTGATTAGCAAATCCCCAAAAAAGCACTGAAATCACCACACTTCCCCAAAGTTCAGCCATGACATAGAACAAGCAGAAACTCCAGATCCTTAATATAGCTATTGGCCCAAGAAACCTTGGACCCAAAATGTTTAGAAGGTTATCAGCAAGAGCTGTAGGGTGAAAGTAATTGCTAAGGGGATACAAAACAAAACCAAATGCCCCAAAGAAAGCAATAAAGGGAAGGATAACAGTATAGAAAAGAGCCTCCTTTGACAACACATTGGCCAACTTTGTGTACAACAGCATGAATCCTACAGCCATAGGCAAATTCACCCATGTTTTCAAGAAAGGGATAATCTCAGCACTTGACCCTTTTGCTGTTACAACCAATACATCTTTAGTGTCTCTGAGGATTGTGTAATTGAAGAGAATACAAAAGAACATAGCCCCAAGTGGGATAATTTTCTTGAGGGTCACAACCTCAATCCCCATGAACTTAGGTGACTCTTTCTCTTCAAGAACTGGTTCTCCATCAGCAGCAGCAGCAGCCCTGCAAATTGGGAAAAATCTGTTTTTTTGACCAACCAATTGTGGCTTTGTTGAAAAGCTTTGAACTTTTTGAAACCCATCAGAGGATAGAGATAACCCTTCAAGGGATTTGGGTTTGAGAGAATTGAATCTATGCCTTAGACCCCCTTGAGGTATTGGGTAAAATGCCCTGATTTTGGGCTTGGAAGGAAGAGAAAGAAGCCCTTTTGTTTGTAAAACAGCTTCCATTTGCTCTATTTTTCTCTATCACTAACTCTGCAAGTTCAAGAAATCAAAATATTTGAGCTTTTTCAACAGGTAAACATGAGAGAAGGGGAGAGATAAGGCTGGCAATGAAGATGGTTTTGGGAGAGAAAGGTTCTCAAGAAAAAAAGATACAAAAATCTACTGTGTATAAATATGTCATCAACAACTAAAAACCTTGAAAGAGACTGAAGACGCAAAAAAAAAAAAAACTAAAACTCCCCTCTGTCCCAATTTTGACTCACTTTTATTATTTTCTCTCTATTAAATTTTATTTATTTGGCAATCTATAAAAATATATATTTTTTAAGAATAACTTTGAAACATTTCGTATTTATGAAATTATAAATTGAGAGGAAGGGAGTACTTTGTTACTACCTAATTTGCTTTTATAATTGTTAAACATTTGTTAATAGTAATCTCTTCATTGCTTTTTAGTTGTTATTTTACTTTTTTCTAAAATTAATTGATTAATTTGTAAAGTTTAATTAAATAATATTAATTTGAAAATTTTAAAATAAAATTTTATATATTATGTAAAAGTACTTTAAATATATAATTAAAAATATATGACAATTAATCAGGAACATGTGAGTATTAGAAGGGAAATTGTTTTTGAAGGTGGGGTATAGAGAATGTTACATTCTTTGTGACAAGTTGTGTGCATATGCACACTTTGCTAACCGCACTCAACAAATTTTTTCAACTTTGAATTTGGTGCAAAAATTGTAATTTAGTTCTTATTTAAACGACTGGGGTCTGGAGTTGTTGGATGGGAGTGGAGACGGAGAAATTAAGAAATGTTTTTAAATTAATCAAGTGGTTTTTTATTATTTGTTTAATATTGATAGTTTTTTTATATTAGAATAGATATATTATAAAATTAATTAAAATGTATAAAAATTAATCTAATAATTAATTAACATAATGAAAATTATGTCATCCGAAAAAACTTATGAACTCATTCAAGGTGACCCTTCAAGTGTCGCAATTAATAAAATGGCCTTTTCATAGATATTTTTTCTCTCAAAGGGACGTGCACTTTTTGTAAACAGCAATCTAATTTTGGTCATATAGAAGTAAAATGTCACATTCACAGTAATGTACAAGTCCAACCCTTACAATTTTCATTCAACACATTTTTACCAATTTTTGTTGAATATTTTATTTTAAAAAAAAAGTTGTAAATATTGTTAAAAGTAATGAATTTGGATTCTTCTTCTTTCTTTTTTGTTGAAAAGAGTTGTGTAACATCTAATCGACATGATAACTTAATACAGAAAAGGTGTGAAATATATTTAAATTTTTATTAAAATTGTTATTATGATATCAAAATTTAAAAAAATATTTTATTCATCTACACTATTTAATAGTGTATTTTAAAAGATATATATATTTCACATAGATGTCATAAATATTGCATTATTGTACTCCCTTCGTTTTAAAAAGAATGATCCTATTTTCTTTTTAGTCTGTTTCAAAAAGAATTACCCCTTTCCTTTTTTGACAATATTTTAACTTTAACTTTTTATGTGGCATGTTTAAGACCACTAGATTAAAGGGCTTTTTGGTACATTTGACATAACTTTAATTTAAAATCACAAGATTAAAAGTCTTTTTTTTTTCTTAAACTCCGTTCCAAGTCAAATTAGGTCATCCTTTTTTAAACTTAGGGAGTAAATAGTAATGTGTCCAGGTGGACACATGTATACCTTTAAAATATACTATTAAACAGTACATGGATCAAAGGTCCTCCATCAAGTTTGATATCGTAACAATAATTTCAGCTAAAATTTAAAGTATTATTCAGACTTTTTTTTTCTCATTTAATCGTTTAATTAAAACTAGGTTATTCGAATAAAACATACTTTTATCGTATGAGAAATAAATTGTCCAGAAAGTTGATCGACGTGATATCTTTTATATGTATATCTGGTAAAATAAGTTGATGGACACCCAAATAGAAAGAAATTATAATAATGGTGAATAGCTATATTGGGGAAAAAGACTGATCAACAGTAGATTTTTAACAAAATGAACACGTTTATTTTATTGGATGTATCTATTTTTTGTTGAATAAAGTAATGTTTGAATTGGCAGTATTTTGAACAAATATTAGTCAGACATTTTAATAAGAATATTCATAATAGTAACCTAACAATTACCTACGTTTTAATTCGTCCACACTAAACCTCATGAGTCGTGACTTGTAAACAAATTTGATTATTAAAAAATGTTTATATAAAATTAATAGATTTAAATTTTACAATTCTAAAATAAAGAAGCTAAGTCAAATCAACAAATAATAGAAAGATGATTAAAATTATTCCTTAGAAATTTATAATTAGAAGTCTTATATATATCTATTTCAATTTTCAACGATACGTTCCCAACATTAGCATGTGCAAGTGTGTAACACTTAAATTATTTAAGTATTTTTTATACATAAAGTTAAACATATGGCAACAAAAACAAATACAAAATCCTAAAGATTTGGGATCAATATTTTAACACAATTTACTATTCCATTTCTGGCCTTTTGGAAATTGGATTATTTCATTTTATGAGCCAGACGTGTAGACTTTGAACTTGGAGAGGTAACAATATTGTCGATTATATTCTTAAAAAAATACTCATTTCTAATATTTTATATTATCACAAACTGATAATATCTTTTGTTTTTTTAATATATTGTATTGATTCCTGTGCGGAAGGTAAATTTAATAGTTCTTAATTAGGTGTCAGTTTTTCAAATTGACCAAAAGAAACGAGAAATAACGTTGTAACATTAACTGTTATAAAGGTAGTTCTATATTATAGATGACCGTAGCTATCCTCATTAAATTATAGGAATGTGACGTTAACTTTTTCTTTCTATAAAAATTTAAATCAAGTATTGTAATGACTGAAATGAGTTTAGTCAATCTCAAAATTTGAATTTATCTAATACATATTGCTATTAGGTATCTCATGTAGTTGTCGGAGGAAATTTTATAAAGAGTGTTTGAAAATATTGATAGATTTGAATACAAATTCTTTTGAGGAATGTAGGAGTGATTATTCTTGTTAGAATTGTATCATAGATTAGGAGAGCGAGTTAGGAAAATAGGAATTTTTGTAATTTTTTTAAATGGTAGAAAATTTTAAAGAATATGATAAAATTAAGTTGTGTATATATGTAATTTTTTTCAAGAATAATAATGTGTGACTGTCAAAATATTGTATTATTTGGGGTCCGAATCCAGAACCCGCTCATTCAAATGGATCATCTATTACCACTACACCAGAGGGCATACAACTTTTGATAAAGATATCCAACTTTAAATACATATTTTTTAAATATAGAATATATTTTCTACGAAAAATAATTATATCTACCCCAGGAAGTAGAATGAGATATTTTAGGTGAAAGAGGATATCAAGTTGGGCCAAAAGTTGATTCACATATGTTGGTCGTGACATATTCTCTTTTTTCCAGATTTGTGGTTCTCATAAGCAGTTAAAAGGCCGGTGATATCATTCATTGTTGCAAATTGGGGCCAAAAATATGAAATATCAAAATCAATCACCGTCACCTCCTCTACACTTTCAAAAACCGAGCCCAATAACACGTGACCCCTTTCATTTTTTCAACTACAATGTTACAACGAGTATCCTCCATTTTTGTTTGCACTTCTTTTGCGTCCAATCATCTCATCCCAATTTTTCCCTATTTATTTTAGACGGATTTTTTAAAACCGTACATAATCAATGTCAATTGTGTGAGATATGTAAAAAAAGTTACACATGAATCGAAAATCATCTAAAACTTTTAAAGATTAATTTACTTTCAATGTTATTAATGAATTTGATTGCATGAGTTGTCCCAGACTTGAGGGAAGGGAATAATTTTTTTCGAAATGGTGCAGGTGATTGTTGATCATTTAGGAGCAACTATATTGACCCTAAGTGAATCGACCAAATGTTTGGGCCAAGGGTCAATTTGTTGAGAAGTTGTCTCTGCTGGACCAAGAATCAAATTTAATTTTGAAAAAGAAACAAAATACTCCAACTGTTATCAAGAATCCAATTCAAACAATATTAAATGGACCTGAGAATACTACTCCTGAATGCTTTAACAAAATTGAGACAAAAATGTGTATACTTAGGCCACTTATAAAATGTTCTTTATGGATGAGATGATAGAAAAAGTAGAACAAGGAAAAATGACAGATATTGAATAAAGATCTGAGCATATTATTTTATATGTAGTTCAAATTACTATATATGTCTACAAAATTGTAGAATTATATTTATATTAATAAATTCGCATATATTATAATTCGAAGTCCTAAATTTTACTTGATGTAAATGAGCAAGGGCATGAAGCGAAATAGGGAAGGATCGAGTACAAGGCTTACATAATAGGCTTTACTGTTACTTTTAGAAGGTTGAATAATTCAAGTTCTTCAAAATTTTTAGTTAATATTATTCAACTAATCACCGATAAAAAATTAAGCACATGAACACCTATTGAAATAGGTAGACATTTCCAATTCGTGTTTCAGAGAAGGCTTTGCGTGTGTGCTTTAGTATCTTTTATATAAATAGTTAATTACATAAAAATATTTTTTCTTATTTAATTGTATGTATTAACATCAATTGATACATACATGAGATTTTAAAATTATTGAGAATAATCAATATAACTAAATTAAAGTGACTAACTTGTCTACTTAATGGTTATTTGATTATACACGCAAAAGTCTAAATATGTTTTGAATAGAAAAATGTGATCACATTTATAATTAAAATATCTAAATAAAATTTAATTAGTTGTCCATATATTCAACCACATTTTAGAAAGTGTTTCTTACGGTTGTGAATTGCATGATTTTTGTTGAAGAGTGGGAAGTGGGGACCTTCTTGTTGAGCACATTCTCTACATTACTCCAATATATATAATTTTTTTTGTTTTTGTGCTCTGCAATGGTAGCCTTGCTTTGCACTCCACATGTCTTTTCCTTATACTCAACATTTTCCTATTCTTTAAAGGAGACAATTTTGTGGATTTCAGAATGGCCAGATAAATGTGATCGGAATAAAGAAAAAGATGGTTATAGTCTTTTTTCTAAAATAAAATTAATTTTTTATATTTTTCTTAATAAAATTTATTATTTTAATGAGATGAATTTTCTTAAGTCTCATGCCTTATTCCTTTTTCTATTCTTCTTTTTTTTTGTCATTTTACTTCTCCTTCTTGATATTTTCTTTTTGCGCTCTTCTTATAAAAAAAATAAGAATATGGTGAAAATAAATAATTATATTAAGCACTTAAATTAGTTAAATTCATCCTATAAAATGAAACTAAAAAAATGTATTTATTTTATGTATCTATTGAAACTTCATCAATGTAAAACATTTTGTTAAAAGTATAAAAAAATCATAATTATTTGTACTATAAGAAATATACACTTACACCTCCAACTAAATTTATCTATAACTAAATATATTAAAATATAATTATTAAAGAATAAGTTAGAACTATAAAAGAAAAAAAAATTGTGAAGTTATTCATTCAAAATTAATTAGGTTCGACACTTATAAGTAATATAATTTTATGATTTCCATAATGTTTTGATGTTTATCATATATAAAGTGTTTTGAGTTTTGCATGACTTTATTGAAATATTTTTAAATTTATTTAAATGCAAATTCATAAACTCACTTAGTTGGAACTCATATTAATAATAATAAATAAGTAATAGTTCATATATTATCAAGTCAACATAAAATAAGGATGCAAAAATATCACATATTCGATATGATTGTTATTATGTAGGATCGACACTGATGAAATATATGTTTTTATTATATTTTGATATCTTGTTGCAGTTGTAGAACCATTGGCCATTGATTCTTCCTCGCAAACCCTTCATCCCCGCTGTCTAGCTCGTGTTTCGAGTTTTGATTGTCGTTATAAATATAGTTTTAGATTATATTTTAAAATATTCAAATAAATAGCTTAAATTTATTTAACATAATAATTAATAAATTATATACTTAGACGTCATATTAATATGAGTAATGATCTATAAGTTATCAAATTGATGTAATATAGTGAGGGTACAAGACTATAATTAACAAATAATTAATAAATTTAAATTTAAATTAAGATAAAAATATCAAAAAGTAAACCTCTTTATGGTGTGAGTTTGTCATTCTAGCCCATTATGGCCAAAATTTTCAGGCCAACAGCTTGGACTATTTTACATGTGACATACATCTTAGGATCCACAAATTCTAGGTCCACCTTTATGTCTCACAAAAACGACCCCCCCACAAGTAATGTGTTCAAAAAAAATTTGAAAATCTTTGGCCAAATTGTGAAGCTAAGTCAAGCATACTAGTATCCAACGTCAATACATTAATCAAATCTAAAATTAATTTAAACTCCTGGTTATGGTTCGGAAAATGCAGTATAGAAAGTCTCAATAGACCTTCGAAGAACTTTTCCAATATAAAGAAAGAAAGAAATAATGTCCCATGTTGCTTCTACCTACCTATTGATTATTATGTTTCCCATTCCACCAGAAATTAAAAGATAAGCATAGTAGTTGCCATGTGTTATAGAAATGTCAAAAGATGCCTTTAGTTGAACTCTAAAATCTAACAAGTAAGGTAACTGAAAATGACATTGCGCTGAGTCTTTTTGGAGTACCAGAAATAGGAATTCTACCAAACCCTCTTACTTCATACATCACATTTTCAACAAACTACAATATTACCAGACATTGAAACAGTAGCATATTCAATCAACAAGTAGAGAGAATAATAATTAAAATTACTATGCTTTATGTTAAGGATATACTTCGCCAAATGTGATCCGCTCAACTATCAAATTTGTGGTCAAGCACCAAAGAATACATGGATTAAGCAGAGTTCAAAGTTGAAGAGTATTATGCAGATCCATTGATTTTTGGACCATACCTCTCAACCCTCTCATCAATCCAAGCCCTCATATCAGCTAAGACAATAGCAACAGCATCGTCAGGCTCCCCTTGGATCAAAGAATGATACATTCCATCATAAATTTTGAGGGTCTTGTCCTCACTGCTTGCCTTCTCATACAACAATTTAGAGCCCGTAGGGCATGCAAGACCATCTGAGGTACCATGCGCTGTCAAAAATGGAGCAGTCACCTTGTGGAAATTGTTTTGGACGTAGTCACATTGTCTAGCAATCTCCCTCATAGTTCCAACCCTTGGTTTCCCGGTGTATCTCCTGGGATTGCTTGCGATTATTTTCAGTTTCTCAGGGTCCCTGATAGCCTTGCCCACCATCTTGTTGTCCGGCATGGCAGCCCATGTATCGGCAAATCCAAATAGCAGTCCATACATGAATAAATGTACCTATGTGTTGAAAAGTAAAGTTCTCATTATTGATATTTCCTTCACCAGAAATCATAGTCCCCTTCTTTTCCAAAGAGTTGAATGAAGTAACTTTGGTCATGATTTTCAAATACATCATTAAACTTAGAACTTTCTGAAATCCAAATATAATTCTCAAAATGTAAATTAATACATGGTACGAGTATAATTTAAGACTGACAATTTGATCAATTCACATAGGTTCAAGTGTTCCATCTCTTTTGTCCGTCGCACCAAGATTGATACCTTCTTACTTAAAAAAAAACTACTTACTGTAATTTTTACAGCGTTAATAAGTCATTACCTGAATTTTCTCTTAAGAATCAACATGACTCATCAACTAAATACATAAAGAACAAGTTTAGCATTAACATACTAATAGCCACTACAGAACAAAGATCAGCAGTCAATTGAGATCTTACTGGACTTCCACAGATTAGTCTCTCTTAAATCAGTAAGTATTTCTTATGAATCACAGGGATTACATGTTTAACATACTCTTTCATTTGAATTCAGAATTCAGTTCACTGCCACAAATGTGTCTGTTAGACCCTTTATCCGCTTAGAAGTGGATTCTAACCAATGACGCAAGGATTCTTAGTCCTAAGTTCTAACTAGCTAAGCTTTGTGACCGGTGAACCTCTATCATAAAATTTGTTTTGTTTGAACAAATTAGACCCGAAGAGAGTAACAAATCAAGGTCCACCATCAGAGCTTAATTAAATCAAACAACAAAATTTGAAGAGTATGAATTGATCAATTCAGGAAGCATTGCTGATCTACCAAACCTCCTTCTCCTCCTTGATCGCAGAATTACACGAACCAAAAGTTTAGCTCAACCGTAAAGGGTTCAAAATCTCTTATTATACGAAGTAGATTAAAATCCCGCTAGCTACAGTTTCTAAAGTTTTAAGCTTATAGCATGTTTGTTTCTCTGGTTTTATGAATCGGCTTAACAAAAATCCTGCCTCCACCACTGCCAGGAAGGATTACTGTGTGGAATAAGTCATCAAAGAATGAGCAGATAAAAGTGATGACACTGATAAATTAGCATACAAATATGGTGTAACAGGGCAGAATGTACTGAGAAACAATCAAATAAACAGAATAGTAGCTAAAAAGTACCTTAGAAGGCTTCATAGGCTCGGGAATGACGAAAAGCGGGGCGGAGAAGATCAACCCGGTCCAAGTATCCGGCTCCGACTGTAAGTACATAAGCAATGTAGCAAGCCCACCCATAGATTCCCCGAACAGAAACGCCGGCAAATGCTTGTACTCATCGCTATTCCTCACGCTCTTGAAAAAGCACAAGGAAGTAGCAGCGGTCTTCTCCAAGTCTCCGACGTAGCATCGAATTCCATCGGAGCGGCCGTGTCCGAGCAGATCCGCGGCAAACACAGCATAACCCCAACTTGCGTAACTGATGCATATCTTCTGAAATAGCCAACCGGTATCAGAGCCATATCCATGGGTCATGTAAACAGTGGCCTTAGGAGACACATTTGGGTCTAGTGGGAGAAATGATTGAGTGAAGAGCTTGCCGTTGGTTGTGTCGAAGTAAGATTTGGAGTTGCGCACTCCTTGAGAAGCATAGTACTCTTCCTCCGGCATATCGCCCCAGTAGTTAACTGCTGTTGCCGGAGCTTCCGACGCCATTTTTTCCGGTAGCTTGGAGTAGGTGCCGGGCGGATAAATTGGGAGCTGGTATGAAAATTTTGCAGTGATTGGGTGTTTTTATTCAAAGTGGTTTCACCAACTACTTTTAATGTTTTTATTTTATTTTATTTTATTTTATAGACGTCAATTTCAATTATAGTCGTGGCCCCACTTGAGGGATTGGTGAAGGGAGTAGGTGAAGAGGCTAATCCTCTTCCAAAAAATAATTATGTATGTATAAATATTTAGATCATTTATTAAAAAAAGAGAAAAAATTACGCGGATAAACAAATTTATACTATTTAATTACTCATCATAGCTATAGTTTGCTATAATTACCACTCACGACTAATATTATACATTAATTACATGGGCTGACTTCGAGTTTGTATAATTAGTCATGTTTGTATATGTATAATTCGCCAAGATATGCAAATAAATATGTATAATATACAATTTTTTAGCCTATATACATATACAATTCACCTCTCTCCCACTCTCTGCCCTCTCTCGCTCGCCTCTCTCCTCCCTCTCTCAATCTCGCTCGCCTCTCTCCTTCCTCTCCCAATCTCGCTGCCACTTATACAAATATATATGTATAATATACAGTTATATACAATTATATACATATACAATTCACCTCTCTCCCACTCTCTGCCCTCTCTCTCTCGCCTCTCTCGATCTCGCTCGCCTCTCTCCTCTCTCTCCCAGTCTCGCTCGCCTCTCTCCTCCCTCTCCCAATCTCTCTTGTCATATATACAATTACATATGTATAATATACAATTATCTAACCAATATACATATACAATTCACCTTTCTCCCACTCTTTTCCCCCTCTCTCTCGCCTCTCTCCTCTCTCTCCCAGTCTCGCTCGCCTCTCTCCTCTATATAACATGTAGCTATAAATTGTAATTATCAAACTATAGCTATGGAGAGTAATTAATTATTTTTAAGTGGCTATATGTGAAAGTTTCCCTTAAAAAAAACGTAACTGTGATAACTAAAAATAAATGGAGAGAGTAGTTTTCAAATACAAAAACGTGCTCACGTATACTTATGGATTGTTTGGTTAGTGAAATGGGATAGAAAAGTTATTACTATATAGAATAGCTAATTCTGTCATTTATCAAATGTATGATAAAATAATTTCATATTTTATTCAAAATTATTATCTCTAAATCCACGAATAAACAACGCATAAAAGGAGAAAATGATCTGACGGTGAACAAGATCTTGTTCTAATTATGTTTTTGAGATTATACTGGAGTTTTCTGAAACTTTGGTCATTTTACCTTTTTTGGGTGTAGGATGTTGAGATAAGAATGAAGATGTTGTGCAACGGAATTATGTATTAAATTATAAAGGATTATATTTATTTATTTATTTATCATCTCAATAATTATATATTCCCCTTTGTTTTTTCATGCGACGCAATTTGATCTCTACCAAACGTGCAATGGAATCTAGAACTCATTTTTAGTAAGAAATTATGGAAATCATTGGTGGGTGAGGAGTAAGGAGTATAAATCATTATAATTAAATGATGTGAAGTATGAACCATCTTAGATAAGCATTTATAATTTCCATACAAATAACACACAAAATAAAAGAAAACGTGTCAGTCCAAAGAAGATGGTAATCTAATGTAAATGCATATTCAACAAGTCTATATCTCTTTTATAAATTAAGCTGTTAGAACATTATGATGCCTTTTTTTACTTAAGAAAAGTAGGTAGACACACGTAAGGAAAGTGGCCCATATTCTATTTAAATATATTTGAGCGTGAAAAAAGACAGTTCGATGCACAAAATATTCTGTATTCATGCAGAATTCAAAGAAAATCATACCTAAAAGAATATGATGTAGGAAATTTATCTTGACAAATGTTAATGGCAGAACCCAAAATTCAATTCGTGAGTTATAAATTACACGTCGATAATTTCATCATTATTCCAAAATTTCTCCTTCAAATTGTACTTAAACTAAGGAGTAAAAAACAAGAAGCAATTTTCATGTTTTATGTTTTAAAATAGAAAGTACATGTTTCGTTGAAGCAAAGAATTGTATCAAATTTCATCCAAGTTGGACTCATGTAATGTGGCGCAACATGGTCTGGCTTTGTTAAAAGGGGAAGTTTCGCATAGAGTCACTATAAAATAGCTTTTTTACGCTCCATAACTTTTGTTAATTACGATTCATAGCTATATATCACAGGGAGGAGAGTGGCGAACGAGATTGGAAGAGGGAGAAGAAAAGCGAGCAAGAGAGGGAAATAGGTAAATTGTATATGTATATCAGTTAAAATAGAAAGTTGATGTTTCGTTGAAGCAAAGAATTGTATCAAACTTCATCCAAGTTGGGCTCATATAAATGTGGCCCAACATGGTCTAGGCTTTGTTAATTTGATTAGAATACATGTTTTTCCAAGAACTACCTCTATGACTTAATTCTCTTGGCAAACATTTCTAGAGCTTGTGCATTTGTGTTTGATCATATAAAGTGAGAAAGACAAAAGAGAACTGGTAGGGGAAGACATATATATATATATAATTATAAGTGTATAGGACGAATATATATATATTTGTATTTGTATATACAATTTTCTCTCGCTTTATACAAACACAAACGCAATACATTTTGTGGCGAGGAAGAGTGGCGAATGAGATTTCTGGGGAAAGAGGTGAATGACAAGTGTTCGCTACATATTAGAATTAAATAAACTGTGCTTATCAAATTTAATTTGAATTAATAATTTGCTATTTTATACAATTTTCGCTTAAAATGCATTCCTTCTAATGACCTGCTTGGTTATAGCCCTAACTACAACGATAAGGCCCAACAGAAGTAGGCCTCTTGAACAAACTAGGCCCAATCTTATACCAGATCTGTAAGAAAACATGCAGCCCACTTACACAGAAACCAAACCATCTAAAACTGTTGCAAAAATAAACTCTCTACTTCGTTAGTGGAACCACTATTTAAAACATGGCTTCAAACATAGTCGAAATTTAGATAGTATTTAAACCTGAGGTCTCAAGGATATTTTGCACTTCAAACTTCTGACTCTAAACTTTGATAGCTTAAAACATCAGATACAAAGGTCGGAGAAAAGAAGAAGCAGTAGCAACTCGAGAAGATCTAAAGTTTTACCATCCAGTATAATGTTAAATTAAAAAAGTTAAACTTTAAACGCAATGCAAAAATTAACTATTGATTTGAATAGGAAGTTGGGACAAATTAAAAACAGTGATTTACGTGACTAACCCTAGTTAGTTGTCTAAAAAGGAGAAACACTAGGTACGTAGGTGAAATTAGTCTTAGTAAATTTTGAATTATACCTTACTAATCATAATTAGCAGCAAACTACCCAAAGAGGTTAGTCTATAATGAAGATTGCTCGCTTGACCTAGCTAGTCTATTTTAAATTAAATGTGTAATCTACAAAAATAATACTCTAGTGAAACTCAATCATTCTCATTTTACACCCAAACATACTTTAAATTAGTATTATAGGTTTCATTGTCATTTTGCCCTGGTTAATATATTTTTTTTATTTTTAGTAAAAATTTAACATAATAAAGCAGTTCCAAAAAAAAAAAAAAAAAAGGAGACTGTACATAAGTCTGCAAGGAATCAAAATTATTGGTTTTAATTTCCATTCTTTTGAGAGAACATTGAGAAGGATAGTTAAAGGTGCAGTGACAAATGTGGAAATGAAAACGGCAGTGAAATCCCCAAGAGAATATTTTCACTCACGAGAAGAAGAAACAAAAACAATCGTGAAATTAGAATTTTCATTAAAAATCAAGATAATTGAATTTTTATTATGTATGTACATTATTGTAAAAGATTCGATCTCCATAAAGTTTTCGACATATTTTCTTATGAACTAGTAATAATTATACAATCAAATCATCTCAATATTCATTTTTAGATAAAATATCCATAAAATGTGATGTTTGGAAACTAAAAATTTAAGACTAATTATCTATTACAATAAATAAACTGAGTATATATAATTATAATTATAAAAAATTCTCTTGGCTATCAAAAATAGATGATATCTACGTATCGCCAATTAATTTAACAGTTTTATTTATTATAATTATAAAATAAATGTTTCGTTAATTCTAATTTATTCGTAAATTTGTCTTCATTATTTTTTATTTTACCTAATATTTGATATAAATATAATAAAATTGACTAAATTCGAATTTGAACATTACATAATTCATTTCTTTTGAAATATTATTCTTTCGAGAAGTACAATAATCGAAAGAAATGATCTGATGAAATATATTTTTTAAAAATAGCAATTAAAGCGTAAGAACTTTCGCCAGTTTACTCTGTTTTTTGACCAAATTTATTTTTTATTTATAAAGATAGCATTAGCACATTTACCACCTAATTTTATTTACAATCAATTAAAGTGGATAATATACTACTCCCCTTTTATCTTCGAGACAACAAAAAATTATGAAAAGAAGGTGTCATGCGTGGTAGGTAGGACTCATTGAATTTACACTGCTTTATTATTTAAATATAATATCATTATTTTAAAAGCATGACTTTGACAAATTAACTTAAGATGATATTATTATTATTATTAAAAATCTCACATTTGAATTGTAATGACTAGGTCCCCTATACAATTGATAGCCGTTATATTATATACCGCCGAACGAAGAATTTAATTATTGTTATTACTACACAATCGATCCTATATCAATGGTTACATCTCTCTTTTAAATCACACCTCATTTTTAGAATAAGGCTAAACTAATCTTATATTTAACATTAAAGATAAAATGAGATAAAAATAATTAATTTCATCTTGATTAAATAAATTACGAGAAATATTTTTACTAACCTTGATATTCAATTTAGAAAATCAAGATTTAATTTTTTCAATCTTAATGCTTTCCTCCGTTTAAAAAAGAATGTCTATATTTCCTTTTTAGTTTGTTTAAAAAATAATGATACCTTTTTTTTTTTGGCAATACTTTAACTTTAACTTTTCACATGGCGTGTTTAAGACCAAAAGATTAAAGAGCATTTTCGTACATTTGATATAACTTTAATTTAGAACTATAAGATTAAAAAATCTTTTTCTTTTCTTAAACTTCGTTCCACGTCAAACTAGGTCATCATTTTTAAAACGGAGGGAGTAATAACTATAGTCATTTCTTAGAGTAATAAATTTATTGATATTATAAAATTATCATTCTATTAATTATATTTTAAAAGGAATGTCGGATCAATATTGAATAATTAAAAATAGACGGAGAGAGTATTAATTTTTAAAAATGAGAAGATGAAATAAAAGGTAAAGAAAAGAAACTAAGAAATGGAATAATGTTCCCTTAGAAACAATCAAGAAGAAACTGTTGGGAAAAAGTTCAAAAATTCAGAGGTAAAGTTTAAAATTTGAAAGAAACATGACACTGAACAAAACTCTCACGCCTCAGCAATATGCCAAGCAATGAAACAAACTTCAGAATATTTAATCACTTAAAAAGTCAACCAGTAAATTTCATGGTTATAGACAGAATTAACTTCTTCCTTTTTTTGTTATTATTGTGTGGTTGGTGGCATACTAAGTCCAAGAAGAATCAAATACCCTTATATGAAATTTATTTAATAAAAAATTAATTTACTTTCCATCTGTAGAAAAGAATATATATGGTCATTTGTTTACAAATGCGTCATATATTTGAGGCGATTTTTGTAATGAGCATCTTTTAATCACAAAGTTCTACAATTATCATACACTTTTCTCATCGGCATATTTTTTTAAAAAATTGGGGTAGGGGAAATAAGAAAGGGGTTAGAATGTGAGGAATCAGACAGTTGTTCAGAAAGTGAATCAACTAAATTATTCGTCTGGTTGCATATAAGTTATTTCACGATTAGCTACCATGTGATAATTTATCTCATCACTGTGGTATAAATTGGGATAATTAGTTATTCCAAACGTGGCAACCAAACAAGACACAAATTTTTTATTCCATCACTATTTTCATATCATGTAACTATTTATTTTTATCTCTCACACCCAACGACCCTAACACTACAATAAAAATAACTTTTAGCGATATTAAATATTGATATTAATAAAGAGTGCTAAAGTCTTTACCGGCATTAGTAAAGTGATATTAGAATCAATGTCGCTAAAGGCTTTAAGGACATACACAAAAAGTGATAATTGCTGTTAAAAATATATATTTAACGACAATTAATTATCGCTAATAATCATTTTTATTATAGCGTAAGATTCCACAATACATATATATAGTTACGTTGTAGATAAATAAATAAAATAGCATGACAAATATTTCTCATTGGAACAAACTGAAAAGAGTCACTGTGGAGTTGGTGGTCTCACTTTTGTGAAGCAATACAAAGACTAAAGAGGGCCTAGCTATCAAATTCTCCTGGATTTATCAGCTGGCATTTGGTCCCAGCTAAATCCTTATCTGTCTCCAATATTATCTCCCCTGTATTCGCCAACCACAGAGCCAAAGTTAGGATTTTGAATTTTGATTATTACGAGAAAAAATATATTTATAATTATAAGAGTAATTTTTAGGACATAAAAGATTCAAGTTACTAAAATGGATGAAATCTAAGATAATGTAAAACTCGTAATTTGAACAATTTATAAATATAAGGTATGTAAATAAGTTCTCATAGTAATAGCCAAAAAATATTATACATATACAACGTAGAGATAACTTTTACTAATTATTAATAGGGAAACTTTCACATATAGCCACTTAAAAATAATTAATTACTCTCTATAGCTATAGTTTGATAATTACAATTTGTAGCTACATGTTATATGGAGGAGAGAGGCGAGTGAGACTGGGAGAGAGAGGAGAGAGGCGAGAGAGAGGGGAAAAGAGTGGAGAAAGGTAAATTGTATATGTATATTGGTTAGATAATTGTATATTATACAAATATATTTGTATATATGGCAAGCGAGATTGGGAGAGGGAGGAGAGAGGCGAGCGAGACTGGGAGAGAGAGGAGAGAGGCGAGCGAGATCGAGAGAGGCGAGCGAGAGGGCAGAGAGTGGGAGAGAGGTGAATTGTAAATGTATATAATTGTATATAACTGTATATTATATATATATATTTGTATAAATGGCAAGCGAGATTGGGAGAGGTAGGAGAGAGGCGAGCGAGATTGAGAGAGGGAGGAGAGAGGCGAGCGAGAGAGGGTAGAGAGTGGGAGAGAGGTGAATTGTATATGTATATAGGTTAAAAAATTGTATATTATACATATGTATTTGTATATCTTGGTGAATTATACATATACAAACATGATTAATTATACAAACTCGAAGTCAGCCCACGTAATTAATGTATAATGTTAGTCGCGAGTGGTAATTATAGCAAACTATAGCTATGATGAGTAATTGAATAGTATAAGTTTGCTTAGCCGCGTAATTTTCCCTTATTAATATCATAACCAATAATTTATAGAAATCAGTATAGGGATGAAGGAGTAATATGCAGGCCCCATGACTTATAGAGTAGTTTTTGGGGTATACACAATAGATTTTAATGACCGTAAATACTCCATTGATATAAACAATACCAGTACTCTGCACAAAAATCATCTCTTAATAGTATAAAAAAACAAACTACATATAAAGTATAGTCATGTTATATTTTTATTAGCATGAGATATTTTGAATTTTATAAAAATAAAGTTATATTTAAAGTGACCAATATTATAAGAATATGTACGAAACTGTTTCCTATGCTTCCTATAATGTCGTAGGAAACAAACGAGGAAATTGGTAAAAAAAAAAAAAAAAGAGAATAAGGCAAAGTTAAAGTTAGGTGATATGGCCGTTACGTTGTGGGCAAAAATAATAAAACAAAGTTCAGAAAGTTTGGTGTTATTACGGGACAAATTGAAATGTGGCAGAGAGAGTGGGACACGATCCAGACGTGACTCACAAAATATAATTTGTTTATACATATTTCTGGTCCCATTATCTTCTGCGAAACTAACGGTCTATCGTTACTATATAAACTAACGTGGTTCGTAGCATAGTTAAAATTTTGAGTTTATAATTGAAGCATCTGAATAACTAATAACATTGATTAAAAAAATAAAAGAAAAACAGTGATGGTACGTTGGAAATTCAATTCATTTGCCGCCTAATACTATTCACTTGTAAACAATTGTCATTCACGTGTTTCGTCACATCATGACAACACAATACTTATATACAATTCGAGGGTCAAAACACAATAATAAATTTTAATTTAAACTCGAGCATACATACTTTTAAAAACTTTTATTTTAGGGCAAAGGACAGAAATCATATAATTTTAAAGTAAAATTACCACTTATCCCTTATAAGTTTATAATTACAAAAATTCCTTAAATGATACAATAATATAAGCGCAGATACATTGATATGATGCGTGAGATACATTAATCGTTAAGTAAGATACATTACATTTTATAGATGATACACTAATCTGATGTACATTGTATACATGATACAATAATCTGATAAACGAGATACATTAATTTGATGCGTTGATATATTAATCTAATATGTGAAAATGAGGAATTTTGGGAATTTATAAAACTAATAGGGGATAATGATAATAAGAGAATTTAAAGGTAAGATTTCTGTCATTTATCTTTTATTTTATACATATGTGAAATAATAACTATATAAAAGAATTAAGTTTGATAATTATGAATTAAAATATTTGAGAAGATAAGTGTGAGAAAATTAAAGTTGAAAAAATTGATTTATAACTAGTTAGTAATTATACCTTCACAATGAATGCATAATTTGTTACTTAATTATGATTGATTAATGTCCTTTATCACTATAAAATACTATAATTAGGTACAAATACTAGAGATAGGGGTGAATCCACGGTATAATAAGTGGACTCGATCGGATGAATCATAAAAGCATTTAAATTTTGTATGTTAAAAAATCTATTAAAGATGTGTTAGATTTTATTTGTCAACCCAGTTAATATTGTATATTAATTTAAAATTATAACAACTTCAAATTCTAAATCTATCTTACGTGATTAGCTAGATATGAATATTGTTTTTAATTAGTACTCCATCCTCTCTCTTCATAGTCTATGTGATTTATATATCCATGCAAGCCTGGCAAATGATAAGCACTAACAAACATTCTTGTACTAATCGTTGTTAAACAATAATTAGTGTCTTCCAAACATATTAAAGCATCTAATTATAAGCCGTTATTCAAACTTATAAAAGACAAAAATCACTTAACATAGTATTAAAAAAGTAGTTTATCTCAAAATTTGATTATTAAATTCATCACCTAACGATGATTGATTGTTCTTTACCAGCTGAATTTCGTTGTAAGGAACGGATTTTATTGCTTCTACTTTTTTGTTCTTTCATACATTAGATCACCTTATACTATTTTCTGTTTTTAATTTAAATAAAAGTACTACTAATATTATTTTCTCTCTCACATTATAGATTAAATCATTATAAACAAGTCTTTAAAATTAAAAAAACTTATACGTATACCCAAATATCATTGTAACCAAAGATTTATAAAACTACCTGGTCTTTCAAGCCTTTCAATTTTTTAATGAATTTTTGAACTTTTGTCTTTTAAAGTATAGTACTAAATTGTTAATCATTGAAAAGTTATGGGAAAGAAAGGAAAAATTGAAAAGAAAAGGAGGACGTGAAGGGGAAAGAAGAATGTTTTTGAAATTCAGAAAAGATACGAGTAAAGATAATGGCAACTCATTCATTCAATTGAAAAAAAAGCTGCCAGGCAGGTAAATGGGCCATTGTTAACCAATTCCAGCACTTTCAACTTTTATTTTTTATATTGGAAAGAAAGTTTTTTTTTTTTTTCAAACCTGGTGTCATCTTATTTACTTTCATGTATCAAAAAGAAAAAAAGAAAGTTTTTTTTTTTTATCTTCCATGTTGCTGTAAACCTATATGTTTTTAAAAATAAAAATAGAATTTGTAGAATTAACAAATCTACTGTAATCCTATATGTTAAATAGATTATTTGCGAAAAACCCATAATTAAATAAATGACAAAAAAAAAGCAATGCTAACCGATATACACAAACAATAAATAAACAATATTAATACCAGAACTAGAAAGGAATAAGATAACTCCATTTTCTACTAATGTTTTATCCCGATCATTCACCCCGGCACATTGAAAAGAAAAATATTCGATACAAATGAAGTAGGAACAAAAAGATACTCCCTTCGGTTAAAAAAAATGATCTAGTAGATATGGAATTTAAGAAAATAAAAAAGATTTTTGATCATGTGGTCCTAAATTAAAATTATATTAAATGTACAAAATGACCCTTTAATCTTATGGCCTTAAAAATGCCATGTGAAAAGTTATTACAAAAAAAAAAAATCATTCTTTTTTAAATAAATTAAAAAAAAAGGAGGTTATTCTTTTTGAAACACAAGATACTAAAAAACTAAAATTTAAATTATTTAATTTCCATAAAATAAAAGATGGTAAAGAGAAAGAAAAAATACAACTGGAAACACACACAAATAAATTAGAGAGAGTGAGAACAAAAACTCCGGCGACCGCCTCTCTCTCTGTTTAAATATTTCTGCTCGTTATAGCTAAGTAAAACAGTTATATTCTGCATTTCCTCGCTTTAAGCTTTCAATAACTGAAACCCTAAGCACACTGAGACTATAAGAATCCATAGTTACCGTTTTTTATTCGCCGGCGACATATGTCCGTTGAGCCGCCGTATCATACCTCCGGTTTCATCCGCTCGCGATCTGTCAATATTCGCCAAATGTACCTGAATTGTATGCGATGAGTTGTTAAGCCAGGAGGAAAACTGTTTTTTTTTTTTTTTTTTTTTTTGTAATGTGCATTGTTTGACTTGGAATTACGAATGGCTTCCGTGGGGAAAGGAGGGTTGGAGAAAGTAAGGAGATGTTTGAGGACTATATATTTCATGGTGGTGATGTTGGTATCGCTGTTGATGTTATCGGCGCCGGTGATGGTGGCAATAGGGGATGTTCTGCTACTGAGTGTGTTGATTTCTAGTTTTACGTGCGTAAGGTGTTACAGTTTTAAAGAGCATTTGCAGAGATATGACTTCAGAACTTCCTTGATGGATATTCCTCTCGTTTCAATCCTGAGATCTCTTATCATCTCCTGTACGTGCTTATATACAAATTTCCTTTCAATTGTTTTCTAGTTACTGCGCATTTTACATAATTCTGAGCATTCATTCGAGTTCAGTATGCTCCTTCTCGTTTTAGTAAGTTTTTTCTAGTTCTTTTGTAGTTTTGCCACTTTGGGATAGAATTTTAGGTATGTCAGTATCCTTTGAGTTGATGTGTATTTTAGGTTGGTAAATCGAATTAGGAACTCCAATTGCAACATACTGAAATATATTGCTGAAAGTTAAAAGAGTCAATTTCTCGCATAGTCACTCAACTAATAGTTTTTTTTATCTCACATAGTAGCTTTCTTTGTTGAGAAAAAGTTGGAACCATGAAGAAAGCTGAGTTTTTGAGACACTAACAATTAGCTGAGTGACAATCTAAGAAGTCAACTCTAAGGTTAAATCATTTTCGCCTAGACTTTCCCTTCTTCTATGCAGATTTAGTAAAAAAAAAAAGACTTTATTCGATATTGTGTATTAGTTCAAAATGTCTTGATGTTTATGATTCAAATTGGAATTGTTTCTTAGGGAAGTAGTACTTTTTATTGGTTGTCTTTCTTGGCTATTTTTGCCTCCAGAACTAATACATATTAGTTTTGATGATAGGTGTTTATTCTATGTGTGATGGACCTGCTCTCTCACATGGACCATATCTCGGAACTGCTACATTTTGTTCCATTATATCCATTGTTCTTCTTTCCGTAAAGGCTAGTGTTTTCTCTGGCAATTCATACTTGGAGGCTGAAGCTTCATCTTCTATCTCAAAGCAAAATCTTCATTTGAACAAGTCATGGGGGATGCCTGTGTTGTTTCTATCATCTATAGTCTTTGCTGTTGGACATATTGTTGTTGCCTATAGAACAAGCTGTCGAGCCAGGAGGAAACTCTTGTTTCACCGAATTGACCCCGAAGCTGTAAGTTGTTATGTTTTCCCCCTTCTAGTTTTCTTAAAGACACAAGTTAATCATTGGTGACACCAACTGGACAGTTCTGATTTACATATTTTTTCAAAGAAGCTAACGACTTTTCCAACTGAATGGGTTCTGATTAAAAGTGATATATCTAAGTGCAAGACTTGTGATTTGTCCATGAAAATGTTAACTATGTGAAGATAATTGCTGGTGTTGGTTTATTGATTTACTCATTGACCGAAGAAGCAATTTAATGGACCTATAAGTTTGTAACAATTGATTTATTGGAAATGACAGGTCCTTCCTTGTGAAGTTGTTTTCTCTGCATACAATAAAGTACCACGATCTCCAACTCCTTCCGCTGGGAAAGTATCATCAAAATGTGATAATGAAATGAGGAGGAAACTTGCAGGATCAGCTCGCGAGGACGGGGAAATCCCTGCCAAACTGCTTGCTGATGTTGACAGCTTATTTATTTCTTGCTTAGGGCTTACTCTTCATTACAAACTTAGGTTGCCTGGATCACCTTGCCGTTCCTTGTCCTCCACAGCCCATGTAAACAGGTCATTAAATCTTTCATCAAACGTGGATTATTGTATTCGGAGGAGCTACAGTAGTCAATATCCTGCAAACTGTCTCTCCACACCTTTATTAGATGGTTTTCAAACTCCCCCCATCCTGTCAGAAGAAATTCCTAGTCTCAACCTCGATGAAGTTGGTGATGGCGATCCAGTTAATAGTTCGGGTTCTCCTCGTCCTATTCAAGATCTGGTAGGTAATGGTCAGTTTGGAATTGTTCTGATACATGGTTTCGGTGGTGGGGTCTTCTCTTGGAGAAATGTGATGGGAGTACTAGCTCAGCAGGTAGGTTGTGCAGTCACTGCCTTTGACAGGCCAGGATGGGGATTGACATCTAGGCCTTTCCGAACAGACTGGGAGGAGAATCATTTGCCCAATCCCTACACGATTGATGCTCAGGTAAAGGCTCACTTTTCAATTTCTTGTTTCAAGGAACCATTGTCAGCATGAAATCAAACAAGAGGTGACAGTAATGAATTGAAAATAAATAACAGCGGAATTACCGATCATTGTTAGGGGTGGGGGGATGAAGACTGAATTACCCATTAAGCTGCAAGTACCGGAAGAACGAGTCTGTAAACTTTAGCACATATGTTAAACAGAGTGATCAAGGCTCTAATTCTAGGAGTTCATGATTATGTGTGTAATCTATATGCTTGTATATGCAATACACGTAGGGTATTTCTTTTATCTTTGAGAACAGATGACATGTGAACATATCCTTTTTCAATTAGTATTAGAGAGTCTGACTGTTGGGCTATATCCTTCATTCAGACAGATACTTGTAATGAACAAAGTGGCTATTATTTTCATTTTATATGTCTTGACTTTTGTTTTTTGACAATTGAAATTTCACTTGTCAGGTTGACATGCTTCTGTCCTTCTGTTCAGAGATGGGTTTTACTTCAGTTGTACTTGTTGGCCATGATGATGGTGGATTACTTGCACTAAAGGCTGCACAAAGAGTCCAGTCATCCACAAATTTTGTTAATGTGAGTGGTCGGGGTGTGTGTTTTAACATATTTTAGTTGGCATGAGTGTTATTGTCACTGGATGAATTGGTAACCTGGTAAATTATGATTCAGTCTTGAGAAAATATGTCAGTAGCCCGCTTTTTTGCGTATGCTTATCCATTTAATATCCTCGTTGAAGAAGAGTGATGTGAAATCTTGGGTACCCTTAGTTTTGAATATCAATTGCTGATAAACTATGGTATTTATTATAGAATTGTTCTTTGCTTTGACGATTTAACTTCTTTTGCCTTTTATAATAGGTTAAGATCAAGGGGATTGTATTATTGGGTGTTAGCCTGTCAAGAGAACTGGTTCCTGCCTTTGCAAGAGTATTATTACGCACTTCACTTGGAAAAAAGCACTTGGTGCGGCCTCTTTTGCGAACAGAAATTACTCAAGTTGTTAATAGACGAGCATGGTATGATGCAACAAAGTTGACAACTGAGGTTTTGAGCGTTTACAAGGTATGTGTTCTTATTCTTGAAATGTTGAGTGTGCTAATTTTTTGTTTGATTGACAAGAAACATCTAAATCTGTTGTCTATAAATTTCATATCTTCATTTTGTGTATCTGGGATGCATGATATTATAGCCCCTTTTAATATAGACCTCTTTCCTTTTTCTTCCTAACCTCCACTTAACAATAAATGATCAAAAATAAATAAATTTGTGAGGGTTCAACTTTTGATATGGATGAACTGAAACCATTATGGAAAAGTTTTAGAAGATCACCCCCCCTAAACAGTACAGTATTCCCTTATAAGTGTGTAATAGATTGTCATGGTCCACTTCTGGACATACAAGATGCCAATAATTTTTCTTACGAAATGGTTTCTGGTGCCTTTTTTCGGCATCTTTACACTCTACATAGATATCATCTTTACACTCTACATAGATATCATATTCCAATCTTAATCCCTTATGCTTGTGTATTTAATCAGGCACCATTATGTGTGGAAGGTTGGGATGAAGCACTCCATGAGATAGGAAAACAATCATATGAGACAGTCCTCTCCCCAGAAAGGGCAGCAGCACTGCTAAAAGCAGTTGAAAGTTTACCAGTTTTGGTGATTGGGGGAGCTGAAGATGCAGTGGTATCTTTGAAGTCTGTTCAAGCTATGGCTTCAAAACTTGTAAATTCTGTGAGTTGTTTCAATCTCTGTATATTCATCGAAACTGCATTTTATGAGCTTTCTTCAGGATAAAAGCATTAAGTTATTAGTGAGGGCTATTAACTGTGGTATCTATTTAACGTACAGAGACTGGTTGCGATATCGGGATGTGGTCATCTGCCTCATGAGGAGTGTCCCAAGGCATTGTTAGCGGCTATGTCACCCTTCATCAATAGAATTTTAGTTGAGCAACTGCCACACCAATAGGGTTCTCTATGTCAAGTCAAGCAGCAGCATCCTGTGGATTGATTTATATCTTTTTGTATTGTTCTTCTATAAAATTTACTCAGAAGGTAGCCAATCTTTAGGTAGTCTTGCTGATAGCTTGAGGCTCTGCTTTAGAGCTTTGTTTTCCTAGTTTCTTCTGTCATCATTGGTCATGTTATCCCCACATAAGGAGTGGAGATAACTTTTCTATGTACATATTCTTTCAGCAGAAAAGTGCAGCATATTTCTCCAAGGTGGATATGTTTCCATCTCTCTTCCTTTTATTTGTGTTCTTTTACCTGAGAAACCATGGTTGAGTAGAAAGCCAATTGTTGTTTTTACTTTCATTTTTACATCAAGAAGATAGTACATGTAAGTGGTCACTTATTACGATGATACCTTGTGTGATTTGCCACGTTTTCCAGGGTGGATATTTTACTCGTTCCGAAAATTTGTGTTTAGAATCTTTGTTCATCCCCATTATAATCCTTGAACTAATTGGCGTGTGAACTTCAATCTTGCAACTACTTCCCCACTAAAAGTAAATTTCACATTGAAGCATTATGATTCATCTATTGTTTGCAATAAAGTTTATAGTTGTTTGAAGCACTGTCAAAACAATTTACACAAGGTTACTCTATGGACTAGTAATATTGTACTGTGGAGGAGGGAAAATGTATTTTCACTTCTGCACTTTGATCAATACTGGTGTAAGATCCCGGACTGTTTTCCCTCGACACTCCGACTTCAAGGTCTCTTTGTCACTGCGCTTTGCAGAGGCATCTACACTCCAGGTAGGCTGCCAATCCGATGGAATTGTTTGATATTAAGGTTATCTCGTCCTTCATTTCATCATTTGCCATGCCATCTCTTTACATGCATTCTATGTTTCGATGGATTCCATCAAAGTGGCAATCTGCAGCTCAAACATAACAGCAATCACATTTACGCACAGACAACAACTTAAGTATGCAACTCCAGTTGACTGATTCCAATTGATAGGCGATGTCAACTTACCTGTTCCTCCAATTCGGATATCTCCTCATCCTTCATTTTCAGCGCCTTCTTCTCCCTGAAAGTTAGATGTAAGAAGATAAAATAGGAAATTACATGACAAAATTGGGAAGTAATTTAGCAGTTCTGGATGAATGCACATGAAGTTGGTCTGAAGTACTTATTCATTACATGAACAACACTAACTCACAAGAAAAAAGAAAAAAAACTCCGCCTTATGCTGAGTCCAGCATTTCCTCATAACAAACTACAATGCATAGAGTATATCAACTTTGCAAGAAAACCAAACCAATCTAGAATTTTGCACTAGCGGCATATTTTTTTCTCTCAGAACCAGATCTTTGAGATGCAGTTACCACAAAGCAACAAAAATAAGTTCCCAAACCAATACATATCTAAAAGAAGCAACTCTAAAATTTATTAGAAGCCTCGTTCAATGGCAAGAGGTGAATTTTTTTAAAAGAAAACAGTATGTTAATATACCTATGCAGGATTTGGAACCATGAGAGATTATGATTATCTTATAAGAAAGAGAAACTCCCAGTGTGTCCTGGAGTTTATTTCTTATTATATATATGACATGATGTTGCTACTTCATATGCTAGTCAGAGAAGCTACATAGAATGAATCCTTCTAACAATCATTATGAAGCAAAACATGCAAAAAGAAAGTTGATGTCAATCGGTACAAAATCGCAGTTCTTGTGATCCACCTATGTGGGAATTGTGAAAATACTCGCAGTTGTGTAGAAAATAAAAGAACAAACATTTGAAGAAAAGCGGGTTGATAGGTGAAAGAGTTCTGACAGATATATTTCCTGCCATTGCCTCTGAAGAGGATACATAACAACAAGGAAAGATAATACCTTTCTTCAATTTCCAATATCTTGGCTTCCCATATCTCCTTGTTTCTAGTAAGATTGTCATTGATCTAGAGGTTCAAAGCCAAAATATTCAGGTTTAAAATCCGCAAAAATCAAATGGCGATTAATAGACTTCCACAGTACTCACATCATCATGGAATTTCTTCTCTTCAACGCATTTGTCCAAACGAACTTTTAACTTCATTAACCTTGGATTCTGGCATAGAGCATTCTCAACAGCTTCCTTAGTTTCCCTTTCAATTTCTTCTTCAACCTCTTGCAATAAGGACTCAAAGTACTGTGATCAAAAGCAGAAGCTATTAATACAGTAAATAGAATGTAGTTGTTTAGACTATCAATCAGTATCTCTACATTCAAATGAGTAGCCAGACTCGGAAAATATTTGTGACATTCAGATCAATAAACAAGGGAAAACTTATACTATTGTTAAAAAGTAAAAAGGTTAACCATTTTTTGATCCTCCAGTTGGGAAGTCAGGAGATCATTGTACTCGTTCACAATCTGCAGTAACAAAATTTGAAGATTAGCAAGGATTCCAAGTTAAGTAGAAGAATGACCAAAGCAATCCAAAATTAAGCATTTGACTAGATGAGAAACTGTACACAAGAAAAAAGTACAAATTAAGAGAGACGTACAGCTTCAACTTTGCTGTTTAAAATAGTCTCGCTGAACCCAGGATCTGTACCACACTCGCAGCTGCAGCAGCCATCACTATCATGATGACCATGGTGGTTGAGCTCAACCAGCTTCCCATCAGTTTTAGACTGAATCAAACGGTGAACATAGTTATCCCCTGCGTAGTCCCAGACACGCCGTGTTTCCAATTCAAGTGCATAGCAATGTTGTGTCTCCTTCCAGTGCCTTGTAGCATGAGCCTCTTTGTATCTATAGAAAAATAAGCATGAAGAACATTCATTACCAAAACCTATACTTATCTGGCAGTCAAAAAGATGATCTTGTCTTTTAGGTCTTCAAAATTATTTATATAGCTCGACCAAGCATTTCTCTCTTAAATTCTCTATTATGTATATTTTATTTTATTTTTATGACAAGGGAAACCCGCAGCCGCTACACTTTGGGTGACACAAGGTAAGAACCCCGCTCCTATGCAATAGCTCACAAACCATATAGGAGAGGTAACCCGCACTAGCCAAGTCCAGTACGACGAGCTCGACCCAGAAGGCAAACCCCTTGCTTACATTGGCAAGGGGTTTCGAACTTGAGACCTCCAACATGGAAGTTCCAAGACGAAACTACGGGAACTTGAGACCTCCAACAAGTATATAGAAATTGAATTTTGGTTGTCATTAAAAATATTTTGTAAGTTATCATTCAAAACTCATTTAAAGAATAGATAAATAATATTTCACCCACTTTTATCCTCAATCGTGTGATAAATTTTCTAGTTTTGATTGCTATTTATTAATATTACTGATACAAATAAAGTATTTAATTTTATCTTTTTAATTCCGCTCATTTTAAATTATTCAATGTAATAGTTTATATGCTTGATTACTACTTTAGTTTCTTTTGGAAATAACCTCTCTACCTCCTCGAGATAGTGGTAAGGTCTGTGTACAGTCTACCCTCCCAGACCCCACCTAGTGGGATTTCATCGGGTATATTGTTGTTGATTACTACTTTTGTTTTCTTCACTTTGAAAGTGAAATATGTTCCCCTTGAGGGAAAAAAAGAGAAAGGTGTTTATGATATACATAAGTCCATAACATTAAATTTAGAAACGAGAAAAACATCATGATATTTAAAACCAAAAGAAAAGAGAGTATGTTGATAATATAGAGGGTATATATATTTAAAAGAAATGTCTACTGTTCAAACTTGGAGGAGTTTGATTCTTAAAGGAATGTTTGGGGATATAAACAATTTTCACTCGCAAAGTTATTTTGGTATAAGAAGATCAAACTTCAAATAGAATTGGTCAAATAACAAGAGAAATAGCATTATTACCTTCCACACCCAATAAAACCACAAATAACACACATCCATAGATTTTCTGGTGATTGACAGATAGAACATGTTGAGTTTTCAGGCTGCTGCTGACAATATCGGCATACCTGAGAGAATTTGTTTTAGTTGAGTCAGCTAATTTCTTTTAATACTTCAGTCTTCAAATGAGATACATTTCTAACTAATGCTGGTATATGATGTCTAAAAACCAGCTTAACTACAGGAAGAAAATTCTCCCCTCACTGTTAATCAAGTGGCATGACCCTATTTATACTGTTTCCGGTGATTGGATGCATACGTTTTCTCAAGTATACGAGATTTTTCTTCACTAAGCATCAGGGTTATATACATTCATCAAACAGTCTAACTTAACCTGATTATCTGACTGCTAATTTACCAAATAACTTTCGGATAAGCAAGTTATCAAAACTTGCAATAGAATCAAAACTCTTGGAACTTTAAGACCTCCTAGTGCCAATATAATCAAAATTCAACCAAAGGGCAGCGGCGGCGGGTTTTCTTTGTCATAAAAAAAAAATATAATCAAAATTCAACCTTATATTATTAGTCACACCTGATTCAAAGTTCATCATTAAGTAAAGAGAAAGAAACTGCATATGTTGAAAATTATTCTCTAAGCCAAAAGCTATCTGAATTCTGAAGAAGCACCAAAGGGTGTACCAAGTAGTCAATGATGTGGGTGAAAAACTTGGAGGCGGGGTTCAAATATCAACGACGACAACAAAAAAGCTAGGTTATTTTGTCCCATCTTCCTAAGCCTTGGAGGGCAGCGTTACCCAATACCTGTGCGAGTGGAAGGTAGCCGGTACGAGCGAAATAGTCTTGGTGTGTGCAAACTTTCCCAAACACCATCGTTATCAAACAAAAAGTTATATGAAGAATATATCAAACATATGGTGGAAAGATAAAAGTACGGTATTACTTACTGGGCATGAAGAATCTGTCCATTTTGAAATACATGAACAATGAAAGGAATGATTACAAATGGTTGTGAGAATTCCACTTGTATCCTGGTCCAGTCTCTCTGGAAAATGCACAGGAATTAAGATACATATGAGTGGAAACCCATTTTTTTTAATTTCATAAGATACAAAAAAAAATCACCTAGTGTTCTTGTCTCTATTGTGATTTGAACCCGAGATATCATGATTATCAATCAACTTTATTGACCACTAGGTCACACCCTAGGGTGCTCAAAAAAACTATAATAAAATAGAACTCCTAAAAACATTCCTCATTGATACTAGTCTTGAATCCTTGCTCTAGTGGAGATCTTAATGATGACCTAGTATTAGAACTCTTAAAACCTACTAGAACTCTATATTTAACTAAAAAGATACAATAAACCCAAAAAGAAAAACTTATCTCTAAGATCATACTAACCAGCTATATGAAAGCTAATATGATATTCTCATGGCCTTAATCACCACATGCTATAATTGATAGCAAATGGTAAACTTCTACATTTATATGTTAAAATGGAAGTTACAAACATTTTGGAGAAAAATGAATGAAGATGGAAATCTCTAACATGTTGGAGCGAATCACACTTTAAATGTGCTCAGTGGTTGAATAAGTAAGCTCCAAGATGAAGGCATTTCCAAAATATAAAGCATTTTGAAACTAGATTAGGTAAAATACCAAGACAAACAGGACAGAACGGTTGCTCTGTAGAGCTTGCAGGTAATGACTGTGTGTGCTCAATTGAACCGGTGTAATGCACATCAGCAGCAAATAACACATTGCACGTCTCTTCCTGCAAGCAAAGAAACAATAAAAAGAATGGAGTATGAAAAGAAGCTGGTAACTGATGTTATGAGATACCTAATTGATGTCACAGCAAGAGAGAACTTTAGACCAACAATACCTCAAGAGATGAAAATCGTCTACCACTAAAATGCTTGTGAAAAGTATCTGCAGCTTTCTGCTCATCAAACCTGATCAATATACTGTAACAATCTTCCATACCATCATTCCTAGAGGAGTACACATAAGATACCAAAGTTCAGAAGGAATCACAAGCAACCAGTTAAATAATGACCTCAATAATTCTAGGAGAGAGTACCTGACAATTCGCATTTCCAACATATGTTGAACAAATGAACCACAAAACTGACAAAAGTCTGAATATGTCATGTGATTCGGAACACATAGAACACATAGGAGAGGCTTTCTTTCCACCTAGAGACAATAGCAATGACACTAGATAAGTTGTTGAACTTCATTTCTAGAGGATCAACATGGATGGTGGGGATTCATATAGTCAATCCTAAGGCGTTTTTGTAGTTTTATCTCTCACAGATATTGACCATCAGTTAATTACAAAACTTAGACCTATTATTGATCTACAGTTTTGAAAAACAACATAAGATAAAAATGATGTATACTAAGCGCAACAAGAATATTCAAAGTTCAATAGCTACTAGAATTTGAATGTATAGTCAAAATGTTGCTGAATTGGAGCCTTAGAGCATGAAAAAGTATTAGGTTTATCTGCTTGTGTTCTATTTTCTTACTAACACGTCCAAGTGCCGTAATCAAACAAGTCTCTCATGATTCAAGTTGGTTTGGAAGTATAGAATTATCAACAGAATTGTTAATTCAGAATCTTCAACACCACATACATACAGTAAACCAAAAGTGCAGTCATCTTCCACAGTAATTCTCACATATACTAAAAGGCAACATAATTGTAGGTTTCACTATCACTTATCAGATGAAGCGCTACGAATCATGTATTGCAACAACCAGAAACTAGTCGGATGGAAGAAAACTAAGTGTTAGGAAAACAAATCAAACAATCAAGCAAAGAATTGAAGGATTGGAATCGGAATGCTTACTTACAGGTAAGTGAGATGATGAATAAGAAGCAGCATCGTTGGAGAAGAGATGCATGACGCCTCTAGTTTCTTCGATGCGAGGGTTTCCAGAGGAAAAATGGAACACCTGAGTCAAATTACACATGGACGTTGAAGAATCGCCAGAGTCCATCACGATTTCTGCCCGGATTAGCTCCTCCTCCTATCGCCACGCTACGTATTGAAATTGATTCTGGCTATAATTTTCTCTTCTATGTAAGACGATCAATTTTGAGATGTCAAAGAGTAATATATATACTCTAGCATATTTAATAGGAGTCCAATAAATGGTTCGCTAATACATTTTTGAACTTCATAAAATTCATTTGGATCATAAAAAAGGTTAATGATTCATTTTTATTAGATTACTAGACTAGAGAGAGTATTTCTTTAGTTGATTTATATATAACATAAATAGGTTGTTAATTTACAATCTCACATGAAAAAAAAACATGTATAAGTTATAACCTTAATATATCATTATTTTTGTATCGTAAAAATTAAATAACTGATACATAAATTAGTAATATATGAAAAACTAAATAATGCATAATTAAATATTGCCTAACTAATTATATATTACTAATATTTGCCTAACTCTAATTAGCAACCCAACTTTAGAGGTCATTTGATCGGTGGGCTTAAGTGAAATCCACTTATGGATATAACTTTAAAAGTTTTATACGGTTATGAAATTATCAGCTCTCTCATATAAAGGAGAGTCATCTCAGCATTATGAGTAATTTTTATAACAACAAACTAGAAACCTTTTTACATTATTGGAGATCTTGTAAATTTCAGAAATTATTTGATAACAAGATATATCTGATTCTTGTTCCATTCGTTGAGCAAAATGCAGCGACAGACCACTAGGGGTGGGCATTCGTTAATTCGGTTTGGTTTCGAATTTTTTCCTTTTTTTTTGATTTTTGATTCTTGTACAACGTGTACCGAACACCGAACCAAAATAATTCGGTTCGGTTCAATTTTATTATTTCGGTTCGATTTATTTATTTTGGTTCGATTTTTGTTATTTCGGTTTTTTAATGGGCCTGCTTAATGGGCTTTTAAAATTTAAAAATTTACAAATTTTTTTGTTTGATTTTTCAGCTTAATGGGCTAAAAATAGTTACATCAAAGAAGTGTCTTTTACTTTTTACTTTTTCATTTTAAATTATAATATTTATTTTTAACATTAATAATTAATATAATATAAATATGTATTATAATATAATATATTTCGATAAACCGAAATACCGAATAACACAAAATTACATATCGACAATCGAACCGAAATATCGAAAACTACAAAAACATATACCGAAAATCGAAATACCGAAAAAATTTGATTCGGTTGGTGTTTTGATTTTCCAGTGTTTATGCCCAGCCCTACAAACCACGTTATGTTCCATTGTTAATGTTATCCAGTGTTCGATTTTCTTATTAATCCCGCAAGAGCTTATGCTGTTATTTACTATCCAATTTGCACATATTTATCATTGTATCGAACTGCAAAAATATACAGGCATTCCTCTAAACAGGTTTAATTACAGAAACTAAGGGTCTCTCAACCAAATTGTTACATAATCATCAAATACTGGCTGGAAATCAAAACATTCCTTAGTTCTATTTAAGAGGACTATGATTTTCAACTAAAGCAGCTCCATGACATACAAAAGTTCTCTTGCTCCTAAGGTCGACCAACAACATTAAAAAATCCAACAAATTCTCAAAGCTAAAGTTTTCAAAACTCAGTACTATTTCATCATATTTAAGCCTTGTTACAGAGTTCACTTTTTTCATACTATTATATCTCTAGGTTTGCGACTATTCTGGTTTGGACATCCTACTGGTTTGTAAAAGCAATTGCAAATCCAAGGACAACATGAACAAGGTACTTCTCTCAGTTCTACAGAGAAAACTACTCCAAAGACTATATAACTGATGATTACGATCTCGGGCAAGAAAAGAACACCCAACACTCTCAAAAGCTTAAGTCTTATTTCATAAGCAAAAACCTCCGAAGTCAAGCCAGTTACAGCTTTCCAAAAGGAGAAACCATACAAAACCCTTAAACTCCTAATCAGGCATCAACTACCTTCTGCTCCACACCATCGACCTGTGTCTCTTCCTTCTTCTTTGTTTCTGAAACAGCCAACTCGTCAATCTTTTGGGTCACCTCACCCATACCATCATTGGCATTTGCAGTAGTAGACCCGTTTGCTGTGGAGTTGTCCTCAATCTGACCAAGAGGGCCCAGCTGCCATATTCTAATAGTCCCATCTTCAGATCCTGAGGCATAGGATTCACCTCCTGGAGAGAACCGCAAACAGTGCACAGGACCGTGGTGTCCCTTGTTGCATCCTATGTGGTAAAAAAAATACAATATAGCATGTGGTTAAAACTTGAAGCTACTTGAACGAAAATAGAAGCATAAACCCCTACTTAATTTAAGAAAACGCAAATACTAGAAAAACGAACACAAATAGAGAGGGGCATTGATCAGAGTAACTAGAATTAATTTCTAAATATTTACAGAGCCCCACACAACTTACCAATTTCCTCTCCAGTGTGAAAATCAAAGACATGAACCCACATATCTTCTCCTCCAGCAATGAACCTATTACCGAACTTTGGTTCCAGGGAAGCAGATTCAACTTTGCAAGGCAAGTCGTGACTCTTCACCAATCCAAAGCTGCTTGTAAAGAAATAAGTTAAAATGCAACGTAAACTGTGGCAAGATTCTTTATTTAAAACATTTTTGTGCCATGAAGTTAAAAAAAAAAAATACATACTGGTTAGCATCCCAAAACTTGACAGAGGAACCATCAGCAGTTGTTATGTAACGACCATCCTGACTTACTTCAGCACTGGTTACAGGAAACTTAGTTTCAAGGATTTGAACAACTTGGCCGCTCCTCACGTCCCATAACCTAGTTTACAACAATTAAATCAAAACCAATTTAAGATAGCGAAGAGAACTGGGGGAGTGAAAGTTCATACGGATATATGAACCACATGTATGGCCATTGTATCAAGTATCCAACAGTATTTAGCAAGTATGGTTTTGATTAAGTTTACGGTTAAATAGTAGATCAATTAATGGCAAAGTCTAAGTGACCATGACCACTAGCCATATCACTGATGCAACCAGCGAGAAAAAAATGAACAAAATATACAACTAGATTCAGCAGACTTTTGAAAGCCTACCTCAATCCACCAGCATCTCCAGAGGAACTCAAAATAGTTTGATCGCTGTGCAGCCAAGCAACTGTCCTTACTGAACCAGGAGAGCTGTCAATTTCCCTTGGAGGCGCATCAGGTCGGGTTAAATCAAATATTCGAAGAATTTTTTCAAAACCACCAGTGAGTAGCAGATTTGTATCCTACAAAGTCATCACACAATAGTTCATACAAGTTAGCAGAATGTTAAGGTTAATAAATGGAAAAGATAAAATGGATTGAAGTCCCTTTGACATGTGGTACCAATTAAGAGATGTGTGGAGTGGGGGAGGGGGGAGAGAGAAAAAGGAAAAGAAAGAAAGTTCCCGTCAAATAAGATTGACTGGAGAATTTAACTCAAAGCCTGAAACAATATATATTAGTTTTAAAGAAAGAAAGATGTTTGTCTTTCAATAGCAGTAGCCTCTCATGACTCGGCAATAATTGAAATTGGCATTCTCTGCTCTTAGGTTTTTTCAACCTACACAAGGGGATTTGACATAACCACCCAAGAGTTTCGCCTACTGGTTAATGAAGTGTGGTTTCTGCCAATATACATAAGCCTTGATGGGCATATACATTCACAGCATTTTATTGTTTTGTGAATGTATTTCTCTTTAAGGCATCAAGGAGATGCAAAGTTGTAAAAGAACAAAAGTGCATTAGTTAGCCCCTTTAAAGTCCAAAAGATGGTCATTGCAACAGATACTATTAATCAATATCATAACTTGGTTACTACAACTTAACTGAAGATATAAAGAGCTCTAAGGAGCTCTAACCTGAAGGAACTTTAATAGAAGTAAAGCAGGAGGTACCTCTGAAAAGGCACATGCTCGAACTATGTGCTTGTGGTCAAATGAGTGTAATACATCCCCAGTCAATGCATCCCACAATTTCCTGAAAACAACCAACAGAAATCACAATATAGAAAGGTAAAAGAGGACAATGTTGAGCCATGGAAAATTCTAAAAGAAGGATGACAAAGATTCTACCATATTCTATAAGATATTATTTTAATAAATATAAGTATATAATGACATGCAAGGTTGATCAATAATAGACATGGCACAAAAGTACTTCTTTTGTTCTACATCACTTATTATAGACTAATGTCACCATATTGATGTCACTTAAATGTTACTTTTCAAAGTACTGAAGTGAAGCCACTAAATAACATACGCGCTAAAATCGGCAGATGCAGATGCAGCACGAAGAGCATGTTTATCCAGACAACAACTCCACACGGCTCCTTTATGCCCTTCAAATGTTCCAATCCAATCTCCAGTCTCTCCATTTCTCAGCATTGGCGTAGAATCTTACAAGATGAAACAATTCAAAAAATTAAGAACAGATAACAACATGAAAACTTATTGCAGCAAATGAACAAATACAACATTAAAACTTATTGCAGCAAATGACCACATACAACATGAAAACCTACTGCAGCAAATGAACAAACACAACAACTACTACACACAAGTCCCAAACAAATTGTGTAGGCTACATAAATCCTGATTGACCATGTTTCTCCATTTAAATTCATCTCGATTCGACATTACACAAAACAAAAATAAAAATAAAAATAGAAGTACTAAAAGTTCTCTATATTTTCTATTTGCATAAAATGTTTGATAAGTCCAACTCCTATAAAGCATAGGGCATAAAATCTAAAATAAATATATTAACATGACTAAAACATATTCCGTACCAATTCGTATTTTCCTATACAAATCTATTTCTTAAATTGAGCATTATCTTTCACTATGTCTGCTTGACGAAAAAACAAAAACATTAAATCAACAAATATCATAAGAAAAGAACTGGGAATTTTTTGACGATGGTGTCATACACTAAAGAACATCTTCATTTATATCATTTTCTGCTTTACCAGGCTCGTGTGGTATGGTGGTGAAAAAACTGAGGCTAATGAGATTTTACCTATCTTTCTGGACACTGTAAGCTAGAGAATAAGGAGAGAACAGTTAGCATACATGTGATGACTTGCCTGAACACCGACAACATAGTAATAAAATCTCAATGGCTACTGACAACAAAGATACCATGTGCCGCAGCAATCCAATCATTCTATTTACCACCACGTTTGGTGAGAACACTAGGCAAAACTAATACTTAAGATGATAATATATGCCCATACCTACCATGGAATGCATTGAACGTGGTAATTTATTTGATGGAATTGAATGCAGATAAAAGAATTAAGGTTTACTTTAACAAGGTCTGATAACATCTGCAGCACATAAATGAAGTATGCATTTCACATCAATGCCTTAACACTTAAAATACAGAAAGATTTTTCGAATGTCTTCAAGTTGAAAAATAATCTTCTTTGGCTTTCTTATTGTCTTTCTAATCAAATGCATGAAATCCTAAAGTTCAACAGCAAAACATACAATTGAAACTAAGATGCTACTCTAATTGCTCCAAATAGACACGACAGCACAGAGCCAATGGTTAGCTATAGTAAATGTTACCAATACAATTCCAAGAACGTTCACCCAATCAAGGTTGTGACTAGCTCATACTTATATGGTAAAGAGTCAAATGCTATAAATGGGGTGTAGTGGGGGTTCTAAGGACGTAAATACCATAAACGATCAAAGGGAATTTTCAAAGAAGTAACTAGCACAACCTTTAAATACTGGAGCAGGGGTTAGCAAAAGAAAGTTCCATAATTTAGAATGTACTAGATCATTCTTGATAATCGAATTGCAACACACTCAAACACTTCAATAGATTATCAAAACTATCAACAAGGCATAACATTCATCAACGCAAAAAAAAAAATTACCCTTGCTGGCACTGATGAGGAAGAATCCATCAGGAGTGATTGGACTGTAGGACAGATCAACAACAGGACGAGAATGCCCATGGCAAACAAGCGGTGCCACAACTTTCTTCTTATCCATTACTGCCAATTCTAATTAAATCCAAATCAAATCACAAAGATTATGATATCTACGAGAAACCCAACCCAGCGCCGATATGATAAGAATCGAAATTGATCAAAAAAAAAGTCCCCAAATGAAATAAAACTGATGATTGACCGATGAACAAAAAATTTAAGCACAATTGTTTTTCCCGAGTTGTGAGATCAAAGAAACATAGAATTAAAACATAAAATTGAAAAGATCTACAAAATCACAATCAGATATATATGTATAGATAGATAGATGGGGAACTGGCGCGACTGTAAAAGGTGGGAAACCCTAATTTTGAGATTTGATGTTTCTTTGATGGATCCACACCTTTCTAACCCTATCAACTCATATAAAAAGCCCTAAGGATAGATCACAACTCCGAATTATTACCAAATTAAGAAACAAAATATATAGAAAAAAAACTAATACAAAAACCACAGAAAAGAAAAAATAAAAATATACTGAAACTATAGGGCTTGGCGCAGGGAAGACACTGCGGCAACAAGATCTAATATAGTCTCATCACACCCCACCCCCACCCCCACCTACCCACCTCCTCGTGTCTAATGTATAGTTTTATATACATTAATATTGATTTTTAATCTTAATTTACCATTTGGATATAGTAAATTAATATGATTTAAAGTAATCGGATGAGAAATACACGTCTTATTTATTTAATTTTCGGAAGTTATTTGTTGAGAAAGTTTCGTTAATTCAGGTATGTAGTGAGTTGAAGGTTTACGAAATCTAGTTACAGTAACTGTTACGTGGAAGATCTAGATTTATGACGAGTGATTGATCTTTCAGGGTTTGAGATTACTGATTAGTTAGTTTTGTTGGTTCATTCCTTTCGGTTACATGGTAATGTAACAGATTAACAGGGCAGAGGAGACATCGCATCTGCATTGATATCTTTTTCTCGAAAGTATTCATCCTAAATTTTTCTTTCTTAACCTATTCCAAATCTTGTATCATCTACTTTCGTTTATATAGATCTATTGAGCTTAGGAGATACTTTTCAATTTTTCACTTTCAATTTTTCTGTTATTAGCTTAGGTGTTACGGTTTAAATTTCACATTTTTAGTTACTTTTGTTATTAGCTTTGGAGCTACACTTTAAATTTTCAATTTTCAGTTATTTTCATCATTAGCTTAGCTTATATTCCAATTCAGTTATCAATATAACGGTAAATAGAAAAAAAACATTGAAAAATACCTACGTCATCTCTTCTTCCAGTTTCTTATTATCAATCTATTTCAAATCTTCTATTTCGTTTATATATTTTTATCAATTTAGGGTTTGAGATTAGTTAGTTTTGTTAGTTAATTCATTTCGGTTACATGGTAATGTAGCAGAATAACAGGGCAGTGGAGACATGAATTTGCACTGCTATCTATTTTTTAAAATTCTTCTCATTTTTCTTTCTTAATCTATTCCAAATCTTGTATCATCTACTTCCGTTTCTATAGATCTATCGAGATTATGAGTCACTGATCAATTTTCCACTTTCAGTTTTTTCTGTTATTAGGTTAGGCGTTATTGTTTAAATTTCACATTTTCAGTTATTCTCGTTATTAGCTTTGAAGTTACTGTTCAAGTTTCCAATTTTTAGTTATTTTCGTTATTAGCTTGACTTATATTTCAACTAGTATATTAACGATAAATTAAAAATATAACAATAGTTTATCTCGTTAGATCTTTCCCATTTCTTATTCTCAATCTTTTCCAAATTTCGTCTCTTCTTCTTCCGTTTATGTCAATCTATGGAGTTTGAGTTATAGTTCAATCTTTCTATTTTCAGTTATTTATGTTATTAATTAGCTTATTGTTACAAATCCACTTTATTATGTGGATGTTTATGTTAATTCATCCTAACGTAATGTATCTATTAATTGTAATTAATTAAATATGTTTTAACGTATTTGTCAAGTGCTGTAAAGGATAGTTTGAATTTCTTATAAAAGGGTAGTCTTTTACCCTTGTGAAATACACTTAAAGAGAATAACAAAGCTCTCAATCTTTATACTTGTCATCACCATTTGTCTTACCTTATTGTTTGTGTATTCTTGTATTTTCCTCTCATTTTACAATACGTTATCAGCACGAGTCTCTAACCAATTAAGGCCTACTTAATTCGAAATTAACTTTTTGCCTAAACGTTAATCATTTTTCTTTCCGAGTTAGGTATACATTTATATGTTTATAACATAACCAACAGGACTTGTATAAATCTTTGATCCGTATTTTTATTACTGCATATATATAACTTGCTTTAGATATTATTATAATATTTTACTTGGCATAATAATCAATACGTTTCAAGTTTATATTGTTATGCTATTTATGCTACAAATTTATGACTCTAAATTTAATACTAAGCAATATGATAACACGATAGTTAGTTTACACGTAAGTAATTTCTTGTTATACATTTTATGTGTCATAAAGAATATAATATTGTATTAAATACAACTTGAAATTATTACTAAACTTTGATATTAATTGAAACTAGTAATAAATACTTAAAACAAGTAAGAAATACATTTAACTCTTACCGTTTCAAAGCTTCATGGCTTTATATTTTTAATCTAACAATAATGTTCATGCATAATGTATTTATACTCACCATTTACTTTATTATTTAAAGTATTAATTTGTCATTTATAATAAACAAATCAACATCATAATATTAACTAAAAATTATTTTATGATAGTTTTCAACATGTCAAATTTGTCAAAACTTGAATTTGTGGCATTTGACATTTCTGGAAAGAATTATTTGTCATGGGTACTTGATGCTGAAATTCACCTTACCGCTAAGGGTCTTGGTGATAGTATAATTGAAGCAAATACGACATCAAGTCAGCATAAAGCGAAAGCTATGATTTTCCTTCGTCATCATCTTGATGAAAGCCTGATGGTTGAATACCTAACGGTGAAAGATCCACTTGAATTGTGGATATGTTTGAAAGGGAGTATGACCACCTCAAGGCAACGGTATTGTCAAGGGCTCGTTATGAGTGGATGCACTTACGATTTCAAGATTATAAAACCGTAATTGAGTATAATTCTGCTGTATTTAGAATAACTTCCCAATTGAATTATGTGGGGAAATAATAAAAGATGAGGACATGTTGGAAAAGACACTAACTACTTTCCATGCCTCTAATATGATATTACAGCAGCAATATCGTGAAAAAGGTTTTCAGAAATACTCTGAATTGATCTCATGCCTTCTGGTGGCTGAGCAACATAATTACCTTCTTATGAAAAATCAAGAAGCCCGTCCCGCTGGAAATGTTCCATTACCGGAGGCACACGCGGTTGAAGCACATGGCCAGTCTGAAATAAGATAAAATAGTTGGGGCCATGACAATGTGCACAGGCGTGACAAAAGCAAAAGACGATATAATAATCGTCGAGGTGGTGGTCATAACAGAAGGGAGAACAATAAAGGTTCTCAAAATAATCCTTCTAAAGGAAAGGGCGATCACTGTCATCGTTGTGTCCTTAAAGGTCATTGGAAAAATGAATGTCGGGCACGTGAATATTTTGTCAGGTTGTATCAAAATTCCTTTAAAAGGAAAGAAAATAAAGGTGGCGCCTCCTCTTCTAAAGCCCGAGTAGAGTCACATTTGACTCTTAAAGATGATGTTCAGGCAGGATCTTCTCAAAAATATAATGAGAATGTTGATGCAAACTTAGCATTGAAAGATAATGCTTTTGATGGGCTCGATGATATTACTCATCTGGAAGCTGAGGACTTTTTTGGGGATCACAACTGAGATTGATAATTGAGCAAGGAAATGAATAATGTTTTTATGTATTTTTAATGTCTTAATCAAAGTTTATGTACTTAAGATTTATTTTGTTAAATCGTACTTCTTATTATGTATTTTTATTCTTATGAAGATAAATAAAAAATTTCAGTCTTCAGTTGGATCCAAGATGAGTAGTGGAGATATGTGTCTTCTAGACAGTGCCACAACTCATACGATACTAAGAGAAAAGAAATATTTCTCTTCTTTGGTAATGAAAAAGGCATATGTTAATACAATATCCGGTAGTACAAAATTGATTGAGGGCTCTGGAAGAGCAACCTTATTACTATCGGGAGGAACATTAATTGTAATTGACAATGCATTGTATTGTAGTAAGTCTCATAGAAACTTGTTGAGTTTCAAGGTTATTCGCCAAAATGGCTATCATGTTGAGACTGCGAATGAAGAAAAGGTGGAATACCTTTATATTACTACAATAAATGCGGATAAGAAAAGTGTGCATGAAACATTGCCAGCACTTTCTTCTGGGTTGTACCATACAAATATTCGTACAGTTGAATCACATGCCGTAGTAAACAAAAGGTTTACTAATTCTAATGATTTTATCATTTGGCATGACCGGTTGGGCCATCCTGGTTATAATATGATGCGCAAAGTAATTGAGAATTCACATGGGCATACTTTGAAGAACCAAAATGTTCTTCAATCAAAGGAATTCTCTTGTGCTGCTTGTTCACAAGGAAAGTTGGTTATCAAACCATCAGTGACTAAGGTTGAGGTGGAATCCCCTGCTTTCTGGAATGGATACAAGGTGATATATATGGATCTATTCACCCTGCATGTGGACCATTTAAATATTATATGGTCTTGATAGATGCATCTACAAAATGGTCTCATGTGTGCTTATTATCAACTCGCAATATGACTTTTGCGAGGTTGTTGGCTCAAATAATAAGGTTAAAAGCATAATTTCCAGATTATGCAATAAAAACAATTCGTCTTGATAATGCTGGCGAGTTTACATCACAGGCATTTAATGATTATTTTTTGTCCACCGGAGTAACAGTTGAACATCATGTTGCACATGTTCATACTCAAAATAGTTTAGCAGAGTCATTGATTAAACGTCTTCAATTGATAGCTAGACCTTTGTTGATGAGAACAAAGTTGCCTGTTTCGATATAGGGTCATGCTATTTTGCATGCAGCAGCACTAGTGCGCATAAGGCCAACCAGTTACCATGACATCTTCCCGTTACAATTAGTTTTTGGTCAGGAGCCAAATATTTCTCATCTTAGAATCTTCGGTTGTGCGGTATATGTTCCAATGAAGATTGGGAATATATGTTGGGTATAAATCTCGTTCTATTATAAAATATTTGGAACATAGAACTGGAGATTTATTTACGGCAAGGTTTGCTCATTGTCATTTTGATGAATCAGTATACCCAACATTAGGGGAGGAACAAAAGCAGTTGGAAAATGAGATAGATTGTAATTCACATTCACTGTGTCATTTAGATCCTCGAACAAATCAATGTGAGCAAGAAGTTCAAAAGATAATTTATTTGCAGAATATTGCAAATCAACTTTCGGATGCATTTACTAACCTTCCACGGGTTACTAAATCATATATTCCAACTTCTAATGCTCAAGTTCGAGTTGATGTCCCTATAGGATAAAATGTTAAGGCAAATGAGTCTGAACCACGCTTAAAACGTGGTAGACCAATTGGTTCCAAGGATAAAAATCCTCGAAAAAGGAAAAAAATAAATAATCAAAATGATGATCATAATATAGAGACAATTGCTCATAAAGAGTTTCGAGACATAATAAATGATGACACCACAAAGGAGGTCCAAGTACCTGAAAGTCCATGTACCAGATTATGCAATAAAAACAATTCGTCTTGATAATGCTGGCGAGTTTACATCACAGGCATTTAATGATTATTTTTTGTCCACTGGAATAACAGTTGAACATCATGTTGCACATGTTCATACTCAAAATAGTTTAGCAGAGTTATTGATTAAACGTCTTCAATTGATAGCTAGACCTTTGTTGATGAGAACAAAGTTGCCTATTTCGATATAGGGTCATGCTATTTTGCATGCAGCAGCACTAGTGCGCATAAGGCCAACCAGTTACCATGACATCTTCCCGTTACAATTAGTTTTTGGTCAGGAGCCAAATATTTCTCATCTTAGAATCTTTGGTTGTACGGTATATGTTCCAATTGCTCCACAACGCACAAAGATGGGTCCCCAAAAAAGATTGGGGATATATGTTGGGTATAAATCTCGTTCTATTATAAAATATTTGGAACATAGAACTGGAGATTTATATACGGCAAGGTTTGCTCATTGTCATTTTGATGAATCAGTATACCTAACATTAGGGGAGGAACAAAAGCAGTTGGAAAATGAGATAGATTGAAATTCACATTCACTGTCTCATTTAGATCCTCGAACAAATCAATGTGAGCAAGAAGTTCAAAAGATAATTTATTTGCAGAATATTGCAAATCAACTTCCGGATGCATTTACTAACCTTCCACGGGTTACTAAATCATATATTCCAACTTCTAATGCTCAAGTTCGGGTTGATGTCCCTATAGGATAAAATGTTAAGGCAAATGAGTCTGAACCACGCTTAAAACGTGGTAGACCAATTGGTTCCAAGGATAAAAATCCTCGAAAAAGGAAAAAAATAAATGATCAAAATGATGATCATAATATAGAGACAATTGCTCATAAAGAGTTTCGAGACATAATAAATGATGACACCACAAAGAAGGTCCATGTACCTGAAAGTAATGAGAATAAGGAAATCTCTATAAATTATGTCTCGACGAGAAAAAGGTGGAATCGAAATAATATTGTGGTGGATAATATTTTTGCCTATATTGTTGCAGTTGAGATAATGCAAGAAGATGAGGATTTGGAACCAAGATTTGTCAACGAGTGTAGACTGAGAAATGATTGGTCAAAATGGAAGGAAGCAATTCAAACAGAATTGACTTCACTTGAAAAACGTGAAGTTTTTGGACAAATAGTCCGAACACCTGAAGGTGTCAAGCCAGTGGGGCATAAATGGGTTTTTGTGCGAAAACGCAATGAAAATGGTAAAGTCGTAAGATATAAAGCACGACTTGTTGCACAAGGATTTTCGCAAAGGCCTGGCGTTGATTATGAGGAGACATATTCTCCTGTAGTAGATGCAATCACCTTCAGGTATCTAATAAATATGACAGTTCATGAAAAGCTTGAAATGCGTTTAATGAACGTTGTCACGGCCTATTTGTTTGGCTCGCTAGACCATAATATTTTTATGAAAATCCCTGAAGCACTCAAAGTTTCTGAAGCATATAAAAATTCAAAAGAAAGTTGTTCAATAAAGCTTCAAAAATCCTTATATGGATTAAAACAATCAAGGCGAATGTGGTATAATCGTCTTAGCGAATATTTGCTAAATAAAGGGTACAAGAATGACCCTATTTGTCCTTGTATTTTTATATGAAGGTCAAAATCTGATTTTGTAATAATATTTGTTTATGTTGATGACTTGAATATCATTGGAACTCCTAAAGAGCTTTCAAAAGCCGTTGAGTGTTTGAAGAAAGAATTTGAAATGAAAGATCTTGGTAAGACAACATTTTGTCTTGGCCTTCAGATTGAACATTTGACAAACGGAATATTCATCCATCAATCAACATATACTGAAAAGGTTTTGAAACGATTTTACATGGATAAATCACACCCATTGAGTACCCCGATGGTTGTGAGATCTCTTGATATAAATAAAGATCCATTTCGACCTCAAGAAAAGGATGAAGAGGTTCTTGGTGATGAAACACCATATCTTAGTGCTATTGGGGCACTAATGTACCTTGCCAACAATACCCGGCCAGATATTTATTTCGCAGTAAGTTTATTGGCGAGATTCAGCTCATGTCCAACAAGAAGATATTGAAAAGGTGTTAAACATATATTCAGATATCTTCAAGAAACAATTGATATGGGATTGTTGTATTCTAATGCATCCAAGTCAGAATTGATCGGTTATGCAGATGCAGGGTATTTGTCTGACCCACATAAAGCCCGATCCCAGACAGGCTATTTATTCACATATGGAGGTACAGCTATATCATGCGTTCAATGAAGCAAACAATAGTTGCTACTTCTTCAAATCATGTAGAGATAATAGCCATTCATGAAGCCAGTCGAGAGTGTGTATGGTTGAGATCAATGACTCAACATATTCTGTAATTATGCGATCTTTCTGTGCAAACAAAGACTCCAACAATATTGTATGAAGATAATGTTGCTTGCATAGCTCAATTAAAGAGAGGATATATCAAAGGAGATCGAACAAAGCATATTTCACCTAAGTTCTTTTTCACACATGATCTTCAACAAAATGGTGAGATAAATGTTCAACAGATTCGTTCGAGTGATAATCTTGCAGATTTATTCACTAAGGCATTGCCAACGTCAATATTTGAGAAGCTAAGATATAAGATTGGGATGCGTCGTCTCCAAAATATCAAATAAGTTCTTCATTAGGGGGAGTAAATACGCGTTGTACTCTTTTTCCCTTAGCCAAGGTTTTGTCCCATTGGGTTTTCCTGGTAAGGTTTTTAATGAGCCAGCATTCAAGGCGTATTACAAGATGTGTGTACTCTTTTTTCTTCACTAGGTTTTTTTCCACAGGGTTTTTCCTAGTAAGGTTTTAACGAGTTACATTATCTATAAACATCCAAGGGGGAGTGTTACAAATCCACTTTATTATGTGAATGTTTATGTTAATCCATCCTAACGTAATGTATCTATTAATTATAATTAATTAAATATGTTCTAACGTATTTGTCAAATGCTATAAAGGATAGTTTGAATTTCCTATAAAAGGGTAGTCTTTCACCCTTGTGAAATACACTTAAAGAGAATAACAAAGCTCTCAATCTTTATACTTGTCATCACCATTTGTCTTACCTTCTTGTTTGTGTATTCTTGTATTTCCTCTCATTTTATAACATTTATCACATTTTCAATTGTTTTTGTTATTATCTTTGAAGTGATCATTATTTAAATTTTCAGTTACTATTTTTATTATTAGTTTGACTCATCTTTCAATTCAATATGTAATATAATTGAAAACTCTGTCGGAAAATACTTGTCACTTCAAAATTTTTTTGAAATTATTACACTTCTCTTTCTATTTTATTTTTAGATAAAAATATTTTTTATATTTAATAATTTGCTAATTTTAAAATATTGACATGTCATTCTCAAAATCAGTATATTAAAGAATAGTTTAAACTTTTAATGTATTACACACCTCTTAAGTCTGAAATATCATAAAATTTATATTAAATTCAGTATTAATTTTACACTCTCGTATATTAAATAAATATGATTTTAATAATTATATATTAAATCTACATGCAAAGGAATTTGCACTAATATATTTTTGGAGTCAGAAGCCTAAAGGGCAAAAAAAAAAATCAAAAATTTCAAGGGGTACATCAATTTTTTTTTAACCAGAAGGGCAAAATCGCTATTGATATAGCGATTTAGTTTTCATGTCGTTTGCTCAAAATCGCTACTACGTCAGCAATTTTGGTGAAATGTTTTGTCCAAATGCTGTGACTTCAGCCTTTTTATTGAAAAAAAAATTTAAAAATATTTAATGTCGCTGCCTAGGCAGCGATTTAAGTGAGAGACTTTTTTTTTTTTTGGGAAATCGCTGCCTTATGATAAAGTTTTTTTCTTTTTAAAGAAAAATAATCTTGGCAGCTATTTTTGTGAAAAAATTTGTATTAAATGTTGGTGAATAAATTTAAAAAAATAATTTTATGATTTTAAAAAAATTGGCACTGATTTAATTTTTTAGAAAAAATTTCCACCAAGCAGCATTTTTTATAATAAAAAATTCACAAAAATCGTTGCGAAGCAAAAAAAAAGGATTAAAAAGAAAGAGATTTTTTAATATAAATGCTGCAATTGCAGTGATTTTAAATAAAATATAATAATTTGGATTTTTTAAAAAAAAATTTTTTAGTGAAATATTTACTAAAAATTGTAATGCGATTTTTATTTTGATCAAAATTAAAAAAGAAAAATTACAAACATTTAATACGACTTTTTTTTAAAAAAAATTGGCAACGATATTTTTAAAAAGAAAAATTTACTAGAAGCAATTTTTTTAATTTTTTTATAAAAACGCTGATTTTAATTATTTTTTAAAAAATTAACCAACATTAAATAATTTTAAAAAAAATAATTGGCAGCTACATTTTTAAAAAAAATAGTTTATGCTGTCTAGGAAGTGGTCTTTAAAAAAAAAGGAAAAACATTTCCACACAATCGCCGATTTGACCCCCCCAAAAAAAAATCCCACTAAAATCGCTGCCTATGCAGCGATTTTCTTTTGGTTAAAAAAAAATGATGTATCCTTTTGCAATTTTTAATATTTTTTTACCCTTTATGCTTCGGACTCTATATTTTTGTCCGTTTGCTCAAATTCTCTCTTTTCAATCTCTTATAAATTTCTTATCTTCCTTTGGTTATTAAGTTACTATTTTCTTTTTTTGCGATTTTAATTGTATTCGTTACTTAAGTTAATTTTTAGTTTTCATATTTTCTATTATTTCTATAATTAACTTATAAGGAGTTGCGACTCATTTTTCCTATTTACAATTTTTTCGCTGTTAGCTTAAGAAATAGCGTTTAAGTTTTCCATTTTCAATTGTTTTTGTTATTAGCTTAGCACTTTTTTTAATTCCATTATTGATATAACTAAAATTTGCCCCAAAACAATTTTTTTTAATTTAAAATCTATTTTGAGATCGTTACACTTTTCTTTATGATTTTTTTTAGATTAATGTATCTTTTGATATTTAGTAATTCTTTGATTAAAATTTACGTTATATGTTTAGACTTATAATGCATTATACATCATTTCTTTAAAATCATAAAATTCATATTAATTTTAGTTTTAATTTATCATTTGAATATAATTAATTCATATGATTAAAGTAATCATGTAATAAATATATGTTTTATTATATTGGATGATTTGTTATTTCACCCTAAAAGTTATTTGTCGACAAAGAATTGTTAATCTTGGTATATAACGAGCTAGGAGTTGGTTCAAAATTTTGTTATGATAGTTATCACATGAAAATTTGATATTAATATCGAGTTATTTAGCTTTTAAATTTAAAATTTATCGCTTTGTCAATTCAACTAATTCGATTATACAATACGCGACAAACTAATGGAGGAGAGAAACTCTAATTTTTTTATGCAAGTCTATTGAGTAAAGAATTAACTGGTCAATTTTTTCATTTTCGGTTATTTTTGTTATTAGCTTTTAAGCTAGTTTGTTCAACTTTTTTGTTATGAGCTTACAAGTTACTGTTCAATTTTCTCATTTTAAGTTATTCCGTTATAAGCTGAGCTTGTATTTTAATTTATTTATCGATTAATTGAAAATTGTTCGAAAATACGTGTTATTTCGGTAATTTATTTTGCGATTGTTACACTTTTTCTTTCTAAATTATTTTAAACTAAATATGTTATTCTTAAGATCTCTATATTAAGATAATATTCTTTTTACCAAAAAAAAAAAGATAATAATCTAGACTTTTTGATATATTACCTATCTTTTTAATTAGGATTATAAAATCTTAAAGCTCTTCGTATTTTTATAAATTACAAATTCAGTTGATTTTTTTTAAAAAAAAAAACAGATGAAATAATTTAGAATTACTTCTAAATAATGAAAATTTCATACACACTCGATTAAAGTTGGTGCATTTGTAACCTAAAATCCATCTCCGATCAAATGTTGTGAAATGATTTAATCGCGTGAATTATATATGATTGTCTAATTAATATGATGCACAATTTTACATATTCTATATTGAGGTCGTTATGCAGCTTATGGATATTAGGCTTCAACATGAATAATACAATTTTAATTTTGATATTAAAGTCTAATATTCGAAAGTAAGAGTTGATTGACTCAAATTGGAACGAGATCAAGGTATAAGTTCAGTCGAATCCAATAATCTTGATCTGATTATTACATGTGTCTTTACAAAAATTGTTTAACACAGGAAAATTATTAACTTAAAATTCAACAATAAAAAATTCTGAACTTCAAAAAACTTTATGGAGTTGATACTTTGGGCTTTCATCAACAAGTATTCTATATATGGGCCGGGCCCTTAGTTTAGCCTTTTGGGGAGTTTCATAAGCAAATACATATATTGATACAAATAGCCTTTATTGGCAACTTTTGTTCGTAACTTTATGAAATAGCTACATTTTGGAGTTTTAAAGTTTCTTAAGTAAAATTTCATACATAATTTGTCGAAACAAATTTCAGCAGTAAATTTGAAACATAATAAGTATTTCGTTTCTATTTATGTGTCATTATTTTAGGTTTCATATTTCTTAAGATCTTAGGCAAATTTATCATTATATCTTTATTTAGTGTTCTCTTAAAATCAAGTTTTGAATAAATGAACATGAATTAATTTATTTTAATTAATTAATTTGACTTATGAATATAAATAAATTATTTAATTTTTCTATGTTGGTCAAATTTATACTTTCAAGGCTAATAATGCAGGGTAAAATGAAAAGAATAATAACATTTATACATTGATTTTATGAAATGATAAATATTAAGGAACATCTATTTAATAAGGACGTATAAATAGGAACAAAGACAGTATATTACAGTTATAAGAACGAAAAATTGGACATTTGTGAATTTTATCCTATATGATTTTATAATATATTGTATTATATTATTTTGATTAACATAATATTTGAATAGATTGGATGATTGAATCGATTATTTCACTTCATTACCTAATGACACTCATAAATAATATGAGGAATAAACTTAATATATACAGAGAGAGAATATGAGTGAAAGGTATTATAAAAAGGTGGGTAAAAAGAATGACATACGATTAGTACTAGATAACAAGCAAAGTCAAACTTGAGAAAAGAAAAGATGGTGGTAATGACGTGATGATATCAAATAAATATTAAAAATTTATTTTTATATAATAATAAATTTAATATATAAATTATAATATAATACTATTTAAATAACAATCAAAACGAATATTATATTTGAAACAATACGATACAACACAACAAGTAGCAACCAACCAAACAAGCTGTAAACTTTGTATAAAAAATCACGAGTTCTGTTAGTAACGTTAATTTTGAGCAATAATTTGTACTTAATATATTCGTGTTGTTCAACAGATTTAACGAATTGATGATATCCTCCCCTCAATATTTAAATTTGCTTCAGTTAGAACATGTACTAGATTTTAAACAACACTTAATTATTAATCCACTATTCGATGATATATCTTTTTTTCTTGAATTTAAAATTTCAGTATACAGATCAAAATGCAGCAGCAATACTATTTTAATATTATTATATCAATTTCTCAACTTTTTAAATCAGATTTTATCATATAATTTTATATTATATTTTTCAATGAAAAATTACATTTTTTTATCTTACTTTCCTCAAACTCTCTGATAAAATTACATTGAATATGTTATATGTCAAATTAGAAAAATAAAGTAAGGCCTCCTAATAAAATTTGACTTTAGAACGCTGAGTGCATACTCTTTGTTTTCATTCGTCATAACTCAATTCTCGTCTTGATCAATAATGATAAATAAGATGAACAAGAGGAAGCAAATGCTTGTGCCTTCCTAACCTTAACTGGAGAATAATATGTAGAACTAATATTCCCATCCACACCAATTAGTCATCCAATTATTTGGTTGTCATAATAGAGAACAAGTATCAAACCTTAGAGTCTCTTAAAATAATAATAATAATGATAAAAAACCTTAATTGTCTCGAACAAAAATCAACAGGTCCCTCCTAAATTAATTTGTTTTTTGACTTAAAGTTGAAAATGGAAAATGGTCCATCAATCTATCAATATTCAAGTCTTTGTGAAATGGAGGGAATAAAATAATTAGCTCAGATCGTCATGTCTGACCTTTGAATTATGTACCACACTATAATTTTTTATTTTGTTTTAAACTAATTTAATTGTCTTCTAAGAGACGTGGCCAGCTAGCCAATTGATACATAGATTTTCTGTCCTATAAAAGCTCACGCACAAGAATACAAGTTTTGATTAGGTGCAACTAACAAATCCTGCCTAACCTATATAACAACTTTTGTTTTAGTACTCACAAATATAAGTCTCTTGAAGAACTTATATACCCTATATAATTTCAAGCTATTTTCTTGAGAAAGTGAGACAAATATCAGGTAACTAAGCTATTCGTGTTTGGTGCGAAGAAAAATGTTTTCCTCCAAAATAAGTGATATTCTTTTCGTGTATTTGATACATAAGCAGAAAATATGATCGAAAATTGAGAATGCATTGAATCCTGTATAGAACTAGAAATTATTGAGATACATCCCCCTAGAACACTTATTCATCTTGTTCTGCTAATTTCCTTTTGTATACACATTTTCAACAATGGTAAGAACATAAATGTTGAACTTGTCTAACTTAATTTGTTAATCAAAATATGACCTAACATTAATGTATGTTGCGTCTTCGATTCTTGTAGAGAACTAGAGTTTAGTAAGTAATACATGAGATGTATACTACTAAATGAATACATGTTGAATCCATGACCATGATAAATGAATACTACTAATCGTGTGTAGTAACCGTTCAAAAATTATACATTTTTTTTATTTTGATTCATGAATACTTATTTTTCTGTTATAATTTTTTGTAATACACCAGATATGAAGATTCGTCTTAGAGTTCCATTCAAAGGCATTTCAGAGGATATTCGAGGACGAGTATCTTGCTACAAGCAGGATTGGATTGCTGGAATTAGATCCGGAATAGGGTAATATAATTTTTCTTCGCATAATACATAGATAGTCGTCAACTATAACTAAACACTCACAACTTTGAGAATACACATCTCAACTCGTCCCTATGGTGTCTCATGGACACTTGATGCTGATATGGCACATAAATTTTGGAGGTTTCTAGATGAATCCTATTGTAAGTTGGAGTGTTCAACTGACAAAGTGGAGACAAATTGAGGTGTTTAGATGTGCATCGTCAAAGTTGGAGTGTAAACAATTTTATATGTTCTTTGATTGTACTCTAACAGCTACGTTGTATGTATATGCCAGGATATTAGCTCCAACTACCTACATATTTTTTGCATCTGCTCTTCCAGTGATTGCTTTTGGAGAACAATTGAGCAGAGAAACAGGTTCTTTTACATTTCAAACTTTTGATGAAAGCATTCTAAAGGCAATCGGATGCATTAGTTTTCGTATTATATAACTTGAATATGTATTTTAGATGGGAGCCTCAGCACTGTGGAAACTTTAGCTTCTACAGCAATTTGTGGTATCATTCACTCGATACTCGGGGGGCAACCACTTATGATACTAGGAGTTGCAGAACCTACTATTATTATGTACAGTTACTTGTACAAGTTTGCTAAAGGGAGAGAAGATTTAGGACAGACCCTTTACTTGGCTTGGGCCGGATGGTATGTAAGAATATGTTCGATAATCTGTTTGATGATAGATGATGTTCATGATTTCTCATGTCTATGATGAAATCTTACTGCAGGGTGTGTGTCTGGACAGCTCTCATGTTGTTTCTTCTAGCAATATTCAATGCCTGTTCTGTCATAAGTAAATTTACAAGGATTGCTGGGGAAACTTTTGGAATGCTTATCGCGGTGCTTTTCATTCAAGAAGCAATTAAGGTACACTTTAGCTGCAGAAACAAGAATTCTTTTAATAGTAGTTATGGGTAACTCTGGTTCAAACTCTGTATTTGTGTTACAAAACTCACTCGTTATGTACAAATAATCCTTATCAATAACCTAGTAAGCAAACAATAATTATCTCTTGGTGACATCTGAAGGAAGTCTTGATCAGAATGGATTTTTTTACTGTAACTTTGTAGGGATTGGTAAGTGAGTTCAGCATTCCTAAAGCTGAGGACCCAAGTTCGGAGAAATATCAATTCCATTGGCTTTACATGAATGGACTACTAGGAATCATATTCACCTTTGGTCTTCTCTACACAGCCTTAAAGAGCAGGAAAGCAAGGTCATGGTGGTACGGCACAGGTTTGTAATCGAAACATTTTGATGGTGTCACTTCATCAAAGTACATGTCTCACAACTTCCTTTTTACACTAAATCAGGCTGGATTAGAAGCTTCATCGCCGACTATGGAGTTCCTTTAATGGTTCTCATGTGGTCATCTCTCTCATTTATCGTGCCAAGCAATGTTCCATCTGGAGTTCCTAGAACTCTCTATAGTCCCCTTCCTTGGGAATCTGCATCTTTATATCACTGGACTCTAATTAAGGTGTGAAAAACTGGTGAAATGTTTCTTCTTTAATTAGTTAATGAGAAATGTTGAGCTTTATATGTATTCATATACTGCAGGACATGGTGAAGGTTCCTCCAGTATACATATTTGCTGCCATAATACCGGCTGTGATGATAGCCGGACTCTATTTCTTCGATCACTGTGTTGCTTCGCAGATGGCACAACAAAAAGAGTTCAATTTAAAGAATCCTTCTGCTTATCATTATGATATCTTACTCTTGGGATTTATGGTATGGTATCCTATCATATCTGGATTTCAACTTTTTCTACTTATATATGTCGATGTTTCTACGATCAAGACCAATGACAAGGGTTGATGCTTCTGTCCACAGACTTTGCTATGTGGTTTACTTGGATTGCCTCCTTCAAATGGTGTCCTGCCACAGTCCCCAATGCATACTAAAAGTTTGGCTATTCTTAAGAAACAGGTAAATATAATTTACTGGTCGATGATTGTTATGAAACTTATTACTATGTTGCCTCTAGTGCTGCTACATTGAATTCTAAACACACGTGTATTGCTAATCAGCTGATTCGGAAGAAGATGGTTGAAAGTGCAAAGGAGAGTATCAGGCGAAAAGTTAGCAACTCTGAAATCTATGGCAACATGCAAGCTGTATTCATTGAGATAGATAGTTCTCCTATTGTAAGTCCATCTTATTAGTTTCTTTAGCACTTCCAAAAGATAAATCTAACTCTGAGTCAATTTGTTTAGTACTTTACTATCCAAACTGAACATCTTATGTGTCGTTATGGAGATATCTAGAGTAATATTGAGCTTTTTAAAACCGAACTTTCATGGCTATGCAGAGTGCAGTAGCTAAAGAGTTGGAACACTTAAAAGAGGCAATAATGAAATGTGAAAGTGAAAATGCAAATGACGAAAATTCTAGTGGTATATTTGATCCTGAGAAGTACATTGATGCTTACTTGCCCGTTCGAGTAAATGAACAAAGAGTCAGCAATCTATTGCAGTCTCTACTGGTAGCAGCATCAGTAGGTGCTATGCCAGTGATAAAAAAGATACCAACTTCAGTTCTTTGGGGATATTTCGCCTACATGGCTATTGATAGCCTTCCAGGAAATCAGCTGTGGGAAAGAATGCTGCTTCTATTCATATCCCCTGGCAGGAGATTTAAGTAAGTTTCATCATTGGCATGTGATCATTGAAGTATTAAGTTAATAGATCATCAAGCCTTGTTCCTTTTGACTAGCATTTACATATGGGACTCTAACCCATTCAGTCACTCCCTTTCACGCTCAGTCCCAGTTGGAGCGTGGACTGGGAGCCCAAACAGGGATGAACCTTGCTCTGATACCATGTAAAGACATGACACTTGGGTTGAATTCGGCCAAGTGCCATATCTTTACACAGTACAGCCACCAGCTTTTACAAATTTGATCTCAAATTAATATACGCAAACATGTGACTTGTTCAACTAACCAGAGTGATCATGATGGCAGGGTCCTTGAAGGGGTTCATGCATCTTTTGTGGAATCAGTACCATTCAGATGCATTGCAATCTTCACAATATTCCAATTTGTGTACTTACTTGTTGTCTTTGGAGTTACTTGGATTCCTATAGCTGGCATTCTCTTCCCCTTGCCATTTTTTCTCCTCATAAGCATAAGACAACATTTGCTTCCCAAATTTTTACACCCTCGTCATTTACAAGAGCTTGATGCAGCCGAATATGAGGAGATAGCTGGTTCTCCACAACGCACACTTAGCTTCTCTTTAAGGGTAATCATAACATTGTCATTATTCTACTCCATTTTAATTTTCTTTCATTAGTCAAGTCCACAACGCGCACTTAGCTAATGAACTGTCATCAAATAATGTGATTAGGAAACGGAGACAACTCTTCCTAGAACTGAAGGCGAGATAGAAATTTGTGATGCTGAGATTTTGGATGAACTTACAACAAGCAGAGGAGAGTTCAAAGTCCGGACTATCAGCTTTAGTGAGGAAAAGCGCCCACAGGTACCTCTTGACAATTCACTTCACAATTACTAGTACTAGAAATTGTGCAATGCGCGGTCAATATTATAAAAAAATTGTTAAGTCTTAGTTGTTGACGGATGTTAATGATGCCTATTTGCAGGTTATTCATCCAACTGCAGACACAGAATCTGAGTGAACAAAATTTACATGGCTCTAGTGTGTATTGAATCTTGAGTTGGTACCATTTGTATGTATCCATACATGTAGAGTGTATAATACTACAAATTGTAGGTCTTGTTAGTACTCTACTATAATATAAGATGTACTTTATAGAAGTATTTTACAATTGTAAGCAAATGTCGTGTTGAGAATGTAAAAACTGTTTGAAACATGACCGTTTTTTTTTCTGCATTCGAACCTGAGACCTTAAATAAGATGTACTATGTTTCACTATGCTGAAGTTCTACAAGTTTGCTTCAACTAAATTATTAGAAGATCAAACTGTAATGAAACCATTTTTAAGTATGATTCAGTGATATAGGATAAAAGAATTTGAAAGATATATTTTGCTGTTCGTTTTTAAGAACCTTAAATAGAAAAGATCTAGATAATTATTACAATAATAACTCTGCTAATAATTGAAAATTTTCAATACATCATAAACAGATTGCTAATTTCATGTATTCCACAACATAAAAAATAAAACCTACACGGTAACAATCAAGAACTTAATAAAATACTCCCTAATTTCTTGAAACCAAAATAATTACAAGCTAAATGACATTAAATCTTTGAGTTTAGTTTGAAGAAATCCAATTGCCCTTATTCCATTCTTGATGAAACCTCAAGAGATGAGGAGGATATGCAACATTCTCCCCAGTAGTAGGAAAATAAACCTTGTAATTTTCTTCATGTCTTCCAGAAATAAACCCGATCCACCATCCATCATTATCGAACACATCAACTATATCGTACATATGAATATCTTCAGGCACTAATAACGTTTCATGTTTAGGTGGTACAGGACGGATCTCAGAAGCATTGACAATTTCCACTAGTAAATCAGACTTATCATCGTTTACTAAATTTTTGAACTCTATAGTGAGAATTTCCAATTGGAGAAACTATAATCGCGGTATAATATGCGCCAATGTATCCCCATTCTTGACTAGCAACTTCAACTTGATCACCCCTTTGAAACAATTTTGTTGTGTCTTGTGTCTTGAATGCCAATTTCTTAATTCTTGCCTTTAAGTTGTCAATGAAGCAGTGAGATTTCTCAAAATTGGATGCCATAATTGTGATAGACAGAGAGAAAAAAAGAGATTGATTTGTTTAGTTGAATGATGAAAACTAACGAGGCGTTACTATGAATTTATAGGAGAAAAAAAAATTGATTTCCTTAAGTGATTAGGAATTGGAAATACGGTTTTGTTTATTTTGTTTCTATAATTTGTCAGTACGCGTTTTTTTTATTTAAGAAACTGTAAAAAATAATTTGTGCAAATAATACTAATGTTTTGCCTAATTTGTTCATCAACTTCCCTAAACAACGGTTGTAATAGGCCCATGTAAGTGGAGTTATGGGTGGTAGATCTAAAACTTTATCGTACATTCTATGTGGACCAAACTGAAAATATTTTAGGAGAAACTATTTAATTTCAAAAAAATAATCTAATTTGAAATAATCATGTATTGTCTTACTAATTAAAAATTGTATATTAGATACACGCAGATACATTTTGTAATCAGGTACACTCTGAAATACAAATATATAAGGAGAGAAGTGAGGGACAGAGGCGAGCAAAAGAGGATGGAAGTGAGTGAGAGAGTCAGTGTAGTCTAGATACATGTGAATCAATTTGAACACATTGTATCTGAAATAGATTATTTCTATTTCGAACCTTATGTTTAGTAGATACATGTAACAGGTATAAATCTAACACAAATAGTAATTTTTAAAACTCATGAGAAGGCACACTAAACCAGCGTAATTTGTATTGTTTGTGCAACATTTTATTTCTTAGATTTCAAAGCATTTGTTGTTTACTGATCAGATATATGGAACAGTTACTTGAAAGCATTTACCTTTAGCATGTTTTTGGTGTTCTTTCTAATTTCTATGTTTTGGTTCATTCTTTGCATGATTGGGAGGGCGTGGACTATATTGGGCTTTGCAGACCTCAAAACTTGATCTATTATTTGGGCCGCTTCTAGCGATTTCATTAAGCCCAATAATAAATAGGAGGGTGGCAACTAACTTCATAAATGTACATTAGTTTCATTTTACATTTATTTTTAGTTTGATGGGACACATGATTTAAGCTTGCGTATGAATATGTGATTTGGGATCATAATTTTCAAATATTACATTCTCCCAAAAGAATTGGGGATTTCAAATCATGATTTAAAAAAATTTAGTAGAACTTTACCATAAGTTTATTTTTTGAAAAATAAGTCCATTATTTTTTATTTTACAAAAAGAAAGATTCATGCTCACTAATCTATAAAGAGATTGTTCGAAGAAAGACATTGAAGAATAACTAGTTATTACTATTATTAAATGTTGACAAGTGTTTTTTTTATTTTTATAAAATTGTTCGTATTTAAAACTTGTAATTACAAGATATATATTTATAAGAGAAACATGAAGTTATATGATTATCGATGTGATGCCTAAGATATTTCGATATCTTAATTATGAACTATGGTTTGTTCATTTAGTAAGATCGTGTATGAATTATCGAAATTTTAGTAGTCTTCACAATTTTTTTTTTTATATATATATATATATAAAGACAACTTAAAAATCCAAATTACATGTCCAAATTAACAAAACTTTAACTCTATATCATTTTATATAATATCATGATTCCATATTATATATTTAAACGGAGCTCAAGTATTATTCAGAAAAGACTATTAAATAAAAAATACTCGTTGGATTTTGTAGTTTTAATTTTTAAGTTATTCCTATAAGGTAGTGTCATCAAGTGTAAAGTGAGAGTATTTAATAAAAAAACTTACTCAATATAGAAAGATACAATTGAATAGAACTGATACTTTTATATAGATTTCATGTTTCAAATTACCTATACTTGCATATAGATTGTACATTTCAAATTATGTACTCCAGCAGTATTAGCAAGTGAATATGTTATATGACAACGATGATACTCCCTCCGTTTCAATGTATATATCATTATTTTTATTTCACGTGCATTAAGAAATTGAATTTACTATTTTACTTTTTTAAAAATTATTTTTGAAGTCAATTTTTCAATCTATGAATATAAATTTATTTATTTTAATTAATTATTTTGATCAATGAACATGAATTATTCACTTAATTTTTCTGTGTTGATCAAGTGTATATTTTCAATGCTAATAACTCGTCAGATTAAAAAAACAAAATATTATGAACAAAAAAAAGTAAGCATAACATCTACTGCGCCTTGACTTCAACAATATTGTCCTAATTTAAGGTGCTTCTTTTGTTTGAAATTTGAATAGACAAAACAGAACAACGTTTCATCCCTGAATTTCTTGTAAAATGCCCTACATGACAAAATTTTAAGTTCTAAGGCCTATCATACTTACTAAAGATGGAAAATTGCTTACATACTTGATACTACATATCTATGCCCACCTTACTTATTTTGTAATAATCGCGCTGTTTTGAGCTTGCTAACATATATTTTGATTGATTCTACAAGATACTTGATATTAGAGGCAAATAGAATCTTATAGATTCGACATTTTATTTTTCTTAAATAATTGGTTTAAAATTAATAAATTATACATATTCCTTTGAACAAATGGGCTCTCTAGTCAATCTCATAAGCCATACTTTAACTCTGCTTTGAGATCTATTTTACCGATATAAGTATAAACTAACTCTGTTTACGAAATTTAAATTAAAAGATACTTAATTTTATTTTTAATCTTTATTCAAATTTAAATTTGAAATATCATGATTCTCGGTCGCGCCACCTAATTCGTTTGTGTAATTATCAATTGCACATGTCTTGGAGATTAAACATTTTTCGATTATTGCCGACCAAAACAAAGTTTCATTTCGAAGGGAGAGACAGGGAGACAAATAATTAATTAAGATAATTGAAATCACTAATTGGACGTTAATCATGTTATAACAACATTGGAAGTGGGGGCGCTGGGGGCCGGGGAAGGTTGTTCTCCTATCAAAATTTGGAATTAGCATGATTCTAATATTATAAAAATAATTAATGATTTGACCTATTTTATTTCAAAAGATAATATATGATGTGATAATCGCACAAAAATCATACAAACAAATCAACAATCATTCATCATCTATAGATGTGAAAACTTAATGACTATGCATCAATCACAATAAAATGACTTTGACTATATAAATTTTTATTGATTATATTTTTTATTAAAATTTATGATAAATTTATTAGCGAAAAAAGATGAAATATTTTTGTTAATTTTTAAATAATCTCGGTCACAACCTTCTGTTCTTTAAATGAGCACTTTATGGTAAATATGTTGTGCGTACTGGAAAACCTCCTACTATGTCATTTATATAACAACTTTTTAAAGGTAATATTAGGGACAAAATTTAAATAGCGTCATGAAAAATGGTGATACGAGGCGAATAATTCTAAAAATATTCAATCCGGAGGCTGCACATGGGTTTTGCCTCAGTATCAGATCTTGAATGTCACGTCCCTTATTTTGTTCTCTGATTGCCACGTCCATTGTAAACAGTTATTTTATTTTCTTTTTTAAAAAAATGAGTATAAATCCGTGAATAATGGGAAGAGAAAAATAGTAAATTTTATTTGTTGAAATTCAAATTATGTTACCCAAGTAGAATGTGAATTTTGACTGACATTGCAATCCCAATTCCATCATCAAATATATAATACTCAGTTCTGTGTTTTATTATCATTATTATTTGTAGCATATATACAATGGTAATAGGTAATCAAAGATTGTAATATTTATTATAGTATATGCCTAGTATTTTACTCTTTTTTTTCTCTTTCTTTTTTTTTTAGCTTTGGTAATTCGAACTTGCAATTTTTGGATTGAAAGTAAGGGGTGCTTACTATCTGAGTAACTCCCTTTCGTCTAGTATTTTACTCTCTTCATCTTCATTACTACTTGTTTTATTTTCTTATTCTGCTAGGTTGATGTTAATTTTTTTTTTATCTCTTTAAGCCATAAAGATAAAAATGGAAATAAAATTCACATATGTTCTAACCTATACGATATATCTACGAGGATATTGGCAACTACCTTTCTTAATTAATGTACCAAATTAAATATTGTCCAGCTGCCACAAGCCATGTGCTCAAGGTAGGATGCCATCGTTGAGGTCCTTTGTATCCTTCTGTAATTCAACAACTCCGTTTGCAATATTGCCATTACAACACTATTTCATTATTTCATCTTTTTTCATGAAAAAATTGTAAATAAAATATATGAGACTTCTGTAGTGTCATTCTATTCAAATAGAAATACGATATCATAAATAATCTATCCAAATTTAATAAACGAAAAAAAATCATGATTCAGAACCTTGTATATTAATTATTTCTGTCTACTTGTAGGAGAAACATAAGATACCAAAACTTTATAGTGTCAATAATTTTGCAATCAAAATATGATAAAATTTAATTTCAATGAATCAAGTGAAAGTCGGTACGTAAAGGGATAATGTTACTTGGAGGGGAATTTTTTGAATTTACTATTACATTTAAAAAGCAAAAGAAGAATGAAAATGCCAAAGCTACTGGGAAAAAAAATTTACCCATCGCGGGTGTATACTTCATTTGATTCATTTATCTGAATTTAATTGATGCAAAATTTAAAAAAGTAAAAGCTATTTTTAAATTTTGTGATCTTAAACTAAAAATATATAAAACGCATTGAAATGATTTTATTATCTTGTCTTTAAAGCAAGTCATATAAAAAGTTACAATATAAAAATTGACAAAAGAGGAAATAAATAAATAAATTAAAACGAGGAAGGTGCGAATAAATTAAAGGTAAGATGGAAATTATATATGGGCAAGCAACAATAATAGTAGTATCACTTAATTCAAGATATTCCATTTGCCTAAGATCAAATCATGGCTGTCATTAAACGTGCAAGATGCTTGACCAAAAAATTATCTCCTTAGATTGCTTTCAGCTTAAATCAAACATTATTGGACATTTTATTTTTATTTAAATGAAAGAATTTTATACTTAAAAATAGTAACGGAAATCAGAAACCTTTAAACCTTCATAATATAATATATTCCTTTTTAAAAAATGAATTGAGACATTATATATTCCAACATTTTACTATTATTAAGGATATTGATTAGTTTTATTTAATTAATTTATGTTTTCTTAATTGTCTTTGTTCCTCAGCATGGGAAGTGCACGTGCAATCTGTTAGCTTCCTTGGACCTGCTACGAAATAGCAACATGCGGGTGGCAGATACTGTAAATTCCTCCAACCTAAAGGGCCATTTAACTAACAGAAATTCATAAAAGGCAGACGAGCATTTGTGAATTTTCATCAAACATATCTTTTTTCTCTCTTTCTTTCACAGTATATGAAAATGAAGAAAATGGGAATACTGAACATAGTGCTGCTCTTTGCCACCATAAATGTTGCTTTATCTGTACAAGACGGTATGTTTTTACTTAACTTGATAGTAAGAAATTATATTTTGAAAATAGGAAGAAAAAAAATCCCGTTTAATATAAGCTGAGTAATCTCTTTTAACATACTAGTGAGATGGTAAAACAAATATTGGTTTACGTTTAAAGTTTAGTTATCATATATGATATATATATATATATATATTTTGAATCCCTTATTCACTAATTTATATTCCTGTCACTGTGTGTTTAAAGTATTTGTAATTACATGCAAATTTGCTTGCCTTATTAGTCGTTTGGACTTTTGTGTTTGCTAAACTTTAGGTGTGAGCTAAGTTCTATAGCAATGATGTACATATAGAAAGAGAAGATGTTAAGCCATTCATTCAGAACAAATTGACTATTCAATTCTGAATCAACTTCTTATGATCTACTGTAAAAATGGGTGGTGAAATTAAATAAATAAAACAGGGACCATCCTACTTACTTGAAAGTCAATTTTCTATGGACCGTCCTACTTACTTCAAAGATAAGATAAATGTAGGGTTATATATTCATAGTACTAGGTATTGTTTTCGTGAATAAGTTTCAGCTTTTTGCACATGAATCTTCAAAGAGGATTGGGGCAATAACTGCTCCAGAATTGGGAATCGGAATAATATCTACTCCTTCCGTCTTTCATTCAATATTTACTCTATTCTATTGTTAGATTCAGACTTCCAAAATTTTACTCCATCTCTCCGTCATAAATTAGTTATCCATTTTACCATTAGAATTAGCTAAAGAAATTCTCATTTTACCATGATTGTTATTTACTCTATTTATTTTTTAAATTGTAAACAAGTTTGTGAAATTCCAAAAAAAATCTTCAAGGAGTATATTAGTAAACTCACCCTTTTTATCTACCAATTCTTAAGAGCATGTAAATAAAAAAGTGAATAACTAATATGGAATAGAGAAAGTACCTATTTAATATAGCTTCTTGATTACATAAATAATCGAAATTTACTTATCTAAATAGGGGTAAATAGGAAAGAAAACAATTAATTACCTAAACCACCCCCGCTTATTCTGGATGAAAAATAATAAATAAGTACTCTACATTTATCTTAGCATACGGCATGTATCTTATTTTCTGACAAGGGACTGAATCCAAATTTTACAGTTGCCAGTCCCACCGCAAGGTATTTTTAGTTCCAGTCATGGTCACACTAATAAACATCGGCTAAAACTAACTTAACTAAACAGAGTATTTACACCGAGCCAATACATGCATTGTGTTGAAATTTATTGTTCATTTTATTTTATTTAATTACATTATAATGGAAATTACATTGGCTTGGTGTAAACACCCGATGCAGTGGGTAAGTTTTTTCATAAACGGGTAAAACTAAACATTTTATAGATACATATATATCCTCTTCATTTATTTGTAGAAATTAAGAAAGAACAATCAATTCAATCTCCCATAAAGTATAACTGTCACTTTAACAATTTACGCTGAATTACAGTTAGATTTTTACTGAGTGTAACCTCACATTAAATAGAAGATCCAGCCTTACCAGTTGCCACCGATCTCCCGACACCAAGTTGTCACATCAATATTCTCTACCCCACTTTTGATTTTTTCTACATTAAAAAAATAGTATTCTAATTGATATGCAGTAGCCCAAACTGGAAAACATAGCTGGTAAGCTTTACCAATTTTGGTCTATTCCTCATTCAAGCCATGTTACATGAAGTTAATAGGGCACAAAAATGAGAAAACAAAAGTACCTAATGAGCTGCTCTTACTTGGTTCACGTGATTACTGAAACACAACATGTGATGTGATCATCCAATGTCAATTAACGACCAAGCAAGGTCTACTTGATATGTTAAAGAACATTTGATGATATAATCATGTCTTGTAAGTTATAAATCCGCACTTAATTGTAATTGGTTATAGATGTAATTTTTCGACCTTGTGGTTGATCAGGATTATTGCCTAATGGAAACTTCGAGCAAGGTCCGAAAGCATCACAAATGAAGGGCACAAAAGTGACAGACCCACACGCAATACCTCACTGGGAAATATCAGGCTATGTAGAATACATTAAATCAGGACAAACACAAGGTGATATGTTGCTTCCCGTGCCTGAAGGAGCTTTCGCTGTTAGGCTTGGGGAAGACGCCTCCATCAAGACCAGAGTCACGAATGTCACTAGTGGGACTTTCTACTCTCTGTCTTTCAACTTTGCTAGGACTTGTGCTCAAGAAGAGAAACTCAATGTGTCGGTGTCGCCTAACACTGAGCCTAATGACTGGGGAATGCTTCCTATGCAGACTATGTATAGTAGTGATGGTTGGGACTCCTATTCATGGGGTTTCTTGGCCCAAGCCAATGAGATTGAAATCACTTTACACAATCCAGCAGTTGAGAAGGACCCAGCTTGTGGCCCACTCATTGATTTCATCGCTCTCAAAGCTCTAAAAAACCCACATAGACAAAGAGGTAATTTCCCATCCTCTCTCTTGTCAATGTGCATTTAAGTTGGAGTCTGGAGGGCCATGTAAAACTTTTATACAATGTGTCTAAAAGTTATACTTTAAATTCTAATGCATAAAATGAAAGCAGGCAACAAGTTGAAGAATGGGAACTTTGAAGAGGGTCCATATATCTTCCCCAACACAAGCTGGGGTGTTCTAATTCCTCCAAACATCGAGGATGATCACTCACCTTTGCCTGGATGGATGATTGAATCTCTCAAGGCAATAAAATACATTGATGCTGAACACTTCACCGTGCCAGAGGGCAAACGCGCAATCGAGCTTGTGGCTGGAAGAGAAAGCGCAATAGCACAAATAGTGAGGACTCAAAAGGGAAAAGTGTATGACCTTATGTTCTCAGTTGGAGATGCAAGCAATTCCTGCCAAGGGTCTATGCTTATAGAGGCATTTGCTGGAAAGATCACTTTGCGAGTCCCCTATGAATCTGCAGGTAAAGGAGGATTCAAACGGGCCAAGCTTCGGTTCACCGCAGTAACTGAGCGCACCAGGGTCAGGTTCTTGAGTACATACTACCACATGAAGAGTGATCACTCTGGCGCCTTGTGTGGTCCTGTGGTTGATGATATGAGATTAGTCGGGGTTCGCCATCCATAAATTCCATAGATCAATTAATTACTAGTAATATAGAAGCTTTGATGGTTATTACTTAATTTACATCACCTTTTCTTTTCTTCTTACAGCATTGCTTATGCGAGGGAATCAGTTATTATTCCATGTAATGTTTGCTATAGCAGAGATGATCCTTTCTCCATATTGCAAAAGAAATTAGAAGGTTTAAATCATTTAGTCTTCAGTTTCATATCTTACATGTACGTACAAAATTGCAAGAAATCAAATAAAATTACCTTCATGAATCTGCTCCCGCTGTCAATATTAAATTAGATCAATCAAAACTCTATCTAATTTTCTAATATATAGATAATTCAAACTGGCAAACTATATCATAGACTCCAAAGAAGAGCCGACTCTAAACAAATCTTGCCACATACTTAACAAAGTACGGTTAAAATATCAAGCAAGGTGCGCACACATTTTTCCTTACTCTTTATCCATTCTAAACTGCTATTCCAGTCTGATATATGTTATCTGATAATGCAAGTTAACTCCAATTTCTTTTCTTATTGACATGTTCAGTCATCTAAAATCCAAAATTCACTAAGAGAGGAAATTGAAGTACTTGTTTCTATAGATTACCTAAGTCATAAGAGATAGGCTCTGCCATTATCAAATCCGGAAGCTGCTTCATTAGCATAAGGCTGTGGAACTCGATCACTCAGTTTTCCAGGTCGAGGGAACATCTAACCTTCATCATTAGCCTCATCATCAATTTCTGCCACCATGGCCTTAGTTTCTTCTTCAATTCCCCAATGCAGATGCCATCTCAACAAGATAACAACAGAAAGTAGTGACTCTCAGTGGCAATATACATTCTCTTGGTGACCTTGATGCATCCTATCCGGTATAAGCAATGTTTGCAAAGTTACTGAGCCCAAGGATCCAGCACCTATAAGGCTATACTGCAAATGCTCTAAAAGTCTTTAAGCCCGGTAGATCCAAGCAAGGATATAGGTTTATGCTCTCTAACAGATCATAGAACAATCTAGTTGGGCCATGCATATTTCAATAGCAATATAATTTGCAAAGCAGCAATGCCAATGTAAAGGACAACAACGCCACTACCTAAGTAGAAGCCAGAACAATCCCGCTGCTTCAAATGATGAATGGAATGCACTCTCTATATATTAGCAACACAATAGCACTTACTCTTCTTAACAAGCTACTCCTGCTACGTATATAAAGGGATTACTAAAATTTTGAATTTGAAAACAAAAGAAGATATATCTCATTCAAATTTCAAACTGAGATCCCGATATATGTGTCATAGTACTAATCAAAGGAAGGGGATATTCAAAACAATCAAACAAGGATTCTCACCATTTCACTCTTAGCAAGGGAATAGAAAATAAATATAACAAACAATTGATTAGAACCGGTTACAGCGACAACAATTACATCTTAACATTAAACTAGTTGGATCAGCTATTTGAAAATTCAATATGCATTTAGCTCTAATTGGACATCTTCCATTTCAATACCTTGTAGGAACAAATTAGTCATCTAGCACTACATAATCTCATTTTTTACTGACAAAAAGTGTTACTGATTTCGATATGCATTTAGACTGCTGCTATGTTCAACATGAGCGAAGTTGTTCAGTTAGCAAAATAACTGCATACGAACATCGACCGGAAAAATTAACAATGAACTGAAACAATACATTTTGACGAGAAGCAAAAATTATAAGCTAAACTTCCGAGACATGGAAACAAACTACTTTTGGAAAGTTGCAATTTCGAGAATCACCGGAAAAATAAAGGCTGAACGGCGGTCAGTTTACCGTGTTCCGAAGCTGAAGTCGTCTCTCCGGCATGTTGCTTCGGCAGAGTTGATCCATCCAAATCCTTAACTGAAAAATAAAGAGAATCAAACCATTCAAGTTTTGCCTAAAGTGAAACCTGGACTCTCAATTCAGACTCGGGTCAATTTAATAGCCCGCGAAGTCCTTAAACATGGGCCGAATTGTTACACTGGGTCCAATGGTTATGTGTCCATGGACTATTTATATTAAAGGCCATCCAACCAAACCTGTGGGCTTTGCAACAATTTGATATGGCTAATTTACGCAATTTATAGTCATTATTTAAATTTGTCTATATTTTAAATATCATTCAATTCACATGACTTTCAACATTTTCTCATACAATATTAAATTATTATTATAACTTGCTAATTTTTTTTAAAAAAAAAGACCATTTACAAATAACCATCACAAGTAAAATTTTAAATAATTAATGTAACTTTTAATTTCATATTATTAATCTCTAATATTTATTAAGAAATATTTTCAACAATTCACCCATCAATAATTGAAAATTAGTTTCCGCATAAGCTAAGATGACTTCCAGCCTATAGAGCATTACTATCTCAAAATATTTATAGTATTTGTTTTATACCTTCCATAAGAGAAAATTAATTAGGAAATGTATTTTGGTTATCTTACTCTTATTTATACTTGAGATATGGTCTCTCTTTATTTAATAGCTACTATATTTATATGCTATAATTGAGGTGTTTGGAGTTGAATTGCTCCAAACTCCAGTAATTATTATTTAACGTAAAATAGGAAAAATAATAAGTTTTATCCGAAACTTCTGAATTACAGATGTTTTGTGATAAATATAGACGATATATATTTTAAAAAAGATGAAGTATTACCTTTAAATAATTTGGAGTTCACCTTTTTCCATGCTACTTAACTATGGTCAAGGTATACACTTTTTTTGTTGTTGTAAAAACAATCAATAGACTATGTGTAAAAACTTCATAATGTACTTTTTCCTTTCCTATACTTTATCTCATAATGTACTTGAAGCATTGAATTGCAATGTCTTATCACAAAAAAAAGAAAAAGTCATTTTTATCAATAATGTATCCTTACTAAAGACGATATATATCTTTAAATAATTTGGAGTTCTCCTTTTTGCATGCTACTTACTATGGTCTATGTATACACTTTTTTTGGTTGTAAAAACAACCCATAGGCTATGTGAAAAACATTCTTTAACTTCATATAATGAACTTTTTCGTTTTCTATTGTTTATCTCATAATGTACTTTGAAGCATTGAATTGCAATGTCTTATAAAAAAAAAATCGAGTTCGAAGCCTAAAGGGCAAAAAAAATGTCAAAAGTTTCAAAGGGGTACATCAAATTTTTCTATTAACCAAAAGGGCAAAATCGCTATTAATGTAGCGATTTTGCTTTGACGTCGTTTGCTCAAAATCGCTGCTGCATCAGCAATTTTTTATCCAAAAAAGATCGCTGCATAGGCAGCATTTTGGCAAATTTTTATTTTTAAAAATTAAAATTGCTGTGGCTTCAGCCTTTTCATTGAAAAATAAAATTAATAATTTAAGTGAGAAACTTTTTTTTTTTTGGAAAATCGCTGCCAACTATTTCGGTGGAAGTTCTTTTAAAAAAATAATAATCTTGGCAGCTTTTTTTGTGAACTAATTTTTATTAAAATATTGCTGTCAATTGCTTTAAAAAAATTTGTATTAAATGTTGGTGAATAAGTTTTAAAAATAATTTTATGATTTTAAAAAAAAATGGCACTGATTTAATTTTTTAGAAAAAATTTCCACCAAAGAGCGATTTTTTATAATAAAAAATTCACAAAAAAAATTGCGAAGAAAAAAAATTAATTTAAAAGGAAGAGAATTTTTAATATATAAATACTGCAATTGCAGTGATTTTAAATAAAATATAATAATTTGGATTTATTTTTTAAAAAAGTTTAGTGAAATATTTACTAAAAATTGTAATACGATTTTTATTTTGATCAAAATTAAAAAAGAAAAAAAATATTTAATATGGCTTTTTTAAGAAAAAGAATTGGCAACGATGTTTTTTAAAAAAAAATTTACTAGAAGCAATTTTTCTAATTAAAAAGATTTTTTTATAAAAACGCTGATTTCAATTACTTTTTAAAAAAATTAACCAACGTTGGCAGCTACATTTTTTTGAAAAATAGTTTACTGCCAAGGAAGTGGTAATCGCTGCATTGGCGGCGATTTGGGAAAAAAAAATAAAAAATCTTACCACTAAAATTGTTGATAGGTCAGCGATTTTCTTTAAAAAAATATGAACAAAATTGCTGATAGGTCAGTGATTTTGAGTAACAGCGTGAAAATAAAATCGCTTTATCAGTAGCGAAATGAAATCGCTCCATCAGTAGCGAAATGAAATCGCTCCATCAGTAGCGATTTTACCGTTTTGGTTAAAAAAAATGATATACCCTTTTGGAATTTTTGATATTTCTTTTTACCCTTTAAACTTTGGACTGCAAAAAAGTCATCTTCATCAATAATGTTTCCTATCCAACGAAACGAATCTGGAACTCCAGATTGATCACTAGATTAGATTGATCGCTAGATTAGCTCCCATCAGAGGCGAATTCAAATTTTGAAGTTTATAGTTCTCTATAACGATTTTAATTTAACATATAATAATACTTAGATTTAAAGTAACTATATATAATTATTTTGTTGATTTCTTGATACAAATACATGATATTAACAAAAGTTATTGAATTGATGTGAATATATCCCTACTGAATCTGTCTCGCTCAAATCCAATGGTAATTTTTTAGAAGTGTAGAAAAAAGTGATAAGCACAATATTGTGTCTTTAAAACGTCAACTCCTATAGCTACATACGCAACTTTTGCTTTCCGACTCCAAAAAATGCCAAAGGGGAAAGTATCAATGTTTGTGGAAATACTGCTCCACTTTTGACAATTTGGGGTATGGTTTCTCATATAAATCCCCACTATGTGACCCCTATTTTAATCATAACGCATTGGAAAAGAAAAAGAACTTTTTATTGCTATTCCAAAATATGTATATATAGCAATAATATAAAAAAAAAGTCATACTAAATACTCACAATAGCATGTTCAAGGATAAAAAGTGGGCTTCCCGGAAACGCGGGGACTAAAGGGAATAACACGCAATATTTGACATTCCAAATTCCAAACCGGCAAAACTACATGGACCACTTACATTCCTTCTTTTGGTCTCTCTACCTCTGAGCTCTCTTCTCGTTTAGATATTTATTTTGATATTCGATTCATCTGAATTCACATAAATTATATTATTTTTAATGAAAAACTATCGCACACTAGCAAGAAACCACATGAAAAAATATTTATCTATATTTCACAACAACCTTTAATAGTTTCTGTTTTGAATCGCCATGAAATATTTCTTATTAATTTTTGTAAACAAGGGACAATTGAGTCTTTTGTGGACTATTTCTAATTGGTTACACCCTTTCAAATTCTATTTGACCCTATGATTAGGTCAAATTCATCCCCTATTTTACTAAGGCGGAGAAAAAAAAACATCCACCAAATTCAATCATTTAATTATTTGACAAATATACGGTTGATGCTTTCTCAAAGATTTTCCATTAACTTATAATCTCCACGCTCCTTAGAATAATTGATTAATCAGTTTTAATCAAATTTGCACTGTTTTAATTATTTTATTTTAGTCCGTGAAAACAGATATCTTTAGTATACGTATCTAGAAAAAGTATTTTAATTTAGTCCGTGAAATGAATCATCTTTAATTACGTACGTATCTAAACAAGAGAGTGATTATATTATAGACAAGAAATGAACATCAATATTAATTTATTGCTTCATGCAAAATTACAAACTAATTGAGAAATTTAAAAAATATTTAAATTCTCCAGGCCAGAAGACACGGCCTAAAATGAAGAGACATTACAGCAAGGATGGTTTACATGAGACAAAACATTCAGATATATAGCAGCTTTCTGTGCATTTTTTTTTAATTATCAAATTTTCTGCCTAGAAATAAGTAAAAGGCTTCTAAATGTAAAAGATTTTAAAATATTTTTTTTAGAAAAATAAACACTTTTTGACATCTTGAGAAAGGTGATAATTAAAAGGCAACATAGAAATTGGGACAACATGATGCAAAAACAAAGTTGTTACCCTGGTCGGTAGAAACAGACAAATATTCCAACTTTATTCCAAATTTTAAATATTAACCTTACCCTTAACGTTATTAAATTTTTAATTGTTGTGTTAATTTAATTTTTTCTGTTTGATTTCTTACGTACACTCGTATAGGTTATCCATGCTGTCCTTTGTTATGCTCTTGTTGGTTTGTGGCCAACATTCATAATAATTTTCACTTAATAATGTTATAGTGCATTAGTAGGATTACTTTACTTTTTTTTATCAAAGGTTTTAGATTTGTGTTCTAGTTATAGAGAAATCGTGTTGAGAGTATCACTCCTAGTGAATCCTATAGTGTACGATTCGAATTGAATCTTATAATGCGCAATTTGAATTTAATCAGAATTTCAATATAAACTCTGAACATCAAATAGAAGAAAAAAAAGTGACAATTAATTTTCAAAAAATTTAATTGTGTATATTCTTGACTAGTTTGTACCTGAAATGTCAGTTTAACTTGTGTAATAAATTGAAATTCCTGGATTAGAATTTTTTTATAGTCTGCACATCTCGTCCAGTACAGCTGTAGAATGTGTTAGGTTATTAGGTTGAGATCCCAGCTTTCTCCTGCTCATATGAAAGGAACAAGCACTATATTCTTTACATGCCTAATTAACGTATGCTTTGCGTCTCATACACATCATGTGTGTCAATATTCTTTCACTCAAGTAATTCAATCCACTGTCACGGGATAATGTGGTGAAATAAATAGAATCCTCAAAGACCTATCAAAGGTCTTAATTAATTTCGGGTCTTGAAAAGGAAATATTTTAAGTAGAGTGTATAATTTACACAAGTGTCATCCTAAAATAACGTCAATGACGCGAGTGACAATATATAAAGTTTACACTCCGTGTATTTTAGTTAAATTTCATAGACATTAATAAAAAATATACAACGTATTCCGATACACAACATGTTTTTCGTGTTTTTTTTTTCTTTTTTCTTTTATCAAGTAAGCAACCCAACATTTTAATTGTTGCAACAACTATACTATTGATCAACTAGATTCATCTTCCTCAGCATTTTACTTTTTTCTTTTTTTGGGCATGAAAAGATATTGCATATATTAGTTTAATTTTAGAACAGGGAACATTGATCATTGGCCTGTCGAAACCTAGTGGGTCAGAGTTACAGAAAAAAGGTGGAAAGTGGCAGATACAAAACTAGAGATCGACCAAGTCCTATGCTATTTTTAACGTTGTTTTTACAAATTGAACTCAAAGTAACAACTGTTTCCTCGCAAGGTCTCAATTTAGGAAAAGTACCAAAAAAGAGCAAATAGGTATAGTTTTCACATGTTTAATGTAGTAACCACTAACCACTTACATTGGACAAAGGTGACATCTCCAAATGCTTATAAATTAGCATGTGACATCACATTCAAAAACAACGTATTGACGGTCCAAAATTTGAATAGGCTCAGGTCCAAACCAACAGAGGAGGAATTGCTACTTATTACACTGTCTACAACTCACTTTCATGTATTATATGCATTGTTTCATTTCCACTCAACACAATTGCATATTAACTAGAATTTGAAAATGTAGAGAAATCACAATTTTATTCATTGAATTATATTTGATATGTCTCAAATAATCTAGAGTACTTAAGTTAAGTTATTAAAGTGAATTATTTGCTACGTAAGGGTTGATTTCTTAGATCGATGGTCACTCTATAATTATCTCAAAAAATGATCAACTTTCTTCTTGATTCCAATTTTTTCGTACAAAGAAAGTTACTTTAATTATGAGATGTTGAGTTTGAGTAACTATATGAGAAATCAACTAATGACTAGGGATGGATTAAGTGTTTTTTCTTAGCACCCATTCTCTTTACCCCGAAATAGATATGACGTGATATCCTGTACTTAACTTATAATTTTGCCACTATAATCGCGCTATCTTTGTAGTTCTTGAGCAATATAATATACAATCCCAACAAGTAACTTCTTATTCGTACATAGAAGCATTAAAGTGACTTTAATTAATAGATTATATCTCAATTTAGTCATCTTTTAACAAACTCTACCAAAATATAGGGAAAAGGGAGAAATAGTCTCTTATCTTCCAATCTTGCCCTATACTATTATGTTATTAGTTAGAAAGGATCTAATCTCCAACTACTAGTAGTAGAAAGAAACCAAAAGGAAGATACATAGTTCGTTAGGGAAGTATAGAATAGTTATGAGATGTAGGAGATAAAAAGAACATTATGGAGAGGTGGATGGACCCAACATGGCTTGCTACTACCAAGACAAGATTAAGGGAAACGTCATAGAGTGGGACACCTATGCTTTGTTACAATCAAGGCATATCCCCCCCGCTAACATCGAGTGCTAATTAAAAAATACAGCCTTTTTTTCTTCTCCATGTGCCCAAATTTATGTGCAAACTTCCAAAACCAAAAACCAATTCTTCCTAAAGTCTCAGCTCATTTTCAACCAAAAATAAAACACTCACTGCCCCTCCCAACCAAATTAATCACTATGAATGCATTTAAATTAATCGAAAAACAAGTTGACATTATGTTTTTGAGATCATGTTAGTACATTTAGTGTAGGTCTTATACGTTCTCTAGATACTTCAATTAGGCCTATTTGAGATTTATCAGGCGGTAGGAAATATGCAGAACAATAACATAATTAGTGCAATGTAACTTGTAAGGTATAAAAAGGATAGTGTGTACGCATGCGATCTTATTATTACCTAGCTTATTAAGATAGAAAAGTTATTTTTGATAGACCCTAGATTGAGTAAACCATTTCAAAGAAGTTTGAAGAAGGGATGCTGAAAGAGTTGGTTTTGGTTCTTGTGGAATCAAACTAAATGGAAGATGAATTAATATGAATATTTGGTAGGAAGATAATTAGTACAAAATACAAGTCAAAGATTGTTTCTTGGTAGGTGAAAGTTAGGCAAACCATAAAATGGTTTGCTATCTTAACCTTGACAATTTTGACACATAGTGATGTCATGGATGACATCAATAGGATGAATTTATTCCTATAAATAGGTAGCTCTTAATTCATTTTCAAATCATCCTCTCACTTGCCTTCTCACCTAATTCTAAGGCATTTGTGTTCTCTCTCTTGTAGTATTTCACTTGTATTCTTTGTAGAGTGATATAAATATTGGTGCAGTTGTTCTTTGGTGGACGTAGGATCATTTTGATCCGAACCACGTTAAATATTGTTGTTCTTCCTTGTTCTTTAATTTCACGTTTCCGCTAACAATTGGTATCAGAGCCAAGGTTCTGTCTGAGTATGCTCTGTGGTTGCAGCACAGTCTGAACTTCCACATCAGAAAAGGATTACTTTGGTTTTCTGTAGTTCCAAATACATTATAGTAGAAAAGGAAGAACAAGTAAAAGAATGAGTTCCATGAAGTTTGAAATTGATAGATTTAGTGGGCGCAACAACTTCAATATCTGGAAAATCCAGATGATAGCGTTACTGCGGAGGGAAGGTTCAATCTATGTTATTGACGGAAAGTACCCCGATAAGATATCGGATTCCGACAAGGAAAAGATTGAAGGAGATGCATTGAGTGCAATCCAACTGTCCCTTGCACCTAACGTACTTTGTGAAGTGAGTACAAGTACCGAAGAGACGGCCAAAGAGTTATGGGAAAAGCTGGAAGGGCTTTACCAGGACCAGTCAGTGACAACAAGGATGTTGTTACAACGGCGTCTTCATACATTTAAGATGGATTCAGGTACTTTGTTGCAAGACCATCTAGATGCGTTCAATAAACTTGTGATGGACCTACAAACTGCTGGAATTAAAAAGGACGAGGAGACGCTTGCATGTTCTTTGCTATTTTCATTGACTTCAAAATATCGTGATATTGAGAATTCAATGATGTATAGCAAACAACCTATTAAACTTGAGCAAGTGCGGCAAGCACTAAACTCTTGTGATGTGCGGATACATTTTGAAGGAGACAAAAGTGACGAAGCTAGTGGACTCTTTGTAAGAGGTCGTACTAGCCAACAGGGAAGGAGCAAATCAAAGTACAGATCAAAGTCTCGTGTGAACAAAAAGAATGCGGAATGTTGGGGCTGTCACAAGAAGGGGCACTTTGAACGAGATTGCCCTATGTCGAAGTCCAAAGAAAAGGCGAGCACATCCATTGTTGAGCAAGTACATGATAATGATGATGATTATGTACTAACAACATCATGCAATAGTGGAGTCTATGACAACAAATGGGTCTTAGACTCTGCTTGTACTCTGCATATGACATTCCAAAAAGATTGGTTCAGCAGCTATGAAACAAGCAGAGGAACGATATTAATGGGCAATAATGCAACTTGTAAAATAGTTGGCATTGGTTCAGTTCATGTTCGCTGCCATGATGGAATCGTGAGGACTATTACAGAAGTCCGTCATGTTCCTGATCTAAAGAAGAATTTGATCTCCCTGGGTACTTTAGATAAACAAGGCTATAAGTACATAAGTGAAGGAGGAACTATGAAAGTGACTAAAGGGTCTTTAGTCATGTTGAAGGCCAAGCTGGAGGATGGCCTCTACACACTTGCGGGAAGCACCATTATTGGCTCTGTAAATGCATCTACAGTGCAGTTATCTAATAATGACAAGGCAAAATTATGGCACATGAGACTAGGCCATATGAGCGCACGAGGATTGGAGATGTTGAGCAACCGCAACCTTTTGAATGGTGAGAAGATCAGCACACTTGAATTTTGTGAGCACTGCGTCTTAGGGAAGCACAAAAAGGTCAGCTTCAGCACTGGCAAGCACAAGACGGGAGGGGTGCTAGACTACATCCATTCAGATTTATGGGGTCCCTCTAAGCTTCCATCGAAGGGAGGAAAGAGGTATCTTCTCACATTCATTGATGATTTTTCACGAAAGGTTTGGGTGCGTTTCCTGAAGACAAAAGGTGATGCTTTTGAAGCATTTAAAGAGTGGAAGATTTTGGTTGAAAATCAAATGGAGAGGAAAATCAAGTATCTTCGCACGGACAATGGCTTGGAGTTTTGCAGTGAAGAGTTCAATAATTTCTGCAAGGTTCATGGGATCGCAAGGCATAAGACGGTCAGGCACACACCACAGCAGAATGGAGTTGCCGAGAGAATGAACAGAACTCTTCTTGAGAAGGCTCGTTGTATGCTCTTACAAGCTAAGATGTCCAAAGTATTTTGGGCTGAAGCAGTTCATACTGCTTCTCATATTGTCAATCGGTCTCCAGCATCAGCGATTGACTTTAAGACTCCGAATGAGGTCTGGTCAGGTGAACCCTCTAACTATTCATACTTGCGAATATTTGGGTGTCCAGCTTATTATCATGTTAATGAAGGTAAGCTTGAACCAAGGGCTAAAAAGGCCATATTCGTAGGGTATGTAGATGGAGTAAAAGGGTACAAACTATGGTGTTTGTCTTTACTCAAATTTGTAGTTAGTAGAGATGTTACCTTTGATGAATCCTCTATACTTGATCCTCGTAAAGTTTCTGTGGAGTTATCTAGAAACGAGAACAACGAGCAGGTGGAGCTACCGGTGGAGCTTACCAAGGAACGGGATCAAGAGACTCAAATTGATGAGTCAAAAGATGCAGATCTTAAAGAACTTGCTTCCAATGAACCATACACAATTGCGAAGGGAAGGGACAAAAGGCAGATACGGAAACCGGAACGTCTTATAGAGCAAGAAAATCTGATTGCACATGCGTTCGTAGCTGCAGAAGAAGAGATTAAGGATCTCGAGCCCTCTTCGTATGTTGAAGCAACTTCTTGCAAAGATGCTGCACAATGGCAGTTAGCCATGATGGAAGAGATGGAGTCTCTTCACAAAAATGAGACATGGGTCTTAGTTAAAAGTCCAAAGGGGATGAGGACAGTTGGATGCAAATGGGACTACAGAAAGAAAGAAGGTATTCCAGAAGTGGAAGATGCTAGGTTCAAGGCGAGATTGGTTGCAAAGGGTTTCAGTCAGAAGGAGGGAATTGACTACAATGAGATCTTTTCTCCAGTCGTGAAACATAGCTCAATTCGCGTGCTACTAGCATTGGTTGCACAATTTGATTTAGAGCTTCAACAGCTTGATGTCAAAACCGCTTTCTTACATGGTGATCTAGAAGAAACAATCTATATGGATCAGCCTGAAGGTTTTCTAGCTGAAGGAAAAGAAGACCATGTATGTCAACTGAAGAAGTCTTTGTATGGTTTGAAGCAATCCCCTAGACAGTGGTACAAGAGGTTTGATGCATTCATGACTACACATGGATTTTCGAGGAGTGCATTTGATAGTTGTGTGTATCACAAGAAGATGTCTGGTAACTCTATGATTTATCTATTGTTGTATGTTGATGATATGCTTATTGCTGCTAACAACATCACAGAGATAAAGATTTTGAAGAAACTGTTGAGCAAGGAATTTGACATGAAGGATCTAGGAGTTGCAAAGAAAATCCTTGGAATGGAAATTTCAAGAGAAAATGGTGTTGTACATCTTTCTCAGAAGAGGTACATCGGAAAAGTTCTTGAAAGATTCAATATGCATATGAGCAAGCCTGTAAGTACACCGTTAGCTTCTCATTTCAAGCTTTCAGAGTTACAAATGCCTCAATCTATGGATGAGGTGGAGCATATGTCAAAGGTTCCTTATGCGAGTGCAGTTGGTAGCATTATGTATGCTATGGTATGCACACGTCCAGATATTGCCCAATCTGTAAGTGTGGTAAGCAAGTACATGGCAAATCTAGGAAAAAGGCACTGGGAAGCTGTCAAGTGGATATTGAGATATCTCAAAGGAGCTCTTGATGTTGGCCTAACCTTCCGGAAAAGTGAAGGTATTTTAATTCTCGGTTATGTAGATTCTGACTATGCAGGGGATCTTGATCGAAGGAGGTCCACAACTGGATACATCTTTACTCTTGTTGGCAGTGCCGTTAGTTGGAAATCGACTTTACAGTCGATTGTCGCTTTGTCTACAACAGAGGCAGAATATATGGCAGCAACGGAGGCAGTGAAAGAAGCTATCTGGTTGAAAGGTTTGGTGGCAGAATTGAGTTCGGTTCAGCTAGAATCAATTTTAAAATGTGATAGTCAAAGTGCTATTCATGTGATTAAAAATCAAAGATTTCATGAGCGCACCAAACACATTGATGTCAGATTTCATTTTATTCGAGATGTCGTAGAAAAGGGAGCTATCAAGGTTGAGAAGGTTATCACAGACGATAACGCTGCAGACATGTTGACCAAAATAGTCCCGCTTGCCAAGTTTGCACACTGCAAGGACTTGGCGGGAGTATGCATCAATTGATGCAACTCTAAGAGAACAACTGCTAGGTGGAGCTGGTATGTTCAACAAAGGTTTGATTCTTCTTGTTTCTTACAATGGGATTGCCCAGTAAGCTTAGAAGTTTTGACCGGAGTTGTTTATACGCATGCTTGGAACACAAACCAAGGTGGAGACTGAAAGAGTTGGTTTTGGTTCTTGTGGAATCAAACTAAATGGAAGATGAATTAATATGAATATTTGGTAGGAAGATAATTAGTACAAAATACAAGTCAAAGATTGTATCTTGGTAGGTGAAAGTTAGGCAAACCATAAAATGGTTTGCTATCTTAACCTTGACAATTTTGACACATAGTGATGTCATGGATGACATCAATAGGATGAATTTATTCTTATAAATAGGTAGCTCTTAATTCATTTTCAAATCATCCTCTCACTTGCCTTCTCACCTAATTTTAAGGCATTTGTGTTCTCTCTCTTGTAGTATTTCACTTGTATTCTTTGTAGAGTGATATAAATATTGGTGCAGTTGTTCTTTGGTGGACGTAGGATCATTTTGATCCGAACCACGTTAAATATTGTTGTTCTTCCTTGTTCTTTAATTTCACGTTTCCGCTAACAGATGCAAAGTTAGAAATAACAACAAGAATGAAATAATGTGATATAGAAAACAATACCATTAATTTAGAAGGAAAAAAAATGATAACAATAAAATAATATGATACGGCAACATAAGTAACACATATGGTAACAAAAAATTGAAGAACAAAATACTACGAGAATTGTGTTGATACTAAGTATTATTATTGCGGGTTTCAAATGAGATTAAATGTAATAATTGATCAATCAAAATTAAGTGGAATTGATACACGTAATAATTGTAGTTTCCTGTGAGGCTTATTAAATGAAATAATTGATCAATGAAAATTATTTAGAATTGATACGCGTAATAATTGTAGTTTCCTGTGAGACTTAATTATTATAGGCAAATTTAGGATTTAAAGTTCTTATGTTTCTAGAGTAATCTCAAATTAATTCATAATAATAATTAAGTTTATACAATAAGATAAAAAATTGAGCAAAAGCTATTACTTATAGCAGCATTGGCTCTATGGATTTTGGGGAGACAGGGAAGAAAAGAGGGTGTGTTGCCTCAAACGTAAGAAAGGGGAGAAAAAAACATAATGTCGCTGGAATTCATGAAGATTTTAATTTTTTTGTATGGTTTCTTCGATGTTCGGAGCTCATATTGAACTCTTGATCAAATTTGGATCGTGCATTACAGGGCTTATTAAGGGGTAACGCTTCAAATAAAATTTTCTCCATATATTTAGGACTTAAACTTAAGACTTTTAATTAATGGTTAAATAGTTTTATCACTATATCATAACTCATGTTGGTGAAGATTTATTTATCCACGTGAAACTCTGCTATATATATCCACATGAATGGTCCCGCATTTTGACTATAAATTTGATATTACCTCCATGTAACCCCACACTATACCATCCAAATTCCAAATTATATAAATTACAAGTGAAAGTGAACTGTATAGTAGTAGTAGATGTCAGTTGCTTTTGCGTGCATAAATGCAAGTGATATCTCTTTTGATCAATAATTGTGATAGCTAGTATTAGTAGAATATTTTTCTTGCTTACGGTACTTGAAACATTGCCTACTATTCTAGGAATAGGGTTCAAAACCTTAATTAATTAGGTAGGTAAAGAATTTATTCGAGGGATTATTTTTTATTGGTGATCAATAATATATGTGGGGGATAATAAGTTAGGTCTAAACTCTAAAGTCATCGTAATAGTTTGAATGAAATGAAAATGATTGAGATATATATATGTGGAGTACCCCTAGTTACTAATTGATTTATATTTCGTATATATCTAAAAAAAATTATTTTTATTTTTTTGAAAATGAAATGATTCATGAAAGTTGTCTACTGTATTACTAGCACGCATAAGGATGAAGAATCACATGATCTTTCTGAAAATGCGGAACGTAACCCCCTATTGGAACTAGGGTCAATGCGTGCCCCTTGTTAACATTGCTTAAATTTGGGATTACATCCTAAATTGTTAAAACCGTTTAGACTGAATTTGAACAGTTTTGATCTATTACTCAATGTTTTCACAAAAATTAATTGAGTTGAATTTGTTCTTACTTTTACCAAATTTGATTTTCTCATAAACTATTTAACTATCATGTTAATTCAATTTTTAAGAATCTTCTTTATATAAATGAAATGAAATGAAAATTTCACTCAAGTACTTTTTTAAAAACGATTTGAGCTGCACTTAGTTCGCACTATCTTAATTGTTAAATGAATGAAATATAAATAGATCAAAACAATTTGATTTACGTCACTAGTTCAACTTGAACTAGTTTGATGAATCACATTTTCATCGATTTACGCTAAACTTTACGTTTTCTCAGATCATTTATAATGTTATAAATTGCACCCGGCTTCTCGCATGCGAATTGGGACAGACATATTGTTTTAAGTTTAAATTTAAGTTATATACATTTTTAGTATAAGAAAATTTTATATTTTTAGATAATTTTTGTTTACCATAGTAAGCAATCTTTTTAATTTCAAAATTTAATATATTATATATTACTGGTAGATATATACATTGAATTCAATTACTCATTTTTTCTGTATTTTATGTATCATATTATTTATTGTTAATACTATTATCTCATTTTTATACTTTTTTATATGCTTTAATTGAGTCACGGATCTATTGTGAACAACCTCCCTAAGTTGGACACACTACTACGTACCCTCACTAAACTCCATATATAACTAGATTTTTAATTAATTTGGAATATTGAGCTATAAAACTGGACAATCTCAATATTTCACTTTGTAATTTTATAAACAAAGAGAGACAAATTAAAGAGCCCTCTCTCTCTCTCTCTTTCTCTCTCTAGGGAAAGCTGTAGCCAGCCAAAAGAGGAGGCAGTTGCTTGCTGATAGTTATCAAGCAGTGGTACATATGGAAGGATTTTGCTTTCAATGGTTATGTGTTATTGTATTTTCGTATGTGTTACTGTTGTTTACACAGAAAGCATTTGTTCATCTTTGGTGGACACCAAAAATAATTCAAAAACACTTCAAGAAGCAAGGAATCACAGGTCCTAAATACCATTTTCTCTTTGGTAACCTCAAAGAAATTGCAAGTTTCACATCTCCATCTTGGCCTTCTACTTTTACCTCTCATGACATTCTTCCCAATGTTCTCCCCTTCTACCATCATTGGAAGAAAATCTACGGTACGTACCTTTTTTGTTATTCAAATATATATCGTCAGTATAAATATTTACACGATCAGATCATCTGAACTGAAAAATGTGAGATGTTTGATTCAAACTTTAACGCTTCCTTTATCTCAACTTTGCTTTCCGTTTCTATCACTCTATGCATATTTTGGAAGCTAATTAACTAACTATTGGCAATCCTTTGTTTAGATCGATATATTCAATTTGGCTGAGTTTTGGAGTATATATTCACGCCAACAACGTTTTACGTTGTTTGTTTTCTAACTTAAAATAGACTTTTGTCAATTACTTAACATCTTTTTAGTTTAATTTTCTATTAATAACTTATTTTTGGTGTATATCAGGTTCAATATTTGTTATATGGTTTGGACCAACGGCTCGTGTCACCATTTCTGATCCAGCTTTAATTAGGGATATATTCGTCTTGAAATCAGACAATTTTGAGAAAAATGAGTCACCAGCTCTTGTCAAGAAGCTTGAAGGTGATGGTTTGCTTAGTCTCAAAGGTGAAAAATGGGCTCACCATAGGAAGATTATTACTCCTACATTCTACATAGAAAATCTCAGGGTAAGTCTAAAATTTCAACTAATAATAACTGAATTTTAACACTATGTTTTTTTTTAATTGTACCCCTTTTCTGATGGTCACGAAAGATGATTTTTTAAAATAATAACTATTAACTGAGTGTGATTATCTAAAAAAAAAAGTAGTACATTTTTTAAAAACCGGAGCAATATAATTTATTTTTTTTTAAAGGAACAATTCAACTCCTATTTATCTATCATTTTCCTACATATAGCTAATGATTCCCATGATGGGAAAGAGCATGAAGGAGATGTTAGACAAATGGTCAAAAATGTCAAACGCCAGCGGGAAAGTAGAGATTGAAGTATCAGAAATGTTCTCAACATTAGCAGAAGATGTCATTACGCGTATTGTGTTTGGAAACAGCTACGAAGATGGTAAAGCCATCTTTGAGTTACAAGCACAACAAATGGTTTATGCCACCGAAGCTTATCAAAAAGTATTCATCCCTGGATACAGGTCTATATCGTTAAATCTCTCTATAACAATCGTCATATATTAATAAATGAGAATAACGCGTTATGTTTGAAAGTTTTTTTTTTTGCATTGTTTTGGACAGGTTTTTGCCTAGTAAAAAGAATAGAATATGTTGGAGATTGGATAAACAAGTGCGTAAATCTTTGATGAAACTGATTGAAGAAAGGAGAAAAAAAGAAGAGGTTTTGTCAGAAGAATGTCCGAATGATTTATTGGAAGTAATGATCAAAGCAGGTAGTGATGATGAATATAGAAATACTATCACAGTTAATGACATTGTCGAAGAATGCAAGACCATATTCTTTGCCGGCAAACATACCACGTCTAATTTGCTGACGTGGACCACCATTTTACTAGCCATGCATCCTCAGTGGCAGGAATTAGCACGTGATGAAGTTTTAACTGTCTGTGGAGCACGTGATCCTCCATCTAAACAACAAATTTCAAAGCTTAAGACGGTATGTTATTAATTTTGTTTATTCACCCTAATTATCATTTTCTTAAAAAGCTAAAACATTTATATAATTATGCATGTGGTATAAAGGCACCAACTTTATTTTGTTCTTTGATAACATAATAATAATACTCGTTGCCTCGTAAGCATGGTGAATGTTTCTATCAGATAATTTTTTCACTTTGTTTTTGTATTTTGTCTTATATGCTAAGACAGAATCATTAAAGCTTTTTAAGTTTAAATAAGGGAACTTTATATCAAGGTAATACTTATATTCTTGACCACCAAAACTGTGAATATATTTATGACATTCAACATTTTATATGATAAATGTAATGTAAATTCTTCCTTTAAATATTTATTACAGTACAAGAAAATTACAATTATCAACTTTCATCATTCACTTAACTAGCTAGTAATTACCTTAAAACATCACTAAAAATTATGTACCATTTATGTAATTAGCTAGTAATTTACCTCAAAAAGGTCAATTGAATATAAATAATTATGTACCGAGGTTCTTCAGAATCCCTCCCAATGAAGTGGAGGAGAGGACCCAAATTTTTTTGTATTGATTCCTAAAGCTCCCCATATATGCATATTGATAAATCCTATACATAAGATTTTACTTATCAAAAGGGAAATTCTTTTTTGGCATGGGTGTTGTTGGTGAATGTCTGCTATCACGTTTAAATATATAATCATATCATCTAAAAGCTTAAACTGTTAAAGAGATCATACTTTTATTGTTTAGTTATATTCTCAACACATAATATATTTTTAATTTCTTGACCAAACAATGTAAAAGAAAACTAAAGATTCGTGTATAGAATTAAACATATTAATTGGATTAATATTTTTTGTGTTAGTCTTGAGATGTCTTCTCATGTTTGTTGTACTAAAGTCTTAAAACTTTTGATTTATGCAGCTAGGAATGATACTTAATGAATCTGTGCGGCTATATCCACCAGCAGTGGCAGCAATAAGACGAGCAAAAGTTGATACACAATTAGGGGATTTCACATTACCTAGAGGGACTGAACTCCTTATACCAATTATAGCTATTCATCACGATCAAACACTATGGGGACAAGATGCTAATGAATTTAATCCAGCAAGATTTGGTCTAGGAGTGGCACAAGCAGCAAAACACCCCATGGCGTTCATGCCTTTTGGCCTCGGCGCACGACGATGCGTAGGGCAAAATTTAGCAGTGTTACAAGCTAAATTAGCAATAGCTATGATCTTGCAGCGGTTTTCGTTTGATCTTTCTCCAAATTACCAACATGCTCCTACTATTTTGATGCTCTTATGTCCACAATATGGTGCTCCTATTATATTCCAAAAGTTGTAGAGATAGACATGCATCTTTATGTATAATATATAGTATGTGCATGCTTGTACAAAACAAAATTTTCCAGATAAAAAATGTTTTGTGTCTACAATACGATTTCTTTTCTTAGTTAACTATATTAGTTCAATTGCAATGTCAGAGTCTCCATGCCTCAAATAGTAGGCCCAAACCGTCCCACATATATATGGAACAACAAGAGAGCCCCTACTCTACTAGTATTCTGTAGAGCTATAAAAAAGGATCAATCCAGGCCTAGCCTATTTAGACGACTCTAAAATAGTCTGTAGGGGTGCATGTACATCCGCTAACTTCGAGAAAATCATGTATATATGTATATCTATTTTGAAAAACTGATAAAAATTAGGATATAGTTAACAGCGCACACATGAAAAGCATAGGAGTGTCATTGTATTGTTGGTATAAGCTATAGAAACCATCCTCGAGACCATAATTTGAATTCAGCTAAATTCGTGCAACTGAAATTTTTAAATCTTAGATTCGCCTCTAGTAAACTGAATATAACCTGCCTAATGATAGAAACATAAATTATATGCTGACTTTAATCTATGAAAAATATTGCAATGAAATGTTACAATAATTGAGTCCCGGCAAATAGGATAGATTTATTGACTTATCTTGAACCTGACCAGAGAGCCCACTAATAATAGTTTAGCTTGTCTTTAACTTCGTCAACTTTAATCATTGGTCTATTTTGTCTCAGAATCAAATTCTTATTAGCAACAAAAAGAAGTAAATAATTTTTGCTAGACAAAAATGCGTAAATAAACTAAATTACGTGAATTACCAAAATATTCCAAAAATATAGATGATAAATTCAGGAAATTTGAAGGGAAAATGTTAGACTTACCTACACATAAATCAGAAAAATATAATATTTGTTTGATTTGTATAATTTGAAAATGGTAAAGTAACTTTTTTTTTTAAGAATGGTATCCTCTGAAAATTTCCCAGTAGGAAAACACAAAACTACTGGCCCAACCCAACCAAACCCTGTCCTGTCGGGCTGAAGACGTCTACAGTCTAGCCCAGATTAGCTCTTCATTTGTAAGGGACAAAATACAAGGCCCATTTCTAAGCGGGCCACAAGATAGCCCATGTCTAACCTTGTAAGTGCTAAATGTGAATAAGGTTTTATTATTGTATTTAATTGTTAATAATTTGTAAAAATTATGTACTGAATTATCAATTTCATTTGAAGAGACAAAGATGTCACATTTCTCCCGAAAGATTCATAGTCACACTACAATAATTAAACTTTTTGATAAATGTCGCACTACCATCAATATTTCTAATAGACAAGTATTGAAAGCACTCCTAAATTAGGTATGAATTAATAGCTTTTTTTATGAATTATTGACAGGTTTAGAAATACATCGTTACTTGATAACTAAACTTTAAATACATCTCATCTTGTAATTTGAATGAAATACACTCTTAAATTCTCACCAAATTAAGGAGTGTTTTCAACACTTCTTTGAATTTTTTTCAATCAAAGGTCATATGCCTTTGCAATAATTTGAGACCACTTGCTATGTCATGTGACAGATCTAGAATTGTCAAAAAGGACCGGCACGACCCAACCCTGCCCCAAGCCTTGCGGACCAGGGAATTGATGGGCTTTGAGTTGGCCGACCCTTCATTTGGAAAGACTTGAAAATATCCAATCCAATCCAACCCTAGAAGGGCGAGGACGGGGGCGGGCTAGCCCTTTACTTTCCTTTTCAAACTTAAAATTCTATAACATAAAGAAGATGATAATATTTGCAAAACAAATATGACAAATAGTTGTTTCACTATCACTAACAAAAAGTCTAGTGTGATTAACATGTATCTAGAATACTAGATATATGTAATTGGTGTGATGCATTCCAGATATGCGAGTGAGATAAAGAGTGGCGAGTGAAATAGAAGGGTGGTGAGTGCATGAGATTTATCTATGTATTCCCGATACATATGAATTCACATAGATAGAGTGTATCTAGAAAAAATTAACCTACTTTTGAGTCCATATATTCCGAATTACATGTATTTAGACGTAACGAAATATGATAAGATTCGTTATATTACAACATAGTGTTTCTTTAAGTAATTAGCTCATACACTAGAGAGATTTCTGTAAGTTACTGTCAAATAAATAGTTTTGGCCTATGGCCCGATCCCAATCGGCCTCGATTAAGCATTAAGGGCCAATGCCTTATAAGCCCTAGTTTTAAATGAGCTTTAAAAAAATCCTATCCCATTAACAACTTGAGTTAGGCCGGCGCCATGGGCTAAGACGATTTTGACGACTCTAGGCAGATCGGAGTTGATCAGGGGTATATAAGTTTCGTTAGTCAAGCAGAAGGTATTTTTAAAGTGGTCAATAGTTCATAGATGAAAATAATAATTTACGTCAAATTCAATGAGATTTTCAATACTCTTCTCAATTTCTAATATATTCGCGATATATTCATCAATGAAAGCTATGTAAAAGGGCAAACATACCGCTTGAGGCAAGTACGAATTTTGTGCATACTAAGTTAACTTTTTTGAATTTATCATAATCTTAATTTAGTTAATTTAATTATCACATTGCTATGTAATACTAATTTAAATCGGAATTTGAAGGGGTTCGCGTAGAAGTTAACTATATTATACAAGACGAAAAACCTTTGTGTAATTTATGATTTTACCTTTTTATTTTAATTTCCTATAACAATTTTACATATATTTGTTGTTAATATTAAAAAACTGTATTTGACCAATTTATCCTTTATATTCCTTTTCTGGTCCAACTTGTCCTTTATTTTCATTTGCATTTTCTCCGTCTCAGGCGGCTTTCCGGTCGTCGCTCACTGTTGTCTATCGCCGCTTTAGTACTGAGTCCGCCGTCTTCCGCCCATAGATTTTAAATCAACGGGAAATGCAGCCCGTAAGTCCTCAAGAATCTGTAATTTCTTCAATACTCAGTTTTCCCCTTAAAATACATTCGTCCTCATTATTTTTTTTTGTATTTTTCAGCTATTACTCGTCTCGGAGGAATCTCAGTTTCTTCTTCGGATACTGAACGGGAGTTTTCAAACCCTAGACATAATTAAGGACCGCATTTTTCACGATTTTGCCAATTTGTTCTGCTCGAAAGCGAATTTGGATGTTATTGACATGAGGTGTTTATTCCATTATATACTTATGCTTATAATTCTCGCCTCTTTTTTTTTTCCAATTCATTTTGCTTTTGACAAATGTTGATATTTTATTTTTGTAATTTTATGTGTAGACAAGAAAATGTAATGCATAGTGTGAATCGGGACGAGCTGGGATCCAAAGATTGGTCATCTAAGGGGAACACTTCGAATCCAGAAGGTGATTCAACAGCGGGTTTCAGTGTGTTGGATACAATGTTAAAGCGCAGTTTGGATCGTCTGAAGAGTATGAGGTTTGATTTGTATTTAGAGTCAGAATAGACTAGTTTTTGTGCCTTAAAAGGGCAAATTAATTTATTTCTAGTTGTTCTATGATTGATGATTTCAAGTGCATATGATTTGCACATATCACAACGATTTGGATATGAGAATATTTCTGAAGTTTGAACATGGTTATTAGGCAACTGTGTAGTTGTCAATGTGAGTTCTCCTGGTGATTGATTGAGTTGATGTGCTAACTTACATGTGGGATCATTTGTTTTCTCCTGTCATTTCTTTAGTGCCCTGCTTAAGCTGATCATCAAATAGTACATTAGGAAGGATGGCAAATTAACGAATTCACAAAGATGCTTTGCATAATAATAATTTCCTACTTCACAGAGTTTGCAAGTGAATATTGGGTTTCATATCCTTGATAATGTATATGTAACAAGAATCATTTTGTTTAAAACCTATGCTTTTTTGTTTCTTGTTCCTGTCAGTTGACTGTATCTCGCCTCATCATAAACTGATAATTAAGAAGATATGACTATTCCAGATTTACACTTTTCCAGATTTACTTTCTAGTATTGTCATAGTTTATTAGGAATATAACATTCATAAACTATATACTAGATGCAAACAAGTAATTTTGTTGGTTAGGTACTTGTCTACAGCACTGTAGCATTAGTTTAATTCCTCACTTGTATTTTTTCCCTGCCAAAAGCGACCTTTGGATGTTATTAGCTTCCTTTGCAGTAGTTAAGTGGCTAAAGGAGTTAAATTCTAACAATGGGCTCTATCCGCTTAAAATCATGTCAATAAATCCAAAATGTAAAAGAAAGGATATTTCAGAGAACTAACATTACCAGCAGCTGTATATCGAATTCTCGAAAAAAGCATTCAAGGATGATCCCCTAGGAAATAAATCTATAGTGGTGTCAATGTGATTGACATTCTCAAGGAAAGTAATCCATTAAGTTGGATGCTAGTGAAAACATCAGCAACAATGTCATCCTGACTACTTTCCACGAGCTTTGGCTAGGGAGAGGAGGGCTCATGGAAGAGTTGTCCCCCCTCCCCTTTGCTTCTTGCATCGACTAGACTTTGTATTAAATATGCTTATGATGTCTAAACAACTGACTTGTTGTGTTTTTTCCATATAACTTTCTTTAGTTCTGCGAAGTCCAGATTTCACCCTTTCTCATTTCTTTCAGAGGACAACTCGTTAAATGTGAGAGAAGATTTACTTTTTTCTGTTTTGTAATGTCAATGGAACTGTAACTTCTATCCAGTGCCTGTAGACTGTTTCTTATTGAATCTGAACCTGTTGGCTTCTTTTTAAAGTCCCTAGCATCTTTAAAGGTAATTACCCTGAATTTTGCAGGGAAAGAATATCGTTGGCTGAAGCAGGCATTAATTACTGCACCTGGGAAATAAATTTCAATAAAGATGCATATGTTGTTAGAGCCATGTGTCTGGATGGTCAACTGGGAGCAGCTTTATCGCTTTGGTGGAACATGATACAGAATAGTATTGTTCCTGATGTTATCACACACAATTACCTCATTAATGCACTCTGCAAAAACGGTGAGTTAGAGAAGGCAGAATGGATTGTTAGAGGTATGCTATATAGGGGTCCTTCTCCCACTTGTGCTGCATTCAACTCTTTAATAAGGGGTTATTGCCTGGCGAATGATGTCGACAATGCTCTAAACACCTTTTCTACCATGGCCAACCATGGAATTGTACCAAACAGAGTAACTTGTAACATCCTTGTTCATGCGCTTTGTAAGAAGGGGCTGTTGGAGGAGGCAAAAAATCTTTTCCATAAATTATTAAGCAAAGTTCATAACGGGGGGAGCTCAAATTTGATTACATCAACCATTATGATGGATGGCTGCTTTAAAAATGGAGATACTCATCAAGCTCTTGCTTTTTGGGAGAGGATGTTATTAGAGCGTATCCAAGTTGATAAAGTTTCTTATAATGTTGTTGTCCATGGATTCTGTTTGAGCCATGACCTGGGCACTGCATATAAGTATTGTTGTGAAATGTTAAAACTTGGTTTTGTTCCAGATGTTTATTCTTACAACACTCTAATTGGAGCACTCTGTAGACAAGGAAAGATCAGTGATGCTTGTTATATCTACGATGTTATGACTGGAATGGGTGTCATACCAGATCAAATCACGTACAGAATGATAATACAGGGCCTATGTATTAACAGGGAGATAGATAGAGCCAATTGTTTTCTTGATTACATGTTAGAGAATTCCCTTATACCTGAACCACTTGTTTGGAATGTTATAATTAATGGTTATGGAAGATGTGGAGATATACAAAAAGCTTCATATATTAGAGAAAAAATGGTTGCATGTGGTGTTCTACCAAACATATATACATATAATGCATTAATTTATGCTCAGATAAAGTCAGGAAATCTTTCTGCAGCTCAGTCCTTGGAGAAGGAGTTGCTTTTATATGGTCTTACCCCTGATTCAGTCACTTACAATCTGTTGATTGGTGCTGCTTGTAATCTTGGCCTGATTCACTCAGCACTTCAGCTACATGATAAAATGTTGAGAAAAGGTTGTCAGCCAGATGTAATTACTTACACGGAACTACTTAAGGTGTTTTGTGTACAAGGTATGATGAGAGAGGCAGACAAGCTCTTTGGCAAGTTAATGGCATCTGGTTTAGCAGTTGACCATGTTCCCTTTCTGATACTCATGAAAAGATACTGCAGAATGGGAGAATTTAATGAAGTCTATGACCTTCACCAAAAGTGGTTAATGAAAATGCCCAGATGAGATGTTTCCCCAACAATTATTATGATGTTAAGGGCGACTCTAAATGTATTTATTCCAGAGGAGAAAGCTACTCTGGCTTCTGTCACCTGGTTGGCTTACAGATTTTAGGTCCAGAAGCATTGGCCTCGTAGCAGCAGCTGTCTTTGTCTTCCGGATGTATGTTTAGTTGCTGTTACCTTTGCATTGCACATTGGATTCCCTTCACTGCATGTGAGATTGAACCTGGAAAACTCTGACATGGTCTGCATCTTATTCCAGGGTTTGACATAGGACAACTTTCTGATGACAGATTTCGATGGCTTAAATGCTTTGGTTTCACATGTCGCAAGCTTGTTGTCAACTGAACGTGCTACGAGCAACATGCTTTGCCTAGGGACCAGTACCCCGTCAACTTAAAGGCTATTGTATGTCTAAGAGGTTGGCTTCCAAGTTGAAGGTGTGCTTTCTAATTATTTCTAAAACAATAATTCTTCCAATATATCTTTATTCTCTTTTATCCAAGTAGTGATGTGTAGTACTATCTGCACGAGATAATGCAAATTTTACTCTACGGATCGTGCAGATATTTGTCTAACTAAGAAGTTTTGGAGAGATTTTTGATGACCTGCTCTTCAATAGCTATAAAAATGGATAAAAACACACACACAGAGAGTAAATTTGGTTGGTCTTTTTTAATTTCTTGTTCTGAGAAGATTAACATACTTGGTACGTAGTTAATAACTAGTATTCTGTAGGAACTAGAAGATTAAAATTGATGGATCACACGAGGCCTCAATACAGGCTGTATCTTTGGCAGTTCTACTGTCATGGAATGTGTCAGTATTTGCAATTATTGATATCAACCATTTAATTATTTATAGTATTGCAACCTTGTTCATTATGCTTACCTCATTCAAGGTATGACTTGAATTCTCAAGGGTCTTAACCTCTGCTCTCAAATACATAATTACCTGAGTCTACCTTAATCTCCTTTTCACTCTTTCATACCACGTAAGAGATACCATTGATGAAGAAAGCTGCATTTTATAGTGTTGTTACTCTGTGAAGGATATAAAACTCTTAAATTTGGAATTATTCGTCTTTATAGAAACCAGACTAAAAACTTGGCCTATCAGGTTGAAACTATTTGTCCTTTCTATTCTTGGTGCATCCTATTTATTTATACCAGGCATCTCAAGAAGTCCTTGAACTCATACAAACAAAGCTATGTTGATGTTGATTCGAAAAAAAGACTCTTGTCGCTTTCAGCTTGTAATACGAACAAATGGTACATCATCTGAACTTGTATTTACCAGTTTATTGATCATTTATAGGTGATGAAGTTGTTACTTATAGATATGGAGAGATGTCTATCTATGTCCTGTCTGCAGCTAGTTTCAGAATCTTGCACTAAGAACCTATAACGGGTATCTTTTGTGTTTCTCTTCTCAAAGTCGTTTTTTCGTGGCTTTGGAAGTGTTATGTATACTACTAGCCTCTTCTCCAGGCTAGATCATTACACAGTGCCATTTGAGATGCACGTGGTCTGTAATTGGTTCAGTCCAAGGCTCAGACTTGAGGGTTCCGGATGATGAACTCCACAACGTTTTCATGTTCAAGTTAGCCCCTGACAAGAACTTGGGAATACGATTATACAGGAGAATTACACAGTTTTTTATGTGGTTGATAGATGCCTTTGGTGAATGCTAGGACTTGGAAACATTCTACAAGATAAAGTTCTGGTTCTCTTATAATTTACTCGCATATAGTTTATATGTTGTATACTTTTTTGTCAAGAAAATTGTTCTTCTTTTATCCAGTTTTATCTCTAATTTTAACATAGCCAATCATTTTTATTTTTTCCTTGAAAGAAATACTGAAATTTAGTAGTGACTGATGTAAAATATTGGTATACAAGCCATAGTTAGTTTATTACTATATGATTGGCACAACAAGTGTTCTGTATACTGAAGGACCTGTGGCAATATATCTTATAGCATCAACTTAAGAATCGGAAAGAAGGGAAAAAGTTTCATGGTAAAATTGGGTCCTAAAGGGCCGATATGTAATTTAGATTTTTATGTTGTCTTTTTCTCTCATAAGCATAAAAACAACCAAAAGAATTTCAATCTTAACAAATGAGCCATTATACTTCATAAATAAGATATCGAAATAAATAAGATATCAAAATATTATAAGATAATGAATTGTTAAATCACATATCTCTACGTTTTTCATATAAACAAATGATGATTGTGACTACATATTTCTTAAATACACAGGCTTAATCACTAGTCAATGCCAAACATTAATTTTTTCTGTAAAATTTGTTACAAATATAAATTTATGAATCAAATTATAATTTAAAATCTAAAATATTCAACTTTAAAAAAAGAAAAAAACAACGAAGGAAAAACCGAATTTGACCCAGAAGACCAAAAATTACAAAAACAGGACCGGCAATTTTTAGGGTTTAAGAAACGCCTATCTTCTTGCAGGGTTTAAGAAATCTCGTTTTGAGCTACTCTCTGCCATTGTATTCGTTCTTACACTCCCTGCAAGTACTGCATAGCCATGAATTACAGGTTCCAGAATCTCCTCGGAGCTCCTTACAGAGGCGGCAATGCTTTAGTAGTGAACAATAGTCTTCTTATCTCCCCTATTGGTAACCGTGTTGCCGTCACTGACCTCATCAAATCCGAAACTATTACATTGCCATCACAGTCGTCCACCAATCTCCGCCGCATCGCCGCCTCTCCTGATGGCGTATTCCTCCTCGCTATCGACGAAAACAACCGTTGCCTCTTTATCAACCTCCTCCGCCGCGCCGTCCTCCATCGCATCACTTTCAAGCATCCTGTGGCGGCTGCCAAGTTTAGCCCCGATGGACAACTTATTGCGGTTGCCGCCGGTAAGCTCCTGCAAATTTGGCGCTCGCCTGGTTTTAGAATAGAGTTCTTTCCGTTTGAGTTGATTAGGACGTTTACTGATTGTAATGATAGAATTACGTCACTAGATTGGAGCCCAGATTCTGGTTATGTGTTGGCGGGGTCTAAAGACCTAACTGCGAGGCTTTTTTGTTTGAAAAAATCAACTAAATATATCAAGCCGTTTCTATTTTTAGGCCATAGGGATGTGATTGTAGGTGCTTTCTTTGGAACTGATAAGAAAACTAATAAGGTTTGTAGAGTTTATACCATATCCCGAGATGGTGCCATTTTTAGCTGGGGATATAGTGAAATGGATGGAAATTTTGATGAACCGTCACTTGCTTCAGAGCCAGAATCACCAGGTACACCAGAGCAAGGGCAAGGGAACAATACAGAAGGTGATAGTGATAGCAGGGTAAAAAAAAGAAAGAATTTTGACGGGAAAGATGATACATTGGACCTAGATGATAGGTTTCAGTTGCACAAACTGAAATGGGAGTTGATAAAGAAAGACTTTTTCATGCAAGCACCAGCAAAGTTAACAGCTTGTGATTATCATAGGGGCCTTGATATGGCTGTAGTTGGTTTTTCTAATGGCATTTTTGGGCTTTATCAAATGCCTGATTTTGTGTGCATTCACTTGTTGTCCATCTCTAGAGAGAAGATAACTACTGCTGTCTTTAATGATCTTGGGAATTGGTTGACATTCGGATGTGCAAGGCTTGGACAGTTGCTTGTATGGGAGTGGAAATCAGAGAGTTACATACTGAAACAACAGGGACACTATTTTGATGTAAACTGCCTTGCATATTCACCAGATTCTCAGCTCGTGGCCACAGGAGCAGATGACAACAAAATTAAGGTAATAGGATTTAGATTTGCTTTTATGTGAACTAGTTTATCCAAGTTGACTAAGGGTTTTCAAGTAGTAATTATGACCAGTGCGACAAAACTTGGAAGTTTGCATCATTTCAGTTCTGCTAGGGACACCATAGTTATAAGCTCATGTAGAGTTCAATGCATCAAGTTACTGAAGCAACTGTTTCTTACAGGTTATAATTTGAAATTATTTATAGTGGAGAACTTTGTTTGTATTGTAGATGGCTGGATGACTCCTTTTTTACCTAATAATTACCACTTCTCCGGGAAAAAAAAGTTCCCATTTTTCTGCACTTTCAGTTTCAGTTAACATTGGTATTCACTAAAGCAGAAAAATTCGTTGTCTATTATTTGCAGGTCTGGACTGTTTCATCCGGTTTCTGCTTTGTAACATTCTCCGAGCACACAAATGCAGTTACAGCACTCCATTTCATGCCTGGCAACCACTGTCTCTTAAGTGCCTCTTTGGATGGGACAGTCCGCGCATGGGATCTCTTGAGATATAGAAACTTTAAAACTTTTACTACCCCTACATCTAAGCAATTTGTTTCTTTAGCAGCTGATCAGAGTGGTGAAGTGATATGTGCCGGAACCCTTGACTCATTTGAGGTAGTGCAGTTCTGATTGTATTTTGACCATATCTTTGTATCATCATTTGTTGTTATACTAATTTCTGTTTCACTGTTGATACAAATATACTATCGTTGTTTTTCTTCATAGATTTTTGTCTGGTCAATGAAGACGGGCAGATTGCTAGACATTCTTAGCGGTCACGAGGGTCCTGTTCATGGGCTAGTATTTTCTCCGACTAATGTGAGTCTTTATCTAATTTTTAAGATTCCAGAAATTATCTCGGATAGGTTTTCTCTTCCTATTTTCAATCCTCTACACTGGCATTGACAACATTTTGCTGATGCATCATAAATCAATATAGTCCAACAATTTTGTAGAGCTCGGTTAACTTTTTCTGGTTTTCTTTAGGCTACTTTGGCTTCCTCATCATGGGACAAAACTGTTCGCTTGTGGGATGTTTTTGACGGGAAAGGAGCAGTTGAAACATTTCCTCACACTCATGATGTCCTCACAGTTGTTTATCGTCCTGATGGCAAGCAGCTGGCATGTAGCACCCTGGATGGGCATATTCATTTCTGGGATCCAATTGAGGGTCTGCTGATGTACACAATTGAAGGCCGCAGGGATATTGCAGGTGGACGTCTCATGACTGATCGTCGATCAGCAGCTAACTCGACATCTGGGAAGTGCTTCACAACTTTGTGTTATTCCGCTGATGGGAGCTATATATTAGCTGGTGGAAATAGTAAATATATTTGTATGTATGATGTTGCTGATCAGGTCTGTGGCTTCTTTCAATGCTACGTATTATTACTTAGGAATGCTGGTATTACATATAATGTGTGCTCTTGGTGAATTACGATTCTCTCCTAAGTAATAATATGCTTTTATGTGACATTAAAAATAAACACTTTTTATTGATTGCCTTCATTCTCTCTTCAAATTATCTAGAACAATTATAGTGTGCAAATTCAAATAAGTTTAATTTGGTGGTGAGTTAGTATCATCCATCTTCTTCTCGGAAGTGGGTTTGTTTTGAACTTGAACTCAAAAGTTTTTAAATTCTTTGATTATATGTTGCTCTGAGTGTACTTGGTGATTTAGTAAAATGTACTCTAGTTTACAGATCACTTAATTCTTATTTCTTATAAAAGACTGGTAATTAGTTAAAGATGGTTGAAAGCAGGAAATATGTTTTTGTAGAATGAATGAAATGGGTATTCATGAAAGAGAAAACAAAAAGACATGGATCTCTCTAGTGGAGTTTCATATCACAGTAATCTTTCTCTATAGCTGAGGTGCCATTGAATTGGTATATCCACGATCCATTATTTTTGCCATTTCACTGACCAATACAGGATTGTGTTGTGATTTGCTATGAGATGGCACTCATCAGGTTACAGTAGATGAGTAGAATATTTTTTTACTAAAGTATTATTTTGTTGATTAATGATAAATACATCAAGCATGGTTGAACAAATACCTAATTAATTGGTAGAAAAAGAAGTATGTGATACACAAAAGTCAATACCTCCTGTAATCTTGGGTATCTTTATCAGTATCCCCTGCTGCAACTAGATAAGCAAACAAGTAGATAATTCCCCTTGGAATCATTTTGGTAATGCTCCCAAATAATGAATAGGAGCACACGGGATAGTTCTTTATATTTTTTCTGGTCATGGGAAAAATGGCAGACTGATTAATATAACAGTGATGACCTCGTAAAAGTTGGTCTGTTTGTTCTTGGAAAGAGTCTTTGTAATCATCATTATGTTCACAGTAATGGAACACTTCTTTACATAAGTGCTTTGAAATCAGAAAGCTTGAGAATCATTATAATGTTCAGATTGTTGATGGTTTGTGTACTACTATGAAAAGTTTTTCTCCCTACACTAGTGATTAGAGATGGATATAATCTTTCCTTATATATTTCCTTATCGGTCCCACTGTTTTCTTGCCGATATGGTATTTTTGTGCCATGAAGCTGTAGAAGTTATTCTCTTGATTTCGAATGCATCATTGCTTGACCAAAAGAAGAAAACATATTGCCATGCAGGTGTTGCTGCGTCGCTTTCAGATAACCCACAATCTTTCCTTGGATGGGGTGCTGGATGTTTTGAACTCTAAAAACATGACAGAGAGTGGTCCACTCAATCTGATTGATGATGATAATAGTGACACTGAAGAAGGTGTTGATAAGCAAGTGAGAAATAAATTGGCATATGACTTGCCCGGGTCAATGCCCAACCATGGAAGAGCAGTTATTCGAACAAAATGCTTGAGAATTGCCCCGACTGGCAGGAGTTGGGCAGCTGCAACTACAGAAGGGGTCTTGATTTATTCTATGGATGAGTCTTTTATCTTTGACCCCACTGATCTAGACATAGATCTTACACCAGAAGTAAGTCCTTGTTTAATTAGAATAAAGTTCTGAAACCCAGGAATTGGTTATGGAATGAGATTGAAGGAAGCAACTTTCAGATTTCTTGTTTCTTGGCTTTTCCAAATTTAAAAACATCATGGCCTCTGTGCATAAGACACATTTCCATACGCTTATGTATGTACTTTGCTTTACAGGCTGTTGATGCAGCACTAAAGGAAAATCAGACTAGTCGAGCGGTGATTCTTAGTCTACGTTTAAATGAAGATAGTTTGATTAAGAAGTGCATTATTGGTGTCAGTCCTGCAGATATACCAGCTGTAGCATCCTCAGTCCCTGTTAAATATATTCAGAGATTAGTTGAGGCATTAGCATCTCTGCTGGAGAACTGCCCACATATGGAGTTTATCCTCAGATGGTGTCAGGTTTCCTATCCAAACTCCTCTTGGCTCTTTCTTACCTTGACAAGTGTTGTACAGATTTGTCAGCTTTTAATCCTTTTGCATGTCTGGTAGGAACTTTGCAAAATCCACGGCAATTCTATTCAGCAGAAATCCAGAAGCTTGCTTCCTGCTCTAAAATCCTTACAGAAGGCAATTACCAGGTTGCATCAAGATTTGGCTGATACATGCAACTCTAATGAATATATGCTCCGATATTTGTGCTCTGCAAGTGATGCAAAGTGACAGTTCTCTTTGCGTTGTTGCTCTTAGGTAAGCTCTTTCTAGAATATTTGCTTTTGTTCATCAACTAGTATAGGATGTTTATGACATTTGCTTTTATGAAGAACTTTAGCTTTAGAAACCTAAATCTTGAGAATGCTCTCACTAGTTTCAGGATATTTCAATAGCTTACATATGATTATTTGCCTCCTGTCCAGTTGTTTGGCCAATCTTGATGCTTCTTGAATCTTTCTGTTGGTGTCATTGAAACAATGTGAACATGTTCTAGTGATGTATTGCAGGACTACGTTGGAAATCTGGTTGTAACAATTTGATTATGCTTGCAAGAGTTACTTACGTGAAGACAACCAGTTCCACACTATTGTCTTATACCGGAGACTGATGCACGTATCTGGGTGGGACAGTAATTGAGGCTCACAATTCATTCACTATTGCAAAATCAAAGCTTCAGACAATGATACTTACTCAACCGTGAACCATTCATTGGACCTAGATGGTAAGCACATTAATTCCGTCTTGAAAGATGGTCTGAGTTACTACCAGCTTGCCAAAGCAGCTAATTTTTTTGGTTTTAGTTAGAAATGAAAATTTTGGGCTTTGTGTATGCCATTTTTTGTTTTTGGTTTAGATGTGGAAGTTTTGGTTTTCAAGTTTAGGATGTGGAATGAGTCAATTGTATACCAGATTAGGGCACTTTTGAAATGCCCAAGTTAATTCAAAATCTTATTTATTCATTCTCGTTTATGAACTAACTAAAGCAATCTCGTTTCTTCAAGGCAATTAACATCCATGACTCATTCTCTTGGAAATAACTACTCCCTTCGTTCGGATTTACTTATCTAATATTTCCTAATTTGATTACTTTTTATTTGTAATTTCTGACAAATCAAGAAAGGATTAAAAAAATTGCTCTATTAGTCCTTCAATTTATTAACTTTGAGTTAATGTCTTTGAAAAGTAATGTGCTTAAATATGTTTTTGGGATCCTATAAATTAAGAGTGGTAAAATTGTAAGTTTATTACATTAATTATTGTTTTTTAAATAAGTGTGTCAAGTTAAAATTGACAAGTAATTTGAGGTCCATAAGTGATGACATTTTAATTTGCATTTGATTCAAATGGCTTAATCACCGGTAAAACCTTAGTAATAATAAGTGCGATAAATTGTAGTAATATAATGTACTACAACATTATTGTAATCTACAAACTATGTCCGAAGAGAGCAGAGTATATAGGTAACTTACAAATGGAGTGAAGAGTACAGTATAAATTTGAGTTTATACTCTGATCTTCTATATACTTCAAAATTTGAACGTTGCAAAATTCAAAGCAATTATCGATTGACCTTGGGACAATATCTTCAATAAAAATAATAGAATAAAAGAAAATATAATTATAAAAATGTTAATTTAATTTATTGATAATCATGATATTCAGATCAATTAATATATTTATACTTTAATTCAAATTCAGGACCTCATTGATGGCTCTCAGCCCATATCAACACCTTTTGATGCTCATATAGGTGTTACTCTTATCAAACTTCATTATTTCAATAAATATCCTTTTGAAAAGATAAATTGTTGATGTTTTCGAATTGAGTATCTATTGATAAGAATAACTATTGTGTAAACAATTTTTTTTCTAAAATCTTATTTGTAAAAATTGCACTTACATGTTATTATTATTATAAAGTTGTTGCTGCTAGAATTAATTATCGTTCTAAGTAGATATCTTATCACTCATTTAATTTACTTAGGTCTGTCTATCATATATCATAAATAGATGTCTACTTTTGTTCTTTCAATTTATTAATTCAAAATATAATTTGTTATTTAGGAATAATTTTTAACATATATTTATTATTTCCTCCTTTTCAAAAAAAAAAATTATTTTTAATTTGTTTAAAAAATATATTTTAGTTTCAACTTTTACGTAATATGTTTAAGGCCATCAAAAAATAAATTTATTATTAATTAAAATTTCATACCAATTATAAAATAAATTGGAGATTCAATTTATTCTTACGTAGAAATATGTCAAATCAATACCAAACGACTTATTGGGTATGAATTATGTTAAGCGAACCCAAACATTAATATATCCTATACGGAAATAAGTAAAAGAAGCCTAGATTTGATCCAGTGTAATCGAAACCATACGAACTTTCTTACAAAAAACACGCAGACACCTCCTAGCAGTTTCTAGAACAAACTAAATCTCACCGCCCCATTCCTATTCTCCCACCGGACTTCTCTTTATATATCATTCTTCACCATCATTTCTCCACCAACATATTTCAATCTCGCCGGCGTAGTTTTACTGTTTTGACAAATTGTTATCTACTTTTGGTTCAGCCATTTTCATAAACAGTTAGCAAAATGGAAGAAGACGGTGCCGTTACAGTGTACAGTGGCAGCGCCATAACTGATACCAAGAAGAATTCGTTTTCGATCAAAGTTGGAATTGCTCAAATGCTTAGAGGAGGAGCGATTGCGGAAGTCACCACCGTCAACCAGGCGAAGATTGCCGAGTCGGCCGGAGTTTGTTGTCTTGTAGTTTCGGAGCCTAAAGGACCCGGAATCTCGCGTATGCCCGACCCGTCTCTAATCAAGGAGATCAAGCAGGCAGTTGCGCTTCCTGTAATGGCGAAAGCCCGTGTCGGTCATTTTGTTGAAGCCCAGATCCTTGAAGCTATTGGAGTTGATTATATAGATGAGAGCGAGATTTTAGCCCTTGCCGACGAAGATCATTTCGTCAACAAACATAATTTCAGGGCACCTTTTGTATGTGGATGTCGAGATCTTGGAGAAGCGTTAAGGAGAGTCAGAGAAGGCGCTGCCATGGTTAGGACCCAAGGGGATCTAGCGGGTACGGGCAGTATTGTTGATACAGTCCACAATGTGAGGAAAGTGATGGGAGATATTAGAATTCTATCAAACATGGATGATGATGAGGTCTTCACTTTCTCTAAGAAGATCGGTGCACCTTATGATATTGTTGCGCAGACGAAGCAGATGGGTAGGCTCCCTGTGGTTCATTTTGCTGCTGGTGGAATCGTCACGCCTGCAGATGCAGCGCTCATGATGCAGCTTGGTTGTGATGGTGTGTTTGTTGGTTCGGATATATTCAATTGCTCTGATCCTTACAAGAAAGTAAGGGCAATTGTGCAGGCTGTGAGGAACTATAACGATCCCCATATTTTGGCCGCGGCTAGCAGTGGTTTGGAGGAAGCAATGGGTGGTCTAAATCTGAACGAAAACAGGGTCGAGCGATTCGTTAGTGATGAGAACTACTGATGAGATCAAGATGAGTCTGTTTTTGTGTCTGTTGTTGATCATAGTATCATGTATTTTGCAGTTCAGCTTTTGTGAACAATATCTTTTCTTGATTTTGCTTTAGCAATAACTTGATGATGAGTTTAACATGCCGTGTTTTACGCTTGTTTACATGCTTGTGGCACCAAAAGAAAATGACAACATTGACTTGAAATGAATCTGGATATTACAATATTGTGAAGGCATGTTGATCACTTTGTTTTAGTTATTGTTTACATGTTTATCGTTGTGTGTTGTAACGAATATAGAGACGTCGGATGATCAAATCGAAGCCATTCAATTCTTGCATTTGGATGTATCAGCTAAATAATTGCTACCATAATGAATGATCAGTATTTCAGAGCCATACTGTTAATGTTTTCTCTTTCAACAACATGATGCATATTAAAGAAAATCTGTAGTCCTGTATTATAATTGCATTTTCAGATTTGATCATTTTCATTGTGGCTTGCAAAGGAACCTCAGGGCAGTTTCATAGGCAGTGAATATAGCCCCATTCACTAGGAATGCTCTGCCAACTGTAGTTCCCACGCCTCGCCAAAGCACACCGTATCCCTCTGTTCTTACACTTTGCCTGAAGCAATCAACAATACCATGGTATTTTGCAGATTTAGACTGTGATTGAGCTTGGAGTCTGGTCTTAACAACATCTAAGGGGTAGCAGCTTATCCAGCTAACAGACCCTGCAAGACCACCTGCTACGAGCATCGTTTGGAAGCTGTCTTGACCATTCTTACGACAGCCAGGATGAATTTGCTCCTTAGTATACTCATATACCCAGAAATATAGACCGTGAGAGTGTGCATCTCTGAGGACAGTAACGGTTAATCCTCGGTAGATCCCTCTCAAACCTGCCTGACTGACAATTCTTCTTGTGACATCTCTTGGACCCTTGAGCCTAGTTACTTGATTGTTGCACTGATTGGTCTTGCTTTGCAATTGTAGTTGTATTTTCACCAGTTCTACAGGGCTGATAATTAGGCTCTGAATTGCTCCTGCTGCAATGCCACCCATAGCCACTCCTTTGTATGAGGGTGGATCGTTTGCTGGGATCTTTCTGTCAAATGTTCGCGATAGTGTTGCGTAGATCTGAAATACCATGGCATTCTGCAATAGGGAGCAAACTAGTGTTTTGATATTGTAGGAATGAACTTTGAAACATTGATTTGATACAATATTTGCCAGAATTAAAAATCTACTTTATTTTTGCCTTCCAATCAAGTATACATTTATATATTTAATCATCGGGATAACTGAAAATCATATCCATATTCTATAACAGAAGTTGTGTAAATGTAGGAAAACAACAATGACCTGAAAAGTGACGGATGCTAGAGGAGCAGCCATACCCCTGTAGAGAGAGAGGGGACCTTCTTTGGCGACTACATGGCGGAAAACGTTGAAAGCTGAACCACTCTTGGAATTTTGCTGGCGAACTCTGATGCTATCGAGTGGATAACCAGAAATGAGACCAGCTATTCCTCCAAATCCACCAGCCACAAACTCTTTGCCCCAACTACTTGCAAGAAACTCTGGCCCAAAATCCATTCCCCCTTCATCCCCAACTCAAGAAAATGAAATGCCTTATAATATTATCTCTTTCAAATCTGTTGTTTTTTCTCCTAGCACAATCAATATGTGTTTTCGCAATTTTTTTCTAAGAAACGACCTCTCCTTGATTATCTCTGTAATACAAAAATTGACCTCTGCTTAAATATGTGTGATATAAAAAAAATGCATTGCACCTTTCTTTTTGGTAGTTAAAGAGTAGAGGCCTTGAATCTTGAAAATGTGCGACATTGCAACCTGATTTTCTTTTAGTGCTACCAATGGTATTTTGTTGGTAGAGGCCTACTAAATGAAACGGCCAACCACCTATTTCTTAAGAAATTCACTATTATACCACGTGTAACAATCTGAGGTGGCAAATTGTACGTCCATTTTAAAAATATTTTATCATTTGATAGTTTTGCATGTCATTTCTCAATAATCGAAAGTTGAAAATCAATCAGAAATTTTGCAATTGATAACCAGCTATGAAGCAAGTTATATGAGGACTGTAAAGTTGGGCTGAGAAAAAACTTGAGAGAGACTTTCTTTCTTTCACTAGAAGGGAAGAGCCCAAGCTGATAGTTTTGACCTGAAAAATAGCCCCAAGACTGCTCTTTCATATAGACAAATGGATAACTTCCTTAGACTAAATCCAACAACAACATATACTCATTGTAGACTACAGTCTCACAGAGTGGATCTGAAGAAGGTAGAGGGTACGTTGATCTTACCTATACTCTGGAGATAAAAATGATGTTTTCCGCTAGTATGTAAAAGTTTATTTAGAGTAATCCAAAACAGCAGAATGACCCAGTCAACTGGGATTTGAAAATTCTTGGTAATCAATTATACAGGAATTTTCCACTTGAAAAATTACAGGTTTGAAATTTGAAGCAAATAGAAAGAACCCTGGTCAACAAAAGAAATCAAAGCCAACAGCATGCTTGTCCCTGTTATGGTCATTTTATTTTGACGGTAAACATTCATGTGTGGATTAGAGAGCTTCTCACATATGGCTACCTACAGAGTTCTGATTGCTTTCATCCTCGTGTTATCCTGTCACTTTTTGTGTGCAGATTTTGCTAATAACAACTCAATATTGAAGGGACAAAGTTTAGCTGATTACCAACAGCTGGTCTCAGCAAATGGCTTCTTCAAAATGCAATTTTTCAGTCCAGGCAAGTCGAGGAACCGCTACTTGGGTATATTTTACACTAGGCCAAGCCTTGATATGTACTCTGATGTTAGTGGAGGAGGAGATGAAAAGGCTTTGTGGATAGCTAACAGAGACGATCCGATAACTGATACATCTGGAAGTCTTATGATTGCTCCTGATGGCAGATTAATAATTTCTCATAAGGAAGGTAATGTTACTTTGTATAGTGCTACACCAACAACAGCCCCTAACTTAACTGCTATACTACTCGATAATGGGAATTTTGTACTGAGGGAACTGAATACCAATAGCTTTGTAAATCGAACGCTGTGGCAAAGCTTTGATTATCCAACTGATACATTTCTGCCTGGAATGAAGCTTGGGATTAACTTGCGAACGGGGCATAAATGGTCATTGACTTCATGGGTAAATGATCAAGCACCTGCTTCAGGGTCTTTTACCTTTGGTATTGACCCTAATGGTACAAATCAGCTGATGATCTTGTGGATGGGCAAGGTCTATTGGAAGAGTGGCCCGTGGTCTACTGACCATCTTGCTCTTAAATATGTCTCAAATGAGGATGAGAAATACTTTATGTATACTGTTGAAGTTGAATATCTAAGATACTTTGTGAGTCCATTTGGAATAATTCAGGATGGTTTTAAAAGAAATGCAGTGTTTGGTAATTGTAGTTATGAGACACCCCATGCTGGCTGCGTAAAACAGGTGTTGCCCCAGTGCAGGGCTGCTAAAAAGTACTGGTTTGAGCTTAGACAAGTTTACATGTTTGGAGACAGCATTAAATTTGATGAGAACTACACCTTGAGCATCTCTGATTGCAAGGCCAAGTGTGTGAATGATTGCTCGTGTGTTGCCTATACCTCAGTCGATAGTGAAACCGGAATTGGCTGTCAAATTTGGGGGAATGACACGAGTTTTGTGAGAGCACAAAACAGTCTAGCCAGAGATGTTTTCTTTCTTACAAGAAAAGGTAATTCTTGAGTACAAAGTTATTCAATAGAGTGATAGATCAAAAGACATGTTAATAATGTTGCATCTCATATTATGATTACTTTATCCAGCTCAAGATATATTGTTTTGGGATGGCATCACACTAATATCACCAATCTGCATTACTCTCATTTGCATGTCATTCCAAAAACTACTAGTACGAGAACAAGCAATTTTCTCTGATCACGATGCTGCAGGATTTGAGTTATGTCATCTTCCTTTCAAAATGTACTTGAGCAAATGAACAACCATACCATACATAATCTTGTTTTGGAGTATTATTTTTTGGTATATCTAGAGTACTGACAATTATGATAGTATCATAGTGTATTCCCAAGGTAAATTATGTGGAATTTTGATCAGAAACATTGACTTACAATTTTGACAGATAGGAAGCGGAAATGGTGGATATGGTTGACAATAGCAGTGTCCCTAATGGTATTTGCGTTTATTTGCTCCTTATTCTGTCTGATTCGAAGAAAACTCAGAGCAAGAGGTGAGCAATATATCCGCTCTAGCATTAGTCTAAGGTGACACTTATTTGTCTTTGAAATCTTCAATTTTGCATTCGTCACCTAGGCAAAGTCCGACAAATGGAGAAAATGTTATACGAACTTGAAGATCCTAAGACCATTTCTGGCCAGTACAATACTAAGAAGACTGCTAGACTAAGGAAGAAGTTCAGGCATGATATACACATATTCAGCCTAGAAACTATGAATATGGCCACAAACAATTTCTCGCCTTCCAATAAGTTGGGACAGGGCGGTTATGGACCTGTTTATAAGGTAAAAGCTTAGAAGCTTTTTGGCTTAAGCTGATTTTTAGATTTGCTAAGTAGTCAAAATTTCAGGGGATGTTGCTCGACGGGCAAGAGATAGCCATCAAGAGACTTTCAAGAAGTTCAGGGCAACGATTGGTTGAGTTTCAAAATGAAATTATGCTGATTGCTAAACTCCAGCACACTAATCTTGTTAGGCTTTTAGGATGTTGCATTGAAGGGGAAGAGAAGATATTAGTTTATGAATACATGATGAATAAAAGCTTAGACTTCTTCCTATTTGGTATGGATTTCCAATTTCATGCCTAAATTGCTTAACTGATCATATTTAATAAGTAACACCCCTTCCCATTTTGATTGAACAGATCCTAACAGAAAAGATTCACTAAAATGGAATACGCGTTTGAACATTATTGAAGGAGTTGCTCAGGGACTACTTTATCTCCATAAGTATTCAAGGCTAAGGGTTATTCACAGAGATCTAAAAGCTAGCAATGTCTTGCTTGATGACAATATGAACCCCAAAATCTCAGATTTTGGTTTGGCCAGGATATTTGGAATGCAAGAATTTGAAGCAAACACGGAGCGAATTGTTGGTACCTAGTAAGTCCTTAATAGATATAATTACCTAACAGTGGTGATTCGCTGTGTCCTCTTTTTCTTTTTTTAATACTAAGTTGCTTCCTTTTCAGTGGCTATATGTCTCCAGAATATGCCATGAATGGCATTGTGTCGATGAAGACAGATGTATTCAGTTTTGGAGTTCTAGTACTCGAGATTTTGAGTGGCAAAAGAAACAACAGCTGCTATCACTTAGAACGCCCACTAAACCTCATCGGATATGTAAGTTCTCTCGTTAAATATCAATATAGCATGATCAAGAGGTGGATGGAGTGTTTATTCAGTACTTTAGAAGCGAAACATAAATATACAACATCAACATACTTATTACAAGTTGGGTCTGGGAGGGCGATGTACACACAGACTTACCTACCTAGTAAAGGAAGATAGGTTGTTTTCAATAGACCCTCGACTCAAGACTCGAAACATTGATGTACATGTGAAAATCACTTGAATTATAAAATTCTGAAGTATAATGAGTCTAGTTCTAAAAACTTTAAAAGGTTCAACCTGTAAACTTTACATTGTTTTGGATCCGCCCTGGCATGATCACTGAGTTGAACAAGGAAATTTCATACTTGACATGTTCAATTTGTCTCAGGCATGGGAATTGTGGAAAGCAGGCAGCGTCGTTGAAGAACTAACAGATCCTGTATTGACAAATGAATCAACACCAACGAACGAAGTGATGAGATGCATTCATGTAGGATTACTCTGTGTTCAAGCCAATCCTATGGACAGGCCATCCATGTCAAATGTGGTTATGATGCTCACCAACGATAGCCTACAACTACCCGTCCCCAAGCAACCAGCATTTTTCATTGAAACAGCTATGACAGAGACTGAAACTCGCGAAGAAGTTGGACATTGTTCCACAAATGAGCTATCAATTTCAGATATGGTAGCAAGATGACTTTCATCATTGCACCCCTCAAAATTGTCAAAAATGGTAATATGCAATCTCCCTAATGATACAAATAAAAACCACTGCTTGTCTCCATCTAGATTTTACACAAAATAAAGTGAGTAAATACTGTTTCTAAACAATTTTTGCACGTTTGTTTTTTAATGCAAGTATCAATTGTAACTGAATTCAGAACTCATAAATGTAGTAATTGTCACTAGTTTTACAAAGATGATTAGTATATGTACACTAGAAAATCAAATGGATGTTTCCCACGTTCCTTTGTTGCTTTTCCAAATTATATTGAGTGTCATAATTTTCTACTAAGTTATGTCGTAAGCCAAACAATGAATGACCAAAACCACTTGGAAATGCTTAATTTCACAGCTTTAGCTAATAATTGATGGGTGAGTGTTACAAGTTACTAGTCATTTTGTTGTGTATGTATCATCTTCTTTGTGTTAATTTGTTTCTTACAAACCTAATCTTACAGAGAACTCCATCAGGTCAACAACTCTGTCAACAAATTATTTGGCCAAATCCACCAATAATAGAATGTGTCACTTCATACACAGTTAACCAATTCCTTAGGCATTGTTGCCTTTGACTTGGTTATAGTAATAATTAAAATAAAAGTCGGTGTACTTTAATTTGTCTCCAAAAATATCCATATGAATTAGATTGGTTTAACCTCTCCATTAGTGTCCATTGGCCCACTGTAATATTGAGTAATATAAGGTGAAGGAAATAACAAACTCGGGTAAATTATTTGTTTAGTTAAGTATTAATTAATTATATTAATTAGTTTTTTAAAATTTTTGACTTACTTTTAATCTGACGGTTGTGAGTTTGAGTTATTAATAGAGCAAAAAGGTGAGAGGTCCTAGGAGAGGTAAAAGAATAAAATTAGTTTTTTGAAATTTACTGACTCGATTAATTCAAATAATGTTAGATGAAACACTCTTTTCCCAACAAGATGGCTAACGTTTAGTCATTTATAGATTTATTTTGTACATTTTGTGATATACTAAAATATAATTATGTCCAAAACTTGATCGAATTAATTATTTTTAATTGAAGAGTGCCAGAGTGGTGTTGATGTATAATATATGAACTCATACCGATTTATAATTTACCCTTTATTATTATTCGAGGGATGTAACAAAATCAACTTCAATTCTTATTTTTCTGAAAGGAAAATCATAATTTTTTCCTTTTCCTCTTTTTTTTTTTTTCGAAGCGAGGTTTTGGAATTTGAACTCCACAAAGAATTCATGGCTGAATTTTTAAGTCACACTTTTTTGGTCTTTTTTTTCTTCATTTTGTGGAATCGATTATTTTTTAATGCTTTCATGTGCATTGGTTAGGTAGATAATGAATGCATTATTAGCAATCAATTGGGAAGGAAACGACATTATATAAAGTATAAAATGATTGTGCTAAATAGAGGGAGAAAAAGGCACGTTGCATTAAGAAGGGGAAAAACACTAACGGATATGGTATAGCAAATGAGATCTTCTTCCTTAATCAACAGTTTTGCTTTTTAGTTTTGGGTATGAAAAAATTTTACGCATAAAAAGCGCTTCTCTCGAATGGACCTATACGACACAAATCTAAAATAATCAATCAAACATCGAAAACATCGGATGGGAAACCAAAAGGAAACCAACATAAATTCACATTGATGAACAATAGGTCAATGATGTTGAATTTAGTTTTTTTTTTTCTCCACCCAGAGTTCAGTATAATTAGTAGTATAACTTTAACTAATCTAGATTCAATGGCGAAATCACATGTACTTGAGGGTGTTAAGTGTTAACCGATAATTACATTGTGTGGTATATATATATATATATATATATATATATATATATATATATATATGTGTGTGTGTGTGTGTGTGTGAATATTTGAGCTAGCCACTTTTGTAAGTTTGTTTAAGAAATGAGATTAAAATAGAATTGAACGTTACACCTCTTCTAGCTTAATCTCAATTAAGCCAATCATGGCCAAAGGCTGATCTCCATGTTTGCAAAATTAGTATCTTTTAGTTTTATTCTTAATTTGTAATTCGAAATTCGAATTTTGAGAATGTAAAACTATTTATAAGAAATAATTATTTTTTTAGTCGCCCTACTATGACGCAAATGAAAATCAAGCAGGTATTAATGCACCAAAACAATTAACAAAGAAATTTGCTCCTAGTTCTATTTTCACATTTTCTTAGCAAAGAGATTAAAAACGCGTATGAATTAATAATTATGATAATGCGACGGCAACTCTGCAACAAAATCACCTATTCTGACACTGTTTGATCAAACCAGTTCCTTAATTATCCTAAGCTAAAAAGTAATAATTATTTCCTTGGGTGGATAAGTTTTTAATTATTTGATTAAAACAAATATTATATATTTTAATTTGCTTTTTGTACTTTAAGCTTATGGATGCCAGTCATAATTCTATACTGGGAAGCTAGAATAATCACTTTTAACACGCACTAGAAAGAGTTAGTGTTGAAGGAATAAATAATTAGTTACTTTTCCTTTTTCTATCTATTTTATGGAAATTTGAGGTAGAAAGTGAATTTCTTAAATGACTATGGTAGAGAATTTAGGTAGCATCAACTAGAAAAATAATACTTTATACCATATATTTAAGATTGGTAAAAAAGAATACTCATAAGTATATATTCATTAAGGGAGAAATTAAATGACCCTACTTTTTTTATATTTTAATTTGCTTTTGTCCTTATGATTAATGGTTGTCAATACTTATAATTATAATAATTCTATCATGCTAAGATAGAATATAATCATCACTTTAGCAATACAAGGAACGGTTGGCGTTTAAGTAATACTAATAGATTGGACTAATTAAGGAGATTCTCTAATCCAGGTTTATAATACTTATTAATAGTCCATTTGGCCAAGTATTTTTCCAATCGTGTTTAAGCACAAATTATTATTCTATGTTGAAAATATATTTTTCAAATTAGTTACCAAACACAATCTACTATTCTCAAAAGTATTTTTTTAAAAAAAAAACAATTTACATAAAACATTTTTCCAGATAAGCAGATCTTGAAAGATTAACTAAGCAAGTTATAAATTGTGGCACATATCTAGTCTTTAAGCCGTGGATACACATGAATTCACTATTTTTTTCCCAAATTATTTATAGTATTTAATTATAAACTCAATTATTATGAATCAGTTTAAATTCTAAATTCATTGCGATCGATATATCTTTCATTAATATTTATAAATGAACAACCAATGCACATGGATATCTACTAACCACAACATACTTTAAAACAAGTGATCATGCATCTAATGAAGTGGATGCTGGATTTTGATTCTTTTTTTTAAATTACAATTTGACTAATTGACCATAAAAATTATGTTGAATATTTTTATGCTTCTTATAATCAAACAAACGAATATGGGCTTGTTTGAAAATAGTTTCGCACATGCGAACCGCTGCATCGGTAGGTTATCGAGACAAAATATAACCAAGCAAATCATTTTAAGTGGCTCTCTTTTTATCATCAATTTATGCAATGAAAACAGTAAAATTTTATTTTCCAAGTCCTTTGCATTTATTAAATAAGATCAGAAGAATATCATCACTCTGAAAACAAAAAAAAAATAAAGAGAGGATACAAAACAATTTGTATATGTCCCTTTTTTTTTTAATAATAATGTGTAGAAAAGAGTCACACTTTTTGTAAAGTTGAAGGAAATCTAACACGGGAAACAACTGTATTTAGGTACAGCTAAGTTAATTAATCACATACAGCTGTGAGCAACATTGAGCATCTATTATCTCTTTGGCTAAATTAAAAATAGTTAGTGATTAAGTTAAGTTAAAGGTCATCACACACACTAATAAAATAATTTAAAAAATTTCATTCTTAATAAAAAAATATTGAAACTTTAATCTTTGAAAATGAAAAAAAAATATGTTAAAAAGTACCGCTTCAAAAAATAAATTTTACATGAAAATTTAAATTTAATTTGACTCTAACTAATTTCAGACACGCGAGATAGAATTAATTTTACAAAAAGGAATGCCTTTTGACAGCGGCGCTTGGTTGCTTACGAGTTACGAGACAAGGCAGTGGGGCCACTTGGACATTGCAGTTGGGGAATAACTGAATGATCCTCATATTCTGTGTTTAATTTCTTGCCGCTCCTGATTCCTTTTTTTTTGTTACATTTTCTACGCGCCCACACAAACCCAACTCATTATTATTTATTCCTTTTCTAATTTAAATTGTTCTAGAAAATTCTTGAACTCGCTTTGGGGCTCATTTTAGGGATCGTTTAGGGTGGACTCTAGCAAAATATTTGGAGACTTAAATATGGGATTTAGTTTTGTAAGCCTCAAGTGTAGTGGGGCTTAATGCTGTAAGACTAACATTTTAAGCGTTCGATTGTGTATCCTAAGCACGATCAATGTCCGACGCTCAAGGCTCGCCTAACAAATCTTACACAAATTATGTGTTAAAATCTTTAGTTAACATTGTTGACCCTCATAATTATTGAATAATTGAATGGTACATAATAAATTCTTCAACAAAGATAAAGAAAATTGAGAATAACTCAAATAACAAGTTTTAATATTGCATCTTCCTATTTATTATATTATATTATTATATTATAATACAAAATTAAAAATTTAAAGATTCATAGGGCCCCACGTCTTGAGGCTTACGTCTCGCCACGTAACTAAAATGTCTAGCCTTACGTCCCGTCCTTTAAACCACTGATCTGATCTCTTAATTATTGATAATTTTAATTTTAGTTTATATGATATCTACCTAAATATATTAAACCTTTAAGTATTTATTAATATGTTATATTTATATTGTTATTTTATATTTGACATTAATATAGTTTTAGTTTAAATATAATATATATATATTAGACAAATATAGCAGATTCAATCACCTATCAAATAACTTGTCCAAAAAGATGCAAGCTACAAGAATGCAAGGTTTAAGGATGAAAATTGCAGAAACAAACTATTATACTCCTATATATAATTAAAGTATTTGACTCAAATTATAACTTAGAACGGAATGTTCTAGTAAATCAAATATTAGACTCCAATCATGACTAAACAACTAGCTATTCTAAGAAACTATTATAATAATGTGTACTAATGCACTTAACTGAATTTTTTATTTATATAAAGGACTAGGAATAAATTTAAACTTTATACATTTTTTCACTTTTATAATAAGGTACTCATATTTTAAAATTTTTAATTTCGCAAACCCTTAAAACAACTCAACATAAAGTTTTTTTTTGGACAAAAAAAAAATGTCATTTTAGGACTAGTATAATAGTAAAGCTTAGGACTTAAGCTAGTAAACTGTGGGGGACAATAAAGACCATTTCTTCCATAATTTTGTATTTTGTACCTTAAATCAAGGAACACCTCTATTTTCTCCTAATAAGCAGCCGATATATCTTATTTTTTTCACCACTAAATTTGAATCTCTACATTTACGCCTATGAGTTTATATGACCCTTTCTTTCACTATTTCCTTCTTCAATAGTCATATATTTATTTAAGTGGTGGAAAATCAATTTTTTTTATTTAAAATGTTAAATTAATTCATATTTGACTCATATGTAATAATTTATTTTTAGATAAAATATGTTCAATAGACCAGTCTTGATAAATTTAATGTCGTTTATTAATTATTTTGATCATTAACTTTACCAATATTAATTGAACGGTCACTACAATAATAAAAAAGAACAGTAAATATTTGCTCATATTAAGTGATTACACTGGATCATGTGAATTTACCATAATTAAGCAATTGTAAATTGTAATGTGGTGATAATGCATGAAAACTATGGTTAGACCCAAAAAGATTTATGTACAAACACTTTTTATTGACTTGATATAAATATCTAATACGATCTATCAATAATTTGTAAAATAAAATCAGAAATTTTGTCAAATATTTAAATTAAATCCTTATTCAATTCATTTATATAATTTATATTTTTCGACAAAATTATGTTCAAACATATGAACCTTGAATAATTATAGCTACACTCCAATTCATTTATTCCTTGATACTCTAAATGATAAACTTAACGCCGATTATTAATTATTTTGACCAACTTCACCAATATTAATTAATCCGCTATTGAAACAAAAAATATTTACTCGCATTAGATTATTACACTAAATCGTGTAAATTCACTTTAATTAAATAATGTAATGAACAAACACATATTATACTATATGTTTTTTTTTTGACTTGATATAAATGTTTAATACAACCCGCTAATTTAGAGTAATAATTAAGGTGAAAATAAAAAGGTGGATTATTTGTTTCCTCTAGTAAATATTTAAGAACCCGCCAATTTCGTATTCTATACGCGCATGTTACGCCTCAACGTTGCCCCACTACTCATTATTTACCGTTATCAGACCCGATTTTTACTGACAGTAAAATCCGACGGGGCACCTAAAGATTCGCAATCAGCATCCATCTGCTACATATACTCATATATATAGACTCTAATTTTTTTTCTCCATAAATATAGTTCTTTGTGTATGTTCATATATTTAAGGCATCAATCTTAGCAAGATAAATTTTATTCTTTTTTTTTTCAATTTTTTTGGATAAGTTGGAACTTCTATTAGACTAAGACACCTCCATAAAGGTTTCTTTTCCCTTTTATCAAAACAAAGCAGCAGCTTCTTTTCTTTTACCTTTTTTCGAAGTTGATTCTTATCGTGAATTCAGTTGCATTTTTTTTAATCTTGTATAAATTGGTGATTCCTTTCGTTTGGGGAATTTAAAAAATTCAAGATGTTAGATGCATGGCTGAAAAGCAAATTCTATGCTAAAAGGTAATAATCATGATTCTGCAAGGAGGCTCTGTTTTTTTTTTCTGTTGATTTTCTGGTTGATCTTTGAATTTGTTGGTAATTTTTTTTTTCTTTTATGTGTTACAGCAAATCGACAGTAAAGCTCACAAAAACTCGAATCGAGATGGTGAAAAGGAAGAGGAATGCAATGTTGAAGTATTTGAAGAATGATATAGCTGACCTCCTTAAAACTGGATTGGATGTTAACGCCTATAGCAGAGTAAGTTTTTCTTTCTCTTTCTTTGAGCTCTGAGATTTGAACCTTTAAATTTGTAGTATCTTGGTATAAGAAATCTGCCTCTAACCTCTCAGTAAGATCTTTGTACACTTTACCCTTCCGAAACTCTGCTTTGTGGAATTTCACAGGGTTGTTGTTTTGGTTGTAATGGATTTTTCTCTCATGAGATCTCCGTTAAGAAAATACTAAACAGCAACATACACATTGTAATCCCACGAGTAGCCTAAGCTGATCTTATTGAACCTATGTTGGATAGATAGGCTGTTTCCTATACGCCCTCGATGTCCAGAAATTACTGCATTTAACTTGGCATCTATAAGTGAAATTGAGAACCTGCTCAGGGGCTTCAATATGATTGCTAACATGGATTTTGGAAGGAAAATTTGTTGTATAGGATGAACCGGTGATTGCCTTGAAGTTGGCAGAGTTAATTTATTTCATGTAATCGCGAGTTTAGAAATTTAAGTGTCTACTAATTATTAAATTTCTTCTTCTTCCCCCAAAGTGTGAATAGCTCAATTTATTCTAATTTGTGATCTTTGTTGTTTGCTACAGGCTGAAGGCCTCCTGGTTGAGATGAATCTCTCTCGATGTTATGATTTCTTGGAGCAGTATTGTGAACACATCTTAAATAATCTATCTGTGATGTATAAACAGAGGTATGTTTTCTTAAAATAAATTTATATCTTGCTTTTTTCTGCGTTAGTTTGATTTTTGTGTACTCAAATCCATGTTAGTTGCAGCTAATCTTCTGGCAGTTTGTTTAGTCTATATGTGTGTCTACATTATTTGGCTTGTCAAGATTGCTTAATTAGGTCCATTAGGTACAGTTGTTTGAACATTACCCGGCTCTTCAAAAATATTGCTTGGTGCATGTCAGATCCTCAAATCTTGTGCATTTTGGATGATCTGAAACGAGTCCGGTTATATTTTTGGAGAGTTTCAGCAATATAACATTCTATTAACATTTCATTCATGTATGTTATAACTGCGAAACGAGAGGAAACATTACAAATAGCTTCCTTCAGATATTTTGAGCTGAATATGGTGTGATCAAACAAGTATTTCTCAATTTCTGGGTGATATTTACTATTAGGGAATGTCCTGAGGAGTGCAGAGAAGCTGTGGCGTCTTTGATCTTTGCAGCAGCAAGATTCGCGGATGTGCCAGAGTTACGCGAACTAAGAAGTGTATTTACTGAGAGATATGGAAATTTCCTAGAATGTCATGTCAATAAAGAGGTAGTCTTTCATGTTTTCTCCATCAGATAATATTTGTCTATAAAATTTAAAAATGCAACTTTACTTTTTCTATCTCGATCTGGAAAATAAACGCATTCTCTTCTATACAGTTTCACCAGAACTTAAAGTCAGTGCCACCTACAATGGAGATGAAGATTCAGTTGATGAAAGATATAGCATCAGAATCTGGTATAGAATGGAATTCAAAGGCTTTGGAGCAGAAGCTATACAATCCACTAGTATCGGAACAAGTAAGCCTTCAATAGAACCTCATAATATCCTCATTTTTGCATTTAAGCCAACTTGAAATTTGAATTGCTAAAACTAAGTTTGATCTATAAAGAATTGAAAGTTGTTTCAATTTTTTACATTTTGTCATCCTTTCTGATTGGAGTTTCACGTTAATTAGCCTTCATCTGGATCTTCTTTGATTCTTTTGCAGGACTTGACCAAGAGTCAGAATGATCAGAAGTACAATCTGCCCCGTAAGATGGAAGAATCACCTCGGAAGAAAGATTCTGAAGTTGCTAAGTTTGATCGTGAGAACGCGAGGCAACTGTCCAAGGATAAATTGGAGCATAATTCATCTTACGGCAGAAAGGTAGTCCCTGATGATGAACATAGTTCGTCAAGGAGGAGGGAGAGAAGTAACAGAAGGAGAAGAGATAGCCTTAGCAGAAAATCTGACGATTTGCCTCCAGTCAAAGATATTGAAGTGATCGAAAGGCAACAAAATAAACCAGAGATTGAGATTGCTCCTGAAGAAGAATCTGATGACAAGAAGCCGTTGCATTATAGGTCAATTCTCCCTCCTTATATCACACCGACTTTAACAAAAACCACTTCAGACAAGCCAAGATCAGCTAGAACAAGACGTGGCACAAAAGTCACAACTGAAGACGATAAGGAAACTCAGGATGAAGAGGATAAACTGATAGACAGGCTATTGATATACTTGAGCCGTAAAAAGTACCAAAAATCAGTTAACACACCAAAAGAAACAGCAGTTGACAGTCCCAGTAAAGTGTCAAGGCGGAGAAGTATGGGGAACAGGACCCTTTCACTTCCAGCAGAAAGGGAACAAACAAGTCCAAGGGATCAAAGAAGAGGGCACGCTCGAACAAATTCATTTCAACCTGATATGTTGGGTTCAAATAGACATGTCCATCCTAAGCTACCAGACTATGATGACTTTGTGGCTCGACTAGCCTCTCTCAGAGAACAATCAAGAGAATAAATATTTAATTAGATGAACTCATATTCCTTCATATTACATTTCGTAGTTTACTTGTCATCATATTCTTCGTTTACATGTTGGGATTGTTGTTTGTAAGCAGTATATAAATAGCCCATCTCATGCTATTGTAAATAAACTAGCTAAATAAAGATTTTTTCACGTATACTGTCCTTCCGTAGAATTCTCTGATTATTTACACATCCCATTAGTTCAAAAATTAAATTTGAGTTTTATTTACGAAAGATATTCATATTTACACATAAAAAAGGGTTATATTTTTATTTTGCAATTAAGTACATAAATTTTAAAATATATAAAAGTGAAATCATCATCTATTAGCCAAAATAACGTTTGGAAAAACCCCACGTTGCGTCGTTTACAACAATTTTGATTCGATGGAGCGCGAAGACGGCGTTCAACAGCCATGGTCGTCGGAGCAGGTGATGAGTGAAGTTCACCTCGGCTGCCCTCCTAACCACTCCGGTCCCCATCTCTCCCATTTTACCATCTCGCTACCGCCTCGCCACGGTAAGCCGAACATGAGCGCCGACGAACAATTCATAGCATCAAAATGTCTACTACGGTATTATTTTTGTCATGATAATTGCTCCGTTATTGTGTTAGATTATTAAGTTTCATTTTGATTGGAACTCTTATTTCCAATTTTTAGCTCCACGAACAGTCAACAGTAATGTCTAATTTACTTGGAGAAAGTAAGCATCACTGATGTCATATGTAATTTGCAAATTAGAGTGACTATTGAACTGAGTGGATTGTTTGATCTGAACAATTAGTAACAGGGGATGAGATTAACTCGTATGCTGGCCTCTTATAAGAATTGGAAAGCACTATTAATTTTGTTGTTAGAGTAGCCTAAAAATCTGAAGCGATGGCAAAAGCTTGTTGGAGTGTATTTACATACTAGTAATACTCTCTGTGTAATAAGGATCTTGATAGTATAAGAACTTTTAAAAGAAGTTGTATTCTTTTCGACTTTGTAGAATATTCCACTTTGAGAGGAAATATTGATGCAGTTGAGGATATATCAATTTCTGCATCTACCATGTTCGACTTGGATGAAGATGGTGATCTTATTCTAACACGACGCAAAAGTAAGTTATCTGCACCTAAAAAGGAAGGCTTTTATCAAGAATCTCTTTTGTGAGTGTAAATTATGTCCACCATATATTACAAGTGACACAATGCACCCGTCTTTTCAGCACCATATATTATTTGTTTTTTTAATGTCAATGAGTCAATCAGTGTTTGTTTATGAGCTTTTCATCTCGGTGCATACTCTTTCATGTTATTTTATCTGCTTTTGTAATCGAACGGGATTACTGGTTAATGATTAAAATGGTGGAGGTATTCCAATGGAACATGAAAATTTGTAGTTAATGTGAACTTTACGCTGATTTAGCCTGCAAGTAAATGATTTCTGGCTTCGATTTCTGCGATCGGTTTGAAAATCATTGAGTTTGTGAACCTCTGATCTATGTAGATCATAATAGAAGCATCTGAAGTTCATCTCAAGTGAACAGACATAAGCTCTCTCTTTTCCCTCTTTATAAGTAGAGTGAACAAGACCATCATGATAAAGTACTCCCTTCATCACATTTTGTTTTAACTGTTTAGTTTAGTCCGTAGTGAAAAGAATGGCCTCTTTTCTCAATCTCAAAAGTCAGAACTTAAAATCTGGATAAGGTTTGATGTGTAAAATGTTACTTCTAAAATTTGTCATTAAACTGCTTTCATGCATTCCATGATTACTTTAATATCACAAAATAACTAATACCAATAGGCAGCAGCACATGTTTTCTTCTCTTGATTTCCTCAGTATTCGACCATGTTCAGTGAATTCAGGAGGAGTTGAGAGAAGGCACAAAAATTACGTAGACGAGAAGTCCATTTTTCTCATAGCGGTTTTATAATAAAATTGGGGATATTTATTGAATTTCCTAAATTAACTTAAGATGAATGCTCTTAAGAAAAATTCGCGTCTACATGGCTTGAATAGTAACATGGAGTCACTGGTTATGTATCCAAGCTTCTCATCACTCCTTCCACCAACATTTCATATCAAATAGCCATATACGTAATACATCGTTTTCCTTCTACTTGCAGAATCACCTAGCCATCATCTCGTCTTAAATATCCAGCATAATATCACTTCATCCATTCCTAGAGTTGGTTTGCAGGTAATCAAAAAAATTCAGAGTTCGTTGGTCCTTATGGCTTGTCTTCATCTACCATTCCTCCATTCAGCTTCTCCCCCCATATTTAAAAGAAGTATGCTAAGAGTCTATGACATTTTCCATATGCTTTTGCTCCTCAATTTGTACAAGGAAATGCAATAACTGAAAACTATGTGAGCGCATCTTCTCTATTCCGTAAGCGTAAATATGTATTCCCAAATGTCAGTAATCACTATTATCCTCATTATGCTATCTCAAGTTGAGTGCTTTATGTGCTATTCATCTAGTTGTTTTTTTCCTATTCAGGTTTGGAGAGCAGAACTAGTGCTTACTGATTTTATGTTGCATGTTATGTCTACATCATCTGATTTTGATAAAGTTGTTGCGTTGGAGCTTGGGGCTGGTACAGGTAAGTTTCATCACCTTTAATTTGTTTTGTTCTGTATAACCGCTGGTACCTGTACTCATTGCAATCTCCCCCATTCACAGAGTGGTGATGCCAAGATACGGTACTCGCCTGACAAAAGTTTCCTATATCCATAATAAGTAATTTAACAATTAAAATGAAAAATACAAATAAATTGTTAATATTACTTTTCAAAAACTCTAGGACAAAAAAGAAATTTAAATTTATTGGTCATATTTTTTTCCTAAACCTTTTTTCTTGAATTATTTTGATGACGAAGAGTGCTGTTTCAACTTGATACTTGAGGACAATCGTTCCAGCCTTCTACCCTTCTCCACTCTAATACTTAGCTTGATGCAACAACCTGGTTTCGAACATGTGATATGCAGTGAGCACATTACTATGCCTGACATGTTGTGCTCTCTGCCATGAACCAAAGCCTTGGATTTTGGGGTACTTTCTTTCCCAAAAATACAACCACCACTATAATGCGTCAATTCTCAGCTAGTTGAGGTGGGCTATATGTATCTTCACTATCCATTCCGCTCCCTGTGGACCCATTTCATTTCTTACCTTGATTATGTTTATAATTAATGGACACCTAATCATATAGCATGTACTCCTGTATATCAAACAGTTAATTCATGCTTAAATTTCTCCTTATAATACAGTATGATATACCTCTTGTGTGAGTCTTGATAAGAAAAGGATATGTGGGTTCAGTTGCTGGACCCCGGTGTTAGATCCCATAGCCTATCAGGTACCTCTGATTGCAAACCATATTGGAATCGGTAAATGGTATCTTATTGGGTCCAGAAACATCAGGATCAGCTCGGTATCCTTTTGGATTTAGAGTCAGTTTTATTTGGTGATACCTGCCCTGCTGCCATCGCTACCACTGAATAACTGAAATTGTATTCTTAAGGTTTTCATTTGCTTGTAGCAGCATCAAAATATTTCGGACTGATCTCAAGTATTTAGATTTATTCAAATTTAAAGAATAAGTATCTGCCGTATGACAAGATATTCTTTCAATGTTTTTATCAGGGTTAGTTGGTATTTTGCTTGCCCGTGTTGCTAAAACTGTCTTCATAACAGGTAAACAACATTGAAATGCAGAAGTTCTATTCTACTTTTTTTTTTTTTCATCTGCTAACAATTTATTAATGTGCTATGATCTGTAGTGTCATCAGTCATGCACAGCATGTTTTCTCAAGTTATTCTATCGATTCTTTTTTTTTTTTTCATACATCTTTTTCAATCGCTTCAGAAGCTTTTCTAAGCACTGATGTTTTTTCAAACATATTACTTGGATACCCATATATAATCACTTGGGAGATTGGTAACTTCTTTTTTTATCTTTTGTGTGACTATACATTTTACTTTTTATCACTGGTAACTTCTTTTTCAGTCCTAATTTCACATATTCAAAAGTTTGCAGTGGTCACCTTCATTGTTATGGTTTACTCATCCTTGTCTCTGAGGCTGCGTTTATGTCTAGTTGTATGTTGCCGACCGTGGTGATGAAGAACTTAGCCACTGTGGAGGGTGAATCTTAATGCTGCTTTAGGCGGCTGCTTATTATTTTATCTTTTTCTGCAAGTAAATAAGTGAGACTGCACTTGTTTGCTAGCAATTGCCACTTCCCATGCAATATATGTAGGCGGCAAGAGCTCCAGGCATAGAAATGTTATTTGGTTAGTGTAGGTCCTTTAATTTAAGGCCATCTGCAATCAGAACTTCATTTAGCATATTTTGGAGTTTACACCAGTCACCATCAATTTTATCGTTGTCTTCTTTTTTCTGTTGCTATTGCTATGAACTGTCTATCCTTAAGTTAGAGCACTAAGAATGGCATGCTTTTGTCACATTTTCTGTTTAATCCCCAAGTTGTATGTGTCAGACCATGGAGACGAAGTACTTGAGAACTGTGAGAAAAATGTGAATCTTAATGCCGAAATATTCCATGGGAAGGCGTCTGTTCATGTACGTGAACTTGATTGGAAAGATTCATTGCCTCCTCAAGAGGAGAATACTTCACCATCTAAAGGAAGGTAATTGATTTGTCTGTACTATAAGAGACAGCTAGAGTTGATAACTACCTTTTGCTAACTTTTTTGGGTGGTTCTAGCAATGATAAGTAGTACTAGAATATAAGCTCTAAAGCAGATCAGCCAAATTTGTTCAGGTACTGCTGGACCCAATCAGAAATTGAAGAACTCAAGAAAGCTTCTTTGCTTCTGGCTGCTGATGTCATTTACAGTGATGATCTGACTGATGCATTCTTCAGCATCTTGAAGAAATTAATGTCAGGCAACCCGGAGAAGGTACCATGAATGAATCAGGAGTGCTCTCTGCACTTCATTTGGGTGATGGCGGTGTCTGGACCAACTTGCACGTACCTCTAGTCAGCCAAAACCTTTTAAACATTATGTTGTTGGCACCTTTAAGAGTGGAAGATCATAAAAGCATATTGGCTGACTGATTGTATTGTTGGCTTTTACGTCAGGTGCTATACTTGGCTATGGAAAAGCGTTACAACTTCACCCTTGATGATCTTGATGTTGTTGCAAACGGATATTCACACTTCCGTAGTTACCTGATCACTGAACAAGGTCAGCACGAAGCTGCAAATAGATAAAAAGTTCTTTTCACTTGTTATTGGCAATTCATCTCCACTCTATGTTTATGATATGTTACTATGCAGCAGATGACGCAGGATGTAAGCAGCTCGATAGTGCATCCAAGCCCTTCTTTGTTGGTGAACAGATTGATTTAAGATACATTCCATGTTGTGTGCTGAATTACAATAGAGGGAATGACGTCGAACTTTGGAAAATTAAGTTAAAATCATAGAGCACTCGTCTGAATTCCGTAAACACCTCTTAATGATAACATTCATCTTCAGTTGCTATGAACTTGAAATTCATATTCATGCTCTATTAGCATCACCTGTCAATTTTTTAAAACAGATTAGTAGACCTGCAAGTGGCTTGTTCATGTGGAGAAAGGGAAAAAAGCACCAAGCAAGCAATTTGCAGGTATAACTAGAATAGTAGTGGTTTCAGAAATATGACTTCTCGACTTTTCCATAGTATTTTATTATAGAATTTAGATGTTCGAAGACGCGTCACATGCAATAGTAGAATCTTTGAATGGTGCTGTTTTTAATTGAGAACCAACTTTATACTTTTGCTGTGCAAAAGCTAGCAAAAAGTTATCCAATCCTCACATTTCCTTTCTGTTGTTGTCTTTACTCACTAAGAGAAGCTGTCCTTTTTTGTTTGAAAGCAGATTTCTGAGCCAATTTAGTACATATCGACTATTTTATTAGGTATTTGTTATGTACTTGCTAGTTGCCACCAGCACAAGTGCCGAATAAGCTTTTCAAACAAGGTTTAGGCAAATTAAAATAATCGCCAATTGATTTTGGTGTCCCTTGAGTCACTAAAAGGAAAGTCAAGTCCAAAATTTTCAACTATGTACTAATAAACAAAACAACTGCATGCAAATACTGGAATTACTTCTTTAAATAATTGCACTATTATATTCCTACCTAAACTTGTATTGAAAGCTTCTGCTCAACCCCTCCAACACTAGAAAAAGTAATTAAAAGGAAAAGAGAAGTAAAAGTGGAAAACATGTATTGTTCTAATACATGTTTATGATAAAGTGTTGCTCCTATATTTGTTGAACAACTGGAGCGCAAAACTCATTAATCTTTAGCCTTGTGATTTTTAGATTCGTATTTTTTGTACGTGATAATTAAATATATCAAGCCCAAAAATAAAAGCTCATTTTCCAAAAAAGATATGTCAAAAAAATTGATAAATATCTATAAAAAATCATAATAAAATACTATATTGGCGAGCTTATTTTGGGTTACCAAACAAATCACTGATACGTAAACCTGGAAGTCGCTGTTGAGGATTAAGTAGACGGCGCCGTTAAACGTGAAATTTTCATTTTTTCTTTTGTAGTTTTGCTTAATGGATTCGCCTTTCCTTTAGAAACAAAAAGCAAAAGAGTGTTCTCTCTGTGTACAGAATTTCCATGTCTATTACTCTTTTTTTTTTCTTCAATTTCTACACAAATTCTTCAGAGCTGATCCGATCTAAATTCTCTCCACTTCAGTTATCATCTTCTCAGTAAAATCTCTTCTTCTGTATATATATGGAGTGTTAGTGTTGTTTGCTTCTTCTGTAAAATGGGGTGTACGCAATCGAAGATCGAGAATGAAGAAACTGTTACTCGATGCAAAGAGCGAAAGCACTTCATGAAAGAGGCTGTATCTGCCCGCAACGCCTTTGCTGCAGCTCACTCTGCTTATACTATGTCCCTTAAGAACACTGGTGCTGCCCTCAGCGATTACGCTCACGGTGAGGTTCAGTTTCCTTCTACTGCCGCCGTTGCCGCTGCCTCCTCCCCTTCTTCTCCCCTCCCCGGTGGTACTCCTCCGCTCTCTTCCGCACCTATAGACATGCCTCCTCCACCTCCCTTACCGCCCTTCCCCAACACCTCTTTCCCAACTTCTCCTCTACAGCGTGCGGCAACCATGCCCGAAATCTCTATCCCCACGCCCGACCCGAAACGATCCGATATGATTATTGAGGAGGAGAACGAAGATGATATGGAGACAGAAAGCACGCATGGTTTAAGGCATCGTAGTAGTAAAAGTAGCGGCGGCGGTGGAATTGGGGGCAGAGGTGCAGCATCTCATCGACAGGGAATCGAGGATGAAGAATTGCCTACGCCTCCTTCTCCACCTCGGACACTGCCACAGAATAATCGAACGCCACCTCCCCCACCACCACCAGATAACAAAGGGATGGACTCCATGTCATGGGATTTTTTCTTCCCTTCAATGGAAAATGTACCAGCGCCAACGCTAGCAGAGGAGGACGAGAGTAGGATTGAACGACAGGAACTCGAGCGGAGGATGATGGAAGAAAGGGCCAAGAGAACTGAAAATGATGGCCGCGCTGATGAAAGTGAAAGAGTGAGGAAAAATGAGATTCCGAAAGAAGCAGATGTGGTGGAAACGGTAGAGGAGCCTCCGTCGCAGCCACCTCCTCCGCCTCAGGCTGCTACGAAGGTTGTGAAAAGAGTGAAAAATGTTGTTCCAGGAGAGAGTAAAAAAAAAGGAGGCCAATTTAACCTTCTTCAGATATTCTCTGAGCTGGATGATTGTTTCCTTAAGGCATCCGAGAGTGCTCACGAAGTATCTAAGATGCTTGAGGCAAATCGATTGCATTATCACTCAAATTTTGCGGATAATAGAGGTACATTTAAGATCTCTCTAAGAAATATTCAGTTTAATTAGTGGTTTCTTTTTATGCAGGATTATCTTCATTGTTATTCAAACGTTTCCAACGTTGCAAGCCTTGATCAAATTGTGGTTAATTTATGGGCTATTTTTAGTTTGATTTTAAACACAAAGTTTGATGTTTTACTTTCTCAATGACTGTCAACACACAATTGGGCATGTTGGTGTTGTTATATCTCCATAATTTTTGCTTCTCAGGACACATCGATCATTCTGCAAGGGTCATGCGCGTCATAACATGGAATAGGTCCTTCAGAGGTTTGCCAAATGCCGATGACGAGTTGGATGACTTTGATTCAGAAGAACATGAAACTCATGCAACTGTGTTAGACAAGATGCTTGCCTGGGAGAAAAAACTGTATGATGAAGTGAAGGTGTGTTTATTTATCACTTTCTTGTTTGCAATGTCTGAATACATTGGATCCTCGTTTTTTCCCTCTCAGCTCCAGGTGGCTTCATCGTTGAGATTTTAGGAGTACTTTTCTGAATTTTTCATATTGGAGTCTGTACACACTTGTAAAGCACCTCAAGATGATAATTTAACTAAAAAGGTCATTGACTCAAGAACATAGGTGGCCATTTCAAAGAATCTGAAACTTCTTATAATGTGTCGCATCAATATTGGGGTATATGAGTTACACCATGGTGTTGATAAGTGCTAAATGAAGCATGTGTGTAGCATGGAGTTCCTGCTAAACTAAGGTTTCCTAATAGAAGATCTGAAGAAGCAGCTCCACTCAAATATATTCGCAGCTTTTATATTAAGGTTGAGCATGCCCACTTAGAGTTATTTCCTAAAGCTGCTTTCCTGTTTTTGGTTGATACTGTATAGAGTGCTTTATATCTGGGTATCCAAGAGCATCGAGTTTATGTTGTGGGGGTGGGATTGGGGGAATAAAATGGGAGGATGGGCCAATAGTAGGCTGGGCAGAATGGTTAAGTTAATAAACGGTCATTCTGGACAGAATGGTTAAGTTAATAAACGGTCATTCTGGACAGAATGGTTAAGTTAATAAACGGTCAATGACCCAACCATCCCAAAGTTTGCTTGGGGTAATATGGGCTAAACGATGGTTATAGTCCAATCCAGCTAGCCTAAAACATCTTCTCAATTAACTTTTTCTTCAAGTCCATTTCCCCCCTCTTCCTATTTAAGAGTTCTCCCCCATAACGGCATACAATCTCTCTACATAGCCAATGTGAACAATTCAATCAACTTGTGTATGAAGCATATTGGAAGTCTTGTTAGTTTAATTGTATGAAGAAATTTTTTTAAAGAAGTGTAACAAATTGTTAGATATTATTGGCTCTATCGGGTTAAGGTGAGTGCCTTAAAGAAAAACACATGCAGAAATCCTATATATAGTTGTACTTTGAAAAAATCATGTAATATATCCAAATAAACATTGTCATACCACCAATATTGTGCTTTCAGAAGTTGTCCTGAATTGAGGAATGTTCTCAACAGTTTCCACAGTTGTCCTTTACAGATTCAATTGCTCCAAGACTTACGTAATCGTAGTAAAATGCAATAACCATTAAGTTTTCTAGACTATCGTTAAATTTCTAAGTATATATCTTAGGATAATCAAAGTTTGACCTTACAGTTTAGACCAAAGTTATTAATATAAACAAACTAAAATTTTTAAAAAGAAAACTGTGCTTCTAATACAACACAGATTGAATTCCAACTGCAGGGTATCCTACTTTAACTATATATAGACAGTAGACACTAATCTTAAGCGGCTGCTCCTTTAACCAGTCAAAGACCTAATTAGCAGTGTAATTCAATTGTTGAAGAAGAAGAGTTGAGTTCTGCTACCAAACTTTTTAAAGAAAATGGACCAGGATTTTCATCAAGACGATGAAGTGAGGCAAGCATAGGAGCCATCAGAGGAGTTTGAGAAAAGAGATAGAGACTGGAAGAGAAAGCATTAGCTGTCGTCTGAAGAATGATTGGAAGAACTGATGGAGAGAAATTGGAGAAAATGGCCAAAAGCCCCCTCAACCTATGTTTGGATTCTCAACTACACACTTCAACTTCACGGGGGTCATATCATCCCCTTGAGGTGTTTAAAACTAAAATTATTACACCCTTAAAAAGTCATAACCACATCTATACTGACCTGTGAATTTCACGCGTTTGACCCGTGGAATTTCCAATAAATTTTGTTTTTTTTCAACTTTTTGATAATTCTTTATTATTTTCTCCATATATCCTCACCATATCCATTTTCACCATTACGGTAAAACCCAAATATCTTTGGAGTTGCACTTGTGAGGAAGCGAGGTGAATAATGATGGTAAGGTTTATTGAGGATCTTTTCTTGTCGGGGGATCTGGAAAACAAAGTAAGCTAAAGCAGGAACAAGGGGCGCCAGCAGTCTTAAAAAAAGTAAGTGTGGGGGGGTGGGGGGGTGGGGGGGAAAGAGAGGGGATGAACAGAGAACGTGGTGTCGCCATTTAATGGAGGTCATCGGAGATGAGCACTCTTCTCTTAGGGAAGATGAATAGGAGCCGACGATGTGCTTCACGTCATTGTTGTAGTCGATGTCGGTGACAAATTTGAAGAGGAAATGGTTGATTCACCAGCGATTGAACAATTAATAAAATTGAAAATAAGCTGATTGTAGTTGATTGATTGAGATTTGAGATTGATAATTAAAGGGTCTATCAGTAAGAAAATACTTCTTTCTTTTTGGGCGTTCAAATGAATTTCATTAAATTCAGATCGATTCTTTCCAAATCAGATTCAAAGCCTTTTGGGGGGATATAAATGTATACTCCATATCAATTTATCAGAAGTTTATTAGATTGATTTCGCAAATTGTTTAAAAGAGAGTTTGAAGACCTTTTTGGAATTAAGAATGGTGAATTTGGTGGAGATAGTGATGGCAGTAATGGCTTAAAGATGGCGATTTGGTATATGTTGCAGTGGAGAAGAAAATAAATAATTAGAAATACATATTTATGACAAAAGATATTTTAAAAAAACAACATTTACTTTTGGTGCTCGCTCCCTCAAAGAAAGTGAGATACACGCACCTTGCCAGCTATGCATTTAGCCTGGTAATAATTTCAGTTTTAAATACTTTAGGGGGTGAAAGGACCCCCGTGAAATTGAAGTGTATAGTTGAGAATTCGAATATAGGTTAAGGGGACATCTGACCATTTTCTCGAGAAATTGGGTCTGGGTGGTTGGTTAACCCTTAGAGTTTTAATCCTTGGTTTACATTGGTGAAGCCATTAAAACCAATAGTTTGATGGTCATTTTGAGTCACTTATTTTGATCCTTCTACTCATAGTTTCTCACCCAACCCTCCTTATTTTGGAGGGTTGCAAAATTATGGGCTAGAATAGCATCCACTAGAGTTGACAAAGTCTTCTTTTTGTTACCCCTTCCCATTCCGGATAAGTTCAGAATTATGGCTAGAATAGCAACCACTAAAGCTTCTATCTGTTACCCTTTGCTTTCAGATAAGTTCAAATCTGGAATTATTTTGCTTATGCAGTGAACAAGTGAAACAATTATCTATTGTGCATCCCATCTACTACAGTAATAAGGCGTAGAATAATAATGCTCTGTTGTGAAAGGTGATTGCCTCGTCTTCAATGGCGAGAGGCGAGGTGACCCTTCATTGCCTTTTAAATTTGTGGAGAGGCGATCTTCAAAAGGAGACGCCATGGCGACAAAGGCATCGCCTTTCGTATTTTCTTTTTTAAAAAAGGCAACCAATTTAGGGTTTTAAAAGTTAGAAGGTAATTTAGGGCTTTCTTTCCAAATTTGCACAGTTGTACCCTTAGACTGCGGCTGTGACTCTAACTGGTCATCTCGAGTAGACTTCTTCGGTGACCATCCAAACTTTTCCGGCGACTCCAAAGTCCAACCAATACGTATTTCTTCTTCTAATTTCTTCTTCTTTTTTTTTTTCCTTCTTCTTATTCAGACTTTAGAGTTATTTCTTCCTCTGATTTTTTCCTCACAGTTTTAACTTCTGTTATGTTTTTTTTTCTCATTCAAGTTCTAGGCTTTTGGTATGTACAAACTGTTTCCAGTTTTCGAATTGAAATATTTGCTTATATGGTATTGCTATTGATATTTTGATGATTTATATATTCAATTAAATATTTTAAGTTTTTTGGTATTTATTGGCCCTGCACTTCAAAAAGGTGAGTGCCTCGCCGCTCGCCTCGCCTTGTGGCGAGGCAGACACTTGTCGCCTTTTGCCGTCCAAAACACGCCTCTCTCTCTCTCTCTCCAGCAGAAATTTTTATGTTTGCATCTGTTTTACCAAGTAATCCAACAAACCCAGCAAAAGGTGATGTTTATTTATTATTGCACTTTGTTTTAAATATTTCTCAAAATATCTCTGGAGTTTCTTTTCCAGGTTTTTGTGAACTTGGCACTTACTCATAGATGTTAAATGAGTATGAGAGGCCCTGAATGAATGTCAAAGACAATGTTGTAAAGCATAATTCTCCTTTAAATCTGTCTTCTCGACAAATTGTCGTTCTCTGAACTAGTTTCTTCTCAACAAAATATCTTTGTCAACTGTCACATTGGAATTCTAGAACCTGAATCATCTTTGGTTTCTGTCAAGTACCCTAGTAGAAGCCCCTTCGGATTAGGATAATGTCCTCTGGTGCTGTGTTTTTACTTATGTTAGCAACTCAGTCATCAAGGATATTCCCTTATTGTCATGATCCTGTTTCTGTTTTGGAACTCTTCTTTTGGTTTCGCGGAAGTTAGTGAATTCAAGGTTACTTATGGCGTTTAAAATTGTATTATGAAGTTGTCAAAGGAAATTATATAATGCTTTTGGGTTTGAACTCTACTATCTGATGTGCATGTTTCTCATGGATATCTGGTGATCCTTCCACAGGCAGGAGAACAAATGAAACTTGAATATCAGAGAAAGGTCGCTTCATTGAATAAGCTCAAGAAACGTGGTACAAATACAGAAAGCTTGGAGAGAGTGAAAGCTACAGTAAGTCATCTACACACAAGATACATTGTCGACATGCAGTCGATGGATTCTACTGTTTCAGAGATAAATCGGCTACGCGATGAACAACTTTATCCAAAATTGGTTGATCTGGTTAATGGGTAAGTCTTTTAGAGTGTGCATAGGCAAAGCCATATTGAAATCTGTTGTTCTTGATGGACCGCCGCCTATTTGACATTTGTTTTCTAATGCAATATTTTCTTCCATTGAACTTTCTCTAATTTTTTTTAAAAGCTTTTTCATCTGAGCTGATTAGGCCTGACTGGCTAGTTCTGAGTCAAGGTCTATCATCTCTTACCATGTCAGTATGTCCCCAAACAATTGTAATTTGTGTCGCTAAAAACGAGACGGTTGTTGCAGCTGTTCTTTTTAAATGTTGGTTCATTTCTCTAACTTGGCCACTCAAAATCGCCAACTTGGAGATATTTATCCGTAGGTTTTTGTCCTGAAAATTTTTGTTATCAATTGCAGGATGGCTATTATGTGGGAGAACATGAAAGGATATCATGTCAGTCAGTCTAAGATTGCGCAAGCGCTGAAGTCTTTGGATATATCTCAATCCCCTAAAGAAACAACTGAGCACCATCATGAACGAACTTTGCAGTTGTATGTTGTTGTCCAAGAGTGGCATTCACAGTTTGACAAACTGGTTATCTACCAAAAACAGTATATCAAAGCTCTTAACAATTGGTTAAAGCTAAATCTCATCCCTATAGACACAAATCTGAAAGAAAAGGTTTCATCGCCACAAAGACCCCAAAATCCACCAATTTTGGCACTTATACATGCCTGGCATGATGATCTTGAGAAGCTTCCTGATGAGTTGGCTAGAACTGCTATTTATAACTTTTCAGCTGTCATAAATACTATCTTTGAATACCAAAAGGAGGAGATGAAGCTGAGGGACAGGTGTGAGGATACTCGGAGAGAGCTTAACAAGAAGACTAGGCAATATGAGGATTGGTATCACAAGCATATGCAGCGTAGAATCCCAGATGAAATGGATCCAGAATCGGCGCAGGAAGATACTCTTGTGGTCGATCGGCAGCTACAAATAGAGGCGCTGAGGAAGAGGCTGGAGGACGAGGAGGACTCATACCAGAGGCAATGTCTACAGGTGAGAGATAAGTCTTTGACAAGCCTGAGAAGCCGCTTGCCTGAGCTTTTCGGGGCAATGTCAGAATTTTCTCTTGCCTGTGCAGATATGTACAGAGGCTTGAGGTCTATAGCAAAGCATCGTAATAGAAGTGTCAACACATGATTTTGATGTCACTGTATACAAGTTGTAGTATAAACCGTGTACTCGTTTGCATTGCCCTATGATTGATAGTTTATTTCATTGTTTGTACTGTTGTCGTATATGGATCAAAGAAGATTTGAGTTTACGACAGAATTTGTCAAGAACCCATCAAGTTCAGAATTATGTGCTCTCGGTAGACACAGCTGTGCCAATTCAAGTCTACCAAGAACTTGAAAGAGCAACAGGAACTTCACCGTTCTCGTTTATGAATGACTTTGGCCTAAAATATTCGATCATCTCAAAGTATGTGTAAGTTATAGAAATTAGAGGTCCAAATAAATGCTTGCGAATTTTGATTAGCTAATGTAAGTTATAGAAAATTAAGGAAACTTTATCTTCTTGCCTCTCGCTTGAGGTAAATGCAGGCTGATTTGATTTAATCATGTTTTATTGGTTTTGAGGGCTGGATTTATGCCACAAATGATGGATGGATTTGATGTTGAGTTTGAGTTGCAAAAAGGAAAAAACAAAATGTGAAAGCAACTTAGACATCAGATTGTATTGCGCAAAGTTTGTTTTAATTCATTTCAAATTTTCTTAACTTCATTTATTGTTTAATAATTTTATTTTATCATTTTTTCCTAACCCTTTTATAATAGTAGGTGATAGTACTACCTGACTAACTCATATTTACCTTTCTTATTCAAAAAAAGATATTCAACAATACTAACATAATCTTATTCATATTGAGTTGCACATTTAACAAAAAAAATCATGATGGTATATTTTGTTTGTAAGATAATTTTCAAAACGTATATTTCTTAAATTCCGCAAGTTAATCTCAATTGACATACATCATTTGAGCACCACGCAACAGCCAACATGAGTTGAGTAAAATACAACTTGTAATTTATACAAGACTCCTCCTCCTTATATCTCCGGTCCTAATTCTCTCCTTCAACTCGTAAAACCCCTCATCAATGGCTTCCTCTAAACTCTCGGATCCACCCCCTAGACCTTACGACCCCATCCCTTCCTATCCACCCCAACCACATCAACAACCCCAATACATTATCGTTCTACCTCAATACTACCGTACCCCTCGACAATTCCTCCAGCGACCTACCCGTCGCTACGTTTATTGCGCCGCCGTGTTCATCCTCCTCTCCGCCGCACTTTTCTTTATATGGCCCTCTGATCCGGAACTCTCCATTGCCCGGCTCAAGCTCCGGCACCTTAAAGTGCATTCATTTCCCAAAATTGCAATCGACGTTACCCTGGATGTCACTGCTAAGATTCGTAATAAGGACTTTTATTCCGTCGATTTCCGTTATGTAGTGATTTCTATAGGGTATAGGGGTAAGCAGCTCGGGCATGTTATATCTGATTATGGTCGTATTAAGGCTAGGGCGTCTTCCTATGTCAACGCTACGCTTGAGCTAACCGATGTTAGCATTTTCTCTGATTTAATTCCATTGATTGAGGATTTGGCTAGGGGCTCTATTACTTTTGATACTGTTACTCAAATTGGTGGTGAGCTTGGCTTGGTCCTCTTTGATATTCCCATAAAGGTATACTCTTTCAACTCTTCTATTGCCATTGCATAACTTAATTGATATCATTTTTTGGGGTTCGGTATTAGTTTAGCTTCTCTGTTAACTTGCTTGATAAATGATATACCTGAAGCACCCCAAGGGTGTGGCTTTAGTAGTCAATGAAGTGAGTTAAAGAATCATGCGGTCTCAAGTTTAAATTCCAACGAGACAAAAGCACTAGATGATTTTTTTCATCTGTCCTAGCCTTGTGGTGGGAGGTGGCATGTATCCTGGAATCAGTCGGGGTGTATGCTAACTGGCCTGGACACCACATATATCAAAAGAAAAAATTAGACAGGTTAGCGATGGTTTAACGGGATTGCAAGTACATTATGTGTAGATATACATGGGTAAAGAAAAAGATAGGGAATAAACTTTAGTAATTTACATCGGGGAACTATGTCAACATATGATTTTGTTTCCAGTGTGTTAGGATATCTGAGGTATTTCTTGAGAATGGCACTCTTCAGTCTGATAAATGCTTATTTGTCTTCTATATCTCTTTGTCCCAAAATGTTCCTTATCCCATACTGTTGTCTAATTTTGTTGAAAGAAAAGTTTTTGTATATGTAAGTACCATAAAAAAAAAGGTTTCAAGAGCCTCATTTAACTTTTTCTCCATACAAGTTCATCTTTTCTTAAATTTTACCACAAAAACCATGATTCACCCTTATGTGTTTCTCAACTAATACCAAAATTCTCATATTTTTAACCCTTCTCGTAATAGTCATGCATAATAGAAGTGAACAACCTTGTTCCACCAGAAGAAATGATTTGATATTGACATTACATGGTAGCACTGTTGATCATTTCTTTGTATAACGTATTGATTTTAAGATTTCTCATTTCCCAATAGAAGTGAACAACCTTGTTCCACCAGAAGAAATGATTTGATATTGACATTACATGGTAGCACTGTTGATCATTTCTTTGTATGACGTATTGATTTTAAGATTTCTCATTTCCCATGGTAAATGGTGTTATTGTCTACTTGATGTCGACTAAGAAAATAGCTTTATCGGGATAATAACTATGCTGTTGACAGTAGAAGTACTAGGTACAAGAGAATGGTCTTACAATTTCTATCTTCTATGGATCTTATTCTAACAGTCTTAATGGTTGTTTCATGTTGGTATTCTGTATCTTTTTTCGGTGTTGTTGGCTTGATTTCTCTTTCAAATATCTCATCTTGAACGATGAACTCTATCTTGATCACAAGTTAATTGATGATCTTGGAAAAACTCTATTTTTTAACGGGCTTTCTGCTCTTTAAGGCGTGTAAGGAGGTATTTTTATCTTTAACGATGAACTTTATGTAGATGACCAGTTAATTGATGATCTTGAAAACTCCGTCTCCCTGACTGGCCTTCTGCTCTTTAGTGTGAGCAAGGGGGAATTTCCTTCATTTCATTTCTCAACAGTACTAATCTAGTCCAAGCATACAAGTACTTGATATAATTCAAGAATTAATGGGCTTCTCCACATTCTTTCAATGATAATAGTTGTGTAAGTTATCAGGAAAAGGGGTAAAAAAAAGGTTATCTAGATGTTGGCTAATCTGAAGCTCCTAAACTTGTTGACACTGCATTATTCTGAGCTCTTAAAACTCTTTTTCTGGCGAGAGAAATCGCTCTTCTGTTGGAACTCAAGTTTCCATAGCACCCTTACTTCTAAAAGCAATATTTATGTGCTGGGAAGTCGGGCCCGGTCATGCCAGAAAGTGCATCTGTTGATACTCTTTGTTGAGATATTCTGGTCTGTAAATCAGAATAAGATTTTATATATTTTCGTTGTGTTCTTTCAGGGAAAAGTGGTGTGTGAAATTGTTGTGGACACACGCAATGAAACGATTTCTCATCAGAACTGCTACCCTGAGGTATGATACTGTGTCCTAATGTCTAGCTGGTATTTGTTTTGTCATAGATCATTCAAAATAGGAGCATAACTGTTAAACTTTTAGCTACTTCCCAGAAGTTTCTGCTCAAGTACTCTTTGCTATCTTATATAACCCCACATTGTTATGTGAAAGCCAAAATGTACAATAGCTGTTGCTCATGTACCATCATATTTATAATGTAATTGCCCGGAAATAAACATTGTTGTCTTTTGCTAACAGTGACTCTGTTTGTGATGGAATTGTGAACTAATGGAAATGGATAAGAGGGCAAGTATCCAAACTCTGCTCGAGGCTTTGTAAATGCTCTATGGTCTTTATGGAATTGGTGTGCATTTGATTACGTTTCAAGGGTTTCGATTATCCCAAGTCTTAGTAAACTGCATATTGGGATCCCCATTATTGTAATTATCAAGGCTTTTCGTGTTTGTGGGGAACAACATTCACACGTCTGTAATACAGTAGCAATGTACCATTTGTTCTAGGAAAACCATGCCAATATACTGTGTGTCAAATTATTTGTCGTGTTTTCAAAAAATAATAGTGAAACAACAATCTTTTAGTAGTTCAAGACAATTTATTAGTAGTACTTTTTTTCTTTCACCCATGTAGTAATTATCCTTTGAAAACTATACACACCTCAATTATAGAGTGATGTGATGATTATATTAGGTGCGTGTAAATAGAACCACGATAAATGATTTGAGGCAGAGGGGGTACACACTCTCTCTGGCTTTGGGTAGTTCACCGATGCAATACCATGAGCACGACACTGTCCCTACCTTCGTAAATCCCTTTATAATATTCCATGAGGCCCCTCTCTTATTTAGATGATTCTATGTTAGGCAAGTGGTACACAAACATTAACTCACATGTCTTAAATGAAACCCTGCAACATCTATGACAAGCTTTAAAGAGTTTATTTTTATATATCTTCATTCAATAAATAAACTACAAAAAGTTAAAACAGCGTGACTCGTTAGCTTTTTAGAAAGTTCAATCCCCACATCTTAATTAAAAAAGAATTACAAGGCAAAGGACAGAAAAATACATACGTTTAAGGTAAAATTATTATTTATTCATATAAATTTATAATTATATTAATCGTTAAGTAAGATAATTACATTTTATACATGATACACTAATCTGATATACATTTTTTACATGATACACAATTTGATACGCGAGATACATTAATCTGATGCGTGAAAATGAGGGATTTTGGAAATTTGTAAAAATAATAGGGAATAATGGTAATAAGAGAACTTAAATGTGAAATTTTTGTAATTTTTTCAAATTTGAATTTGTACAGCGAAATTGTGATAGAACCTTGGCGACAGAAGTAGCCTTAGAAATTAGGCTCTGTGTCTGAGTCGAGCAACCCATTTATAATCAGCACAATGATGTCTGCATCTAAATGAACCTGGATGCATTGTGGGGGAACAAACACATTGAAACTTCCTCGTTCTAGCACCATCAGCTCCTCTTATGCTTACCTTCAGGAGCGGATACACATTATGTGCAAAAATCCAATTAGATATGAAATAAAAAAAAATTTAAATCTTGAATCCGTTTCTGCTTCAGCTTACCTGTGCCTGCACAAGAGAAAGATATCGTCCTCGACGTTCTCTTTTGTCAAGGTTACCATCCCAATAAGGAAGAACTGAGTAGCACATCTTGTATATGATGAAATAGTGGAAAATAATTCACCAAACACCAACAATATATAACCATGTTAGTAGTATCGTAATTTGCGAGGAAGGTGAAGAAAAATAGAAAAGTGGAAACGAATAACTAAAAAAGAAGCTTTAGATTGATTCATAGTTTTCACAAATTAAGGAATTTATTTCGTGAAGCTTGATGTATTCTTTGCTTGATTAGAAGCTCTCCAATTTTGTAAGAAATTATAATTGAGGTTTAGAATAACTATCTTGACTTGTCTTCTCCTGTTCTTTTTGTTTTCTTCTTGTTGTATGTTCAATATGTTACGATAATTTTAATGTTTTCTTCCAGCTGCTCAACAATTTTGGAACATAAATTTGAGTTAGGTTAGCAAAATTGAGCAGAAAGAAATTAGTAGTGGTGGGGGCTGTTTCAGTAGTTCACCAATGCAAAATGATGAGCACAACGTTCCTTTTATTGCCCCTACCTTCTTAAATCCTTTTGTAAAATTTTGTGAGGCCCCTCTCTTATTTGAGAGATTGTACGTTACACTGAACACTAAACACTAAACACTAAATTCAATAATAATTGCAAATCTCTTTTTGCAACTACACACTCGTAACATTTTCACATAAATTGGGACATAGTAAATATTTGAGACGTACGAACAAGATCATCTACATCTTATTGTAAAAGCATAAAAACTAAAAAATTACAAATGACAATTCGAATTTGTACAGCAGAATTGTCATAGAGCCTTGGTGACAGACGCACCAAAGTGATTCTGTTTATTTCCTAGTGGAACAACCCATTTATAATCAGCATGATGATGCCTGCACCTAAACGATCCTGGATGGATTGTTGGTGAACAAATACACTGCTTCGCCATTCCAGCACCAGCAACTACTCCTCTGATTCCAGTGGATTCTGCCTGTAGAGGAACCTGTTCCCTTGCAATATGAACATATCCTTCTCTTTTGTAAGGAATCCCTGAGTAGCACATCTTCTATTCGATAAAATTCCTGACTGACATTTAACTATAATGTAACGAATATATAACTATAGAGTATCGAAATGGAAAAGGAAGGATGAGAAGAAAAGTAGAAACGTATCTTCAAATTTTTTTTTTAGTTAAAAGAAGCTTTAGATTGATTCCTATTTATTATCACGGATAAGGACTGGGCGGTTTGCTTTTTTTTTTTTCTCTTTAGCTTTTGCAAGTGGGAAATATGGTTTTGTTTTTTGTTAGATACAGAAAAAGACTATGGAAATGGAATCATCAAAGTGCCTTTTTTCTGTTAACAAGACTTATCTGTTTGGAGTACACTTGGCTTAGTTTCCATTGTTTGGCACTGGAAATCTTTAGTGACGCGGCTGCCCAAGATTCGAACCACTTGTTTTATATTCGTTTGTGCTCTGTTAATAGTAACTTCGCGCACTCAGGCGCGATCTAAACGGTACTCAGGTCAGGTGCTCACCCGATCGATCGTTCGACTGAACATTACATTTTAAAATAAAAATAAAAAGTTTACTGTATAGATTTAAAACATTTTATTGTATGTTGAATCAAGCAAATTGATTCAAACAAAGAGAGTAACATACGATCTATATAAATTAACTACTCTTTGGGGTAAATTGGAGTATAGTTTTTTAAATTATATTTAAAATTATGTTCTATAAATGGTATTAATAATTTATTTATTTTTTTGAAAAATATTTGATAAAATTATAATTAAAAATATATCCTTTATTATGTAAATAATAATCGAAATAAATGAAAAAAAGATTAATTCTTATGGAGAAATGAATCGTTTAGAATTAATACTCGTTGGCATCGGATAATTATTTGCTCAGAAATATTTGAAGTAACTTATTTAGTCTTTTTTCATGAATCAAAAAATGGCATAAGTTTGTTTACTTGTTGATTGTTGAAATTTCGATGGATATATTTTAATGAAAAGGACATATTTGAAAATCAGATTAAATGAATGATAAATATATTTTATTGTCTATAGTTGATAAAAGAATTAGTCAATCATGTGTGAACAAAATTTTGGTGATCCATTTAAAATTTTGTTGTCAATTAATTTTGATGATTAGTCGAAGTTGTGGTCAAAATTCTAGTAATTTGTTAAAATTTTTATAGTCAATTAATTTTGATGATTCATCTAAGTTGGATAAAAAATTCTGGTGATTCATTAAAAATTTGCAGTCAATTAATTCTAATAATTTATCAAGATGGTGGTTAAAATTTTAATGATCCATTAATATTGTTAATTCTAACGATTCACCAAAAGTTTGATGATCCTTAAAACTTTGTTGTAAATTAATTCTGATAATTCATCAAATTAATAGTCAAAATTATGGTGATCTATCAAAATTTGACCATAAACCTTGTGATTTGTTAAGATAAATTTTGTCCACCAAATTAAAAATCTAATTAGTAATTACTACTGAAAGATGCTATATATGCAAATTTTACCGTGGCCCATATGCTGATAATGGGCCTAAATACAGATAAGTAGGAGAAAGCCTATTAAATTCATTTGGGCCCACCTCTCACCAGCCCACATAAAATTCTTTTCCTACTGTTATGTCTACTTTGATTTGGTGCATTCTGCTCTCTGCAAGGGACCACGTCCGCTGGCCTATTCAACTTTCAATTATTGTGTTATTTTTGAATTTTTATGCATTCGATTCGTCTACTTGTATTAGAGTCTGAATAAATTAGAAGATTCATTCCAAATTCAACCCAATTAGTAATAATTTCAAGAGCTTAAATTAGAGCTAATAGCAAGATATAAATACTCTTTCTCTCAAATATTTTAGCCCCATTAAGCATAAAAATCAGCTTGAGCTAAATGCAGTGATTAATATGTTTATGAGCTCAAGTGAAATGGAAAAAATATGGAAGCTATTTTTTATATTAAAAATAAAAGAAAAAATTAAACCGAGATATAGTAATTGATATAGTTAGGAGCATAAATATTAGTAGTTAGAATAATATCCCACGTTCAGGTGAAGATTAAGGTGCACAATTGAGTTGTCTAAATTAAAGACCATGTGATCTCATCAAATGATCAAGTCAAACATCTCAATTAATTGCATGATATCTACATGATTAACGTTAATAGATCTATTAAAACTCAATAATTTTAAAATAATCAGCAAACTAATCATCAGTTTATTACAGCTGATTTAATTAAAAAATAATACTCCTTAGGTATCGTTTGGTAGGTAGGACTAAGTGGACTGATTATCTACTCATGGCGATATTTTGATCTTGTGTTTGGCTGAGGATATCAATAAACATGATAAAATTTATATTTGCAATTACAAGATTATTTATTTTATCTTATATAGAAGATTGGTAAGTTTTATTATACTTTTAAGATAATCTTATTTTGAACCAAACGAATCTATCGAATTGACTATATTACCCCTGAACATGTCACGTGCCATTTTTTTGAGTTGGACCATTTTATACAGCTATACAGTTGGACCGTAGAGATACATCGTTTTCCTCTTTATAAATAGTCCACTTTGTATCCCCACCTTGTATTTACCTTCTTTTATAAGCCATAAAAAACGCTTACTCACTCACAACTCATAAATCCCCAAAATCTCACTCTGTTTTGTCTACTCTCATGGAGATTGGCTCATGGTGCGATTCCGACGCCGGAAACATCAGCTGGCAGCGGAGCTACTCCGGCAGAGACTGCGATCCATTCGTCTCCTATAGGTTGCCTGTGAACAGATCGAGCAAAGGACCGATCTGGAGATTTTTATGGAGGAAGATCAGAAAAGAGAAAGGACGAGTTTTCGATTGTTCAAATTCAATGCGGTTTACTTATGATCCTCATTCTTATTCCCAGAATTTTGATGATCAGAGTTCTATTTTTGCTGATGAAGATGAACTTTCTAGATCATTCTCTGCTCGGTTTGCTGTTCCTTCTAGAATCTTTCCCAAAAATGACTTAGTTGCTTAATGGAGGAAAAAATGAATCTAGTAATTAGAGGTTTTATTTTGCCTTTCTGTTGTTACAGACTCACCGTAAATGTAATTCTTCCTTAATTTCAGTATTAAATGAGAATATTTTAGAAAATGTGTTTTGACTCTGTTTTACTTGTTTATGTTTTAGTGGAGGAACTTATTTCACACAAGCAAAGAAAGATGCTCTGCAGATAAAATCTTTCTTTTGATTTCTCTTTTTTTGTCTTCATTCACTACCACCGATGCTTTTACACAGACATTTGACTTCGCCCTCTTATCTTTATTTCTTCCTCTCAATTGTTTTTTTTTCGATTAGTCAATTAATTCAAATTCATAGTGTAATTCAAATTGATTTAGTTCGATTAATTTGAATTCTAATCCAAATTCGTATAGAGTAAAATCAGTTAAAAGGATGGAAAGAACTATTAGTTTTTCCGTTCGGTAAAGTGATCAGGTAGAATTCATCGTAATTCTTGGTGGCTACATTTCTTTAATGAATTTATGTAGATGTACCAACTCATAACGTCAATGAGATATTTTCAAAGCTTATAATCTCAATACGAACTTATAAGTTATAATATAATAATATAAATTTTCAGTAAATTATTCACAATAATAAATTCTTTTAAAACTACTCTTTTTATCTTAATTTATATATTATAATTCAAATTTCAAGAGTCATCATTAATTTGATAAAAATATTCAAATATAAAAATTATATAAATAATATTATAAATCATAATAATTGTATTGAAAGATATTTCTAAAAAATTATGATGAAAAACTTCGTTTGCCATATAATTTAGAAAAGAAAATATTGAATTTACGAGAATCGATAATTTAGATATGGGCCCGCTTTTTCACTTTCTTCTTATTTTGAAGTCTAAACACAAGGAATACTAATCCGGCGGAAAGAAGAATTGTTGCCTATTGTTTAAGTATTCAACAAGATTAGGTGATGATGGAATCTTTCGTTCACGAGTTGTGGCGATTAATTTTGTATTAATCTAAGCTATTTGTTTAGTATTATCTCATAGTCATATAGGATAGAGCCTAATTTAATTAATCGACAAATTAAGAGGGGAATAAATTCTTCTGGAAAAATGATTAATTTAGAATTCAATTATAGTTGCCGTTGATTATAGGTATTAGTAGTAGCCCATAGAAAGTTAATGGATGAGGGACAAGGTGGGTCCCGCCAAGCCCCAAATTCATCCCAAACAAGTGCTTGTATGCATGTGAAGGCCATATTAAAGGGGAAAAAAAATCAACAAATTGGGATGTATTATATAATTAATAATACGGAAAAAGAGTTAAAATTGCTCCTGAATTATGCGAAATAGATCATTTATATCCTTTGGTACATTTTGGGATCAAAAATAACCCACCCACCCACCCCCCCGTTATCCCAAGAGACCACAAATACCCTCCAAAATTAACACCCCAAACTTTTTAGTGATGTGGCAAGCCACGTAGGACTACTTCCTCCACCTAAGCTGCCAGCTAGGATTCCCACTAACCCATGCTTACTAACCCATCAATTCATCCATTTGAATTAAATTCCCCTCATTATTCATTGTACCCTTACCATCACCAGAACTTTTTTTTTTCTTCATAAATTCAATAAGTGATAATTTAATGGGCAACTTTCACATATAGCAAATAAAAAATTCATATTTGTATGCTATAACAAAGTTTTGCATAATTGCGCTCCATAGCAAACATAGAAACTGTATAATTCGCTATACATATACAGTTGAAGCAAATTGTATAAAACGAAGTGTATAAAAGGAGAAAGAGAAAGACACTTGGGCAGAGAACTGTATAAAAATGAAGAGTATAAAACGAATTGTATGATTATAAGTGTATAGAACGATTATATACAATTTGAATTTGTATAAAATGAGAAAGAGAGAAAGACAAAAGATACTTGGCAGGGAATATACAATTGAATCGAATTGTATAAAACTAGAAAGAGAGAAATTAGATACAATTTGAAAATTGTATAAAACGAGAAAGAGAGAAAGACAAAAGAAACTGGGCAGGGGAGTATTTTTATTGTATAATTATAAGTGTATAAGACAAAAATATATGTACTTGCATGTGTATATACAATTTTCTCACGCTTTATACAAACAAAAACGCAACTTATACAATTCGCTTCTGTTTGTATAAGTGAGAAAGGCGAGGGACGAGCGAGATTTGGTAGAGTGGCGAGCGAGATCTGGAAGAGGAGAGAGAGGGGAACAAAAATATATGTATTTATACAATTTCCTCTGCTTTATACAATTCGAAACAATTTTTATACACTTGTGTTTGTATAAAAAGTGAGGAAGCGAGGGAGAGATTTGAGGAGAGTGGCGAGCGAGATATTGGGAGAGAGGCGCCTGGCAATTTTTTTCAAACGTTTGCTATGGAGCACAATTAAATCAAAACCTAGCTACTCTATTTATTTTAGGTTATTAGTTTGCTATTATATACAATTATCCCTAATTTAATTGCATCAAAAAAGTTAAAACATTACACCTCTAGAATCAAAACAAGTTAGCTAAATTGTTTAATCTCCCGTTTCAAAAAAATTGAATGAGGAAAATTTAAAAAATCTCAATCTCAATCACCATTGGAGATAAAATTTATGATATCTTGAAGAAAATCATGATTGCAATGCCTGTCTTCTTTCTTCTCATATTTATTTCCTAAGTCATACTAAACTCATAAATCCCTACTTCTCCACACCTCTTCCACATCCCTTCCCCAAACCTCCTATGCGTGAAATGTGCCTCCACCGCCACTGTCTCCGGCGACTGTCACCGGCAGCCTCTCGCGTAGTGACCTATCTCAATTCCTTCTAAATCATTCATCGGACCTAATCCGATTTTATTCACTTTGTAGAGCTCACAAGATCAATTGATGTTGATCAACTGAGTATCAATACCTTCTTGATCTCTCAACCTTATCAATTCTGACCCGGTAGAACCTTATTCATCTTGCTCATTGCTTGAAAACTAAACTTAGAAACTCATTGCTTGGAAACTATCTTCAAAACTTAAAACCCCGATGAACAAATAAAATTTAAGGGAAACCTCTTGAAAACTAAACTAAAAAACCCATTTGAAACTTTAATGGAAAAAATTTAATTTTTCTTTTAAAACTAAGATTGAATATTGGAGGATGAATTGATGGGTTAGTAAGTATGGGTTAGTGGAAATCCTAGCTGGCAGCTTAGGTGGAGGGAGTAGTCCACGTGGCTTGCCACATCACTAAAAAGTTTGGGGTGTTAATTTTGGAGGGTATTTGTGGTCTCTTGGGATAACGGCGGGGGTATTTTTGATCCCAAAATATAACGAAGGGTATAAGTGATCTATTTCGCATAGTTCAGGGGCAATTTTGGCCCTTTTCTGTTAATAATATATTGTTACAATAACAGGTTTGCAATCATAAAATTTGATATATTTTTAATATATGAGTCAAACAAATTAAAACAAAGAGGATATAGACTAAGTATGTGAGGAACTTTAACTAAATTATATATCCCCTTTAATCTAATAGTGGCACTATAGCATATAGTTAACTAACTATAACTAAACGAAGAGGATATACAACTAACTATGTGAGGAACTTTAACTAAATTGTATATATGTCCCCCTTTAATCTAATAGTGACACTATAGCATATAGTTAACTAACTTTAATTAAGAGTTTGAAAATGGAAGTATTAATAGTATGACGTTTCGATCATTTTAATTTCAGAAGATATATAAAATCATAGATTAGTTAATACATAATACGAAAAAAATGAGATTAACTAGCTATTTGAGATTAAAACTTAGTTATTGGTGTTCTTGTTACACCGACATTAGCTTCGAGTATCTAACAAGAGTCAGAAAAATTGATTGTTACTTGTTAGTATAAAGATAACAATGAAATCTAGAGAATATTTAGTTTGTAATAATTCCTACTAGTTTGCTTTAAAAGATTAAACATCTAATAAAATAAAAAGGTTAGAAAATATTTTGGAATTGCAACTTAATTGACTAATTAAAATTTGAACACCATCGATCAAAAGATGTGATGCAGTGAATGAGACTGGTCTTTCTTAAATTAGAGGTTTCGGTGCAGGCCCTAAGTATGAAAATATCTTTGTAGAGAACGCTTTCACCTGAACGACTTCCTATCCTGCACAAATCAAAAATTTCAGATCGAACACCGATATTTTTTTTAATTTTTTTTTTTTGGGGGGGGGGGGGGGGGGGAGTGACAATATAGGTGGCTGAGGTGGTTATTACAAATCACAAAGATGGTTCAAAATTAAGGAAATTGGTATATATTGAAGGAACAAAAGACACTAGTGTATGACAAGGGTTATTCAGTTTCACTATGCATGGGACCAAGAGGCAACAAACAGAAGTTCAGTTTAACTTAGACATTTTCCTTGGAGAATAGGGTTATTCAACTATTTAGACATGACCCCAGTGTTGCTTCTTGTTAAGAAAATTCTTATATTTAATCATTTGTCAACCTACTAGGTAACAATCTTGATAAGATGTGACATACTCAATCTCTTTATTCATGCATCTTAAAATTAATTTGAACTTGAGAAATTAAGGTAAGAATATGTATTGATCAGTTAAAACTTTGCGATAATCATATTTGCAAATACATATATCATGTATATGTTGAGTTGGTACTTCATGTGATTTACACTAAATCACATGCATTGACCACAATTAAGTAATAATTGGATGCAAAACATAGCTAATCAGTTATGATAAGTGATAGTAAAAGATATACAAGTATAATCTCGTAAGTGGAGTCTATGAAAGAGAATGTATGACGTGGCAGAGGCTGTGGCCCACAACCTTACTAATCTCTACCTCGTAAAGGTTTAAATATATAGTTTCTGATAAACACTCGATTAATGAAAAGATATATATATATATATATATATATATATATATATATATATATATATATATATTATATATATAGATATAGATATAGATATAGATATAGATATAGATATAGATATTTCAGCCTGATGTGGCTAGAGATAAGGCTTTGATTGGCTCCTTTTCCCCCTTGAAATGTGTTATTCACATTCATGTCCTAAGATGATAAAACATCACATGTCACTAGGAAAATATTTTTGCACTTTGCTTAACCAAGAATAACTATGTGATCTTATTATATTTTGTTGTCTAGGCATTTATATGTGTGAACTTATTCTACTTTTCACCAACAACTTTACACGCATTAATGTCACTATTTCCCCATCTTTTATCAATATCATCAGTCATTTACATAGATTCCCACGTAAGATAACTATTTCAATACAGTAATAAAAATTTAATATAATATGTATAAAAAAAAAGTTATATATTATATACGTACAAATTCTTCAACTTGAATCATCCTACAGATTTAATTTCTAATGGTCCCTATCATTTAATGAAACCTGGAAATAATACCAACAATATTGTCCTCTTATACAATTCTGACACTTGCAACTAACCCTGACACCTACCAATATCATCTATCAATTCATCATATAGTAGTACACACTACGTAGCAAGAACTCTTCAAGCTCAAGATATGAAGGTTGACTCACTATCGGTGGCATTAGACGCAGAATTTAGACGTAGTGAGTTTTGAATTTGAGAAAATGTATAATATATACTAGTCCTTTTTGCACATATTACATAATATAATATTCAAAAATATTGAGAGTTTTGAACTAAGATAATATATATCCATGTATATACTTGTCTTTTTTGCACATACTATATAAGATACTATCCAAAAGTATTGAATTCCAGTGAATCCATAACCCAAGGTTGGATCCTCCTCTCTACACTGCCTCAATTATGTCATATACTCACAATTGTGAAGGCTAAGATATGAGCCAGTGGTGGAGCTAGGTATAGGGCCAAGGGGTTCATCTGAATCAATCTCTTTTAGAGAAAACTTACATTGTTTATATATGATATCAATTGACTTCTTTTTACTATACAAGAGACAGACCACATATTACAATGACCAAATAGAAACTGCAATCTATGAAGATTGCGCGAATTGTCTGATACAGAACCAAACCATACTCCAATATGGATAGAGCTCCATCCCAATTATGTCCAAAATCCTTCACTCCTTCTGTGTCTTTAGCTCTTTCTTCATCAGGAACTACTTCCTTGCGAACTATTCGTGCAATCACTATTGTAAAATCAGTTAGCAATAATATGTAAAGTGGCCTTGAGGCAACAAAGCTATTTGACCTTGCTATACTAAGTGGGATATGGGCATAAGACAGGACAACTAATAATGAAATCATGACAGAACAAATTACTCGTTTATTCTCGGAAATCAGAATGCAAGAATTGATATCTCTAGGAGAAAATAAACTGAGGAAATTTTCGCGTTTTCTTGGAGCTGATGATTTTACTTCATCCTGTTTTGCAGATATATCTTCAGTTATATTCGGTTGAGAAATTTCATTAAAATCATAATCATGTGCATCTTCCAAGCTAGCTGCAAAATCAACAAAAAACCCATTAGATAGGATGATTGTAGTTTCTTCCTTGGGCAAACCAATGATCCTATATTTAATACTAGCAAATTAAATTCCCATAATCCATTTACATGATAACAAATGTATTATTACATTACCTGATGATAAATGTGAATGATGAATCTCCATTATATCAAACTGACTTTGAATCTAGAAAATTTAGAAACATTAAAATTGTTTCTCTGTGCTGCGTGTCGTGTTCTCCGGTTATACCTCCTCTACAAACTAGTTGGAGGCTTGTTTCATATTGGGCCCATTTCTCTCTTAGTTGGGGCCCAATAAAAATGTGATCGGCCTGATAGACGATCCTGTTTGTATTAGCACCCAATTTGTCTGTCTGCCCCTCAGTCGGATAATAGAGAAACGAGCGGATTCGGATTGGCCCGCAGTGGAGGGGGAAATTGGCCCTCGTTTCTTTTTTTTTTCTTTTTTTTTTCGCAAATTTAATCTTGAGGAGTAATAAATAAAAATTTCCTTAAATTGTCATCAACTAATACCTATGCCCTCTAACTTTGGAATATAATTGAACAAAGTAGACAAAAACTTACTCCTTTCGTTTAAAAAAGAATGTTCCTATTTTTTTTTAGTCCGTTTTTAACAAATGACCTCTTTCCTTTTTTGGCAACACTTTAACTTTAAGTCTTGAACATTCCATGTGACATGTTTAAGACCACAAGATTAAAGGACATTTTGATACATTTGACATAACTTTAATTTAGAACCATAAGATTAAGAAGTATTCTTTCTTTTTTTAAACTCAGTTCCAAGTCAAACTAGGTAATCCTTTTGAAACGGAGGGAGTACCATAAAACAATCCTATGCCTTGTAACTTTGGAGTATAATTGAACAAATAGACAAAAACTTACTCCCTCCGTTTCAAAAAGGATGGCTTAGTTTGACTTGAAAGGAGTTTAAAAAAAGAAAGAAGACTTTTTAATCTTGTGGTTCTAAATTAAAGTAATGTCAAATGTACCAAAATGCCCTTTAATCTTGTGGTCTTAAACTTGCCACGTGGAAAGTTAAAGTTAAAATGTTGCTAAAAAAGAAAAGAAATCATTTTTTTTAAAACGGAGGGAGTCTAAATAGCAATTTGGTTCCTAATTTAACTAGGCATCCTACTAATGTTATATATATTTTATACAAATTTAAGTAGACCTATATGAACCTGCGGACACTTGGGAAACAAAATGGCGGAATCGAAGAGGCAAATTCTTCGGCTCGAACCAGAAGGAGAAAAAATTGAAGAACCTAGTCTGGAATGGATTGCCTTACAATTCGACAAGGTTAAGCAAGAAAGAAGTGAACAAGGATGTGCAACAAGACAAGTGGGAAGCATACATGCTTGAGATGATCAAACGAGGTCAATAAGATTATGTGGAGCTTAGGACTCTTCAACTAATCCAGAGTTGTTTCAGTTGTACAACGTTGTTGGATTGTTATATCCTAGAGGGGCAATTCAAGAATATTACTGCTAGATCCGTGTAGATTATGTTGTAGAGTGAGATATACGCGCATTAACATAAATGTTTATTTATTCATTTTTGTTCAACTGTAATTTATTGTATTTGTGATGTATTACACCAACATTATGCAGTTTAATACATGCCATCATTATGTCATGTAACACTTCTTTTCTCCAAAAAGGTGATGGTCCTACAATAATTGCAAAACGTGATTGCGAAGCTCCGAATCCTCGTTCAACATTTTTGTTGCATGATTCTTGTTCCGTTGCTAAATAATTGTTGTGATAAATTAATTATTATGTTATGTATTGTATTGTTATCTTGTATTTAAAATATTATGTTATGTATTGTATTGTATTGTTATCTTTTATTTAAATTATCATGCTATGTATTGTGTTTTTAAATCAAAATTTATCTTATTATTATTTTAATTTTACGTATTCTTTATAGTGTAAATTAATAATAAAATCAAATTACATTACTGATGAAAATTAGAAAACAAATTGAAATATCATTATTTCGGGATGAAAGTAGTATATATTAAATAATATATTTTAAAATATTATATTACATTTAAAAAGACTTATGAATATTATATATTTAATCAATGACATTATATATAAAATATTATGTTAATTAGAAAATAATAATAAAATATTAAAATAGTGAAACAGAGAGTAAAATAGAGAATGTGTTTTCCAACCTCACTTTAATTCAGTCTTTATTCCATTTATACATAGGTGAATAGTAGTTCTCCAAATTTGAAGAAATGATATTCACACTCTCTATTTTACTTTTTGATTATTTTATTATTATTTCTATTATTTTGTAATTAATATATTATTTTTCATATAAAAACATTAATTAAATCTTTAATATACATAATTCTTTTAAATGCGATATAACATTTTAAAAATATATTATTTAATATAAAGAAAAGACAAGAGTAATATTTTTCATGTTTTACCCTCAGCATTAAATACTTATTTTTCAAATCATTTTTCCAGACAACTTTAATATGAAATAATTTGATAAAATACATATATCAATAATTATTTTGTTAATAGATGTGCCAAGTAAAGGGTGACATGTAAAAGTGAACGGATGGAGTACAAGATAACAATACAATATATAATACAATAATTTTATCACTATAATTTTGCTTGCTATCTATGTTCATTAATTTATATATTATATAATATTTGCTTGCAATTTATGTTATTTAGAATAAAATTTGATTTTATATATTAAATAAAAAATTATATTACATGAAAATTATATAAAGTGATTATTTGAAAAAAAAAAATGAAATTAAATTACGAAATTAAAAAAAAAAGTGAAAGAGCAATAATACTGTAATATTGATGAGGGAGAAAAATATTCTTTTTATAAAGCAAAATAGAGGAAACTCTAGATTTGGCGGAATGAAGATGCTCTAACTAGGGAGGTCAAAATCGAACTGACTGATAAACGAACTGAAAAAGTGTTATTGATTTATTATTATTGAATTATTTGGTTAATAATTTTTTAATGATTTATATATATAAAAAAGTTATCGGGTTATCAGTTCGGTATCGATTTTTAATATTAGGTTATTGGATAAATGATAATACAAAAAGTTAATATCTAAGTAAAAATCCTATTTCTCTTAATTTCTCTTTTAGTTACACTTGTATAGTTCTATATTATTTCTATTATATGTGCATTTGTAAAGTTATATTATTGCGTCAAATTTATTAGCGAAATCATACATTTATTTTATAAATATTTTCTTATCGAGTAAATCAAGAACCGAACCGTTAAAGAACATAACTGATAAACAAAAACCAATAAAAAATTATCTTATTGATTTAGTTATTAGTTGACGTATTTAACAAATCAAAAACTGATAAATTAAATCGATAATATATAAAAATCGAACCGAACTAAATCCATATGCACAGGACAAATATTACACTAATTGCATCACAAACGGAAAATGGCGCAGACGAGCCTATTACATGAAACAAAACAGCATAGGTAAAAATACCAATTTAAACACGTTATGATAAAAACAAGTCTTTTTTTTTTCATAATCGATTGAGTTTTTTTTTTTTTTTTTGGTATATTAGCTCGTATTCACAATTAACCTGACACTTTAAAATATCGGATTTATAAATTAAATAGAAAATTGAGAATTAATGCAGTCTTCCCCACAATTCCCAAAAGAACATAAACAAAAAAAATACAAAATCTTAGTACGTTTCTTCATAATCAATAACCATCCATTAAACACTTCATTAATTAGACTAATTAATTATGTCTAAACCGTTTCATATTTTGCATTTATTTGTACTCTTTATCCCCAATTCTCATATTTACTAATCACAACACAAGCACAAAAAAGTACCAAAAACAGAGAAATCAAAGCATAATGCCTAAGCAACTCCAAAAATCTCTTTCAGATTACCTCACAAAGAAAAAAAAGAAACCCACACCACAACAAACTACTAATTCCGCCAATAAGACTCTCTCATCGTCCACTAGCTGGTTGCTCCGCGGGTGTAGGCACCCCAAAACACCTTCATTCTCCGCAGTTGATCGCAAAGAGAAGAATGTACAAGGCGAAAACGACGCTGCAACACTTGCAGATGTTGATCGTTTCGTCTTTGAGAACTTTAAATCCTTTTATTACAAAGATGACGATAATGAAGCTGAAGCTAATACTAGCATCGTGAAGAAAGGCAAAAATGAAGAAATTGCTGGGAGTCCAAATTCATTGTCTCCAAGGTATAACACATTTTGAGTTTTTTAACTCTTTTGTTTGACTAAAAGGTGTGAAAATACTTTTTGATATGAATAACAGTGAAATTCGAAGATTATTGTGTACTATCTCATTGATTCGTACTTAATTATATCTTCAACAGGCACATCATTCCGCCATTAAATCACACCGGATCTCGTCGTTTTTTCATTGCACCTGGTTCGTCAAGCTCCCTAATTGAAGAAGCACGGACGAGCATGACAGTTTCTGACGACACTGGATCCACCTCAGCCATCACCACCACCACCGTGACCAACACCAATTCAAATGAATTATCGGCAATTAGTACTGAATACTCGAAGGAAACACTGAATGCGAATGATTTTATTACACTAGTAACGTATTCTCCGAGTCCGTACGACGATTTCAGGCAATCGATGCAGGAGATGATGGAGGCGAGGTTGAAGGATCAAGGCAAAATCAATTGGGAATTTATGGAAGAGCTATTGTTTTGTTATCTAGATTTGAACGATAAGAAATCGTACAAGTACATACTTAGTGCGTTTGTGGATCAGATCGTCGTTTTGCGTGAAAACTCCGGCAGAGTACCGGCGATATCACGGAATGTTCGACCATTGGATGGGGAATTAAACCAAAGGAATACGTAACGTAAGAAATTAGTCACGGGTTTAATTTATAATTTAGTGGGGGAAAGAACAATGAATTGTTATTTTTTGTTGCTTCACAGGCAAATATCACTAGTTTTTAGTATTTTCGTCACGTCACTTTATTTATAATTTAAGTTAACTTCTTTTCCTCAGGAACACAGTGGACATTTTCATTAATTAAGAACCAAAGGTTTGGACTCCATCGAGAAAAATCATTTTCCAAAACTGATGATTCCGCCATTTGTTTGTCACACCAAAATTTATTGAATATTATTTTCTGTTTAATGAACTCAACATAATTAAACATTTTTCATACCTTCACCCTTAATCAAGAACGGAATGTCACCGCCGCTCATATTACTAAACTAACGGCTGTCAAGAGAGAAGGGTTATGATTCTTCCAGTGGCAAAATTAGGATTTTCACTAAGGAGATTCAAAACATAAATAAGTAAAAATGAAAGCTAAAAGAATTTTAACATCTACTATATATATAAATAAAAATCAATTTTAATCAATAGTGTAACTATTTAAACCCTACTTAGTTCCGCCCCAGCTCCTTCAACAGGTAGTATTAGTATACAAATAAGCATTGCACGAAATTCCTTTGGCTTGAACTGCAATAAACCACAAATTGTAAACACAAAATAACAACTACAACACCTCATTTTCAATCTCGAACTAGTTGAGATCAACTATATGAATACTCAGCTGCTGCGATACTCCATTTACCTATCGGACTAATATTATACATAAAACAAAAATTAACAGAAAAAGTACAACAGTTCTTTATATTTTCGAAATCTCTTTATAAACCTCAAATGGTAAAGAGCATAAAATATTAAGTTATTCCAATGGTATTTCAAATGGATGCAAAAAAAAAGGTATCTACCCAAACTACTGGAGTAACAGTCACGCTATGCACAGTTTGATCCACTCTTAAGGATTAAATAGTCCAAAAATCAAGTGCTTTGTGATTGGAATTCCCAACTACAGAGCATTCAGCATTAAACTTCTATACACCTTTTTTTACAACAATGGTGTTCAGTCAAAATTCCACGGATCCCGACTATTTCATTGGGCACTTACCACCTTCATCAGCACCCCACCAATGGTTAAATATATGAGAAAAATCACTTGGCGTTTTCCCTTTAAGTGCGATATTACAAGAATATCGAATTTAGCAAGATATGTATACTCTGCTTCTGTCCTCTTCTACTCTTGTTACTTGCCTTATCCATCACATGGACGCACTACTCACTGGCTAACTTTATGGCTGTGTGCCTGCCTAGGAGTGGGGAGTATGAGAGTTTTCCTCATTAGACCGGAAAACTCATTAACTTTATAAAGATGACTTTGCACATCACAAGTGAGCTACTTCCTGATTTCTTTTTAAATACTGATCATACAAGGAATGGTACTTCGCGGGAACATAATCCTTAAATCTGCAACGTAACCAACAATTAGATTGCAATTCAGATGCTTGCAGTGGAGAAAATAGCTAACTGCAGAGATGATACCTGTGAAGGAGAGGTAGTCTATCAGGAAGAGAAAATAATCTTGTGATAGATTGAAGAACTTGGCCTATCTTCATTGCTTTAGACTTGAGTGACTTCATATACCCAACGAATTCATGGTATTCTGTATCAGTAAGCTTTTCCCTGACCTGCATAGAAGATCACAGCAGAAACGCTCAACTAATAAACCCCAAATTACTTATACATTTAGAAGTCTTTGCCAGTTACAATAGATAAATTCAAGATGGGAAAATCTCAAGCCCAATGGAATACTGTCCTTTCTGGCAAAGCAATGAGCTTGTAAAGATTAATTTTAGGAGTTGATGTTAAGAAAGTCCAATAATGTAAAGCATTTGCCCCTGTTCTATCTGAAACTAATCAGCTTTGCCCTCCTATAGACTTTTTTTTATTAAGTTTTTATTTTTTTGTTAAAGCTTGCCCTCCTCTAGACTTCCCGTTTTTTGCCCTTGACCCTAACAGAGCTTCAAAGTGAAGGTAATTTTAATCCATAGTCAAGCATTGGGGGTTAAATCTGAACCTTTTTACTGAAAGAAATTGAACACTTGGAACCACATATTATTTCACGCTGGAGCTCCATTAATGGGAAGGGAATATACGGAGACTTTTTCCTAACCGAAGGAGTATGAATTTCAACGGACGGCAAAGTTGCTCAATTTCGGATAGTACAAAGACAAATTCGGACCTTTTACCTAAAAAGAATAGCAAACAACTTAAAAGAATGACCTTATAAGTTCCGTTTGGCAATGCTAAGCCAACTTGGCATTCACACTACTTCACAGTTTCAGACACTTGTCTAGATCGAAGAGATGCATTTAGTAAATCTTATTTAGTCTTGTCCAAGTGACTGGTGTATCCCAGTTTATCCATTAGTGATAGAAGAAGATCCTGTTTCACGCCAGAATTACCAAGTCTTCTCATATTAGTCTAAATCTTGAATCACCCAAAGAAAACATTCCAAGATCACTACCATATAAAGAGGAAATGCATTAAATTTCCTTCTGCTTCATAATTATGTCAGCTTGGCTCTTCAGCATGGTCACATTTGTGCACTCACTCAATAGTCAATGATTATTTAATGTACCAGAGTTTCAAGAACCTATGAAACCAGAAACTAGAAAAAACAAAATTTGTGACAAGAAATAGGTACAACATAGTAAAATACCACGATATGCTACGGGTTCCTATATCAATCAGCAAAATGTTTTCAAAAGAAAATCAAACAGAACAGCAGAAATATCACCATAATTTAAATAACATAGGGAGTTATGTGAGATACAGAAGCAATCTTTAGTTGCTCAACATCACTGACACTAAATTGAGATAGACAAAAAGACAGAAACGCCACAATGGCAGTTAAAGCAAGAAAGACAAATGCTGTCCCGCACGCTAGTACACATAAAGAGGTTGATATAGGAAGAGTAAATTTCCAGCATTTACCTGAACAAGAAAAGCTGATCCTTTCTCCTCATTATTGCAAGGTGCAGAGCTAAGAATGCCGTCTTCATTTTGCAGGTCAACTAATCCTGCGGTTTTTCGTGATGTCCTCTCATCTTCAAGAAGGTTTGCATCTAAATTACTGTTTCGTGTACTTTGGTTATCAGAATACTGTGACTTCTTATTATTCAATAAATATCTAAAGTCACTTTCAGACAGCAGGTGATGGGCAACTGAGGAACAGTCAGGACTATCATGAGGCTTTCGAAAATGATCGCTTTGACAATCAGATCCTGTTAATGCTAACCGAGGCCTCTTCGTAGAACAAGGTGCAACAACATCTTTTGGTGGTTCATCAGCCAATTCATGTTTGGTCAAGTCAATTGTTTTCTGATTGCTAATTGGCATGTCTTTTCGCCCAGGGACCAATAAATTACTTGCATGTTTTACGGCCAGAATCTTAGCTAGCTTATCAGATCTAAGAGATGATTTATTAGCAGGAAGTATGTCTTCCAGCCTACCAGGGCCGTTGCCTTGCTTAACTGAGGAAGACGATTGATTAGTAGAGCAAGGAATATCCACTGATGAGACCTATGAACAGAATCATGTGAAGAAAGAAATCAGAAAAAATGTGCATTGCTGTCATATTGACTTTAAAGATGCACTGACTAAATTAGCTTACCAGAGAGGTGAGAAGCTTTTCAAAGTGAAGTTGAGACTGAGAGCTTCCTACGCTCTTTACTGTTTCTGCAAGAGAACCAGAATCGATAGGTAACAACAATGACAGTAATATGTAATAACAATAACAAATTCAATTATCTCAGTGAGGAAACAGCCTCACTTTCCCCAAACTCCCTTGTGGGATTACACTGGTTATGTTGGTGTAGTAGTGAGGAGGTATTATTTGACTCAACTAATGGAAGGAGGCAGAGATACAAATCATTTGACTAAATCACTAAAAAGCATGAAAAGAAAGAGCATGTTGCTTCCTCACTATGCTTCACACATGAAATAATGCTGCTTTCACGGGCTCGAATAGATTGAGTTGAAGAACTTGTTTCAGGGTTGCCCAGTGAAAGAACTTCCAATATCTCTTTTGCTCTTGGATCTAATTCTCTGTTTAGTGACTCGGTCTCTCTTTCTTTTGAAGCTCATGCAAAGCGGTGTTTTGATTCTATACAACTATTAAACCTACACACTATCATCAATGAGGTTGAACTAGTTTAAACTAAGTTCCAATTGAGATGCGCTCATCCAATTTATACAGAGTGAGTACAGACTTAAAAAAAAAAAGGTGAGTTACGCAATCATTGTCAATTTGTAGCCTTATACAAAATACACCAGAGTTAATCATTGAATCTGAACAAACTCATTTATTAAGCTTGTCTAAATCCCTCAATTGACTTGTCGCATCAAAGAGATTGGGTATCCAAATCAAGAAAAGTTATCATCCAATCTACTCAAGTGTACATGAAATGAGAAATCAACTGTCAATTAAGAAGGTGACATATATTTGACAGTAATATCAGATTATTTTTTAAACTCTACTAGAGAGCTGGCTAATGATCTAAACCAAAACTAAACCAAACTTTGGTTGTAAAAGGGTTTGTGCCAAAAAGAAACGCGCGTAAAAATGGGATTCATAAGCTAACAACAACTACGCCCCAGTCCCAAACAAGTTGAAGTCAGCTAATATGAATCATCACTTCTCTATTTAAGCTCAACTCATGTCATCATTGTACCAAATATTAGAAGTTCTCTAACAAGACCAAAACCTATTTTTTTTTCTCTATCTTTTGGTGTATCCGGTCAGAAAGGAACCGCATGTGTCTTAATGGCATCTCAACTCCAACCTATTCACTCAAAGCTAAATGTTTGGCTAACCTTTTTAGTTGGTACAATCTCAACACTGTATATAGTGCTGACTACTATTTTTTATTTTGTTAGCTCCCTGACCTTGGCATAGAATCATTTGTAAAGGAGCTAGCTATTTCACTTCTTTTGTACTGTCTGGCCTCTCTGCATCTGCTTGGTGACTGAATTTCCCTTGATAAAAAATATCACCTTTTTACATCTATTTCTTACATTGTGCCCTATCTTTAGCGAAGTTTGAATTGATACCAAAAATTTGTAGGTCTTTTGAGAAAACTTCCGTCCATATAACTCTACGTTTACCCCATCCCCTTTTAACACCTCCACTCGTCATAGTTTTGCACTTACGCGCCGGTGCATTTTTCGGTCGGAAGCATGACATGGACAAACCTTTCATGAGCTAACTACCTACTATATTATTTTATATATAGACTAGCTACAGTTGGAGGAGAGCAGGAAGTATGTTAGAGCAGAAATTATTAAGCACGTCCACACACACCCATTGATTAGCTTCATTTTTCAGTCGAACCAATCAAATGTAGGTGTATTTCTTCTAAGCTGAAATCAAACCAAAACTGGAAAACCAGACTGAACTGCTAATTTGAGTTCAGATTCTTTTTGTCTTCAACCAATGCTCTCACACACTCCTATAAATATACATCCCAAAATATCTGAACCATAACTAAGCAGAAAACTGAAACCGGTTGTCAACACAACCTTTGGTCTACAGAGATATATCTGTGTAAATCCTAAAGTATTGTCAACCTAGGACTACTCCCACAGAATATAGTACTGCACCTGTATACATCAAGTGATCTAGGCAAAATGGCATCAATAAATACAAGCAAGAGAGTGCAACAATAAGCCAAAACAGAGTAATATGATTTTCTTTTACTAGTTTTACTTTACCCTTGTCATCTGGTAGCATCATTTCTAGCTTTGTAGGGCCACGGATTCTTCCATCACGAAAAAAGCGTGTCAATGAGAAGACTACTTCCCCAAATTTGGAATGACACTGGACAGTCAAAATGATAATAATTTAGAAAAAGTAAACAAAAAACAAAAGTAGAGCAAAAAATACCAATTTAAACAAATCTACCTTGATATGGGGTTGTATCCAACGTGATATCTGTGACTGACGATTGGAGTATGTGAATCTGCTCAAGATAAAGGAGAAGTTAAAGACGGGTGTTTCAAAATTGATAGGTCACTCTATGCAACAGGCAGAAAGATGACCAAATGAGACACAGTAACCCTACTTCTGCAAATATGCAGTGGGGGACGCACCTATTGTGAACTTCCTTTTAACAGATATAGTTGACTCATGACAATTCCTTTAATTCCAACAGTATGAAAGTCTACGTGTTTTGCATCGACATTCAATATCAGAATGAGCTTAAGCAATCGAAACCAAGTCATTCAACTATCCATCCAGTATCAACGGTTTGACTAAGTTGTAAGCAAGATATTTCATTACCATCTTAGGGGAATAAACTCTAGCAGCATTCTGGTCAAATGTACAAGGAAAAAAAAGCAGCCAATATATGACAGCAATTTGGTGAAAAGTTGGCACGGCCCACAGCCTGATTATTGCTCCAATATATTGACTGCAATATGGTCAAAAAGGGTATATACCTTTCATCACAAAATATAATTGCTCCAAAATCATGTTTATGACGAATGACACGGCCCACAGCCTGATTAACTGCCCTGGTTGCTTGTTGAGTATACCAATCTTCTCCTGTTAAGACCTGCTACATCACTTTTTAGTATGAATATGCTCAGCCCTCGGGAGAGGTGGGTTCAACAAGAAACAAGCTCAGAAGTACCTAAACACCTTTTTGGTTTGACCAGTACCTTAGATCCAGTTGGTTGCAAGGCCATCTGTTGATCCAGGAATTCGCGTTTCAACCGAACCTGATTCAGACAAACGATGTACAAGGTTTCATTTGATATTTGTATGGACAGACAACAACGCCGAGGTGACAACAGACTAAGTTCAACACATTTATTTATGATTTAATCAAATAAATGCAACACAATTTTTTAATTATTGACAAGTTCAAAACATTTTTCTCCAAAGGAAATTAGAGCCTCAGATCAAAGTTTTCAGATGAATTGAAGATTGAAGTACTCCATCCCCTGGGTTGCTTTCGTATATTTGAATCAACAAAATTACCACAAACCAATTGATATCAGGAAAGAAATAAATTAGGAACATTAGTTGTTGAAGATGAAATATCAGGATGCAAAGTGACTGAATATAAGTTTTTGTTAAAACAAAACTAGGATACACTTGAATCACTGAACAACTCCAAAGAGAAAATTGACACAATAGCAGTGATTATGTTCACAAACCTTAGGATCAGTCCTTGTGGCAAAGGGGATGCCAGTGATCACAACAGCTCTACCAGCATGGTCAGTAAAATCCAGCCCCTCACTCACCTATGTACCAAATCAACCAATAATGAGGAAACATGATCAAAGGGTGTCATTTATAACTCTATTATCAATGATCTAGGATAACCTGAATGTATACCATTATACAAAAACAAAGGAACACATATGCAGTTGGACACTACATTTTCATATTTAAACATTTCATATGATTGGTAGGTCTCTAATTCATTTGACACATCTTCTATGAGATACCCAGTTGCATGCTTCACCTTCTGTAGTTGCGAGTAACTTAAATTTACAAGATCAATGAATTATGTCCATTTTTACTAGAAAAATTTCTGCCATTAAGTTACATGCTTTCTCAATGTACAACTATGATAAGTTTATAAAACATTGTGCACAAAAAATAAGATATGTTGGTCATTTAAGTTTTTCCCCTTTTATATTTTAGACGGGATGTACACTTTCCCGAGTAAGCAGAAATAATACCACGACTTACCAAAAAGACATATGTCTCTAGAAAAGAAGCAGACATCCAGTAAAGTGCTATGGTAGTCAAATTAGCATAGTACTAACACAAGATCCAATTAAACCTTTTTTCCTTTTCTTTTATAAGCAACAAACCCCGTGTATGTTACCTTGCCGAATTCCAACTGTGCTTAGAGGTTTACAGCTTGAAGGAGTATGAGCCCATCCCTCTACCCTACTTCCATAGGCTTAAGTCAAAGGAAGCATTCAAAATCGTGACGTGGGGCCTAACCCACACTGCATGCATTGCATCCTTACCATTGAATCAAAGCCTAGGGCATAACAACCCATCATGTCAATTCACTACTAGTTTAACTATGTCGAAGACTTCTAGAAGCATCTGCTACCCACTAATTTCATAAACTTGTATTAAACATTCAAAACTAAACAAAGTTTATTATCAAGAGCTAAAGAAACATTTTAAAAATAGAAACCTACTTTTCCGCGACAGACGGCAAAAAATACAGCCCCGGATGCTGATTTGTCCTTTAACTTGGCCATATAGTCCTGTCGAGGCCCAACATATCTGAGTCAAATACAGACACAGAATGCATAAAGAAAAGTTACAAAAATTGTATGGCGTACTTCAATTGCCGTTGGGAAAAGGGAAGATTGTCTCGGTTCAACCACAGGCAGCTTGTGTTTGCATATCCTTTCCCATATTGTGCTTGAACCCATTGAGATTGATTGTCCCTGAATATTTTCATAGCCCAAAATTATGCTCACAGAAACCAATGCCACGCAGATGTCAATTTTCATAATGTCTAGATCCTTACCAAAGTTTTCCAGCAGCCAATGCATTGCTCCAAAATGTAATATGAAGGAAAAAATACAAGAAGGCCATCTGGTACAACGCGAGCGAAATTGACTGAAGGATAAAATTAAAAAGAATAGCACCCATCAAAAACATTATCTGGAAAAATCATCAAAAGTTCACAGTTGCATATACACCACATTCCAGCATCACATTCCACATACCAATGGCATTCCCAAGCTCTTGCTTGTATTCAATAGAATCACGTGTCCTATATGATGAGTTGAATGTATAACCAGAAGGGCCCACGGGTACAGCACCAGCCCAAATCTGATTGTCTGATATAACATGAGGGTTCTCTAAACGGACTGGAAAATCTCTACAAGCGGCAAAAAGGAATCCATTGGAGATAATAAGTTATCCATGCCAGAACAAAATAAGTAAAAACATTTTGGGATGGATTGGACTCACAACTTCAATTCCTCAGCAAAGGAATCCATTGGAGATAATGTGCCAGAAGTCAAAATGATAGATCCAACACCTAATCTGGAGAACTGCTCCATTGCAATACCTGGATTGAAACACCACCAGCTCAGTGTCCTAGATCCCTTGCCTGCAGCACAAAATCAATGATTAAAAATATGAAGGGGGAGGTTTAAAGGTTAAGATTTAAGAAAACAAAAAACTATGGAGGACATAGGTATCCCAAGAACTGATGCTATGTTTGCACTATGCCGAAGAGGAATTTGGCTACCTTTAAAAGAATCCATGCCATTTCCTTGAACTTCCTGAACATGAACCTGATAAGACGTGAAACAACTTCAATCAGACAACTGACTGAAAATCAGGATTTTGTACTAGATTGTACAAGTCTCAAACAAAATCATTCTTCCACCTGCCAACCAAAAAAGGTAACATAATCTCCTAACTTACACGATAGTATTGAGCATGAGGGTTCCCATCATCTTTGAAAATCTGCTGTAGAATGTTACCCATGCTTTCCAATCTGCAGACTGTGCTTTTTGACTTGTTTGTTTTTCCATCTTCAGCAGTGTTTGTATCTGATTCAAGGAACAAGAATTCAGTGATTTCAAATGGAGAAGCACCATACAAAGCTAAAATAAATACAAAAGACTATTCAACCCTGGCTACAAAAGCTAAAAAAAACTCAAATTTTTTCTGCCCCCTTCCATTGCATGGAACATATTTCCTTTTTTTAACAACTAATAAGTGAATTTTATTGCACAAGGAGTTAAACCTTGGTATACAAAAAAGTACATTTAGCTTCTGACACAACTCACATCATTAACATTAACCACACTTTCTCAAGCAATTACAATTTGGACAACATTATAGGTTTCCCTATGAAACCAAATTCATAACCAAATCTCAACTCTAGTTTAACAATTTTGGACCACTAAAACTATAATGAATGAATTGAAAGCTAAGTTATTAATCTTCCTGCCAAGTTAAACAGTGCTGCAAACAACCATTCATTGCAGAGTAGATATGATACAAGGTAGATTACATTCAAAATGTCAAGGCAGTAAGAACTCACCTTCTTCAAGAAGTACAGTTGCTTCCTCAATTATATCAATGAGCATGTTGGCCGTTTTCTGTGTGATATTCAGATCAGCAAGAAACTCATAAATGTATGGTCCAGGCTTCGTGAAACCCAACTCCTTTGAATCAATAGGTACTTCACCAATTTTTTTCTCAAGCTTCAACAGAAGTGCTGCATGAGATTCATACTGTTAAAGAGTGTGCGGCACCCATATACTACCTCAGATACAAAGGACTTGAACAAGTAAATTTAGTATGAGATAACTGAGAGGAAAAACAACAAAACCAAAGTAAGAGGCAACTTGATTGAATTCTAATGAGAAATGTCTCTTAGATTGTATTGGACCTTACAGACACGTCTTGAACAATTTAAGGCAATGAATTATACGCTAAATACCCATGAATAAAATCACGTCAAATGCATCTATCATAACTTCATTCAGCAATTAACGAATTTACCTCTGAGAATGGCAAAGTTATCGGGATTACATGATTTGTCACTTGACATCTCCCTCCTTTCTATCGAAAGGTCTATACAATTTTTAGCTTCAGAGATGCAAGCTGCCAGAAGGCCAGAAGAAAGGTCAAAAGAGGCTGCATCAGCACACAAGCTTTCCTGGTTTTAAAAAAAAAGAGAGAGAGAAGCGCCAAAAAAAATTAAAATTGAATCTTAAATTACAACAGAAGAATGATGTAAAGGTGAGCATCCTAAGAATATACTGATGCAACGGTTGAAGGTGCAATTTACCAAGTTATGTGCTTCATCAAATATAAGTATACTGTTTGTCCATTGAATATTCAAAGATTTTCTGTATCCGCGATCAATAAGATAATTGTAAGGCGCGAATAATATGTCCACAGTCTTGTGAAGTTCCCGTGATACATAATATGGACACCTACAAAAGAACCAGAAGTGAGTCCAGTAATATAATCAAGCATTAAATGACAAGACCCACAAGAAAACCCTACGGTCCACTGCTTCTTCCGATGTTGACCAAATCCTCTATGTCAATAGGCTCCTCTCCGAGACTAGGATTAATCTTCATGAACTCTGTATATAACAAGACAGCATTAACAGTCATAATTCACCAAGCACAGTCTAGACAAAAAGTAAACAAAAGAAATTCATATGCTTAGTTACACATTCACCATTTATATTTTTGTATAATTGTATTAGATCGACAGAAAGTCATCAGCCTACCATGATGCTTTCTCCAAGTAGGCTGCCTAAATCACACCCCTTTGGGATGCACTTCTTCTCTGAACCACGTGTGAGTGCAAGATGCTTCGTTGTCCTTTCTTATGAACATACTTTTACTTTCATTACTTCATCTATTTTTCCATCACTTTTGGTAGGAGGCACGGGCTAGAAAGGCACCCATAGCTAGCTTAGGGGTATATACCAGAGTTTCTCTTTCTCAAACATTTCTACAATGTAAGATAAGCTTTTTGGATCGTTAAGGACTCTTCTAATTTTTTTTACAAATTTCTGTTGGCACTACATGATCAACTTTTTTTATAAGGGACATTACATAATTTACCACTAAGTTATGTCTGAATCATTTGGAAATATCTAAACAACTATCCTTTATAATGTAGATTGTGTTGGGGATATATTGTAGCTAGCAAGTCATTTCGCTAGTGTTCTATTTCTTTATGTGGGACACTTCATAATTTACCATTAAGTTTGGCCCGAACATTTTTTAAATTTCTAACTAACTGTCTTTATAATGTAGATTGTGTCGGGGATATATTGTGGCTAGCAAGTCATTTAACTGAAATGATTCATCATATGGATCTCAGTCCAGATGGGATAGTGCTTAACTTCAGAGAGAACAAGTTGGTCGAGGGAGATGAGATCTTGATAATCGATCTAGAAAATCAAACATACTAGTGCTTCCCAGTGATTCTTCATGCTAAACAAGATATTGATATGGTCCAGCCTTACAATTGGCTGTCGACCCGTCAAAAGAGGCTCTCAATAAAGACGACATAATAACCGAAGCTAACAAAACCAACCAAGACACAGAAGAATGGCATCTTCTTTCTGAAGAAACTTTTTCATACTTTATCACCATTTCGAGACAATGAGGGGTGACACATATTTGGGAATTTAGAAGAAGACCTAGCACTTATTTGGTCCTTTGAATGGAAAGAAAGAGGAGAGATCCCAACTGGTATAGACGACTGAATATCATTTGTAGAGAACCATATATTTGTGTATGTTCTCTATTTTTGTTACTACTTGTATAGGTTTTATTATCCGAAAGCATCAATATAATGTAACCTCATCAAAAGAAACACTTAATCTTTCTTAGATCACCAAAAAACTTAATAAAGAACTCTTATTGAGTTGTTGCTATAACACAACCATTAATATATCCAATCTCTCTGGTTAAACAGTCACAAGAGCCTCCAGCCTCAATAACAACAATTCACTTTGTTCCAGAATGTAAAAACTCAACAAAACATGTAAAATGACAACCATGATGAGAGAAAAATACAAGTTGACTATACTAGCAAAATTATTCACGACATTCCAGAATCAAACTGCAAAAAAGAACATATACCTGACATGTGTTACAGGACAGAACAAGTAAGAAGTTTACCATACAAGCAATCGACCTGCCATTTAATACAGCTTAAGAGACAATTTGCCTAAATCCTTCAAAGAAATTTGCTTATATATCAAGGTTCAGATGTTTTTCTCTTGATCACAAAGTTATATACCGATGAAGTATTTGTAAAAAACCATGTCCTCTTGTAAGGTTTTCCATATTTGGTATACTTCTTTTCTACAGGCAAGCTTTTGCCCCTTTTCTAATGAAATTTATTACTTTATCCAAAAAAAAATGCAGAAGTAAAATTGTAAGCATGATAAGACAAAGAAAGTACAGGTTATTTATACAAGCAATCAACTATTCATGATCTTCCAAGTAATATCAAAGAAGTCATATAGCAGACATGCATTAAAGGACGGAGGAGGAAGAAGTTTAGTCATATGAGCAATAAACCAGTCATTTCATCCAGCTAACGAGGACATTTGGCCTAAGTTCTTAAAGAAATCTTCTTAAAAGATCAAGGTACACATTTTGTCTCCGGACCACAAAGTATATACACGGACAAAAAGGAACCGTAATCATGATGAGATAGAGAAAGGAAACATAAACTAACAAGGAGTCAACTATTTATGATGTTCCAAAAGTCAAAATACCAAAGAGCATATAGCTGACATATGCATAGGACAGAAGTAATAATTAACCAAACAAGCAATCAAACCAGTTATATAATTCAGCTAAATAAGACAATTTTTTTCAGTGTTCTTCTGCCTAAACATTCAAGGTACAGATGCTCGTCTCCTTATCACAGACATCATACACAGATGATGCAACAATATAAGGACCAAATGATAAATTAATAACTGACTCTGAGTTTACCAAATAAAGTATGATCAAGCAAAAAAAAGCAAGTGCATAGTGACTAGCTATTATGAGGGGTATTGATATATCCAATCATTATATATTTGGATATACATACTTTCTCAGTATCAAAAGTGTTTGACATACTGGCATACAGCACCATTATTAACTAGAAAGCTAAATAAATTCTTAGCAGTATCATGTACCACATGTTCCACCGAGTAAATTTGCATCTTTGCTTATTTGTTTCTCCAATAAAATTAAAAGAATGAAGTGGTCCTATGAGCGTAAAATTTAAAAAGTAGTTTAAAATTATAAAATGCAAGAGACGCTCCGCTGACATTGAAAACCTATCATTCTGTGCAACCAATTTTAGCTCAAGACAAGAAATCAATAGATCAACAAATCAATAGATCAACAAATATTTGGTCTAAGACTTTTTCTTTCTATTTACATAATTCCATAAGGATTGCAAAGGAACATGATCAGGAAAAAAAGAGCCAAAATTTTTTAGCTGAACCATGCAGGTAAATGTACTTACTAATAAAATAAAGAGTGCAATAACCTCCCTTAGGAGAAGAATACACCTGGGATGTGGGAAGGCGCATAAATGACACAAGGAACATTCATAAGTGAATCAATAACCAAAAACAGAATCCAGCTCAACCATGAAGAGTTTGAGTACAAGCAGATATGCTTAATATACCTGCAACTCGAGAAAAATGGGCACAATAACGTTTTTTGCGTTTTTTGCAAAGTGCATGGCAGGCATTTGTCTGTGTTTTTCCACGCAGCTGACTCACTTCTTCATGAATGCATAGTTGTTCCCGAGACCCTAAGACTACCATTTTGGGCCTATACATCACATTATATTTGACAGAATCAGACACGTTGTGGCATACGTAAATGTGAAGCATTGCAAATAAGAAACTTTCTTAACAAAATGCTGCCACTGAACTAGAAGACTATTTGAAATACTTCAATAATATGCTGACAGTAAAAGATAATAATAAAGTCACATGTTCAATAATGCAATCACAGTTTGACTCTACCTATAGTTGGTCCTCTTTAACTCTTTCACCACTTGTCGAATTTGGCTATGTGTACGTGATGCATATACAATACTCGGTAATGTTGAAGATTCAGATTGAGAAGACTCATCAGACTGCTGGCTACTGGAAATATGATCTCTCCTTCCACTCTTCCGGACTGAGAAACCCCCCAAACTCTTCCTCCAAGCCAATGTGGCACAAAGAAGACACAAGGTCTTCCCAGTCCCAGTTGGACTCTCAAGCAATGCATTAGATCTCTGTCGCATTCATCAAGTAAAACAAGAAACTTTTTAAGACTACACAAAAAAGGAAAAAACGAATACAGACATGGAAAAACACTTCATGTAAACATAGGTAATCTGTATTTTATAAAAATAAATAGTATAATGTACTGAGAAAACTGAAAATACCATGTTGATTGGACCATCAAGTGACAGAGCCATAGCTAAGAAAGGTGTTCAATTAATTCCTTCTCATTAGAACATCACATTGCGCAAAAAGGGCAAAAACTGATTATTATTTTTCATATATACAGAGAAACTTTTGAATCCCCTTGACATGAGGGAAGTTCTCATTGTATTGGCAAAGGTAGTTCAAAAATTTCTTTAGATAGCAAGTTCAAATTTTTTTGAATCCACTTGTTAAAATTCCACTTTCCGCCAGTTCAATCACGTGTGATTATCAAGAAACCACAGAAATTAGGGTAATTTTCCTAATTCCCGACAACAGAATCCCTATTCAATTTCTCTAATGTCAAATCGTTACTAGTTGAAACATTAAACTCACTAAATCCTTCAAAAATTCTGCAGAAAAGACTTCTTCGTTCACAATCTATCAAAACACAAGAACATTAGCAATAAAGTTGTATCCAAAAGCATTTAAAATCCAATGAATGATGAAGAAAGATGAAATACACTTTGAAGGGACTGAATAACTTTTTCCATGTAAGCTATTTGGCAATCGTAAGCCTCGTAAGGGAAATCGACATCGATTCCCCTAATTTTGTAAATCGGCATCTTCTTGATTGCGACAATTCGCTTCTACTGAAGAACCCTAACACTGTATCACATTGAAAAGCCCTTTAAAGGTTTTCCCGCCATAATATTCCTGCGTCTATAATACGGCATCGTCGTGTCTTCTTGAATCAAACTGTCGGATCTTTTTACTGTCGATGGGCGGTGCACCCGACCCGTTTATATAATGACCAAAGACCAAAGTTTTACGCGGAATTATTAAGAACACGGAAAATGTTCAAATGTGCCCTCGTATTATGTGAAATTCAGCGGATTTTCCCTCTATTTTAATACTTCTGCTCAAATACGTCGTCATTGTCAAATACTTGGTTCAAATATGATATTATGTTCATGATTTTTTGACTTATTTAATTACGATAATTAGGGGTGTCGAATGGGCTTAGGTTGAATTAGAGATATTAAAAGAGCAAATTATAGATATCACATATATTTAAGACAAAATTATAATTTATTTCTTAAAAGTTTATAATTACAAAAATCTTTCAAAAAGGATACAATAATATAAGCGTTGATACATTAATCTAATGCGCGAGATACATTGATTTGATGCGCGAGATACACAAATCTGATGTGCCAGATACACTAATATGACACGATACACTTAATCTGATGAAGCGAGATACATTAATTTGATGCGGAACATACACTAATCTGATGCGCAAAGTACATTTTATACATGGTACACTAATATGATGCGCGAGATACATTAATGTGATATGCGAGATACATTAATGTGATGCGCGAAAATAAGGAATTTTGAAAATTTGTAAAACTTATAGGGATAATAGTAATAAGTAAACTAAAAGGTGGGATTTCTGTAATCAATCCATATGAAAATGGGTTGAGATAAAATCGGGTTGGGTCTTAACCCATCCAAGTTTGCTTTGGGCTCAACTCGGTTGAGTTCAAATGGGCTAAAAATCGATTTGGGTCTTGACCCGCTCAATTTAACTCGATTAATTTCAATAATTTTAACATAGTGGTATTTTTTATAATCACAATTCGAATTTCCGCTCAATTTTTTTTTATAGATTTATAATAAAAAAAGTAACAAATGGATAATAAATAATAAAAAAATATTAAATAGATGATAATTCATATCTTTAATATAAGAACATATCGTAGTAAAGACTTTTAAAACGGGTTAAAATTAAGATTAAATTGGGCTCAATTGAGGATTTTCTTAAAATGAGTTAGACTTGAATGGGTTGATATTGAATCCAATTCACAATATCTTGAGCCCAATCCTTTAAAATTTGTACGAATTGAACGGATTACCTATATTTGAGGTCATTTTTGACCCCCCTAACAACAATGCATATTAACAATAATTGTGAGAAATAAAGGGGGATATTAACAACTATAAGAAATGAAGAAATTGAAATGTTTTTACTTGGAATACTTATTTATTTATTTTTGTTAAAAGTGAAATTTCAATATGTATAATAAATTTCAACACCAGTGTCCATGAGTAATTATCATCATATACGAATAATTTTTAGGAGTTTATAAGTTTAAATGAAATCCATATGAACGAATGTATTTATATATTTTCAAAATTTTCTTCAAACCTCTATGAGATAAATAGTATTTTTTGTGCAATCTAACTGTGAAGTAAGTCAAAACTAGCTTTAATTGGCTCACTCATGGAAGTTCGTAGAAATTATGTATTTTTGTACATAACTGGATAGTTTATGGAGACAATTATTTATGTGGACATGGAAAATGAATTGTGTAAATTAAAGGAACAATGATATGGTGAATATTGTACTTGTATGAGTGGAGAATCATCCTACGGTTGATGAGAATGAAAAAATCGAAGAACGAAGTTTAAAAAGAAAAAGGCAAAATGATCTGGTGAATATTGTACTCGTATGAGTTTATAATGTGAATCATTCAACTTACATGTTTGTCAAATGACCCTTAAACTCAATATGTCACGAGTAATCGTGAACATATGTAACGACAAACAAAAATTGTTGACATAATTACCCTGAGGTCATAGTCGCTTAACTAACTAATCTAACAGTTAAATGTCGTTAGCAATTAAAGAAAACACCAATAACTAGATTCTATTCTACTTCGATCAGATTCTCAAATTGTTGATATAACGACACGAGTAATTGTTGCCATAATAACGACATAAAATGATCATTGCACTATAACATCATCAAATGATTGTTGACATGACAACACAAGTAATCATTGAAAAACGACATGAGTGATCGTTAACATAGTAACACTGTAAAATGATTGTTCAAATTGCAACGATAAAATATGATCGTTGACACAATTACCACGAGTTCTTGATTATTCATTTTACCAACTAATCTAACAGTTAAAGGTCGTTTTATAATTAAATGAAATGATATAATAACAACTAGGTTTAACAGTTAAAAAATCGTTAATAATTAAAGAAAATTATAATAGCTAGGTTTTCTTCCAATTCGACCTGAATTTCAAATTATTGACATAACGACACAAATAATTGTTGACATAAAATGATCATTGACACTGTAACGTCATAAAATGATCGTTCACATAACAATTTGAATAATCGTTTATATAATAATTAGGACGTAAATTAATCGTCCACATTGTAGCTATAAAATTATTCATTGCTATAATTACCGCGAATTCTAAATTAGTCACTTAACGAATTAATCTAACTATTAAAGGTCGTATTAAAGGAAACAATAATGCCTAGATTTTCTTCCCGCTTTAAAATTTTAAATCATTGATATAACATCGTAAAATTTTAAATCATTGATATAACATCGTAAATGATTGTTGGCTATACTTTTTAATTAATTACACCATACTAATTAATAACTACATAAATTATCAACTAAAAACTTATATAGTTATAACTGTCCATAATATTGATTATCATAAACAAAGAAAATATTTAGATATTTATTATTTATAAAATTTATTCTCCTTTCACAATTTTTAAGTCAGATGATATTTAAAACTTGAAACGGTCGATAGTTCCTAGGTAGTAAAACAACAAAAGCAATCAACTAATAAGGTTAAAAATGTGTTTATCTGAGCAAAATTTGGATCTTTTCTCACACAACTGATTTTGTTTTTTTCAAAAAGTAACAACATTTTATGCAACATACGTGTGACTAAGTGCACAAATCATGTTTACCTTTTTTTCTAATAAAAAAATAAATAAAAATAATAATAAAAGTATTCACCCAATCTTGACAGATAATGCATTTTGTTAATAGATGATTAAATTTTCATCCAATGTAAATTCATTTGTTTTTTTATATTTAAATCTGAAATTGATTTTTTGAAAATAAAAAAAAATTGAGAAATAATAATTTATCGTCATTAAAATGTATATACACTCAACATAGTCAAAATGTTGTATGAATTCAAAAGCGTGACATAGTTCATTAACAATTACTTGTTACTCGTGTTATATAAATTAATTTATATAGGAATTTATGTAGAAATAGATGTTTTATTTTAAAATAATATATTTTTTAGTGATAAAATATTTTTTTTTTTTTTTTTTACCTCATTATTTTTTATGCATAGCTAACTTCCACAAAGACAGGTGTATTGTGTGAATTTGTAATGAGTAGTATTTTTCTGTTGTTTTGTGAGTGTGTTTAGTATTTATTAAGGTGCTAACCCAAGGCAATATTGCTCATTAGGCACGTAGCGTAAGAGAGTTATTTTTACTAATATAAAGCTCTATTTTTTTCTCAAAGATGATGAACAATCAAACACAGCTTTTGGTATGGCTTTTAATTTTTCATTTATTCAAGTTGTTTATTATTATTTTTAATAGAAACTTACCTTGATTTTCTACATTTTCTTACTAAAAGAATGTTAGTGCTAAAAATACTCTTGCAGGGAACATTCAGTCTTCCGTGGTTCTATTTTTGTGAAGTCCAAGTTTATTCCAAGTCTGCTCGGTATTTTTCTACAAATTTTTTTTCAATTAATTAGTAGCCAGATTTTCTTGGTTCACACACATGAAAATGAATGTGTTTTTTTCTATAGCTAAACAATAAAAATCTGTCATTAATAACAGGATTTTATCAAAGATCATGTTATGCTAAGGGCGATTGATTTTGTAGCTAAATCATTCTTTTTAATATATGTTTTCGAGGGTTTTTATGTCTCCATTTTACGTTTTGCAAACCAAATCTTTTGTGTTTGATATGCACAAGTACTTCTCGAGCCTTAATTAGTGTTATTTGATCTCTCTCTTTTTTTTCTTTTTTTTTTCTCTTTTCAATTTGTACACTAGAGAAAAATTGTTACAATTCAGTGAATCTTTTTGATATAGTATATAGAATTGGAATTTAAGGGTGTTTTTAATACAAAAGAAAGTATTTTTCAACTTTTTGTTACTAAAATTTTTTTGGTGAACATTTTTTTTTTAGATAAACAATTCAGATGAAAGAAATGTCTTCTTTGCTGATAAAACAAGTGTTTGTAACTGAAGTTTTTTATTTTTTTCCTACCCTCCAACACATCCTCATTCCACCACCCTACACCTTGCCTTCACCCTTGAGCACCCCCATAGCTTCAATCTCCATCACTTTACCTTTCACTCTAGAGAAAATATTTTTCTTCGTACCAAACACACTATAAACTCATGTTTTGATTGCATTTTTATTATGTTACCCTTCTCATGGATTATTTATATATATGTATTTATGATTAAAGTTGTATATATAAATTTTTGTGTGACAGATCGCCTAAAGTTGGACTATCATATATCTTTATGGAGAATTCAAGTGAGCAAAAGGCAGTAACCATAAAAAGGTTTATTGATAACACAATGAATGTGGGTAAAAAAGACATTCTAGATGGATTTAGGGCACGATCTCGTATCGTTATTGAGAAAGAAGCTGCTGCTACTACTACAAGTTTGACTCATGGATTTATCAACTCTCTACAACCTTGTTTTTTGGCTTCTTCAAAACCCGTGCCGATGATGAGTTTAACTCCCTTCGCCAAATGTGTGAATCATGGTTTTGCCGCGTATATTTCACTGGAAGAAATTCAAAATTCCGAGAATTACACCCGAGTGGTGATTCATTCTCCTGGATATCGAGTTATCCATAGGTACATAATCTCCATCTCTATCTATTTTAATACTACATATCTCGATCTCTGTCTGTTCTGATACCTCGAATATATATACAGGTACATGGACTGTGAATTGGAGTTTCAGGAGGATGTTGAAACTCTTCGTAATACTCTTTGTCAAAGAGCAGAACAACAAAGTCATGTACATTTGGTGGGATATAAGGAAAAATATCTGCCGCGTGAAATACGGAGATGCAAAATCTGCAAAAAGAGCTTAGAGAATGACGAAATCTTCTTCCACAGGTACAGTAATATATAATTTGTGACAGATATATAAATTTATATATTGGATCATAATAAACACTACTATATATTTGTGGTTGAGCAGAGATACGGAGTTTTGCAGCTCTGAATGTAGATCTAATGATGTGGTGCCTTACTTTGAACAGCGGGTGCCAGTGAAAGATCCTAAAAAACGACGAAGTGGTGCAAGGAAGAATGATGATGATGATGATGAGAGCTTGAATAAAGTCGAATTTTTCATTGGGGATATATAGCTCTTGATCAGATCAGCTTATGGACATTCATGTCCTCTTTTGTTATGTTGATTTAAGTTTACCTAAAAGGGTCACTGCATGCCTGTTTTTGCAGTTGATCAATGTTCTTTTTCATTATTTCCAATTCCGTTCCGTTCCGTTCAGTTTGTATGAAAACTTTGTTTGTTATGTCTATTAAGTAGTGCCTTTTTAAATGCTTGAATCCTTTCATTGAATACGACGTATCTATTTATGCCATTAATAGTCGAGGGTATTGTGTAGAAGCTAGCAAAGTAATATACATTTTCATAACATTATTTAAATTGACCTAGGTACATTCATATAAATAAAGAAGTTAGAGAAAGAATATATATATAACAAATTCTCCTTCTAAATAAAGTTTTTAAACCCTAAGAACCAAGTTCAAAACATTTTCCTCGAAGAGGTAGGACTTTTTTTCCTTTTAAGAAAAAAATGAAAATCAATTACAATAAATATTTTGTTGTATCTTAAAAAGATTCAATTAAGATTAAAAAAAAATCAAGTAAACGCCAACATAAATGACCTCAATAAAGATGTTTTCTTATCCAATTTAATTTGATCTTTTTGTTTTCCAATTTCAGCTCTAAAAAAACAAAATGGAATCAAAATTTGTTACTTTGTTTAAGTGAATCATTTTAGATTTGAGTATCGTCAGTTGAATTAAAAGTGCTTAATTTATACAATATAATTATTCCAAACTTAAGGGGGATTAAAAAGGATGAAACAAAATTAGAATTATTGAGATGATTTTAGTTTGTCACAATTTTTACAAGTGAAGCAATTAAAAGTATATGTACTACGAATGTGAATCATGTGATCTCACAAAGAGAATTAAGCGAATATTAAATTAGATTTTTTACACTTATTTTTAAATATTTATTTATTGTAGGCTCATGTTGAAAATGGCTAAATTCGAAAGAGGAAAAAATGATAAGGTTATGGATAAAGGTACTCCCACTGTCATTTGGCATATATTATCAAAATGACACGTGGTCTTCATTACGTGGATTGAAAGTAAAAATATGTCTGACACTATGCTTTCTAAATTTTTGACCTAATTAGCATATAGTTCTATTCTAGTCTAGGAGAAAATATGCACTAATGTTACGATTAAAAAATATAGTATTCTATCTCTCGAAATTCAAATTACTATATTATGTCAATGATATGATACATCTAGCTTCTAATCAATAAAAATTATAGTGAAATAATTGTTAAAGAATGACAAAAGTCCACATTAGTGATTAATGAGATGATTGAATTTCTTATAAGGTTTGGACAATCCTCTTCCGTTTAATTTAGCTTTTGGGGTGTGAGTTAGACTTAAAATCTAATTTCACATGGTATCAAAGCAAGGTCCGTTTCAATCGATGTTGGGAACCCCCCCCCCCCTCTCCAGAAAAATCAAAATTATCCGTTAGGCGTAAGACCTAATTTTACAGTAATAAATGGTATCTTTTAGACATGAAACTTAATAGGGCTACAAAGTTTTTTTTTACTAGTAAACATTTTATCCAACCAAAAAAATGCAAAATTATCTAGTTGAAAAAATCTAAATTTAATCAATTACTCTTAATATGAATATCAAATACTTGATTGAAAATAATAAAAATCATCACACTTTCCTAATTTTTTCTTTAAAAAATAATTAAAATCTATTTGTTCCCAAATCTACCCACTCAATTAATCCCATAGCTCATTTTTTTACGGTCACAGTTTTCTAATTTTTTTTCTTTAAAAAATAATTAAAATCTATTTGTACCCAAAATCTACCCACTCAATTATCCCATAGCTCATTTTTACGGTGGAAATATATTTGACCTAAAATTTCACATTGTTAGTCAAGCCGATTTTAACTACCCCAAATTGTAAATTTTTATCTGATAATGCATAATTATAAATCTAAATTTGGAGGGAGTAATTAGAGTTTTAAAATACTGAAATATCCCGAAGTAAGGAGGAGTTGGGAGAACTAGAAGCAAGGGTAATCTGGTCCTCAGAATTTTTAATTTTAGTACTAACATATAAGAGCAATCACTGGCCTCTGAAATCTGTTTCTTTTATCACTTTTTGTGAGTTGAAATCAAAGAGAAATCCACTAACTTAATAATGGCAACTTCTTGTTTTCCTCCATTTTCTGCTTCATCTTCTTCATTATGTTCTTCCCAATTTACACCTTTGCTTTCTTGTCCAAGAAATGCCCAAAGATGTAGAAAGAAGAGACCGGTTATGGCGAGTATGCACTCGGAAAATCAAAAGGAAAGTAATGTCTGCAACAGAAGAGCGATTCTTTTTGTGGGGTTCTCAGTTCTTCCACTTCTCAATTTGAGGGCAAGAGCTCTCGAAGGCTTGTCAACAGGTTAATCGTTATCGCCCCTTTGCTTTGGAGTTGAAAGAATCAAAAGAGTTCTCCGTTTCTTTAAGTAGTAATGTGTTCTTTAGTTGGTAGAATCAATGAATTTCTTGAAGTGATTTACCTGCCATTTAGTATTTTTCTATTAGTTTATGGTTCGAGTTAATCACAAGATAATTTAGCAAAGACACAATGTGTTTAGTTAATAGAATTGATTGAATATGATAAAAGCTAGGTATGGCTTAAATGTTAAGCAGTACGAATTTCTTGAATTAATTCACGGTAGTTAGCAATAGATTCTTGTTTTAGGATTTACCTTCATTTGCTATTTAGTCTTTTTCTATCAGCTGACAGTTCAAATTAATGACAAGATAATATAAAGGTGTTCTTACTTTCTTTTAAGTCAAAATGTGTTTAGTTAATAGAATCGATGAATATGAATAAGACTAGGTCCATTTAAGTGGCTTAAATGTTAAGCAGTAGGAGTTTCTTCAACTATTGCACTATAGTTAGCACTGTATTCTTATTTTAGGGATTTACCTTTGTTGTCATTTACTCTTTTTCTATCCGTGATGTTTCGAATTAATGACAAGATGATTTAGCAAAGGGTTTCTTACTTTCTTTTAGTTGTCATGTGTTGAGTCTGTAGAATCCAGGAATATGATAAAAGCTAGGTCCATTTCAGTGACTTACATGGTAACCAATACGATTTTCTTGAAGTAATTCACTGTAGTTAACAATAGATTATTATTTTAGAGATTTACCTTCATTGCCATTTATTCTTTTTCTATCAGTTGAGATGCTTCAATTAATGATAACAAACTTTGGCGATTCTTTTGGTAGATCTAATGTATGGTAGTCTGCTGCTGATTTGTCACTTAAAATGGTTGCATTTGTTTTAAGTGCTTATTTTCTTGGCTGAAAAACAACAGTTTTCAGTTAATAGTCATGTTAGGGTTTGAACTTCTTATTGCTGGAACTAATGTATGTTAACAGTTGGCAGATTTAAGGGTTGTCCCCGATATATAGTCTTGGGCGATTCTTAGGTAGACCTAAGGTATGGTAGTCTGCTGCTGATTTGGCACTTAAAATGGTTGCAGTAAGTTCAAGTGCTTATTTTCTTGTTTCCTTGGCTGAAAAACAGCAGTTTTCAGTTCGACTCATGTGAGGTTTTGAACTTATTATCACTGGAACTAATGTACGTCAATAGTTGACAGACTTAAGGGTTATGCCCAATATATTATTTTGCCTCTGAAAGGTATTTGAGAGGAATGTTGTTTAAGAAATTCTGGAATTGACAATGGTTTCCTAACCTAAGTGTCCAAGTTTAGGCATTCTAAATAGTATTTAGTCATTATATATGTTTCCTAATATCATTTTTCCTTCAGATTTGGATACGATATCTCCTGTTTTCCCCTTTATTAATAAGATTACCTCTGCGAGGCTCAAGTGTTTGCTGTCCAATTTTTTTCTTGCTTCATGCGCAAATTAATGCTTACAGTTCGAAAAAAGCCATTAATAATTGCTTCTAGTTAAATCTAAGAGTACTGAGATTATCAATGATGTCCCTGCCAATAAATTCTGTTTCTAATTTTCTTAGAACTTTTCCCCGCTTATGAATCTATGAGTCTATTCCATCATTCCATTGTCAGTACTCTTCTTATGGTTTCACTCGATCCTGATTGCTAGTTCAGGAGAGAGAGAGAGAGAGAGGAAGAAAAAGAGGGAGGATGAGAGTGCAAGTTAACTGCATCTGGATAAGAAGAGTGGGGTCCTGTGTGTGATAACGTTTTTCACCTATGCTGTCATGGTGAAAGTATACACTTCTAAATGTTGCAGTGAGGAGATGGTCATGTAGCATAAGAAAACGCTTCTGAATGTTGCGGTGAGGAGATGTAAACGTAGCATAAGGAAGTACATATTCATATCAAAACAGAGATAACATTGCTTCTTTCCATAGTTATTCGGCACTGGGGTTATTTATCAGAAGTCAGTGCATTTAATCTCTTTTGCTTTGTATTTTGTTGTTCTGGTAAATGACTAGTAATAAATATCATAATTTTCCTGATGATTAACTGGAATAATTTACATTTTGTTATTTGTGATTGTGGTCAATATCTGAAAGGTTTTTCCAGATACTGCGAACTAGTTAGTACTTAGATTAGTAAAGAGTTTATACCCCTATAACCTCTTAAACCTTTTCCAGTGTGACTAACTCTTCTCTCATACTTTACAGATTCTCAAGCGCAGCTGCAGAAAGAGGAAACAGAGGTCTGAATTTATCCCTAGTATTTCCTTGAAAAATGATTGAGAGAATAAATTCTGGTATACTTGCATTTCTACGTTCTCCTCAGCTTTATATGCTCTCAGTCAATACTTTCTTGTAACCAGCAAACAATCCAAGGAAGTGCAGGGAATCCCTTCGTTTCTCTACTTAATGGACTTGGTGTTGTTGGTTCAGGCGTGCTTGGTTCTCTTTATGCCTTGGCTCGAAATGAGAAGGCAGTTTCAGATGCAACCATTGAATCTGTAAGCTCTCTATATCTTTTGTCAGTTGTAATCTTACCGACATTGTTTATCTATTGCATGATGCAATTGTTCCACCTAAAGGTACAAAATGTTCTTAGCAACATTTTTTAGTAGAGACATTTCTTAGTACAATATATTTTTAGCAATGTTTTTCTTAGTAGAGAGCAGAATATTATTATTTTAAGGTGGGGTATGGGTGCGTGTGTGGGAGCAAGCTTGTCTGAATTAGTCACCATTTCGCCTGAACTTGTTTCAAACAATTCAAACATAAAACACCTGCAAGTGATCTTTACATGCTTAGACTATTAGCTTAAAGTTCATTTTAAATTGTAAGATTATTGGCAGAAAGAATGAGTTTTCGTTTCTTGGGTTGCTTTTACTAATTAAGATCTGCTTTCATGTACTCAGATGAAAAATAAGCTGAAGGACAAGGAAGATGCATTTGTTTCAATGAAGAAGCAATTTGAGTCTGAATTGCTGAACGAAAGGGAAGATCGAAATAAGCTAATTAGGCGAGAAGGTGAAGAGCGACAAGCTTTGGTTAATCAGTTACAATCAGCAAAGACTGCAGTAATAAGCCTTGGTCAGGAGCTGCAAAACGGAAAAAAATTTGCTGAAGGGCTCAAATTTGAGATCAAGGGCCTTCAAAATGACCTCATGCATACGAAGGAGGATAAGAAGAAATTGCAGGAAGAGCTTAAAGAGAAGCTTGATTTGATACAAGTTCTTGAAGAAAAGATTACTTTGCTTACTACAGAGATCAAAGATAAAGAGGCGAGTCTTCGGAGTAGCACCTCTAAACTAGCTGAAAAAGAATCGGAGGTAAATAGTTTGAGCTCTATGTATCAACAATCCCAGGATCAGCTGATGCATTTGACTTCAGAAATCAAAGAACTTAAAGATGAAATCCAGAAAAGAGAGAGAGAGCTGGAGTTGAAACGTGTATCAGAAGACAACCTGAATGTGCAATTAAATTCTTTGCTCCTTGAGAGAGATGAATCTAAAAAAGAGCTTCATGCTATTCTAAAGGAATACAGTGAGTTCAAGTCCAATTCTGATGAGAAGGTGGCTTCAGATGCGAAGCTGTTGGAGGAACAAGAGAAGAGACTACACCAGCTTGAGGAACAACTTGGCACTGCCTTAAGTGAAGCAAGTAAAAATGAAGTGCTAATTGCTGATCTGACTCGAGAAAAAGAAAACCTTAGGAGAATGATGGATGCTGAGCTGGACAATGTAAACAAGTTGAAGCAAGAGATTGAAGTAACTCAGGAAAGTCTTGAGAATTCAAGAAGTGAAGTTTCTGATATAACAGTACAACTAGAGCAGTCGAGGGATCTTTGCTCCAAACTTGAAGCTGAGGTTTCGAAACTTCAGATGGAATTGGAGGAAACAAGGGCATCATTACAGAGGAACATCGATGAAACAAAACACAGTGCAGAGCTCTTAGCTGCTGAGTTGACCACTACTAAGGAGCTTCTAAAGAAAACAAATGAAGAAATGCACACTACGTCAGATGAACTAGCAGCTGTTTCTGAAAATCGTGATAGCTTACAGACAGAGCTAGTTGATGTCTATAAGAAAGCAGAACATGCTGCTAATGAACTGAAACAAGAAAAGAGCATTGTTGCAACACTGGAAGAAGAGTTAAAATTTCTGGAGTCTCAAATTACACGAGAGAAAGAGTTACGAAAGAGTCTGGAAGACGAGTTAGAAAAGGCTACAGAATCTCTTGACGAGATTAACCGAAATGTGTTGGCACTTGCAGAGGAGCTAGAGCTTGCTACTTCTCGTAATTCTAGCCTCGAAGACGAGAGAGAAGTGCTCCAACAGTCTGTTTCTGAGCAGAAGCAAATTTCACAAGAAGCCCAAGAAAATCTGGAAGACGCCCATAGCCTGGTGATGAAACTTGGCAAGGAACGCGAAAGTCTTGAGAAGAGAGCAAAGAAATTGGAAGATGAAATGGCAGCAGCAAAAGGTGAGATTTTGCGGCTACGGAGCCAAATAAACTCAGTAAAAGATCCAGTGGAGAATGAGGAAGTAGTTGAAGCTGGGGAACAGGAAACTGTGAAGGCAACAGTAACAGCAAAGAAAACTACCAGGAGAAGGAAGAGTGCTGCTGTTAAGCAAGAGGAATCATAGTTGGCTGTTTCTGAATGACATAATCTTCTTTTTTTTTTTTGTCCTGACTCATTTGTTTGCAATATATTTATAGAGAGGCCAGAATTAGGACATTGCCATTGCAACAAGCTGTATTGTCTCTTTGAGTGTACATTTCCAGGCGAGAAGTTGCAGAAACAAATGACTAATTCTCTCTTGATATTTAGTCAATGTTGCAGCTTTCATGCACGAAATTTGGAATTAAATTAAGGCAAAATACATAAAACCCCCCTGAACATGGCACGAAAACTCGCTTTAGTACTTAAATTACACGGGTGTTTATATACCCCTTAAAGAACTTGTAAGTGAATTAAATACAACCTTATATATACAATACCAACTTCATGGTTGGGAGGTGATATACACGCGACCACATCAGCGCCAACTCAGTGACACATCGACAACATGTCAATGGTGAAAAGATTTAGTTTTTTTTTCTTTATCCATGTCATATTTTCTTTTTCATTTTTTTATTCTTCCATACAATTTCTTGTCCCATTTTCAGTGTTGCTGTCTCCTTCATCGTTCCATTTCTCCATTATAATGCTAAAATTAAAAGTTTCCTAGATAGAAAACTAACACAAACAACATGATTTTCTAATAATTTTTAATATATATATATATATATATATAATTGAAGCTAGAGTTGCTAGAGCTTCAATGGCAATTATCGGAGTTATTGTTGTTATAATAGACTTAAGATTGATAGATCTGAAGGTTTTCAAACCTTTTATTGTGGTCGCCGAAATACGAAAATACATAAAAAGAATAATTTTTTTAAAGAGAAATAGAAAAAAGCCAAGGAGATGAGTACGAACGGCATTTAGTCCAAATCACTGAAGTAGTGAATTTTTTTTATGAGATCGGGTGGTTGATCTCTTATGGAGCAATGATAAACGAGTAAGAAGGGAGTCATAATGATGTCGCCGACGAGTAGTTGTCATCAAAAATTTTCCGTCGACGGAATAGAGAGAGAGAGTTAAAACCAGAAAGGAGATGAAACAGAGGGTCATGAAAGACAAAGTTGGACCCACTGGTTCTAATTTTTTTTCTGTTTACGCGCTTTTCTTTTTTTAATTTGCCACGTCAACCATTGGGGTGATATATAATTCACTTACAAGTTCTTTAAGGGGGTATATAAACACCCGTGTAGTTTAAGTACTAAAGCGAGTTTTCGTGCCAAGTTTAAGAGGGGGTTTATGTATTTTGCCTTAAATTAATTGTATTGTAACAACAATATGTGAAGCACTTTATTAGTGCCATCACCATGTATGTTATCAGTAATAAAATGAAAACAATAATCACAGCTAAAAAAGTGTCGACCACAGTGGGAGTCGAACCCACGACCTTTTGATCCGAAGTCAAACGCGCTAATCCACTGCGCTATGCGGTCACATGTTGGTATATTTACAACTCTTTATTTATAGTACAATACCAGTACAAAATTCTGGAGAAGTTTCTATGAAATAAATTTATTTGGATTAGATGTCTTTAATTACAATTACCAACCCTTTTACTTTGCACACCTAACAACCAAATACTTTGCAATGAAGCCTTAAAGTATGTGTCATTTTCGGTTTTTGAGTTTCAAATTATATGAATTTCGATCTACGAAAATAGCAATAATGTATGCATATATTTTATGTTTTTAATTATTTTTTTGGATATGTTGTTGTATTATTATAAGAAAAATTATATTTTACATATTTTTTAACGGGAAACTTTCACATATAGCCACTTAAAATAATTAATTACTCTCCATAGCTATAGTTTGATAATTACAATTTGTAGCTACATGTTATGTGGAGGAGAGATGCGAGCGAGACTGGGAGAGAGAGGGGGAAAAGAGTGGGAGAAAGGTAAATTGTATATGTATATTGGTTAAAAAATTGTATATTATACATATGTAATTGCATATATGGCAAGAAAGATTGGGAGAGTGAGGAGAGAGCCGAGCGAGACTGGGAAAGAGAGGAGAGAGTCGAGAGAGAGGGCAGAGAGTGGGAGAGAGGCGAGCGAGAGAGGGCAGAGAGTGGGAGAGAGATAAATTGTATATGTATATAGGCTAAAAAGTTGTATATTATACATATTTATTTGTATATTCTGGCGAATTATACATATACAAACATGACTAATTATATAAACTCGAAGTCAGCCCACATAATTGTATAATGTTAGTCGCGAGTGGTAATTATAGAAAACTATAGATATTATGAGTAATTAAATAGTATAAATTTGCTTATCCGCGTAATTTTTCCTATTTAAATATATTTAAATTTATTTTACCTATTTTAATTTTAAAATGTAAAAATAAAACAAAACAAAATGTTATGTGGGTTGTGATGAAGCTTTTACAAAAGAAAAAGAGTTTAGGTGGAGACCGGTGACGATTCCCACCGAACTCATCCTTGTTATGCTCAATTTCTCAGATTTACGCCGAAATTAGGGTTTCTGATTATAGCGCTATTAAATTATTCTTTGCTTTGAATTTACTCAATCAATTGATTGTTTGTTCGGTGCAATTTTTAGAGGAATCGGAATTATTGGTGAACGAGGATCGAAAAAGTCATGTTCTATGGAACGGCAGTGTGGGATCCATGGCTTATTGTTGCGCAGATTGTGTGTTTTCAATGTCTATATTATTTGACGCTGGGGATATTCATGACAATTCTTGTTGGAACTCGTGTTTCACGAATTAGTCTGGTATATTTCTTTGATTATGCTACTGTTACTGCTTCCACCGTCACCGGATGGTGCGTCATTGCCTCATTTATTCTCAGTTCACTAGCAGGGTGAGATTTCTGCTTTTGTTTTTGTGCTCTCTTCATGTTCTTTGCTTTTCCTTTTGGATCTAAATTAATGTTGTATGTTCTTAAATCTATTTCTTTGGGCATAGATGCATAGTGAAGAAAACAAGCAAGTAGAAATGATTGTTTAGCTCCATAAATCCACCTTCCTTGCTGAATTATCATGAATATCCCCTTTGAATCTGAATTGGGAAGACTTCCTTGCTGAAAAATCATAAATTATCATCTTTGACTGTTGTTTCCTTTACTGATTGAAAGCAAGTCTAATTTTTTTGGGCATTGGTATGTTTGGTGAACTTGTCCATACATAAAGAATCTGAATGGGGAAACTTCCTTGCTGAAAAATCATATATTTATCATCTTTGGCTGTGTCTTCCATTACTGACTGAAAGCAGAAAAAAATGGTTTCAGTCTTTCAGCTATGGGAGTTTAAAGAGATTGGATCAGTGTTTTACACCATATTAGTTTGATCTTCAATGTTGAATCATTTCTGGTGTATCTTTCTATTCTTATGTTTGTTCAACTTAGAGTTGGAAAAAAGGTAGTAAAAGAAAGGCTGAAGAACACACACTTGGGAAGTAAGGAAATTGGAGATGCAACCATAAATAAGCCAAAAAAGGAGTGGACAATGATATAGCATGATGCTTTCTATGTCTCTAATATGTACTTTTGTTTTGACTTTATATGTGCATGCTAGTCTCGGATGAGAAAATCTATATTTCTGTGAACAACTTCCTAACGTTCCAATAAATCTGGTTCAAGATGCATAATTGAATATTTTTCTTGTTAAAATATGCAGAGCTGTCTTTCTGCTTTATTTGATTGAGAGGGCAAAAAAGTGCTTAGATTTTTCAGCAACACTTTACATCGTACATCTTTTAATATGTATTATCTATGGAGGTTGGCCTTCTTCAATTACATGGTGGGTTGTGAATGTTACTGGGCTTGCAGTGATGGCATTGTTAGGTGAATACTTGTGCATAAGACGTGAATTACGCGAAATTCCAATTTCAAAATTCCGATCAAGTAAGCTCCTTTTCCTCCATTTTGAATAATTCCTGTCTGAGAAAGCCTTCTCCCATTATACCATCTCTCCATATCGTTGGCCTGAACACCATCACTTTGTTCTGGCATCTTTCAACTCTACACACTATTTTGTCTTTTCTTTTGGATCCTGATTATTGCTGCTTCTTTGATTCTGATGCTAACTATTGCTATTTCTCTTTTACTTTTGGATCATTTATTTGTTTTCTAAAGTTGAAGTGCTTGAGATATCTATGCTTTTGCTGTTGGATCTCACTGGAGGTTATTAACACCTCATTTTTCTTCTCCATTACATAGAGTATGAAGATCTTTGTCAATCTCTTCTACTATATTAGTAAACTTTGTCAAACTTCCTCTTTCATGGGTGCTTAGGCTGCAGGTTGTCATTTTATAGGCTAAAAATGAGATAGTATGTACTTCCTCCGTTTCAAAAAGAATGTCCCTATTTCCTTTTTAGTTTGTTTAAAAAAGAATGACCCCTTTCCTTTTTTGGCAACACTTTAACTTTCCTCGTGGCATGTTTAAGACCACAATATTAAATGACATTTTGGTACATTTGACATAACTTTAATTTAGAACCACAAGATTAAAAAGTCCTTTTTCTTTTCTTAAACTCCGTTCCAAGTCAAATTAGGTCATCCTTTTTGAAACGGAGGGAGTAAGATTTATGAATATATTGTGCGTCTCTCTAGTATTTGGGTACAAATTGGTTCTTGGTACTTGATGCAGTGATGCACTAGGTTTGTCAATAAATTAGAGCAGTAGTTGCAGCAATAAATTTGAGAATTGACAGAAAGGCAGAAAAGAAGAAGGGGAGGGGAGGGGAGGGGAGGGGAGGGAGGGGAGGTGAAGTAGAAGAAAGTGGTGCTGTTGATGGACACTGCTAGTTTGGCATAACTTACATAGAGTAATTAACATGCGCTTTCAACAGAACTGGATAATTCTGGTTTCAGCTTAAATAGCGTCAGGTTGGGTTTTATCCCATTTCCCAAAAGCGTGTATTGTTAGCATTTATCAGAATGGTGCAACAGTGAGCTTCAGAAAACAGAAAGTAATTTTAGCCGCCATTTACTGTACTTCTCCTTGTGACTTTATTGTAATTATCTGTTAGGCTTGTCAATAGTAATCTCAACTTGAACTAAGAGAATCTAAATTATGATTGGCAGGGTCAGTCAGTGAGGAGAAGGCAAACGAAGACATGGATGAGCAAATCCCTTTGTATCGTGTGGATAATATGGCTTGAAAGAAATCGTAGGTGCTTTAAGGGTAGGGAGGAAACATTACTTCTGTAAAAAAATAGATTTATACAGCATCTTAAGATTTGGTGTAATGTCTTTTTTGATGCTATGCTGAATTCTGCTCCAGATATAAGGGATCTAATTCCACTAAGTAATTTTTTGTACTAATCTGCAGTATCATTTTGATACTGTTGTTTTATGAAATAAAATTATCTGTACTTTTTTTGTTTTTTTTGTTTTTGAGAATGATAACTTTAAAATTATCTTTACTTGTCAAAAAGAGAGAATCTTAATTTGATAACTAGTTATCACACATATCAGAAAATTGACTCACCACTATATGCCTCTAGTATATTATGATTTTTTATAGGGTCTGTACAAAAACTAAATAGGGTCCTGATTCTGCTAATATGACTAATTCTTTGAAATACATTAAAATGTGTAGATGTTTGACGGAGTTGAAGTGCAACAGCAAGAACAATTGTCTTAATGATCTGTGATGGTGCTTCCTGGTTTCCAAGGAGATGATCTTGGATAAGCTTGTCAGCTTACAAGTCTGTCTTCTGATCCGACATCTAAAGCTTCCTAGCGGAGATTTTATTTCCTTTGCTAGCTGCAATCATGTCAATTGTCTTTGGAGATCGAAGAACAGAACAGGAAACAAGATAAGCAGAGCTGTGATTAGACATTTTATGTACAACTTGAGGAGATTTAGAATGACGTAGCAAATTCTAATGGGACGACAGTGTTTGGCAAGGTATATGTAGATTTTAAGCATTCATAATGCATTTTGTTATTCAAAGACTTTTTAATCTGAAAATTGCATGATAAGTATTGCAGTCAATGTTCTTTTGATGCTGCAATTGAAAATTGTTTGATGCCACACCTAGATTTGACATTGATGAAGGGCAGTGAAGAGTAATCTGCTGATTAATAGTTATTAGTAGTAGTTTTTAGTTTCTTCTTATTTTTCCAGACAAGTAAAAATAATTGTTATCCTCAAACAGAAAAAAAAGGATAGTGGTTTCCTAAATTATTATATACAAACAAGGGTTACTTACATTCATGGATATGCTTGCTCTCATCCTAGATAAAAAGATAATATACATCAAAATTCTCTTCTTAGAAGAGCGTAGAAGGTAGAACACAAATCAATTCCTCCCAAAGCTTCAGTTTATTAATCCTTCTTCTTCTCTCCATCCATTGTACAAATCTCATATAGTTAGTGGTTGAGCTGGTCCCATTTCAGGCTTCCAAGAAGACGAAATATCGTCCACAGCTTCAGAAACTGTTAGATATAACCCGTCTAACCCAAAAGCCTCAAGAGCATTTGAGTTAAACAGCTTTTCCATAACGTTTGCAACTGGATTTGCCAGCACAAGCTGCAACAGTAGACAATTAAAAGCATAAACAATCAACCAAGAAAGAAACCGTGAAAACAAAAGCTTGACAGATGAAAGATTTTCTTACCTTAAGTGATCTTTTCTCAAGTATTCTTCTTAGTTCACATATTGTATCAATGCCACTAGTGTCTATAGCTGTCACAGCTGCAGAAAGAAACCCCCATTTTTTTTGTTACTAGACATGTTAGGTTACTGGCGAAAGAAAACATGACACAATATATGTTGTGTGTTTCGAACCAACCTGTCATGTCAAGAATTACACATTTGATTGGAGGTTCTTGGTTGGCTTTGATCCTGTCTTCCTCTTCTCTAATCCATCTCAATGTCCTGTAATTGTATAAAGTTGCTAACTTTTAGTTGATACGACTCTAATGTAACAAAATATTTAATAACTTTGAAGGTTAAAGTTACCTTTCATGTAGGTAGGTAGAATTTGCAAAGTAGAAAGGAGCCTCAACAGCTATGATAAGGAAAGAAGGAATCCTAACAGCAGTGGTGTATCTGCTTAGGCTTTGAAATGAACGAGTACTCGAAATGTAGCCCAGGACATTAGTATTTGGCCTAGTAACATGCAATAGGATCTTGAAAACTGAAATACCGACCTGAAGTGTTTTCATGAATAAAAATTATAGTACATTAGTTAGATGTGAGAAGTTAGAAACGTTGAGGCAGGGATTGAGATTTATGAGAAGAAACTGCTTACCGCGATGAGTAGGCCAACAGCCACTGAGATGAAAAGAACACCAAAAAAGGAAGACAAGCACGCGATGCAGTCTAGTTTGTCAACTTTCCATAAACGGAATGCACCTTGATAATCAATTAGCCCGATCACTGCTGTTATAATAATGGCTGCCAAGATGACGTTAGGGGTGTATCGGAACAATGGCATGAGAAACAGCAGGGTGATAAGCACAGTTGCTGCCATTACTATATTTGAAACAACAGATTTTCCTCCAGCATTGTAACTTACAGCAGACCGAGAAAATGACCCTGCAACATTGAGTTTTAGTTGGAATAAGAAAAAGAGAGAACCAGGGGTGGCAAAATTAGCCTGTGGAATCATGACCCGTTTTTAATTAGTTCATTTCAGCTCAAGTAACTTTTGTCTCGCCTATTTGACACCCTAAAGACAACTAAAACTCGTGATCTGTGGAAGCAAAATATGAAAAGAAGAATGTTTGCTTAGTTTGTACCTGTGGTGACAAAGCAGGAAGCACAAGAGCCAACTATATTCATGAGTCCAATAGCAATCATTTCCTTGTTGCCATCAACTTGGTAATTTTCCATAGCAGCAAATGTCCTTCCTACTGCAATTCCTTCCTGTAGGGTTTTATAGGTCAGTTCACTAATCTCCGCAATTCATTTCTTTCTTTCTTTGACGAATTAAAATGTTAGCAGTAGACAGTAGTTCGTTTTCACTTACTGTGAGCGCTAAGATTCCAGTTATAATGCCAACTCTGAGAGCAAGAGCCATATAAGGGCCACCAAAATGTAATTTGTTCACTGATGGTGGATTTATCCCCTTAGGCAAGTGTCCAATCTGTGCAACAAAATTAAGAATCTTTAGTCTCATGCTACCCTCTAAGTAGAACAACGGATGAAAGTAGAGACGATGCATGTAAGATTACTCACAGTTGGGATCGCGTGTGTCTCATTTTTGATTAGGTAAACTATGACAGTTGAGAGAATAACTGATACTAATGGAGCTGCTGCAGAAACCCAGAAAAGTTTTGGATTTCTTGCACTCTGTTGTATGGAAGAGAATTGTTTTAGAAGTGAACAATAAGATGCAACTTTCTCATTCACATAAACCAAAAAAAAAACAAAAAAACTTACTATTTGCCTTGCTGTGAGCAGAAATATGAGGAAACAACCACCCATAACAACAGTTTGCCACATCCACTGCAAACAAATGTTACACTAATCAATACATACCTTCAATATATTTTTGGTCCTCGTGATATAACACATTATTGAAGGGAAGTTCTAACCTCATGTCTGTTTTCGAAAACCGAGGTCAAAACAGGAATTATTTCCATCTGGTTTGTGAAGTGAACTATCCCTAGCAATCCTTTCAGCTGTTGCAAAGAGACAATGACTGCTGCACCAGCCATGAACCCTAGTAGAGTCGCCTTCGACAGAAAATCAATGATGAATCCTAACCTGTAATTCATCGAATATCAAAATCAAAAAATTAATATAAAAAAAACAAAACGAATATGAGATTCAATATTCACCACAATTGAAGGATGGAAGGCCTTAACCAACTGAGCAACCCTCACATTTCGAGTATTTATATATGAAATAGTTAATGAAGATATACCTGAAGAAACCCATTGCAGCTTGCAAGCATCCTGCAATAAGAGTTGATGTGAAAGCAAGTTGAAGATATAAAGTTGGCTCTTTGCTGTATGTAACTGCTTGGCTGAGCATGGTTCCCATTACAAGTGAGGCTATGGATACCGGTCCGACCGCTAAATGTCTTGAACTTCCCAAAGCTGAATATATTAATGGGGGAACAAAGCTTGAATCTGGAGATGTCACGCAAAATTCATCAACTTCATCATCTATTAATCACTATACAATACAATAAATGACATTTTTTTACGTCACAATTAGCTTAGCGTCACAAAAAGTAAGTTTCCTCGCTAAGGATAGTCAAAATTTAAGTCGTATATAATGTAACTTTCGTTCATAGTAAGTGGTAGTTTTAGTAGCGACCATGCATCAGAGAATTTTCCATGACTGACTCTACGTGACAATTCCTTGATCGTCACAAAAAGTGAAGGTGGGTTCTCCACATAATAATAATAAAAAAAATTGGGTATTAAAATTTAAATTTAATTTGTACAAAAAGTGACATATTTGCCTTAGTAAATGATAGTCTTAACGGCAATTCGGCAAACATGTTTTCGAGCTAATTAGGGGAAAATAATAAGAACTTTTCATGACGAGTTTGCGTGACAATTATATAAGTCGTCGCTAAAGTAAAGCAACATTTAACATGCTTTTTTTATAAAAAAAAGGAAAAAGGACAAATATACCCTCGAACTATCGTAAATGGTATGCAGAGACTTTAGGGATATTGGTGCTCCTGCCATCCAAAAACTAGAGCGTATATGCCCTAACGAAAGACTAAATATGGACATGTGGCGCAATCTTATCCATCGATTTGATGTCGGGTCAGTTGATAAGATTATCACACGTGTATTTCCGTTAGTATAAAGGGTATATATGCTCTATTATTTAGACGGCAAGGGCACTAATGTCCCTAAAGCGTGACGGAGGGTAACTTGCATACCATTTACGATAGTTCGAGGGTATATTTATTTTTTTTTCCCCAAGAAAATAACAATTTATACTACTATTAGACAGAGCGTCTAGCGACTTTTTATTAATAATAATAAAACCCTTAACATGAATAAGTATAAGAGGGGCTAGGTCATACTTTATCAATCCTAACGAGGTATACCTCTACGTACCTATATAGGTAAGTGATAATTTTAGCAGTCACCATGTGTTAAGAAGAAATGAATTTTTTTCATTGATTGCCTTAAATCGTTATAAAAAGCAAATATAAAGTAATATTTGATCTATATACAAATGATAATTTTTCTTGATTACTTTATATAACGATTAGCTTAATATAAAAATTCCAAACAGAGAAAAGGAGATTCAATATATAAAATATAACATTTTGACATAAATAATTTTGTCAGCAAAAAAGGAAAAAAAAATGGAGGGAAAAACAACAAACAATTAAAAAAAAAAGAGGGATGGAAGTGGAACTTACATAACCCAATAATAGGCGGCAAATTAGCAAGTTTAGCATAACTGATTCCTTGAGGTATAGCAAGGCTAGCAATTGTAATGCCGGCAATAATATCAGATCTTAAAAGCATAACATTATACTTTGGTCCCCATTCAAAAACAGGGAAGAAAAACTGTAAACCCAAAACAAATTTCCTCAACGTCGTTTGGTTCTTGAACTTGTGAAGTGGATCATCTGGGAAAAATATCTCCGACAATCTATGCCGGAGTTTTTGAAATGTCGTCCGGTGAGGCGGCAAACATACCTTATGTACACCGTTCGGTTGCGAAGACGAAGACGAAGATGAAGCCTCTGTTCCGTCATTTGTATTCCCAGATGAATCTTCCACTTTAATCGAATTCAAACTCATTTTTTATTTTGTTTTAATTTTAAACGAATTTTGTTCAAGAACAATAAGTTGGGGAAAATGTGTATTGGGTTAGTTTTTCAGATTTGGATCGGAGAAGATCGAATGAAAATTTGTTGATTTAAATGGAAATGAACACAATGCCCCTTTTATATAGGGGGAAATTTAAAATATCCGCCCAACGCGCTTGTAACTAGTAGTCTATAATAACTTTGAGAGGTAAATATTTTTTTATTCTTTTGTCATTTTTTCCTTTTAATATAATAATATGAAATTTGATAGGAAAAAATTAGTGAAACGAATGCTACTCTATTCTTACACGCTAAAATATCATAATTTTATTCGAGGTAGAAGGTAAACACTTGACGTTTTGTTTATTATTTAAAGTTTTTTGTTTAAAATGTGAGTAAGTAGTATAACAACTTTTAGAGGACAAGATTTTATTTCTTTTTTGAGATATATTTTTTATACTCTTTTAGAATTTTGGAAGAATCATTAATGATGCACCATTCAAAATTTGATTAATAATGAGTCTATAATGGAAAAAATTAGTAATAGGCATGATCCTTTATCCTAGCTCCTTGCCCACTAAAATATCATGATTTTATTCATGGCAGAAAGCAAAAACATGACATTTTATTTAATAATTAAAATTTTTGTTTAAAATGTGAGTAAGCTGCATAAAAACTTTGAGAGGACAAAGTTTTTTTTCTTCTTTAAGATTTTTTTTTAAATCACTTTTCCTCATTTAGAATTTTTTGAAGAATCATAAATAATGCACCATTTAAAATTTGATGAATAATGAGTGTATAATGATTATTTAAAGATAATAAGCTCGATCTTCTATTCTTATTAATCACTAAAATATGATAATATTATATGAGACCCAATGCAAACACATGACGTTTGTCTAATAATCTAGAAAATTTTGAAAGAATGTAACAACTAATGATGCACCTTTTGAAATTTGAAGAATAATCAATACAATGGAAAGTTTTTTTTTTACTAACAGATTCTCCGTTATCTTGTTCATTATTCCCTTCATTTAAAAAAGAATAATTTAAATTGACTTGCAACGAAACTTAAAAAAAGAAACAAGATTTTTTAATCTTTTCATTCTAAATTAAAATTATGTTATATGTATCAAATGTTCTTTAATCTTATAATTTTAAACATGTCACGTGGAAAATTAAAGTTAAAGTGTTGTCAAAAAGAGAAAAAAATGATTCTTTTTTAAACACACTAAAAAGAAAATTGAGTTATTTTTTTTTAACTGGAGGGAGTAAAAACTATCATTTTTTATTTATGTCTAAGTGAATGCAAACATGATGTTGTATTTAATAATTTGAAATTTTGGAAGAATGCAACAACTAACAATGCACTATTTGAAACTTAATGAATAATAACCCTATGATGGAAAAAAGTTTAATAATAGACACACACCTCTATTCTTATTCACTAAAATATTATGTTTAATTTATTTATGGTAAAGAGCGAACACACGATATTTTATTTAATAATCTTAGGTAAATATGATTTGATGAGATTCTATGGATAAATTTCTTACATGAGATTATTTTTCGTTTTTTCTTTAAAGTGGAAAGTACATAGGAGGGAATGTAGGTTTAGGCTTACCAACGTAATTAGTTTAGGTATAATCATGACTTTATCATATACTAATAAACGTTTAGAAATAGATAATGAGTCAATGATGGAAAAAGATTTAATAAAAGAAACGTTTCTCTATTCTAATTCACACAAAAAATATTATTATGACTTTATCATATATTAGTACAACAGTAATTAAACCAAAAAAGGTTAATTGACTAATGAGTGGCCAAGACTCTTGATTAAGAAATTTAAGGTGATTACCATTTTGTCCTGAGGCAAATGTAGCTAATCCCAAACCTAAAATAAAAGATGACTTTTTATTATAGTAGCTAGGTTAATATTTTTCTATGACGAATCTTCGAAAAATATCTTGAATATAACAAAAGAGATAATGGACGATTCATATGGCCAATTCCAACTAAATTAATTACTAGAATTTAATACACTTTTACTATTTTGAGAAGACATAACATGCATGTTGGCATTTATGTATAATTGAAATACAGTGACAGAATCATAATTTTTAATAAGATAATTCAAAATATAAAAACATAGAAGTATAAAGATATAAAGGAAATTTAATATATATATATATATATATATATATATTGAAAATATAGCCATAAAAAGAAGAGATGAAGAATTTATAGATTTAACTTACTCTTGCTTTAATGCATGATAACAATAGCGTAGCATTTATTCAGTTATTTATACTTTGGAAAAGGGGAAAAGAAAGGCGCAAGTGAATGAACAATATTGTACCAAACCAAACATCCCAAATTTAGTACTCCATTCGTTTTAATTTATCCTTTAGTTCATTTTTACTTCTTTATAGTAAAATATATTCTTCTACATTAATTACTTATTTCCTAAACTATTTTTCAAGACATAAGACTATGCATTAGTTAACATAAATATTGTGATAATATACTCATATTAATCATTATTTCTTAATGGCGGACAAAGTCAACACTGGCAAGGAAATATGTATTTGTATTAAACAACGGAGAGAGTATTTGTCTTAGCTTACATTTATTTTAAATCTTGTTTTAAAATAATTGTCACTTCCTATATATTTTAGTAACCATTAACACTCGACATGCGGTATAAATGACATATTTAAAATCATAAAATTCAAAGAAGATTTTACCCATATTTTAACTAAAACACTTAAATGAAAGCGAAAAGAATAATGATCTCATTCTCCTACGCCTAAGATTGTGAGTATCATGAATTACGTGCACCCAATACTTATGTCCAAATGCATAATTTAACTTTAGTAATATTGAAAATTGAAGTGAGAAATTGAATAGGTATAAAACACAATATTTGTACGTGAACAATATACATGCACACCATGCCATATGAGTAAAACTGGACTTATGAATATGATTGAATTCAATTTTAAAAGCTTATTAACTCATAAAAAGAAGACAACAATTCATTTCTTCAATAAATTTTCGTGGCACAGCAAAATAGGACTCAACACCTACATGATTATTCTAGCAACATATTTTTCTTTGAAGAAAAGGAAGAGAATTATTGGGCAAAAGAAACAAAAGAATTTCACCAAATTGATATATAGTTATAGTTGAATGGGATGGGATCTTTTCTGTTGGCCTAATTATAGTTAGGATCATAATTTGGTCAATTGTGATGTCTCACTAATTATTACTTCATTTCCTTCGTACATCTTTACTTATCCACTTTATTATTTTAAAATGTCCAACAGTATATATTTAGTTTATAAAACCTATGAAAATTTTACCATTTTGTGTCGTCTATTTTACTCTTGTTATTAAATTTTCAATGTTTAGATGACTTATATTTAATAAGAGTGATTTGGTAAAATTACTCCTATCATTTACGACTTTTTAATTCATGTGTCAAATCAATAGTAAACAAGTATTATAGAACAGATGGAGTAATAAAGAAATTAGTTATTATTCCATTCATAAGTAGCAAATTATAAAGTTCATGTACAAATTACGTCACGTAGACTGAATTAGTAATTATTGAACTAAAAGTATAAAAAACGCATGAGCTACCTATTTTACACGTACATTTTATGTGATCAAACTAACGGTAAACATGTAGTAAGTTACATAGTATGTAAGATTAGTTAGTGTTTGATGGTACTTGGGAGCATTTGAGAGGAGGAATCAAGTTTGTTTTGAAAACCAACATGGTTCTGGTGTAGTGGTGAGATTATTTTATTCTTCAATCAGAGATTTTGAATTTGAACTCTGAGTTTGAAAGAAAATTCTCCAAATGAGTCCGGCAGTGATCGATTTAAATTTAGTCAAAACTCTAATTCGAACTTCGAATATTGAGCGGAAAAAAAAAGTTTTGTTCTGGATTTGATATAAAATAGAAAAAATGCAGTGGCGTTTCTAAACACTTCTTGTGCCTTATGTTGTAAGATATTAATAATCATAAGTTTTGGAGGGAAATTAGAAGCTAAAATGTGGTTGTCTTGTTATATAATATAGTACTACTCTCTTTGTTAAAATTAAATATTTGTCATTTTTTTTAACAAAAAAGTGTAGTTTTTTTCCATTTTACCCTGTGTATGAAAGGATCAGGGTTTTTATAAAGAAAAAAATACATAAAAAATATAGTTACTTGGAATCTAACCCGAGTACTTTTTATGATTTTGATGAAATATTTCCATCGTTTCTCTTATACCCAACCATAATTTTACATTTAAAAATCAACCTTGTTCATTAATTTTGTAAAATAACATGAAGGATTAAATCAATTTTCTTTTTTATATTTAAAATAATTTTTAAAAAAGAATAATTTTGCTCAAAACAAAAATTGACGAAACATTGTTAGTTTTCTATTAAAAAAAGTTCTAACTTTTTTTCTCTTAAAAAAAAACGACGGATGGGATCAGTTCTCCCTAGATTTTTGAACCAACCCCCTTCATCGGTTTTTGCATCGTTTTTAGTTGTAATAATTTATATATAAAATTTGAAATATCAAAATATTTTAGATATGTTTTTGAATAGATATGACAATGAAAGAAAATAAAAACGCAGTAGAAGTGGCAAGCAATTCGGAGCGAGTAGGTAGTAGCAACAACCAAATAGTTTTTGAGAGTCTGAAGCCAAATAGGTAAAAAAAAGTTGTTAAAAATTCTAAAAGCGTATATCAATTTTTTTAATCAAAAGGGTAAAATCACTTATGACGGAGCGATTTTCTTCTGATAAAATTGATACCGTAATTTTTTTTAATATCGCTGCACATGCAGCGTTTTTTAAAAAAAGAAATAAATAAATTGAAATTGCTGCCAGCAATAGAGGCTGCCAGCTTTGTTTGCCTCTTTGTTAAATTTTTTTTTTTTACAAAATCGCTGCTATTTTAAGAAAAAAGAAATTCTTTTTGGATGAAATTGTTGTCACAGTAGCGATTTTTGTTATTTTTTAAAAAAAGTTAACATATCAATTTTGTCTGACGAAAATCGCTCCGTTGAAAGTGATTTTTACCTTTTGGTTAAAAAAAGTTTATATACCCTTTTAAAATTTTTAATAATTATTTTTGTCCTTTTAACTTCGGACTCTAATTTTTGGCACCCCAAATTTGAACAACCTGCAGCATTATTAACCAACTTGCTCGATCCATCGAGTCTGTTTCTTATGCATTTCACTCAATAAAGTGTATATTAAAACTCAAGTGCTTTGAGATATGTGGAGATCTTTGGTATTGGCCGGCTACCATGAATTATATCATAAGCATTGAATTAGTCAACTCATTTGAGATAAAGTTCTAGTATCGGCTCCACATAATTTAGTAATTTTGATAAAAGTTTTATACGTATTTATATTAAGAAATTTATTTAATGTGCAAATAATTTAACAAAGGACAGAAAAGGGAAATGAAATGTGTGCACTTTTCTCTTTAAAGCACCTGACTTTGTTCAGAACCTAGTAAGTTATTTTTGCTAAAACTCAAAGATTATAAATTTTAAATTTTGTCAATGCTATATGGAACGTGTGCACTTTTCTCTTTAGGAGTTTGTTTATTTGTGACTTAAAAAGAGTAAAAAAGAGGTCCTCTTTGAAGCCTAATTAGCCTAGTGAATACGTTGGAAATAACAAATTAAAAAGAGCACCCCACGATGCTTTCATCTCGAGGTGGAACGGTGGTGGAAATAAGTCAATTCAAATACGCGCATCATATATATTTTGATATATTATTTTAACTTTAAAATATTTATAATAAATCAATTAATCGGGCTTTAAGTTGAAAGTAACAAAGATGTAACAAATTAAAAAGAACACCCCACGGTTCTTTCATCTGTGTTGGGGTGGTTGTTACTTGTTAGCAGTGTAGTAGACAAGTTTATTCCCAGAATATACCATTTTTCATTTTACCTTTTGATGATAGCAACATTGACTCATTATAATTAGTCATATATATATTCCAAATGAAACCAATTTTTTGGACTAAAACTAGCTAGATCATGAAGTCAACTTCACTACTACAAATGGCTGGATCTTTATCAAATAGCTAGTCTCTATACGTTCACCACTCTTGAGAGAGTTGTGGTAATTAATTGATTGTCTTTGTGACACTTAATAGCCCAATAAAGCTATGTCCCATGACGAGAAATTAACCTTGATAAAATCTAACCTATGTCTGCTTTAATATCATGTTGAAGTACATGTGATATTAGCAAGAGCGTAAGAACTGATTGGACGGTTGGGCTAAGAATGTAACGGCAGAAACATGGCCCAAAAATGTAACGGAAGTTGAATTTAATTCCTATTTTGAATATAGTTCAGAAGTGTTAATGACATAATTATTATACACATTTTTAAAGTTTGGGAATTAAAGAGAGCTTAGACATACAATATTGGTATTTAAAATCATCACAATAAATCATTGTGATAGGAAGCTTATAGTAGAAAGAGAGTTAAGTGTATTTCTTCTAAATTATAATGATTAATGGAATCTTTTTTTTTTTTTTTGGTGGTCATTAATTAGCTCAAGAGTGGGAAAAGTGAATTGTTTGGATGTCTATATTCTTCACTTTTGGAAGGGAATAATTAACAAGTTCTATAAAATTTAAAGTTATATTTGTCTAGTCTATCTATTTAAAGAAACAAATTAGAAAACATGAGTGGACTTCTAGTCTCATTTTGGATAATTTCCGTTGCTTTTGTCAACCATATATAATTGTGATTAAACAATCCTTACTGATTTGATTTAGTTGATGCTATATATTTTGTTGATTTTATTTATAGACGTCGTAATGTTTTAGCATCGTTTAGTATTATAATTATAATTTTTTTACTTAAATTATATATTAATTCTTTCACTTTCTTTGTATAAATAACGCGAAACGTATAATAGCATGTTATATTTTATCGCTTAAAAGAAATGAGACCTAAAAAATTTCTGAACTCACCTTTATTTTTGAATTGAAAATACTGAAGGTAACAAGACCTAAAATTTTGAAAATGGTAGCACCACTTCAAGGTTTAAAAAATGTTCGTTCAAGATCATTCTTACTGATTGTTCCTTTGATTGATAAAATTGTTCCTTCAAATTGAGTATAAAGTGTGAAACTTATGTTGTATTCGTATAGGACTTATTAAAAGGGGAATTATTCCCTTTACGTGGGAGGTTACTATGATTATCGCCATTTTCAGGGCTTGAATTTGAGAGAGAGAAAAAAATTTCTTCCATTGAATCCCACCACAAATATTAGTGATTCAAATTGTGTGTTATAGATTTCATATAAATGTCATGCATCTCTATTTTCTTCCAAAGACCAATTTATCACCAAAAAATTGTGTTAAAAATTAATAATATCCATATATTGTGTTCTCACCCCCCTTTAATTAGGTCTGATCTATACTAGTTATTAAAACTCATCCTTGAAGTGTTATAGAATCCAATTTCTGATATATAGTTTACAAGAGCAACATGCACATCAAAACTTGTTGATTGATCCAATTTACTTGTTGCAGGCCTTGACATCATGGATCCATGGGCCTCGTGGCGTACCCACCAGAATCTGAATTTTGGACTAACCTCAACTTCGTAGGCCGTCTACGGAAAATCTTAGGTGAACAAAAACAGTAAGCTTCCAAGCCTTTACTCCATGGATGAGGCTTGAAGCTTTTACCAAAGAAGAAGAAGAAGAAGAAGAAGAATGAAAAGTAAAATTGTTGTATTGAATTTCATACTCTACACGTGATCTGTATTGCTTATATAGCAATCAGATGATGCAAAACAAAATACAAACTAACTAACTAATTCTACACATTAATCGATGTAACAACCTACTAACTTGAAATTACAATAATAGGCCTAACTAACTACTAACTAACTTCAACTTCTAACTAACTTTTGAATAGTTAGTTGCTGCCATTAACTAACTAATCTTCACTTCTTTTAACACACCCCCTCAAGCTGATGAGTGCATAATATGATCACTCCAAGCTTGCCTAGAAGATGCACATGTTGAACTTGGCTCAGCCCTTTTGTCAATATGTCTGCGAGTTGTTGATGTGTATGAACATAGGCAGTATCAACTTCTCCTGATTTGATCTTATCTCGGATAAAATGGCAATCTATCTCAATGTGTTTTGTCCTTTCGTGTAACACTGGATTAGCTGCTAGTTGTATAGCTGATTTGCTGTCACTGAAGATTGTAATAGGCAGTTGAACATTCACTCCTAATTCCTTGAACAATCCTAGAAGCCAAGTAATTTCTGAGACTGCTGATGCCATACTTCTGTACTCAGCTTCAGCTGAGCTTCTTGAAACAGTTTGTTGTTTCTTTGATTTCCAAGAAACTAAGGACTCTCCAAACTTAATGACATATCCTGTGATGGATCTTCTTGTGTTAGGACAGGCTGCCCAATCAGAATCACACCAGCAAGTAATTATGTTGGTAGGTTCAGAGTGTAACCACACACCTTGACCAACTGAACCTTTCAAATATCTGATCACTCTAGTAGCTGCTTCCATATGTGATTTCTTGGGAGATTGCATGAACTGGCTTAAGGTTTGCACTGCATAACTTATGTCTGGCCTGGTGATAGTAGCATATAGCAATTTACCAACCAACCTTTGATATGAAGTAATGTCATGCAGCACATCATCATTAACATAGCCATTTGCTTGATCATGTTCTACAGAAGTTAATCTCAAATTGGACTCCATTGGTGTAGCTACAGGTTTAGCTCCTGTTAATCCAGCTTCAGCAATAAGCTCCAATATATACTTCCTTTGATTCAAAATAATTCCTCCAGAGGATCTTAACACTTCAATGCCTAGGAAAAATTTAAGTTCACCTAGATCCTTCAGCTTGAACTGTTTGTGTAGACATGCCTTAACCTCAGCAATCAGTTGTGTGTTACTTCCTGTGATCAATAGATCATCTACATAAACTAGGACAATGACAATATCTTCCTCCTTCTTTAGTGTGAACAGTGAGTAGTCATGAGCACTCTGACTAAAACCTGTGGCTTGTAACACCTTTGTAAGCTTCAGGTTCCACTGTCTTGAGGCTTGTTTAAGTCCATATAAAGACTTTAACAACTTGCAGACTTTGTTTACACCTGGCTTTGCAAAACCTTCAGGCATTTTCATATAGACTTCTTCATCTAAATCACCCTGTAAGAAAGCATTATAGACATCCATCTGGTATAATGTCCAGCCCTTTGATACTGCCAATGCAATGACACATCTAACTGTTACCATCTTGGCTACTGGAGAAAAAGTGTCATGATAATCCAATCCTTCTTGTTGACTGTATCCCTTTGCCACAAGTCTTGCTTTAAACCTTTCTATCTCACCATTTGCCTTATACTTAACTTTATATATCCACTTGGAACCAACAGCATGCATACCTTCTGGTAGTTCAACTACTTGCCATGTATTATTATCTTCAAGAGCTTTGATTTCCTGCTTCATAGCATGTATCCACCTTTCATCTTGTGAAGCTTGTTTGAAATTCTTAGGTTCTGTATACTCTGAAAGTTTACTCAGAAAACTTCTACACTCAGGTTTTAACTTCTCATAATTCAGATAGCTAGCCATAGGATGTTTAGTGCTACTATGGCCTTTAGTAATAGCATAATCTTTCATCCACATTGGCTCCTTGATGCTTCTTGAAGATCTTCGAATATAAGAGTCAACATGTAATGGCACAACATGAGTATTTTCAGCAACTTCCTCTGTTGTACTTGGTCTAAACATTTGATCTTCTGAAGAATTCTCAGCCTCATTACTCTGACTGTCTTCATGAACTATACCAGTGTCTGCAGGTTCACTATTATCAATCTCAGCTTCAATAGTTTGATTTTCTGCTTTCTCTAAGGGTGAACCATGTACATCAACCAATGGATCAAGCTGAGGCCTCACTTCAGCAAAAGGAAATGTTTCTTCATGAAATACCACATCTCTATTCACATGCACTTTAGTAGAGTGAATATCCAACAACACATATCCTTTCTGTAATTCTGAGTACCCCAATAGAATAGCTGCACTAGCTCTGGCTGAAAATTTATCTCCTTTAGGCACTTTTGTAGCATAACAAAGACAACCTATAACCTTTAGATGAGATAGATTAGGTTGTTTACAATAAAGTAACTCATAGGCACTTTTGTTGGAATTAACTGATGATGGCAACCTATTCATCAAATAAACTGCAGCCTTAATGCAATAACCCCAAAATCTGATAGGTAGATGAGCTTGAAATCTGATTGCTCTTGCAATATTAAGGATGTGTCTGTGCTTCCTTTCAACCACACCATTTTGTTGTGGTGTGTGAGGACAACTACTCTGATGTAATATTCCAAGATGATTGAATAAATCTCTACACTGTGAATTAAGGAACTCTGTGCCATTATCTGATCTCATAACTTTGACATGAGAATTGAACTGAGTTTTGATCATTGAAAGAAAATTTTTGATAGCTACAATGGTTTCTGATTTCAACTGCAACAAATGAACCCATACAAATCTACTATAGTCATCTACTATAGTCAAGAAGTAATGCTTTCTATCTAGAGTAGGAGTCTTATAAGGTCCCCATAGATCCATATGAACAACATCAAACATCATGGATGCTCTAGTAGTACTAATAGGAAAAGCAAGTCTAGTTTGTTTAGCTAAAGGACAAATAGGACAATGAGCTGTTATTCCATCACCTTTACTGCTTGTATCTATCTTGAGAAGACTTAATATCTGTTGAGATGGATGTCCTAACCTTCTGTGCCATATTTTTGTGTCTTGTATTACAGCTCCTGCAGCTACTATTTCTTGAGCACACTTTATTTCTTCCTTTTGTTTAGATGAAAAAGTAGCCTTAAAACTGTATAATCCTCCTTCTTCTCTACCAATCCCCTTCACCCTGCCATTGCATAGGTCCTGAAACACACAAAAGTTAGGGTAAAAAGATACAAAACAATTTAGTTCTCTTGTAATCTTTGACACTGACAATAGACTGAACTTGAAATCTGGCACATGTAAGACACTTCTGGCCACTTCATTATCAAATATAGGTGTTTCACCAATATGACTGACTGTAACCTTGTCACCTGTTGGAAGATGAACTTGATTCATTTGTGACTTTGTTAATTCATGTTTCCTAGTTAGTAGCTGCTTATTTGCAATGATATTATGAGTTGCACCTGAATCAACAATCCAATCCTGAATAGCAGGATTTGTTATTAAACAAGTTGTAATACCTGCCATATTAACTTGTTTTGTTTCTTGTACATCTTTGTTCAGCATTTCCATTATTTGGTTATACTCCTTCTCAGTAAATGTTTGTCCCTTTGGCACCTTCTGCATGTTATTGTTTTCCACCTGATTATTTGATACAGCATTAGGATGATCACAGTGATCATTAGAGATGTTGTTTGCAGCTTGATATCCTCTTCCATATCCACCATTATTTCCTGAACTTTGTCCTCCATATCCATTAAATTGACTTGTACCTGTACCATTTCTCATGTTTCCATTCCCATTTCCAAAACCTGGTTTCTTCCTTTGTTTCCAGTCACTTGGATAACCAATCAACTTGTAGCAATTATCCTTTGTGTGACCTGAGAAATGGCAGTAATCACATTTCTTTCCCTTGTAATGTTCCTTTCCAGCTCCTTGATTCCTGTTAACACTCATCACCATAGAACTTGGTTTCTCAACTACATTATCCATATAACTTGAGTGCTGAATCTCATCTTCTATAATCATAGCATAAGCTTGATTCATAGATGGTGTAGTTCCTTTGAGTAGTATTTGTCTCCTAGCCTGATCATATGATTCATTTAGGCCACTTAAGAATTGAATCAATCTCATCTGTTCCAAATGATTATTATACTCCTTCGACTGAGAACAAGAACTACATGGATTTGGAACTATAGCATCATACTCATTCCATAGTGTTTTCAACTTTGAGAAGTAATGAGATACAGAATCTGTACCTTGTGAGAGAGTGGTGATATCTCTATGTAGTTGATAGATCCTTACTCTATTCACCTTGTCGAATCTTTCCTTTAGATCATTCCATACTGCGAAAGAATTTGTGGCATACACAATGCCACTCAGTAGCTCTTCACTGACTGTGTTCATCAGCCAAGATAGCACAATAGCATTGCAAGTCTCCCATTGCTCATGCAATTCATCTTTGTACAGGGCTTTTGTGCAAGCACCAGTTACAAAACCATACTTCCTCTTCCCTAATAATGCAATTCTCATTGCTCTACTCCAGATTCCATAATTTTCAGATCCAACCAGTTTGATTGGAACTAACACAGCACTAGAACTATCAGAATTTCCAATGAACAATGGATCATTCTGATCGATCTTCACTCCTACCATATCTGTAGATCTTAAGCTACAGATTATCACCAATTGACAGAGATTTATACTCCACTAATGATGCAGATTACACTGCTCTGATACCATGAACAAAAACAGTAAGCTTCCAAGCCTTTACTCCATGGATGAGGCTTGAAGCTTTTACTAAAGAAGAAGAAGAAGAAGAAGAAGAATGAAAAGTAAAATTGTTGTATTGAATTTCATACTCTACACGTGATCTGTATTGCTTATATAGCAATCAGATGATGCAAAACAAAATACAAACTAACTAACTAATTCTACACATTAATCGATGTAATAACCTACTAACTTGAAATTACAATAATAGGCCTAACTAACTACTAACTAACTTCAACTTCTAACTAACTTTTGAATAGTTAGTTGCTGCCATTAACTAACTAATCTTCACTTCTTTTAACATTAGGCTAATTTTAACGAGCATCTTAATGTATTTACCTCTAACTCTGTTATATAATTATTAAATAGTAGAAAAATATGTAACTATAGATGAAATTAGTACATATAGTATGTATGAATGTATGTCTTGTGTAGCACAACAAAATTGCTAACAAATTTTAGATATTTCACCAACTATTTGGAGTCGGAGAATTTGTCCATGCAAAACTTATATTAACATACAAAACTTGTACATAAAAATTGACCCTTAAAGAGAAAACACGCAAAGTAGAAGATATTATTTTTTCAAATTAAAGAGTATTCTTCTTTGATTTCTTGATATAGTGACTGCCTAGTAATTTTCATTCTCAAATCCCATTATGGTTTTTGCAAGTCAATAAAAACTTCATATACACCCATGTTTCTGCCAACAAATCATCATCAACGGCTACAAGTGCTTGTATGATATCATTAAGAATGTGACATTCCAAATAAAATACAAGTCAAACCAGGCAACTATACATGCATGTATATCTTCCTTTAAAACTTAAGAACAAAGTATTCTTGGGTATATATAGAGGTAAATCACAACTCCAACAACAACAAAACATCTTTCCAATTCCATCAAGTGTTAAGCTTTTGTTAGTAAGGTTTTTAACTTTTCAAACGTCCGAGACTATGGTAAGTTATAAGTTACTTTTACATCATCGTGATAATTATATTTATCTGTTCAGTAGCATGCAACATGTCTTATTTTCAGGATTAATACTTATTCGTATCTCAGTGAGACTCATTTGAATGCTTGTTTGCTCAATTTTCTCAAGAAGCATTTGCATTCTCAATATATATCCTTCATAAAACTTGATCATATAACATCTATATATTGCATGTTGAATAGCAAATATTCAATTTGTATGATCTTATATATCCTGACTACTATTTCTTTTCCTATATCCTCCGTTTCTGTTGGATCACATATCGCGGTGTCATCAGACTTTTGCAATTGAAATTGAGGTACTACTACAGTAAATTATCTGCCATCATTTGAATCGTTACATATTATAACTGAAATTAAACTGACAACAATGTATTTTTGACACAGAAAAAACATATCCAGAAATCAGAAAGGGTCAAGTCCTTGGAGATTCACCCAACAGAGCCATGGTAAGAATTATAAAATAAATCTGTTTTACAAAAAGGGGTTATATATAATATTTATAGCTGCGTTGTTGATCATGCAGGGTTTTAGTGAGCTTGTACACAGGCACTGTACAAATATGGAACTATCAATCTCAAGTAAGCAACCTTGCATCTAGCTAGAAAATTTTAGTAGTAGCTTTTTGTTGAATTGTATAATAAGGTCGGCTATATGAATCCCGCAGACTGTAGAGAAGAACTATCAAGTCTCAGAGTCACCAGGTATATATATATTAATGAATAACTATTTATTCAATTCACAGCTTCCTAGCATCAATATTCAGTCCTGGACAAGGCTTTAATAATATAAATGTTTTGTTTTTTCAGTCAGGTCAGCCAAGTTTATCGCCCGTGAAAAAAGTATTGTTGTTGGATCAGATGATCATTTCATTCGAGTATACAACTACACAACAGAGGAAAAGACTAAGGAATTCAAAGCACACGACGATTATATCAGATCATTAGCTGTTCATCCTACGCTTCCTTATGTACTGTCATGTTCCGATGACATGATGATAAAGCTTTGGGATTGGGAAAAAGACTGGGCTTGTACTCAGATTTTTAAGGGGCATAACCACTATGTGATGCAAGTGGCCTTCCATCCAAAAGATCAAAACCAGACGTTTACAAGTGTATCACTTGACTGCACAATGAAGGTATATATATCATACATTGAAGGTTTACTGTAAGGTTTGGACTATTGATATTCACGTTTCATTTCCTTTTTAAAACAGATGTGGAATCTTAGCTCCTCTGATCCAATTCTCGAACTAGAAGCACATTCGAAGGGGATTAATTGTGTTGATTTCTTAACTTGTGATGATAAACAATATCTAATCACTGGATCAGATGATCACACAGCTAAGGTATGCTGCAAAAGAAAAAAATTCTTTCGCGAGATAATTATGTAAGTATCTGCATATTGCCTGCTGACTATTTTATTTTTCTTAGGTGTGGGACTTGCAAAATCAAACTTGTGTCCAGATTCTAGAAGGTCATAAGAACAATATTTCTGCTTTGGCAGTGAATCCAGAACTTCCAGCTCTTTTTACAGGGTCTGAGGATGGAACATTTAGCGTGTGGGATGCTACTAATTACAGGTAACAGAGACATTCATGCTATCACATATATTCGACATACATATTAGGATCTTGAACATGACAATCTCACATAAAATTCATCATAGTGATAATACGTACTTGCTAGAATCATAAGACGTTATTACAGTAATGCAGTAATAAGCCTCGTAGATAATAAATTGATTTCTGTGTACATTAGAGTGATGGAATAATATCTAACAATATGTACAAGAAGCATTATCAACAACTTGGATGTTAGCATTGTGTATACTGCAAATTTGATTGATTTTGATGTTATTAAAACAGCTTACTCAACACACAAATCTCTGAACTTGGGAGAATTTGGGTAATTGGATTTGCAAGGCTGGAAGATTCTCACATGTAAGTTTCTATTTCCACTAGTAATTCTTCTATGTTCAAATTTCAATTAGTACTCTGATTCTATTATCTACAACATGGCTAACCTTAAATTAGGGTAATTTTTTCTCCTAATCAATACTATTGTTTTCTTTGATAGGCTCATAATTGGCTGTGATGAAGGAATGGTTATCGGAAAGATTGTATGTTCAGAAGATTGAGAGACAATATATATATATATATATATATATATGAAGAAGCTTATGTTTTCTATTATGCTTTCTAGTTTCTGTGCCATTATAATATGTTTTTATTATTATTTGTATTAGGATCTTGTGAATCCATTATGTCTATCTTGTACTCATTTTCTTGGAATTAAAGTTGATGTTGTATAAATAATCTCATAATTGACCTTTTGAGATGTGGGTTTGAACTTAAAACTCCTTTCTTCAAATGGACATTCAATATCACTGTGTCAAAAACATAGTTTTTGTAAAATATGTCCACCTTTAAATATACGTCCTTTCAAGATAGCATTCGATATATATCATCAAATTTATAAGTGGAAAGCCTCTAGGTAAAAAGTTGAATTACAAAAATGTTCTTATAATATCATAATAGTATTTGTGAACAAAAATGCAAATATACACCAAATCTAAATGAAAACTATTGTATTCTATTAAATACTATTGTTACATATTTATGAACAAAATATAAATACACATTAATAATAATAAATATTATATAATAATAATAATAATAATAATAATAATAATAATAATAATATACTAAAAATGGAGAACTCACAATACATGAGATGAATTAGTATAGATACCATGAATATGTGTATAATTGGATCATATCCTATTAAACAAAATATAAATACAGATTAATAATAATAAATATTATATATTTATAATAATAATAATAATATTAATATACTAAAAATGGAGAACTCACAATATATGAGATGAATTAGTATAGATACCATGAATATGTGTATAATTGGATCATATCCTATTATGACAAAAGTAAATCAAAAGTTTTGCAACAATTAAAATGATCCTTTTAAGTGTACCAAGTTACTTTTACTGTGAAAATGTATAAAAATTTTTAGATGAATTATATTTATAAAATTATATTAAATGCTAAGTAATTGCTTTAATAAATACTTACTATGGAAGTTTGTAATCGCTGAACTTTTTTTGCCTTATAATTAGCAAAAACTAATAATGAATTATATACTTGATAAATAATTATTAATAATTTTATTAAAAGCGGATTAAAAAATTAAAAATTAAAATAATCCTATAAAATCGATTTATTATTCATAATAATAATGAATTAAAAGTTAGTTTATCATTTTATTCTTAAAGTAAAAGTAAATCTATATTTAAATAACTTTTATTTACATCAAAAAATATAACAAAATTCATTAGCCCCTCAAATTCAATGAATCAAAATATTATATTAATACTTTTTGAAAATATTTACTGCCATAATTTTATTTAGAAAAAATACTTTTTGACCAAAAAATTCATTTATTTATCTCTTTCATCTTCTCCTTCACTACATTTTTTAAAGGAACATAAACTTTGGTGAGGGTGAGGAAGGCATTGTGTAACAACAATTACTTATGGCCACATCACATGTGTATAAGTTTTTTAAATTATTTCACTCATTAAATTTTCTTTCAATCATTTTCATTAATAACTTCTTTTTACGTTTTTTATTTATAGTAATATTAAATTTCTTAATTTTTACTATTGTATCTTAATTTTTACTGATTGTACATAGGTCGTTGTTATATCTTCTCCGTGATATTTATTCTGATCAATTTTTTCATATTCTTTAAAATACTCTATAAAATGCATCATAAGGTGTGTTTGTATCATTATTCCATTTACCTTCTTTCGGTTAGATTTCTCCTTCACGTAAATCTATTCCAACTGGTTAAGCTACAAATATTTGCCATTTTTTTGTATTATTACTAAGCTAGCATCAATTCACTTCTTTTAGTATAATATGTATTTCTGAAAAAGATTATATTATAATAAAACTCAAATTCAGATAGAAGTAATTGATCAATGAAATCCTTTGTACATTTGAACTTTAAAGTGTCGACATTGACTATGTTTGGAGTACACATGTTCATATTTGACTATCTATGTTTGTGTAGTTTAAAATTGTACAATACACATGTAAATACACATGTCCAGAACTAATATATAGAGTGTGTTTGGTATGAAAAATGTTTTCCAATTTTCCCATGTTTGGTTGGGACAAAAGTTTTGGAAAATGTTTTCCAAATTAACGCATTTTTCTCAAAATTAAGGAAAATGACTTTCCTTCAAAAATTAAGGAAAACATTTTCCAAAACTCTCCTCCAATTTCAAATTACATTTTTTTTTGAAAAAACATTAATTTTAAAAAAATATTTTCAATTTTAAAATTTTATTTTTTCACCCGATCTCTGATCCCCCCACACCACTGGTCAGCCCCCCCCCCCACCAACACCCCCTCCCCAAAAAATTAATTTTGCTTTTTAAAAATATTTTCAACTTTAAATTTTTATTTTTAAACTCCTACTCCCCCCCCCCCGGCCAGCTCCCCACCCACCTCCAACCCCCAAAAAATTAATTTTATTTTTTAAAAATACTATGAACTTCAAATTTTTATTTTTTCACTCCTACACCCTACCCCCATCCACTGCCCCACCCCACCCCATCACCACCCCAAAAAAAAAAATTTATTTTTAAAAAATATTTTCAATTTTATAAATTATTTTTTACTCTAGTAAAAATAAAAGATGTCTCTCAAAAACATTTTTCATTCATAAATCAAACACTAAAAATCATTTACGGAAAATATTTTCTTCTCACCAACCAAACATGAGAAAATAAGTCCAAAATCTACTTGTTTTCCATGAAAACATTTTCTAGAAAAACATTTTCCATGGAAAAACATTTTCCTCCATACCAAACACACCCATATAATATAATTTTCTGACGAAGAAATACCGATTGTAGCTACCCCTGAGCTCGTATGGGTGCCATAGTCCCATGTAACTATAATAGTACAAATCAATCTTTCTCTTATCTCAAATTTCTTAACATAATATCGTAACTAGTCCAAGTCTATCTTCTCTTGTCTCAAATTTCTTAACATAATACTGTGCCTATGGCAGAACTTGCAGATACTTCAAGTTTAAACACATATTTGCTGTCAAAGCTTCAATTTTAACTTGTTATACTACTCACGTTGCGCTCACAGTTCATATTGAGCATAAGACTCACACGCACAATCCAATTCCCATATTTGATAGTACTTGCCTTGGTTTCACACATTTGTTCTTTATTATGTGGCGTCTTTCATATGCTAACCATAATTGTCTAATGATGTTGCCAAATATTTTAACATACATATTCATAGCGCCAATTACCAAATGATTATAAAGAAAAGAAAAAAAAAAACTCCAAAGCCTATTAGAATGTGTTTATATTATAACTTTACAAGTTAGGAATTTTAATTTACATCTTTGGTTTATTTTTATATTTTTAATTTTTAAACTAAATTGTTTAATTCGATGATTTTTTCGAACTTAGATGATTTAGACTTAATTTCTATAATTCAAAGATCTTTAGTTACGTATTTCTCAAACTAGGATGATTTGGACTTAATCTTCGTAACTAGACGGCAGTTAGTAGTGTATTTCTCCAATTAAAATATTTGAATTTGATCTTTTTATGAATTTTATAGGGCAATTAGTAGCTCGAATTAATATGGTTTGAATTTGATCTCTTTATGAATATTTCATGAATTTGTGGAGGAATTTCAAGATGACTTTTCAAGGAGATATAGTAACATCGGAAAAGGGTCATATTTGTCCTTCTACTCTTAGAAAAGGGTTATATTTATCATTTATTATACTTTTTTGATATATTTGCCCTTACCATCCAACTTTGGGCACATATTTGCCCTTGTAGAGTTAAGTATTGTGTCACTATTTTTATAATAGTCTATGTGGCACCACATGGCGCCTACGTGGCTCCATGTGTATACATTCTTATTGTAATTAATATTTTACTTTCTATTTAGTATTATATCCGATCCATTTAGTAAAATCCGTTCCAATCAAAATAAAGACCCATTAATCCGATTCCAATATCTGAAACGGATCCGTGTGACAAAAATATACATTGTTTGGGTGTTTTTCGTCAGAAAAAAATAAGTACTGGACTTCTTCTTGCAGATACGAATTTATCTGGAGACTAGAATTATATACGTTTGAGACATTATCACAAATGACTGGTCTGTCGTACACTTAGTTTTCTAAGAAAATTATTTTCTTGACCAATTTCGGAATTCAATCGAATGGGTGCTTTAAAAGGTTTTCGTTTGTGGGAAAATCAATTTTTTGGTGAAATTCCTTCAGATTACTTTAAAAAAATGTTGTTGTTGAAAAAGTTATGGCTGTGGAAAACAATCAGTTCTCACTATCAATAAAACCACCGTGCTTCAATTGATTTTTTTGAGGAGACATCACTTGGGAGACAACAGGAAGTCATTTGAACAAAATCGGTGTGCAGTTCATTAGAAAAGGGTCGATAATGGAAACACTTTTAGGAGATTATGGTAAATGATGATAAAGGTGAGTTTGGTTTAGCAGTTTTGATGAAAGTAATGGGTCTTTATTTTGGTTGGTCGGATTTTATAAAATGGGTATAGATACTAAATAGAAAGTAAAATTTTAATTACAATAAAAATGTATACACATGAAGCCACGTATGTGTCATGTGGTGCCACATAGACTATTATAAAAATGATGATACAATACTTGATCTACAAGGGCAAATATGTGTCCAAAGTTGGATGACAAGGGTAATATATCAAAAAAAAAGTATGACGAAGAGTAAATATGAACATATTCTAAGAATACAAGGACAAATATGACCCTTTTCCATAGTAACATTATATAAGCATGAACTAGGATTTATCATTGAGTATTATCCAAAAATTCATATTAAAATTGAACTTGTAGAGTCTATAAAATAGAGTTATAGAATGCTACAAAATTTTAATATTTACGGAGCGGATAATTTTTTCCTTTTTAACCAAGCATATAAATCCAAACAACTCGTAGAATGATCAAAAGTATACCTCATAAGTGAAAAACAGCAAAAACATAATTGGAAATTCTAATATTAACTCTTTTTTTTTTTTTTTGAGATAATATTAACCCTTAACTACAAAGGATCATCCTCATAAAATTTCCCTTTTTGCATTCGCTATACAGGGGTTGCGCTGTTACACGAGCTAAACCTCTAGGAGTACTAATTTTCTCTCTCTTGATCTCTCTTCGTCATTCTCTCACTTCAACAATTGGAATTCGAAGATCTCTGCAGCTAATTTGTGCTTCAATTTGATCTCACTCGAATCTCTACCGCTACTTCAATCACTGATTCGGTTTCTCTTTAGCAGAGTTCTCATATTCATCGCTGAAAATGGTGAGTCTGTTAGTTTCAATCTGTTCAACATTACGTTACCGTTTAGATCTGATTCAAATCGGATTCAGTTTGGTTGCGGTAACTGATCACCGTCTCCAGGATAACACAATTCTGTCTCGTATTCATGAGTTTTGAGTGTTAGGTCTATTATTCGTTAATTTGAGATCTGTCACTTTGTTATTCACTAACTTAATTTCGTTTCCTGTTTGTGTTTTTTCAATCTCGAATTGAATTTGACGACTCAGCCTCTGAGATTGGAGATTAAGGTACTATACTTTTGGCGTACTTGAAAATATTTATATACTTCATATATGTGCCACTAATGCATTTTGTGCTGACTTTAATTATTGATTCAGAGGAAACTTGCTCAAAGATCAGAAAGGGTGAAGTGTGTGGATCTACATCCTACGGAGCCATGGTAATTGGACTGTCTTTCAGTTTAAGCTGATATGTTTGCTTTCCATTTTAAATTGTTTTTTGTCGAAGTGACATATTGTTAGTATCACTGTACATGTTCTATTTATTTCTTATTGCCCTGCGAAATCACATAAAGTGGAGTCTAGGGAGGGTATAGTATAGCAGACCTTACCCCTAGCTCATGGACCTAGTTATTTGCAGCTAATTCCTGTTCTTACTTCTTTCAGGATATTGACAAGTTTGTATTCGGGGGTTGTTTGCATCTGGAACTACCAGACCCAGGTATGGGAAGTGACATCCACACTTGTATTTTTTCCTGGATTATTGAATTCTCAAATCTTGAAAGATGTGTACTGTATTCTCATTTATAAAAGAGCGTCCTAAATGTGATTTGGTTCGGGGGAAGCTTAGTTCCTATCATACTTGGATGAATAAGCTAGAGTTAACTTTTGATTATTTGGTATTGTCAATAATTGCTGGAAATTGTTTTTATGTATACTTAGTTGGGGAGAATTGGATTTACTATTAGTGCAATCGCAATCCACTGGAAGACACACATTATTCTTTCAACAATCTACTACCGGTTGATATTTGTTGTTTATTTGAAATTTCAAGATTCAACAACAACAACGCCTCAATTCCAAGCAATTCAACTGAAGTAGGAGGGTTTTATGTTCCTTGTATTGTTGCTTTCTCCTACTTCATTTTCCCTATCTTCATTGCAAAAACATCTCTCTTAACCGTGGTATTGGACTCTGCAAGTTACTTTAGTAGAATTACTGCCCTCCAATGACTATAACAAAGAATTTCGTACTGTAATGCCTTCTATTAGGAGTATGTTCAAGTATTCATGATCGGTGAATCACATTTGGACTTACTGCTCCATTATTCCTAGTAATATTTCTTACTGTAACATCCTACGTTAGGAGCAGATTGAAATTTTCACCATAGATGAATCACGTTAAACTTAAATCTTCTTCACATATTTGCCAATTTGACTTCTTAGCTTACTCGGAATGAGAAGCTATTGAGCAAGTACATAATTATAGAGCAAAAGTTACATGTTAACAGTATCATCAACAGAGAGCTAACCCATCTTTACTATTGCAGACAATGGTTAAATCTTTCGAGGCGACTGAATTACCAGGTACCTTGATGGAGTTTAAATAATCTTTGTTTGGCCAGAACTGTGAACTAGCACTCTTTTGCCTTAACTAAGATTCAGTTCTGTTAAACACCTAGTTCATTCTTTGCAGTTAGGTCAGCGAAGTTTATAGCACGCAAGCAATGGGTTGTTGCCGGTGCTGATGATATGTACATTCGTGTATACAATTACAATACCATGGACAAGGTCAAAGTATTCGAAGCACACACTGATTATATTAGGTGTGTGGCTGTTCATCCTTCTCTACCATATGTTCTGTCATCTTCTGATGACATGCTTATAAAACTATGGGACTGGGAGAAAGGATGGCTATGCACTCAAATTTTTGAGGGTCATTCCCATTATGTGATGCAAGTCACATTTAATCCCAAAGACACCAATACATTTGCCAGTGCATCTCTCGATCGGACTATAAAGGTAACAGTTTTTTTCCTTCCGTATCTTCTTTGCTTCCTCCTGGCATAAACTTGTTCACAATGTCATAACTTTTCATGAACCAATCTGAAATAATTGAATTGATCATGCTTGGTTTTTCAGATTTGGAACCTCGGCTCCCCTGACCCAAACTTCACATTGGATGCGCATCTAAAAGGAGTCAATTGTGTTGACTATTTCACTGGTGGTGACAAACCTTATTTGATCAGTGGTTCTGATGACCACACTGCTAAGGTTTGCAGATCATTACTTTCCCATGTTCTGTTGTTAGTTTAGATACAGAGAATCTGAATTAGGGTGTTGTTAAACTGTGAGACAGGTCTGGGACTATCAGACTAAAAGTTGTGTCCAGACTCTTGAAGGCCATACACACAATGTCTCCGCCGTATGTTTTCATCCCGAGCTTCCTATTATAATTACAGGGTCTGAAGATGGTACAGTTCGTATATGGCATGCAACTACTTATAGGTAGATTTATACTCAGAACTACTTTATTACTTGGGTAATTTTCTATTGATTTCATATGAGACTGGGCCTTTTCTTTTCTTTTTTTTTTGACAGAAATTTCCATGTTTCAATAATTGTCCAATATTCATTATTTTGGTTCATCGAAAGTTTGCTAATAGCTAGGCATATACAGTGATATTTTAGCCAATCGGTCAAAAATATATTGTCTCTTTAAGTTGGCTATTTGATCCTAATTTTTTCCCCACTGCATTTTGTATGCAGACTCGAGAACACTTTGAATTATGGTCTTGAACGAGTTTGGGCAGTTGGTTGCATGAGAAGTTCAAGAAGGTTAGTTTCTGTGATAAGTTTGTCGCTGTGTCTTTATTCTCTTAGGGAGTCTTGCAATTCCTTCCAATTCTACTTTGCTTTTTAATTTTTACTGTTTTCGTTTCCAAGCAAGAAGAGTTCTTATGGATGAAGAAAGAAGGAAATTACTTATTTGTACAACTTGTGGGCATAACAAATAGTAACATTCTGAAACAAAAGAGCAATGAACTGGATTATCATTTCATCTTATGCTTTGTATTGCATTTATTCATCTAGTTGCAGTTATGCTGATTTGATACATGTGCAGGGTTGTAATAGGTTATGATGAGGGCACTATCATGGTAAAAATTGGCCGAGAAGAACCCGTTGCTAGCATGGATAACAGTGGAAAAATTATATGGGCTAAGCACAATGAAGTTCAAACTGTCAACATCAAGAGTGTGGGGGCGGATTACGAGGTATGGCATAATCCTGACTTTTATATTGCTCACTTGTTTCTTTACACTACTCAATATTGTTTAATTTAGTGCATGTTTGCCTTATCTCTCAGGTTACTGATGGAGAAAGGCTGCCTTTGGCTGTCAAGGAATTGGGAACTTGTGACCTCTATCCACAAGTGAGTGAGCGTTATCTTAAAACCAGAGTCATGGTGACAGCCTGGTCAGCAAGAATTATGTGGTTGCCATAATTTAGCTGTTGGTTACGTATGCTCATTCTGCTTTGGAGTTGCTTACTGTACATGTCTTACAAGCAAGAGGCTAATCCTATAGTACCATATCTCTTTTTTGGGGAATTGAATACATATACTCGAAACCTCACCCACCATTAGTCTGTTTTCTGATTTATTGTGTCGGTGTTTCTATTGTCAGACTTTATTTAAACTGATGGGTTATTTCCTATTGTTTTGGTCTTTTTTATTTTTAAAATCTTTTTTTGCCTTTGCTTATCTTGCTGTTATCATTTTGTTGTTATTTGAGGTGTCGTAATTTTTTTATTGCTGTCATCTTCTTTAAGTATAAAGAGTGTGGATAGATTATTGTAGCTTGCAGTTTTTTATCTGCATTGTTTTGGTTTGGAGAATCTGTAGGGTCACTTATTAAAATTGCATACTTTTTCTCTCAACAGAGCTTGAAGCATAATCCAAATGGAAGGTTTGTTGTTGTTTGTGGAGATGGAGAGTATATCATATACACTGCTCTAGCATGGAGAAATAGGTCATTTGGTTCAGCTCTGGAATTTGTCTGGTCTTCTGATGGAGAATATGCTGTCAGAGAAAGTACGTCAAGGATTAAGATCTTCAGCAAAAATTTTCAGGTTCACGTTCGTCCTCCAACTGTCTGCCTCGAAAGGTTCATTGTATCACGCATCTATCAAAAGGAAAAAAAGACAAAAGCAAATTGATTGCATCATGTGTTACATTTGAGTCTGATGATGGATTATTTTATATATTTGACTTAAATCAACTGTTTCTTCCCTACCTGCCCCCTTCTATTTAATGCCTTTGTTAGTGGTGGGCTTTTACTTCTTAGAGAGCTTCATAAGTGAGTTTTTAGTTCACATCCATGCGACGGGTTGTAGTGTAATAAATGCATTGGCTTCTCTTTCTCAAAGCTTAAACATGCAATTTCCCATGGTTTCTTCTTGTCCATGTGGTGGCCTTAAAGTTGAATTGTGTATTTCCAGGAGAAGAAGAGTATTCGCCCTACTTTCTCAGCTGAGCGCATCTATGGAGGTACTCTATTGGCAATGTGCTCAAATGAGTTTATTTGTTTCTATGATTGGGCGGACTGCAGGTTGATACGGCGAATTGATGTTAGTGTGAAGGTGAGAAACATAAGCTTGACTGTGATACACTGTAAGGTTGTTTTTCTTGGAAGACTTAATTTTGTCTATGTTGATTTCTTTAGAATCTCTACTGGGCAGACAGTGGCGATCTGGTAGCAATTGCAAGTGATACATCCTTCTACATACTCAAGTATAATGTGAGACCTTCTTTCCATAATCAAAATTATGCATGCTCAAGTTTGTTATTCCTTTCTTTGCATAATTCTATTAATGGTCATCTGTTTGCTTGTGTATACCTGCAGCGTGATGTGGTGTCTGCCCATTTAGATAGTGGAAGATCAGTAGATGAGCAAGGTGTAGAAGAAGCTTTTGAACTTCTTTATGAGATAAATGAACGGGTCAGGACCGGAATTTGGGTTGGTGATTGCTTCATTTACAATAATTCTTCCTGGAGACTTAACTACTGTGTTGGTGGTGAGGTACGATTGGTTGTGCATACTGCTATTCTTGCACATATATCTGGAGACATCTTATTTCTGTGTGTGAATCATCATAACTATTTTTTGTATGTTTAGGTAACCACAATGTTCCATTTAGACCGGCCTATGTACCTGCTCGGATATCTAGCGAACCAGAGTAGGGTTTTTCTGATTGACAAAGAGTTCAAGTGAGTACTTTCTGGGAGATTCTGATGTTGAAAACTTCATGTTGAGATAATGATTCTGGGATAAATGAGTTCATTTCCTTTTTGTGCAGTGTCATTGGATATACTTTACTGCTCAGCCTGGTTGAGTACAAGACACTTGTGATGCGTGGTGACTGGGACAGAGCAAATGAGGTGCTGCCATCTATTCCTAAGGAGCACCATAATAGGTAAATCACATGTTTAAATGTATTCAGGGAATATGTCAATGAACTGGGCTTTCTGGATTATATTAATGTGTTGGGTTATTTCAGAGTAACATGCTGCTCTTAGATTCTGAGGGATTGGCATCTGTATTCATTTGTTTGTATAGATAGTAATTTCTGTAAGATTTTCTGTCTGTTTAATACTTCAGATCTGTTTGATCAATCAAATATTTCTTTCCTCCGAAAATTTAATATGTGATGCTTCATGTTGGTATGAGGTATCACACAAAATCTAAACCTTCGGGGTGGGTTGGGGTGGGGGGTGGGGGAGTTGCTTTGTTTTATATGAATTTTCCTAATTAGTCATAACATGTTTTCCCTGCTAGTGTTGCTCATTTCTTGGAGTCGCGAGGTATGGTAGAGGAAGCATTAGAAGTTGCAACAGAGCCTGACTACAGATTTGATCTAGCTATACAGCTGGGAAAATTAGATATTGCAAAGGTGGGGGCTCCTAACTTTACTGCATGTGGTTTGGACTTCCATATCTTCTTTTAAACTTGTTTGTTTCATAAGAACCATATGTTGTTTAGAAGTGTGTCTTGTGGCTTTTGGCTTGGCAGGATATTGCAGTGGTTGCTCAAAGTGAGTCCAAATGGAAGCAGTTGGGTGAACTAGCCATGTCTGCTGGAATGGTAACAGTTACTGCCATTAATTGGAATTTTATTTTTGCAGCATACATTTAGTTTTTTTTTACTGAGAAAATGGATGGTTCAGATTTTAGGAATGATGCCATGGTTTGTACTTGTTTAAACGCTTTCTTTTAGCTGAACTGAGACTACTGCTTAATATATCATTCAGAGTTAACTGAAATTTTCCAGCTCTTTGTTTTTGTATTCAAGTGGTGGAGGTGCTTTGAAATTTGGTCCCTTCAGATGTCAGTAGTACTTTTCTGAAATGCACATGTGTATTTTCCTGAGTTCTTCAGAATTTTGCTCATTTGCTACATTTTGTAGCTGGAGATGGCAGAGGAATGTCTGAAGTATGCCAATGACTTGAGTGGTCTGTTGCTACTCTATTCTTCACTAGGAGATGCTGAAGGAATAACTGAACTAGCAACTCTTGCCAAAGAGCAGGGGAAAAACAATGTCACATTCCTTTGCATGTTCCTTTTGGGTAAAGTGGAGGAATGCATTCAGCTATTGGTTGATAGGTATTTTTTTTTTGCTAAAGAACTTATTGTTTAGGTGTGTTTCAATGGTTCAGATTGATATATAGAGTTACAATTTATTTGCAGCAATCGGGTACCTGAGGCTGCTTTTATGGCTAGATCTTATCTGCCAAGTAAGGTTTCTGAAATAGTTGCAACTTGGAAGAAGGACCTCAGTAAGGTCAGTGTTTCTCTGATCTTGAGCTTTCTTATCTGTATACACCTTTATGAATTTCTGGCAGTTAGAACCAAATATTTGGCGGGATGGTCACCTGAGAGATCTGTTGGAGCTGCAGAACCATCTAGATTTGATTTTCATTTAACATAGTGGGATTAAGCTTCTTAAGTTGCTGGTGCAAAGAAACTTCGGAGCTCTTTATCTCTCGGACTTATTATTTACTCCTGTGATAGGCATCAAAAGTAATATTTTTGGACAATTTTTCTTTTCCACTTGCATTTGTGCATTATCTCCATGGAATGACCACAAGAAATATATTTAATGAGTTTTCAGGAAGCAAACTATTCTGCTATGAATTATGTCATGCCTTAATCTAAAGATTTGATATTGAATATAGTTTGAGCACGGAAGTGAAGGGTATAATCCCTTCTTCAAAAAAAGAAGAGTGAAAGTTGTAATCATTTTTTGAATACGGACTATATGGCTTCATGCAGGATTAGCCATTGCTATATTATCTGTAGTCCTATAGCAGAAAAATTGTTGTATTTTAATGTGGTTTATTCATGAATGGGTCATTCAGGTTAACCAGAAAGCAGCAGAAGCTTTGGCTGATCCTGAAGAGTATCCTAATATGTTTGAGCACTGGCAAGTTGCATGTGCTGTTGAATCTAAAGTTGCAGAAGAAAGGTGTTGATAATCGCTCTATCCACTTCTTCTGCATTTCTTCTATACTCTCTCAGCTTACACTGGTGGCTTTCTAAAAATTCATGGGAGTTCCCCATATCTTCTTTTCTCTTCTTTCTAGGACAAATTTGCACCAGTTCGGATAACTTTTTTATTTTCTGTTCCATATGTAGGGGTGACTACCCACCAGCAACAGAATATGTAAATCATGCTGATAGATCAACTAACAACCTTGTAGAAGCTTTCAGCAACATGAAAATGAATGAAGAATCACTTGAAAATGGAGATATAGACCACGAGGTATGACATGACGGTTTTCCTATTTGCCTTCTAGTCTGGGTTGATTTAACATTCTGTATACCTTATTATGAAAGAAATGAAATAAATAACCATATCTTTGTACATGATAGGAGAAGTCCTTTCTCGATGTTATTTTATACCCTTATTGAAACAGCTTAGACTCTATCAGTTGGTGTTTGTAGATGCTAACAATTAAATGTCTGTGTCAACTGTTCAGCTTGCAGAACAGAGTGGTGATGAGGTGCAAGAACTGAGGCAAGATGATGCACAAAATGAGGGACAAGAAGAGCCTGTAGTTGTGGATGCTGATTCTACTGACAGTGCGGTACTCATTAATGAAACTGAGGCAGAAGAAGAGTGGGGTACGAATACTGAAGGAAAACCGTCAGCCTAAAAGCAATTGGTTGGGCCGGTGTGAAAATCCTAGTTTTGTTGCTGGTGATTATTGATTTTCTCTTATTTGCATTTTTGACTCCCATATCTTAAATATTCTTCTGGTGTTTCTATTATGTATCCCTGTTTTTATCATCTTTCATTATGTTTGTCTTAAGAAAATGTTGAATAAACTTTGACTTAATGAACTTCACCCTAATCAAGATAGAATATTTTTGTAGTCTGTTCCCTTCTTCCCCGTGGAGAAGTTTCTAAGCATTGATTTTTCAAAGCTTAACTGACAGGAAGATGTGAGGATTAGAAGATATTTTTCAGTCCTTTACGGACCCTGATTTAGCATTCATTTGTTCAGTTGCCACCCTGTTTCTTCTTCAACTGTTTTCACCTACTATTATCTAATTATCCTTATTATTTTTTGTTTTGATTTTGCTTCTTTGTCCTTCTAACTCTCATACTTATTGATGCTTTTGCAGTGCTTACACCACGTCACTAGGCTCATTCAAGACAGTTCCATCTGTAGGTAATTATTTCTTATGTTACAATTTTTCTCCATCAACTGTTGAAAGTGTGTTTCTGTTTAAGGCTCATCTATATGTAGGCTTGGTTAGGTGTCTATAGTCTCATAAATCTCATTGTTTCTGTCTCAAATGGGGCTTTATTCTTGAAGCTGAACACTCCTGTGTTCATCCCAAAAATTTGGTCATATGACCGGGTGCTCATGGCTTGTCAGGAAATGTAAGATTATTGCGTTCTGTAGCTTAACACCTGCATGATGTTAGTTAAATATTTGAGCATGTTGCCATCGGTAGTTGGGCAAGTGGCAACTTGTACTTGCAGAAAGTATCGCTAATCTGTATATTATTAATTTCTTGTCTTCAAAGGCACATTAGAAAAGCTCTACAGAAGATAAGACGTTTTTTGTTTTTGTCATGGCTCATCAAATTATTGATATTTATTAAATATTGCAGGCTCAGTAGGTGTTTCCTTAAAAGGGGTCGATCAACGGATTGGGCATGTCTGTCCTGCAAGTGGTGTGATTTTGTAGCATTGAGTTTTGTAGGCATACTGGACATATGTTTCCAGCTTCGGTTGTTAGCTTTAGTCACTCATAGTTGCTTTATCATATTCTTTTTGAGGCATACGTTTTTCACCCTTCAGTATCTTCATATGTCATTGTCCACTGTAGAAACACTATAAGCCATATATGGAAGTGGAGGTAATACAGATGTGTGCTCAAAAACTGTAATCTGAAGAAATGAAAATGATAATCAGGATATTTTGTTTGGTGCATTACTGTGGAACGATGGAAAGAAAGAAGAAACATTACAAGGATACGATAAGACTATTAATATGCCTTTTATATGACAGAAATAAACTCACTTGTTTCAGTTTAAGATCTATGTGAGTGGTACCAGTTAATCAAGAATATGTTTAGCCATGTTAATATGTATACTTTAGATGTTTTATTTTTTATATATTCAAAAGAAAACCAAAGAGATCCTTTGGTGATGTCAACTCATTAAAATAACATCTAAATGCACAAGTTCAAAGGTACTTCAAAATTAGAATTTTTAGCCAAAAACATCCTTTAACTATATTCAAAATTTAAACTACATCCTTAAAGTATTTTTCTAGTAGAAAACATCCTTTAACTATACCCAAACTTAAACTATATCCTTAAAGTATCATTCTTATCATAAAACATCCTTCAAGTATTTTATAAATGAATTCATCCTTTTGTTAGATATTGTCAAAAAAACTAATGGATATTACAAAACATAAACAGTTAACGTGACTATTAACAAAAGTTATTCTGCATAATTTCATTACTTGCTACAAGAAGTTCTTGGAAAATATAAAAAATCTTAGACATTGTTGCTTATGGAAACTAAAAATGATTGGAAGATGTACGCATACATAATTTGTCTTTTTCGTAACCGAATGAAGTTGGAGATTAATTATTTTATCTTTTTCTTAACCAAATAATTCAATAGATTTTTAAGTCAATCTAATATTGAAGTGACCAAAATATTGATTAAATCTCGTATTTGAGTTTCATTCTACATTATTAGAAGCGGAAGTCTCCAACAAATGTCGCTTCTAGCATATTCAATTGAAAAGAAACATATTTAAACTAATAATATTTTTAATTAAAATTGCATGAAAAGTGAATTAAAAAAACGGTCAAATTAAAAGTTTTGCATAATTCTTAACTCAATTACGAAAAATTTCACGATAATATTCTTGGCATATCTAAGAATAATAATTAGGAAGGAACGACTTAATTTTTGTGGGATATATCGGGTAGTTTTACGAGATATTCAAGTAGAAGGATGAAAATTGCTCACTTTAAAATACTTGAAGGATGTTTTATGGTAAGAATGATACTTTAAGGATGTAGTTTAAGTTTGGGGTATAGTTAAAGGATGTTTTCTGCTAGAAATGATACTTTAAGGATGTAGTTAAAGTTTGGGGTATAGTTAAAGAATGTTTTTGGCTAAAAACTCTTCAAAATTACATCAGAAAGCTGGTAAATTGCTGATTTATATAAACTAGTTTGTCTCTTTACATTTCCATTTCATGAGGTTGAGAATGATAAATTTTACCCTTATTTGGTACTCTATTATAATAAATCAAGCAATTTAACATCATCAGTTATAAATTAAAGTAAAAATATGTAGAACCATAGTGTAACGATTATCTTGTATGTATTGACTTTATATAAATACTAGATAGTTCCTGATATATGCGCTCTTTTTCACTTATCTATGCCTTTGAATTTTGCAATATAGATTTCTTTTTTTTCTGGTGGGATAATGAGAAAAAGTTACCAATTTTATCGCTCCAAAAGAAAAAAAGGCTAAAAATTTATCAGGACCAAAAGTTCACGTGTACAAGGATATAGCAGAATACCAAATGAAAAAAAAAAAGGTAACAATGAAGATAACAAGAAACATAATATATCGGCGTTTTCTTCTTGTGCTTAATGATACCATTGTGTCTCCTTTTGTGTGTTTCATTGAAGCGTGTGGTCTTTTGTATTTGAACAAGAGCACCTCATTAGAAAAATAAAAATGGAGCACACATCATTATATACTCTGGCCTCATCCATCTCAGTTTAGACAGATGCTGGTTCTGATACCAGGCAGGCTACTGAATGAGATTTAACATCATGCAGAAGACCATAATGACTAAAGCTAAAAAGCAAAATGGCAGAAACGTTACGTCCATACTAAATACATCTAGCTAGAGCAAGCAGCCACACCAATTCAAGAATCACATACAGTATATATTCAGACAAACATTGGATTTTGTTCATTATTTCTCTATGTTTTTAAATAGGTCTACTAAACACCATCCTCCTTCTCCGGTCCTGTGGAAAGATTTTTTGGGATAGAAACTGGCCATGGAGGAAGCACATACAAGAATGCTAACCTCGGAGGTAGTTGTGCATACCAGGACAACCATCCTGTTGATTCGTAAAAGTATTCAGTAGCGACTGGATTACCATGAGCCTCCAATTTTAAAGTATTGACATTGTATGTGACAATATAGGCCCCTAAGCTCAGGCAGACAATGTTGCCATCAAATGGATGAAAGGCAAGAGGAGCAGGACATGATCCAGTTAACCCCTGGCTAGTTAAGATATCATCAAACAAGATATCAGTAACCTTAGCTCTGTGCTGCAAAGACCAAGTAGCAGAGTCATAATCATCAAGAACCCATAGAGCGAAACCTGAAAATCCGAAGGGATCCGAGGTTGCAAGAGACACCTCAAAGTACCTCAATCGACCCTGATGCACATTACACAGACTATACAATCCATTGTTTTTGTAGTTGTTACATTGCTTGTCAATGTCAGATGGAAGTCCAATGATGCGGCACTGATTGGTATCCCTGCAAGGATCACATGCCACAATCCCAAGCCAACGGTCAATCCAATGCAACATCCCACTGAAGGAAAAAGGCATCCTCAGCCAGGCAATCTGAATTGCTGGGTCACTGTGCACAACAACACTCCTCCAGCTCCCAGTTTCAGAACAAAATATCTCAAACTCGAGGTTATGCCACTCCCATAATTGACAACCAAGTCGCACCACTTTATAGTTCTTCAATGTTCCCCCTTCAATTTGGGTTAGAAAACCAGTACTGACAAACCGAAAGCACAGAAAAGGTGGAGGAAGGGCAACACACTGATGTGTGATAGGGTTATACAGGTGATAATCTGTCATGTGATTGATGCTATTCTCCATAAACACAACTCGTCCGTACAACACTAGTCCATCGCTAACTGCTACAATATCATAGCGTTCGCGCCAAGAAGATCTTTGAGGAAGAGGAAGATAAAGATAACGTGAGAAAATAGGGTACTCAATCAGATCATTTTCGTCTGCAGATAACATGTTGTCCAGCATTAATGGGGGATCAGGACAGAACTTTGTGCCCTTAACATGCAGACGGTGACTAAGCACGGTCCACGGTTGTGGCTTATGTGACAAAGAAACTCGAGAAATGTACAAGTTGACAAAAGAAGGCCGAAATAAACGAAAGCCACTGCTTTGATACACATTTCAACCTAAAAACACATTTCAAAGGCAATCTTGATAGGACTTCCTCCAAGAACCAATCTGGAATATATTCAGTCTCAAACTCAACCAGCCCCATATACTTTGTTTTCCCAAGTTTCAGACCTCTTGTGGTGCTCCCGAAATTCATCTCCATCTAGTTGAATTTGCTAAAATAAATCTTCGCAGGTCAAGAAACAAAAAGAAAGGAGAATTGAGGTCTGTGACTGTACATCTAAAGGTGACCCTGGCAATTGATTCTGAACCCCAAGTAGCCCTGAGAATTCACCAACAAAGATTAAGATACATCTCATATGGCAAAGGGATCTCTACACAAACAGCTGAATGAATTTACTGTTTACATTTTCTACCCAGTATACATAGATTATAACACTATCACAATTTTACACTCAAATTTATACATGAATTGCTGATTTTTAGTTTAATCAATTGGGTAAACAACGATTTAGGTTATAATTCTTCTATGGTAAGAAAGATGATCAAGAGACAGAAAAACCTGAATCTCAACCTAGACAGATTCTAGCAAAGTAAAAACAAATCAATAGATGAACTAGATGAATTTACAGGCTGACATAGGTAAAAAAAAAAAAAATATAGCCAAAAAATGTACTTGAGAAAATGAAACAATTGAACTAACAGATATCAGAACATAAAGCAGGCTAAATCAAGGGGAAATTGAATTGTAGAATAAGTGAAGATCAAATTTACCTGGTGGCCTGCTATGGTGACTGAATTTGGAATTTGGAGGGAAGACGGAGGGAATTTATAGGGGAGTAAAATGGATTCGATGGGAGTTTTTTTTTATTTTTTAATGGAAACTCAGTTACTAAAAAGGAAAAATAACAAATTGACTTTATTTCACAAACAAAGAAAGAAAAATATATTTTTTAAAATATAAGTTTATACTCTAATGTTAATTAATTGTTTCCCTCTGTCCACATTTAATTGTCATGTTGAAATTTTTGAAAGTTAAATTAGATTATATTATTTTGATATTTTAAATAAAAAGTTCAGAATTATTTTAGATATTCAAAAACTATACGAAAAGTACTATAAATTTCAATTTTTTACATATTAATATGATAAAAAAATACATGTAAAATGTTAGTCAAAGTTGTTATCATTTCACTCTAGAAAAGGAAACTACGACAATTAAAAGTGGACGGAGGTAGTACATAAGAAGGCGAATATAGTTACCTTTCAGAATTTTATTGCAAATTCCTCTCGATTCGTCCTCGCTTCTCCCCTCTCTCTCTTCTATGCCCTCCCTCGCCTTTTTCCTCTCTCGGTATTCTCTCTCTTTCTCTCCTGTTCCTCTCTCTCTCTATCCGCAATATGAATATAAAATGGTAACACATTACACAAGTAAACATTGGAATACAAATACAATTTGTTACTAATTACAACAATGATACAATTGTATTTTGTTGATACAATTGTACTCGTCGATCGTTAATTACTATAGATACAATTGATTCACACCAACAAAATGAATACAATAGGCATTGATACAAATCAATTGTATTTGTCATCGATGTTTTAAAAGGCGAGGATGTCAGGCAAGACATTTTATGCAGTACGGAGCGAGACTTAAGTCCGAGACATAAGAGTCTCATGGATCTAGAGGACGAGGGGTAGGTCCGGAGATCTACGAGGCGTAGTCTCATTTATATTCAATTTTATAATTTTATTACTAAGAAAATAAACAAAGTAAAACTTCCAATGACTTTACAAATAAATTTTATAAATAACCTATAATACATAGAAAAAGAGTTATGATTTTTATTTGAGATAAATATTGATAACCAATATTCCAATAATGAGGAAAAAAAATATTATAATTACTATTTAAGAAATATCTCTACACAAATAAAAAAATATGATTTAAAGCAAAAGAAAATTCAAAAACAAAAACAAATACAAATACGTACGGGGCGTATACGCACAAGGATTACATTTTTATGCTCAAGGCTTATGCCCCAAATTCTAGGACTTACGCTTTATAGATCTATATCTTCAGTTTGCGGCATGAAACATTTTTGGTACGCCGCGCCCTAAAATTAGTCCCAAAAATATTTTTGAAAACGCTATTCGTGATCAATTATCAATCAATATATACAAATCAATTGTGTCTTTCTACTCTCACTCGAGTCTTCTCATTTTTTTTAACAAGTAACTGCAAATCACAATTAAGCAAACTATAGCTAAGGAGCTTGATTATGGTCTTAGTTTGGTCCTTAAACTTTCTCTATTTTTTAGAAAGACAATCATGCAGCATACCAAACATTTTGCCTATATTAAGCACTATAGCTACAATTTAAAAAAATTATTATTCACAACCATAGTTTCCTCAATTATTTGTCTGTTTTGTATAATTCCTCTAATTTTAAAAAAATTAGAATTTGTATAATTCGATTTTTAATTGTATAAATTCAGAATTTTATATATTTTTACCTAAGCTATTTGTATACAATTTATAAAAAAAGCATAATAAATTACCATGTTTGTATATTGACAAGTGAAATATACAAACGAGTAGAAGTATACAAACCACTGCCTTCAAAACAAACGAAATTATAGCTACAAAGTACAACTATCAAAATTATAGCTATATTTCCTTATTATGTCTATTATAGACATTAATTGTCATCCATATTTTAAATTGGAGAAAAGTAAAATATTTTAAGTGAAGCAGTATGATACTTATATTGCTTTCCCACAACCTCATTTTCACGATTTAAACTGCTAATATTTCACTTATCGTTACTTCGAAAATCACATCTTTTTTTCTCTTATTTTCAGACTACTCTAAACCAGAGTATCCCATAAAGAATAATAAAGGAATAGAACATGCTAAATCATACAATTTTCCTTTATAAAAACTCCATTAAAGTATAACTTAAATACTACTTTCTTTGTCTCATTTTATGTGACACTTTTCGTTTTTTAAGAGTCAAATAATTTAACTTTGACTGGACATTTGTGTATGAAATTTTCAAATTTTTTGAAATGAAATTTATATATTTGTAAACTACGTAAAGAGTACTATAAGTCATAATAATTAATAATTCAAAATATTAAAAAAATCTATGAAAAACTTACAATTTAAAATAAATTTGTTTAAATTTTAAAATACGAAAAGTGTCACATCTAATGGCACGGAAGGAGTAACAAATAACAATGTAAAAACCGACTACTTATACAAATATTTCTACTTTTTTCTGATATCTCATAGCGGTCCATTCTTTTGGGCCTCATTTCTTTTCGGCCCAATATAATGTGTTTTCCTTTTTGTTCTCATCCTAAAATGCCCTTATTTTATTATTAAAGTTAGACACGTCCCTATCTCCTTTTTTCCTAATCAAGATTAGATCTTTCTAGGGTTTTTTATATATTGCTCGGTTCGACAGCGTAACTTCATTTTTTCTAAACTCCACGAAATTTGAAGCCTCTCAGGTAAATTACACTCACTTTAATCTTACTATACTTCAATTTTTTTTTTGTCTCAATTTATATTTTAGTTGAATTTTTCGCTGCTAGTTGCTTAAACCTATAGTTTTTCTCTTTTTGGGTTCATGAAATAGCTGAAATTGCTTTTGTAGATTGTTTTCTTATTAAGTTTTGTTTGATAATTTAGAACAGCGGTTTAAAATAAAAACCATGAAGAGGTAACTATACGAAGCAATCAAGTGGTCGGTGTAATTTTTTGCCTGAGATGAAGTGTTTTAAACCCATTAGTGTGGGTCTTCTCTTTGCCTGAGATGAACTGAATCCTTAGACTCCCAATTATGTGTTGATTTTAAGCTGTCTCTATTAATATGTATTGTCGGTGACTCGTAGTTAAATATTTAATTTGAACTTTGATGAACTGGTTATTGCAAGAGTGATGAATAGTGTGTTACATTAATTAGCATGATGTTTTCTGAGATAGTCTTACCGTTTATGTTATATGATGTTACCTTGAAAAATTATAAGCTCAGTTTTCATATTTTCCAATTGTAAATGAACGCTATCTTGATTTCTCAAAATGCTTGAATTATGGTGATTTTAATATATTTAGTTGAGTTCCGGTAGTTGTTTGCTTCCACCGCTTGCTAAACACTTTTGCTGTATTGACTATAATGTTTCAAGCCCAGTGTATTGCTTTAGCTAGTCTTTTCTCTGTTGGTTGTGAGATTTAGAAAGAAGGAACTGGTTAAGAAACTGCAAAGCAAGGAGTAATTCCCTTTAGTGTTTAAACTTTGCCTTCTTCTTAGTTATGTAGGTGCGCGCAATTGAGTTGTTTTATAGGAGAAAGGCATAGAATCTTCTTTGAACTTATCCCAAAAAGTTGAACATTTTTTTGAAAAAAAAAAAAGAAGGAATAGATCATCCATCGCATATCCTAGTTTGACACCAAGCAACTACACACTAAAACTATTGTGTTGCCTATTACCAACCTCTCCTTGTTCGAAGTGATAAAAAAGTTCTAGTTTGTCTGGTGACTGATATGCAATTTCCTGCAGAGATAACATAATCTTTCTTGAGAACTCTTCAAGTGTTTTTCCTCATTTTCCGATGGGAGATGCTGAGAATTCTCTTCAACCATCAAAGAAAAGGGCAGCTATAAAGGAATTATCACGAGACAATCCTGGTCTCGATGATGATGAAAATGAAGCTGAGCTAGAGACTGGGTCTTTCAAGAAAGCAAGTGAGGAGGTGATGGCAAGTAGAAGAATTGTCAAAGTTCGTCGCAGTCAAACTACTTCATCTACAACTACACCTTCAGCTAACCCCTTTGCAGCAATCCGCTTGGTTCCACCCACTGAGTCCAGTATCCCGTCTACTGTGATAACAAGTGAAGTTGAGAGTGGGATAACAAGTTCAGGTAATCCAGAAGAAAAAAATGATGTTGGTGAGGCAACCGGAAAGGAGACAAGTGATGTGTGTAAGGAAGAGAAGAAGGAACCTGATCAAATTTCTAAGCCATCATCAGAAGGTAATGTCGATGAATCTAATGTTGTCAATGAGAAAGTGGAAACTCCTGATGAGCCTGCCAAAGCTGAATCTGCTGAAAAGAAGGTAGCTGATGATGAGAAAATCCAGGTTGAAACCAAGGAAGACACAGTAGTTGAGAAGAGCGAAAATGACAGTAAGAAGGATGTGGAAGTTGAGAAAACAAAGAATGAAGAACAAAATGATGCTGGTGGTGAGAAAAATGAGAAGGGTACAGAAACTGCTTCTTTTAGCTCATTCCAACAACTCTCAAGTGGCCAAAATGCTTTCACAGGATTTGCAGGGACTGGGTTCTCCAGCTCTACGTTCTCCTTTGGAGGTATTTCAAAAGAGGGATCTTCTCTAGGTTTTGGTTCTGAATCAGGTGCTGGTTCTCTCTTTGGAGCAAAAAGTGACCAGTCGCCTTTTGGACTTAATCTTCCCACTAATGGAAGTACTTCTCTGTTTGGAAACTCGGGGTCATCCCTTGTGAACAAGAGTGAGGGTACTGGATTTCCTTCCAAAGAAGATGTCACTGTTGAAACAGGGGAGGAAAATGAAAAACCCGTATACACAGCTGATTCCGTGCTGTTTGAATATCTTAATGGAGGGTGGAAAGAGAGGGGAAAGGGAGAACTAAAGGTCAATGTTTCTACAACAGGGGAAGGAAAAGGTAGACTTGTTATGAGGACCAAAGGAAATTACAGATTGATCTTGAATGCCAGTCTTTTTCCAGAAATGAAGCTTGCTAATATGGACAAAAGAGGTGTCACTTTTGCTTGCTTGAATAGTGCTGCTGACGGAAAAGGACTTTCTACAATTGCTCTGAAGTTCAAGGATGCCTCCATCGCGGAAGATTTTCGAGCTGCTGTAATGGAACATAAAGGTACTACAACTGGTTCTTTGAAGACACCGGAAAACTCTCCTAAAGCTTCTGATGATTGATACTGCGGTATAGTTGCATAGAGACTTATTTCATCATGGAATGTGCCCTACTATTTTCTTTTAGTTGCAGAGAAGAATAGGAACGACGAGAGAATATTTTGTCCGAGAGGTAAGAAACTTGTAAGCCCACATAGTTAGTTGACTATATCCATTACAGCGCGCTCTCTGTTCATCTGTTGTAGACTTTGTCTGAGTAACTTATAATGGGTTTACTCTCTTTTTGTGGGATGTTGAATTATCGCCATTTGTGTTTTCGTCTTGTCGCGAACTTGTTCAATAATTTTAGTTGATGAGCTCTTAATGTATCGTTTAGTTGCAAGGATGCAACACCTAATGTTAGTTAGGTGCATGCAACATGTTCGAACCGTCCTAGTTGGGAGACGATAGAGGGGCAAGTCCGAATTTGTGCGAGTCATTGAGATATATGAGTTGCTTAAACTATTATGGTTTTGTTTACAATTAATGCCGGTTAATTAATGGTAGAGAACAGATTAAATTCAACACACTATTGTGCGTTGTTGGACAGAATTTGAAGTCAGTTGAAAAAAATATTTTTGAAGTTGAATACAGTTACGTTTAGACAGTGGTAGTTTTTTAAAGGAAAAAGGCTTAAAAATGCCCTTAACCTATTAGAAATGGTTCAAAAATGCCCTTCTTCCATCTATTGGTTTAGAAATGCCCTTAACGTTTTCTTTAGGTTCAAAAATGCCCTTTAATTAACAGAAATATGACATGGAATTGTACTAGACAAGTGACCACTTTTCATTGGTCCACAATTCTTTTATCAAATAAAAAGACCCACCCAACCCAAACCTAGCCCGTTTTCACATGAACACTTAATTTGGTACTTGTTTTCTGGCAAAAATTAAGAGGTAAATCATCCGCAAATAAATCGCTTCAACTTTGATTTCGACGATCTAGGGTTCTTTTCATCCTTTGATTACATTGGAAATACAATTTTGAATTTTGGAGTCATCAAATTCAAAACCCACTTTCTTAATTTAGCTAATTTTAACACAGGCCTCGTTTTTGCTACATAAATGTTGTGTAGATGCATTTAATTTTTTAATTGTAAATAGCATTTGTGGTGATGGACAGCAATTATTCGGCTGTTTCCAAGGAATCTTTTGTTGAATTACAAGTTAAAATATGATAACTTTAGCTATATATACATATGGAAACTTAAATTTGGTACTTGCTTTCTGGCAAAAATGGGTTAGGTTTGGGTTTGATTGGTCTTTTTATTTGATAAAAGAATTGTGGACCAATGAAAAGTGGCCACTTGTTTAGTACAATTCCATATCACATTTTCTGTTAACTAAAGGGCATTTTTGAATCTAAGAAAAACGTTAAGGGCATTTCTAAACCAATAGATGGAAGAAGGACATTTTTGAACCATTTCTAATAGGTTAAGGACATTTTTAAGCTTTTTTCCTTTTTTAAATGAGAAAGGGTTAGTCCCTTTGTCACTCACTGTACTCTTTTAAAAAATGTTATTTTTACCCTTCGTACCTGAAATGTTAATTTTTCTCGTTCTCATTTTTATCATTCTATGTGGTGTCTTCTTCCACTTTAATATCATATACGAATAAATTTTTATCAACCCTATTGAGGGGCATGCGAAGACAAACAATTCAACAAGGCATAATGATAAATGATTACACATGATATACTGTCGCCAGAATCGGCAAAAGTAAATAGATATCATTCAGTCAACTACGGACATGCGATTTCATATCGTGATAAGAATGACAGAAAAATCACGAGTGGGTTATTATATGAGTAGGTGAATACTGATACATAACATATCCACTTTGGAAGCTCTTACTAGGGTATGCATACTTGATTCGGAAAAGAAAGGGAGAGAAGAAAAAAAAACAAGAAAGGGGAATAAGAGAAATCATAAAGATAAAAAGAGGATAATGAAATCCCACTAATAATGCCACTTGTATGGCCATCAGTAGCTCTTGGTGCAGTTCTTTGAGCAAGATCCAACACAGTTATCCATCTTTTCACCATCTAAAGTCACAAGAAAAAGAAATCAATTCAGGGAAGGAAAATGAAAGACAATAATAAACGGAGCAGTAATACACAGAGGCGGAGCTAGAGAAAAAGCTATAGGGATATGTATTAAGAAATTCGCTTAATACGAATAACTCATCCATAAATTCAAAATTCTGGCTCCGCTTCAGACGACATATAGACAACAAGAATTCATATAATCAGTCTAAACATGCTAACACATAGTTGTTACTGAAAAAAGATATAAGTGATAGAGAGGAGGAATTAAAAATACTTACTTGGTTGATGTTTTTTGCTGAGAGTGGAGCAAGCAGACAAGGCACAGCCCAATTTACAGAACTTAAGATTGCTACTGTCTATTTTGTTATGGACATTATTGGTAGAAACAGAACCAGAATCAGAATCTGAATTGAAAATGCACTGTTTTAAGCATTTAGTAGTGCATTTGCATACTGTCTGAGAAGGATCAATCATGCAGAAAATGAAACATCTAGTGTAACAGTCAGTGAAGGCAGCACTTGACTGCCCTACAAAAATTCCCAAAAACATAAAGGACATAACAAGTGCCCTTAACTTCATTGACTCCATATTCTATGTTTTAACTATAAATTTTTAGCCTATGGAGAACTTGAAAAAGGCTTATGGAAGTACTCAACAACTAGTGGCCACATATATGTAATGAGCAATGAGACAAAAGAACAACATATTCCCTTTAGTGTTGATTAAAAAAAGAGTGTATCTTTATGAGTTTGCGGCTTAAATAAAATTTACACTATCAGTTTATCTAAAAGATACAAGTAGCCGTCTATATATAAAAAGTGAGATTAGGCACTCAACGGTCAGGCCAACCGACAAAGGTTGAGGTCTTGTGTCTTAGGTCACAAGTTCAAGCTTTGCACCAAGCGAAGAAAGTCCAACATTTAAGTGGAGAAAAATAGAGGAGCGGATTCATCATTTTGAATTGTGAAAGTTATTTTTCACCCAAATAATTGTCTCTAGACGAATTTTTCGATTATAAACTGAAAAGGTGAGGTTGATAATTTGAAAATTAATGTATCTTACCTACTACAAATATATTGATAAGGTGAGAATCTTTGCATATCGAAGTATAGCATAAATTAAGTTGCACTAGTGATAGTGTAACTAATTTTTATACTATCAAGATAAATAGCATGAATTCAATGAGAATTTGATGTGGATTGAAAGTGATTAATTTTTTGTCTTTGCCTATGGTCCCTTAATTAAATTTAGGATGGGAGGTCAAATAAGGACAAACAAGAAGAAAAAGTACTTGCTTAAAGTTAAGACAATATTTTTTTCTTCTTAATACCCCATAGGGGAAAATGTATTAAATGTTAATTTTCAGATTTAAGAATAGCCTAACAGCTCAGCTACAAAGTATATCCTCCTTATATAAATAAAAAATAGTAGTACTAATTATTACACAAAACCATCATTTGCTCAACCATGATGGTGTACAGCAAAAATGTGAGAGAGACAGAGAAGACTTTAATTAAAAAAAGAAATTAGTGTAATTATTGCTCATGATAATGAGATGAATGTTAAGTCTTTTAAGTGTTGGGAGCATTACTGCACAATTAAGCACTAAAAATGTATTTATATCAAAGTTTTAATTTTTATACACTGACCAATTATATTAAATATTCTTATGCTTTTTGGTAGTTTTCACATAGTCAAAATTCTCTGTAATAATATATATTTTTTAAAGTTAAGCTAAACGGGCTCCGAAATAAAAGAAAAATATTAGAAAAAGTGTTTTGGGCGTGCAGTGTGCTTGCCCAATTAAAGAATTTAGTGGAGAGTGTAGATAATAGGTTTGATGAATTATTAGTGGTATTGTTTGGTGAGTTTTGTGTAGAGCCATCATCTTATTTAGTGCTCAGATACGTGTTCTCCAGTTCACTATTAGTCCTACAAAAATATGTGATTACTTTATAATTCAAACGATATTGAGCAATGTATTTGAAATAGACATAGGTAGGTAGATAACCGAATATTAAAATGCGTCAGATAATATTTAAAAAAGAATTTAGAGTAATATCGTAATTTTTTAGAGAAAGGTGTCTCTTTAATAGGAGATTACAATAATCAAGTCGAAACACTAAATATAAAAAATACACGTCTTCATGAAGTCATAAGAGTACAAGGTCAAGAAAATTGGTAACATGATGATATGAGAAATCGACAATCAAAGCCTTAATAAACGGTGACGATTAACTCATGATTATAACAATCCTAATTAAAACAATGAAACTCTTTATTAGGTAAGGTTTGATCCAAATAGCAGACATAACAATCTGACATTGTTTCAAAGAGAGACTCACCAAAACAGATTCATCGATTCAGAGCCGAACAGAATGATGATGACGGACCGAAGAGAAACTCTATTTACGACTTCATAAATTAGTAAATACGTTTCTAATTTATGACATGCATTTTAGGCTCATGCGTCGAGAAGCATTTTTACTTGAAGATTTCGCTCGGATTTGATGAGCTTTAAGACTTGAAGATTCTGCTCATATTTGAGAAACTTATTGACTTGAAAACTTAGTTCGAATTTGATGTGCTTCATGACACTTTTTTTTACTTGTGCGTCAATGAGCATTTTGATTTGAAGATTTTGCTCAAAGTTGAGAAACCTTGTGACTTGAAGACTTAGCTTGAACTCAGTGAGCTTCACGACATGAAGATTTAGCTTGGATTAGATGAGTTTTACGCTATGAAGACTTAGCTTGAATTTGATGAGTTTCATGACATGCATTTTTACTTAATTCTACTCAATTGTGAGGGATATATAGAAATGTATTTTCTAATTTATGGAGAGTCGAAAATAGAGGTTCTCTTCAGTCCGTCATCGTCATTCTGTTCGGCTCTAGATTTGATCAATTAGTTGATAAAAAAATTGAACTAAATTTATTTTTCATATCCGTTATTTAATTTCTTGATATTAACCGCAAAGTTTAATTTTAATTCTCAAATTATTTTTGAATAATAATTTTGAGACTAAAAAGGTATTACATGTCTAACTAACATTTTCGCACTTCTTTAGCCATAACCACCACCCGACACCCACCCTGTTGTTTTTGCCCAACAATATCAACCATTAACGTCACCCACCATTATTAACTATTATCACCATTTCTAGCCATCATCATGACCACCAGTATCAATCACTACAATCAACCATATTCACAATATGCCACCATTCACAACCACCAACCTACATTATTATAACAATCATCAATTACAACCGACAATCACCAGTAAAATATCTCCAACCACCAGATTCATTCAACTCCACCATTAACAATCTATTATCCCACCATATATATCCGTCATCACCATTATTACCTGCTACTATCAGTATCCACAATACCTTTCTAGTCACATAGATGACGTTCGGTTATAAAAATTGGTCACTTTTGTTCTCTTTAAGTGAGAAACTAAGTTTTTTTTTTACTTGAACCTAAATCCTTGAGACAACTTTGAACAACCTTAACCATTGGGCTATCTTACTTTAATATGTAAAGATTGTTCAATAATTACTCTATATATCCAAAAATAGCGATATTTAACATATATATTCGTAAAAGATTTACGACGAAGGTTTCATTTGACCCCATGCTAAGGTGTAGCTCCGCACCATCCTGTTGTTTTTGCCCAATATCAACCATTATCATCACCACCATTATAAACTATTATTACCATCTCTAGTCATAACCACCACCACCCTGTTATTTTTGCCTAACGATATCAACCATTGTCGTCATCCATCATTATTAATTGTTATCACCATCTTTAGTCATAACCATCAACACCAGTGTCAATAATCACAATCAATCATTTCATAATACACCACTATTCACAACCACCAACCAACATTATTATAACAATCATCAATTACAATCGACAGTCACCACTGAAACATCTTCAACCTCCAGATTTATTCGACTCCACCATTAAAAATCATTATTTTCCCACCACATCCATCAGTCATTATCTTTACCACCTGCTACTACTCCGTACCCACAATACCTTCCTAGTCACATAGATGATTCTTTTTTCTCAATATGTAAATCATACTACTAAAAGTATGACAACACTCAATTACGCCTATTGATTTTATACTATAAATTTCAATCTCCATATCTTCTTATCTAAATTCATGTATTCCATGTGCAATTCTTCTCCAATCTACCTCTTCTTGACTACTCATATTACCAACCTCTTATACCTTTTCACTGTCGCATCGCATCGTCATTTAAATAATAATAGCACTAAATAAAATGTAGAAGCCCAATGGCTATATGATCATTGACCACCGACCTAGAAGAGACCAGCAAATCAACGGCCCCGGATCCGGATCCGGATCCGGATCCGAATCCGAATCCGTATGTATATACAGAGTTCTTTTTTTATTATAGTATAATAATATAAAAATGCTGACGACACACACCGTTTGAGAAAAAGACGTCTAAAAATATCCACAAATTAATCGCCTGGGGTTGGTGATAGAACAACTAATTCACCATCTAAAATTCTAGGGTTTTCAATTCCCCCTACCAAAATTCAGATCAAATCTCAAAAACCTCTACTGGTTGATAAATTATCGATTTTTTTTTGTTAATTGCTTGAAAAAGTTTCGTTCTGTTCTGTTTTTTGGTGTGAATTATAGCGAGATTTTGGTTTGCGTGATGGCGAGTGTTGGGGAAGCAGAGTACGAGAGTGATCCGGAGGAAGCGAAGTTGTCCTTGAAGATGAGGAGAAGAGAAGCGAGTGATGATGAGGAGGAAGAAAGGGAAGTGGAGAAGAGAGAGAAGTCTGTTCGGATGATTGAATCTGATGGTGAATCGGAAGGACAGGGGGCTGCTGCTGATTATGATGAAGAGGAGGAAGAAGAGGAATACGATGATGAAGAGTATGTGGAGGACGAGGAAGTCTATGAGGGGGATGAGTACCAAGAAGTAGGTGGAACTAGTGGCGGAGGTCACGAGGAAAGTGTTAAGAAGGTTGAAGCAGTAGCGGAGGGTGCTGAGAGAGTGAAGGAAGTTGTGGGAGAAGGAACAGGGTCGGGTCAAAGGATTGATGATGACAATGAGAATAATGTGCAGGGGGAGGAGGGCAAGAAAGAGAATGAACCTTTTGCGGTGCCCACTGCTGGAGCATTCTACATGCACGATGACAGGTTTCGAGACAATGCCGGTGGGCGACACAGGTACTGGACATACTTTATGCTCACAGATGGTGCATTGGTATCTGACTTTATTTGTTTTGCACCCTATATGTGTATAGTTAATAGTTATGTATTTCAGCAGATATTTTTGATAATCAGCAAGTTTTTTAAGAATTTAAAGCTATATGGACCATGGACTCCTAACTAGGTTAAACTCTTAAAAAAATTGTCTAAGGAGAAACTTACCATGATAGTTGAGTTAGCTACTAAAAAGAAACTTACCATGATAGTTGAGTTAGCTACTAAAATGTACTGTAGATATCTGCATTTATTTATGAAATATGATTCTTTTCTGGCCTTGCACAATTCTAATCCTGATCTCTAGTCCATCTGCGCCATTAATTTGCAAAATCGAACTCACTCACATTTGATGTCACCGATAACTTCCTCGCTATGTCAATCGTTCCAAAGATCGAAATTTCTATAAACCACTCTTTATTGCATTCCGTGTGACCAATTTCCATATAAAAATATAGGGCACCACTCTTTAGAATAAAAATATGGATTATCAGAGCTATCTTCTGTCCCTGACACATCTTGGTTTTATTCACGCATGTTCAGAGAATTCTTTCTACCATATGAACATCCCTCCCTAGAATAGTATTTTCCTCAATCAAGATATCATGTTCCCGTGATGCTGCTTTTTAGGTCAAAACTTCTGATATTTTGCCTGACCCTTAACTGATATTTTTTCTTGTCTTTGTTTTATCGGAACTTCTCGATTTGGACCCTTTGATGTTGGTGTGTGCATTGGTCCATTTGGTCCAATTTTATGTATTATCGGTTTTTGGTTTGTGAACATGCCAAATCAATAACCAAACCAACAAGATATTGATTATTTGGTTCTTAGAGGATTGATTTTTTGGTTTAACCGACAAGAAGATGCTCATATAATCATATATACACACGATGTTCATAAAATAGAAATAGTAGCTAGAATAGAAGTGCAACACTAGTTTCTACATTGATCATTTTTGTTCAAGACAAAATTGTTCGAATTCCTTATAAACTCATGTAGTAAATTGCAGAAACAACATTCATTGTCTGTATTTGTCACATTCAAATCTAAAATTGAAAAGATAGAAGTTAATACTAGTCTGTGCTGCGAAGATGGAAGGTGTCACAATAGAGATATAGATAGGCTAGTTTGTGTTGCCTAAGGCCAAAAGTAATACTAAAATTTAGGAAATAGGGTTGATAAAATGTTAAAATCACGCTGGTATGCCATGACCAATCATATATCAGTTCAATCTGTATCCTTTTCACTCCTCTCATGTTGAAGATTTTGATTAAACAATAAGAGTATGTCAGAATTGTCATTTTTTAAAATCTCTTCCCAAGTGTATTGATATTGAGTACAGGTCTGATAATCTGCCGAACAACATAAACTGCATTTAAGTTGCTTGTACAAAACCACTTTAAGTTACCGTTCTTAAAAGAAAAAGTTGCTTGTACATAACACTTTACGGATGATGAGCATATTTTGATATTGTTGTGTAATTGTCTTTTAAGGCGAACTTTTGGTGGAAGGAAGTTATGGGAATCCAAAGATGAGAGGAAATGGGGACATGACAAGTTTGAAGAGTTGACTGTGGAGGAGAGGCATTATGATGAGGTGAATGCTTTTAGCTACATGTTTATTCGTTTTTGCTCATCTGTTATCCTAGTCTTTTGCATGATTTGTTTTGCTAATCAATATTATTTATCAAAATCCTTAGGGTAGGAGGGGATCTAGGGGTCGTTATCGAGGTAGAGGCAGAGGGCGAGGGCCTGGGCCTGAGCGTGGAACTGTGCGAGGACGAAGACCGAAAGCATATGTCAACGACAGCTATCCGAGCAACAACAACATCCAGAAGATTCAGGATAATGCTATAAAAGGTATGAGAGGTCGGGGTCCAAGAAGGTATCGACCCACATTTAAGGACAATATCGATGCACCCCCTCCACCAAACAAACGGTGAGTATCAATTCAATTAACTTTTTCCTTTTCCTCATCAGTAATAATTACTCTTGATGTTCATCGAGTCGTATTTTTCAGATCTGGTTCATCAGTTGAGAAACGTTCATATCATAGCACACCCAAAGCATCTGCTCCTGTATCAAATGTAGAGAATGATGGAGGGACAGCTGCAAAGCAAGGTTTTGTGTCAAGCTTGAATTCTGCTTCTCCTCCGTTTTACCCCTCTAGTTCCTCCGCTAAAGAGATCAGTGTGACTCACAAGAGGGAACTGCAAACTGGGACAAGTAGCCGCAGTGTTCATCCTTCTGTCTTAGGAGAGAGTTCTGCTGCGTCACAATCAAATTCAGTGTTACGAGGGAAGAATGGCAGTGATTCTGTTAGCCTTGACAAACTTCATATTTCTGATCCTGTTACTGCTGTAGCTTCAAAGGTTTCACCCGGCATGCAGTTGGCTCCTGCTTCCTCGACAATAAGTCCTACTCAGTCACAACCATTGAGAGGCCAAGGAAGAGGATTTAATGCAATGCCAAATGTGAATTACCAATCTCCTGTGATAAACAACCAATTCAACAGAGCTACTCAGCCGACAAATCTCCATTCAACTCAGACGAATCCTGTTCTAGGTCGAGGGCAACCTACTTTCCAAGCTACTGGTCACCACTTTACTCAGCGATCTGGTACTAGATCTCAAGGTTCATCTCCACCCAAAGCTGGACAATCTATCTCTGAAACTGGGGAGTTTGAATCTTCTTCAGATTCAAGTAAATCAAAGAGTGCTCTGGTTGCAAAAGGAAAAGGCTCTCTTCAGAGCACTGGAAGGGGATCAGTTCTCTATGGCGGAGCTCAGGTTATGGGTGCACCTGGAAGCATGGGTGGTGGTGATCAGAACTTTCCTTCAACACCAGCCTTTTTGCCAGGTAGACCTTTTAGAATTGGCCACCTCATCGTAAAAAAATCTTTATAAAATCAACCATGTGTCCCCCTTAGGATGGTTCAGATAGGATGTTGTTCGGTACGCTTTCACTCAATTTGTTTTTAGTGGCTAGGATTTTCTTTCTAGAAATTCTGCTATAATTTTATGAGATGCGATACCTATATAGAATGTTCGTCTGTGTGATCAGTAGATTATGGTAATCATATTGGTGCATCTTCCCAAAGGAAAATTATCTTTGTACCTCCAGTTCCTCAGTGACACTTTGTATTTCTTTCTTCTGAAATTTGCAGTCATGCAATTTGGCGGCCAGCACCGTGGTGGCATTCCTGCTGTTGGCATGGCTTTTCCTGGATATGTTGGTCAGCCACAACTTGGTTTGGGGAATTCTGAGATGACATGGTAAGGTTCTTATGGCAATGTGGCAACCTCATAAAAAATAGTGTAATTTTCATGTACTGTATGACGATCTTATTGTTTAGGCATTCCTGACCATATACCCAGCTGTGGATGTCTATGGGTGGAGCCATAGGTTCTTTCTGAATTGTTTTATATATGTTGGATCCATCACAAAAATCAGCTACAAAATCATAAATATTGATATACTGGTTTGTGTATATTGGGTGATCTTTAAATGATTTTGCTTTTCAATTGCCAGGTTGCCAGTTTTAGCTGGAGCTGCTGGAGCATTAGGTGCAACATACTGTTCGCCATATATTGCTATGGATGGTGCCTATCATGCTCGTTCATCTGGGCAAATATCTTCTCTCACTGCTGCTCCAAGGTCTCACCTCCATTTCAGTATATTCGAGTTTCATTAGTATTCATCTTTGTGCTGGCATGTTGGTGTCATACTTGTTATACTAACTTCTTTCGTTAATTTCCATTTACTCCTGCATTTTGCTTAGTAGAGATGTCTCTTATCTTTTATTCTGTGAGCACTTGCTCATGTTGTGTGAACTCATGAGTGTCTAGAAATGTGTGACCCATATTTTTCTCTTATGAAAAAGCTTGACCAGTTTATATAACTCGAGAAAACAAATACAGCCTGTACAGTTGTGCCAAAAGTTGACAGATCCATTTTGTTGTTTCGGCTGTTGATGGATATTTATTGAAATTTTAATCTGAGGAGCACTCTTGGAGGAGAGAGTTCTGCTTGTGCAGTGTCTATATGTGCTTGACAGTTACTGGTTGTGATTTTGCCATTTTTCTCACTTCTAAACATAACAATTGTTATTACATATAGTGAGAAAATGATTTCTTGATTCTGTAAATATTGCTATATGTAGCAGGCATTTTTTAATTTTTTTTTGTAATTAATCGAAAAGAAACTTAACAATCACTTCTCTGTGCAGCAAAGAGAACAATGCCAGTAAGCCAAATAATGAAAGCAATCCCCAACAGCGACTAGGTGAGATATATGCATGTTCTAATTTTGTTAATTTGCTCTGCTGCTGCAAAACTGTGGTTCTATATGACTCATCTTTTATGCCCCATTCCATTTTTCAGAGCTCTCAAATGATGACTTAGGCCAGCGCCAGAAGAATCCTCGCAGGTAAGCTTACTCTGAAATGAGATGTGCTATTTCCAGCCCTTCCCATTTTGCTCAAGTTCATGTATTTGTTGGTTTAGTAACCTTTACAAGTGTTGAATTCATTTATTGTTCCTTGCAGATATACGGAGATGAAGTTTGATCAGTGAGCTAGCTTGTAGGTTGAAGCTGTTTGAATAAGCAGATTGAGGTCAACTTTGTTGAAACTTTTTTTTCCCCATCAATTTACTGTTAAAATTTTCCATCAGTGGTTTGAGTGTCACAAATTTCTTATTAACACTTGTGGTGCTGCAGGCCCTCTCCTAGACCCTATGTTCTCCAAGTGTTGCTCTGGAGTATCTAGGGTTCTCATGTGTTGTGATGTATTTTAGGTAATGATGATTTTTCTCAGGACATCTAATATCATATTTTCTCGTCCTTTGTTTCTTGTGAAATGATTCAGCATTTTGGAATTTCCACCAAACGTAATCCTTGTGCATATTTCGTTACTGTGGGAATTGCTTCCCCCTCCCCCCCAAATCCTAAAATATGAAGGGAACAGAAGAAAAAAGTAAAAGAAAAAGCACTATTACTGGTTTATCAAGTGGCAATTTTGAACTTGGAAGGAATTTTTACTAATGGCTCCTTGATCTGTAGCTCTAAAGTGTCTTTGTATTTGGGACATCTATTATACTATTTATCATACATCTTTTCCTTTTCATTTTTTGTGGACCTATGTTCATTGTATTCTCTCGTCCTTTTGTACTTCTTATCCCCAGGTTTACATGACAAACGCCTGCTCATGCTGCTTCACTTTCGGGGATACACTGCAGCTTGACGGGTGGCAGTTATTTGTTTAAATATATGGTACCATTACAGTACTCTTGTCATCGTGCTTGGTGTATGTTTCTTCTAAATTCAGTAACAAGTTTCTTACTTTGTTTCTTATACCTCAGGTTCTTGTGGCTTGGGGTTTTTGTAACTGAAGGAAGTAAAAAATGTTGATAGAGTTCCTTCAAATGGTGATGGAAAATAATGGTAATAGTCCGGAAGCAGTTGCATCTGTTTTCTTATTATGTGAAGTTTTTTCTCTTCTGAATAGATGGCTCTAGTGTCTTTTAAAGTTTTCTGTTAAGTTACTACTGTTTGGTGGATATTTTCTGGGCTTTGTAGTTAAATATTATGTTAACAAGAGAGTATGTCTTGCTCAGACAATGAATAATAAATTTTGTTTTAAAGAGACTTTGGTTTGTCCAGCATTATGTGTTACAAGACTTTCAGTTTTATGTTTTATATTTGCTTGTCATGACATATGATCTGATCATTTCGTTCGTCGTGTTGTATATTAATTGTGGCCTTAGATATGTGTAGTGTTGTGGAAACTGAGACTACTAGGTAAATTGCGTTACGGCACTCATCTATTGGAAAAAAGAGTAGCTGGGCATGAGTGAGCATTACTTAATACGCATCTTCTTCTACTTGTTCATTACTTACTATGTTTTCCTGCAATTAATGACATTGATGATGGATGAGTCAGTTGTTTATTTTCAAAGTGGAAATAGATTCTCTCTTGGCTGTTCATACAGCACATCCACCTTAAATCACAAAACTCGAGCATTTAAATAATGCCACTCACTTGAAAGTTAAATCAGTCAATTATTTATTAGAAATTTTTTCCTAATAAATTCCTAAGAGAGGTGATGCCTCTTATCAAATTTGGCCATTTTACAAATATTTGGAATGAAAAATTCCGTCTAGTTAAGTGACAAATTACGATAGGATATGTATTCTAATACATGAAAACTGAATTGTAATGTAAGACCTAAAATCATCTAATAATGCTAGAATTTTCTCTCGCAATCAAAGTTGTTTTAAATCATATGTATCCAATAATACACTTTTATTTCACATTCTATTACCAAGGTTGAATCTGAAAAATATAGTGTCTGCAAAGTGTCCATAAATCTCTGATTAAATTCACATCTTATTATTATTCATTTATAATATACAGTTATAAGCTACGACTTATGCAAGTATATTTATTACAACTTTTTTATAACAATGCCAAATTTCTGTGAAAATTATTTTTCTCAGATCTCAATGCCACTCACATGACGTCACCATACGTAGGCTAAGAAGCGTTATTTTTCAACTTGTCTTTAAAAAAAGGGAAAATCACTCAGATACAGGGCTCACGTTTTTCTTATTTTCAATATTTTTATTTTTTTATATATATTTTTTAATATATTTGAGTCAGTATTTAATATGTTTGAACTACATATTATGTATCTGATATATTCTATAATGTATCTAAGCTAATTTTTAATGTATTCGAGCTGCATATTATACATTCGAGCTAGTTTTTAATGAATTCGAGCTACATATTATGTATTCAATTTATGTCATAATGCATTCGAGATACTCTTTAATGTATCAAAGCTACATATTATATATTCAGTTTATGTTAAAATATATTCAAGATACTTTTTAATATATTTAAACTATATATTATATATTTAATTTGTGTTACTTTTTAAGGAATTAATGAAATTACAAATTATGAATAAATTATAATTTCGTATATAAAAAAATGGCTATCAGTTCTTTTTTACACCCCTCAACTGTTCATTAGAAAGATAAAGCGTCGGTGACACGTAATTTATTTCATTAATTAAAATTAAAATGAAAAAAAAAAATAACTAGAAAATCTTTCAATTCAGTGTTCTTCAGACATTGGTCTCTCTTTGTTTCTGGGGTCTTTATTGTGGGGGTATAAGCTCCCCTGTTTTCATCATTTTTAAACTGAAGTTGCTTTCTTCTACTACCCATTTGCCACTTTCTCCATTTTTTCATTTTCGAGAATGAGAAATCAACTTTAATAAGACTGAGTAATCATTTGGACTAATTCTTGTTTAATCAAGAAGATCCAATACCCCCATCCATATCTCTGTCAATTCAAGTTGAGATCTTGGAAGACCCCATTTGCTCTGTCAACATCAGTTTCTTTAATCTCGTAAGTATATTTTTTCCTTTTTAGTAAGTTTATAATCTTCTTATCTAATTTGGGGTTGTGGGTAGTTGACAGATTGTTGATATATTAAGCTTTAATTTTGTAATCTTGTATGTTTGTTCTTGGAGCTGAAGAAGGGTTTTGGGTTCAAGAAAGTTGGAAAAGAAGTATTTTTCGCTCTACTAAATCCAAGAAAGTGATTAGTGTATTCTTAAAAACTAATAAAAAAAAAAAGAATCTGAGATTTGTTCCTTGTTTAGGTATGATATTTGAAGAAGCTAGCTAGTCAACGGTGTTGTTTCATGAAAATTGGCTGATTGGCTCATTAGCAAGCAAGTTTGAATAAACATTTGTAGCATACATGTCCAATTAATGGAGGAATTGAATGTAGTAAGACTATCACCCTTGAGGTTGAATGGTCCCGTCCCTGCGAAGTCAACATTGTCAGGAAGATCAACTCCTAGAGGAGGATCTCCTTCCTTCAGGAGATTGAATTCTGGACGAACACCGCGAAGAGATGGTAAAAGTAGTGCTTTTGGTTCTCAGTGGTTTAGAAGTAACCGCATTGTACTTTGGTTGCTTCTGATTACTCTTTGGGCCTATGGAGGATTTTATGTTCAGTCAAGATGGGCTCATGGAGACAATAAGGAAGGTATTTTTGGAGGATCTGGAGGTGATGTTGCCAATGGAACTTCTCAGCCAGAGGAAAAAAATCAACGAATTCTAGTTGCGAATGAGGAGTCTTTAGCAATCAAGCCTCCAAGTAATAAAACACAGGGCAATTCAATGGACCTGGATGTAGTCTTGGCTAAACAGGGAAATAGTGTGGTATCTGACAAGGTTTCATCTTCTAAGAAGAAGAGCAAGAAGTCTACACGTGCTTCTCGTAGGAAAACTCGTGGTAAGAAGAAGGTGGTGGCAGAAGTAAAAACGGACGATATTGAAGTTCAAGAAGAGGAAATACCCAAGCGAAATACTACGTATGGCCTGCTAGTTGGTCCATTTGGGTCAATAGAGGACAAAATTTTGGAGTGGAGTCCTGAAAAGCGGTCAGGAACCTGTGATAGAAAAAGTCAGTTTGCACGTCTTGTTTGGTCTAGGAAGTTTGTGCTGATACTCCATGAACTCTCTATGACTGGAGCTCCACTTGCCATGTTGGAATTGGCTACGGAGCTTTTGAGCTGTGGGGCCACAGTTTATGTAGTACCTCTCAGCAAAAGAGGGGGTTTAATGTCAGAACTATCTCGAAGAAAGATCAAAGTGCTAGAAGACAAATCAGACCTCAGTTTCAAAACAGCCATGAAAGCAGATCTTATTATTGCAGGTTCTGCAGTGTGTGCATCATGGATAGGTGAGCACTTCCACATTTGCTATGTATGATCACTGCATCTATCTTCTATAGAGATTTAATGTGGCAAGTTGTGCTTGTAATGTGATGTTCATTCTCAACTGATAGCATAGCTGCAACATATCATGTTCAAATGATAGATCTCCTATAATTCAAATTATATCAAACTGAACCAAAAAATGTGTTATGCTCTTAAGTCTTAGCTATAATCTAAAATTTTGGATTCTCATTATTTCAATAAAGGAGACGATTTTTGCCAGTTCTCAGTGCAACCTTTTGTGTAGACCTTTATTGCAACTCTTGGAGTGAGATTTGAATTTTCCTAGGATGATGTACTATTAATCAGTTCTTTTGCTTCATGAAAAAATCTTTCTTTTGGCTGTGCTAGGATTATAGTCTTAAATTTTCTTGATTTAAGCCTTCATAAATTCTGTGAATTTGCTTCTGTTCTTTTCTTCTCCTTGTGTGCCTTGGCTAACTTCTGACGATTAATATCTCGCTTTCAGAACAATATGCAGCACGTACTGTGCTAGGTTCAAGTCAAATTACTTGGTGGATCATGGAAAACCGGCGGGAATACTTCGATCGGGCTAAACTTGCTTTCAACCGAGTGAAGAAACTTATCTTTCTTTCTGAATCACAGTCTAAGCGCTGGTTAGCTTGGTGTGAGGAAGAACATATAAAGCTCAAAACTCAGCCTGGACTGGTTCCACTTTCTATTAGTGATGAACTGGCTTTTGTAGCAGGTATACCGTGCTCACTGAGCACTCCGCTATTCAGTCCTGAGAAGATGCTGGAAAAGAGGCAGCTACTAAGAGATTTTGTGAGAAAAGAAATGGGGTTGACAGACAATGATATGCTTGTCATGTCCTTGAGTAGTATAAACCCTGGAAAGGGTCAGTTTCTGCTTCTTGAAACTACACGCTTGCTGAGTGAGGGAGCTCCTCCTCTAAATGGATCTGCTGTTAAAAGACGAGAATATCAGAAAAGGACATTGCTTTATAACTGGAAACAATTTGGTGAATGGAAAAAAGAATCCTCCACTTTGTCAAATAACCCACAAACTGAAGCATTGCAGGTACCCCAGCTTTTCATTAAGGGGGTTAACTATACAGCTGGAATTGAAAATGATAGAGGAACTCGAAAGCTTTTCTCCTTGACTGAAGGGAAGCAGGGAGAAAAGCTTAAGGTTCTTATTGGCTCAGTCGGATCCAAGAGCAATAAGGTGCCTTATGTTAAAGCACTTCTCAACTTTCTAAATCAGCATTCTAACTTGTCAAACACAGTACTATGGACGCCATCAACCACTCGTGTCGCTGCACTTTATGCTGCTGCGGATGCTTATGTAATGAATTCTCAGGTTAGCCTTTACAACTGTATCTAATTCAATTATTGTTCAGTTCAGCAAATGTACAGTGTCAATGTTTCTGGGAGATATTAATACTATTATATAGGAGTCTATGGGGGAGTTTAAGTAAGTCAGAACAGAGTAAAAAGAGAATGTAGGTCAAGTAAAATAAACAGATTTGAGAGAGTAGATGTTTCCTGTGATATGTGCAAATCTAAACTATTTTCACGATTGGTGATATTTCAGATTGAAATATGAAAGCATCGTAAGGTTGTGTTACCTCTTGTAAGATTTCTCAATAAATGTAAATATTACCCAGCAATGTGAAATTATTTTCAGTAATAAGTACCAAGTCAATACATTTTAGCAACTAGCAAGTGCAAAGTATGGGTCTCCCAATGAAATTGAGAACCTTTGTTAGTTGGCTTGCTTGTATCCGTTTATTAATTAATTCGACTTGGATTTATATGAGGAACTATACTAAAATCATGACTTCAGAGAATTAATGCTATTCTTGTTTTTAGTGGTTCTCTAGAGGGTATAGGAGATAGAATGAATTAATTCTTCATAAGCATCGCGTGAGGAAAAGGTTGAACCTTGAGCATGAAAGTTGGGTTGACTTTGGTCTTTTGGTTGGGAAGAAAGGGAAAGCAGTCCCTCAGCAACTACTTAATGCTTAATCCTATTAGTTAGCTCGGTTTTTTAGGGAGCATGGGGCACTGGTGGTAGAAGTAAGGATTCTAAAGTTTTTTGCTGTTGAATGAGACCATACTGTGCACAGTGACGGATAATGTATGAAAAAGGAGTACTATAAAGTACATCTCATTGAAACATATTTCCTGGAATGGTTACATTGATCAGATGGATTCTTTTATACGTCTCGGACTACTATTGGTTTCCTTCAAGTAGTTAGTACTTATTTATCTCGAGTAATGGCTGTTTACTTTTTTCAGGGACTTGGAGAAACATTTGGGAGAGTGACAATTGAAGCAATGGCATTTGGTCTTCCTGTAAGATTCTCAATTCCGTCCTGCCAATAGTATAATGTGTATGCGATCAAATCAGTCATGTTTGACACAGAAAGTAGTTGTTTCTTTTAAATACACTGGCAAGAAGCTATGTTGAGCTACAGAGTGTGTGATCATGGAGCAGTGATCTGCGTTAAATTTTGTGATAATATGTACACAATGCAAAGTTTCTTGTTGATAAGTAAGTAATATGGCCAAATAAAGTGGATTTAACATATAATTTTGTTACAGGTGCTGGGAACAGATGCTGGAGGCACAAAGGAGATCGTTGAACATAACGTAACAGGTCTTCTTCATTCTCTGGGACGTCCAGGCACTCAAGTCCTCGCCCAAAATCTCCAGTATTTGCTGAACCATCCCTCGGAAAGGCAACGATTGGGAAGCAATGGAAGAAAGAAAGTAAAGGGTATGTACCTAAAGAAGCACATGTACAAGAGATTCGGAGAAGTACTATACGACTGCATGAGAATAAAATAAGATCGAATGCAGACCATACCATTTTTCTGTTAAAAACATTTTTCCAAGCTGTTCCTCTTCTTCCCTTAGAAAACACAGATCAAGAATCAGTCTTTTGTACAGTACGAAATCTAGTTGTGTTTACTAATAGAGATTCATCTTCTTCTTTTTTTACTGTGTACCAGCCCATCTGATGTCTAGTACTGCATTGGATTAAAGATTTTTTCATAGACAGCCATTTGCTGGCAATAAGCTCAATTGTTCCATAACTTGCTCCTCCGGATGGGAAGTATAGATAGAAAGGCAGAAAAGGAGGCGTCGGCTCTGAAATGATGGAAGATTGAATCATTCCTTCATTCTATTCCGGCGGGTGATTGATAGTATGTATGTTTTATCTACACAACAAAACTAATTAAAATCTTTCTGATTTATAACTAACTGTACAATCAAACACAAACTGATTTTACATCTCCAGGCAGCAGCCGGATTGAACGTGGCCGGAAAAGTACACCGGAGTATCCATTTTAGTCCATTTATAACTCTCTAAATCAAGAACATATGTATTGTGGGGTTCATTAAATCCCATACAACCAGTCATCAGAATTTTACCCCTCCATGCTGTCACAAAACCTACGCTCCGGAGCTCCACCGGTATCGCCGCCACAGCTTGCCACGTAGACTTACCGAGTGCCAGCACATCACCGTCCCGGCACAAGTACAATTTTCCGTCCCCACCCTCAACGCAGGTTCTTGGACACGTGGCAGATTCGAAGAAATGTTCGTTGACTTGGTCCCACTGCCACGTGGAAGGATCAAATGACTCGGCGCTTGTACCGAACTGGCCTTGCAGGCTCGTGTCATATCCACCGATGACGTGGAATTTACCTTGAAAAAAAGAGCATTTACATTCATCTCTTTCATTTGTCATGTCAGGCACTGGGACCCACATATCCCTTGCCACGTCATACGCCATCGCCGATTTGAGTGCATTTTTCTCCTCGTCGTGACCTCCGGCGACGTACACCGTCCGTTCAGAATCCGACGCACAACCGAAAAATGATCTCCGGCAACCAGGCATGTCGGCTCCACGTCGCCACGTGGCGGACACAAAGCTAAAAACAAAAACCTCGTTTGAAGGTTCCCAAGTAAGAGGGTTCCACCCGCCCATCACCACCAGATTCAATCCAACACCGACGAGCTGACAAAACATTGGCAGCCCATCGAAAATTCCAGGAACCGGTGGTAATTCCGCCCAATAACCCGATTCCGGTTCGTAAAGCGTAAGCTTGTAAACCGAAAAAGCAGAGTAGTTAAATGACCCGAGTTTTAATCTCGGGTCAATTCGGGCTTGCGCCATTAAAATTACCTGACGGGTTGAACCAGTAGCTTTTCTTCGCCTCCAAAACTCGGGAAGTTCAATCTGAAGTTTCCAGTTTCTACTGACGGAAGTAACTGATGAGAAATTATTATAAGGAACTCGAATTAGACATTCGAGTCCGATATCATAAGGAAGAGTGGGAATAAGCTCCATGAGAAAAGAGGGATAAGTTACTGGATTTTATATGTGAAGAAGAAGAGAGAGAAATAAAGGAATCTTGAATTGATGGAGCATTCTTTTTAGCTGGAAGTTAAATGTTAGGAAGATAATTGGCAAAAGAAGAAACTAAGTTTCTAGAAGGAAAATTGATGTTTGTGACTATAAAAGTGGGTATTCTATTGACACTCCTACAACCTATTTTTAGTTCTTCTAGAAGAAGTTAAAAAGACCAGGTCAAGTATATGAGATTGAAATACTCCGCATTTCTACTTGAATTTGAGACTTTTTAATTAAAAATAAAAGAGTATTCAACGTAATGCTAAACAGATTATAAAATTTCTAGCTGATAAATATTGTGTATTTGTGATTTTTTAGTTGGTATCTAACTTTAATAGAAAAGATAGTTCAATAACTTTTTGTAAAAATAAATACCTATGTGATCATATATGAAATTTTGAATGATGGATTGGGTCGGTCATATAAAGTTTATTAATTAGGTTGGAGTTTTCTTGAGTTTTAAAAAATGTTTTAAATTAGAATAGAAATGTCCTAATCAATTTTCACCGAAAAATTATCAAAGTAACTTTTTTATGAATGTTACTGAAAGTTTGAAAGTAATTTTTTACGTATAGAAAAACTAGTTTTAGTTAAATTTCTTTTCAAGGAAATAAACATGGAATAAAAAGTTACTTTTACAAAGTATTTTTTTACTAATTCAAGTTAAACTTCTTTTCAATGTAACTGATATAAAATAATTATTTTTTATTGAAATATAATTTTTTATGTTTAGAGAAATTCATTTGAGTTAACTTCTTTTCAATGAAACAAACGAATAAAAAACTATTTCATCATAAATAAAGAGAACATATACCTTATAATTTTTATATATTCCTGCAACACCACGAATGTGACATATTCGTGTAGCACGTTGATAATATCAAGTAGGGGTGCCCTACAAATATATATTATTGTAAAGGTGAAAGTGACATTATTATTGCTCTAATTATTTTATGACTTGTTAATAACATTTTAAAAATAGAATTAAAGATTTGAAATTTATTATTTTTGATTCTTAAAGTTTATTAGATAGAGATGAAATCAAAATAATGTGTGTGGTTGTACATTTGTCACCCCATGCAGTCTATTTAATCTTAATCGTTTGTATCAATTTTTTAAATTGAAGTCGTTTTCAATCTAATAGTTATAATATGTATTATAATATACATACTACTCCATAGAGTAAGTTAAAAGGAGTGGTAACTAACTACACTTTTTTATTTCTTCTAGAAGGAAAAGGACTAGAAACAGATCACGAGATATCCCATCACATAATGTTTCATATTGGGCCTAAATCTAACACTCACGGGTCATTTGATAGGCCGCATTAAATAAAATAGTTCATATATTATAGATAGTATTATTTAGTACTACATTTGGTAGGAAATTGGGTCTATGTATAACTAATCCATGGATTAGTTATACCTCCTACATGGTATTATATGATGTATTACTAATACCTTCTATTTGGAGGTATTAGCAATACATGGGATATAATACCATGGGATAAGTCTACTAAAGACAAAAATATTCCTCAAAATATTTTATTATTTGTTTATTTTCTTGATTTTATGTTTTATGGTTGGGCAAGTAAATTTATTTAAATAAATTAGTTTACAAATTATTTAACTCTCTCTAAATAATTTGTAAGCTAATTTATTTAAATAAATTTACTAGCACAACCATAAAACATAAAATCAAGAAAATAAACAATTAATTAAATGTTTGTGCGGTTTTCTAATATTTTGTATTTTCAACAATTTATAACATTGAATACATACAAAAATTACAACTTGCAATTTTATTCGTAAATGTAGATGATTTATTCAATTTTACTAATGTTTACCGTCTTTTCAATTTTAAAAGTTGATAGTTTATCTTTTTTTAAATTGAAAATTGACATTTGTAAGTGATCAATTAAATAAGGTGACAATTATTTATCCTCAAACAATTTAAGGGAAAAAAGGCAAACATGACGATAAAATTGTTCTTTTCTTAGCTAGTTAGAAGGTCATAAAAAAATATTATCCGGCAATTATTTACCTTAACCCAATTGCATAAGAATTTAAGGGTATAATTTGAAAGAAGTTTTTTATAAAGTTTTAATCCAAACACTTGATAAAAATAATCCATGTATTACTAATCCCTGCATTACTAATTTCAGCATTACTAATCCCTGCATTATCAATCTTTGTACCAAATGACCCCTCAGTGTATATATATTTTATTCTTTATCTTACGAAAATGGAAATAGTAGATTTTAATAAATCTTCGACATAAATAAAAGCCAACCAAACGGTTGAGAAAGGAAATACGACTTATTTTAAGTGTTTTTAAGTTAAATAACTTTTAAGAAAATTTAAAGTGTTTGAATAAAGTTAAAAAGTGATTATAAGCACTTATTTTAAAGTCGAAATAACAAAAATAAGTCAAAAGTCATTTCAAACAGACCCTAATAATGTTGGTAATATACTATAAATATAATATAACAGTTGAAAATAAAATAGCAAAAATAAATAAGCAAATCTTTAAGTTGAGGAGCGGATATCTCTTATGATTTGGGAGATTCAAGCTCATTGCAGCATAATTTATGCCGATCTAATAGTATCACTCTTTGTCGCTTTCAGGATACAACCGTTCAACAACGTCGTACAACTCAAGCAACTCTAAATTAGTTAAAGAGTACAAATCTCTAACAAAAAACAGTTTCCTTCAATATATAATTATTATTTTTTTTATATATGATGAATATAGTTGAAGACTTAAAATATTTTTGAATGTCTCAATTCTCTCTTTCACAACACTAACTAAATATAAATTCAATTATGAAAAAATTGCATTGTGGTATGAAGATTTACCTTTTGAGTGAATTATCTAAAAAGTCACAGGTAAACAGGGGTGGAGCTATTAAAAGCTAAGTGCTTATTTAAATCTTATTTGACGAATTATTATTATTATTATATATATATATGAAAAATATTTCAATTATATATATATATATATATATATATATATATATATATATATATATATATGAAAAATATTTCAATTTTGATTAAAATTATTATTATGATACCAAATTTTATAGAGGATCTTTTACCCTTTATACTATTTAATAGTATATTTTAATGATATGTATGTTATCACGTGGACACATCATTATTAATAATGATACAATATTTATAATGTTCACGTGGACACATATATACCTTTAAAATACACTACTAAATAGTGCCGGAAGATAAAAGGTCATTTCTAAAGTTCGATATAATTACAATAATTTCGGTCAAAATTCGATTATATTTATATTTCAAACATTTTTTCCTATATAACATATGTTAAACACCCCTTCAACTTCTTTTTGTATTCACTTCTTCATGTTAGAGAAAATCATAGCTCCATCACTATAAATTGCAAAAATGATAAATTCATTTTATACGCCAAACAAATGTCGAAAAATAGTAAATGATCGTATTATATAGTGTGTACGTCACTAAATTTAATGGTAACAAATAGTGCACTCAAGTAATTCCTCTTATTTTTTCCAAAAAAAAAAATGTGCTTTGTATTTTTCTTATTGTATAGTAGCAAAGACAAATAGTGCACTCAAGTAATTACTCTTATTTAAAAATGTGCTTTTTTGTCATATTTACTGTGCCGTGCTCGTATAGAAACCTCAAATTATTTAAATTCACGTCTCATAAGTTAATTTAAAATAAAAATATTTTTTATTGAAATATTTTCTATACTGAATATTTAAACGCAAAATTTGTTTAAAATTAAAGAAATCTTATCGAAGATGATTAAAAATTCGAAACAAAGAAGAAAAGACAGAAACACACACATCAAGGATATGAGCAACTTACTGAAAAATGGCATTTGACATTATTTGGATAATAATTTTTAAAAAAACCGTCGTGACGTAAAAGATTTGTAGAAATACTTCATCTACAGCAAATTGTTAAATGTGTGGACAAAAGCTTATCCTTTTTATTTGTATCTCGAACTTGACTCAATTCAAAAAGTTAGCTTATTAAGAGAAGATTGTTTAAAATCAAAATTAATAATCTTTAACTCCGTCGATATGAATATTTTGAGTGTAGACGATTTAACATAAAAAGTTCAACATCAAAAAGATAAATTAGAATAAGTCTGAAATTGATTTTCAAGTAAATATTATTTTATATTTAATACACTTTTGAATAAAAAAATTTAATTTATATAAAAATGATTAAAATTTAAGCTCGTATATATTCTGAATAGTTTATATTTAAACAAATTACTAATTTATCAACACTATGAATATATTTTTTCCTCAAATTTTCTAAACAAAATTCTAAATCAATCACTGCCTACTCGAACACAAAATATTAGAAAAAACATGGGCTAATAATTTGAGATAATTAATCTACTCGCCGACGTACATTAACTAATGTTTGTAATTCATACAAAATTGACAAAAATTGTAGACAGAAACAAGGACCGATGTTTATTGAATAGAAATTAAAAAATATTAATATATTGTTTCTTCATTTTTATTTTTATTTTTATATTTTGGCTTATTACAATTTTTAAGTATATAAATATTAGGCATAATACATATATTAGACCCTAAACTTGGCTTTAAATTTTTGACCTCAAACTTTCATAATGCACAAATAGGCACTTTAACTATCCTATCTTTTAATAAATAAACACGCGAATATTTCAATCAAAACCGTGTTACACACATGCTCTGACGTGGAAAAGTAAACCACTCAGTGGCTGCCAACTAATTAAAAAATTTACACGTATTTTTTAAGCATAATACATAAATTAGACCCTTAACTTGGCTTCAAATTATAACTTTGACCTTTAACTTTGATAGTGCACAAAGAGACACTTTAACTATCCGAAATTTAAACAAAAAAACACGCGAATATTTCAATCAAAACGCGTGTTACACACATGCTCTGACGTGGAAAAGTAAACCACTCAGTTGCTGCCAACTAACTAAACTAAATACACCTAGATTTTAAAAATTATAAAAATAAATTATAATATAGAATAAGGTGGAAGTGAAAACAAATTCATTTTTTAGGTAAAAAAAAATTAGTACCTCTTTTCTTCTCTCTCTTAAAAATTCCTAATCTGAAATTCATGTTCCTTATATTCAAATCAAAGAAAAAATTGTTCAAGATATTTGCTGTAATTTAATTTTTGAGTTATCTATTTTTCTTCCTCAATTTAGTCAAGGTAACAAGATTCAACATTTTACAAACAAGAATTTGCATATTGTTGGTCAAATATTCAAACTAATATGAGAATCTCTAGAAGAAACTAATGTTTTTATTGCAAAATTATTTCAGAGCAACCCATAAATATGGAAAGACATGAGATTCAATTAACTTCTCCTTCTTTTCTTTAGTTTGAAGTATATTTGTGCTTTATGTTGTCAAATATTTGACTGAAAAAACAGGGTGTTTTGTGTATTGTGATTGTCATAGTGAAGAGAATTGCAATTATGAATTTTGGAGTCCAACAAATGAACTTACAGTACTAAAAATTATTAAGTGAAATGGTACACTTAAAGTATTTGATAAATTGTCTGATAGAACTTTTCACATATTTTTGTCAAGTTTGAGTAGCAGTCTGATATCTAATCAAAATGCCTTCAAAAATTGCATTCAATTTGTATAATTGTATACTCACCCATCTTGTCAAAAAAGACTTCATTATAATTTTTTTCATAATAACAAAAAAGTAATTAAATGTCACTTGCATTTTGCAATGAACAACAAATAATGCAAAAAAGAGGGGAAAATTGTTGAAAAATTAGAAAGAGAGTTTAATTGTCATTTCAGTGTTTTTTTTACTGTTGGGCACTCGATTTTTACATCTGACGCGCCTAATTTGAGTGAATTTTACGTATTTTGCCATGTAGGATCCGAGTATTTTTTTGTTTAAGTTTTGGATAGTTAAAGTGCCTATTTGTGCACAAACAAAGTTAAAGGTCAAAGTTATAATATGAAGCCAAGTTAAGGGTCCATTTTATGTACTAATTAAGGGTAGAATTGTCATTTTAGCAATTTTTTTATCGTTTTGGGCCTCAAAAATTATCTCTCACTCGCGCAGAATGCGTGTATTTCACGTATTTTGCCAGGTAGGAATCGCGTGTTTATTTGTTGAAAGATAGTATAGTTAAAGTGCCTATTTGTGCACTATGAAAATTTAAGGTCAAAGTTAAAATTTGAAGCTAAGTTTAGGGTCTAATATATGTATTATGCCTAAATATTAATATAGGTTGTTTACAATTAGGCAAATGAAAATGACTTAGGACTCATCAATATATACAAGGGTAAATCAAACATGGCATTAGCTTCTAGAAGGCAAAAAAGTTCATTACGTAATTTTTATTTAATATTTATTAATCTGACTAATTTAAATTAAGTTATAGATATTTGTTATTGGAAAAATCACACTCTATCAAATATCATAAATGTTTCCACTGTCATAACTAAATCCAAAAACTTTTAGTTAGAAGATTGATAAATTCAACAACATTTATTACTTACCTAATATTCATAGACAAATTATACAAAAACGTGAAATAAGCAAATAAACGTCTAAAAAAGTATGAGATTTATTTGTTTTTAATATTTAAAATCCTAGTTTTGTCAATGTTTTAACTCCTGCATTAAATAGATAGTTGTGCATATGTATATTGTGTAATTGGAACCCACCCCCCTCAAGAGTGTGTATATTTGTATAAAGTCAACTCTCTACACGTAATTATATATTTATATATATTACTTTTAGAATAATTGAACTAAAAAGAGTTGAATATTTTTATTTACTTGAAGCAGTGGCATCATGGATCCTCTTTTTCTTCTATCTATATAAAAATCATCTCCATTTTCAAGTTTAGTACTAATAAAATTCCATCATTTCATTGTACAATAATATGCCAATAAGATATTAATTAAAGATAGTATGAAATCAGCTGAACATATTTAATTAATTGATAATTAATAGAAAGCAGACAAGTTCTAGAAGATTGTTAGATGATAAATTCTGTTGTAATCACTGATTAAATACAAGTAGTAATTTATAAGTCATGAGGTTGACAATGACCACAAATATTGTCAATCAAATGACAATATGTAGGCCCAAGGTTTACAAACACTTGTTGAAATTACATTTTAATAATTAGAAATAACTTAAACTTTAAAATTTAAAATCAAACAAAAAAGATAATTATCTTTTGACCTTACTATCTAAATTATTTTACATAAAACTAATAACCAATATTGACAAACTTTATACACTTCCTCTGCTAGCTTTGGGTTGATCTTTTTTCTTTGCTTCCAAATAGTATTTTGTAACAAACTTTATATCCAAATATGTTTTACTTTAATCTCATAAGTATGAATTTTTAATTTCAGAAGTGGCTAAATGTTAAAAATGCAACTACATATGCCTTAAATAGTCAACTTGGGCCGAAAATCCTAAAATAAACATCAAACTCTTGGCAGCTGACATACGTAATGTAACAGAAAACATAACTAGTAGATAAAAGAAGAATCAACTGAGTACAAAATCACCTCCCTTATTTTTATTTATATTATGATATTCGAAAGAGTCTGACTAATTCAAATTTAAACTATCGAACAAAAAAAACGATGTTAAACAAGCAAGTTCATACTAGATATTTATATGTCTAAATAACAAAGTGATTGAACATGTCCACGGTATTCATTTGGAGTATTCAATTTTCTCCATGTCTTCTCTTTACTCTCACTATTCACATCAACAAGTTCATAACTATTCTGAATTTCACCTAATATTGAATTTCCCACTGCTAACAACTTCCCTTGCCACGCTGTAAGATACGCCCCGTTGGAAACTCCACGTGGCAGTCTCGCCACGTGTTTCCACGTGGCGTCAATCTTTACGACCACGTCACCGTTTCGGCACATGTATAGTCTCCCGTCGCCGCCTTCTACGCAGGTCTGGGGACACGTGGCGGCACCTAGGAAGTCCTCCTCCAGGCGCCACTCCCTTGACGTGGCGGAGTGGAACACCTCAGCGCTGCGCTGGAATAGACCTTGTGCAGGCGTAGGATAGCCTCCGATGACGTGGAATTCACCGCGGTAAAATACGCACTTGCACTCGTCACGCTCCATGGCCATTTCCGGCAGAGTAATCCACACATCTTCCGCCACGTCATACAACAGAGCCGATCTCAGCGCATTCTTCTCGTCGTTATGTCCGCCTGCGACAACCACAAATCTCTCCGAATCCGACGCACATCCAAAAAACAGCCTCTGTCCTCCCGGCATATCCGCCCCACGTCGCCACGAACCGGATACGAAATTGTAGATGAAAACAGAGTCCATGACCCTCCAATTAACCGGCTCACACCCGCCTATCACCATTACATCCGACCCGACTCCAACAACCCTGCAAAACATGGGCAATCCATCCATTAACTCCGGTATCGGCGGCAAATCGTACCAACATTCCCTTTCCGGATCATAAAGGGTGAGTCTATAGAACTGAGTAGATGAAAGGCTGGTAATGCCATAAGGGTCTCGAATAGTAGTAACCATGGCTTGGGCTAATACGAGAACGGGTCGGGTAAGACCCGATTCTTTCCGACGTTGTCGAAAGAGGGGATGCTTGATTTCGGTTTTCCATTTGTTGCATACAGAAGCAGCTTTAGAGAATTGATGGAGAGGAAGACGAATGAGACATTCAAGAGCAATATCATTAGGAAGACCCGGAAGAAGATCCATCGATGGAAGAAATTAACAAATTGGGATACTATATATAGAGAGAGTGGAAGAAGAAGATTGGAGAAGACAAATATTCTGATCTCATGCATAAATAAATATTCATTGACGATTCAGAATCGTGACAAATTACAGGTTTTCGGTGCTCTGGTGGGACCCACCAATAATCCCGTACTATTTTGTCAAGATAAAGAGGTGATTTTTCAATAATTTTTTTCTACTATTTTGTGAAGATAAAGAGGTGATTTTTCAATAATTTTTTCCTTAAATAAATTATAGTGCAAAGAAGAACGAAACAGTGAAAAAAATATAAGTAACTACTTCAACGTCGATTTTTATTTGTCATGTTGCATTTTTCGAAAGTTAATTTGATTAATTTTTAAACTTAAATTAGATTACATTAATTCAATTTTTTAAACAAAAGAATTAGATATTCAAAAAGTATACGAAACGTATTATACATTAAAATTTTATGCATATCAATATGATGAAAAAATATATTATAAAATGTTAGTTAAAATTTTTATGATTTGACTTTAAAAATAAAAATTATGATGATTAATATTGGACGAGGAAGTATATTTTTAGTTTGTTTTGGAGCAAAAATTTTTCACTATGAATTGATTCAAAATTTGAAGAAATTAAATTTTCTTCACCTCTAGTTTGTGTAAAAATAATATTTTTTTTATATAAAATCTTAAAGCAAACGAGAAAAAATATCACAAAATATTCAAGTTTTATTACTTCAAATTTATCTAAATATTCTTACTGAATCTGATGTTATTTATAATAAAATTAGACGAAAAATTTCTGATCTTAATATAGTTAAAGATATGACTGTCCACATGAATTTTAGTTCTACTTCAATAAAGAAAAACATGACAACATAAGATTTTATAAAGTAGTGCAATGATAAAAATAATTAACTAATATATATCTATTTTTAAGACTAATTAACTATCAGGAGTATAAAAGAAAAAATATTATAACTTATGTATTGATTTTATAAAATGATAAAATTATGAATCAACTATTTATAATAAAAATAACATATAAAAAACGATAATGATAATAAATAAAGAGTGCAACCATAAATGATAGTAAAATTTAAGGAGGGGTTTTGGAGTTGGGGATGGGAGGATTGTTGGTTCAGTAGGCACGCCAAAAGAAGGGCCAAAAAAACAGGAAACAATGTCGTCCCAGTATCCAAGATAAAGATATTAACGAGGTCAAATTATTTTTTATTGGACTTAAAATAAAATTATAGAGAAATAATATAATTGTATATATATATATATATATATATATATAATAAGTAAAATTACAATAGTGTTTAAATACAAAATGTGACATTGCTTATTATTATAGTGATCTATTAATTTGTTCACTTCTTCAAATTAATATTGCTTGCAAAAATTTATGATAACTAAAGTAAAGTAAATAACATGTGATTTTAAAATTGAAGAGTATGATAGTAAAAGATAATTACAGGAACCGTCTTTAAAATCAAGTTTATCTAGAGTTTCTTTGTTAATATTTTAATACTTGGCTTTCTTCGTAGTGATGGCTCTATTTTGTTGATAAGAAATTAAATAATTGCAGAACATATAAAGAACAAATGAGAAGGAAATAATTAAATCCATAATTGTCTATTTTATATCCTGTGGGGTGTGGACACGTAAAAGAAAAAATCAAAAGAAAAAAAAGTAAATAATTTTTTAAAAAACCGAAAAACATAAAAATATGTATGTGCGTCATGTATAGTGACCATAGGCCATAACTTATATTTTATATTATCCTTCAAATAATCAATTGCCTTCTTTTTTCTTCTATCTAATGAAATGATTTTCCTTCACGGGCGCTAATTAAACCATGTTTCATGTAAGAAAAGTACAAATATTATACAATAATTCTACTTGCAATTTTAATAAGTCAAAACATATTTTTGATTGATTGATTCTGCTATTAAATTATCTGGTACATTGATTGGTTTAATAATTACTAGACGATTTCTTATTAAACAAAAATTGCACGCTCAAATATTTTAGGCTTAGTGGTACTCAACGGAGACAAAAAACATTAGGCGATTTACTTGTTGTTTGTGGGAGGTATTCTTTGAAATTACTCGAAGTGCACCAAAAGCTATCAAGAACACTACGATCATAACAAAAATATGAATCAAACACTCAACATCGTTATATTGAATTGATCTTTCTATATATATAGTCTTCATCCAGGTTAAGAAGCAACGAAGAAAAGGACAGCAACTTTCCTCACGAAATATGTAAAGAGACGTCCAAAATTCTTTAAAAGATTAAAAGTTCCATTTCATTAATTCTAGAATATATAAAAAAAAAATTCATAAAAAACATTCCTTTTGATGAAAACCAAAGGTTTACCTAAATATAAAAGGTAACATTCTTTTATAAAATGAGAACAGATCCCCACAATTAAGCTACTAAGATTCCCCATTCATATTCAAATTCAAAGAATAAAAATGAGGACCAATTAGTACTTGGTTCTAGTATTATTAATATGTACTTGGTTCTAGTATTATTAATATAATACTCTATCTTCAATAGAGTGAACTAATTTTCATGTAATTTTCTATGGTTTTTTGACTGGATTTTAGCTCTAATGCTTACCCTTAGTGATTGCAACTCGATTTTTTTTTAAAATCATTGTGCTGACAAATCTAGATGAGATTATATTTTTTTTTAAAAAAAATGAAGAGTAAGCCTTCTTTAGACTAAACATAACATTATATAGCATTTCTTAAATTTATTATACGGAAAAGGGCCTAAAATATCCTCGAAGTATTGAAAATGGTACACAATTACCCCCATCCACCTATTGGCCCTTAAATACCCTTCACATCCACCTTTGGGTCCAAATTTACCCCTTCATTAACGGACCAAAATTAAAAATAATTAAATAATATTTTTTAATTACGTGACACTTAACCATTGGTTGTAATTTAATTATTTAAAATAATTTAAAACCCACCCATTTTAACTAAACCCGCCCCACTTGATCCAATTTTTTTTTAAAAAAACCCATCTAATTAAAAAACAAATATTTATTGGATAGTTGATGGAGAGAACGGTGATGAAGAGATCCAAGTTGATGGAGATTGTCAATTATTGGAAGCTTTGTTGGAGATGGTGGTGATAACTTCTTTTTGGTGTTTGAAGGGCTAAAAGAAGCACTGATGAAGAAAGTAAATGAAGGCAAGCAGAGGAACAAGAAGGAATACTCCATTTTTGTTTTACAAATTAACAAAGTTTTGAGTACATAAAGTAATAGTACTTGTTTTTCCAGAATATCAATTACTTCAAAACAAATATAGTTTTGCCAGAAAATGCACACACCAATGTATCATTAGTAGACATAACAATATTGCATAATTCTTCATTAGTAGACACAACAACCACCAACATCATCTTCACAAATAATCAAAATAAAATGCAGCTTATCAAGCTGCAAAATACCATCATTATAATAATAAAAAATCACAAAACTAACGTAATCTAATAATACAAACTTAACACAAACAATAGCACCACACTAAATCATCTTGGCTGCTGCAAAACCAACAATAATAGCCCAAGAAACTGCAAGCAAACTTATCAATTTATGAACTTTCAACTCTAACTTCGAAACTTTATCATCCAAGCTTAGATACTTTCTTCATCTTTGAACTCTCAATTTTATCCATCAACTCCAAATTTGACATTTCCCCCTTCAAGGCAGAAACTTTCATCAAATCAGAAATTTCATTTCCATTCATATCATTCAACTCAGACATTTCATCGGCAGATCTTTCAAATAAGAATCTCCATGCCACCCATATTCTCCACAATCTTCTTCAAATGATTTTTTTCTTTTCGAATTGAATCCAATTCAACTTTTTGATTATGAATCATGGTTGACACATGAAGTGAAAGTTTGTCATCAATCCAATTCCAATAACCACAAGAATTTGACCCAACACGACCACATCTGTAGAATCGACGCCCACCATTTTCAAGATTGTAGCAGTATAATATCTTGCCAAAAATCTACACTTACATGTATGAATTGAAGTTCTTCAGGGGAAGAAATCGAAGAAGAAGCTGACATTTTCTTCAGGATGAAGAAGATGAAGATGATGGAGTTGCACGATCTGTAGATTGTGAAAATTGGAGGAATAAGGTTTTAGGGTTTTTTAATTAGATGGGTTTTTTTTAAATTGGGTCAAGTGGGGGCGGATTTAATAATATTTGGGGCAGATTTAGTTAAAATGGGTGGGTTTTAAATTATTTTAAATAATTAAATTACAACCAATGGTTGAGTGTCACGTAATTAAAAAATATTATTTAATTATTTTTAATTTTGGTCCGTAATGAAGGGGTAAATTTGAACCCAAAGGTGGATGTGAAGGGTATTTGGGGGCCAATAGGTAGATGGGGGTAATTGTGTACCATTTTCAATACTTCGAGGGTATTTTAGGCCCTTTTCCGTTTATTATATTTGATCACAATCTTGAATTTGGAGATTTTTAGACACCCCAAAATGGACAAGGGACGATAAAGACATCAAAGCATTTCTCTTATATTTTTTTTTTCTTTAGTGGCCAAAAACAAGGAAGAAAAGACATACGGATACTTTTTTAACTAATAAGTTTACTGTGGGAATATATTCTAAAATTTGCCATGACGAAACTTAGTTGACATACTAGATAACTTAGTAAAAAACTTTAATAATTTGTTGCCGACAGCACTATTCTTGGCCATTGGAGTAATAGAAGGAGTCTCGAGCCATAAGGGCCACTTTTCCATAGCAAAAATGCACAAAGGGACACACTATCGATTTGGCCGGTTCGGTCATCTTCGGGTCCCTTTGTGCATTCCAGATTCTAATGGGTGATTCATATTTATAATGAGCCTAAATAGACGACATGAACAACTAACAAATATGACATAGTAACATAGAAACAAAACAGAGCCCTTTGCTGTTACAGGTTGACCTTGTAGTTTCCTCAATTAACATTAACAGGTCAACAAAAGAGTGTGAAGCACTGTGGAGTCATTTGCTCTTGGGATAATCAATAGATGGACCAACAGCGCTCAACAAGTTAAAGATAATAATTCAAGGTTCACAATGTTATAAATCTACCTCGCGTACATTACATACAATGGCTACATTTGTATTTAAAACTGAAGCATGGGACAAGATCCAGAAAGCTAACCCATCCACCAATGCTGTTAGAAAATCAATAGCGAGCTGCCAAATCAACTAGGTCTTTGTAGTCATCAGGGATGTAAGACTTCACCTTAAATGATCCCTTTCCTGGAGAGATGTATTTCAAGCCAACAAGCTTCAAACCTGCAACAGAAACACACAGACACACTAAATCTGTTGTTTTCTCCACAGATTAAACATAGAAACAACCAGTCGAAAAGATAAGTTCATTGTGTTTAGCATATGCTTTGATTTATTGAATTGCCAGTCACGATAGAAGTAATATCCAAAAGCTGCTACTTAATGTTGGCTGCAATTCGCTTCTACACTGAAACAATCACTTTTGAATTACTTCAATTTTTGTTGACCATTTATGGAATTCAGCAAGTTGGCTGATATATAAACTACGTCTGATATATTATCTCAATGATAAATTTTCAAGCAAGAAAATATGATGGGTTAAATTACCCAAGTTCCTATGGCTCAAGTTTCTACTTTCTATAAGAGAGTGCTCAACTAGAATAAACTTGCCAAAGTAACTAAAGGCATCCCTTTAAATGAAATATCCAAAACTGAAATGATTAATTTTCAAAAATTACTTCAAATTTGTGCTTGACAATTTATCGAATTCAGCATGTCGGCTGATATAGGAAATAAGTCTACTACATAATCTCGGTGATGAATTTCAAGCACGAAAATATTGAGGATCAAATTACCTAATTTCCTGTAATTCAAGTTCCAAAGAGTATTCTGAGCTACCAAGTCACCAACTAGGAGAGCTTTAACTAAGTTAATATCCTGCTGGAAGAGACTTGACCAAGTAAGAAACAAATCCCTGAAAACTAGATTCTGATACCCTAACTTGCACTCTCTTAGCAGACATGCAAGTAACCTAGTTACCATGCTTCTCTAATAGCTAAGCCATCCCTAATATTTTCTTTTGCTGTCTTGTAGAGTTCTATGCAAAATGTGCATATGTTACCACCAACCTCTCCAATATTAGGTCGTATAGTCTGATAAACATCCCATCTAAAGGACAAGAAAATCTCCTTGAGTAGTTACCTTCCCAAGACTATAAGTATAACGTCTAGCATGTTGTGGCCTAGTTTCACACATCTCTCTCTCACACGCACACGCCAGACCAAAAAAAAAGAACTAGATTTGAGGATCAAAATGAATTATTACCCTATCACCCAAGTCTAACAAATGAATCCAAACTGAAGAACCGAAACCCCGCAAAGCAACAACACAAGAATTTACAAGACAATACTCACCCTCATCAACCCGTCCATATAATAATCTTTCGCCTTTCCAATATTCCAAAGGCCTTGTCTTCATTCGTTTGCTTCGTCTAACCCCACTTTCAAATGATGTACCAGCATCTGTCAAATTCATGAAATTCTTTATCAAAAACACAAATGAAAGACTTCAAATAAAGACATCCCAATAGGCGCAAGAGTAAAAACCTGCTAGACTTGGCCTAGAAGAAAGATGTTTTCTTTCACGCCTTCCAACAGCAAGTTTCTTTGCTTTCTGTTGCTTATCTTTTGCCTAATGCATCAGAAATATTGCATATCAATCAGTACAACCAATACAGGTAAAGAAATACAACTGCAAAGAGCAAAAGCATTCACATGTAAACCCAAAATTAGGAGACATCATGGGCTAAAACTTCTAAGGTGTTCAATTAATATCATTCAATATCCACTGTCACGTCAGAAATATCGTCTCTTATACTGACTGGTTGTCAAATTTTAACACCAATCATCACATCAGAGGGTCATTTCAGTAGACAGCTTTAAAATATCCTAACCCTAGACAGAAATCAACACATTTGGCAACTTAGATCAGTGACATCATTGCACTTTTTTCAAGAGAATAAAATAATCATGGTTATCAAACGCAGTTCATGCTAGTGTTAAATTTAGGAATTGCGATATGTTTTTGCACAAACCCTATTCTAGTGTCTAGTCATCTACAGATTTGTTTACATACAAGCAATCAGCTTTTACTGTCTTCTAATTTACAGTTACAATTGGAGAATCAAAAGATTTTTACTGACTTTGATATCATAGACTCTTACACAATAATTGTTTTGGATCCGAAAAACTCTGAGGACCAATGGCAAATGGTTTGAAACTGTATGGAGTATGGATATTGGTTAGTGTGCTCACTTCTCCACTCAAATACCAGGCTTTTGTATGTTGCAAGTATTTTGACCCCTTATACCCTGCTATCATTATTTGCTTTTGGGAGAAAGAGAAAGAGAGAGAAAAAGAGTGTGTGTGTGTGTGTGTGTATCAAAGGATTAACTTGCCAGAGAAAAATGGACCTAGCACAGAACTTTGCACTTTGAGTTTGCTATATAAATAAAAAATAATAAAGGAGCATTCAAGAAAGGAGGCAACCTGGTCGTGATGCTGAGGGCTCATCTCAGGAAATTTAGATCTCACGTCTCTAGAAGGAACTTCAACTGCCACTGAGTTCAATTGATCTGTATAAAGATACCAAGGTTCTCAAGTTCTTTCCAAACTTTAGACTGTTATTACTAGTTAAGATATGCAAAGTAGAGTGGCTAAAATAACTAGCTATACGTTCAAGAAAAACAACATACATTCAGAGTGCACAGGCACTATGACAACTTTATAATGTAAAGAGTGACACAAGCTCAAAGAACCATTGCAAAAGAGAAGGTGATCAATGTGAGAATGATTTCAGCAGCTGTATGTTATATATATTTGGAGGTAGCAGATTACTTTATAAATAAAAGACAGCAAAGCAAGTAACCAAATATAAACTGGGTTAAGTGGAAGCGCCTTCTGACTCTGAAGAGCAGGATTGAGTTTGTGACTACGCAATAGGTATCAATATGTGGCATGTGATCTTGTGCTATCAGTACATGGGTTACTTTAATGATTAATCATCCCTAATGCTTTGCTAGTGACACTAGACACCTTAAAGCTCCTATAACCACAATAGAACATCAAAATGCAGCAATAACTTGCATGTACCAGTACAAACTTACGTCTTGTTAATTTATATCTAGTACCTAACAGGATGCTCGAAAGATAGAAGTGAAGTTCAAACATATTAGATAAATCTTGTTACTTTAGGAGTACTTTAAACATCATGATAAATAGTGATGAGTGTGTTTTTGCTGAGAACCATATCTTTTGTAGGGTTTTCTATATGGTATACAATGATGGAGCATTATCCCCATCTTTTCGATTAGATCATTACCTTTTTAAAAAAAATGAAGATCAAAAGTCATGATTCTTGACAACTACAAGTTCAAAATTCTACACATCTATTCTTTTTTATAAAGATGCATCACATGCATCCTCCCATTAAAAAACCAGAGATGAAAAGGAAAAGGAAAAGGAAAGATAAGTTATGACTAAACATTCCAAGCAACCAAAGGTATTGGTCTGTTGCAGTACAATTTTTGGCAAACATGGGCAGTTACTCCTTCGTATACTAAATTCCAACACTTCGCACCTTAATCTATAGCCTGTAGCAGACCTAAGAAATGTGCAGTTTCCCAGTACCATGAATCACCCCGTTAAGAGTTGAATATAAGTGGGTCAAAAAACGAATAGTTGACTGCAGATGATTCCAGGTAAAACTCAAGCGATGTGTTTAAACATAAACAAGATTATTTTGAAAACGCACAAAAATTTGTCTATACAAAAGAGTCTAGCAAGAAATAGACAATGCTCAAATGTAGCATCTTCATAAATGATGACTTGACATGAAAAAAATCATCCAAAATAGAATCTCACCACTATTTAAGTCTTTGACAGAATCCTCAAAGTAATGATCTTGTTCTGCAGAAGGCGCTGTTTCTGGTAGCATATTGTCAACCTGCTAATGACGTATGAATGAAAAAATGTCAGAGTTGGAATTATAACTCCTGGAATAATGTATCAAATGTAGCATATAATAGTAACAAGTGGATAGACTTGCCAGCTGATCAATTTCAGTTGATCCAAAATCCTCAACAGCTGTTTCAATGGTATAATTGGCTGTATCGACAGATTTTCCTTGGGCTTGAAGAGAAGGTAGTGTTTCAGCAAGAACTTCGCTATCCTGCAGCTTTTGACAGTTAATGTAGGATTTGGTCTCAAGACCTTGTAGATCCTTCAAAACATTGTTTATAACTGAATCATCGTTCACTTTGTCAAGCCCATCAGACTCATGGTGGGAATCCACATTTCTCATATTTAAGTTGACGTTAGTATTGACATCAATATCATCATAACTATTATGTTGCTCCGTTCCAGATCGAGATCCATTTGGCCCAGTTTTAACACTATCTCTGCCTGGATTCTTTTCCATCAGTTGCTCACGCACTAAGTCTGAACCTTTAAAAGGGACCATAATATTTGTATTTTCACAACCACGAGATTCAGTAGGTCCAACATTATTATTTACACATTGTGATTTCTTCTTCGCGGACCAATCTGGATGCTCTGATTGCAGATCAATGTTGAGAGGCGAAAAAGGATCTCTCAGTGGATTTGACAGCATAAGTTTCTTTTTCAACAAAGACAATGAACCAAATGGACTTTTTGGTGGAGTGGGTGATGCTAATTTACTGGCAGGACTTTCTTCATGCTGTTTGTGAGAGGAAGGTGTTCCCTCGGTTGCACTTTTAACCAACTCCCCTATCTCCAATGAAAACTTCCTAGGCTTCTGAGTTCTCTCTCCAAGAACCTTACCATCAAGCTTTCCAGTCACAGGGAACTCAGGAATACATAAAGTTCCTAGTTCAATGGGCTTGATCTTCAACCTCTCTTGCAGTTTGGATACTGCCATGTCCCGGTCTAGATCTTCACCACTACCAGACAGTAATTCATCCAGTATCTTGTTGATTCTGTTTTCTGTTTTCTTTATTGGCCCTGTTGAATTGGAAAGCAATTATTAGTTCTGAAATGACATTCTGCTCATAGAGAAGTTGAAAATATAATCTAGAAATCAGAAGGTATCTATCTTGATTATAAACCCAGTAACCTGTGAGTTCTGCTTCTTGTAGTTCAACATTGAGGCCATGGAGCTCTTCTGGCAACTGAGAACCATGTTCCACCAGAATATCATCCTCCAATGTCTCTTGAGATGATATAAATGCATCATCATTCTCAGGCTGGGAGGATGAGAAACGGTGCTTATACTTCACCGATTTGCTGAGACAGGTGCAACAAGAAGTTGAGAAGATGATAAAGGTAAGACAGGCATTTCCATGTGAAAAAACAAAGAGTAGCTAAGTGTACCCCAAGATGCCTGGTCGACGACGCCGTGCATTGGCCGGGGGATTATTCACATCTGGATCATGGATACTGCCACCTTTCTGTCTTTCTATTTCCTTCTCAGCATCTGTAAGTTCACCATATGTAAAACACTAAAACTATTATTTTTCTGAGTATAATATATACTGTTTTTAGTTGCCGATGGATCAACTTTGCAAGCAGATAGTTAAGAGATAACAAAAGAAACAAAATCACCTTCTAGCTTTTCAGCAACTGAGAAAAATTCCACTGGATCTGACAGTTGATCAATATCTAAACGGGGAGCTACGCTGACAGTAGGTTGACTGCAAACACACAGCAAGGTAAGCTAACGCCACAGTTTCAATAGGATCTAATTTAGAGAATAAAAGAAAGACTTGTCTATAATTTACCTTGTACTGGGCTTGAGAGAAAATCGAGCCCTTTTGCGCCCAAGTCCTGGTCTTCTCTCTTGGAGCTTCTCCTTTCCCTTCATTGCAAGATCCCCATCAATGCCTTTAGATAGTATAAAACTTGTAAACTTGGTATTCAAAAGCTCTGCTCCATTATCCACAATTTCCCTAGCCTCCTCCAAGAGCCCAGGACCCTTGGTTTCCTTTTATTATCATAAAGAAGGAGAACAACATCATACAATATCATATAACTAGCCGAATGAAAACGGACAAACTACAATAATTATGTAAGTTAGACTCCATTTTAATTGTTCTAATTGTAAGTAGGAGTTCAGTGCAGGAACGAATCGAAGAACAGCGAAAAGTCCATAGTAACGACATTAGCACTACTTCTCCTCTAAATTAACATGTAAGATTAAAAGAGCTAGAAATCTTAAGAAGTGAAGAAAAACAAACGGAAAAATTACCATGGACTTCATGAAATTGTGAATTGACTCTAGGTCTTTGGAGTCTACTGATACTGAGGCGCCGGTGGAAACCCTAACTGTTGTTGGGAGTAGAGAAAGTCCGGCAAGGCTATGGAGAGGATCCACCGGATCGGAGATAAGAGCTTCGTTCACCATCTTCCAATAAGGGGTTGGAAGTTTCAGGAACTAGAAAGAGCACACCATATGTGTGAAGCGGATGATTTTCCTTATTTTTTCTTTTATTTTAATTTTGAAAATTGGGACTGAGCGGGAGTGAGGGACGAGATCGAATGACGATGGACGAAACGAAGGGTACCCTATGCAAAATTATTTTTCTTCTTTATTTGCACATATGCCCCCAAGCAAAATGGTTAACATCCACTGGTCAGGGCGGACGTGGGACGGGTGGGTTTGAGGCTATGACTTATGAGGAGAGACATGGGTTTAAAGTTGTGTGGGCGGAATCGAGTTGCGAGTATATAATTTTATATTGATTTAAATTTAATTTTAATTTTTTATATGTTATATAAAGAATGATAAAATATTATTTATTAAGATATTTGAAGTATTAAAATATTCAAGATAATTCAATAAAAAATATAATTTCTTATATGTTTCCTAATTGACCTTTCAAAAATAAATTTTCAAGTCGTTATGTATAAATTCAAATACAAGATGAAAAAATGAATTGTTTTTTTTGTATCAAACACAAAAGAAAGTATTTTAAAAATTATGTGGAGTGGATTCATGCAGAACGGCATGGAGGCAGGTTAAAAATGGAAAAAATTGATATGCAAAGTGGCGCGAATTAAAAAATTTACTATTTAAACTCAACCCACCCGCTCTCACCCCGCACCGCCCCATCGTCACCCCTAACTATTATCTAAGTATTATAGTCAATGGTATAGTTTCATCCAAACATTATTAGTGAAATTACATATTTGTTTAGTTTATCTCAAAAAAAATAATCTTAAATCACTAAATTAAAGAGTTGTGATGGATTTTATTAGATTTTGTCGATTTACAATACCGATTCACTATTGATTGCACACTTTTTAAGAAATTATACATAAAATGGTAATTTTCTATATTAAATAAACGGAAAAGGATCAAAATATTTTTCATCTATTTGAAAAGTATCAATATATCCCTTATTTAAAAATATCCTTTCGATGCACTTGTTTGGTTCATTTATAGCCTTAAATCTAACTGTCATTTAAAAGAAAATATTTATTTATTTTGCACAATAATTGCAACCTAAATAACTATTTATTTTGCATAATTGACAACTATTTCTTCTTATTTGACTTGGGAAAGAATGATAAATCTATCTTTTTAATGGATCTTTAAACTGACTTTGGTAATGGTGCATCGGAATAGATTGGAGAAAGTTAAATGGCTTGCGGTTTAGTTTTATCCAATACAAAAATGTTACATAAATAATAATTAGGGAAATTATTATTATTTTTTAAAAAGTGGCCGTCAGATTTGAGAATAGAAATAGACCTGGATTAATAAATATAATAGTTTAAAAAAATAACTATAATTAATAATAATAAATTAAAAAATTAAATATAATATGATCTATTAATTTTATAAAGTAAATAAGTAAAACATGCTAAATTACTATGATGGACAACTACGACTAGACGAAGCAAATGTCATGATTCATGTCGCGAGAACTTACTCTCTCCGTTTGCTATTGTTTGTAATGTTACATTTTTCAAAAGTTAATTTAACTAATTTTTAAGTTAAATCATATTACATTAATTTAATATTTTAACTAAAAAAAATTAGATATTCTAAAAATATATGAAAAGTACTTTAAATTACAATTTTTGCATATTAATATGATGAAAAAATACATCTTAAAGTATTAGTCAAAATTTTTATACTTTAACTCTAAAAATAAAAACTATAACAAACAATACTGAATGGGAAGTATAAAATTTTAGAGAAGAGACATTAGTATTGACAAGTGTTATTATTGTGATGAAAACTAAGCAGAATACTGTGAAAAGAATTAATTGTTTACCCATGGCAAGCTATTGTGCTAGTTGGAATAGGTAAAAGTTAGTATAAGAGTGTCATTTACTATTAGTATGCGTTTGGCCATAGGTTACTATAATACCAGTTTTAAATTTTTAAAAAGAAATTTAAAATTTAAAAAATTAGATGGGCGAATCAATAAAGGAGATTTGATATTTATTATATATATATAAAAATAATTTTAACGAGTAATATTTTTAATCGAAAAAATTTTAAAAGAATCCCTAATAATATACTGACTGCCCTTGATCACGATATGAAATCGTGAGATAGATCTGTTAACAAATACCATAGCATTTTAACCAAACTTCTAGCATCGGACAATTCTTAGACTTTTCCTAAAAGTACTAAAGGAAATTATTTTGTTGTGATGAGGTGCATCCATTGATTTGTTCACATAATAATCTTAATTGATATTATATTTTTATTGTTGAATGCGAAAAATAATTTTCAAACATATTTTCGTATGTTATATTGATATTTCAAGTTGCTCACTGTCATAGTAGGTATTCACCTAAAGCTATTGCTACAACACCGTCCAAGAAGAAGCATTTTAAAAAAAAGAAAAGAAAAAGGAACTAGCTAAAATGTTAACGTATTATATTTTTAAAATTTTTAATTATATATTTTATGGGTTATAATATATATATCCCAAATCATAGAAATTTTGTAATTTTGATGAATCAATGAAGATATATTTTTGTTGGGATATATAAATATATATATTCGGATTTAAAAGTGGATATGCAAACTTGATAGATTAAAATTTAAATAGTTAAAATAAATTCTTTTTTTGATTTTTATTTTAAAGAACTCTACGAGAACACACTTTTTCATAGTTCTATGTATTTGATCATTTGCTAAAAATAGTTTTTCTTGAATCGAGTTTATCATAAATAACATTGAATATATTGTTATTGTTGAAAGAACAATTTAAGAGAAAGAAGAAGAACAACAACAATATACTCACACCCTGTCTTTATGTAACGAAAGAATAGAGATATTTGCCCACTTAACTTGAAATATAAAATATCATTTTATTTAAAAATTAATTATCATAAATTATTATCTTATATATAATCTAATATAAACATAAATAATAATTTATTTTCTCTTTGAACACCAACGATTGCTTTTACAAAAAAATAAATAAATAAAAAATGGAACGCTTATGTTATATGGAAGAAAAAGAATCAAGATTTATGTAAATTTCTGAAGAATCAAAGGATATTACGGAAATACCCACGCCGAGGTTCCCACAGCTTCAACTTGCCTAAATTCCTTACTCTGAGTAGGGTTGCAGCAGATAAAAGCCACCATTCCTATGGTACTATTTCTTCTCTATCGCAGCCCTTAAATACAAAGCCCTCACTTTTTTCACTTCCAATCTATCAAATCTTTCACTCGATTCGCTCTATATCTCAACAATCTTCGCTCTGCAACAATGGGGGCTTCACTTCCTCCTAAAGAGGCCAACCTCTTCAAACTCATCGTTGTAAGTCTTCAATTCTATTTCCTATCTTCTACTTCAATCGATGAATTGTTTTCACTTGAATTTTATTGGTCGTATCTAATTTTTCTTTTCGTTTATGTTTTATTTAACCCTAGGATTCATGACAATTACTTTCAATGATTGGATGTCTGATTTGAATGTTACTGTAATCCTTACTTAGCTTTACGAATTTGAACTAAAGATTGTGACTTTTTCAAGATCCTGTGGCGGTGGAGACATAATTTATATGTTCAGTCAAGATAGTTTGTTTGGATGGAACATCGTATATGTGTATTACACTATTCATATTAAGTGTCTTGTTTTTAATGAGTGGCCGACTGAATAATGTTATTATCATCAAGAACTGATTTTTATTTACACAAGCGTCAGTCTTTTTATTACTTTTGAGTTAATTAGATAGCATTCCCTTTCTGGATTTTTGTCAAGGGCGACTCTTTATCCTATCTGATCATGTGAAATGGAGAAGGTCATGATTACTGTCTTGCAGTAACACTACTGCAGAATTTGTTTTGAATGCTTTTATTTAATATCATTTGTGGCAATTGAGAATTATTCTCTTCAGTCTTCAATTTAGCATCCTGAATTATTCATGTAATGGTTGTGAAGTGGCAGGAGTCGCTTAGCATGTAGGTCATGGGGCCAGAATATGTTACTTTCTTTTAGTAGGATTGACATATTTTTATCTGACTTATATTGACATTGTTTAGATGACTGCATAAGACAATTAAGTTAATTTTATTTGCGAGGGTATGTCCTCATTCTGACTATCCATGACTTGATATGAAGATATGGTCTGACTTTATCTTTAATTCATTTCTGGCATTATTAGTTGTTGAAGACATGGTTAATTTAATACCCTATTCCTCAATTCCTGCAGAAATCTTACGAGACTAAGCAGTATAAGAAAGGAATAAAAGCTGCTGATACGATTCTCAAGAAATTTCCTAATCATGGAGGTAAGTCCAATTTTATTGCAGCATATCCAAAATGGAATTTAAAAGTAAAGCATTGGTTCCTTTTGACTGTACCACTAAACAGGACATCAGTTTGTTCATTTTAAAATGCTTTGATACATCTATATGCATGAATAACTCTATAACCATTTCTACCATGTTAGATTCAAATAGTTAACTAGCTTCACTCATTCAAGCATCTAACTTATTCTCTCAGTGGTATATGCCAGAAGGCAGTAGGATATACGTTCCCATCCAAGCAACAAGCTTTTTGCTACCAATGTTAAGTGGAGGCATATTTCTAGTCAGTGCTGTGTACTCTCCTTTTTGTTGCTCCCAATATTATGAGGGATGGAGAAACAAACACATGCACCAAATATTTAGGTGTTTTTAGACCTTGTCTGGTTTTATTCAGTAGCAGTGATCGATGAAGTTGTCCTTCGGGGACATACAATAAAATTGCACTGGAGATGCTGACACTAACTGCAGTGGTTTCACTGTGCTCCTGCTTACGACTTAAATAAGTCTGAGCATTTCTAAGTTAAAATAGTATCCATGAATGCAAGGGTAGAGCTATCTTGGAGAAAGGGGGTTCAATTCACTAAAATTATGAAAAAATATTTTTGGGGTTATATAATATAAGCTGCTTCGACATAAGGAAAATTCCAGTAGAAGTGGTAAAGGAGGTAAGAATTTCTCACATGTTCAAATTCCTCAACACAACGATCACCACTGCCCCTGTTATTGGAGCTGCCTTGGATAGGTGCACCACTAATACCGCCTGCGACGATGTTGACAATCTTGGCATGTGGCTGTTGTCTGTGGATCAACATCGAACTCGTGGGCTTCACCTTCGACTAAGTTGGGTAAGCCTTTAGATTTGATACCAGATTGGTCACAACCATTATTAGGAGCAACGGAACTGAAACTTTCGGCACTGAAACACGTCACTGTACCCTTGATCCTAATTCCATGTTCACTCTCCAATGCCATTGTTGTCTCCCATAGAACCTAAAGACCATGTCAAAACCATAATTTATTTTTCCTCTCCTGATATTAACTGATTTTGTCTCATTTGAGACACACTTGAGAGATGAATCTCTGGGTAGGACTAGGGAAGGTGCTTCCCCTAACTTAGGCCGTGCTTCAGTGATATTAACTGATTTTGTCTCATTTGAGACACACTTGAGAGCTATATCTCAGGGTAGGACTAGGGAAGGTGCTTCCCCTAACTTAGGCCGTGCTTCAGTATAGGAAAGGTATTAAGGTACGTCCCCATTGAAATAAGTTGTATCTTTAATAGAGCAATACTGAAAAAATAAATACATGGAAAAAGATATGTTAATTGTTAAGGAAAATCAGTATGTATGAAGTTTTTTTTTTATTGCATTTACATATATTTTCCTACTTTTGCTTCATTGCATTTTTTAGAACTAAAGCCCACATGTTAATCGCACTTTGCTGTCGAAAGTCCCTATAGAGACATGAGCATTTTTTCACGCTTTTCGCCTTGATAAAGACTGACATTATCATCAACGTGGCTTTTGACGATGCAGTAACTGATGCAAGGGCTATCAATAAGATACCCACATTCTTTGTTGATTGCCATTTTTTTCTGCGGATGCTGATGCTATTGTTTACTTCATGTTGTGGTTACCAGAAACATTGTCAATGAAAGGATTAACATTGAATTGTATGGACCGGAAGTCAGAAGCATATGAACTTGTCCGGCTTGGATTGAAGGTGTAGTTTTCCTCTTCTTTTTTTTTCTTTCATTTTTGGAATTAAAAGCTCGTAGTGCTTTAGATTGGATTCCCTTATTTTGATAAGGGCTTTAGGTTGGCTTCTTATTTGTGATGTGTTGGAATTAATTGTCTTCCTCTCTTTGCAGAATGACCTTAAGAGCCATGTTTGTTGGCATGTTTATGGTCTCCTATACCGGTCTGATAGAGAGTACCGAGAAGCAATTAAATGCTATCGAAATGCCCTCAGGATTGATCCTGACAATATTGAGATATTACGAGACCTATCCCTTCTACAGGTGGGGACTCTTCTGATCTTCTTCGTAACAAATATTTGAGTTTTTGATCCTCTTTTCTTTTTTTTCTGACCATTTGTGCACTTCAGCTAGTCTCCTCTTCTCCCTATTTGGTAGTATTAGTTAGTAATTCAGGGCGGACTAGAAGTTCATCATATATAGTTATGATTTGCCTTTATTTTTCATTTAATACTTACATTCATTTCAAAGTGCCTTGTGAAAAAAATGTTTTTGGAAGTGCAGACCGTTTGTATTTTATTCCTTCTTTCATTAATGCAAGTGCTATTTTTGAAGTCTTATACAGTGTTGATTTCCATGCCTTCTCTTGTTGATCCAAGTGCAGTTTGACTTTTGACATGTACTTTATGCTCATATAGATTATGTCCATAGAATTTCAACAATTCATTGTGTGCTTTTGATGTGGCGTATCTATAGTCATCTTCTTCAGTTGTGTTCTTAAGATGGTGCTATTTCATGGAGCTGCTGATTTCACAGAAACATGTAGATGTGCAAGTCTGGCCCATTCCAATTACATATTCTGTTTTGATACGTGCTTCAATGAATTGCTCCGACTACCTTTTCACATTCATTGTGAAGTTTATCTATCCTGCTCCATCCAATTTATGCATTGATTTGTGTTTTCTTACAGGCACAAATGCGCGACTTGGAAGGTTTTGTTGAAACAAGACAGCAATTGCTCACTCTAAAACCGAATCATCGTATGAACTGGATTGGCTTTGCCGTTGCTCATCATTTAAACTCAAAGTATGTGTCGCTTCTAGTATGGTAGAGATATCTACTTTGTTTTGCTGATGTCTTTGAGGACTGCTGCATTATATGTTTTTTCTGATGTTAAATATCCATGTGGGGGAATAATATCAGCACCTAAATTCACCTGATTGAAATTTTACAGCTGACATTCTCTACTAATCAGTATTAACTACCAAGCAGGTAGCAAAATACTGTAAACATGCGGACTTGTCTCATCACACGTCGGAGTCCAAGTCCAATACTATCTCCATTTACATTTTCAATGCTTCTCCTACACCAAATATAAAATTGGAAAACATTTGACTTTACAAACTGACATTCCCTTTTCTTATCTTAAAACAGGAAATTGGCAGTTGGTCGACTTTCTTAGTTCCTTTGCTCTTTTAATTTCATTTCTCTTGTTAGATTCCACCAATAACACCTCTTTTGAGTTTTATGTGTGGACAGGATTTAGGTTGCTTAAGTTGGTAAGTTGATATCAAGTCCTATTCAGTATTTAGCTAATTCATTTCAGTAGAAAAAAGAAAATTACTCTTAGATAACTGGAGCACGAAGGTGCCGTAGATGTTTTATCGCTATGTTGTACTGTTTGAGTCTTTCTTGTCACTATTGACATGGATTTCTATGTTGTTGAGAAACAATAAGATAAATCAGAAGGTCCAAGAAATCAAAAGTCGGCATAACACTTGAAGTTTGATATAACTAGTGGCGTGAATGTGTTGCATCTTCAGAACTTATACTTTGTAGTGTTAAGAAAAAGTTCAGGATTTTCATTATTGTTACTTCAGTAGGTTTCCTTTGCCTGAAGTTTCTAAGTTGTTTAGGTATTATCATTCATGGGGGTAATGGGTACTCTTGTTGTTGCTGCGAAGTGCTATCACTGTTTATTTCACAAATATTGTGCCCTTGAGGTTTGTTATTATTCAGTTCTATTATCTAATCCGTGGATGTTGAGGTAGTTCCCTTTGTTGTTTGTTAGTGGATCAAAAGCTGTTGATATACTTGAGGCATATGAAGGGACTCTTGATGACGATTACCCTCCAGAGAATGAACGTTGTGAACATGGGGAGATGCTCCTGTACAAGGTAACGGTCACTGCTAGGAAGAGGGTGTTACTTTTGTTTAAGATTCTATCTTTATTTGAGGGACTGTGTTTGGTAGCAGCCAAGACACTTGTGCAAATACCAATCTGCTTTAGCTTGGTACTGTTAAGGTTTTGCACTTTCAGGCTTGAAACTTCCCAAAGTTCACTTATTTGCACTTCCCCTTTTTCAGAAATTATATTTAGTATGAGAGTGTTTTTCAAGCTGGAAAAGTATACATTGCAGTTGAAATTGTCATAAAAAAAGAGAGTATACATTGCAGTTGATTTGGCACCATATTCAGAAAGTTGTCTATCAGTGAAGTGTAGTCCATAGTTGCACACGCAAAAAGTGACTGGTCCTATCTGTTGTAGTGTTTCTGATCAATACTGTCCGAGATAACCTGAAATTGCTGCTTAGGGTAGCTACATCATTGTGTTATAGTCATGCCTAATACTTAAGTTGCTTTATATCTGGATAGGAAATTTAGGATGTTCATGAGTTATCCGAAAACATTTTTGCTTCTGTAGTCACTGGTCATACTTAGCTAACAATTTAACATAGATCAAGTTCTTTTTTTTTTTTGAGGGGGGGGGGGGGGGGAGGTTCTTGTACTAACTTGGTGGTGTTTCTTTTGATGAAATGTACTATTTGATGGTGTTCACTTGGCATTGTTGATTGTGGAGATTTTAGATATGAATTGCCTCTTTAGGATGCTGCTGCTTAATTCTGCAACTTCGGTGACATGTGCTTTTGACTATTTCAGATCTCTTTATTAGAGGAATGTGGATTTCCTGAGAGGGCTCTTGAAGAATTACGCAAGAAGGAGTCGAAGATGGTACACATAATTTAGTGCCATGATATTGTTTTCAAATTAGGAATGGGTATTGACTAATATTATGCCACCTCAGGTTGACAAATTGGACTATAAGGAGCAAGAAGCTTTACTAATTTTGAAGCTTGGCCGCTTTGAGGAAGGCGAAAAGTTGTTCAGAGTGCTTCTCACCATGAATCCTGACAATTACAGGTACATAATTATCTAATTTTTTTGTTTGGACTTTGCTGTAACTTATGCTAGATGCCTTCATGTAATAAAATCAGTGCCATCAGGTGAAACTATACCTAAATCATTTCTATTTGTGTAAATCTTTCTTTTCGAAATCAGGTGTTCGTCACAAGATTAGTATCTCATGTTGTTCTCCTGAGGCATTTATCACTAATCAATTTCTTTTAAGTTCCAAAACAGTGATAAATATATGTAGCTTTTGTCTTTAGCTGCGTCCTTTCAGAATGTTTGGCTTTGTTTTTATTTAGTTCTTCTGTTTTGGCCATTTTCTTTTTGAAAAAGAAAGACACACACATGCAACTTCAAGTCTCCTAACTTCTTAATTAGTTGTTTTTCCCCCGTAATATCTGTTTTTTCTGTGTTTGCGAAGTGGACCAAATTAAGCAAAATAACCTAAAAAAGTATTGTTCACCTCATGATTCAGGGTCCTGGTTAAGTGTTCCTCCTGTTTTTTATTAGGTAAATAATTTTATCAAGAAAATGGGAGAATTCTTGTATGCCAAAAAGTAGAGAACCTAGTACAACAAATGATTTTCCAACAAAGGCAAACTTCTATACAAGTTCCCTTATGGGTGCACCAAAAAGAAACAAGGGATAAGAGGAGACCTCAATCGTACGAGTGTTTCTCTATCCGTCAAAAAACTCTCCAATTTCTGTCTCCATACTACTCATATGAGTGCTTGGGGGCATCATTTTAAAGGTTTTGACAACGAATAGGAATTTTCGTAAGGTGGGATATAGGTATTTTCTGGTATCTAAGGTCTAAAATGAATCATCATAGCTCGTATATGTTAGGTACAAGGTAAAAGGGGAAGCTAGTTTGAAATTTCTTTTGTTGCCTGTTTGGTTTATATTACTCAGTTGAGTCAATGAAAGGAATCAATATTAGGTTGGATGGACTTATGAAGTCGTTCTTTTAATTTTACATGGATTCTCTTCATCTCCCTTTTTTCTTACACCTAATTTGGGTATTATGTGCTGGCTTCTAATAATTGGAGGCATGCATTTTTGCTTCTTATGTTGCTAGGCTCTATTTTACTTGAACAACATGACATTTTGCTTGCCTTTAATCTTAAGTTGAAGAAGTAACTATTTCCCGTGATTTTTTCTGCATTACTTTCAGATACTATGATGGTTTACAAAGATGTTTGGGATTGTATTCTGAAAAGGGGCAATATACCGCTGATGAAATTGATAGACTAGAAAATTTGTACAGAGTACTTGCCCATCAGTATAGTAGATCATCTGCTGTAAAGGTAATTGACTTTATCCTTTCTCAAAAAAATGTTCTTCCGTTGATGGCGTGTGCTAGCCTCTATGTCACGTTTTCTTTGTTTTCTCAACATGGTTGAGAAAACAAAGAGAAACGTGCTAAGCATTATACATTTAATGTTAACCAGCAACGCTCTGTTGATATTCTAATGTTCCAACAAAAGGCTTAGCATTTTGTTATATGTCCTAGACATCACATTTTTCTGAATAGTAGAGTTTATGTCACACACAATCGAAGAACTTAAGACAAGGGGGCATTCTTGGTGAAGAATTTCCAACTTGGTCTTTTTTGGAGATTTTAGTTCTACTTCTGTTACATGGCTCCTCACTATCAAATGTTATATTCCTTGAAGTCAGGGTGCTTTATATATTTTTAAAAAGAAAAAGACCTAAAGCTTGTGCTCTATCTCTACATTTAACCATGGAAATGGCGGACTCCAGTTCTCTTGTACGGTATGAAGACCACGGAAGGTGCTTTAGTTTCATGACAATAGCTGCCAACCTCTTCTATGGAGATACTTCCTCGTCTCGGGTTCGAGTACCCCTGGTACGAAGTCGCTGTTGTTAGTGAGCTCTTTACCCCCCAATGTGGGACTTCCTAGCGCAAATTTGGATTTAGTCGGGTTCCTATGTGGGTACTGGACACCGGGTAGGAAACCAAAAAAAAAATTATACTTCCTCATCTGTATTTGTTCATTTATATTCAGGAAGTTGTGACTTAAGCATCTACATTGAAGAAACTGCTGTGTATATTTAGTGATGTCAAGTAATCAAAGATCATGTTCTTCCCCTTCAAATTCTCTCTTTTCCTTTATTCCCAGAGCACCCAAATAAGTGCTAGTGGTATGCATATTCCCCCGACTGTCTTAGGCATTGCCCATTGTTCTCCAACCAAATTCAGAACTGTCCACCTTAACTGACTGGCCGTCTTGTAGTAAACTAGTAAAAATGGTTGAGGTCTTCACTGGAACAATGGCACAGCTAATAAATTTTCCTTTCCTCAAATTCTCAGCCATCAATGTTTCTTCCTAAGCTGCCAACCACGTAAAGAAGCAAACCTCTTCCTGTGTCCCTTTCGGCATCCACACTGATAGGTATTGAAATCCAAAATCCTCCCTCTTCAATAGCCTGTTGTAGAAGGACGTGATTGAAGAAATCCAAGTCCAGGATCCTCCCTCTTCCATGTCCCCTCTTTTTCCACTTCCATAAATCCTGTTTCATTTAGGTGATGTTCTTTCTGTAAGTACCACCTCCATCAGTCTCTGTAGTTCCCTTACCTCCCCTCCTTCTGGTAAACTTCTCCTGAATTCAAGTCCCATACTTGTCCCTCCATCAGTATTTGTTGCCCATAGAATGTATCAGACTGTTTTGTCTTGTAATTTTTATGACTTGCATGTGCACATTTGTTGTTATTCTACCCCTTTGTTTGATAAAAGTGATATTTTATTATCAATCTAGACCTTTCATAATCTGTGTGTGACTGAGAGCCATAAATGAAGAAGTTGTGTAGTAGCCTGGGATTTGGTCCAGTGCTGAGTAGTGGTAAGTGCGCAGTGCGATCTGTGGGTAGGGGCACATCACAGGTTAAAACCTTTCTGCAGACAAAAATGAGGTATTTAAGCGGAAAAGGGTGTAGTGGGCTCATTGTCTATGAGTTCTGAATCGCGTGCCACTGGCCTCGGAGATCACTCAGATGTTCAAAGAAATGAAGTTCTTGTGGTTTAGTAGCCAAAAACATTCTTCTTTGTTTGGTTATGGAGAAGTCTTTATCCCATTTTTTTTATCTAAGAAAGGAATGATCGTATTAAACATCATTTCTTTCAGTATGCATAATAGATTTCTTTGTTTGTTTCTGTGTCTTATTCTTCTGTTTCCCTTATCCATGTTCTTCTGCAGAGGATTCCACTTGATTTTCTCCAAGATGACAAGTTTCGAGAAGCTGCAGATAATTATATTCAACCTCTTCTGACAAAAGTATTTATTCTTGGCACTCCGTTAGGTTCCCTTGGTCTTAGAGCTGAGCTGATACTTTTTTACTGATGCATATGTAGGGGGTTCCTTCTTTGTTTTCTGATCTTTATCCGCTATATGATCATCCTGGCAAGGTCAGTGCAGATGATCCTTGATGTGCTTTGACTAATAGAGTATTGCATAATTATTGTAGCCTGTTTATTTTTTTTGATTGATTTCTGGTTCTCTTAATCTCTTACAGGCTGATATTCTAGGGGAAATAGTTTTGAAGCTTGAACAATCACTTAAGAGTACTGGTGGATACCCTGGGAGGTATACATTCGCCTAATTTTTTGGTCTATGTTGCACTATGGCATGTTTCTTGATTCTAATGAAGGATTAACTAAATTGCTGTACTAACCTTATTTAACCACTTCTACCTGAACTGAGTTAATTTTTACTTGTTATTCTTGGTAATGTTTCATGTCAGTAAGAAGCTTGTCTAGTCTGTATGCTGTCCATTTTGTACTATCTCATCCCTTCTGAACCACCTCGAGGGCTTGACAATTCACAGTCTCTAATGAGTATTTTAATTCGAGACTAGACCTGTTTTGAAGAAGTTCCTGGGATAAGCAACTAACTAACTGTTGTGCAAATTGGGAAGGTAGTTCGGTGTTTCTGAAGAAATTTCTATCTATGAACCGAACAAAAAGATACTTAAATACAATTTTGAGATCACATTGGTTCTTAATAATTGCCAGTTTCTATTTCTTTTCTGGAAACTATTTTTTGAGAAGGTTTCCAGAGACTATTTTAGCAGAACATATTTTCTTTTGCGTTGGTAACCTTTATATAAATGTGTGTTATATTGAGAGTGTGAAAGAGCAGACAAGATGTTAATAGTTAGTGACATATGTTCATGTGGTGTAGGGTTTCATTGTTTTTGAAAGATCACATGATATAGTTGTGCGTCTGCCTGCTATTATCCATCGACCACTGTATATAAAAACAGTGTAACCATCTAACTTGGAGTGATGGTGATTGACTTATCTCAAAGCCATAATAATTAGCCAGGGTGCAGTTGAAATTCAATTAATACCAAGTAACCAACTCAATTGGGACAGAATTTGCCTTGGTTAATGCGTAAATGTACTATGTGCATGCCTATTGTAATACTTTATGGTCTTTGTGGGATTTGCTATTTTTATGGGGTTATATACTTACAGATGTAACCTTATGCTTTAAGTGCAGAGTGGAGAAGGAACCCCCTTCAACACTTATGTGGACTTTATTTTATTTGGCTCAGGTTTGCTCACTTGTCTCCGTTTAGTCAAACCTTTTCTGTGTTTACTTTTCACTCTCCAAATTGATGAAAAACTATGTTCCTGCAGCACTATGATAGACGTGAACAGTATGACATTGCTCTTACTAAAATTGACGAGGCAATCGAGCACACTCCAACTATAATAGATTTATACTCTGTCAAGGTATATTGGCTTATTATCATTTTCTTTGGTCACCTTTTTGCATCCTTTTGACTTGAATGTTTAGTAAGAAGTTGCTTTTGGTCAAGATTCTAAAGTAAAAGTGGGCTCCAGTCTCTTTCCATTCTCTTACAATAGAATCAAGTGCCCCTTTTAATTTTTCACCCAAGGGTGGGGCTTGATGTCCTTTCCAGACCCCAGTCTCCCACTTGTGGGGTTACACTGGGTATGTTGTTGCCTAAGCATCAATCGGCCGAGTTGCCCCCATAATTCTGTTGGTGGGAGGTAGAATGTATCTGGTAGAATAGTCGAGGTGCGGACAAACTGTCGTGGACACTATTGTTATAAAAGAGACGACAAAAATAATTCAAATAGGCGCTAATTGGGATTGTTTCTTAGTAGTTGTTACACTAGCATTACCAGTTTACCACCAGTGTCCGGTAGGTCCTTTTTTTTTTCCGTTAGAGATGTTATGTTAGTGCAAGTAAGTGGGTGAGATTTAGAAAACCTCTCTTTTAGAAGCACCTAAAGGCAAATTGTTTTCATACACAAATGGGTCATGAGTGAGTGGAATAGGAACAAATGATTTATACAGTGACCTCAGCTAGTTTGGAATCGTGGTATAGTTGACTGATTGATATGCTGAAGATCAGTCACCCTTACACCCTATCCAATAACATAAAACATGTTACTAAATGTAGGAAAGCTGAAGGATCATGAATAATAATATCCATTTCTTAATTCTTATATAGCTGATAGAGGCTAGAGCTTCAAATTGACTTCCGAGGAACTAATTTTTGACCCTTAGGATGATTGCTGGATTTCTGAATTTCTGTTTATTTCTTGCTGTTTATGATGTTATATGCTTGAAGTTGGATCTGTATGATGATGGAGAAGTAAAATTTGTTATTTTATTTCTTTACACCAAAAATGAAATATAGCTAAATACAATTGATTTTGTCAAAGCTCTAGCTTTGCTACTGTGAAATTAGGTTTTAGGCCTAACTCACACCCCAAAAGCTAGCTCAAAGGGAGGAGGATTGCCCAAGTCTTATAAGGAGTCGACCCATCTCATTAACCACCGATGTGGGACTTTTGTCACTTCTTTAACACCCCTCCTCACACCCGGTGCTTAGCATCTGGTGCGTGTGAAATTTTGATTTTGGGGCCCCAATATCGGGTGAGAGGGCCCTGCTCTGATACCATGTGAAATTAGGCTTTAGGCCTAACTCACACCCCAAAAGCTATAGCTCAAAGGGAGGAGGATTGTCCAAGCCTTTTAAAGAGTCCACCCATCTCATTAACCACCGACACCGATGTGAAACTTTTGTCATTCTTTATCAGCTACAAAGTAACCTCTCTCCTTTATAAAAGACGGTCTCTTTCCTGTTTCAACCCAAGTATGGACTTCGGTTGTATTTCAAAATTTTCCTTTTAAGGTTAGTTTTGGCACCAAACTCTTTGAAAATGAGCTATGATTTTGAACTCATTTTCATCATCCCTTTTTTCTTTTGCTCAAAGTTGGGCCTTTTGTTTACTATCAATTAAATTAAAGCTATTATAAACACATGATAAATTGTGTCTTGGTTTGTCCCTACCTTTTAAGTGATTAGCATCTTGTTGTGTATTTTTTGATTCTCCATTACTTTTTGTAATTAAAATTCTTTACTAAAAGAAAACCAAAAATTAACCTTGCTAGGTACATATTGACAAGAAGCCTATCTAATATTGTGGAAATTTCTTTTGACATAGTAACCAGAGACAAATTTGCAACTTTTTTCTTTCCGCTCAAATTCTATAACCATATTCCTGGATTTTGTTACCTGGAGTAACTTAAGATATGTTTAAATAGATCATTGCTTTGGTCTCTTGTATTTACATTTGAATAACCTTTCTTGTTATCTGTTCAAAACAGAGCCGCATACTAAAGCATGCTGGTGACTTGGCAGCAGCTGCTGCACTTGCTGATGAGGCTAGGTGTATGGATCTTGCTGATCGATATGTTAATAGCGAATGTGTTAAGCGCATGCTTCAGGCAGATCAGGTTCTTTCTTATGTGTTATCTGTTTCACTTGACTGTATTTTCTCTTGTTGTTGTCAATTCTTATGGATTACCTTGGTTCCTAATTTGTCTTCCAACTACTTTGTGGACATATGACTGAAGGTCACATTGGCTGAAAAGACTGCTGTACTATTCACCAAAGACGGGGAGCAACACAATAACCTTTATGATATGCAGTGCATGTGGTAAGTCTCTTACTGGAGCCCGATCATGGTGAGAAGTTCTGTGTGTGAGTGTCTTACTGGTCTTGTTTAATTTTTTATATGAAAGGTATGAACTAGCATCAGGGGAAAGTTATCTTCGCCAAGGTGAGCTGGGAAGGTCTTTGAAGAAGTTTCTGGCAGTGGAGAAGCATTACGCGGATATCACGGAGGACCAGTTTGATTTTCACTCCTACTGCCTAAGAAAAATGACTCTGAGGGCCTACGTGGAAATGTTGAAGTTTCAAGATCGGCTTCATTCACATGCGTATTTTCGCAAAGCAGCTAGTGGTGCTATCAGGTACTGATTATTGACTTGCTCAATCTTCAAATTTTTGGTTGCTCTCAACTATGTAGTTCTACTTTGCATTATAAGTGAACTTTCTGTTGAAGTGGAACAATAGAAGACTGGAACTCTTCTGCTTATAGTATCCTAGCTTTCTGGTTTGATTACATGCAACTTGAAAGCTTACTGAGAATTACTTTGCTGAAAGCTTTGTTTTGCCTCTACATTAGATGCTATCTGAAGCTGTACGATTCTCCTTTGAAGTCAGCATCTGAAGAGGATGATGCAATGTCCAAGTTGCCTCCTTCTCAGAAAAAGAAATTAAAGCAAAAACTGAGGAAAGCAGAAGCACGAGCTAAGAAAGTACTCAAATTTGCTGCTTCTTGTTCTTTGAAAATTTCAACTTAGTGTAGGTGCCTTAATCTTTTTAATTGTGTTTAGGATGCAGAAGTCAAAATTGAGGAATCCAATGCAACTAGTGCTACTAAATCTGGAAAGCGCCATGTGAAGCCTGTAGATCCTGATCCACATGGTGAAAAATTGATTCAGGTATTCCCTTTTCTGCCATCTGTTGCATCTTTTAGGTATAAAACATCCATCAATTCATTGCACAATTTTTTTTGATATTGCATTCTTTGCACAATTCTAGTATGAATTTATATTAGTCAGGAGTAACTGTTAGGTTTTTTATTTTATTTTGATGAAGACTATTCCATTATCTTCTAATGGAGTTAATGATGATGGGTGTGTTGTTGCACTTTGGGTTTAAATTTGTATGGAATATGAAGTATCCATGCAAAGATGTTTTGAAGATAAAAGTAGCTCAATACAGAAGATTAAGATGAATTGTATTTTGTAACGTCATTTTTGGTGTAAAGAAAAACAAATGTAGATGAAGTAGCATCAATCATAGAATCCCTGTGAGCTGAACAGGTGATATTTTTGCTTTTTGTGATCTGTTAATATGGATTCCAGCACTTCCTTTGTGCTGATGTTTTAATATACTGTTACCTTCTGAATTTTTTTTTTGAGTGGTCAAACATCTGTTACTTGGGATATCGTCTCAAACACTCAGAATGCTTGATGAAAATCCAAACATCTCCAGTAAAATGGGAAGAACAGTGTTTTAATAATTTCTACGACTTGGTATTTTCTGATTTTGACAAGAGTACTATCTTGTTACTAAACCTTTCAGACTGAAGATCCTCTGGCAGAAGCTTCAAAGTACCTCAAGCTTCTCCTTAAGCACTCACCAGATTTCTTGGAGACACATTTGCTGTCCTTTGACGTAAACATGAGGAAGCAGAAGATCTTGCTTGCCTTGCAGGTAATATCCTTTATAATTGAATTGAGATTGGGAAAGTCATTCTTTCCTTAGAACAAGATCCTGTCAATCTTCTATTATATGTATATTGGTATTCTTTGTGGCATAGTAGTGGGCTAGTGGCCATGCATATAGTTAGCTGCTTGAGATTACCATGCTTCCTTGTCTTTCCCCCTTTCTTTAGTTCCCCATTGCTAGTTGTATCTGGATTCGGGAATTCTAATCTTCATTTTCTGCTGCGGTAATCGTTTGAAAAAAAGAAGAGAGAATGTCACCTAAAATAGTTGGGCTCATGTTTTACTTAGATCCTTAAATGCACTGCCATCGAAGTTGTTGCAAAGGATGAGGTTGACCTCTCATCGCATGGAGGATAGTTTTCTCAAAAGACCTGCATAGAACATTATGAAAGCATGGAAGCAAATTGATTTTATAAGAGATACCAAGGACTAAGGCTAGTCAGTTGGTACTTTTGTTCCAGGTCTGGTGTTTGATATGAGCTTTTTTAAGTTTGGATAGGGATTTTATGCCAGTGCCAGGATAATTATGATGTTTAACAGTATTCCCTTATTTCACAATTTTTTTTGTGTTAGAATCAAACGGCGGGCCTCTAGATGTAACGGGATGGTTATTGAGGCTTCGTTTGGTTGACCTGCATCTATTTTGAGCTTGAGATGTAGTCATAGTAGTAGCTGTTTTAGGAATATTGACAAACACTCACTTTGATCTTTGTATTTTTCCAGGCAATAAAGCATTTAATGCGGTTGGATGCGGATGATCCAAAATCACATCTGTGCTTGGTATGCTTTTACGGCATCAATACTTCCAGTGATATTACTGTTTTATAAACATGTCATGCTCTATTTCTCAAAGTACTCATATTTGCTTCTCTCTCATATGGACTATGATCTCTTGCAGATGAAGTTCTTCCATAAAGTTGACTCCTTGCCTACTCCAGTAACTGATTCTGAAAAGCTCATCTGGGGTGTCTTGGAAGCAGAGCGACCTGCCTTTAGGTCATCTTGAATGCACTTCTCTTTTCTCTATATATCTTATGTTTAAATGCTATCAGTGTTGATACTCTACCAGTTATAGTACTTCCATTGATTTGGAATTCACAAAAAACCCAACTATTAGGGATTGTGGATCTTATTATTGTATGATGTTATTGATTGTAATTATACTAAGGTTTCTGTATGTTTCTAATTGACCTTTCCAGCCAGTTGCATGGTAAATCTCTCATTGAGGCAAACAACACTTTTCTTGAGAAACATAAAGGTCAGTGTCTAACAGTAACATACTTTTATTAGTTTATTTTGCATCGTTACTCCTCTCAATCTTGAAGAAAACATGATTTCTCATTGTGTGGTGTTTGCAGAATCGTTGATGCATAGGGCTGCTGTGGCTGAGTTGCTACATGTTCTGGAACCAAACAAGAAGGCTGAGGCTGTCAAATTAATTGAAGACTCTGTTAATGATCTTGTTTCTATGTAAGACCCTGTTTTCATCACGTCAATTTGTATCCTCATTACATAGTTGATAATATTTCGTTATATTTGCAAAATAGTAATAAATCACCTCTGTTTTTACTTTTCTCCAAACTAGTTTCTGGTTACGCGCCACGCGCGTGTGGCCATATAAATAAAAATATTTTTGTGAAGATCGTATATTAACAATATTTTAAAGTTATATTATGTGTTATAAAATAGAAAATACAAATTACATGTACTTAAAATTGATAAGCATCCTATATGGTGTTTTTGTTTCTAAGATCCAAAATCCAAAAAACTATACAACTACAATATTTAAATGAGTAAGTGAAATGTTATGTGCTACGTTAATGAAATATGCGTAAAACCAGTAACATATAGAAATCTTTTACCGTAAAATTAATGTTGTGCGTTGCACATATTAAGCTCAGCAAGGAAATTAAATAATAAGTGTCATGAGTGTATTCTTCACTAAGAAATTTCTTTGACGAATCCAACAACATCCATAGCTGAAATTTTTAGACAAATCCAACAACGTTCATAGCGTATTTTAATAGCCTTTAACTTTGACATTGATTGAGAAAACTGCTCAGAGAAATGATACTCTTCTTTAGAGCCCATAAAAATGGAGAGGGGACTTTAGGTAAATGAAAATTATTCTTGGTTTTATATAATACTTTCACTTTAAATGATTAATTAGTCTCTTTAGCTTCTTTTCATGTATTTATCATTGAAAATAACATATATTAACTATGAGATTCATTGTATTGAAACCTACAACTTTTAAGATTCTAGCAATGTAAAGGTTAAATGCTTCTATATTTTAGTTAATGTGCAACTTAAATCTCTACCAATTTGCTTTCATTAACTAACATTTGTCTCTTCATTTTCTTTAACGTTTTAGATTATTTAATTTTCATAACTGTTCAAATATTCTCAATTTATTAATAGTAAAAAAAGTTTACTGCTCAATATTTTTCAAAAATAAAATAATCAAATATGAATATAACATTTTTATTTAGTATAGGGATAAAATGGTAATTCAACTTTACATCTTGGAGCTTCCCACTTATAATATAATATGATTAGGGACGGAGGACAAGGAACTGTCAGGTCATGGAAATTGAACGACTGCATTACAGTTCACAAACTCCTCGAGACAACTCTGGTTGACCATGATGCTGCATCCAGTAAGTTCTTTACCTTTGCACACAATCTTCTGTCTTTTCATATTGTACATCTCAAGTCTTCCCTTGGCCTGAAGTTGATTTGAAGTTAACTGCATGCATATGTTTGACTCTGGTTCTGGTATATTGCTATTGTAGCCTGTTCTTGTTTTTTCATGCATCCATTCCTTTTCTGTTGATTTGGGTGGCTGGTGGATATATTATTTTGTCTATATTATGTATGAGATGATCCTTTTCTGTCTAATACATCAGTGACAACCTACTTACACGATATTTGGTGATTCTATGGGTAGTGATGTTTTTGAGACATTGTTGTAGGATGGAAAGTTCGTTGTGCTGAGTACTTTGTGCACTCAACTTACTTTGGAGGTATTCAAAGTTCAGCTAACAATCAGGTACAGAAATCCCCTGCAAATGGAGCTGTAGGCCTAAATGCTGGTGAAAATTCTTCTCTATCATCAAATGGTAGATTAGAGAAACTAAATGCGCTTAAGGATCTACAAATTTAATTGTACACTTCGAGCTGAAGTGTAATCTCTCTGGAAGAGTGCTGGAGAAGCTAAGTGGAACTATATCGAGCTTCTAGAGTATACACTTGACAACATTAGGATGGTTCTAAAGGAAATTTTCAGCTCTACGAGAGTTCTTGTTGCTTCTGGACTGGTTCTCCACCCCTGATTATCATTGACACGAAGATAGTAGTACACTCTCGTCTTGCCAAGGGTTAGGTCAAATAGAAGGAAAGAGTTTGTGGCTTGTCGCGAAGCATTTTCAACAACTTTCAGATTTGAAGTTTGAGCTCTTGGAAGTCTATTTAAGTAGTCGGATCCTTCATTCCGCCAGCATAGAAAAAGGATGACTTAAAAGTGCATGTTGTATTTTTTCATTTAGTTCTCCATTTTTCTTAATGTACAAATGCTGTTTTATGTGAAAGAAATTTTGCCATAGTATTCAGAGAAAATGATAAACTCATACATATCTTATGATAGAGGATGATATTTATTATTCAGTTCTAGAAATTTACTAAATTTTTTCCCCCTGAACTGTTTTTTCCCATACTTGAGAATTGACTGATGGCTAGGCTGAAAATTAGAACGTTGGTCGAGGAGGATATATGATCTTTTCTTTAAGAAAGCTTAACTGACAAATAATCATTATGGAGATTGTTTGTTATCTTGTGAACTGTTTTACTGTCTGAAATTCTGAATAGAAGGGCAAAGATAAGCTGTAGCATATCCGAGGTAGGAGGTCGACTTCAAGACACTTTGAAATAATTCTTTGGCGAAATGGTCAGATGGACCTTTGTATTTGTATTTGTTTGTTTTGGGAACGTTTTTACTTGCCCTCTTGTTATCTGAACCATCGAAAAACATCATTTTAAACCCATCGAAATAAATTCTTTTTTGTTAGTTTGTGTGTCTTATTTCCTTTTGTAAATGAAAAGTTGTTATTTAAATTCTTTAAAACTGGAGATAGAGATATTACTATATAAGTTTAGTTTCGATAGATTAGCTTTTGGTCATAATAGTTGTTCGTTTATTTGATAACAACAATATTTTCGGTATAGTTTTAAAAGTGAAGTCATTTGATTATGTTCTCAAAAAAAAACAACCTATGACATGCAAATTCATAAGGAGCTTAAGATAGATAGACCAAATGATATAAACAAATTTCTCTAAAATATTTTGGTATTCCATTAAAGACTAATGACAAATATTTTTGAACACTGTGTCATGCAATTATTATGGGAATAAAAGTAGAGGTAAAATCAATAATATTGGAAGGACAACTGTTTTATAGACACGTGTAACATCTTTCTTGGCTGCAGAATGCTCTTGCAGAGGTGAGTACTCTGCAGGCAGAATCATTTTTAGCAAGCTCATCAGTAGCAGCTTGTTGCTTGTGTGAGAGAGAGAAAGATTTCAACTTTGAAGAGAAAATGGGGAAGAGAAGGAGACCAAGAATAGATGAAGATCAAAAAGATACTACAATTGTTGAAGGTGAAGGAGCCACCCCTTTTCAAGAATCTCAACAACAGCAGGAAGCAGTGGCTTATCGAAGGAGTGGAAGAGTGTTGAGGATGAAACAAGAACCCCAACAAGCTCTTCTATTGCCACCTCCAGTAAACTCTTCACCTCTGCATTTTTGTGATCATATTTTTGTTGTTGTTGGTTCAGAGAAAAAATGAAAATGAAGGGGCTTTGTGATCTCTAAACCCTATAATCTTGAAGATCGTTTCTTTTTTTGTTTTTGCTTCACTCTCTTGTTTTCTTAACATTCATTTTTTTTCTTATTTTGCTGTGTTAAGATTGTATTGCATGTTACTTCCTTTTATATCTTAAATGTGTTAAAGATGTATGCTTTGTAGTAGAGTGATAGGGCTAAAATTGCAAGACCTGTTCAAAAAATTTCTCAACTGCGTAAGTTAGAGAATGGATATAAGACATGTTGTTTGTTAGGGGAGAAAGGTTTCAGGTGAGTTTTGGCCTGTGGGTCATGACATAAATGCTCAAATAAGCATGATATTCTGATTGCACATTATAAAATATTCACTGCTTTGATAGTTGAGAAGAGTGGGGGGCAATTTGAGAGGAGCAGGAAAAAGCAACCTGAATTCATTATGTTTTAGTTTATGTTCTGTCAATTGGTAAAAGAATATTGTTGTGTGTTCTTGAAAAGATATGCTCTTTCCTATAGGCAGGTAATGATGTTGTAAGACTTATCATTGGAAGTCATTTTCTGTAATGCAATTGTGGTCTTATTTCGTTTTTGTTAGCATGTTTGCTCTGAACTATTCTGTAGTGTACAGAAGCCTACATATTCTGTTTGTTCAGGTCAATTTCACTTACTGCAAAGCTGCTTATTTGGTTTTCCTAAGCCACTATCGAGAGAAATAGATTTTGCTTCAGCTAGCTGCATATTCCTTTTTGTTTTGACAGGGTTTTGGGCCATCGGATGCTTCACCTTCCCATCCCAGGTATCAAACTCGTAAGTCTTTGAGGGCAATCCTTGGTCGGTGTGAGTCTATTACTACAACACCAAGATCTCCAATTCGACATGTTAAGGTACTCCAACGAATCTCTTTTCAAACTCCATTGATGGAAGTGTGAAATTTCATTGATAGTAGCACCAAGAAGGTGCAAAATATGTAGAGTCAATAATTTACAGAACACTTCTCAACATAGAGAGGTGATACACAGGTGTGCACACCACTATCCAAGGACATATTCAACCAAATTTTCAGTATCTGTAAACAACTAAACGTAAAACATAAAATATTTGTGATGTCTACACTTGTGTATCACCTTCCAGATTATCCAAAAAAATAATACTAGTTGGAATGATCTCCCAAGGTTCTTTTCCTCCTTTTTCAACTTTCTATCCTTGCCAGCTATTTGAAACTGCTTTAACTGATTCTGGCATGGTCCATTTCACTCCTGATATGCTTAGAAATAGAAATCATATTTCCCATACATAATTCTTTCTTCTGCATATTATCATGAGTAAGAAAAGCCTTATGAGAGGCTATCCATTGAAGCATGCTTCCCCGAAAGGTGCTTTGGATACTGTCATTATTGTTCATTGTTAACAAACAAGAGTTTTTCTTAACTCCGTTTTACCCTCTCCAGATCATCATTCCATTGAGATTTGTTCTTCCTCCATTAATCTGAATAGAGAGTAATAACATGTTTTAACTGAAAAGATGTTATCATTGCTTGGGACCCTTCTGCAGCAATCATTGTTATTTTCATCCATTATTAGATTTGTTAACTGCACTGTAGCTGTACCACTCGTCAGCTTCCTAGTCAAACATATTCCTTCTGAAATTATTATGGAACATAGAGAAATATAGTTCATTTTCTGACATGCCAAAGCTGGAGTATATAACTTTGGCACAACTATAAATTAAGGTTGGTGATGCGTATTTATCTTAAATGTTGGCATAAGCCAGTTACTTCAATGCTGTAAAAGGAAGGGAGTAAATTTACATTTTACAGTCCCCAAAACTAACTTGGAACAACTGCAACTGAAGACCTGTCAAGCATAACCGGATATGTTGACAGAGTAACTTTCGAGATGCATGCACATAAAACATAAATTCTGTTGCTCATTAAGAATATTGCACAGAGATTTCTTGGATAAAGAAAGGTATATATGTATCATAGTAAGAAAAAGACAAAACAAGAACATACTTGGACATTATTTGACTCATCACTCTAAGAAACAAGAAGGTAAGATTAGCCAAAATCATCCATCAATCGGAGACTATTAACTTACATCCTTCTTGTCAAATGGCATTAAAATTGGTCTCCAGCACTTCAACCAGCAACAATGTTGCAATGCAGAGATTCCTTAAATTAAGAAAGAGTGTTTATCTTTAATCTTTAGATTGTTTTAACATTTTTCTGCAATTCCTTTTAATGAAGTTGGAATGGCTTATGATGTATACTTTTCATTTATTAACAGTCTAAACTTCGTTTCTTATTCTACAGGCGTCACATCCTTTATGTGCTACTTGTGACTTACCTGCTCATCTTACTACTGGAAGTTCTAAAGCAATAAAAGAAACGTTTGATGACTTTGTGCCCGCAGAACTTGAACATCAATCTATTCTAACTAACTGTGGTGTCTTGGGTGTGAAAAATCAGAAACAAAGGCAACACGCTCAAACACCACCTTTCCCTGAAGTTGTAGTTGAGAACAATGCAATAGTTAGTAAGGCTGATGTGGTGTTAAATGCTAATGGCACAGAAGCGGAAACCAGAAGTAACCAGAGTGGTGTGCTTCCAGTGAAATCCATGAGTCTTAATCTCACAAAGATAGCTGCACTAATGAATGATTATCCTTCTGATGCTGATGAGGTTGAATCAAGACCTGGTCACATGTCAGTCATGGTGGATAGGTATAGAGTTAAGGAGGAAGCAGCACCTGTCCTCCAGAAGATCTTCCTTAAGTACGGAGATATTGCAATGAATAGCTCTTTCTCTACTGTGAATTTCTCTTCATCACTCTTGGAGTTTGTTTGCGACATCTACAAGAAATTGGAGGAAACAGATTTCTTAAGTATAACTTCCAAGGAGATTCAGTCCATGCTTGCTGAAGTTAGAGATCTTGAGGATGCCAAAATAGATGTTAGGTGGCTCAGTCAAAGGTTAAATGATGTCTCTCAGGCCAAGCAACTTCTACAGGACAGCAGCAAACTGAAGGAGGCAAAAACCAGGAACCTTGTAGTGATGGAGACAAACAAGAAAGAACTGGAAGGATTGAAGGAAGAGTTGGCTGCTTGCATTGCAACATGCCGCGTTTTGCAACAAAGAATCCACAATAAAGAGGATGAGTTCAGAATTGCACGTTCTGAGAACCAAAATATCATGCAGAACTTTGCAGCTTTGAAGTCCAAGGTGAACAGTTTCCTGAAGAAGTCCTTGGTCCATGACCTTCTCTGAGCAGCCTGTTCTTTGTAGTTGTTCTGTCTTGGATAGGACCATATGAATGATCTTTTTCACTAATTTTTAATCCCTAACTAGTTCTGTTATCCCATATGAACCATTGGCCCCTAACTGCATATGAGTTGCAGAAGCTCTGAAACAGAATCAGATAGACTAGTTTTATTTGCTAGTGCGGAATGGAATGAACAGAGATGCAGAAACTTTATTAGCAGCTTTATTGCAATTCAATTAAGAGAACTAATGTTAATTACTTGAGTTCTTTTCTCCTTATCCTTCTTTAATTCCTGCTAATCATCTAATTGAGTAGGATTACTCAAAAAACCAATAAACGTTATCAACATTTGAATTATTATACTTTTTTTCTTTTTCCACATTTCTTTAATTATTCCTTTTAACAACTTGTGTCTCCCATAAACCAAGATTCACCAGCATTCTCCCCATTGATAGTAGTTTATATTTCTCATATGTCACACTTATTAATAGTGCATGCAATTTCATAATAAGGAGCTTAAAGTTGATCAGCCATGGCTATAACATTTCATTTAATTTCACATCCTTAACAAACGTTTTATCAAATACAAACACTAAAATAGTGATTACAAGCAATAGACACGTGTAACATTTTCCTTGGCTGCAGAGTTAACAAACTCTCTTTCAGTGCCAGGGTACTCTGCATTCTGCAGTATCATTCTTCCAAGCTCAGAGAAGCTTCTTGTTGAGTGATACACAGAGAGAGAAAAAGATTTCATCTTTGAAGAAAACAGTGTTGAAGATAGAAAATGGGGAAGAGAGGGAGAACAAGAAAAGATGAAGCCCCAAAAAATACAAATGTTGAAGGTGCCACTGCCACCCCTTCTCAAGAATCTCAACAGCAAGAAGCAGCAGCTTCTCTATGGAGTGGAAGAGTGTTGAGGATGAAACAAGAACCCAAACTAGAAGTTGGTTCAGCTCTACCGCCGCCTCCGGTAAACACTTCAGATCTACATTTTGGTGATGATATGTTCTCTTTTCTGTTTGGTTCAGAGTAAAATAAAACAAAGGGCTTACTGCACTCACTTGTTGGTTTTTTTTTCCTTTGCTGTGTTAAGGTTGTATTGCATGTTGTATTATCTTAAATGTTTTAGCCTATGTTTAGAGGTGCTGAAGAGGAAAAGTATATTTTGATGATTTGTGGTAGGGCTAATGCAAATGACTTTTGTTTAAAAAAAAATCTGAACTACAAGAGTTATTGAAATGATTAGGAGACTTGTTGTTTGGCTAGTGGGTTATTACATAACTACTTAAGTATGATTAGCTGATTGCACAGGTTATATATTCTCTCTGCTTTGATAGTTGAGAAGGGATAAAGATTTGAGAAATCCAGGACAAAGCAACTGAATGTTCTGTCAATAAATAAAAAAAATAGTTATGTGTTCTTTAAGGGATATGCTCCTTCCTATAGGCAGGTAATGGTGTTTTAAGATTAATCATTAGAAGCCATTGTCTGTAATGAAGTGGTCTTATTTCGTTTGTCGTTAGCATGTTTTCTGCCATTCTGCGAACTATTTTGTATTGTACATAAGCCTACACATATATGCTTGGACTTTTAGAGCTATATTGCTTACTGTTCATCAAAGTATTATTCTAGCACTTGGATTATATGACATGTTGAAAGGCTTCGTTGGTTTATTTGGTTTTCCTAAGCCCCTACATAGACAAATAGACTTGCATCAACTAGCTGCCTATTCCTATTTGTTTTGACAGGGTTTTGCGCCACCAGATATTTCACCCAGGTATCAAACTCGAATGTCTTTAAGGGCATTACTTGGTCGGTGTGAGTCTAACACTATAACACCAACTTCTCCAATTCGACATGTTAAGGTACTCTATTGAGTTTTTTTTCAAACTCTTTTGATAATTAAGAGTGAACTTTCATTAATGGTAGCACCAAGAAGGTGCTAAATATGTGATGCCATATGGATAGGCTTTTCCTATGTTGTCCGGACACAAATTCAAGAAAATAGTCCTTCTCTGCAGTCTATTTAATGAAGTTAGAATGATTTACAATGTAAGCTTTTAGTTTATTAACAGCTTCTTTCTTATTCTACAGTCGTCGTATCCTTCATGTGCTATTTGTGACTCTCCTGCTCATCTTACCACTGGAATTTCTGTAGCAACAAAAGAAAAGGCTGATGGCTCCATGCGTACAGAACTTAACCAGCACTCTGTTCTAACTAACCATGGTGTCTTTGGTGTGGAAAATCGGAAATCAAGGCAACACACTCAAACAACACCTTCTTTCCCTGAAGTTGTGGATGAGAAAAATATAATAGTAAGCAAGGCTGGTGTGGTGTTAAATGCTAATGCCACAGAACTGGAAACCAAGTGTGATCAGAGTAGTGCTTTCCCAACAAAAGGGAGGGTGGTTGAGTCTGCACATGCAGCGCATAAACATCAGTCTGTTCTAACTAACCGTGATGTCTTAGATGTGGAAGATCAGAAACCGGGGCAACACACTCAAACAGCTCCTTCTTTTCCTGATGAAGTTGTGGATGAGAAAAACACAATACTAAGAAAGACTGATGTGGTGTCAAATTCTAATGCAACAAAACCGGGAACCAGAAGTGACCCCCTTCCAACAAAATCCATGAGTCTCAACTTCACAAGGGTAGCTGCACTGATGACTGACTACTCTTCTTGTGCTGATAAGGTTGAATCAAAACCTGGTCAGCCATCAGTCATGGTGGATGGGTATAGAGTTAAGGGGGAAGCAGCACCTATCCTCCAGAAGATCTTCCTCAAGTACGGAGATATTGCAATGAATAGCTCTTTCTCTTCAGTGACGTTTTCTTCATCACTCCTGGAGTTTGTTTGCGACATATATAACAAATTGGAGGCAACAGATTTCCTAAGCATAACCTCCATAGAGCTCCAATCTATGCTTGCTGAAGTTAAGGATCTTGAGTCTGTCAAAGTAGACGTTGGGTGGCTCCATCGAAGACTGAACGATATCTCTCAGGCCAAGCAACTTGTCCAGGACAGTTGCATATTGAATGAGGCAAAAACCAGGTACCTTGTAATAATGGAGACAAACAAGAAAGAACTGGAAGGATTGAAGGAAGAGTTGGCCACTTTGCAAGAAAGAATCCACAAAAAAGAGGTTGAGCTTGGCATTGCTCATTATGAAAATGAAAAGATCATGCAGCGTTTTGCAAATTCGAAGGCCAAGTTGAACAGTTACGTCAAGAAGTCCTTAGTCCATGACCTTCTTTGAGCATCATGATGTTTTGAATGACACTACCAATTTCTCAATGGATTACATGTTCATACCCCACCCAAGACAAAGTAATCAATGAAATACCCATTCTCTCAAATAAAAATTATAGCTCGTACCCTTGTTCATTCATGCTGATAATTTTCGCTTAACTGATATTATATATTGTATTGGTATAATTTTGCTTAACTGATACTGAATTAGAATATATATACTGTATTGGTAATATTAAGGTTTCTAGTTCAGAAATTACTCATTAGTCAATGATACTATGAGAGTATATGTATATTGTTGTGATATCATAGGTTTACCACGGTATATAATATCAATTAAGCAAAAGTATCAATGTCAATGTTACCAATACATTATATGATACTTGATTTAATATCAGTTAAGCGAAATTAGTTGGGATATATACTAAAGTTATTTAGTTGGGTATGAATGTAAAAGGTATATGTTTGTAGTTATTTTGCTTTTTATTGAGTATTTGTTTAGTTTCCTATTTTTTTCAGTTGATAATTACTGCAAAATATCATAGAATAGGGGCAATTTTGTGTATTTTTTCCTTTTTAACTTTCAAGGACAGGGAGGCCCAATGGGCCCATCTGGTGTCAGGTCCAGCTAGACCACAAAGTCGGCCCATTTGGATAATTATCTTAGGACAAGTTTAACCTTGTCCACAACAAACATATCTTATTTGCTCTACATTTAATTGACTACTCATTTTGCAATTTAGAGTTTAGTTTGTCTTCAGTCTCAGTATCTTGTTTAGCCTCTAGGAAACACTAAGGTGGCCCATTTGAATCATTTGTGGTCGTACTGGGCCTTGGCCCATTTTACTTAGGCCCACCGATTCTTTCTGCTCTCAACCTCAAGCCCAATTGGGCTACTAGTCTAGTTGAATAGTTTCTCAAGCGAAATTGACATAAATAGCCTCTCCGCCATAAAAATAGTCGAATATCTTTTTGATCAACGTATATGAAAAAATTTGGTCGAGTGAATAAATGTGTAATTTTTAAAAAATTAGCATAACATTGAAATTTAAGCAAGACAATTAACGATACAGAAACCACCAATATGCGTATGTACTTGTGAGAATAGTTTTATATTTTACTTTTTCGTTTTAATTTGTTTGATTTTGACAACTCTTTAATTCTAATTTTTAACTTTTCACATTGACATTTGTATATCTCAAATTTAAGATCATAAAATTATATGTCAAATCAAACAAGACAAACAAATTAAAACAAAAGTAGTATATAATTAGTGTCAGTTCTATTTCCGTGGCCCTTAAATGTACATGTTTCTCTATCATTATTGCGAATGTCACTGCATTTTCCCTATACATTTTATTTTTTTGGATATTTTATACAAAAATATATTGATGTCAATGTGCTTTCGACCATAGATCGATTGGTCAAAAATAATTATATTTTTCTAGAGTCTTCCTTGTTATTATTAGTCACAAATTTTTGAACGGACAATATGCATCAGACAACTTATAATACACTTGCTCATCATGAGTCTTCTACAAACTCATATTAATTATTCACATATGGACAATGTTGCATATATTCAGTGAAAATGAAATGTGTTACTCATTTATTTACTTTTTAATTTTTCTACCTAGCTAGAAGCTTCACGAATAAATATTTGTACCCCAAAGTTTAATTCTGTGCCACAAAGTTTCACTTAAATTAAATGGTAGAGCGGAACGCACGGAAACCATCAGTAACTTGTTTGATTTTGAATGCATGGCAATTGGCAAATTGCCAAATTATGTGGACCTATCAATACAATTTAATTATTCTCGCCGTTTCAATTTATTTGTATGATTCCTATTTTGATGACAAAATATTTTCTTTTATCAAATATTTTTCATATATTTTGAATTGTTAATAGTGAATTTTAGTACTTTTTGGATGTAAGTTATAAAACAAAAAGTGTGTTAAAATACAACTCTTTATGTCGGTGATCTTCTTATATTATAAATATATAGCTTTATCATCTTCTCTATTTAGATTGGGATTGGATTTTAAGTTATGTTAATGTAAATATCACTTTAATTTTTATGTATGTTCACACATAGTTTTTAAATATGTAAAAGATCAATGTATGCCAGACTACACATTATGCATAAGTTAGTTTGACCATTTATACTTTGAATCAAGTCAAACAAATTAAAATAGATCAAAAAATATAATTTTTAAGGGAAAATTACGCGGATAAGCAAACTTATACTATTTAATTAGTCATCATAGCTATAGTTTGCTATAATTACCACTCGCGACTAACATTATACATTAATTACGTGGGCTGACTTCGAATTTGTATAATTAGTCATGTTTGTATATGTATAATTCGCCAGGATACAAATAAATATGTATAATATATAATTTTTTAGCCAATATACATATACAATTCACATCTGCCCTCTCTCGCTCGCCTCTCTCCTCCCTCTCTCAATCTCGCTCGCCTCTCTCCTTCCTCTCCCAATCTCGCTTGCTATTTATACAAATATATATGTATAATATACAGTTATATACAATTATATACATATACAATTCATCTCTTTCCCACTTTCTTTCCTCTCTCGCTCGCCTCTCTCCTCCCTCTCCCAATCTCTCTTGCCATATATATAATTACATATGTATAATATATAATTATCTAACCAATATACATATACAATTCACCTTTCTCCCACTCTTTTCCCCCCCCTCTCTCTCTCTCCTCTCTCCTCTCTCTCCTAGTCTCGCTCGCCTCTCTCCTCTATATAACATGTAGCTACAAATTGTAGTTATCAAACTATAGCTATGGAGAGTAATTAATTATTTTTAAGTGGCTATATGTAAAAGTTTTCCATTTTTTAAAGCTCTCTTAAGTTTTTTTACACACTTCAACTATTGTAAGTAAAATAACGTTCAAAGTAATTAACCCTATTTCGGCTATATATACTTGTACCAAAAACCATTGCACCCATGGACCTTATTAATTTCATATGACAACATAATAATAGACTATATATTACTCAAATAAAGTGTGAGTTGTGTTGGGTTATGGGCCTTTTTCCCTTCCTATGTGGATAAATAAAAGCCCAATTTGGACCAACCCATTTTTTGCCCATAGGCCCATTCTTATGAGGCAAATATAAGCCTATTCAGGTCTTATTTTCAGTGACCGAGAGTTTTTTTCAGCAGCCAAAAAGAGAGAAAGAGAGCAGTTTTCGCAGTCAAAATTCAGCCCTAACAGCCAATTTCAAATTGCGATTCCCGCTTCGTTTCTTGTCCGATTGAGCTGATTTTTGGACAGCATATTATCTTCATCTCAATCTTTGATTAGGAACTGACAGAGTTGGATTTGGTGGCCTGCAGCTTCAGTTTTGCTGTCGTGAACAGTAGCTGCGAAATTGGTGATTTTGCTCCTTTAATTCTCTAGATTTGGTGCAATCTTATTTTGTTGTTGCTCGTTGTTTGGCATTTGTTTTGTGGCCAATTTTGGAGAACAATGTTGTAACTCTTGGTGATTATAGTGGAGCTTTTGGTCCTGTGGTTTTTTACTCTTCACATCGAAGGGTTTTCCACGTAAATCTTGTTGTCTTGTGTGATTGATTTATTATTGCCTTGTTATATTTGTTTGGTTGAATTACTTGCTGCCTTACTATCATATTGCTTGTGGTTGTTTGTCTTCTCTTGGTTCAAATCGGAAAGGGAAAGTATAGACTTGGGTATTCTTCCGCTGTTATCCTGTCAGGCATTCTTTGTTAGTGCCTTGTCTTTCCCAACAAAGTGGTATCAGAGCATTGGTTATTGTTGATTGTCGTTTTTTGAATGATGGAGGCAAATATGAGCAAAATGGTGTGTTTAAATGGTAGTAACTATCATATTTGGAAAGGCAAGATGAAAGATCTTCTATTTGTCAAGAAGATGCATTTTCCTGTGTTTGCTTCTAATAAGGCTCAGTCTTTGAATGATGAAGAATGGGAATTTGAGCATCTGCAGGTTTGTGGCTATATTAGACAATGGGTTGAAGATAATGTTAGAAATCATATTGTGAATGAGACACATGCCAAAAGTTTGTGGGACAAGCTCGAGACACTTTATGCTTCGAAGACTGGCAACAACAAGTTGTTCCTATTGAAGCAATTAATGAATATAGGTATAAAGAGGGCACTCCTATTTCTGATCATATTAATGATTTTCAGGGTGTTCTTGACCAGCTGTCCGGAATGGGTGTAAAGTTTGATGATGAGATACAGGGACTTTGGCTTCTTAATACTCTGCCAGACTCTTGGGAAACTCTTCGAGTTTCTTTGACTAATTCTGCTCCCAGTGGTGTTGTAACCATGGAATATACTAAGAGTGGTGTCTTGAATGAAGAAATGAGAAGAAGATCTCAAGCCTCATCTTCTTCAGCTTCACACTCCGATGTTTTGGTTACTGAAGATAGGGGGAGAAACAAGTCCAGAGGTCAGAATGATAGAGGTAAAAGTAGAAGCAAGTCAAAGTCTAAATACAAGAATATTACATGTGACTATTGCCACAAGAATGGGCATATCATGAAATATTGTTACAAGCACAAAAGAGATATGAGACAACAAAAGAGAGAAGGCGATAATGAAAATCGTGTTGCTGTTGTTTCTAATGATGATCTTCTTGTTTCTTGTGATGCAAATGCCATTAATCTTGTTCGTGATGAGTCTAGCTGGTTTGTGGATTCTGGTGCTACTTCTCATGTCACGCCAAAGAAGGAATTATTTTCTTCTTATACTCCAGGTAATTTTGGAACGTTGAAAATGGGCAATAATCATGAAGTTGAAGTTATTGGCATTGGGACAGTTTGTTTGGAAAGTAACAATGGTTCCAAACTAGTTCTCAATAATGTCAAGCATGCTCCAGATGTTCGCTTGAATTTGATTTCTGTGGGATATCTTGATGATGAGGGTTATGTTAATACACTTGGTGTTGGCCAGTGGAAGCTTACTAGAGGTTTGATGGTTGTGGCCCGTGGTGACAAGTTGTCTAACTTGTATGTATTTCAGGGCTCCATGTCCAGAGACTCAGTAAATTTGGTGGAGAATGATACTTCATCAGAGTTATGGCATAGAAGGCTGAGTCATATGAGCGAGAAGGGGATTGATAGTTTGGCTAAGAAAAATTTGCTTTCTGGAGTGAAACAAGCAAAGTTGAAGAAATGTGTTCATTGCTTAGCCGGTAAACAGAAAAGAGTTTGTTTTCAGAGTCATCCGCCTTCAAGAAAGCTTAATTTGCTGGAGTTGGTACATTCTGATTTGTGTGGTCCTTTTAAGGTAAGATCTCATGGTGGTGCACTTTACTTTGTGACTTTTATTGATGATCATTCTCGCAAACTCTGGGTATTTCCTTTGAAGTCCAAGGATCAAGTACTTGATGTGTTCAAGAGTTTTCAGGCCTTGGTTGAAAGACAAACAGGGAAGACATTGAAATGCATCCGCTCAGATAATGGTAGTGAGTATATTGGTCCTTTTGATAGATATTGCAGAGAGCAGGGTATTAGGCATCAGAAAACTCCTCCAAAGACTCCTCAGTTAAATGGTTTAGCAGAGAGGATGAACAGAACTCTAGTTGAGAGGGTTAGATGTATGCTTTCAGATGCTAAGCTGTCAGATTCCTTTTGGGCAGAAGCTCTTAATACTGCTGCTTATGTTATCAATTTATCTCCTGCTGTTGCTTTAGATGGTGATGTCCCTGACAGAGTTTGGACTGGTAAGAATGTTTCTTATGATCATCGTAGAGTCTTTGGGTGTAAAGCCTTTGTACATGTTCCTAAGGATGAAAGGTCAAAGTTAGATGTTAAAACTAGGCAGTGTATCTTCATTGGTTATGGTCAAGATGAATTTGGCTATCGTTTCTATGATCCTGTTGAGAAGAAACTTGTTAGAAGCCGTGATATTGTGTTCTTTGAAGACCAAACAATTGAAGATTTTGACAAAGCTGACAAGGCTGATTTTCTGAGTAGTGAGAGCTTAGTTGATGTTGATCCAGTTCCTTTGACTATTGCACCGGAAGAAAATCTTCATAATGATGAAAATCAAGTTGATAATGAAGATGGTGATCATGTTCAGAATGACCGGCATGATGTTGTTGATGCTCCAGTGCAAGATGATGTGGTTGTCCAGCAACCAATTATAGATGCTCCAGAGAGTTCTCTCAGACGATCTAGTAGAGAGAGAATCCCTTCATCTCGTTATTCTCCCAATGAGTATGTACTCTTGACTGACGGGGGAGAACCTGAGAGTCTTGATGAGGCCATGGAAAGTGAAGAAAAAGAAAGGTGGTTTGATGCTATGGAAGATGAGATTAAATCCTTGCATGATAATCATACCTTTGATTTGGTTAAGTTACCTAAAGACAGAAAAGCTTTGAAAAACAGGTGGGTTTTTCGGGTGAAACATGAAGATGGTAATCCAGTTCCACGGTACAAAGCTAGATTAGTTGTCAAGGGATTTAATCAGAAAAGGGGAGTTGATTTTGATGAGATATTCTCTCCAGTTGTGAAGATGTCATCCATTAGTGTGGTTCTAGGCTTGGCTGCAAGTCTAGATTTAGAGGTTGAGCAAATGGATGTTAAAACTGCTTTCCTCCATGGTGACTTAGATGAAGAAACTTATATGGAGCAACCTGAAGGTTTTGAAGTCAAGGGTAAAGAGAATTATGTTTGCAAATTGAAGAAGAGCTTGTATGGTTTGAAACAAGCTCCCAGGCAGTGGTACAGGAAGTTTGGTTCTTTTATGAGTCAGCAGGGCTTCAAGAAGACTTCTTCAGATCATTGTGTTTTTGTGCAAAAGTTCTCTGATGGTGACTTTATTATTGTGTTGCTTTATGTTGATGACATGCTTGTTGTTGGTCATAATACTTGCAGGATTCAGAAGTTGAAGCAAGAGTTGAGTAAGTCTTTTGCTATGAAAGACTTAGGACCAGCAAGGCAGATTCTTGGCATGCAGATTGTCCGTGATAGAAAGGCCAAGAAATTGGTATTATCACAAGAGAAGTACATTCAGAAAGTACTTCGCAGATTCAGCATGGACAAAGCTAAGGTTGTCAGTACACCTTTAGCTATGCACTTCAAATTGAGCACGAAACAGTGTCCTTCTAGTGGTGATGAGAAGGAAGATATGAAGAAAGTTCCTTATGCTTCAGCTATTGGTAGTTTGATGTATGCGATGGTTTGTACAAGACGGGATATTGCTCACGCTGTTGGAGTTGTTAGCCGTTTTCTTTCTAATCCGGGAAGAGAACATTGGAATGCTGTAAAGTGGGTTATGAGATATCTCTGTGGCACTTCTAGTCTGAGTTTGTGTTTTGGTACAGGGAAGCCTATTCTTTGTGGTTATACTGATTCAGACATGGCTGGTGATGTTGATACTCGCAAGTCTACTTCAGGGTACTTGGTTACTTTTGCAGGGGGAGCTGTGTCTTGGCAATCTAGGTTGCAAAAATGTGTTGCTCTATCTACTACAGAAGCTGAGCTTATTGCTGTCGTTGAAGCTTGTAAGGAATTGCTTTGGATGAAGAGATTCTTGGGGGAACTTGGTTGTGCTCAAGAGAGGTATGTGCTTTATTGTGACAGTCAAAGTGCTATACATCTTGGCAAGAATTCTACGTTCCATGGTCGGTCTAAACACATTGATGTGAGATACCATTGGATTCGAGATGTGTTGGATTCTAAGTTGCTTGAGCTTGAAAAGATTCATACAAATGACAATGGTTCCAATATGATGACTAAAGCTTTGCCAAGAGGGAAGTTTGAAGATTGTTGCATGGTCGCCGGGATGGCGGTCTCCTCCACATAGTCGTGAGGGGGAGAATTGTTGGGTTATGGGCCTTTTTCCCTTCCTATGTAGATAAATAAAAGCCCAATTTGGACCAACCCATTTTTTGCCCATAGGCCCATTCTTATGAGGCAAATATAAGCCTATTCAGGTCTTATTTTCAGTGACTGAGAATTTTTTTCAGCAGCCAAAAAGAGAGAAAGAGAGCAGTTTTCGCAGTCAAAATTCAGCCTTAACAGCCAATTTCAAATTGCGATTCCCGCTTCGTTTCTTGTCCGATTGAGCTGATTTTTGGACAGCATATTATCTTCATCTCAATCTTTGATTAGGAACTGACAGAGTTGGATTTGGTGGCCTGCAGCTTCAGTTTTGCTGTCGTGAACAGTAGCTGCGAAATTGGTGATTTTGCTCCTTTAATTCTCTAGATTTGGTGCAATCTTATTTTGTTGTTGCTCGTTGTTTGGCATTTGTTTTGTGGCCAATTTTGGAGAACAATATTGTAACTCTTGGTGATTATAGTGGAGCTTTTGGTCCTGTGGTTTTTTACTCTTCACATCGAAGGGTTTTCCACGTAAATCTTGGTGTCTTGTGTGATTGATTTATTATTGCCTTGTTATATTTGTTTGGTTGAATTACTTGCTGCCTTACTATCATATTGCTTGTGGTTGTTTGTCTTCTCTTGGTTCAAATCGGAAAGGGAAAGTATAGACTTGGGTATTCTTCCGCTGTTATCCTGTCAGGCATTCTTTGTTAGTGCCTTGTCTTTCCCAACAAGTTGAAATTTGAAAGAGAGGGGTAGCTAGGTAGCTAGCTGTATATTACCCAATATGAGTCTAGTTAAGGCTGTGTTTTTGCTATTTTATGTTTCATTTGAGTGGGGAAATAATTTTATTTATGAGTGTAGCAAGGGTACATAGGATAGATTAGTGGGTACGTTTGTCTAAAGTAGTAATGAATTGTTGGGGACAAACTCTTTATCACGTGTGGGGTGTCCTCTTTGTAGTTTCATTTCATGTCCAATCCTAAGGAAACATATGCTCGGTTGGAGAGTAACATATATTATCCTAAGGACAATGCAACTAAGTCTTATTGTTTTGTTCCTCGATCCATATATAAGAATTTCTTCCTTATAGTATCTTATCGGTAAGAATGATAATCAGATTATATTGATAATTGTCAAAAATGATTGGGAGGTTTCCGCAAATAATTTAGATTATATTAGTCGGTCATCAATCAAAAGTCGAGATTGGTCTTTACCTTCAACCTTTTTTTTTCTTCTCTATGATTTTTATTTGTTACAAATTTATAAGGAATAATAACGGAATGATAGGAAAAAGTAGATTTATACTGATTAATTAACTCTCTCCTCTCCCTCCTACACTCATTTTAAATGAGATAATTATACAATTCAATATATGTTAGTAGGGTGGGTGGAGATGAAAATTGAAATCGATTGCATATCTCCCCCACTCATTTAACAAATTATTCCACACAAGTTTGAAATAAGAAAATCATAGAAGCAATGAGGGTTAATGTTGAAGAACTATATAAATCAAAGTGTGATAACTCTAAAGTACTTAAATTTTTAGAGAAGATTGTACTACAGGCTTCAATTTTCCGCAATGTGTAAATACATGAAAGTGAAATTAAGATTTTAAATTAATGATTTTCTGTGCATTATAATAATTCATTTTTGCTCACTAGGATTCAGAATTTTTTTTTAATTTATATTAAATGAATTCATTCTAAAATACAATTATATTGAATTCTATTAAACTCGTAATTTTAACTTTAGATTTGCGCCTGTTAAATTTTTGAATGTAACAAAACATTTCACCACTTGTAATGAGAGGATGATCAATTAGATATTTTAGTTGCAACTAACATGTTTTAGTTCTTAACCACCCAATCAAAGATTGCATTTTTTGAAATGACAGATATGTGAATTAAGTAAAATTTGTTAGTTAATTACATGATATTGTAGTTGAATAATAATCGTTCGTATCAATTATTATAAGATACGTGCACATGCAAGAGAATGTCTACTTAATTAAAATGTTGAATTTAATTATTTGATAGAAGACCAACTATATATAATTGGTAAATAATTGACTAGACAATAGTTATATTTATGTATTAATTTCTATTTCTAAAGGATTCAACGTAAGATTCTATGTCCCAATATTCCAAATATTCTCATCAGGGTATAGTATATTATATATCTTCTTGTTATAATGTAGTATAAACTGATTGTCTATAATTTGAGAAATTATATTCCTTTATTAACATGCTACTTATTATATATGTAAATAATAATATTATCCCGCAGAAATTTGCCTTCTCTACAAGAATCAAATATCCATATACCCTATTATAATTGGATTTGTTCCTCAATAAATTAATTGTCCATGTAATAGAAAATTATAACGCAGACAAAAAAATAATTTATGGTATTCTTTTTCGTAAACTATCATTTTTTTAAAAGAAAAATATGTGTATTCATTGGTTTCGAAATTGTCAAACCTATTCAAATACATGACTATATATTAAAATTTTGAAATAAACGTAACACTTAATTTTACTGTATTAGCTTTGGCAAAAGGATTCGTTTGCCATTTAACTAGTGAAATAGAATAATTATACCCTCCCATTTGATTTTGGTCCCAATAAGACTCTGGTCCAATTAAAAGATTCGTGTAGCTAGAGACAGAATCAGAATTTGAAGTACTTACGAATCTGAAACTCTAGTTCTTTTAAATTTTTGAGTTTAAAACTTAATTTGTACCAATCGAATGAATTTCTTAAAATTAATGAGAGAAAAGATACATAGGATCAAAGGTAAAGCAGTGCTCTCTTGACAGAGTTTTAGGCGGCAAGAGACTTTGATCCAACTACAGGAGGAGAACCAGGAACGGAGGGCTTTCGGCCCCCTTCCGCTTGATTCTTTGGTACGACGAACGTCTATTTTAAGAATAAGTCATTGCCCTTCTCCTACCCACTGCCCAACCTAAGAGCGAACAGTTAATGTGTTCCATTTATTAAACAAGATTCTATTATCGGTCACGTTATTTAAACCAAACTTGATTCGGCCGATCCGTAAGTTACCCAATATGTTCGTATATAAGATCTGAAAAGACTAATATATACACATACCTTATTCATACCTCGAAAGTTTTATCCATACTCGAAATAATTACATTGTGTACATGTATATATGTACCTTTATTTGCACGCGTATATTAATGTGTCTACAAACATATTGGGAACACTTCATCACATGGCATGTCTTTTGTTAACAATATCAAACGGTCACAAGTAAATCTGTACAAATTATTAATGTTTTACATTACATACCTAACATATACTATATCATATACATATTTTCCCTACCTTTGTATCTCATGTGACCGACCATTAAGTTTAGTTTACCTGCCATTGTCTTCTCAATTATTTAATCCCTATATATACTAATAAACACACTCATTTTTTCATCAAACAACAATATATTTTCCATTCTTCAAAACATATAATACGAAATGGCAACAGAAATGGAAATTACTGAGCTAAGATTAGGACTTCCAGGAGGAATATTGGAGAAAAATGAAAAGAAAAGGGTTTATTCGGAAATTACTACGAGTGATCGAAACAGTAGCAACAACGTTAATGGTGACGGCGTTGAGGCTAATAATTATAAGTGTCAAAACAAGAATGAAGTTGTTGGTTGGCCTCCGGTATGTGCTTACCGGAAAAAGAACAGTTTTAACGGACGTGAAACTGAATCCAATAATAAAATGTACGTCAAAGTTAGCATGGATGGTGCACCATTTTTGAGGAAAGTTGATTTGAGTACTCATAAAGGTTATGATCAACTTGTTATGGCTCTTGAAAACCTCTTTGATTGCTATGGAATTGGTTAGTATTTTGATTTTTCTATATTAACATGCATTTAGGCAAGTGAAATTATTATTGAAATGTAGAGTTATTATGAAATGTACGTTTACTGTACTATACTAATAAACATAAATAGAGCATCTTCATAAATCTAAGCTATTACTATTTAATTATATGTTAAATTTGTATTTAATTAAATATAAATGTGTTCATAGGAGAAGCATTGGAGGATGCAGATAAGTCAGAGTTCGTTCCAATCTATGAAGACAAAGATGGAGATTGGATGCTTGTCGGGGATGTTCCATGGATGTAAGTATTTCACTTCTCTTTTCTCGAGACAGCGGATTTAGAATTTTTATTATGGAGGGTCGAAAAATATAAATATAGTGCTTGGGATTTGAATTTAGAAATTTAAGGTGAATTTTGAATTCAATCAACCTCTAATCTTATATTGAAAAAGTTAAAATGTTATAATATATAGAAAAAAATTATCTTATATAAAATATGTAATTTTTTACCGAGTGAGTTCAGGTGAGCCTTTGCTATCCTCTAGATATGCCCCTTGGGCACCTTATCCCTAATTGAATCTTCTTTAATGAATTGTAAAATTAAACTAATTATGCGTTAAAAGGTGTGTCAAATTTAGCTTATAGTACATAACTTGACCAATTTAGTTAAATTTAGGTGATTTAAACTAGCATATATATTCATTGATGGATCAATTTGGTTTGGTCCTTTTTTTAAGGCATAGATCAAAACATCATCATGTTGATAAACTAAAATGTTAAAACCCAATTAAATACGGATTCAAGAAATTCCTAACAAAGGCAACTCTATACCCAAGATGACTCGAACCTGAGACCTTTTGGTCTAGAATAATCTACTACTTACCACACTATCACAACTCTGATTGGTTACTCAACATTTTGTAGTGTTAGTAAAAATCAAAAGAATTTGTATTAATTGAAATTTGATTTTGCAGAATGTTCAGTGAATCATGCAAAAGGCTAAGGATCATGAAGAGATCAGAGGCAAAAGTGATAGGGCTTGGAGCAAGGGACTTTCTCAAGGGAATGTCTCAAGAGAAATAGAGTGGATGACTCAAGCTATATTTTTACATTAATATATAATTGTAATTGTAATCTTAGGTGTGATAAGACACCCTAGACTTAAATCAATTTCTGATTTGTTTTCCTCTTTAATTAATTAATTAATTAGTTTAATTATTGTAGTAATCAGTACCTTATTTGCTCTTAAATGACAATTTTCGTATGTATAATAAGGCTATATGTGTAACCAACGTGTTGTGCTGAAATTGTGGCTACCAGCTAACTTTCTCTTTGTATCAATTTCATATCAATTGTCCACGTTACTAAATTATTATTTTTTCAAATTACTTAACAATTTACATTATTCGTATTCTATTCTCCTTACCTATTTTTAAAATTTATTTTTCTAGCTAGTACTCAGTGGCGGACCTAAGATTTTCGTTCAGGGGATTCGAAAAATAAAAATATTAACGTATAAACAAGTCTTTATAAATGGGATCCTTAAATTTTTTGGGGGTTAAAAACCACTTTTAGCACGCTTTTTAAAATTAAAAAAAACAACTAAATAAACGTTTAAAACAGAACTGAAAATTACAAAAAAATAAAAAAACGGAAACTAAAAAATAAAAAAAGTATATGTAAACATGGGGAATTGAACTGATGTGAAACTCAATCTCAAAGGAGATTTACCACTACACTATCAGTTTTTCTTTACCATAGATGGGTTCAAAATATATATCTACGAAATACAAAAAATTACTTTATATATATCGTGTAATTTTTATCGAGGGGGTTCGGATGAACCCCTAGAGCCAACGTGAGTCCGCCCCTGCTAGTACTAGTGTTCTCCTTATCTGTGCACCATGTTGAAGTTGGATTTATCAAATATCTATAACTCGAAAAAAGTGAATATAATATCGAGTAGACAAGCATATAATAGATATACATGTTCATGCATACTTATGTAAAAATGGAAAGATTCTCGTATTACTCCAACATACTTATAAGTTCAATTTATTTTTCTTGGATCATGAAATACTGATGAACCTTCATTTTAATTTTTATTGGGGGTATAAATAAAATAAAGCAGTGATGTACCATATGAATATACTTTTGTTTCACTACATATCACAGTATTCAGTGTGGATATACATGCACACGGACTAATTCTTACTTCCACCGAAATTAATCTCCAAAAAAAATAATTAATTATCAATCAAAACATGTGTTATGAATATTTAATTATTCTAAACAAACTTCATTAGAATACACAATAGAGATCACCTGTGAATCATGTAAAATGTAGATATTAATTCATTTTTAATCAGATATCTTAAATTTGAGTCACAAAAATGAATAACCTTTATATAATAGAAAATAATATTTTATTTTTTAGAGTAAAAAAATTCTCTAATATAAATCTAAATTAATTGAATTCACCGAAAACAGATATCATTCATATTTAGAAAAGTCCAAGAGTGTATTAATTTGGTAGATACAGAATCTTCAACCGATACATAATTTTATTTTTATATTAATTAATATATCAACTAACTAAACTGAAATATTGGCCCATAATCAGCATGTAGAGCTACATCCGACAGAAGGCATTGTTTTCGTTGATGTTCGGGAATAACATCTTTTAAATAATCCAATGTCACATTATTAAATTCATTATATTTTTGAAGTGTTAAAAATCTACACGTAAATATAGATTATTAAGTCAGAATTTTCACTAACATATATATGAAAAAGTAAAACAATATAGAAGTTAGAGTATACTTATTATTTTTATCTAGCTACCTTCATAATTAATTTTTCAATAAAAAGATGTTGATTGATACTCTTTAAATATATGTGGTTCCAGTGGCAGAGTCTTTCCTCCGTTTAAAAAAGAATGATCTTTTCTTTTTAGTTTATTTTAAAGAGAATGACTTCTTCCTTTTTTTGTTAACAACTTTTCACGTGACATGTTTAAGGCCATAAAATTAAAGGGCAATTTATACATTTAATATAACTTTAATTTAGGACCACATGATCAAAAGTTTTCTTTATTTTTTTAAATTTCGTGTCAAGTCAAATTAGATCATTCTTTGTAAAACGGAGGGAGTATTGTATACATAAGTAAAATAATAAATAAAATGGTTAATAATATATTTTGAACACTCTCAACAGAACAATGTGATGTAGCCTAATGGTTTCAGGCTCTTTGAAAGAGTAAAGAGCTAAAGATACACAAATTTAAAGTGTTCGTATATTTGAATCTCACTATCAGCGTATTCTTTTTTACTTTTTAAAAAGAATCATTTTACTTTATTATTTAAACACCCTTCGTGAGATTTCTCTCTAACGTTATTGCAAATAGTTGATACTTAAATACAAACAATTTTTTTTTACCATGAGATGTGTATATATATCACCCATTCGATCTATAATTTGTTCAATAAATGAGAAGCGTGGAATATGTCGGATTTTGAGAGTACATATACCTTCTCATATGTTATTATTTATTAATTGACAAATGACCACCAGACAATTCACTTATTACACAATTTATATCTACGCAAATGTATACATCAATTGTTTTCATGTTTACTTTTTCAGCATCAAATCATATCAATACTTTACCTTTAATTTTCTTTTACGTTTTTCAATTATATTATCCCTTCACCAACTCATTGGTCCATAAGAAATACTTCGTGCGTTCAATCTAGTTATTCATTATATTATTTTGAGATTTTTAATAATATTTATTTATTTTATAAAATTAATAAATAATTTTATAGTTAGTTTCTAGTTTATCCTTATTATTAATTATAGTAATTTCTGTATTACACTTTTTCAAATATTGTATTTATTAATTTGACATATCATTTAAATAATTTTTTAATTATATTATCTTTTAAAAATTACGACGAGAGAAAATTGAAAATAATTGAGAATGTAGTCGTGTTGTTATCTCTTCAACTATTAAAATACCAAAAAGAATCTTAAAAAATAATTGATATTCCATTTTTAATAAAAATACAATCATGATGAATACTTGAATAGTATTGTCCTATTTGCGCAATACCCTCTTAAAACGAAAAAGATAATTAAATTGAACCTCGTCCTTAATTGTGAGTTTGTGACTCAACTAATGTAGCATTAAAGGCAAAGCTAAGTAGGGATTACATAAATATACTATAATAAAAAAATATTTACCATTTATTGCAATAATATTTCTTTTTCACTTGATCACTTTTAATTCATTTATAATACAAGTTTAATTCATATTACAAAGAACATTTTTTTATTCACAAATTTTAATGATAGATAATTTATTTATCACACATTTTAATACACTTATAATATAATGTGTCAAATTTTTACCAAACAAACATAATATATTTTAAAAAAATAATTATAATTCATATATAATTCATATATACATAACAGATTTAACATAGTATTACTATAAATGATAATAAATAAAAAATATTGCAAAAATTAGTAATTATTTATTAAAATATATCCGTATATGTAATTTTTTCTTAGAAGTTCATATGAAAATTACTATTGAAGATGTGGCTTATTTGTGTGTATTTGTTTGAAATAAATTTTAAAGTGACAAAAAATAAATTACAAACACATAAAATATTAAGAAACATAATTTTATTTATCAAAACTTTGAGTACAAACACTACAAAATAAGTGTAAATTACATGGAGATTTTTCTTGAGGTTATTATGAAAATCCCAAGAAACTTATTTTTCAGCAAATTTTCATACTAATTCCAAGAAAAATCTCCATGTAATTCACCATTTTCTTGTAGTGAAATATGTTGATCCCTTGATCCTTCTTTATCCATGATTCGAGGGTCATTAGTGCTGTATTTCTCGAATTTGGATGATTTGGACTTATCTTCATAATTTGAGGGCCCGTAGTGACATATTTCTCGAATCAAGATGATTTGGATTTGATCTCTTAATAAATATTCCATGAATTTGCAAAATATTAGTTTTTTCAAAAGAATATAATATCCTTTAATATATAGGCATGAACTAGGGTTTAAGATTGAGTAGCCTCCACGAATCTTAGTTAATATTGAACACACCTTGTAGAGTCTCAGCTCAAATTAAACACGTCTTGTAGAGTCTTACAAAATTTCAATTTCTATAATATTATTTCATATTTTAAATCTTTCTCAATGAAAATTATGAATCCTATCATCGTATATATATAACACATGATTTGGTTATGAAAGAGTATAGTCTCTCCTAGTTGAAAATTCAAGAGTCATCTATCTATCTATTTATCAAGATAATTAGATGTAGCTCAACCATCCACATCCTATATTTATCTAAATGCATGAGTGATGACCAAAATGAATTTCACTATAAAAGTACTTAAGGTAGGTTTATTCACGCACATTTCAAAAGTTGATCTGACATTACTATGAAAGGTCAATTTATACTTTTAAATTTCTTTCAAAGAAAAGGATAGTACAATCAAATTCCAATGCATGCTATGTTCAATCACTTGTAGTAAAATAAACCTTTAAAGTTGAAACACGACAAACAATTATCCATCAATAATGTCCTTGCCTAACACAACGTTTTCATACTTTTTTTTTAATTGAAAATTTATACTCTTAATTGTGGAGACATTAAAATTATTTGATCACAACATAACTTATCATGTTTCACAAAATTAAGCTAATGATTATGGGGGTCATGATACATATATGCATTTCATGTGGATGCATGTGATTTTTCACGGTAATGGATAGTACTATACAAGTACTTAGTTTTTACATGCATGTATATTCAAGGCAAAAAATTCTAGTATTGGTGAAAATTTGTCCAAATGATTTTATTTATGAAGTCCCTTTATAAGGAAAAAAAAGATCATTTCAAAGTTTATGGCTTGATAGTAGTTGTAGAAGAATGGGAAAAAAAAATCGCGTTTTATGGCTAATGAGAGAGGTGGTCTCTTAATATGTTGAGTGTAAAGTGGGAGTTCAGAAATGGAAAACATCTCATGTTGGTGTTAATGTTGCTTTCTTCTATATGAGGAAAAGGCATTTGAGTCGAGGGTGTGTTAGAAACAGTTTCTCTATCTCTTTGAGATAGTGGTAAGGTCTGCGTAAATTATACCTTCTCCAGACCTGACTTATTTAATTAGTAGAATTTCACTGGATATATTATCGTCGTCTTCTACGAGGAAAAGATGCATTTTGTTATAATCAATTGAATATATGTCTGATTAATGGGTAATATAGTTTTCTCTTATAAATAAATCAAAATAATTTACTCTAACATCTGAAGCCCCTATAGCTCAGTGGTAGAGCGCCAGTCTTGTAAACTGGAGGTCTGTAGTTCGATCCTGCATGGGGGCAATTCAATATTTTTTGTCCTTTTTTTTTTTTAACTTATCGTTCCGTATATTAAGTTAGAATATTTTAGATATATTTAATGTTTCATTTACATATTTTACGAAGTTAAAGATATAAATTGAGTTTAAATTAATAGTGTGTATTTATAACGTCGATCAACTAAGATATAAATTGATTTAAATGGAATGTGGATATTTATTGGGTCGATCCTAACTTGTTTTAGGTAAGAATACTAGTAACTATTTTTATAGAAATAAAGATTTTTTTATGTCTGGTATTTTTGAAATTTTTTGTTTTAAATAATTTTTATCAAGTAAAATAATTGTCAAATTTAAAGCCATAATATATGTCATTTGTTAATGATATAATATTTATTGATGAGACACATAAAGAAGTTGATGATAAATTGGATGTTTGAAGGTTCGGAAATTGAAGTTAAATAAGATTCAGACATATGAATACTTGAAAACCAAGTTTACTAATGTAACTCACGAGGCATATATAAAAGTGAAGGTTAATATATAAGTTATCTAGAAACGAGAAAGTTTCAAATGTCTTGAATTAATAATATAACATATTTAGAGATCGACATAAATTATATTACACATTATACTACTTGAAATTGTGTACTGAAACTAATAAATTAAACAAAAAATAAGATGAATAAATTAAAAATAAGAAATTATCAAAACTTAATTAATTGAAGTCTGAAGATAAAAGGAAGAAAGTGAATTGGCGAAAAAGTCGTTAAAATGATTGGAAGATCTAAACATGACGTGTGATTATAGTTTGTGTGACGGCTACGTTAAAGCATGCCACGTGGCAGTAATAAACAATTGTACGGTCGTGATGATAAGGCGACAAAGAAACAGAGTCACATGCTGGGTTAGTGTGTAGCCAATCAAAATTCGAACATGCCTTCCTCAAGGGTTGACTTGTCCCACTAATAACCCAACATGTGGGCCCCATCTTTCTTCCCAACTCACACGGGTGTCCCTTTTTGGTTAATAGAATCAAAACTTATTCGCACACGGTGTTTATATTAATTTAATAAATACATGGTAAAGTTAGAGTTATTTTTTTTTAATTTTAATTAATTAATATTTATTTTATTAAATTACATAATAATGAAAAATATATTAATTTGGTGTAAACATTTTCAATAAAAGGACATTTCAAAATTTTATGATACTTGTATTTTTTAAAAGTTCAATTCTCAAAGCAAAATGGAAAGGTTTATTGATTTTATTTTGATTTTATGAATTGATAAATAGTTTGAAACATATATTTTTAATAGTTATGATATGGGTGGACACAAGTATGATAAGAAAAAGGGAGTATATATTATTCTACCATTACCTTATTCTTTACTAGTAATACTAGTGATATTTGCGTTTTTATATTGGTAATTCTTACTATTTTAATTTGTTGTCAAAATTTTCTCTTTGATATTGTCATCTCAACTTTCTTATTTAATTATTTAATTAATTAAAATAGTATGAATTCTTTTGAGTCAGTTATTTATTTTAGTTAATAGTATGAATTCTTTTGAGAAAAAACTATCCGGATTTAGTTCAAAGGGTACAATCACACGTTATAAAGTTATCTTTGAATTAAAGATAACGCCTATTTATATAATATTTCGATGCAAAGCATTAAACTTACAGTTTTTTTGTTTTGATAATATGCATGCATATGCAATTTGGATTTTAGAGACTATCAATTTTAATTGAATAATCTACTTAACAAGGACGTGCATATTCATGTATGGGCAGACGTGTCATGATTGACACTTTATGTTTAATACGTATCGAATTCACTATTGTTATGTACAAATTTCTACATTACTATTATTAGACCTATATAAGGTGTCAAATTTTTGATGTGCAACAATTTTCAGCCTACCACAGTTCCCCAGAGTTAGAAAATAAATAAAATGACACTCCACTCTATTCACAATCGTCGTCATTATATAGTATAGTGAACGAGGCTGCTCCTTTTATAACCAAAGATTTTAATTTTAAATTTTAAATAAAATAAATTCTTGAAAGAAAATATCAATCCTCGAATAAAGCCCGAATTTGAAATTATCGTGAATTCGGAGATTGTGGAAAAAAAGGAAGAAAAAAAAAAGACCACCCCTTTCCATCAATCACTCCCTTATTAACGTGTAGAAATCTGAACCGTTCATCTGTCGACACGCGTCGCAATAAGAATGGCCAACATGAAAGCTTCCGTCCACCTACCCGAGAAGCATATATAGTGGCCTAACCGCATTTTTCAAAGCACCAAAAGATATCTCATTTCACCAAACTATCTTAAAGGGGAAAAATGTCATCGGAGAGAGCCAAATCAGCGAACGGTTTAACGGTAACTAGTAATTCCGGCCTCAATTTCAATGAAACTGAGCTCACTCTCGGCTTACCCGGCGTTTCGCGGAAGCAAATCTCCGGTGCAAAACGTGGAAATTCCGACGGTATAGAATTAAGCCTAGGAAGCTCAACTTCCGGTGAACGCCGCCGTGATATCTGCGAAGTTAATCACTCGAAAAACGAAATCTCTACCGGTAACAAACCTCCAGCAAAGTAAGTCATGTAGACACGTAATTTTTTACTCTCCTGAATTTATGCACAATTTTAATTGTGAATTATGATACTAGGGCACAAGTAATTGGATGGCCGCCGGTGAGATCATACAGAAAAAACGTGATAGAAAAGTGCAAATACGTGAAAGTAGCAGTTGACGGAGCTCCTTACTTGAGAAAAGTAGATCTGGAAATGTACGACAGTTACCAGAAGTTGTTAAATGCTTTAGAAAACATGTTTACTTGCCTAACAATCTGTAAGTATAATTTATCAATTCATTTTTTTTTTTGCTCCTTTAATTAATTCCATCATATAATATAAATTTCGTCGATTTGTATGAATCGATCTGTAATAATTCAGGTAATTCTCAAAGTGAAAGCAAGCTTATGGACCTTACAAATGGTGTAGAATATGTACCTACTTATGAAGATAAAGATGGAGATTGGATGCTTGTTGGAGATGTTCCATGGAAGTATGTTTTTCTCTTCTTCTTTTTGTTCGTAATTATTTAGGGAAGAAATTACAAGGCGGAGAATGCACTCTTATCAATAAGATAACAGTTTTGATAGTCAACTAACTGAGCTGTTAAGACGTTTAATTTTAATTTGCTGATTTTTTTAATTTTTTTTTGCTATACAGAATGTTTGTTGATACGTGTAAGAGAATTAGGTTGATGAAGAGCACAGAGGCTATTGGATTAGGTAATTAATCTAATTAACTTCCTTCTTATTACATTATAATATAATTATTGTTAACTATTAACTTCTTTAGTTAATTATTTGTGTAGCTCCAAGAACACCAGGGAGATCGTCGAGTTCAAGCTAAATAAAGAAGCTTAATCTAAAGATAACTGCATGTACAGATACCAACTGGCTTGGGTGAATAAGTTTTTTATTTTTACCTTTTGCGTTCTTTAATTTTAGGAATTATAGGATAAGTAATATATAATTAGGCAATTACTTAGAAGTGTATTTTGTGCTACGATGCTTCCCGTGTGAGTGAAGACGATTGATTTTATTATTACTGTATTTGTATTTGTATTTGTTTGTATGTTTTGTCGTTACGATTGTAGATCTCAATTATGAATAAGGCCACTTGGGAGAAAAAAATCAAATCCTTTTGTACGATTTGTGAAAGGGTGAAAATGATGAAGTTTAATTTACAAATCGTTATCCTAAGATATTAGTTTGAATAATTTTGTGGTATGTATGTTCAAACTCAATTGACAATTATGACAATACAATATGGAAATGAATCAATTGATGATTATGAAAAAGACAACATGAAAATTGATGATAATTTTATCAACATTAGTTTGAAAAGCTTGGATCTTTTCTTTCAATTATAATTAAACTTCAAATATAATTTTTTAACTAATTAATACTAAGGATAAGGTGAGTAAAATTAAATTGGAAAAAAACCTATTGTCGTTAACTTGATATGATAATGTGTGAAGGATATGGTAATTTTGGTTTCATTCTATCCCGTTCCTTTAATCAAAGAAAAACTCATGCACAGGGCTAGCGTCATCACATAGCTGAGTCTTCCCTTTGTGCTTCTCTTTTTCCTGGTACGGCTAGAGGTCACATAGTTTATAATTATTGGAAAATATTTCGCCAAGTTAGCATCGGATTGTGTTTTAATATAAATGGAGTGGTAACATAAGTAGGTAACGCTAACAATGAATTGTTAAGGTATAAAACTTACAAAAGAAATTATAATTTAATTGTGTTTTTGCCCTATTATTGATTAATAAATCGAACTCCTTTTTATTAGATTTGTCCACTAATGCTCTACAGAGCTTTTAATATACATATTGTCTCGTTAATTTTTAGAAGCAAGTCATTGCTCTACAAATTTTGTATATTTACAATTAATCATATATTGTGCCACCACTATATTGAAATAAATTAAAATAATAATGATTTCTCCTATAATTCAAAGGAAACTGTTGGTGCAAATTGATGATACTTTATTGGAATGAATTCTATCTAATGCTTTAGGATTTTATAAAAGGGGTTTTGACAATATTTAATATAACTCAAGCATTATATGCTCAATGGAGAAAATGCAATAAAACGTTTTGAATCCAAATTACTTGAGAGCAAAGAACATAAAACTATGTGTCTGACAAGATAATTAACTAATAAAAATATACTCTCTCTAACAACTTAAGTTTTTAGATGAGATATTCAAATAATTCAACACGTGAGGGGCGCATTGGGAATATAATTACAAAAACATTATCTAAAGCCCATTTCCTTTTTATTCAAAACTACAATAGCAGTAAGTAAATGAATGAAGATGTGTTAGTTGGGTCTTACTATATGGGCTTAGAATTCTGCTATCTATTTGGGCTACTAGTTACAACATTGAAGGGAATAAATAACTGGTGGGCTAAAATGGCCCATCCATACTCCTTTTTTAAAAGAAAAAAAAACAGTATCATGTATACTCTAATTCCTAGAGGTATACATATTGTACTTAATAGTTTCAAACAAAGAACTAAAAAACCAAAAAATTAATTCGTAAAATTTAAATTCTGAATTTTCTGAACCGCAAGTAAATAATCCTTTAGGGTCGTCAAGGTCATTGGCATCCATGACGTCCACCATCGAATTAGCAAAAATCGATAAAGATATTCGAGATAACAATTTTGAAGTGTAAAAAAAGGAGAACATTAGGAAAACAAATTTTACTGCTCAAACTAATCTTTCAACAATGATGGCTAAAGTAATATCGTTAATACTCTCTATGTCCTAATTTATATTGCACAATTTAAATTTTGAGAGTCATCACATAAGAAGTAATCACTTTTTTTTTATAACTTTTAAATGTGTAAGTTGTTAATTGTGATTTATAGTACTTTTTATGTAAATTTTATATTAAAGAACTTGAAAAATTTTATATCCAAATTAACGATTAGAAATTAAAAATTTAAATCTTAATATTTCAATTATACCACATAAATTGAACAAATAGAAAAAATAAAACAGTACTAATAACATAATTATCTTAAATAATGTGATAATAAGTACTTAACTTTTATGTCTTTAAGTATTCCATGTGTGAAGAGAAAAAAGTAGCAATAATTAAGTCGATTACGCTATGATTCGATATTTATTCTCAAATAATATTTGAATTGGTTGAAAAGTCATGAAAATAGTAAGGGATAATTATATATAATAGCAAACTAATAATCTAAAATAAATGGAGTAGCTAGGTTTGATTTAATTGTGCTCCATAGCAAACGTTTGCCAAAATTTGTCAGTCGCCTCTCTCCCAAAAATCTCGCTCGCCAGTTTCCTATTCTCGCTCCAATTTCTCGCTCTCTTCCTCACTTTTTATACAAACACAAGTGTATAAAAATTGTTTCTATTTGTATAAAGCAGAGAAAATTGTATAAATACATATATTTTTGTTCCCCTCTCTCCCCTCTTCCAAATCTCGCTCGCCACCCTCGCCTTTCTCACTTATACAAACAGAAGCGAAATGTATAAATTGCGTTTCTGTTTGTATAAAGCGTGAGAAAATTATATATACACATGCAAGTACATATATTTTCGTCCTATACACTTATAATTATACAATAAAAATACTCCCCTGCTCAGTTTCTTTTGCCTTTCTCTCTTTCTCGTATTATACAAATTCAAATTGTATCTTATTTCTCTCTTTCTCGTTTTATACAATTCGATTCAATTGTATATTCCCCACCCAAGTCTCTTTTGTCTTTCTTTCGTTCTCATTTTATACAAATTCAAATTATATATAATCGTTCTATACACTTATAATCATACAATTCTTTTTATACACTTCGTTTTTATATAATTATCTGCCCAAGTGTCTTTCTCTTTCTCGTTTTATACACTTTGTTTTATACAATTCGCTTCAACTGTATATGTATAGCGAATTATACAGTTTCTATGTTTGCTATGGAGCGCAATTATGCGAACTTTGCTATAGCATACAAATATAAATTTTTTATTTGCTATATGTGAAAGTTGCCCAAATATTAACTTAGCTCATTGCAATAATAACCACATTTAAAAAATGAGAAAAAAACAAAAGCCTTTGTATTATTCCACTCATATCATTTTGGTTGGAGCTTTTTCTTATTCAAAGAGCATAGCCATACAAATTGTTTTATGAGAGATTCGGGAAAATAGTCTATCTCTTCATTCATTTATTTTGTCGGTGCCGTGAATATTTCTTATTCCTTATTGTTATTTAAATTGGTATTATCTAGTACTTATGTTTTTAAATTTTAAATATTTATAAATAAATATTTAAATTTGTATAACATTAAATAACTATATGACCTATGGATCCTAAATAACATTCTATGTTGCAATTTACATCCTGCTTGTAATACGTCGCATATGAGTCAATATCATATCTTGGATCAGATTTCTAATTAATCGTCATGGTCAGGATTGGGTCCTAGTTTGAATGACAGATCCCAAACTGAGGGTCAGGCCTTAAATTGGTTGATAACAATATTAACAAAATGAAATAAAAACTCATGATAAGAAAAAACAAAAGCCTTTGTATCATCGTACTCCTAGTTGTCATTTTGGTTGGAGCGTCTTATCAAACATCATAGCCATACAAAGTGTTTACTGAGAGATTTTAGGCAAAATCATCTCTCTTTATCGAGATTCAAATTTTTTAATTTTGATAATTAATTACGAAAGAGGTTTAAAATATAGTTGAACTTTGATCGAAATTACTGACAATTCAAAATTTGGACAAGTATTATCACCATGCACTATTTAATAGTGTGTTTTAAAAATATATAAGTGTATTATAATAATGCAATATTTATGATGTCTACATAGACATTTATATATTTTTAATATACACTATAAATCATGCACATTATAATAAATCTTGCCTAAAATTTGAAATTGTTATCGCAATTTCGGTCACGAATCGTTATCCCTAATAAATTAAAGCATAACATATAGGGAAAATTATATATAATAGCAAATTGTTAATTCAAATTAAATGATATAAGCATATAGTTTGATTTAACTGTACCCCATAGCAAATTGGTGCTATTTCAGCTCTCTCCGTGGTGGAATCTCGCTCGCTTCTCTCGCTTTTATATAAACACAAATGTATAAAATGCGTTTGTGTTTGTATAAAGCGAGTATAATTTTATATATACATATATTTTTGTTCCCCTCTCTCCCCTCTCCGAGATCTCGCTCGCCACTCTCACTTTATACAAACACAAATGTATATATTGCGTTCGTGTTTGTATAAATCAAGGGGAAACTGTATATACAATTACAAATACATATATTTTTCGTCCTATACATTTATGATTATACATATACGATCTTCCCCTGCTCAGTTTTCTTTTGTGTTTCTCTCTTTCTCACTTTATACAAACACATATTATACAATTGATTTTTTTTATATATGTATACTTAAACCGATTATACAATTGCTTCTTTTGTATATATGTATAGCGAAATAACCATAATTTCTTTTGTATATATATATAGCGATATAGTCATAACAAACATAAAATTATGCAAAATATAACTATAATATATAAATATGATTTTATTTGCCTTTTAAATTGGTTATATCAGACATCTGCCTTCTTTAATTTTGAGCTTGCATAAAAAAAAAAAAAAAAAAACATTTCTACGTGTAATGCCACATATGTTTACTTATTTTTTTAAAAATAAATTTTGCTCCATGTATTTAGAAACTAGTGTTCTATAAATACTTTACGTTCTTCTCGGGATCCCTCACAATTATTACTTCTCTCACTTACAAATCTTTGACTCTTTTTCTTCAACCAAAAAAGGAAAAAGAAAATATTGTTTTCTCTTTTCAGTCCAAACCAGATCTATTATCGCTCAATAAAGGTATGTTTCAAGGTTTTAAATTTTCTATTTCAAGTCATAATTATGCTTCAAGATTCGTTTTTTTGTTTACCCAAATGCGTTCTTTTTCAAGATTCGTATAAGTTGTTTTTCAGGGATTTTGAAATTTTCTTGATTTTGTGATTTGCAGAGACTGTAATGTCGAAAGATTTGCATTCAGATGTAGAGAAATCTGAGACCCCTTTGAAGCCATTCAAGATTTTCGTAGGCTATGATCCACGAGAAGATGTTGCGTATGAGGTTTGTCGTTATTCCCTTTTGAAAAGATCATCAATCCCACTTGAGATAACACCCATTAAGCAATGTGAGTTGAGGGAACAGGGTCTGTATTGGCGTGAAAGAGGGAAATTGGAAAGTACTGAGTTTTCATTTTCGCGATTTTTGACGCCTTACTTGGCAGGTTATGAGGGTTGGGCTATGTTTGTTGATTGTGATTTCTTGTACTTAGGGGATATTAAAGAATTGAGGGATATTCTTGATGATAAATATGCTTTAATGTGTGTACAACATGATTATACTCCTAAAGAGACTACGAAAATGGACGGTGCAGTGCAAACGGTTTATCCTAGGAAGAATTGGTCGTCCATGGTTCTCTATAACTGTGGACATCCAAAGAACCGGGGGCTAACACCTGAGGTGGTGAATTCTGAGTCCGGGGCATTTCTTCATCGCTTCATGTGGTTGGAGGATGAGGAGATTGGGGAGGTTCCATTTGTGTGGAACTTTCTTGTGGGGCATAATAAGGTTGTTGAAGGTGATCCAGCTACAGTTCCTAAGGCGATTCACTATACACTTGGTGGACCCTGGTTTGAGGCTTGGAAAGATTGTGAATTTGGTGATTTGTGGTTGAAGGAATTGGAAGAGTCTAAGAAGGCAAAGGAGAATGTGGTTTAAGCCAATGTAGACAACATTGTTTAAATCGCAGGGTGTATGTTAAGGTAATCAGCTGGTGGTTATTGTTGTAAGTGTGTTCAGTGATCAGAAGGTTATGCCATTAATTTAACCTTCCACATTATTTATTTTGTATTTTCTCACTTCGAGATTCTTTGTAATTCAAGCCAGTATTTATAGAAGTCTGTTTGTATAGAAGGTAGTAGATTCTGTGATGATCTACAAATTTATTATTAATATCTGCTCTGGATTTGTAATTTGGTTTCATTAATGAGAAACGATGGAGGTTTGGTTGCTTCTGTAATTTGGTTTTAGGAAGTGCCCCTTCTTCCCTCTCTTCCTGCAAGATGTTTTTGTTCTTTCATTAATTCTGTATTGAGCAGTGGTGTGTTTTCAAGAAGCTTCTTGAGCTTATCATAAGGTGTTGAGCAAAAAGTAGATTTTTTTAGTAGTTATCTATCACTTTGACGGTGTCATTGTCATCTTTTTATGCTTTGGATTTTCTTTTGGGGAGGATGGTGGTTGAGTAGGAGGTGCGCGATAGCTTTTTCTTTTATGTTGCTCAAGAAAGCCCTTTGAAGAAGTGGGTTGTCCGTATAATTGCTCATTTATGCTTGTGCTGCCTCAACTTACAATAGTGAGACTGATCGTGTCTGTGCTTTAACCTAACAGCTAAATTAGAAGCAGTTGCCTTCATGTCCATCTGCCCTTGTGGTTATTCTTCTCAGACAATCTGCTTGTCCTTCTAATTCTTTTTGCTTGGTAGAAATGATGCTATCTCTTATCTTTTATTCTCTTAAGCAATGGGGTATCATTTGTCGACCTAAATCTGCACTGATTGAGATGTTATTTGCCAACACCCATTACTTCCTTTTTAATCTATACTTCCCCTTTGTCTATGGTTAAACTGATTTTTTTGTTGCACTCTGTCCCTTTGTTCTCTTTTATGGTCACTAGCTTCTGCTATTTTGGGATAGTATTTTCCAGGTAATAAATGTAAAACAATAGTCTATTCAAAGAGAAAATAAGAGTGTTTCTATGCATATCACTTCTTAATGTGTAAGCATACATTGATCTGATCAAATATCTTTCTAAAGATATGCTTGTATGAGACATCATAGTTTATATTTACCTTCTGTTTCCTGCCAGACTTAGTTGGATTTGCGGAGTGACTGACCTTTGTTTCAAACTTACTTTTCTGCTGGCAGCGGTATTTCTCTGTGAAAGTTGATTAACACTGCTGATTGCATTAGCATCAGATGCTGTAGAGGATTGTTGCCAGTCTTCTCCTCAGAATTCTACCTCTTAATGTGGTAAATCTACCTTCCTTAGATTTTGAACTTCCTAATTCTAACATATCTATCATTATCCTACAGTGACTTATTTTCATAGTTTAAGGGTTTATTTAGGTATCCTACCCTTAGATTGTTTGATTAAGCATTACATTGGATGTGAAGAATTTTACATTTGTGCAGATAACATTATAACTTCTGATTATTATCAGTTTAATCAGCATAAGTAAGTGGTTTAGTATGTATAGATAAATCTATGTTGCTCTTACTCTTCAAAATCTTTGCTGCACCCGTGTTGACACGACATGGATGTGGCACACCAGATTTGGTCAACTTATCTTTGGTGCTTTTTGACTACATCTATTACCAAAAGTGTAGATTGATTGGGTATTTTGTTTGATTTTTTGGTTTATGTCATGTAGTCATATAAAGTATGAGAATGTTAGGTTGTTACACTAGATATTTTATGAATGAATATTAGGTATTATGATGAGTTTTTATTAGTTCTAGTTCGATAGGCTTAATTAATCAAGATATGTACTTTTTCCACCTGTGGACTCATCGTCGGTTCCTTACTATTTTTGGATTGGGATTGATGATGTTTTTACAACCTGATATGTGAATTTTCTTGAGTGAACACAAGTCACAATATTATTTTCTGGGACATCCCTCCACCGCGTAGAGCATACCCAGTAGAACAGGGGAATTCTTATCACTTTCGCTAGACACAAGGGTGTTCTGTGTATTGTGAACAGCGGGAAGGAAGCAATAGCTCAATGATGTGTATAAAGGGGGCTCGTATGTCTCCACAATGTTCTGTCTAATACTGTTATCTCAATGGTTCATATTTCCTAATTCAAGAGTCAATTTATCATAATTCTCGAGTTCATTTGCTTCTTTTTTAAGGCTGAAGAGTATGATCTCTCATGTTATTACTGGTTGGATTTTATAACACAAAATCCATGAGTTGAAGTGTTTGTTGGTGTTCGCTGTGTTACACACACTAACTTGTTTCTGTTTCAAACCTAAACAATAATCAGAATCCCATCTACGAACTTGTTAGCTTGTAACAATAACTTGGATCAGTTTCAAACTCCTCATAAGCAGTAGCATGTCAACAATCCTGAAAAATGATATCACTACAATGATTGTGGTGCTTATTAATGAGGCATTAGTAGTACTACTCTAACTTTATGAGCTTGATAGGGAGGGAAACAATATTTTTAGAATGAAGTTAGGCTAACTTTTTGTTTTTTTTCAGGTATCTGTAACAGAAAAGAGAGGAATCCTTCAATATAATAATTGAGGTTTCAACGTGAAAACCGAGTTCAGAAGATCACGTAATGTACAACAATAATGTAAGGTAGCTCATGATGAAGCTTTCAACTAACAGCTTTAATGAAGTACTCGGTGTCCCAATTTTAAATGCCAACTTTCCCTACATTTGTATGATTGAACTTGGCAGTATCCTCATTGTAGTAATTCAGCTACAAACTTTTTTTTTTTGCTGATTGAGATCATCTGTCAGTTGAATGAGCAATTTTTGTAATTAAGCGATTGTACACTCTACCCTCCCCATACCTCACTCGTGGGATTACACTAGACATGTTGTTCATTGAACAATTGTCGGTTATAAAAAAAGTTGCTGTCTTCATGAAATGATGATTAGTAGGAGTACCTGTTATTTTAACATGATTTGAGGTTTTAAAAAAAACCTGTAGTCTTTCCTCACATCTCTGTCATTTGAGATAACTATCATAGATCCTTCTAGGTTTTGTGGAAACAACTAATGCTACACGTTTCATGTTTCTCTACCCTACGACAGGGATTCAATACCAATCTTTTCTATCATACAGCTGTTGCTAATTTTTAATTCCTTTGTTCCTAGAAATTTATACAAGGGGGATTCAACAATTATTGAGTGTAAATCATTAGGTATTTTTGGTAATGTATGAGTAAGTTGATACTCTAACAATGTCTAATGAAAAAATGAGAAAGATATGTACATTTGGCCAATTATGAGAAGACAAGTAGTAATTATTGAAAACGACCAAATCCAAATTTGTAATTAATGCCTGATTTATTACAATTGAGACAAATCATGTGTCTTACTATACAGAGACTTTTGAGTTGTCTTTATAAACCAAATACTGAAAGTTTTTTTTTTTTTAAAATTAAAAATCTTGTCAAGCTATAAAGCAAAAGCTCTCTCTCGCTCTTTAGTTGAATATTAGAGAAGAAGAAGAAAAATGGATGCACCACAATATCAAGAGATGTCTTATGTTGAGCATGTCAAACGTCGACGGGAGGAAAAAGGATGCCTTTATGCTTGGTTTGTACTTTTTCACATCTATTTTTTTTTTTTCCATTTAGAAGTTTTAGATATCAACTGACATCCATGTCCTTCAATTGTGAGTGTGCACATACTTAAACATGTATAAGGTTGAATAAGGAGATGCACATATTGTATGTGACACAATACATGTAAGACGTCTTGTGCAGGACGTGAATTGGTACATACGACGCTAAGTAGGACGTGTGTCTACTTGTTCAACTCTATAAAAATTTATGTATCTACTAGTAATTTGTAAACTTGGAAGACATATATGCCAGAAGCTTAGTGAGATGACATGTTTATGTATTATGCTAGTTTTGTTACCTGTCCTTTTTACTTTGGCTAGGCCTCTAAAGACATCTTTTGACCTTATTTTGATCACTGAAGGCATCTTCTGACCTTCTCTTATTTTGTTTTAGTTTTGGATATGTTGTTTATTCACTAGACTAAAAAAGGGGAAGATTGATGGTAATCTTTTCTAGAAGCAAAAACTGAATAACGAACATGTTTATGGGGTTCAAAACTTGGAAGCATAAGAAACTGACAAATTTGTGTAGAAGCTTAAAATTTTTCATCACTGACCTACTTAGATGAGCTTGAATAGAGCGATATAAATTTGAGTCGTAGTGTTTTTCTTCTAGTTATATTTAACAATAATACAATATGGATAGTAAGACAGATTTACTTGACTGAATGAATGCAGTGTGTTCGCAATGTGTTGCTGCTTCTGTTGCTACGAGACCTGCGAGTGCTGTCTGGACATGCTCTGCTGCTGTACTTGATGTCCATCCTAGCCATGCCAACCCTGTGTTACTATGTTAGCAACATAACCTAAAAAAGGAATTTGTTTCCCTGTTTTCTCACACTATGTTTCTTCCACGTCTCTTTTGTTACCTTACCTCCCACTGTATGTTTGAAAACTGTGAAGTTGAATAAACTTGTGCTTTTAAGTCATTTTCTATTGAATTTCAACGTAGAACATTTTATGGTATCTGTTTGTTTGGTGTGAGTATAAGAAGTCTCCATTTTGATGAAACATGGACTCTGTCATACCAAACACACTAGAGTTGTTAAACTAGATAATGCCTAGAGCAAAGAAGTTACAAATACAGTTCCCTTTTGGACTACTAGAGTTATGCCTTTGGCATATTTGCATCAAATATACAATTACCAGAGAAGGTTTATGGTCGAAGGATAGGCTCAATAAACACCAAGTCAAAAGAAAGACACTCGAAGAACAACAAAATAATTGATTTGATTACCTTCACATTTGACTTAATCTACAGTATTAAACTTGAAAATACAGCTGAAGATACACTCAGGTGGAAAGAATGCTTGTGAGTGTCAAATCTTTGCACAAAAATCAATCGAGGATAACGCGAGCAAAATTTTGTTCAAACATTTTACCTTCACACGTGACTTAATCTACAATAGTATATTTGAATGTTCAATTGAAGAAATTCTCAGAAGGAAATGATGCTTGCAAAGATTATTGTGATCTTTGCATAATAATCTATCAAGGATCAAAAGCAACTCCATTACTGCAGATTTACCTTAGCAACCGAGGATGGGATTTCTCCCTTCGTCAATATCAATGAGAAGAACATGCTCTGGATCTGAGCCAGAAGGTCCTTCCGAGTACAGCGTGGGAAGGTAAGCCTTGTATGCTGGCAAGTAGCGGGATACAAAGTCCTTAACCTGTGAAAAGTGGAACAAAATAAAAAAATTGGAAAACATTCCTCTGAAGCATCAACTGATGGGTTTTCATTTCTTTTTTGAGAAAGAATACACAAAGTTTTACCTCCTCATCAGACATCCCAGCCTTCCCGTCAGCTCTCATTGCAATCTCCGCCTGGAAACATCCCACTACACTGGTTAAACAAATAGCACAAGAATAAATGTGGAGGAAAATGCAGATGAAATCACATAACAAACCTGCAAACGCCATTGGTAGACGTAACTAGGATCTTGAATTTTGATGACAATCCATGATTTGACATACTTATGCCATGCATCATAATAAGCTTCTAAGTTCTTGTTGATCGTCTCTAGCTGCAATTTCGAAAGATTCAGTGATCCAAGAAGATAGATCAAAATAAAAAGCACAAGCATCCAGAGAGAGTCTAGTATTTGAACCTGTGGATCAACAGCTTTGACAACTTCAGGTGGAAGGGGTTTGAAACCAAGCATCCATCCTTCAAACAGAATTACCTAATATCCAAAGTACTGACAATGACGTGAGGCAATCTTACCATTTCGCTTTGAGTTCGGATCTATGAGAAAAGTTGTGTTTTTACAGAACGGGGCCATGATGCTGACATTCTCACATTTTAAGTCATTTTAGAATTTTAGTTGGGATCACTCTTTGATCATTAACATTAGCTGAACTGAAATCCACTAATTGCCAGGTCTAAATAAAAACAACTTCCTACCGGTAGAGGCCCTTCAACCTCTGGCCATTCGGAGGGATCAGCTCTGTCACCTCTACCATTGTAAGCAGACTGGAAATAAAGTTTCAGAATTAGTAACACAAAATATCAATAACCCACTGAGACTTAAATGTTCACAAGTCCGTCTTACTTTATCATATCTCGGAAGCTTCACCTTCACACCTGGATGGAGTTGAATGTTAGTTAAGCATATAGGTGCAGTGCCTAATTGAAAAGTAGCACAAGCTATATAAAGGTGCAGTCACCTTCTTTTGTCAATTTACTTAGTGCTGTCAGTGTCTCAACAGAAAATGGAAGATCATGGCTTCCAGCATTTCCACGAAACTGAAGTGAAGATGAAATTATTTTATTTTTTTTGTGAAAAAAAGAAGTGAAATTTGTCATTTTTACCTCCAAAAGCAAGTTCCCTGGGTTGCTGTCTCTTAGTTTTGCCTAAAACCACATAATGTGTCAGCATCGGTGATAATGCACAGACAGAAACTAGCAAGCAGCAAACATTTGAAACATTTACCTGTTCTTCTGCTGTTAAGTAAAAATCATCAATGGATACTGTCGCAGCTTTCCTGATTAACATGTGTGAGCATAATTTTCGATTATTTTTCTGTCCCACAGAAGAAGCAAAAAATCATGAAAGCAGCTTACCTCCCTGTGATTTTAAAAAGATATTCTAATGCGAATACTAGTGTTGTCTTTCCACATCCTTGAGGCGCACTGAAGCCAATCTACATGCCAAGAATAAACCTTACCTTTAGAGTGTTTATGTCTACCTTTACTTAACAGACTACCATGATATTGACCTCAATGGAAATCAAACACACAAGAGCCAAGTAAATGATAAAAATGTGTCTACCACCAATGGAGGGATTTCTTCTTCTTCTTTGAACTTAGAACTATGCTGCGAAATTTCCTGTTCACACCACAAGAAGACTGGAATATAGTAGTGGTAGATTCGAATTTTTTGGGCCTCGTTGAGAGACAACTGGTTGAGCTGAAACAATCTACAAAGCCGTAGTCCATACTCTATCCACTCGTCAATGGACTCAGCCACCTTTTCTGGTGTCAGACCGATCTTACTGATGAGTGGGCCTGAGCATATGAAGTCATAAAGATCCTCCACAGAAGAAACTAGTGCTTGTTCTTCTGAAGACACAGCATTCAATGCACCTTGCTTCCTTCCATTAGGGGAAAAATTATCACAAGAAGCGGATTTATCTTGCATCCATGAACATTCACTGCCTGCACAACCATGATCAGCCATGAACGCAGAAGGGCAAAAAAAAACATGGCAGGGCAGCATTTTAACAGAACTAACATTAGTAGTCATCAACTGACATAAGAAATAAACCATATAGATTACAAGAAGTACAAAGCAAGATCTACTGTATACAGTTAGCTAAGCTATTCATCTTTTAAGGTTTGCTATTTAGCATAAGTTGCATCCCGGCTTACGCCTGCACTAACCATTTATCCCCTGGTAGAGGTTTGTGTTTGTCTTTCTTCTCATATATTATATACTGAATTTCCAAAATCTATCCAAAATTTGGTATATGGATTTAAAATTAAAAGAATAACCTTCATTCAAAGTTGATCTCTTTCATTTTTCTTTTAAAAAAAAGTGCCTCTCAGCCCTCAGGCATATTCCTCCTCTTTTTGCTCCTTAGCCTACAGGGTATTAACCGCCGTTTCCAGCTGCTGTTCCCCTTCCGAGGGCCAAAAATAGAATAACCTTCAGAATTTTATTTAGTTACTTCTAGTTTTCAACTCCAAACCTTTACTCCTTTCTCTTCAACAAAGCTAGGTTTTAACCTGTTCAGCCAAGTTATCATCAACTTCATCTTATCAAGAAATATATCCAATCCTAGGGAAAAAAAATCCCCATTTTAGCAACTGCAAAATCAATCAACTAATAGAGCAGGTACAAAGCATTTATGTGCAAGCACAGCTAATTATCTGCCAATTAAAAGAATCTCGCCAAAGAAACACACCCACTTCGAATTATAAACGTAACAATCAACAACTAAACCCATAACTGAAATTGGAATTTTATTGAAGTGAAACAAAAGTAGAGCTAGAATTTAAAACCTGATGAATTGGAGAAGTGAGGCAGCATTTGAGAGGATAAAGTTGGACGCTTTGGTCTTGGGTTTCCAGAAAGGGGAAAATTTGTCGAGCATTTGTAATCGCCGCAATTGTAAAAATTATTAAAATCATAAAAATGTGGAAATCTTAAAGAATATGATGATGTGGATGAAACTGACAGCTGCCATGGCGACGGAGTCTGAGATAATATATTCAATCCCGCCATTGTCGGCTCTCTCTCTCTCTTTCACATACACACAGTGAGTGAGAGAAGTTCTCAGCAAGTGTGTGTGTGTTGCTGCTTTTTGTGGATATTCAGTTACAAAACGATCGGTTTAGATTTGGCCAATCCATGCTTGATTATTTTTTATAGGGACAAAAAAAAAAAATGAGGAAAACAATAACCAACTAACGAGATACGTTTAATATCATAAAATCCAAATATATTTTTTTTATATTTCCTTACATTTTAGATCACAAGATTCAAATAATATTTTTCATATTTCCATGGGTTTTAGTATCAAGGAATAAAAAGATTTACTATTAAAAATATTTAAAATTTATTTAAGATCGCAAAATTAAAAAAAATTGTTTTTAACTTTTCGAATAGAGATAATATTACATATCTAAAATAAAACCCCCCAACCAGAGAAAAACAAATTAAAGGTGCATGGATTATAGAACATAAAGTTGATTTCACTTTTTGTTGAAATTATCATCTTTTAAATGGTGTAAAGACACTATTAATCATACATAGTTCTTAAATTGAGAGTATTCGAATAACTAACTCTCTACCTCATAAGAACTATTTGTATTTAACTTTTTCAAATTCTACTTGTGACATCATATTAGATATATTATACTACAAATCATATCTAATAGTTTTAAAAGTGTACATTCATTTTTTAAGAAGATTATAGTAAGAGTCTAAGAGTAAGAGAAACATTTGACTCCCCGAAAATAGTGCCATATATTGTGGGAAACAATTTAGTACTCCATTTGTTCTTAATTACTTGTTCGCTTTTGAATTGACAGTTTGGCACACCTATTAAGAAAAATAATTATTGACATAGTGAATTTATTATTTATCCATATTAGTTATGGAGTAGATAAATTAAAAATGTAAGATTTTCAAAAAGTTCGATCTTTTCAAAGTAATTAATTGAGGATATAATAGATAAAAAAATTGTTCTATCTTGATTTGTCAAAATGGACAAGTAATTAGGGACAACTATATAAAAAAAAGTGTACAGTAATTAGGAATAGAAAAGAAAAGAGTAGTATTTTATAAGCAAATGATATATAGAAGATTGAGACAAATCATACTAAATTACAAAAGCTGGCAAATGTAACAGGGTTGAAAAAAATAGCATGTAAAGAATTACCTGCATGATTTTCTTGAATTACAACAGAGAAAGTTGCTCATTTTTTACTGCTAAAGTTGCAAAGTTTTAAGTCAATTTCTAGTATGTCAAAGCCTTTACAGCAAAAGAGTGTACAAAAGGAACACTCAATGTGAATTTTGAATCAGTTACTCTCATAAAAAAAGCCTAGGGAGGAGCCATGTTGCAAAAAAGCCCCTTTATAGAATATCTCATCTGCTTCAGCATTTGCTGCCTCATTTGGTTAGTCTTATATCTTCAAATTTCATGTTTGGAACAATGTCTCAAGTAGCTTTGGCGAAGACAAACACGCAACTGACTTGAACTGTTGGCATAGGAAAAAGACACACTTATTAGGGAACTACATAAAATGACAACTCAAATGTGCTAATTTTGAATAATAACATACAAGTACCTTTTCTTGTCGGTATTTAGCACGTATGACATTTAGAAGGCAGTTATTTATATTCAATTGTAGACCTTGTAGTGCAATAACTGTGGTTTTCAGATCTTGAGCCTTGTAATAGGTATAGTGCTCCAGTGTTGGACTCTGTCAAAGTAGCAGGCATAAGTTCTACATGCCAGAGGCATGCAAAAGCTAATGAATTGAAGTAAAACGAAAACAAGAAATTCAAGAAGCAAACCCATGGGTGGCTTGACTGATCTAGCGTCCATCTCGCAAGGAATACAGATGATGCAGCAATAGCGGACGGGGTGAATTTCAAGAAGCCATATTCGAGCAATGTCAGTTCGGTGAGATAATTAGCCAAGAACTCTAGCTCCAAATTGGGATTCTGAAATTATATATCATTCAGCAATACAATTAAACTTCAGTACAGAGAAAAGTTCTGATATCATTCTTGGCATTCAAGTGATGCACATTAATTCATTACCTTGTAAGAAGCTTGTGCTGCTCTTACAAATCTCCTACAAATAGCATCATACATATGAAGATGAAAATTTTCAGTTTTCACATAGACGAAAGAAAAAGAAACACTATGCTGTTATACACATGTAAAAATAAACCATGGCTGAAACAAAAGTACCTGAGAAAGGTCTTTGCAGTTGGAGTTGAGAGTCGGAAACCTAGAAAGTTCAGAATAAGAATCTCCATTGCCAGGACCTGCTCCACACTTTAGTATATTAGAACCTTCAGTTCGTCCAACTTGTATATAAATATCTGAAAACCATTTTTTTTTCTGGGAGTTCTGTAAGATGATAGAGAAAGAAAGGGGACAGGGGAGGTGTCGACATCTTTTTTAGTAACCAAGAGGTTTCATGCAGATATAGTATTTCCTTTGAACTGTAAACATAAAATCATTGTTGACAGTATGCTGCATAAGTTGCATTTCTTGAAGGAGTTCCTCGAGATTCTCTCATAATATATATTAATGAAATAGAAGACACAGATCTACTTCCAATATTTGCTAGCTTGAAATAAGCATGGAGATTCATGTAGACCTAGAAGTTCTAGAACTTAAGAAAAACCTCAAAAGCTTGAAGGGAAATAGACACCCTGATAGTTATACCAAATGATATACATTACACAATAACACATACAGAGAACATAAACTGCATGTGAAGTTTAGAGAGGAGAGATATATGAATGATCAAGTTCATCAATTAGGTTGTCCATGGGAAATACAGAACAGAACCCAAAGATATCATCTTAAACTAGCTAATAGCTTACTATGCCGGAACTATGCTTGTCCTTCCCACCCTTGTTCGTCACGTAATGCAGAAATTCTAGATCCTGTTGTGAGAACTTGAAAGAGCAGTATTCTACCTCATTTTTCGTGTAAGCATTGTCAGTGATGAAACAGAACTCCTCAACACGTGGACCACACATCTCTTCATATTTCCTTCAAAATTGGAAGAAAAGTCCACGTTCAGCCAGATAAAATGTATTTCATTATTCAGAGATAAAAGGAAAGATTTTTTAATACTAAGTGCATAGTGATGGAAAAAATGCTTGATGTCCTCTTTTTTTACAGGTGAAGGCACACTGCAGTCTGCAAATGTGGCTAAGCATTTCTTCATAAGCACACATATATATGGAATGATGAGTTTTGTTTTGTCAGATTCTGAAATGAGTGGAGTCCTTAGTCTTGGCCCTATATGCACTTCGTAGTTAAGACGTTTCCAACTATTAGGCATGGCCAACCCATCCAAAGATTCTGAAGTAGACTTCTGTTTAATTTAGAAAGAAAGTATCCTGTATTTCTTCGACTGGAGTTTCTTTCTCTTTTAAGCATTTCAAGAAAATATTTTCCCAGAAAGCAATATTTCAAAGAACCTCTAGTAGTAAAAACAGTTGTGTCGAGCTTACGAGGCAACTAGCATGCAAGTGATTCCAAGGAGCTGGAGGTTTTTCCTTTCCACATAGTTTTTAGAGAGAAATAGATCGATAAAGTGAACAGCAAGATAGAGTGTATCTGGCACCAACTTATATTCCTCTGACACCTGAAACAAGATCAGACAATGACCTTAGCAACCAGATTTCTTATAAAGCATTTCTAAAATCAGCAGGCATCTAACAACCATTATGAGCTGAAAAGGTAAAGGAAGGGCCAGAGAGGCGGGACGAATCCATCATCAAGTAGAAATTATACGGACTTAACTAGAACCAAATTCACTAGAATCTTACGAATGATTTATCATGAGTAAAAAATCACATATGATCTTTACAAGCCTTATTCAAAACTGATCTAAGATGAATCAGCACCAGATGATGAAAACCCAGAATGAAAATGTAAGTTGCTTGTCCAAGTTAATACTGTTAGGAAATTGCTCTGTTTCACATTTATTTGTTCAAGATGAATCAAGTACTAAAAATTAGAATATGTCAGAACTGGAAGACATAACACAATATGCTTCAACTATTCAGTTTCTTGTTTTTTTTTTCCAGATAAATGCCAACTTACCTCCACAATCCAGTCGACAAGGATTGCACGCATACTTTCTGTGATATCTCGCTGGAGTGTTTCCATGAAATTTGATAGCGGCCTTCTAATTAGCTGGAGAAATACAAATTAGACACTGCATTAGGATAAGTTTACATTTATCCACTGCAACTGAAAAAGACTACGGCTACTACTTGAGGCCATTATCCTAAAACAAGGAAATCTCAAAAGTCATACAAGTCGAGATTTGGATTCAGAAAATTAAGCAAATAATGCTTATTAATATGCAGAGAAAAACATTCCGATAAGTAGGTGTCACAGTGGAAAGTGTTCTTGATCTAAAGTATCCAGCATTCTTTCATAAGTGAACATATATTGAATGTATGAAGGAGGATTAGCAAAGAAAAGAAACAAAGTGGTTACAGATAAAACTGAAATTATAACGAAAGTTGAGCATTGTTGCTGATTTGTCTAACTCAAATTTTGAATAAAACAGTGAAAAAGCATCCTTGAGTTGCTTGTGCAAATATGACCTTTGCCAGAGTGCCAGTTACTTCTTCAACTAAGAAATCCACAAGAACTGTGCAAGAATATCAATTAAACGAACCTCTGCAACCCGTAAATTGTTATATATATCATGAGCATATTGACTGCATTGCAGTAGATCTTTTTTATCAGAATCAATGTCTATGACGTCCAACTTTGTTGATGTTGATGGTGCTGCATCAGGAACAGCTTTCCTAACTATGCCTGGTAAAAAGTTCAATTAGTTTAGTATGCAAAAAGAAAAACATTAACAGAACAACATGGTCACAATTACATGGAACAGAAGAAAGCTAGTAGATATGAATCCTTTCTCTAGAGAAAAATGTCAAATAAAGAAAGTGTAATGGAGAATTACTATCATTATTTAGGTCAAAAACATATTCACTAAGTACTCAAGAATAAAGTATGAGGATAAGATCAAGGCTTCCTCATTGATTAATAAATAATTACTACAGAGAAATCACTTAATATCATCATCTCTTTTTCTTAGTTGTCCTTCCCAGAACAACCAGAAGCTTGTCAAAAGTTATATTGTCTCTATGAAACAAGTTCAAAAGGAAACTAACCTTTTCTTGGAAAACATTTGATTTCTACTGCATTTCCTTGTTGTTCATGGGACTTTCTGTCTGAGCAACTTTGATTGAGGTTACTCCCTGCAGTTAGACAAATCAGGTGAATATTCATAAAACTGACTCAAATAGTACTTCTCAGATTAGAATAGCATGCTTTCAGCATCTTGATCCATACTTGGTGGTAACTTGGCTGGAAATTGAGAGACTTCAGGGTCAACAAAAGTGGTAGACACATTCATTGAGCTGTTTCCAACCCGCATGATCTTCTTCTTCTTCTGACAATTAAAATAAACTAAATTAGATAATAACAGGGATAAAATGAGCCAGCAGGAAAGTGTATACACTATAACCAAAGCTTTATTAGGATAATATAGAAGCACATTCAACACATGAATCCTTGAATTTGCTAATGCACAATACTATTCTCTACTTGCAATATTTCAGATATTTCAAAACTCTTATTGATATTTAAAGAACTCAACAACAAACAATTTGTAAAACTTGTTTCGCATGGTGTCAATGACAATGTAGATAATACAAGTAAAACAGGAAGAACTACTAACTGGGACTTTCACAGCATTGAGGCAATCTCCATTTGAAGTGTTGCAACATAGATTTGTGACATCCTTCAGCACTGGCCGGCATTTCTGCTCCACACAGGAAGTAAGTGGAACATTCTTGTTCCTCACCCTAAGGATTACCGGGTTAGACCTTATCTGCAGAGCACGTTTCTGGCCCCGCTGCTTTGGCAGCTCTCCAGTGCTAGCAACCATGGATTTTTCAGAGACAGCAGCTCGAGATCTTGTAACTCGAACCATGGGCTCAATTGCAGCTGAGATTACTGAATTTTCTCTCTTCATAGTAAGTGTAGGGGGCATGGAATTAAGCTAGTCAATTTACTATTAGTTGAACCCCCTCATTTATCTGCAAAACTTCTTAAAGTCAGTAACATAACATATCAAGAATTATGAAGCTCAAGAAACAATGGAACTAACAAAACTTAACATGCTTTATAGCCGAGTCAAGCTTAAGCCTTCATGTTGACTAAATCTAGCACCAAATAAGGAAGAATTCATGTAAAAATCTTTCCATAGGGCTCCAATTCACTGGATAATACCGTTCAAAATGAAACGGGCATGTCATATCAAAAAAATAATGAAGCTCAAGAAACATTGAAACTAACTGAAACTTAACATTCTTTATCATGGAAGCCAACCATTATAATTTATAGCCAAGGGAAGCTTCTGCTTCATCTCAACTAAATCTAACACTTAATAAGGCATTCATGTATAAATCTTTCCATAGTATTCCAGCTCACTGGATAATACCATTCAAAATGAAATGTGCATAATAAATGCCCAATATTCCGAATACATACACAAAAATAATACTCCACTCGTCAAAATAACACGTCCACATGTCCTACTAATATCAAGCATGAACATTAAACTATTAACCATCAAAAGAAGTACAAATATGGAAGAACTTATTCTTCAAACAACAACAAACATATCCCACAAGTGGGGTTTGGTGAGGGTAGAGAGGGTCTCTGATAGACTCTCAGCTCAAAGAAAACAATAGGAGCGGAGAAACCAAGGCAAGACATTAAACAAGGCAAAGAACTTACACCTCCACTAATGTATATGTTCCAAAACTTAAACAGGAGAAAAATCTCAATGAAGCAAACAAGCACCACCAATGTAGCTCAAAATCGAACTATAATCCAAGAAACGTTTAAAAATACGTCTTTTACCAAACATCTAGATGCCTAATTAAAGGAAATTCCTCTATATTTCTTCTTCTCTACTCCAAGAACTCAAAATTATCAGACAAAACCAGCGACCCACTTCAATAAAACAGAAAAAAATTAACAATGTAAGAAGGAAGATTCAAAATTTGATAATTTCAAGAAACCCCAAAGACCATATCATATGAGCAGAATGTTATTGAACAAAGAATGTAGATTAATAAACCTTGTTTCTGCATTCAACAGCTATAAGAACATTTAAGAATGTGATCAAGACAGGATCTTGATGAAAGAAAATGGAGATTGAGATGGAAGAGAGGCGGGATATTGAGTTCAAAGTTCAAATTCAAGAAAATTGAAGGAAGGTTAAAAATGAGAAGAAGAAAAAAAAGAAATTCAATTAGGGAGTAATTCTTTATCTTGGGTTTACAGTAATGGCCTCTGAGAAAAAGAGGAAATAAAAAACAGAGAGAGGTTTGACTGGTTTGACTAAAACGGTTTTATAGAACAAATTAGTATTGTAATTTGGTTATTATAAGGTAAAACGCGGTCCGAAAATGTAAAATACAAGGACAGCCTAGCTGGCTGTTTTATTCCTGAATTACCCTCTTACTTTGGAAATTTGTACACATTTAGTCCTTTATCTATTATAGTAGTAGTAGTTTTATTATAGTATGTATACTTGTATTTTTTTTAATCCGTTTTGCTTATAATATGAAGTAAAAAAATGTGCTATTATGAAAAGGTCAAACATTTAAAATTACAAGTCCAACGATCAGAGGGAGTATGAATTCACGTGAATCCAAGGAACTCCCTAGATACACATTGTAATCTAGCTATTGTTTCACCTCATGAGACCAGAATTATAAAATGAGGCACTTACTCGTGATGAGCGCAGATAAATTTTTGCCTTAGATTAACTATGGTCCCGAAAGGGGGTAACGATAGCTAGATTACATTGCAAAGAGAAAAACCATAATTCACTTACCCTACTCAAGTGACTCTAATAACATATTTGTACATAAGAGTTTCAATGTATCAATTTGTTCATATCTCGATTAATTTATGAATCTTTTATATAAGAGTTTTAATGTATCAATTTTTGTGTATCTCGATTAATTCATGAAGCAACTTGCTATAAATGTTGTAACTGGATTCAGACCTAATATTTCTGAATTACTCTCATACCTAAGCAACTATTAGGTCATTCCCCTTGGGAGATGCTATTGCTAGTGCCATGTTTCAGTTCAAATGTGTATAATGGTTGCATGAGATATGGTGAGAGAGATAAATGAGACACTTCCATCATCCATTTAAGAAAATTAGGTGTCTGAAATACTTCAGTTCAAACTATACAGAATGGCACGTTTTAGCTTGCATTTCCAATGATCAAATTGCAAAGCTTAAAACCTTTCAATTATTTATTGAAGGATAGAAAGTGTCTTTAGTGGTTTTGTCGATGACTGATGTCAAGGAGAGAATCATGAAACCATTCCACTATTTACCAGCTCTTCCAAACCTTTTCTGAGCCTTTCTGCAGCTACTCGACAGTCCTTCTCAATCAATCCTCCAAAGGCGATCCTAACATAACCTGGACAACCGCTGGAACTTCCAGGGATCAGGACTATTCCATGCCTCTTAGCTAGCCAGTGAACTACTTTGAAGTCATCCATGTGTTTATCTGGCAGCTTTGCCCACAGGTAAATAGCACCTTCTCCCCCTTTAACAGCTCCCTCTCCCAAAGGAGATAAAGCTTCTTGAAGCACCTCTCTGTTCTTGACAAGGTCTTTAACTTGATTAGTTACCCATTCTGGTCCCATTTCCATTGAGTAGAGAGCCAGTCGTTGTGAGATTATTGAAGCACAAATCGGTATGTTGTCCTGAACTTTAAGGAGTTGAGCTGCGAGCCCTTCCACTTCCGATGGGTATGCTATCTGCATCCATAAGACATGAGTTCAGCTCACTCACAAGATGAACAACTTACCCAATTCATGAGTAAATATTCAGTACAAAAGTTAGCTGAGGAATTTTGCTGCAAAATTAACATTGCAGCAAAAACATGTTGTTAAACAATCAGGTCTCATTCGCAATAATCTTAGCTATTGAAACAAGTCATTTTTGTTGCAAATAACACTTGTATTTGGTTTCTAATAAGACCAGTTTTATATCCAATTCCAGCAGATTACGCAGCCAGGCACACTTGCTTTTATAAAAGCTAATGAATAACACGTATAGAGAGATATAATAGAGGTGTCATACATGCTGGTTTTAAAAAGAGATGTGTGAGTAAAAAGAAGCGGTTTTATTTAGGATAAAGGTAAAGACGAGGGAGTTTATGAGGCAAGAAGATGCAGTTGTAGAAAACATAGAAAAATCATCTGTTAACCAGAGATATATTTTTCTGGTTGTGTCAAGAGTCACCCAACAGAATAATAATCACTTGTGTGCCCAACGTCATTGCATTTCTAGAAATAAGTTAGGACAAGAATCACTTACATATCCAACTCGCCATCCCATCATCCCATATGCTTTGGAGAAGGAAAAGATGTTGACAATGTGGTTTGCTTCTATGCAAACATGCTTCCGATCATCATACATGAAATACCTGCAAATAACTTGCAACATTTATATAAGAACACATCACTCAGGAAAATAGAAAACCACAAACAGAGTGTACAGAAAAAAGTTGCAAGAAAAAGAAGGAACATAGATGATATTTGACAGAACAAGATGTTTGCATTCATGGAGGAGCAAAGACTCAATAGATACATGTCTTAACTATCTAACTCCTTGAGAAAACAACTTTGTAGGCTTATTTGTCAACTAGGGATTGAGAAAAAACACCAACAAGTTGGCCAATAAGGATGAATTCAAGACTGATCATTCAGTCGCCTTAGCTATTTCCTTTCCTCCCCTTCATACCTATTAAAATTCTGCAACAGATCCCAGGATAGCATAAATTTTCTTGCCTAGCAAATTTAGTGTAAGTTAAAAGTTCACAAATCATAAATATTTCCTCTCAATGCCAACACAAACGACCTGTATCCGTGGTTTTATTCAAAAGTCTCTTGCTGGTCTAACTAAAAGTATTCCAGGACTAGTCAATTCAACAACGACTTCCCTCATCATCTTTAGTTCTAAGATGATGAGGGAAGTACTCAATTCAATATGAGAAACTAAAAGATTTGTATACAACAGAAAAAATCACTTACTCATATGTGTTATCAATTACTAGCCAACATCCCGCTTCCTTACAAATATCAGATATCCTCTACATGACAAAAATGCAACTTGTTAATGTTTCAATAAAGTAAAAATTACACGACAATACTAATGCATTTGATAATTGAGGACTTCAACAATCCATCATATCTATAAAGATGAGATAAGAGACCTTAAGAAGGGACTCAGGAATATATGTTCCTGATGGATTTCCGGGATTAACAACAGTGACAAGCTTTGGGGTTGGTACAGTATTCTTTAGAGTACTCTCCAACCAGTCTGAAAATTGAGAAATCATGGAATATGTCAAACCCATAGACAATCAAACAACGAAGGCAGATAATGTTTTGAAATTCTCAAGTCCATTTTGCAAAACAGTTGCAATATATAGGTTAGCATTATGCATCGAAGTGTCAAACTTTAAGTTATAACATACTTAAATCAGGTCAATAATCGGGACTGAAGTTTACTAATTTCATTTTTCTTTTTCTTTTCTTTCTGATGGGGATGGGGCGAGGACATCCAATACAAGAAAAAGCACAGAACAATTGTTTTCCAGACAACATTCTACAAATCAAGACCATTTACACAACTTGCAACACAAAGCAGAACACTACTTCTGCAGCAACCTTATCTTCAGTTGATTTCTACACAAGTAGTGTTAGATTCAGAGAAAATGGAGTTTATTGAAAAATTTCAGCAAAGGGGGAAAAAGTAACTCATAGTACAAATGTGATTAGTGATTTCGATATATTCCCAAGTGCTCAGACGACAAAGATAAAACGGATGTTCACTCTAACTTGAACATGCATGCTAGCACAAAAAAGATGTATACCACAACATCTAGTATAATCAGTCTTAAGGAAAACTAATGGAAGAAATAGTAGTGTCTTAATAATGCGGAGGCTACCACGAAATGAACATCATATGAAAGTACAAACCTGCATCAGGATGGAGTGTCTTTGAATCACCAGGACCCACCAGAATATCGGTAACACCTGTCATCTGGAATGACATGTGTGCATTGAAATAGTATGGTGCAAACATAACGACCGAATCCCCAGCATCACACAGTGTGAGAACGACATTTACAAAAGCCTGAAATCAATTCAATAAGATTCCATTAGAGATTTCTCAGCGATAGGGATAAAGCTAGTCCATTACTCATTAACATAGATTTATGCACAAATTAATTTACCCATAAATGTAGTATCTCTATTTCACTACAAATGGCTCTTTAACATAGATCTATTATCTTCATTAAGCTTAAGATAGCATCTGAATTTGTTTATTGTAGTAAATAGTGATTTTAATTTGGAGCACTATTGAGGACACCACTCTCCTATTCAAAAAGAGAATACTGCTCTGTAACGACAGGTACGTAATGATATGTCTGTACTCTGTACTCTGTACTCATACTTTGTGAGCCTATTGAACCATCATTTAATCAGTCGTGGAAAGTCTAGCCAATTAAATCTCAAATTATTACCCTAACTAATCCCAAGTTCCATTTTGCAGACAAAATTGTGAGGTTCAAGTGCTTGAGCATTTTAGGTATGTCAGTAGATTTTTTCTCTAATATGTTTCTGACAGATGATGCTAAATAGCGAGTTTTGTTGCTGCAGATGTTCCCATTGCAAGATTGCCAACTCATGAGAGCGACAACATACAAAAATATAGTGATAGCAAGCAAGAACTAAAAGAGGTTTTATAAAAAAAAAAAACAGAGCACTTCTTTTATCAAGTTGTAGCATGAAGCTGAATAAGCCCACAACAGAAGAGTAATCTTCTTTATCAAGAATAATCTTAAGATGGGAAGAAGCAGAAGAAATAAAATCCACATCTCAAAAGAACACGAACTTTCAGTACACATCATGATATACAAAGAAGAAAAATTTCACGAGTGAAGCAGTTCTATTTGTCTTTTCATAAGTTCTCCATACCGTTTATCAGGAAAAGCACTATATGGAAGCTAGCATTTTGTTGACAACATAGACTCTAACAAGTCTTCCCCGAAGAGGGGGAGAGAGAGAAAGGGGAGTAAAAAGAAAGGAAAAACATTCACTCACAAGGAGATGAATCTCTTAGGCCTCATTTGTTTCCATTAAGATTAAGAGGTCTGAATCTGAATACACATCTAAATATTAAGATCCGCATTAAGATCTAGATATTTTGATCTGAATACACATCTGAATATTAAGATATGTTCTCTAAATCTGAACCCTAAATAGTTAATGTTGTTTGTTTTCTATATCTGAATGTGAAAGTGAAATTGAACATTATATTAATAAAATATTATAAAATTTTCATTTCAACAAAATATATCACTTGTTATTAAAAAAATTAAAAAGTTTTAATAATCATGATTTGGAGTACTATTTTTGCATTCAAAACCTTGATAAACAACAATACACCAAAAATATTATTACAACCTGTGTTCTTGACACATGTCAATAGAAGAAAATTATTAATATAAAAAAAATACTTGAAAGGATTTATGAAAACTTATCTGTTGGGAAAATATAGTGTTTGATTGAAAAAAGAGAAAGAAAGTTTTTCGTTATGAGATTAAAAGGCACGCCCAAAGCAGAGAAACTATGATTTATTATTTGATAACTTATCAAATGAGTCTGAATGTTGTGAAGAGTCTCCTACAGATCTGATTCGTTCAGACCTCTTTATACCCATTAAGAGGTTTTTTAAAATATAAAACAAATGAACTTAATGGACTGACTCTGAATGATTCAGATTCAGACCTAAAAACCAGACGTACTTACTGGGCTGAATCTGAATGATTAAGATTCAGACCTCCATTAAGTGCAAACAAATGAGGCCTTAGTATGATGACAATGCAATAGTAGAAAATTGCACTTCCTTTGAGGAGCCCTACCACATTCCTAGTCTGAACTAGCCAACTCTAAACATAAAAATGAAGGGGAAAGGGGAACTGAAGAATAGCTAAGGAAGGTGAAGTAAGCATGCACCGAATACTGGTCCTTTGTCAAAGCAAATGAACCTGGTATGAAGGTGGAGTAGAATCAATCTCAATCCACTCTAACTCAAGAAAGGAAATCATCAGAATGCAGTTTCATTCTACTCCGTCCAACCTTTATCTGGAAAAAGCTGGAAGAAAGGCGAGAAAGAAAGGCAGCCTACTACTATTAAGGGCAGGTAAGAAAGAGAGGCAAGCTGACTGGTACCTATACCCTCAAATGACTGAATAGCAATAAAGTAACATTTTACCTGATTTGCACCAGCAGTAACCATCACTGAAGATTTATGTACGTTGTTTTCACGACCCAACTGGAGAAGAGCACAAAGAAAGTATTAGACTGAAAGATGTAAAAATCAAATCTCAACGAGTGAATAATATAGTTTGAAAACATGAAATGTATGTGACAGTAACTACTGGTTCACTAGGCAAAGTACCATTTGCCACTCCAATATTTGTTCCACTACCTAGCCTATAAGATGCAAACCAGAGTAGCAAAGAAATCCAACTGATAAACCATACCTTTTGCATCAACGCCTCCCTAAGTTCAGGAAGGCCCTCATCGGCACCATAGCGACTAACTGAAGGTTCCCAGATAGCTTCTTTCACCTTTTCAAGTGCTTGCGCAGGTGGTTGCCAGTACACTACTCCCTGCAAGACAAAGAAGAAAATAAGATGGTACCAAGATATATGGACGGAAAACATGGACAAACCATATTCAGGCAAACCAATATAACTTCTCAATCTAACAAAAAGATCCACCCACAACAGATAACTCTATTCCTTTTGTTTACTCTTTCTGGAAGGTAAAAAAGAAGCAATAACTAACCACCCATTCCCCAGGCCCCAACCCCAGCAAACTAGACAGCTTCTAAAACTTCCATTGGTAGGTTTAGGTTGATTGAACTTTTTTTTTATATGTAGGTTGATTAAACTTGCTTGTCGAAAGATTGGTCCTCAGAGATTGTAATAGTACCAGTCCTTCGTAAAATAGTCTAATACTAGACCGATAACACTTACGGATAACTTCTCACAGCATAGCAGGGCTGCAGATATCCTTCTGAATCACAGCATACTTGGTTAACTCAAATAAAAACAGATCAAAAGATACGTATTACGACACTTTTTTCACAGGAAAAGGACAAACCGACCATGGAACATACTAGCAAAAAAGTTGTCACTCCAAACATCATGGGAGAAACCCCAGAAAATTTCTTCACAAAACCAGAATCTCAGGCAATTTAAGTTATTTGCAATCACCAGAGGAACTTAATGATGGACAGGATGTCAACCTTATGCTAGTAGCACCACCTTTATGTGTGCTCTAGGCCCGTAACCCACCCACCAAACCCTTCTACCCACGCAGCTCAGTGGCCAGTCATAATCTCCATTTTCCATATTCAAAAACCATCTGCAAATACATTCTTTACATGGGAGAGAAGTCCAACTGGAATTTATTAGTTTTTCCATCACTACCTTAAAAATTAAGCAACCCACATTTCAACCAAAAAAATTGAAATTGATAACCCCAAGAATGAATCAGACAAATTTAATCTAAGTCAATCTAATCAAAATTTCGAAAGGCACAAAAAAGATGATCTGTAGGCTTCAAAACCATCACAACACAGATGAATTTATCAAAGTTCTCAACTTTTTGAACCTTTCAATGGAGATTAGAATAATAAAACTAATGAAACAAAACATTGGAGAAAGTAAACAAACCTGAGCTAGAGAAATACAATCTTTATTACTTCGAACCAGTTCTTGTATCTATATTGCAAAAACACAACAACAACAACAACAAGACATCCCATCAATGCACAGAAACTTAAACCAAACAACAAATCCAATCTATATTCTTGAAATTTACCTGAACCATAACTGGTGTCTCGGTAAGCACAGCCCTTCTAGCAAGCAATCCAAAAGACCCCATTTCCTCTTTTCTCTCTAAAAAAACAATAAAAAGAAAAACACAACCTTCAAAGAAAAGAGTTCTTATCCACCTACCCCGAAAGCAAAAAAAAGGCCTTTTTCCTTTCTGAAAAAAATCTTGCAAAAAGGTTGGAACTTATATAGAATGAGATCGTAAAAAATATAAAAATTGGATCTTTTTGTTAAATTAATGAATAAATTTGACTGCTACGGACAACCCTTGAAACTGTTAACTGCAACTAGGAATTAATAATATAGTAGTAGCTGGCAAAAGGCAAAAGCCACAAAGGCCATAATGACGGAACCCCTTTTTGTATTTTTGTGTTTCATACACGTTATCGCATATAGTAGTAAGTATGTGTTAGGAATTTGTTTGACTGTTAGAAGTTGAAGTATCCATTACCATTAGTATTATTTTTGGTAGAGAAAATCAAACCACATTTCTCTCTTTGCCTTCCTTTCTGTTTTCTGTTTTTTTCACCCTTTTTGGTGCCTTCTTTTTCAAAATAAGAAAAAAGTAAGACAAATAAATTGATTATGTTTCCTTAAATATTGTAAGGTTGTATAGTATCGAGATGGAATAATTGATTGAGAGAGATTTCACATTGTCTAAAATAATTATTTTGTATCCTTAATAAAAAAAATAACCTCTTAAAGAATTGTTTTATACAAAAATATGATGGACAAAGTTAGCCCGTGAGTAATAAGAACATGCATTTGATTTTGTTTTTCAATTCTCTATTCAATCCCATAAATACATTGAATCTTTGATTAAATTGCATTAGGAAGGGGTAAGATGCATTTCAAAGAGAAGTACTCGTTTATACAAATAGAATAAATTTTTTTCATATATCCTATCACTTCCTTGTGTTATTTACTACTAGACACAAGGAGGTTGACAGATGGTATCGAAAACTCTCTTTATTTTATATTAAGTGAATTTGTGAGGTAATAAATATTTATTTTTAAAAAAGTTTAAATATAAATTGAATATAATATTTTTCAGTTTTGCCCGAGGTTGATAGATGTTATCGAAAACTCTCTTTATTTTATATTAAGTGAATTTGTGAGGTAATAAATATTTATTTTTAAAAAAGTTTAAATATAAATTGAATATAATATTTTTCAGTTTTGCCCTTTTATACTATTCTTTAAAATATAAATAATTTAAAGTAAAATTATAAATATCTACCTTGAATTATAACCTAAAAATGTAAATGAAGATCAAAAAAAGAAAAAGAAAAAATTCAATCATTTATTTTAAACTTTGAACAATTCACCTATTTTAAACTAGATAAAAGAATCAAAAATTCACTTATTTAAAATGAAATGAGAACAGTCAACTAAATATATTATATAATTTTTTTTAAGAGCATTAAAAAGGTAATGAAATTTGTTATATTTAATATTTTGCATGGAACAATTTAAGTAATAAAAAAAAAAGAAAAAAATGGAAAGATGAAAAAGTAGGACACACTTATATTAAGTTATATTACCAAAATAACAAATAGATGATAAAAAGATATACCATATTTGAAAGAGACATCAAACATGCATGATGATACTGAGAAGCTTACCCACTCTTCTAATAAGTAGGAATTTATTCCTGTAATTTTGTGAGATTCTATAAGATGCGTTTAAATTCAAGTTGAGATTTTATAAATTGTGTTTAACTAAAATTAGAATTTTTGGAGGCTACTCAACCTAAAACCCTAATTTATGCTTATATAAATGGTATTAAATTCTCTTAAAAGACATCTCAAAAATTTCATAAAGAGATTATGGTCTCGAAATATTTCATAAAAGTCATGGAACATTCATATAGAGGTCAAATCTAAATCATGGAACATTCATATAGAGGTCAAATCGTGAACATATGTCTCTGAAAAATTGGGAGCGGCTTCTTCAAAATCACAAGGAGGTTGCCACGGTGATTCAAGAGATTCACCGGTGAATCATGGATAAACTTTAGGAGAGAAGAATCAAGGGAGGAACATATTTATAACTCACAATCTTGATTAATAAAATTATGTTTCTTTATATTTTATTTGTGTGGTTTATTTATTTTCCATATGTTTAAAATTTGTTGCAAACAAGTATTTCTTTAATTATCTGAATATACTTTTTTTCATATTTATTTATGGGAAAAAAGTTAGGGATAATTGTATATAATAGCAAACTAATAATCTAAAATAAATGGAGTAGCTAGGGTTTGATATAATTGTGCTCCATAGCAAACGTTTGCAAAAAATTGCCAGGCGCCTCTCTCCCAAATATCTCGCTCGCCACTCTCCTCCAATCTCTCGCTCGCTTCCTCACTTTTTATACAAACACAAGTGTATAAAAATTGTTTCTAATTGTATAAAGCAGAGGAAATTGTATAAATACATATATTTTTGTTCCCCTCTCTGCCCTCTTCCAGATCTCGCTCGCCACTCTCTCAAATCTCGCTTGCCACCCTCGCCTTTCTCACTTATACAAACAGAAGCAAAATGTATAATTGCGTTTCTGTTTGTATAAAGCGTGAGAAAATTGTATATACACATGCAAGTACATATATTTTCGTCCTATACACTTATAATTATATAATAAAAATACTCCTCTGCCCAATTTCTTTTGCCTTTTTCTCTTTCTCGTTTTATACAAATTTCAAATTGTATCTAATTTCTCTCTTCTCGTTTTATACAATTCGATTCAATTGTATATTCCCTGCCAAGTCTCTTTTGTCTTTCTCTCTTTCTCATTTTATACAAATTCAAATTGTATATAATCGTTCTATATACTTATAATCATACAATTCATTTTATACACTTCGTTTTTATACAAGTCTCTGCCCAAGTGTCTTTCTCTTTCTCGTTTTATATACTTCGTTTTATACAATTTGCTTCAACTGTATATGTATAGCGAATTATACAGTTTCTATGTTTGCTATGGAGCACAATTATGCAAACTTTGCTATAACATACAAATATGAATTTTTTATTTGCTATATGTGAAAGTTGCCCAAAAAGTTATTCGCGTGGAATGTTTACATTAAATTAATGTAATTGTTATTATTACGTGATTTAATAAAACAAAATATATGTTAGTTAATGATGATTTAGTAAAATAAATTATAAATTTAAACATATTACATATATATAATGACTTGATATATACACCTAATGCGAGTAAGTTTTACCAATATTTATGCATCACTATCTTGTGTTATTTACTTATTGTTGTTTAGGAAACAAATAAAGATTCGGCAGTGAAGACTTGAAGTGCGAAACTTCCGGGTACATTCAATATTTTATTTTATCTTTATTCTTTCCAGGAGAATCTATGAAAGTGTGAATTCTTTTTTTTTTTTAAGAAAACGAAGATATTTTATATATTAGAGAATTTCAACTTTTTTATTTTAGCTTTACATGTTTAAATTAAAATATTAAAATATATCTTTGATTTAAAACTAAGAAAATAATTATCTTTTTTAAATTTTATATCAAGTAAAAAAACAAACAAATAAATTAAAATAAAAAGAATATAATATATTAATATTCTTTGAATTATTCTAGGATATATTGGGTATAGAAAATTATTGTAAATGGAGGGAGGGAATACTAATCAATGAGGTTTGGTAGAAACAAAAAGGTTGGTATGAGATAAGACTTAACACCCAACCTTGTTTGACGACAACACTCAAATGAGTAATATATTATACTTTTGTCGTTTTAATTTATTTATCTGATTTCAATTTAATTAAAAAAAAATAATTTTGAGCATATAATAATATTAAATTAAAGATACTTCAACTATGACAATGCTCTACTAGTGGAGTTGTCTGCTCAATTCATATGAGTGTCGTGTTCCATGGAATTTTATATGAATTCTTCACGATATTCACATGAGTTTATTTTATTGTGGTTGTCCACAAAGTGGTAATCAATCAGTGCTTTAAAAGGCGGGGCGTAAGGCGAGATGTTTTATACAGTACAGGGCGAGGTGTAAGTCCCGAAACACGGGGCGTAAATCTCATGGATCTACAGGGCGTACTCTCGTGTATATTCAATTTTATAGTTTTATTACTAATTAAATTCCTTTCAATGATTTTACATATAATTTTTTATTAAAAACCTATAATATATAGAAATTATATTATGATTTTATTTGCAATAAGTATTGATAATCATAATAAAGAAAATAAGTATCATAATTACTATTTGAGAAATATCATTACACCAATAACAATAAAACATGACTATACAAGTATAAATAATCTAATATCTTAACATTTTAATAATAAAATAATCATTATTTCTAAAAAATATATATATATTGTACTATATAATTTACCCCCCCCCCCCCCCCCCCCCAAAGTTCTAAAAGAAAATAATCAATAAACTTACAAGTATTATAGTATAAACATCACTGTTTCATGAATAAAAATAAAATTACTTTCAAATAATTAAATAAAATATGATAATTTTGAGATATATGACAAAACCATGAAGACCAATGATAAGTGAACAAGTAAAATTTCGCTACATATTTTTAAGAGAAATATTACGTAATATATAATTACATTCATAGTGTTACCAAATAGTAAATATGTGATACTACATTTATTGTTTAGGTTACTCTCAATCTTGTTATCTTTATAGATTAAAAAGTTGTGTATCATTCATTTATTCAAGAATTATGTGGGTCAACAATGTTAATTAAAGATTTTAACACATAATTTGTGTAAGATCTGTAAGGCGAGTCCCGAGCGTTGGGCGTTGGGCGTGCTTAGGGCGTACAGTCGGGCGCTTAGGGCGTAAGTCTTGTAGAACTAAGTCCCAAACTTGAGTCTCGAGGCGTTTTGCTAGAGCCCCGCCCCAGGGCGAGTCCCAGAAAAGTCTTTTAAAACACTGGTAATCATTGTGGATAGAGTATTTAGTGCTCTTATTATTTGGAACAAAATATCCGTAAAGATATCGTATCTGGAAGGTTTGCCTAACATCATATAAGGAGATCAATTTCTCATCCCTCTAACAAGACGGTACTTCTTAACACTCTCCTCATGTCTAGACCTCAACTAGAGCGTGTACGGAAACCAATTTCTCATTCCTCTACGATGTGGAACTTCTTAATAATATCATCACTGAATCACTTCACTAGTATTTTATGTTTTTTTACTAACAAAATGAGATGAGGGATAGTAATTGCAAACAATTTATTTTATTTGATGCCGATGGAAACCGGCAGCCGCTACCCTTTGGGTGCGCACAGGGTAAAACCTCCGCTCCTATGCAATAACTCGCAAACCACATAGATTGCAAACAAATTAAAGCAAATTATAACGTTAAATTACACGAATCTAACCTGTTGGTAAATGCGAAAGCAGAAAACAACTAAAAGTAGACTCACGAACAGTTTGCCCTCTCTTTCTTTAATTGTGTTTGGATCAGCTTGCGCGCACTTTGACTACTTCGATGAGGTTACCTGCCATTCCCACTGGCATAGTTACCAGATAACTCTGTCTACCCAGGCTTGAACTGTTGTCTCTGGCAGGGATTGTTGGCCTAGTTTCTTGATGTCTTTCCTTGTCTAATAGTGGAATTTTCTCCTCAAACTGATTCTTGGCCTCTAAGAGTTTCATGAGGTTCATTTCCCTGCCCACTCTGTCAGCTAAACGGAGCATTTCTCTTTCATGTTCAAACTCCTCTAGAACTTTTGGAGATATGTATTCAGAATCTCGTAGTCTTCTTTTATATCCACCTCCTGTTGCCCTGGATGATTTCTGCAGAGAAATGCATCATGATTGTGAATGTCCTTACATCTGGTGATGGTCTTCTTTATTGCTTCAAAAGAGTTGCATCATTCTCCCTCTGGCTTGTTTCTGCCAAGTATTTTAGTAAGATATTAAATGAATAAATACTCTGTTTCAAGTCCAATTTCTTTGGTCTGCTCAACAATGTCAATAGCATGATCTAGCAGTAAACGCCCTTCATTAATACATCAGCAACAAGATTTGATCTTGCACCATTATTAGGTGAATGAAGTCTGCAGAGCAAGACGGCTTACATTATGCAAGTCAATACCAGCATTTTGAAAGTTGAAAAGAATGTAGGTAAGGATACCTTGAATTATTTGAGACCGCAACTTCAGTACAACTGAGGGGTTGAGTGCTAGCAGACTCTTAAGGTTTCCAATAAACGGCTTTGTCAGTTAACAAATCAACAACAAAAGGCAAAGATCTTTGTGCAAGAAGATGTCAGTTTGAGGTCTTCTTCGATCCTTGCTCAGATTTCTTCTCAATATCTTACCATTGATCTCCACAATTGCAGCTTCCATTCAAGAACTTATGGTATCTATTAACATCCCGCACTATAATCTCTCTCTCAACAAGTCTACTAATATACTTAAATGCCTCATGACAATCCCTGCAAATTCTCAAATTCTTCACAATCCGCAAAGCTTTACCAGGTGGTGCTGTTCCATTCAACAATCCAAATGCCAATGCCAGCTTCTCACTGTGATGCCAAAGTGATCTCTTCTTCTCCTTCTCTTCTACTTCATGCAACATTTCAGCCCATACGGGCACGTAGCCCAGTTTCTCAATCTCCTCCATTAGCTCTGTTAACTTAGCATAAATCTCACCGGTTCTCTCATGCCTCCTATCACCAGCTAAAAACACATGAACCTCTCCCAGCACTTCAATCCAACTCTTCCCACCTTCCTTCCTCACTTTCTTATCCTTCATTCTCTTCCACACCTCCCTCACCTCATCCCACCTCCCTGCACTTGCATAAGCATTAGCCAAAATTACATAGGCTGAATCATCCATTGGGTTAATCTCCAACAACCTATCACTCATCCTCCACGCAATATCCATATTCGCGTGATATGCACATTTAGACAATAATACTCGCCATAAAGCTGCATCTGGCTTAAAAGGCATGGTTAAAGCAATTCGCTCCGCCTCCTCCAGACGTCCTGCTTTTCCCAATGCACCCACCAAACACGTATAGTGCTCCAGACACGGCTCCAAACTATACTCTTCAGTCATCCTCTTGAACCATATCTCAGTCTCTTCAACTAAACCTGCATTGTAAAATGCAGTCAAAGTAGCTAAGAAACTGTACTCATCCGGTACCATTCCCCGTTCTTCCATTAAAGTGAAAAGCTCTATGACATTTCCATGTTCCCCTTGTTGAGCATACCCTGCCATCATCGCATTCCACCCGACAATATTGAGTTCCATTTCTAGCTCATCAAACACTCCACGAGCGTTCCCTACAAGCCCACATTTCCCATACCCATCAATCAATGCACTGCCTACAATGACATTCAAATTAAGCCCTGCTACCATCGCGTGCCCATGAATAATCCTACATTGTTCAAGCATAGCCATGTCAGAACCTGCCCGCAAAGCCCCAGAAACACTAACCATAGTAGATGCCATACCACTCCTCCTCATTTCAACAAAACAGGACAAAGCATCAACAGGCTTATGATTCTGCGCAAACCCAACAATAACCGACGAGAAACAAACCTCATCTCTCACAGACATTTCATCGAACACCTTCTTCGCATTATTCGACAACCCAGTTTTAAAATACAACGACACAAGAGCTGACGCCGTAAACAGCTCTGAAGAGAAACCCAATTTGACAGCAACGGAATGAAGTTGTGCCCCAAAGGTGAGTGAAGGAAGAGTGCCGCATGTTTTGAGAAGGGACGTTAAAGTATGGCTATTGGGTAAGATTCTTGAAGGGTGACGGAGCATGGAAATGAAATGATGAAAGGAAAGCGGTGAGTTGGAGAATGCTGATGTGAAGGCTGTCCATGAAACGACATTGGGTGATGGGATTGACCGGAAAACACGGGCGGCGTCTGACCGGAGATCGGATTTGGAGTAGAGAGTGATGAGGTTGTTTAGCACTGCACGGTTAGCTTTTGCGGCGCCTGTTGTGATGGCTCTCGCATGTACGCACCGTGGGTCTGTTGAATCCATTTCTCAAGCCTGATTTGCTTGTTTCATTGAACTAATATATTAATTAAGTAGTTGAATGTTGTCGTGCTAAGTTCTTTATACCTCCCAAAGTAGGGCTACTTGCTCATACTCTACTCTTTTGAATTACGCTGAATACGTTATTCTTCTAGTATTAATCTGAAGAAAATATCAGTACTAACACTAAATATTTTATTGCTCCAATTAACAAATTAACTTTATTAGTTATCCATGATGTACTGATAAGTGATAATTCATGTTTCAACTTTCAAATGTAAGATTGTAACAGCAGCTGACTGAAAGTTCACTATGAAGTTTGAATAACAAAAAGTAACAGAGACATGTTCTTCACTCAAGAAAACATTCCATAGAAACAAATACACAAAAATGATTACATGTACAAACTTTTCAAGAAAGTGCGTTAATCTCAAACAAGTTGGAATCGACTATATGAATCCTCTCTTATCATATTTAACTATAACAATGCATTGTGAGGAATGTTAAACACTCTGTGCATCTCATCAGTCATGTCATAAGCAAGATCAAAATTTTTGACCATCTTATATCCCTTGATCATTATTCTATAAGTGACTAAATCAGGAGAGATGTTTGTTTCTCTGATTCTATCAAACAATCTCTGGGCCTCATCCATTCGACGTAACTCGGAATATTTATGGATGAAGCAATTGTAAATATAGACATCAGGAGAGATGTTCTGTCTTACCATCATTCTGAACAACCTCTTGGCCTCATCCATCTGATCTAACTTGCAAAATGCATCAATGAGGCAAGTATAAGTACCAACAGTAGGCAAGACTTCTCTTTTTTGCATGTCAAGGAGCAAAGCACAAGCCATGCTCATGTCTTTAATTTCACAAAAGCCAGAAATCATGGAGGTGTAACAGATATTATCTGGACTCATACCCTCCCTGACCATTTTCATGAATAGTTTGTGGGCCTGTATCACTTTAATCTGTCTTGCAGCTTTTTTCACTTCCCCCCGCTTGCATAGCATGTCAATAAGAATTGTGTATGTGATGATGTTAGGAGTCATCTCAAGTTTAAGCATTCCCATATAAAGCAAACTAGCCTTGTTAAAATGGGACTCTTTAACAAATCCATCAAGAAGAGTATTAAGAATTGTAACATTGGGAAACATGTCCCTCTTAAGCATCACCGTGATTAACTCCAATGCCTTCTTTGTGTTTATATCTTTGCACAACTGCTGAACAATTACATCATAGGTAAACAAATTGGGGATGATTACTCGATCCACCATTTCATCTATTAGGTGCAAGGCTTCCATCACACGCCCATCAGTACAGTACTGCTTAACAATAAAATTGCAGGTAATGGTATCAGACAGGTAATCTTTTTGTACCATCATAATCCTGTACTTCAATGCTTTATCAACAGACCCCATGTCGCAGGAAGCACGAATCAATTTCAAACAAGTTGAAGCATCTGGAGCCAAGTCACTGCTGATCATCTCTTCCAGTAGCTCATCAGCTGAACTAAGATCTCTTTGAGCACAAAATTCAGTAATTAAAATGTTGTAAGCTGTTTGGTCAACTTTGCACCCAGAATTCTTAAGGTAATGAAAACAATCCTTTGCAATTTTTGCTGCTCCAGCTGCGCACAAACCCTGAAGAATTGAGTTATAGTTAATTGGGGTAGGCTTGATGTTACTATCTTGCATACCTTGAATAGAACATAAACCTCCATCAATAATCCCAAATTTGCCGAACCAGCTGACAAGAATGCTATAGCTACATATATCTGGTGTTATTCCAGAATTACTCATCTCTTCAAAAACACTTATAGCTTTACTTGCTTCGCCTTCAGCAAAAAATCCATGAATAATAGCATTGTAGCAATAAGAATTCAAAGATTGGTTCTCATACCTCAGTTTCCGAATGAATTTCAAAGCAACATCAGGACATCCAATTCTACAGAGTCCATGGAGCCATACACTATATGTTGCAGCAGAAAGACTGATCTCTTTTTCCCGCTTTTCTTTCAGAATCTTATAGGCTTCTTTTACAGATACCTTCTGTGTGCCTGGATAATTTTTGCAGTAGAAGTTCACCATGATTGCGTATGTCATCACATCAGGTGAGGGTCCAAAGTTCTTCATTGTTTCAAATAGTCTAGCAAGATTCTCCCCTTGATTAGCTACTGCCAAGCAATTTAGTAGGTAATTACATGAATAAATACTTGGTTCAAGCCCGATTTCCTTAACCTGATTAATGACGTCAATAGCATAATCAAACAGTTTATTTGCAGCAAATACCTTGATGAGTTCATCAGCTACAAGAATTGAAGGTGTAGTATTATTAGTTGAACGCAGAACAAGATGCATCACCTTCAATAAGTCAACACCAGCATTCTGCAAGTAGAAAATCATTTCTTTAAGAAGTGTGTGCACTTCCATATCCATTCCAGCAAAGGCAAATGTATGTATCATCATTCTATAGCCATTTATTGAATGATACAAGCCATACTTTGCCAGAGATTCCACAAAAGAAATCTCTCTCGCAACTTTCCAACTCAAAGACTTGCATACTCTAACTACAACTGAATACACCTTACGACCTTTCCAGTTAAGTGAATTCCTTGTTGGTATAACAGCTTTATCAGAATCATACAACAAGGGTAATGAAGAAGAAGCACCATGATAGTACTTTCTACAAAGGCTTCTCTGCTCCTTAAAGAAACCCAATTTATGTAAATCCTTGAATAACAAGCTGAAGGACTTTCTTGGTAACAAACCTAGACCCATAGAAGAAAAACTTCTCAACAATTATACAGAGTCTACATTATCACCAAGAAAAATCTAACATTTTTTCTTTTTCTTTGAGTAAAGTTTGCACCTTTATTCAAAATCTCAACACCCATCAAACAAAAAAGATAATATTCGACCCCCTAGACAAGCTCCAATGGTTTGTAAGCTCTCAGGTCCGAAATTCAAAGAATCTTGAAAAAGGGAACCCACAAGAATGAATATTAGAGCTAAAATCGATTGAAAAGTACACCCAAACTGAAAAAGATAGGAACAGTTCACCTCAGCACAGCAATTTCAATTTGAGCCCAGTCTGAGGGGTTATCTTTTCTTCTTCTTCTCATAGCGGCGGCTCAAAGCATAAGTCAGTTAAGAGCTTAAAAAACCCATAAATTTTTCGACAGTGATAAATATAAATTCACCTCTTAATTGAGTATTTGGCGGCAGCTTCTGCGTTTACTGTGGTGTTCTTGTGCTGGTGCTTTTCAAACTTCGGCAAATAATTTAGATTTTATTTTTGGTCAAATAATAATATTTATTATTTAATACAATGTTTTAAGTACTTGTCCTATTATTAGGTTTTCACGAGTGTAAATTTGAAGAAATTTTTCAATCTTGCAGACTTAAAAGTTCAACTATCAATATTCTTTTAAATGTTTTTTATTTATTTTTACTTGTTCAATTTATTAAAATTTAATTATCCAATAATACTAAACTTGTCCAGTTTGAAAAATCGAGATAATTACTCTTATTATTAAATACTATTGAATAGTGAGTGCGGAAAACTTAAAAGAGAACAAGAACACTTTAGCATCAACAGATTCACTATGATTTAACTCCTGCGTATAAATGCATAAAATGAAATTGATCAATGTGTGTTACTCAATAACTCAAATAGCTGCTGCTGTAGCAACATTTACATCATCAGATTCATCAACAATCATTTCATCACGAAATAGCAGTTTAAGATATGGAAGAACTCTGGGAAGCATGGGTAGGTCTGCTAAGTTAACACTCATCATATCAAAAGCAATGCTTGTTTTGTGCATGTGTGTGTCATCAAAAACTGGAATTTTAGGGTATCTTTGACTGAAATGAGTGAGGATGATTCGATATGCTCCAGCAGCGTCCCCTACTTCAATAGCTTCCTGTGTTGTGCTGTGATTTCTTGCTATGGCTTCTTCCACCATGCCATCTTCAAAGGTAGCCTGCATTGAACACCCAAAAGTTTTATATATGCTAAAATGGGGAACATGTGGCAGCTGAAATTTTTATGAGAATTGTTAAGCCAAGAGTATAGCATGTTGTAAGATTCTATTGACAACTTGGAAAGATTTTTTGTAATCAAAAGAGGGGGGGGGGGGGGGGGGGGGAACTATAAAGACATTTCACAACTTGCCTCATGAATAAGAACTGTGGCCCCATGGGAAGCTGTAACTAGTTCTGGACAAGGCCTCGTGTCGCCAGAGTAAACAATTTTCCACCCTGGTATCATCTTCCCAGTGCTATTAGCCCTATCTGCCGCCTTCAGGACACCACCATATGCTTGTGGACAATGAATAACAGGAAAGCTGATCAATGCTTCCAATCCTGCTTCTCTCAGAATTCTCTTCAACATTGCCAGCACCGGGAATGCCGCAGATGCATCAGCTGGGCTGCCTGGCCTCTTCCAATAACTCTCCATACGGCTCCCTTTAGCAAATAAGTTAGAACCATTCTTTTGGTCATTTTGTACACCTGCACTCCCATTTGCATCCTTGTTTTCACCTGACTCACAAGTCCTCAATGAAGCTCCTGTAGTTTGCCTACAATCCAGGAACTGCATATCTAGGTCCTCAAGTTTTTGGTATGCATCAAGGAATATCTTAAGCTGTCGTGGTCCCACAACAACTAAAGGTTCATGAGGAGTTTCATTAAGTAAATCGCGTCGGAGAGCAAGTATTCTTGCAATACCAGTATGATGATCAGCATGAATATGAGAAATCCAAATGCACCTTAGACCTTTTACAGCTTCATCAGCACCTTCAATGCCAAATCTGTTTACCAAGCAGCACATTATCCCCCAAACTGCAGTTAGACAAAAACCATATGTAAAAATTGATATTAATGAGCATATACATTACCTTCTTTTTAGCTGTCCCAATGTTCCTTCACCACAATCTAACAGAATACTTCCCTTTGAGAAAAGATTGATAAAAATGGAAGTGACATTTCGATATTTTGAAGGCTGGGAAGAACCAGTTCCAAGAAGAACAATCTCCATATCCTCTCTTGTTATACCTTCCAAACAACTAGGTAATGCAGTTTCATGCAACCAGGGTTCTTCTATCACAACATTGTTGGCCTGCAATGTCGTGCTGCCTCCATTTGCAATGTTGTTACCATGATGCAACAGTTGGGTAATATGCTCAGAAGCATCCACAATTTCAGGAATTTCTGTAATTAAGTCTTCTATGATTTTTGGCCGAGAAGTAATTTCAGGAATACCAGATCTGTCTAAACCAAGCTGTGCATATGGGCGAAGATGGAACTGTTCCACAAAAAAGTTGTTCATTTTGAGTGATGTCCAACCCAGCATCAAAGTCAAACAACGCATGAGGTAAATTGCAGTCAATTCCACAGAAAAGCTCAAATACATTCCTAACCAAACTTGGCATACAATTTCTAGATTCTAACTCTACGCCATAAGGCAATCGGATCAAATATATGAACTCTCACCTTCAGGAGGTTCTCTGCCGTAATAACTTGACATGAAGCTGGAAGAGAGAACTGCAGAAACAAAATAAAGATAATTTACCAATTAAACAAGCATCCCCAATATTGATTCTCTGTCCAAAGTAAACGTATCTTCCATTCCAGCATAATTCCAATATAATGTACCTCACTTGGACCCTTAGAGACTGAGGGTAAGCTCTTCAACTGCGGAAGAGACCAAAAACCAGGCGAAGGAAAGAATTGAGGGCACAAGTAGTTCAGCCTTGTGGCGATTCTTGCACTAGACTTCAGAATTGGAATTTCAACATTCTTCCTGCGATTTGTACAAGAAAATCATGCTGGTACATAAGCAGGAAATACACGTAAACAGCAGAAAGATGTATATCAGCCTTAAAGAAGAGAGCATTCTAAGGTTACTCACAGCTGATGTCCTGCCATGACGTGCTGCACCTCACCAAATCTTGACATCCATTGCTGATATTCAGTTGTACACGTTACTGAAGCAGGACTAAGGTGTATCACACAATCAACTTTTTTGCACATTTCCTTGGATTGTTCGGATGGATCTGAGTAATACGGAGTGAGAGAATGTATAGACGACAATTCTTGCAGATGAGACCGTGTTGGGCAGTCAACAACGAGTACAATAGGACCAGGAACAGAAGGCCCCAATACATCACTAGGGTGAACCTGCGCAATGCTCACTGAAACAATGAGATGAGTACAAAGTGAAGTAACAGCAAATAATAATCCCTATTCTTACCATGATGTCTTGATGATCTGACTGTACAGAATTCCCGAGTTGCAATTCACGGCATTTTGGGCCAGGTCTCAACCCAAGAGCAGCAGCCTTTTTGGGATCAAACTTTCCCTTAATTTCAGGCAACTCACAAATATACACTACAGCAAGATCCCCAGGCTTCAATGCAAATTCAGCTGTGGACTGCATCCTCTCTGCTGAAAGATTTTCACCAACTAGTGAATCATCAAGTTCAGAGGATCCTTCCTTTGTCGTCTTAGACACTTTTGAGTAACATGGTCGCAACAGAACAGCAGATATTTTGACAACCTCATCGTTAATAGGAACAAAGAGTTCATCAGTAGCCCCCGAAGAATCAACAGGTGGGCCAAAACTACGTGCATGGACCATGGCGGCATTTGGGATGAATGATTTCATTGCATTGACCAAGTACTTGAGATCAGAAGGACCCCATACATTGACCTTCAAAATAAAATTGTAATCGGTATCATTTTGTTAAGATCATTTACATCAGCCAATTATCTGATCGATATTTTACAAGTAAACCAAGTTAATCTGACACTCACAGACATTCCTTCTTCTCCCATGCCAGCCAAAGTCAATAAAAGACCTGCAAGCAAAAGAATTTAACATATTTAGTGGTTCTTAAACAACCTCTGGCAATCGTTAAGTCAGCACTTGCATCTTTCCAGCATTGATTAATCTAGTCACTCAATAAGAAAAGCTATAGAAACAGACCTGGGAGTCCACCGGCAGTTTCTGAACAGACTCGCGACAGAAATATGTGATCAATCTGGGAAAGAAGAACAAAGAAAAAAAATGTATATACATCTTCCACAATAAGATCAACATCATACTTGAAAGAGCAGTTCAGAACTATAAACCTGATTACGAACAACCGGATTATACATATCCATAGTTCTATACCTTTGATAGCTTAATTTTATGCTCTGTGCAGAAGCGTTGCAATCCCTGGAGCAGAAGAACAGATTTAGATACAAAGAAATAAGTCTTACTGTACTTTTTCTGTTTCTTCACAAAGGAAATAAGAACCAAAAGAGAGCAATAAATGCATATGAATGGGAAACAATCTGCAGAACAACATTGTGGAAAGAAAACCCACCAGGATAATGGTGATGCAGGAAGTAGATGACCAATTAACCATCATTAAAAAGCACAGTTCCTCATTAGGAGTTTGTCAATTACACTAACCAAAAACATTCTTAATGGCAGACAAAAAGTATGACTTGCTATTCATCATAACTTGAAATATGCTGCATGTGGTCTTATCATCTGTTCCTGTACAAAATCTAATAGCCAGTTGGTCCCTATGGATCTTATCCATGCATAATTTAGTCATGAGAATAATAGAATTACAAAAACTCAAGGAACCCTTGCAAGAAACTAAATCTACTTAATAAGTAGCTCCTCTTTCAGATTCAGGTAGGTATTCTGCTTCCCATAAGAGAAGGGCCCTAAGATTTTAATGCCATTATAGCAACATACCCAGTAATCCCACAAGTTGGGTCTGGGGAGGGCAAGATATACGCAGACCTTATCTCTACCTTTGTGGGGTAGAGAGGCTGTTCCAAAATATGAAATGTACATCTTGACTAAAAACACAACACCCAAATAGGATTAAATTATCCTTTCGGTGTCATGTGAAACAGTAGAGGAACTAGGTGGCATACACAATTACACATTGGATTTGAACTCGAAAATATAACATACTTACTTCTCCAGCGTTAAAAATAAACCTCTGTTTATCAAAGAAGAGAAGGACTGAGGGTGTTGTATCTTGTGTATCCATGCCAGTCCCAAGGATCTGTGAGAATTTAAAGGAAGAGAAGTCAATGACTTTTCAATTACTTCGCGAGGAAGTGAGAGAGGAACAATATCAGTTATTAGATTCACATAATCATAAATTTGGGAAATAAGATTCCAATCCAACCAGACAGAACCTTTGCGCATTCAAGTATCTGACCGAAATCTTAGGAACTTTAGAGTCCCTTCATGCAAAAATAAATTGTCAAATCTGCTTTAAACATACCAAAAAAAATTATAAATGGGACTAATACTGGGGCTGCTAGTTCATGTTATGTTACTTTATAGGACTAACATAACCATCATGCTTTTTTTCTGTTACTGTGTTATACTGTTTGTTTTAATATTGAATTGGAATCCCTCTGCTAAAAATGTTTTACTTGAAGAAAACATATTTTGGTGTTAAAATGTGAAAAAATGTAATCTTGAAGAAAAATACATCCCATCAAAAAGAAGCCATTTTTCAATCAATGTCCTCACTCCTACTCCATATCACTTGCTTCAAACTACACTTATAGTTGTCAAAACACTATCCTCTTGTCTTATTCTACCGGACCTACACACGTGTCATCAACTTTTAAACCCAACTAAAACAAGAAATGATTCAGAAAAAGTTCCAAATCAAACATTTTCCTCACAATATACCCTATAACTCTATCCATACCATTTGTTCCCTCAAAACATATAAACATAATTGTTTTCTCCCTATCGACATCAGAAATCAGTAAAAACAATCCACCATGTCCCACCTGCGACCCACTCACTAGACCTACAGAATGACTGCATGTACCAACTTCGCGTCCAAATAAACATGGGAACTATAAATCTTTTTGAACTTAGTTAGCTCCCTGACACTAGCATAGTGTTCTTATGGAACGTAACTAACAAAGTTTTTTCATTTCTACCATTTTGTATTTTTTTTCTGCATCTTCTTCAATGCCAGCAATAGCATATATCATTACTTCATCCAAAACAAACATGCAAATCATCTTCATTCAACCACATAACAAACCAGGATCATAACAAACAACTAGCAAAGTTTCAATTTGTTTACTTTCCTTTTTCGTTCCTTCAATAAAAATTCTTTCTTTATTAAAAGGGAAAACTTATTAACAACTACTAATTAAGTACCTGGACGTATGAAATAGTATTAACAGGGTTGAGTTTGCGAACTTTGAGTTGAAGGTTTTTCCTGGGACCATCATTCTTATCTTTACCTTCAGCCCTTCTTTTATTAAACCCAACAGACTCAGCAATCGCACTACTACTACTTTCTTCCATTACCGACTTCCCTTTATTCTCCGTCTTCGAACTACTACTACTACTACGCCTTCTTGAACCGCTCAATGAACCGGGTCGTTCGATATTTTTGGGTTTTCTTGAATATGCGGCGAAGAGAAGACGACAAGGCTTGTGAGTGTGGGTATGGAGAAATGGGTGTTTGATTTTGAAGAGATGAGAAAGGGAAAGCGGAGGTTTTGGGGTTAAAGGGGAAGTGAGAAGTGCGTGGTGATTGGCGGAGGAGAATAGGAGGCGTAGGCTAGAGATTTGGGGCATTTTATTTGTAATACACACGGTTTTAGGTTCCCAAACATAAAATCCCGCCCATGTCTGGAAGATTTTGCACTTGCCATTGCATGTTATCGGGTCGGGTCGGTGTTCATTACCATTCATTTTTTTAAAAATGAATTTGGTTGGATTTGAAATTTAGTTGTAGTTTCAAATATAATTACTAAAAATTAATTATTTTTTTAATATGAAAATAATATTCGAATAAGAATATCTTTAGCTTTCAAGCGTTTATTTTTTTATACTAGCTTCAACATTAAGCGTTGGGCCATATCATGAAATTAGGCTGGAAAATAGGTGAATTTCGCTGAAAGTCCAACTTATTTTCAAGTTATGAGCTTAAATTTACTATTCATATCGATTTTATGAAAAACTATTAATCGAATTCGAAGCCGATATCAAAAGCGCTAGGATACGCAGCAAAAACACCATCATACAAAACCTTCAAAATGAAGAGTCCAGCCCACTAAATGGATTTATTAGTGAAGACTACCCTGGGCTCCTGCAGGCCCAAGGAGGATGAAGAGAAGCGCTGTTGTTAATTGGACAACGGCCCAAAAAGTCTTGCTTCCTATTCTCAATGAGAAAATCAGAATATTTTGGTTGGAAAACCTTTTAAGTAATAAATAAATACTAATTTTAGTGATTTTTTTATTTATTATTATTTATAACAATACATAACAATATTATATTAAACATGTAATATGTATTAAAAGTGAATTATGTTTATTTGGTAAGAAATTGACACATTATATAAAATATTTAATAAATGTATTATCTATTAATAAAATTTATATTATATGTGAATAATAAATTATTATTTATAATATATTAAAATTATATTATAATTATACTAAAAGTGTTCAAGTAAAAAAATAATATTATTAATATAAAAACTAAATATTTTCCTGATATAGTATATTTACGTAACTTTTCATATTAGCAACTGTAGTACAATTTGTCACTTATATAAATAGCCGCCGTCGACAATTTGAATTATTGTAAGAATAGTAATATATATCCGGCAAGACCACCAACCACTCACCCAAGAGTCAACTTTACTATGACGTGAAAGGAAATTGATTTGATGTACACTTTTGTCTTGCATCATAAAAATAAATTTTCCTATTTTTATAATAAATGCTTTAGGGTAGTTATAAGATAATTACCCTAAAGCATTTAATATGAAAAATTATTAAACATTAATCATTATCTTCCCGTTTAATCGCTACAAGTAAAAAGAGTATTTTTTTTCTTTTTTTTGAAAAGCAAATTAAAAATGATCCAAGTACTTATTAATTTAGTTCATTTTATCCTTACACAAATTTAATTAATATGTTTGTTTGATATTCATAGTTATTTTATTCATTTGTTATTTTTTTGTCAATCAAATTTATATTTTAAATACTATTTTCTCCGTTTCATAAAAAATGATCTAGTTTGACTTGATATGGAGTTTAAGAATATAAAGAAGACTTTTGAATCTTGTAGTCCTAAATTAAAGTTAAATTAAATGTACAAAATTGCCCTTTGATCTTGTGGCCTTAAACATGCCACGTGAAAAGTTGTTATCAAAAAAAGAAAAAGGTCATTCTTTTTGAAACATACTAAAAAAAAAAAGAGGTCATTCTTTTTTAAACGGAGGAAGTATTAACTATCCAAGACAATATTAAAATGACAAAAAGATAATAAAAAGGTAAGCATTAATGAATGATTGCTAACGATCTCATCAAATTAGAGCATCATAACAAGAACATCTCACCAAAAGATAATGGATATACAGCTGCAAACCAAAGAACTAGAAAAACAAAACAACAATTGGGAAAAAACAAAGAAAGAAACAACAAAAATATTGTTTTTTCTTCCCTCTTTTTTTTTAAAAAAAAACGAAATTCAAATGGGCTTTTTTTTAGACCCACAAATCAAACTCAAACAAATTTCAATTTAGAACTCATTGGATAGAGGAGCATGTTCTTGTGTCATGAACACATTGGTGTAAATAAGACCAGCCAAACTACCACCAACTAATGGACCAATCCAGTAGATCCAGAAACCCTCAAAGTTACCACTAACCATTGCTGGTCCAAATGAACGAGCTGGGTTCATTGATCCACCGGAGAATGGTCCGGCAGCCAAAATATTAGCTCCAACGATGAGACCAATAGCAATCGGTGCAATTGTGCCCAATGAACCCTTCTTCGGGTCAGCGGCGGTTGCGAATACAGTGTACACTAAACCAAATGTGATAATTATTTCCATCACGAGTCCTTCTAGTATGCTTACACCAGCTCCCACTCCATGGGTTGGAATAGCCTGAGATCGTCGTAAAAAGTGAAATTAGTAATCTAAAAAAATAAAAATGGGTCATCGGTAAAAATTGAAGGACTTACACATCCACCGGTGACGAATTTGAGGAGGAAGCAAGCTACAGCGGCGCCGGTAAGTTGAGCAAGCATGTAGAAGGAGCCAGTGATAAAGGTAATATGGCCACCGAAGGTTAATCCGCAGGTGACAGCAGGGTTAACATGACCACCGGAGATGTTAGCGGAAACTGAAACGGCTACAAATAGAGCAAATCCATGGCAAACTGCAATAGCTACAAGCCCAGCCGGATCAAGTGCAGCATTTGTTGTCAACTTGCCTGTATCCAAAACAATACCAAATTTCAAATCTCTCATATATGAAAATGCACAAAAATAAAATATACATGTGCATATTAGTTGTTTTAGTTTGGTAGGCTTAAAATCGTTTGAATCGATCTATTTGATATGAATTCAAAATAAGCATTAACCATATTATGTGCGCGCATAATTCAAGTCACATGCAATAATGGAAAAAGGATCGGATCGGAGTTATTAACCGTAAGCAATGGCGGAACCAACTCCGGCGAAGACAAAGATGAGTGTGGAGATGAATTCAGCAAGATAGGACTGAAGAGAGACAACGCTGAAGGAATCACTAAAACTTCCAATAGCTACGCCGCCAGCCATTTTTACTATAAAAAATAATAATTTAATTCACTACTAATAATAGATTCTTAGAGAGAAAATTGCTTTTGGATGACACTAATTGGCATTTCTTTGTCACATATATATAGTAAGTAGTAGGAGTGTACAAATATTTTTTAATATAAAGTTTAATCAATGAAGTTCATGATATTTTTCACTGTAGCATAAAACACGATAAGGGGAATATGAGAATGTACAAGGGTCAATGCCCATCTATGTTTGTTTAGGGTTTTGCCATATTTTAAGTTTTATTTTTCTAGGAAAATTAAAGTATTGCCATAAGTATTTTAACTTTTTATGTATATATATTTTTCTATTGATTTATCATATCCTTAGAGAAAAAGTTTGGCGATTTATAAATTAAAGATTTTTATTCTCAAAATATAATATAATATCATCCACAATATAATTCGTTTTGAAATTTTTGTTTATGGAAGATTTTCTCTCTATAATTTTAAATTTTCTTATTAGTTTTAATATGTTGGTTAATTGGCTAAATTTCAAATAATAATAGTTTGATTTTTAGTATAAATTTTTGTCATTTAATTTATTAATATTATGATTTGTAATTATAAATTTTCACGCGACGCTCACAATCACGAACCCAACAATCCCTTCATGTTTATTTTTAATATAATATTAAAATTAAATATTAAAAATCCTACCTGGCAGTCATATGCTTTTTTGGAAATGTCTCAAAGCTCATAAGTAGTCTTCATCCATGTGATACATCAATAATGGGTAAGATTTTTGGATCCGAGGCATATTCGAAAATTTAATTTCAGTGTATTCATCAATTTTACTGTATTTTTAACGTGTCGGTGAGTTTGGTACCAAGGAGAATGTTTTTTCATGGAGATTTTTTTTTCTAAGAAAGTAAATGGAGATTTTTTTTTCTAAGAAAGTAAGTGAAATTTTTTTGGTATATTTTAGGTAAATAAAAATATTTATATATAATATAGACAAATATTATAAAAGGTGAAAGTGGTGTAAAGCATAGGGGTGTGAGATGAAGTCTTGCTACAGCGAGTGAGTAAAAATGAGGTGTGTTAGGGTGGATATGACATCCATAATTGAGGTAGAATTGTTTTTGTAAGCTTCTTTCCTTATATGATAAATTGATAATCATTTTTCTCATTTTTAAGAAATTTATTTTTTAAAGAAAATATTAAAAATATTTAGTTAATAGAACGGTTTCATTAGATATCTCACAACTAGAATTCCTCTTTTTTCCGATCCAGTTCCTCCACCAACGCGAACCCCAGTTAGATTCAGGTATGCTACACTTTTTAGTTATTGGGAGAACCCAAGTACTCTCTTTCGGATTCAGGAAACAACTCTCAGAGATCTTTCTTCCTTTGGCATGAAAAATGTAATGAGGATTTCCATTAAGGGAGCTCGAGAAAAAGATAATAATGGTTTGAATCCCTTAATCACTAAGTCAACTTCTGATTTTATATTCAGGAGGTTCAAAATCAATATATAAACATAAAAAAATTTTAAAATACCTTAAATATACAATATAATTCTTTGCCGACGGGGTAAGTCTGACCCTGTAATCATAGTCAGTTATCACTCATAATTTTTTATTTTTACTAAAGTCTCTTCACTCAGGTCTCGAATTACTAATGTAATAACTAAAAATTCGTTAAGAACACTTTGATTACTTCCAAATTAGATCTACTCCGCGAAAGTTTTAATTAAATGAACTATTATTTTGGAAGTAATATTTTCGTAATTAACTCAACGTAAATTTCACTTGATCTCATAATCATCAAAAGAAATTATTTCCCTTAGGTCTTGAATTCCAGCTGTAATGACCATAACTTATAATATGCTCTTTATATTACTCTTTTATTGGATTTATTAATGCAAAATGCAAGCTAACCAAACCAATAAATTTAGAATACAAAATATTAAATAATTAAAAAAAAAAATGTGGCCTGACTTTTAGGACATTGAACGGTGGAGGGGTCCTATACAGGGACGGATTTACGTTAAACGAAGGGGGTTCATCCGAACCCCTTTCGTCGAAAAATTACAATATATACATATGATTAAATATTTAATTTATGTGTATATATACACTATTGAACCCCCTGAATACACAACAAAGGAGTAGCTCAGTGGCATTGGGGTTCAAAAATTCGCTCTACTGTATGGAAGGTCGAGTGTTTGAATCCGGACAGAGGCATTTTATTTTGTTTTAAAAACAATAATGCAATCAGAAAACGATGTTTAGTTCCAAAAAATTAAAATGCTGATTGGAAATTAAGGATTTATTAGTTTAATTCCTAATTATAAAGTCAAATATTAAAAAAAAAATCTTCTTGATTCAACCGTTTAATCCGACCCGTTTATATCTGATTTGACCCGTTTATTTGTGGATATTATTTATGTGATTAATTTTTTTTGAACCCTCTTGATGAAAAACCTTGCTCCGCCACTGGTCCTATAAGGGTAAATAATGATTATTTTTATTATTGTTTTCAAAAAAAAAAAGTAGAGATTATGGTGGCATGAGTACTGAGATAAATAGGATTTGGTCCACCAAATACACCGACCAACTATAAACTTGAGAATATGGGGGGCCTATTGTTTCTTTGATATTTTTTTTATGAAATGTGTGGATATAAATTTAAGTGGACTTGATTATGTATAGTTTTTAACAGTGTTATTTCGTTATTAGTACTACTTTTATTTTCAAATTATCATTCACCGACTTTTTTAAAATAATTTATTTGAATAGAGATAAAAAATTTATCTCTATGCAGTAGAAGTAAAATTTATATGCACATTTTTTCTTTTCTATATCTTAAATTCTATATACAGTGAGCCTTGTAAGACTTATGCTAACACGAGTCTTATGCATAGAATTTAAAATTTTTGGTCAAAAATATCCTTAAATTATACTTCAAACTTAAAGTATATCTTTAAAGTATTATTCTTAGCATAAAACATCCTTCAAGTGTATAAAAGTGAACAATTTTCATTCTTTTATTAGATATTGTCAAAAAATTAATAGATCATACAAAAACATGAGCAATTTACGTGACTATCAATAAAAAATTTCATGCATAATTTCATTACATGCTATAAGAAATTCCTAAAAAAAAATTTAAAATGTTAAGACACTATTGTTTACTGGAAAAAAAATATTGAGGATACATGATCTGCTCTTTTTCTTATTTAGTAACGAAAAGAAGCTGAAGCTTAATTAACTTTACTTTTTTCATTTCATATTCAAACTGTATTTAGATCAATAAATATTTGGGGCCATCTGATGTAAAAGTGATCAGTATATTAATTATGTCTCGCATTTGAGTTTCATTCTATATTATTAAAAGATGAAGCCTCCAACAAATGTTGCTTCCAGCTAATTCAATTGAGAAGAAATATATTTCAAACTAATAATATTTTTAATATCAAAATTATATGAAAAAAAAAACGTCAATTCATAAATTCAATTATCAAAAAAGTTTACGATAATATATTTGACGTAGCTAAGAATAATAATTACGAAGGGATAACTTAATTTTTGTGGGATCTTAGTTTTCTGATAAATTCAAGTAGAAGAATGAAAATTGTTCATTTTTAAATACTTGAAGGATGTTTTCTGCTAAGAATGATACTTTAAGGATGTACTTTAAGTTTGGGGTATAGTTGAAGGGTGATTTTGGCCAAAAACTCTAGAATTTAATACCATCAAATATTATCTTTTTGGTTTCATACTCAATTTTGTTGCTCTTTTGAAAAGTTTATTTAATTTTTTTTGCCCTTTTGGATTCTGACTCGTTATTATCGTTGTTGTTAGCTAATACAATATTGAATGATTAGGGGTTTAATAATGGTAATTAGTCGCTGGCAGGGGATGGATATATTAGTAATCTGGTTGAAACTTCTTGTCGTGTTTTGGTAGTTGCCTAGACTTTTGAATTAAAGTATTTTCCATTGTGGAATATTAGCTTTTTGGTGTTTATATTCTTTAATTGTTAATTAATGTCTCTCTCCAACAATTATTGCCTACTTTAATTCATTAATCTTTCCCCTTTTTGTGATTAAAAGATTGGATATATACTATAAAAGTTGTTTTATCCTTTTCGATATATTGGACGTATTCAGATAATGAAATGTCTTATTATATAAACCATCTCCTAATGATCGATAATAATGTGATTCTTAGCTAATCCATTATTGTCTCTTTCCTCCACCAATCTCACCATTTCCCTTACTTTTGTATTTCAAATTGGAAATATTAAATTTTTGAAAACGCTCCATTAACATAACATGTGTATTACATATATGTACATATATACATGACAATAAATTACTAAAAAATTCAATTTCAAGGCATGAGGATGAAATTATAGTGTTCAATAGGGAGCAAACTACATTCCAAAATATAACTTCAGATCAAAAGCGGATTTAAAATTTTAATTCTATCAAACTGCTAAATCCGCCCCTACTTGTGGACACAAATAGGAATGAATGAAATTTGATACACATTCAAACTTTGAATGGTTAGTTATGTTGAATGAGAAGATATTGAGCAATAAATGAGAAGGCGTCTTCATCGACAATTTACTAATAGCAAAAACGACATTATATGAATTATTGGTTCTTAAAGGTGAAGTCTAATTTTTGAGGCGGCTATTTGACCGCCCATATTCATATTATTGATTCTTTGGTCTGCCAAAATCATTTGAATCCTTATTGAACGACAGTGACTTATAACAAACCTGTAGTAATTGCTAGATCCTCATGAGTTTCTAATTGGATCTTTAATCTTTGACTCCAAAACTTTCTATTGGGATTTATTTATACTTTATAGTACTCCCTCCGTTTACTTTTAAACTGTCAAATCATCTAATAACTCACGGTCCAATTAATCTGAAATATATCGACTAAATAAATATAAAAAAGGTTGTGACAAACTTCCACCCCCTATAGTGGGGAAATACAGCCTACTAGTGGAGCTTGAAAGAGAATAGTGTATATGTAGATCATACCCCTATCTTGAGAATGTAGAGAGATTATCCTTGGCTCAAAGAGATGAAAAAAGGCAGTGCAGAAGCAAAAATAACAACGAGATAATAAGAGAACCGAGGCTAAAGGAACAAGCAGTTCATCCTAGTAGTTCCTAGTTAAATGAAGACAAGCAGCAGTGGCTCAGTGCTAGTCCATGGGAAACCATCTTCGAGCCACAAAATATCATTGTCCAAGCTATCAAATAAAGTCCATCATGTTGCTTAATGCAGGACATGAATTTCTTAAGTTCAAAAAAAAGAGGCATGTGTGGCTTTCAGGGACATGGCCACACACAGAATAACAACTCTGAGCTTCAATCAAACGGCCTAGAGTATAATGGCGATTCAACACAACTAACTACAAGAACACACTACCAATAACAGAAAAAAACAAATTATTAAACCTAGAGTCTAGAACTCAATCAAGTTGCATCTCTTCAGGAAATGGGATGGAAGCACAGCAACGGTAATAGCCATCGTCATCAAACACAAACCTTTGTGAAAGATGAGCTTCGCGTACAAGATACTCCCCCCAGTCTTCCGAGCCATATTGACCAAAAATCTTTCGTGCATCAAAGGAATCAACCTTTTTTGATCCTTTTTTGCTATCAATTGGAGAACAGTAAGTCAGTCCTAACCTTAAAAGTAATGGACATTATGCAACTGAGCATAAATCACGATAGACTTTAAGCCAACAAACAAACAAGATATGCAATAAAAGATTAAAAAATGACACCTTTTTCTGTGCCGCGCATTCATTATGGTGGCATGCAACTGCATAAGGGGCAGAAAAGGCTTATCAGGAACTCATCAAATCAAGAAGATAACAAAAATAAAAACAATACAAGTTTAGCAATTTTCACCACGACAGTCATGGATAAGCTATACAAGCATTCTGGTATTAGCTATGTAAAAGGAAAAAGGCCACTAAAGACAATAGAATACATCTAGAGAAGTAATTGCCACCAAGTGCAAGTCTACAAACAGTTTTAGGGGGTCAAGCCTTTCTTGAAAGTAACTATAAAAGATAAAACGTACTTGAATGAGCTGAAGCATAATCTTCAATTATTTAATACTGGATACCAGAACAAAACAAATGAACACCACAAAAAAGCACCAGCAAGCATAATGCAACAGAAGAAACAAGTTCCCAAACATATGAAGTTGGAACGCAAAAGGTGAGAATGAGTTGGGGTTTGAGGATGCTGAATTCGAGAAGGTGTCAGAAGTAAAATGGAAGTAGACATATTTACTCTTGGTGGAGAGGGAAACTGTTTCACTTTTCAAAAGAGGTTGCACGATTTCTGACTGTATGATTCTCTACCAGGTGCCTTGTACTTTAGGCCCTCGCTTGCGATAAAATAAATTGCTTTTTATGAGAAAAGAAAGTGGAGGGGTCAGTGGGGGAAGGAAAAGCAAGGAAGCAGCAGCACTAGATCGAATAGTCAAAGTATTTGAACACAGCATCAATGGAAATAGAGAGACAATCAATAAAGAAATTGCTGACAAAATTAACCAGAATAAAGAATTAACACCTTGAAAGATATACCTTTAACTTCTGGTTTAAATCATTTTCAAGAACAAGACCAGCTTCAATGAACGCATTGGTGATCACCTCTAGAAAGGCTAAGGAATAACAAATGCAGGTAAAAAATTCCCTTAGAAATAGCAGACAGATTCAAGAAATGGGTAGGGTGAGGGAAGACGACACCAGAAATTATGGATACGACAGGCACGTAAAAGTCTGTCTTCACCACCAATTACTTCCACAGGAGCATATACAACACGAGCTTTTGCTGGAGAACCTTTCATGCACTCCTGCAGGATAACAACAATCTGAGTTCCAGCCAGAAAAATGGTGAACTTGTGAACTCTCATTAGAAGCAACAGTCAAGAAACATCCAGCATGATATATAGTTTCTCTCACACACACACGTACAGAGACCAACCAATTGAAGAAGCATCAACAGAAAGAGATTGGTATCACGTGAAAAGGAAATTATAAATATAATATAAGAGCAAATGCTCTTCTTTTTGCAGTACTTAATCATTTTGTTCATTTGCTTTCACCTAATTCCAAGAAGGTCAACATTGCTACCAGTGGCATATTTGAAGGCTCTAATACACAATTACCCTTTGTTTGTTTCTGAGTTTTTTTTTTTTTTTTTTTAAGTTGTTTTGCTATTGTACATTTCCACTTTCTCTTACGTGTAGTCATTTTCTGTAATTCCTCCTTTTAAACGTATAAAGTCAGCAGGCCTGATCTATGTTTCTTCTTCAATTGTGACAGTTTCTATAAAATATATTAACAATAAATGGGAAAATCCAACAAAGTTACTGAGAAGTACAACTAAAATCAACTATTGAAATTTTGTGGTGCATGGCAATATAACATAGAGTATCACGTTCAAAACATGTACACTAATAAAAAGAAAAGAAAGAACAAGCATGTTAGATGGAAACGAAGTGTATTTGAGCCTTATAGTTGGATATTTCAAATATCTCAAGTATGAGATCTATCATTTTACTTTTGAAGTAAAAGACATGAAAGTCAAATTATAAAGAATGTTTAGTACTGGGGAAAAAAAGATATAGATGATCTTCATCCATATGAACCTAAATAATAAAAAAACATTAGTTTCTAACACTTCCTATATGAATGTTTCAATAATCTTAGGCTCATAATACTAAAAACTATGAGTACTGAAAGGCAATTTGCTCTAAGATGTCTTTCATCAAATGGAGCCCACTTTCTACCCTACAAAGGATCCCAGCGGTGACCCTTTCCAACCTTGCTCTCTTCATGACTAAAACTAACAATCTTGTGGTAGGTGAAGAGCCCTAACCGCTAGGGCTATCCTTCCTTGTTTCCTTTCACTCATCTCTTACTTTTAATCAATGAATCCTAGATTCGACATATGTTTGCTGCATCAAGATTCAAGATAACCATTCATACTTTCACAGTTAAGTATGTCCGCGACAGCAAGAAAACAATTCATCACCTTTTTTCTCAATTTACAGAATCCTTTCATTTTCATGTTTTCGCCCCTACTGACATGAGCTGGGATGAGTAGTGGCAGATGTGTTTTGATCACTTCTCTTAGCATGTCTTTTGAAATTTTAAAGTACATGTTTGAATCTTGTAATAGGGCATACCTGAACCTTCAGTAGAAGTTTAAGGGATCATAAAGAGTAAGTGTAATGACTATTCTGCCAAGACTTACCAAACCCTTCAGTCTTATAGACACAGGTCGGCTCTCCAAAGCATCAATTACTTTTGGTGAGACACTCTGGAAAGACGTTGGAAATCAAAAAAAAATTATTTTGAAAAGTTAGACAGAGAAAATGATATTACAAAAAAAGAAAATCACCATGTAATTACAAACATCTACCCGCAAAACTTCAGCAGCAGCTTCAACTCGGTCCTTATTCCAAAGCTTCAACATGAGCACAGTCAAGTGGAATGTTTTTGGTTTAATAAAGACGGATTTCTCAATTCCTAAATCTGTTGAGGAGAAAAACATTCGTCAATTTGGTCACAGATTAAGACATAAAGAAGGAAATAATGCTCCCATTCTAGGTGGAAAGATAGGGATAGATATTATAATGAACTTCAGAAGGAAAAGCAGAGATGAGAATTTTCAGTACAGAAGTTTTTTACAACACAGTGCACGAATCCATTTTTATCTTTTGATAAAAGTAGCATAGTACTTAGATTTTATACCTAATAGTTTAGAAGCCTTTGATTCTGAGGTAGAGGACTTAGATACTTTAGCCGAGTAACTCACGAGTGGTATGTTGGTTTTATCCGTTTTAACATGATCATTAGAATCTTCAGTTTTGAGTTCCACCGCAATCCGTGGTTCGCTCAAGTTCTGCTCACCTTCCGAATCAGAAGTTTTACCACTTGAATCACATTCCAAATTTTCATCTTCATTAACTACTGTAATTCCAAGAACTGAATTCTGGAAGTTGATGAGCTTGTTGACCAATTCAGGATGTATGGCCAATGGAAGTGATACAAAGTGAGAGTAGTCAAGATATCGGCTTTTAACTGCCTACAGGAGAAGGAGACACAAATTACACTTATGAGCGACAATAAATAAAAAAAAGTGAGATGAAGAAAATATTACGACCTTCATAACACAAGAAAGAATGCCGAGCCACGGTTGAGACAGATTCCTCATGACAAAAGCAAGTACGACGGATCACACTTGAGCATTCTAGATATAAATAATATTAGACAAGCATATTATTTGAAATTTTTGAATTACTAGTTGCATGTAAGTGCCAGGAAAAGCTAAGAGTTCTAGTAAACACATATATATTAGTTTAAGTTGAGAGAGAGAAAGAAAGACAGCATTCAAAAGGTAATTGTAAAGCAACTTCAAATGCTCACACTAGATTCAAGGTCAAAATCAAGTGGTACCTGGACCAAAATTATGACAGGAGAAAGCTCCTAAGGCAAGGCGTGACATACAGAAAGATATATTGTGGGTACTTTGTGTTGGTGCTATGATGCAGCAGCTACATTTCATCAATAATCATTAGCATGACCATTTTTAGACGTAAAAAAATTAAAACTAAAAGCTTTTAGCAAAAACAGATACTTACATGTTACCACAGTTTATAGGCTCTAAAAATTTGACAGATAAAAAAGTAATCTTCCTTTTATGCCTTATTTGTCTACTAGCACGGAAAAAAAAAAATGTTGGTGCAAACCTCATCAATTAGAGCTTGGACTCTATCTGATGCTCTTGCCACACTTTCAGCAGAATTGCCTTCTATGACTGCAATATGGACACTATATTAAAAACGAAAAAAGTTGAACATAGCTGTTTTGGATTTCAAATTAGTATTCACCCATATTCAATATATACCAATACAAAAGGAATATAGCTCCAATCACTCTGAAAGAAACATGCAATAGTGGCTTTCACAAGTAGTAACAACATTAAGAGAAGTGGACGCTAATCCCCCATTTGAAAGACCTACTAATATAAAGAATAAATCACATAGGAGAGACCAAAAGCCAAATATCATAACTAGTGAGAAGAATAGATCAAAGCACATTATCAAAGCATACCTCCAAAATATTGGTCAACAAACGATGGTAGGAGACCTGAATGGAGCTTAAGCTTGGAAATCGGAAAACAAAAAACTGTAATATCACTAAATACTGATAAGATTACAAATAACTACATCAGACAGAGGATACAAGTAGGACACCTGAAGAATAAATGAGGAAGGGTAACCAAGATGGTTTTGCTCCCCTACATAGACATCCAAATGTACTACTTTGTAGGTGCAACACTATGGCGATTGGAAGTGTTTATAGATCTAAAATCACATGAAGGTAATCACAAAAAAAGATCTATGATCTCTAAAAATCAATGTAGGATAAAACAAAAGATCTATCCAGTATAGACATCCAAATGCACTACTTTGTCGGTGCAACACTATGGCAATTGAAAGTGTTTATCTCAAAAGATCTATGATCTCTTAAAATCAATGCAGAATAAAACAAAGGATCTATCCAGACAATCAACTATGTGATTTAAGGATTAACCAATGTTTATACACCTACATTAGATCCACAGGGATAAGCACAAGATTTAGAGAGTTTCCAGTTACAATGAACCTTTAAGGTGTGTTAAAAGACATCCTAATAGAATGAAATTGCCCAAATGGAGCAGAATATATAAATCATCACCAAACCCAACTAATTTGCGATTGTCGAGTCATCGATTGATCAACTGACTGATCACTTAATATAGCAGGGTCCAGGAACAACATAAGTAGGTCATAGAAATCATACAGTACGTTATCAAAAGCAAAAATCAGGGTACAAATATCATTATGATTGAATAATAACTTAATCAATGCACAAAAGCTGAATCAATCAAAATCACCCATAAATAAAGAAGCAACCCACTGAGGCAATCCTCATTCCGCGAGAATGGAAGTATGATTTTTACTTTCATTTCCTCCTCGATTGTCCTCTGTGTTGCACCTCTATATGCAGAATATCAAAGCAACGTATTAGCCCATCGTTTTTAGCATAAGCAAGAATCCACAACAGAAAGTCATACCCTTTCCCTCTGATAAAACGCATCAAGGAAGCCCCTGCCTGCAGATATGTTTGGAAATGAGATGATAACGGTAGCAGAAAATTGAAAGCCAATTTAGTGGGAGAACTCTGAGTTTATGATAAAAACCATCCATAACAAGTGTCATTAATGTAAAGTGAAGATCGCATAAAGAACAACCACCACATAACACACTGCACATGCAGCCAGGAAATGTGACCTATTCAATATGTTACTCATTAAAAAGGGTGAGCAGTATGGCTAAGAACTCAATGAAGCACAATAATGGCACACTGATAAAACGAAAGACATACATCAGAAAAGTTGAACACTTCTTATGGGTCTCTAACATCTCTTCATCTTCCAATTAGCCATGTGACAGGTCTTATTGGGTCGCAAATTCATGTGCATACAAGTGATTCTTCCATTCAGACACAGATTTAGTGATATAAGAAAAAATAACTAAGATATTTCTATAATCAAGGATAGTGTAGTTTAAAAACTTTTGTTATGAGTTTAGTGTCCTCCCAAGGCATACAAAATAGGCATATGGCAGTACCATATCATTCACGGATAATGGACCTCTTCTGGATTTCCATCTGATGCAACGCATGAACTTGCATGCGTACCATCACTTGAAAGCAAAAACTGGAAACTCTTTTGAGGAATGCACTGAAGTTTCAAAGATCCAGATAAAGTTGAAACTTGAAACTGTCAATAATAAGAGTGTGTTCGCATTTAGTTAGGTTCGTCAGTTGTTGTATTAGAAGATTCATCACGTGTTGGGCAGTTGGTCAGAAGAATTGATGGAAAGTTGTCCAGCTTGTATATGGTGGACAATTTGGAGGAGAGGACCTATAGAGGTTTTGAAGACAAACACAATTCTGTGCAGAAAATGAAGATGAATTGTCTTCTTTTGTTTAATTTTTGCTGTAAAGAAAGCTATGCCGAGGAGGCTGAACCACTAGTTGATTTGATAGAATCCTTGAGAAGCAGTAGCCCAAGCTTGGTTGGTTTTTGTAATGTCTATTTGCATTGTTATGGTGCAACTTTAATATATATATATACTTGTTACCAGTTTCAAAAAAGAAGGTTCATCACATGTTTGTATTGTTTTATGGGCCAATGTGTACATAAGAAGTTTAAGACAGATTGTCAAGCAGGTTTGTTATGTGTTTGGAATGAATACAGATTATAGCTTTCCTTCAATTTTTTACAAGTATATTTTCTAATACGTACAGTAAAGGAAAAGATACACTTCACTAATCTTCCCATGAGGTATGTCGTAACCTCTTCTTGACTAGCACATCAATGTCTGCTCAGACAAGAGCTGCTCAGAGACATTGCTTTCAAAAAAGTAACCATAATGCTCTAAGTAATCTATATTCCCACTTATTTTGGGAAAACTTTAATATAGTTAAAGAGCATATTAGTGTTGCATTTAAATAATGCTTGCACCTAAAGTCCTAGACAATGAATTGACTAATAGGACAGGATGAAGAAGATTCGAAAGAAAAAAACAAACAGAAACACATCAAAAGCTAGTCGAGTTGTAAAAACCCAACAAGATAACCTTGACTGTAACTGAATGCTTCTGAGCTGCTGAAAGTGATTCATCATCAGCAGAAGGTGTTGCTCGTCCTTCTAGATCAATGCCTTCACTAACCTGCACTGCCTTCTGAACTGTTGACTCATACGAAGAAACGGTGCATTTAATTTCTTGCACTTGACCTCCAAAATCATGCTTCTCATCACCTAAGCCACCTGAATTTCCAAAATCCAAAATTAATCTTCCACATCTTTAACAGTGTATTCTACATACTGCATAAGATCATATTCCTGACATAACAATATACTAATTTTTCAATTTATTCGGATACCTAATAACTTCCAATATCAACGTAAAAGTGCAGAAAGCTTAACAACCTAGAATTTCCAATACAACTCAATCTAATATTAACAAGTGAGGAACACTCACCTTCAGTAGACCTTGATTGAGTAGAAACAGGTCTCCATGTTTTAGCAACCATTTTCTGCTTTTTCCGGTCCATGTCAACACGTAAACCTCCTTCAATATGCGTCCGCGAGTTATAACTGAAACCGCATGAAGAAAAACACCTCTGCAACAACTACAATTACCCGATTACAACATTACCTTATCGTTTCCTTGTTAAATTTAATTTCTACACAGAAATAGCGATTGGTGTACCTGGAAGTGTTGTGTGCGCTTCGGTACTACATGAACCTTTGTGAACTTCCAAGCAAGATCAACGCTGTGGAAGACGATTGGTAAGAGAAAAAAGCTACGTTATAAATCTCTAATTCACTGAGAGAATGAAAAGACTTGCAAATGGTACTGGTAAGTGTGCACCTTAAAAAAGACCGGTAAGCTATCATTCGTTTTATCTCTTCCAACGGCGGTGCCGCTGAAAATAAATTCGCCTGCCGGAAGAATGATATTTTGACCATAATGTGTAATTTTGCCTTGAAAAGTGAGAAAATGACAAAACGACCCCTTGTGTTTAGGAGTAGGTTCAAAATAATTTTTGAAGTATGTTTTGAACAATTTTGGTCCTTTTATGTTTGTTAAAAGTTACTTTTAATTTTCATCAAAAACTATTCCATAAATTATATCGGTTACATTTGATACAAACTGTTAGATTTGAGTAAAAAATCGTATTGAAACGATCTGTTTTTTTTTACTTTAGTAGGTAATGGTAAGATTTACGCATGCTCTATGAAAATTTTATTTAACGTCTGCTTGTGAAATTATTTTGAATTTTTTTTTTGTTGTTATTAGATTTGATAAAGATTGTAAAATAAAATAAAATCAACATAAACATTAAAAAAAAGCCTAATCAAATCCTAGAAACTATAACATAAAAAACTATAATAAATACTTTATCCGTTTTCAATTTTGTCCACCTTTCCTTTTAAATACATTTTAAAAAGAATTCTCTTTTAAGTTATCTTTAAATTTTAGTGTTATATTTGACAGATCTTTAATTTAATATCATAAGATATAAAAATCTCATTTAATTTCTTAAATTTTATAATGAGTCAAAGTAAGATAGACAAATTAAAACGAAGAAAATACTAAAATATAGACTAAATAAGATTGTTGAGAGTATTTCCAAAACTATTATGAATTTATCCCAAAATAAAATTAAAAAAATCTATTTTTGTTATCTTCACCTTGAAAATTTAGGGGAACAAAAAAAAAAAAAATAATCTCTACACTCTGTTTAAAGCATTGTTTCATAAGGTATTATATTATACTGTACTGTAGATACAATTTTTAGTTAGACTATATTGTTTGTTGTTGTTTAATAACATTTTTCTTGTTTGGTTTGACTGTGTATTGTATTGTAATTTATAAATTTACTAACATATTATTAGTTATTTTAGGGTAAGAGGTTTGACTAGAATTAAATAATATATCATAAAAAATAAAAAAAATACTAATGTAAAATATTATGCCATAATGTAATTAAAAAAAATTAAATAACAATGAGTTATGTAACAATAAAATTTAACAATAATTCAAACGAAGTTGTTAGTATATGAGCTTAGATTTGATTTGGTCCACGAGGGATAAATACGCTGAAAATATATTTTGATATTTTTTTAAAATGTTATCATATTGGTCGTAAGTTCTATATTGAAGGAACAAATAACCGTATTGTGTGCTATTAAATTATAAAAGGACTTTAGAAGTGAAAATACTTATATAAATCATTGAAGGGCATTCTGAAAAGTTGAGGGGTCAAAGTGTATTTTTAAAACTTAAGCATTCAGTGCCTTGGAGTAGTTACTAGTAATCCCAAGTTCCGTGTCGAGCAAATAAAAAAGGATTCTTCACAGAGCAGGGAAGTGAGAGTGAGTAGAGCACAACGAGGACGATGCTGGAAAGAGTGCTCTCTTCTCGCAGGGCAACGCCGGTCAGTGACGACGGCGATGAGGCTGGCGATGAATCCAAAACTCGGAAGCACATATCTGTGGCGACGAGGGTTACAAATTACGTGATTCGAACTGGACATCTCTGGCCATGCCTTCTCATAGGTCTTGTGATTGTGTTGGTAACTTCTTTCGTTTATCACTCTCGTGACTTAGTATGTATCTCCGCTTCCTCTTCCGATCACCTTTCTCGTTTGCGATTCTTTGGCTTCGAAGGCCTGGAGACGGACTTCGGATCTCTCGGCGTTCCTTGGTGTAAGTTCATTGCGTTTCAATTTTACTGTATATTCAGATCTGGTTTTATTTTTCCTTGTTGAGCATTGCGTGCTAGTGTATTTTTTCTAAATGGATTCAATTGAACACATCTCGATTTCCTTCGGAGGAACTGTGATACATTTATTTTCTATTAGATTTATTGATTTGTGAAATCTAAACCTACGGTTTTCCAGCTGTACATGGATCATCTGTAGGATGTGTCATGGTGCAATTAACTGGATTAACGTTTTGTATTATTTTGGGGTCACTTTCGTTGTAGGATCCCATGGCTTGATTCAAACAGAACAAGATTGATATTACATGTGATGTTAACTGAGGAATTAGGTGTGTTAGAGTAATTTTCAAGTGGCATAGATTGTTGCTTCATATAGTTAATGGAGGAATTAGGTGTATATAATAATTCTAGTGGTACAGATTATTGTTTTTATCTAATTTGATAGTTTCCTATTTGATTGTGGAAGTTCATTGTTATAATGGGAAATCACACATACATGTCCAGAATCTGCACATTTAGTTTCAAGACATTACTATAGTGGAAATCCTATTCCGATGTCCAGAAATTACATCTAGTCTCAAGACCAAGACCAAGATTGTTTTCCTTGTATCATTTGTAGATGATGAGTATCGCATAATCAGGATCAATTATAGCCAGTTCCACTTCGTAGTTTTTTAAATTTTCTTTCATAATATGATGATTATAATCTCCAGAGTGTGGCATAAACTGGAATAATTGGCTTTCTAGTGGCTTCATTCTGTTATACAGTCATAGCAGAAGTAAAATGGTTTATCATCTTTACAGTCTTAAGCGGCACTTTTTAACTATGGTCAACAAATGAAGCAACTTTTTGGACATGTGTGTATGCATGTCATTCACCTTTTCTGGAATGTTAAAGATTCTTCCTGTTATTTATCTGTGAAACTCAACTGTTGAGCAGTGAAATTCACATGGTCCAATGCACCTTTAATTAATTTTTACTCTTGTCAAAAGGCAGAACGAAACATGACAGAACTGTTGAATGGACCACAAAGGATTTAATCAAAGGTCTGGAGGAGTTTGTGCCCATATATGAGACGCGGCCTATCAAGAATAACATGTATGGTATGGGTTTTGATCACAGCTTCGGGCTCTGGTTTATCACTCGGTGGTTAAAACCAGAGTTGATGATTGAGAGTGGTGCATTCAAGGGACACTCAACTTGGGTCTTGAGACAAGCAATGCCAGATACACGAATCATCTCACTTACACCCCGTCATCCTGAGAAGTATCTAAAGAAAGGGCCTGCCTACGTTGATGAGAATTGCACATACTTTGCTGGAAAAGACTTTGTTGATTTTGGAAATGTTGATTGGGGGAAAGTTATGAAGAAGCATGGAATCAAGGATCGTAGCCAGGTTCTTGTCTTTTTTGATGATCATCAAAATGAATTGAAAAGGTATAACTTCTATAGCTTTATTTTGAGTTTTGTTAAAGAAGTGATTCCTCCAGTCACTTGTTCTGTCTAATGTCATCGTATCCATAGCAGTATTCAATGATGCTATGGCTTTGCCGATTCCCACTTGTTTTGCAAATATGTCTCATTGTTCTCTGTTTTGAACTTTGATTGACAGACTGAAGCAAGCACTAAAAGCTGGGTTTAGGCATCTTGTGTTTGAGGACAATTATGATACTGGTACAGGAGACCACTACTCTTTCAGGCAAATGTGCGATCAATTTTATATTAGAGGTAAATTTTCACCTCGACTTTAAACAATTGTTTTTCCTCTGTCAAGCCAAAGAAAGCATTATCCAGTCATTATCGTATCTATCTGTTTTTTCCCTTTTCTATGTTGATTCTGTTTTTATTTGGAAAATCGTGGTGAGATTTTGTTGACTGTGTATGTGGAATAACAAATAAATAGAGATCATTTGTTATTGTAATAGCCTTATTCATATAGTTTCTTGCTTTTGTTATATGTTACCATCTGTTGTTTATGTTAGATTGCACTATTTTGTTGATGTTGTTGTTCCTTGCATGTATGCTCTGCAATGCTTTTTTGTTAATTTCCATGTTATTTCCGCTGCCGTTTTCCCTTTTCATTACTCATTTGTTTTGCTTCACTTGAGCCAAGGGTCTTTCGGAAAAAGCATCTCTACCTCCATGTGGTAGGGATAAGGTTTGCGTATACTCTATCCTCCCAAGGCTCCTCTTTGTGGAATTTCATTGTGTATGTTGTTGTTGTGCTGAAGTATTTTTCTCCCATGAAACTCCTAATGGAGCAGTAAAACTATTTATTCTCTCATGAGAAATTTGTTTGCAATGCAAAGCTTAAGGATGTTGATATTTTTAAAGGACAAGAAGTCAGTGGCATGATGTTTGATTAGAATATACAGTTGTGTCTTTTTAAATATACAGTGTGCTGGAAGAACAATACACTGCAGAATATGTTGCTAACGGCTATCTATCCAAATCTAAACCCTGCAAGTTGGGAGTTTTTTGGGCAAGTGCCATCTGATATGTGACATTAATCTGTCAATTAACTCAGTGATCTCAACCCAAATCCTAATTTTAGGAGATCAATTGTCCTAGTGGTACCAACTAGAGAATTCAAAATTTAGATCAAATCATGATCTTATAGAATATAGAGATCACTTCCAAAATGTGTATTACTCCATACGTTATCGTGGAATCTTTTGTTGGTTTTGCTTGTCTAACCAAGTAAACACATTGTTCTCTGTTTAGGCCACCTTTATCTAGTGCATTTGTAAAGAATCAGTTAGTTGATTATGAGATTGGAAAACCAAGGTAAACAGATGAGAAATATGTAGGAAATAATAGGAAGAGATCTTGATATGAAGAAACCGAATACAAATACACTCTAGTATAGAGTGTTGATAGATCAAATAGCAGTTATGCTATGCTTAGACCATGCCAGTTCACTATATGAATGTCTTTTCAATTTGTGAAATTATTTGTAGGCTTTTATGGTCAGTGCATACTTAATTCTTACTACATGACATGTTTTCAAATTTCATTCCAGGTGGAGGCCATAGCTGCTTTAAGGACAGTGATGAAGGAAGGATCAGAGCAAGAAGGAAGAAATTCTGGGAGAAGGCTGTTGACATTGATGAACTTTGCGGTCCTGGTGAAGCTTGGTGGGGTGTGAGAGGGCAGATGCGGGATGATTTTAACCACAGCAATAAGGCCATTTCTTATGCAGAACATTTTAAAAATAGCAGGTTTGTAGAGTCAGTGTTAGATGTTTACTGGGAGCTTCCACCCGTGGCTGGTCCGTCATTAACTCATCAGACGAGATACGATCCGGCTCGGGCATCAAGTCCTATTGTTGAAGATGGCAGGTATGGCTTGTTTCGGAGGCTTGGGTTATCTGGACTGGAGGCATCTGTATTCAATGGTTACACTCAAATGGTCTATCTTCAGGTGTCTCAAGAATGAGATTTTGGTTGCCACTGCATATAAGTTGTAGTTTTGTATTAGCGATCTCTGTGTTAACTGTTCTTTTAGTTGTTTCTGGTGCAACTCTTGAGAGGCTGTCTCTGTGCTGCCAATAGATTTTACTCCTACAATTTTTCAGATGTCCATTTATCCCCTGGTCACTCTGATGTCTGTGCAGAGTAACGGATGTCTGATGAGTTAAATTTAACCCATCTGTATAATGTGCTCGTAAATTATATTCTAGAAAATAGCCTATGTTGAAACAACTCTCCTTGTGCTTGCTAATATCTTAGAATTTATCACTGGTATGTTAGAATGATTGAGACCCACTTCTGATGTTTTCCTAGCCTATGTTGAAACAAATGGTTCAGTTTGATTGTTCAGCATTCATCGATAAATGAGCAATGGGTGCAGATTGAGCTTTTCTGCTCGAGTCCACAAAAGGGGAACTCCTGGCACCATAACCTTCTTGCCACTGTAGGTCAACTAACTGAGCACACGGTAATGAGCTTCTCTTGGGGATTGAACTGGCAATGGCAGATCAAAGGCAAGCGATCCAGAGTTGTAACATTGACGGCCTTGAACAAACTAATCCAAGGTTCAAGCTATAGTCAATTTATTTCAATCCTAAGCCCCGTCTTCATTCTCTCTTTGACAGGGCTCTCCAAAAACACGAGCATGTAAATATTGGGGTTTGGAGTAACATTCCATTCCATCCTGCTTGTTTTGAATTCTTGAATATAATTTTGATCAATTGCTAGTAATTAGTAGGTTAGAACTTGGACGTTATTATGTTTCATCAGAATAATAGCTGGTTATATGCTTAAAAATGAATTTATGTTTGCAAATAAACTTGCAGGTTGCATGTGCAAGCAAAAATTGCCACTCAAAAGACACTAGCCACAGTACAACTTATCATCGGTTATATTTTCTTAAACCAGCTCTCTCCCTTTTTGGGATGCTACACATCTAGTCTAATTCCAGATACAAACAGGGCAGAAAAAGGATGGTTGACGTTGTAGAAACCCTTGGACGGTTAGTCTTTCATTCACTAATTTTGGTTCTTACACTTGTTTATGGCCCTTGGAGCTGCAAAGCAAGAGAAAGAATGTCACTTGAAAGCATATATAGACTAATACTTTATGAACAAGACTTTAGAGAAAAAGAAGTGCTACATAGCATAAACATACCTAGCCCAATTGCCTCTGAGCTCTTCATAATCCGCAATTTCTTGCATGAGTCTATGAACATCCTATTGTAAAATCAAACAGAACAATGAGTAAATGCAACTAAATATAATGTTGTATCCAGACTTGGATGTTTGACATAAAATGTTGGAGCATAGTAACTTACTCCCAAGGAACGTCGCCGACTAGCATCCAGTCACCATCCTTGTCTTCATAAGTCAGCACATACTCAGAACCATTGAGAAGATCCATCAAGTGACTTTCACTGAGTTTCTCTTGCCCTGGAATCCTATCACTGGCACACTGACCTGAATAATAGTCGCAAAATTATAATATCACTTAGACACATACACAATCTCAAGACTCAAACGAACATACCAGCAACACAAACAATAACAATTCTCAAAGTGCCTATCAGAAAAATGAGAGAGAATGTTCAGTTTACACCCTACTGCTAGGTGTCTGATATAAAATTTCTATGGATGAAAAAGGTACAAGAAGAAAATACTGTTCAAACATGGGGTTCTATTCTTTTTCTCAATATACTCCTATCAATTATTCTATAACCACGGTGTCCGAGCCAGCTTGAATGCATTATTCTTAGTTTTGTCAAAAATACATCAAATAACAACATATCCTGTGTAATCCTACAGCTAGAGTCTAAGAAGGATAGGATGCACGCAAGCCTTACCCCTACCTTTGTAAGGGTAAATTCTCTTTATTTAGAGACTGAATTGTCCTCCTAAAAGCTTCCGGGACGAAGCTACAATTATGCTTAGAGTTTCGGGGAGAACCCGATAGCTTTGACTCAGACCCTATATTTGTGTTAAATAATGCATTTGTAACACAGTAAGCCATCATCTTTTCTAAATATACACAACCTTGTTTCTGAAAAGCTTAAACAAATACTACATTGTTTGCATGCTGTAAACTGCGAAGGGAGACATTATACCAATACTAAAGCAGCTGAACATCTTTTCAAGTGCTGATGAGAGCTCTGCATAGTTACTGTAAGTTTTGATATCAACTTTCCTCAGATATGGAGCACCATCCATGCTAACCTTAACATAAAGGCAACTTGAACCTGTTTTCCCTTCACCATCATTTTTCTTAGTAGCCAGTGTATTTTTCCTGAATGATCTAATTGGTGGCCATCCTACCACTTGTGCCCTAATTCCATAACACAAAACATAAACAAACTTTAACCATAATTGCAGACAAATATTTGTTACCCAAACTAACAAAAATTCAAGAATTTAAGAAAAAAGAGAAAAGTTAACTAACTTTGAAGTATGAGGGATAGACTTCTTTTCTTCAACAGGGTTTGAACCTCCATTCCCTCTTTTTGGGGAAAACAACAAGTTACCTTTTTCCCCATCAGCTTCAGATCTGCAATTAATAGACAAATCCCATTTTCCAGATGCATCAATTGCATCAGAAAAACCCCTTTTTGTTCTTGATGTAAAATTGCTTAAAGGGTCTAAATCTTTGCCAAAAATAGAAACCCCATGAGACTCAGAACCAGGCAACCCTAGTCTCAGCTCAGTCTCCTTAAGGTTGAGAACAGAGGAAGAAGAAATCTTATCAGAACTTCTTTCCATTAAAGAAGGTTCTGATAAACCTATATAATCATGTTCTAATGGTACAGACATGGAAAGTTGAGCACAAATTAGTAAACAGACAAGATGAATTTCTCAACAAGAATTCAAGAAACAATGGAAGAGATGAAAAAGAAAGGAACTTCTTTTAAAGAAAAAGTTATAAGAGAAAGGAAGGTGGTTTAATTTTGTTGATGCAGAAAAGAGACTTCTTTTGGTGCTTTTGTAGACTTCTTTTTGGAATAAATGAACTGTGTAGTGTGTACTACTCTAGTAATATTGGAACTACTATTCCATATGCTTATCTAGAAATTCTTTTTTGTGAAATAGTAGCTGAGAAAATAAATTTCACTAATTTGGTGTAGCGGGTGATATTTTATGGAGGTCAAGAATTAATTATGTTGCCAATGTCTTTTCGATTGAGCTCGTTGCACTGAGTTTGTTTAATACGATTTATATCTCTTATATGATTAGTGAGTCATAGTATAGGAGCGTACCTGATATACATTGAAAAACCAAACATTTACTCTATCAATGTCTTTTCAGTCGAGTTCATCGTTGTGATAGACTCACATGTATTTGAGGAGTGTCAACCAATATTTGTTAGTCGAAAAATCACACCATTAGCTAGGTAATATATATATAAAATTTCTTCTTTATATTTAGACATTTCTTAGTAAAAGTTCTAGTTCACCATCGAATAGGGTGTAGTTCTTATTTTTGATTGTGCTAAGAGTCTGCAAACTTAAATAAACACTCATATTAGTTAATATTTAACTCTTTTACCTCACAAAATTTTTCAACGAAAAATATGCACTAAACTGCATCTTTTGCCATTGGCTCATTGCATCGCATCAAATTTGTTTGGTGCATTCCGTATCCTCTGTATGTTTGATTTATATTAAAACATTTACATATACTAGATATATTCGATGTGTATCTAAAGAATAGTGGCCACAAATTTTTTATTGGCCCACAACTCAGAAGTTTAGCTTTAGTGGAATTATTTAAAAGAAAGTAATTAGGTAGTGGTAATTGTACATTTTGTGTTTAGAATCTTTGGTCGGAAAAAGTAATGATGATGATTTCAACTTTAGTCCACTTATAACCAACTCTGTGGTAGACAAAGTCCGTTCACAAGTAGTACAACTATTTTTTTATGAAAATACAGTATCTTTTGCTGCAAATACACAATTATTTGTCTTTTAATAATAATACTGCCAAAGACTCACCAATAAAGTGCTTTCGCCTTTGTTTTTCCTTCATCATCCATCTCTTTTTATATGTTGCTCCCTCAGTTTCATTTCGTGAGCTATTTGATTCGATATAAAATTTAAAATATAAAAAAAGTTTTTTAAAATTTATGATTTAAAATAAATAATAGAAATTTATATGATTATAAATCATTTCAATTCAGGATAAAATAGATATTTAATAGCTAAATTATTACTTAATATATAAATGTGTCATTTTTTTAGATTGATTAAAAAAAAAGTCACATAAATTGAGATTGAGGAAGCATAATTTATTATTTAAAAATTCAAGCAAATATTGTTTATTACTAATTACTCTTTGAAATGACCAATATATGTATTATCTTTATTAAAATAGTTAGTTTTTATTCCAGATGGTTCAAGTCAAATTTGTTAGTGTTCCCAATCTCTCAAGTATGGTTTGAGAAGGATAGATTTTATCTCTATTTTGAAAGGTAAAGAGGTTAAAAGTGATAGGCTATTGGCTTACAAAAAAACATTTCAAATTACTCTTTTGATAAAAAAGAAAAAGTCGTGACAAGATACTAAAGAAAGCATGACAATGCATTATGAAAAAAGATTTTTAATAGCAAAAAAAAATATGATAATTGAAATACCAGAAACAATAAATAGTGTTATAAAAATCAAAAGCAAATAAACTACAATTGTAATATTATGACTCGTAGTATAAGAAAATAAGCGAGTAATCTTCAATAAGCATAACTAATTTCTATCATTATAAATTTTAATATTAATAATATACCATATTCAACATTATTTTTATAATCTTAACAAAAAATTAAACTCAAATCTTATACTAACATACTTCTTTTGGCACCATGCTTAAGGTAACTAAACATACTTTGTAAAATACTCTATTAGAGATAATATAAATAATAAACGAAATTCAGATTATAATTTATGAGTGCTGGTAAATTTATAATTTCATTTTTAGAAAAAATTGAAATTTCGTGATAACCCTTACTCAATATAATTTTTGTGCCAACTTTTATCTATTTTGTGCACATTGAATAAATTCCTACAAACTATACAAAAAAATATAAATCGATTAGGCAACCTATTCAAAAATTTAAATAAGTTTATCATGTAACCTTATTTAGCATTCTCTTAAAGTCATAAAATTACATATGTATTCATGTAAACATTATAAATATTGTATCATTATAAATATTTGTCCACGTAGATACATAGATACCTTTAAAATACACTATTAAATAATGCAGGGGTAAAACATTCTCCATAAAATTTGATATCGTAACAAAAGTATCGGCCAAAGATGAAATATATTTCAGACTCTTTTCCCTTTTCTATTTAGTTTTCACCACTTTAGATTTTAAGTTTCTTAAGAAACTAGGTAAGTTTATCATATATCCTTATTTAACATTCTTTTAAAATCAATTTTCTCAATCAATGAATATAAATTATTTACTTAATTTTTTATGTTGGTGAAATGTATATTTTCAAGAATGATAACTAACTCTCAAATGTAAAGTAAAATAAGAAGAAGAATATTATTTATGTTTAGTTCTGTAAAATAACAAATATTAAATAGCGATTATTTATTTTTTAAAGAACGATATATAAATAAATAAAACGAAAGGGAGTAATTCATTGATTCTTGTAATAACACTTTTTCTTTTTTCATAACTTTTACTGAGGTCTCTCTCTTTACTGCACGCTTGTGTCCATCCTAATTCCTAATTATTATTCAGCAAATCCACAAAATTAATTACCAAATTAAAAGTGTGCATATGTTTTTAAAGTTCAAGAGGTGTCCACGTAATCTTATAGCAAGTCCTTAAAATTAGAATTTTGTAGGAAAAAAATTGGAACCCGAAATAATAGCAATTGCTATTAAGTTTTAATTGTCAGATGAAAACTTTGTGCGTATTGGATAAATCTCTCATTGAGTAATAATCTGCATTCTGTGGTGTGCACTTTGTGCACATAGAATAGATCTCCCGTTGGATACTAATTTACACTCTATGGTGAGTATTTTGTGTGCACTGAGTAAATCTCATTAAGTAATAATTTGTATCATGCTATGTGGTGAGTATTTTGTGCACTTGGATAAATCTCCAATAGTATAGTAATCTGCAAACTACACATATAGTAAACTATACTAGACAAATTCTATGCGACAAGATTGAATCAAAAGATATTGAGAAATATCCATTCGTCGTCATCATCTATACTTATAATCACCCAACTAATCGTAAATCAATTAAGTCATTCTGAAGAATGGTAATATTAACTAAAATACGATAAATATCGTGTTCATAGTAAATAAAATGACTTAATGATGTAAGATAGTATATTTTTTTGGTCTGATGGTATTTATAAGTCAAACCCTATTAGCAGATACTTAATTAACAACATTACTGAACCAGCCAATGGTCATGATTTTGCTGCCCTAGTCAGTAGCCACAAATACACAGTTTATGCTGTAAACCAAAGATTTATTCAAAGGTAAAAAATAAAAAGTGAGAAGTTTTTTAATTTTTTTTTAGAAAAAAGATCTGAAATATATCTATCGAAATTATTTTAACGATATCAAATTTTGAAAAATAATTTTTTACCTCCTGCACTATTTAATAGTAACGTGTTCACATGAGCATATATATATCTTTAAAATATATTACTTCTATTAAATAGTACAAAAATAAAAAATTATCCATAAAATTTGATCATCACAAAAATTTTAATTAAAATTAAAATATTTTTCAATAGTTTTCTGTTATAAAATATACCATTGGTGTAAGAGAACAGGAAACATACTAATTAATTCTTTTTACTGTTATATCGACATTTAATTAACATGTTGGCTTTACAGTTTAACCTGGTACTGTGTTGGCTCGTAGCCGACAGGATAAGCCGTGGTCGGTTGACAGCAAATCATTAAAAAGATATTGTTACTGCTTTTTAGCGGCTCGACTCCGACAGTTGAACTAGCCAACTAGGTAAGCTTACTCTTTTTTTAATTTTATTTTTATTCACTGCATTTTTCATGGTAAAAGAATCACTTCAATTTGCTTGGGTTTAAATAATACTCCCACACAAGTATGGTGAATGAAATTGCTTTATCTTCGATAAGAAATTTTAGGTTGCACTTTTTTTTTTTTTTTATAGAGAATATTATTTCTCAAATTACACTCTATCTATTTAAATTTAAATTAGTTAAACTTCAATACGAATATAAAATATCGAGTGAAAAATAATAACAATCCTCTATATTTTTTTCATTTTTAGCAACTCTTTAATTTCGAGAGTATTTTATTTTACTTCGATTGTTTTGCCTTAGTGATGAAAGGAGAAAGTGCTAGCCAACTATGCTTGTGGAAGAGGATAATCATTTAAGTACTTAATTACTCTGTTTTAAAAAGAATTATCTTTTTTCCTTTTTAGTCTGTTTAAAAAAGAATCTTTTTTTTGTAACATTTTAATTTCAGTTTTCCACGTGACATATTTAAGGTCACAGCATCAAAGGACAATTTTATACATTTAATCTAACTTTAGTTTAAAATCATAAAATTTAAAAGTCTTCTTTATATTCTTAAACTCTATGTCAAGTCAAACTAGGTTATTTTTTTGTGAATTGAAAAAAAGTAATTTATAAAACTACTCAATTAGTAGGGTCACTTTCCAAAAAGATTTATTATGTGAGAGACACACCTATTGTCAGTTGTGTGAGGCTTTCTCGGCTGCCAACTGTGAAATCAGGATTCATGTCTTACTAATTCATTCTTCATCTTTATTACTTTTTTAATTCATTTTAAACTTTTTCCTTTACTTGCTTTTTTCCTCCGTTTTCTTTACTTTCCTTTTTCCTACACTATACGTTAGATTTATTGAAATCATAAAGAATTTTTCAGACTTACTCAAAATGTCTTATATGTCTATTTTTTTTATATATATATATTATATATTTGAGAAAAAATTAAAGTGAATGGTACAAGAATATTTCAATCTAATACTTGAATGAGATTGAAGAAATTGAAATTACAATTGAAAAAACGTAAAAATTTTGCATATTAATTTCATAAATTGAACCTTTTATTTTTCTATAAATATCTTATAGAATGATATATAAGAAATATGAGAATTCAGATATTTTGTGGAGTTATTTGTTTTTGTGTTTGTTTATAAAAAGATTATATATTGATTTTTATTGTAAATTTTCTCATCATATTGTTCTACTAATTAATGGTTCGTAATAATTATAGTTTTCTCTGTTTATATATATGTACTTTGTTTTATTCATGTGTTTCTCGTTAGGGAAAAGGGTCAAAAATACGCCTCAACTTTGATTTATAGTTTGATTTTATCCTCGCCGTTAAATTTATCTCCTCCGTTACTAATTTCACCATAATTACCCCTCATTTAACAGATTTCCAAAATTGACCACAATTATCCGAATTTTTTCAAAAAAATAATATTCCTATTTTTTTTTTAACCCAATGCCCCAACCTTATAAAGGATAACCCATTTCTCTTTTACCCATTCTCTCAAATTTTCAGATAACCCATTAACTTTTCCTCCAATGTTCTTCATTTCTCCTTCCTCCATTGTTCTTTATTTTTAAATGTATAAGCTGCTGAAGCGCTGAACAACTCCGCTGGCTACGTAAATTTGGTATTGGACGATTATAGATGACAATATATTTATCATCATATATATAAATTAAAAATTTCCTCTACTATATACAATTTGCTTTTGGAAGACATCGATTAAACTCAAATCCAAATTAAGTGTGATTTTACAAGTTTGCAATAAGAGCAAATAAAGTCAACGCCGGAAAGAGAAATGAAGAACAATGGAGGAAATTTAATGGGTTTATATGGAAAATTTAAGAGAATCCATAAAAAGGAATGGGTTATTCTCTGGATGGGTCAGGGCATTAGGTTAAAAATAAAGAATAGTTTTTTTTTAAAAAAAAATCAGGTAATTGGGGTGAATTTTTGGGATTCCCTTAAATGAGGGGTAATTTTTTTGGTGAAATTAATAACAGAAGGGATAAATTTAACTTTATTTTAACAGCGAGGATAAAGTCAAACTATAAACCAAAGTTAAGGGGTATTTTTGATTATTTTCCCTTCTCGTTATAATAATCAAATTGTTTGCATTTATTTCATAATTTAAGTAATATTTTTATCTTGATTGTCAAGAGTGCATTTTCTTATTCAAAATAACTCATGTTTATTAATTGATTATTTTTATTGAAATCAAACATCATTAAGACATAGTAGCAACCAAGTTTTTAACTTTTGCCAAAAATAAATCGCTGAAATAAATTTATCATATTTATTAGTACTGATAAAATTCTTAAATAATGCAAACATTTTTTGGAAGGATCCTATACATAACTAGATCAAATTTTTATATTATCATATATTTTCTAAAAGTCGACGAAAACCTTGCAAAAATAAAAATAAAAAATTAAAGTGATAAAAAATCTGACTTCATTTCAAATTTTTAAAAAAATAAATTAATCAATTTATTTGAAAAATGGTCCAAATTAAATAACGGCTAATCCTACAAAAATATTAAATTTCAACTTTTGATAAGTAAATATAATTCATACGGAAAAAAATAAAATTTAAAAAAGAAACGATAAAAAATACAAGAAAAATATGGAACAGGAGAAAGAGAATAAAAAAGGGAGCCTTAAACTACACTTGGCGAAGTATGAGAAGATCTCATACAAGTTTCGTTTATCATGTAATATTTGTGTCTCTCACATAATAAAATTTTTCCACTTCCCTTAAGAAAAACTAAATATTTTGTAATGACAATAGATTTTAGACTTGTCAAAAAACAACTGTTTTTAAAAGTTACATAAATTAATACTTATAATATTGATCATGATACGATATGGAATAGAAATAGATTAAAGAATAAAATTAATTTATTAGATAATAAGTAAGTAAGAAAATAAGAGAAGAAAAAATAATAATGACATAACCACATTAAATTGTTTATTACAAATAAAATTTTTACTGTTCTAAAATAATATATTTAATAATATAATCAAAATTTAAATTAACAACATAATATAATATAATCGCATCAATGATGCGCATCATAATATTGTAAATTTGTAATATTGTAACAGTAGGTATCATTCAACTTTGGTCTTATCCTTTAACATGTCCTGTCTCTATGCAGTGCAATTTTCTAGCACTACTTTTCTTGTTTATTTAATTTTTTATTCTTAGTCTTGTCAATTTTAGAATAAGTTAAGGTCCACCAAATTTTGATGCTCATTAATAATTACAAGAAAATTCTAATGGTCCGATGATAATCATTAATTTGGACCTGAAACTTTATCATGTCTTTAAGTAAATTTGTGACCCAATAATGTTTCATTCCTATCCCAAGTGTGTTGGTGGTAGAAACGACGGACAAATATTAAGAGTTTGGGTCTAAATTTTTTATTATTAAGTTATTAATTAATTTTATTAAGAGTTCACAAGTTATTATTATTTAATTTTCTAATATAAATAGGATCATCTACTAATGAATCTCCACCTAACTCCGCTACTAATTGATAAAATGGTTCTTGATCATAAATTTTAAGTTTAGAAACAATGAATTAAAAGAAAAACTGATAGAACGTTTTTCCTATAATAAATTTTGTATTTACATAAATATGAATTCGTAAATGAATAATAACTAGAAAAATATTGTTGCACTTCTCATGTTATGTCATTGTATAGCAACCATGCGAACTAAATATTAGGAGCTCCATAGTACTCTCACAAGTCACAATCCCAAATATGGTCTACTTTTTTTAGTCTGTCAAAAAAAATGTCATTTTTTATGATTACGAATAATAACTAATATTTGTTTATCATAAGTTTTTTCGAATCAAATAAATTTAGGGGAGGGAATAAGTTTCTGATGGAAATAACTTGTATCCAATTAACAAATGACAAGCATCTAACCCCAGCTTGAAGCTTATCTTTAAGCCAATGATAAAAACCTTCAAATCATGTTTTTCTTTTCTTGCTTTATGTGAGTGCGCACATAATACAATCATCCCATCTAATCAAGATTTTATTTCCTTCGTGTATTTTGTATCAAATCAAATGTCTTATCTGTTTTTATTACCGACTTAACTTTCGAATTACTTAAATGAAATGAAATGTAGCCTGTGTTAATGGATAACATTTATTTTCCTAGATCCAAATTAATAATTTTCATTCCCCAACTAATATAATGGTGTTGCCTCACATATTCTAAAGGCATAGTACATAACATAACTCTTGATTTGACATGTGCATAATTCGACACATAAATTTATATAAAATTGAGCAAATTGACACATTTGTTCTACATGATACTTTTGTATCTTACGTGTATTATTTCACGTAGAACACACGTGTCTAATTGTCAATTTTATATAAGTTTAAGTGTCTTTATTCGTGCGCGTCTACGTGCACTTATATAAGAAAGGTGCAGATTTTCAACTTTATTATAATGATATATAATATTTTGACCAAAATGAACAAATGGTCGATATGTCCGAGTGGTTAAGGAGACAGACTCGAAATCTGTTGGGCTTTGCCTGCGCAGGTTCGAATCCTGCTGTCGACGCCTTTTTTTTTGTCCATTGAGTAAAACTCATACTAAGGGTCAACAGTGTTCCGGCAACGTATTCAATCACTTGAGCTAGCCTCACATATCTCGATCACTTAATGCAGAATTGAATTTTTCAGCTTAAACATATCTCAATCACTTAATGAAGAATTGGGTTCTTCTGTTTATCAAAAGGAGTTCACCAGTAATCGACTAATCACACAGTTTTGTGGTTGGGATGTACAAAATTTACAACTTAATTAATAAAGTGTTGCTCATATACTCATAAGCTATACGATCTTCTTTGTATTAGACATCACAAAACGTTGATAAAATGAATTCTTTTAAGTAACTCTAATCCTTCCAAATTCTGGATTCTACTGATAATAAGATGGGTTTTATTTGTTTCTTTTTTCTTCTGTGTGTATTTGAAATTGTCTTGGTCAGGGCGGAGCCACCTTGTCCTATATGTTTCGTCTAGTTCCTGTATTTAGTTCTTCAAATTTTAAGCTACTCTTCGCCGATTCCGTCATTACAATCTATCATGAATGATGATGATGTTCAACTTTGGCAATCTTTTTCGATATTATAAAATCGAAGCAAACAATAACAATGTATACTTACTAAGAACTACAATAATATACAATTACAATAAGATGAAGTAAACAAAATCTGTGAATGTTTCCCCTAAACTAATCTAGACGATTTCTGTAATTGTTGATCAACTTCATCAGCCATTTCTTCTTTACCAAATCTCTTAAACCCTCTTCTTAAAACCTTAGCTACATATTCATCAATCTCAATTCTAGAACCCCATCCACTCTTTTTCATCAATTCGTAAACCCTAACAGTAGATTCCACCTGTTCACCTTCAACCAACGCCCTCACCAACCTTACCAGCGACTTATCATCACACTCAATCGTTCCCATTTTCTCCAAATCACAAATCAATTCATCGATATGTTCAGCAAAACCTGTCCGGGTCAAAGCTAAGACCATATCAGCATAAAGCCCCAAATCAGGGACATCACATTCCGATTGAACGGCTGGGAATACTTTGAGGGCCAAATCGCAAAGGTCTTGTCGTAGAAGTTCTTTGTAAGCAGCAATTAGATCTGTTTTGATAAGACGATTTAGGGTTTTTGAGACTTGAGCTTCGATTTGAGAAGGGTCAGTTCTTTGAGCTCGTTTTAGAGCTTGAATCGCTTGGATTGCTTCGATGCTTAGTATTCGGCCCTTGACTAGAGGTCCACGGTTGCTTCGTGGACCGCATCGCACTGAGATTTTTCTTCTGGTGGTTGATTTTGGTGGTGGAAAAGTTACAGAAGAATGTTGTAAGGTGAATTTGAGGTTTGTAGATAGAGAGGACGCCATGAAGGGTGGATTTGAGTTCCACTGGTAGAAGATAAGAAACGGGTCTTCTATAAAACCAACCCGTATTTGTTTTTGCCTGTTTCAAATCGGGTAGTTTTTTTATTTACAGTTTAGTCCCTAAAGTTTCAATAACTTGCAATTACACACTCAACATTATGTTAATTCAAGTTTGATTTGTGTCATAAGTCATAACTATATGATACGAATATCGTGTATGGTCGAATGCATGTTGATACTACTATGAAAAAGAATTTTATTTCGATGACATCGGAATAGATTAGATTTATTTAATTTTTTATAATTTAAGTTATTCTTTTTACATTAAATATCAAATAGTGAATGATAAGAATTGATGATATATAATTGTTGTTGATAACTTGATAGTGGATTGATAATTGTTTTAGTATTTGTTGTGATAATGTTGGTTGACGATGATACTTATAAGTAATGAATAATGGAAGAATATTTGACAATGGTGATTGACAATTTGACACTAAACATAGGTGAATATATGATATTGAAAATTTAGTTCAATACTTTTAATGTTAGAAAAATTATATCATTATCATATTAAATTGTTTGTTATAGATTAGTATTTTTCGAGTTTTGTTTGTATTTTTCAATGTGATGAATTAATAATTACTATTTAGTCAATTTCAATTTATATATGCTTATATAATAGAGAATTGTGATATCATATTTTAAGAAATATTTCAACTTTATTAAATTGGTAAGAATTTTTATTTTAGACAAACAAGTGTGAGTAACTCTTTTACCTATACAGTAGTAACATCAATTAAAGAAAAAGGGTACAGACAATGTCTATTAATGAACTACATAATAATAACATTTCAATCAAAATTCCCATAACCAAAATATCAAATTGTTAATCATAATAGTTCATCCCCAGTTAGATACGAAATGATATTAAGTGAGATGCAATATGTAGCTTTGTATAGTAAATATTTTGTTTGACATACTTTTTTATGTTATGTACTAGTTATACACTCTATTGTTTATAAGATATGTATTACCAATACGCGAATATTTAGTATTAGTAATGCAATAAATTTAATGCATGCATTAACATAGTCAAATATCTCTTAAAATTCTTTTTACATCGAATAACTTTATAAATATTAAGTAATTATCTTTTACATGAAATGCATGTTAATTTGTAATACATCAAATCAAAAAATATATAAGAAATGACGTATATATAATTAATACTCAAACATTATTTAGGATTTTTATTATATGGATAAAAATAAATGTTTGTAAGGAAAAACTCCTGAAAATTGTGGGGTGGCAATTGGCATGATGAATGGCTCATCGTTTTCATTACTGTCAGAGACGAAAATGCCCTTTCCCCAAACATTTTGCAAATTAACCGCGAGAATTAGTCCTGCGTAGTCTGTGAAATTGCCGTCTCAATTTTTCCGGTACCATTGAAATTCATCTGAAATTGTGTTGATGGATAACCCTAGCTTCATCAGCATCCTCGTCCACCGGTGATCTATCGCCGGCTCACTACCTACTATAAGGTCTCGTCAGGTGTACATCACTATCTTCGTTTTAATTTTTTGATCCATCTTCCTTTTCTGCACGTTATATGTTTGGCTTTTAAGTTTTAGTTAAGTCACATCCAATGACTTCTGCTCAATGCTGTGACTTGTGAGTGATATAAGGTTAAGGCTGACTAGCGAATTTGTATGTTCTAGTAAGGGATGAAAAGGTACTCTGAATTGGTGTTGATGTTCTCGTTGTAATGCTAATGTATTGCTAGTTTGCTTTGAACTAGCTGCAATATAATAAGCTAAAAGGAAAGACATAATATGAGGGAATGGACTGAGGCATTCTATAGAAACTTTTAATGACTATGTAGCGTGTGTTTCGTTGTAGAAATTGTACTTATTTATAGCTCATTTAATTATTATTTTTGATAACCGTGAGTCCGGGCCAACTAATCCTCGGATACATGCTACCTCTCACCAGCACAAGTACCTGTGTACACCGAGGCTTGGATGGGAAGAAATCACCTAATGTTTTTGCATAGTTGAATATGATGCCTTATGGTTCTTAACCTACTTTATTATGGAAAATTTTGTTATCTACATGTATAAAGGTTTTGAAAAAAAAATGTTGAAGTGTTCCCCTTGTCCTTTAGCATTTCTGGGGTCCCAGGATGGGGGAGAGATGAATTAAGGAGGAGTACGTTTGATATATTATTTATCTCCCACTAATATGTTTCCATTGCTTGCTTGTTTTCACAGTCTGCCATTCCAGTTTCAATCTCAAGAGTTAATCAGGTAGATGCATCAAGATTGGACATTGAAATGTCGGCCATGCTAAAGGAACATCTGGTCAAGGTTTTCTCTTTGATGAAGGTACATGTAGTGCAACTTTCTAACTTACCAGGGAATTCACCTCTTCATTATTTGTGGTCTGATAATAATTTGATATACATTTAATTTCCTTTTGTTTCTTCCCTTTGGGGTTAGCCAGGAATGCTATTTCTATATGAGCCAGAACTTGATGCTTTCTTGGAGTTCCTTATCTGGCGATTTTTTTATCTGGGTTGATAAGCCTACACCGGTAATGTTCTAATGAATTTGAGGTATAGAGATGAACGTGCGGTTGAAGTGAGAGGAAAAGGTTAGATATTGTCTCTTAATTAATCCTTTTGTCACTTTGTGTAAGTTGCAGCTAACAAACGCTTCTTTGTTTACTGTTCAAATAGAAAAAAGTTGCTCTTATAAAAATCCTTTTTTTCTATATTAATCAGTTGGATGCTATGTTGTTACTTGCACTAATTTCACTATTTTCTTCAATTGATGGTGTTGAAGTTGTTCAAATTTGGGACATTTAATGTTTGTAGGTCTTGGGAATTGGACGTGAAGAGAATAGTTGTTGAAAAACTTATTAAATACTTAAGGTTAACGTTCAGGAATTCACTTTGATTTGAGGCTCAGTGCATGGTTATTAGCATGAATTAGAACTTTTTACTTATTTAAAAGAGTTCCATTTCATGCATTCAGCCCTTTGTACCAGATAATGGTTCCACCTCACTTGTAACAGATTTTCTTCTTCCGTGGTCAGATTTGAAAACATTCAAGTCCACATTCATTACCATCCATGGATTCGCTCTCATAGATTACTTGAGATAGATTGAGATATGTGAGATCTGTAAATTTTTACTTTTATATAAACTCAAATTTCAGTAATTTTGAGAAGTCCTAATAGTATTTATTAAGTGTATAATATGGAGGGACTTGAGTGATTGGCTTGAAAATCTTGCTCGTTTTAATTTGTACGTGAAGTTGCTAAGGTTGCCAGCTTGATTTAATTGAATTTCACTTTTGATCTTGTGCCTCTTGCACCAGCATTCATAATACCAACCACAGTTTTGCTTTTCGGCATATGTTAGTTCAGAAAGGATTGGAGGGACCTGGTCTTACTGTTGCTCAGAAGATATGGTACTGTGTCGCTACTGTTGGTGGGCAATGTATGTTGGCCCGTCTTCAATCATTTTCTGCATTTCGAAGATGGGGCAACTCTGAGCAGGTATAGTCCTCTTCCACTCTTATCTCACTTGTTCGTTTGCATGCATGCTCGAGTAGAAGTTACTCATTACTGCTCTATATAGTGAGATAAGTAGAAGTAATATGTCATGCATTTGGTATAATGATCTTCCTTTAGAAGAAACGCAGAGCTCATTTTAGAACTATTTGATGATATTGGGGAAGCATGAAGGCTCAATGTCAAAAAGAGGTTTAACTTTTTCCTGCTTCTGAGGCTACATAAATTTGAAATGGTTCAATTTTGAATCTTTTGTTGATATGTTGTCGATTCAAATTTGGTCATCCAAAATAATTGTTGCGCTCGTAATTTTATGCTACTAATTTGAACAGGTAAAATAGTTACTTGCAAGTGTCAATTGTACGATGAAACATTGACTTGTTAATCTTGTGGCTTCTTCAGAGTTCTTTGGCACGCCGTTCATGGTTGTTTTAATACAACGGATTGAAGGGATCAATAGAGCAGCCTCTTTTAGTAATCTACTTCTCTTTCTTTGTACAGGAAGGTATATCTCTGACTGTAATTCTTATTTCTTTCGAAAGCATGCTCGGAAGTCCTATTGCATATAAATTGCAAAATAGTCTTTTGTTTCTAGTTTTCATTTGGTGTTTCCTTGAGACCTCAACTTTTTTTCCCGAAGGTTGGGTCTCCTTTTTTGAGAATCATATTTTGATGTAGGTTCTCTCTTTTGGTACACGGCTTGTATATGGGGTTTTCCTCCAATTGTTAATATAATTATTTACCTAACAAAAAGAAAATCAGTGCACTAGCTTAGCAATGGATATACGTGTAACAAAAGCAGAGCTGCAAGGCTGAGTGGTGCTTTATCATCTGTGTTTGCTGGATTGTGTTATTGGCTGCCTACTTAGTCGAGCCAAACACATTTTTGAAATTGCTCTGTCCTATGAACCAAATATTTTTTTCTGGGACGGCTTTGTTGTCCAGGAACAGTGAGAGACAGAATATTGAGGTGATTCCACCATAACAAGAAGTTAATGATGATGTTCCAAAGCATTCTTTACCTCACAAAGAGGAAAACATAAAATAGCACACAAAAAAAAGGTAAAAAGAAGACTTTAGAAAAGTTAGTGACATTCTTGGTAGAAGGGTTCCGTGCATAGGTTGATTGCTGTGAGGGTCCTGTACATGTGACCTTTTAAAAAGGGTTGAACTGTTGAGCGTGTTCCCTGCATGTGCTGACTTCTATGAGTGTTCTGTACATTTGATCTTTAGATTGACTGGAATTAAAAATATAATACTGAAGTTAGAAAATGTCCCCAGGGAAAGCATAACGCTTGATGTGTGTGGTAAGGCGCATTATACACATCACGGTTTTGGGCTCTGCCGCAGACAAAAGCATGGTATTTAAGTGGAGGGTACAAAATCTAGATGCATTACTGGTAGCAGGGATTGACTGTGAGCATACCCGATCGTTGACTGCTGTAAGGATACTATTCATGAGACCTTTTGAAAATGGTTTAACTATTAAACATGGGTTGGCTGCTACAAGTGTCTTTTACATATGGCTTTCAGATTGGCAGGAATTAAGAATATAACTTCCTATGTATTTTGGGATTTACTGGTTACTCTACATGTACCAATGACATGCAGGTATAGGAATCTCATTGAAAGAGCTTTTAGAGCTAGATTTGTTTATGGCAGCCCAAATATGAACAGAGCCGAGCTTCGAGTACATGAATCGCGAATTGGTGTGGAATGAGTTCTCGGTAATTTTCCATCCATTAGCAGAGTGTTGCTGAATTTATATGGTCATTCCCGAAGAGGGGAATATTGATGACAAGTTATCTCTCTGTGTCTGCAATTTAGCTATCGATCATCTGTTAAAAAAGAGGTCCTTCACCTTATAAAAAGAAGGGCAAGGGGCCAGAAAGAACATCCCTTTGCTTCTGTACATGCTGCGGAAGGGCTAACAGATCTTCTTTTCCAACTTGTGTCAGCCTTCTTTTGTTGGCGGGTATGGGTATGGGGATGGAGCTCGAAGTTGGTCTTTTGCAGTAAAAGCTTATAATTAATCGTTTGGTATTTTATTTTTTGATGAGTGCATCTGTTTTAGCAAACACTATGGATGGAAGTACATTCTTTTGTTATCTTTTTCAAAGAACTTAATGGAAGTACATTATCAACTGTTCTAGTGTGCAGGAATTGCTGCTCTTGCTTCTTCCAGTTCTCAATTCATCATCCATCAAGAATTTTCTTCTTCCATTCTCCATGGATAAATCTTCAGATTCTTCAGTGGATGACACTTTGTGCTCAATCTGTCAAGGAAAGCCAACCATTCCATTTTTAGCTATTCCTTGTCAGCACAGGTACATGTATGCATGCTTACAATTTTACAGTAGAATGGCGATACAGTGTATCTTTCAAATATTCAAGCATTTAGTAGAAACTCTATTATATCGAAAACTTGATCAAAGTATGAACTGAAGTTTAAAAGAATTAGTTGAATTCACTGACATTACAGAATAACAATCTTATGCTTATGCAGGCATATTGCATAAAGGCGTGAGCTCTATGTAGGTGTAACTTTGTAGATTGCAAACTATAAAAAACACTTCAGGGCTGTTTAGAAAAATGTTTTATATTAGCCGAGCCTCACATCCTCCTGTATTTTTTAAATGAACTTCACATCCAGTGTTTTATAAACAACCATGGCATCAAAATTTAGAGCAAGCTAATATTTTATTACAAGAAGTGAAACTAGAAGAGAACTCTTCCTTACCAATTCATTTCAAAAAGAGTCAGGACTTTACCCAAGAAATGTATCAAAAGATTGAAAAAATGGCACATGGGGATATATCTGATACCTATAAGAACTACCTAGTATAACTAAATAGTCGCTTACAAACTAAGTTTAGACGAAGTAACTCGAATATCTATGGTAGTCTGTCAACTATTAAGACATAGTAACTGTAGATATTGCAGAGGGAATATATTGCTTGTGCATTCGCTTGTCATCCATTTGGGTTGACGTCATTCATGTGTCGACTGTAGATATTGCAGAGGGGATATCTTGCTTGTGCATTCTCTTGTCATCCATTTGGGTTGACGTCATTCATGTGTCGATTTATTGCTTTAGTGTTAGTAACTGTTGTTCATGTGAGTTTTATGTATCTTCATCATTATACAGCTACTGTTACTACTATCTTCAAACACAGTGCTCCGCTGCTCCGTCTTTTCATTGCCCCCGATGTGGTGAATCTTTTGCTGCTATGCAACGACATGGTGGTTCGGTCAACAACATTAGTCAGATACAATAATTCTCTTGAAAGGTGAAATGAAATGACGGGAAAGGTAAGCTTCAGTCAAACTATGGATCAAAAGTTGCCAAAGATAACATAGAAATTGAACTAGGAATCAAGATTCCTTGATAAAGCAACTTCTTCTGCTTTTTTGAGTGCATTCATTTGTTAAAGTTTCTTGTCTTTTTTAATGTAGCTTTACTTTCCTATAATCTCATTTATATGTCTATCTTGAAGATTCTCTTAAAAGTTTGATCAGTCACAGGTCACAATTGATTCAATATTTTTACCAAATGGCTCAAGCAGTCCTTTTTTTAAAGCTTTTTTTCAGGGTAACTTCCTAGTTAAACCAAACAGTGAAAAAGAAAGGTAAGAACAATCCTTCACTTCCTTACAGTTTCAAATTGCAAGCCAGTGTGCTGTGTTTTGAATCTGCATGTAAAGTTGCCAAGTAATGTGCAGGTTATAATACTTTTATTTTAACTGAGAATTGGCAGCTAAATTTACCAGTTGCTGTTACTGTAGCGAATGTTTGTAGCAGTTGAAATTTTTGAGCAACAAAGTTCATCATAACGTATGATTTCGTGGGGACTTGTAGTCCACTAATCCTTATCTTTTTGTCTTTTTATGGCCTTTCTCTGGCCTTGTAGGTGAATGAATTGTAGGAAATTACGCTCAATGACCTTGAAAATGAGTGATCTTGAACTGTTAATCCTGCTCGTCCCATTGACAAATTTTCAAGATAAAATGTGAAATTTGAAGTTTTGCTCATGGGAAAGGCGAGGTCCAAAGTACAAAACCGCCTACTTCGAAGCTGTAAATCATCCAATGAATTGCATTGAAGGTAAGACATCTCACTTTCAGCATCATAATTCTTTTTTCCTCCCTTTTTAGGTTGGGTCTACATGGTCAAAAAAGCTCAAATAAAAACAACACCTGTCCTTGAATATATATAGCAGTCTGAGGTCGAACGCAAGTTAAGATAAAAAGGATGCTTTAATTATTGGAATTATGTTATAGGTTCAATTAGACTCATGATTGGATCTGAATTTATCTTACCTGCAATAGTTACTAGGACCAATATTTGAAATCAGTCGTTAGTTTTTGTAATAAATCAATTTAAATGGTCCCTGCAGTAATAGCTAGTTTCATTTCATTTCATTTCAGTACTTAGTAAGAGTGAAAAAGGAAGACTTTATATTAATCCTTGAGCAACCAGCTGAGAATAGGAATAAAATTTGCTAGTGTTGGTAAATGGATGGGTCAGTGGCATCCAGATAGGCCAAAGAGGACAGCAATGTACACAAGAACAACCCAGACACATGTTGACAAGACAAAGTCAGAATTTTCACGAAGGGGTCCAAAATCTGAAAAAGTGAACATACTAATTTTTCTTTACGTAAAAGTTAATTTTAATCATATATAAATAATATAATTTTCCGTTGAAGGAGTTCAGATGAACCCCTGACTATAAGTTGGTTACACCCTTATTCACGATTTAAAATATATTAACTCAATCCAATATCAAATATTTAGTGAAGTTCTTTAACATACATACAAAACCTAGGTAAAAGTTAATAAATTCATGTGAATTTATATATTATACTGTAGACCCGCCCCTATTCTCAAATAGGCAAACATGAAATATAAAATGTGATGGCCACCATAAGGATATATACTTTTAATTATCCATCGCACACACATATACAGCAAGGCAATTGCACGCGCAAAATTGCTTTTGGTTAGTTAATTCAAATTTTCTAAATTTATATGCTGCACTAAGTTTCTATTGCATATCAAGTTGCAAATATATCATGTTTTAATTGTGTAAAGATTACATAATACATCAACTAAAACAAATGGTATAATTTGACCTAATAATGTATAGTAACTTTTTATGCTATCAAATAAAGATGGCCTACTAAGCCTCACATGGTATATTGAAAAATAAAATTAAGAACCTGCAATAATAATAAGGTTAACATAAGAAATAAAATATGAATTAATTAATGATTACTTGAAAAAAGAGTAGGCTATCCTATATTAGAATCTATGTAAATATTAGCTAAGTTAGAGAAAAATAACAATCCCAAAGTTACCACCCCAAATTAAGGAATTAAAACCCCACGAGTATTTGTTTTTTTATGGCCTGAAAACACTCCCCCACTTTCCCTTTTCTTGCCCCAACCCTTTACTATAAAGCTAAAGCAAGAAATTTAAAAACACAAACAAGTATATACTCCCCTTCTTTTCCATTTATGTTAACATATTTTGAAAAATATGTAGATAAATCTTAAATATGTCATAACATTTATATCAGAAACGAAGTTTAGGATAGCAAAACTTAATAACTTTGGCCCAACAATAAATAAAATGAGAGAAATAATTCAGTATTGATATACAAAATTTTTTGAATAAAACTTCCTCCTTAAAAAATAAAATGAGAAGGTGTGGAAGTATTTGTTTCGACTTTATAAGTGTGTCAGTTTTTTTAAAATCGACTTAAAAATAATTGTGTCACGAAGAAGTAATTAGAGAGGAAAAACAAAAAATAAAAAAGCATCAAAGCAATTGTCAACCCCACAAGTAAGAAACACTACCAAGTAAATATAAGGCTAGTACTTTGGTTGAAAAAGACATATTGGTTTATTGAACCTCTTATGAGAAAAGCAAAAACAAGGCTGAAAGCTTCAACAAAGTTTCGTTTTGGTGCTCTCACAAGGAAAGAAGACAGACAAAGCTAGCTACCTAAAAAGAAAGAAAGAAAAAGAAAATCATTGAAAAGGATTTATTTTCTTCTTCTTCTTCTTCTTCTTTCTTTATATTATGTGGCTCTTACATTAAAGTAAGAAAACCAATAATACTATATAATATATGATGTGTTGTTCATAATAATCCTTCTTAATGGCTGGAAACCCTAGTAATAACTGGTGGAACAACATGTTGATGAACACAAGCATGCATCCACATGAATCTCATGAGCTTTCTTCTTCTACGACGACGACTCAACATTTCTATGGATCTTCAAATTTTTTGGCTGATAATAATCCAAGTCAAGATCATTTACCTCGCTCATGGAGTCAGCTACTTCTGTAAAATCTCCTTCTCTCTACTTATTTTTTGCTCGTACATAGTTAGTTATATACAGTCAACTTGTTTGAACCTGAGGCGCAATAATTTGTGTTGACTTCTTGTTGTTATAGTAGCTATAGCGAGTTTGTGTAGAGAGTTCAAAGATTAGTAGTCTTTGTGTTTGCAATATTCTTTTTGTGTCAAGTTTTTTCTCATTGAAACTTTTACATTTACCAAACAATTCAAAAAGCTCAATTACTTTCCTATTTTTAAAAAAATTCATGCTATGAGTTTTAAGTTTTTTGAGTTTTATATATCGATATGAATATCATAAGTTGTCTTATAGTAAAATCAATTTTCTTGTAGATACCTTCTTCTTCATCTTTTTTTTATAACCAGAACTCGAAGAAGTAAAGGAATTTAAACAACAGAATGTGGTTAGAAATTCATAATAGAGTTAAGTCGACAACAACAACGGTTAAACCTAGTAGAAAGAAAAAGTGAAAAATCATTACAAAAGAAACCTATAGCTCCTTTATATTTCTTTTCTATTAAACTGGAATCCATATGAATTATGTGTTAATTAATTTTAATTCTCCTCTAAATTACTTTTCTTGTAAATTTCAGGTCTGGATTATCTTGTGATCAAGAAAAACCTGATATAAGTGATCATTTTCAACATCAATACAAGAAGCTGGAGAATTGGGAAGAAATCCAAACTTTGAATTCCATCCATAACAATAATATTATTCCATCTAGTTCAAGTTTTAGGGTTCCTATTTTTGATGTAAAACCAGAAGAATTAGTGAGCCAAGGACTGTATAGTAATTACCATCACGATTTATCACCAGCTAGCTCTTGTGTTACCACTAATTTAAACCATAATAATATTTTTAACTTCTCATCATCTCCTGCTAATAAAATTACCAACAGTAACAAAGTGGTTGAAGTCAAGCATCAAGACCATTCATCAGAGGTAAGTAAAAAAAAAATTACTTTTTTAAAAAGTGGATTTTTTTTCATATTTATTGATTTTTCATAAAGTCAATAAGTACAATATCAGTATTATTCCAAAAGGAAAAAAGTGATTTTTATAATTAATAAAAGCCAAATGATCCATGATTAGCCTAACTAATTTTAGTCATAGTAAAATTTTATTTACTCAGTGAATTTTAACATGTGATAGTAGTCTAGTTACTATTTTTTACTAGGTTACTAATTAAGTACTGTATTTGTTAAGAAATTTACTCGTAATTATCTAATAAGTGATCTGATTTTGTGAAAACATTTTTACATCATTTTTAGTATGTTTTGCCTAATTTTTTTTTATTTTTTATAAACCATTATTAATTAATATATTTACTGCATGAAATAAAGTGTAACAGCACAAGCAATGGTGGGGTAACTAAGAAGGCTAGAGTTCAACATTCTTCAGCTCAACCCTCTCTCAAGGCAATTCTCTCTTTCATATACTGTAACATGTTTGACTAGATTTTTTTTATGGAATAATTACGTGTCTGAATCGTTCGTTCATTTAGTTTACAAAACATATAATAAATACATATATACACAAATATATACATTGATAGTGTATATATAATGTATACTTCAACCATTTTACCATTGGTTGAAGGGTATATACTCGTAACTTTCCTATTTTGTTTTAAAAATAATACTATTATAGAAAAATATTATTATAGAAAATATATAACATGAAAATTGGTTTTATGAAAACTTGTATTTTTTTTTGTTTTCACCTGGTATCCAAAATAGTTAATTATCAAACATTAATTTAGTTTGTTTATATTCGGAATTGCAGGTGAGAAAAGAGAAACTAGGAGATAGGATAACAGCACTCCACCAACTTGTTTCTCCATTTGGAAAGGTAAAATAAATTGAGTTTAACTTTATATATACATCTAATTTTTATATTGTCATTATTTTTACCTGTTGTTATAATAGGTAACTTGTCTTATTTTTAAGATTACATATACCATATTTTAAGAAGATTAATTACGTGGATGTTGATGTTATGAATAAAATTTATTGTACCGTTGTATATAAGTTTAATTGAATTTATAATTTTAAATGTGTGCTTTGAAAACCTACTAAAATTATTATATAATTCAAAAGTATAATAAATTTTATTGATCAAAATAATAAAAATTGAATCGATTAAATTTAAATTCTGAACTCGTCTCGATTTATACCATATTTAATTCTTGTTGCTTAGCCTCCTTCCCACAAGGCAGACAAGGAAAGAATTTATGACTCAAATACTACAAATTATATATATATTCTTTGTAGTATTAGAAGTTTATGAAGAAACAAATAAAAATGAAATTACAAAAACAGCACTTTAATTTTTGTTTAAAAAATAGCCAAAAAGGATTGTCTTTAACTAAAGTTATATATGATGAGAAAAAGAAGAAGTGATAGGCATGGGTATATATGTTTCTCTTTTACAGACTGACACAGCCTCCGTCTTGTCAGAAGCCATTGGATACATCAGATTCCTTCAAGCACAAATTCAGGTGACTTCACAAAACCTAATTTCTAAATTTTCTTAGTTACAAAAATTACCAATTTATTTTTTAATATAATTACAATATTCGTGTTATCTGGAACGTACTCTTATGCTAATTGCATAACGCTATTTGTTATTTTCTACTAACATAGTAACCAAGTAACTCTATGAAACAAATTTGAATCGATAGAAAGAATCACCTACTAATATATTTGCCTCTACTGAAATTTGAAACTGTGACATCAATAACCATTATTTTCGCCTCTTACTTTATACTCTTATGATATGCGGCACTCTTGTCATTTTAGTCTGTCCTAACATATTTCTATATTGACTAATTTTAAAATATTTATTTTATTCTTAATAAAATGATTTATAGCCACAAAAATAACTATCACTTATGTTAGACCATAAACTTTTATAATTCTTACTTTCTTTCTTAAATTTTGTACCGAATCAAACTAACTTATATAAAATGAGATGAAAGGAGTAGGACATCTATGTAAATTCTGTATCGAGTCAAACTAACTTATGTAAAATGAAACGGAAGTAGTATGACATATATGCAGTAGTTTTTTTTTCTTTGAGCAGCTTTAATTTAGTGTGGTGCACTAAAACATGCAGGCATTGAGCTCTCCATACATGGGCAATGTATCAGGAAGCATGGGTCACACTCAACAACAATCTGCTGTAAGAGCTACTACTTCTTTTCATTCACATTTTCCAATAAAATTCACCAATATTCTCTTCTTTCACATCCATCATACACGTGCATCTCACTAATCATATTATATTATATATTTTTTGGATTAACTAATTTCTTTCATGAATTCAAGGAAATAAAATATTTATATAGTACTACTAATTAGTTGTTTAATTAAGAAGTTGATGCTTTATTGGATCCCTAACAAAAAAAGCAAGCTTTGAGATTGAGGCTAGCTTTGCATTATTATTAGTAAAAAAGCAGAATCAAAGTATATATCATCAAAATTTACTATTCAAAAAAGAATTTGTTTCCTATATATAGTGCAAAAGTTGCCAACTTTATAATATCATACAATAATTCAATTTCTTCAATGATCCTACGAATAAAAACTTAACCATTATCCTTTCATATATATACACCAGTTTTAAGCTAAAATTACTGAGTTATATCGTATTCATAAGCAAAACTGTATCTCCACCCATTTCATCTTAGTTATTGCATGTTAATTGCTTCCTCTCTTTTTTCAGCACCATATATATTTATCATTTTGCATATATTTTCTTATAATATGATAATTTGGAAATAAAAATATTTCAGGATTTGAGGAGTAGAGGGTTGTGCTTGGTTCCTATATCTTGTACACAACATGTTGGAAGTGACAATAACAATACTGTTGGAGATTATTGGGCCCCAGCTCTTGGAGGAGGAGGATATTTATAATTAATAATTAATAATTATTATTAATTAATGTAACAATTTTAGTGTTCCATAATATACTGATGTGTTGATCATGATGATGATATTATATATATATAACATCAGAAGCAGTCACTCTCAAATAAGTTAGTTAGGTTTGACTGTTGCTGATGCTATATATTATATTTTGCATTTCTAATTAAGTGTAGGAAGGAACAAGGATAACACTCTTATTGTATGGTCCAATATTGCAATTTTATTTCATGAATAATCATAAAATTGTATAAGCTAGTTTGTAATTGTTGTATATACATTAGAGTCCATTTAGCTTTAACTGATTAAAAATAATTGATGTATCTGCTATAGTGTTTTTATGTTTGAAGCTAATTTTATACGTATTTAAATAGAAGTGTTAAAAACGGATATAAGCATTTGAGTTTGATACAACTATAACTATAAGCTAACCTATAATATAAAGACTAACATTGGCATAGGATTTTAAGTTACTACGATTAAATTGTGTGGTAAACTCATTGAATAGTTTAGAGTTGACTTTTGTGTTTGCTATTTTGAGTTAAATAGAAGTTAAAGTACTTAACGCTTTCCCTAATTAACCAGTGAATTAATGATGATTGGATATTAGTAGTAATTTGGTGTGAAAAATAAAATGTGCATTGGCTCGTGCATATATGCTGACCTTATCTATTTCTCGTTGAGGTAGACAAGTGATTTCACAGTTGACTCAAATACAATAAATCAAAAACGAAAATAAATTAAAAATTTAATTTTAAAATCTATCGTCATAAAAAAAAATTATTAGAAGTGATGGAAGTATGAAATAAAGTTGTTTTTCAGACCATATATAATATGTGATTATCTGAAATTTAACCAGTCATTTGCTAGTGTATCTTTTAACTGATGTCCAAATTAAGAATAATATAGACTTGTACCACTTTCCCCTTTATGATGTAATCATCATGTAATAATTTTCCTGAAAAAAAGTATATATACATTTTTCGTTTGCTTATAAGTTATAAAAAAATATTTTTAAAAGATGAGTAGACACTAATTTATACTCCCTTCGTTTTAAAAAGTATGGCGTAGTTTAACTTGAAACAGAGTTTAAAAAAAGAAAAAAAACTTTTTAATCTTACGATTCTAAATTAAAATTATATTAAATGTATCAAAATAATTTTTTAAAACGGAGAGAGAATATTATTGTCGTACGAAAGGGGAGGGATCTACTATTGAATGTGGGATTTGCATAGGTCATTCCACTATCATTTTCCCACTACCAAAAAGATAAATTAAATTAAAAAATAATAATTAAACGGATTTAATGCAAAAAGTAATGAGACTAGTGGTGTACTATTGTTCATTTTGTCTAATGTCAAACCAATCCACCTTCTAACAATGTTGTTATAGAGTGATAAATTTACTTTCTATCAATAGAAGAAATTATTTATTATTTTTATTAAGTAAAATAACATTAGTTTAAATTTTTAACGATAATAAATATATATATTAATTAAAAAAATGTTAAAATCTTTAGCAATATGATGATTGTTGTTAACCGTTATTTTATATCGTTGAAGATCAATATAAAGTCTCATGATTTTAAATCACCCACTTTGTCGCTAAATCATATTCTTGAGTGCTGATAAGATATATTTTTAGTGTGATTTTTTAAAGCGAATGCGAATTAATTAAACTCCAAATAAAAAGATAAAACAAAGAGCAAAAAAGAAATAGCTAAAGATAAATGTGGCTAAACAAAGATCAAAACAATCATCGATTCATGATCATGCTAGAATAAATATAAATATCAAAAAGAAGACGATAGAACCATAATGTTGTCTACTTGTGCTTTGTTAAAAAAGTGTTTAATAAAATATACACTTATTTTATTTTATTTCCAATGCCAGAGAATGACAAGTGGCTGGTGTCGTTACCAATTTTGATTTCACCAAGCAAAAGAGTTAAATAAAAATAATACTTTGTTTCAAAATAAAGTATATATATGTAAGGTAATACTTTTTTTATGACAAAATTTTAAATTACAATGACACTTATTTTAGAATAGAGTAAGAATATCTTGGGTGTGTACGTGTCTTCCTCTAATTAAATGAAAAAAATCTTTGGTAATGGGCTGGGCGGCCAGGTTCTATAGTATTTCATTCAATAGAATATGGATTGGTTTTTTGGAGAATTTTCGCAAATAGTTATTATAATAAATTTAATTATATTTTAAAGTTATAATTTGTATGTTTATAAGTTATAGCTTCAGTTTAAGTTATTTCGTTTATATTATTTGTGGATGAGTTTGTTCAGTACACCTGTACGTTTATATTAATTGAACTATTTTAGCATAAATTTGAAATAACAAATTTACACAAACAGAAACATTTGAACTTTAATTAGCTATACAAATTATATTATACAAAAGTTATACAAATTATAAATTATACAAACTCGAAACCCTATTCTATGTAATTATCATTGAATATTGATCGCAAATAGTAATTAACTAATACTGTAGCTGTAATAACTAATTAACGAGGTATATATTTGCTAAACCGTGTAATTTTTCTTTAATTGTTTTAAGTCTTTTTGCTCATAATTTGTATTGCAATATGTTTATTTGATATTCCAAAGACATCTTCTTAGCAAAGAGAACAATTTGGGTTCTAAATATTAAAGGTGGGGTTTAAATTGGCCATTAATTTATCGTTAAATTATACACTTTTTTTTGCTATTGAAATTATTTGCTCATCCGTCAAAAAGTAAAAGATATTTAATTTAGATTATATGAGTTGTTTTTCTTGGTTAAGTTGATCAACAAATATATTTGGCCCTCAAAACTAAGATATTAGGTCAATTCAAATATTAGGACAGTTCATTAGAGTCAATAGCAAGAGCTTTATATCTATTTTACAAATCTTAGTTTACAAAAAAAAACATGCAAGAATTTAGCGGTGGTTTATTGATAGATTAATCTGGAAAGTCTTACGGTGAATATCTAGGCATCCATAAACAAGGAAGGACGTAGTAATGGATGAAACACTTTTGGAGTTAAAAATAATAAATTCAGAGTTGTTATAGTGGCAGAGTCGAAAATTTTACAAAGGGTGTCTAGAAATTGTAAACACACGGGCACTGGCCCATTTGAGACATTTGTAAACATTGGATTACTATAGCTTATTGTTCAAGAGCATCCGAAATATGTTATTTAATCATTTTGTAAATCATTTTACTTGTATTTACTGTAGTTTTTCGACAAAGAATATCCAATTGAACACCCTAACAACCATATAGGCGCCCGAGCTGTTGAATCCATGGGTAGACAAGAGATAACCCAACAAACGAAAACATCTCAGTAGCGAGAGGAAAGAAAGCAAAAGTAATTCCTATAATTGCAGTGAACAAAATGTGAGTGACCTAAACCATGAAAGCAAATTATCATGTCCCTTGGACCAGGCTTAATTATCATGCCTAACCTATACAATATTTGCGTGCTATTTTGGAAACTACATCACTCAAAGTCATTGTGTTATGGTATTTGTTGGGTTTCAGGGAAATTTTCGCATGTAGTCACTTAAAAATAATTTAATTATATTTCATAGTTATAATTTGATAATTACGATTCGTAGCTACATGTTAGAGGAAAGAGAGAGACGATCAAGATTGAGAGAGGGAGTGAGAGAGGAAAGAGAATGGAGGGAGGCGAATTGTATATATATATATCTTGTATATATGTAACTGATATACATAGAGGGAGCTTGGGATGAGAGGAAAGAGGCAAGCGAGATTAGGAGAGGAAGAAGAAAGGGTAGAGAGTAAGAGAACTGAATTGTGTATATCTGTTAGATAATTAGTATATATATAATTGATATATATATATATATATATATATATATATATATATATATATATATTTGTTTATACGTGTAATTTCCAAATTACATAAAAAGATACATTTTAATAAATAATTAATGATTTTAGCAATACTTTTTATTTATTACCATTTATAGCAATACTATGTTAAATCTGCAATATGTATTAAAAGTGAATTATGTATGTAATATATATGAATTATAATTGTTTTAAAAAATATATTATGTTTGTTTGGTAAAAATCTGACACATTGTATTATAAGTGTATTAAAATGTGTGATAAATAAATTATCTATCATTAAAATTTGTATTATATGTGAATAAAAAATTGTTCTTTATAATATGAATTAAACTTGTATTATAAATGAATTAAAAGTAATTAAATAAAAAAAATTATTATTATTATAAATAATAAATATTTTTTTTATTATAGTATATTTATGTAGGTTTTCCCTTAATTTCCTTATCAAAAGCCCAATATAGAAAAGTTGCGAGTTTGGGGTAGCAGGCCCCAATTAGTCAGGCCCATCCAATAAATAAGGTCAACGCTCAAAATATTGATTAGTTTTGAAAGTAGCAGGTAAATAAAGTAAATTGGGACGAAATTGCTGGCAAAAATTCTGAGTTTGTGATAATCAAATGGGCTCAGAAAATGGTGATAAATGGAGCAAAACAGCTGTTATTGTCATAGATATGCAGGTATTTCTCTAATTTTGTTCTGATTCAGCATAATAGTAACAATCATTTGTTGAAAATTTGTGTGTTTGAACTTAAATTTCAGAAAGATTTTATACTACCAGGTGCTCCTATGCTTGTTAGAGGAGGTGAAGCTATTGTCCCAAACGTTATCGAAACCGTTGAGGTTGCACGAAACCGTGGAATCCCCATTATTTGGGTATTTATTTAACTTTATGATTTTAATGTAAAGTTAATGTTTACAATATTAATGTATTTTTACCTAAATTGAGCTTAAATGAAGGACCGAGGATTCATATAGCCGATACCAACTGGTTTGGGACTGAAGTGTAGTAGTTGTTGTTGTTGTTATTGTAATGGATTATTTTAGGTTAAAATACTAGTTTTAACGGATGGTTGAATCAATTTGTGGTAGGTTGTCCGCGAGCATGACCCATTAGGAAGAGATGTTGAATTGTTTCGTAGGCATTTGTACGGTGATGGGAAACCAAAACCCACATCAAAGGGGTGTGTGGGAGCAGAACTGGTTGATGGGCTTGTTATACAGAAAGGTGATTACAAATTGGTGAAAACACGTTTCAGTGCATTCTTTAACACGAATCTTCATTCATATCTTCAGGGCATTGGCGTTACCAACTTGGTCGTTATTGGTAATTACATGCTTATAATCGAGATTTTCTATAGCTATAGACTTTAGGATTTGATTAACTGATGTTTGTGTATGCATTTGTCAAGTGACTTATATTCTTTGTTTAGGTGTTCAAACTCCAAATTGCATACGACAGACTGTCTTTGATGCTGTAGCATTGGACTATCAACGCGTGACGGTCATTGTAGATGCAACAGCTGCTGCTACTCCTGATATACACATTGGTAACATATAACACAAAGTAGTCGTTTTTGTGCTTGTTCACGTATTTGGTTTTTAGTTTTAATAGCTTATGACTATTTGTCCTTTAATCTAGGCACTAGGCAAGTTGATTAGTATTGACTGTCAATTAATAACTTCATGCTATATCTTATTTTAAGTAGTTACAAATTACAACTACTGATCACTTAACCAGATCATAAGTTCGGACCACAGAGGCCGACTATCTCCTCATTATCGATACATGCTTTAGTATTTAACCTTGTCTTGTCCTGTCTTGTGAAGTTTATTTACAGTTAGATTCATCGATGAATTTGCTACATATTTGAAGCACCAGTGCGTCTTTATTTTTCTGCATTTGAAAGCTTGTATGAGGAAATTACCATTTACAATGGTTTGGATCCATACTTGTCTAGGCCATAATTTTTATTTTGGATCCATAACCTTAAGTATCAGGAAATACAGAAAAAAATTCTGAAAGTACATCAAACTTTTAACTTCAACCTTATTCATGTTTCACACGATAAAATTCAGTTAACACATGAACTCTTTTTCACTATTCGTCATCCTAGTTTGTCCTTGGTAACCTCTGCTTGCACAAGTCATAGAGAAGTCAGACATGGTACCAGTCCTTCAAACTATCTAGATCTTGGAACAATCACAAAACGTTTGAACTAGGAGACTGCCGACAGTTATCATTTCTCTGAAAAGAAATACTATATGTATTTAATACTTACAGTTTTACTATGCCATTGATTTCAAGACTTGAACAAAGTTTCGCTGATTCTGTTGGTTTTGGAGTTGCCTAATTTTTCTTCTGAAAGGATCATCAAATGTATGTAGTTCTTTTAAGGACTTTGTACCATGCGATTCTGTATTTTTTTGTACTTAACTTTCTTACATCAAAACTCATTTAGTTCCTTTTGTAAGTTATACTTATCAGTTTCTTCCTTGTTTGAGAACAGCGAGCCATCCTCATCAGTTCAATTGTCGAATGTGTTCTGCTGTGTTTCTTTTTGGTTGTCTTAGCAAATTTGATCTTGAATGAAAATAGTTTTTCCTGCTTTGACTTAAGTTCTAGCTTAACTTTATACTCAACTTCATGTGAATCTGTGATCATGGTTTTCTTGAAATGCTAATTTGCCATCCATTTAAAGCAAAAGTAGATATTCAACTCATTTATAATTCATCACGAGCTACTGTTATGTGCACTGATTTTTTTGTATTGCAGCGAACATATTTGACATGAGAAATGTGGGTGTGGCGACTCCTACATTAGAAGAATGGTGCCAGTCTTAAGGAACAAAAGAAGTAGATAAATCAGGTGCAAAGATATCTTTCACATGTTTGTTTTATTGTTGTAAGCTTATAGATATGTAATAGAAATAATATGCAAAATGTTCAGACATGACCTGTATAATCAATCATCTGTTGTATTCAATCTGTTTTATTATTCCTTTGTACATAGGCTGTATCTTCCTCTACTCTTACCCTCCTCATGTCTCAAAATTTTCATTTGCCTAAATTTTATTGTATTTAAATAAAAGTGAGTTTAACAGTTGAGATATACTCCCTCCGTTTCAAAAAGAATGTCCCTATTTCCTTTTTAGTTTGTTTAAAAAAGAATGACCCCTGTTTTGGCAACACTTTAACTTTAACTTTTCACGTGACATGTTTAAAACCACAAGATTAAAGGGTATTTTGGTACATTTGACATAACTTTAATTTAGAACCACAAGATTAAAAAGTCTTATTTCTTTTCTTAAACTCCCTTTTAAATCAAACTAGGTCATCCTTTTTTAAACGGAGGGAGTAGCTATTTTCTTCGTTTCATGGGTCAAGTATGTGAATTTTTTTTTGAAATTATTATTTGGGTGGACCTCTGGCTGTCCTAATGTCATCTCATCTAAAAATTTAAGTTCAAAGCACAATTTTATTAGTTAATGATATTCTCAATCGTGTTACCTATGTACTTTTGGTAACAAAATATTGGGAGAAAAAAGTAGTCTTTATCAGGAAAAAAATATTTAGAAAAAGAGTACTACTTAAAAGTGCAGAGAATAAACATACCTTTTAGATATGGTACCTTAATCTACTGACCTGCCCCAATTTATAATTTAGAAAATGACTCTAGATACATTGATCTAATTTTTTCCATCCAGGCACACTGAACTTTGCTCTTCTTTTAATTAGAATGAGTGTATTAGCAAAAGATCGAGCAGGCAAAATTACAAACAACATTACAGGTAGTGTCTGGCCCACCGACTAGTTCATGTATATCTCGACTATTTCACTTGGCTAGTGTATGAAATTTTGACATATTCATCATATTTATCAAAATTGCAATGAATAGTATGTTTGAACATATGATTTCAAAGTTATACTTTTCTCAATGCTAGAAACCCGGATAAATTAAAACCTATAAAGTTTCAAATTTTAAATTTGTTTCTAAAATTTATGATTCTTCTTTCATTTCATCGATCGTTAAGCTACACTTTTAGGTGTCCCCACTGTTTCGTATCATCTACGCAATAAACAACAGTGCCAGCGAGACTAAATTTTGCAGGAACTACCTGAAATTTCAAGGTAGTAATAAAAGGATATACGACACACTTTTACTCCTAACTAATACGAGTCCAGAGTTGAGATAGAAAATGTCCTTCCTAAATCTTCATTAAATTCTCCTTATAATTTGATCCCACATAATTATTATACTTTAACTACACGTATGAATTAGATATAATGTTTTGACAGGAACATGTGATCAAAAAAGTTTCTTCTTCTTTTCTTCTAGAACAAAAATAGTAATTGAAAACACCAATCAAAGACCTACCTTACAAATATATATTATTATTATTATTTATGGTTAATAATAAGCGTGTCTATCTCTCAAACGTTACGATTTAAATTTTATAGACATGACTTAAAACATAGGAATTCATAAGATGAACGTACCAAATTTGTATATTAATATATTATAATTCGCTTGATCAATGTGAACAAGATAAAGGGAGCAATAAATATCAAGTTAATAGAATGAATTTGAAATTAGGTGTTGGTAGCTGGCATCTCACCAGATACTTGTCATCTTATTAGAGAATGAATTATGATTCGATGAGAAATAGTCTAATTAAATCCCACAAAGACTCTCATTTACTTAAAACCAAGACTCTTGTGTGAGTTTAATTGCTTACTCTAATTATTGGCCAAAGAAATATGTAGGGTCTATTATTGCTGAATCGAACCTAACTTATCCTATGTTTCATATGTCCTTTCTTTATTCACCACACACGTCTAACCAACAGATTTATATCCTATATATAATATAATGTGAAATAAACAGTGATACTGTGTTAGAGAAACAACACATCAATAAGCGAAGTCAAAATTTGAAATTATATACATATTCAATGATATTTTTATTACAAATTTAGAATCTAAACAATTCAATTGAATTCATAATCAACATACTAACTCCGCGCCTGATGCAAAAACGGCCTATATATCTATCTTCCAAACACATACTCCGCACCTAATACAAAGACGATCTATATATTTTCTAAAAATATAACTCCACACCTGATACAAGGGCGGCCTATGTATTTTCTAAACATATAACTCTACACCTGATGCAAGGGCGGTCTATACATCTTATAAAAATATAATTGGTGAAACGTCATTAAAGTCAGAGTAGCCACATTTTTTGAGTAAAAAATTAGAGAAATGGTAGCTCGGATAAGACATGTTGTCTTGTTTTTTTCTATGGAAAAATATTGATTCACACTATAGTCAACAATCATTTAATTATTATATTGTATATAGTATATAGTTTCCTCCGACAACACGGTAAAACCCTCTACTTTCCCACTTCCCCATCATAAATCATATTCTCCTAAAACACATGTGAAAGGTAATCAAAATATAGTATGAAAATATGATATGATTTGCTAATAATAACAAAATGAAAGAAACCAACCCATAATGATCGGTTTTAAAAGAAAAATAATCGCAAAGAAGAATGTATTGTTGAATCTTTTTTAATTTATATTTTGAGATATTACGTATTGTAATAGTTACTTCTATTTAAATATACATATATATGTAGACATTGAAATTTTGTGGGACTCTACAAGATGCGTTCGAATCGAGTTGGGACTCTACAAATTGCGTTCAACTCAAATTAGGATTCTTGGAGGCTACTCAACCCTAAACCCTAGTTTATGCCTATATAAAGGATACTAAATTTCCTTAAAAGACATCTCGAAAACTCCATATAGAGATCAAGATCTCGAATACTCCACAAATTGAAATTCCATATAGAGATCAAGATCTCGAATACTCCACAAATTGATGGATTATTCATATAGAGAGGTAAATTCCAAATTATCCTAGTTCAAGAAATACGCCACTAACGGCTCTCGAATCTTGGATAAATCTTAAGAGAATAGAATCAAGGGATCAACAGAATTGTACCCGCGATCTTGATGAATAAAATCATGTTTATTCAGATTTTATTTGTGTGGTTTATTCATTTTCCATATGATTAAAGTTTGTTGCAAACAATTATATATAACAGATTCACAAATACAATTTAAGAAGAAAACAAACACACACTCAATCTCCCAGAACTACGTTGTGGCTTGATCTTCTTAACCGAGGTACGTAGGCGCTTAGAACCATATTCTAAGTTCAGTTGCATGAGTGTCAAAAAAAAAATGTTCGCAACTCCTCTATTCTAAAACTATAAATAGGGGTCCTCATAATTCAGAAAGGGGACAGAAAATTCTAAACAAGAAGCTAGAGAAAATTCGTGGTACAAACGCCATTTAATTCTCTACAAAGCTACAAGTTTAAGAATTCAAGCATTCAAGTTCAAGAACGATCAAGATCAAGACCATCGAATTCAAGAACAAGCTCGAAGCCCTTGAATTCAAATGAAAGTCAGGATCAATATAAAGTTCAAGTTCAAGTTCGTTAGAGATTCAAGGACAAGCTTTAAAGCCCTTGAATTTATATTTGAAACGGCGAATTCAGAGGAATTATAGAGATTGTAACACTCGCACTTGAAATAATAAAACGATTGTTGCTATAATTTTCCGTTCTTGATTATTATTTTCTCGACACGAATTTTACTGTCTACAAATTCTTGCACGCCCAGTGGGACCAAATCTGTCCTTAATCTCTTCTCTCCTAAATCAAACGTGACAATCTGAAGCTGCAAAGGTGGAAAAATGAGTACTTCAAGTCTCGTCTTTGAGTTTCATCAAGTCTATACTCCGACAAGCCTTGAAGCAGAGGGCATTTGTTAGTTTATGCCTATATAAAGGGTACTAAATTCCCTTAAAAGACATCTCAGAAATTCCATAAAGAGATCAACATCTCGAATAATCCGCAAATTGATGGATGGATTATTCATATAGAGAGGTCAAATCTAAATCATCCTAGTTCGAGAAATACGCCACTAACGGCCCTCGAATCATGGATAAATCTTAGGAGAGTAGAATCAAGGGATCAACAGAATTCTACTCGCAATCTATCATGATTAATAAAATCATGTTTTCTTCATATTTTATTTGTTTGATTTATTTATTTTCCATATGTTTAAAATTTGTTGCAAACAATATATACACTTGTATTGTTAGAAACAACTGAAATATATTTTTTTTGGTTGTATATTTCTTCCATTCTATATACATGACAACTAGGGGCAGAGCCACCTTGAAGGAAGGGGGTTCATCCGAACTTTCTTCGACGGAAAATTATATTATTTATACATAGTTAAAATAATTTTATATGTATGTATAGTAGATGTCAAACCTCCTTCGGCTACTTCATGTATCTATTTCTATAGATTTTGAACCCTCTTTTTGAAAATTCTAGCTCCGCCTCTGATGACAACGACAAGCTTATAATCAAACCACCTATTTTTTAACTTAATATACCCCTATACTTGCATAAATTAATTTCATCGTAGTGCTAAAAACATGCTACTACAATATTATTTTTTTTACAGCACAAATTTGTTGAGCGGTCTACTTTTATTTGTGTTTTTAAAAAGTGCAGCATAACTATGCGTCTTGTTACGCATATTCCATCAGTTTAGCACAAGAAGAATTTTATAATAGTGAAAAGAAGAATGTTAAAGCGAAAGGAATAAGTCAATGGTAGATAGAAATGTGATTTGATTTGATTTATATTACATAATATAATATGTTAGAGATTGTGTAGGTGCATTCAGGAGCTAGCATATTATTAGAGATTTATTTGATTTTTTTTAGAAAATATAATATTTTTATATAATTAAAATTATATTAGATATCAGCTTTCAAATTTTAAATTTCTTTATTAATATTCAAACTCGAATGAATGAGTGGTGATACAGTCTTAGGGTGAAAAAAATCACTTTAAAGATATTAATGATATTTAACCGTCTATATAATTTATATACTAAAATAAGTTATTCAATCAAATTGGAGAAATTTATTTTTTATTTATTTAGCAAGCAGCACATGGATGTGATGAGTTCTTCCCACGTGTACTATCCTCTTTTTTCTAAATACCAATAATTAATTGTGCGTCGCCAATAAATACCAGGGGTAGGCAAAATTTACTACTTCCATCTACTTTATATTCATCAATTAAAAGATATTTAGTTTTCAAAATAAATATATAAAAATGTTTTTTCTTTCGCCTCCTCTACGCTTCCAAAATATTTATTATTTCAGCAATTTTATTTTATCGAAATAGAAATATTTTTACACTTAAAAAGCAAGTCAATGTTGGAATCTGTAATAATTCAAGCCTCGTAACTTTGAAATTTTACATTTTAAAACGAATGAACTTATAAAGTCATTTGTTAGTATTTTTTAATAAATAAATAAATAGATAATGGTGTTTGTTCACTTGTTGAGTTTTAAAAATATCGAAGTAGAATTGATAATCACACGGATGGATTCATGATTAAAGCTTATTGATTCAATTTTAAAGGATTTTAATATGAATTTAGTGTATTTTGTTATTAAAATTTCGTATTTATTTTTTGTTTACAATTCTACATGTTTTAAATATTAGTTTTATTTTTTACACTGAAAATACTGAATTCTAATGTACGTGTGTCATAGACGGCTGTCTCCGCCATCGGATAATCATAAAATGCATGTATACGTACTACTTAATATACATCAGTTTGAAATATTGTCTATATTTGATTTAGCACAATACTCAAAAACATATAAATAATTATTCTTTTCGTTTAATTTGTGATATTTTTTCAATTTTGTGTTCAAATAAATTTATTTTTTATCGTAAATTGTCCATAAAATTTTCAAACATTTTAAATTATCCATTATTGTGACTTATAATATTTTTTACGTAGTTTACAAATATATAAATTTTATTTCAAAAAATTGTAGATTAAATACGCTATTTGTTGGTCGAACTTAAACTGTTTGACATCACATAATTGAGACAGAAAAAGTAAGTTTTATTAGTATTATCATGTTAATCATAAGTTATCTAATGATTTGTGAAATGCTAATATCCTTGTTTATCATAAAAAGTGTTGTATCTTTTTCTGAAATTTATAAATTTGTTCACTCTTTAAAAAAGAACTAATCATAAAATAAGATATAACTGTTTTTTATCTTAATTTATAAACTAAAAATCTATGAAAAACAACTATTTTGAATAAATGTAGATAATTAATATGAAATAAATGGAATGGTATTTGATAGTAGTAGTAATATAAATATCAAATAAAAATATCCTTTGTTTTTCTAAATTAAACAAGTGTAAAGAATTTATATTTGAATAATACAAAGAAACAAAAATACACGGAACTAGTAAATGAGGATATTGCTTCCTACAGTAGTGCTGTTTTTTCTGCGTCAAATCGATCATTTAAACTGCCTTAAATTATGGATGGAAATAGGGGCACTAATTAAAGTTTTCACAATTATAAATTATCTGATAATTTTATTATTTGATAAAACGTATTTATCACTATGTCATAATAGATGAAGTATTCTCTTTTTTTAATTTTTCATTCAGTGTTTAAAATTTATATTAGAATTTTAATTAAATTTAAATAACGTATTGTAGGGCTCATTTGAGGAAAAAATTCTTAATAAAAAAATTTTCATACTCAAAATTTAAATTTGAAATCTCTAATTACGAATGAAACATACTCGTTACTACACCCAGACCCATGTTAGTCCAGTTGAAACTACTTACTAATACTACGTACTTTATTGTTTTTCAAATTTGACTAGTGAGGAGGAGATTTCACACGCGATGTGTTTTTCTACAAGACGTTCCTTATAAATATTTAAAAAACAAACATATCATTATCGTACAATAACTTTATTTTGTCAATTTCTATATGTTGTTTATGTTTGATCTTTTTAGCTATATATGGGCGACCCACCATAATGATCAATTGACAGCGCACTACTTTAATCATTCACAATAATTTAGCCCCAACTTGAAAACTGAGCTACTCAAAAAAGTCCCATGGATTATTTTCCATATATTCTTTTCTACGGTGGATGAACGAAATCTATGTGATATTTTTTGATTTTTTAGAATAAAATGGTATAAATTTAATAAAAAATAAATGATTAAAGATGAATTTATTTAAATATTAAAAATTAAAAAGTATCACATAATTAGGACGAAGGGAGTATTTTTTTTTAAATAGTTTTTTTATGTTGATATATTGTTATTCTTAATAAATTGAAAAGTTAGTATTATATTTAGTAATAATTTAATTTTAAAATAACTATTTCATTTTGAATGAAATTATTTATAACAATACAAATATTTATGACTTATTTACCCAACAAATTTTAGAAGTTTTTTTTTCTTTCAAATTCAGTAATCAAGAAATTTAGTTTTCAGTAAAAAAGAGAAATATTAGTACTTTTCAATAAGATTTTTTTTTTAATATCTTCCACCATATCAAACACACCCATCATAATTTTTTTAAATTCATATATATATATAGGGAACAATTTATTTTTATAATAATACAAAATAATCCTTTGAAAGGAATACAAACAAGGAGGTTAATTTCGATATGGAGCCGGAGTATGACTCATAAAGAATAAATACTTCGAATATTAATTTGGATAAAGACCTGCTCTCAATAAAAATTCTAATCAAAGTTAAGATTAAATAATAATGGTACAACATTAAGGTATTTTTTATATTTGTAAACATAAGGTGAAATGTTTGAGTTAAAATGAAAGGGTATAAGTAAGACACGACCACGTGCCCCACCAACCAAGAAATATTTTTATTTCTAAAATATGGGTATCATGTTAGTAAAGTAATGATTGATTAACTCACATAAATAATAATTGCACACTTTATTCCGATAAAGCCAGTTTCTCATAACATTATTACAAATGTTTCCTAATTTATTTATCTTATTTTTAAATCTAGAAAAATATAAAAATATACCTATTTTGATCTTAGTCTATAATTGTAATATGTTATATAATATGTTAAATAATAAAACGAAAATAAAATTAATTATATTATCTAGATTTTTTAATTTAAAAATTATACATTACAAAAATTATCTACCTACTCTCAAACTCGGTGATAATTAAGTCAAATTAAAACAATTAAATTTAAAATAACAGGAATACTTCTTCCACATTGATTTATACTATGTTTTACTATTCGAAAGTTAAAGTTAACTAGTTTTATTTAAAATTAAATTAACTTAAGACAATTAAAAATTTAAATATTTTAATAAGTATAAAATAAGTACGATGAATTGAATCCGTCTCCTTTCAATATTATGAATAACATATATTTTAAAATTTTGTCAAAGTTCATTCTCCCTCTTGTTATTTTTAGTTGATACGGCGCGGTTTTTCGAAATTTAATTTGATTAAATTTTCAAGCTTTTGAATCTAATTACATTAGTTAATATTCAAAAATTATATTATAAATATTATGAAATATAGTAATTTTTTTTCTAATCAATATAATAATCAAATATATCTTAAAATCTTATAAAAAATTATATTGTTTGACTCAAAAAAAACATATAAAAAATAAAAAATAAATTCGCAAGAGATAAGTGTCAAATAATTGAAACAAAAGTTTTTTATAAATGATGAAATATTATTTGTTAAATTGGTATTTGCAGAATTTTACAAATTTATACATTATTGTGAAATTTAAATTAGTAGAAAAAACTTGAAATTAAAAATAAATCCCTTGACAATAAAAGAAAAGAAAAGTCTCTCACGTTACTTATTTCACTTATAAAAAACATAACAGTCAAAGAGTTCCCATTAGATTCATGCATTGTCAAATTAAAAAAAAACATAAGGGAAAGAAAAAATACTTTCTCCGTCTACTTATATATAGAGCCGTCAATATGGTTACGCTTTTTGAATCGGCCTGACTTAATCCGTGATTTAATAGGGATAAACTATGATTTTTAAAACCCATTTGAAAAAAGAACTTTTTAGCCTGGCCTGAATAAGCCTGTTAATTTGCGGGGCTTGAGAATTATTGGTAGAATCGATCCGTGAGTCAATAAATATTAATTAAAAAATATAATATAATATTAAAATTTAAAATTAAAGAGAGTACAAACTCAAAATAATTAGGTTAATATTTCTATTTAGATATTTATACTTTTACTTGAAAAAAAACTTAATAAATATTACAAAGATAATTTTATTTGTGGATTTGATAAAAAAGTAGTAACATTAACATCATTTTGTCGATATTTATCATAATATATTTAAATTATAATTTATAATTTAATTTAATAATTCTAAATATGACATAGTTTTTAAATAAAGTGGGTTGGCTCGGTAAGCCTGTAGCCCACGTACTTATGGGTTGGGCTGACTATTTTTTGGCCCACACAAAATATGGGCTAGCCCGACCTGATCCGTAAAATCAAAGCATGTATGAATTAATCGAATGAAATGGACTAGTACATATTGATAACTCCACTTATATATTAATCTTTAATTAGTGTGTCAAATTAATATTTATTATACTAATACTTATTGAACATAAATAAAATAATTTGAAATCTCAAGTTCCAAAGAATAATGGATGAACAGACACATCACTATTGATCAGTTGTCAAGTCAAATGTCACCTCTGAATAATCCTAAACATATATATTATCATTGTGTCACGCTTCTTCCATATCTCCTCTTTCCTCCTTCCACCTCGACCTCATAATATTACATTTTTATTCGTTATTATTTGATTTGATATATCCATTCAAAATTATTTATTAATATAGTATTTTATTAAATGATGTTTAATATTGATTTTGACAGTAATTTTGAAGATAAATATTTAATGTGAAGGATAAAAAATAAAAAGATAATTTAAAAATAATTTTTTTGATAGATACAAATAATCAGTAAAAATAAAAATTTATTTTCTTAATAAGTGACACATAAAAGTTAATGAAAAGAGTAAGTCTTTTTTTTTGTATGGCTAAGTTTCATTAGAAGTAAAAGACAAATTTTAAAATTGATTATTTCTAATTATAGATAACTAAGATTCTATAACTTATAATATTAGCATAATGTAGAGTCGTAGAAATCGAATTGAAATTAATTATTTGATTTTTGTTTATTGATAATTAGTTATTCATTTAGAAGTTTTTATAATAGTTTATATACATATATATTAAAATCAATAAATTATATTTATATTTTCTAAGTAATGAAAAAAATGGAGTGCCAGCAATCGATTGACAAAGTCTACTCAAAACAATGTCTTGTATATGCAGGTGATTATCTTAATATTGTTTGCTATTTATAGCTTTTGGGGTTCTGTGTTTATTCTATTCAAAGTGTGTTATAAGAAATCGACAAAAAAAAAATGTAGAGACTACCTACGGGGCCAACTCTGAGGACAAGAGGAAGATACTATTAGCAACTTGGGACAAAAGTTTGTGTACCTAAAAAGTTTGATGGTCTAAATATTAAGAGATTCAAATTGTGGAATGAGGCATTTGTGGGTAAATTTTTATTGAAATTAATAGTCAATATGCTTATCTGCTAACAACTAATAGGAAATACCCAACATGTGCCAATTATGCAGCAATGTTATAATGACAAAAGATAGACCGCAACTGATGAAGAAAAAACTATATGAATTAATATATTTTAATAAATAATTATTGATTTTAATAATATTTTTTATTTATTATCATTTATAGCAATATTATGTTAAATTACAATATATATTAAAAGTAAATTATGTATGCAATATATATGAATTATATATGAATTATAATTGTTTTTAAAGTATATTATGTTTGTTTGGTAAAAATTTGACACATTGAATTATAAATGTATTAAAATGTGTGATAAATAAATTATTTATCATTAAAATTTGTATTATATGTGAATAAAAATTATTCTTTGTAATATAATTAAACTTGTATTATAAATGAATTAAAAGTAATCAAGTGAAAAAAAATATTATTGCTATAAATGGTAAATATTTTTTTATTATTGTATATTTATGTAAGTTTCCCAAGGATGAATATAGTAGTGGATACCATAATTATAATCTATAGTATTATTATCTTTTTTAAAATATTTAAAATTTTATTTATAATATTAAATTAACGTAATTTATTTTATTTTAAACAATCGGTAAATCTGTACAACTATTCCCTCCGTCCCAACTCACTTATTTAATTTATTTTACTTGACACGCTCTATTACAAAAATAATAACTGATATAATAAGTTTACAGTTTTATCTCTATTACTTTCTCTATCCACTTTTAATTATCAAGTTACCTTTTCGAAAGTCAATTTGATTAGTTTTTAAAGTTAAATTAGACTATATTAATTCAATATTTTAAACAAAAAATTTAGATATTAAGTAACTATACAAAAAATACTATAATTGTATTTTTTTATATAACAATATGATGAAAAAGCTATATCATAAAATTTAATCTAAATTCTTATAAATTAACTAGAATTAAAAAAATCATAAAATAGATAACGAAAGTAATGGATAGAATTTTAAAATTAGTTTACTTATTAATGATGTTTATCTTTTTAAAAAACATGAACTTTCTAAATAATTTTTATGTATGGAGTACTCATTTTACTAATCACGTGTTCAACCCAGCCGGTCAAAATAGTAGTAATGATGAATTATTGTAAGAAACCTTTTTGGAACATAAGCATCTTTTAAGTGCCTTTTAAATACTTCGTAATAAACTAATTAAGTACCGTAACCTAAAAAAACACACACTCCATTTCTGTTTTTCTTTTCTCAAAACAGGTAAATGTAATTTTCATGGTGACTCTACTTGTAATTACTTATTGACCTGAAATTCACCAAAGAGGAAAATCAAAACAAAATGAAAGTGTTTCAGCCATGCATATTTTTCTATATTCATAGAAAAATAACAAATCTTTCTTACTATGTTTCATTTATTTTAGTTTAATCAAACACGTATTTCAACAATATATGAAACACTTGAAATCAATTCCTTTTTATGATTTCGACAAAAAAATATAAATTTTTCCTTTTATTTTCTTTAATCATTATTTTTTTGAAAAAAAAAAAAAAGAGTGAAAACGTGTTAGAAGATAGAGAATGGGACCAGCAGTAACAGTCCACTAGAAAAAAAAAATACAACATTTCACACGGAATCCATTTTACAAATAGAAACTTTTTTTTTTTTTTTTTTATATATAAATGGGAAGTGATGCAGAAATATGTGATAATTAATCATGCCTTTTTCTTGCACTTGCTAAAAAGCATTTGTATCTACTTCCCATCATATTATACTTGTATCGTCACTAGATCCACTTTTCAATTTTTTTCATCTCTTTGCCTTTTGAAACCACTTTTTTATCTAGTTAAAAAGCTCGAGAAAGTGAAGCGATGGAGCAAGAGATGGCGGAGTATCTTCCTTTAGATCGAGGATCTAAAATGGAAGATTCAGAGAAGCAAACTTCTTCACATTCTTCTCCGATTCCAATTAAAAGTAGAAAAAAGGGTGGATTAATTACTATGCCTTTTATCATAGGTACTGAACTAGTTCATATATTTTGGAGATTTGTTTTTTTTTTTTTTTTTTTTGTAAGTAAGTTAAGTTTATTTTTGAATTGTTACAGCAAATGAGGCACTGGAGAATGTGGCGAGCTATGGTCTTTTACCAAATATGACAAATTATCTGATGGGAGAATACAGGATGGGGTTTACTACTACTCAAAATCTTCTGTTTTTCTGGTCAGCTGCTACAAATTTTTTGCCTATTGTTGGAGCTGTTGTTGCTGATTCATATTTAGGTCGATTCCTTACTATTGGCCTTGGTTCCATCTTCAGTTTCATGGTAATTAACTAAACTTTAAACTTATCTTTTGTTAATTAAAGTTTTAGAGTTCTCGATTTTATCTTCATCTTACTGTTTGGATCCACGGACAGCTTGATCTGATAGCGATCCGGAGTCGAAGCTAGAATTTTAATTTTACGATCCGTGAATCTAAATAAGTGCGGCTTCAAGTATTAATAATAATTGAATTCTGAATTTACTATATGTTTCAGTTTTATGAGTTAGTGAATCTTTACTGCATCAAGTAGTAAGAATAATAATTGAGTTTTAAGTTCACTACAGTTACATACTTTCGCCGATCCAAAAAAATTTATAAACACATTTTTTTTTAGTATTCAATATGAATAAAGCTCAAATATGTATCGATTGTTTTTCGCCCTAAATATTTTCTGAGTTTTTCAACTATCTAGTCTTAAGAAGAATTTGACTAGTTACACTTTAATACCCCTTTATTTAAAGAGAATTTGAGGATAATTTTTATACTTTAATTAATGTAGTCAATTACTAGATTTTTAAAGGCGTCATATCTAAAAAGTTAAATTTATTTTACTAATGTTGTGTTTAGTTTGAGATTTATTGTAATTATTACCACTAAATTTAAGTTTAAGTTTAACTTTTATGTTGGCCTAATAATTAATGTGTTTTACAGAATTTCTTGTTAGGGTTCAACCGTAAGGGTTATTTGGTTAGAAAAAAGTTATTTCGAATAAATCAATATCAATAACGAGATTTAACTATTGGGATAAATAATTCAACGATAACTTAATCTCCGATCAAACATATGATAAAATAATTAAATATTGATATAAATAAACAAAATAAAGATGTGTAAGTTTCAATTTTTATTTTTCCCTTTTCCGGTTTTGTGAATTGAATAAAATATTTTCCGAAGAAAGTGCTAATCCTTACTACTACTGTAGAATTTCTAATCCTGACAAATATTATAATTTCAAGCTTCGGTTATTACAGTCGGAGGATCCAATGCAGCATAAAGTTTAGAAAATTACTGTCCTTAGTATCATATTCGCTGCTTCAAATATTTAATTTTAAGATAACAATTAACTTAACCTCCAATTTTTTAATTAGTCAAGTTAAGCTTGGGTCAACGGAAAAGTGGTCTTGACTTATAGGTCGCTGTAGAATCAACTAATAATGCTTGGACGAGGGTAGATTGCTAACATTTACAGTACTTTGGAAAATGGGGATGCACTAGACTTTCTTTGTAGTGAAATTCTATTGCTGTAAATACCAGTTTGCCTATGCTATTCATGCATCAGTTTTGTAGTTAACTTGCCAACTTTTAACACTTGTATGCCCTCTTGTTGCAGGGATCAGCAGTGTTGTGGTCAACAGCAATGATTCCGAAAGCCAGGCCTCCGGCTTGCAATCAAACAGGACAGGCTTGTAAATCTACAACGGGACCACAATACATGCTCTTGGTTTTCGCGTTTCTGCTCATGTCAGTTGGTGCTGGAGGTATAAGACCATGTTCTTTAGCATTTGGTGCCAACCAGTTCGACAAGGGAGGTAGCAATCCCAACAAACAGACAGTGTTGGAGAGCTTCTTTGCCTGGTATTATACTTCATCCGTAGTCTCTGTTCTGATTGCCCTGACCGGTATCGTTTACCTTCAAGACAGACTCGGGTGGAAAATAGGTTTTGGAGTTCCTGCATTGCTAATGTTCTTATCAGCGTTGTTTTTCTTCCTTGCTTCTCCGTTTTATATCAAGCAAAAGGTTCGCTCAAATGTGTTTGCCAGCTTTATACGAGTAATTGTGGTTGCCTTCAAGAATAGGAAACTGCATTACCCCAATCAGAACTCTGATTATCATCACAAGAATGGTTCAGGACCTCAAGTGCCAACAGAGAAATTGAGATTCTTAAACAAAGCTTGCATCATTAAAAGACCTGAAGATGTTAAGCCAAATGGAGTTGCAGCCAATCCATGGAACCTTTGCACAGTGGAGCAAGTTGAGGAGCTAAAATCCCTCATTAGAGTAGTGCCATTGTGGTCAACAGGGATCATGATATCAATAAACTTGAGCCAAAGTTCGTTCCCTCTACTACAAGCTCAATCCATGAATAGACATCTAACAAAAGGATTCCAAATTCCAGCAGGGTCATTCGGGATGTTTTTGATGATTGCATTAACAATTTGGGTATTTCTGTATGACCGTGTGATGCTCCCATTGGCATCGAAGATCAGAGGAAGACCAGTTCGTCTAAAACCTATAGTCAGAATGGGACTTGGCATATTCGTGTCTTGCATGTCCATGTTAGTCTCTGGTATTATTGAACATATTCGACGAAGAAGAGCAATCAATCAAGGGCTGTTGAACAACTCGCAGGGATTGGTGGAGATGTCAGCATTGTGGCTCATTATACCAAACAGTTTAAATGGTATAGCAGAGGCATTAAACGCAATTGGCGCCACAGAGTTCTATTATTCAGAGCTGCCAAAGAGTATGTCAAGTATTGCATCAGCTCTTTTAGGACTGGGAATGGCAGTTGCAAATCTTTTAGCAAGTGTGATTTTGAGTGCTGTGGATAAGTACACCAAAGGAGATGGAAAAGAAAGTTGGATCTCAAGCAATATCAACAAGGGACACTATGAGTATTACTACTGGCTTCTTGCTCTAATGACAGCTTTTAATCTGATTTATTTTATGGCTTGTTGCTGGCAATATGGACCTTCTGTTGATGTTGACATCACTATGAGAATGATGGAACCTAGCGACGATGAGAATGAGAATGACGATGAAGATGATTTGCCTCAGAAGAAAAAATCTACTCCTGACTTGAATTCCTGCTAGGCTACTTCTCTTATTACATTGTTGATACATAGTACTAGTATTTATACGGAATTGCTATTACATTTTTAGCTACTACTAGTATAGTATATTATACAGTCCACTTTCCCTAATTCCTTCTTTTCAGCCCCTTAAATATTCAGCATGATTGAGCACTATGCTTATTTACCTAAAGAATCAAAATAAAAACTAATTCAAACTGATTACAATCAAATAATCGATAATCGCATATCTGTAAATTGATAACCATTGAAGTCGAATCGTTAAAATGCCGCCTTAACCAAAATACATCAATTCTGGAGAGATGCAATTGCGGGCAAAAGTTTAATGCTTCATTTTATAAGCAACTTTTACAGCAAACACAAAATTTATATTTATATGTTCTAACAAAGTTTGCATAATTGCGCTTCATAGCAAACGTAAATATATATATTTCGTTATATATATACAAAAGAAAGTAGTTGTACATAAATCAATTGTATAATTTGTGTATGTATAAAACGAGAAAGAGAAAAAAGACAAAAGAAAAAATTGGACAAGAAAATATTGATATTGTATAATTTTAAGTGTATAAGATAAAGATATATGTATTTGCATGTGTATATATACAATTTTCCCTCGCTTTATACAAATAGAAATATAATTTATATATTTCGTTTTTATTTGTATAAGCGATAGAGGCGACGGTGGCGAGCGAGATTTTAGAGAACTATTTATTACTTTTTTTTTTTATTAATGGCCACGCATGTTGAGAAAAGGTCCTAAATAATTTTGTGTGCTTCTATATTATATATACGGAGTAATATATAATGTATAAGAGAAATTTTATTTTCTTATTTCATTTTAGTAATGGCCATGTGCGGTTAAGAAAAAGTCCTAACTAATTAAATTTTCAATTATATACTAAATTAGTACAATACATTATAATAACTTTAAATATTGACTGAAAATTTTGTTAAAGAATTATTGCGTATGTCATTTAAATAAGGAAAGATGGATGACATTAATTATTTGAAATTATGTAAAACTGCATTATAAATTATAATAATTAATAATTTATATTTAAAAAATATTTTTATAGTACATTAAAACTTGGATTGGCTCTCAAATTTTCACGTGTTACATAAATTGAGACAGTAACATACGTTATTTGAAGGTACGATAAATTACAATACTTAATCACTTAACATATTTCAAAATCATGCCAATGTATCTAATCAAATATAATACTAAATGTTAGAATAAATTATGATGGGATAACTTACGTTGAAATTCATTTTTATTGTATATATGATTTGTTATATTCAAAATATATGTCTTGCATAAATTTTAAAAATGATTTATTTATTTATAAATATACTCATCATGAATGTGAAATAATGATATAAACAGGATTTAAAAAGATATCATTTACTTATTATATTTCGAAATTAACTAGTTCAAATATTTTTTGTTTTGTTTTGTAACTAAGTTATGTTTATTTTTGAATTGTTACAGCAAATGAACATTACTACAACTCAAATATGACATTTTATCTGATGAGAGAATACAGGATGGACATTACTACAACTCAAAATCTTCTGTTTTTCTGGTCAGCAGCTACCAATTTTTTGCCTATTGTTGGAGCTGTTGTTGCTGATTCATATTTAGGCCGGTTCCTAACTATTGGCCTTGGTTCCATCTTCAGTTTCATGGTAATATATCTAAAACTTATATTCTTCTTGTTCGTTTCCTCTGAAGATGATTAAAAGAGGCGGTGCTAGAATTTCAAGTGTACGATTTACTGATTCTTAAAAGTATGACTTTAAGTCATTATTACTAATCTCCGCCTTATTAAAATGTTTTTTAAAAAGATAAAACCTAGTAAATGAATTTTGAAATTATATCAATTAATCATAGTTATGTCAATTATTTTTTTTTTTTGGTAAATAATAAATATTTTTTACCAAAGAGCCATGTAAGTACAAAGAAAATGCAAATCTGGACAGCCCCAGCCTTGCAGATCAAATGATTCAACCATTCTAACTAGCTATAATCAAAGCACTAACTAGTTTTTCCTTCCTCCCTCCTCTAATGTGAATTTTCTGGACAATCTTTCGTATAAGAACACCAACTAACCTAATTTTAACACTTGAATGCCCTGTTGTTGCAGGGAACACTAGTGTTGTGGTTAACAGCAATGATTCCGAAAGCAAGGCCTCCGCCTTGTAATCAATCAGGACAGGTTTGTAAATCTACAACGACATCACAATACATGTTCTTGGTTTTCTCATTTCTGCTCATGTCAATTGGTGCTGGAGGTATAAGATCGTCTTCTTCAGCCTTTGGTGCTAACCAGTTAGACAAGGGAGATAGTAATCCCAACAAGTATAAGATGTTAGAGAGCTTCTTTACCTGGTATTATACTTTATCCATAGCTTCTGTCCTGATTGCCCTGACGGGCATTGTTTACCTACAAGACAGACTGGGGTGGAAAATAGGTTTTGGTGTTTCTGCCATCCTAATGTTCTTATCCACACTATTTTTCTACCTTGCCTCTCCATTTTATATCAAGCCAAAGGTTCGCTCAAACGTGTTTGCCAGCTTTATACAAGTAATTGTGGTTGCCTGCAAGAATAGGAAACTCCATCACCCCATTCATAACTCTGATTACCATCACAAGAATGGTTCTGGACCTACAGAGAAATTGAGATTCTTAAACAAAGCTTGCATCATTAAAAGACCTGAAGATGTTAAGCTAAATGGAGTTGCATCCAATCCATGGAACCTTTGCACAGTGGAGCAAGTTGAGGAGCTAAAAGCCCTAATTAGAGTCTTGCCATTGTGGTCAACGGGGATCATTATATCAATAAACACGAGCCAAAGTTCATTCCCTTTACTACAAGCTCAATCCATGGATAGACATCTAAATAAAGGGTTTGAAATTCCAGCAGGATCATTTGGGATGTTTTCGTTGATTGCTTTAACACTTTGGGTTTTTCTGTATGACCGAGTGATGCTTCCATTGGCATCGAAGATCAAAGGAAGACCAGTTCGTCTAAAACCTATAGTCAGAATGGGAATTGGCATATTTATCTCTTGCATGTCCGTGGTAGTCTCTGGTATTATCGAACATGTTCGACGAATAAAAGCAATCAATCAAGGGCTGTTGAACAACTCACAGGGTTTGGTGAAAATGTCAGCATTGTGGCTCATAATACCAAACAGTTTAAACGGGATAGCAGAGGCATTCAGTGCGATCGGCTCCACAGAGTTCTACTATTCAGAGTTACCAAGGAGTATGTCAAGTATTGCATCAGCTCTTTTAGGACTGGGAATGGCAGTGGCATATCTTTTAGCAAGTGTTATATCAAGTAAGTGATTCTAGTCCTTCAACTTACATATTCAAAAAAAATTAACAAAAAGTTCAGTGCTAAAAGAGGTAGTTCGGGTATTTCCTTTTTAATTCTCTCTCTTTGAAGAACAAGCTAACTCTTCCCTATCTCTATCTAGAAGAACAAATCCGTCGATTTGAGATATAATTTCATAAACCAACTTGATAGTCATTAACCTTCCCTCTCACACAGACAAACGATAAATTATGCAACGAATGATTTTTTAAAAAAAGTTTTCTGTTTTCTCAAGCAATTACTTTAAAATATCCGAATTACCCCTTTTAGCAGTAAATTCTCTGTTAATTTTTTTGGTCTGTTAGTTGAACGATTAAAATCACTCACTTGATATAATTAAAGGTTAATAGTTCTAAGTTAAATAACACAAGGACTAAAATAAGAAATTAGCCTTAACATAGGGACTAAAAATATCGTTTCCCCTATATACATATTACTAGTATTTATATGGAATTGCTATTACATTTTCAGTTACTACACTTTGCCTAATTCCTTCTTTTCCACCCCCAAAATATGCAGCATGATTTGAACAGTATGCTTGTTTAACTAAAGAATCAAAATATTAAAAAAAAAACTAATTAAAACTGATTATAATCAAATAATTATTAAATTGATAATTATTTAAGTCAAATGGTTAAAAGAACGCCTTAACCAAAATACCTCATTATTCGTGAAGAGATTAATCTCAAATAGACAATTCGTTATTTTTCTCAATCCTGGAGAGATGCACTTGTAGGCAAAAAGTTTTATACTTTATTTTATCACACTACAAAATAACATGACAAAAGTTTAATAAGTTTTAATATACTAGTCATTATCTTTGAGAATAGAGACAGATCATTGGAAGTACTAGAGGGCTGGGGTGGGTGGTGGAGTTGGGTTATTGGTAGTGGATATTGAGGCAGAGAAAGGAAAAAAAATTCTTTAAATGTTCTTTTTTTAATCTTTAATTGTTAAATTTTAACAGTTACTTATTTAATTTTTAAATATATATACTCATGACATTAGCAGAAAATTCCAATTAATATATATATATATATATATATATATATATATATATATATAAATGAGGATTTTCATTCCGCATATGTGGCATGTCTCAATGATAAGAAAAATTATAACTCCTAAATATTACACCTATAAAAAACACTTTGAGACATGTATGATGTTCATTTTATTTTTATTTTTCTTATTCTTCATTTTTTGTTTGATCTGTTAATTTTGTTGTCTTCTTTGATATGATTTTTGCAGGAGAGGGATGTATAATGAAAAATAATAGATATTTTGCATAGTTTGATTTTGTGAGGTAAAATAATTTGACATATTTAATTATCATTACCACTTTTATTCTATTATAATTATACATTTGATATTAGTAGTCTATATATAAATGAGGATCTTCGGTCAGCTGATGTGGCATGCCTCTATGATCAGGAAATCTATCATCTATTTTTGATTTTTTTTTCTCCCCATGTAAATAAATTTTAATTAAGACTATAATAATTAATAAATTCTAATTAATTGTAATGAGGAAGATACTTTTTCAAATTTTAATTGTAACCGTTTCATTTCCATGTAAATGCATACTTTAATGGATTTTAATTGTAACTATTTCATTTTCAAATGAAAATTTTAATGGTAAGTTGTAGCCGTTTACTAATTTTCCCTCTCCTCACGTCCCTTCACTAACTTTTGGAAATTAATTTATATAACTTCTCACTTTTTCATTTTCTTCTATAAATCTTGAGCTATATATATCATGAAAGTATATTTTTTATTTACCAATTATCTCATGTTTGATGTGATTTAGTGACATTTAGCAGGTACCTTTTTTTTTTGAAATTTATATATTAATATATTGTATATATTTTTTTGTCTACCAATTATCTCATGTTTTATGTGAATTACTGACATTTATCAGGTACCTTTTTAATTTTTTTAATTTTTTTTTATATATTAATATATTGTAGGATCTTAAGAATGATTTTTGTATCATAATTTTATTTGTAATTAAAAAGTTATCTTTTTATTCATTTTATTATTATACAGAAATGAATGAATGTCTCAATTATTACTTTTTCATTTGTTTATTTTTTTAAAATAAAAATTTAATTATTTTTATTTCATTATCTCACATAACTCTTGACAATTATAACTCCTAAATTAATAGTCAGTGCCTGCACTTTGAACATATTTTTTTACTGCACTTTAAAGAAGTTCATTACTAAAAGTACACTGGACTTTGTGGATTGTGGATGAAAATATTTAATGGTAAGGAAAAATGAATTCTCAAAAATAAAAAGAAAAGGATTTGGGTTGTTTTTATTGATGTTTTAATTGGGGCTTGTGAGATTTATATAATCCTTCCCAATCTATCAAAGTTGACTTTTTATGTAGGTTTTTTGTTAGTCTTATTTGTATGGTTTTTTAGTTTTTTTAATTATCTGCCAATACTTGATGACTTTTATCTTATGACATTTTTTTTTTATTGATAATCATAATTATAAAATTAGAATAATTCTTTATGATTTACAATAGATAAAGAAAATTTTAATACTTTTCATATAGATTGAAAACAATAGTGTGGGTAGTATTTTTTTGGAGTTTTGTGTGGTGAAAAAGTGTTGTGTGATCAGAATTTAAATTTTATGTATTTAATATTTAAAGTTTTTAGTATTAACTTTTGATATTTTTTCAGGTTGTGTTTTTGAAGATCCAATTTTTTATGGGTGTGATGGTATTATATCATGATATTAAGCCGGAGCCATGATTTTAAACTTTATATATTTAACGTTTAATAATTTAGTACTAATTTGTTATATTTTGAAGTCATTAGTTCTCTTTCATAATTATTGTAATTTTAATGAATTCTTACATACAAATTTATGTATATCATGAATATACTAAAGTAGAAGAATATGCAATGATGAATTAGTTCCTGGATGGTGCTAAAAAATTGAACATGTGGTGATCATTGTTATATATCCACAAAATTCAACATAACATATTATTGTTGTATCTTCAAAAATTTAACCATATGTTATCTTATAGCTAATTTCAATTTCTTCATTCTTTTTCTTTTTGTTCTTGCAGATCTCCCAATAATATGTAAATTATTTGAACGTTAAGTTTTTTTAATTTTAATTAACTAACAATGTAATATATAAACTGTAATTTTTAAATAAATTTGTTGCCATCAATTAGTTTTGAATAATTTTTTTTTTCATTTCTCCTCAAATTTATTGTTAAGCTTTCATAGGAGGCTAACAAATATGTGTACTTTAATTTACTTACTATAAAAAAAATATGCATATTTTCTGTTAAACAGTATAATTTTAGCGTTTATATTTTTAATGTCAATATTGTCACTTTTTTTTTTTAAAAAAAAAGAAGGAAGTTAAATATACAAATTTCCTTGAATTATGTAAGAACTTGAAATAGGCAAAACCTCTAAGCATTTATAACAAATAAATATTTATACAACTTTCTCAAAATTATAAAATGTACTATCGTAGAAATTTAATGAAACTATTAAACACCATTACTATATCATGGTATGTGCAAAATACTATTCTTTTTAGGATATATATTTTTTTAAATTAAGCAAAACAAAATCACTATACCAGACACAAATTTAAGGGAATCTCTCTTTCTTTTGGGATGAACTTTATTTTCTAAAACTAAGTTTTAGGAAATGAAAGGTAAACAAATTAAATTAAAATCTAATTTATTTGGATTTGAAGACTATATAATTATTTTAGATTTTTTTAATTTATTGAAATAATAAAAGATCAATTTGTAAATCTAAAGAGATTTTTCTTAACCGTGCGAAGCGCGGATAAGTCTCCTAGTATACACTAACTCTTGAGTGGATGACACTCTAAAAACCATTATTTTTTGTTTTATTGCCTTTTTAATTTGTTCCGATTAGGGTTATTTATGATTATGGTTTAAAAACTAAATCAATCAAAACAATTAATATGTGATTTGATTTTGATATACTAAAAACCGCTACAAAAATAATCAAATCTGAATCGATAAATTAATATATAAAATTTATGATTATCTATATATTATTCATAAATAAAAGATAAATATTTTGTTAAATTTTAATTAATTTGAGCAACTTTCATATATAGCGAACATAAAAATCATATTTGTATGCTATAACTATAGTTTGCATAATTGCGCTCCATAGCAAATATAAATATGTATATTTCGCTATATATATACAAAAGAAAGAAATTGTATAATCTATTTCTGTTTTGGTATACATATACAAAAAGATCAATTGTACAATATGTATTTGTATAAAGCGAAAAAAGAGAGAAAGGCAAAGAGAACTGTGCAGTGGAATATTTGTATTGTATAATTATAAGTGTATAGGACGAAGATATATATATTGCATGTGTATATACAATTTTCTCTCGCTTTATAAAAACAGAAACACAATTTAAAAATTTCTGTTTGTATAAGCGAGAGAGGCAAGGGAGAGACTGATGAACGAGATCTGAGAGAGTAGCGAGCGAGAGTGCGAGATTTGAGAGAGGAAAACAAAAATATATGTATATATATACAATTTTCTCTAGCTTTATACAAACATAAATGCATTTTATACATTTACGTTTGTATAAAAGCGAGAGAGACGAGAGAGAGAATGAGAGTGGCGAGCGAAATTCACCAAAAGAGAGGTGAAATAACAATAGTTTGCCATGTGATACAATTAAATCACACTATATTTATAACATTTAATTTGAATTAAAAATTTACTATTATATATAATTTTTCCTTTAATTTATTATATTTAAAGAGTGAAATAATAAAATTAAATTTGTGGAGTAATAGGAACTGGTTGGAGCTTCAAGTTTAGGAGCTATTTTAGGAATTAATTAAATTTAGGTCAACTGTTTAGATAACTATTTATTATTCCCTCCGTCTCGTATTGTTTGTCGTGGTTTCTATTTATAGCGTCAAACTATAAAAACTTTAACTAAAATTTTAAGATGTATTTTTTTATCCTATTAATATACAAAACATTTCTATTTATAGTACTTTTCATATAGTTTTAAAATATCTATTTTTTTGTTTAAATTATCAAATTAATATTATCTAATTTAACTTTGAAAATTAGTCAAATTAACATTCGAAAATCACAACATGAAGTACTTTTCTTTTTCTCTTTTTATTAAGGGCCACGCGGGTTGAGAAAAGGTCCTAAATAATTTTGTGTATATTTTAGTTAAATTAAAGATATAATTTAAGAAAATATGAAATATTTTTAATTTTTATTGTCTTAAACATATATAATACTGCAATTTAAGCGTTTCTTTTTAAATATAAAAAATATAAATTAGAAGATAAAAAAAAGTAGTTTCGCACAAAAAAATTTATAATTTAAAAGGAGAAAGTACGATAAATATATTTAAGACCTCTGCAATTTCATAAAAAATTAAAAGTAAATCAGTTACTGATATCGTTTCGAATTAAATTATATATATATTTTTTTTATTATAAGTTGAGAATAGAAGTGGGATCAGCAAGGAAAATAAGGAGTAATATCTTATTGTTTTAAGTTGAGAACGTGTGGGAGGGTAGATGGTGGGGACCAGCCAGGAAAAGAAATGCAACTTATATATATATATAATATACTAATGAATTTTAATTTATTATTTGATTTTATCCTCGTCATTAAAAAAAGTTATATTTACTTTTTTCATTACTAATTTTATCAAAATTGACCCAAATTATACAATCTTTTTAAAAAAATTCTATTCCCTATTTTTGACCGTTTTCCCTAAAGAAAATCCTCTTTCCTCAACCTGTTTATTTTGGTCAATGGCACAAATTAGAATAATTCTACTTTCTTATTTCTTATATATATTATTGCTTTTCTTGCTTCTATATTATATATAGAGTAAATATATAAGAGGAATTTTATTTTCTTATTTCTTATATGTATACAGTATATCTCTTAAAGAGGAAATGAGAGAAGCCTAGAATCAAGAGACTATTTTGGGAATTTATTAAGCCCATTTATTAAATTTGTGGGCCAATAGAAATTTTTTGTGACCTCTTTAAATTATAGCTCCATATTATTTCTTTTTATTAATAGCCATGTGGATTCTGGAGTTAAGAAAAAGTCCTAACGAATTAAATTTTCAATTATACCAAATTAGTACAATAAATTATTAATGACTTTAAATATTGATTGAAAAGTTAGTTTAACTCTAGATATATTACCTATGTCATTTAAATAAGGAAAGATGGATGACATTAATTATTTGAAATTACGTAAAAATGCATATAAATCATAGTAATTAAAAATTTATTTTTTTAAAAAAAATATATTAAAATTTGATTGACTCTCAAATTTTCATGTGTTACATAAATTGAAAACAATTACATACGTTATTTGAAAGTATTATAAATTACAATACTTAACCGCTTAAAATATTTCAAAATCATGCCAATGTATATAATACTAAATGGGAGGATATATAGATGAGAATAATTATGATGAGATAAATTATGATGGATAAGTTATGTTGAATTTCATTTTTATTGTGTGTTTGATTTGTTATATTCAAAATAATATGTCTTGCATAAATTTTAAGAATGCTTTATTATAAAATACTCATCATAAATGTAAAAATAATGATTATAAACAAGGTTTAAATAAATATTTTTATCATTTACTTATTATATCCTGAGATAACTATATCGCGCAAGTAGAACAATAACTTATTACTAATTATTACTCTCGAGGACTTATCAACCAAACAATAAATTAAATGACATTATTATTATTATTTAAACTTTTACGGCAAGCGATCCCTAATAGGAGTAGTATATATTGACACATGCCCCTTTTTCTTGCATTTGAAAATAAAGCAGGCGCAACAGATATTAAATTTTTTCATCATTTTTTTCCATTTTATTTCTCCTTTAATCCTCAATTCCTTTGATTACTAATCTCCAGTAAGTGAGAAGATGAATGAAGAGATGGCAGATTATGTTCCTTTATCTCAAATGGAGGATTCAGAGAAGCAAAATTCTTCTCAAATTTCAATTAAAAGTAGAAAAAAGGGTGGATTAATTACCATTCCTTTTATTATAGGTACTGAACTAGTTTCAATTATTTTGGGGATTTTTTGTTTTGTTTTGTGTTGTAATTAAGTAAGTTTATTTTTGAATTGTTACAGCAAATGAAGCACTGGAGAGTGTGGCGAGCTATGGTCTTTTACCAAATATGACATTTTATCTGATGAGAGATTACAGGATGGAGGTTACTGCTACTCAAAATCTTCTGTTTTTCTGGTCAGCTGCTACCAATTTTTTGCCTATTGTTGGAGCTGTTGTTGCTGATTCATATTTAGGTCGATTCCTCACTATTGGCCTTGGTTCCATCTTCAGTTTCATGGTAATATAACTTTTAATTTATACATTCCAATTTCATCTTCTTCTTGTTCGTTTGGGTCGATGAAAAGCTTTCCTCCTCTGACAATGATTAAAAGAGGCGGGGCTAGAATTTCAAGTTTATGATTTACTGATTTTTAAAAGTATGACTTCAAGTATTCATTACTAATCTCAAACACTATAAATTTCTGCCTCACTAAATGTTTTTGAAAAAGATATAAACTCTTTAATGAGTAAATTAATTATGGAATTTTATCAATTAATCATAGTAAAATAATAAACTTACTATATTAATTATTATTATCTTCATAATAACTGTATCAGGTCAAAATTGGACAAGTACTAATAAGAACAAAGGCGTATACTAGTTTAGAACTTTCTATCGTGACAAATATTACTCCTATAATTTTCAGCCAGAGGATCCAATGCAGTATTAAGTTTTGAAAAATAGTACTGTCCTTATTATCCTAATTTCTTCAACAAATATTAATTTCTAAATAACAACTAATTAAGCCACCATTTTTGGAGCAATGATAAAGTTATCTGTTTGTGTGATCTGTTGATTTTTTGCAAGTCTGCATCCAAAAAATGGGTTCAGTTGGTCCTGTGAATTAACTATACAGTATATGTGGCTATTCCCATAATACAAGAGGAACTTACCTAATTTTAACACTTGAATTGCCTGTTGTTGCAGGGAACTGTAGTGTTGTGGTTAACAGCAATGATTCCGAAAGCAAGGCCTCCGCCTTGCAATCAATCAGGACAGGCTTGTAAATCTACAACGACATCACAATACATGCTCTTGGTTTTCTCGTTTCTGCTCATGTCAATTGGTGCTGGAGGTATAAGATCGTCTTCTTTAGCCTTTGGTGCTAACCAGTTAGACAAGGGAGATAATAATCCCAACAAGCATACAGTGTTGGAGAGCTTCTTTACTTGGTATTATACTGCATCCATAGCTTCTGTTCTGATTGCCCTGACGGGCATCGTTTACCTACAAGACAGACTGGGGTGGAGAATAGGTTTTGGAGTTCCTTCCATTCTCATGTTCTTATCCGCGCTGTTTTTCTACCTTGCCTCTCCATTTTATATCAAGCCAAAGGTTCGCTCAAACGTGTTTGCCAGCTTTATACAAGTAATTGTGGTTGCCTGCAAGAACAGGAAACTCCATTACCCAATTCATAACTCTGATTACCATCACAAGAATGGTTCTGGACCTACAGAGAAATTGAGATTCTTAAACAAAGCTTGCATCATTAAAAGACCTGAAGATGTTAAGCCGAATGGAGTTGCAGCCAATCCATGGAACCTTTGCACTGTGGAGCAAGTTGAGGAGCTAAAAGCCCTCATCAGAGTCTTGCCATTGTGGTCAACGGGGATCATTATATCAATAAACATGAGCCAAAGTTCATTCCCTTTACTACAAGCTCAATCCATGGATAGACATCTAACGAAAGGGTTTGAAATTCCAGCAGGATCATTTGGGATGTTTACAATGATTGCTTTAACACTTTGGGTATTTCTCTATGACAGAGTGATGCTTCCATTGGCATCGAAGATCAAAGGAAGACCAGTTCGTCTAAAACCTATAGTCAGAATGGGAATTGGCATATTTGTCTCTTGCATGTCCATGGTAGTCTCTGGTATTATTGAACATGTTCGACGAAGAAAAGCAATCTATCAAGGGCTGTTGAGCAACTCGCAGGGTTTGGTGGAGATGTCAGCATTGTGGCTCATAATACCAAACTGTTTAAATGGGATAGCAGAGGCATTCAGCTCGATCGGCTCCACAGAGTTCTATTATTCGGAGTTACCAAGGAGTATGTCAAGTATTGCATCAGCTCTTTTAGGATTGGGAATGGCAGTGGCAAGTCTTTTAGCAAGTGTGATTTTGAGTGCTGTGGATAAGTACACCAAAGGAGAAGGGACTGAAAGTTGGGTTTCAAGCAATATCAACAAGGGACACTATGAGTATTACTACTGGTCTCTTGCTCTATTAACAGCTTTCAATCTGATTTATTTTGTGGCTTGTTGCTGGCAATATGGAACCTCTGTTGACGTTGACATCACTATGAAAATGATGGAGTCTAGTGACGATGAAAATGACGATGACCATGATTTACCTCACAAGAATAAATGTAAACCTGACTTGAATTCTTGCTAGGATAATCTCTTATTACATTGTTGATAGATACATAGTATTAGTATTTATACAGAATTGCTATTACATTTTTGGCTACTACTAGTATAGTACTCCCTTCGTTTAAAAAAGGATGACCTAGTTTGACTTGGAACGGAGTTTAAGAAAAGAAAGAAGATTTTTTAATCTTGTGCTTCTAAATTAAAGTTTATCTCAAATGTACCAAAATACCCTTTAATCTTGTGGTCTTAAACATGCCACGTGGAAAGTTAAAGTTAAAGTGTTGCCAAAAAAGGAAAGGGGTGATTCTTTTTTGAAACAAACTAAAAAGGAAATCGGGACATTCTTTTTTAAACGGATGGAGTATATTATAGGGCAACTTTCACATACAGCAAACATAAAATTCATATTTGTATGCTATAACAAAGTTTGCATAATTGCGCTCTATAGCAAATATATATATGTATAATTCGCTATACATATACAATCGAAGCGAATTGTATAAAATGAAGTGTATAAAAAGAGAAAGAGAAAGAGACTTGGGCAGAGAATTGTATAAAACGAAGTGTATAAAACGAATTATATAATTATAAGTGTATAAAACGATTATATACAATTTGAATTTGTATAAAATGAGAAAGAGAGAAAGACAAAAGAGATTTGGGCAGGGAATATACAATTGAATCAAATTGTATAAAACGAGAAAGAGAGAAATTATATACAATTTGAATTTGTATAAAACGAGAAAGAGAGAAAGGCAAAAGAAACTGGGCAGGGGAGTATTTTTATTGTATAATTATAAGTGTATAGGACGAAGATATATGTATTTGCAAGTGTATATACAATTTTCTCTTGTTTTATACTAACAGAAACACAATTTATACAATTCATTTCTGTACGTATACGCGATAGGGCGAGGGTGGTGAGCAAGCTCTGGGAGAGTGGAGAGCGAGATCTGGGAGAGGGGAGAGAGGGGGACGAAAATATGTGTATATATACAATTTTTCTTGTTTTATACAAATAGAAACAGATTTCATACACTTGTGTTTGTATAAAAGTGAGAGGAAGCGAGCGAGAGATGGAGCGAGAGAGGAGAGTGGCGAGCGAGAGTTTGAGGGAGAGAGGTGACTGACAAACAGTTTTCTACGGGGCACAATTAAATCAAAGGATAGTTATTACATTTTATTTGATTTATTAATTTGTCATTATATACAATTTTCCCTATATTATATAGTCCACTTTCCCTAATTCCTTCTTTTCAGCCCTTAAAATATTCAGCATGATTCGAGCAGTATACTTATTTATTTTATTTAATTAAAGAGTCAAAATACAAAAACTAAAATTCAAACGGATTATAATCAAATAATTGATAAACTGACAATCTATATTTTAATAATATGACAAATGTTTTTTTCTTTATTTTATCACACTACCAAATAACATGACAAAAGTTTGATGTGTTTTAATATACTAGTCATTATATTTTGAGAACTTTACATGTTAAAAGACCAGTCATTGGAAGTATGAGAAGGCTGCCGTGCCCTAATCAGAAATTTCACAAAGGTATTTAGAAATTATATACAATATATTTTCTTTTAGCTGAATGAGTATACTAGAAATTTTTAAAATTAAACTACGTAATATACAATAATTTTTTTGAAAAAAAAATGGAAAAAGATGAAAGGCGTCCTAGAAATTTTAAATTAACTACATAATATACATGAAATTTTTTTAAAAAAATACGTAACATATATAAAAAAATTGAACTAGAAATTTTAAAAATTAAACTACGTAATATACAAGATTTTTTTTTGAAAAAAAGTATGTAATACATGAAAAAAATTGAAAAACAGAGGAAAAAGATGATAGGTGCCCTAGAAATTTTAAAAATTTAACTACGTAATATACATAAAAGTTTTTGAAAAAAAAATGTAATATACATGAAAAATTTTGAAGAAAAAAAAGACTTAAAGTTGCTGTCAGCGAGATTTGAGCACACAAACTTATAAAAGTTTGACTCTTTCAAAGCACCTAGAACAATTAGGCTACAACACCTTGTTATGTTAAGGGTGTCCAAAATACGTTATTTAACCATTTTATATAATATTTAACTTATATATACAATATATAATTTTTCGATAAAGGGTGAACAATTGAACACCCTATGTAATTACGCCCCTGAAAGACGGGGCATGGGGTGGAGTTGGGGTATTGAGTAGGGGATGGCACAGAGTAAGAAAAAAGTTAATTTCTTTAAAAGTTTTTTTTTTTTTTGTCATCTATTATGAGTTAGTATTTGGATGGTTACTCAACTATATATTCTTCTCCAAGAAAATTACAATTCTTTTTTATGAAACAGAGAAAACGTGAACAAGAAGAAGAAATTTAATTTTAGAATTATTTGATTTGTTACACTATATAATTGAACTTTTGACAATAATTTAGAATGAATAGCGTAATTTATGGGATTTTAATTTGATTTTCAATATTTTCCCCCTTAATTAGTGCATTAAATGAATACTTTGAGATCTTAATTTGATTTTTGAGATTAACTTATATCCACCGACAGTAGACAAAAAGAATTACACCATCAGTTTATTTTTAGAAAAAATTATTTTTTAAAATATTTTACTTATTATGAATATTTAAATAATAATAAAAAGGTATTATATGATAACTTGAACTCTAACTTAATTATATGAGTTTGTTTAGGATTCTTTTTGATTGCCAAAAATAAGAAGATTTTTTGCCTCATTATTTTTACCTCATTCCCCATCAACACCATTGAAGCAATTTGAGACAATTATCGATGGTAACTTTTTACTTTTTTTTCTTTTTAAAATCTAGACTAATTGATTTCATAAAAAAAAATTATTTATAACTTATTAAGTTTTTTTTCTAACATGAAAAAGTTTTTGGATAGATGCTTCCATTGCTTTAACATTTCTCCTCTCAGTTCATTCTATCGACAATACAAAAATAAATTGAAAATAAACTTTGATCCATATACCTTCATATGTATTCCAATTTATTTAAGTAATACTCAAAGTCGATAGTATAAAAATACTTGAACGTTATTTCAAAATAATCTTAAATTTATAAAGCGTCTTTTTTTTTATAAAAAAAAAAGAAGCTAAAAGAATAATTAATCTCTAAATATGAAAATATAACAATTAAATTAAAAGAAATAAATATTTTTAAAAATAAGCTGATAGTGCAATTATTTTTGTCCACCATCAATGAATATAAGTTGATCTCTTGATTTTTCAGCTTTCCCCCCTCAATAAGTAAAGCATATTGGTACATAATGTATCAATAATAATGTATTCAAATTTATGTAAGTTGAATTGCAAACTATCTTCAAGGCTATCAATCAAATTGACAATTTAGAAAAAGCCAAAAGGAAATTATAAATAACTTGTTGAAAACCTCACATTCTTTCTTTTCTTTTATACATGGACTAGATACAATGAATTCGTGCAAGTACGGATTCAATATTTGTCATTGTATATGTCTCTATTTATGTGAGTGATTCATAATAGGAAAAAATAGCAAACTAGTCAAAAAATTTAACATAATTAGTAAAAAAAACCTCTATACTTTATAAAAATTAGTAAAAATGTCAAAATGTCATTATTTTAGAAAATATTTTGTATTTTAATTTACTTCCTATTTTGTCTCACCTTAATTACACATTTTTTAACTCTCTCTCTCATATTTCTTTTACATAAATATTTTCTCTCTTAGATTTACCTCTTCCTATTATTCTTCATTTTTAAACTCCCACGTCACTCTCCCTCTTGTTATTTTTATTTATTTATTTTTTCAAAAATTAAAAAATATATTTGTAAAGATATTCATAACAATCCCTTTGATGATATGCATCTTTTGTATTTTATGTGTTGATTTTATCATTCAAATTAAAAATGAATATCATATTGAGGTGAATATTTTAGTGTGATCAATTTGTATTTAACTCTCACATTGTATACAGACGAGTTTGTATTTCTTTTATTTTTGTATCTATTATAATGATATATCAACAAAGTCACTTTTGTATTTCAATTAAAGTTAGTATTTATTGTGTTCATTTTTGTATTTCAACATCAATTTCAATGACAACAAGTTTGTATTTCTTTTTTACTATGTTTTCATCGTAATTGTATACCAACAATTTTTGTATTTTATCTGCTCACTGTACCTTCAAATTAAATTGATATTTTACTTTCATAGTAAAAACTAAAAATTGTATCTCAATGATTGAAATTGTATTACATGTCTGTCAAATATATATTTTTATTATTTGTATTATAAAAACATTATTGATTGTATCTCAATATAATTCAATCATTACTTATGAATATGATTTAAGAAAGGATACACAATTCCAATAAAAAATAGCATACAAAGTGAAAATAATACAATCAGTTGAGGAAGAATGCAATATTATTTTTTTAAAATAATACAAATTAACTCTGAAAAAAAATATGATATATTTATACTTAAGAAATACAATATTCTTAATAAAAATACAAGTGTTTAGCAAAAGAAAAACAATTGACAAACAAAAATTAATATGAATACAAAATTCTGGTATGAATACAATTTTTGCAATTTCTTTCTTTTGACTCTCTCCTTCTTCTTCGTCTGCTGTTTTTTTTCTTTTTTCTCCGAATTCAAATACAAATATGTATTAACTTGTGCATTGGTAAAACTCTGTCTCGTCATCCAAAAAAATAATTACCCAAAAAAATAAAAAAAAAATTGTTCATGTCAAAACTCCCATACAAATTAATGATTCAACAATTAACGAATACTTGATCGATTGTATTTCACGGATTATATCAAAGTTCCAGTTGAAAATTCCTTCTCCAAAGTTGTTGTCAATGAAATTATACTCATTTTCAAAATCTTCTCGTAAAAAAACGCAAATTAATCGAACTCACTTCAACAAAGAGGATTTTAGTATCGCCGCCAACATAGGATAGTTGATGATCGTGAGGACGAATTTGAATTTTTCCACCATAGCTACACATTAGCTTAACCTTTGGATTCTCCATTGTTGCCGGCGCCAAAATTCATGCGAGAATGATGAAGAAGACAAAGGATTTGATTTTTTGGGATATTTTAAGATTTTCTTTTTTTATGTAAAGATGAGAGATATTAAGTGATATGTTACTTTTATAAAATATTGAATTTGTAACTGATGAGTATTTTAGGTGATATACTCCTTTTAAAAAATATTCTCTCCCCTAAATTTCTCCTTTCTATTATTAAATAATTGTATTCTTTCAATTAAAACAAAATAAAAATAATGTGAATTAAATACATAACAAACTAAAATATTGACATTTTTAATAAATATTGAAAGTGTGACTAAGGGATAAAGATCCGGTCAAGTATAATTAGGTCAAGTAATGTTCAATGGTCTTATAGATTCATGACATGTGTACCATATAATAACTTATGGTTGAGATCTATTTAAATTATATACTCATTATAATCATAAAAACAAAAAAATCATCAATTATTTTTATTTTTTAAAACTATCAAATAAAACAATTAAGTGTATCCTACCTAATATTTTCAAGAAAAAAATACGACTAGCGGGAATATGTGGACTTTCGGACTTTTTTACCTGCCAAACCTCGTACTTGTATTGAATTTTTTAAATTAATACTAATTTTAAAGAGCCCAAAACTTTTGAAGAATCTGATAAATATATTTTTATAATTATTTGAAAACCTTCAAATAAGTTTTTTTCTTTAAAAAAAATATATTATCATATTCTTTAGTTGAATTTTTATTTATAACTCAATGGTGTATTTAAGTTTGATCTATTTATGGAGATTGCCTTAAAATTTTGAGAAAGCATGTGTGAAATTACTCCCAAAGACGGGTAAAAAGTCAGGAAGTTCGCTTATTCCCGTTAATTTTAATTTTTTTTGTTGAAAATATTAGTTTGGTACACTTAATTCCTCTATTTGATAGTTTTGAAAAATAAAAAATTGACAACTTTGTTGTTTTTGTTATAATAATGAGTATATAATTTAAATGAATCTCAACCATAAATTATTGTATAGCACACATGTCATAAATCTATAAGGCCATTGAACATTACTTGACCTAATGTTACTTGACCGGATCTTTATCCATGACTAAGAGGTCCTATTAAATGTTAAAATATTGACATTTTAAAAAATTTCCCTTCATAATATTGTTAACACAATTTTTAAATAATATATATTGCTCATTTAGTCACTTTATTTCAATTTATGTAAATATAAAATTTCAAAATTTATTCATATTTTAATATATAATTTAACGTAACTTTTAAATAATACATATTTCCCACTCAATTACAATTATGAAGTATATATGAAATTATGAGAGTTAGATCAAATTTTTAGTACTATATTTTAGCATATATTTACATAATTTTTCAATAATATATGTTGCTCAATTCTAATTAAAAATTTAAATTTTAAAATTTATTTTTAATACTTTTCTAAAAAAAAAGTTTTAAAAATAAAAATAAATTAAACAAATAAAATATTAAAGGACAAACCGATCAATTCTAATTGAAGAAGAGTGCACGAAAGTAGGTGGACCCAACTTTGTGATAGGCGATGATGCTTGCACGAAAGAAACTTCCTCTCTTTGTAAATCAAGAAACTTGACCTTAAGCTCCTCCGTATTTCCTCTTCTAAATAGTAATACTTAAAATAGATTCATTTACAATTTCAAGTTTATGATTTACTGATTCTTAAAAGTACGACTTCAAGTATTCATTACTAAACTAATTTCATATTTATCTTTGTACCAAACGAAACTTTAATGTTTTTGAAAAAAATAAAATCTCTTTAATGAGTAAATTAATTTTGGAATTTAATCAATTAATCGTGATAAAATGGTAAACTTACTATGTAATTTATTATCTTCTTAATAGTTGTACCAAGTTAAAATTGGACAAGTAATAGAAACAAAGGTGTATACTAGTTTAGAACTTTCTAATCGTGATTCGTAATAAATATTATAATTTTCAGTTTGAGTTATTACATTCAGAGAATCCAGTATTAAGTTTTGAAAAATAGTAATGTCCTTATCATCCTAATCGCTGCTACAAATATTAATTTCTAAATAGCAACTAATTAAACACCATTTTTTCAATTAGTAAAGAAATTTTGAAGCAACGATAAAATTATCCGTTTGTCTGATCCGTTGATTTTTTGCAAGTGTGCACCCAAAAAATGGGTTCATGAGTTGGTCCTGTTAATTAACTATGCAGTATATGTGGCTATTCCCATAATACAAGAGGAACTTACCTAATTTCAACACTTGAATTCCCTGTTGTTGCACGGAACACTAGTGTCAGGGATGGCTTGACAGTAAAAAAAAAGATATGTGTCTTACGCCTCTAAATTTAAGAGACCTCATTTTTAATAATAATAGGTTATAAGTTATTATTTTTTTTAAAATATTGAATACTATTTGTAGAAAAAGTAAACTTTATATGAAAACGAAAGAATTATTAGAAGAAATTTGACATATTTGGAGTACTATATCTCATGAAAAATAATTTTAAATAATAATAATTATATTATCAATTGTAAACTAGAAGAAATCAATTATATAAAAGTTTTTTAACAATTCAAGTTTAAGGTCCCGTTTGATTTTTGCTTTAGACCACTAATATGCTTGTACCGCTTCTGACTAGTGTTTGTGGTTAACAGCACCTCCAGTTTGGTTTTTTCTATATGACCAAATGATGCTTCCATTGGATGAAGGAAGTATTATCCTATAGTTTACGTTATTCTTTTTTTACAACAAAGAAGCTTCGTTTGAAGGTTCTATTTTATATAATCCAATTCTGTTATTTCGTTTTCCTTTATTCTGGAGTAAAGCCTTGCAATGAACGATTTGGATTCTTATAGTAGAATTTGTCGCTTCTCTTGTCTTATATGAATGTATCGCAGAAACTTTTTTAAGAGTCAATCAGATATGTAATTTTTAAAATTAAATAATATATATTTACTTATTTTGTCCTATTTTATGTGACACATAGATTTTTATGAATCAATCAAATTTTTTTATAAGCAATCGAAATATTTAATGTATTTTTTTTAAAAAAAATATTTTAAATTGTCAGTTATCATAATTTATAGCATTTTTTACATAATTTTTTAAATATATAAAAAAATTAAATATAAAACAAATAAATTAAAACAAAAGAAAAAAAATATATAGGAGAAACGTGAGATAAACATGTCGAACATGACCGGTTTAATTATCCCACTTGTATATTAGTAGGGGTTAAGAGGGGATTTCATTTTCTTAATTCTTATATGTATATATATCTTCTTTCTTAAAGAAGAAATGAGAGAAGCTTAGATTCAAAGAGTCTGTTTTGGAATTTGTTAAATTTGTAGGCAAATTGAATTTCGTGATGTCTTTGAATGGTAGTTGCATATTATTTTTTCTTTTCATTAATGGCCATGTGGGGTTGAGAAAAAGTCCGTACTAATTAACTTTCATCAATTATAATAATGAGTACGATACATTATTAATAACTTCAAATATTTGATTGAAAAGTTAGTTAACTTTTGAAATATTACTTATGCCATTTAAATCATGAAAGATAGTTAATATTAATTATTTGGAATAAACGTAAAATGCATTATAAATGATAAAATTAACAATTTAAAATATTAAAACTTTGTTTGAGTCTCAAATTTTTATATGTATCACATAAATAAAGACGAACATATTACGTTAAAAATAATATAAATTACAATACTCAATAATTTAAAACATTTAAAAATCAGAAAGAGATTTGGTTAACTCTCTTAATTTTATAGATGTCATGCCATAGTATCTAATCTAATATAATACTAGGCTTAAGTTATTATAAATGACGCTTGTACTTAGGGTGTCAAAATGAACCCAAACATCAGAATTTCAATGGTTGGGCTCAAAATAATTTGAATTTGGTACAATCTCAACTCATTCAAGCCTAAATTATTTTAAGAGAATCCTTAATTGAGCCCAATTCAATCTCCAATTTTAACCAATTTTAAAACTTTTTACTAAGATATGTTCCTATATTAAATGTATGAATTATTATCTATTTAACATTTTTAGGATTTATCTATCCATTTGTTACTTTTAAAAAAAATAAATCTTGAGCGGAAATTTAAATTGTGATTATAAGATATCACTGTTAAAATTATTAAAATTAATCGAATCAAATAGGCGGGTCAAGACCCAATCCGTTTTAAGCTCATTTGAGCACAAAGTAAACTTGGGCGGCCGATTTTCTATCTCAACCCATTTTAATATTTCCAATTTTAACTTAACCTGCCCATTTGACACCCCTGCTCGAACCTATAGAACACTTTATTTGTTTATGAATCATTCTTATTAGACACAAAATGTTAATATAATTAAAAAAAGTGTGTTCTATACTCGTTGAATACGTAGCAATTAAAAATAATTTTTTTATTTTCCAGCTTATACACTTAAACAATATTAAAAAAGAGAAAAATAAAAAATGGAAAATCCAGTCTTCTTCACTGCAGGTCTCTCTCTTTCTCTCACCCTTTTTGATTCTTCTTTTGCTTTAACTTTTTTTTTTTTTTTTAAATTGCTATTATATAGATCTAAAATCTCAAATATTCTAGAAAAATTTCATTTTTTCTGATAAAAATAATACAAATTGGTTATTTTCTTAGGCAAAAAGCGTTGTTGTATTTTATATATAATTATGATGATAAATGATTATTAGCGGAAAGAAAATAAAGCCATAATGGGTGAAAAGCTTTGAAAAGGTAGTAGATTTAGACGAAGAAGAAGGGGGAGTGGGGTTGATTGAAAATAATATTTTTCTTTTAAATTCTTTTTCAATTGTCATGTGTCATTATTTTATTGGTCTATCTTGTTATGTATTTGTGTTTGAGACGCACACATTTGTGGAGTCCGAAGTCTAAAGAATATAAAATTTTAACAAAAATTTAAAACGGTATATAAATTTTCATTTTAACCAAAACGGCAAAATCGCTGGTAGAGCAGCGATTTTGCTCGCCGGAAAAAGCAAAATCGCTGCAATAGCAGCGATTTGCTAATGATAAATATTTTATTTTTTTCTTTTTTTAAAGAAATCGCTGCAATGGCAGCGATTTCCAATATACTTTTTTTTAATCTTTTTTTAATAAATCGCTTCCTAGGCAGCGATTTAACTTAAATTATTTATTTGAAATTTTAAAAAAAAATATTTAAAGCAAATCGCTGCCTAGGCAGCGATTTGTATCAATTTTTTTTAAATAATTAAATCGCTGCCAAAGCAGCTATTTAAATATTTTTTTAAACAAAACGTTTAGTAAATCGCTGCTACTGCAGCGATTTTACATTTTTAAAAAAATATTTTTTAGTAAATCGCTACAGTAGTAGCGATTTTACATTTTATAATTTTTTTTTAAAATTTAATTAAATCGCTGCGGACGCAGCGATTTGTACCATTTTAAAAAAAAAAAAATTAATCGCTGCTCTTGCAGCGATTTCCTAAACTTTTTTTTTATTATTTTCATAATTTTTTGTTTTTTATTTATCTTTTTTTTTAAATTGCTAAAAAAACGAATGATTATTTTTTTAAATCAAATCTCTGCCAAGGCACCGATTTTTAATTATTTTTTTAAAAAAATCAAATGCAATGATTTTAAATCAAATTGTTTTTAGCGATTTTATTTTTAAAAATAAATAAAAATTTTAATTAGAAAGGCAGCCGATTTGATTTATAAAAGTAAAAAAAAAAATTTGATCTAAACTTTTTTTAAAAAAAAAGAAGCAAAAAATAATTTTTTTTAAAAAAATTCTAAACTTAAGTCGCTGCTGAGGCAGCGACATATTTAAAAAGTTAATTTTTTTTTTTTGAAAATCGCTCCCAAAGGAGCGATTTTGTTTTAATTTTTTTTTTTAAAAAAATAAAATTTTATAAATCTCTGTTATAGCAGCGATTTTGCTTTTTCCGGCGGACAAAATCGCTACTTCGTGAGCGATTTTGCCGTTTTGGTTAAAAAGAAATTTCATATACCTTTTTGGAAATTTTGTTAACATTTTTCACCATTTAAGCTCCGGACTCCACATTTGTGTATGAACATATTTTCATTTTGTATTTAATAGATATAAATTTGTTAAAATTGAAGTATTCAATAGATACAAGCCTAAGTTAAGGTGTATAGCTATACTTTGCGGACAATTTTAAAGGGTAACATATGACTTAAGCCATAATACTAGATAAGAAGAGATATAGATGAGATTAGTTATGATGAGATAGTTTATGATGAGATTAATCAGTTATGCGAGTTTATTTTTTATGAAGTATTTGATTTGTTGTATTCAAAATAATATGTATTACATAAATTTTAAAAACGATTTATATGTTTACAAAAATATCCATCATGAATGTGAAAATAGTGATGTATGAAAAGGGTTTAAAGAGTTACTTTTGTCATTTTATTATTGTATTCGGGGATAAGTTTGTAGATTTTGAAATTTTGTAGGACCCTACAAGACGTGTTCAATTTGAGTTGAGACTCTATAAGGTGTGTTCAATTTCAATTAGAATTTTTGGAGGCTACTCAACTCTAAACCCTAACTCATTACCTCTATATAAATGGTACTATATTTCTTTAAAAATGTATCTCAAAAGTTTCATAAAGAAATCGAAATCTCGAAAATTTCATAAAGAAATCGCGAATATCTCATATTTTACAAACTAATTGAATATTCATAAAGATATCAAATTCAAATCATATTAAATACGTCACTAACGCCCATCGATTTATGAATATTAAGTCCAAATCATACTAATTTGAGAAATACTTAACTAACGGCCCACGAAGTATGTAGATGAAGTCCAAATCATTGTAGTTTGAGAAATACGTCAGTAACGACCCGCAAATTATGTAGATCAAGTCCAAATCATCCTAAGTCGAGAAATACGTCACAAGCAGCCCACGAATTATGGGGAAACATCATATGAGAAAAGAATTAAGGGATAAACGGAATTTCACCTGCAATCTTGATGAATAAAATTATGTTTCTTCCTTTTTTTTTGTGATTTTAATTTATTTTCTGTCACTTTAAAATTTATTGCATACAAAGTCATCTCGAGATCACTACACCATCCAAGTAAAAGAATAACTTACTTTGATATTAATTATTAATCTCGAGATAAGTTATCTCAAACTTATTAAGTAAACAACAAATTAAGTTACATTACTCCCTCCGTTTAAAAAAGGATAGCCTAGTTTGACTTGGAATAGAGTTTAAGAAAAAAAAGAAAATTTTAAATTTCTAAATTAAAGTTATGTCAAATGTACCAAAATGTCCTTTAATTTTGTAGTCTTAAACATGACACGTGAAAAATTAAAGTTAAAGTATTGGCAAAAAAGAAAAGGAAACATTCTTTTTTAAACAAACTAAAAAAAAATAAGGATATTTTTTAAAAAATGGAGGGAGTATTATTTAAACATAGGACTATTTGGTGTCACCTCATGACCCCTGATAGGAGTAACATATATCGATACATGCCTTTTTCTTTCATTTGATAAAATGCATGTACTTCTACCCCATTATTATTCTGTGTCTGTAGAACCAATAGATTTTATTTTTTTCTATCAATTCTTCTGATTACTAATCTCCAGTAAGTGAGAAGATGAATGAAGAGATGGCAGATTATGTTCCTTTATCTCAAATGGAGGATTCAGAGAAGCAAAATTCTTCTCCGATTTCAATTAAAAGTAGAAAAAAGGGTGGATTAATTACCATTCCTTTTATTATAGGTACTGAACTAGTTTCAATTATTTTGGGGATATTTTGTTTTGTTTTGTGTTGTAATTAAGTAAGTTTATTTTTGAATTGTTACAGCAAATGAAGCACTGGAGAGTGTGGCGAGCTATGGTCTTTTACCAAATATGACATTTTATCTGATGAGAGATTACAGGATGGAGGTTACTGCTACTCAAAATCTTCTGTTTTTCTGGTCAGCTGCTACAAATTTTTTGCCTATTGTTGGAGCTGTTATTGCTGATTCATATTTAGGTCGATTCCTCACTATTGGCCTTGGTTCCATCTTCAGTTTCATGGTAATATAACTTTTAACTTGAACGTTCCTATTTCATCTTATAAATAAAAAAAATAAAAAAATAAAAATTAACATTTTTTTTTGAAATAATAATATTATTTTTTGAGATTATCTCTATATTTTTGCATAAAAATAAATTGATGAAAGTTTTTTGATTTTTTTTTTTCTTATCATCTAGGCTATCTGAATGACGTAAATACTCACTTTTAACGTAACTCAATTCGAAAAAGAGACTCGTAACATCACTAAAAAAAATATGTTAAAACTCGACTAACTTTGTGGGGATGTCAACGATTCTTAAAAGAAAACTAACACAATTTTGTCGGATATTTTTCATACACAAAATACAGAAATAACTCTCAAAAAGAATTATTATGTTTTTTTAAAAAAATAATGTTCGTTCGTAAATTCGTATCTTTTTTTACTAAAATTACACATGTCGATTTTTAAAATAAGAAATTGCAAATGAAGAATATAAATGAAAATAAAATGTTCGTGAAAATTACAAGATTACAAATTACAATTGAAAATAAAATAAAGAAATAAAAATATGTCTAGCTGAGGCACGAATATCTCGATCTCTTTAAAGAGATTCAAGCCGACTATAACACATTTTTAACCGGTCCAGTAATAGTCCTTCTTGATTTGTCCCCTCCTAGATAAAACTTCATAATCTCAAAGTTTAACTCAATAAACTCTTAACAAGAGTCCGGAGCCTAAATGGTATAAAATGTTAACAAAAATTCTAAAATGGTATATGAATTTTTATTTTAACCAAAACGGCAAAATCGCGGCAATAGCAGCGATTTCGTTGGGCCGAAAAAAGCAAACTCGCTGGCAAAATTTGATTATTTTTTTTAAAGAAACCGCTGTCAAGGTAGCGATTTACAAAATAATTCTTTTAAATGTTTTTTTAGTAAATCGCTGCCTATTTACCTTTAATTTTTTTTATTATTTATTTAAAATTAAAAAAAATATTTAAAAGCAAATCATTGCAACGGCAACGATTTGTATCAAAAAAATTTTAAATTATTTTTTAAAATTAAATCGCTGCCAAGGCAGCGATTTTAAATCAATTTTTTTAATAAAACGCTATCGACGGCAGTGATTTATATTTTTTTTAAAATTTAGTTAAATCACTGCCATCGATAGCGTTTTATTAAAAAAAAATCGATTTAAAATCGCTGCCTTGGTAGAGATTTAATTTAAAAAAAAAAAAAAAAATTTTGATACAAATCGTTGCCCTTGCAGCGATTTGCTTTTAAATATTTTTTTTAATTTCAAATAAATAATAAAAAAAAATTAAAAGGTAAATAGGCAGCGATTTACTAAAAAAACATTAAAAAAAAATTATTTTGTAAATCGCAGCCTTGGCAGCGATTTCTTTTAAAAAAATCAAATTTTATAGCAGCGATTTTGCTTTTTCCGGCGGACGAAAACGCTGTTATTCCAGCGATTTTGTCGTTTTGGTTAAAATAAAAATTCATATACCGTTTTGAAATTTTTGTTAACATTTTATACCCTTTAGGCTCCGAACTCCTCTTAACAAGAGTTAAGTTCAAAACTCTACAAAAAGAACACATTACTTTAACTAATAAGAACTCTTTTTTGACTAACTTTATGCACTCTATATTTTTTTATGAGGGAGTCTTTAAGTAATGAATATGAAGATAATAATGTATAAATAGTGAAGATAAATAGCCTCAAAGTTATCAAAATTACAAGGTATAATGAAAAAATGAAGAATGAGAGTAAAGAACGAATGAGGGAGAAGTAATGGTCACCAACGGGAATAAGAAACTACCGCCCTACGATACAAGTTACAACTAGGGGTGTCAAATGGGCGGGTTGGTTTGAAATTGGAAATATTAAAATGAGTTGAATAGAAATTGGGATAAGTCTTGACCCGCCCAAGTTTACTTTTGGTTCAAATGGGTTGGACTCAAATGAGCTAAAAAATGAATTGGGTCTTGACCCACCCAATTTGACCCTTTTAATCTCAATAACTTAACATATTGATATTTAACTTTTATAATCACAATTTGAATTTCCGCTCAAGAATTTTTTGATAAAATTCTAAAAGATGTTAAATAGATAATAATTCACACCTTCAATATAGAAACATATCTTAATAACAAGTTTTAAATGGATTGAAATTGGAGATTGAATTAGCTCAATTGACAATTCTCTTCAAATGAGTTAAGTTTGAATGTATTGAGATTGAACCCAATCAAATTATCTTGAACCCACCCTCAAAATTCTGAACAAATTAAGCAAATTACCTATGTTTGAGTTTATTTTTGACACCCCTAATCACAACAATAAATGAGGGGTAACTCACAATGAATAGCCCACTAACGGTTAAAAAGAATAGCAACCAAGAAGAATGGAAATGCGGCATCTTTGTACTCCATTATAAGCAAATTAATATATAAAATACTAATATTAAAATGAAAAATCAACAATCTCCCACAAATTTTAATATTAATTAAGATAGTTTATCAGTTGAAGAAAGATTACGCATAATGAAGGTGTGCTTTTCCAATTTTATTAATGCTTTTAAAAATAAGCTCAACTTTTATTAGAAACGACCTACTCTCACATTGACATAAATAAAATTTGTCAAAATAACTCATATAACTTTAACACTCCATCCAAATGAGCTACAAATTTTCATTAAGAGTTTTATAAGTATATTTTTATGGGATTTAATATTATCGAACCACAGCTTGTCTAGTTTAAATAAATTATTAGAAGATGCGTTAGTTTTGTCCTTTATGATGACAATCTTTATTGATCTTTTTTTTACTTCATTAGAAGTGTTCTTTTTAAGAACTTTTCTAATTGAATTATAATATATTTCTGAAGAAAATGCTAATTTCATTATATAATCCATCCGTTTTTACTTGTTCAATTTTAACTTTTAATTTTTTATTTTTGATAAGTCAGAAAAAAATATTTTTTTTTCTATTATACTTACAATTTATTTAGAGAGTTAATGTTTTTTAGAAAGATAAAACCTTTTTAATGAGTAAACTAACTTTGCAATTCTATCAATTAATAAGGTAAAATGATAAATTTATTACGTCAATTATTATTTTCTTAATAGATGTGTCAAGTTAAAATTGAAATAGCATATAAAGAGAGAGGAGAGTATACTAGTTTAGAATTTCCTAATCGTGATTTGTGACAAATATTATAATTTTCAGCATGCGTTATTACAGTCAGAGGATCCAATGGTGGTTAAGTTATGAAAAATAGTACTGCCCTTATTATCCTAATTGCTGCTACAAATATTTATTTCAAAGATAACTAATTAAACCACCACTTTTTTAATTAGTAAAGGGAACATTTGAGCAATGATAAAGTTAGCTTTGTCTGATTGATCTGTATGATTTATAGGTCACTGTAAAATCAACCACGGAAGCTTGGCCGATGGTAAATATTTGTTAGTAATTCCAGTGTGTTTTTGCAAGTGTGCACCCGGAAAATAGGTTCAGTTGGACGTGTTAACTATACAGTATATGTGGCTATTCCCATAAGACAAGAGGAACTTACCTAATTTTAACACTTGAATGCCCTGTTGTTGCAGGGAACTGTAGTGTTGTGGTTAACAGCAATGATTCCGAAAGCAAGACCTCCAACATGCAAACAATCAGGACAGGTTTGTAAATCTACAACGACATCACAATACATGCTCTTGGTTTTCTCATTTCTGCTCATGTCAATTGGTGCTGGAGGTATAAGATCGTCTTCTTTAGCATTTGGTGCTAACCAGTTAGACAAGGGAGATAATAACCCCAACAAGTATAAGATGATGGAGAGCTTCTTTACCTGGTATTATACTTTATGCGTAGCTTCTGTTTTGATTGCCCTGACAGGCATCGTTTACCTACAAGACAGACTGGGGTGGAAAGTAGGTTTTGGAGTTCCTGCCATCCTCATGTTCTTATCCGCACTGTTTTTCTACCTTGCCTCTCCATTTTATATCAAGCCAAAAGTTCGCTCAAATGTGTTTGCCAGCTTTATACAAGTAATTGTCGTTGCCTGCAAGAATAGGAAACTACATTACCCCAATCAGAACTCTGATTATCATCACAAGAATGGTTCAGGACCTCAAGTGCCAACAGAGAAATTGAGATTCTTAAACAAAGCTTGCATCATTAAAAGACCTGAAGATGTTAAGCCAAATGGAGTTGCAGCCAATCCATGGAACCTTTGCACAGTGGAGCAAGTTGAGGAGCTAAAATCCCTCATAAGAGTAGTGCCATTGTGGTCAACAGGGATCATGATATCAATAAACTTGAGCCAAAGTTCGTTCCCTCTACTACAAGCTCAATCCATGAATAGACATCTAACAAAAGGATTCCAAATTCCAGCAGGGTCATTCGGGATGTTTTTGATGATTGCATTGACAATTTGGGTATTTCTGTATGACCGTGTGATGCTTCCATTGGCATCGAAGATCAGAGGAAGACCAGTTCGTCTAAAACCTATAGTCAGAATGGGACTTGGCATATTCGTGTCTTGCATGTCCATGTTAGTCTCTGGTATTATTGAACATATTCGACGAAGAAGAGCAATCAATCAAGGGCTGTTGAACAACTCGCAGGGATTGGTGGAGATGTCAGCATTGTGGCTCATTATACCAAACAGTTTAAATGGTATAGCAGAGGCATTCAGCTCAATCGGCTCCACAGAGTTCTATTATTCGGAGTTACCAAGGAGTATGTCAAGTATTGCATCTGCTCTTTTAGGACTGGGAATGGCAGTGGCAAGTCTTTTAGCAAGTGTTATTTTGAGTGCTGTGGATAAGTACACCAAAGGTGAAGGAACAGAAAGTTGGGTTTCAAGCAATATCAACAAGGGACACTATGAGTATTACTACTGGCTTCTTGCTGTATTGACAGCTTTTAATCTGCTTTATTTTGTGGCTTGTTGCCGGCAATATGGACCTTCTGCTGATGTTGACATCACGAAGAGAATGTTGGAGCTAAGTGATGATGATGACTGATTAGTTTTGCCAAATTCGTTCTTTTGGGCCCAAAAATTCAGGATGATTTGACAAGTATGCTTATTACATTTATTTAACTAGTTTCTGGGAATGTGCGTTAATCATTCACCTCAAAGTACTTGATAAAATGTTTGTATTGTAAATAATAAATTAGAATGTACATATATTATTCGACTTTCTTTGTACTATAAAAATTAAATCAAAACATATATAAGAAAAAGTAACAACTTTTAAGTTAGAAGCTAAAACATGTCGCATACTTGATGCTGCCTTACAGACATATATATTACTTTAATTTCAAGATAAATACATTTTTGAATGTATATATGTATAAAGTGTTTATTTCATAAAATTAACTATTTTGCATGAAGTTAGTTAGTTCTCGCATAAAGATTTTGTGTCAAATTAATTCACAAAACAAGGAGAAATACCTTATAAGGGACAAGCTTAGTGCAGGCTTCAATTCCTCAGCTTGTTTTCTTTTGAACTCAGCTAGAGTCAGGAACAACAATTGCACACACCACTTCACCATAGTCTTTCTCAGGTAATCTTAACACACAACAATCTGATATAGCCGGATGTTGTGGAACAGAAATGTCTTTATTCAAAATCAAATGTTGGCAGTGAGACTTCTTTTTGTTTTCTTTCAGAAAGATAATTCTCAGGAAAAAAGTCTAAATGCGATGGGAATTTCAGAGAGTAGTTTATATTATAGTAGATGGATAAACAACAACCTCTAACAGAACTGCTTCAATTTCTAATGCTGATAACTTGTATCCACCGATCATAATATCAGCATTGGTCCCTGAAAAAAAGAAAACAATGAACCTTTTTCCTCCAACCGATATAGGTTAAAAAGCGAAAGACATCATGATGTCAAAGCTTTATAAATTGAAAATAAAATAAAATTGGATGATATATATAGTTAAAACACAGTTACATAGATATTACCAGTTCAACAAATTTGAGGTTGCAGAAAGAAGTCATGGAAATATTTTTCCTCATTAAAAAAAGATTCAAAAGGAGAATGAGGCAAGAATATGCCTTCTGAATAGGAGAGTGTGTAGCATCCAAGGGAATCCTGGCCCAACAGAGTATGATGTGTGAGATATTCAGCAAACAGAACAGATTGTATTGTACTCGAAGAATGCAGAATAGTTGTCATAGATGCAAATATCTATCAAACTCTATTAAGAGATTAATAAGAACTAAAACGCAAATGGAAAATGTCTAAACTAATACAAAGAGCAATCTAGCCTAATAAAACAAAAGATTTGCTAATATTTTTTACGCTTGCAATCGAACGGATAACTTACGAGTAGGTCAAATAAAATTATACACAACTTCTTAAAAGACTTTATGAACTTCTTAAAAACCTCACATTTTTCTTTTCTTTTATAAAGTTACGAATAAATCATATATCATGTTATTGTAAGTTGAGAACATGTGGAAAGATAGTGGGACCAGCAAAGACGAAAAGAAATTCAACCTTTCACACAGTATCACGGATATGTTTGATTTTTAATTAGGTATTTCAAATTTGAATTTTGTGCGAATATTATTTAAAGTTAGAAAGTCAGATTTCAATACAATATATACTATACAAAAAATCAAAAAAGAAAAATAAGAAGACATAGAAATATGTGATGATGTGGTCAATGATAAAAATTATAATATATATATATATATATATGTATGGGATGACATAGAAATATGTGATGATGAGTCGTGCCTTTTTCTTGCAATTGTTAATCAGCAGCTGCATTCACTTCCCCATCGTTATTTTGTTTCTGTAGATTCAGCGGTTTTCTGTTTTATCATTTTTTTTCCATTTGACTTGGCGTTTTTCATTGTTTTACTTCATTCATCCCCAATTCCTCTAATTAATAACCTCCAGTGAGTGAGGAGATGGAGCAAGAAATGGAGGAGTTTCTTCCTGTAAATCAAGGATCTAAAATGGAGGATTCAGAGAGGCAAACTTGTTCACATTCTTCTCTGATTCCAATTAAAAGTAGAAAGAAGGGTGGACTAATGACTATGCCTTTTATCATAGGTAATGGAGTATTTCGAATATTTTGGGGATTTTTTGTTTGTTTTATAATTAAGTTTTATTTTGAATCATTTCAGCAAATGAGGCACTGGAGAATGTGGCGAGCTATGGGCTTTTACCAAATATGACATTTTATCTGATGAGAGAATACAGGATGGACATTACTACAACTCAAAATCTTCTGTTTTTCTGGTCAGCAGCTACCAATTTTTTGCCTATTGTTGGAGCTGTTGTTGCTGATTCATATTTAGGCCGGTTCCTAACTATTGGCCTTGGTTCCATCTTCAGTTTCCTGGTAACTTACTTTTAACTTAAAACTAATCTGTTGCTAATTAGTGTTTTATAGTTTCCGATTTCATCTTTCTTCTCGTTCAGGTCGAGGTCACCAATTATTATGTCTTTGTGACTTTGTCTGTGTGATCTGTATGATCTATAGGTCATTGTAGAATCAACCACTAATGCTTGCGCGATGCTATATGTTTGTTGTAATTTGAGTGTTTTTTTGCGAGTGCGCACCTGAAAAATATGTTCAGTTGGACCTGTTAATTATACAGTATATTTTTCTACGCCCATAAGACAAGAGGATTGTAGTTAACTTACTGACTTTTAACACTTCAATGCCCTCTTGTTGCAGGGAACAGCAGTGTTGTGGTTAACAGCAATGATTCCGAAAGCAAGGCCTCCGCCTTGCAATCAATTAGGACAGGCTTGTAAATCTACAACGACATCACAATACATGCTCTTGGTTTTCTCGTTTCTGCTCATGTCAATTGGTGCAGGAGGTATAAGACCGTGTTCTTTAGCCTTTGGTGCTAACCAGTTTGACAAGGGAGATAATAATTCCAACAAGCGTACGGTGTTGGAGAGCTTCTTTGCCTGGTATTATACTTCATCCATAGTCTCTGTTCTGATTGCCCTGACAGGTATTGTTTACCTTCAAGACAGACTGGGGTGGAAAATAGGTTTTGGAGTTCCTGCAATCCTCATGTTCTTATCCGCTCTGTTTTTCTTACTTGCTTCTCCGTTTTATATCAAGCCAAAGGTTCGCTCAAACGTGTTTGCCAGCTTTATACAAGTACTTGTTGTTGCCTGCAAAAATAGGAAACTCCGTTACCCCACACAGAACTCTGATTACCATCACAAGAGTGGTTCAGGACCTCAAGCGCCAACGGATAAATTGAGATTCTTAAACAAAGCTTGCATCATTAAAAGCCCTGAAGATGTTAAGCTAAATGGAGGTGCAGCCAATCCATGGAACCTTTGTACAGTGGAGCAAGTTGAGGAGCTAAAAGCCCTCATTAGAGTCATGCCATTGTGGTCGACGGGGATCATGATATCAATAAACTTGAGCCAAAGTTCATTCCCTCTACTACAAGCTCAATCCATGGATAGGCATCTAAGTAAAGGATTCCAAATTCCAGCAGGGTCATTTGGGATGTTTATGATGATTGCGTTAACAATTTGGGTTTTTCTGTATGACCGAGTGATGCTTCCATTGGCATCGAAGATCAAAGGAAGACCAGTTCGTCTAAAACCAATAGTCAGAATGGGAATTGGCATATTAATCTCTTGCATGTCCATGGTAGTCTCTGGAATTGTTGAACATGTTCGACGAAAAAAAGCAATCAATCAAGGGCTCTTGAACAACTCACAGGGGTTGGTGGAGATGTCGGCATTGTGGCTCATTATACCAAATAGTTTAAACGGGATAGCAGAGGCATTCAGTGCGATCGGTTCCACAGAGTTCTATTATTCGGAGCTCCCAAAGAGTATGTCAAGTATTGCATCTGCTCTTTTAGGACTGGGAATGGCAGTGGCAAGTCTTTTAGCAAGTGTTATTTTGAGTGCTGTGGATAAGTACACCAAAGGAGAAGGAACAGAAAGTTGGGTTTCAAGCAATATCAACAAGGGACACTATGAGTATTACTACTGGCTTCTTGCTGTATTGACAGCTTTTAATCTGCTTTATTTTGTGGCTTGTTGCCGGCAATATGGACCTTCTGCTGATGTTGACATCACGAAGAGAATGTTGGAGCTAAGTGATGATGATGATCATCTGCCATAGCGGAATGACTAGGCAAACTCGGTGAAATGCACCAAAATAATGCTAGTTAAATTATAAATTGTGATACTAATATATACTTATGAAGCAATAAAGCTTATGAAAAAGATGTTGGTCTTCAGTTATTGATTTGATGCATGTTTATGGTTTGAAGGTGAGCAAGGTTTGGAACAACTCACCTTCTCCATAGCATTCCGAGGCAGTGAGTCCCACACAAACAGGCGAGTAGGTATCTGTAACATATAAGTTGAACGGCAAACATTAGTTTGGCAGACATATCTTGGTACTCGAGTATTACAATTATCTTGCATAAGAACCAAATCACAAAACAATTCAACAGAGTAAGGGCATAAATTCCTTATCCCTGGAATGGAAGCAGAAAGAAGTCATGGAAAGAATTATTCTCATTAAGGAAGACTCAAAAGGGGATTGAGGCAAGAATATGCCTTCTGAAAAGTTTCCTTAATCTCTTGGTATTGAAAGAAGTATCAATGATATTGTATCAACAAATGATAGTCAGAATATGGATTGGTATTGAAAGTAGTATCAATGAACATACCTAGCAGGTAGCTCTAACTTTTATAAGGACAACGGAATAGGAGAGTGTGTAGCATCCGAGGGAATCCTGGGCCAACAGAGTATGCTGTGTGAGAATGTCAGAAAACAATACAGATCGAAAATGTCTAACCTAATACAAAGAGCAAAGTAGCCTAATAAACTACACAATAAAATTGGAAAATGCATTATATTTCCCTCATTATTAATATGATTCATTCAACAGTCAGAATTAGTTATTCCATAAAGGATTACAAGTCTTTAACGCCCCCACCCCCAGCCTACATCAACAGCTAAGCTTAAATGCTAGCAAAAGTTGGTATCGGCTATATGAATCCTTAGACTATGGTGTTCCATTTAAAGCTCATGTTAGAGCAATATCATACAAAATAAAAATAGAAACAAAACGGCGATATCCCCTTCTCCTAGCCCCACCTGAATAGAATAATAATAAGAAAATACAATATTATAAATACAAAATTCAATCGCCAAGAGCAAAATCTTCGTTAAAAAGCTAACTGTAATACGAGATTGGTTGAATTCCACACAGCGAGTTAACAAAATTCAGATTGCAACCATTTCTCAATCTCAACAAAGCCGAATCACGCACATGAAAAATTAATAACTCCATTTTGATTGGGAAAATCGCATATAAAAACACAGAGAATTAGCACTATTGAAATTGACAATGTTCGATGAAGAACAAAACAATATTCACTTACCGGAAGAGAAAAGCCGAGAGGTAGGGTTTATAGGAGAAGAAAAACAATATGCATTGGAAAAGGGAGAGCAATTGAAGCGAAAGTGGTTGAGTAACTCTTCTGTTTGCCCTTCACCTCTCCAAATCAATACCGCCGCCCGTCATGTGATCGGGAAAATTTTGCACAAGCCACCGATTGTTAAGTGGTTGCTGCCAGATACGGTTAACTGACAGTAGTACTGATAAAAATATGACATTGGGCCTAACACAAGCCCAAAAGTTAGATTAAAGCGTAAATTCTTAAATATTTTTAAATAAAACTCAACAGCGATAAACAACAAATTGAAATGAGTCTGCTCTCATACAAATTATATAGAGCCTTTGATCGTTGTTGATCAACAAAAAGGAATTAGGAACAAGAGAGTGAACAATTTATGCAAATCCCATTTTTGTTCACTTGTTTGAAACTAGCACTTATTTTCTTATTGATTTTCGGGGCAATGACATTCTCTATCCTAAAGGACTTACCACTTTTCACATCAAGCTATAGACCTCTCTAATTAAATTGTGCGTGATTCTTGAGACTTTTGATTATTTCCTTATAATAAAGTTCAGTATTTAAATCGTAAATGGACTTTATGTAATAGTACTCTTTCATTTAAAAAAAAAAAAAAGGTAATAGGGCCTAGAGCATTTCTTTCAATAAAAGAAAATTTCATTATAACTGAAATGGAACAATATTACAAACAAGTGCTTGAATTAAAGGATATAAACTTCAAACATGAATAGAATTTTGTAAAAACAAAAAATTACAACCTTAATTTAAACAATAACAAAAATCAGATACTCTTCAATTTACTTGTACATGGATTGTCCTGAGGGAGCTTGATTCATTTGCTGGTTTTCATATTGCTGCTGAGCAACAATGCCATTCCAACCTGCATTAAGTTTTACAGACCCATATTAACATTTGAGAATGTATACATACAAAAAGATCACGTTCATTCTGAACTCACTGACTCTAGTTTCTAGATTTGCCTATGACAAAGCAGAATATTATGAGGAAAGACGATTTCATACCTAGAGCTGGATCGAGTCCCCTAATACGAAGCTCTCTGAACTCTTGACAAAGTGAACAAAATGGACAAAAGATGTGAGAAATTACATCTGAATAGGGAGCTTCCACCAGATTGTACCTCTGCCTCAACTTTGTCCTGTACTTGGCGCCCATGATCCATTGAGAGCAAACAGCAGACATCATCAAGAGATACATAAAAGACCCCAATGGACAAGCTGCAACCACCATCCAAATATCACAAAGAATTACTAACACACTTCTTTTACAAGACAAATTGGATAGATTTTAGAGAATAACTTACTCATTTCTCCTGCATCTTGAACTTCAGCTATTTGTCCAAACGTCACACAAGGAAAAAACGCTGTCATGGCAGCTGCACAAACAACAATGTTTAATGTTAATATCATTGCTACATAATAGCTACAATATCTTAGAGGAGGAGAGTTGTAGTAGGCTGACAACCAGCGTAAAACTAGTTAATTTATATGATCACTCCTACGCCTCATGATAAGACATAATTGACACTAAGATTATAATTGTATAGGAGAAGTAGTATACATACCATTAGTTTGGTCCAAATGACAATCAAATACGCCAGTGCTCCATGGAGTTCCTGCTAGTGTTGGTGTATATGCTCCTTGGTATGAGGGATCTGGCACACCGCCGACTGGCTGAGGATTTTCAGTTTCATTAGAGGAATCAACTCTTCCCATTGTGTCTAAAGCTTTGGTGTCTGAGTAGGAAGAAGATGAATGAGGTCCATTCTTATGCTATTATATAAGAAAGGATTATGTGTTTTCTTCGAATAACTAATCAATTAAGACACTTCAAATCTGCTGCAGTCAACTGTTCGTTTTGGGTTTAGACGTTTACTTAATCACAGAAAAGGGGGATTTCAAATCAAAACTTTAGTATTATAAGTTTGATTCCAAGCCAAGTTGGCTAAGGTGTTCACATGTCAGTAGCCGATAATTGTGGCAAATTGCACACTGGAAAGTCATAGGTAGAATGTTCCCAGCCTGTAAGTTTGAAGCAGCTTCTTCTTTTATCAACTTCTTTGTAACACTCTCTAGTGTGAATGTGATAGTTGAAAGTCTCACCTCTATCAAAGAGATGGACTAAAAGCTAGTTATGCAAAAGTTAACTTTTGATAGAGTAGAGGAATGAAAAATTAACTCTATAATATATACTAAGATGCTCTATCACAAAACTATGTAAGCGTTATTATTACATTGAAGTCAACTCATAACCAAATTGTACCCTTTTGTACAATAAGATATCGATAACTTATATCAGGTAATACCCTTAGAAAAATGTATAATCAGGATGATGGATGACCAATTCAAAAACGCCAATGCAAAATGACATGGACAGGGTGGTTTCTTGACTAGCTGGCAATTTGAGATATTCTAGCAAAAAAAAAAAAAATTAGAATATAAGGGAAGTGATGACGGGTTAAAGAGTTTTCATTGCTGAAGCAATCTTCTCCACCAACTCAAGGAAGACGTTCCTCCAGGAGGTGGCGTGAGGACATCAAGCATGGTTTCTTTCTCCTTTGGGGTTAAGGGAATTCCTCGAACGAGATTCAAAGCCATAATGTGCACATTGGTCTTCTGTCTGTGCTTCTTGTAAGCCCACAAACCTCCAGCAGCACCAGCAACTAGTAGCTGCACCAAGAAAATTTCAAACAACTTCAGTGTTTCTGTCTATTAATGAAATATCAAAGGCAGAGGTGGATAAAATCTTCAACTGACCGGAGAGAGCCATATAGCAGCCGTCTGCATATCAAATTTTGGGGCATAAAGTACAGTTTCACCAAAATCATCTTCAAGCTTTGTATAGATCTCCTTGTCAGACTTCCCAGCTTTAATTTCATCTCGAATTAGCTAATAAGATTACCCAAGTCAGAAAAAGCACTCCCAAAAGTAGGTATAACTTAGGCATGGTATACAAGGACTTATAGGGAAAACGACATTTTTAGTCCCTGTGTTAATACTATATTCTTGTTTTAGTCCTCGTGTTATCTAACTTAGCATTATTAACCTTCAATTATATCAAGTAAGTGATTTTAGTCCTTCAACTTATAGATTCAAAAAAAAATAACAGAGAGTTCACTGCTAAAAGGGATAGTTCGGATATTTTCTTTTCAATTCTCTCTCTTTGAAGAACAAGCTAAGTCTTCCCTATCTCTATCTAGAAGAGAAGCCTGTCGATTTGAGCTACAATTTCAAAAACCAACTTGATAGGCATTAACCCTCCCTCTCACACCGACGAACGACAAATTATGCAACGAATGATTTTTAAATTTTTTTTTTCTGTTTTCTCAAGATATTACTTTAAAATATCCGAATTATCCCGTTTAGCAGTGAACTCTCTGTTAATTTTTTTGGGTATGTTAGTTGAAGGATTAAAATCACTCACTTGATATAATTAAAGGTTAATAGTGCTAAGTTAAATAACAGAAGGACTAAAATAAGAAATTAGCCTTAACATAGGGTATAATAACTAGAACAAACATACAATTAGTTGACAAAAAGAGTATCTGATTCGATAAATGAAAATACCTATAGCCAAATGATGCAAAGCAAAGAACACTTGTCCTAAATGAAAAATGCACTTCTGTGTGTATCCATTCTACTTAAGTATGATAATTTAGGTAATTAGTAAGTTGGTCCAAAAAACGTAGAATTGACATTACATTCTCATAGGAGCAAACCTAATAAAAAAAGAAATATCAACCACCAATTCAGGAAGTATTGGTTTTTGCGCTGGGATTAACTCTTCATCAATCAAAAGCAAGTCAGTCACACAAACAAAGAAGATTAAGCCTTTTCCTGAGCACACAAACAAAATAGTTCCTTAGTAGTTTTTATTCAAAAAATGATGGACCATCCAGAAATAGCATATTCAATCAGTTGAAGAAACTAGACATAGAACAGGAAAGAACCGACTGAAAGAGTTCAGTTACTCGTTTTAAGAACACAGCGGAAAGAACTAGTTGAAGCGGGGAAATTAAATGTCAGCGATATGGGGACAATTGTTATTGTCTTAAATGTAAAAGGAAGTACTAAATGCCTTCAAAAAGGTAATATCATGGGCAACTTGTTTGTTTACTCACTTTACCTCTGCTTATTTAAGCTTGCATAACAATGTAAACTCACAACCATTTATGTGGTCGTGAGATCGATTCTTATTTTGTGCCAAAGCAATTTATAAAACACGTGTTGAAAGTTTGAATGCTATGCGGGGAAAATGAATACTTTATAATCATTGGCATTTTCCTCTGTACAAAAATATTGGCCATAACTGATGTTACTCTCCTCTGTACCTACCAACCAAACCACCAAAGCAATAAAAGAAAAAAACAACAGAGCCATGGGGACAGAAACAAGTTCAACATTAGAACTTCCTCTGTCTTCAGTAAATTCAGCTGAGGATTTAGGGATGTTAACCCCTCTTCACACTTCAGCTTCAATTCCAATTTCGTGGGAAGAAGAGCCTGGAAGGCCTCGTCCATGTACTGACCTTATCCCTCTTCCGAAATCCCTTAATTTCAATGAGCCCAAATTATGCTTAGAGACACATCCTAGGCTTTACATGGAATCTACCAAAAGTTCTTCTCCCATAACTCTTTATTTTATGGGTCTCGTATTACCATAAAAGGATGGCATGGAGTATCAATGGTCAAACCACAACTTTACCAGCTTGCATATGTTTTCGTTCTTTTTGCATCAAATGTCCTCTCCATCAAGAGAAACTAGTGATGCAAATGTGAGAAATGTAATAATAAGACATACCTTCCTGAGGAGAATGGCAATGTCAGCTTGAGAATCTTCAATGGACTGACTGCCACATTCTGTACACCTAACATTGTGGCTGATATTTCTAGCTCTCGCCTCAACTAACCTCTGTTTCGTCACCTGATCCTCTTCCCCCTCCATAGAAATATATAATCAAGCTTTCTGCTCAAAAACGAAGTTTCCAAAAAAAGCTGTTAAAAAGTGATAAGAGTAACCAAAATAGAACTTAATCAAGAAAATCCAAATTTTCAGCTACGCATTTTATCAAACACCTCACATGCACAGTACCCAACTACACCATACCAACACAATTATTCACAAATGGTATTTCTATCGTAGCAAGAACGCATATGCAATAGAAAAAGTAGCTATCGGACTTTAACTACCATCAGATTTCACTATATTCCAGTCAAGACCATTTTCGGACCTCTATATATGGATTATGTAACTTAGCATAGCAAGAAAAATATATTAAGCAAAACAGAAACATAAACTTCACAAAAATTATATAAATAAATTGAAAAACACACCAAGTTTGAAGCTTTTCTTCAAGAAAAAAAACACCAGTAGATACCTGTGATGGGAGGAGCAATGGCGAAACTAGAAATAACGGGGCGGGTTGGACGGGCCATTAATAGTTGGGCCTAATATGTGTTGTGATTATGGGCCTATAATGATAGTATATGGGCCTAAAATGATTCTTAACCAAATAAATCACCCAGCCCAACATTTTAGGGAAAACCCTGAAAGACTGAAATTACGCTGGCGGCGGTTAACGAGTAGATAAAATCAATCTTGGTACTCCCCGTACCATATTAGATGGATAATTTTTATTTTACAAGATTACAAAGACTTAATAATACATTGATCGATTTTACTATTTTGACTTTTGTTCATATCAACGTACATAAATTAGTTAGATAAAATATACAGAGTTTAGGATTAACTAGTACTGATAATTGTTTTAACCTTTCAAAGATCATATTAATCAAAGGTTAGGAATGGGAAAAAATTAATCAATTTCATCATGATTTAGTAAGTGATCAAGTAACATGGGATAACTATTTTTAGTAAAATACTAAGGGATAACAATTTATGCATATAGGGTGTATATACCTAATCACACCAACTAACCATGGTTAAGAATTTAATGAGCTGATAATTTAAAGTATTTACTAATATATTAATCCGACTTGAATGAGCCTATTAATTTGTGGGGCTTGTGCAATATGGTTTGAGCCGGCCCGTGAGCTAACGTGATGTACTCAATATTTTTATTTCTACTAATCCTCATTCGATATTGATGGACATGTTGTCATCAAGGATAGAAGTTGCATCCATCATAAAAATATTCAAATACTTGTAGCTACTTGAAATCAGTTGCATGATTTTTCTCACATTGATAACATTCTTTTGTGGACATTTAAATACTACATGTAGTTCTTAGATTTAGTTGTTTTTTAATATTCAGCTAATTGATATTGCATGTAAAATGTAGATGAAAATGAGGATATCATGTTGATATTTATGTTAATATTTTTAAAATGTAATTCAATTTTGTAAAAAATAACACTATACTCTTTTTAAAAGTGACATAACCCGACACAGTTCAAAGCCCGCGTATTGATTAGTTAGGCGATATGCTTACTAACCCACAAAAAATGAATCAATCTAGACTGATTCGTCAATTTCAAAGCTTATATAGACTAGGTCGAATATCAATAGCTCTACTTATTCTATGTAGCAAAACTAGTATTTATACAAATTAAAGTTATCCTTCTCTTTCTTAATTTCTTTTTCAATAGCTTATCCAATTTTGGTGCGTGGAATATGACCATTCATAATAATTTCAATAATTCAAGTCAAGATTTTGGACATGTTTTCATCCTGAAATAAACTAGTCCTATGTACCAAGAAGAGAGAGAAAATACTCTTATATGTGTACACGTAAGTGATAAAAATCGTAATAAAATTATGAGTATTTTTTCATTTTTTATTAAAGCTTTGTGTTCAAGCTTCAAAGTATGAAATCAAGTATTTTACTTTTTAAATGAATCAATATTAATCAAATCTTATAATATAAATATCGAACATAAAATATACGTAAAAGAAAAAGTTTTTGGGGACAGTTCAATAAGGGAGAAGAGACAAATAGAGGTGGGAAAATCCATAAATTAAAATAGGCATTGAATTTGTCAAAACACAATAAGGTGATTTTACAAGCAATGGCCACATTAAAAGAAAGTCTCTTTATATATATATATATATATATGTAGTGTTGTGTGTGTTTTGGCCTTTGGGGCCCTAGCTATTATCTTTAATATCTCTCTTGTCTTAGACTCCACAAACCAACAATATCATGAGACCTTTTGTTTTCTTACACTTTATTTTTGTTTCATTATTATCAGCTTTAGTGCCTTTATTTCTCTTCAACATTATTATTTTTTGATAGTTACTTTTCACCTGTCTTCCAAAACTAACATTCCCCACTCTTTTTCCCCATCTACTTTTTTTTCCTCAACCAACCTTCCTCCCTAAGTCAATAATCAATATAAATTGCATATATATATATATTCTTCATAAATGCACCTCTTTTCTCTTTACTTATTATTTCCACCAAACGATGTGTGAGGTAAACAAATGGTGGAGTTGTAGCACAATAGCTATAAATTTAACCGAATTCAGTAATTTTAACTTAAATTTTATATTCATTTCATTTAACATGTGCACATAATTTATTTAGAAACGTGTAGAATTATAATTTAGAACTCATAGATTTTTAATCTATAGAACACAAATGGATCATAAATAAATCTCCATCCTCCTAAGAAAGTACTATATATGTTGTATGAATGAGTCATTCATACTACCACTGAAATGTGCGATATGATAATTGAAATTCCTCTATTCTCAATTAAATCTTAAGTTTATGTTTTTGAAATGAATAATTCGATAAATAATAATTGCATTGCATAAAATACAAAAAGGCTTGTAGTTAAAAGAATAATTCTCCTAACAGGCTCACCTGACGTAGGTTAAAGACTTTTGGGACATATAATCAAATTAGAAAAAATCACACATGTGATGCATAATATACATCTTGAGATCCTAAGTAATTTGTATTCGCACATTAAAAAGAGCAGCGCTTCTAATAAAAAAAATTTATTCCTAGGACTCAAAGCTGAGAATTTTAGTTAAGAGGGAAAGAAAACATAATCCTTTAGGTATTACCAAATTAAATGGACATTTTCATTAGAGTACTTTTTTATTAAAAAAAATAATTAATATTTGTACTCCATTTATCATTATGAAAAGAAATGTATATATCTTATGTGTCTGGGACAGGAGATATTAGTTTGATGCAATTTGGTAGCATTTAATCCTTACTCAAAGCAAAGAGAATAATGATTTGCAATCCATGATAAGGTATATAGAAAGATTTTCCTTTCCAATTTCTTAGTATCATCATTATTTCTACAACTTTATGATGTCTCTTGCATTAACTGAAAAAAAATAAATAACACCACTAACAATGGTTAAGTGGAAAGTACTTTTTTATCTTTAATTCAAGATTTCGGGCTCGAGTCTCCTTGGTCTGGAGTATCTTCGTTAGGGAATGTTTTACTCCCAATGTAAGACTTTCTGATACGAATTTAAATTTTTAGTCAAACTTTAATACGATATCGAACATCGAATGGAAAGACAAAAAATAAAACCCTTGATCATTTACTCTTAGAAAAGGATCCAAAAGACTCCAAAACCTTGATTCACAAGAAAGTAAAAAACCATGATACTTGGATTGACACTTGAAACTAAAGCAAACAAACCATCAAATGTACATAAACCGACCTAGTCCCATAAAACACAAAGGAACAAAAACATAAAGTTAATTTAAGCACCTAATTACAAGGTTTAATAATTTTCATTTTCATTCTTCATTGCAATCATTTTCATGTCGGTGAAAAATTAACTTTCTACATTGGACGTAAATGTATTGATAAAATGTAATAAATAATTTACGAAATTGGTTAAGATATATTAGAGTTGGCCTAAAAATCATAATTAGATGTAAAGCAGAAATTATGAATTTAAAAAATCATATTATCGATTCTATTGTCGAAATCAAGATAACATTATAGCTCCACCCCCTAACTAGAATTATCTATTACTTGTATGTATCACACGGTCAAAATTGGAAATAAAGTTTTAAGAAAATCTTGAAAAATAAAGGAATCTTGAAAGCTTATTAGAAAATTTTGGATATGACATTGAATTGAATCTTTAGACAATGACAAATTTGGCAATAACGTACCACCAGCAACGTCATGAGTTAAAATAAAATCATGCACATTAATCGGTTACTAACATGCAAAGGTAGTTGTGCCGACATATCAAAGAGAATCTTGTTTTTTTTTTTTTTTCAAATGTCAATTTGAGTTGATATTATTTTTTTAAGTTTTATTATTATATATATCGGTTTATTTATTTTGTTCATTTTACTATTTTGGTATCGCTATTCTTTTTTTAATATATAGTTTTGTTCTGATTGCACTTTGGACACAAGTCCTATCGTAAGTCTCTTTATACCACAAAGGTAAGTATAAGATTTGGATCCTGCTTATGAAATTATTTTGAATATATTATTCTTATTATTTTACTTTATTATTACATAAATGTTTGAAATGAAATAGCCCATCTAAAAAGGAAAGGAACCCTAGCAAATATTTTGAATTTTGGAGTTTTCGCCCTAACCTAGATAAGTAGATTGTTAGATCGTACCTTGCTGCTGAAAAACGTTGCTATTCGCTCTGCGAGCTCTACCCCTCGTTGAACCACAAGTTTTTACATAAAGGTTGAAATATCTTCACCCCTTCCTGACTCATTTATAATATTACTTTGAATATATTGTTATTTTTTATATTCGAGTTTAACTAGGAGGCTTTTTTGCTTTAAGAATTTAAGTGTCCACTATCTCAAGTTTTCAACCAAATAAACTTAAGGTGTACATTTAAATGATTTGGGATTTAAATACATTTCGTACAGTACCCATAGGACTAATTAACAAAGCAAGTTGAAACGAATATTTAAACTGTACTACAATAATTTTAGCTTTTGATTTAGAAATTTCAAAAATTGATTTTGTACCCCAGTATTTATATAGGTTGTTAAAAGGTGACAAAAGAGTATCACTAAATACTAATGTCGGTTTGATTGTACAAATAATTAGGACACGGATAACAATTTATCTACCATATAAATGTCCATCTTTTGATGATGATATGAATAAAATTCCTCTCTTATATACATTTAAAAAAATCAGATTTAAATCTAAACTATTTTAAAATGTCTTATTTTGCGTCTGATATTGTGTTGAAGTCCTGATTGATTTAAATTTGCAAAATACAAGATTTATCAATGAGTGAAAGATTCACTATTAAAGATCTCTCTATTTCAAGATGTAAATCTAAAATTTTAACTGAAAGTAAAAAATCTTACTCATCTCATCACGATTCAGAACAGAAAAAACTTACTAATAATATATATTGATATGACTTTGGTGAGAAATTATGAAAGACAACAAACAAGTGATCTCCTAGCTAGGTCACGTGTCCATTAATGTGATTGATGAGTGAGGACCCATTGATTGGAACTTGCATACGTACATACATTACTTCTTGAGCGACTAGCCACTTCTTGTTCATATTTTTCAGGTTAAAATTTGCGTAGGCCACAACTCAATAACTCTTCATAGGTTCAAAAAGATATGCATATGAAAATTCATGGGTCTAAATAAAAATTGGTTAAAAACTTAATTGTATCGATTAAGTGTTTAAATCAAATCAATGTAGATCTGACATGCATTGAAACATGCGCACTTGACCACAATTAATTAGTTAAAGTATATTTTCATTTTATTAAATTATTTGTCAATTACTAACAGTTTGATATTAACATCCCGTAGGGCTGTATTGTCCATGTTGGTTTGATTTTTTTAAAATATAAAATGAAATTATTTGTGTTGAATTTTTAAATTTATAAATCAAATAAAATTGATAAATTTGGACTTTTCAATTTTAGTTTTTTTTCCAGGTAAAGTATTTATACAAACAAATAATTAACTTTTGCTTCAAATATTTCTTCAGTCATACAAAAATACAACTGTCTAAGGTGTTTCTTTGAAGAAAATAACACAAAATATGAGATGAATAAGGACACTAAAATATTCAACAAAAAACAATAATAAAATCACATTAAATAAATATTGCAATTAATTAGTCATAATGAAAATGATCATAATTTAAAAGTACTAAATCATGTTTATATAAGTCTATTGTGTATTTTTACATGATTAAACATTGTAGAAAAATTAAAACTAGGTCATGTATTTTAAATTAAATGTCTAAAAAAATGTAAAATAAAGAACTAATATTCAACATTATTGTCATTCTTAGTGTTGCATTAATTTTTAGAAAGTCTTGCTTACTTATTTCTCCATCTAAGTACTAATAGCATATTGCTGATTTTGTTTGTTTGTCAACTCTAGCCCAAATATCTATAGAATCGATTAGATTGGTATTCGGATTTTTCCTTTTAGAAAATCTAAAATTCAGTAAATAAATAAATAGGAGACTGAAAATGAAAGTCTATTTCTTTGTTAGCATCGGTATTGATTTGATTTTGATTTGAGTCATATATTAGAGTTACTAATATCTATGGACAATAAATTTAATTGAACTATGAAAAATTCTAAGTTTCAAAAACTTGAAATGGTATGTTAAAAGATACTGAAAGTTATGAAAAAGTATAAGAAATAGTTAGAAATTAAATATTAATCTTTTTTAGTTAAAATTAAACCATGCCAAGTATAATCGATTTTTTTTCTCTAATAGAACCATTAGTTGATTTCTTTTTCCTAATTTGACCCGATTTATAATTCGATACAATTTTTAGTTTGATTTTGTACCCCCTTTTTAACACCCTATATAAATAAGCCCCCTTTTTAACACCCTGTATAAATAAGAATTCACCTAAAAATTATGAGTTCAATTAACTCATCCCAAGCAACTCTTAGACTATGGTTTTCTTCTGCCTTATGAGGCTACATATAATTATAACTTAATTAATAAGAATTGCCTTCACTGGAGTAACTATTCTTAAAAATAAGTAATTTCACCCCACCCCCACCCCCACTCCCTTGTATGACTTGCAAAATTATTTTAGAAATTAGTTATATACTCGGTATGTGACGTTTGGTCAATTTATAGAGTAATGTTATTTATGATAATTTAAATTATCAAAAAATTAATAATTTTTTTAAAGAGACATATAAAAAGGAATTGCAATAAATAATTTGAACAGATAATTTGGAACAAAAACAATTTAAAAAAAATTAATGGTCTCCAACTTGGCGTTCTATTCCAAGTCTCAATTTGCAATGTTAAATTAATGAGAGATTCACAAATCACAATTAATTACATTTTCTGAACACCCCTACTCCCACCTAGCTAGCACCGCATAAATATTTGAATTAATTAGAAGTGGACAATCATGAATAGGATTATGGTTTTAGTGCACATGAAAACAAACTTTGTAGTAAATACTTATGTTTTTATTTGTTAAATTTTGACTTAACACACTAAAATAATTACTGACATAATGAATTTTTATAATTTACCTTATTAATTGATTGAGTTTTAAATATATTTATTCACTAAATATTTTTTTAATTAACTCAATATTAATAAATTAAGAATATCATTAAAAAAAAAACCTTAATTTGTTAAAAATGATAAAGAAAAAAGAAAATTAAATTAGAAAATATTTAAGCAAACCATTCATTTCTATCATTATGATTTATGTTACCCAACAATCTTGTTCATTGATGTTAAGTAAACCCATTTTCTGCGTAAAGACAATTCAATTAAACTAGCAGATAATACTGCTGAATTTTTGTGTAGCAGTTCACACTAATTGTTGGGGAAACATTAATTATGTTTAAACCAATAACTAATTTTAATTTGTGACAAATAAATAATATTTTATTCTTAATCAAGCTAAGTATATGATTTTTTTTTCTTTCTTAAATATGAATTTAAACTAATAAAATTTAAATGTAGTCTAATAATAAAAAGTTACTAGTAGTTGAAGAGCAAAATCACGTATCTAACAGTCAACTCCTACCAGCTCCCCCCCTCCCCCCTCTCCCCTCTTAGTTTGTTTTATATCCTTTAATTCATCTACACCCCACTCTTTCTCTCTCTTTTTTCTCCAATACACACACAGTCCTACGCTCAATAAACTCACAGAGATAAAATAATCAACATCCATTGTATATTTATGTTTCTGATGAATCCCTTTTCACCATAATCCAAATTCCTCTAACAGCACAATCACTACTGTCATGGGCGTTGTTGACATGTCGAATCATCATCATCCTCATGAGACCAAGGATTTTTTCCCCTCTCCAGCACTCTCTTTGAGTCTCGTAAGTTTTAATTTCCGTTTTGTTCATAAAATCGCTCTTCAAAAGTTTTAATCAAAATAGTATGTGTTGCAGTAGAGGTAGAATTTTTACGAAGAGATTCATCATTTACTATATGTATAAGAAAAATTGATCATATATATCGTGTGATTTGAATTTTCAAATCGTTCCGCTTTTTCTAGCTCGGTTCTGAGAACATGTGTTTTCTATTATTTTTTTTAATTTGAATTTTTGAAGGCCGGAATTTTCCGAGATGGCGGCGGAGCGGGGAGTAGTGCCGGAAATATGGAAACGACGGAGGAAGTTGAGGAAGGAAGTGCGGCGGCGAGCAGAGGAGGTCGGCCGAGAGAAGAAACGTCGACGGTTGAGATTAGTAGTGAAAATTCAGAACCAATGAGATCACGCGGTTCAGATGATGATTTGGAGCATGATGATACTTGCAACGAAGACGAAGAAGATCCAAACAACAACAGTAAGAAGAAGAAACGGAAGAAATATCACAGACACACTGTTCAACAAATCAGAGAAATGGAAGCGTAAATTTCCATACAACTCCTCTCACTAATTTTAACTTCTTTTTTTTTTTTTTTTTTTTTGTCTTATTTCACCGCTAGAAATTGAACGCTTCATTACAATTCTTCTATCATATTAATTTACTCAAAATTATTAGATTAACAGTCAAATACAAATAAATGAATGATCAGCTGTTAGCTGGAATTAGTTGTGTTTTTTTAATTATTTTTTGAGAAGTTATGTCTGAATATATGAAAGTAGAATAAAACACAAGAAAATGATAAGGTTTATGAGGAATAATAAGTTATTAGATCAAAATAGATGCATGCATAGAGGATTATGCGATGAATTAATGAATTAAAACATGCATGGTATAAATTAATGACTGAGTTCTCAATTTATTTTCATAGGAGAACAATTTTTCTGAATATGAATAAGTTGGAAGGGCGGAGCAGCAATTTTGCTTACTTGTTCGAAATTTGATAGCTGATTTAAATTTTATATTTGCAAAAAAGTTTAGAATTATTATATACTCAATAAACTATAATTTTGACAATTTAAACCTATAAATTTAAAATTTTAACTTTAATTATGAGATAATTTAAAATATTTTATTTGACAGTTTATTCAAAGAGTCACCACATCCAGATGAGAAGCAAAGGCAGCAGCTCAGCAAGCAATTAGGTCTTCATCCAAGGCAAGTCAAATTCTGGTTTCAAAATCGGCGAACCCAAATAAAGGTACTACAGTAATTCTTTTTTTGATTTATTTGATATTTTTCGAGAGTCAAATTAATTATTCTTTGATCGCAATTTTCTTAATGTAATTTTAAAAATATTTTGAATTATTAATCATGAAAAAAGAATTTTGTCAAAAATACAATGAAATTATCGAGAATCACTATACTATTCATGATTTTTACGATTAAAAAAATCAAGAAGTTCTTAATCTCGAATGAGTAACATAAATGGAACAAAGGAAATGTGTGTATATATATTTTCATTTTACTTATCTCGTATAAAAAAAACATTTCATTTTAACTTTTTTAAAGGTGTGCTAGATTAACACGGGTCAAATAATATGTAACGAGAGAGTGCATAATACAACTAATAATAAACATAAAAATAGTGAAATAGTGAGGATCGAAGTAGTGAATCTTTATTGGATATGATTATAAATGCTCACAGACCGTACGATACCCCAGGGACAATGTAATTTTTGTCCCGAGTCAAGTCTTGTCAGGTTTTGTTATTAATTATTCAAAATGTTAAATTAATTTTTGCAGGCAATTCAGGAACGCCATGAAAATTCATTGTTAAAAGCTGAAATAGAAAAGCTTCGTGAAGAAAATAAAGGATTAAGGGGAACTTCAAAGAATCCTTCTTGTCCTAATTGTGGATTTGCTAGCTCTAGCAATAATGCTCCTACTCTTCCTGCTGAAGAACAACAATTACGAATCGAAAACGCTAGACTTAGAGCTGAGGTAATTTTAACACTCAAAAGTTTCATGTCTGAATTTACTATCATAATTAAACTATTTGATTTTTAAAATTTTAATTGTATCACATGAATTGAGACATATAAAATATTTATATAATTGATGTTTATGTCAAATTGTGTCGATCAATTTCCATTTCATCAACAAGTTTAACGTGTTCATGACATCTATCTTATTTTTAACTATATAAAGGATAAAATGTACTATTTATTTATTTTAAAAGTGTGTGCTAAAAATTATTAACAAACCTATATATATCTAAAAAAGAATAAAAATTACGAGATACATGACATTTGGCCAAGTTTTTATTTGGATGCTAATTAAACACACACAAACAAATATTTTTTTAATCTTTTTTACTTTTCAAGTGAAAATAAGATTTCAATTTAAATATTTTTGTTGTCTTTGATATCTTAACAACTTGCATGAGCTAGTCACACATTTCAATAGTTCAAATATGTATTTCCACCCTTTTAATTTTCTTTGAGTTGCTTTTCTTTCTAAATCGTTTCAACAAGAATATTTATTTCATTATTTGAGAATTCTTTAATTCTGATTTTTCACGTGACATATGTTTAAAATCATAAGATTGAAGGCTAGCTTTTGGTCAAGCCAATGCCAGGCAAATTACAATTCTTCAACTCAAAAGTTTTAATTACTCTCTTACTCTTCGCTTAAAGTTAAAATTAAACAGATTAAAAATAAAATATGATGGTACTATATAATTTTGGAAATGCAGGTTGAAAAGCTTAGGGCAGCACTGGGAAAATACCAAATAGGGACATCACCAAATAGTTCATCTTCATGTTCAGGAGGAAATGATGAAGAAAATAAAAGCGCTTTAGATTTTTACACAGGCATTTTTGGGCTTGAAAAACCAAGAATAATGCACATTGTTAATCAAGCAATGGAACAACTTCAAAAGATGGCGACTAGTAGTGAACCACTGTGGATTAAAAGCTTTGAAACTGGAAGAGAAATACTTAATTATGACGAATACACAAAGGAGTTTCCTCCTATAGACAAATCTGGAGACGTAAAATCTAAAAGAATGTGTATTGAAGCTTCCAGAGACACAGGAATTGTATTCATGGAGCTCCCTCGACTTGTTCAGACTTTCATGGACGTAGTAAGTTATTCTTATTTCATGATCGCGAATTTAATTTTTATATACTGATAACACATCTAAAGAAAATCAAACTATCGACATACTTTTAGTGTTGAGGGCTTACATCGAAACAAATGTAAGAAACTCCTAAAAGTGGAAATTAACTAAGATTAAATATAATTTGATCATTCTGAACAAAAACAATTCTTTTTTGTAAAATAAAGAATATGTATAACTTCTATAAACCAACAACGTAAAAGAAATTTAAACTATCAAAGTCACCTGAATAATGTCTATGAGTAACTCTCTTAAAAAAAAGCAGGATACGTTATGTTAACAATAATACTACATATTATCGACCAAGATGGATTTATAATTTAAATTTAAATAGAGTGGGTTCAATTTTTAAGATTTTTACGTTGAGTTCATTATAATATTAAAATTATGGATTCAGTTTTAGTATTTGTTGAATTTTTAATATTAAGTTTTTACATGTATATATATTTATACAAAGAACAGAAAGTTATAAATTTAAATAAACCCACACATCCACCCCTATAAAATTATTTTACACTATTCAAGTATGATCAATATATTTTTTAAATTGTGATCATTATATCATCTTTTTCAAATTCTAGGGTTAGCACTTAACATAGAAAATATAGATTAATAAAAAGGTATTAAATTGGGTTAACGTTGAAACCCAAAACATTTGTTTTTTAATACAAGATATAATATATATTATATCTTGTTTATGTTAAATTTATTTTGTTATTGCTTCAGAATCAATGGAGAGAAATGTTCCCATCGATGATTTTAAAGGCAGCAACAGTAGACGTAATCTGCAATGGTACTGAAGGTGCTAACAGCTGGGATGGCGCAGTTCAACTAGTAAGTTACCATGTAAAAAAATATCTTTGGACAAGATTCCTCATGTTATAATTTTGGGGTTAGATTTAGTTGAAACCTTGACTGAATTGGACGAATTATGATTTTATGTAAAAGCAATATTTTTTATTTTTTTTCCCCTCAAAATTCAAAATAGAGTTTGTGGAAGGACGATAATAAAGGATTTTGTCAGTTTGTTCTTAAATGACGTATTTTTCTGGGTAAAGATGTTTGCAGAGGTGCAGATGTTAACGCCAGTAGTGGGGACGAGAGAAGTGTATTTTGTGAGATATTGCAAACAAATGAGTGCAGCACAGTGGGGGATTGTGGACGTTTCTGTCGACAAAGTTGAAAGCAGCATTGATGCTTCTCTCCTCAAATGCAGAAAATTACCCTCAGGATGCATTCTACAAGAACAATCCAATGCACATTGCAAGGTCTCTTTCTTTCTAAACCCTAATTACTTTTTATCTCCTTTCCTCCAAAAAACAATATCGTTATTTGTCTTTGAAATAAGTGTAACTTAAAAAATTCAAGACTAAAGTTATACTTATTTTCGACTATGTTCTTATGTTAAAAAACTTTTTTTTTCTCAACAAATGCAATACTAGTAGTGCTGTAGTGGCATCGACTTTGGATCTTAAGTTGGTGATTTTTACAACTTATATATTCTCTTGTTATACCGAGATGAATTTTTTTAATTTTATTATATGTGTTTAGTTTGATTAAACATGAAACGTATAAAATAAAGATTTTTTTTAATTTTGTAATTCTAAACTTATGTTCGTATAAAATATCCAAATATCTTTAAATGTTTGGAATCTTAATTCTTAAATAAGTCACATAGGATAATGAAATAAAATATAAAGAGTGAAAATGATACACATAAATTATATATTACTAACAGATGTATTATACTTGGTGGTTGAAGTATATTCTAGTTTCTGTACAAAATTCTCTCAAGTCCTTGTGGACATACTAAATTCTAAAGAATTCCCGAAAGCACTGCAGGTAGTTCACTAAGAGAAACTTTAATATAACCATTTTGGCAGATTGGATGAACACAAAACATTGATGAAATAGCCTCCAAAATAATGAGAAAATAGTTGGGTTGTGCTATGTATAAATATAAGGGACACTGTAGAATGTAGATGCTAATATTAATTTACGGTAATTTAACATGTTATAAGGATGACTGCTATTACCTCTAGTTATTATTTTTTACACTATCAGCGTATAGAAGCTGAACGTTATCATGTTCAGGTGACATGGGTGGAACACTTGGAGTGCCAAAAAAGCATAGTGGACTCTCTGTACCGTGTAACTGTCAACAGCGGTCAAGCTTTTGGCGCTAGGCGCTGGATGGCTACTCTTCAGCAGCAATGTGAGCGTCTCCTCTTCTTCATGGCAACCAACATTCCTACCAAGGACACTACTGGTAATTTATCAACACACTTTTCTTTTCCACGTAGAACATTAGCTCGATTATCATGACAAACTTTGGTAACTGTGTAAACGAATCAGGTGTTGCCACGCTTGCTGGTAGAAAAAGTATACTAACATTGGCACAAAGAATGACTTGGGGTTTCTACCGCGTACTTGGAGCTTCTAGTTATAATACATGGAACAAGATCCCTAGCAGAACTGGCCAAGAGGATATTAGGGTGACCTCTAGGAGGAACTTAACTGATCCTGGTGAACCCCAAGGCCTTATTCTCTGTGCTGTTTCTTCCATTTGGTTGCCTGTCTCTCGCAACGTCCTCTTTGGTTTCTTGAAAGATGAAAACCATCGCCATGAGGTTAGTAAGTTCAATTAGCTCTTCAATTATATATGTAGTTTCTACCATCTGAGATACCTTTGAGATTTTGACATTCTTAATGTCTTCTTATCAAAGTGGGATGTCATGTCAAATGGAGGTCCAGTGCAATCCGTTGCAAATTTAGCAAAAGGTCAAGACAAAGGAAATGCAGTCTCAATCCAAGTAAGTACCTCTCAGAGAAGATGTTTTGGTTTACCTCTCAATCCTTTCTAATTAAATGTTTGGAACTGTGAATTCTATTCAGGCAGTGAAATTAAGAGAAAACAACATGTGGATCCTCCAAGATACTAGCACCAATGCTTATGAATCCGCAGTGGTTTATGCCCCAGTGGACATTGCAGGCATGCAATCTGTTATAACAGGTTGTGACTCGAGCAATATTGCTGCGTTACCTTCGGGATTCTCGATCCTCCCTGATGGTCTAGAGTCCAGGCCTTTTGTTATCACTTCTAGACCAGAGGACAGAAGTTCAGAAGGAGGATCCTTGCTAACAGTTGCTTTTCAGATTCTAACTAGCAATTCTACAACAGCAAAACTTTCTAAGGAGTCGGTTGAATCCATCAACAACCTTTTGTCGTGTACGTTGCACAAGATCAAGACAAGATTCCAATGTGACAATGGATATTAGTTCTTCTAGGTAGAGAGATGCTAATTTCATTATACAGATTATATAGTTTTCCTCCATCCTTTTCATTTGAATAGACTGATGAAAAGGATTCAGGAACAATGCGTTCTTACCCCGTTATTGTAATTCCCCTCTCATCCAGATAGTAAAGGAAACTTGTTCAAACACAAAAGTTTACATACTATAAGAATTTTCTTAATCTCATGTTAATTTTCTTTCCTTCTCTTCTTCATGCTTTATGTTCTATACACAGTGAATTTAAAGATTAACATGTTCACATCCCCCACTCCCTCCTTTTCTCGTAATGGCTTAGAATCAACCAACAATAACGTACCCAATGCAATACCACTAGTGGGGTCTAGGGAGGGTAGGATGTATGCAAACCTTACCCCTACCTTTCTGGGGTAGAGAGGCTCCGCTTATAATCAGCCAAGCTATATTAAACTGGATATAAGAATGAAGAGCACCTACAACATTTTGCCAAATAAAGCATATCGAGAAAGTACTAAAACATCAACAAATTATAAACAAACAACTTTTATGCTAAATCAGGCAGTGGAGCTACAAGGTGCACCAAAAGGGACAGATTTACCCATTTTTAAACATCAATGTAATTCAAAATATGTAATAACAGGTTTGCGCTTTAAATCTGGACCGCAAACGGGATTTTTGAGGTGCATTCTTAAGGAATGGTTTTAGAAAAGAAGATGTTAAGTACACAGGAGTAAGTTAAGCTTCATTGAATGTTTGTTGCTCTTAAATCATATATGCAGATAGTGTGTATATGTATCCCCTTATCCAGGTTCAGAATATGAGAGTCACATGATGCGATGTCCATTGATGCAGCTTCCTCTTTCGCCTGTTGCTAAGGCATTGACGGTGAAAAGAGGAAAAAGATTATTTCTCTCACGGGTGCAAAGATAAACAGCATTTACGCATATGAATCTGATAAAATATCTAGCTAAAGTAGCAAAGCTTCTTGACTGTGCTAGAGCAAAAACTTGATCAAAATATCCTAATCTACATAAAATCAATCATTATGAGAAATTATTGACAGACCATATTGCCTCTTATGATCATAGACTAATCCTTCTATCCAAGAGCTGGAAAATTAATGTTCGATAGATAATTGTACTCAAGTAAAACACATAGCATACCGTTAATACAGTTTTCTTAGCAAAACAAAGACAATTTTTCAATGCCAGTCTCTCCGCCGAGATAAAGGCAACCACCTAATCTATGAATAATATTTTCCAATTACAAGAAGAAAATATGAAAGTGTTATCATAGATTATACATCTTAGGTTTCATATGGTTCATTGTTGCAGCCAGGGAAAAATCAAAACTTCAGAAGACACATTTTCAGATAATTATCACTAATATTATCTCTTAGTTGCATGATATGTGTTTACAACGTTGGTCAAGAAATTCATTTGTACATTTTTATAGTCCCAAATCCCAATCAATACAGAAGCAAAAAATGACATTGCAGGATAACAGATCGAAGTTGAACATCTGTTATACCTAAAACTGGACCAGTACATGGCCATCAAGTTCTGAAATTCTTGCACCATCATAAAATCACTAATTTCCTCAATTGATCTTGTTCACTAATCCACATGAATAACAAGAATTATGCACGCATTTAACTATTTAGTTAGAACTCCAATACACTGCCCGTAAAATGAAGAAGCAAAATACTAAAGTTTCGCAAGGGAAGCTAATTCAAAGTTTTTGTCTTTGCAGATTAACAATCTCTGTAATTTGAAATTCACAAAGAACACTTCAGATACATTAATAACTCACTACGATACGGTTCAATTCTGGGTCAGGTCTAATCAAGTCGAATTCGAGGTTCACAGATCAAAGAGGATAAAATTAGCAACAAGTACAAAAGCATCAATCACAATTGAAATCTAATAAACTCATTATCATCTAAAAATCACTCAATTAAAGTACATGATTATCATGAAAACACAATAGAAACCAACAGACAAACAAAAAGAAACTGAACAGTACAAAAGAAAGCTCTCACTCTAACTCGTCTGCAGAGATTCAAGCGGAAGCCCAAGTTCCTGATTCTCTTCCTCCTTAACCTTGGGCTGGTTCCTTGGTGGTACAGGTACAGCAACGAAGGTCTTGGTCTTACTAATGGGCCTACTCTTTTCAAGCTGAACATAATCCCCAACTTGAAATTGGTTCAATGGGTCATGAGCTTGGTACTTCTTCTTCTTCCTAACCCTACGTTTGTACTTTGGGTGAGGAGCAAGACGAGTAACTTCAACAGAAACGGTTTTGTCGTTTGTGGAGCAGACGACTCTGCCTTGCATTGATCTCATGGCTCGAATTGGAGGCAGGAAAGCAGGTGGAGAAGGTTTTTGGGAAGTGATAGAGGAAGAGGGTGTGGAGAGACGAGAAAGGGAAGAGGAGCCATGGAGAAAAGGGGTGGAAATGGTGAGGGATTTGAATTGGCAGAGAAGAGGAGAAGTTACAGACATTGTGTGAGGATAACACAAAAGAGATGAGGGAAAGAGGAAGGATATAGATATACCCTTTTTCTTGATTTTTTTTTCTTTTTAAATTGCCTTTAAAATTTTAGGTTAATTACATTTGATACCCCTACAGTATGACTCAATTTCAAATACATCCTCTATATTACAAGATCAAACACTTGCATCCTCACATATTATGAATATCTCATGCTTACCCCCTCTATGAGATATATTTTTTCTTATTTTAACAACTATTTAATGACACCGTCTTCGTTTTATTTTTATTGAGTTTCACTTAACATAATATTTTGAAGAAAAGTTAACTAAAAATTAGTATTAAAGTGACTTTAGTGAATACAATTTTGATAAATATAATAAAGTTTTTTAATTTCTTAAATTTTGTGTGTAATCAAATAGTGTCACGTAAATTGAGACGAAGAATGCGGTTATTAAAAAGACCAACCAGAGATGTAGTTGAAATCCCTTCTTATAAGATTTTGAACTATTGACTTTTCATGGTATAAGATTTTCTTATTTTGTTTCTTATATTTGAACTGTTAATTTTAATTCCTATAACCAAGTTTACTTCCAAGTGTGGTGGATCGTATGACATATATGAAGTCTAGTCAAGTGATGTTTATAAGTTGCTAAGTATTCAACAAGACTCTCATCAGTAGTCTCTATACAACTTGTTGAATTTCTTTGTACAAGGAAAATTTTAAAAGCATTGAAGGGAGCTTAAAATCATTTTTTATATTTAAAAAAAAAAAACTTAATAAGTCGGATTTGGAAAAGGTAAAATAAATCTTATCTCAATCTGGGAATAATCAAGTCTCAAGCGTTTAAAACCATTATCTATCATGTCTCAAGATATCGAGTGAAATTTGATCAAGAGCGAATTTTTTGAGTTTCTATCTAGCATACTTTTGTCCGATATATATTTCAGTTACAGAGAAACATGAATATATATAGTCTTATGCTTAAATTGTTTCTAATTCCATATTTTCTCAATTTAAACTCTGTATCCAGTCAAATACCATGAAAATCAATCTCTTTAATATGAATAACATAGTGAACTTTTTATTAAAAAAAATCACAAGGGATAGGCTTATCCAGTCTATGACACGTGTCCCCATACGAGTGGAATTTTAATCTCTAGAAAGATACACAATTTGCCATATGTCCTGTTTGGATCCACCCAAAAAGATCAAAAACCGAAACGTATTGACATTTGTGCCAATTGCCAGCCCAAAATTTGAATACTGAAAGTAGTAGTTTTGTTAATTTGTTGAAGTGAAAAGGCCATGGCATCTTTGGCAAGCCTTGCTGCAGTGCAGCCAACTACCAACATTAAGGGCCTAGCTGGAAGTTCAATCACTGGAACTAAGCTTCATCTCAAATCATCTCGTCTCAATTTTAACCGCACTAAATTCAGGTAATAAAGTCATGCCTTCTTTACTTAATTGTGATTTCCAATCGATATTTACACTTCAATTTACTTAATTATATCTCCAATACGTCTACTCGTGTGTGGTCTATCTCTTTTTCCTAAGCCGAATATAGTAGCATTTGATAGTGGATGACGGTCTGACTTGAAATCATTGGGTGACTAAAGGCGGAGACAGGATTTTTAGTTTATGAGTTTTAAACTATAATCTTTTTCTCTTATTCGTATTTTTAAAGCTGGTTTCATCCTCACTTCATCTAAAAACTTAAGTTATTAGTGAAAACATAAGTTTTAATGAACAGAAAAAGGCTCAAATATGCTATCAAACTATTAGAAGTTTGACTCTTTGTGTCATCGTCATTACAAAAAAGAAAAAAACTTTTTGGAAGTAAAACACAATCATGGTAGAATCTAGATAAAGTAAGAAATTCAGAGTGAATCTCTTTGTTAGTTATGTTGGTCGGAAGATCAATTTAGTTGATTCAACAAAAGAAGAAGTTAAAAAAGATTTAAGTTACTCTGTTCATATAGCCACTGAAAAGGGGGTTGAATGATACTGGATGTATTTATTGCTTATAAGCATAAATTGTGATGAGACTAATTACATGCTTGTATTATAGGGCTGGTTCTGTTGTTGCCAAATATGGTGACAAGAGTGTATACTTTGATTTGGAGGATTTGGGCAACACAACTGGCCAGTGGGACTTGTATGGATCAGATGCACCTTCACCATACAACTCTCTTCAGGTACTTTATTTTCGTCTGTATGTTTGATAAATAAATCATGTAGTTCAATGGAATTTGATCTGTTTTGTAAGTTTGTTGTATCGGTGTTTGGTACTTTAGTTGACATTTTCCATGACCTGTTTGGAAAAGCAATTGGAGTGCAATAAGATAACATACTAATATCGACGATTTCCATAACCTTTGGGAACAGTGCACTTCAAAATTATGATCTAATGAATGTGAAACAATCAAGTGTACTGTTCCAATGAGGCTGCACATACTGAGTAGTAACTGTGTTGCCTGCTGTATTGTGTTCTGTAGAGCAAGTTCTTTGAGACATTTGCTGCTCCATTCACCAAGAGAGGTCTGTTGCTCAAATTCTTGATATTGGGAGGTGGCTCTACCCTCGCCTACTTCAGTTCCACAGCATCAGGGGATATCCTACCAATCAAGAAAGGTCCGCAACTTCCACCTAAGCTCGGGCCACGTGGCAAGATCTAATTGCTTTTCGACTCAACTCTCAACTTTCAATTTGTAATTGATGTATGTGCCCCCAATTTGTGTAAGTATAATTGAAGACTTTCCATTACTACAATTTTATATCTTATGGTGAATTTGTAGCATTTGCTTTCTTACTTGGTTGATGCCTTCTGATAGTCTACACTCTACTCAGATAATTGAGATGACTATTAGTATTTGTTTATATGTTCTCACCTATACTTTCTTTAGTTGAATTTAAGGGAATTAAGATAATAGTAATTTAATTTGAAGGGGAAATGGGGGAGGGGATTACTAGATGGGGAATTGAACCTTACCAACAAGGTGGAAAGTTCGTGTAGTCAACCTACTGAGCTACTAAACTGAAAACCAGATAGACAACTTATAAACTACAGATCATATTTATTAATAGATCTGAAAACCAGAGGTTATAAAAGGTAAAAGGTCAGCAATTCTCAGTGTTGTTCAACAACAAAGCGACAACGTGTACTGAGTAAACGGTTTCAAGAACTGCCACAGACCCATTAGGTCTACTAACTTATCCCTACTTACAAAAGGAATGACTTTAGTGAAATCCTAGATTGGTTTGATTCATCTCGATATGTACACTTGACGCCGAGCTTTCTTAATCTGATGAAACTCTCTGTCCATCGGTCCTTGCCTCTGATAATATTCAATCATTATATTCTGCTGTGAAGTCATTTAGTGGCGTGCTGTTGGACTTCTGGAACCAGTTAAATTCTCTAGGTAAGAAACTCTCTTGTTAGTAACTATATTTGGAGGTTTGCTTAGAAGCTTTGCATCACTTTCTTTTGATCGGATTTCTTCCTTCGTATCTTTCTCCGTGTCTTCATCTCCTTCTCCCCAACCCATGAAATCCAGCAGTGTCATTGAATTAGGTGTTTCTGCAGAACTAAGCTTCTCTACTTCTTCCTTATCACTAAACATTCCATCTGATACTCCCAACGAATCTCCCATTGGAAACCTCTTTACTTCTGCATTTGAAGGATCATGGGCCAGATCATCTGCCTGCATTACATCTTCAATTCGCGACATGACTGTGAATGCCCTACTTTCAATAATTCTTGAATAGCTTTCTAAAATGGCTTGCCCGATATCCTGTAAGATGAAAAAGATAATAGATTATGATCTTTTGAAGTCCAAGAACTGGATTTTCCAGTTGAATCCTTCCCTGAAGTCATTACATAATCATAGAAGAAGTAATGAAACAAAGTTGCGAAGCAAGAAAAAACATATGGATGTTTTGAAGCATTTTGTAAATTTACATCAGTAAAATGGAAAGATAATCAACACGGGGCCTTCTTACTCTGTTGTACTGAATTTTGCTTATGTCTAGTGATGATTGAGGAATTCCAGGGAACCGATGCTTAAGAATAAGAAGGATAGTTTCTGCTCTGTCTTCAAATAATTCTCTTTTCTCCATACTAACGGCTGAACTCCAGGTTGACTTCCCATCTTTTGCAGTCATCTTTCTTCTCCAAATAATTACGGAAGCCTCAATCCTGTTCTTGAGGTCTAGAATTTTATGTTCGGAGGACAAGTCCATAGTTGAAAGGAAGTAGTCCGGATCAAAGTATTCATCCGTGATGCTCCTGTATATCGAGTCTCCAAGGCTCGCTCTCCCATTCTGAACACACACACACACACAAAAAAAAAAAAAAAAAAAAAAAAGAGTAAATACTAAATCAAGATCATAAGCTTCCAGTTAGCTAAACTGATGAGATTCTAGATTTCAAAACTTTCTTGTACCTTGGGTAAGGATTCTATATAATTTTCAGGAACCTCCATCTCTGTAAGAACTTGAGCATTTATGGCGAGGGCTGCTTTATGAACTTGGTTCACCGAATCTTTCTGAAATTGCAGCCATTTCCTAGTAGTATCGGACAAACCATTAGGAGGAACCTTAGGGGTAGGTATCCACCATTTATCATCTTTCCTGGCGGTTTTACCTTCATCATCTTTGGATGTATAACAGATTTCAGTTTGGTCTTTAAAACTGTCTAAACAATCCTGTTTGTTGTAAAACCAAACATAAGCATAATCAAGCGTAAACTACATTATTTAAAATGACATAAGCTAACCAAAAAAAGAGAAATGAAAAGCAATGAAAAGAAAGAAAAGAAGTTTTCTCCCTACCAGAAGCATTGTATCTAGCTTACGCAATGCTGGAATGTTCATTTGAAGATCAGTTCTCTGCTTTGTCACCATAATCTGAAAAAAGTAAGCATTTGATGCTCTTGTTAGTTTGTTTTATTAATATAAATGACAGATGTGAAGAGGAATTTCGAGGAGAGACAGATGTATACCTCCATAATTGTTCCGTCTTTTGATTTTTGTTTAGAAGCGACAAATTCAACAATATAATCTGTAACAGATAAAAGCCAATCAATTTCTTTTCTCCACTTGGCTTTTGTCTCTGGTTGCATGGGTTCTAATCTCTTCTGTTCCCCAAACGCCGAAGCTGTGCTTTGTGAAAAGAAACAAAACATCACAAGGAAAAACAAAGTTAAAACAATGAAACCTTCAAATGATCACTGTAGAAAAATTTTAGATACCTGCAAGATTTGTAATTGCATTTGATAGCGCCAATGCTGATGAAACACCCTTTCCTCCGCCAGACATATCCTCACCAAGGAGCAACTTGGCAAATTTTTCCTTCATCAGCTCCATATCTGAGTATCAATTACAAGAGCAAGTTCGTCAAAAATATGGTCAGACCAACAAAAAAGAAGACTAAAAACAACAATACATGATAATAGAAATCCATTCAAAATCATTTCAGCCAAAAAAAAAAAAAAAAAAACTCCAATAAACCCCAAATCTGGCAATTTATTCTAGCATGTCTATATATCCTTGCAAGCAAGGTGAACCTAAGGGAAGCAAGGGGTCTGTATATACAAGGTCCATTCTTTTTTTTTCCATATAATATATATTGAATTTCCTTGGCTTCTTCGTGTGTTTGTTTCTTTGTACTTTATATTACCTAAGTGAAAATGCGAACTTTGTCATTAATGGCAAAAATAAAAGCTAGGAGAAACAGAACAATTTCTTTTTGTCATGGGAAGATGAAATTGAATGTTTTTGCTAATTTTCAAAATTTCAAGTTGAAACCGGAAAGGAAGGATGTTATCCAAATTCCTTTGAAAACTTAGCTTAAGTTTTCTCACATTTGAAAGAATAAAGATATAACGTGACAATATTTTCAAAGAGAAGAAGATAATGACTTGCCTGAAGGCGGGCTGTTCTCTTTGACGGTAGCAGAGGCTGAATCGTCTGCTTTATTAATATTACGTCCCTTGATGGTCTCTTTACGGGTAAGTTTCCACCCATTAGTATTTTGAGATTCAACAGCAGGAATCTCTAATTTCTCTTCCTCTACTGCTCGAACCATAATTTCTGATTCAAGCAAAATAAATAAATGAATAATATAATGACGAACTTCGAGACCATAAAACAGAAAATATGATATGGAGATGATGAACAAAATGGAACTTTTTAGAGAAGGAAAAAAAAGGGGTTCAGCAGGCGCAGATGGGAAGAGAAAAAAAGAGGCAAGTTTTGTTTGTTGTTTTTGTTGATGGAGAATGAGGAGGAGTCTTTGATGTTAGGCTCTCTGTTTTTGTGAATGGTTGAGAGAACGTGAGGTGCATGTTTTTCTATAATGAAGGATGAAGACAGGTCATTTCTCTTTGTTTTGTTTCGCTAAATTTTTAAAATTTCTCATAATAACTTTCAATTAAATACAATTGTAATTTTCGTCTCTAAACTATTTTTAGAATGCATAGAATTGTAATTTTTCGTCTCTACACTATTTTTAGAATGTATAATTTTGGTATCCACACTATTTTTTAGAAGTATATTACCTCAAATGTGGAATAACGGTATGAGTGTTTAACATAATGTATGGTATTAAATAGTGAAATGGTTAATGATTTTAAATATTTATAAGCAAAAGGATAATAAATACATATTTTAATAAATATGCTTACCTAGATATTACAAATTTACAATGACTAAAGTTAAAATTTTATTAATAGCTAAGGTACCAAAGGATGGGTGTATATTAGTGGGAGGCTTTCCACTCCCAAAAATAAGAATCACGATAAGGTCAAATATTGGCAAATCTGCTGCAAAATTGAAAAAAGTGTGTACTTGTATATTATCTGAATTTTTAATTTCAAAATGACTTCTTTTTCCTCTTCAATTCAAATAGGAAGTTGATTAAAAAAAAATTAAAGAAGTTATTCTCTCCATGGTTGGTGAATGGCCTTTTACTTTACACAACATAACTGCTTCCCACGACTTGCTTCTGGGAAAACAATAGCTCAATCTTCATATTAGATTATATTAGATTATGTAATTTGCAAGCAACACTCTGTTGTTGTATTGCTTTTTTTTTTTTTAGTTCATTTCAAAAAGAATTATGAAATACTGATTATGTTCTAAGTCCATGATATTTTGATATCCAGTAGGTTTTTCTGACACATTTAAGATATTTTGACATATTTTAATTTAATATTTCAATTATTTTTTTGAAGTACTCTTTATGAACTCTGACCTACAAACACTAGTAGTGAAATTCAAGAGAACTGAGGGATACACTCTCTGAAAATTCGCCTTGTTCCAAACATAAGCACGAGAAATGGAATCTATAGGAGTGTTAATGACATGCCCAATGTCACCATACCTTGAACAAGAGCTAGACAAGCGCTTTAACTTTCTCCGGCTCTGGAAATTCCCCGAAAACCAAAAAAGCCACTTTTTGAAGTTGCATTCAGATTCCATCAGAGGAGTCGTCGGAAACGCAAAATCGGAGCTAATACGGAGTTAATCGGAGCATTACCAAAGCTTGAAATCGTTCAAGTTACAGTGTGGGACTGGACAAGATCGATTTGGGGCTTTGCAAGGAAAAGGGAATCAAAGTCACTTATTGCCCAGATTTGATCACAGATGACGCTGCAGATACTGGAATTGCTTTGATTTTGGCAGTTTTGAGGAGGATTTGCCAATGTGATAGCTATGTTAAGAATGGCCTTTGGAAGAAGAACGGTGATTTCATGTTGACATCCAAGGTCAGTCTCTTCTGCCTTTTTCTTTTAGATTTTTGGGCCAAATTTTTATCTGGTCCAGCCCTAACGGACGTATTATATGTGTTGGACTTTTTTAGACTCTGAAATATGGGCCTAAATGTGTTCTGCTGACTGCCTACCATACATTTATGCTCTGAAATTTATGTGATATATTTTATTTTTTGAAACTTAAACAGTTTAAATTTAATTGAGTTTCTCATAAAATCTTTAAATGCTTAGAAATGAAATTTATTTATTTGTAACTATTTAAGAAATATTATAAGTTACAATAATTGATAATTCGAAATATCTAAAAGATGGAATATATGAAAAATTTACGGTCAAAGATAGATTTGTCTGCATTTCAAAAACTGCAATTTGGCACATAAATTGAGACGGTAAAAGTATTTATTCTAATCAGTAATAAAGTATATTTAGCGGGTGATGTTAAAATATGTATTAAAATTTAGATATAGTACTAATTTCTAATTTTACCACAATCATTAACATGTATATTGAATAATTCTTGAGCAACTTACAAAAATAACTATATTTATAGGATTATTAAAATTCAATAGCTATAAGTATGGTATTTATAAAAAAAATGACTACATTTAACTCTTTTTTAGCTATATTATTGTATATATTTTTTATTTTTCTATTTACACATTGATACAATTTTAATTACAATGAACTAAATAAGAAAATTGTATTAATTGTATTAAAATAGTATCTTTATTTATAAAATTTAAAGTATTCATATATCAAGGATAAAAGTATTTATACAAACTTAATATATTATATAGTAAACAAGATAAATTATAACAATTTAGCATACGAACACGATAATTTGAAAAATGAATATATTGTTGTTAAACAAAAAATGAATACACTAATATAGTATGCATATACAAAAACAAAAAAAAATGAAAAATAATAGAATGTTTAGGTAGCAAAAGTGTGCAAGTATTCGGTTGCATAAAAAATGAAAAAAAAAAATCAACAAACGTTAATCTCTTTTTGGTCAAGTTTTTCTTATAATACTTGAGGCTTGGTGTTGACTCATGTATTTGTTTATAAAATATAGTATTAATGTATCCAATTATACTTGTATTACCTAATTAACCTTTCAAATTCGATAGATTACTTATGTATCCAAATATACTTGTATTTAGATAACACCATTTTAATTTGTGTTAATATTAGAATACAAGTGATTCAAAAAAAAAAAGTAGAATACAAGTATCTATGTATATATCTATTATACTATATACAAATTTGACAATCACACAAACCTCAATCTCTTTTTGTTCGTGTTCTTCTTGTACTATTTTTTTTTATAACTGTAGTCATTGTAATGTAGAAACAAGTCAATCGAAAGTCTATAAAAATAGATACAACATATATGTATCTAAATATGATCTTCATAAAAACGAGAAGAAAATCAATCAAGTGATATCTGATGAATTCAAATTACATAACTTGTTTCTAAAATCATCAAAAAAATCTTAAATGAAAAGAAATTTGGGAGAAAAATACAGAAATTTGGTGATATAGAAATATTGATGAAAGAGAAAGTATCAGTGAGGGTAAACATGGGGAACCAATCACATAAAATATGCCTAGACATAATAAATTAGGTGTGTAATAATAACTTTCCTATTTAATATTAATAACTTTTCTAAATATTTATATATATAATTAACTTTGCTATTTATTGTATAATTATATCCATATAACATTAAAAAAAAGTGAATTGTAGCTATTTATTTTCGGGAAAAGGGCCAAAAATACCCCTGTACTATTTCAAAAGGTTTAAAAATACCCTTCATTCATCTATTGGGTTAAAAATACCCCTCAGTCAACCTTTTTGGTCTATTATTATCCTTTAAACTAACAATCTTATATTTTTTTTATTGTTTTTATAATTAATTATTAAGTGGCGTCTTTCTATTGGTTAAAGTAAATTCCAACCCACCAAACTCTCCTACCCTTCCGATCCGATCCAACATTCCTGACCCAAACCCAATTAAAAAGATTCATAGAAATAAAAACATTGAATCATCATCTCTCTCCCTAAACCTAATATACTATTTTTCTTCTTTTCTCATTTCTTGTTAAGCAATTTCAAGATCAATTTCACTCAAAATGGCTTAAATTTTTTGTGCAATACTTTGTTGAAGTTGATGAATTCAAGTTGGAGCATGATTTTCGAATTCAAGTTGGAGCATCGATTCTTTTTTGTTACTTTCTCTAGATAAGATTATGGTCCAAAAATGAACACAAAATTGATACAAATTCATTCCATTAGCGACGAAATACATTATCACGAAACTTGCCAACTAAATACAATTTCGCTATCATACCAATAATAACAGAAATCACAATTAAGAACATTACCTGAACTAGACACCATCAACAATTTTTCATATCACAAACTTATCTAGAGAAAGTAACAAAAACAACTTCTTCAAGACATCATCTTCAAAGCAAAAAAAAAAAAAAAAAAAACATGAACATAGCACAATCTTCCTCCATCGCTTGTCTTTGAACTCCAAATTTGAAACTTTCTTCTCCAAGGTAGATCCATAATTCAAATTTGTCAATTTAGACATATCATTCATGTTTTCCTTAACATGTTGCGTTCTTGACGAATGACATTCAATGATTTTTTTTAATGTAATAAACAGTGTCACATGAGATGGAAATTGGTTTTTACCTTGCCATTCTCAATAACGACAACCATTCATCTCATAGCGACAACAAACCTATGACCAAGGTTTCGCAGCAGTAACAAAATTGGCAACCATTCAAGACTCTCCTACATCACGATAAGAGAAGACTTCAAAAATCGATGCTCCAACTTGAACAAAGTGTTGCGCAGAAAATTTAAGCCATTTTGGGTGAAATTGATCTTGAAATTCCTTAACAAGGAAACGGAAAAGAAAAAAAAAAGTATATTAGGTTTAGGGAAAGAGACGATGATTCCATTTTTTTATTTCTATGGATCTTTTTAATTGGGTTTGGGTCAGGGATGTTGGGTCGGGTCGGGAGGGTAGGAGAGTTTGGTGGGTTGGAATTTACTTTAACCAATAGAAAGATGCCACGTAATAATTAATTATAAAAATAATCAAAAAAATATAAGGTTGTTAGTTTAAAGGGTAATAATAGACCAAAAAGGTTGACGAGGGGTATTTTTAACCAAATAGATGAATGAAGGGTATTTTTAAACCTTTTAGAATAGTATAGGGGTATTTTTGGCCCTTTTTCCTTTATTTTAAATGTATATTAATGTTTGTCGTATTTTATAGTTTTTCCAATAATTCTATCCCTTTGACGCTTGAAAAGGTTGAACAAAGAATTAAAATTTGAGAATTCATCTTATTGATCATTGTACTACATTCTTTAGACAAAAAAAAAACTACTCCATTCGTTTAAAAAAGGATGACCTAATTTGACTCGAAACGGAGTTTAAGAAAAGGAAAAAGATTTTTTAATCTTGTGGTTCTAAATTAAAGTTATGTCAAATGTATCAAAATACCTTTTAATCTTGTGGTCTTAAACATGTCACGTGGAAAGTTTAAGTTAAAGTGTTGCAAAAAAGGGAAAGAGATCATTTTTTTTGAAATAAACTAAAAAGAAAATATGAACATTTTTTTTAAAACTGAGGGAGTATTTTATATGCTATAGTAAAAAAAAGTAAAAAAACCACTCAAAATTTGAAGACTCGAGGTGCACCATGAATTTATTCTATCGAATGATTATGAGTTCGAATCTCTTATCTAGTAATTAATTCCATTTTAATTCTGGTTAAAAATATCTTTTAAAATTTGAAGATTTCGAGTACTAACATTAGTTTATTCACGATAAGTTCAAATTTGTTATCTAGCAATTTTAATTCTGGCCGGCCCGAACCCAGGTTACGGGCGGATCCATTAGCCTGCACCAACAATACCAAGTGCCATTCTATGCATTGCCACCACACATCTTGCTCAAGTGATCTACTCCTCATAGCAAAATATAAAGAGTCCACTAGTGTCACTCCAACACACAAAAATAAGAAGAAAAATGGAAAGCATCGGAGTATTGATGGCCTGTTCAATGTCATCTTACCTAGAACAAGAGCTAGATAAGCGATTCAAGCTCTTCCGATTCTGGAATGTTCCCCAGAAGAATGAATTCCTCACTCAGCACGCTGATTCCATCCGTGCTGTCGTCGGCAACGCATTCGCCGGCGCTGACGCTGAGCTCATCAATTCCCTCCCTAAGCTCGAGATCGTTTCGAGTTTCAGTGTTGGTTTAGATAAGATTGATTTGAACAAGTGTAAAGAGAAGGGGATTAGGGTTACTAATACTCCCGATGTTTTGACTGAGGACGTGGCTGATTTGGCTATAGGGTTGATGTTGGCCGTCCTCAGGAGGATTTGCGAATGTGATCGGTACGTTAGGAAAGGGTTTTGGAAGAGCGGTGATTTCAAGTTGACCTCTAAGGTTCGCCAATTTTCAATCTTTTTTTTGTTGTCCTTGTTCATTTTTTGCCGCTTTTATTTTTTCCATCAATATCTTATACTCTGATACCCTTTGAGAAAGACACATGTAATTGAAATTTTGATGATTTGCTGCCTGGAAGCAAAAAGATGGAAAGTTTAGCTATAAAGAGACCAAAATATAGGCTTGAGGCCTGGATATCAAGTTCTTGTACTTTTCCTATCTGGTTATATACAGGAGATGATGTAATCTTTACTGTAGATGTAAATTCTACAGTATTGGTTCCTACGTAGGATTGAATAGAGCCAAGTATGGTTACAGACTCTGACCTATGTCAATTTTCAAGGCATCTTATTCTTTGTATTAATGAAATATTAATGTGCAAGAGGCCAGTGAAGTATTTAGTGATTATCTGGATTTCATAGCTTTTGTATTGTCAGTTGTCACTTTGTTCTTGGCATGAAAAATATGAAGAATGCTAACGAATTCTGTGTAAAAGATAGGTTGTTGAGTCTTTGCTGTAAATTCTGTCATTATCTGGTCTTTCTTGTTTTATCTCTGGAGCCTATTGTTTAATATTGATCATTCACTGCTACGTGTAAAAAGCTTCTGTTTCAATAACACATCTGCGGCAATATGTATATCCTTGAGTTGCTCAATGTTTTAGATGAGCTCAACAGTTGACCATACATAGCTTGGGGTCATTTTAGAGGAGCTGTTCCATAATAGCCTTTTATTGTTTTGCATATTATGTTTCAGCTTGATGTACTTCTAATAATTGTATTGCTGTGATTACATGCAGCAAAGTAAAGCACTTCTTCATTTTCAAAATTGATATTAACCAGTAAGTCTTTGGCTAGCGGAGAACTTCAGTTTCCTTAGGATGAAACTGTAAATCATCTTATATCATCTTAGTTGTAAGTAATAATCTTGGAGGTGGTTCCACATTAATTGTGAGAAGCTATGGCCACCATATTAGAAATTGCTGGTTGTTCTTAATAGAACTTTTTGGAGCCTTTTTCTGCAGTAACACTCTGATTATATCTGGTAAATGAACTGAGAGAAATGCGACCTTATTGTTAATCCAGTGATGTATTTACCAGAGATTCAATTATATTCTTAATGCTGAACCCATAAATTTCGAATTTATTATTTTCCCCAGACCCCACATTGTGGGTTACATTGGGTATGTTGTTGTATTTGGCTAAAATTTGTATGAACTTTTGACCACTGGGATGTATTTTAATCTTTACCTGATTGCTTTGCATCTCTTTTGCAGTTTAGTGGCAAATCAGTGGGTATTATAGGATTGGGAAGGATTGGCTTGGCAATTGCTAAGAGAGCGGAGGCTTTTGGCTGTCCAATTAGTTACTACACGAGATCAGAAAAGCCAAATACAAATTATAAGTATTATCCAAGTGTAGTTGAGTTGGCTTCCAATTGCCAGATTCTGGTTGTGGCATGTGCACTGACTCCTGAGACTCGTCATATTGTCAACCGTGAAGTCATGGAAGCTTTAGGATCAAAGGGGGTTCTGATTAACATTGGCCGTGGTCCTCATGTTGATGAAAAAGAGCTTGTATCTGCTCTTATTGAAGGCCGATTAGGGGGTGCTGGCCTTGATGTGTTTGAGAATGAGCCTGAAGTACCAGAGCAGCTTTTTGGACTTGAGAATGTGGTCTTATTGCCTCATGTAGGCAGTGGCACAGAGGAAACACGCAAGGCCATGGCCGACCTTGTCCTTGGGAACTTAGAAGCTCACTTTCTGAACAAACCGCTGTTAACTCCAGTGGTTTAAGTATATGAATGGCTGCAAATAATTATGATTGTTTAGACCTTACATTTTCTGCAGCAACTAGGTTCTCACTTCATGTAGGAGCACATTGTCTCCTGAACTTTCGACCAAACATTTCATGATTGAGTGTTTCAACTTGCTGTTACTGTTTGTATCCGACTATTTTCCATCTTATATCTCCTTAACGTAATTAATACTTTTAACAATAAACAACAGGACTGTTTAATGGCAGAGCTCAGTAGAGAATTCATAATCAAACTGGCAGTATTGTAGGGGGTAGAGAAGCCTTCCTGTGATAGTTTTACATTGATGGGGAAAGATATTTTTACTAATTCAGATTGCTGATCCAATATTGAAGATTTGACGCTTGCTTTTAATATTTCAATTTTTCCGTTCAAACTTTCTGGGAGTCATCAAATTGTTTGGAAATGGAAACAATAGACTAGAACTTCGTTGTGAACTCCCCCAACTTTCGTGCCATTTGCACTATATGTAGTTGTGTTTGGAGCACGACCTCCCTTTCTTATATCTGTAGCTAAACTCGATATAGGTAAATCCTTTCTGTTAGCCATAAGATCGTTACTGAAAAATTCAATCATTCTTATATCTGTAGCTAAATAAATCCTTTTTGTTAGCCTTAAGATCGTTACTGAAAAATTCAATGAGGGGAACAAAGATTTTAGACAACACCACCCTTATTTTATATTTGTGTAAGGAAAAATCTATTATATTCCAAAAAACCGAACTTTTTCATAGAGAGTTCTTCTGGTTGGAGTACATTTACAAATTTGCGAGATCTCTTTTGTGGTGGTAAGCAGAAATGGATGAGATCGGGGTATTATTGATGCGTCCATTGTCCAATTACATCCAACAAGAGCTAGCGAAACGTTTCACCCTCTTCAAATACTGGGAAATTCCATCTGAATCTCTCAAACTGCACTCTGACACCATTCGAGCAGTGGTGGGGAATGGAGTTCAAGGAGCCAACTCTGCTTTGATTGACTCGCTCCCCAGATTGGAAATTGTATCGAGTCACAGTTCTGGGCTTGACAAGATTGATTTGGTGAAGTGCAAAGAGAGAGGGATTAGGGTCACCTCCACTCCCGATGGTCCCACCGACGATGTTGCAGACATGGCTATTTTACTCGCGATCGCAACTTTGAGGAGGATTTGTGTAGCTGATCGCTTCGTCAGGAATGGGAGTTGGAAGGAAAAGGATTTCAATTTGACCGCTAAGGTACATTTTTAGCCTTTGGTCCAACTTTATCTCTCTAGTTTAGATGGTAACTCAAAATTATAGTTTGCTAACGACAAGGATATGAATGACCCCGAAGTGTTATGTGTAGATAAAATTTGGATATTTGTATACATAACGTGTTCTTGACCATTTCCCCCTTAATTAAAGCTTGGTCTGATGCTATATATTGAGCCCAAGGAACATTACCTGCTTCTCATGATGACCTTGTGTATTTTGTACCTATCTTATCTTGGTTTGCTCTTCATTTTCCCTTCAGTTTAGCGGCAAATCAGTAGGCATTGTAGGCTTAGGGAGGATTGGTTCAGCAATTGCCAAGAGAGCTGAAGCTTTTGGATGTCCAATCAGTTACCATTCGCGTTCACAAAAACCAGAGTCAATGTACACATATTATTCACTCGTTATTGACTTGGCCTCCAATTGCCAGATCCTTGTCGTTGCTTGTGCCTTAACTTATGAAACTCATCACATTATCAACCGTGAAGTTATAGATGCATTGGGTCCAAATGGAATTGTTATCAACATTGCAAGGGGTTCTCATATTGATGAACCTGAGCTGGTATCTGCTCTTGCAGAAGGCAGGTTGGGAGGAGCAGGGCTTGATGGTCTCGAACATGAACCGGAAGTGCCTACGCGACTAGCTAGTCTAGATAATGTTGTACTATCACCTCATACTGCAGCAGGCACTGTGGAGACTCGTAAGGAAATGGCTGACCTCGTCATTGCAAACTTGGAGGCATACTTTTCGAACAAGCCATTACTAACACCCGTTCTTTGAGACCTTCTGGTTAAGGTCTGATGATCGTGGGAGTACTAGGATGGGTGACCCTCCGGGAAATCCTCATGTAGTCGTGTTGCCTCCCTCCTTTTGAGTTTTGATCCTACTGCAAAGACCTGGTTAATTTTGGTTTTAAAGAAAAAGTCTGATAATCTCAAACTTGGTCATCATTGATTCTTCTACTTTCATATTCATCGTTTTGTAACATGCTAAGTATGTGATGAATCTATGTTGCTTGGACATCCAAAAATGTTGTCACACTCGTGTCAGATAGCTTTTGGAGGAACTAACACACATCCAACACTAGTTTGAAGAGTATTGTTGCTAAGTCCGAATGAAAAGGTTGATACGTATAGATGATTTTGTACTCACACTGGTTCAAGGTAATGTAAAACTTGAGCCCTTGTAACTGTTGTTTTCAGATTCCTAGAAAGAGCAGAGGTTTGGATCCACCACAGATGGATGTGCTTGCTAACACCTCAAGAGGAAAATATAAATGAACCTAAATCATGCCAATTGGCTGCAGGGTACGTACAAGTTGATCTAGACACCATCGTTAATAAAAGAAGAATATATTCAGAGTAGTTCATGTTTCAGAAATCTAACTTTTCACTCCAAGAATTGACAGATTCTGTCTGTTTTCTTTAAGGATTCAAAAATTTCTCCTTTTTATGTATAGAGAAAGCTCTTTGATAGGGAAGCAAGATATGCCCATATTCATCTCACTTAACTTGTGCAATATAAACTACTAGCGTGCATCTGCTGTATGCGGAAATTGGGCCAAAAAATTTACATATTTCCACAAATCATACAATGAAAATTTTAAGCTAAAGAGTAATAATTACAAGTCCTGTTTTCACAATCAAAATTTCATTAAGTAGAAGTGGCTCCTTTGAAGATGAGGAAGTTAAGAGTCTCCAAGGTGAAATAGATAAATGTTCCTTTAGTATGAGTGAAGAAACATCCAAATTTTGATCCCACCACACACTGCCAGCCACCCCCATATTTCTTGTCAAACTCCTGCATATATACAACCATAAACTTTCATAAAAACTTAAAGGCTTGAAAACACGAAAAATTTACTACTTTTTATTATATCTTTCAACAATTTTCCACACATTGCTTTACATTCACGTCTCAATCTGTATGATTGTCCCTCTTAATTACTACTATATCTTTTTTTTTTCCCTCACGTGTGAAGAACCCAGCACGTAAAAAAAATTCTTTTTTGATAACAAATGTATTAATGAATTGCACTCCAAACATTTGCATACTAAGAAAATGTACCTTTAACCTAATTCAATTCTAAAAACTAACTCATGATGTGATAAAATGACAACAACAACAAAAAGATCCGGTGAAATCCCCGTGGTCTGATTAAAATAGAGAGTACGCAAATCTTATCACTATCGAGGAGAACAACTCATTCTCTCAATGAATGTAGAACAATCAACACCCTGCCTGGACTGGAAGGTGTATGATATAATTTAAACAAATAATTCAATTCAAAAGACACACAGATTTACCTTCTTAATATGAGCAGCAATGGATCTGTAGTCCAAAACATCATAAGCATCCAAAGCTTGAGAAGCCCAACGCATAGCCTGGATCTGCATCTTCACAGGCATATCTGTATCTTCAATCACACCTTTTCCTTCTAACATTTTGTCTATTGATCTGAAGTAGAAGATCCCAATTTATACTCAATTTTTGTTGTTTAAAAGTTCAAAATTAAGATATGAAAAGAATGAATCTTCCCGTTTCTCTTTCTCTAAGCAAGAATAAGAAAAGTCGAACGACAGAATTGATTTTCCAAATCCCCTTTTTTTAGCAAATATTTGTAATGGTGACTATATATTTTATAAGCATCTTGGTGCTGACGCATACCATCGTGTCTTCTTCCTTGCTCACCTAAAGCACACATTTTAACCTTGTTCTATTTTTTGATTTTCTCTCTCTTTGTCATGCCCTACTTGGATAATGATAAAAAGCTGATAAGGACAAACATACTTTCTGAATATTTTTATTCGAGTCTTGACCAAATTTAAATTAAGTATTGCAGCATTCATTACGTATGATGCTACCAACAAGTTTTTTTCACTCACAGTTTACTCGAAATAGATTTGTCGCTGCACCACAACCATGTTGGTAATAAGGACAATACTTACCTCTTGTTTCGTCATGATATTTCAAAGTTAGAAGTTTAAAATTTTGAATATTTTGAAATTAGTAATTGTGTTTGGATATATTTTTCTTTAGAGATTTTTTAAAATTTCATACGTGAAAAGTCAGCTTTTAAAAATATCAAAAAAATAATTGAATATCAAATAAAAAAAATTCATGATCAACTATTTGAACAAATATATATTACTAAATGCTAATTTAATCGAGATTTACATATCTTTTTCGTTATTTGCTGACTGAATCATCACTCTTTTTATAAAAAAAAAAAATCCTATATTATGCGGTTACAAGATTTTAAAATGTGATTGTAATAAAATAAAATAAAATTTGAAGCTTTAATTTAAACAATGGAATAGAAGCATCTCTTTTAAAAAATAAAACTATACCACGTTATGATTTATAAGCGTTATATTAATTTTGTTTTAAGATACTTTGAGATAGTTATTCAACTTAATAATACTTTCTATTTTATAGCAATTTAAATCAATCACGGTAATTCCTTAATTTTACGTTTCAACTTTGGTAAAACTTATCCCTTCAAACTTTCCAATTTTATGTCTTCCACAGAACAATATTCCCACACTCAATAACTTTTTTTTTTAATCCTTTTTTCTAATTTTTTTAGTCACCTTGTTCTGTTAAGAGAACTATTCAATTTGTCCTTCTGAGTATGTCAACTCTATTTTAAATTAGGCAAATATTGCAAGAAGTATTCAATTTATTTTGTTTCAATGATAATCCTAATTTACCAATAAAGAAAAAAGCTAAGAGAACCCAATCTGCCAAATGCCAGCAAATTCCAAGTGCATTGTATCTCAATTTATACCAAGACCAAATTTTTTATGAAAAATAGATTACAAGGTAAGAAATCAAATTTTCACGACTAAAACAGAAAAAATGTGAATAGTCAGCTAAGTATTAATATTGATCTGTTGATTTGTGTTGAAACTTCCTTTTGTCAAACATTTCTCATGACACCAACTCCTTAAGAAACTTACAGCCTATTGAAGGGCGCAACTAACTTACCATAGGATGATTCGTTTAATTGTACATGTTTACTTAATCAATGATTTTCTTCTAGTTATTGAATTGTAACCATAAATTTGGAATCAACTTAAAGTCAAAAAGAAAGTTTTTATTTAGCTTTTGAACTCCTATGTCCAACGACTAGAAAATTTCATATTCACTCAAATATTTACAAATAAAATTGAACTCAGCAAAATAGTAAAAAAAATAGAAAAGGCAGATTTGCGCCTATACTCTCACAAACAAAATCATATCTATCCTTTTTACTTTTTAGATATATTTATTCTTATCATTCAACTTTTGAGTCTTATTTGTCCTTATGCCTAAGAAAGAAAATTTATATATATCATACTCTACTAAATCGTTGTGACGTCTACTTAGCCTTTTCTTTCTCCATTTAGTTATATTCATCCATTTACACTTTAATAGTATCCATTTAAACTCATTTAGGACCCGTTTGGTCATGCGATATGAAATCATGATATGATATATCATTTCATAATATGAAATCATGATATTGATATGATATCATAATATGAAATTAATATTTTGCTTGGACATGCGATATGAAATTTTTGTGTTATATATTTTCTCATAACATAAGAATCTCATAAAGTTGTAAAACTATTAAAATGGTCCTAATTGTTTTTCAATCTTACTAAATAAATAAAAAATTAGGGAATCGCATAATGAATTATTATAAAGTTATTTATTCTCCATCTAAGTAATTGTTTCATTTAACTTTAACTGATCAAATTTTTATTCACTAAAAAATTTGAACATAAATTATAATGTACTAATCGTTAATATATTTTTTCACATAGTGCAAACTCCCTCACGGTGAACTTGGATTTTTTGATCATATGACTTAGAAGATGAATCAACATTGTTACTTTGAGACATTTATTAGTCAATATCATCCACAACTATATTTTAATGCTTATAAGCCATAAATATTTCATCACTCCTTTGATATATTCTCGCAAATAATTATGTAACATTGCACAAACTATGACAATTTTCACTTGTTTGTCAATATCATAATGATTCATGTCTTGTTTCGCTTGTGTGCAATTACATATTTTCAATGCATTAATTTCGTGCTAAAAATCAAACATATTGAAAATAGTGATTATTAAACATACATCACCAATTTTGCCTGTTTTCACATTAAATTGTTTTAAACATTTTCATATGTAGTCGAAAAAGACATTTATTTTTAACTATGGAAAATTAAAAAAAAAAAATAGTACTCCCCTCCGTTCTTATTTATATTCACCAAATCAATTTATACTTTATCATTTATATTCACCAAATTTAAAATAATACTTCCTCCATTTTAAATTAATTAAATTGTTGATGTGTATCACACCCTTTAACAAATGAATATTAAGACAAACTAAGCATAACTTTTCATTTTACCCTTATTAATTATTATCAAATTGATGATTAAAATAACTAAAAATTAATTAATAACTAATTTCAATAATAACTTATGAAGGGTAAAATTGGAAGAACATTCTAAAAGTAATCTAAAAAATTGAACAATTAAATTAATTTGAAAAATGTCTCAACAATTCAATTAGGGAAAAGGGTCAAATATGCCCCTAAACTATTCGAAAAGGTTTAGATATATCCTCCGTTTAAAGTTTGGTTCACTCATGCCCTCGCCGTCCAACTTTTGGTCCAAATATGCCCTTATGGGCGTTAGTTGTCATGTTGGACATATCCAACTCATTTTTCATTTCTTTAAATGCCACATGGAATTGCAATGTCATTTTGACCTTACCACATGACATTTATATAAAAATGAAAAGATATTCGGACTCATAAACACCTAATTCGACCCATAAAACAACCCCCTTTTAAATAATTATCCGACCGATTTCAACAATTTTGTTTAATTTTTATTTTTTTTGATAAATTCCGAAAATGAGTAATTGATTAATAAAAAAATAGAAAGAATATGAAAAAAAATATAAAATTAAAGCAAAAAATTAAAAAAATAATTATAGTAACCTTATATTCAATTTAAACACTTTTTTAAAATTTTTATTTTTTCCGATAAATCCCGAAAATGATTAATTGATTAATAAAATATATGAAAAAAATATAATATTAACGCCAAAAATTAAAAAATAAATATAGTAACCTTAAATTCAACAATTTTAATTTTTTTTTAATTTTTAATTTTTTTGGCAAATCCCAAAAATGAGTTTATTAACAAAAAATATGAAAAAAATAAAATATACGCAAAAAATTCACAAATATAAAATAGGAAAATATGAAAAAAATATAAAATAAAAAAAATTGTTGAAATTATTGAATTTAAGGCTACTATATTTATTTGTGAATTTTGACGTAAATTTTTTATCTTGTTTTCATATTTTTTTTCTTTTTTTATTAATAAATTACTCATTTTTGGGATTTGTCGAAAAAAATAAAAATTTTAAAAAAAATTGTAGAATAAAATGTTACTATATTTATTTGTGAACTTTTTGCGTTACTTTATATTTTTTTCATACTTGTCATATTTTTTATTAATCAATTACTCATTTTCGAGTCCAAAAAAATAAGAATTTAAAAAAAATATTGAAATGTTAGATTTAAGGTTACTATATTTATTTGTGAATTTTTGGCATTAATTTTATATTTTTTTTATATATTTTTCCTATTTTTATTAATCAATTACTCATTATCGGAATTTACCAAAAAATAAAAATTAAACAAAATTGTTAAAAATGGGTCGGATAGTGAATTTAAAAGGAGTTGATTAATGGGTCGGATTAGGTGTTTATCAGTCCGAATATCTTTCCATTTTTATATAAATGTCATGTGGTAAGGTCAAAATGACATGACAATTCCATGTGGCATTTAAAGAAATAAAAAAATGAGTTGGATATGTCTAACATGGTAACTAACGCCCATAAGGGCATATTTGGACCAAAAGTTGGACAGCGAAGGCATGAGTGAACCAAACTTTAAACGGAGGGTATATCAAGACCTTTTCGAATAATTTAGAGGCATATTTGACTTTTTTTCCATTCAATTAATTTGAAATGGAGGGAGTAATGAATTTTATGTTGATGAGATAATAAATTTTAAAAAGTAATGATATGATTATAAATTTTATTTGCATATGAAATAACTGATTAGTAGAAAGAATTTTTTTTAACAAATATAAACTTGTGAATCAATTTTTATATTTAAAATCAAATCAATATCATGATGAGATGAAAACAGTGATTTCATTTCACGATTTCATATAATGATATGTTATGCCATGGCCAAATGCCTACCTAATGAACCCATACAACGCAACCCACTAAAAAATATTAACCCGCCCCGCTTTGTGAAATAGGATTGACCCGCCCCGTGTTTTCGCTGAACTCCGTATAGCTGGTACGTACCCGCTACTCAAGTCATACTACACCATCCTTGATGAAAAATGGAAGTTATTCAGGGCTTTACAATTTCTTCCATGAAAACATCCTTTCATCTCTAGTATCTCTACTGTCACCTCAACTGTGAAATCTCCTCTCTGTTGCCGGCGACAAAATGAGGGTAGTGACACCTAAATCACCATCACCGACACTACCCGCCGATCAAAACCGCCTTACCTCTACCCCCGTCGCGGTATCCGCCGGCGGCGTAAGAAACCAAGATGCTGAATTACTCTTCCGTACAAAGCCAATTGCTGAAATCCGAAATGTGGAAGCGGCCACCAGGAAACAGATCCAGGACAAGAGCGAAGAGCTTCGGCAACTCGTCGGGAATCGTTATCGAGATCTCATCGATTCCGCTGATTCCATTGTTCTAATGAAATCATCATGTGAGTCAATTTCTGCCAATATAGCCGCGATACACCACGGCATTATTCATTCTCTCTCTTCCACCGTTGCTGAATCCCCCAAGTCCGTTGTTACTTCTGACCCTGCAAAAGCTCGGATTTACGGAATTGCCTGTAGGGTTAAGTATCTTGTTGATACCCCGGAGAATATCTGGGGTTGTCTCGATGAATCAATGTTTTTAGAATCTTCTGCCCGCTACGCCCGTGCTAAACACGTTCACCATAGTTTGCATAGAAATAAGGATTACAAAAGTGTACTGTCCAAATTTCCGTTGCTTCAGCATCAATGGCAAATTGTGGAGAGTTTTAAATTTCAGATCTCGCAGAGAAGCAGAGAGAGATTGTTGGATCAAGCACTTGGCCTCGGGATAAAAGCTTATGCGGATGCTTTAGCTGCAGTTGCTGTCATTGATGAGCTTGATCCCAAACAGGTTCTGACATTGTTCCTTGATTCGCGTAAATTGTGTATTTCTCAGAAACTAAATGCATGTTCCAGTGGTAGTGCTACTAGCTCCGATGTGATTTTAGTTTATTGTGAGGCATTAAAGATTATTCAAGTTACTGTGGGTCAAGTTGGAGAATTATTCTTACAAGTGCTAAATGATATGCCTTTATTTTATAAGACTGTATTGGGTTCACCTCCTGCTTCTCAATTGTTTGGTGGAATACCTAATCCGGATGAGGAAGTGAGGTTGTGGAACTCATTTAGAGATGATTTGGAATCACTAATGGTAATGTTGGATAGGGATTTCGTTTCGAAGGCATGTTCTGATTGGTTGAGGAATTGTGGCAAGGAAATAATGAACAAGATCAATGGCAAATACTTGATCGATGTTATCAGCTGTGGAAAAGAGCTTGCATCTGCTGAGACATTGGTGCGGGAAACTATGGAAAATAAGAAGGTCTTAGAAGGGAGTTTGGAGTGGCTTAAGAGTGTTTTTGGGTCTGAAATTGAGTTGCCATGGAAGAGAACACGTGAGCTTGTCTTGGGAGGTGATTCGGACCTGTGGGATGAGATATTCGAAGATGCTTTTGTTAGAAGGATGAAAGCAATTATTGATAAAGGATTTGATGAGTTGAGTGGATTGGTTGATGTTGTAGCGTCAGCACGGGCCATCTCAGGAACTCCTGGTGAGCAGGTCAGTTTTCAGGCATACTTGAATAGATCTTTAAATGGTGGAGGTGTTTGGTTCATGGAACCAAATGGTAAAAAAGTTGCCACCATTCCAGGTGCCAAGTCACAGCAGCCCGAGGAGAATGATTTTCGAAGTTGTCTCAATGCTTACTTCGGGGATGAAGTCAGCAGGATTAGAGATGCTGTCGACAGCTGCTGTGAGAGTGTTCTAAAAGACCTGCTAAGCTTCCTGGAGTCTCCCAAGGCATCCTTGAGACTGAAAGATCTGGCCCCATATTTACAAAATAAATGTTACCAAAGTATGTCAGCTATACTAATGGAACTGAAGAGTGAGTTGGATGCTTTATCTGATAACCTTCAAAACAAAAATTCAATGGACGAGTCGGTGCCATCACCTGCTATACTTGTTGAGCGGTCAATATTTATAGGGCGACTTTTGTTTGCATTCCAGAAGCATTCCAGACACATTCCTGTCATACTTGGGTCACCAAGGTCATGGGTGAATGAAACTAGAGGGGCTGGCTCGCTTAAGGCCCCAACTCTTGTAAGGTACTCTATGCCATCTGTTGACTCCCCAACCTCTGATGGTCCTGGAAGTACAATGTTTGATTCACCCAGAAGACAAAGTTCATTGGCTTCTGCTGCTTTGTTCGGAGTGGATGACAGTTCAAGCCCACAGCTTCAAGAGCTAAGTAAAATGACGCAAGATCTTTGCATCAGAGCTTATAATATGTGGATATCTTGGGTATCTGATGAACTTTCAGTTATCTTATCCCAAAATCTCAAACAGGATGATGCATTGTTGGCAACAACAACCTTGAGAGTACGTACTATTCTTAGAACTGTTCTGGCTGGGTTTTCCTAAAGGACTTCACATGTCATGTTTATTCTTATGCTTCCTTTAGATGTTTGTTAATCATACCTGTATTATATAAGTCACTTCTGTCAGTGGTCCTGTTAATTACTTTGCAGCACTTGTTATCCAAGTAACTTGAAAATCACATCTTCTGATCCGGGATTTTATATAATTTTCTGCTGATAAGTTTTATTATGAATCAATGGGCCCAACTAGACTGGAATGGATATAGAGGATTAGTATAGCTGAGATCCCATAGTTTAATACCAGGGGTAGTTAATTCATTAAATTTTAGATTAGGAAATGTTAAAGAGAGAGCAGCCCTACCCTTTGGGGTGGCCCAGTGGTTTGGCCTTGGGACTTCCATATTGGAGGTCTCAAGTTCGAAACCCCTTGCCAAGGGATTTGCCTTCTGGGTCGAGCTCGTCGCACTGGGCTTGCCTAGCGTGGATTACCTCTCCTATGTGGTTTGCGAGGTATTGCATAGGAGTGTGGTTTTTACCCTGTGCACACCCAAAGTAATTTAGAGGAGACTGTTTGTAAATGCAATACAAGCTTCATCCCCTTCTATTTTAGTTACTCTAAATTAGTTTATCAAGTTTGTATCTCCTCTTAATTGATAATTGATTGCTATAAGTTGGTTAATCAAGCTTCTTCATCTTAACTTGTCGTCAGGGCTGGGAGGAGACTGTTGTTAAGCAAGATCAGTCAAATGAAGGCGAGTCAGAGATGAAGATATTGCTTCCTTCTATGCCTTCTTTGTACATAACCTCTTTTCTATTCCAAGCCTGCGAAGAAATTCAGCGAGTAGGTGGACATGTGCTTGATAAGCCTATTCTGAAAAACTTTGCATCAAGACTGTTAGATAAGGTATTGAAAGAGTATGCGTTTTCTTCAACTTTCAATGTTTTTGAAATATATTACTTGTTATCTTATCATGGATTATCTTCCATAGTTGTGGGTTGGTATGAAAAGCAAAAAAGTATGCTATACCATTTTCCAGATTTAGTTTCTGCTGTAATTTAATGGACCCCAAAAGGTCCCTCGTCGAAATGACCACTCTGTTTGTCTGAAACTTCCCGTGAATTTGATTTCTTGCTTGTCTTATGCTAAGGCCAATTTCTTACTAACCGTTCTTTCATTTCCTGTTGCTGATTTCTCTGTGCTTTGCTAAGTCTTCTTAGAGATTGTTATTGTTAATATTTGAATTTGGCTCATGATACATTCATCTCATTTTAATAAAACCTGCAAGTATGATCACCAGCATTGGTGATCTATTCAATTCGTAAAGATTTTTTTTGCTTCTCTATAGTTTTGGAAAAGATGTGTGCTATTTATTTTAATCTTCAGCTTTTTTGAATTTCGACTAAATTATTTAGTTGCTGACCTCATAATGTGTTACCTGTTTTGACATTGCTCTCTAGAGCCTTTTTTTTTTAAAAAAAAGGAAGAAACCAATATGTTTACTCAAGTTTTTCTTGCATAGCTGATTTTCTTTTCCTGATGAATTTACTGAATATCTGGTCTTCAAAGCTTGAGCTAGTGATAAAGTTGGATTGTTATTGCCATATACCCTATAAAGTTGGATTGTTATTGCCATCTGGTCTTCATGATTTCTTATTTAAAGATACATCATTTAAAGTTGGGCACATTAACTTGTCAAAAAAAATGGTTGGGCACACCTAACAATTCAGTCTTTTGGTTGTCTCTTAGAAATCTGGTTGAACAGTTATTGATCTCTAAGACTTTTTTGTAGATCAGCTAAAAGGCTTTACATAATTCCGTAGTTAGAAATCAAGGTTTTCACTAGTTTTGAAGAATATGAGGTCTGCTGAAAAATTAATAACTAAATATATGGTAAAAAGAAAGATATGCAGATGCCCAAGGGCGTGGCCTAGTGGTCATTGACTTGGGTTGAGTATTATGAGGTCTCAGGTTCAATTCCCAGCAGAGACAAAAACACTTGGTGATTTCTCACCATTTGTTCTTGCCTTTGGTAGAAGAGTTACCTCATATATGTTGCTGTTGGAGGTGGGAGGTATCACGTGGAATCAATCAAGGTGCACGCAAGCTGGCCCGGACACCACTGTTGTGTAAAAAAAAGGGAAGAAAGATATGCATATAACTGAAAAAGAAAGTAGTTATGAGTGACTTCCTGTAGGAAGAAACATCATCTTTTTTGGTGATTCTGCATTATACCAACGAGATTTTGTGGTCTATGTTTTTAAAATAAGTGATACAAGTTGGTTTCCCCACATTGAGTTTGAGAGGCTATGTTAGAATGTGAAGTGTATATGTATCCAGATTCATTAACATCTTACATTTAATTCATTTTAATTGAACAAGGAAAATTTATAGATTATTCTTTAGATACTCTAGGATAGTCTATATTTAATTATAGAATATTCACTTACCTTATTAGAATAGGATTGATTGCTTTTTCTTTTCATATTATAAATAGCCCAAAACTCATCTTGTACATTATAAACTAAAGACAGTGAGAAGTTTCTTCTATGTTTGCACATAGATTGTGTCAACTTTGCTGTTGTTTTACCTCATTATGTGTAGTGTCTGCTTTTTGCGATAAGAACCTCAAACTGCTCCACTGACCACTCCAGTGATCTGTCATTGAGACCATAGACATTTCTCTAATATGGTAGAATCCACCTAAAACTGCTATCCTGGAGCTTAACAGTGGTTTTCCAACTTTAATCCCCTGGTGACTCAGATTCCCAATATTATGATTAGAGTTGGGGGGATCTTACCACTTGGTTATTTCTCAATTGTCAAAATCATTCAAATGTCATTAATCCTGGTTAGCTGATAACTGTGTTGCCTACTGTTTGCTAGACAAGTCTGTAAAGTTCTTTGTACAATTCATCATAAATGTTCTCATTCTCGGCTACAATTTCTATTTGATTTGTCTTTCTCCTTTTAGAAGGTACTTGTATTTGCTTTGCTTTGAGAAAGCTAATTTATTGTTCTTACACTTCATAACAATTGATGCTTCTGTATTCTGATGACTGTCAAATATTGATAGATGATTCATATTTATGGAGACTTCCTTTCCAGTCAAGAAGCCCAGGGATCTCGAGTTTCAGAGAAAGGGGTGTTGCAAGTTCTATTGGATCTAAGATTTGCTTCAGATATCCTCTCTGGTGGTGATTGTAGTGCAAATGAAGAGTCATTGAAAATGCCTAAGGTAAAGCATCCTTTTAGAAGAAAGCAGGATGTACAACTAAACAAGTCAGTCTCCGAAGAGCGTGTCAATGGGTTGATAAGTAGCTTTGCACAAGGACTGGATCCTATTGATTGGCTCACGTAAGCTTTTCCAAACCAGATAAACTCCATAAAATATTCATGCCGCTATATAAATTTGCTATTGTACCTTACCTTCAAATTGCTATTCCTGTTTTCCATTTAATGAGAGTTTTTTGATTAGGCATGAATATTAGTAGGTTAATTCATCCTACACAAAAAGAAATGATGAAGTATTTTTGAAAAGATCAAAGTAGAATACAAGGATTAAATAATGACGGGTTTATTTAGTGGGTATAAGATTATTGGATAAAAAATGGGTTGTTATACCGGGTATAATAGGAAACACATGTGTGGCTAAAAGTAGATAAACTTGGATAAAAGCACTTCCTTCTAAAAAAAGAAGAAGATAAACTTGGACAAACTTTTATTTCTAATATTAACCTTGACTTTTCTAAAAGACTTTGGAGAAAGGCAAATGCCATTTTGTTGTTTTATTCTGGGTTTGTAATCTCGGGATTGTAATCCACATAGCGAATGGTACAAAAATAATACCAGAATTGTGGTGTAAATAATTCCGGACTGCTAATCCCAAATTAAAAGTTTTACCAAATATGATCACTCTACAAAAATTTCACATGCATTGCTTGCATCCAGTTATAGCTGGAACGTTTCTGATGCAACAGAATTCTAAAAGAGCTTGTGCTATAATGGAACTTCTGTGGTTAATGCTATGTAAAGATGGTTTGTTGCCTGAGAATTGTCTACTTCATACTGTAGGTCCATACCCTTGAGTAGTAATTGTTGCAAAACTCATGGACTGATGTGAATACTTTTCTAATTTTTATTTATCATGTTGGGCAGCAAAATGGCTGAAGGAGCATATTATTAGAATGTCATTTATCAACTGCTTCATCTGCCTTTGCATCTTTAACTGCACATTTTGTTGCTAAGGATATCTGAAATTACATTGTATTGGTTTTATTCGGATCCTATTGCCTCTTTTGGTGGAGGCGGAGTGCCATTAGGTGAATAGTAAATTGACGTATTGTGTCTTCTTAATCTAGTTGGTTGACACTTTGGCTGATTTATTTCCAGCTATGAGCCATATCTTTGGGAAAATGAGAGGCAGTCATACCTGAGGCATGCTGTCCTCCTTGGGTTCTTTGTACAGCTTAATCGGATGTATACAGATACTGCACAGAAACTGTCAACCAATTCAGAATCCAACATCATGCGCTGCTCTGCAGTACCTCGCTTCAAATATCTCCCCATCAGGTTGATATTTTATTTAAATTCTATAAACTACACTGTTCAATTCATTTTCTGTTCAGTTTGTGGTACTCTTTCCCTTGTACCAGGATTTTCCCTCCTTGATTATTGAGATAAAGGGATGACATTGTATGTTGGATATTACATTTTGTTCTCTGAAAGTGATCTTCTTTAATGTTCCCTATGTGTAATGAGTTACTACCATTTGTCATGTATCCTTTAATGCAATGTGTAATTTTTTATATATGTAATTCAGTGCCCCAGCATTGTCTTCAAGGGGGACAACCAAGGCATCAATTTCAGCATCTATTGATGATGTTTCATCAAGAAGTCCCTGGAAAAGTTACACAAATGACGAACTGTCTCGAAAGGTTGATATTGATGAAAATTCTAGTTCCGGGATAACATCGCCGTTTTTGAAATCATTTATGCAGGTAAGTCATTTCCTCTTTTCATAGTCTCTGTAGAACCTTCCTTCTTTGTAATCCTATTTTATGCCTGCAGTTCCATGCACTCTTCCCTCTTTTTTTTTTCTATTAACCAAAAGAGGTGACTTTTCCATAATATTTTTGAGAGTTAAAGATATATAGGGATAAACAAAATCGTGCAGAAAAAGAAAAATATATTTTTCGTCTTATTTTGTGGATCTTGATTTGTTAATTTAGTTTTATGTACGATATGTTTCCGCTCAAAATTGCATATTAACCTGTTCCTTGTGATAATCTTGTGAATAGACCTGAAAGCTTGTCTCACACCTCCGTTTTTCAAATTTCGCAATATGTGTTTTATGTTTTCTTATTATTTTACTTTGTAACGTTGGCAAATTAGGTGAATAACAAACTTCCATTAAATTGATGATGTAATTATTTGTACTGGAAGAACGTCTACTTTCAATGTGGTAAAAAATAACATGTAAAATAGATTGCTTTCTGTTTGTCGTTCAAGTTGGGGTCCTGAATAACTCCCAACAAAACTAAAAAGAGGAACTACGACCCATAAACTTCGAATTCTATATATCAACCCCCCCTTTCCACCCTTTTTTCCCTCTCTCTCTTACATCTTCCAACTTATAATCCTGTTCTCATAAAGGTATTTTTCTTATTAAACGATTTGAAAGAGAGGACAAAGCTTCGTAAAAGAGACGCATTATAGAATGATCAACCAGTCTGCTTGTTTTAAACTGTCTACTTTCTTACTAAAAGTGAATACATAAAAATAGGGAGAAATTGATTTGAGAGTTGTTTTGCCTTTTTTTGGTCTTTATGAAACAATTTCTCCATGATTCTCAAAGGCTAGAGCCTAGACATGTCTTGTTTGCTTTTCCTCATTTTCAACACTCTTTGCTACCAAAGCATCAAGATGAGAATGTAAAGGCTACTTCAGATAAGGTGAGTCTGATATTTTAGCTCCTTATCACAAACAAAGTTCAGTTCTTTGCCATTCAAAGCGTGCACTTTCAGTTACTGGAGCTGTTATTTTAAACTGTGAATCATGGACTGAATTATTGATTTTGACTAAATAAGTTGTTTTCCTCATGTAAGCCTGATTTTTATTACCTACAATATCCAGGTTGGCAGCAAATTTGGCGAGAGCACGCTGAAACTGGGATCAATACTAACTGATGGGCAAGTGGGCAGGTTTGGTGACATATTACCCGTTCAAGCTTCTGGCTTCCATTCCTTCTTCACAACTGCCAGATCAGAGTAACTGTTGAGAAACTCTTAACGAGCTTTATCCAAAAAACAACGTTGAAGTTGACATAGTTACTTTTGCCGGAAACAGAAAGAGTAATTTAGTAAAGATCAAGAATATAGGGATGTTGAACATTAGGAGATGGATATTCATTTTTGAGAGGAAAGTATCGTTACTTATCGTATTTTTGCAGTCACGTATAAGGGAATTTTACTCTGTAATTTATGATATTGATTGGAACCAGCAGTCGATGAGCTTAATCTGCTTGTACAAAAGAGAGGATAAACGAAAAGATGTTTCAGTAATGTGTAAAATGATGTTATTCTTTTATTTACATTTCCCATCTAGTTATACAATTAGTTGTGTTGAAGTTGATGATGAAAGTACAATGCACAATAAGTATATGAATATATGTGACGCAGGTTGGTAGTTAGTGTTGTAATGTATAATTCAGTCGGCTAAATGTGATACAATAAGTGGCCCATGGCAATGACATATTTGGATTGTATCCCCCCCACACAGCAGTTCAATATAATAAATTAATGACCCACATTTTCCATCAACCAACTGCTTTCTACACGTTATTGTCCAATTCTCTGTCACTCATCATCAAAATAAATAAATCTGACAGTCTTCATCCTTGAAATTTTTGGTGTGATTTTCGTTGTGGAGTTAATCCCTAATCATTCCACTATTTAATTTAAAGCAATGGTTGAGGAGTCAATTTATTTCGTAAGTAACTGAATAGGCTCAAATATATGAATTCACATGTAATAATAATTTGAAAACGATATGTACACATTATTTATACTCATACGTTGACAGTGAACTGAAGTGATGATTCTTCATTAGTGTCTACTTTTATTCTTTGGGTTCTAATTCTACTATAATAATTATAAGAAAAGTTAGTACCTTTATAAATATTCTCCATGCCACTTGACATTGCAATCGAAAATATTATATTTCATAAGAAAGAATTTCATTTTTTTTATGCTACAAGTTATGGTGTAACTACCTAAGAATTCGGACATTACTGTATCTTATTGAATTTAGATATTATAAACGATACAACTATTAAAAGAGGCACTGCCATGATTGATTTGGGATGAATATAATTCCTCTATCCGTAATAGGAGTCTAGAGTTCAAACTTTGAAGAATGAAAAAAAAAAAAAGAGTGTGTTTTTCTTAATTTAATAATAGGCCTTGCACAATATTAATTTAAATTAAGAGCTCTACGCAAATGTTGTTCTATTACAATAACGTACAAAATAAAGTTGTTCTATTACATTAATATTTCTTATTTCACTCAGACCCTACCACTAACTGAACAAAAAAGATACTGTTTGAGTAGTATTGTACTTATTCTATCCAAAGAAGAAATTAAGCACACGACATTATCTTTTACGGGAATGCAAATAAATCAAATGACAGTCATTAAATAGTTGGCATTTTCTTGCTTTTCTAATTAGAATTTCCTTTAAAAAATTAATTAGAGAACTATCAGAGTAGGGCAGTAGTTAGTGAAGAAAGTCTGATAAATTAAAGAATCTAAATTAGGTAGCTTATCTAAAATCCAAAAGTATTAATCAAAACCCCACCTTTTTAATGAATTAGTTGCACCAAAAGATGGTATTAATGAAATGAGATAACAATTACATTAGATACTAAAAATTGATTCTTAAAAGAGAGAAACATGCTACACAATTAATTATTTAATGTTTTGTTTTAGTATCTGTCTAATATTTAGTGTGAGGTAGTTGGGATTTGAGGAAATAATTAAGGTGTGTAAAGTTAGGAAAACTTAATTATTTTATAAATGTTCTTTTAGTTATACGACCATTTTTTATTGTTTACATTTGAGTTGAAAATTTTTCTATAATAATATGGTGCGATAGTTTACCTTTCTCATACCTCACTTATAGAATTTACTGAATTATTATTATTATTTAGTTATACGACTTGTTTAACCGAAAATCAATAAGTACACCATATAACAATTTCATAAAGCCATTTCAAACTATTTAAATTGTGCTCTAATTAATCAACACAATAATTTTTATTTTAGTTTAAATAGAGTTTTAATGAGTTTATTATTACCAAAATTAGTTCCATTTTGTTCGACACTGACAAGTAGCTGCCGACACTCATTTCCGAACCAACCTTGTTGATTAGGCTCGGAATCAGGTTCAGCTTCGTCCAACTTCCGAACCTCCTCCTTCTACTTGTCTCTTATATGCTTCATTCACTCTTCTTCCTCATACTACTTCTCTGTTTCTCTACAAAAATTCTGCAAATTAATAAAATAAAAAATCCCATGCAATTCATACAAAACACACACTTCATGGGATTTTTGAATTTATGAACAATTCCATAAAATATTCAAAGATTTTTTTTGGGTAGTTTTGTGTCAGACTGTTCAGAATTCTACTGTAATTCAGTTGTAGAATTTTGAAAAAATGTTGCACACAAAATCAGAGTCAGATATAACAAGTTTAGCACCGTCGTCGCCGTCGAGGTCACCAAAAAGGCCAGTTTACTATGTACAGAGTCCTTCAAGGGACTCACAGGATGGGGATAAATCAGCATCCATGCAGCCGACGCCGAGTTTCAATAGTCCAATGGAATCTCCTTCGCATCCTTCATTTGGGCGGCACTCGAGGAATTCGTCGGCTAGTCGATTTTCCGGGATATTTAGGTCGTCTTCCGGCAGGAAAAATGGCCGGAAAAGGAACGATAAAGGGTGGCCGGAATGTAATGTAATTGTGGAAGAAGGTAAGTATGATGAATTTGATGAGGAAAAGGGATTAACTCGGCGGTGTCAGGCTTTGCTTGCTCTTTTGGGGTTTGTTGTTTTGTTTTCCATCTTTTGCCTCATCATTTGGGGCGCTGGACGTCCTTTCAAAGCTGAGATTACTGTCAGGGTATGTTTCTTTGCAAATTCAGAATTTTGAGTTTATTGATTCTAAAAAATTTGGTAATAGGATTTTTGGCAAAAACTTATACTCTAGTAGAATGAAATTCTGAATTTTGTGTTAGTACTCCAAATTATGAGACATAGGTAGTATATGTTAAGCTTCTGGGCAAGAGGCTAATTCTGTCTGCAGTTATGATGGTGTTTTGGCTTTTTATTGCGCATTGGTAATAGATATGACTGTTTTCAGCACTAAACAAAATATTACTAACTTTATTGACATAAACAGCTGCCCCTTCCGTTTCAATCAGGTGGCTCTGTAGGAATTTCGAACTCGAGAGCAGTGTTTTTCTTTGATACGTAGTTTTCAAATATATACATTTTATTTCAAAAAAAACTGAAAGATCCTGTTTGATCATGGTCAGAGTTTTGTTTGATCATAGTCAGAGTTTAGAAGTTTGAATCTTGAAATTTCAAATGTGTCACATAAGTTACGACAAAGGTAGTTCACACAGGGTGGAGTTACAATATTGAAATAATGATTGAATCTATCGTGTGAAATTCCTGTGTGATTTCATGCTTCTAATGGAACTAAGTTATCCTGATACAACATCCAATTCCATCTATCATGACACTTCTTTATTGAACTTAGTATGCGTGCGTGACTTGTTATAATTTTGATCCTATTGATAATATAGAGAATGGGTCTTGTGGGCCTATCAAGTTCTACTTCATCATAAATTAGTAGCAGCGAAATCCAAAATTGACATGGTTATATTTCAATAGCAAGTCACCGATAAGCACTCTTTCTCCTCGTGATATTAATTTTTGGTCAAAAGCCAGAAAGCCTTTGGTTCATAGTTCTATCAAGTTGACCAACTTTTTCTTTGTGGTTCTTTACAGAGTATGGTTGTGAACAACTTCTACGTCGGTGAAGGTTCGGACTTCACTGGAGTTGTAACTAAGATGATGACAGTGAATGCATCGTTGAGAATAAGCGTGTACAATCCTGCTACGTTCTATGGCATTCATGTTACCTCCACCCCCATCAATCTCATCTATTCAGACATCGTTGTTGCTAGCGGTCAGGTAATCTCATTACATATTTCTTTCATTTCTTGGTTAGGATATCTCTCTTGTTGCTCTGCCTTTTCAATTAGCAAGCATTGTTCTAACGGAGTGTTAGATGGACGGTTTGGACTAATTTAGGCAAGTTAAAACAGACTGAGTGAATAATAGGATGGGTCAGATTGGGCTAAACAACGGATTGTAACCAACTCAAAAATCATTTTCATTTGGATATTTGTTCTTTTTATAATTTTGTCTAATTACCAAATATATAGAAGTTTTTTTAATCATAAACAAACAGAAACTTAATTTTTAATGTTTTGATAAGTTATTTTACAAGTCAATTAGGGCTACCTTCTGCGGTCCAAATTGAGTCAATTATGCTCAAAATGACCTGTCAATGTATATGTGCCAAGTCTGGGGGTTTGACATGTTATGTTTTTAAAGGGCTCAACGTGACACCACGAGTTGCCAAATTCATGGCGGGAAGTGTCACCAATGTTGAGAAAACGGTGAAACAACATCGATTAGTAAAACTTGACCTAGGTCTTGATGCCTTCATATTCTAAATTTTGTGGTTTTGCAGCTAAGAAAATATTTTCAACCGAGGAAGAGTAGGCGGACCGAGTTAGTGAGCATAGAAGCGACAAAGGTTCCCTTGTATGGAGCTGGATCAAGTCTTGATGCAGCAACCAACGGTGGTTTTAAAGTTCCATTAAAGTTGGAGTTTGAAATCAAGTCGCGTGGAGATGTGGTGGGGAAATTAGTCAGAACAAAGCACAAAAAGGAAATCTCATGTAATTTAGTCATCGACTCTACTAGCACAAAACCCATCAAGTTCAAGAAGAATTCTTGTGTTTACACCTGAAGAAGATATGATCGTTCACTTCAATTTTCAGTTTGTGTGCAGACAACTTTCTGTAAAATTCTCTTCTTAGCAATGTTCATTTTTCACTTTGGGTGTGACAAGCTTGTGTAAAATCTCTCTTTTTATTAGCAAAGTCAGTCCAATTTTGTGAACACTATATATCATTCGAATAAAATAGCATTTCCCCCAAAAGAACATTGTAGGCTGTAAGTTGAATTGGTGTACATTATGTAAGTTTGGGTTTATGAATGATAATTATTGTATTATAAAGAATCTATTTACCTACCGTCTATATAAGAGCTTGGGAGGAAGGGAGCGTCCTACTTCGTAACAAGAGTGTGTTGGGGAGGTCAGGGAAGATGGATTAGATCAAGAGACAATGATCATGCCTCTCCTTTATCGGTAGGATTTTCATCATTTTCAATCTATAATTCCAAAGTTTCTATTAAACGGGAACGGGATTTTAAGACATTTTATTAGACTTAAATCAGAAGATGTACTAATTAATGGAAACTGTACTAATTAAGGAATTGAAAATGGAATTAGCATTTTATAGGTTAAACTTTAGTGCAACTACAGAAATAACTTCTTTTTTTTTATGTGCTATTATGGTCATAATTTACTTAGTTCCAATGTTTCCTAATTCCTAATGCCGATATTAACCATAATGTAAAGCTTAAATTTTCCACTATTTACATTTCTTCAACCGTTACTTTGCCGACAGAAACCGTTGGTCAAATGATAACATTAAACTACTATTAAAGTATGTTTGAATGGATTGAATTCATTCAGCATTAACAACAAAAGCATTGATTTTGAGGCTTAAATATATAAAAGGTTTCAATCGAAAACGTGTCTAATAGGATAACCTTGTGTTCTAATAAAAACAGAAAGAGTGAAGGATAAAAACACACACTTGATATAGCTGATTTTTTGAGGTTTTTTTTTAATCTAAACTATTACTAATTTTTTGTTAAACACACTTTGATTATTCATTGTTCACCATTTCCATCTAAACAATAATGATATTTCCGATAAGAAAATTGAACAAATTGTTAAAGTCTGTTTCGATAAATATTTAGTAATAATTTAGGAAGAAAATCCATATTTGTGACAATTAACTTCAAATATCGAGTGAGAAATAAAAAAATAATTTAAAAAAAATGTACGGAACTCCAGAAAAAGTACTCTTTCCATTCTTTTAAGTTGCTATATTTTGAATTTTGAAAGTCAATTTGATAATTTCCAAGCTAAATTAGACTGCATTCATTGTATTTAAAAATTCGTCTTAAAATTTTAGTAAGAATTTATATCAATTGACTTTTAAAAATATTATGATAAGTGAAAAAAACGAAGTGAATATTTGTGTATTTGACTATGTAACAAAAACAAAAAAAAGGTAAATTATTCCGGAATCAAAGTCAGTTTACGTTATTATATAACGAAATATCCTTTAAATAAATCTTAGGCAATAAAAATCTAAATTTATCCTCCTAATGGAAGAACCGACATTGGGCTAAAAAAAAATAAATGATAGCATTAAAATGTGGCGCGATTGACGTTCAACTTAATATATAGACTCTCGTCAATCTTCTTCAGCGATGTGCCCCCACTGTCCCCTCACCCTTTTAACTTCACTTTACATCTTCATAGATCCCAATCAAAATTTCACCCATTTTTCAGTATAAAAACTAGAAATCCCAACAAAAATTGATCTTTACATTCAATAGTTTATCATGTATACTCCAAAACCCTCTTCAAGATTTGTCCTTTTTACCTTAATACTTCTTCTCTTGCTCAGCTTTTTGGCTCCATCAATTTCTTCTGAGCTTGACTTAGATGATGAAGAGGGTGATGACATGGAAGGTTTGGAAGAACTCATAGCATTGGATGAAGAAGAAGATTTGCAGCAAAAACCGCGAGGGGGGCATCATGAGAAACCATCTGAAGCTGAGTTTGTAAGTAAGGCGCAGAGAATAGTACTTGAGCTTAATAATGACAATACTAAGAGGGCAATTGATGGAAATGAGTATGTTTTGGTACTGGGTTACACCCCGTGGTGCGCCAGGAGTGCGGAGTTAATGCCGAAATTTGCTGAGGCTGCTACTGCTCTCAAAGAATTGGGGAGTCCGCTTTTGATGGCGAAGATTGATGCTGAAAGATACCCTAAAGTTGCTTCTACTCTCGAGATCAAAGGGTTCCCGACTTTGCTTCTGTTTGTCAATGGCACTTCTCAACCTTACACTGGTGGATTCTCTGCGTAAGCAATTTTTAAATATCTAAATTTTGATTTGATCTAATCCAATTTCGTTTCAAAGATTGGTCAAATTGACTCTTGTTAAACTAAAAATGTCACATAAATTTGGAATGGGAGTGTAGTAAACTAAGCTAGTTCAGTAATAAACTTAGGAGCACAGACTTGTGTATTCTGTTGTGCTTTCATATATGCATCGGATTTGTTGATTTACATCTGTGGTCCGCTTGTCTATCAGTGAAGAACTTGTTATCTGGGCAAGGAAGAAGACAGGTGCACCTATTGTTAGAATTAGCTCAGATGCTGAGGCAAGACACTTTCTCAAGAAGCATTCCATCTTTGTGGTTGGTCTGTTTGAGAAATTTGAGGTATTACCTTTCGTCTCATTTGGCATTCAGTTGATACATATCATTTTTTATCAGTATAGGAATTAGAGAACTTGTTCAATTCGTTTATTCATATAAAATTGAAATCAAGAACATATCATATCTTCTAATTTTTGAAAGATGTATGTTAACATACTAGGGACTTCTAATCTTAATAAAGTGAGCACTAGGTCTGATCAATCAATTAGTTGGGTTCAGCCATATGAAACATCTTTTTCATTCCTATATACACAGGATCAGAATTCATTCCAAAATCAAATAAATTTTAATTAAAGCAAATTAGGGGTTCTCTAAGACTGCATACCATCAAAATGTTACAGTTACTCTTACTTTTGACATATAAGTTTCTAAAATACTCTGTCTCAAAAAAAAAATTTCTAAACTAGTACCAACTAAGTTCTCTTTGATCTGAAACAAAAATAAAGGTTTAACAGTAGTATGGTTGATGAGGAAAGACATTTCTAGCTGTTTTTTCCTTGTAACTATTGCTATATATGCTGTTTATTTTTTCATTTTTCACCTAAAAGTTGATTCTGTTTATGTATCTTTCATCTCTTAAGAGTCAAGTTGCTACTTCATTTCTTCTGATAGAAGTTAGTTAATGGTATTGGTTTAGTTTTCACCTTTACACGTTTTATTTCTTGTCTTATAACTGCCTATGATGCACCAGGGGACAACATCTAGTGAAGTTTAGTCTTATTTGTTTGTTCAACTCAAGTTTATCCCATGGTTTGGTTAATGATGGAATCATTCTGTACATTTAGTTTTCTGCTTTATAATGCATACACCATAATAAGGGTATATTTGGTGTTTACCTTCCTGTTTTAGTCGAGTTTTCCTCAGCTCACCAAAATATAAATAGGCTACCGAACAAAATAGTTTGTGGAATTTGCTTCTAACATGCATGTATAATCATACAGGGACCTGATTATGGTGCTTTTACAAAAGCAGCCGAAATGGACAACAAAATTCAGTTTGTGGAAACTAACAATGCAGAAACTGCCAAGCACCTTTACCCTGATTTTAAGCCAACCAGTCTTTTCCTTGGTCTAGTTAAAAGTGAGCCAGAGAAGTACACTGAATATGGTAGGTTTCCTATTTTTAGATTCCAGAGTTACATACACCACTTCCTTGCTCAAGCATTACTATTTTCTCATGATAGATGGTTGATCCTGACTATGCATGCAGCTGAGCATTTAACTGTACAACTGCTTATTCATTGGATGGCGAAAAGTTTGGAAAGATTTGATGGCTATTTTATTCCCTGATCTCTAGGAACATTGCTGTTATCTTTAATCTAGAATTGATTTTTTCAGTAGCATTGCATTGCTCAATAGCATGTCACTATTCTCATCATTGATGTGGTTTGCAGAAGGAATCTTCAGTACAGATGGAATCTTGCAGTTTTTGGATGATAACAAGTTCCCCTTAACTACAGTACTTACTGAACTTAACGCTGCTAAAGTTTACTCCAACACAAACAAACTTCAGGTAACTTTTGTGCCTGACTCATTGTACTTTATATCATCTTCTGTTTCCCAAAATATTTCACATCTTCATTCAATTGTAATTCATATGCTCATGCACTTCTTAGTATTTCATAATACAAAGACTTGCATTTCTCTAAGAAAAGAAAGGTTGTTCTAAGTGAAGAAAACAAAGGTTGTTCTCATGTATTATTGAAACAATGGTAGTCTTTGATATTTGTGGAAACACTTGTATATCCAAGTGATGATTTTATCAGAGTCATCTTTTGGCTGGTATAGAGTCAGCAATTTAATCCATGAGAAGCAGAAGGTCAGCTGTAACACCGATAATTTCTTCGTTCTTTTTTCTTGCGTGGACATTTTACTTTCATAAATATATGTTAAAACACCTACAATAAGAAGAGGGGACTACTAACGAAGTTCGTTACAATTCTGAGCATCTATAGTTGTTTAACCAGACTGGACTAAGTTTTTGCTGTTGGATATAGAGTTTGTAACAAACACTTATATGAGAAATTCTCATCTCTCCAGCCAACACACTGTACAATGTATATCTAGTTCTTGCATTTTTTAAGCAGATTGTAATCACTACTAATGTGTGATAATTGTTGGATTCTTACCTATGTTTCAATGCCATATAGGTGTTGATAATTGCTGAGACTGATGACTTCAAGAAACTTGTTGAACCTTTGCAAGACGTTGCAAGAAAGTTCAAATCAAAGGTTTCTCTCTTGTCTGGATCTAGTGAACCAGATTTTTCTTCCTTTCTGGATTCGTGTAATTGACATCTGCCTTTCGATTGCAGATAATGTTCATATTTGTAGATATTAGAGAGGAAAATCTTGCAAAGCCCTTCCTAAGTATGGTTGGTCTAGAAGAATCAAAAGACCCTGTGGTTAGTTTTTTCCTGAAGTATTTTTCAACTTCTCGATATTAGCTATTTATTAAGTTTTGCTCAGACAACCCTTCCTTTGTGTGGATGCACAGGTAGTATCTTTCAACTACAGTAGCAGCTTGAAGTACTTGTTGGAGTCAGATACCACACCAACCAGCATACAAGTATCAATATTTCTCTAATTGCATTCTCTTTCTAGGTTTCTTCAAATTGTGATTTGAAATTCACATTGCGGATTGATTTCTGCAGGACTTTTGTTCAGGTCTTCTGAGTGGAACTGTGTCACCATACTACAAATCACAGCCAATTCCTGATAACGTAATTCTTTAACAATGATTCTCGTGATGTCAGTTTATGTTTTGGCAGTTAGGAAAACATTATTTGCAGTTCTTTTACTTGCCTAATCCAAGTTACATTAGTAGTATAGCTTGTATCTGGCATAATGGTCTGGTAATTTCCCTAATAACTGACAGAGGATTTACAGGAAGTGTATCGCATCATACTCATAATAATAGCTCAACAAGCTTTCTTGTGTTACACTATATCTGTTGTCTGAGCACAAACTTTACTAGTTCTGATCAGAATTTCTGTTTTGCATCAAATTTATCTACATGTTCTGGAGCTTCCTTTACTGCCATAACATACTTTGTGGTCTGCCTCATCTCTGCGCCAGAAGATTTTGTTATGTTGATTGATCAAGTGCGGTGCTTGTCTAATCCGAAATTGTTTTAAATCATAATTTCTATTGCAGATGCAGCTTATGTTTTTTACTCCGATCCTTTTTGCTTGACATTAGCCGAGGAAATTTTGATATAGTTATGTTTATGAAAGAAAGTTGTATTAACTCTAAAGAACCTTTGCTCCATAATTGCAGAAGAACATGAGCATTCTGACAGTTGTTGGTAAGACCTTTGATGAATTGATCCTGAACAGCCCCGAAAACATTCTTCTAGAGGTTTGTATTGTTTTACACAGATCAGACACTTGTTGAAACTTCAGTCTCATCTTCCTAAGTGTTTGTTAGAGTTGTTGAGCATTTGGTATATGAATTAAATGCGGAGGAAAAATGACATATTTTTTTCCTTTTTGAGGAACTCACAATGAAGATGTTATGCATAATCTTATAGTTTCATAATAATGTATCTTTACTCATGTACTGAAGATATACACACCATGGTGCATAACTTGTGAAACCACAAGCAAGCAAATGGAGAAGTTGGCCAAGCATTTCAAAGGTTTGGATTACTTGATCTTTGCAAGAATAGATGCTTCCTTAAATGAACATCCGAAATTACTGGTGAGGATACAAAAAAACTTCTCTCTTTTGATTTAAATTGATACAGTGCTCAGATCTTAATGCTTTAGATGAAAAAATCCTGTTTGAATATTTTCTCCAGACATTAAGTTACCAACAACTAGGCCTCAGTCCCAAACAAGTTGGGATCGGCTATATGAATCTTCACTGTTCATGATTCTCCATTTAAATAAATTCATTCATCTCAAACTAACATTATGCAGTATATGCATTAAGTTACGACTCTGTTTAGCATCCATAGATATATGACATAAGGTCGAATTTCCTCGTTGGAGAAGTGGATTGAGTTTAGAGAAAGGAATCTATAGACAATTCCCCAAAGGGATGTCAAATTACAAACCTTTTCATCCACCACCAACAAAAAAACTCGACGAATGTTCTGTGATACAGAATTCTGGTAATGAGGTGTTTTTCGCCATATATGTGCTTTCATCAAAAACCTGAGGTCAATATCTTCAGAATATTTGACTGTGGATTATGTTTTTGACACACAACTTCATCTTTAGAAATTCACCTTACAGATCCAGATATGGGGCAGGAAAACCAGTCTCCTCTGTTAGAAGTTCCTTCCTTTCCATCAGTTCAGAAGATTCTGCAATCAAACTCTTCTACTCTTTGTGTCCACTGCATGGATTCTCCTCGTAGCCAACAAAAGATATGCCTAATTGAACTCTGTTACATTATTTGTACCTTGAAATAGTCTTGCACCAGTTCTATCATTATCTATTTGTGCTAGAGATACAGTTGAATTGTATCTTGTCTAGCATAAACTGCAAAGAGTATATCCCATTTTATGCTAATGATGGGAGATGTCTAGTATCTTAAGATTCTGATTAGTTATTGATATTGAATTTGCTCTTACCAACAAGCAGGTTGATGACTATCCAACGCTTCTCTTCTACTTAGCTGATGAAAAGACAAATCCAGTAAGTTTTAGTGATAATACAATTTGATCATTTCTATTTTTCTTGCTTGCTTTTAATGAGTTTCCCTGTCGAATTCCTTATGTAGATACCACTTCCTATAAAATCAAGCACAAAAGAATTGGCTGCTCTCATCAACAAGAATTTGAAAGAACACTGTCGTGAAATTAGAGATGAACTATAGGAAACAGTTTCATGCAGTGACAAGCTAATTGTTTGAAGACGAGGGGAATTATATATCATATATATGATACCTGCCGGTTATATGAGTAGATATTTCAGAGAGTTGAGATAGAGGTCCACAGTTGAGTAAACTAGTAGTACCATCAGCAAATTAACTGTATTGACGTGAACATTTCAGTAACCTCAGCCATAACCTGAATATTTAAATACATAGTATACTAATACATGTATTTGGAGAATATTGTATGATTTAAAATGTTGGGATTACATCACATGTTGATGCTTATACTAGTGCTCAATCAACTTTTAGTTTAATAACAAGTCAAGTTTGCATGTGTTTTGGAATTAAAGATAACAAACCAATCAATTCATTGCGAATGTTTGGTTAACAGTTGAGAGCCTTCATCAATCATAGACAAGCATTTACAAACACTGGCAAATAGACTCCGTCAATGTGAACAATCAATTTTAAGTTGTGTACACTATCAAATACAATTTACATTTATAATGCCTAAGTTGATTTCCTGAAGCAGACAATCATAATGACAGAATACATGAAATGAATTTACATTTTTTTCCTAAGGATTATATGCACATATATTATCAAACCCCATCTGTTGTCCCTCCTCGATCTTTTTAATCGTGTCTGCTATGCCAAATCCACCTGCAGATATTAGCAGATGAATGAGCAAATGATCAAAAGTAGTGAATGCTTCCACTTGCACATTAAAAAAAAATGAGTGAAAATATGAAGAAACTTGCCTAATGATATTGCGCTCACAAAGATTGTGAGGGCCAAAATGAAGATAATCACAGATGCTCTACCAACAATGCTAATTATTCTTCGTACGACATGCTGTCCTACTAAAGCTGCAATACTGGCCACGGCAATAAAATACAGTGCTGAAACATATCCAGAGAAAATAAAGCAGGTTAGCAAGCAAGTAAACGGATTCCCAGGTTTCTTCATTATCGATCATTACTACGAGCATTGAATGTAATTGCTCGAATACCACCTATCTATGAAGGTAACTTCAAAGCATCGTTCTTACCATATGGAACTGGAAAACGTCCTAGCAAGTAATATTGTATGACGGACATGGAGGAGGAAAATATCATCACAAAAGCAGCAGTAGCACTTGATACCTACATTTATACTAGCTGTGTGAGTCCCTCTTTGAGAAATTACGAACTGTTTGATTTAGGAAGTCAAAGATACTATTTTCTCTTCAATCAGAGGGAACTAAAGGAATTAAAAAAGATGAAATGCACCTGAGGAGGAATCCCTAGTTCCAGAAACAATGGACCCAAAATGAATCCACCACCAAGACCTAGCAGACCACCAACTATACCAGCCAACATGCCGCAGCAACAGTAAAGAATCAACTGATGCACTTTCCATGTGATTACTGCTTCTCCACTCGAAAGAATCACCCTTGATCCCTTGTACAAGCAAACAGCTTCATATGCAGAAGCTCCAACACCGATGGGGAGCTGAAATGTAGGATAAACAGAAATTTTAACTTTGTTAGTCAAAATTCTCTTTTTAAGTGAAGATTTGGCTCATTCAACACGACCAGAAAGCAGGGGTCAGTTACAAATTATCAATTTATAACCACATAAGCTTAGATCACATAACTTATAATTTAATTCTTCTCTGTCGAATGACATTGATAAGATTGATGGGATTTGCATGTGAATGAGAAGGAGGGGCGAATTACTTACTCTGAGAAACAGTTCCGTTTACATCTAAATAACAATTAACTACCTGCAAGAGGCTTAAGGTCCAATATGTCGTGGAGCAAGTTGGGGCATAATTCTGTATATAAGAAAGGCTCTCCAAATCAGTAAGGTAATATTGCATGAAAGCACAGAATGTAATCATCAACATGTAAAAGTAACAAAACCATGAACCTTGGAGACATGTAGAAATAGGATTATGATCCAGACAGCAATAAGTCTGGCGGTATCCTTCCAGTACATATTATCAAATATTGAGACCTGGGAGTAGCTCAAGAAATCAGCATTGAAGAAATGTCACATCTAAATTCAGGAAAAAATATAAACTAGGATATTGGTTATAAGGAGTAGAGTAGATTGCGATGGACAGAAAAGTTTAGTGTGTGAAATAATTTGTGACACGGAGAGTATTAAGTACCTCCTTTGCTTTATAAACTTCATTTGAAAAAGTAGAATCATTTTTTGGACCTCCAGGTATAAGCTTGTATGCAACTTCTTCAACACCAGCATCTGATTTTAGTTTTAGAATATTACACAGATTTTCAAATATCCCTGTTGAGGTGTAGAAGATAGAGAATATCGGCACTCACCATTAGATGTCAAGCGCCTAGCTGCTTCCTGGACACGAAAGAAATATAGATGTATTACCAGTATATACTAAAAGACATTCTTGTCTTGTTCTCTACAATCACAGGAAAGGACCAAGAGACAACCTTCTTAATAATAGTTTCTTTCCTCCATGTCTCAACGCCCTTGAAGAATGCCTTGGTTGATGCAGCTAAGAGTCCCACAACCAATCAGAATACATACTGACAAAACAGACAAAATTGTAGCTGAAAATAGCAGTTACCTAAGAAAAGAATGATCAATAAGATTGTAACCATCCACTCAGCAAAAAGTACGTTTAGTACAACACCAACACTGATCCCCAATAACAACATTGGTTGGAAAAGAAGAGCTAGATCATAATCAATGATGGGCAGGTCAAGTGATGGATGCCTCAGCTTAAGACAGTAGTAGACAGTTGCACACGCTGCACCAGTGATCATACCTTCGAGAAAAGCAAAAAATGGCATAAAGCATGGAGATAATGATGTTGCAAAATGTGTTTATTCTAGGAAATACAAAAGGATAAAGGAAATTTTGGGAGTCCTCTCAGAAGGCCACAACAAAGACTCGAGCTACTAAAAGACACAATATTTGCAAGCACTTAGGAGTATATCAAACGAGAAGTTCGACCTCTTAAAATCAAGTTTCAATTACAAATGTGTGTGAATCTAATAAGATTATAAATGAACTCTTACATTTTGATATTGCAGTTGATGTTTTTGGATCAAATCCAATAATCAAAGTAAGCACAGGGACAAAGATACCCCCTCCCCCGACACCTCCTACACTCCCAAAAGCAGCACCAAAGAATCCAATTACTGAACCAACAATCAGCCTCCACCCAAATTCCAGTTCCTGCATTGCATACAACTCTTCATTGACAACATCCACTTCATTACATCAACATCTTGCCCAAAACTCAAACAGCCAAAAAAAAAAAAAAAAATTTAAGCCAGTCAATTGTCACAGAGTTGGGTGCCGCTTATGCATTATTGATTCAACTAAACCCATTTTCGACACAAAATATGGATATATATGCAAAAAATCTCGTAAGATTTTAATAAGTACTCCATTAAGTTTTGAATTGCACCCAATGGTGTGGTCTAGTGGTCAATGAGGTTCGTCGAGAACAATGAGGTACCTGGTTCAGACTAGCCTTGGTGGACAGAGATACCTGGAACATGATGCTTGTGGGAGTTGGCAGTTAGCTCGTGGAATTAGTCAAAGGTAAAAAAAGAAATTGAAGCCATAATTTGAGACCTACAATAAGTAAGGTGCTAAAAAACTTTAAAAGATTTGAACTTTTCATGTTTAAACTCTGGATCCATCTATGAATCATCAAATCAGCTATCATTTGATATCATAAATATGCCATAAAAAAGTAAAAACTGTTGTACAGGTAAGAACTTGAACTTACAGGCCAAACATGGTGATAATGAATCTCACTCTTTCTCCAAAGAATATTGAATAGATCAAATAGGTAACTTGACTCATAGCTATGAGTTGTTCCATTGTTGCTCAAAGTGGTCTCATATGGAACTTGCTCCCCAGACACAACAATAGCTAAAGCTAGAACAAGCAAACCACTCACAGCAACTGTAAAATTTCTCAAACCCTCCAATTTAAATCCAGTTTTAGCCATCAATTTCTGAGTCCCCACCTTTTCACTCTTCTAAGATAGACAATGATAAATATTGACCAAGTCAGAAACCTGGAAAATAAGCTCAAATTGGAAACAAGAATTACAAAAGTAAATACAAGAAAAATAGCAACTTTGGATTAGAAGTTGAAAAGAAATGCAACTTTATGAGTTGAGAGTTGAAAATATTAATACAGAGGAGATAGGTACTCGCAAGTCGCACAACAACTGAAGGTACACTTTTGCTTTTTGAAAACGTTTGAAATCAGCTTGCTTCAGCTCTTTAATGGCAATTTTTTACTCTGCCTTTCATTATTTTTCTCGCACTTGTCCATAGTTGTCTTTCTTTGTTAACAGCCGGTGACTGTCACGCCAAAGTTAAATGGTAGAAGTTGAAATAACTCCTTTCTTTTATCTCCGAGTCACAAATTTTATGAAAGGATAATTTAATACGAAGGACTAAGGCTGAATGTACAAACTTAGTTATTCATTATGATAGTACAAATAATGGAATAAATAAGCTCTAAACTAATTAAATATTTATTCCTCGTATGAAATGACACTTACGAAAATTCTTTGAGTAAATAAAAAGCTAGTTAAATTCAATATCTACTTACAAATATTATAACATTATTAGTTTTAGTCTCATATCAATAGTAAAAGAAATCCGAATAAACTTCTTGGGTCCTACCTTCATCCCCCTCTCTTCCTTTGTTTTTCTCAAAATTTCTTTTTTGGTCGTCCACTTGTAAATTGTCTTTTCATTATTACATACATAAATTAAAATATATATACTTAGTGGTACACGGGCATAATTGAGTTTATTATTATCATTTAGAATTTGACATAGAGAAGTAGTCACATTTCGAAGTAACTGTACTCTAATAATTTTGAACATAGATGTAGGGTTGGCTTAGCAATGATTTAGGTATATGTTAGATAAGAAGATGTGATAGTGTAGCAATGAAGTCATTTCTCGTACATTTATGAAATGTCATCATTAATTGTTAGTACTACCATTAACTAAGATTAATTTGTATCTGTAATGTTGCTTAGTTGTAGTAATACACATTTGGAGGGAAATAAAAAATAAAAAATTCAACAGTACATTAGATATTAAAGAATTTTGAATTATTAGATTAGAATTTATAAAGTTGGGAATTCGGACATAGGTCCCTATTATACGTTTAAGTGGTGATATAAAGTCAACAATAAGATTCATATGGCATCATGGCCCATCTTCACTATTTAATTTCCATGTCTAAGTTGATATCTTACTTGTGTGGTGGCAACACATATGAATGAGTCACTATAATTAATTTAATAAAATAAAAAAGACTACTATAACTGCTGACGTGCTCCCTCATTTTCCTACTTCATTGGACAAACAAGAATTGACAGTTTGACACTGACTATCGTAGATTGATAATCAGAGTAACCTCAGCTTAATTTTTTGTTATTGAAAAGATGCATATGGATGTTACAATTGCCGCAGTATTAATAAGTCGTGCTAGGGAGTTAAAGATTATGTTTAGTTCTCATTTATGATATTTGTCTTAGTTTTCATTTATGATGATGTTTGCATTGTGTGAGTTCTAGGAAGCAAGTACCGCAAAGGGTTGATAAAAAAGGAGATAGTAGTAGAGCGAGAGGCTCGTAAATACTACTAGTCTAATCTTTTTTCTCTACATAAACTTTTTTTTTATGTAAACCTAATGTGTTATCTATGTCTTTTTAACTAGTCCAATAAAAATCTCCTTTATTGCTATAAAAGTCAAAAGAGAGGGGTACTCACACTGTCAAAAGAAAGGGGTACTCACGCTGCAGCCTGCTTGCCTTCGTCTTCCTATCGGGACCAATTTAAGCATAGATAATACGTATCCACATTTTAGATCAAAATGGGCTAAATATTTATAGTACAAACGGGTCGTTTAAATATAATGATAGCATTGTTAAATTCATTAAAGTCTCCTTTAATTGACCAATTTGGAGTGGTGTGATAGTTTTGCCAACTAGTAAACATTTAAAGTCATTAACATCTGACACCTAAACCAAACCCAAACAAACTGAATCATGGGCATCTGCACGACCTTGACTCCAAATTCAATTTAAAGAAACGATTTCTTTCATTTAATGCCAAACTTTAATGTCTCAGCTACCACATCTTAGTGGAAATAAATTCGATGATTTGCAAAATGAACAGAAAAAAATAAATATATATTTCCAAATATCTTAAGGTGTAAAAAAATAAAATATCTTGAGAAAAGAAGATACAACTAAAAATATGATTAAATCAATCCCATCAGTTAAAACTTCAAATAGACAATGTTTTAGTACATGTCTAATACTAGTAGAATAATTATTCAAAGAAATTTACAAGATAGGCAGCAAAACTAGAATTGCTCATACAGAACCTTCAACTAGAGTTGGCTTCTCACTTTCTTCCACTTCCTTTTTCTTAATTTTTCCCCCTTTGTCTCCAATCTCCAAACCCTGCAGCCCATCCACACAAGATTGACCGCCTTCCGGAAGAGATGATCCACCCACCAAGTCACCGCCCTCTTCCGGATCCTTATTGCCTGCCACCACGTCGCTGGTTCCTTCCGGCACTTCACCTCCACTGCCCTTTTCCGTAACACATTTTCCGGGAATGTTGTCAATACCCTCCGTGATTCCTACAAGAGCATCCTTAGTAGAATCCTCGATTGGCGAAGGGGTTTTCACACACTGGCCTTCGAATTCGGATTCATCTTCGTCGTCCGATAGCGGAATAATAGATCGTACGGCGGTGGCAGCTTTGAAAAATGCCTCTTTGATTAATTCCGGTGGTAGAGCACAATCTTCGAGACCTGCATCTTCGAGAAGCGGTGGTCGGATTTTGTCGAGCAAACTTTCCGATTCCTTTGTTAACTCCATTGTTTCAGCTGGTAATAATAATTCACTAGAGGAAAAAGCCTTGAATTGGGAACCCTAAATAGAGAATCGATTGTGATTTTGAGTGAGGCAAGAGAAATATGGACCACTTTCTCATTTGTATATAGTGAATCGGTACGTGGCATCACTTCCAAACCGACATTATTTAATGTCGGTTTAGAGTCCGAGAAAGACCCGAATATCTCGTGAAACCCGCAGCCTCAATAGAAGTAATATTTCGATGAAAAGATATTGAGGACAGAGTTCGATTTGTCACCCTTTAAGAGTATAATTATTAATTTTAGCATAATATGGATTATTTCGATTACAATAAAGTTTGCTTACTTGTGATTTGCGAAGAAATGCCTTAGTGGTCTAACGTATGTTCAAAATGATTAGTTTTTAGGCCTTTAGCAATTACATTCTTCTACTTTTGGTTAAGAATTGTTTGTGTCTATAAAGTTCATGCATAACGTTTGCAAAATTGTTGATTGGAATAACGTTTCAAGACAGGATTATTGATTAAACAAATATGGTAGTCACTTTTTGCAAACAAATTAATTTTATTATAATACGGATGTGTTTATCATCAATACTTTCTTGAACAAACTTTTTTAGACAAAATAAATTATGTAAGGGAAGAATCTTATAAAACAAGACATCGCTCCAAAAAAAAATAATCAAAAAAAACAAACAAACTAGGCTCATCATTTCTCAATACAAGTAAAAATTACTAATAAAGATGGGTAAGCTTCATGGCTTTGGAAACTACTAGTGTTCGTTTAAAAGGACAATATGTCGGTGTTCAAAAGTTAATATACTAAGCCCATTCATACAGCATACAGTCAATAAAAAATGGGTCAGGTGAAAACAGGTCAAACATGTAGTCAAATGAATGGATCATGAATAGTACATCATCATGATTCATTATAGAGTCTGAAACATTAATAAGTATCCAAGGAGGAAAAAAAATTAAGGTGCAACATCATAATTACACTTCCCAATAGAGGAATCCGGAATCTAAAATCAAATACAGAGAATTTAACTGTCTTGTAGTAAATAAATCATTAGATCAAGGGAACTTGCACTAGCAGTTTATGGAATAATGCAACCAAAGGAAATCTTCAACATTCACATCCTGTTGATCTTGGTTGATTTCCTCCAGCAACATCAATAGTATCGGGAAGGTATCTACAAGGTTAAGATGAAAAGAGCAATTAACATCAACAAAAATCTTTAAGGGGATCCTAAATGTTTTGACATAAAAAGAATTGGCAATTTCATTGTGCCTCTCAAATGATTTTCAAAATTCTACGTTAATACTTTGATTCCGCGCGGTTATGACCTGGATCAGATCGATTCTTTTTTGAATCTCTATAAGTGCAATTCCCTCGATGCCAGAGGACATAAATTATAAAGGCACGTTAAGGTATTTCAAACTTCACAACTAATTTCGTCAAATTACCCTCTAGATGTGAAATAGAACAATCAAATTAGAACAGCAGAAATAATTTTCAAGGTTCTTGATTTAACTTATCTTAAATCAGTTCTCTGAGATCATCCCTCGCCTAGAAGACGGTTTTTTCATGACTAAGACCTTGACTGACTCCTTCAAAATAGTTCTTCAGACACTTCTACTTCTAAACGACAAGCTATTTCTCTTTTTCCCAGTCATAAGCACAGGCCTTTAGGAACCAACTAAGGTTTCAAATATAGACACTATCCTGTTTGGAAGAGGTACTCACATTTCTTCTTCAGGTTCATTTTTCAGAGCATTTTTAGCTATACACTGGAAAGCTGCATCCACATTGAATCCCTCTTTTGCAGAGGTCTCAAAGTAAGGTATCCCCTTGGAGGCACACCATGCCTTGGCTTTCTTCTCAGACACCTGCAATCCACAGAAACCAATCTTATGAAACCAATGATCTCATTTACATCCATCCAAAGATACCAAATTCAGTAAAAGCATCACTGATGTGAGGAAGAATAATCAAGAGAGATTAATTTACCACTCGACTATTGCCACCATCAACATCTATCTTGTTCCCCAATACAACAAATGGAAAGTTCTCAGGATCAGATGGGCTGGCCTGAACATTAAGGGAAAAAACTTCAAAAATCACTTCTAGACGTCAAAGCTTGCAAGCAAATTACAAATTTATAACTCTATACTACCTGGATCAGAAATTCTTCTCTCCAGTTGTTAAGGTTCTCAAATGACTTCATGACATTCACATCATACACCAGAACACAACAATCTGCTCCACGGTAGAAAGCCACACCAAGGCTTTGGAACCTTTCCTGCCCAGCTGTATCCCATATCTAAGGCAAAAACAATAAGTCCAGTAGATTATAAGTAATTAGGTCAGCAACTCTGGAAAAGTATCCAGGATTTCTAGCCGTATCCTAAAGCACCATATTCCAATATCTTACAGGCAATAAATTCAAATTAACCTAAAAACATGAAGTTAGAATGCTAATTTCACATTATACTTGAAGAAATTATTAATTGGACGCAGCTATAATTTCCACAAGACTACAAGCGGAAGAGAAACATTTTTTGAGAAATCTAAAAGGAGTCTAGGACAGCAAGAAAATTATATCGGCTTTGACGAATATGTGCATTAAACTTGTCTACGATTGCAGCTTGCAGATCAAATACACAGCTAGATTTCAGACTCGCCTATGACATTAAATGCGGTAAAAAGACAAATAGGTGCACCAAGAACAGAAGGTTGGTTTTATTTTTGAACGAATGCATCTATCTGACTCAATGATTTTACAGCAAAGCCTCTGCTACTGGTGTAATATGTGTGTGACGAGAGGTGGGATAAAATAAATAAAAGAACTCAAGAGTAGTTTACACTGTATATGATGGTGGTGTAAAAGAAAAGATCTTATAAGAATCCCAGCTATTCATATGCCAGTTTACTAGCACATTAGCTATCCAACAGCCTCCAAAATCCTGTTATGACTTAAGAGATTAAAAGTTCTGCTCAATTTTGAGAGGCATTTCATTCTGAGTCTAAAACTCCCCAATTCAGGATGAGGATAAGATAGAAGACCTTTTACCATCCCCTGGAAACAGTTTACAAGTCCTGAAATATGAAACTAAGAAAGGCAAAACGTAGAATTTGGACTTAAGAAGCTACGGAAAATGTGGCAAGAACATTCAAGGATATTAAATCAAGCCCGTAAAATAAAATTATCGAACATTGTGTATGCAAACAACAATATCCTATAACAATAATAACTACACCCCATTTTAGAAGTAAGAAACAACAGAAAATGTGGCAAGAACATCTAAGGATATCAAATCAAACTCGTCAAATAAAATTAGTGGACATGGTATATGCAAACAACAATATCGTATAAAAATAATAACTACCCCCAAATCTCAAACAAGTTGGAGTCGGCTATATGAATCCTCACTGACCATGTTTCCAAGTTTAAGCTCAATTTGTGTTATCATCATACCAAATAATTAAAAATGAAAGTCAAGCATAAGCTAAAAATATATAAATAATTTAGTGATGATATTAAAAGATCAATATATTTTTACTGGCATATAAATTTATGACTAGCGATAGGTGCAGAATCCACGTATTAGCAAGACAAACCTATCCCAAACTATCTATATGAATCTTTTACTTCCATTATGCCTTATCTTTAGACTTGAGTATTGGTTCCAAGAAATTGCAGGTCTATTGAGATAATTGCCTTACATACATGCGATTTAGGTCTACCTCCTCTCCTTTCTAATACCTTCATTCACCACAATTTTACATCTACAGACTGATGCACCTGTAGGTCAATGCATGGCATGATCGAACCATCTCAGACAACTCTCTCTCATTTCATCCACAATAACAGTATCCTATGAGCAATAGATCATGTAATCAATCATTACAGAAAAGACTAAGGTGGGCTTAAATGGAGCAACATGGTCAATGATGATTCACATAGCCAACCACAACTTTCTTGGGATTTAAGCATACTTGTTTTCTTGTTCTTACACAAAACGGATATTTAACTGACAAGCAAAAAGATAGTCTGTTGCAAACTACTTCTTAGAAGTAAAAAGCTTACTAAGAAGAACCTCCACATTGTTGCTTGATAGTAAAATAGTAAATTGCAGAAAAAATGGTCAGTTCTAGAAGGGGGCAAGAGAAAGTATGTGACTGAACATGTCAAAACCATGTCTATTTTGGAGAAAGCTTTCTGCAATGAACCCTACAGAAACTTCTCATAGGCACTACTCTACTGCAATGTCATTACATCTTGACACATGATTGATGTTAGAAATCAAAGTCGTATTAATGACATTTGTTATCTGAAACAAGTGTTAAGGGGCAAGTAACAATGGACAGAGCAATTTCACGGAACAAAAGAGGACTGAGAATAACTTTCGTCGTATGCTTCTGAGTCTTGAAACTAACCTGTAATGTGTACAACCTATCCTCAAACTGAACTTCTTTTGTCAAGAAATCAGCTCCAATTGTGGCCTTGTATTGGTTGCTAAACTTGCGATTCACATACCTAAAGTAAGTATGGAAGAAGAGTACACAGTAAGAAGAAACCCAAAATGGAGAAGAAAAATATTTACTTTAAATTTAACAGAGAGGAATCTGAAAGTACTGGTTCATCAGAGATGTCTTTCCCACCCTACAAACGGATCAAAAGGTGAGTTAGTAACACACATTATGCGATAAAGCTGTGTACAACAACAGTAGACATTTAAAATGAAGACACAGGACCCATCAGAATCAACTCATGAATTTACAGAACACAAATAATTTAAGGCTCCATCAAGAGGTATACTAAGAAAGTTCAAACAGGAGTAAAAATTAAAGAAAAAACTAACAAATGTAAGCCATTATATCAAAATTGTTCTTTTTTAATATAAAATTACAACTTTAAACAAACAATTTTCAACCTACACCCTATCTATATATGAAACCAAAATGAATCACTATTTCACAATATATTTTCCTTAGATTCACCTAAACGCTCATACTACAGTCAATTCGTTTCAATTTCTCATCGGTTAAAGAATCAATAGGGAATAGAAAGACTAAAAAAGCAAATTCAGCTGCTATACAACGTCAACAACAATCTGAAGCTCTCAGATTTGAGACGAAATTGAATGAAACAAATCAAACGATGTAACATAGATTGCGGCAACCAAAACAACACAATTGCATGAAACAACCATTACATTGGCAAAGAAACCGATGAGATCGGAATAATTAGATGAGAATTTAGGAAATACTAACCCACTATCGCCGAGGATTATGACCTTGAGCAGCATCCGCCTTCGAGAAGCCATAATTTTATTTTATTTTTGAAACCAGAAAAGCTTAAAAGTCCAATAAAGAGCAGTGATATTGAATTGAATTTCGTTTTGGTACGATCAACTTTCGAGGGAGGGGTTGGGTGGACACAAATGCTTTTGCTTGCGTAATTAGTTAAGAAAAAAATGCAAATTTTACCAGTGCTAAAATGCCCACCTTAATAATTATTTTTATATTATAATTAATAATTGGTATATTTAGAAACTAGAGAATTGTTCGATATGGATATGAGATGCACAAAAATTATTTTATGGATTGACATTAGCTATCTTGTTGATAACTTTTATATTATATAAATGGTGAATAAATAATTTTGGAATTAATTAATATTCCTAATTATAAGTAGACTGATATAACGCTACATATCTAATGGATTGAAAATTTGAAATAAGCTATCCTATTGATAATTTATTTATATAGATGATGAATAAACAATTTTGGAATTAATTAACATTCACAATAATTATAAGTAGACTTATAGAATGCTATATACCTAATGATATTTAACTAATAAATTATTATTATTTTTTGAGTTTTAGAATCGGATAAGTAAGGGAACGACAAATAAGTAAAAATAGATGGAGGGATTATAATTCGAAAACTCAATCGTCATATTTTTATTACAGCGAGGATTGTTCTTGTAATAGGATATTCCTCTTTATTCGTATTTTGTGCTTACATAGAACTTTCACCTAAGGCTAATTAGACCCCAAAACTTTTCTTTTTTTCTTAATCAGACCAAAAAACATTCCTTCCAGTGTCTTTTTGATTCCCTGATGGCTCACTTCTGATATGGGCTGTATATGTAAAGCACACTTCAGCTATTTTTAGTAAACTAGATGACCGAATGATATATATTTTTAGTTTCAATAAAGAATTTGGTGACATCATTGTGTCAACAAATATAATAACAATCACGTTATTTGAAATTTGATTACCTGTATTCCACTGTCACTCTAGGCATGAATTTGAAGTCCAAATATTACTATTCGGACAATAATATACATACGACAGCCAAGATTTGGTCAAAACAATGTTTCATTTTATATTTCACCATGAAATATTGTAAAAGTTGAGATCGCTGTGTTCTAATTGGCTCAGAGGAAAGACAGGATTTCAACATAAAAGGGGTGGATATTCTGATTGGCTCAGAGCCACGAGCAACTGTATTTACATCAAATCAATAAATGCAAGACATGTATTTTCACACAGACATTAAACATGACACGTCCATGCGGTGTGGTGTGGGTAAGTATTAACCAGTTTCAAGGATAAAAAAAAATACAGCCAACTTCATGGCTTCATATAATGTTTTTGATAATCCTTTCTTTACATGTAACTTTTGAGGAACTGGATATGGGAACACTACAAAATCTGCAACAGCACCTAGATTAATTGATAATTACAAAGATGAGTGGCATATGAAAGGTATGCCAAATTCAACAAATATCTAAACACACTACCAAATCCAACAATTTCTGAGAAGAGTTCATTACATTGCACCCTTTCGTTCGAAAAAATCACTCTTTTCTGCTTCCTAGTTGTCTTCTAGTCTATTCTAATTTCTCGATGACCTTCAACACTAGAACGTGTACCTTGAGTTGTTCTTAGACCTTCACTACTTGAACCGGAAGGATGGGGGCCAAATTCGCTGGTAGGCCCGCTGCATTCACTAGAATTATGTGCCTGGCTTTCCAGTGCCATCTTTCTAAATTTCTTAAGGTCTTCTTTGTACTGAACAGCATCAAAATCCGAGCTCCCGTAAGATTCATGTATACCACTATGTCCAGGTCTAAGTCCGTCATTTAACTCATCCAACGGCAAATTTCCTTCTAAAGCTCTGACAATCTGCATACGAAAAGTTCCAACACTGAATATTAAGCAAAGACAAGTCTTCTTTGACAGTAAATATCGAATTCCGGGGAAAAAAATAAAAAGTGGTAAGCATGAAATTTAAAAGGCAAGAGCCATTCAAGAAGAAATGAGAGATTAGAGAGAAGGAGACTATGTTTCCAGCTTGAGATCTCAAAAAACAAAGTAAGATTTACTTTGGCTTAATTTAGATAAGATGATATGTGTATTTCTAGAACTAACAAGAAGAATTGGTATATTTCAGATGCTTCCTAAATCCTCAAATATAGTGTAACCACCTTGGGATTGAGAAAGGTGCTTATATATCCAAGTTATTTCAAATTTTCAATTGTATAGTCCAGCTTCCGCTGAGCTAACGCAAGATGAAGCAGCACCCAACAAGTTATATTCTATTTGTATGGACAGTTAAAAGGTGAGTATGCTACTAAAAGAGGGGTATTTTGCTTTCTTTCCAAGTAGTTTCAAGAGAAATGATAAATTGCTCTCTTATTTTAACATCTGAAACTCAAGGAGACATTCTCAGGAGATCTCTTGTAGACTTGCTGTAATAGTTAGTACCCATAAAGAACACAATGTGACACAGTGTTGTCCGAGAATTATAAAGAACAAGGTTTGGAGTATTTGAGGAATATTCCTAAAGGACCTAGACTAGGAAAAAAAGGTAAATTTACAAATATGCGCTATAACCTCCTTGTAATAAGTAATCTACATTTTGAGATGCTAATTGTGCAAGGAAACAAATAGAGGCACCTAGCACTGTGGCACACGTAGTAGCAACTGGTAGAGTATGCATTTAATAAGACAAAAAATGTTCTTTAGGCAACAAGTATCAGACACCAGTTTAGGTGTCAGAGGGGTAACAACTAATAACTATTTCGGGCACAAAAGAAGCAAAAAGACTCAAATATAAATCATTACAACCTTTTGTCACAAGAGGAATTTAACCTTACTTTCTAAGTTCAGACAGTCCCTTTCCACATGCAAATCTAAAGGTAGTCATGCAGCTACAGTGTATGTATAAAATAGAGCTTTTACAAGTAGAAGGTACCTGACTCATACGAGGCCTGCGACGTGCTAGATGGCGCACACACACAGCAGCACAAGTGACCATTCTGGTAATTTCAGTCAAGTCATAATTCTTGTCCAATCTTGGATCAGCCAGAGTATCAAAGTTGCCATCATCCAGAGCCTGGGTAAGCAAAGGCCTCGCCTAATTTCACGAGGGAAGTGTTAGTTTTTTCGGGGGGATATGTTATTTTGCTTTTATATTTAACCGAGAGGGGGGAGAAGAAGATGCTCTAGATCATCTCAAAAGCTTAGCAGTTACATAAAAATAATAGAATAAAGAATGCATAAACTCACAACTTGGAAACCACATAGTGTATTAACCTCCTGTCCTTATTCATGAGTATTGGGAAAATGATAATAATGCTACGCACATGCACATGAAATCTGAACCACATCCAGTTGTCCCAGATTATTGCACCACTTACAAAAACAACTTACCCAATCAACAATGTTATCGTCAAGGTAGGGTTGAGCTTTATCAATCGGCCGTCTTCCAGTTATAATCTCCAAAAGCATGACTCCAAAAGAGAATACATCAGACTTTTCAGTTAGCTTCCCAGTAAGAGCATACTCAGGAGCTAAGTACCTGCAAAACGTAAGAAGTTAGTGAAAGAAAAGATATGGAGAGCTCAAAGATAAACATAAAGCGTAAATGTATTGGGATTAAATATTGATTCAATGTGCTATAGCAACTGCAGAATAATACTGCATGAGGATGGAAACAGAAACGTCTTTAATAGATGATAAAAAGAGTATTACCCAAAAGTTCCCATTACTCGTGTAGAGACATGAGTATCAGAGTCATAATTCAACCTTGCAAGCCCAAAATCAGCAACCTGGATCACATATAACAAATGCATCTAGCAATCAACTTATATGTAAAAGAAAAAAAAAAGAGGTGTTCATTCAGTCAGCACTAACCACAGCAGCAGCCACACAAGATAAACAAAATTCAGATCATATTTGATGGCCTGGGTTTTCGAAAATCATTACAACTTACTACAAATAAATTCAGAGAATACAAGTCCAAAGAAAATATTTGAAGGAAAAAAGAGCAAGCTCGCTAGTTTCTGTTTCTTACTTTAGATTGAGAAAACAAATCCATAGAAGATAGTCAGATACTTTCCACTTCATATCAGGTCATGTACCCAATTAAAACGTTGAGGTTTCAAAAAGAGAACCATATGCCAGGTTTTTGAAGCTGTCAACTCATATATGAATATGATGTCTATCAGTCTATCATTAATAATATCATCTTACTGTAATTATAATAAACAGAGCTTGGTGGCAGTTATTTCACTGTCTTTTCTTTTTTGACCTTGGTAACTTTGGCAGTTATTGACTTATTTCACTGTTGTCAATCGAAGTTCCAAGGTAAACGAAGGAAAGAAAAAGCTCAGCCTTGATTGCCCCCTGGCAGGATAAAATTGCATTAAGGATTTAAGGACACAGTTGCCTTAGGCATTCATGCAGTTAGAAAAGGAATAATCGTCACTAAACCCCAAAATTGTATCTTCTATTATTGTAGGGGTGTCTCTTATAAGTAGCCCGGTCATTTTCCACATGAATAAAGCTCTTGCTTTCTAAAGTAGATGATAGTGGAAAATGAAAAGGGCATGCTTTACCAGAAACATTAAAAAAAAAACTGCAGATTGATGCACACACTATACACACACAGATGCAGAATTGTCCATTTTACCTTTGCATCAAAATTGTCATCAAGAAGAATATTGGAGGCCTTGATATCGCGATGTATGATCTTGGGATGACCTGCCAAGACAGACGAATCAACATATCCAAATGCAAAATCATGAATTCTGCCGACTAAAACAAGAAAGGTGATATTAATTAGTAGTATTCTGCAACTCATGAACATACATTCTTCGTGCAGATATGCCAATCCTCTCGCAGAGCATAAAGTAACTCTCATCCTAGTTTCCCAGCTTAGTGGGGGATGCTCCTTGCCTGCAGTTATGTCTCCTTTTTATTTGTATTATAATAGCAGGTAAAAGAAGTATCAATATCTGAATATTAAAAAGGTAAAAATTAACATAGTCAACCATTCATGATAAAGAAAACATTCAACTCTTGGGCAACAGTCATGGCAAGATAGACAACCAAGGGTATAATAATGCATCAAGATTACTAGTTACTTAGAACTCACACTTGGAAAGAACAAGAAAATCGCAGTTTCTCTCCGACTTTTCTAGGGATACCTAAAAAGATCAAATGACGATTAAGCTCCACAATAAGAGATACCTAACCAGGAACTGTATCCAAAACATAATAGAGGAAAACAAGGAATTGGGAAGGAAAGAAACAGACTGACTTGGAATATATACTTCACAAGTCTCATTCTAAAAAAAACGAAATAGATTTAACAAAAGGCTTAAAACTCAAAGGAATTGGTATCACAAAGGTAGACTTGATTGTTGTAACTTAGGAACTGGACTGTTAGTGGGAATATGCCAATTTCTTCTTCAACTCACATGTCAATTAGAAGAACATTAGGAAGCAACTTTTTTTCCATTCTTCTCTTTCTCCTTTAGAACATGGTTTGGGTAAAGGGTCACAAAGAAGTGCACCGACAAAGTTCCCCACAAGGCAAGGAAATCAATGTATCTCCTTGGTAATCTAAAAAAAAGGGTACACAACCTCATTGGAAATGGAGAAACAGTGTGTACCCCTAACCCTTCAATTCCCTCTCTTTGAACAAACTAAATGATTAGTGCTCTTTTACACATCATAATTTGGTCATTTGTAACACCTGAACATCTGCAAGAAAGTGATGTCCTTTTTGTAAGTTCAATTTTAGATCGTGTGGTATGCAACTCTTCTGCTTCAGGAAAAAAGTTTAAAATACTAAATAAAAGCAAGAAACTCTTTGAATACCGAATAAGACAGGAAAATCAATGAATATGAACACCCAAGCCCCTTACCCTTTAAATCCCTCAATTTGAACCACACTAAATAATTGGTGCTTCTAGTTAAGCTTAAATTTAGATCATATGGTGAGGACAACTTCTGCACCATTAAATGATTACGAAGAACCTCTAATAAAAGCAAGCATGACAATTGACAGCAGTCTATGCCAAATTGCAGAAGACAAACTATCTAAATATTCTGAGAACATACCGTGCAAGTGGAACTCCAAGGTTTTGTTTGGGACAAATTCATAAACTAACAGCCGCTGCACCCCTGAAATGCAGTGTCCAACCAATGAAACAAGATGTTGGTGATGAACGTGACTAATAATCTCCACCTCTGCTTGAAATTCACGCTCCCCCTGCCCACTTCCAGCTTTAAGTTGCTTAATGGCAACCTCCTTCCCATCACGGAATACTCCCTTGTATACATATCCAAAACCACCTTGACCAAGGAGGTTGGAAACAGAGAAATAATCAGTAGCAAATGCTAATTCTTGGTAGGTGAATGTAGTTCTAGAGAAACTCGAGCTGGAATCAGGGGTTGTTTGTAGAAAAGGTTTGTCAGTACTCAAGTTACCGCCAGTGGAAGGTGGCAGTGAAGGAGTACATCCATCTGCTGCAGATACTTGTGAAACTGATGAAATGGATGGTGGAGGGGAGGGATTTATTGGAATCCTCACCATGTTTTCTGTTGAGGGAGGAGCACTTTGTTGCCAGTGATGATATTGACCACCAAACAAATTATCTGAGCATGAAACCATATTATGTAAATGATGATGTTTATAATGATGATCTAATAGTAATAATAACAGTAGTAGGTCATATATCATGGATTTTTAAACAAAAATTATTGTGGCCCCTCCTCCCCAAAGGAAAAGGAAACTACACACAAACAATCCCCAATGGAGTACACCAAGTTTCAACTGCAATTGATACTGCATATAAGGGAACAGCGCCACCAAGCAATTTAGCACTTTTAGTTTTTTAGTTTCAATTACTTACTTCCACACTGTTACTTCTGGATATACTAATTCGTTAAAGAGTACTATTTAACAGCAAAATAATGTGGTATAGCTGAAATGCAATAATTTTAAATCTTAAGTGCTTCTTCTGAGGCCATTGGAACACAAAATATCCCACTCACCGCCACCACTACTAATTTCCCCAAGAGAATCAGAGATTTGATGGACTGACGCTTGAATCTTCATTCTGTTCTTAATAATCATCAACTCAATAAAATAACACAAAACTAGTTCACTTAATTGATAGTTCCTTGGATAACAAGGACAAAATTCAAAAGATCTCATTATCACTAACCAACCAAGGACATGGCTGAAAAATTAAAACACCAACTGTCATAAGTAATAAAACAAGGAGCTCCATTGGGGTCACTGATACACCGAAGAACATCACAATATCATATCAGTGAGGTCTGCAAGGTGCATAGCAACATAATGTGTTATAAGTATGACTACAAATTCAAAATTTTAAAATCATATGAAACAGAATCTCTGTTTTAAAATAGACACTAGGGAACAAATACTCAAAGGTGCCAACAACTAAAGTCCAAATTTATATTCAATTCAGCAAACAAATCATTAAAAAAATACTACTTGCTTACGATCAGATTAGAATTAAATTATTCAATATGACTTCAGACTCAAATGACCCCAATAAATGATAAGTAAAATTAAGGAACAGTGAGGGTGCAAGAACACTTAATTAAATCTGTTTTGAACACCAACTCAACTATTTAAAATTGCAATAAAAGGAAAAAAATTAAACTAAGCCCAAAATGGTCATCAAATCCAATATAAGAAGAAATAGTCACAAAGATTTCACCTTTGGGACCTTGTGAAGATGGATCATGACCAAAACCATTCAACCCAAGACGCCTTTTTCTCCTCTTATACCAAAGGGCAAAAATGCACACGCATATAAGCACAAGTGCTCCTCCAATCCCAATTCCAACTCCAAGTGCTACTAAAGTAGTACTATTCGATGACCCCTTCGACGGAGCACCAGTGGGAGAGCTTCCATTAATCGATGAGGGCGGCGGATTTACCAAGGTCGCCGGAGATGGCTGACTAGCAACATCTGGAGACGGAGGAGTAGTACTTGGGTTCACCGGAGATGTTGGAGTAGTTGCATTATCCGCCGGAGGAAACGGCAACGGCGGAACCAACGGCACTCCGGGGAGCCCAGTAGACATTACCGGAGTTCACTTTTTTCTTTAAGACTAGTGTTTTTCAGCAGTTTAAAACCAAGATCTTGAAATTCTCTAGGTTTTTTTGAGTGGCGTGAAGAATCAGAGTGGACAGTTGAAAGAGCACCAAGACAAAACTGGTTTAAGACACAACGGAGAAACGTGAAACAGTGAAGAAGATGCAGAAAAGGAAAATGTTGAATGAAACGACATCGTAGTGGAGACGTTTAGCCAACTTGCACTATATAGAGCACCTGCCTTTATTAAAATATGTGGACAAATTGTCATCATTTTTAGGCTTAAATCGACTATTTTTTAAAATTGTCCGTATATTTTGTTTAGAAATTTTCTGATGCCATATATGACTTGTCTTAATAACAAATACTTTGAAGCATGTAGTTTGGGGTCTTTAGATAAAATGACAATGCAAGAACTATAGCTGAAAAAAGAAAATAAAAAAGGTAGAATCAAGAAAAAAAATTATTCAAATAGGAAAATACACCCCCGCGCGTGATTACGGCATGTGATTAGAGCTTTTGTTTGGCTTTCACATAAGTTTTATACGGCTTTTACATACTCCTGTGAGATAATTATAAGTTTCAAGATTTTACAATAAACACATTACTTATTTATCTATTTTTTTTATATAATTATTATTATTATTATACAGTTTTATTCTTTTAATTCTGGTGTTTCATGTTGTCTCTTTATTGGTACTGTTTTATTCGTCCTTGTCCTTTGTGTACTTTTTTTTTTTTTGGAAATCCTAGGAAATTCATAGGTGTTATCCTCTATGTATTTGTTCTTGCACAATACTCACAAACGAAGTACAAATGTGAATTGGACTAGGCAAGTCATGTTTGAAATATATTTGAATTTCAATTAAAATTATTGTAACAATATTAAATTTTAACAAGGATCTTTTAATCCTTACACTATTTAATCATATATTTTAAAGATATATATGTATTCACGTGGATATAAAAAATATTGTATAATTATAAATAATAATATGTCGACGTGGGTACATATATACCTTTAAAATACACTATTAAATACTCTAAGGGTAAACGGTTCTTTATAAAGTTTGTATCGTAATAACAATTTCGGCTAAAGTTAAAGTATTTTTCAGATCTTTTTCTCTTTTATTTTTAATATGTGTTAACTCTTGAATTAAGTTTGTCTTAAAAAAACGATCTATTAGTTTTTGTTCCGAAGGTAAGGATAAGATTATGTTCACACCATTTGTTTTGAATATATAAGAATAAGATTGTGTACATACCACCTCTTTAAACCCTTATTACTTATTGAGTTGCACTAAACATGTTATAATTTATTGTTATTATAAAATATAATCTTGGTTATATAACAAGTTAAAAAACTTAACAATATGAAAATTATTTACCATTGTATATACTAAATGTTTTTTTTTTCCTAACAAATTGAGTTTTTGTTGATAGTAGTAGATAACAGTTGCCCTTTAGAAGGCTTCTTGGTTTCTGTCGAGTTGGTGAACGACCATGAACCTTCACCAAGAAGATATTTGTAGCCTTTTATTCTCTTGTAATTTTGCAGGGTGCAACTTCTTTTTTGTCATTTTCCCATGTATATGTTTCATTTAATAAATTTTTAAGTCTAATTATTTAGGTGTTGTTTATTGTCTAAATATTTATAATACAAATTTTAATTATCAAGTATCGCTCCAACAATTTATAATGAGTCTAAATAGTTAATATTTCCTCTTTTCCTAATTATTTGTATATTTTGGAGTTGGTACACGTATTGAGAAATTAATAATAGATATAGTGAGTTTATCAATTTAGCCTATTCATAATGAAGTTGATGAATTAAAAACTTAATATTTTTAAAGCAAAAATTTCAACCTTTTCAAAGTAATTAATTGAGGGTATAATAGTTTAAAAAACATTGTACTTTCTTGATTTGTAAAAATGTACAAATAATTAGAACAATTAAAAAAAAGAAATATAGACAAGTAATTAGGGAGAGGTCGAAGTATTTAATAAAAACTATTAATACCAATGAGATGTTTATTTAATACCCCCTCTGTCCTGAATTACTTTTCCACATTTTCTTTTCTTAATTGTCCATTTTGATAAATTAAAAAAGAATAAAAAAAATTTTAGCTATTATACTCTCAATTAATTATTTTAAAAAATATAAAAGTTCTTGAAAATCTTAAATTTTTAATTCATCTACTTCACATTTTCTTTTCTTAATTGTCCATTTTGATAAATTAAAATTTTTTTATCTATTATACTCTCAATTAATTATTTTGAAAAATGTAAAACTTCTTGAAAATTTTAAGTTTTTAATTCATCTACTTCGTAATTAGTAAAAGTAAAATGATAAACTCACCATGTCAATTATTCTTTTCTTAATATGTATGTCAATTCAAAAGTGGACAAGTAATTATGAATAGAAAAAAAATTGTTAAAGATAATAGTTCATTAATTTCATTGGTACCAACATCCATCATTATCAATTAATGTACTATCATCGTCGTTGTTCATCATCATTATTCATCACTCATAATCATTATTTGTTAAGTTACAATTTTCATCATTCTCATGCAATTATTCATTATTATCACTAACCATTACTTACAATCATTATCATCAATTATCATAATTTATAACTGTCAGTCACTATAATTACTATCTTCAATCATTTGATCTTTACTATATATATATATCGATAATCATTGTGGCTTTTGGTTGTTGTGCTTATATTTTGTGATAGGATCAAAAGATTTAATGTGTGTCGTTGTTATATTTGTGAGAATAAGACGGTCACCTATCAATGTCTTTATATATTTGTCAATTTTGATATTTTATTACGCTTATTCAGGAATGGCTTCATCAAATATATATCATTGAAATTAAGCCAATACATGTTATAATTGATGGATTTTTTAAAATTTATTCATTTCGTGTGTGTTTGGTATGAGGAAAACATTTTTCAGAAAATGTTTTTCAATTTTTCTATGTTTGATTTGATAAAATATTTTTCAAATTAACTCATTTTTCTCATATTTAAGAAAAATTATTACATTTTGTAAAAATAAGGAAAACATTTTCCAAAATTCTCCTCAAAACTTCATATTACAATTATTTTGTCGAAAAATAAATTTAAAATTTATTTTAAAAAATATATATTTCAACTTTATTTTTTTTTACTTTTTACCCCATTCCTCCTCCCGCTAGCCCCCTACCCCCTCCATCCCACCCAAAAGAATTTATAATTTGTTTTTAAAAGTATTTCAATTTTTCACCCAACTCAACCCCACCCCTATCCTCGACCCCCCATAAGCCCCTTACCAGCCTCATCTCCATCAAAAAAATAATTTAAATTCATTTTTAAAAAATATTTTCAATTTTAATTTTTTATTTGTTTACCCCACCCTCACCCCTACCCCCTACCCTCCAAATAAAATTGAAGTTTGTTTTTAAACAAATATTTTCAATTTTTAATTTTAATTTTTCAGTCCCACACCCGTCAACACTCCTATCACCCCCCCCCTTCCCCCCCCAAAGAAATGAAGTTTGCTTTTACAACATATTTTTACCTGCAAAATTTTATTTTTTCATCCCACGCCACGCCTACCCAAAAAAAATAAATTAAATGTTTTTTTTTAAAAAAAAATTAATTTAAATTCAATAATTATTTTCTACTCTCTACTAAAAATAAAATATATTTTCTTAAAATTATTTTTCATTCATAAACTAAACACTAAAAAATATTTTTCGGAAAGTATTTTCTACTCACCAACCAATAATGAAAAATAAATCAAAAATCTATTTAGTTTTTTCAGAAAAATATTTTGTAGGAAAACATTTTTCGTACCAAACACACCCTTAGTCTTCACCTTGTTTCTGTTTTACAACTTTACTTATTCATTTCGTTATCTTGATCAATTGAATTCCCACGTCTTTTATATCTTACGTACAAATGCAATAGTACATTTCTGGGGGTAAACAATTATTTATTTGTTCGTCTTTTATACATTTTAAATTATTAATTCTTATGATCTATATATATTACTTGCAAGTTACTTTCTAATTGTCTAAATTATTTTTAAGAAATATATTGTATGTCAAAATGTTAACAAAAAGAAAAAGAAAATTTGACTCTTAAATTTTGATTCGTATCATATAAATTAAGCGGAAGAAAATTATATAAGTGCACGTTTATGAAGTGCTTCATAAACTGATTTTAATGATCTTAAACCTGGTTGTGTTTTCTTTAAAGTATGACTTTTGAGAGCTTGAAATTTAAATTAAGTAAGTGTTTGGTTATGCGATATCATATTACGATATGAAATCGTGAAATAAATTAACATTTGAACATGCGTGTTCATGCTGATTTTATATCATGAGAGAAAATTCTATATTTTCCAAAAAAGTCATTATTTGAGATTTTTTAAAAATACAAAAAATTCACCCACAAATTTATATTTTGTTAAAACAAGTCTACATTTATATCTACTAGTCATTTATTTCATATGTAAATAAAATTTATAATTATATCATTACTTTTAAAAATTTATTAGTCTTACCAACATAAAAATTTATTATTACTTTAAATCAATTCCTACTTTATTATTTATATTCATCAAATTCATTTTTTTAATCAAATTTATCGCTACTACTTTAATGTTTAGTAAAAAATAATAAATTTTCATCTATATTTAGTGAAAAGACCGACCATGATGGCTTTGTAATAATTTACTATGTGATTTTATAATTTTTTATTTATTTGGTAAGATTGAATAAATAACAAAGACTATTTTAATAGTTTTACGACATATGAGATTCTTATGTTCATAAAAAAAAATATACAACACAAAAACTCTAAATTACATGTCCAAACAAAACTTTAACTTTATTTCATAATTTCATATCACATGACCAAATAGGCCTGGAGCAACTTCCTCCAAAAAGAAAGTGATCATCAATTTCAAATACTGTCATATAAATTAGGATCATAACTACTCTATCAATCAGTAGTATTAGTATTCATATTAATATAAACATGTGATTGTTACTATTGTTTTGTTTAGGTAAATGGACAAATAAAGATGGTCCATTCTATTTCAAGTAGCATCTATGCTACTTAGCTCCATAACAAATAGTAGCACAAAAGGTAATAGTTCACAATATTCTTTAATGAATGTGTAAAATAGCATATATCAAAAATAAAATACGAGAAGGTTGTTCAATATATTTAGCTCTACCTTCAAAACGGAATTATATTTAATGTGATTAAATCGACAAAAAGAATAATATAAATCTAAAATTACACGAAATAAAAATTACTTTGAATTTTGAAAAATCTTTTTAAAAAATAAAATTTATAAAATTCAAAATTCACAGCGCTCTTCTCTACTTTGGCGCACCCAAATCAGAGGGAAAAAGGTCCCGATCGTAATTTCCAATAAATTTGTCACTAGAAATTTACTATCAGATTACATGCATCTAAGTGAGGATGTGCATTTCTGTTTGGGACAAATCAGCATGAGTTATTGCCCAACAGAATTCAAGGTGTGAAATGACGAAAATAGACACATGACACACGTATATTGCCCCTTTTCATGTTTCGAATCAATCAAACCGGACGATCCCGTCACTCCCCCCCCCATTCCCCACGCGGCGTTCCCTCCTCTTCTTCAAGCCGTCAATAAAAAAACTCTGAAGCACTAGTTAAACTTGCACCACTTCCATTCAGTTGAACATTTCGCTTACAGAGAAGTTAGAGCGACAAAAAGTTTTTTTTTCCTAGAGAGAGAAAACATCACTGGTAACTCCAAAACCTATCAATCTTCGTTTAATCATTTTTCATTACATTGAGGATTGTTTTTTTTATTCTACAGGGTGATCTTATGCGGATGAGAATGTGCGTCGATTTGTTGCTGTTTCAATTGATGAGAATTGGGAAATTCAGAAGTTGAATTGGTTGAGTTTCTGTTTCTGTTTATTGTGAATTGGATTGAAGGTGGTTGTGTGGTGTGAAGGATTTGAGTCGGTGGAGGTCCGACATGAGTACCACCCAAGGGCAGGCCGTGACGGTACGGGACCTCATTGAAGAAGCTAAAAAGCGGATTGTAATCTTGCTCCTATGTGTCATTGGACTTTCGTATATCATGTCTCGTGAGTGTCTACTTAATTTTTTTTTCCAGTTTTTGCTGATGATGATTGAGTTTTTTTTTCCTCCTACTTGTTTGGATGCTATCAATTGACTTGTGAACAGTGTTTTTTGCTGCGTGTAGTGTCTTTTTATTGCAGCCTTGAAAGGAATTAATGCTAGCTAACAATCATTTCTAGTTCAGGAATTTAGGATTTTAAATAGATATGGTTCAGGAATAAATCTTTGAAGGGCACAAATTGATTGACCGGAATGGTAATAGATGTGAGTATGTTATTGCTTACTAGAGGTAACTATTTACAAGTTGTATGTGAGTGGATTGATTAGCTGCCTGCATATCACACATATTTACTCATCTAAAATATCATTCATTATTCTATATCTGTAATTGCTGTGCATTGTTGACACACACAATTAGATAACCAACTGTTAGTTGGCAAAAACTTGGAACAACTTTAAAGGAAAGTTGTCGGTTCATTACTTATATAAAAATAGAAAAAATGAAAAAAAAAAAAAGAATCAGAGATATCTGGTCAGGATTTGACTTGAGAATTTGGATCTCGATCTCATGAATGAAATGGATAACTGTTTTTAAAAAACTTGCAAATAAGACTTAACAAGGAAACTGGAAGACTAGCTAATTAAGTTCTCAACGAATTTGAGAAATGTTGTAAGCTTGTTTTTCAAACTTATGTGACGCCCATGACGGAGGGCGGGCCGACAAGAAGGAGGGTCAAAAAAAGGATTGACATGCTTCAAGGGTGGCAAGCTTCTGAAGAAGGATTGCACATGACACCTTAGGAAATTACCACACCAGTATGGGAGAGGAAACTGACGAGCATTGTAAGGCATAGTACAAGTTCACATTTTATGTTTTGGTTCGATTATGATGTAGTCCGAAGGACAAATCCTTGAGGTCTGTTGGACCCAAGTGGACAACATGTACCATGGGCTTGAGTCATGACAAATATGGGATTTGAGCATGACGCTTCCTCAGTACAATGGTGGGGCAAACCTCTATGTTCTCGCTGAGTCCGTAAGGTGGGTTTTATGTGATGCCCATGATGGAGGATAGGTCGATGAGAGTGGGTCAACATTCACATAGTGTGTGTGCGTGTTTAGGCTTGATGATAGCGTAGCCCAAGAGGCAAATCTGTAAGGTCTGTTGCCAAAGCAGACAATATGTGTCATGGGCTTGGATCGTGACACTTTGAAAGCTCATTAAGTTACTGAAAGTGCTTTCAAATTTTGCCCAATAAAGCTTTAAACTACCAAACTCATGACCTGTATAAGAGTTTAGAAACTTAATGTTGGATTACTGTATCTTCTTCATGTATAACCAAGATTAGTGAGTTTGAGGGAATATGAAAATGTCCTTGCATTTTCACATTATTCAATATGCCACTTTAAGATGAATTTCTCCAGAAGAGTGCATCCATCGGCTTAAGAGGCTGGAGATAAAGAGGGTGAAAGTTCATGACATCGGACTACATCGAAAGTACTTTCTAGAGTGCAACATTAGCGGGTACATGTTCTAGATGAAACTTCCACACAGGTAAACAAAAGAAGTGGAGACAATTACACTATCGGAAAGAAATTCTTGATGACTGAAAATCAGTTGCATGACTGATGTTGTTGTTATTATGATACATACAATTTTTTTCTCCAATTCTTGTATAGTTTACATGGTTGGTTAACTGTTCAAGACCCTTAAAGATTTATCCAATGGATATGATATCTTACAATTGAGTAGTTACAAGTGAACCAACAAGAGTAGTCAGATGCTTCGTGAGACTTCATAAGAATTTGTCTTTGCGACGTTTTGAAAGACAATTCTTAAAAAGATACAAGTTGACAATCATGAACATGGAACTAAAAGAGATTAAAGGAAACTACATTTTTCTTCTCGATTTTCGAGTTACTCAAAATTACGTGATGAGGGATGTGGATAACTCTTTCTACACCATTTGATGGTATGTTTGTGTCACATATGGATTTTTCTCTCTCATTAAATATGTCCCCAATATGAATATGGAAGCAATCTATTTGAATGGGAGTTAACCAAAGCCTATTATTGGATGTCTACAAGTGGAAAATCCTTTAAATGTATCCAGAGAAACTATAATCTTTTTAATGTTGCTCAAGCATTTCCCTTGTTACAATCGACATGCGGGAGGGGATAGGAGGTCTTGGCGATGTGATCTTCTACTTCTTTGGTGTTGTAGAATAGTTAGTAATACAACTTCCAAAAGTATATGACTTGCACCTAAGTCGTAGTCGTCGATAAAATTGTAGTGGAGATCTTGAGATATTAGGGTTTGAATCCACTACTACTCAACTATAATAATAACTACGCTTTCGTTCCATACAAGTTGGTTGGTGATTAGTATTGGTCTTTAATTAATTTCCTTCCATCTATCTAAGTCTTATTGGGAAAAGTCACCATACCTATGTTGGTGAGAAAATGCAAATACTCGGTAGAACAATCGAAATGCACGGGAGTTGTCCAAAGACCCCTGTCATATATAAAAATAACACAATCTTGTAATATTGTTACATCTAATTCTAGTCGAGCTAATGCAAGACTAAGATTATCTATGAAACATAAAAGTTCACATACATAGCAAAGTCAACAACAACTACCCTGTGTAATCACACTAGGTAGGGTGTGAGGAGGGTAGGGTATACGTAGACCTTACCACTACCTCGTGAAGATATAGCTTGGTTGTTCCCGAATGACCCTCGGCTCAAGTAACTCATAACAAAGCAATGTTTAAAATAACATACAGTCACAAAGCAGACATAACAAATACTAACAACATTATTACATGGCATTAGTAACAACATCTAAATAATGTGATAACCGAAACAAAGAACAATAGGTATTAAACAGAAATCGAAGGGCAGAAACTACGAGATTAGTACTAATCTACTGGAATGCACGGAGATAACACTCCGACGACCACCTTCTGCCCTAATCCTTGACCTCCAAAATGCCCTATCTAAGGTCATGTCCTCGATAAGCTTAAGGTGCGCCATGTAAAATAGCAAAGTCCCATTATTAAATTTCTTGATTCTTAGTTATGGCAATATTTGCTTCCTTAGAAGCTTTCAGCTCTATGTAGGAGTCAAGTCGTACAGTCTGCCTTTGCATGACTATCATAGCAAAGCCTTTTGGTTTGCACAAATCTATTGCAATGAGTCCCTTATAAAAAAAAAAATTGTCCTTCTTCTGCTATATGTGGATAAGTAATGCTGTAGGTTCAATAAATGAGCTTAAGAGAAGATGAAGAACCTAGTTTTATATGAAAGATTTAGGAGACCTCACATGGGAGGCCCCACATGAAGTGATTCTTCCCCGAAAAGACTCTGCATGTGATGTCCGTAAACATAATCAGGTGGTTGTTGTTGTTATTAATCTTGCATGTATCTCGACAGAGATAGTCTATTCAGAATTTATTGTTATAAGAGTATTCAGCTTGACTGGGAGCCTGGGTTTTTGCAGTATCTGTTGATAGTTATTTTTTCATTAATTGCACACTTCAACTTTATTGTTTTTGACATTCCTTTTGGATCTTAACATATATCTTGGGTGAATGTCGATATGCCTTTTATGTTTCTATTCTCATCTTTGACATTTTTGCTGTACTTTCCACTTGCAGTAACGAGCTCTTCAGTTTTTATCAACTTGCCTGCTGCTGCTCTCCTAATTGTTATGCTTCGCTATCTATCTCTGGACTTTGATGCACGAATAAAAGCTGCTACATATAAAAGCAAGTCATCCTCATTAAATAGTACTGTTCAGAAGAAAGAGTTAGATGGTCCAAGAACAGTTAATGAGAAGTCTGATTGGAGGAAAAAAGTAGATTCACCTGTTGTGGAAGATGCAATTGACCACTTCACCAGACACATAGTCTCTGAGTGGGTGACAGATCTCTGGTACTGCCGTATAACTTCTGATAGACAGGGTCCAGAGGAACTTGTGCAGATCATGAATGGCGTGCTAGGGGAAATTTCATATCGGATGAGATCCATCAATCTTATAGATCTTTTAACAAGGTTTCTAAATTGTAGTACAGGATGCTACTGACATATTTCCTCTTTAGCTTATGTTATATTATATCCTCTAGGAAGTCATTCATTGGGATCATGCAGGGATATTGTCAGTCTAATATGCACTCATATGGAACTGTTCCGTACATGCAAATTGAAGATTGAGAAAAAGAATACAAGATCCTTGACTATAGAAGAGCGAGATCTGGAACTTAAACTGACGCTGGCTGCAGATGACAAGTTACATCCGGCTTTGTTTTCTCCAGAAGCTGAACACAAAGTAATCTCATTCTTTTATCTTAACAAAATCAATAATCAATTGTTCTATAGTACTTTCAATTTAGGATTGTCTCATCTCATTTTCACCATTTCTTCTCTATCTGCAGGTTCTCCAGCATCTTATGGATGGTCTCATTTCGTTCACGTTCAGACCAGAGGACTTGCAATGCTCTTTATTTCGATACATTGTGAGGGAGCTTCTTGCTTGCGTTGTGATACGACCAGTACTGAATTTAGTTAACCCTAGGTAACTATTCCTTTGCGTCTTGCTTCCTGTAGCCTCATAACCCTTGTTTCTGTACTTTATTTTATCACCAAAATATTGTCAGGTTCATTAATGAGAGGATTGAATCTCTAGCTATTTCCTTAAAGAAGGCTGATAAAGGACCTACTGCAGCTCAAACAGAACAGCAGTCAAGTCCAAGTGTATCTGAAAAGGTATCAGCAGATCATTTTTCTGGGGTGTTGGATTCTTCTGCGAAGGGTCTTGAACTTGTTCAGTTTAGAAGGGACCAAACTAATGATACTATGGAGAATAATACGATGGACAATGGGAATGGATCAGATTTGTCAAAGGATCCTTTGCTTTCGATTGATACACGGTCTACTCGTTCTTGGAGTTCTTTGCCTTCACAAACCAACACAGATGATGGGAGAGGTCTCCAGAAACACCGCTCTGGAGGAGAGTGGGGTGAAATGCTAGATTTGGTGTCACGTCGAAAGACTGAAACCCTGGCTCCAGAGAACTTGGACAACATGTGGACTAAAGGAAGAAACTATAAAAGGAAAGAAGAGGGCAATCTAGCATCAGATTCACTCCAACAGAATTCTTTGCTAGGGGCACCTAAATCACAGGAGCACTTGAAGGGAATGCTAAGACAGAAAGAGAGTGAGAGGGAAAATAGGGTTAACGTGAACCATTATTTGAAAGCTAATAGCCAACCTTTTCAATATCAAGAGGAAGATGAGCACAACTCAGATGAGGTCGAATCAGAGAGCACTAGTTCTTACACTACTGATGATGAGGAACCTATTAGTGTGACAGGTCTTGATTCTCCTGGTAATAAAGTGTGGGATGCAAAAAATAGAAGGAAAATCAATCACATTCATCATCCACTTGAAAGTAATGCTGGTCATAAGACAAGAAAGGGAAAAGCTAGCAAAGGTCATATTCGCTCTAAGCACTTAAATAAAGTACCATCTGCGAGGAAAAAATCCAGAGCAAGTAGCCAAACAGAGCATGTATGGCAAGAGATTCAAAGATCGAGCTTCTTATTAGGGGATGGACATGATATATTAAACTCTAAAGATAATGAGAAACCAGAAGTTCTGAGCGATCACTCTGATTCAGAAATGCCTGGTAGAATTTCAAGTGGCACCAATGCATCAGCATCTTCTTTGTCAAGCAGCTTTCTCGCTAATCAGAAAATGGGTGCTAATTCTGTTAAAAGTTCTATAATTGCTGATTCCTTTTTGAAGTTAACATGTGAGGTACAGAAGTGATTGCCATCCTTTTTACATAAACTTCACTTGTGTGTTTTTGGTAGGGAGGAAAACATTTTTCAGAATTTCTTTTCCCCAATTTTTCCATGTTTGGTTGGTAAATGCTTCAGAAATATATTTCCCAAGATCACATTTTCCTCAAAAAACTGAAAATAACTCCCCTCCTCCATCCCAATTTCTCTGATGGCGGTACAATCCCGAATACCTAGGGTAACAGGTCTTATTTCCATTTTATCATACAGCTATTTGATGCTTTTGATTATATTGTCTTGGTACACTTAACATTAACTCATCTTCCTTATTGTTTTCCAATTATTTTTTTATGTTTAGCTGTTTGAATTCAAGTCCATATTTGAAAGTAAAATTCCATAGTTTCTTAGAAAACGAAATTGAGGTTTATAATTATTAGTGCTCCTCCATTATAATTTTATTAATCTACTTTATATAGACAGTTTAAATAGATGCCTTATTAGTCTCTCCTTAAATTTTTATAACTCTTTTACTCCTTACAACCAAAAGAGTGGAAAGTATCTTCCTCTTCAACGGTCAGCCAAACATTTGAAATTTTCTGGAAAATGATTTCCATTTACCAACCGAACACTTGAAAATAAATTAGAGAACCACTATTTTCCTGAAAAACATTTTCTGTGGGAAAGATTTTCTTTCGTACCAAACATACCCTTTATGAATTACGTTCGCAGCTTTGGACATCCACAGATGTTTCCCTTCCTGTGTTGCAGGTATTGAGTGCCAATATTGTAAAGAGTGGCTCAAAAACTTTTGCCGTTTATTGCTTATCTGTTACAGATGTGAACAATCATAGCTGGTCCATCAAAAGAAGGTCTCGTTATGTAACCTTTTGCTTTTATCATTATTCTGTATGTCAAAACACCTCCTTATCCCGAATATTATCTCAACATGTCCTATTATCCCGTTTATAATTTACTTCTGCTGTTGTCTGTGACAGGTTTCGTCATTTTGAGGAGCTACACAGACGTCTGAAGGAGTATCCTGAGTACAATCTTCATTTGCCACCCAAACATTTTCTCTCCTCTGGTCTGGATGTTCAAGTCATTCGAAACCGATGCAAATTTCTTAAAGAATATATGAAGGTGATGCTCTAAAAGATGGCATCTAGAAATGTTTTTCGACTATTACTTTCTGATCTATAACAGAGTCCTGTTATTTATTAGAGTTCTCTTTGATATCACAGTATTGTACTTATGTTCGTACCTCATAATGTTTCTCTTCTCATTGTTGTATATTTATCTTGGTCTTAATTCTTTGATTGTATTTGACTTTCATGTTCCCTGAAAATAATTTCTCCTCTTCCTGAAGTTGATGATATATGATGTCATGGGAAGCATCAAAAAGCAAGAATATCGTGAAATTGGACCTTTATCATTCTCTCTAAACTATTGTGTTCACTTATTCTCCTTGCAGTTAAATTTATTTCCTTTTTTCCCCTAGGTGTTATCTGTAATTTTCATTTGATTCGGGTTTTCTGGTTTTGTCACAGAAACTGCTTCAGCTCCCAAGTGTTTCCAACTCCATTGAGGTTTGGGACTTCCTCAGTGTTGATTCACAGGTTAAAAGATTATTGATTTTCTATTCTTTTAGCTTTGGATACATTCTTTGAACACAGAGCATTGATCTTGTAAATTGTCGTGCAGACATATAGCTTTTCGAATTCCCTTTCCATAATCGATACATTACCAGGTAAGTAAGTTAGTTGGCATGGCTAGGGGCCAGAAGGTTGCATTTCCATTTTTATGTTAATCGTAAATGGTTCTTGTTATTGGCTTTCAGCTAACCTGGATGATACAGTACACAAAGTAAATAAAGAACCTCTGCCCAAGATTGGCCCAAGAACTGATATCATATTCTCCACGGCAGAGCATTATGCAGAAAGGAAGGAGCGAGTCTTGATGCATCATCCTGTGGTGGATGAATCAAGATATGGCAAAAAATATGTCACACTGTCCCCTCCAAAAAGACCCACCAAAGGAGCTTTTGAGGATTCAAGTAGTGGCTGCGATAATGTACAAACAACTAAAGTTCTAATCCCAGCCACAGGAATGGTGCTAAAATCAGTTGAAACTAATTCACGAGCCTCGCATGGATCATTCGATTCCTTTGTTGATGCTCCTGTTGATTCCTCCCTTCCCTTAGAGGTAGCTGCTACTGACTTGAGTTAGTGAGAATGAAAGATATGCAAGTTACCTTTTTTTATGATGCCTTTTCCTTTGGTTTCTCTAGTAAGAATTACATGTAGATTACCAATTTTTTTTAAAAATCACATGTAGTTTTAACCTTTTGAGATGCTTTTGAACCTCTTTTTTTGTTTTACTGTAGTGGGTGCCTCCACAGGTAAGTGCACCAGTTCTAGACCTGGTTGACGTCATTTTTCAGCTCCAAGATGGTGGATGGATCAGGTATTATTCTTGTCAAACTATTATGCACTTGGACCTCATTGATTACTCATTTCTGTTATAACTTCTTGGGGTGTCTACCAGGAGAAAGGCATTCTGGGTGGCGAAACAGGTTTTACAATTGGGAATGGGTGATGCATTTGATGACTGGCTGATTGGGAAAATCCAGCGTCTGCGCAGGGGTTCAGTAGTTGCTGCAGGCATTAGACGTATTGAGCAGGCAAGTGTCACATTTTTGTAGCTTTTCCTTCTCAAGCTGATTTGAACAAGTAACCTTGAATTCCTAGTTGTTATTTAATCAATTAATACCATCCCAAATAATAGTTTTTAATTTTCCAGGATTTGCTAAATCAAACAATTTGCTGTCCTCCTATTGATATCTTTTGGTTCTCATGTATGCTTGGGCAGGGCTGGGGGTGGAAGGCTTATTTTGTAAGCTTGCTTTATGAGAAAAAGCTATAGTAGTAAGCATGCCGTGTTAATAAAATATGTGCATTTTATAGATGACAGAGGAGGTGGTGTATGCTTTTTCTTAGAAGCCTGTAAAAGTAGTTACGGATAACTCATGATACCCAAGATTCTGTGACTAACATTTGATTTGTACTGTATTGGTTGTTCTTATTGATACTGTATTGAGTGTTCTCATTCTTTGCGCTCCATGTAGATTCTATGGCCTGATGGAATATTCATAACAAAGCATCCAAGTCGACAACGTCCTACACCATCTGCCAGTCAATCTGTTGGTTCTCCACAAAACCATCCTCCTACTCCATCTGCCAGTCCATCCGTTGGTTCTCCACAAAACCAACCTCCTACTCCATCATCATCACCTATGGCAGAGGATATCCGGAAACTGGATGAGATGCAACAGAAGGAAGCTGAACGGCGTGCAAACCTTGTATATGAGCTGATGATTGGTAGGTCACCCAAAAACATGTCCCATTGGCTATTGACCATTACAACATTCATCATCCATAATAGTTTGCCATTATTTACTCTGATAACCTTTTACAGAAAAAGCGCCTGCTGCTGTTGTCGGACTAGTTGGTCACAAGGAATATGAACAATGCGCAAAGGATCTTTATTACTTCATCCAGGTAATTTAGTCAGTGCCTTTAGAATCTGCTTTAAATATAACAACCTTTAAAATTGTTATACTAATTGAGTCACTGTTTCTTTTACAGTCATCTGTGTGTCTAAAGCTGTTAGTCCTTGATCTTCTTGAGCTGATACTGCTGTCCGCTTTCCCGGAGCTGGATGGCGTATTCAACACATTGCATCAAGAGAAGAGGAAGTTTGGAGAGCTCAAAATAGATTAGTCTGCGCGAATTTCGAAATAGCTAGTCCATCTTTAGAGAATTATATCAAAAAAAAATTTAAAAAGTTTTTTCTTTAGCCGTGTCCCTCCTGGGAACTGATTTCTGCATACATTTTTCTTTCCCTTTGGCACTCCCCGGGAATTGATTTTTCCCATTTCATGTCTTGTACGCTAGTTGTTAACTGGCGTGGAAAATTTTGTTATAGTGGAAAAAAATATTTTAGAAACACAACTGTTAAAGTTGAGTTGGAATCATTTTCCTTGAGGACATGTAAAAATTAGAATTTTTTTGGGGGGAAGATTGTAAACTATATTTTGACCAATACCCTTGTAAATATCAGTATAGTGATATACATACATTCTTCAGCAACATTGTATTTTCTGCCATACAATCAGAGTGTCATAGTTTATTGCGAAGTTCCCTTGATAGAAGATCAAAGGTATGCGCAACTTAAGCTAACCAATGGTATGAGATTAAGATATGAGGGTATGAAAGTTGAAAATTAGGATAGAAGATAAATAGGCAACCTCCCCAAACTCTACTACCATGTGAGATTTCACTGGTATGTTGTAGAAAATGAATGGTTTCATGTTTAGCATTTCTAAAGTCTTGGCCATTAACACATACAAGCTCATTCATACTCGAAGATTATCACAGTAACCTAACAATTGAAAAACATTGTGAATGACTGGATTGAAGGCCAAAACGTATAAATTTAGCAAGCCTTTGAGCTACATTTGGATTGCAATTGAAAACAAAAATTAAAGTTTGAAAAAGGTATTTTGAAAGTCCGTTGTATTTTTGCATGAAGTTCATTTCATGAGGAAAATTTGTGCGGAAAACCACTATTGTTTCATTTGAAATACTTAAATCAGTTATTGAAAACCTAAATTATTTAACAACAAACAGTTAACTAAGTCGAAACCGATCACCTTAGCACTACCTCAGATTGCAAGTCATCTAAGGCATGGTAACAGTCGCGTCAGCTATGTGGAGTTTTTGGTTGGAAACACGTTATACCAAGGTAAATTGTACTCCACTCCATATTAATTAAATTTTTGACACACAGTTCATTTTTCAAATTATTTGTTTAGTTTTCAAGACTATTTTTAGAGTGTTCTTTCAATTTAAACCTTCAATGTAATGACTTCAAAAAATTCAACAATAATTAATAAGATTAAAAATGAATAACTATATACAATTTATGTCTTAATCTCCTTTTCTATAAAAGGTATGAAAGACCTCAAAAATTCAATTAATATGAAATAAACAAAGTACTATAATTAGCCATCCCACCATGTAAATGAAATATAACTTATCTAAACGATGGGATAAGTTATAGCAACCAAACAAGACATCAAATTTTATCCTAGAGTATATTAATTATCAAAAGACCATTTATTTTATCCATCACACTAAACGACCTTAAATAGTACTATTTATGGGTACTTTTCAACTTGAGTAGATTCATTAAAAAATATAAAAATTCTAACTATAATATGAATATGTAACAACCAAACAACAATAGATACAAGAGTGATGTACCAATTAACTTGACAAATGATAAAATTGGACACAACCCAATGGGGGGATCATGCTAAAAGTGCACGTAGCTACATAAGGTGAGAATGAGACTGAAAGAGGAGACGCACAAATTCTGCCTAGCAGGGCTTGTACTAACTCTGCTTTCCGAAACATAGGCAGAATGGAAGAAATCACCAGGGTTATCATCTCCACACATACATTCCCTAGTAAGCATTAAGATACACGGCTTCACAAGCGCTCGTGAAAAAAAATGGTATTGACATGCTGGATGAAAAAGAACACATCTCAAATGCAAGTTTCAAACAATAGGATGTATAATTCATCATACAGCTGTCCCAAGGACAAAGGAGGGTGGGTGATCAGCTAGAATAGATGCACGAAGAAAAACATCAATGCATTGGGTAAGTTGCAACGAGCAATGAAAAAACAGATACGGGTGGGTACGAACTCAACAACTCAGATTCAGCAACAAAAAATAGAAAGCAGCCTATAAATAAAATCAAAACTCTGTATCAGAATGTCAATTTCAACAAAACATTTCAAAAATTCAAGCACTAATAATTTAGACTGGACATCAACAACAAAAATTAACTTTCCCAAATTTCCTTGCTCTCTAATACTTGAAAATACTTTCAAAATGAAGCTACCATTGAAAAAGTACCCTCCTCAATTACTCTCTCTTCAAGCAGAAGCTGCTGTTCCCTTCTTCCTTGGAGCTGCTTCAGTCCCTGAACATATATTGCAATTTGAAGTTCATTAACATAGACAATTCAGAGCTACTTGACTACACAAACTATTAAGAGACTGACATGGAAAACCAACAAATCCAAAATAGATTTTCCAAAGCTCAATTAGCTATAGACTACACAAACTTAATTCTAAAACTCAATTACAAAAATAGATGCAGGAACATACTTCTTGCTCAATTAGCAAAGACTACGTGAACTTTTTTAAGTTCAATTACCAAATAGCTCAACTTGCATAGTGGATTTGACAATGTGGATAACTGTCTAATCAGAAACTAAAGATCACAATTAATAGCAAGCCATATTACGACGTGTACCTTCTCTGAAATTGGTCTTGAATCTGCGAGGGACGTTGCGGAGGTACCTCATACGGCCAGTACCAGTTGTCTTTCTGCGGATTGCCTTCACACTCCAGTTGTCTGAAATCCATTTCATTCAACATAACAGTAAATTGTATATCGGACTAAGAAGAAAGCTTTCATGGCGTCAAATACAATAAAAATTATACGGTAAGAGACAGCAATTTACATGATCTCTTCCTAGCAGCAGGATAAGCACAAGCAGAACATCGGCTCTTCTGGAGATGGAAACTGCGGCGACCGCACCTCACACACAATGTGTGGGTCTTGTTCCTCCTCTTACCAAAACTTCCTGTTCCCTTACCCTATAATAATTAACAATACAAAATCCACATTGGTTAGAACATCAACACCATAAAAGTTGGGGAAGAAAGAGTAATGGAGTTACACTTACCATTGCTGTGCAGTTGCAGATACCCTAGCGTCTACCTCAAATTGATGTGATTCGGCGATAATAAGAGAGTTTATACGTCGTGGTTGAAAAGGGCTTTAGGGTTCTTAAAGTGGGCCAATTATGTTTTGGGCCTAATATCTTACCGAGCCCATTTATTCTATTACTTGGCCCGGGAAACGTATAGTAAGAATAATGAGATCAACTTTTTGATTTTGTTTTTATAAAAGTAATGGATTTTGATAAATACGTTTAACTAATAAGTAAAAAAAATTGAGAATTGTGATAATTGTATAGAATGACAAACTAATAATATAAAATAAATATAGTAGCTACCTTTTGATTTATTTGTGTTTCATAGCAAACTGTTTGTCAGTTCCTCTCTCCCTCATATTCTCGCTCGCCACTCTCCCTCTCTCGCTCGCCTCTCTCGCTTTATATAAAGCGATTTCTAATTATATAAAGCGAAAGAAAATTGTATATGCAAATATATATATATTCGTCCTATACACTTATAATTATACAATACAAATATTTTTCTGCCCAAGTCTCTTTTGCCTTTCTTGTTTCACACAAATTCAAATTGTACATAATTTCTCTCTTTCTCGTTTATACAATTTAATTCTGCCTTTCTCGCTTTCTCGTTTTAAATGATTCAAATTGTCTATAATTTATCTTTTTTTCGTTTTATACAATTGGCTTCAATGATATATGTATAGCGAATTATATATATATAAGTTTGTTATGAGAGCAATTATGTAAATTTTGCTATAACATATAAATATAAATTTTATATTTGCTATACGTAAAAGCTGTTTATTAAAAATTGCATGAATCTGGACATTCTTAAAATCTTAGTATCTCAACCGTTTCTATTCCCACGTTGTAATTTTCAGACACAGAAAAAAGAAAGAAAAAGATATATTTTGATATTCACATGCTATTGAGTGTTAAAAACAATTCTCATACCACGTGGGCACAAAATATTGTATTAATGGCCCTTCAGAAAGAGATAGTAGGACCACTACAAAGTACCAACTCAAAACACGGAAGTGGAAAAGGAGAAAGATGATTAATTGATGTGGTTCCGTATAGATTATCCCTTGAGATTTATGATTTATTACTATTAGTTTTTAAAACATATATAAATATTAATTCCAACCAGGATATAGCTCCATCAACACTGCAATTCAACTTGTTAGGTGTAGTACAGAGAAAAATGTGATTAAGCATATCTATTTCATCATTTCTTCGAGTTTGCATTAGCTAGGCTTTTGGTAACCCCTATTATTTATAGGATCTAATACTGCATATTGAGAGCTGACTGTTCACTAGTGTATATGTATAAATATACACTATTAAGAGCAGCAACAACAACAACATACCGGATGTATTTCCGCCACAGAGTGAGATTTGAAGAATATAAAGTGTACTTAGACCTTACCTCTACCTCAAATGTATCCAGAGCGAGCAGATTATAGGAATTTATTGTTGAGGTGGACACTACCTATTGTAGCATGTTGAAGAATTCAAGTGTTAAAACCGTAGGAAAGTGACTGATGTAATGAGCCCTCATCTCCTCACCCATTTCAATCATCTCTTCTGTTTATGCCTCTTATCTTCTTCCACCAACAATGTACCAATCTTTAATGATTTGGGGTCCAAAACCAGCTCTTAGATTAGTGGCTAATTAAAGCCTTTCTCATTATTACTTGAGGTCCCATTAACATAAAATTAGGTATCTTTTAGCCATATGTACTAATCACATCAAAAATCAGCCCAACTCACTCTTCAACATTCTCTTAACAATGATCATTGTTGAAATTCCATTCCCTAATTACGTTGTTTAATTATTCATAAGAACGCTACTCCCTCTATTTTAGTTTACTTTGGCTTCATTACATACTAACTCTATAAAGTAATAGTAACAAAATTTATAATTTCAAAACATCATTAATAAAATTATTTTAGAAAAATACGTCTTTAGTAAAAGTTTATTCGAGGTGTGTCAAGTCAACCAGGACAAAATACGAAACGGAGTGAGTAAACTTCAAGCCTAAGCTTTAAATATCATCCTTCTGCTAGGTGGTGGATAGAACTATCAATTCTGAGCCCTCAGAACCTTTTGAAACTACAGTTAGCTTTTTACTTTTCTATTGTTTATACCCCTCCTTACTTGCAAATTTTGTGCACAGTGGGTAGGGTCAGAATAATGAATATAATGGCAAGGGAAAAATATATCTGGAGGAATAACTAATGCAAAGAAGTGTCCCTTGTATTTCGTTCACTTTTTGCTTTTTGTCTTCAACCCAAAAGGAGCAAATCAGCTCTGTCTGTCCCTATATTTAACTTCTTGAAATTACAACTTCAAAGGAGCCAAGCTAATAGCAGTATCTTTTGCTGCACAGATACAGAAATCAGATGGAGGAATCATACAACAAGATAGAGCCACAAATGCTGCTTAAGAAAACTATCCAAAAGACTAAGAATTTCCTCTACAGAACTCCTCATAATCTCAAGTCATTTCTATTTGGAGGTCACCACAAGCTACCTAAAACTGCTTGTCACTTCAATCCCTTTTTATCAGTGAGCAAGCGATTCTCAAGCAGCAAAAGAATCCCAAAGACTACTGTTAAGGAGCTGGATGACTTGTACAGGGACTACTATCAACAATGGCATCAATCTGATCACAATGAGATTCAGGAGAGAAAGATGACTTCCAAAAATGCTAGGAAATTTCGAGGTATGGCTGAAGGAGATTATAGCGAAAGCCAAAGGGAACTTGCAGTGCGGTTTGGTGTGGAAGACGTTGAAAGTGAAAGGAGAAAGGAAGATGAGAAGAAAGGGCGAGAAGTCTTAACACGAAGCACAAGTAAAGGGAGTCTCACTTTACTGAAGAAGATGGAGGAATTGGAAATGGTGGAAGGAGAAGATATGGATCATGTGCTAGATATAGAAGAAGTGCTTCAATGCTACACTCTGCTAAACAGCCCAGTTTATGTTGACATTGTTGACAGATTCTTCATGGACATGTACACTGAGTTCTCGATTCGAAAACCATCAGGTAGTGTCAACAGTTCAATGCGAAGACTTGGTCCTCTCAAGCTCTAGAAACAAACAAGTATGGTTTGCGTGAACCTCTAAGATTGTGAGTAGTGGTGCAATTCCCATCTCTTTTACTTCTGTTCCTGTTTGCTCATTGTTTTTCAGTTAATATCAATTAAAAAGATCGAGGATTGTGTGTATTTCTTTACTATTTTGGTTGTGTAATACTGAGATTCAGAGTATAATCTACTCAGTATATATATATTTTGGCTGGATTGTGATTACTTTAAGAGTCAACCTGACCAATTGTTTAAGAGTGACATAAGAGAAATAATTCTACTAGATTTATGTCTTTTAGCCTATTTCTTACAAACAAAACCAGAACACTTGTACTACCAAGTATAATAATATGACAGAATTTCAAGAAATGAGAAAGTGGAGCTAAGGGACCAAAATAGCAATAGGCTAAGCAAGTGACCAAACCATTGAGCATTTATCAGGAAACTTTCCGGCAATCTTTGCGGATCTGTCCCATTGGTGCAGTCAGGACTCCCAAGTTGGAAAGCTTCATCATTGTCGTACCAAAATCCTTGTGAAACAATGACACATCTGAAGCATAAGCTTGGACCCAGGTTTTAGTTTCTTCCCCTGCCGTCAGCTGCTGATCAACGTACAGTATTCCCCTGCCTTGTAGAAGACTGCGGTAATACAGTGTACCAAAACTTTCTCCTGGCCCCTCAAAATCCATCGGTATTGCTGGCTCCTCCACCACGGAAGATGACAATTTATGGATAATAGATGATGGTGAAAGTGATGTCGAAATTAGTTGGGAAGGGGATAGTGATCTTGATATTGGTGACATCAAAGTGGCCTGATCGGTGTTGCATTTTGACTTCAAGAAACTCAAAAATTCCGAGTCCATGGTAGGGTCGGAGCTGTTAGTCCCGCTGAAGTTGAAGAGCCTGTTGATGAAGAATTTGCAATGGATCACCCCAGTGCTGTGAGCCCCTGTTGGAAGCAATTCCAATCAAAACAAGCTAGATTTCATTTGTGTGAAAGCAATCGAAACAAAGAATCCTATGGTAAAAACAATACCTAAGAGGCTTACAGTCTCCCTTTCATCGAAACCTTTAGATGAGAATGACTCAATGATCTTGGAGAGATCATCCTGAGGACTAGGAAGCTCAAAAGTTGCATCTTCTGCGAAAGAAGACACACTGTCTCTCCTTCCCGTTTTCAGTGGGTAGAAAGGGCCACCAGACTGAAATTAATGGAAGATTCTTTCAGTTGTGGGTAGTCTGTTTGTATGAGAGTGTGAGAGAGAGGGAAGGAAGGGAGGTTACCAAAACAATGCTTTCTCTAGCAGCCAAAACAACAGCATCAGCACAAGAAACAACTCCAGGACAAGCTTCTTCGAGCTCTAATTTAATGATATCTATTACGTCGAAGCCCTTCAATGATTCGTTGGGAGGAGATTCTTTCTCGCTATGCATTCCTTCAACAGAGTCCAGTAAAACTGAGGCATCACACCCCTGTTATTTAGCATTGATCCATTCAAAAGCAACGAGTCATCAACTAGTATTCCTTAACGAGAACTTCACAAGATAACACACTTTAAAAATTCATGATTTCTCCCTTGAGCCATTCATTAGACTATTTGAGTTGGGAAGACGAGAAACAAATTGATTTCTCACGATACAGAGATCATATATGAGCACAATCAGTAACAAATATACACGAGAAAAGAAAGCTCACGCTGAGAACTTCTAGCTAACCAGAATTGGAAATCACGTAAGCCAATAACCAAAAAATGGAGTTACATCGCAAAATAGAAAGTAGAAACACCAGGTTCTATCAAACGGACTCATTAGGCCTCTGTTTTATGAACGACAAGAGAGAACTACCAAAGTTTAATTTAATAAACTTCCTTGATAACAATCAAACAATATAACGAAGACTGATCAATATACTTAAAACTCAGGCTTCATCATTGATAATCCTAAATTCACGTATATATAACCAAAAACGAAAAAATGCTCAGATGTATAAGAACACGAGCAGAGCAGATACAATTAGGTGTTTAGGAAAATGACCTCAACAAAGCAGTCGTGGAAAGCAAGCCTCAACAATGCAGGAGCAATCTGTGGTTGTTTTCTGAAAAGACTGCGAACAGTTGATCTGATTATTCCCTCTGCTTGAGGGCAAGTTTGTTGGTAGTAATCGTATGTGAGAAAACCAACAGACGCAGTTTGTTGTTGGAGCTTCCTCCCTTCTACAGAAGTGGTAGCGAACATTGGAAGTGGCGGAAACGAGTGATCATCGAAGATTGAGTAGTGAGAATCACGAGAGCAATATTTGTCAGTGCGTGAAGAGAATTCCAACTTCACATTGATATCATCAACGTCTTGGTTCTGCAAGGAGATGAGAATGCATAACAAAAACACTAGAAAGCTCAATTTCCGTGTAAAATCCATGGGAATCTGAAACTTGGAGAGAATTTTTTGAGAGGAAGAAGGCGGTAATGGAATGATATCGATTATGGAAGTGTACGTTCGTTACTTGTCAGTGAAGCTGGCTAGCTTGCTGTGCACCGTAACCAACTCTTATTTATACAAGAATACCCTCTATCTTTCCTCGATTTTCATTTCTGCCATTGCTTCCTTTTCCATCTTCTACTGCTTCGTGCTCCTCTGTACATCTTTATTTTGTATTCTAGAATTATAAGATGTCATAATTTAGTTTAGTGAGAAGATTAAGTCAAATTGATTCGACTCTGGTGAAGAAAACCAAAGTAGTTAATACTTTCAGTCTCTAAAGGGAGGTCTCATTAATATTATATAAGGTGCCCAATCAACTTCAGCTTTTAAATATTTTAGCAACAAAATTGTAATTTTTAAGTAGGTAAATATATCAAAAAATTCCATACCATGAAACACATGCATAGGCGTTTTGAGAAAGACTACAAAAAAATTCTGTTACATTAGGAGGATAAAAAAAAGAGGCACAAAAAATAGCAACATAGAAAAAGTCACAATAGCAGATTGTCTCAAAGTAATTGAGTAGATTCCAAGTGCTCATTTCGTAGGGATATGTTGATGCATGTGGCTCATGGCACACAGCTAAAATGAAAATATAGCAAATTGTACAATCAATTACACCAGACTTGGCCAGAGCCTCCACCAGTCATCTATGATAGACTTTGTAGGCATGACCAGATTAAACAAATTTGAGCCCTCAAAGCATAGCAAATGCCTCTTCCACACGGCAGATCAATCAACACTTAATAATCTTAGCAACACAAAGCCTTAAAGCCATGCCAAAGCATCTATCGTATTTTTCTTCTTTTCAAATGAGAAAATGAATAAACAATGACAAGATTCTTGTGTAACTTAACAGAAGGCTTCAAAAACTCTTCTGAAGAAACCAGCATGTGAATGTTGCCACTCCAACTTTTGCAAGCCACGTGTTTTTTCTACACCAACACCTATGGTTCCATTAGTGGATCTACAACAACACCTCGTCCCAAAGCAAATGTGCACAACATCTGAAATTTGTATGCATACTGAATTAGAGTTTCAGTTGCCAGAAGATACAAGAACATTGTGCTCCTTTAGACGTCTTTGAAAATGAGCTAACTGGTTCTGCAACTCTAGGATGCCAGCAGCTTTTTGTGAAAGGATTGCATTTAATCGAGAAATATAATTGTCCAGCTGGTTCCCTGGTTGATCTGCCTCAACTAAAAGATTCATCTCCTGAAATTGTGAAACAGCAAGCAAAATTAACGTGTCTACAAAGTGACAAGCAAATACACACAACCATGGAAAAAAGTACTTGCTAACATTCTTACTGGATTACAAGACTGACATAAAGTAATTATAGAAAGACTTTTTTCCAACTACAAACATCACCATTTTTGAGAATATATATCTACTTCAACTCCCTATGCTGAAGGCGTAAAGCATTGTTCCACAAAATTCATGTTCGTTACATACCTCTCGAACAATGTCCATTGTTTCCTCCACTTGTTTCCGATGCGCATTCACAAGATCTTCCTCATCCTGAAAAATTAAATATAAAGCATTCAGATGCACACTCAGGTTAAGTGAAATTCCTCAATTTTCCAAAAAAATAGATTCACCTTTAAGAGAGCATTCAGATCATCATCCGAGTTTGAATACTTTGCCTCTGATCTAGGTGGCTCCTTCCACTTTGTCTGAGCATTTGCTCTCTTCATTTTATCTTCTGAATTGGAGATAGTGTAACCATCAAGCTTCTCATTCTTCTTCCACATTGGCTTCTCTTGTTCATAGAAATCTTCATCATATTCATCTTTGTCAGTTTGTTCAGGCCATGAATCACCGGCATCATCTTCAAATGTTGATGTAGAAGGTACAACTGCAGAAAAAGATAATGTTGTCGACTCCTTCAGATTCAATGTTGAGGATGAAACATCCTTCTTTGAGTTGTTCCCTTTTGAAAGACTCTTCACCCTGATATTACAGCAAAGTGCAAAGCTAAGGCTATGAACACAGAAAATAGCAGCCGTGGAAACAAAATCTTATTCAAGAAATGATTACCTGTCAGCATATCTTAATGTATTTAAAGTATGCTCACAAGATCCTGCATTTGGGGAAATGCAAGATATCATAACGGTACGACTATTTCCAACAAAAGAGTCCCTCAGCACTTCAGTTAATTTACTGCCTCTAAAAGGAATATGGTTTTGATCATTGTCAAGGGCTCTAATGCATTCCTTTAGCGCCAGCAAACTTTTATTAATCTCTGCTCCTTCAATTCTGCATAACAGAAGACAAGGTAAAATGGTAAATATGGTGGTAAGAAAAGAATTTTAGCGATACAATATTATTAAAATGAAGAAAAGCAGTAACTTAGTAGATAAACACCTGGTTTGCTTATCATTATCAGTTGTGTCTGCACCACGTTCACTTCCTGCAAGGTCTATGAAGGAGAGCTTCCCAATAACACGGGGAGGTTTAGATTCGCTACCATCAGCTGACCTCTTAACAGAAAGCTGGAGAATAGCATGTGACCTAGATGATTCCTCATTGGCACCAGTGGTGCCAGTACTTCTAGTTGCATTTCCTCTGTCAATGAGCTCCTTAATCATCTCCACATCAGAGACCCTGTATTCTTGCAATCCAACTATACATACTTGTTGTTTACCATCCTCTCTCATGCAAAGTTTCCTGCAAAGAATTAGTTTCAGTTATCCTCAGAAAGCTACAACACTTTAATGTTGCAAAATGCAGAAACACTTACTTCCGATCATTAAGCAAGTCATAGAGCTTTCCACCATATATCTCAAAAAAACTGAAAAACAATTGAAAGCCCTGGTTCCGGTATGTATGATGAATGAGCCTCAAAAGATCCCTAGATGCCCTCAGAGGTAGTGGTTTCATGGTATACGTTTTGCCACTTCCTGAATAAGCCAAAGATGAAAAGAATTTTAGAGGAAGTTATAGAAAAAGTAAGAAAACCAAGCCTCTTTGCACAATCATCACTGATAGTTGACACCAGATTGATTATGAAAACAAACTTGGAAGCACAGTCAAAGACCTCTCAAGGAAGCTGTAAAATTAGCATATGACAGAATAAATTGACTGGGCATTGGTTGTTTCATATGCCTTGCATTTGAAATAGTGGACATTACTGCATATGAAATGACTGGAACACAAATTTTGAAGATAATGCAAGAAGAAAATTTGAAAACTTAAGGCTATTTTTATCAGCAATTGCATCATCAGCTGATTAATATTTTTTGTAATGGTTCCTAAAATAGTTGAATTTGTATGAATGAAATACAGTAGAACTTGTCATGACCTAGATACCTGAAGAATGAGCATTTACGATTGAATGTAGAATGACTCATTTCTAAGTTAACGTTTGCACATTCTGCAGGGCTGTGAGTAAAAGCCTCTGATTGTGTTATATTTATGAAGACCTGGGACTTCAGGAATTTGAGTAAAAAAGCATCATAGTACACCAAATCCCCCTACTCCCTGAATGGGCAGCACTAGATGGTGTTTGATGTTTTAAATCTTGATCTTCAACCAATTAATAAAGGAGTTTGATCATTGCAATAACAAAGAAAAACCACAAATGATTACAGGTGTAGAATATATCCCTTAGCATCAATAAGCAGAGGGTCTAAAAGCAATATTAAAAAAAAAAGTGTGTTGTAAAAACTCACCCCACATAATAAGTGCATTACTAGATATTGGAGAACACTGATAAATCGAGCAAATAGTAACAATGTGTCAGTGCATTCAGACCACTTTTTTTCACAGTTCGAACAAGCAAAAGGATAAGTAAGTGGATGAAGTCAGAACAACTTGTGCTAAGAGAAATAATGGTGACATCGATAAAAAAATACTGATTAAGCGTAGGTAGCATACCTGTTTGCCCATACGCAAAGCAAGTAGCTTTTGTGCGTTGGAAAATTATTGGGACAATGGGCTCCACTGTTTCATGGTATACCTAAGGAGACATAACGCAGACCAAAGTCAACAATGATCTGAATGCAGTTAGGAATTTTGGGGTCTTATGAAGAATCATGTATTTTATAATCACCTCATCATTCGAAACCTCCTCATTTAGCACAGCATCAAAGACAAACTCATGCTTCTCAACATATTGAGTCAGATCAACCTGTATTATAGTCGTATATAAGAACTTCAAACTCAAAGAAAAGGGTTTTAGGGCAAACTTGGGCAAAACTAAGCAGCAAGACATAGGAGGGAGATTTACAAAACACAAAGA